>OX638138.1:93477695-98277695 GCA_951805005.1 Othius punctulatus
GGGAAATTTCAATGAACAGTTTCAACAGGGTTGGAATAAATTATGATTTAAAAAACAAAAATCAACATTTATTTTTAAATCAAATAAATAATGATTTATGTGATTTATTTGATTTTTTTATATTTCTGATCAGTTTATGTCAGTTTTGATGTGATTTATATCAATTGATTTACATCACGATTTAAATCATGTTTATTTCTTATAAATTTGAACAGGAATTGATGATTAAACAAAAATCTTGTGTGGTCCATCACATGGTACAGATTGGACCAAAAAATGGAATAACAGAAAAATATTTTACGTATTTACAATTATCTAGTTCAAAGCATGCTAACTCTATAGTTACATTAAAATTTTCATTGTTCACCTGTTGGAATGCACAAACTGTGGAAAACAATGATAAATTAAAAAAAACTCAATTTTGATTTAAATCAGTGATTTATTTAAAAAAAATCAGTGGATTGAAATAAATTGATTTAAATCACACTTAGCCTGGTTTCAACTGAAATGTAACAAATTTGAGTTTAAAATATTACAGATTCTCACAGCTCACAGCTCAAAATATGCAGATGTTTTATGGAAATTTATAAGCATTTTTAAGAACTTACACTTAACTATACATAAACAATATTGCAGACATTTTTGTACGATGAAACTTGAACATTGTAAATATGTGATGATATACTAAATATCTTAAGATATTTTCTAGAGATGTGAAAAAACGAAGGAAAAGAAGTCACACAATTTCAACAAAATTCCCTCCACTTTCTATTGTTGGTAACATTCGAATCAACAAGAGCAAGTGGAGGGAATTTTGTAGAAATGTTGTGGGACTCACAAATTGAAATGTAGAAATGTTTTAGAGTAATTGATTTATTTATGTTAATGAGTATATTAATGTTTACAATTTTAATAAACTCCGTGTGTACTTAAGATTCAATATAAAAGTCAACATGGCGGTTTCCAAGATATTCATAGCAACCTTCTTATTTTTTCGATTTCCCTCCACTTTCTCTTGTTTATTCGAATGTTATCCACAAAAGAAAGTGGAGGGAATTTTGTAGAAATTTTGTGGGACAAAGGCAGCGGGAATAGATGAGATAACATTATAAATGGTAAAGAACCTTGGAGAAGAAGGAATTGAGAGACTGACGGAACTGCTAAATGAAATCATGAATAAAGACAAAACACCAAAAGAATAGAATTTAGTGATTGTACTGCCAATATATAAATTAAGAGACAAAATAGAATGCAGTAACTATAGAGGGACAACAATAACAAGTGCCTCCGAAAAAATATTCATAGAAAAAAGAATAAGAAAAATAGTGAATAACACATTATAAGACACTCAAGGTGGGTTCCGAAGAGGAAGAAGAATACAGGACTTAATCTTCTCTACCTGACAAATAAGCGAGAAACTAATCAAAAAGAAGAGAGATGTACAGGTATGTTATGAGGGCTTAGAGAAAGCATTCGATAGAATAAGAAGGGAGCATATTTGAAAAGAACTGTCAAGTAGAGGGGTGAAAAAGAGAACAATAGGAATGATAAAGCCAATGTTCAAAAATAATAAGAATATAGTTAGAACAAACAATAAAGAGTCGGAAGAGTATAAATCGAAAAAAGGAGCGAAACAGGGATGTATAATAAGCCCACTGCTATTCACGTTAGTACTAGTTAGAGCGGTAAAGGAGGCAAAAAAACTATGAAACCTCTAATCATCGGATTCTGGAAAACGGAAAGAACGAAAGTATTATAAATGATATTTGCAGATGGCAGGGCAATTCTATCGGAAAACGAAAAATACCTGAAAATAGCAAAATTATATCGTTGTTTCAGAACACCCTGTATATTCTTCGAGATTCTTAATATTGTGTATGTTTTGGCACATTGCTTGGGTACTTACATACCCAGATTCTTTCATTGATATCTTATAATAAGGTTTGTTTGAATGTTTTCCAAGACCATGATTTTTCGTTAAATTTGATTAAAATGTGAATAACTTGGCAACTATGCAGCTGATCCCAAAAAATAAAAATGATTTGTGAAGCCCACATGGAACAGATTCAAAAAATGAAAGAATATACAGGGTGATCTTATTATAAAAGAGACAAAATTTGGTGTCCCGGATTTATGATACACTATGTACACTCGAAAATAATTTTGAAAAGTATCACATCAACCACTGGCGGAGCGATATAATAGCTTTTCTAACTAAAATCTGTGGTTTTATATCTTACTAACGCATACCAAAATTGAAAAATTAAAAAAACGATTTAAAAAATATAATAATTATATATATTATAATAATACACACTGATGCAAAAAAACGCCTCAGTGGGCCATTGTTTGCAAAAGAACCATTTTTTTTTCAAATTTTTAATGTTGGTATAGTCCTTAGAATAATTTTTTAGTGTTTTACAATCAAAGAGACCGTCGGGATGTAGAAAGAAGCAATATATGGTACTTAGTATTTATTTAATGAACATTAATAAACGAAAACGATAATGTACGTATACACGAAAACAAATGCATTTCTGCAAAATAAACTTAACAGAGATTAATAATGAAAATGACAGATAATCGAAAACAAACAAGTCAAAAACCAGTAGCCACCTTGATCCTCTATGCATAATGCCGAATGAGATATAGGTAGTGAAGAACGCATACCTTTAAATGTTATTTTCGCTCACTAAATAAACTGATAAGTATAATATGTTGTTTTTTTCTACATCCTGATGGTTTCTTTGATTGTAAAACACTAAAACTTTCATGCTAAGGACTATACCAACACCAAAATTTAAAAAAATGGGTTTTTGCAAACAACGACCCAATAACCCGTTTTTTTGCATCTGAGTGTATAATAAATAAAACACTAAGTATAAATTATGGCATATTTTGTCACGTTTTGAAACAACTTTCTATATTTTGTACAAGTAATATGTGAAATTGGAGAGTCAATCTAAAAGTAAAATCTCTTAGAGATATTTTGATAGACTTTTTGTAATGTTAGTGATGTTTTTTCCTAGGTATTTTAACGAAATTTACATAAATTGTTTATGGTATATATATATATGGACCATATATATGGACTAAATATTCTACGAATCTTAAGATAATTTATTCGAATTGTCTCTATCAACAATAGAAATTTCATGGAATTATGTAAAAGTTTTATGGGATTTTGTAGATTTTCGTAAATTTGAACGATTTTAGAATGAATATTAAGAAATTTTGTTCGAAATCTAACGAATTTTGTAGAAAATTTATTAAAATTGAAAGATATTTATGCAAAGTTGTAGGAACCTTAATGAATTTTATGAGATAAGTACTTAAACTATTTACTATTTATTTAATTTTTTTGTAGAAACGTGATGTCATGTTTTTAAATTTTCCAAATATTTTCAGCACATTGAAAGGCATTTCAAATTCAATACAGTGACCATTCCAACATAATAGCAAATTGGTAACTAACAAAATAGCCTACAGGTCAGTGCATTATGTATGGACGTGCACCGCTTTGTGTATAGCTTTCGTATTCCCTACGAAGTTCTTACGAGTTTCCTGATTAATTTATAGACAAAGGTGTACTCAAGGGTACTAAATAAACTATCCCACAAAAAGTATGATCAAAGGAAACTAAGGATAATCAAGAATAAACAAATTTATTATGCAGTACCTTATTCAAGGACACACAGTATATGTTTTTATACAATAGAAATTTATACAAATTTATAAAAAGCATTTAAAGGTAAAACGCATTTTAAAATTTTAAAAAGTATTTTAAGCGAGAATGGATAAAATATTCTATTTATAAATTAAAAAATGTACCTTAATTCGTATATAATTTTTATTTTGCAACCGGTTACGATCTGATGTCATATCATTATCAGGCAGAAATATTTAATTTTGTTTTAAGTTTAAAAATAGAATATTGAACCTTTATATGAGAAACACGAATGAATTAAATATGTTTACTTATATTTTATTTTTTACTTCCTTTGATAATAAACTTACAAATAGAGGAAAGTGACAATTATACTTTTAATGTTCAGGTAGAACGAACTTGTTATGTAATTTCAGTTTTTTTATGACAAGTTATTATTAATATATCTTACCTACATATCGGAAAAATATAAAAAAATAGTTGATGATTTTTACCTCTAAACGGACGAAATTCGTCAGATATTCAGGTGTATTGCGAATCAAATATCGTTAGCAGTTTCGTATACATTCTTCGATAGGCAATACACCTGATTATTTTGAAGGGTGGTAAATTAGGTAAGTAGGTAATTACCTACTTAGTAATACTTATATTACAAAATTAAAAATAAGATTCTTGTTAAGTTTGTCTATATCAATATTTTTTTATTTGTAAAAAAATATATATTAAGTGACAATAACATAATTAGTGGATTAGTTTTTAATAGTCACATATTAATATCATAATTCGAAAAATTATGGCAGTTACGGTTGCAGCATGAAAATGAAAATCTGGATATTTTCCGTATAGCATAAATTATCTGTACTTTATCGGTGATGTATGCGGCACGAGCAGGAGGCACTGGCAAACCCCCTAAGATGATATTACGTTACATAACCGCCCGTTAAATGCACAGTTTACGGCGGCACTAAGTTTATAATTCCAAGATGTTACGGGAAATTATGTTGAGCTGTTAGCATAATTTTCCGGAATAGCTGGGCGAATGCGGGGTATAAATGGCAGTGTATTTCCGATTAAATTCGTGCAGGTACGGAATCACCAATATCTTAAGCCACTGCACACAAGAGAATCGTGCAAATGCGAATGTAAAACGTAAAAACACGTAAAAAAGGATTCGTGGTATAGTAATATCAGAGGCTATAACAAACTTATCGTTTCCTGTTGTATAGATATTTGTTTCGAAACATAATCTATAATCATTGTTTCCAAAACGTTTTAATTTTATTTTCTCTATTACTATGTAGTTATTAAGTATTACAAATTTTCAGTCGAAAAAAATATTTTTTTATTCAAGCATTATGTTTATCGCCGTATCTACCACATAGAGTTTTGATTTTTTTTAATCTCTAATCGAATAGAATAGAATGGAATGGAATATTTGATTAGTTTAAGATCTAGATTATCCCAGATTAGCCTAGATCATCTAGGACAGATCAGCGATGGCGAACCCATGACCCGTGTGTCACACACTGACCCACGTAACTATTTCAGGTGACCCACGTGCCCTGGTAAAGTTGTATTAACCATATTTGAAAATATGAACACGTTTATGACAGAACTTGTTATTTTCAGTAATCATTTGAGAATGAAAATAGGTAATAAAATATTTTCCATGTCTACAAAAAACACTTTCAAACGAAATATTTTGCATATTTTGCAACAATTATGAATTTGGAAAATATATTACCATTCATTGTGGATTATTTTTGGAATTAACCATGTTTACTTGGTTAGGACTTGATAATTTCGAAATGGAATTGGTAAAATTCGAAAGTAGTTTAATGGGGAAAAACAAATTCAATAATTTATATACAGAATTTCAAAATCAAATTGAGATAAAGACGCAACAATAGAACAAATACCTGAGAAAATTATATTGAGAGAATGGTGATTCATTCAGTGAAATAAAATAATTAGCTAATGTTTTTTTAACTATGTTTGGTTCAACATATGCATGTAAAAACTATTTTTGTCGATGAATTTTATAAAATCTGTTAATGAATTAAATTGAAGAACTCTAAATGTGAACCTAATATATGAAGGAGATATGAAGAAATTGTCTGCAAATAAATAGGAACAAATATTTCATGAATTAGTATACAAGGTTTTTCTTAAATATATAATACAGGACGATTTTTTGTTATTTATTCCGTATTTTCCGGCACACTTAGAAAAATTATAGCGTCAGTAATTTTGAACTTGTGGCGACATTGGCATTTTTTAAACAGAAATTTTTAATATATATTTTTTATTTTATGAAAAATTAAATTGAATTAACGAAATAAATTTTAATTTTATTTTATTGAAATATCTGGTTTTGAAAAAAATTGAGAAATACAGATATTTTGTCAAAAAATACTGGCAATTTTGAAACATTTTAACTATTTCTACTGATTATTCAGATGTTAAGTTAAAATGTTAAAACTCGCAAAAATTGCAGAATTTGTACCTAACTATATTATTTAACAAAAAATGTCAGAGAAGAATGATAAAATTGCAGATCATCTGTTTATGTGTGCAATGTAACAAACAACAAAAAGTCAAATGTTTGCAAACCAAATTTGTTTTTTTTAATTCTAGTTATTACTGGCAATTTTCGACATATTAAGAATTATTTCTGGAAATTTTTAAACACTGCCAAAATAACTGCCCATTTTAAGACATTTGAGTACCCTGAATTGCAATTTTGTAACATTTTCTTAAAGTTATTAGCTAGAAATCATCATTTTGAAATATTTCAACAAGAAATATTATGTAAATTGTATATCATCTTGTTAGACCTTTTTTGTGCAATGTAGAAGTAAATAAAAAAAAAAATATTTGCTAATTAAATTAGATTTTGTCTATTTAAGTGAAATTACTGACACTTTTCAAACAGTTTTTGACAAATGTCAGTTGATGTGACAATTAGTACTGGCAATTTTGTAACATTTTATGGCAAAATATAACAAAAAGTTAAATGTTGATAATCACTAAAATTGCAGAATTCGTAACTATATGGTTTAACAAAACATGTAAGATTAAAAAATGGAACAACCAAATATCAAATTATTCCGTAAAAAATGTGCACTTCCTTAATTATAATTTTTATTTGCTTTTGCAACCAGTTTCGACCAATTAATTGATCATATTCAGGCAAAATAAAAAGAACAACATATTACAATTTGTACATTTTTAATGTACAAATTAACAACAATACAAGACAACAATTAAAAAAAATGAGACAATGATGAAATGAGATGTGTGAAATTAATAAGTTATGTTTTATCATGAGAATAGATTACATAGATAAGTGTATTAGCGGTTTAATATTAACAAAGTATCATGGGTGGCTGTTATTGCCCTGTCTTGAAATAATATACAAACAAAATTGAAGAAACAAATTAAATTTGAGGTTACAAATTGATAAGGCCATATTGGTCATATGTCCATATTACATAAATTATAATTAATTTATATATTATATAAAAATTATAAATAAGGAAGTACACATTTTTTACTGAATAGTTAAAATTACCTTAATATAAATAAAATACCAAATATCAAATGTTTGTTAACCAAATTTGACTTCTTTTTAATTTACTGACATTTTGTAAAGTATTACTAGTCATTTTCGACATTTTAACATTTATTTCTGGCAATTTACAGACATTTTACTAATACTACTGCGATTTTAAGAGATTCTAGTACCTTGGATTGAAATTTTAAAACAATATCTTGAAATAGTTACCATAAAATTATTAGAAATCACCATTTCAAAATATTTTGTCAAAATTAGTAGCAGTCTTCAGGAATTCTTACATTTAAAATTTATGACATTTTAGCAAAACTACTGATAATTTTTAGACACTTGACCATTATTACTAAACATTTTCAGACGTATTGGTAAAATATTTAAAAAAAAATATTAAAATTGCAAAAATTGAAAAAAAAATGTAATTATTTTCTTTAACAGAAAAATGTAACATTGAATTGTCAAATTGTAGATCACTTTGTTAGAAAAAAATTAAATGTTTGCAAACCATATTTCAATTTTTTTAAATATATATTACCGACAACTTTTTGACATCTTAACAATTATTGATGGTAATTGTTATGCCTAACTTTTGTACTGCTCTTAATTTTTTACACTCGTTTATTTTTCAAAAATACTTATGCTTTACTTTAAAAAGTGGAGGCATTCTCAGTAATTCTTATTGATTTCTGTAGATTTCTCATTTAATATCACGATTTCGAGAGATTTTTCAATAATTTTGAGATTAATAAAATCGGAAAATCAGATTGGTTGTTACGATTATTACATACACTTTTCATTCTCCAAACGTACTGATTACTTGTTATTTTTAAGTAGTACCAAGATATTTTCCAATAATTTCCATTATTTTCCATAAAATTGTTGTAATTATATGAAAATAAATTGTTTATTGTAAAATATATAAATTGTATATACAAGGATAATGGATATATACTTCAAACTTCAAACTTTTTACTTAATATTATTTTCTCCCTAGCAACACTACCAGAGCCTCCTCCTAACATCCAATCCAACGCCACTACAAATTAATATTCCATTTCTTTAATATTTTTCATTACTAAGATTTCTGTAAATGTCTGAATCATTTCCAAGATTTTTCAATGTTGTTCGAGATTTCTACAGATTTTTCTATAATTCTCAAGATTTCTTACTAATTTTCGAATAAAAATGGGATTATTGGGAAATCTTGAATTGACATTTAGAGGTTCGAATGAAGATAATAGGAAAAGCATTTTTTAAGTTGTTTAGATTACCTCAGCCAATTTGATCCATTTATTAATTAATCATTTAGAAATTTTTGCAAATTGTGGTCCAGGTAAAACAAATTACCTATCACACAAAACTTGGGATGAAGTAAAATTGCTGAAGTAAAAGAATCATAATACTTTACTCTAATTGTTGAATCAACACCTGATGTAAGTCACACAGACCAATTAGTTCTTATAATCAAATAAGTAACAATAAATAACGAAGTAATAGAAAGGTTCTTTGGTTTTCGGAAAATATATCAACATATTTCAGTACCAAAACTGTAGAGCACAAAGTTATGATAGTTATAAAGTTATGCCAATATGTCTGGGAAATATTCTGGATTGCAAACCAGAGTAAGATATCACAGTTCTACAGCCTTTTACTTTCCCTGGGCAAATAATTCCTTAAATTTAATAGGAAACTATGCCGCAGAATCTTCTTCTGCTGCAATCAATTACTTCGATTTAGTCCAAAATTTATTTTGGCGCCAGTTAAAAGGTGGAACATGCTATCTGACTTATCGCTGGTGCTATAGCGGATTAGCGATACTAGATGGCCAGCTAGAGCAGATGCCATACGAGCACTGAAAAGCGGTTATAACCAAATTAAAACAGCACTAAGTAACATTTCAATATCACCTGATGAAAAATCAATTTGTCGATTAGAGGCTTCAAAATTTGCAAAATAATTGATAATTATAAAACTGCATTATTAACAACACTTTGGAACAAAATTTAAACAAGATTAAATGCTACTAGCAAATCCCTTCAGGACCCGAAGATAAATATATATCAAGGAACAAATCTTTTAAAATCATTAAATACTTATATGTTAGAATTAAGAGGCAATTTTAAAACAATAGAAAATGAAACCAAGACTTTAACGAATGAAACACGTTTTTGGGATGAACAGAGGCGAATAAAAAGACGGAAAGTAGTGTTTGGTGAAGTTGCAGACAACGAAGTAATTTTGGTGGGCAAGGATTCATTTATTGTAAACACTTGAAATGTTATTTGCGACACATTAAGTGTATAATTAAATAGACGAATACAAATTTACGATGCAAAATTAAATATGTTAAAAATATTTTTCATAGATTCTCTACCGGAAAATGAATTTAATGCATGCATAGATGAAATAAGGGAAGTTTATAAAACTGACATTGACGTAGAAACTTTTAAAGACGAAGCAATTCATTTTATATCTCATGCCAAAGAAGAAAATATTAAAGGTGCAATTGATATGCATTCCGCAATTAATGAAGAGTTAAGATCCACATTTCCTAATATCGAGACAATATTAAAATTATTTTTAACAATACCGATGACGAACGCAAGCAGAGAACGTTCCTTCTCTGTATTAAAGAGAATAAACAAATATTTAAGAAATAGTTTGAGTCAAAATAAATTGTCTGTTTTGGCAGTATTATTTATTAGAGTCTGAAGTAACTCAAACAATTAATTTTGATGACGTAATTGATATATTTGCCCTCACAAAGGCAAGAAAAAAAATTATAATTGCTTTGTTTAACGCCTAATATTATATTTTTTATTCTTTCAGTATCGAGAAAGAACATTCAGTTCTTCACAACCATTTGAAATTAATAGTCAAAATATCTATGCGCCTAGGGCCTCGAAAGAGGTAAGTACGGTACTGGCCGAACTTTTTTAAAGTTGGAGGCTTCTTTTGTCCTTAACTTTGGGAACCACTTATCTATACTAATATAATATGTCCCCAGACAAGGGAGTCCTAAATTGAATTCGGCATGGGGACGACCTAGTGAAGAGCCTTTGACCTTTAGATCAGTGCCCCTGGTTATCAATAAAGAGTGTTCTAAGATGTAACGAATTTATGACGAAAAGTTCCTTTATTCGTTATTCCCCCAGCAGACTTCCCAAATGAAAAACCCTCCCTCAATATTTCATTAAAGATGTTCGCAAATTATCGCGACAAAAACCGCGTCTGTCTAGTCGGGGGGCGAGACGACTGCGTTTCCTCGAAATGTCCAGGGAAAACATGTGCCGCACTAGAGGGGTGAAGGACCGTTTAAGCAATGCAGTGCACTTACCTCTTTGACACCGTCGATTTTGCCGTGCAGCGCAGGACTGGAGTTGGCCGCGGCGGGGGCGGCGGAGGCGGCGGCGGCGGTGGCGGCGGCGCGCAGTCTGGCGGTCCTCGTCATCCGCGGACCTTCGGAGCTGCTCGAGGATCCGTCCCTGTTGATTAATCGATACGTCGACTCGTTGAACTGGGCGGCCAGTTGCCGCCGCCTCTCCTCCTTGTAGCGGGCCATCCGCTCGGCCCGAATTTCCTGGGGCTCAGACATCTCCGACGAGTTGCCGCATGACCTGCTGGAGGTAGAAGCTGGCGTCCCTCGCTTGCGATTTCGTCTCCCTGAAAATAAAGAGGAGCTGTTACGTTCTGTACCTTAAAGTGTTACTTTGTCATACGTAGTATACAGGGTGTCCTAAATAGAGTAGGATTGCATATCCTACTAACTAACTTGTAGATAGATAGTTATAAGATAGTAGTAGTTGATTAAGTCGAACCAGTTTTCGAGGTAGATATTAAAAACGATGTTAATTTAATATAAAATATTACGCCCTCCCCCTAGCGACTCACACATTTATTACAAATTTTAAATTACTCCCCTACGTTGTGAAACTTTGTTTTTAAGCTTAAAACAAATACAATCTAGATGTATAACAAACATATATTTACGTCAGTAGGTTTCCAAAATCAAATTATATTTTTCAAAAATAAATTATGTTTGAACATTTATTTTTTAAATTGAGATAACAATATGTTTTGTCGAATATTTCTATTGATATATTATCAATATATTAATTAAGGTATATTTGTTGTTGATTGAACATAAATGTGTAACTAAAATGTGTAAAACTACATCGACGTGATTTTTAATCAAATTGACAACTTATGTTACTCCAGCTAGGGAGGAGGCGGTGACACTTAAAATTTATTTTACATTGTTTTTAAACTTCCCCCTCCAAAACTCAATCGACGTGTTTATTTTTTATTTTTATCAAGTTAGCTTGCATTCAAAAGTTATTGAGACTGGCTAGTTTGGAAATGTACACCAGGTATATTAAATTAAGGTTAGTTAAGGTCAATATTAAAATGGTCATACATTCAGAAAGGTAATGAGTAAAATTTATATGATAAATTAAATTAAACAATATTAATTCTAGTAGATAATAAATGGTCGTAAATTCATAAATTGTTAACAAAACTATATTTCAAAACCTAGTTAATGAGTCCTAAGTAATAGATGCAAAATGGCATTGGAAGGCATAAATGGTGACATATTGCATGAAGTGGTGACATACATTAAGTAGTTTGTCTAGAATTGAGCAATATGTGAAGTCATTGACGTTACTGGAAATATCCAACTGATGTGTCTGTGATGTTGATGGACACATTTTCTGTTAACATTTTCTATGCTGTGGGAACATACAACAAAAAAATCACCTTGGGCGAAGAGGTACCGATTTCTTTGATGTGTAACGAGCTGAAATGCATCTTTTATCCAAAAACAACGAATATTTTTTGAGTAAATTTTTGAATAAATTAAGTAATAAATTCTGAGAAATAAAAAAAGGCCAATACATTCAAATTTGGTGTTCAATTGTAATGAAAAAAATCATTAAAAGTGAATAAATTACACTCAATCTATAAATCTGTGTCTTTATTTTATTAATGTTATTGTTACTAACCCACACATTACCTCTAAATGAATTTGAAGTTATCACGATAATGATTTAAAATCAAACACATCGTAAATAAGTACTGACATTAATACTATCACACAAAATAAAAATACACACAAAATAATATATTTGATTTAATTGAAAAAATAATTAAATCATGAGCCAAAACAAATATAATAAATTATAAGAATTTATGATTACGAATTAAATTAATTTAATTAATCAAATAATTGGGTATGTCGAAACCTTACAATAGCAGCTTTCTTTTTTTAAATGGCCGCCATATTTTATTTTTATACGTCTAAATAGATTTTTTTCTTCTTTTCAACGATGTATAAAAACCAACGTCAAAATGAAAAATTTTAATAATTCCAATTTTTGTTTTTATTTTTTAGTATATTTTGGAAACAAATGTAAAAAGTAAAAGTAGTAAAATAACAATAAATCATAAAACATGCTAAAATTTTCGACAGTTATTGGCTATAAAAAAATTGACAGCGTTAAATATTCGCGAATCCGAACATTTCAACTCGGCAAATAGAAAATCAAGTTAACGTATCTAAATCTAGAGCATTAACAATTTTATAAAAGCATAAGTTTTACCCTTATACATTGCATATTTCTCATACTTTACAAGCAAATGATAACATCCGTAGAGTAACATTTTGCAGAAGGTTTATCAACAAAATTAAGGAAAACGGTGATTTTATAAATACAATTTTGTGGATAGATGCATCCTACTTCTCTAATTGTGGATTATTTAATCATCATAACGAACACTATTGTGCTCAGGGCAATCCACACATAGTGATTCCACGGCATGACTTTTGAAGTCCGAACTAGCATTATAAAACTGCACAATTTTGACCATTTCACCAGATCTCTAGCTTTAAGAATAAGAAAGATACCCATATAATCCTACTCTATTTAGGACACCCTATAGAGTTAACATGCTTTAAAGTAGATAATTGTGAATAAGTAAAATATATTTGTTTTGTTCAATTGTTTGGTCCATCACATGGTTTTTTATTTTTTATTTTTTAAATAATCAATTCTTGTTCAAATTTAAGAATTCATTTAAAAAAATCATATGATTTAAATCGTGATGTAGATCAATTGATATTAATCACATCAAAACTGGCAAATACTAATCAGACAATTAAAAAAAATCAAATAAAGCAAATAAATCATGATTTATTTGATTTTTCATCAATTCATTCATCATTGATTTTGATCTTTTCTCTGAAATCAGATTTTTTTTAAATCGCGGTTCATTCCAACACTGGTCAGAAGTCATGCTTTTGCTAAAATTTTCATATATTTTTGTAATTTTTTTAATTACTTTTAACAATTGAATGATTTGGTTAACCGTGTAACAATTAATGCAAATATTTCAATGTTTATTGCCAAATTTTTCAAGTATCGTATCGTATATTCATCAAGTTCGGTATTATTTCTTCTACAATTCCAATTATTTATTCCGAAATTACAATTATTTTGTCAAAATTTCATTGACGACTCAAAATATTCTGAAACAAAATATCACTGCTTGTCAAATTTTGAAAGATTGTTAATACATGTATGTTTCTAATAATGAGTTTTTAATAAGTAAACTTTGAAAGACATGTTGCAAAATTTGTTGCAGATCTAATTCAATTATATACGGTTGTATTTTTTTTTATAAACCTGTTAGTATTTGAAATATAAATGAATATTTATTTATTTATTTATTTAGAGAAGGTACATCCAGGTCATATATAGCAAAAATAGCACCGTAATTCAATATACATACAATGAACACAGAGAGCATTACACTTATTGCCGACTAAACCAAGGCCCATATCTATAGTCCGTACTTGAACATGAGTTCGACTCAAGTAGTATATTTAGGTATAATTGGTTGCATTTGGTGCATTAGCAAACCAAATATACGACTTGTCGAACTCAACATCCGGTAGGAGGCTTTGATTGAATTTTTGCCATTTTAGATGAAATATAGATGCATGAAGCAGTTGCAATTAAAAAGTTTTACACTAGCATTAAAAAATTCAACAGTTTTTCATATTTGGACAATTGAACTTAAAATATGGCATATATTAACAATAGCAGTTGCAATTTAAAAAAATACACTTGTAGTTTTTGATACATACAGCTGAAAATTCGATAAAAATTCACTTCTGAAGACATGTATTCGATATATTTAAGTTGCGATTCAAAAATTGGCGGACTATGACAGTTTCAGTCGAAATATGATAGTTATGAAAGTTGCAATTAAAATATTGGCAGATTTAGACGGTTTCAGTCATAAATTTGATGGATTTATACATTTGGAATAATTTTGTTTTAAGATTTGGACAGTTGCAATAGAATACTTGAAACTGCAATAGATTTTCACACTCAAAAATAGCAGATATTGACAATTTCGGGCAGGTATAGTCGAAAATTTTACAGATTTGACTACATACAGTTCAAAATTGGGCAAATGTTCCATAGATTTGAATAGCTCAAAAATATGCAGATTATGACAGTTTCCGTCGAATTTTAACTGTTTTCAAGAGTTTTAATTAAACGTTTGACAGATCTGAACAGATACAGTTAAAACTTACCAGGCATAAAAGATAACAATCACAACTAACAACATTTTGTGAAATGTCTTGTTTCATTTTAGCTCGTGCTAAAAATACAACACATTTGATCAGATTTCTAGGGATTTAACTGAGTTTCGCTGCTTCAGAAAAAAAACATGGATAAGTTAGTATATTTTCATATGAAAATTTGAAATATTTGGGCAGTTGCAATTGGGCAGACACTAGAATTTAAAAATTCAAGAGTTTTACATATTTTCTCAATTGATCCTAAAATATGACATATATTAACAGATTAAAATTTGGCATATTTCAACAGTTCAAATTAAAATTTGACACAAAGTTGAGCAGTTTCAACTGAAAATGTTGATAGAGATGATGAAAAATTTGGCACGTTTCGTTGAATTTCAACATATGTTTTAAATGACAATTGGCTTGATTTTCGCTGCTGAAGCTTAATTGTTAGATTTTAGCAGTCGCAGTTACAAATGAGGCACATTTTTACTGCCTTAGTTACAAATTTAGTAGGTTTAAACATTTTTAATTCAATTTTTTTAAGATAAGGTCATTTGCATGTGTAATTTGACAAGTTAATTTGCAAATCTAACAGTTTATCATGTTTTCACATTAGAACCTATTTTTTTTTTTATTTGGGCAGCTGCAGTTGAAAATTTCATAAAATTTTTATACATACAGTAGTACGTGTAATATTTATTAGTGGTAAGTAACATTAAAGATTTGCACAAGCCAAATATACACATTTAAAGTCCCGGCAGTATCTGTTGTAAGGTGATCGGTCTTGGCAGGTTCAGTTTACAAAATTGTGTATCACAGTTTATAAATTATCACAGTTATACTTGAGAATTAGCCTTTATTAACTTCTGCAGCCAAATATTATGATAATTTAAAAATTTGGACTGTTTCTATCAAAAATACAAATTTAGAGAACAACATTGGGAAATTGGACAAATTTTGGACAGTTGAAGATGAAATTGTAACAAATTTTTAAACGTGAATGGAAAATTTGGCATATTTTGATAGTTGCAGTAAAAAAAATTACACATTGTGCCAATATTTAATGGTTTCAAACAGTCGAAATTGAAAATTTGATGCATTTGAACACATACAATTAAAACTATGGTACGGAAAATTACATCGACGGTTTTTAGGCCCAAAAAAACAATCTGGAGTTTGATGTTTAATTTCATAGCTGTAGTTAAAAATTGAACAGATGCAATTCAAACTGTAGGTAGGGAAAATTACAATTGAAGTTTTTAAATAAAAAAAAAAGTGTAGTTTAATGTTCAATTTCGTAGGTGCAGTTAAAAATGTAACGGATCATTTTAAAAATTTGCAAATTTGCCAAAATTGGACAGTTTCCATAAAGAATTTGAATTTAAAAAAAATGGAAAATAGGCCAAACTTCGATTCTTTAAGTCGAAAATTTGGCATAATTTGATAGATAATAATAATAAGTGTATTATTCACTTAGCTTTTATATACAGATGTGATAAGTTTCTATACTAAAAAAAAAAAAGTAAAGCAAAAGAGTGATATGAAATAGGTTTTTACTATTCATACTATCCATGAAGTTACTTTCACTAATCCAACAATTATCACATAAAGAACATAACATAAGAACATAAAGAATAAGATATATAACATAAATTTAAAAGTTGTTACCATATTTTACGATACTTATAATCAATAATATTTAAAGTTACTACCAATTAATTTGCAATATATGTCACATTATCATCAACTTTGAAACTTATAATAAAAAAAACTTGCTGAAAGTGGAAAAAATGTCTCGTTTTGTTTTAAATGACCAAAAATACTTTTACAGGGTTAACTTAAATAAAATTTAACATTGAATGTTTGGTAAACACTTAATAAAGTTGGTGGAGGAAGCAGTTACTATGTGATAATTAATCATGATGATACAAAAATGAAACATGTTTTTTTATGTTTTTACTATGTTTTTTATCACTTACAAGAATTCTTGTATTTCGAATCACTTGAGAATCACCTAATTGTGGTCAAAACTGCACTCGCGTTTTTAACGAAAAAATAAAGTGATAAAAAACATAGTAACGTGTTTCATTTTTGTATCATCATGGTAAACACTTGGTGAAACATACTGAATAAAGAAAAATAAAATAAAATAAAAATATTAAATTTAATATTTTTGTGAAACTTATACCAAGTATAGTATTTTACTTTGTTGTAAACTTAAATACATGTATTTAATTTCGAAATTATAATAAGCGTGTACATTTTTGTATGATATGTGAGTTCTGTGAGCAATAGGTGTACAGTATACACACATGGTACATGAAAATATATGTTATTCATCGAACAGTGATGGGCAACTAAATATAATAAACCTTGAAGTATTTTCTTCAACAGCTGTATATTCATTCATGCGCCAAAAGACTGTACTATGTAAATGATAACAATTATAGCATCTGACACAAGATTTATGACAACATGATATATATAGCCGGCTCAAAGCATGTGCAGTAAACAGTATGCACTATCTCTTTCTGTAGTGCAATATGTGTAATACATTAAATTCTTCCATAAAAAATTACAAGTTTTCGGCTTGGAGAAAAATATTTATAATAAATGGAATGACATTAAAAATAGTGAAAATATGATGTGATACTGATGCCCCAATAACGTATACAGTATGAGTCACGAGGAAATGTAAATATTTCAAGGAAAGGCAGTATGGGTCAAAATTTAAAAAAAAAAAAAACAGGTGAACATAGGTATAATTCCCAATAAAGAAATTCTATATATTTCATTTTTGCTATTTTGCTACTGCTTTAATTCTATTTTTGAGAAATCTCTTAATAATAGTCATAACAGATAATAAATTTCTACCACGTTCAAATAGCTGTATCTCGGAAACTATTGAGAATACCCATTATCATATGATTTTTGTTTTTATGATCTGGTCCATTACCACTCCTTAAAATTGTATATTTCCCCTGTATATTGTGAGTCAAATATATATTTAAAAATCTGATTAAATACGCGAAATCTTATACACTGCGCACTGTGTAGAGAAATGCCGTAATTATTTAAATTCAAGAGGTTGAAAATTTAATAAATCTTCCAAATTAGGAAAAAAATATATTACCACGTAATTAACTGCGTGGGCGTGGTGAGAATTCAGGGCACAACAGCGAAAACGAGATGTAACTAATTTAAGCGGTCTTAATCATATTCCACGCGCACAAAAACAAACGGCTACGCTAATAGCAAAACAACAATATGTGTATGGGGTAGGTTTTGTATGTACCTGTTTATTGTAATTAAAAACAATATTATTATTAATACGTGCAAAATTCTGAAAATAGTTTCTTATGCAAAACTCCGCTTCACCCGGAGTGTAGTTTTATAAATTATAAATCGTAAACAACATAATAATATTATGATCAAATCAGACGAAACGTAGGCAGTTTCACGGCCGACTCTAAACACGAAATCGAAATCGATAGTTCCATTAATAATAATAATAATAATCTCTTTTATAAAGGGATTATTATAATGGATAACAAGGCATACATTAGTTATTCGATATAGTAATTGTTTAAATGTACGGACAACTATGCAGAAAAATATTTAATTAACAATAATAATGTGCCTCGTTCAATTAAATTCGCGCAAATGCTTTGTACAAGAAGTACAAAAAAGTACTTTATTATTATTATAGTCATAATACTAGAGGTTCCAGATCTTCTTGTTTCCTGTGCTTTTCTTCATTTAGGCGTTAGATATTCCTCTTCTTTCCATAATATTTTCTACATATTTGTCCCACTTATTTTTCGGTCTTTCCACTTTTATTTTTCCGGTTATTTTTGTTTGCCATGCGATTTTTGTTTGATTGGTGTCTTTTCTTCTGTGTAGGTGTCCCGACCATTGCAGCTGTCTGTCTTCTATTATTTTGTTTAGTTCTGTTATTTCTAGTTCTCTTCTTATGTCTACGTTTCTGATTCTGTCTTTTCTGGTTAGTCCGTATACTTTCCTAAGATACTTCATTTCTAGTGTCTTACTTTTTTGTCTCCTGTTTAGCGTTCACGTTTCGCATCCATATATTAGTGTTGGTATTAGTATTACTTTGTATATTGTTAGTTTTGTTTTTCTCGATATATTCTTGTTGTTTAGTATTATGTTTTGGATCGTCTGGAAAGTTTTTGTTGCTGCTTGCAGTCTATTGTTTATTTCCACTTCGAGATCCCTTGTGCTGTCTATTATTTGCCCTAGGTATTTAATTTGTTCGGAGTGTTCTATTTTGGTGCTGCTTATTGTTATTTCTTTTGTTTCTTTTTCTCCCCCTATTTTCATTATTTTGGTTTTTTCTGTGTTGATTTTCAGTCCCGCTTTTGCAAGTTCTGCGCTTCATATCTTAATGTTTGCTTCTAGGTCATTAATGTTTTTCGCTATTATCTAGAAATATACACTCAGTGATATGCTTTAAGGTTCCTGTATCCTATGTGTTGCTTTTTGTTTTCTCTTTTATATTTTTTATTACCGCATCTATAGCCATTATGAATAGGCATGGGCTTAACGCTCCTCCTTGTCTTAGACCGTTGGGATTGTATAGAGCAGCGGTTCTCAAACTTTTTGAGCGGCGGAGCCCTCCAAAGGCATACAAATTTCCACGGAACCCCACTGGTTCAATAAGCATATATATGTATATACATATATATATATTTATTTATTTATATGTATTTAAATATATTTTATTTTTAGTATTTTAGTTTATATAAATAAATATAAACAAAAAGAAAGAATGAAATTATTTGTTCTTCAATAAAATCATTTATTTATCAACAAATAATTGCTAAATATTATAAAAACAAACTTCATTGTTAGTGGGACGCATGGACTTGTTTCCTATTTTTACATAGTTCTTTTATGTCTGGCTTTATAGAGGACAGTTGAATCCTCATATCAGCTTCTGCATCGAGTCTGTTGCGGTATTTGGTTTTTGTTGCAGCATATGAAGAAAAGCCAGATTCGCACAGATAAGTCGTAGCGAAAGGAAGAAGTATTTTAACAGCTTTCATTGATAAATCTGCAAATTCTTCTCTCAAAGTGCACCAAAATTCTGGCAAAGATAGCTTTTCAAATATGGCTTGTAGTGAGGAATCTGTAATCATGTCAACGAACATTTCGTACTCCTTAGCTGTGAATGTGTCTGGCCTTTTCTGAACTATGAATGGGTTTCTAATACATGTATAATTTTTAAGCTTTTCATTCTCTTCATCTGGAAAATATTGTTTGACCGAGTTTAGAATATCTTCCAAATGTTGACAAATTTCATCACACAACATAGTAAGGTCATTTGCATCAATGTCTCCATTAATTTCATCGCAGAAATCTTTAAGTATTGGGAAGCTATCTAGCTCACGAGAGCGAATGCAAGTGATCCAAAATTCCAATTTCTTTTTGAAAGCTTGAATTTTATCATTGGCTGTGAACACTGTTACTTGTTTTCCTTGAAGTGACATATTCACATTGTTTATCTTTGAAAAAAAGTCGGCGAGGTATCCAAGTCGAAACAACCATAGTTTATCTGTCAACCTTTCTTGTAAATCCATATTGTTTTTCATGAAAAAGGTGCCCAATTCGGAACGCAGCTCGAATAGTCGAACAAGTACTTTCCCTCGAGACAGCCATCGTACTTCGGTATGGAGCAGTAAAGCTTTATGAACGCTTCCCATATCTTCGCATAGAATTTTGAAAAGCCGTGTTTGTAATGGTCGCGATTTTATGAAATTTATTATCTTTACAGACTCGTCAAGGACCTTTTTAAGTGACAATGGCATTTTTTTTACTACAAGTGCTTGGCGGTGAAGTATGCAGTGGCTATTTGTGCAGTTTGGTGCCATATTCTTGATTTTTGCGACAGCGCCAGCAGTTTTTCCTACCATTGCCTTTGCACCATCAGTGCAGATATCAACACATTTTTTCCAATCTAAACCATGAGCATTAAAAAAGTTATCCACGATATTAAATATTTCGGCACCAGTTGTATTGGTTGGCAATGGTTCACACAAAAGTAGATCCTCTTCAAGCAAATTTAGATGCTGATATCGGACAAATACAAGCAAGACTGCAAGTCCAGCTACGTCTGTGCTTTCGTCCATTTGTAGAGAAAAATTACAACATTGCAGACGAGATATCAATTCAGCCTTTACGTTGGCTGCTAAATCCTTAATTCGGCGAGCTACCGTGTCATTGGATAGTGGCACATTAGTTATTTCTTTTGCCAACCTTTCATCAAGCATACATTTAGCTATATCGACTGCACAAGGCTTGATCAATGTCTCAGCTATTGTATGAGCTTCGCCTGCCAGTGCAATACGATAACTGACAATGTATGATGCTTCAGTGGCCTTCTCATTGCCAGTTTTAAAAGTTGAAACAATTAGGTTTTGTCGCTTTAAGAGTTCATCACGCCTACGCATAAAATAGCGATAGAGCGAGCAAACTGATGCAAACTAAACCTGAGAAAAAGCTGAAAAAGCAAACGGCCACGCGGCAGACCGCATTATTGTCTTCCAACCATTTACCCACATGTGCGGCATGCTCGCATTTAAGAAACTAACCGTGTATAAGTAATGTATAGAAATAAATAAAATAAAACACCTCAATATTCTTCCACTTCACTCTATAAAAATTTCACTTAATTTCAGTTTGTAAGACCACTCTTGGCGCAATCTGCGGACGGTGGAGACAATGGTCTGCACGGGCCGACTTTTGACTATTTGTACCCGGCCCGGCCCGATACGTCTCCAGCCCGAGTCGTCAAGTCGCTTTTCGCTTTCGGGCGTACGAACAAAATTAGGGTGACTCAAAGCCACTCAAGTTAGCAACGCGCACACACTCACATACGCTTCACACTTTAGGACAGTGTTTCTCAACCGCTAAAAATCATAAAAAAATCTATAATCTAAATTTTTTAGTTCATTTTTTATTAATATATATTAATTTTTAGCGGATTTCAATTTATAATTCACGGAGCCCTTTGGGGTAGCTCGCGGAACCCCAGGGCTCCGCGGAGCACACTTTGAGAAACGCTGGTATAGAGTACCTGCTGGTCCACCGGCAATGTGTAAAATAAATAGATTTTGGTCTATATTTATCAAGTTAACCGGCCTACCTATAAAATGACGGGCAAATAAAACATGTTCTACTACTTAAAATCAACTTTATTAAAATGAACAATTGGGGTGCTCCTAAGTAACATAATGTAATTTGCTTACAAGTACTCAGGTACGTAATAAGTATAAAAAACTTAAGAAACAATACAATTCTGTAAAAATAATAAGTAGGTTAGGTTAGGTTAGGTTAGGTTAGGTTAGGTTATTTTAGGTTTCACACATTGCCGGCTGCGCATTCGGTATTGTATAGAATACCCAGGCAAAGTATGAAATAAATTTTATTTCATACATTACCTACACGTTTTAGGTATTCTATACATTGCCTAGGTATTGTATAGAATACCGGATTATACAGATTGCCGGTAACACATATACTTTTTATTGCCTTAATCAGTTTTTGTCCTCCTTGTTGTTCTTGTAGTGCCTGCCATACGTATTCTCTGTTTAATTTGTCAAAGGCTTTTTCTAGATCTATGTATGCTACGTATATTTGTTTCTGGTGATCTCTTAGTTCATTTATTAAGTTCCTGATTGTGAATAGGTGATCTATTGTGCAATGTTCTCTTCTGAATCCGCTCTGCGATGGTTCCAGTTTCCCTTCTTGTTTTTGTCTTATTCATTTATCCAGTATGTCCTTGTATATCTTTTATGTTGCACATAATAGGGAAATTCCTCTGTAGTTACTACATTCGCTTTTATCTCCTTTCTTCCATATCGGTATTATCGCTGCTGTTTGCCAGCCTTTGGATATTTTTCTGTCTTCCAAACTTCGTTTAATAGTCTTGTTAGTTGCTCAGTTCCCTCATTTGCCATGTATTTTAGTTTTTCGTTGTTGATGTGGTCTATTCCCGGTGCTTTCCCCAGCTTCAGTTTTCTTACTGCTTCGTTTACTTCTTTCGGTGTTATTTTTCCTTCCGTTATCTTTTCTTCTTTTTGGTTTTGTTTTCTTACTTTCTTCTGCTGATTCGTTTGTTGTTCTTCGACTCTTTATTCGATACTATTTTCTTTGCCCAGCAGCTCCTCGACGTGTTGCTTCCATCTTTCCGCTATTTCTCCATCTCCTGTCAGTATTTTCCCGTCTTTGACCTTTATTTGGTGCAATTTGATAGTTTTTTTCTCTTCTGTTCTTCTTATCACGTTGTAGAATAGTTTTTGGTTTTCCGAGCGTTTTTTTCCATTTTGTCACCGAATTGTTCGCATGATTCTTCTTTAGCTTGTTTCACTTTGATTTTTACCCGTCTTCTTTGTGTTGTGTATTTTTCATAATCTGTCGTTGTTTTGCTTTGTAGGTATCTTTGCCATGTCTTCTTTTTCAGTTTTATTTCTTTCTTCGGCTCTTCTGTCCACCAGTTCGTTTGTTTTTTTATTCCTGTTGGTTCTTATTGTGCCGCAGGCCTCTCTCGCTGCTCTTGTTAACATGTGTTTGAAATCATTCCATATTTCTTCTGCGTTGACGTATTGTGTTTTTTCCATTTTCTCTGCTTCTTGTTTTATTAATTCCTGATATTCATTCTTTATTTCTTGGTCTTACAGTTTGTACACTTTTATTATTTCTCGTGTTGTGTCTTTTATTTTAATTTCTTCCGCCTCTGTTTCTTTTTTGAGCGTTGCTCCTACTAATAAGTGATCGCTCCCTATTTCGTATGTCCTGTACACGTCGTTTATTTGTTTCCTTTGGATCTCTTTCGTTATTATGTGATCTATTATTGATCGTTCGAGTCTACTGCTTACTTCTCTCGTGTATTTGTGTATTCTCTTGTGTTTGTATAGTGTGTTCAGTATTATTAGATTGTTTATTGCGCAGAAGTCCAGTAGTCTGTTTCCATTTCCGTTTTTGTGTTTTTCTCTTTATCTCCCTATTACGTGTTCTAATCCTCTGTCCTTATTACCTACTCTACCGTTTAGGTCATCCATTAGGTATAATGTATTATTTTCGCACTGTTCTGTGTTTTCCTGTAGTTTTTTTTCCAAAATTTGTCATTATTTGCTTTTGTTTCATTTTCATCTGGTCCGACTATTATGTAGTTAGTTTTAGTCTTATTATCTTTCATTGTTAGGGTTAGTATGCGCTCTGTGTGTCCTTGCCATTCCGATGATTTCCATGTTTTTTCTTTTCTTATTATGCAAGCCACTCCTGCTTTTGCTCTTGTTTTGGTTTCTACCCCACTGTATAATAGTAGATGGTCTCCAATATATTTGATTCCTTTCCCTTTCGTTTTTGTTTCCGTTAGTCCTATTAGATCCATTTTTTTTTTCTGAAATTCTTCCCCTAGTTCAACTTCCTTTCCCTTTATTGATCTTACATTCCATGTTCCTATTTTTCTTGTCTTGTTTCTTTGCTTTGTCGTTGTTGTTATTTCTTGTCTGTTTGTTTGCTTCAATAGTTATTTGTAATGTTCTCCTCTTTTAGTTCTCGTGTATCTTCATTCCAGACGTGTTGTTTCTGGTTTTAATATAATTTATATCATAAATAACTATTCTATGTTTGCAATTTTATGACAAGTTCTAAATTCTAATCAGTTACAAAAAAAAGAAACATTTCTGGAATATACTTCGTATTTCTCATAATTTTTCTTTAAGAGAGTAAATGATATAATGATGATATAATTGCACTACAGTATTAAAACAAAAGCTATCGTTGATGCGTCGATGACATTCATTATGATGTCGTTATATAAAAAACTTCAAACTTAAAGCATATCTTTGAAACTATTCTTGAAAATCTATTAAACACCAAACTCGTATATTTGAGATTTTGTTCTGCAAATTAAAAATAATTAATCATTTATCCACTACTTTCAGCATTTTACCGACGAGTTCAGAACTGTCTTCGTGTCTAATAAAAGCAGCGTAAAGGCGAGCTAGACCTGTGCACGTAGGCCCAGGAATACTCGGGCGAGATAACATTTCCCCTGCAACTTTTACAATATAAATATTGATGGAAATGAGGAGGCATGGCGTACATCTTTATATCCGACCCTACAATTTTTTCACTCGGAATCAGGCGGTGAACCATTCGAGTCACGTAGCCGCGCGGGAAATGTGTGTTTATGGAATACACTCGCGGTACGTTTTCTTTATGCGTTTCCCTGAAATTATTGAGGTGAATGTGGATTAGGTGTTTTTGCGGTGCGGAATTATTCATCGCCGAGCAGACATAGAATTACACGTAGGTAAACTGTTCGAAGCTATCATACAATTTTTGACCATCAATTATTTTCGAGCAATGACATTATTCCGTGTGGAAAGTATTAACATTTTTATAGTGTCATTTTGATAATGAAGTGAAAATCAAGAGAAAAAAATAGAGGTTATTTTGACAATTAGGTAAGTGAACTAACAAAATTTAAAAAAAAAACGAGGTTATTTTGACAATTGGGTAAGTGAACTATCAAAATCTAGTAAAAAAATAGATGTTATTTTGACAAAACAAAAAATTTAAATAGTTTGTCTAAAAATAGTTTAAATAGCTGCTCACGTTACTCCTCGGAATCTAATGAAGGCCGGAAATTGCGTCTTATATAAAATTGAGCGTTTAGTAGGTATAATAAAATCG
Organism: Othius punctulatus; assembly: GCA_951805005.1. NCBI lineage: Eukaryota > Metazoa > Arthropoda > Insecta > Coleoptera > Staphylinidae > Othius > Othius punctulatus. Next base: position 93,503,256 of record OX638138.1, read on the forward strand.
ACCTCAAATAAATTATTGTTCAATTTTAATTAATTTCTGCCATATTCTCGTATATTCATTTGTATTCTTCGTAGATTCATTATCAGATTATATAAATACGAATCTGATAATTTTCAATATGCTGTACACGACATGCCGTAGTTAATTGCTACTGGAACGAACACATTACGAAACTCAACAATATTGACAAGATGTAAAAAAACTACATACCAATTAGTTGAATGATTGCGTGTGATTGCCCAAGTTGTGTAATACTTTCTCCACCGAAATATGGGAATCATGGTAAATTAGCTAATTTTCATTAGCAGCCTTATAATTAAATAGTGTTATTGTCAACCGCCGAGATAGTAATTTAGAAAGTAATGGTCGTGAATGCGTACAAGAAGTTGTAGAAAATCATGTTTTGTAGATAGTTAATTGTTACGTTTGTTACAACGCGGGATGTATGTTGCGCGTTGGACGTAAGTATGATTTAACTATTGGGTTAGTTAATAATTATATCGCAGTTAACTTGAACGGCCTGTAATTGTATACGTCTGGTCTGTGTCAGGACGGACCACGGAAATAAAAAATCCGCGAGGACCACGTGTTAATCAAAAATGCCAGACGAGAAGGAAGAGAAAAAAAAATTATTAGACATTTGCGCGAATTTGACCATGTGCACAACGATTGGTTGATTTTTCATCCCAGGCTGTTGAACTATTTCGTTGCAAATAACGTAAAAGAAGAAAAACGTAAGCGAGCAATTTTTTGAAACCTATTGCGTGAACAATTTTATAAGTTGGTCTATGATCTGTGCTTACCCTATAAGCCAGAGACTAAAACCTTCGACGCACTTATAGACGTGCTAAATACACATTTTTTAGATCAAAAATCTGTTTTTGCTGAGCGATACAAATTTTACAATGCAAAGCAAGGCTGTAATGCACATGCCATATAGGCCACAAGAAAGGACATCTTGCACCCGTTTGTCGAAATAAAAGAAAGCATATAAACAATAATAAAAAAAAAACAAAATCATCAGATTTTTTTGGAACATGAAGATTCAATGTTGACTGTAACCGATAAAGCGAGCAATAATTTATTTCATTTAAATTTAAATGTAGAACACACAAATTTGTTGAGTTGAGTTGCAAGAATCTTAAAGAGAATTTTTTGTATATACAGGCGAAAAATTTCGTGCTTTAGGTAAAATGACTCTAAAATAAAATTTAAGAACAAAGTGCACAATTTTGATTTTTATGTAATTTCGAATGCAGGACCCCAATTTTGGGAGGAGATTTTTTGACGTTTTTTTGCATTGGTCTAACTAATATTAATTATTACAATGAGGATGTAGAAATTAATCACATATTGCACAAGTTCAGCGAAATATTTGATTCAGGTTTGCGTACCTTCATAAAAGGGGTGGTTTTCCTTAAGTTAAAAACAAATTCTGTTGTTCCAAAATTTTTAATTACCTCGTCCTATTTTATACGCACTTAACGCAAAAGTGGAGGAGGAACTGGATCGGTTAATCAAATTGGAAGTAATATTGCCTGTGGAGTATTCAGATTATAAACATACTATCACCAGAGTAAATACATACTATCACCACCGTATCACCCTCAGTCCAATAGCGTAGCTGAGGCGTCAGTTACGATAGTGAAGCATGCTTTGAAGAAAGCTTTGTTTAACAAAAACAATATTTTATTAGATTACAGAAATTCAAATCATTCCACTACTGGTATTGCTCCCGTCGAATTATTGTTTAAGCACAAAGTCAGAGATCGATATAGTTTGCTTCGTCCACCAAATAGTGAAATAACGTAAGAATTTTGTAGAAAAAGTCAGTTAAAACAAAAGAAATATTTTAAGGGGAAGAATACCCAAGTTTTTTGTAAAGGGTAAAACATACTAGTAAGAGATTACAGATTAGATCAAATATTTTGGATTGAAGGCTTTGTAAATAAGATTGCAGGGAAGAAAGTATATTTAGTTTATATTCCTGAGAAATCAGTCATCTGGAGAAGACATGTAAATCAATTAAAACCTTTGCAAATTGTATATAGTGAACAAGCAATTCCGATAAATGTAAATCCCGAAGGCGGAAAGACCACATAGGTCGAAGCCTAATAAAGATTGTTTACTACTACTGTAAATCCCAGCAATACTGAAGTATTAGTTCCTACCAGACCTAAGAGGAATGTTAAACCTCCCGAACAATTTGGACCGACTTAATGGTAAATTATGGTATAATTTTGTGTTATATTTACTTTTTGTACTATATTTAGATTTATTGTATTTATATTATCAAGGTGAAACATTTGTAGTATTCATTATATGTATTCTGAATTGTATAAATTATTTTAATTTTAGTTAGAATTGTATATAACCCTTTTTCGGAAGGGAGGTGTTAAGGAATGCAGCCAGTACTACAGAGATTTATTGAAATGGTATATTTTCAGTTCATTGCATGTGTTTAATACCGTTCTTTTCAAGGCAAATTTCAAAATCTTTAGACGTAAGTTGTGTCCCATTATCTGATACTAATATCTCGGGTAAACCAAACCTTGCAAATGTTTCTCTAAACTTTGCAATTGTGTTTCCCGTAGTGATTTGAGTCATTGTGAATAGAATGAGCATCCACAATTATTAGGAAATATTTATTGACAAATGGACACACAAATCAATATGGATTCTTTGCCATGTTTTCTCTGGCCAAGGCCAAGGGTTTAACATGGACTTCTCTGAGCTACTTGTATTTAGATTGCATGCTTCACATGATTTAGCAAAACACTCAATATCTATATCGATAGTTGGCCACCAAAAATATACTGTTGCAATACCTTTCATCTTATTGATACCTAAATGATTTGCATGCAATTGGTTTAATAGATTGGTCTGAAGTTTATTTGATATTATCAATCGAGTGTTCCACAATAGACAATTTGATTCAATTGAAAGTTCATGTCTCTTTGTAACATAATTTTGAAATTCCTTTAATTTGAAAGTAAATCCTGGCCAATGTCAAGTAATTTTTTTCTTAAAAAGAACGGTATTAAACACATACAATAAATTGAAAATATTAATAAAATGGGTGTGGTTGCAGGAAATTAATACTGCATAGCTTTAATATACCGTAGATTATTTTCGAGTAAGTACATATTTACAGTGTCGATAAAAAGTAAGTAAGGGAAAAATAAACTTTTATAATTACATAAACAATTTTAGGAAATTATAAAATAATTACTCACGCAATCATACCTACATATTAGCAAAAAAATAAAAATAAAATAAAAATAAACAAATTTTGGAGGTGTCACTTATTCTGTCACAATTGCAGTTTTTAATATCCTGTCAACATTTTAATTTTGCTGTTGTATTAAGTACTTACTGGTATTTATTTTAATTTAATTTTTTTATCGCCTGACTAGTTTCGGTTTATTTAAAAATCCATCTTTAGAGGAATATGCATTTTAAGGTGTATATATCCTGAACTTATTTGAATTGAATATTGAAATTTGAAAGTTATAAATGTCTAATTTGAAATTTTAGTTTTATTTTTTTTACGTAAACTTCAAATTAGTCCTCTGTAACTTTCCAATTTCAAAATTCAATTCAAATAAGATCAGGATATATACACATAAAAATACACATGCCTCTGAAGAAGGTATTTTAAATAAACCGAAACAAGTCAGGCGATAAAATAAATAATAAAATTTTAAAATAACTTTTTATTTTATAATTTTATAATATTATAATTATATAATTTTATAATATTTTATAATTTTATAATAAGTAATCTGACCTAGCACGCACATATCTCTTAAAAATAGATTTTTAAATCTAACCTAACTAGACCTGACCTAACCTAATCTAACCTAACCTAACCTACTACGTAGGAAACTCAAACAACTTAGCGTTTCATTTACCATTTCTAGTATGTACATACAGAGAGTTTTCTTTTATCATGATCCAACATAGGGTTAATCATTACAAAAGTCACACTTCTGTCACAATGGCAGCAACTTATCGAAGCGTATTTTTTAAAATGCACAAGTAATTCTCTGTGAGGCAAATATTACAGTTTACGAAGTAAACAATATAAACAACTGAAGACAATAATCTCAGTTATTTAAATGGATAATGGTGCAAATCTCAGCTTAACCTTGTTCACTTTGTAAACTGTAATATTTGCCTCACAGAGAATTAATTTTACTTATATGTTGCATTTTTAAAAAGACGCTTTGATCCATTGCTGTCATTGTGATAGAAGTGCATTACTATAAAAATGATTAACCCTATGTAGAAAAAAACTCTCTGTATCGTTTAAAAATAGATTTGACAGAAATGTAGGACGAATTTTTGATTTCATTTTGAAAATTTTATTTAATATTTAAAAACATATATTTTCTGGTATAATTGCAATCATTACAGTAAAATTTCCAGTGATTTCTGCAAAATAATAATTATGTCAGCGAAATATCAAATATTTCTAACACAATTTGAGTTATTATTACAAAATTTCAAATATTCTGTAAAATTTTCATGATTACTTTACATTTTCAAGATACCTGTAAAATTTGTAATTACTTTTGCAAAGGTTTCAATGATTCTCTTTAAATTTCAATAGTTCTGTAAAAATGTCTACAACGACTGAGATATTTTGGATGTGTAATTGAAATTTGGCAGAAATCGTTAAACATTGCACAGGAATCATCGAAAATTTTACAGTAATAATTGAAAATATGTAAGAAAATTCTAATGTTTCATCAGATTTTGGATGTGTCAATTATTCTATCAAAATTTGTCAAAATTTCAACAACTACTGATTTTAACGTTTTATCAAATTTAACAATCACTGTACAATTCTACAATTTGTACTATTTTTCATATTTTCTGTAGAAATTTCAATTATTTCTATTGATATTTTAATTATTCTGTCAAAATTTCAACGATTACTTTAAAAATTTAATTTAATATTGTAAAAGTTTTAATTTTCTGGTATAACTACAAACATTGGAGTAAAAATTCAAACACGTTTCAATTATTATATCAAAATTTCAATTATTTTATCAAAATTTTCAATTTTTATGACATAATTTTATTCATTTCCAGCAAAATCTCGGTTATTCGCTCAGAATTTTAATGCTTACTGTCGCATTTGAAATTATATCTATATTGACAGTAAGCGCACAGAATTTGACAATGATGTTTGAGGTATATTATATACACAATATTTCATAATGACATTAGATGTATTATGTGAACAATATTTCATAATAATATTTGAGGTAATATGTGCACAATATTTCATAATGACGTATGATGTAAAATGTGCACAATATTTCATAATGACGTTAGAACTAATATATGTAGAATATTTCATTGTGAGATTTGAGTATGTGCATAATATATCAATATGACATTTGAGGTCATATGTGCACAGTATTTCATAATTATATTTGAAGTAATATGTGCATAATATACTAATATGACGTTTGAGGTAAATGTGCAGAATATTTCATAGTGACATTTGATGTAATATGTACACAATAGGTTATATTGACATTTGATGTATTGAGATAATATGTGCAGAATATTTCATAGTGACATTTGATGTCATATGTGCAGAATATTTCATAGTGACATTTGATGTCATACGTGCACAATATGTCATAATGACATTTGTGGTATTGAGGTAATATGTGCAGAATACCCCATAGTAACATTTGAGCTAACATGTGGAAAAGTTTTCATAATGACATTTGAGGTAATATATGCACAATATTTTATAATGGTATTTGAGATAATATGTGCATAATATATCAATATGACGTTTGAGATAATATATGCAGAATATTTCCTAGACTTTTCATTTAATATATGCACAATATATTAATATTACGTTTTACTTAATATAATAATATTTGTTATATTATTATGTTCATAATATATCAATATGATGTTTAAGGAAAAGGTGTAGAATATTTCATAGTGATATTTGAGTTAATATGTTCATTATAAATCAGTATGACATTTGAGGTAATATGTGCACAGTATTTCATAATTATATTTGAAGTAATTTGTACATAATATGCCAATATGACGCTTGAGGTAAATGTGCAGAAATGACTATTACTGTAAAAAATAATTGTTTATCGATTTTAAAACACGGCTATAAAATGTACACTAGTTACTTTGACTTTTTCAATTCCTTTTCACGTAATTTCAATTATCTCGAACAGAATCTCAACTATTATGATGAAGATTTTGAAGTAAGTGGCAATAATATTTAAGAAATTGGGCAGCAAATTTTCACTGTCTCGCTAAATTTTCGACTCACCAAGTTTAGAATAAAATATCCATTTCGACAAACGTTAATATTTCTTCAACACACTTTTGGGCAATTTTTAATAACGTGAAGAATCTATGAATGTTAGACGTCATATTAGCCATTCTCATATTTAAAAAAATACATTTAAAAAAATTTATTATATTTTTATTATTTCTTGTTTAAATGGAGGTACGGTTATGGCTGTACTATGATAATTTCTTCATTTTATGTTTGATTTCCTTAAGTCATCATTTGCTGTTATCGTCAATTTCTGCATGAAAAGTTGAATACAATAGAAAATAGTTATCTTTTTTGTGTGCTTGTGAGACAAAATGGCGAAAAGTAGCGAAAAATCATCCCATGCATTTCTTATGGGAGATTTGCGGTAGAACTCTCATAACATTACTACTTATGAAAGTAGTTATGACAATATTTTAAGGGCATCGGAAACATTTCTTTTTGTCTAATTTTTTATTTTAATTTCCTATAAAATGACAAATTTCTTCATTTAATTTTGTTTTCCTTAACATTATATGTTGCGATGTATCCAAAAGAATTTATTGGACAATTTTTATTAAATTTAATATTCATTTTTCAATTTATTTGTTTATAAGCAAACAATTGCCATTTCCACTGGCCTTGTGATATTTTTCTTAAACTCATATTTTGAAGAAAACTAAAAAATTATAGGCAATTGCTTTGTTTCCAAAAAAAAAAAACACTTCAAAGTTATAGCAAAATATATGACAAAGATATATGAAAAATGTAAAAATTGAGATTTATTAATATTCCTATTTTTTTTAGAATGCTCATCCACAAGAAAGAGATTGCGTATCTCACTTGTTTTGTAAATATCAATTACCTATTTGTGTTATCTGCTTAGTTTAGTTTCAATATGAACTAATTTGATAAGCCATTTAGACATCTTAAATGAAAAATAATCAAAAATCACATACTCAAGTGTCATGTTTATGGGGAAAACGTTACTTTGCTATTATGTTATGTTATACAATAATAATAATAATTTGTAGATGTAATAAAGTATTATTATTGCCGCATTCGGTAAATTGATGAATCCACACAAGTGATATGTTTCGCTACTCCCTTTGAAAAGAACTATATGAATGTCACCTAATTAGAGGACAAGCACTTGAAATTGAGTGCTCTTGCACAACCCGAATTGAAGCTCCATTATTTCGCTAACAACGTTTCGTGATTGCGCAGGCACTGCACAGCAAAGACAACAAATCCAGGTAATTAATAGAGACTGCAATTAAATTTCTAACGAAGTGAACGTGTGCCGAGCGTAAGGATTTTACATTTACTCGCCCCACGAATAATTAGAGCCGCACATTGGGATAATTTGATTATTTACCACTTAGATTGAAACAATGTCGAGACCGCAGCATACGTGCATGCATTTTGCAAGGCCACTCGTAATTGAGGTGAGGAAGGAATTAAAAACCTTGCCAGTAATAAGATTCGTTTAGTAATGATTAGAGGCAGGAAAAGTAAGCTTTAACAATTCAAATGATGCCGTTAAATAGGCATAAAAACTTTAGAAATAGTCACACAAAAATCTAACGAAATCTTAAATTTAACGGCGTAAAGATCGATAGCTTAATAAATATTGTACTACTACTAGTAATGGCATATTACATAACGAGAATTGTAAGAAGCATAGTACGCACGTGGAGCATACAGGGTGTCCCAACGCTCTGGGAACGGAAAACTACGGGGTCAAAACATTAAAAAAATGTTTTATAAAGAAGTTGTGTACACTAATAAGTTGCACGTCATAAAAATATTGAAATTTATACAAGGTGGTTCATATAAAAGTTACAGATGAAGAATACAGAATTATACAAATTATTTTCAAAAATTGTCAGTAAAGTACCCAATAGAGCTCAATATATTTTCATATTATTGTAGAAGATCTATATGGGAATAAAATAATAAATGAAGTGATAGGACGAACGATAGATTATTATTATTATTACGATTTTTATTATTACTCACAAGATTTTTTTTAAATTGTATTTAACATTCTTACGCTATTACCACTATCAATAATATCAATGAAGTATATATATATATATATATATATATATATATATATATATATATATATATATATATATATATATATATATATTATTTAAGATTGTTTTAATAAACAATAAATGACCAGTAAGTACTTAAAGAATTAAAACAACCTTAAATATTATTAATGATAATTATAGTAATAATAAAAATTATTAATGATAATTATAGTAATAATAAAAATTATGAATGTTTGCCTGAGCTACGAATGTATGTCAACTAAACATATAAAAACAATATAGGCTCAATGCTAGTCATACTTTTTGTCAAATTTTACAAATTTGTCCCTTAATTTTGATATTGACTTATTTAAATTAATAATAATTAACAAAATTTAAGCAACAATCATAAACATTTAATTGTAAATAACCTTACAATTAACCTTAACAAACCTTACAAACCTTACAATAATTACAATAAATTGAAAAATATCATTGAGTTACAAGTTAGTATTAGAAATAATAACTCATATTCATATATTCATATTACTTATATAAAATATTTATTGTAAATTGCCACGTGTTCACTGTAAAATTCAAAATGTATTAGCAACTTCAAAATTTGTATTATCATTTTCAAAATTTCGGCATCATTTATGAAAATTTGATTGTAAATTATCAAATTTTCACTATAAATTCCAAAATCTCATTAGAAAGTACAAATTTTGTTTTATAAGTTTCACAATTTCAGCATCAATCAGAAAATGTGCTCGTAAATTTCGAAACTTTCACGGCAAAATATCATTTTCTTCAATATAAAATTGGTCGTTTTACCCAAGTCTGAAAAAATTAGAAATATGAGTAAATTTGAAGGCATACTTATTCAAATTTATTAAAATTTCAATTTTTTCAGATTTTATCAGAATATTGACCTTTTTTGTTTAGTTTTCTTGTACATTATAATTCTAAAACTAACTTCTAGAATGAAGACAGATATAAAATAATTTTTATATTCTTGTGGAAGATCTATATTAGTAAAAATAATAAATGAACTGATAGGATGAACAATAGAATATTAATATTAATATTTTTATTATTACTCATCACATTTTCTTTAATTGCATTTAACATTAGTATGCTATTACCACTATCATATTGTAATTAGTGTAATTGACTGAGCTACGAATGTATGTCAACTATATAATAACAACATAGGGTCAATGCTGGTCATAATTTGACAAATTTTACAAATTTGTCCCTTAATTTTGATATTGATTTATTTTAATTAATAATAATTTACAAAATTTAAGCATCAATCATGAAAATTTAATTGCAAATGACCTAATTTACCTAATTACAATAAAATGAAAAATTTTGAATTAGAAATAATAACTCATATATTCATATATTCTTTTGCCATGTTTGCCATGAACATTCCTTGTTTGCCCTGAAATCGCCATGCTATCTAACTGCACCACTGATAATGTTGTATTTACTACTGTTATATCATGTCTCCTTATGTTATATTTGTATTATACAATATTACTGCATTACACTATTTATACTATTTATACTGACTTGTACCTGTTTTCTCATTAACGCATTAATAAATAAATAAATAAAAATATTCATATTACTTATATAAAATTTGTATTAGAAATAATAACTCATATATCCATATATTCATATTACTTATATAAAATATTTATTGTAAATTGCCAAGTATTCACTGTAAAATACAAAATGTCATGGCAACTTCAAAATTTATATCATAATTTTCAAAATTTCAGCATCAATTATGAAAATTTCATTGTAAATTATCAAATTTTCACTATAAATTTAAAAATCTCATTAGAATCTGTAAATAAATAAAGTTGCAGCATTTCAGCAGCACACATTAAAATGTGCTTGTTAATTTCGAAATTTTCACTGCAAAATTCAAAATATCATTTTCTTCAATATAAAATTTGCCAATTTTACCCAAGTCAGAAAAAAAATAGAAATTTGAGTAAATTTGAAGGCACACTTATTCAAACTTACTCAAATTTCTATTTTTTTCTTCACACTTAGGTAATATTGGCACATTTTATATTTTTATTTCTCTACTGGCTCATTGTGTTAATCAAAATGTTATATGCTATTTCCAATTCTCTCCTTTATACGACACATTTATAATTTAAGGATGCACATGTGCAATTTTCTCTATTGACCCTTGTCAATTTAATGATAAATTTTAAAGTTTTCAATTTGGTCTCTACGTTTTGATATTTAAGTAATTGGGACTTTAGGAAACTCAAAATTTGTTATATTTTTACTGTAGCTACTTGCAATTTTGGTACAAAATTGCAAGTTTCACAATTTTCTTCGCCGATTATCATTATTACTTGCACAAACTTTGAGATGGTTTTTGATAAGGCTCTTGTAAAATTTCGTATAAGATAGTAAAATGTACATTTTTCTGAATTGAGACTTTAGGATCCTCAAAATATGCTGTATTTTGCAATGCATTTATCAGGTACAAAATTACTAATTTTACAATTTTATTAACTGTCTTTTGACTTGCCCAACCCTTGATATTTTAATAATTTTGTCAGTTATCTTCTAAAATCCATTACTAAAATTTTGATGAAAACAATTAGAAAGTTGGCAATAATTTAAATGTTGGTGATAGTAGTTGAAATTTTGACATGCCTTGAAAGTAATTTTAAAACTTTGAAATCTTCAATTCAGGAAGACAATTATATGACTGTCAAATTATATGACAATTGACAGTAATTATCGCCACATTTGCCAGAATTATTGTAATTGTTTCTCTCAACATTTCGAAGATTTTTTCAATATTTCAAAGTATTACTGTCGTATTTTTTATTATTTTCAATAATTCAAATATAAGATACTGTCGTTTTTCTTTATCATTTCTATGTAAATTTCAATCATTCTGCCAAAAATTACAATAATTACTGTTCATTCTTAAACAATTATGTCTTATTATCTTCTAGAAAGAAGACAGATATAAAATATTTTTTATATTCTTGTGGAAGATCCATATTAGAAAAAAATAATAAATGAAGTGATATTATAGTGATAACTAAGTGATATGAAGTGATTATTACTCACAAGATTTTTTTTTAAATTGCATTTAACATTCTTATGCTATTACCACTATCAACAATATTAATGAAGTATAAGGTTTTATCCATAATTACCAGTTATATATATTTAAGATTGTTTTAATAAACAATAAATGACCAGTAAGTACTTATTAAAACAACCTTAAATATTATTAATAATAATTATAGTAATAATTATTAATAATATTTGCCTGAGCTACGAATGTGTGTCAACAAACATATAACAATATAGGCTCAATGCTAGTCATAATTTGACAAATTTTACAATTTTGTTCCTTTAATTTTGATATTGAGTTATTTTAATCAATAATAATTTACAAAATTTAAGCAACAATCATGAAAATTTAATTGTAAATAACGTAGTTTACCTAATTACAATAAAATGAAAAATATCATTGAGATTTACAAAATTAGTATTAGAAATAATAACTTTTAATAAATTGTAATAATATTCATATATTCATTTCACTTATATAAAATATTTATTGTAAATTGCCACGTGTTCACTGTAAAATACAAAATACAACTTTAAAACTTTAACAACTTTAAAATTTGTATTATCATTTTCAAAATTTCGGCATCAATTATGAAAATTTTATTGTAAATTTCGAAATGTTCACTGCAAAATGCGAAGTATAATTTTCTTCAATATAACATTTGTCAGTTTTACCCAAGTCTGAAAAAAATTAGAAATTTGAGTAAATTTGAAGGCATACTTATTCAAATTTACTAAAATTTCTAATTTTTTTTTTCAGACTTGGGTAAAACAGGCACATTTTATATTTTTATTGCCTTACTGGATTATTGGATTAATCAAAATTTTGCATGCTATTTCCAATTCTCGCCTTTATAAGACACATTTATAATTTAACAATACACATGTAGAATTTTCTCCATTGACACTTGTCAATTTGATGATCTATTTTAGTAAGTTTTCAATTATGTCTCCAAGTTTTGGTTTCCAATTATAGTATAAAATTACACATTTTTCTTGAGTAATTGGGACTTTAGGAAACTCAAAATTTGTTATGTTTTTACTGCAGGTACTTACGATTTTTGTACAAAATTGCAAGTTTCACAATTTGCTTCGCCGATTATCACATTGATAATGTGATAATGCACAATTGATGGTTTTTGATAAGGCGGTTGTAAAATTTCGTATAAGATAGTTAAATTCACATTTTTTAATTGAGACTTCAGGATGCTCAAAATTTGCTGTATTTTCCAATGTATTTATGACTTACAAAATTACAAATTTTACAATTTTATTGACTGTCGTTTTGACTTGCACATTCTTTGATATTTTTGTTAAGTGGTTTTCAATTTTTGTATTAACAAAATTACAAATTTTGCAATTTTATTAACTGATGGTCGTTTTGACTTGCACAAACTTTGATATTTCTTTTAAGGTGGTTTTCAGTTGTCGTATAAAATAGCCAATTTCACATTTTCTTGAGTAATTGGGATTTAGGAAACTCAAAATTTGTTGTTTTTTTAAATGTTCTTACGTATTTTGTACAAAATTGCAAGTTTTACAATTTTCTTCACCGATTATCATCTTCAATTTCACAAACTTTGATATGGTTTTTAATAAGGTGTTTGTTGAAAGTAATACTTGATGTTATTAATAATATTAAAATTATTCCTATGTAAAATGTTTTTTAAACATTAGTTTTAGTCTTGCAAATCCATAGAAAAAATAGCACTCTGTTGGTGAGGAATATGTGCACTTTCCAGACTTAATAAACAACGTTCCATTCTATTAAACAGTACTAGCAAACGAATTTTATTTTCTATTTAATTTTCGAGCTGCAAGCTTTGCTTTTCCCGCTGCATCCCGGCGAATAAAGCGCATTTACATGTTGCTTTCCGTGGCGAACTTAATTTGTATTATTTGTGCGACTATGCGGGATGCAATAATGAAAATGTTACTTGCAAAGTGCATTCGGGTAAGTGCACAGTACGTCCGGCTAAACAAATTACACCGCCAGGTGAAAGATTCATCCCGTGCTAAGGCTGCGGGCTAATTAAGGTGAAATATTCAACCAAGGCTGCGGACTAATTAATTAATTGGGAATATGCGGGCGCGCGTATTCTTTCCTCGCGGCCGCGTGTTGTAGATTTACGATTTGATGCGGTTTCATCCGCAAATGTGAATAACCTGCAAGGTTGAGCTCGTGTTGACAAACAGAGCTTCTTGTGAAATGCACGTTTTAGTTTGTTTAATAACCAACGATTGGCATTCAAAGCGGCTGTTGTGGAAGGACCGTCCGCATTCCGCGTAGAAATTTACGATGACCGACACGTCCTGCGCCCACTGTCCTTAATCCGCGCCCGCAGGATTTACATATTAGAGCGAAAAATCGGCACGCTGCAGGCGGTGGCGTATACCGAATGATCATTTAAATTTCAGCTCTAGATTTCCATGGAAATTTTCGTAGCCAATAAGAAAGGCGAGATCACCAATCTCGCATTCCTTATTGACTGCGAAAATTTCCGTGGATAACTAGAGCTGAAATTTAACTGATCACTCGGTATATGGATGCATGCAGACGACGCCGGGACGCACGTAAATGCCAATTGCGTCAAGTTGCGATGGAAATAACGCGCGTGCCTAAAATAATGTTTAATTCCGACTGCTGACCACTGCATTCTTACCCATTCTCCGGGCGTGGAAAAGCCACGGGAAACCTCACTGGAATCGGCTCATTCGTGAAACCCACCCGTGAAAAATCACTAACACTGCAGTTCCTGCCGGATCGGTTGGTGGCGAAACGTCGGAGGCACGCGAATAACGCCTCCGTTCGCGGCACACAAGCAGGACAACGGCAAGAATTGTAATTGTAGAAAGCTTGTAAAATTTTCAACGCCACTCGCCCCGGTGATTTGGCTGCGACTAAGAGATCTATCGGCCAAGTATTTCGCCGTAACAAACGGCGCGGCAGGAAGAAACTGCATTAAACTGTAAACAAGAGCCGAATTAATCACCCGGGACGCAGCCATTACCCAACGGTGTTTGCTAATAATTGTATTGTAAAATGTTTGCGGAACCGGATTTGTCTGGGTAACGATTTCTTTACGAGCAATTGCAATAACAATCAGCATCGCAGTAATTGAATTCCCGTAACGACGTGTTTACACAAGCGGCGAATATCAACGTGTTCCGGGCACGAGATACATAAGAGCGGGCGAAATAATCCAGATGCGTTTTACCTAACATTAGACTAGTATAGTATAGCATAGCATAGTAGAGTATAGTATAGTAAGTATAGTAGATATAGTCTAGTGTAGTATAGAATAGTATAGTATAGTATAATAATAATAATTTATCAATTAGTTCTTGTGAATATAATCGATTAAAGCGAAAACAATTAAAAAAAAAAACATTTAAAAAACTTTAAGACCTAATTACTTTACCTGTAAGTACGAGAAAAGAAACATAATACTGGTATAATGGATGAAACTATAATAAAAAGAAAACAACAAAGTTTTTGTATTGATTCTTATGAATTGTCTAAATAGTTTTTAAGGTTGTTTATTAGGTTGTAATATTTAGTACTTATTGGTAAGTAATATTTATTTTTGGTTTATTTCATGATTTATTTCTTCCGCCTGACTAGTTTCGGTTATAAAAAATCATCTTCAGGGGCATATCTACGAAAAATACAATAAATTAATAAGGTTACATATAAAATTAGAGTCAAGTTTGTTACAAAAATTTTTAAATATAAATTATAATAGTATATGTTATTATTATGTGTTTAATGTTATAGTGTGTATAAATGATTTAAAGTTTATGTAATTTGTTAGTGCAGGGAAGAAAGAAAGAAAGAAAATTATTTTTATGAGTGTATAAATTTTAGTGATAGAAAGTAAAATCAATTCTTAAATAAGTGAGTAGCTAAATTTCAAAACGAGTATTAACCATTTTTCAAGAATTAGAGAAAAGAACTGTTTTGTGATTGCGGAAAAACTGTATAACCAAAATTAAATTTGTAAAGTGGTAAATGTAATACAAACTTTTATAAAGCCATATGCAAAAAATTGAAATTGAGTTCATTTATACATTATTATTATTGACTAATTAATTTGGATAATATTGCTTTTGAAAAAAAAAATTAAAATCCATTTGATTCAAAAGACATGGATAAAATTCTTTTTGAAATAATTTTAATGTACCAAAGCGCTATATTTTATTGCAAATTTAAAGTAAAAACTTTATTACTATCAAACATTTGATTTTCATGAAACAATAACATTATTTTTACATATTATATAAGAACACCACCATCATCTTCATTGCAATCACAAGGTTAATCGTCCTCGTGGCTGGTGGCTGGGTTTAACATTGGTTCATCCAATAGTAATTCTTTAAAAAACTTAAGTTTTTCGTCTTGCTGCAAATTTTCGTCGTATAATAAGAGTAATGTTTTAAGATTTTTCAATTTCTCTTCCTTTACTGGGACTTTCAGTACCTTTTCATTGACATTCAAGTCTTTTAAAACTATACCTTTTTATTGTTAGACTTTTAAAACTTTTCGATGGGTCATCGTTCCTAAAATATTGTTCCATTTTCATTTTTACAACTCCATTATTGTCTTTTCTTAATATAATCCTTTTCATGTCTTTTATACCTTTTAACTTTTTTAAGCTTGTATCAAGGGCCTTAAAATCTTTGATTGTCCAATCTATTCCTAGCTTCTTCACAGTTCCAACTTCTTTATAAATATCTATGTACTCTTCAGCATTCAGTGTTACTTCTATTCACCTAAGCTTCTTTTCTAGAAGCCCGACAAAAACACCCGATCTGCGGGCAAAAAAGAGTGCCCTCGAACCGGAAATGTAACTTTAAATTCTTTTAATGACTCAGGAGCACTTTTTTGACAGCCAAAGTGCCAGAGCATACATTACATATGAATTTTTATTTTGCCCAGCCCATCCGTCTGCAAATAATCGTAACACTTTGCAATTATCGGAAAATTTATGCGAATTTAAGAAATTAGCAGATCCCACTTCATTAGATCCTCTACCGGCTTGGCTTTCATTCCAGGTGTAGAAAAATGGAGATGAAGTCGCGACATCAGTAATACAAAAATTATAAAAAGAAAGCTGTCTTAAGTAATATGCTTCTCCCACAGGCAGTTTGGGCAGATTCTGAACCTGCTGTAGGTCGAAACAAAATACTTCACTGTTTTCCTCATAGCTATTAATTAATAAATTAAATTGTTTCGCTCTTAATTTGTGAATTCTTAACTCTGTCATCACATTAACATTTTGCAACTCAGTGCAATTCTTTAGTTCATTTTTCTTTTTAAAACAGAAACTACAAACATCCGATGCTGATGACCCGAATCCAATATTAAAATTGGTAGAAAATATTTTATGAAAAAAACCGCATTTTACTTTGTATTATTCCTCAACAGAAGAATCGTACAATTTCCACAATCTTCTTATATTTAAATTGGCGGGCAAATACAACCTTTTCGAGTTATTGCGGCTATAATAGCTTTCTTTTGCATGAAGTTTACCAATAAACTTTGTAACCTCCTCTCTTTTTTCATTATTCTTTAATGAACGCCTGTCTTCTCCTCTTCTCTTTTTTATGTCGTATCCAAATTTTATAATTTTTGTAATCGTATGTAACGGTTTTAAAGAAATTCCAAAACATTTTAAAATAATTTTTTTGCACACTCTGTAGGTTTTACCATTTTCAGTAACCATACGGTATTTTGCTGACAAAACATGTTTTTGATTTCGGCAATTGGGCCTCTTTAGATTCGAAACTTTATAGAAATATGATAATTTTCTATCTTGAACATGCTTTCCGGAGTATGAAAAATGTTTTTCTTGCTGTAATTATATCGCGTTTCTTTATTTTTAAACATTTATATATAGGCCCATTATGTGTGCAGGGACGTTCAAAATTTTCTAAGTTAGGTAAATGATCCACATATCTATAACATAAGAATTAATATTAGAAAAGTAGGGTTATAAATAAAATTATCGGAATATTACCTTAATTGCTTCGCTTTCTCCTTTTTAGAAGTTTTCTTCTGCCTTTTTCGGCTACCTTCATTATATTCACTCACTAAAACACTTTCTATATCCATTTTATTTTGATAAAAATACTTTCGAGTAAAGCAAACGTGGATTCTGGTACAAACGAATATTAAATGGACGATACATTTACAGTTTTTAATACTTTAAAAAATATTCCTTTGCGATTTTTCTCTAATATTAATAGGGGAGCTAATAATTGCACATATTTAGTTTTACATGTTAAATTCCACTATCATATAAAGTTAGATCTAAGAAATCAATAATATTATTTTGTTCTATTTCTAAAGTAAAATTGATTTTGTTGTTTTGGATAATGTCTTTATGTAATTATATAAATCTGTGATTGTGTGTTTGTTATTATTTGTCCATATTATATGTCATCTACATAGCGTTTCCAAAGAGTTATGTATTTATTGAAAGGGTTTGTGTTATTAATAATTAGGTTTTCTAAATTGTCACGAAAGATGTTTGCTGGTATGCCACTAAGTGGTGAGCCCATAGATAGTCAGTCCATCGTTCATTTTATAATACTTGTTATTGAAATAACAACATGTTTGTTATACTGTTAATTTAATTAAATTTAAGAGGTCTGTACTTTCTGTTTGATTTAGTATGCGTGTTTTTAATTATATTGTGTTTGTAAGTAAGTGTTTCATTAATTGGTATATTTGCGTATAAATTTGTGATGTCAAATGCGGCTAAAGTGTATTTTGTTGGTAATTTTGTGTTGTTTATATGTTGAATAAGTTCGTTTTTGTTATTTATTGTGTGTCTTTATTTATTTATTTGTATTCTTAATTATATTATTTAAAATTTTAGCTAATTTATTTAATTAGGATGCCTTTTTATGTAATTTAGGTAGACCGTAAAGTTTAGGTGTAATAGGATTCTTTGCTAGTATGTTTTTTAAATTGTTTGTATATTTTTCCAAAGTAATTTTTGTGTTTTTTATAATAGCTTTTGTTTTGTTTGTAAAAGAGAAGATTGGGTTTTTGGTTTGTAGTGTGAAATTGTTGCTATTTATGAAATTTTTGTTTTATTTATAGCGAGTGTTAAAAAAATAATGTAAAATATTTAAGGGAGTAGTAGTATGCATCACAACAAAAAAAAGTCTTAATAAACATGGGTCCTTAAAGTAACGGTTTCGGAAATTTGGAAGATTATTCTTTTTTACCTCCTTTTTTTATTTTCTAAAACTTGCATTTTCTTATCATAGTTGGCCGATGTTGTGTGAAATAAACATTCAGAATTTGACAGTTGTTGTTGATGTAATTCATTATCAAAAGATTAGCAATTAAAAAATCTCACAACAACATAATCCACTACAATGATAAGTAACATTGTATGTGGTATCTAATTTTAGCTATGCTAGAAATCAAGTGCATGGGAATTTTCCTAAAATAGTTGAGTCATCCGATAAATGTCTACAGGGAGTCTCTTATTTAATATAGATATCAGGCGTAATAGTAAATACAGGGTTAGTTAAAATTTACCAACTTAGGGAAATGTTGCACTCGGCTATCTGCGCATAGCAAATTTATCTACATTACTCGGAAAATTGGCATGTATGTGTTTCTCCAATAAGTATATTTGAGAATTTAATTTTAGCGTCGTTAATTAATTTTATTACCCAAAATAGGGAGCTATGCTCCGTATTCCTATTCCTATTCCCAATTACTGATGAAACTTCATAGCTAAGATGAACGCTTAAGTTGGAAAACGAATATGGCACGAGAAAAAGGTTTAAAACACACCGACAGGTAATAGTATATTACTTAACGAGCACATAATGTGGGCTATTATTCACGAAAATTCAGTTTGCATAAGCCGGATGTGATTGATATAATCAGCCAAGTCCATAAAGGCAATTACGTGCGAGTAAAATACGACGTTTAATGTGCACACTTTTAATTTTAACAATAACAGTGAAATAACTGTAAAATACTAAAGACTGGCATTAAGATAATAGTTTAGCTAAGCAATTAACATCACTTAGGAGGACATATGATTGTGTGATAGTGATGTGATTCAACTCATAAACCACGCATGTTTAGCTAAGCAATTAACATCACTTAGGGTGACAAATGATTGTGTGATAGTCCTATGATTCGCGTTATAACTCATAAAACACTTGTGCGTTATATATAACTCATAAAATACTCGTGTGTAATAACTCATAAAACATCTCTGTTTTATAACTCATAAAACACTCGTTTTTTATCGCCAATAGCTGAAACTTGATAAACTCAGCGTAAATTTTCAAAACCTACCAGTAGGTACTTATAGAACTCTATAAGAAACCATAATTGAACCATATCAATGACATAAATTGCTAAAGTCAATGGTTCTTAAAAAATCTAGTCGCAAAAACATACGTGTGCTTACATGTTAGGCATGAAATGCTTACCTGTTAGCCTAACTGGCCTGATCACCTATAACCCAGATGAAGCTACTTAAACATATTGTGTACATCACAGGAAGAATATCTCAAGCCTTAAACATTCTGCACATTGCACATTCTTGCACATTGCACATTCTGCAGAAATTTAAGTGTGCTGCAAAAATTGTCATAAACATTCTTCCAATAAACCTACATTTGTCTTTGTTGGGCTTTTCGTTTGAAAGCATCGTATTTCTGAAATTATTCGAAATAGCATTGAATAATAAAAACATTAATTTTCCTATAAAAAAAAAATTGTAACGTCTAGATTCAAATTCACATAAATTTGGATTATTTTGTAGAATACTCAATATTTCATATGGGTTTTAGAGAAACACGTATTGTGTCGTCATGTATTTCAAACAATTTGAAGAAATTTCGTAGAAATCTAAAATCCTTTTTTTATGATTTCAACTAATTTTGAAATATTTTTAATAATCTAGGTTCAAATTCAATTAAATTTGTATTACTTTGTAGACTTGTCAATGTTTCATATGGGTTACACGGTAATGCCTATTCTATCCTCATTAATTGTCATACAATTTGAAGATATTTCGTAGAATACTATAAGATTTTCTATGATTTCAACTATTTTTTAAGTATTTTCTAATAATCTAATATAATAATTAGTAAGGTTAAGGTTTTATCTATAAATTACCAATTATATATATTTAAGGGTGTTAATTTTTTTAAATTTAATTGATTTAATTTAAAATTACATTTCAAATAAATTCAAGATATACAGGGTGTCTCTAAATTATGTGGACGTGGCTTAACCACAGATTACTGGGATCAAAAGAAGACGATTTAACAAAGCTTATCTATATACAAATGCGTTTGGTTTAGCCAGTATTCAGCTCCAGAGTTAATTAAAAAAAACAAAATTTGCTTATAAAAAGAGAACGTTTACATTGATTTGGATATTGTTTGGTATGACACTTTATACGGATATAACTTATATTTTGACATAATATTGTTATTATCAGTAGACCGGTTGTGTATAAAACAAGTGAGGCCCAACATTAATACATTCATATTTTTTAATGACAAAAGCAAATAAATTTAAAAAAAATCAAATCGGACGCAGGCATTCATTATTAAGTTTTGTCGTATCTTTATAGTTTTTGATATCTGTTACAGTTTCGGCACAAAAAATATGAGTTACTGAGTTACACTCATTTGGAAACAAATCATCAGTGAACAGAATTTTCTGGTTAAAAAGTAAATGCTCAGCTTTTTTTCTCTTGCACTATTTGGATATCGTATGGATGAAGCAATTGCTAAAATTTCCAAAATTTCTTCCTCGTTATTAGGGCTCCTAAAATCCGAAAACCAGCAACATATCTGTTTTATCGGCGTAAGTGTACTTGATATTCATTATTGTGAATAAACCATCATTAACCCGGTAACTAGATTAAATTTGTTTCCAAACGAGTGTAGGGCAGTCACGCATGTTTTATTTTTTTGTCCCCAAGCTGTAACAGATATCAAAAACTATAGATAAAAAAAACTTAATAATTAATGCCTGCGTCCGTTATTGCTTTGTCATTAAAAAATGTGAATATATTAATGTTGGGCCACCCTTGTTTTGTACACAACCGGTCTACTGATAATAACAATATTATGTCAAAATATGAGTTATACCCGTATAGAGTGTCATACCAAACAACATCCAAATCAATACAAACGTTCTCTTGTTATAAGCAAATTTTGTTTTTTTAAAATTAACTTTGAAGCTGAATACTGGCTAAACCTAACGCATTTGTATATAGATAAGTTTTGTTAAATCGTCTTTTTTTATCCCAGTAATCTGTGGTTAAGCCATGTCCACGTAATTTAGAGACACCCTGTATAAACATTAAATACATATGCCTCTGATGATGGTTTTTGAAAACCGAAACTAGTCAGGCGAAAGAAATAAATCATAAAATAAAAAAAATATATATATTACTTAGCAGCAAGTACTAAATATAACAACCTAAAATAATATTTATTATTTTTGCAGTAACATAAGTATAATAAATACATAGAATTTATTTAATATTTTCTATGATTTCAACTAATTTTGAAGTAACTTTTAATTACTTCATACAATCAACAACGTATTTTGTTGTAGTTCATAAATATTTTAAGTACATTAAACAAATTCTGTACGGTGTTTTATAAAAATAACATCTCATACACTAGAAACTAGTATTATACGGTTTTATAAATATGTTGTCCAATTTCGGCTACTGGCTCAAAATTTTATATACCGGGTGATAATTTCAAATATAGATAGCAAAGTTTCAATGATTACTGAATAGTTTTTTAATTATTTCAATGATTGTCAAAATTTTGATTATGAGTGTTAACATTTCAATCATTACTGTAAAATAATTAACTATTTCTGCCAAATTTTATTATTTATTTATTATTCTGTCATAATTTCATTTATTATGCGAAAAGTTCGATGATTACTGTACAATTATTAATTATTTCTCACAAATTATCAATGATTTTGTAATAATTTTATTTAATGTGCCCTAATTTCAATGATAATTTTAATTTATTTATTTATCACAAATGTTCTATTATATTGTAAAACTTTCATTGATCATTATCAAAATTTCATTAATCACTATTAAAAAAAGCCAAATTTTCAAATATTTTACATTTTAGCAGTAACTAAAAATTTTTCTATAGTTGTTATCGAAGATTGCAAGATTGCTTGCAAAATTTTATTCTATTTTGTATAAATTGCAATTATTGCTGTCGAAATGACGTAATGAATACAGCATTTTTTTAAATTGTTTTTCACAAATTTGGAATTGTTCTATAGAAATTCCATTATTATGACAATATTTCTATTATGACTATTAATAACACAGGCCAACCACCAAAAAACTGTTTATGTGTGTTTAGCTAATTATTGTCGTTTTAAGTGTGCTTATTCCAAAAATAACCCTAAAAATGCCATATCACCAACCATTTCTTCACATTTTAACATTTTATCTGTATAGCTAGGTGATAGCTAGGTGATAGTTACAGCTCGGTGTATAGCTAGGTGATAGCTAGGTATAGTGATGGAAAAACGTTATCAGGCACGCTGGAACACCAACACGATGGGAGATTACTATTGGTCACTTCACCGAGAGTCAGCAATCGGCGCATAGAAGAAACAGCTATATCATCAGGAGCTTTACAGAAAATAGACAAAGAAAATATACATCAATGGACATGTAAAGCCTTTGAAGAATGGAATGTTAAGATAAAGCCATCTTCTATGTTTAAATAAAGTTCTGTTGGTATTTTAAAAGTCGTTTACTTCTCATATTTATTGCATATTTTACATATTTTCCCATATCTTACTAGGTCAAATTGTGACTAAACTGTGGGTGATGGAAACGATCAGAGTTCAGATATGGATTTAGTACCCAAAAAACTATAAAAATCAGCTATCAAGGTTTAAAAAGTTTTTTGAAACCTTGATTTTGTTGGCCTGTGTAATTAAGGATTACTGTAAAAAAAATTCTGACAAACTTTTAATTTTTCTGTCAAAATTTGATTGAACACAATCAAAATTTCAATGATCACGGTCAAAATTACAATGTTGAGTACATATGTTATGCCATTTTCTATTATTCTGTCAGAATGTCAATGATTGCCATCATTGTGTACCGGTTAAAATTGCATTATTTACTGCAATTTTTATAATTATTTCCTTTGATTTTCAACAATTTTTTCAACTATAAACAAAAATAATTATTTATTACAAATTTTTAAATATTCTGTAAAAGTTTCATTGAACACTATGAAAATTTCAATGATCACTGTCAAAATTGCAATGTTGAGTGCATATATTTTTTAAATTCCTATTATTCTATCAGAATGTCAATTATTACTCACACAAGTGCATTGGGTACCATTAAAATTGCAATATTTAATGTTTTTTTTTTAATAATTTCTTTTTTTCCGACTGTTCTTTTAACTGTAAAAAATTAACAATTTATGATTTGATTGAACACTTTAAAAATTTCATTGATCACTTCCAAAATTGCAATGTTGAGTGCATATTTTTATGCCAATTTCTATTATTCTGTCAGAATGTCAATGACAATGACACATTTTTATTGTGTACTAGTAAAAGTTTCATTGATTACTATTAATTGGTCAAAATTTCATATAATATGATAATAGTATATTTAGCAACAAGAGATGAAAGCACCGTTTTTTTCCGTAAGTGGAGAGTTGTTCACGAGCCGGGCCAGCAGTACGTGGGGCAAGTCCACGAAGTAAAAAAAACTTACATCATCTCTAGTAGGTAGTGCTAATTTTTTTACGATATTGCAGTTTATAAAATATTAGATTCTCTTTCAAGTTCAAAACTTTAATTTTAATTCAAAATGAACTGTCACTGTCACAATGCAAATTATTGAAATTAAGGTTTGTTAAGTCGTTTCCATAGAAATGAAACTATTTTTACATACCTCTACAACGTTATATACATTATAAACAATTTTGTAATATTTATTATAATTTTTTTTAAATGTTGTAGAATTTTATAAATTTTTCTTGTAGTTTCATAAAATTCCACATTCCACAAATTATAATACCATTTTACACAATGTACATAGTGTATTACATACACTTCATGTATGTGTTGTGTATGTTTCCTCGCGTGTGTAAGAAACTGTAATGTTGCTAACCAAATATATATCTGTGAATATGAATATGAATATGATTATTATTAGCATGAATGGTTGACATCATGTTCGCTCTTAATTACTAGTATATTCTAAACAGTGAATATTACAATACTAATAATATATTAAAGGCTTTAGGAGCTCCTTGACCTCATTGGAATTTAAGGTTAATTATTTCCATATATCACGATCCCTAAGTAATACCAGTTACATTATCGAAAAATTAAATCTTAATGGTATAAAGGAAAGCCTCAAATTCTTTATCGGACTTCATTGTGAAATTTGAAATTATTATTAATTTATTTTGATTATTGGATGCGATGATTGATGCGCCGGGTAAAGAAATTTTTATTGTAATTGGTACACGGTCAAATTTGAAGTAGAACAATATATCGGGGAGGGGCAATGTGCCGTGAACAGTGCGTAAAAACTTAGTTTACGCACTGCCGTAGGAAAAATCAATGTTTACGTGCAATTCCTTCAATTCCTACTTCTGAAAACGCAGTGCGAAGCCAGAGACTTTGTGTGTAAAATGTTGCAAAGCCTCTGCTGCAATCCAGATTTTATGGGCCGGCATCGTAAAACCGCGTACACAAAACTGGATTTCAATTAAACCGGGGCGTTATCCGGGAGGTAATTCCATTAGAAGCCGTCGCCGAGTGCTGCCGCTCGCATTATTGCGGATGTCTATTCGACGGAAACGCGCGGGAATGAAAATTGATTGGCGTCAAAGTGAGCTCGCTTCTTGCCTTTTAAATCGCCTCCAACGGCGGAGTGAAAGTGCGCCCGGATCGCTCTCTGCGGAGCATTATGTAAAACGAGCTGTAAATAATGCGATTGGCAGTCCGTAAAACAAATCCGGCTTAAAGGTTTGTTAATTCGAATTCCGCGTCCGGACTCGGTAATTTCTTCCCGTAAATCAATTTTTAAACGATAAAATTCGTTATCCTTGAGAGGCTCCACCGGATTAATTGCGCGGCCTTACTTGCGAGCGCAAACAGATCCTTTCGGAAAGTATCGATTAATTTTCCCAATTAATTTCCCGTAATTAGGTTTAACGGGGCCTTTATTAATCGGATCACTGGACGTGGTAAATATCTGCGTTGCGCGAAGGCCTGGGCCTCATAATTTAATTACCAGCTTCAAGGATCCGATCTCCTTGTGTTTTTTTCTCTTCGTTTTAATCCCAAATAAGTAAACTGTGAAGGCGCAAGTTGCTCGGTGATCGGAACTGGGCTGCTCTTATTTCATTTCTCGTTAATGTGGAAATTTGCATGGTGGACTTATTCTACTCTCGTTTCTCGTTATTTTTAACGGCAAGAGAAACGGATCCAGTTTAATGGAGGACAGCTCAAACTTTATAATTTTATACCTTCAGCAGCTGAATGTTTATGAATTTAAAAACAATATAGCGGTGCCAAATGAAATGTTCGTTTGATCCTACAAGCTAATAGCACATTACTTTGATTTTAGCAATTACAGAATTTTTGTTTGCGCTTGCTACTCATAATTCATATATTCATTTTACGAAAAAAAAAAACGTGTACTTGTATACTTAGATAAGTTGAGTGTTCCAACTTTAGTACAGTGTGTAGATAAACATTATTATTAGGCTACCAATATCATATCTTGATTATTAATTATATAACTGGAGTATCGCAAAATGTTGCGATACTTACGATAACAACGAAATGTTGTTGAAAGAGTTAAACGAATATAACTATTTGAATGGTTCTTCTAAATACATTTTTATGATTTTCGGTTCTATTTATTAAATAATTTGTACTCAACGTTGCAAATCAGTCAATTTTTCTTCAATAAAATACACTATTATTATTATACAGGGTGTCCGGAAAATACGTGTACAACGTTTGACGACAGACTCCTGACGTCAAAATAGGTCGATCTAAGCCGACTTAGTTATATCCAAAATTGTCTCGTTTAGCCGGTAGAGGGCGTCAAAAATTAATATCAATGACGTTTAATAATTTGACAATTAATCAAGTATAATATTTACTCAAGTATACGATCAACATTATTGAATTACAAGTTCATTTTACCATTAAAAATGGAAAATTATACAAACTCTCAGAAAGTTGACATGCTCCTGGTATACGGGTTTTGTCGAGGAAATGGGCGTCAGAGTGTTAGGGTTTACATGGAGAGGTTTCCTAACCGTCGAATACCAAACCACCAAACATTTGCCAATATTGAGCGTCATCTTCGGGAAACGGGCAGTTTTGAGAAAAAGTTTGAAGGCAGGGGTCGTATGCGAACAACTCGAACTGTGGAAACAGAAGAGATGATTCTGGAAAGAGTTGAAGAAGAACCAAGTACCAGTACCCGTCTCTTAGAACGTGAGTTAAATGTTCCTAAAACGATTGTCAATGAGGTTTTAAGAGAACAGTTGTTACATCCTTACCACATACAAAAAGTCCAGGAACTTTTACCGACTGATCCCCCCATGCGGCTTACATTTTGTCAATTTATTAGAAACAAAAGAATCCTTGTTCCAAATTTTTGTAGAAAAATTATGTTTACTGACGAGGCATGCTTTACAAGATCTGGGGTAACCAATCTGCACAACGAACATATTTATTCCGATGAAAATCCACATGCCATTAAAGTTGCACATCATCAGCATCAATTTAAAATTAATATTTGGGCAGGTATTATTGATCACTACCTTATTGGTCCCATTGTTATTCCAGACAGGTTAGATGGAAATATTTATTTAAATTTTTTGCAAGACACATTACAAATTCTTCTGGAAAATTTGCCCATTTTACTTCGGAGGGAAATGTGGTATATGCATGATGGTGCCCCGCCCCATTTTTCCGTTGCCGTTCGGCAATACTTACATCATCAGTATCCCAACCGATGGATTGGAAGAGGCAATGATGCACCAGTAAAATGGCCACCACGTTCTCCTGAGTTAAATATGTGTGACTTATTTTTGTGGGGCGCTATTAAAACAGAAGTTTACAAGACTCCGGTAAACACACGCGATGATTTATTGCAGCGGATTTTAAATGCAGGCAACCATTTTAATAATCCCGAGACATTAGATAGGGTCCAATATCATTTTTTAAAGAGTGTTAATAAGTGTATTCAGCACGATGGCGGTCATTTTACACATTTGCTTAAGTAATGTTTTTGTTTTACTTAGTTTCTTACAATAGATACTTTCAACTTTGTTATACTTTTGTTTTTTTTGACGCCCTCTACCGGCTAAACGAGACAATTTTGGATATAACTAAGTCGGCTTAGATCGACCTATTTTGACGTCAGGAGTCTGTCGTCAAACGTTGTACACGTATTTTCCGGACACCCTGTATATTGTATTATTTGAGTTTGTGCGATCGAACCAAGTAACTTTAATTTGAAACTTTTTTCCGCATCTTTAATAATTATGAATATATCCGAGTTTTTAGAAAATCGCAATTTTTAGTTTTTTTAGAATAACTGCTAAACTGCTTCGACTTTTGAAAAATTTTCATCATAATCTGAACCAGCATATGAAACTGCACAATATTACCCATTTAACCATATTTCTAGCTTTAAGAATAAGAAAGATACCCATGCAATCCCACTCTATTTATGACACCCTGTATAATGTTATCATTCAGTGCTAATTATAAATTTTACTTTACATTAATAAGTTTTGTAATTATGTTGTATAATAAAGTATATACCTATTAAATACCTATAT
This sequence comes from Othius punctulatus, assembly GCA_951805005.1. NCBI lineage: Eukaryota > Metazoa > Arthropoda > Insecta > Coleoptera > Staphylinidae > Othius > Othius punctulatus. The sequence continues at coordinate 93,531,645 of OX638138.1, forward strand.
TAAATATAATATGATTTTAATTATCAGTCGTAACTGATTTCGTTTTTATATGAAATTTAACATCCGACATAATCCAATTTTAAATTTTATATTGAAGATAATTCTTATAGAAGCTCTGGTAATTTTTTTATTGCAAAACGTATGTATTTTTTTTTAAATTGAGAATACAACTTTCTCCAGTAAGATAGCACGTAATAAAGTCCGATAAAGAGTATGAGGCTTTCCTTTATACGATTAAGATATAAATGTTCGATAATGGACTGCTATTAGTGATATATGTGAAGAATTAACCTAGATTATAAAAATACCGCAAAATTAGTTGAAATCATAAAACATATATTAGAATTCTTCGAAATTTCTTCAAATTGTATGAATACATGAGGGCACAATACGCATTGTTCTAAAACAGATATGAAACATTGATATTTCTACAAAGTAATACAAATTTTAGTTAATTACAACCTAAATGATACAAAATGTTTTTTTTTTCAAAATTAATTATTGTGTCATTTAATGCTATTTCGAATGCTTTCAAAAATTCGACAAACAAAGCCCTAACAAAGATAAATGTAGATTTATTGGAAGAATATTTTTCACAATTTTTGCAGCACCCTTACATTTCTGTAGAATGTGTAAGCAGTTATTTAAGGCTTAAGATATCTTTCTGTGTTGTACAAGATATGTTTAAGTACCTTCATCTAGTTTATAGGTGATCAGACCAGTTGGGCTAACACGTAAAAAATTCTTGCCTAACAAGCAAGCACACGTGTGTATTGATTTTGCGACTTGATTATTTAAGAACCATTGACTTTGGCAATTTATACCACTGAGATGGTTTAATTATGGTTTCTTATGGGAAATTGTAAGTAATGGTAGTTTTTGAAAATTTACTTTGTGTTTATCTAGTTTCCAGCTATTAGCCATCGTCATAGATGAAACATCTAAGATAAATAAGTACATGCATAGTTATTTACAGTTTGATGTGATGAGTGCCATTTCAAATTCCAATGAATAAATCTACCTACGACTGTTGAATAATAAATTTGTTATTTACGCTATTAGCTATGGACACATAATCCCGTTGGTAACTGATAAAACACTCGTGGTTTACGAGTTATAAAAAACGAGTGTTTTATAGGCTATAAAAAACGAGTGTTTTTTTTGTTATAACAAACGCGTGTTTTATGAGTTGTAACTCACCAGTGTTTTATGAGTTATAACACACGAGTGTTTTATGAGTTATAACACAAGAGTGTTAGTAGTTATACAACAACCCACCCCCCGCAAAGATTTCGATTAATTTAATTGACGCTTTTAATTCGCGGTTTTAATTAATCACCGCGAGCAGTAACAATAGGTTGATTGCGGGAATTGCGAGTGCAACATACAACATACGAGTGTTTTATGAGTTACAACACACGAGTGTTTTATGTGTTAAAACACACAAGAGTTTTATGAGTTATAACACACGAGTGTTTTATGAGTTATATAACACACGAATGTTCATGAGTTTCAAAACAATCATATGTCCTAAGTGATGTTAATTGCCCAGCTATACTATTAATTTAATGTCAGTTTTAAGTATTTTGCAGTTTTTGCATTATTATAGTTAAAATTCAAAGTGAAGTGCACATAAAACGTGGTATTTGACTGGCACGTAATTATTTTTAGGCACTTGGGCGATTGTATCAACAACATGCTGCTTATGCAAACTGAATTTTCGTGAATAATAGCCTACATTATGTGCTCGTTAAGTAATATAACATACTAGGTAATGTTATAATAATTATCGTAATTATTATTTGCTACTTTTATGTGTACTTACTAGTTAATTAATAAACATTTATTTATCTATATTAGTATTTATTTAGTTTATTTTCCCAACTAGTTTCTGCTTAATTCAACCATCATCATAGGTAAATGTTATTGTATTTTAAATTATATTTAAAAAACTAGTAGTTACAATCTTTATTTGCTATCTTTATCTTGAAACAAAAACATATTTGACTTTTCGATATTATGTCAGCTTGGTTACCATAAGCATGTTTTTTTCTAAAATCGGTAACAATTAAACATCTACAAAGGAAAAAACAAATCTGCAAAACTACATTTCTTTGTAGCCAAATCAAAATGTTGATCTTTGATTGCTGGATTATATTGTTGATTTTGTAGCCAAATATAAATATCAAGCATCAGCTTCAAATTGATTACAACTCTTAAGAAAGTGCATATAATTCGGCAGTACAAATGGTGCCTTTCATTTCAAGCGATGCATTGAAGCAGTTGGAGATATAAAGATAAAAAAACACAATTCAGTACTTACATAAAATTTCTGAAAATGTGATTGAAAGGTTGGAGTTCGAGTCCTCACTGAAAGTATCTGAAAATAATGCAATAGTTTAGTAAATAGGCACATAGCATTCATAGCAGTACATTCATAATTAAAATTACTTGGAATGGGATATACAATTTAATATTTGAGCATTAATTAATGTCTAACAATATCACATAAATATCATAAAATATTACAAAAATCTCATACATTATTAATCAGGTGTATTATATTAAAAAAAAAAATGATATTCACATACACACAACATACCTATCATCAAACACTACATCAATCCTTGCAATAAATTTGTATTTGTAAATAAGGTTATAACACAATTATGTTCTAATAAATAGATATGGTACTGGCTGAAGATACCTAATAAACCCAAACATGTCCACATGTAACTATGGAAATATTTTAAAGATTATTTATTTACCGGAGAGTGTAAAAAATCCCATCCTATAAAAAAACCTATTACTCAGAAATGGATCTCCACACTTACCAAATTAAAAAATGTATTTCAGGTTACAAATTAGACGTGGTGATTAACAATGAAAATATAAATATCCCGTTATTAATGTAACCAGGGTCCATAAAGTTCGCACAAAAAACATGTTCCAGTTTTGTTTCCCTCATTTCATATCTTCATCTTCCGCTGATTATTCAAAAATGCACAAATTCGGGCTCGCTCATTTCAGATTTCACCAGTCACGCTCTTTGTTCATTACGTACATTCCTTGATTATTTCCCGTTCGGTTTATGACGCATATTGCGAGAGCTCGGCGGGGACAAAAGCAACAAATAACGTTTACGAGAAAAATGGAGACAACAGCGAGTCTCTTCGCAGAAAGGGGATTAAATTTAAAGCGACATTTGATGTGCACTGGAAAGGTCATTTACCATCCGATGCAGAAATAAACGTTTTTGTCTTCACTTGGGCATCCAATGAGCCGAACTTTGTGTCAGTTTTACAGTACTTTTGTTTATAATAATCGAATTGAAAATTATAATAGAATGGCTTAGATCTTTTGATCCTTCATCTAATTTTATTGCTCTCCAAATTCACTCTTAGATGTATTATTAGATTTTTAGGATTATTATGTATCAACTTAGATTTATTTAGATCGTTGGATCCTTCAAGTATTTTTTTTTCTCTTAAAATTGATTTGGAACATTTTTAGGATTATTAGTTCTCAACTCAGATTACTATTTAGAACGCAATCAGGGCTGCAATTTTAAAACTATACAGTTTAGGATATCTGCTCTTTGTTCAATGTACTTTTCGTTTAATGTATTATTCTTTATTTGGAATATTATTCATTTACATTACACATTATACATTATATAGAGTAATATTTATCTTTAAATTCTTGCATATATATTGCAACATATCCTACTACAAGGTGTTGCCGGATATAATTAAGGCTCTGAATACTATTATAAATTTAATTACACTTTATACATGAATATACATTATAGATTTTAATGCGGCACAGCGTCAATGCACTCTCGTGGTTTTTAAACTTGATATAACGAAGAATAGAAACAACAAAGCGATAAAGGAATCTGTCATGCGGCGATAAGCAAATATTTATCCGTCACGTCTGACATTGATTTTCTCCATCGCAAGCCGATAGAAGAATAGGCATTTACTTGGCTGGTGCAATGTACAATGTACACTTCCGAATATGCGATTTTAAATAACACTGTCACGTACACCGATAACTCGTTTCGGGAACAATTTGCAGCGCATCTGCGGGAATCGCTGGAATTTCCTCATAAGCGCGGATTTTTCCTTTGTTAACAATACAATTTCAAGTTATTTTTCGCGACTCCAAGAAAATGAAGTGGGAATTACATCGGAAGTCGGAACGTGGAGTTTTTCTCTTGGGGCGACGCCGAGAAAGTGAAACTGGGTCAATTTTACTTTATCACAAGCATGTGAGGTTAACAAAGGCGTGCAGAGTTCTTAGAAAAATACAGTTACAGTTAAAGAAAAACATATCCAGGAACACTACTCGTACATTAAATGAATCGCTAATTGCAGAAAAGAGACATATCCATATTTTTTTCCCAAAATGACATTTTAGTATATTTTTAATGTAAATGTCTAACCACGCACGTACTGCAGAAATAGGATATGTTGCATTATCGATATTGACGTCATTATATGTGTATATTCCAAAATTTGACTTTAAATTTTGAGAAATTTGAGAACTAAGGAAGTTTTTTATTCTCCTGAATATTTAGGAAAATGTGACATATCCCCTTTATGCAGTTAGCTATTCAAATATAGAATGTGTAAAGTAATTAAAATTTTGACAGAAATAAATGAAATGTTGATAGTTATTGAAATTTTAAAAGAAATACTCGAAATTTTGGCAGAATAAATAATCGTTTAGAACGAATTGTTGGAACTTGAATAGGAACTGTAGGTATATAAATTTTGACAAAAATCATCGAAATTTTTACGCAACAATTGAAACTTTAACAAATAAATTTAATAAATTTGTATAAACTGTTAAACTATCGACAAACATTATTTAAATTTTAACTGAAATCATTCATGTTTCGGCATAGTAATTAAAACTTTAACAGAAATTATTTAAAATTTGATAGAAAACATTGATATTTTCACATAATAATTAAAACTATGGCAGAAATTATTGAAATTTTGACAGAAATCACTGAAATTTTGACATATATTAAATGTTCTTATCAATTGTTGAAATTTTGATAAAACTCATTCATATTTTAACAGAAATTTTTGAAATATTAATATAACAATTAAAAAGATGGAATACTTGTTGAAATTGTGATGGAAATGATTTAAATATTGACATAAATGAGTTATAACACAAGAGTGTTTTATGAGTTTAACATACTAGTGTTTTATGAGTTATAACACACGAGTGTTTTATGTGTTATAATACACAAGTGTTTTATGATTATGTTATAATTCCAATAAATATATCTGCCTACGACTGTTGAATAATAAATTTGCTATTTACGCTATTAACTATGGACACATAATCTCGTTGATAACTCATAAAACACTCGTGGTTTACGAGTTATAAAAAACAAGTGTTTTATAGGCTAAAAAAAACGAGTTTTTTGTTTGTTATAAAAATGCGTGTTTTACGAGTTGTAACTCACCAGTGTTTTATGAGTTTAACACACGAGTGTTTTATGACTTATAACACAAGAGTGTTTTATGTGTTATAACACACAAGTGTAGTATGAGTTATATAACACACGATTGTTCATTAGTGTCAAAACAATCATATGTTCTAAGTGATGTTATTTGCCTAGCTATATACTATTAACTTAATGCCAGTTTTAAGTATTTTGCAGTTTTTGCATTGCACATAAAACGTGGTATTTGACTGGCACGCAATTATTTTTAGGCACTTGGATGATTGTATCAATAACATGCTGGTTATGCAAACTGAATATTCGTGAAGAATAAACTACATTATGCGCTAGTTAAGTAATATAACATACTTTTATCTAGCGATCTGTTTTAAATCTTCTTCTCGTGCGATATTCGTTTTGAAGTTCATGGGTACATCTTAGCGAGGACGATGAAAATGATTTAAATTTTAACTGAAATTATTAAAATTTTGACATACTAATTGAAAATTTGACAGAAATGATTGAAAATTTGATAGTAATCACTAAACTTAAAATATTGTTACAAATTATTGAAAATTTTAAATTTAACTAAAATCATTGATATTTTGATAAAATAATTAAAACTATGCTAAAAATTATTAAAAATTTGATAAGATATTCGACAAAATAACTAAAACTTTGACAGAAATTATTGAAAATTTGATAGCAATCATTGAACTTTTGACATGCATAAAATGTTTACATCAATTGTTGAAATTTTGATAAAAATCATTAAAATTTGAACACAACCTTTGAAATATAAATATAATAATTAAAATGATGGTATGACTTGTTGAAATTATAACAGAAATGGTTTTAAATATGACATAAGTCATTTGCACACAAATTGAAATTTTGACAGAAATAATTAACTTTGTGCCAGTCATTGAAAAGTAAAAAAAATATTGAAGTTTTGACAGATAAATTAAATAATTTTGTATAAATAGTTCGAATTTTCACAGAAATTATTTAAATTTTAATTGAAATCGTTGACTTTTAAATACAAAATAATTGAAATTTTGATAGAAACTCTTAATATTGCTATAAATTATTGAAATGTTTGATAGAAATCATGGAACTTTTGACATAAATAAAATGTTCTTATCAATTATTGAAATTTTAATAAAAACCATTTAAATTTTAACAGAAATCTATGAAATATTGACACGTGATATACAGCAATTGCCTATTATTCAGTTTAAATACTGGTGTAATCTGCTTTTTATTCATTTAATGAATACTTTATGAACGGCGCTGCTTTGTAAATTTTGGTTTCTAGGTGTTTACAATCTATTATATCACTGTCGTTGTGTATTATCAATTAGATGATTATTTTATATATGTGCAGTGGATTTTATATTTTTACTTTTATGTACTGATTTTAAATTTGTATTCAATCCGAATATGTATGATCTGTGTAAAACTTACTGTTTATAGCACCAATAAAGATATTATTAAATATTGACATTTTGACACACAAATTGAAATTTTGACAGAAATAAATAAATTTGGCACAAATTTATTTTAAGTCATTGGAATGTCAAAAAATAATTGAAAATTTGACAGATAAATTTAATAATTTTGTTTTATTTGTTGAAATTTCGATAGAAAATTATTTAAAATTTAACTAAATTTGTGGAAATTTTGACAATAATTGAAAATTTCACAGAAATAAATGAAATTTTGAGAGAAAACTTAAAATATTGCTATAAATTATTAAATTCTTCACAGAAATCACTGAACTTTTGACATAAATAAAAGGTTCGTATCAATTATTGAAATTTTGATAAAAATCATTCAATTTTAACAGAAATCTTTGAAATATTGGTATAACAATTAAAATGATGGTATGAATTATCGAAATTATGATAGAAATCATTTAAATATTGATACTATGACATACGAATTGAAATTTTGGCAGTAATAGTTACATTTGTGTCAGTCATGAAAAGTTAAAAATAACTGAAATTTGAATTGTATAAATTGTTGAAATTTCGACAGAAATAATAAGAATGCTTATTAGCATAAAGCTACATATTGTAAGCTTTATGAATAGAAATTATTTAAATTTGAACTAAAATTGTTCAAATTTCGACAAAATAATTGAAAATTTTACAGAAATACTCGAAATTTTGGCAGAATGCATAATCTTTTGGAACGAATTGTTCAAACTTGAATAGGAACTGTAGGTATATAAATTTTGACAAAAATCATCGAAATTTTTACGCAACAATTGAAACGTTGACACATAAACTTAATAATTTTGTATAAATTGCTAAACTTTCGATAGACATTATTTAAATTTTAACTGAAATCGTTCATGTTTCGACATAATAATTAAAACTTTGACAGAAATAATAAGAATATTTATTAGTATAAAGCTACATATTGTAGCTTTATGAATTGAAATTATTTAAATTTTAACTAAAATCGTTCAAATTTCAACAAAATAATTGAAAAGTTTACAGAAATACTCGAAATTTTGGCAGAATTAATACACTTTTGGAACGAATTGTTGAAACTTGAATAGGAGCTGTAGGTATATAAATTTTAACAAAAATCATCAAATTTTTTACGCAACAATTGAAACTTTGACAAATAAACTTAATAATTTTGTATAAATTGCTAAACTTTCGATAAACATTATTTAAATTTTAACTGAAATCGTGCATGTTTCGACATAATAATTAAAACTTTGACAAAAATTATTGAAAATTTGATAGAAATCATTGATATATTTAGAGAATAATTAAAACTATGACAGAAATAATTTAATCAATTGTTGAAATTTTGATAAAAATCATTCAAATTTTAACAGGAATCTCTAAAATTTTGGCAGAAACAATTGAGATAAATTAATAAAATTAATAATTTTTATTTTTAATAAATTCACTGAAATTATGAAATATTGAAACTTTAACAGAAATAATTGAAACTTGAAGTTTGGTAAAGTTGCCGTAAGTTTAACATTTATTGCAGAAGTATTTCAGGAAAATTATATTGAAAATATGATTAAGTTTTTGGCAACTTCAATCATTATTTCTTAGTTTTCACACATGTCTGAACCTACTATTACATTTGCTGTTAGGATTGAAGTTCTGGACTTTTTAACTCATGTTAACTACTTTGATTTTTTGACATTTGCATAAAAGTTCCATGATACTTTGGAAATTTCTGAAATCTTTTTAATATTTGGTGTAACTTGGTGATGATACTTATTACTTATTACTACTTATTAGATTTGTGCAATTATCTTATTGTATTGCATATTTTTGGAAAATTTTAATTTATAAAAAGTTTTTAAAAATAGGTAAGTAAATTAAATAAAACAATTTTGTTATTTCCTCACACTTTTATTTTTAAAAAATATTTAGTTTCAAAAATAAAAGTGTGAGTGGAAATAACAAAGTTGTTTTATTTAATTTACGCATTTACAATGTTCCACAAAGTAACGGCTACCAGTATACAAGATGTAGGTAACTTTAATTAAACTTTTATAAAATGTTCTGTAACTTCATTGCAACTATATTTAAATTTGAGGGAAATTACTGAAAATTTAGCATTTATTTGTATTTCATGATAATAACTTTGATAACTTGGTTAAGTTTTTGGGATCTTCAATATTATATGTATACTTTTCATCCAAATTCTGAAACGTCTAGTCTAATACACTTGATATTATGATTAAAAGTCTGATCTATTTAATGCTTTATATATTTTTTTAAATTGTAATAATTTTCATGTACCTAATTTCCTTTTCTATTTGAGTCAAATAGTTGAAGGTTTAGCATTTATTTGTATTTTATGATAATTATTTTGATGATTCATTTTTCTGCTATTTCACTATTTCCAAATGTTCTAATATATTTCATTTTATGACTAAATTGCTACATTTTTTTTAACAAATGCTAATATAATAAAAAAATCAACTTATTTATACACCGAAATGATACTGATGACTTAATGACCTAATGATAAGACATATTTTAGAACTTTTAAAATATGCATGGAATTTATGTCTCTATAATTTTCTTATGTCTCTCATACTGAATAATAACATTAATTACACTCTCATTCTATTACAGCTGTGCTCTAAGTGTGTGTTTTTTATGTAAACAGGCCGGTGGCAGAAATCTTATTTCCGTTTCCGCTTTGTATTGTGCAATGCGTCATCGCGCTATCGTAATGAATATCATTACAAACTTTTATCAACACCGACGCACGTTTAACTAGACATATGTTCGGCTCATGTCTCGTCTTAACGAAAAATTTGAACAGAAATGTGCTCTTCTAATCGCAAGTTCAACGAACTGTTGAATTATTATTATTATTATTAGTATTATGTGTATCTTTCGTAACTGTGATAACTAATGTTAACAAAGCTATTTCACTTAGTAGTTAGTAGTAATACTTAATAATAATAATTAATTATTATCAATTTCAACGAATAATACCATACATTTTTGAAGTAATTCAACGATCAAATATTTGAAGAAAAATGCATCTTTGTAATTTAATTTTTCTTATAAAACATGTATGACAACATTTAATTAATAATAATCATAATATTTATTTGTTACGAAAAGTTAACAGTGTATAAGTATAATAAGTGTATATAATAATAAGTACAGTAAATACGTAAATACGTTTGCAAATAAGTAAGTAATTCACTAAAGCGTTTTCAATAACGCTTGTGCGTGAATGTAACATTTACAGATATCAATAATCAAATGCTACCAATTGGTTGCAATTGGTAGTATTATCTTTATACTTTTTGAGAAATATGTTTTCCAATTCAATTCCAATTCAATATTGGCAGCAATTGGTAGTAGGTATTATATTTATACTTTTTGAGATTTTTTTTTTCAGAATAGCAATAGTAGTCTATCAAAATTTCAATCATTTCTGTTAGATTTAGAAAAGCAATTCCAAATAATGAAAATTTTCGGAATTATTTTTATTTTTAATAAGTGGAGCATACTGCATATTAATATCTGAGGCTCGAGCGCAATATATTCTATTAAATATTTACATTTAATATTCAGGCCTCTCGTGTTATACTTCATTGGAAGTCAAATAAGGGCAACTGGAAAATATCGACGTTAATTAAATTATTGATTTACTGCATTCGTTAATTAATATGGGTCGGGTTAAACTTTAAACACGTAGCAATTATTTTCTGCCGTATCGTGTTGACGTACATCCGTGAAATTAGTAACAACCGTGTATATACAATAGTATCACTTGCGTTTCAGTAATTAATATTAATGACACCCACAGTTATGCCAATCAGTTAACGGAACTGCAAAATGGGTTTAAGGGCAATAAACATGGATAATTAATAACAATATTTAATAAAAACAAGAAATACAAATAGCAATACAAACAATAATAACCGTTTTGTAACAATTGTTACTAAACATGAAAAATAATAAATGAAAAAAATATATTAAAAAATATAAAATTTTAATAATGTATATTTTCACTATTATTTATTATTTTTTATATATTTTTCTTTGCATTATTTTACTATTAAAATAAAATTTTAAAACATGGATAATTAATAACAATATTTAATACATAAATAATAACCGTTTTGTAACAATTGTTATGAAAAATAAATATATTAAAAAATATAAAATATATAATATTAATTATATTATAAAATATATATAATATATATTTTATATATTTCGATAAAACCTTAAACTTAATTAATAACTTTACTTTTCACTATCATTTTTTTACTTTTTATAAACTATTCTCTGCATTATTTTGCTGTTAAAATTAAATTTTGAATTATTAATGAAACACGCAGAAAACTTTAATATATCATTAGTCATTTTGTACAACACTGTATTTTTTAAAATTTGAAATTAGTCTTAACAAAACATTGAAAACTGTGTAATTTGATTAGTTTCTAGGAGATACATTTCTTGTATTACTATTACTTTCTTGGCGAATTTCTTATTCCATGAGAAATTTGTATTACTAATTCTAATATTTTCCATTCTATTCAAATAATGCGGGTTATGCCCGGCCGATCACGGTCAATATTCATAGGACTAGAAATTTTAATGCCAACGCGCGATAACTTTACAGTAGCAGATCATCGGCTGGTGAAATCAATTACTAACACACTTGCAATCGTATATAATATTTATATTATACAAATAATTAAATAAATATTTATATTACATACATAATTATATAAATATAAATATTTACATAAATTTATATTTTACTTTGTCAAATAAGTAGTTCACGGTTTATAAATAATTTCGTGCATTTTATAAATTTCAAGAATATTTTGATTACATGGAATCCTGAACATATTACATTCCACTAGCTGCAACCGGATTTCTCGCCTCCACTATTTGAACACATTATATGCGCCATGAGTGAACGTTCGTTATTCCGTATCTGTATTTTGTTGTACAGACCTTGATCGCTATTTTATTGTAAATCCTGTTTACAATCTTAGATCGCCTTATAAGTTTCCTGGTAGGCGAAATACAGCTATTCCTTGATTACTAAATTAGCGGCCGTGATTTCCAGGTAATCGTTTTATATTCGCAGTCACTTAACGAAGTGATTCTTGAGGACTTAATTAGTCCGCTAATATTGACTAAGCGTTCTCGGGATTGAAGTGGAAAGAATACAACTTAATTAGAAGATTGGATGATTATGCGATTGGATAACATAATCAACAATATTAATTCATTATGATTCCCTGTCACAAATTGATACTACAATTTTGTAAAACATATGAATATGTTTGCTCAAAAAGGAACCGATTCCTCCAAAGTAAGATTTAGGCAAGTTTAAAAAAAAACTTTTTTTGGGGCAAACAGTACTTACGTACAAACAGTAGCAAACAGTACAACATTACGTAATTAGAAAAGTTACAATTGAAAATTTGTAGCTATAGTTGATACATACTCACTGGTAAAATATACATTTTTTAATACAATTGTCAACTAAGATATATATTTTTTAAGTGATTGTTTATTTTTAATAATTTTTGTGTCGCTTTTGTCCCTTGCGATTGAGAACATTTCAAGAACATTTTACAATATTTTGCAAAATGTATATTATTCGATAAAATGTCAAGAAGTTTCGAACAATTTAATTCAATGCCATTACATTTCACCACGTAGTGAAGTCGGTCATTAATCTTCTGCAATGAAGCCGCACACAAAGAATGCCCATGAGTTTTAAAGAAACTTCTACAATTTTATAGCATTCGAAGAAAATTTCATGAAACGTAGAGTATTAGTCGCGTATCAAATTGCAGTTTTTCAATTTCGTTATATTTTATTGTTCCAAGATAAGTAGTTAAAAATATCAACAAATTTAAGGAAAGTTTGGTACAATTTCGTAATATTTAAAGATTGTTTCTTGAAACATAATATTCTATTCATTACTCGTAGAATATATTACATAGATGCCAACATATGCATATTTAAAAAAAAATATATATAAAACTCTGCAACTTGCTGCAATCTTAGTGATTATTGATTATGATAGTTAAATTATATTACAGCTTAATATAATTGTGCTATATTTAGAAGAAAATTGAATAAATTCTCCAAGTTATTCAATAAAATTTCATGATATAGATTCTAATTTTCCTCGTGGTTCAGAAAATAAATTCCAGAGATCAATTATTAATAACCAGTTTATAAGTAAAAATCAATATTTTATTGTTCCAAGATAAGTAGTTAAAAATTTCAGCAAATTTAAGGAAAGTTTGGTACAATTTCGTAATATTTAAAGATTGTTTCTTGAAACATAGAATATTTTATCGAAGTTTATGACATCTTCTATAATTTTATTCAGTTCTTATATATTTTGTTAATATTCTATTCATTACTCATAGAATATATAATATAGATGTCTACACATGCATATTTAAAAATATATATATAAAACTCTGCAATGATAGTGATTATTGATTATGATAGTTATATTATATTACAGTGTAATATAATTGTGCTATATTTAGAAGAATATTGAATAAAGTCTCCAAGTTATTCAATAATATTTCATGATATAGATTCTAATTTTCTTGGTGGTTCAGAAAATAAATTCCAGAGATGAACGATTAATAACTAGTTTATAAGTCAAAATCAGTTTTAAATATGTACAAAACTTTACCAAGATATTGCTATATATTTTAATAAATACAATAAAACATTTTTTTTGGAAATTCAATAAATATGCAGAAAATTTAATAAAATTTTGGTCAAAATATTATATCGATGCCAAAAGATTTTAGCATATTTAAAAAAAATAAACCTCCAGAAGAAAACTAATCAGTAGATAAAACCTATAAATTCATTACATTTTCTAGAAAACTAAATGCATGTCAATATACAGGGTGTTAATACTAAGTTGTAATACCCGAAAATGGCAGTTGTTGCAGTCCACAAACACTCAGAAAAAATGAAAAAAATCTAGTGAAACTTGGTATAACTTGAAAGTGAAGTAATTTGACATTTTACTAAAATTTGTTTCAAGCTTTTATAGAATAAGTTTTTTTTCACGCACAGATATAGTTTTATTTTACATTTGAAAATGATTATGAATGCCGGGAATTTTCGAATTCGCATTATGTTTCATTAAATTTGGTTGAATATACAGGGTGTAAATACTAAGTTGTAATACCCGAAAATGGGAGTTAGTCCATGTTATTGTCCAAGTCATTGAAACAAACTATTTTTCTTAGTTTAAAATTTTGAATTGGAGCCTAAGTTAATAGTGATTGGTTTTTTTTTTGTTTTTCGAAAAATCGTCATTACTCCCTTATTTTAAGGAATATTTAAAAAATACATAAACTTTTAGCATTTGCTTTCGGTTCTCTAAAGCATTTGAATTTACCATTATTTTATATTTTAGCAAGTAACAAAATGACGACCGATCAAAAATTTCAAAACAAGGTATTTTGAAAATCACTCGATCGTTTTTTGAAAATTTGATCGTTCAAACTCGAAAACTCGTGCCTCAACTTTAAAGTACGCGTTCATTATTCGGCTTTTGTTTTATTGTTTAATGGCAGCAAGCCCACTTTGTTTTAAATGATTGTTGCAGTTTGTTAAAATTTATCTCATAATTCAATTTGAATAAAAACTTTTTTTGGACAGATCGACAAAAATGTTTCAGACAAATGTTATAAGATAGTTTTAGGATTTTATAAATGTTTTATTTTCAAAAATCGATCGAGTGGTTTTATAAATATTTTGTTTTGAAATTTGTAAATTTGTAAATACAAATATTTTAGAGAACTGAAAGCAATTGCTGAAAGTTTTTTGTATTTTTTAAATATTCCTTAAAATAAGGGAGTAATGACGATTTTTTGAAAAACAGAAAACTGCAATAACTATGAATTTGCGCTAAAATTCAAAAATTTGAAAACTAAGAAAAGTTGATTGTTTCAATGAGTTCTAACTACCATTTTCAGGTATAACAACTTTGTATTAATACCCTGAAATTTTATTAAAATTTTGATAGAAAACCTTTGATATTGCTACGAATTATTAAAATATTTTACAGAAATCACTGAACTTTTGACATAAATAAAATGTTCTTATCAATTACTGAAATGTTGATAAAAATTATTCAAATTTTAACAGAAATCTTTGAAATATTGGTATAACAATTAAAATGATGGTGTGAATTATCGAAATTACGATAGAAATCATTTAAATATTGACACTTTGACATACGAATTGAAATTTTGACAGAAATAGTTACATTTGTGTCAGTCATGAAAAGTTAAAAAATAATTGAAATTTTGACAGATAAATTTAATAGTATTGTATAAATTGTTGAAATTTTGACAGAAATAATAAGAATATTTATTAGCATAAAGCTACATATTGCAAGCTTTATGAATAGAAATGATTTAAATTTCACCTAAAACCGTTCAAATGTTGAAATAATGTCAAAATAATTGAAATTGTGACAGAAACAAATATTGCTATAAATTATTGAAATTTTGATAGCAATAAATCACTGAACTTTTAATATAAACAAAATTTTATTATCAATTGTTGAAATTTTGATAAAAAATCATTCAATTTTAACAAGGATCTCTGGAATGTTGACAGAAATAATTGAGATTGTGTAAGTTATTGAAATTTTGACATAACATTAATAATTTTGCATAAATTGTTGAAATTTCGAGAATTAATTTCGAGAATTCTTTAAATTTTAAATAAATTCACTAAAATTATGAAATATTTTGGTGAAATTGCAGAATATTAACCATTTGTATTTTAGGATAATTATATTGAAAATATGATTAAGTTTTTGGCAACTTCAATAATTCTTTCTTAGTTTTCACACAATGTCTGAATCTACTATTACATTTGGTGTTAGAATTGAACTTATGTACTTCTTAACTCATTTTAACAACTTTGATGAACAACACGACAACATTTTTTGACGTTTGCATAAAAGTTCCATGAAACTTTGGAAATTTCAGAAATCTTTCTAATATTTGGTGTAACTTGGTGATACTATTATTAGATTTTTGCAATTACTTTATTGTATTGAGTAGGGAAGCTATGAGAGTTCTTCCATATTACGTGTCTGAGACTTTACGCAATGCGCTAATCTCATTACTGATAAGATATTTTTGGAAATTTTTAATTTGTATAAAAGTTTTTAAAAATAGGTAAGTAAATTAAATGAAACAACTTTGTTATTTCCACTTACACTTTTATTTTTGAAAAATATTTAGTTTTAAAAATAAAAGTGTGAGTGGAAATAACATACGATGTTTTATTTAATTTATTCATTTACAATGTTCCACAAAGTAACGGCTACCAGTATATAAGATGAGAGAACCGAAAGCAATTGCTGAAAGTGTTTTGTATTTTTTAAATATTCCTTAAAATAAGGGAGTAATGACGTTTTTTTGAAAAACAAAAAACTGCAATATCTAAGAACTTGCGCTAAAATTCAAAAATTTGAAAACTAAGAAAAGTTGTTTGTTTCAATGAGTTCTAACTACCATTTTCAGGTATTACAACTTAGTATTAACACCCTGTATATTCAACCATATTTAATGAAACATAATGCGAATTCGAAAATTCCCGGCATTCATAATCATTTTCAATTGTAAAATAAAACTTTGTTTAATTCACGCATTTAAAAATATGCGTGAAAATAAAACTTATTCTATAAAAACTCGAAACAATTTTTAGTAAAATGCCAGATTAGTACATTTTCAAGTTATGCCAAGTTTCACGAGATTTTTTCATTTCTTCTGAGTGTTTGTGGATAAAACAAATAAATTCGTTATAGAAAATTGAATACATTTTCCAATATATTCGACCAAATTTAATTAAACATAATGCGAATTCAAAAATTCCTTGCATTCAAAATCATTTTCAAATGTACTTAATGAAAGCTTTATCAAAATAATAGCAAATATTTAATTTTAATTCCGATTTCAGTAAACTATATAAAAGTTTAATTAAATCACAAAGTAAATTCAATAAAAGTTTGATACACTTTCGTAATATTTAAAGATTATTCCTGAATATTTTAGATGAGTAATGCTTGACAGCTCTACTTTGTGATACATTGTGAAATAAGTAAAAAAACACACACAGGTTACTTTGTTAGTATCACTTAGGTAACCTAAGTATAATACTAATCATCTGTCAAAGGTGGCAAAGAAACTTTAATTCATTAAATTCCACTCCAAATACGAGAATTTTATAATAATTTCTAAATTCACCACAGCATTGAGGATACTGTTAAAGTACTTTCAATGCTTGATATTTATTTACGCACACCCGAAAGCAACACGGCTGGTTGCTTAACTGGGGCATACTTCGCTCCAACCACTTTGTTAAATAGTTATAATGGATTCCACAGGACTTAACAAACATCAATAAAAAAAATTATATGATAAAACACGCATTTTGTAAATAAATTATCACATTATTATAGAAAACCTACTCTACAAGTTCATTATCAAATTTTAAACTAAATTATCACGTTATTATAGGAAAAGTATTGTACAAGTTCATTAACAAATTTTAAATAATTTAATTAATTAATATTTAAATCTGAATATTTTGTGTTATGAATTTCTTTAAATAGTTTAATTAAAACAATGATTTGCGTATATACATCATTACCTGCTTATGTAGCTCGGACATACAATAACATATTATAATAACTAAAAGCTTCTACTGAACAATAATAGAAGATATATTCCATTATCAAATCCATTAGTCCATTATCAAATTTCAAATTATGTAATTAATTAACTTTTAAACTTGAATATTTCTTGTTGCCAATTTATTTAAATAGTTTAAGTAAAAGATTGATATGTATGTAAATCATCACTTATGTATCTTGGATACACAACAAATTATTACCAAAGCTCACAATGAACAATAATAGGAGAGATTAAATAACAATAATACAAGCCAAGCTACAAGCGGATTATGATAGTTTTACAGAAGAAGAGTATCTCTGATACGCAATAAATTATTATTATTACAAAAAGCTTCCACTGAACAATTACAAGAAACATTAACTATAGTTTAAGTAAAATATTGTTGTGTGTAAATTATTACCTACTTATGTATCTTAGAAAATATAAATAAAATATAATACAATAATATAATAATATAAATAAAATTTATAGTAACTATAAATTATTATAGTTACTAAAAACTAACTTACTAAAAACTTCCACTGAACAATAATAGGGTCGCCAATAAGAGGATTCTGAGAATTCTTGAGAATGATAAAAAAGTTCAGATTTTATGGTATCAATTGTTTTTTCTTCTGAAATGCTATAGAAATGTGCTGATTTATTTTTTCATTAGCTGGAAAACTTGGTTGCAATTTCGCAATTATCAGATCAACAATGATCATCAAGGCCTTAATACTCTTGAAATTTGATCATAATTAATACTTTCTTGAAATTCATTGAAATTTAAATAATCATTATTTTTCAAATAATCTATTAAGGATTTTTTTTTTCATTTTTCCAATTAATAATATAATATAGTAACAAAAATCGTGAATGGAACATTTTTTTTATTTTTCTGCGGGCTCCTGGGAAATAATTAAACAAATTGGCAAATTTCAAATTTCAATTTTCGGAAATAAAATATTGAAAATTCCGTTTAACTTAATATAAAATTTATACCTACGCCTCTGGTTAAGCGTTAATGTTCAGTTTGTAGAAGACAAATGTGTCGACACTTCGACCTTAAAAAGTAAAAATTAATATTTTTTGTTTGTTTTCGTTTTTGTTTTTGAAGTACCTAAAGTTTGAGTTTTTGAACTATGAAATAAAAAAATCCGGAGATCTGAATTACAATTACTCAATTCCTGCACTGCCCTTGAGCTTGTGACTCAACAATAAGATACTAAGAAACAAGACGATTATTTTAGCTTTACAGAATACAAAAGAAGTATCAATACCAATAAGAAAGTAGAAGCCGAAGAAGGAGAAGAAGGAAGAGGAGAAGAAGAATAAGGAGGAGAAGAAGGAGGAGAAGAAGAAGGAGGAGAAGAAGAAGGAGGAGGAGGAGGATAAGAAGGAGGAGGAGGAGGAGAAGAAGGGTGAGGAGAAGGAGGACGAGAAGAGGAAGAAGGAGGAGAAGAAGGAGGAGGAGGAGAAGAAGGAGAAGGAGGAGCAGAAGAAGAAGGAGGAGGAGGAGGAGAACGAGGAGGAGGAGGAGGAGAAGAAAGAGGAGGAGGAGGAGGAGGAGAAGAAAGAGGAGGAGGAGAAGAAGCAGGAGGATGAGGAGGAGGAGGAGAAGGAGGAGGATGAGAAGAAGAAGAAGAAGAAGAAGAAATGGACGTCTAGCTTTCAACTAAATAAAATGTAATGTACTTGCTTAACCTCAGTAAATCCTACTCAGCAGGTTGATCGTATACATGTTCATCTATTATGTTCTGACTGTTCAAATCTACTTATTTACACACTTCATAACAATTTTTCTAAATCAAGCGAATAATTATATTAATTTAATTATAATCTTATATTTTATCATGTTCTGACTGTTCAAATCTACATATTTGCACACTTCATAACTATTTTCTAGCCAAGCGAACAAATATATTAATTTAATTATAAACGTGTTATAACATTAAAATGATAATTTTTGTATTTTCAAGTTCTTGCTGGTATTTTTTATCTTTATTTTGAGACTTTTTCTTATTTTATTATATTTTTATATGTTTTTTGCCTGACCGGTTTCGGCTATATTAATTGTTTTGTGTATCAATTTGATAATTTTTAATAAAAATATATTATTATTGAATTTAGTGATGATGATGATAGACCAAAATAGAGAGAATTATATTGTATCCTTATAATAAATCATCACAAATTAATTACATCATCAATCCTTTTGTTTGATAACAAAATATGGTTACCAATATTAGAAGCTATTTCAGAATTTTATATAGTATTATTGTAACATATGTAGAATGATTTATGAGCTTTATTATAAATTGAGAAACTTTTAAATATCGTTCGTCAGTCTTGATAAACCTGCTATTTTCTGCACCACGTCCATAAAGTCTAATACAGTGTGGTCATAAAGTTTAATGCTCTGCGTCAAATTAGTGGCTAAGTATAGAACCAAGAAAGGGATCAATAGCACCCCGTATAATATTTATGATTACACTTAATGTATAAATGATAATAAACTGCCTCAATATTTTGTTCTCTCTTAAAAGAATATTTTTTCGTATTGTAAAAGCTTTCATACTTCGAAAGTCTGTGATCAGATATCAGCATTATCAGCTACAAATTTACATGCATGTTCAATAATGTGTCACAGATTGGGTCAACAATTACGCAAGACTTCGCTAGATGATGTGAATTTTATGAGGCAATATTTCGGCGTTTTTTGTGAATTCAAAGATAGTTTTTTCGAGTTCTTTCAACTATTGATGAATATTTTTAATATTAAATGGCATTTCTGGGATTTTGAGAACAAACAAACATTTCAGAGATAAACTGATGTTATCAGTTTTTGATTGCTTAATCACATAAGATTTTTGAAAAATATAAAATTCGAAATTGACAGCACAATCCCTGGATTGTGTTCAAATACATTCAACTATTGATGCATTTTTTAACATTTAAAGGAATTCTAACCAGAGGTAAACTGGTATTATCAGTATTTGATCAGATTTTGATTTCTTGATGCTAGGTTAAGAAATTTAAAAAATCAAAAATGAGAACTGAATCCCTGGATGCATTGTATGATGGATGTATTATGGATGTATGATGGATGTATAATGCATATACGATGCATGTATGATGAATGAATAGATATGATAGGATGTGTTTAAACCAATTCCAATGAAAATGTATAACACTTAATGGCATTCCTGGGATTTTGAGAACAAGTAAACATTTGAGAGAAAAAATGCTGTTGTCATATTTTGGCCAGATTTTTATTTCTTGATGATAGATACATATTTATTTATCATTTGGGCCACATTACAAACTATAGGATAGGTATAGGATGTTGCAAAAATAAAAATTAAGACCCTTGCATAAATGTGCTCAAACCAATTAAACTATTGATGAAATTTTTTACCATTAAATGGTATTCTTGGGATTTTGAGAACAAGCAAACATTTCAGAGATAGACTGATGTTATCAATTTTTGATCAGATTATGTATCCTTGATGATAGGTATAGTATGTTTCTAATATCAAAATTGATAACTCATTCCCTGGATGCATTGTATGATGGATGTATGATGTGATGGATGTATGACGAGACAGATGTATGATGGATGGATGTGATGAAATTAATTCGACTATTGATGAAAACTTCAAATATTTAATGAAATTCTTGAGATTTTGAGTACAAGCAAACATTGTACATATATACCAGTTCTTGATAATCAGATTTGGATGTTTTGATGATGTAGGATTTTCAAAAATCAAATGTCAAAATTGAGAACTGAATGTCTGGATGCACAAATATGTTCAAACCAATTTGACTAGGATTCGCCTATTGTCAATATTTTATGTGCGAAAGTAAAGGTGAAAGTAAATGATATTGATAAGACTATTAAGCGGCTTCAATTACTCCAATTTAATTCGTATTTGTAAATAAGTGAAACTCTGTGGGCCCACTGCGTACGCATTTGTTTTCGAACTCCTAATGGCACCTACTTTTTAACAGGCATTAAAATACCGTCGGGTTTTCGGTGCATCTCAAGTTTCGCTCACACGCGCAAGTCCATCAAAATTAATGAGTTCTTTGATGCAGCGAAGGAGGCACTAATTTGCTTCCTTTTAATGCGCTCGCAGTAACCAAAGCACTGAATTTAATTAATTCGCGAATGCAGCGCGCTTCCCGCTAATTGCATCGTCTCGCCGAAGAGACAGAGCGAAGAAGCGTAAAAGTGAGGACTCGCTCCTGGTTCATGCCTTCCTTAAGGCTCCTCCACCACCTCAAATTTGCTCTACCCAAATTTCGTCAACCAAAAATAAATATTAAGAAGCACCAATTTTAAGACGCACTCTTCTAAAATATGACTATTTACAAAAGTCATCAGTAGACAAATAAAAGGGGATCTTGACAGGTGAACTCACATAAGAATTAACATAGATTTCCGGTCAGTAGAAATTTTCACTGAATAGTTACAATTTTGAATCAACATATTTTCAAATTTAGTAGTATTCATTGTAATTCTAACAGAATATTTGAAAAATAGACAGTAATCATTAGAGTTTGCTAATGATGATTACATTTGGCAAATCATTGAATATTCGATAATCATTGTAATTTAGTAATACTAGTATTTTAGTAGAATTGAAGTTTTGATAGTATAATGATAAATTGATAGTGATGATTAAAATTTTGAAAGAATGAATGAAAAATGTGATAGAAATCATAAAAGTTTTCTCAGAATACTTAAACTTTTTATAGATGTAATCGCAAATTTGGCAGTACTCATTGAAATTTTAATAGAATTATTGCTGTCAATTAATCATTATTCCGTCAATATTTCATAGATTCTGAAAAAATTTCAATGATGACTATCAAATATTCACATATTTGTCAAAATGTATTCATCATGTAACAAATGCTAATGATTACTGTGAAGTTTTCATTCAGTCAAGTCAAGTATTCCTGTTACAATTTCAATGTGTACTGCCAAATATGCGACTATATATTTCAAAACTTTAAGTATTTTGTGAGGATTTTAATTTCTAAATTTCTATTAAATTTTACAATTATTCTGTAAAAAATCAAGTATTATTGTCAATTTATTATTACAATTGTCAAAATTCTATTAAAATTTCAATGATTGCTATTAAATATTAAAATATCAGTCAGAATTTCATAATTTTAAAAATTCAATGATTTTTTGACACCATTTGCTACTATTATTTGAATAATGCTGTATGTGCCTTCCATAGAAAGTTTCAGTGTTTCATAATTCCCTTGAAATTGTCTGGAGCATGCTGGAATTTTGTGAAATTTTCTTGAATTTCCTGAAATGTATTTCAAAATATTCAGTCTTGTCTCATAAATTTTGTATTTAATATTTTATATTATACTTCCAGGATTTTCTAGAAATTGCATCAAATTAAAATTCTTCTGTGTCAGCTGGGATATTTGTAGAATATATAAGCATCAAATATTCGATTAGCATAAAATATTCGATTATTTGTCAAAGTTTAATCATTACGTCACAAATTCTAATAATTACTATCAATATTTCAATTATTCCTATTAAAATATCAATGATAACTGCTAAAATTTACAATTATTACAACCGAAAATTTATTTATTTCTTAAAATTGTTAATGATATCTATCAAATATTTCTAGCAGCTGCCAAATATCAATGACTACTGTCAATTTATCACTATTCCAAGAAACGTTCAATGATTACTATCAAATATTAAATTAATTGTTAAAACGTAATGATAATGTAACAATTTCTAAAGATCATTGTCAACTTTCAGGTATTAATTTTAATTTCAATATCAATGAGTACTGCCAAATTTTCAATTATTTCTATGAAAATTTTAAATATTCAATGAAAATTTCAATTATTTCTATTAAGTTTTTTAATTGTTCTGCCAAAATTGTACTGCTTAGTGTCAATTTATCTTTATAAAGTCAAAATCTCAACGATTCTGAAAAAAAATCAATGATTACTATAAAATATTTGTCATAATGTAATTATCACGTCACAAATCCTAATGGTTACAATTTTTCAAATATTCTTATTCAAATTTCAATAACTGCAAAATTTTGCAATTTTAGAAATTTGAAATTTTATTTATTCCGTAAAATTTTGAATATCTATCACATGATTCAAGCAGTTAAAAAGTATTTCAGAATTCCCTTGGAAATTGTCTGGAGCTTGCTGGAATTTTTTGAACTTTTCTTGAATTGCCTGAAATATATTTCAAAATATTCAGTATTTTCTTATAAATTGTGTATTTAATATTTTATATAATACTTCCAGGATTTTCTAGAAATTACATCAATTTAAAATTCTTCTGTGTCAACTGGGATATTTGTAGAATATCCCAGCATCAAATATTCTATTAGCATTAAATATTTAATTATTTGTCAAAGTTTAATCATTATTTCACAAATTCTAATAATTACAATCAATTTTTCAATTATTCCTATTAAAATATCATTGATAAGTGCCTAAATTTACAATTATTACAACAGCAATTTGATTTATTCCTTAATTTTTTTAATATCTATCAAATATTTCTAGCAGCTGCCAAATATCAATGACTACTGCCAATTTATCACTATTCCACCAAACGTTCAATGATAACTATCAAGTATTCAAATAATTGTGAAAACCTTATGATAATGTAACAATTTCTAAAGATCATTGTCAACTTGTAATAAATTACAGGAAAATAACAACTTTAAGCCATTTATTAACAACTACACGACATTTACCAAACGTCTTAATGTAATAAACCTCATCGATCTTCTTGATTAACCCTATTACGACTTATATTTTCGTGTTGTTTTGTATATGCCTACATGTGAAATTTGTGTATTTTGTATATTTAAAAAAAGAGAAGTTCTCGTTAAATAAATTATTATTATTATTATTATTATTATTAACTTTCAGGTATTAAATTTAAATTTCTATTTCAATAAGTACTGCTAAATTTTCAATTATTTCTATGAAAATTTTAAATATTCAATGAAAATTTCAATTATTTCAATCAAGTTTTTCAATTATTCTGCCAAAATTTCAATGCTTAGTATCAATTTATCACTATACCGTCAAAATCTCACCGATTTTGAAAAAAAAATCAAATATTTGTCATAATGTAATTATCACGTCACAAATTCTAATGGTTACAGTCAATTTTTCAAATATTCCTATTACAATTTCAATGATAACTGCAAAATTTTGCAATTATTACAACCGAAATTTACCGAAATTTACCGAATAATTAAAATTGGAGTAGGGAAATCAAGGGGACGCTGAGAAGTAGGTTCCCATAAGGAATAACATCCATTTCCGGTCAGCTCGTTAGCGGGGTGGAGGGAAAGAGGCTCAACTCCATAAGAGATAATTGGTAAGAGAGAGATTTCGACATGATGAAAGAGTGGGATGCAAAATGGGCATTAAAAAAAGTACTTAGTCATTTTTTTTTACTGTAATGGCATTCTGTCACTAGCGAAGTGGTTGCTATGTTGTTTGGTTGTTATATACAACGTCATAAGTAAGACGACGTTAGGTAGGGTTAGGTTACTTAGGAACTCATATTATTCTGGAAGTTTTCTGGACTGACAAAGTTTCTTAAAATTCTCGTAGTTTTCAAACATTGGTGTATCTAAATTTCTGAACATTCTGCTTCTATTCATAATTTGATTCAATATTCTGGAGTATTTGTGTGTTTTTTTTACATTTAAATATTTAATAACATATTCCAGAAATGGATGCAATTTTAAAACTTGGTTGATTTTTATTGCAAACATTTAATTTTTTTATTAATATCACAATACTTAAGCCTACGAGGTTCATAAGAAATAAGTTATTATTTTGGATTTTATCTAACTTAACCTAATAAATGCTAACCTGATCTACCCTATCCTAAGGGATAATAAATTATAATCTATCGAAGCAAATCATAATCTTGCCCATGTTTGGTCATTTGGTCATGAATTGTAAGACAATAACTGAGCAAGATAACTAAATACAAATGTGGAAGAATTCGTTTATAACAAATTCTAGATTTAAACAAATTTGAAAAAAAATGGGGCTCCCACAGCACCTATTCGAAAAAAGCTTAGAGCCTCATTTACATGTATTCGTACTTGTCCAACTTGGCGTGCGTTCGGTACTTCGCCATTGCAGAGGGACAATTTGTGATTTAAGCTCTGGTTAAACATTAAATGTACCGACCTTTTATAAGCTAAACTAAACTTTTCCCCACAAGCATGTATAATACGGGTGCACGCATTAAATCAAATATTATAAATTGCTAATGAGCCTAAAAGTACATCAATATTATGACCGCAACATTCCATGCGCATTAATCATTACCGTTGTTGTTTCGGAATTGCATTTACGTCAATCGGCTCTAATAATCGCGTGATTACACATGCACCAGGTTCGAAATATGTGTCCACAATGACCGACCGCACAGAACCCAATATCCTAATCAATGAACGTGTAACCGCAATAATAATTACTCGGCTTCGCACACATCAACAACAACGGCATTGCTGGAAATAATAATGAATCGACGGCACGGACATGACCCACATTTCGCCAGATTCAAATATTACCTTGGGAAATGTCTCGGAACGAAATTCGCGTTACTTTGCAAGGGCCGAAGACACGAGGCGCCATTTCATTAAATTATTTTCCAAAGAAGAAGGGAAGAAAGGAGGAGCACCGAGGCGACAGGGTTGGATGAAATTCCCGGCGTCGATCGAATTATTTCCACCGCCAGGACGGGTCCCTATAAATACCCGCGATCGCTCTCAATATTTAAACAAGTCGTGCTGTTTGTTTATATTTAATGCAAACGCGGTGTTACGGCTGGAAGTTTGGAACGGAGAATTCCTGTGTGCCGTGGCACATTTAAAATTGCAGCCGGAGGATACGTCGTCATTAGAGAAAGAAAATTATTTAACACTTAAAGACAGAAACAACGAAAATAAACAGCCGATGAAACAAAGTTTTAGCTTGTTTTTGTTTCAAACGCCTGAGAGACGCCATCTTAGTTGAGCAAACCCTTCAAACGAGCCACCTGAAATAGCATGAACATCAAAGTGAACATGGATTAGTGTTTGGAGACGTGTGTGTCTGTACCTCTAAAATAGCATGAACAACAAGGTGAACACGAATTGGTGTTTAGAGACATCTCTATTGAAGTTTGAGAGGAACATATGAATACCACCTTATAAGTTTTCATTTTCTTATTATTTATTATTATCCAAGAAAAAAATACTTCTAAGAAAAATAAGTACCAACAAATTTACAAATGTATTGTATAGTGTTTTCACTTGAAATTGAAAATGTACCTGCAATGAGGGTTTATTACGGTCAAGGGTTCTCCATTATATGGCGTGCTGCGAAAAAGCGGGCGGGTCGAGGTACGTAACCAAATAATTTACTTTCGACGAAGATGCTACTAACTGTTTTCTCTTCGATATATACACAATTATGTCACTATGATCATAATATAAAAATGATTTATTAATTAAATTGAATTCAATAATCTTACAGCTATCTACATCGTTTTTTATGAGTCGGCGGACGTAATTATTTTTACAATTTTACAATTCGATATAATTACAAGACTACAGACGCCAGTAGATAATTAAGAGCCGTTACCTAGGAAACGGTTTTAATAGGATTATACATTCGCCCATGCAATTAAGGTTCAGTATACCTTAATTGCTGGGCGAATATGCACTCCAGGTAGACAATCAGTTAAATATGCCTCAAATAGTCTTTTTCTCAAATAGTCTACATCTGTGTTTCAGTCGGTGTTAACCTTTACATTGCAACAGTACTCATTTTACATACGTGTGCATATTATCATTTATAAACTTGTGAAAAGCTAGAGTTTATTAAGATGGAAACGTCGTTAAGTGAAACTGCAACAATTATTTCATCAATTTATAATGACAGTTCGACGATCTATTTCAATTATGTGAGGAAAGAAGCCATTCCGAAAGTTTTGTTGAAGAATCCCTTCGACAGTCTACAGAGGGAAGCTGTTCTCAAATTGATTATGATAAATTTGAAAACAACCATCATCAAATGGACACATCAACTATCGAAAATGAAAATCAGGGATTAATAAAGCATGCTTTTCTTTCAACTGATACTAAAAGGATAGTCGTAAATATTTATAACACCCTTATAAGCGAGAATCATGCATCTCCACTCCAAAGAATTTCCATTCTGACAGAAATATCATATTCAACGGTTTGGAGAATAATTACGAAAGGACCGCTAGAAAGGAAAAGAAGAATAAGTTTCAAATTTACCGAAATAGACTATGCCATCGCCAAGACGATCAAAAATATAATTTACAATTCTTATAAATCAGGTAACGTTCCCACGGTCCAATTTATTTTGGAAACTCTTGGAAATGATTGTTCATATAAGGAAACTACTTTGTATAAATACCTACTTAGTCAGTGTTTTAAGTATAAAACTTTAGACAAACGAATTGACATAATGGAATCGCCGAGATTGCAAAAAGGGCGATTAGAATATTTATCTAAAATAAAGTAATATAGAAATGCAGGGAGATCGATAATTTATTTGGATGAAACATGGTTCGATACTCACGACGTCGTTTCCAAGGGATGGGTCGATAATACAAATAAGTGTCACCTTAGAGCATCGTGCAATAGAGGAAAAAGAATTGTTATTCTTCATGCAGGAGGAGACGCAGGTTTTGTATCAAATAGTTTGCTCTTATCAGCCAAGAATATTCCATCAAGCTCGTTAGACTATCATCAGGATATGAACGCCGAATTATTTGAAAATTGGTTTCGCAATCAATCATTGCCCAACATACCCAATAACTCAATCATCGTAATGGATAATGCAACTTACCACTCAAAGCAAATTAATAAAATCCCAACCGCCGCTTCCAAGAAAGGCGATATTGCGGATTTTTGCATTCAAAATGGTATTGTTATTCCCCTAAGTGTGCAAAGAAAAAAACATTATTAGAACTTATAAAAAAAACAAAATTTCAAAAAAAAAACGTATGTGGTTGATAAGATGGCAGAAGAATTTGGTCACCAAGTGTTGCGCCTTCCACCTTATTACTGTATCTTCAATCCAATTGAGCTGATATGGTCAACTTTAAAAAGAAAATTTGCGGAAAAATAATACTCATCCCAAAATGAGTGAAGAAACAATTCAACTTGTTCAGCGAGAATGCAACAACATTTCAAGTACCATTTGGAAAAACTCCATCGATCATGTGAATAAAATTGAAAACGATTATAGGACGCTTAGTGTACCAAATCTAATTATTAATGTTCAAAGTGAAAGTGATAGCGATAAATCTAGTTGTACGGAATAATATTTGCTTGTTACATTACGATTCATGAAAAAATTAACTGATGTTAACGTCGCTAATGTTTTAACGCAATCAGCATGTCAATAATGTTATGGGTAACTTAAGTTATTTGTTTCGCGAATCATACTCTATATAAATGTTCTATGAAATTATAACTACATTTGTAAAACACAATTGATTATATGTACACTTAAAAATACAATGCAAAGTACATTTTAATGATAATGAATCACTAATGCTAATTTTCTGCGAGGCACTGAATCTGTATTTTCTGATATCGGCTCTGGACTGTTCTCTTCCCATTACCCGTCATAAAATTTCGTTCGCACAAAGGAGCGCATTAAACACCCTTCATAGGTAGATTTTCAATTTCAAATAAAAACACTATACATTTAGCAATTAACTCCGGATGCACTGGACTGGTGAGACCCACTAGGTCGAAACCTAGAAACCTAATCTCCATTTGTCTGCGCAGATGATATCCGAATGCACAAATATGTAAAATGTACAATCAAATTATGATTAGGTATATTCTTCCAAGTTCACCTCGACATTCACCAAGGTGGGCACTGGGCAGTATGTTTGGATATTTTTACAGTGTTGACATTTCACGTATGCGGAAATGCGAGCCGTTTCCATTGCGAGCGTGTATCGGATTGCCTGCTGCTTATTAAAAGCGGTTCAACAATGGATCGCGCGCGTCATCCAATTTTGTTTCCATAATAAAGCGGTCATCAACTAAAAGTTTGCAGCAATAACCTTTCCGGCTTGTGTACGCAAAAACTTGGGCGTGATATTGGATTAAAGGATAACACCAACTTTTAATTGGATCCGTTATTTACGGAACGAGTTGGTTACTTTGAGTTGAAACGAGATGATTAATATGCACGCCTAATTTGCGATAATGGAAGAGACAGTTTCGTCGATGTGTAATGATGAGGTGTGCGAGACCTTCCTTATATTTTCCGGACGGGGCAGATATCGAACACAATCGATACAAGGGCAGATACCGAATGTTTGAGCAGCAAGTTTGAGTTGCTTGGTGGCGTGAACAAGAGATAATTAATCGTATTTATTTGGGACTGTTAAATATTTGAAAGACCCTTGGTCCGGTCAATTTATAAACTTTGTTCGTTTAATATTTCACGTTATCAGTCAGAATATAATTTTTTTAACGATGATTGCAACCATTATCATATTTAAATACATAGGTATGTCTGAATGAAATTATTGTATTTCTTCAGAAATGCTGAACAACAAAGTTTAGAATTTGAGTATTTTTTTGCAAATTAAAAAATAAATGTTGAGAAAAATTATAATTTTCCAAAGTGAAACGTGGATCTTATAGAACAGTATGAAGAATAGTATAGAAAGTATTATAATTATAAAGTTCAAGCAGTGCAGATGATGTATTTTAAAGATAAGCAGCCAAAGCAAAATTTCAAAAAACAAATTGAGAGAAATTATAACTTTCGCAAGTGAAACATGGGTCTTATCCGAAAGCACAATAGAGTATTATAGAGTTCAAGCAGTGGCGATGATGTACGTATTTAAAAGAGGTAATAGGAATAAGAAGAAGATGGTGTATAATGTTACTGGATGTAAGAGAAGAACTTGTAGTGATAGGAATTTTGTACAATTACAAAAACGATTAGGATGGTTGGGACATTAACAGAGATTAGAAAATAATGAACCCATTAAGAAAATATGGGAATCGAGGACAACAAATAGAACGACAGACGTAGACTGAAAACACTTTTTTTGTTTATTCAAAAATACCACTGGTCAACACGATTTATGTAACACGGATCTTTGATAGTGAGTTTGGTATATTGTTTCACGCTGAATTCAAACCTCCAACCAGAAATTGTCTATCACCCACACTCTTCTACTACTATTTTTTTCTATTCCAAACTTTATAGTTATTGCGAAGTATCACGCTAAAAAAAGCTCTTTACTCGGGCGAGGTGTAGCTAGGCCCCATATCTGTTTATAATTCCGTCCTCATGATTCATCAAAACGAAAAACATTTTTGGATTCTGCATGCCTAATACGGTTAAAGTCGCATATTAAACCTTTTTAGACACTTTTTCCAATTTTGTATAGCAGTGACTGAAATTCTCTAAAATGGGGATGTACGTTACCAGTACAAGAGATGGTAGTCCATTCATACTAAATACAGAGGATAGATGTTACCCAGGTCAAATCCATCCAAAAAGTTAAAAAAATGCGTTAGAGAATATTTTATAGTAATTTTAAGGTGAAATACAAGATTTTTTCTGAAACTTTGCTTGTGTATTACTTACAAACCTTGGGTGGTACGCGAAAACTGAAAACATATTTCGATTCTACATGAAAAGTATAACTATAATCCCCTATCAAACCTCCTGTTACACAAAAAAAAATGTCATTTGTCATTTTGTCATGTGTCATCATTTTGTTGACCAGTGTAATTGCTGAAATAATTCCAAACTATAGCGTTTTTGTACTTTTAAATATTCGGAAAAAAAATGGGATGGTAGTCAATTCATATTAAATACAGAGGATAGATGTTACCCAGGTCAAATCCATCCAAAAAAGTTAAAAAAATGCGCCAGAAATTTTTTATAGTAATTTTAATGTGAAACATACGATTTTTTTCTGAAACTTTGCTTGTGTATTACTTACAAACCTTGGGTGGTACGCTAAAACTGAAAACATATTTCGATTCTGCATGAAAAGTATAACTATAATCCCCTAACAAACCTCCACTTCCACAAAAAAAAAAGTCATTTGTCATTTTATCGTTTGTCAAATATTTTATAGTAATTTCAATGTGAAATATACGATTTTTTCTGAAACTTTGCGTGTGTATTACTTACAAACTTTGGGTGGTACGCCAAAACTGAAAACATATTTCGATTCTACATTAAAAGTATAACTATAATCTCCTATCAAACCTCCTTTAACACACAAAAAAAAAAGTCATTTGTCATTTGATCATTTGTCATCATTTTGTTGACGAGTGTAATTGCTGAAATACTTCCAAACTATAGCGTTTTTCTACTTTTAAATATTCGGAAAAAAAACACAAATATTTCATAGTATTAGATTTGTGTGAAAGTGTATGCCGTTCTTTTTCATGCTCCAAACAGTTTAAAATTAGATTATTTTCATAACAAAAAAGGCACATTTTTTTTTTAAATCCTGACAAAATGATTGTGAACATCAAATGTTGAACTTTTTTCCGTTTTTCGTACGAAAAACACATTATTTTATTTAAATGGACACTTTGAATGACCTGGCATTAAAAGTACGAACTAATTTTGATAAAATGGAGATTTCATAGTACTTAATTCGTGAAAAATATGAAACAAAACAGCTGGTTTATTTGGTTTCAAATAATATGATTTCTCAACCCAGACAATAAAATTATACCAGGCAAGTTCGAGGAAACAAAAATGTTTCAAAGTAACAAAATTGAGAATGCCTTCCATAAAAAGAATTAATTAATTAATAATAGTTGTTGCTATACCAACAATATAAAAATTGCAGATTTTGTGTTTTAAATGGACATCTTGAATAAAAAACTGTGTTTTCTGAAACATGGTATTAATAAAACGAAATAATTTAGAAAAAATCCATATTTTATAGTAAATCCTGTATCCTTGTAGTAAATTGGTTTAAAAAAATTAAACAAAACACCTGGTTCGTGTTGGTTTCAAATAATATTTTGCAACCCAAACAATAAAATTGTAGCTGATAATATCAAAGAAACAAAAAAAAATTGAAGTAACATGTTTGAGGAAAGAATATTTTCCGAAAATAAGAAGCTTTTTTTTTGGAGTACCAACAATATTAAAATCGTAGTTTTTATGTATCATAAATTTACAAATTAAATTGGGGAATATAAATTTACAATAAAAAAAATCAGAATTATATCAAAAATGTATAATGATAAGAGCTTGTAAAAGGAAAGTGAAACGCGTATTACCTTTTTCATGAAAAATATACACATATTGCAATCGAAATAAATTACATATTTTATGACTGCGTAAATAGCGCTCGTTTTGAGTTAAAAAAAAGTATTGCATTGTCTGCGACATGTTTTGACACACAGTGTCTTCATCGGGTAGATGAATAATAATGGAGTTTAAACAAGTATCCGACAAATCGATTTCCATGTTACATATATTATGTGAAAAAGTAACATTTATAACAAAAATGTGGTCAAAAGTTGATTACATAACCAGTATATCAAAATGCTAATATATACGGTTTCCGGTAAATTCACCGCTGTCAATTCACCGCTATCAATTCACCCAGCCATCAGTTCACCGCGCCATTAATTCACGGCCGGCAGTTCACCGCCTTCAATTCATGGATTCACGAAGCCATCAAATCGGCTTATTTTCTCATCAATTCACCGCCGTCTGTTGACCGCCAACAATTCATGGATTCATGGCTCCATCAATTCAGCTTATTTTGTGCTCAATTTACTGCACTATTAATTCATGGCCATCAGTTGCACGAATTAATGGCGCCATCAATTCACCTTATTTTGTCATCAGTGCACCATCAATTCACGGCCGGCAGTTCACCGCCTTCCATTCATGGATTTATGAAGCCCTCAAATCAGCTTATTTTGTCGTCAGTTCACTGCACCATCAATTCACCGCCGTCAGTTGATCGCCAACAATTCATGGATTCATGGCGCCATCAATTTAGCTTATTTTAGGCTCAATTTACTGCACTATCAATTCACGGTCATAAGTTGAATGAATTCATGGCGCCATCAATTCACCTTATTTTGTCATCAGCTTTCTGCACCATCAATTCACCGCCGCCAGTTCACCGGCATCAATTCGTAGATTTATGGCACCCTCAATTTATGGATTCATGGCAAAATACACTATATTTTGTCATCCGTTCACTGCACCATAAATTCACCGACGTCAGTTCACCGCCATCAATTCATCTTATATAATTATAATTATTTTGGTAATTAACCTAACTTAGCCTAACCTAAAATCACATAATGGATAATATGGATAATAATGGAAAAATAATACAGGATAATGGATAATGGAAATAATAATGGATATGGATAATAATTAATAATAAATTCCGTTATTACAATAATGAATAGGTTAACAACAAATCCAGAGTTATGATAACACGATGACGGTAGAAACAAAGCCATTATGTTCATCTTCTAGTCAGCAGCTTTCTTCTCAAAAAAATGAAATTTTGAATTAATTTTGGCTGCTCCATAATAACTATCTAGCAGATAAACTAACTAAAGATGGAAAGAATATAAATTGCATACATTCGACATCAATATCACCTCATATGTTATATTGTTACATGTTGTATATGTTACATTTTTTATTGTGAAGCGCGGAATTGATCACGCAATAAATTGACGGCGGTGAATTTATGGCGCGATAAATTGACGGCGGTGAATTGATTGCGTTGTGAACTGACGGGTGTGAATTGATGACGCGGTGGACTGAGGCGTGATGAATTGACGGCGGTTAACTGTTGGCGCGATGAATGGACGGCGGTGAATTGATGGCCACTGATGGCCATTGATACATGCTGTATATGTTAAATTTTGTAATATGAAGGTGTGAATTGATGGCGAAATAAATTTATGGCGGTGAATTGATGCCGCGATAAATTGACGATGGTGAATTTATAGCGTGGTGAACTGACGGCTGTGAATTGACGACGCGGTAAACTGATAGTGCGATGAATGAACGGCGGTGAACTGATGATGCGATAAATGGACGTTCGTGAATTGATATCCTAACCTAACCTAATTTGTTATATTGTCACATGCTGTATGTGTTAAATTTTTGAATGTGAAGTGGTGAATTGATGGCAGGATAAATTGACGGCTGTGAATTTATAGCGTGGTGAACTGACGGCTGTGAATGGATGCGCGATGAACTGATGGGACGATGAATGGACGGCGGTGAACTAACCTAACCTAACCTGATTTGTTATATTGTCACATTCTGAATATGTTAAACTTTTAAATGTGAAGCGGTGAATTGACGGCGCGATAAATTGACGGCAGTGAATTTATAGGGTGGTTAACTGACAGCTGTGAAGTGATGGTGCGGTGAATTGATGGAACGATGAATAGACGGCGGTGAATTGATGGCGGTGAATCTTTCTAAATCATTATTTTATTATACATCAATAATCATTATCATGTAAACAGTATCAATCGCCTAAAATTCATTACTATGCATTATTATTCATTCAATACTATAAACTCATACATGGTTGTGTTTCAAAACTAACAACCTTAAAATGACAGTTCTTACAATCCTCTAAATGACAATTGTTCGAACAGAAGTACTAACTTCTATTAATTAACATTGAAATATGCCTGATGATGCTGATGTATCATCAGCATCAAATCCCTAATATACACGTACAATACTTGTTCTGAATACAGTAAATACTACTACTTATTCATTCAATACTATAAATTCATAAATGGTTGTGTTTTAATACTAACAACCTAAAAATGGCAGTTCTTAAAATCCTCTAACTGACAATTGTTCGAAGAGAAGTACCAACTTCTATTAATTAACTAAACTACTAAACTCATAAATGGTTGTGTTTCAAAACTAACAATCTTAAAATGGCAGTTCTTACGACCTCTAACTGACAATTGTTCGAAACTACTGACTAACTACTATTATTTGTCCGTTGACATTTATTCAATTTTTAATATTAAATTTTTTCTAGTGTTTTGTTCATTTTTACCAGTTAAATTGATTATAATAATTCTTCTTGTTGAATTTTATACGTAATGGTATATTTATTAAAAGATTTTTTATTTCATCTTTATTATATTTGATTTATTCCCAAGTAATTTCGGCTGTTATGTCATATTAAGGGGATAATTCTGCAAAGAATACAAATTAAATTGTACACTGTAAATTGTATTCTTTGTAGAATTATCCTCTGAAGATGGCATAACAGCCGAAACTAGTTACCAATAAATAAAATATAATAAAGATGAAATATTTTTTTTAAATTAAATATACCAGTTTATACCATTATTAAGGAGATCATTCTACAAAGAATACAAAGTAAATTGTACACTGTTAATTGTATTTTTTCTAGAATTATCCTATGAAGATGGCATAACAGCCGAACTAGTTAACTATAACAGTTAACTAGTTAAGAATAAATAAAATATAATAATGATGAAATAAAAAATCTTTTATTAAATATACCAATTTATACCATTATTAAGGGGATAAATCTGCAAAGAATACAAATTAAATTGTACACTGTAAATTGTACTTTTTGTAGAATTATGCTACGAAGAGCATAACAGCCGAAACTAGTTAGGAATAAATAAAATAAAATAAAGATTTAAATTATTTTTTTAAAGATTATCTAAGGCATTTTGCTAATACTACCAAATTTGTAAATAACTGTTTTTCAATAATACCAATACAAAAATGACAGCTCTTATGAGTCTGCAAATACAATTTTTAGGACAAAAGTACTAAGTATCATCAATATTTTGATATTTATTCGATACTATCAACATATAAATGATATTACTTTTAATACTACCAATTTCTTGATACTACAAATATCAAAACGACTATTATTAAGACTGTTATAGAAATGTACCAATGTTACCAATTTGTATCTGGTAGTTCTATGTATAATCGTTGAGTGGAGAAGTTTAACAAACTCCTTCACTCAACGGTATAATAGAGTATAAAATATACGCAATAAAAAAAAGTGGGAAAACAACTTCAGAGCTTGCAAGAAAAACAAAATTGAACGACATTGACGAATAACAGAGGAAAAATAGAATCTCCCGATTTGAAAACGATCCACAAAATTTTTCGTTAAATCTTGAACTTTCAATTTAAAAAAGGTTAGAATTTGAAAGTGCCAATTATCAATAAACATGTCAATGGAATCCTGAATTATAATTTATTAAAAATCGAAGAAGTCAGCATTTAACAACATATACTGAAACTACAAATCTTAAGAAAATTCAGGTAAATTGAATCTAAATAGACAAATAGTTGAAGAAAATTGAACAAAAAAATATGACTAGTTGTAAACAAATTTCACAAAATTCATCAAATTCCTCAAAAATCATGATTTTAGAATGAAGAATAGTTGTAGCCAATAAGTGATGGTGTAAGTAGTTGTGGTGATGTGTCGTGAGCTTGTGAACGTTTTGTAATTCAAGTAAATATTGTGATCACAATGTACGTACATTCAGCGAATTAAATGGTTTTTTTTCTGCGATAAAGGAAAATTGAACTTATTTCAGAAACTGGTCAACAGACATTTTTATGGATTTTTCTTTTTTTTGTGGATTCAGTATCTTCTATTATCAGGGCATTTTTCTGCAATAAAACTTCAACTGCCATTCAGTTTTATGGGATATAATTTACAATGAAAATCGCGTTTAGTGCAGTAAAAGTCCTGTGGTATTTTGTATAATACTAATACCATGGTAACAATTACCATTGGTTTACCATTACTTACCATTGCTTAGTAGTTTGGTATATTTAACAAGTCACAAAATTAGTATATATTTCTTTATTGTATTTTAATGAAAACACGAAAAATGTTGTGTTTTATTCTGTGTTCAAATTAAAAAAAAGTTTATTACATTACCATTAAAAATATATGATTATAAAATCGTATTTTATTGGAGACACGAGTCAACTACAATATTTTCAATATATTTTTTACAATTAAGGGAGAAATATTATAATTTAATTATAGGCAGCATCAACTTCGGGAAGATCGTTTTTCTTTGTTTCCCAACAATATGAAAAGTTGCACTTGACCAGTTTCTGAAATAAACGATTCAATTGCAATTTATACAAAATAATTGAATCATTGATCAGTTGAATCAGTTACCGTTGAAATATGATATAATTAAGTTGTTGAATAGTAAGTATTTTATTCATGTAACAAGCAACTTATGTGTCATTCCAGTTAAGTATTTTTTATCGATTTTTAATAATAAAAAAAAACTCCAATAACTAAATTGTTTCAGTTGGGATCAGAAGTTGAAAATTTTACAAAAACAATTGAACATTTGACGTAAACATTGAACATGACAGAATAATTGTTTTTTTTTGTAACTTTTTTTAAGTACATCTGAACATTTTTAAATTCCATCTTCTTGCAATTTTCCTAATTTGTGATATTTGGATGTTATAATGTTTGCAGTTGCTAAACATTATGATACATTTAATAGTTGTATGAAATTTTTATTGCATATTTTGAAAATGAAGAACATTTGAATTAAACATTGAAAAATCACAGAATAATTGAAATATTTTGTGACTTATTTTTTATGTAGATCTGGACTTTCCAAAACATTGGATTTTCTGGATTTTTTTTATAATTTCTTATAAGTGGAAGCACTTTTCTCCGGTAACTA
This sequence comes from Othius punctulatus, assembly GCA_951805005.1. Taxonomy (NCBI): domain Eukaryota; kingdom Metazoa; phylum Arthropoda; class Insecta; order Coleoptera; family Staphylinidae; genus Othius; species Othius punctulatus. Next base: position 93,570,166 of record OX638138.1, read on the forward strand.
ATCTTTCAGATTGATTCGGTGTTTAATTCCGTTGTTTAAATTGAAACAATATTAGTTCAGTTTGAAGCAGCATTGCAGAGTTTTTTTCTAAAATACTTCTGCCCATGGGGTTGCTTGAGGTGAAACTCGCAGCATAGTGAGGCGTAATAAAAAATAAAGCCATCTGCTGATGGATTCAATATTGCGTATTTATCTGCGTTCCTGGGTCCGATATGCGGTATAAAATTTAAGGGCGCAGATCAAGATGCAGCCATCAGGAATTCATAATTCATCCCCAATCCGAAATCGATATCGCCTAATGCACGGTCATTTCCATTCCGCGCAATCGAGTGCATGAAAATTCACGCCACGGCCACACAGTGGCAGTCTAGACTTGTAGAAAACACAGCGCGCACAATCTGCACACATCAGCAAATATTACTGCGGCAGAGGTACGACAACCCCCGTTTGTAATTGAGGGTTGGCTGTCGGAACACCCCAGCCCTGAAGCGTCACGAAGGGGTAACGTACTACTGCGGACGTCTACACGAAACGGCGCATGAAATGAAACGGGAGGATCCGGATTTTTTTTTATAGCATTCACCTGGACCTTCATGCTGTGTGTAATTTATGGTGTTTGTAGAAAAATGTAATTGTGATTTGCATTCTGCCCGTGGAGACTGTAATTGGCAGCTTGGACGGTTGAATAAATATAACGAACGTAAATTCGCCGGAATAAAAGCGCGCGACCAGGATGGCAAAAACACAGCTATTGATCATGAACATGAACAGTCCGCGAAATTTATTATTCCTGCGTAAATATGCCGCACACGTCGAATTTGCTGGATGCGAGTAACTATAGGTGATAATTTTTGAATTGCATAAATTAATTTACTGCTTTGCAATAGTGCAATGTTAAAATAAAATAAAAAAGAATTTGAGATATAAATAATAAACAAAAAATGAAATTGTAAGGACCCGATCCATATTTAATATTAATCTCTATAATTAAAACGTATAATACAAGACGGCATACGTAAACATTCGAAGGGTCATGGGAAGGCATGCGAGCCCATGCATTTTTGTACCCGCAGTATTGAGAGAAATCGGACATATATGAATGGGAACGCATATATTAGCCTACTCGATTTCAAACTGCATGTTCAAATGGCCGTAAATCTGCCAATGTAAGATAATGGGGACGCTTAGGACGCCACCGGCCTGAAATTCCTGAAAATTTGTCTAATGGATATTTTGAAAATTTCAAGCCAGATTTGGATACAGTATGCCTGAGGATATATCCTCTGCGGCGTAGCGATCTTGCCAATGGCGTGGCGACCTTTGGTGGTGCACACGTGTAGAGATAGATCAAGTTTATAAAACAAGCCAAAATAAGAACCGGGGTGGTAGAATATGGAGGGAGAATAGATATAAATTCAGAAGCTCGGCATTTCATCAAATCAGTTAGAAATAACCACCAGCGCAGAACGTTTCGCTGCTCGACGAAGTCTCAAGAGCAGGAACATTAATTTCTCAGGTAATTATACGAAAGACGAAACCAAATGTACACCTTATTAACCAATTCTAAAGTCAATTTTCATAATGATAACACCCATCTAGTGACACGACATCGCGATAGCGTTTATGGGTGGCACAAATTTAATAAAGGTAGAAATGTAGGCTTCTATTTTCATATGACACTAGAATATATAAATTTCTTCCTTTTCCTACTTCGAAACAATGGAAACCGGTATAATGAATCAAGTTTGTTAACTAAAACCAACTAGTTACAAGTACACATAATGGGTGGATAAATCTCTCAATATAGATAATTCAATGATATTCTGGGTCAACGTAATTTCATAACTAAAATTGTTCGGCACTCCGATATTCAAGCAATCTCAGCATTTCAAACCGAATAAATTGTATGAATGAATGTACGTATGCATAGATGTGTGTAGAAGTAGAATTAAACCCGATAAAACAAAACAGTAACCGTTTTTATTTAAAATAATATTACTTTGTAATTCTGATAGATCATGTGGCTGAAATTAATAGTAGACACAAATGCTATTAATATCATGCGATGATGACATACAGTGCTTATCTGCACAATTTGAAGATAAGTTATTATATGAATTCATTTATGCGATTTGTTCCTATCCACAAGGTGGCGCTGAAATTCATTTGTAGCCACAAATGCTAATGAATTTTGATGAAGTGATGACTGTATTGAAGGAACTTCTCGGAATAATTTGAAGATATTTTGGTAAATGAAGTCAGTAATCTCACTTTGTAATTTCAATATTGATTATTAAAGATAACCAATTTTTAAAAATTCAATAATTATTAAATAAAATAATGCAAGATTTTTAATAAAGATAATTAAATAAATAACGTCCAATTTGAATGATAAAACTGTATTTTATTTACGCTTGCACAATCATTCAAGATGAATTAATCTCACTGAACTCATATACATGCCCAGGCTTATAATAGTTCACCAGGTTTTCATTTTGAAGCAGAGGCCTAAACAAATCATAAAACTTACACAAATGATGAGACATTTCGACAAAATTGTATACTATATTAAAATATATAATTTAACCTTACAAAAGCCGAACAACACGATTATCCGAACAACACAATGAACAAAATTAATACAACATGAACTTTAGTGAACGGACAGCTCATAATGGTTCAGCTGATATCTTCGGCCGTATCGGTGTTTTACTTACTAACAAAAAATACTAACAGACACATTACCCTTTAAACGGACCCAATTAAGTTGTCAGGATCATGATTTAAAACATCAAACATAACGGAAGGTACTATCACTAAATCAGGAGCCAAATAAATATTACAAATTATGAGAATTTGTATAATACCTGGGTATGAACCGTTACAAAATCAATAAAGCTGAAAGTCACTATTCATACGATCATTTTTTAGAAAATTTTACTGAAATTGCAGAGTTTGCTTTTTTAGAAATTACAAATTACAAATTTTCAGCTATTACTCGCAAAATTTTATACATTACTGTTATTTTTTTAATTTTTGTTTAAATTAAAAAGAAATAATGCTAACGTTTTAATTATTAATATCAAAATGTCGATTTTCAATGTACAAAATTGCAATCGTAAATTGGTGGTTTCATTCTTGCAAAATTTCAAGATTAATTGAAAATTTATTTTTCTTTAGTAATATTTCGGTTGTTACTTACAAAATTTCATTAATTATTGCCAAAGTTTTCGTATTTAGTGTCAAAATTTTAACAATTGCTGTTACCTTACATTGATTAATATCAAAAGTGCAAAACTGGTACACTGTCGCAGTTTCGATTCTACCGAAGTATCGTAGATTTCTGGCAGATTATCATCAGTAAACTTTCAGTTATTACAATTAAAATTTCAAAGATTACTGTCAAGTTTGCAATGTTGAGTGATTTATATTCAATTATTACTGTTTAAATTGCCAAATGGAATCAAAATTTCGCTTTTTAATGTATAATATTGCAAAGATAGATTCTTCAGACTATCTAATAGTAATCTAATCTAATGATAGTAATCTACTTATATATAAGCAGATTACTGGGAATTTTATATTATTCAATAAAATTTCAGTTATTATTGACAACATTTCAAATATTACAGCCATTTTTTTTTAGTTTGTAATATCAAAATTTTAAATATTACCGTCAGTAATCAATCAATCAATCAATCAATCAATCAATCAATTCAATCAATCAATTCAATCAATTCAATCAATTCTTACAATAATAATTGCAATGATTATTGTAAACATGACAATGGTAAATTGTCACAGCTTCGATTCTACCGAAATTTAATAGATTAATGGCAGATTTTCAACAGATTATTATTGACATTTCAAATATTACTGCCATTTTTTTTTAGTTTGTAATGTCAAAATTTTAAATGTTACCGTCAGAAATCAATCAATCAATAAATCAATTCAATCAATCAATTCTTACAATAATCATTGCAATGACTATTGTAAAAATGACAATTTTAAATCGTCACAGCTTCGGTTCTACCGAAATTTAATAGATTAATGGCAGATTTTCATTATCAGTTTTATCAGTTCAGTTATCAGAAATTTTAGTTATTAGAATCAATGAACAATTATTTCTATCAAATTTTAAAAAATTGCTGCAAATTTTCTATTTTTAGTTTTAAAAAATCAGACAAGTGCAGTTGCAGTTGAAAATTTGATACTTTATAGTTGTAGTGTAAATTTGACACTTTTTGACAGTGATAGTGAAAATTTAATAGAGTTTGACAGTTTCTAGAGTTAAATTTGACAGGTTATGATAGTTGTAGTTGAAAATTTAATACTTTTTGCTTGAAAGTTTTACGGTTTTTGACAGATGCAGTTAAAATTTTTACAAGTTTTGACAGTTGGAGTTGAAAAGTTTAAACATTTTGATAATGGGTGCTGAAAATTTGCAGATGCACTTAAATATTTGACAGTTTTAGATAGTTATAGTTGAAAATTTGGAGGTGGAGTTAAATAATTAACGCTTTCTGACATTTGTGGTTGAAAATATAACAGATTTTAACAGTTCCAGCTGAAAATCGGACACTTTTTGACATTTCAAGTAAAAATTTGATAGTTTTTCAGTTGGAGTTGAAAATTTGAGCCAGTTTGGCAGTGAGAACTGAAAATTTGCAGATTCAGTTAAAAATTTGACAGTTTTAGGTAGTTGTAGTTGAAAATTTGAAGGTAGAGTTAAATAATTAACGCTTTCTGACATTTGTGGTTGAAAACATGACAGGTTTTAACAGTTCTATCTGAAAATCGAACACTTTCTGACATTCTGGTAAAATTTTTATAGTTTGTCAGTAGGAGTTGAAAATTTGAGACAATTTGACAGTGAGGGCTGAAAATTTGCAGATGCAGTTAAAAATGTGACAGTTTTAGATAGTTGTAGTTGAAAATTTGAAGATCGAATTGAATATTTAACGTTTTCTGACATTTCTGGTTGAAAATATGACAGGTTTTGACAGTTCCAGTTGAAAATTGGACACTTTTGACATTTCTAGTGAAAATTTGAAAGAGTTTGACAGTTTAGCGTAGAAAATTTGACAGGTTATGATAGTTGCAGTTGAAAATTTGATACTTTATGATAGTTAAGCTTGAAAGTTTTACGGTTTTTGATACATGGAGTAAATTTGAGACATTTTGACAGTGGGAGATGAAAATTTGCAGATGCATTTAAAAATTTTACAGTTGTAGATAGTCGTAGTTGAAAATTTGGAGGTGGAGTTAAATAATTAACGCTTTCTGACATTTGTGGTTGAAAATATGATAGGTTTTGACAGTTCCGGTTGCAAATTGGACAGTTTTTGAGATTTATAGTAAAAATTTAATAGTTATACAGTTAAGCATAGAAAATTTTACAGGTTATGATAGTTCCAGTTGAAAATTTAATACTTTTTGACTGTTGAGGTTGAAAGTTTTACGGTTTTTGATACATGCAGTTGAATATTTAACACATTTTGACAGTCGGAGCTGAAAATTTGCAAATGCAGTTAAAAATTTGATAGTTGTTGAAAATTTGGAGGTTGAGTTGAATAATTAACGTTTTCTGATATTTGTGGTTGAAAATATGACATGTATTGACAGTTCCAGCTGAAAATCGGATACTTTTGACAATTCTAGTGAAAATTTGAAAGAGTTCGACAGTTTAGCGTAGAAAATTTGACAGGTTATGATAGTTGCAGTTTAAAATATAATACTTTATGATAGTTAAGCTTGAAAGTTTTACGGTTTTTGATACATGGAGTAAATTTGAGACACTTTGACAGTGAGAGATGAAAATTTGCAGATTCAGTTAAAATTTTGACAGTTGTAGATAGTGGTAGTTGAAAATTTGGAGATGGAGTTGAATAATTAACGCTCTCTGACTTGTGGTTGAAAATATGACAGGTTTTGACAGTTCCGGTTGCAAATTGGACAGTTTTTGAGATTTATAGTAAAAAAAAATTATAGTTATACTGTTTAGCGTTGAAAATTTGACAGGTTATGATAGTTGTAGTTGAAAATTTAATACTTTATGATAGTTAAGCTTGACAGCGTCACGGTTTTTGATACATGCAGTTGAAAATTTAAGACAATTTGCTAGCAAATTTGCTAATGCAGTTAAAATTTTGACAGTTGTCGTTGAACATTTGGAGGTGGAGTTGAATAATTAACGTTTTCTGACATTTGTGGTTGAAAATATGACAGGTTTTGACAGATTCATTCCAAATTTTAAACTTTTTGACATTTCTAGTGACAATTTTAAAGAGTTTGACAGTTCAGCGTAGAAAATTTGACAGGTTATGATAGTTGCAGTTGAAAATTTAATACTTTATGACAGTTAAGCTTGAAATTTTTACGGTTTTTGATACATGCAGTTGAATATTTGAGACATTTTAATAGTGGAAGTTGAAAATTTGCAGATGCAGTTAAAATTTGATAGTTGTAGATAGTCGTAGTTGAAAATTTATAGGTGGAGTTGAATAATTAACGGTTTCTGACATTTGTGATTGAAAATATGACAGGTTTTGACAGTTCCGGTTGCAAATTGGACACTTTTTGATATTGTTAGTGAAAATTTAATATAGTTTGACAGTTAAGGTTAGAAAATTTGACAGGTTATGATAGTTGCAGTTGAAAATTTAATACTTTTTGACTGTTAAGCTTGAAGGTTTTACGGTTTTTAATACATGCAGTTGAAAATTTAAGACATTTTGACAGTCGGAGCTGAAAATTTCCATATGCAGTTAAAAATTTGCCAGTTGTCGTTGAAAATTTGAAGGTGGAGTTGAATAGTTAACGCTTTCTGACATTTGTGGTAAAAAAATATGACAGGTTTTGAAAGCTCCAGTTGAAAATATTACACTTTTTGACATGTCTAGTGAAAATTTGGTAGAGTTTAACAGTTGAGCGTAGAAAATTTAACAGTTTATGATAGTTGCAGTTGAAAATTTGCAGATGCAGTTAAAAATTTGACAGTTGTAGATAGTAGTTGAAAATTTAGAGCTGGAGTTGAATAATTAACGCTTTCTGGTAGTTGCAGTTGAAAATTTAATACTTTATGACAGTTACGCTTGAAAGTTTTACGGTTTTTTATACATAGAGTAAATTTGAGACATTTTGACAGCGAGAGCTGAAATTTACAGACGCAATTAAAATTTTTGCAGTTTCAGATAGTTGTAGTTGAAAATTTGGAGGTGGAGTTGAATAATTAACGCTTTCTGACATTTGTGGTTGAAAATATGACAGGTTTTGACAGTTATAGTTGCAAATTGGATACTTTTTGACATTTCTAGTGAAAATTTGGAAGCGCTTGACAGTTTAGCGTAGAAAATTTGACATATTGTGATAGTTGTAGTTGAAAACTTAATACTTTATGATAGTTCACCTTGAAAGTTTGACAGAAAATTTTACAGTTTTAGATAGTTGTATTAGAAAATTTGCAGGTGGGGTTAAATATTTTACGCTTTTCCACATTTGAAATTGATTTCTCTATCTTAATGGGCGTTAAAATTAACTAGTAGTTCGCTAATGTAAACAATTTTATATCTTTAATAATAACAAATTACCAATGTTGAACACTTTATTTGGATACCCTGTGTTATGATTTGTTTACATCACCTACTCGTATAACTAAACATCAGTACAAACATGTTTAAATATAAGTATCATCAATGCACTAAATTTTAAAATCCATGTGTGCACAAGGTAAGTTTTGTAATGATTTCTTGTGTTGCAGGAATCTGAAGCGTCTGCTGCGGCTGCAGATCTACGCTGCCGCGAATCTGAGAGGATCACACACATTCGGTTCCGGTCAATAGTAATCAATGTATTACTTATTTATTACTTGCTAAATGTAATTCGCGATAGAAAAGTGTATTCGTCATTCGCTTTGGTTGAAAATCCAAAAACAGTTACATTTATCATATAAACTCCGGCAATTAGCACATAACTCCAACGACTCCAACAATAACTTCCAGTAAGTTGTCAATAGCCTCGCATTTGCTAATTAAAATTAGTTCAGAAATTGTGGCGTTCCCGATCTAATTAAATCTTCCAGTACTTCAGAACTTCTTCGCGTTTCTGCGAATTTGCGAAACCCACAAAAGCTCGCATCAGTGCGGTTTGATACTGTCAACTCTTTGTTTGTTTCCAAAGCCATATCGCTCTGAAAGCCTGGAAATAAATGCGCCCCATTAAATTTCGATTCCCTTCGTGCGTTTCCATCGACGTTTCCGTGCAATAGGTTGGAATCGTTAGCTTCTTATTTGTCCCATAAATCGCTAATGATTACGAACTAATGGCATCGCATGAAACCAGCTATGCATGTAAAACGTGTACTAAAAAGGATTAGTTGGTGCAAATTCATTAGCACCATTGCTTATTGCAATGTGGTTGTTGAGAAGTTTATAGCGACAGCCATTTGCCTAATAGAAAGGTCGAGTAACAAGCGAGCACTAATCTGCAGCCTATTTGGTTTTGTTACCACTATCAGCGTTTCCTAGAGTGATAAACTTTATATGCTAATTATAATTATATTGGAGAACGTAACGTAATAAAATATTATTCGCTTTCTAAAATAATCATGCGAAATTGATTTATTATCGAAGTTTAATCTTGCAAAATAATTTATCAGTATCCAGTCACGTATTACATCTTATTGTAATACAATATTTAGATATGACGCATGGGGATGTGCTGTTTGTCATCAATCGATACGTATCCAACAGTAAATGCTGTTTTGAAGAAGCATCTCCAAGTTTCCAGGTATTTATTTCAGTCCTGTATACCGTATCGATTCGTATTACCGGGAATAACACGGTATAGGGAGCAATTTTGCCTACATATTTTCCGTGAAAATGTTATTAATTTCGCCTCTGCATCAGATTAGCTCCCGATGCAGGCCGCGTTTCCTAGAAATGAGATGGAAATTACGTTGACCCTGATGATGATGCTGGGAGTTACATGGAAAAATAATTGCATTTGAGACTTTTACAAGCACCAACTTTTAATACTACAGTACATACAACAAATTGGTACACTTATGCTGAATGTTTACACTTGTCAAAAATTGACATGTGTATTTTTTTTAATTCTGTTAAAATTATCACGAATTATTAAGATTTCAATTTGAATTATTGTCACAAAGATTTACTGTTACTGTTAAAAACTGTCATAAATTCCAACAATTTTTTTAAACAACTTCAATAAATATTACATTGAAGTAATTTTTTTTATAAATTTTTGCAATTCTCTTAGAACTATTGCACTCTAGTATTGCTTCTGATAAAAATTAACATCATGTTTCAGAATTCTGATAAAAATTAATGTATTTTTTAATTCTGTTAGAATTTTCATATAGTACATATATGAGTTGACATAAAACGAGTTAAAATTACATAAGATTTTTAAAGTTAAGTGAAAAATAATATTTTTTTTACATTTTGTGTAAGATTTACTGTTACTTCTAAAAACTGTCATAAATTCCATCAAATTAAAAAAGTATTTTTTTGTAGATTGTTACAATTTAAGAAAAATCCATAAATTATTCAATATGCATTGACATTTCTTTCGCTGCAAGTTTTGCATTTCAGTTAAAATTGACAACGTATTTAATTTTATTAAAATTTTCATAATTATATTTAATATTTAATTTTCAAGTTAACATTTCATCCAATTTATAAAATTGAGCAAAAAATTGTGTTTATTTTGCATTTTTGTTAAGATTTACTCTTACTGTTTAAAATTGTCTTTAATTCCATCAAGTTGTTTGGTAAAGCTTCATTAAATAGTACAATAAAGAATTTTTTTGTAGATTGTAGCAAATTTTTCAACAAATTATGACAATTTTAGCAATGAATTGAAATTTCTTACGCTCAAAGTTTTGCATTTCTATTGAAAATTGACGTATATATTTTAATTCTGTTAATATTGTGATAAATTATTAAACAAGCGTTAAATTTTTTGACATTTTTTAAATTGAGCGAAATGTTATATTTTTTACATGTTTCGTAAGATTTACTGTTACTGTTAAAATTGTCATAATTTCCGTAAAGTTTTTGGAAAATCTTGTTAAACTGTTAAAATTGTGATAAATTATTAGACAATCGTTAATTTTTTTGATATTTTTAAAATTGAGCGAAACTTACAATTTTTGTAAGATTTACTGTTACTATTAAAATTGTCATCATTTCCGTAAAGTTTTTCGGAAAAACTTGTTAAACATTACAATGAAGTATTTTGTTATTAACCATTTTGCGATTCTATTAAAACAAATGGGGTAAAGTTTTGCTGCTGTTACAAATTAACTTCAAATTAACAATTCTTATAAAAAATACCATAAATTATTAGAAATGCGTTGAGATTTCGTATGCTGATTTATTTTTATCTATGATAAAAACGTACATATTATTTTAATGTCTTAAAAAATTATCCTTATTCTCAAAAATCTGTATAAACTAAACCAAAGAACTGTATAATTTATTTTTACATTGGAGAAACTGTGGAAAACACTGAAAATGATTGTAAATTTTCGATATAAATACACTGAATGAAAAATTGACAGTAGCAATTGTAGTTTTGGTAGAGATTAATGAAATTTTGACAAAATAATTGAAAAATTTAATTTAACATTAAACACTTTTACAGTAATAATTGAAATTTTTACAGTGGTGTATGGAATTTTCACAGAATAATAATAAATTTGACAGTAAGCATTAAAAATACGACATTAACCATTGAAATATTGTTACTTATTGTTACAATTAAAAATATTAAATTGACACTTTGCCAGTGATCAATGAAATTTTCACCGGATAATTAAGACTTTTACAGTATTCATTGAATTTTTACACAAATAATTGAATTGTTAGTATAATAATTGAAATAATTGAAAATTTGACAGCAATCATCAAAATGTTGGGATTGATTAATGAAATTTGAACGCCCTAATTAATAATTTCGCATAAATAATTTAAAAATTTACAATAATTAGCGAAACTTTGACAGTAATAATTAATATGTAAACAATAATATGTAAACATAATAACATAAAATTTGACAGAAAGCATTGACATTTTGTCAGTGATCAATGCAATTTTGACACGATAATTATTTTTTTACAGTATTCATTGAATTTTGACGGTAATAATAGAAATGTAGGTATAATAAAAATGGAAATAATTGAAAATTTGACAGCAATCACTAAAATTATCATAAACCATGGAAATACTGTTAGTTACTACTGAAAAAAATGAAAATTTGACAGTAAGCATTGACATTTTGTCAGTGATTAATTCATTAAAATTTTAACGCGCTTATTAATCATTTCTTAGAAATAATTTGAAAATGTACAATAATTATCGAATCGTTGAGAGCAATAATTAAAATGTTGATAGAATATTTGAAATTTGACGGTAATTTTTGAAACTACGACTTAACCATTGAAATAATGTAAGTTACTACTGAAAAAAATGAATATTGACAGTAAACATTGACAATTTGCCTGTGATCAATGCAATTTTGACAGAATAATTAAAACTTTTACAGTATTGTAATGTTTGTGCTACGTATATTGTATGTATTGTATTATTAGTATGTGTTCTTTGTAAATTTATTTTTAAATATGTAATCGTAGTATAATTGTCTTGCACATCCACAACAAAACATATTATTTACGTAAATATTGTGGTTTCGTAACTAAAGCATTATTATTATTATTCGTTGAATTTTAATTAACTTGATAATTTGTTTGCATATTTTGGAAATTTTCCAAAACGTTTAGGCAATTTCAAAGACTTTTAGAAAATATTGTGTAGCTTTATTTTTCGTCCTGTTTTATTGAAAATGCTGTACGTTTGGCATATTTATTTGAATATTTTGATAACTATTTTGGTGAACATGATTAAGTTTTCTGCAACTTCTTGTACTTTAAAAAGTTGTTTTCCAAATCTTCAATTAAAATCTATTTGTACATGTACTTTAGAATGTACTAGTACTTTAGTACACCGTACTCCATGTCAGAGTATGGAACCACCAGAGCTTTCCGAGAAAATACGAGACTCTGCAACTGATATTCTAGAGGCCCTTCAAAATTTAGAATAAAATTGTGGGCAAGAAAATAATATCACTGTTAAAAATGTCATAAATTATTATTACGAGTAAAAAAATTCACAAACTTTTAAAAATTGATCGAAAAATTATATTTTGTTTTACCTTTTTTGCTTAGATTTACAATTATGTTAAGACTTGTCATAAATTTCATAAATAATGATTGGAAAAATCTCATTAAATATTAGAATGCATTTATTTGTTTTGTAGAAATGCATAACTTTGCATTTCAACAACATAAAGTTTTACCTTTGTTACAAATTAAAATAAAGTTTGACAATTCTGATAAAGATTGTCATAAATTAGTAGGAATGTATGGAAATATCCTATGCTAAAATTTTTACATTTCTGTTAAAAACTTCTTAGACTTCTTCTTCAGAAATTCTTCAACACGTATTTTTATAGCCATGGACGTCTTTATTGCTCGTGGGCTATAAAGTAACGTCAAACAACGATGTCATACATAATAGAAACAGTTTAAACATTATATATTTTTTGACGTATTCTTAGCCCTCGGCTGCCGCCTCGAACTTAAACTTACTCATCCGGCATAAAACTTAACGCCCTTAATACAAAATAACTATTATAACATATAATAATTCGAAATATTTATAATTATAATAATTAAGGTTGTACATACGTACGCAATTGAAATAAATTACAGAGTTTATGTCTGCATTCACTGAACTGTACTCTATCGAGCAAATATTTATCAGCAGAACTGAACGGTCTTCGTCCGGTTTTCACACGAACATACGTTAATAGTAATGAACTGAAACAACAACATAACTCCCCCTGAAGCCTCATTTGATATGCTCAAGATAATAACGTTATTGGATCCATAAAGGTACAAGTGTAGGTGCATTAGAAATGGAATATAAATGAGGCTGTACACCTGGGGCCGTCCTTACCGATGTAGACTGGTGCTCCCAACATGGAAATCTGAAGTTATACCGGCCGATGCTATTAGTATACACTTAATTGCTTCTTCTTCCTGTCCCAGCGTCTTGACAGACGTGTGGTGACATGTTTTCTTATTATTATTATCTCTTAATGTACCTCTTCCGCCAGAGTTTAGAAAAAGTAAAACGAGAAAAGTGAGAATATTTGTAACGTAATCAATTAACTTCATCAGCGATATAAAAAAAATATGTGGCCAGCACATTAATTGGTCCATATTAATATGAATAAAAAGATACAAATTAAATTTAAACGTAGTTTTATCCATGAAATAAAAGTTTTCTTTAGTGATTTGAGCCGTTTTTGAGTAATCGTGCCTATATCTGATTCGACATGAATATTGTTGAATTTGAAATTGAACGTTCTTTTGAAATTAAAAAAAGGCCAATTTGAAAATTTTGTCAACAAGATATATCAATTAATCAATACTAAAATTAGTACTAATGAGATCATGACTCGTTTACTGGATGACTTTAATCCTCGGCTTAATACAAATATATAATTTCGCAGAATTTGAATAATGTACTTATACTTTTTTACACCATTAAATACGTTTTAATTGCTCGGAACTTTCCATTTACGTCGGAAATATGCCCATTTATCAAGCGTTAATTTTCATCGGATCCACGAAATTAAACAGCGATTATCATTGAGGTCCACGAGACTAGCGCCGCTTCGTGTTTTTTCCATTGCAAATTGAAAAGAAAACGGTCCTGGCATATGGATGGACGGAAATAGCTGTCCTTTCGTTTAGGTAATTTTCCTCATTTTTATAGCGAGGGATAACGAGTTTCTGTTCAAGAATTATACATAAATAACGTTATACATATTAATAACACAATTTTTTTTTTTTTTTTACTTTTTATATGCCCTAAAAATTAAATAAATAACATTAATATGCATAATCTATTTATTTTTCAAAAAAAAATAATCTAATTATTTTTTCTTGTGTAAGTCACACAATTATAATCATTTTAAGTTCAGGATTCGCATACATTTCTAGTTTAGTTATATTTTATTCCCAATTGCAGTTATTTATGAAACGAAGTAAGTAACCCTCTAATTTCTATTAAAATTATTGGTCACCAAAAAAACTAATACTGCAATAATTATAATTGCTGCCATGAAATATACTGAATGACATGGATTTTGTACAACAAATTTTCATCTTTATATATTCACCTTTCATATTATGTCGCGTCCTAATTGGTAATTTCTGAATTTCACCAGCAATTCACTTGTATGCTTTGAATTAGACAAAACTACTTGGTTGCGGTATTTGGTGGGCAGGGTGACCTCGGTCAATGACTCTGGTCTGTTACGTGAATCTCAAAAATTGTATTGTCATTGTCGTTAAGTTCCAACGTTGCAAATTACAATCAATAAACATTCCTAAATATGCAAATATCGTATCCTGGTGACACCATACAGGATGATTTACTCAAGATGCTCGCTTATTTGAGAAAACGTGAAAATGTTATGATGCACATTTATCAGCACATAAGATATTGCAAAAATTAGGTGGGCCAGGTTCCAAAAATGTATTAAAATCTATTAAAATATTGTAAAATGTATTAATGTATTAAATTGTTATAGAAAAGTCATAAGAGTTCTTTTGATAAAAAAATCTTTGAAATTTAAATATAGGTGATGTAATTTGTTTGTGTATTTTTAGAGCACAAATAGCATAAGTTGTTTATTTAGAAAAACCTACACAATTCAACACTTTCTGGATGTTTTTTTTTGTTTTCAAATGAAACATGATATCTGTGCTGTCTAAATAAATAGTTTCAAAATTTTCTAATTAAAAGAAATAATAATATATTGTCTTCCAAAATTGGCTCATTGGGAGTTAATTTTACATATAATTATATAATATACAGATATTTTGTTTTTGCTCAAAATTATTGATTTTAATAAATTTCCTGTTTATTTCATGCATCAAATATGAAAAAAAACATGATTTTATTTAATTTTCTATATATATTTTTTTTAATTTCTGTGATACGGATTGTGCAATTTTATTAAATTTAGTAAGGTATATTTTACATTTTCTGAATATTCCGGTTTTTTTTTTTTAATTGGGCCTATTTACACAGTATGGATTCCTTTTATTTCTTTACAATAATAAATCTCTTGTTCAAGTTTCATTTGATACCATATAAAACGTTGGCTTTTCTTTCTTTCTAAAAATAAAATTGATCAATTGTTTTAACAAAAATTTTCATTTTACTATTAAATTTCTGCAAATTATTATAGATATAAAATATACAGTTGTAATTGAAAACTTAAAAGCCAAAAATTTGGCAGCTACAGAGAATGAATATGGAAATTTTGGCATATTTCAACAACTCTAGTTGTAAATTTTAAACGTTTTCATAATTGGTGCTAAATACTTCACAGATGTTAATACAAATTTCGAAATATAACAACTCGCTGCAGCGATACAGCAAATTTGGATAGTTTTATTATTGCACCTGTTACACGTATGACATTATTATTTACCTGTTTAATTGCATGACAAATGCATCTGTATCATTATGTACGGCAAACGCAGAATATAGATTGCTTTGTATTACAACAAAAAAATACATAGTTTAAGAGTTTAATTGTAGAAAATTGATAAATATGGACACAAAATTATACAAATTTTGACCGTCAGGCTTTCAAATAATGCAAATTTGGACAGATGAAGTTGAAAATCTGGCAGATTTCGGCATTAGCAATTGAAAATTTAATTTTTTTATACAGTTGCAATTGAAAATCAAACACGATTTTCACATTTTCACGCTTGGGCCCATAAAAATAACTGATATTGACAGATACGGACGATACAGAAAACATGCTGTATCGTGAATAATGCTGAATTAGCAGATTTATGCAGTTTCATTAAAAAAATTGATCATTAACAAATGAATATTTAATAAATTTGGAGAATAAGTCAGCAGATTTCAACAGTAGTTGAAGTTGAAAATGTATAGATTCTCATAATTCTTGCATAGGTCTCATAGTTTTAGTAAAAACCAGAAAGCTGTTAACAGTTGGATAAGCAGCAATTTCATTATATTAGTAATAAAAAGTAATTTCTACTTTACTTTCCTTCAGACTTTTTATCAGTTATTAGTAGTACGGACATTTATTCCATATACATATTTACAGCATACTTAATACATAATAATATAATATATATAATTACTTGATATATGATGTGATACATGATATTTAGAATGGGCTATCGACTTTCGCCTTTCGGCCCTCAGTTATTAATTTTGTACTAAATGCACTTTCGGTCAGCAAGTGACAATACTTTTTAGTATAATGTATTGTACAGTAAACTAAACCAGTATGTTTAGTTTACTCAATACGCCAAAGGAGTATGGGTCCCAAATTCTCAAAGATAAACAAAATTAGTTAAAAAATCGAGAAATTGTATTATATATGTCAAATATCTATATTTAGAATCCTTACTAGTTCCTAAAGAGTAAGATAAAAATGTTCATGTCTTCTATTTTTTCTTGATTTTTGAAACAAAATACTGCTTTGTTTGAATAATTCACATTTTTTGAATAATTAGAAAATATTTCAGGAATTCCATTAAATTTTAATAAAACCCAAAAAAATGCGTACATATTCTATAGATGTGTTAGCAGAGTTAGTTAAGTTAGCAGATTTCGACAGTAGTTGAAGTTGATAATGTATAGATTCTCATCATTCTTGCACAAGTCTCATAGTTTTAGGAGAAACTGGATAGCTGTTAACAGTTGGAAAGGCAACAATTTCATTCTATAAATAATAAAAAGTCATTTCAGCTTTACTTTTCTTCAGATTTTTCTTTAGTTATTAGTAGTATGGACATTTATTCCATATACATATTTACAGCATACTTAATACATAATAATAATACATAATTACTTGATATATGATGTGATATTTGGAATGGGCTATCGAGTTTTGCCTTTCGGCCATCAGTTATTAATTTTGTACTAAATGCACTTTCGGTCAGCAAGTGACCATACTCTTTTGTATATTGTATTGTATAGTAAACTAAACGAGTATGTGCTCAATACTCCAAAGGAGTATGTGCTCCAAATTCTCAAAAATAAACAAAATTAGTTAAAAAAATCGAGAAAATGTATCATATATGTCAAATATCTATATTTAGAATCCTTACTGGTTCCTAAAGCGTAAGATAAAAATGTTCATGTAATCTAATTTTTTCTTGATTTTTTAAATGAAATACTGCTTTGTTTGAATAATTCAAACACTCCACTTTTTTTTATAATTAAATAAATAATTAGAAAATATTTCAGGAATTCCATAAATTTTGATAAAACCCAAAAAAATGCGTACAGATTCTATAGATGTGGCAAAATTTCGCGAAATATTGAAAAATCAGTACAGATTCAAGAATACTGAAAATGTTGCAAAAACTTGCATGTCCTGCATGTCTCAAAAGTTGTGAATTAAAGTTATTTTATAATGTAAACGCTTTGGCTTTGTAGAATATTCAAAAACCTATGTCAAAATTCAAAAAATACTAAAAGTATTAAAAGTTTTGAATTTGTATTCCCAAATATCAGTTTTGGTTCAATTTTATATACAATTTTTTGCATTTCCTGCCACTACATGTACATATACTGTTGGTTGCATTTTTAGTTTTCGCATGAGAGGTTGTTATTTCGCTAGCATTTATATTTGCACGACTACTAAATGTCGGGGTCGTAGATGGCCGAGTTAATTGTACAAGTACGAGGTCACTCGTTCGAGTACTGCCTAGAAGGATGTGTCTAATCAATAAGTTTTTTGCCCGTTTACAACGATTCGATTACTATGAGTATGATGTAATGGAATTGCCGATTAAGCGCCGACGTAGTCGTATATGTGCAATTTTAGTACCTGCCCTAGACGACCATTTTAAAATTGCGAATTTATATCCAGTTTTAGTAATGATCCGGAGAGCGTATCTATTTTATGGCCCTTTTAAACGACAATGCATTTTTAAAAGTTCGGGACAATTCAATTACCTACTCGAGATAAACACATTAACTCGTAACTGGAAGAGATAACTAAACATTATTATTATTATTAAAAACATTGTAATTTTTGTAAATATTCCAATAATTTACTTAAATATTCCGTAAAATTGTTTAAATTTGCAAGAATTTACACTAACATATAAATGCACATTGTACATTAGTGTGTAGTATACATAGTACATTACATACATTGCAAGAATATTCTATAAATTCTATAAAATTTCAAAATTATTATTAATCTTTTAGAAAATTCATTTGAAAAAAAAAACAATTTTCATCGACTTTGCAGTAAAATATTAAGAAAATTCCGGAAATAATAGAAAGAATAATATCCCTACAGTACTGCTCCTCTGCCTATGGTGTTTTGGTTATGGCTAATTGGTTATGGTTATTATTTGACAGACAATTCTGACCCAATTATCAATATTATAGAAAATTCCGTTCATATTTACAAAAACTTCGAAAATAATTCTTGAAATGCCATGCAATTTTTACAGGGTTTCCAAGGAGAAAGGAAACACCCTAAATATCTTTGCAAGAAATAATTTTTTTTAAGTTTTTTTTTTTTTTAATATTCACGATCCAAATACCAACGATATCCAAATCTTTTTTAATTTAAATAAAAAAAACTTTCCAAATGTGTTCAATTTCCAATTGCACTTGTCAAAATTTGCCTAATTTTCTTATTTAACTATTAAAAGTTCTCTATTTTCTATTGAAATTGTACAAATCTGTAAAATTTTCCAATGGAACTGATCAATTATATTGGATTTCCTTATATAATTATCCATATCTGAATATTCTGTCACTCTTTAACAGGATATTTGTCAAGTTATTTCGCAATCAGTCAAATTTTTAACTTCAACTGGGCAATCCATCAATGTGTGTGATTTTTCAAACAAAAGATGTCGATCAAATCCACCAAATTTTTGGCTAAAACCGTCAAAACTAGGCATATATGTTAAATACTAAGCTCATTGGAGAAAATTGGATCAGTGTTCAACTGCAATTATCAAATGGTCGTATTTATAACTGTAAAGATCTGTGATGTCTCAATGGATGGAAGAATAAAAAGAATTGACACAATGAATTCATAATTTAACAAAAGTTAATGAGATTTTGTTCATTATAAAAAAACAGACTTTATTACCACCTAACACAAATTTTGATAAACATTTGATAAACGTTTTGATGAACGAATTTTGATCAAGTATCAGTAATAAAACTTTTTTTTTTAATTTTGATATTTATTTATACTATTATACTATACTATTTATTGATTTTTGACAAAAACCATTGAGATTTTTATAGTTATTATTGACATTTTTATAGAAATAATTGCAATGTTGGTAAAGATAATTGAAAATAACGAAGATTGAGACACAATTTATTGGTATTTTGGCAAAATCCATTGGATCAGTTTTCAACTGCAATTATCAAAATCGCCATATATCCAAATGATAAGGTCTATCAAGATTTTAGCACCAGTTGTGAAAATCCGCAAAAACTTCAACAGCAACTGTCGAAATCTGGCAAATTTACTAACCTAACTCTCCAAATTTGCTAAAAACTGTTAAAATTTATCAAATTTTCAACTGCAACTGCTAAAATCTGTAAAATTTTAAACTTCATTGCCGGATTTTGAGATATTTTGCAAATTTATATTTGGTTTATTGAATGCGCCTAAATTTGCCAAAATTTCAGGCAAGAACGGTCCAAATTTGTTAAAAACCGTTGAAATTTCTCAAATTTTGAAATGGAACTATGCAAATGTGACAAATTTTAAACTTCATCTTTCGATATTTGACATATTTTACAAATTAGTAATTTTTATTGAACCTATAAAAAATTCAACACCTACTTCAAAATATGGCAAATTTACTAATTTGTCTCCCAAAATTTGGTAAAAACTGCTATTGTGATTATATTTTTAAGTTTTACTCTGTAATGTAATCGTACTCATACTCTTTTATTTGCCCATAAAGCCATGCAAGTTACATGGACTGAGTTTGTCTAATACCAAGTAAATGCATTAATGGCAGTAAATTAAACAATGAGGTTTATTGCGTATAAAAAAGTTAATATTAACGTAATTTGACACCATCACATTAAAATATCAAATGGTATTATGTCATAATTGCATTTGACATTAGAATGTGATGTTGCACATAACAAACACGTTAACATTATATTAACATTATAACATTATAATGTTACAATACATGGTGGCACATGTCAATAAATGAATTATTATTATTATGATTATTATTACTGTGAAGTTTTTAGCACCTCTTGTGAAAATCTGTAAACAATTTCAACAGAAACTGTCAAAATCTGGCAAATTTGCTACTTGTACCATGTTTTCTCATTTTTATTTCTCGATTGTAATTTTATATGCTTTCCTTTAAATTACTGAAAACTGCCAAATTTTCAAATACATTTGTCCAAATTTGTTAAATTTTAAGCTTCTTTCATGAAATGTAGAATATTTCGTTTTCGGAGTTTTATAAAACTCCGTAATATTTTTACAAAAAGATTGTAACTAACTTAAAAAATGAAACATTTTACCTAATTTAACCTAAGTTTTTCAATAAATCCATGAAGCATATTAATTTTAATATTATTCTACTAAGCGCAAAGGCCACATAATTGATGAATTATTAACTTGTTTGGGATTTTTGTAACACTAATTTTTCAATGTTGCACGAACATTTGAACATCGGTATTTTAGCATTTGAAATACGGATTACTTTCATACTTATGTTTGAACCAAAAAAGGTTTTCATACAACCCATCCTACGAAACTGCGATAAAGTAATGATAAATTTACATATTTGATAAAATTTGCTGCATTTTTATGAAATATTCTGCAATGTATTAAATTAATACTGTGCATTAATCACAATTTAAAATTTCGTTAACTTTGATTTTTCTTATGACCAAAAAACAAAACAGAATCTGGACGAAATTAACTGTAAAAATGTAAAGCCCTTATTTATTACTCAATATGAATTTTAACTTCGTAACTAACGATGTAATATTTCAATGAGACATTTCAATATTTCAATGAGACATTGTTATTATCGAAATATTGAACGATGATGCAAGTCATAAAATATTGCAGATATACAAAAATTTTAACAATACGTTTACAAAATTCGCGATTAGTGGCCAATACTCAAATTGTCAATACAAAATTCTATGAAGTCATCTCCACATCTATATATTTTCGAAAAATTGAAGTTATCAAATATAAACGAAATAAGTGAGTAAACTAAAATTTTGCCAGAAGTGCCAGAATTTTACATATTTCTATTTGCTTTATTGAACATTTAAAACTTTCAACATTAAGTGTCGAAATCTGACAAACTTACAAACTT
The DNA here is from genome assembly GCA_951805005.1 of Othius punctulatus. NCBI lineage: Eukaryota > Metazoa > Arthropoda > Insecta > Coleoptera > Staphylinidae > Othius > Othius punctulatus. Next base: position 93,591,671 of record OX638138.1, read on the forward strand.
GACTCCCCAAATTTGTTTGAAACCGTTGACATTTATCAAATTTTTGAATGCAACTGTGCAAATGTGACAAATTTTATCTGTCGAAAATTAACATATTTTACAAATTTTTATTTAATTTATTAAATCCGTCAAAATTTGTCAAACTTTCAAATGGTACTGATCAAATTTGCCATTATTTTAACATCAGCTGTTAAAGAAAAAACATCATTGCATAAATTAGTTATATTCTTAAAGTTTCAATTGTAATTTATAAAATTTGATAACGTTTCAGCCGCATCTGTCCAAATCAGTAATTTACAGTAATTACATTAATTGCAACTGTCCAAAACTGTGGAATTTTGAATGAAAGTATGAAAGGCTGCAATATTTTGTAACAGTAACAAAACAGTATAAGTAACAGCAATAAAATCTAATTGCAAATGTCTCAAACTATGAAATTTCGAAATAAAGTGTCGCAGACTGCAATATTTTATAAGTCCAAGTTGCCAAATCCGTCGAATACTTATACTTAGCTTCAGAAGTAAATACTTGTCCAATTTTCAGCAGGAACTGGCCAAATAGATATTTTGTTAAACACTTGTTATCACACCCCCAAATTTGATATATCAATATTAGTAATTTAAAACAGTGATTTATTTTAACAATTTCATAATAATAATAATAAAAAAATATTTAAGTTTCAGGTTTAATTCATAATACCAGTTCATTATATTTAAGGTTGTTGTAATTGAATACTTACAGGAAAATATTTATTTTAATTTTATTTTATTATGTTTTTGCCTAGTTATATATTATAATTAGGCAAAATACATAATTAAATTAAATTAAAATAAATATTTACCCGCAAATATTCAATTACTACAACCTTAAATTATTTATTTATTTACGTTGCTGAATCATGTGATATACAGATGTGATAAGTCAAAATACATACAACAATAAATTAGTGACTAGGTACACAAATTCACAAATACATCACCAACCCATGTAAGAAACAATGGTGGATGTGTACATCAATTAACAACAATAAATATATATAATATATAATAAATACATGTTCATCAATAAACACACACGTACACTCACGAGTAATTACAAACATATAGTTATAAATATATCACAAATACAGGGTTATTCAAATTCGATTATCACTATGTGGATATCAGAAACGATAAGAGATACGAAGTCAGTTGGTTCAAAGTTGCGTAATCATATGGGAAACAATAATCAATAAAGTTATTTCAAAAAATTTCAATGGTTATCAAGATAATTGAAAAAATAAATCGAAAGTTTTATTTATTTTTTCCTGTCGTTATTTAAAGAGACATTTAAATAAATAAACACATTTTCATTGCCACTACTTCCGATCTACAACAAGGGAATTTTAAATTTTCATATAGACATTTCGTCTGAGTGCAACCGTCGTCAGGATTAAATTTTTAAATGCGGACCTGCGTTTTTAATTTTATGTTTGAGTTCAACTCGTTATGTGCAACACTTGAGGTTTTAATAACCTTTTTTTATGTGAAAATAAATAAATATCTACAATTAACAATAAACTCGATTTAAAAATCAAAAATATAAACTAGAGTGCCATGAAAACGGTGTTAAAAAGCGAAACATTATTATACAGTTCTATTCTATATCTATATCAGATCTCATGCAACATTAAGTTTTTAACAAGAAAATAGATCAGTACAATGAATTCTAATATTTATACTAAATAGAATTTAACAATTAAAAACAAATTATAGCTGTTACAATAATAAATAATAGTTTTATAATAAATGTTCAAATAGATTGTCATTCTCTCTAATGATAATGGGACTATTATTAACTTCAATTACAATGATTTTTTTCATATAAAAAAGTTACTAAAACTTCAAGTGTTGCACATCATTAGAGTAGAACTCAAAAATAAAATCAAAAATGCATGTACAGATTTAAAAATTTAGACCTGATGACGATTGCACTCACACAAAACGTCCTATTGAAAATATATTTTGTTCTTGTTGTAGGTCAGAAAAAGTGACAATGATTTTTTTTAATCTCTCTTACAGGAACGACAGGAAAAAATAAATAAGATATACAAAAATTTCATTTTTTTTAAATCTTAGTAACCTTTGAAAAGTTTTTAATTATTTTTATTGATAGGGTATTTTAGGGATTGCATGGGTATCTTTGTTATTCTTAAAGGTAGAGATATGGTTTATTCGGCAATAGTGTGCAGTTTTATATGCTGGTTCAGATTATGATGAAACATTTTCAAAAGTCGGAGCAGTTCAGAAGTTATTCTAAAAAAATTAAAAATCGCGATTTTCTAAAAACTCCAATATATTCTTAATTATTAAAGATGTGGAAAAAAGTTTAAAATAAAAGTTACTTGGTTCGACAGCACAAACTTGAGAAGCAAGTCAAAACAAAAGTCAAGATGGCGGTTTCGGAGATATTAATACCAACTTTCTTATTTTAAATGGCAGTCATATTTGATTTTTATACGTCAAAATAAACTTTCTTTTCCTATTTTCAACGATGTATAACAACTTATGTCAACATGAAAAACTACGGGAAATATTCATTATTCGAAATTTTATTTTTATTTTTTAATTATTTTTAAAACAAATTTATTTAAAAAAAAATAATAAAACGTAATACAACTAAGTATAACAATAAATTATAAAAAATGCTCCAAATTCTGACAATTATTGGCCAAAAACAATTGACAACATTAAATGTTCGCTAATCCGAACATTTCAACTCGGAAATTAGAAAATTAAGTTAACGTTCAATTTTAAAGAGTACAAGTTTTACGCTTATAAATTACATATTTCTCATACACTGGCGAGCAAAAAATAGAGGTCACTTTAAAATTATGACTTATTTTTGGATTTTTTTTGTTTTTACTTTATGTTTGCAAATTGTAAACCAAAGTAGGCGTTTAATAATACATTTCCTGACAAATGTATTCTATAAAATTGCAGGAATGGAATAATATCTACCAAAATGTGATCGTTAATTTAATTCAAAGACTTCCTCGTCGACTTCAATCAGTAATGCAAGAGGGGGTAATACTCGTTATTAGTGATAAGTTTTTTTCATTATTTATTTTCTATATTAGTCCTAGAAACAAAAATTCGAACTTCGTCTGAACTGTAAATTTGTGATATTTCCAAAATAGGCAATAAAAACAAAAAATATGCTTTACGATTCAACATTGCTTTTTTTTAAATTTAATGTGCAAAATACAGTACAATTGTTTACAATTTGCAAACGTAAAGTTAAAACAAAAAAAAATCCAAAAATAAGTCATAATTTTAAAGTGACCTCTATTTTTTGCTCGCCAGTGTACTTTACAAGCAAATGATAACATCCGTAGATTAACATTTTGCAGAAGGTTAATCAACAAAATTACGTAAAATGGTGATTTTATAAATACAATCTTGTAAATAGATGCATCCTACTTTTCTAATTGTGGATTATTTAATCATCATAACGAACACTATTGGGCTCAGGACAATCCACACATAGTAATTCCGTGGCAAATGCAAGTGCGGTTCGGCTTTAATGTATTTTGTGGCATATTGGGAAATGATTTACATGGTGCTATAATATTTCTAAGTGCACAACGTCATTTGGAAATTCTTCAAACAACCTTATAAGATTTATGACGTACCTTTGGCACAAAATATTCAAATATAGTACCAGTAAGATGACGTCCCTCCACTCAATGCTAGAGATGTTATTACTTATTTAAATGGCCGTTTTAAAAACAAAGTAATAGCGACTAATACAACTGTTCAGTGGTTGGCGAGATCTGCATACTTGACGCATCTTGACTTGTATAGGGTACTTTAAAAAACCAAATTTATGGAAGTAACTTCAATTATAATAATGTAGATGAACTTCGTGAAGCAATGACAGAGGCAATAAAAGGCGTTATTCGCAACACATTGGGATAAGTAACTGGCAATATTCTAAAACGCTGTCAATTGTGCTTAGCTTATTTTTGGCCATTTACCCAATAATGGTCAGCATTTTGAACATTTTTATAATTTATTGTTATTTTACTACTTAGTTGTATAATTTTTTCGATTTGTTTTACATTTGTTTTAAAAATAATTTATAGAATAAAAATAAAAATTGGAACTATTGATATATCCCATATTTTTGACATAAGTTGTTATACATAGTTGAAAAGAGAAAAAAATCGATTTAGCCGTGTAAAAATCAAATATGGCGGCCATTTAAAATAAGTTGCTATTTATATCTCGGAAACCACCATCTTGACTTTTGTTTTGACTTGATTTTAAAGTTTGTGTGATCGAAACAAGCTTTAAAAATAACAAAGTTACCTATGCAATCCTACTCTATTTAGGACACCCTGTATATGTAAATGCTGATATTTTGATGGTTAAATATTATTATTATTATTATTATACTATTGTTTAATTGGTCAATATTGGAGGCAGCTACTTCGTGATAAATGATGAAATTAAATAAAACAAACACTCTTCTTTCAACTTAGAGTTATAAGTCTCTAAGTTTGATAATGATCAGAACGAGATCGAAACTATAGTCACTAATTTTAATAAACACTGTGATATAAACAAAGAAAAGTGTTTGTTTTCTTTAATACTAATGATTATATTATTATTATATTTTTTATATTATTATTATTACTAATGTTAATATATAAACGCATGCCCAAATTGGATTTACCTACACTTTTAATATTTTCCAATAATTTTGTTAATTTTTGAGAATTTGGAGCAGTAATCGATTACGTGGGGCAACTTTCTTCCAACACATTTCATGAGATTGAAGATTGTGGAAATATATAAATGGTTAAGTGAGTGAGAAATGCTGATTAGATGAATATTTTAATTTTGATATTTCGACTGACACGAATCGAAACTGCAGCTATAGATAAAAAGTCTAAGCCTAAACTGTGTACACTAGACGGCCTATCAATTGACAAAATATAATTATGTAAAAGTTCAGAGTATTTAATAAATATTAGATTGAAGATTGTGGAAATTTTCAAATGGTTAAAGTGAGTGAAAAGTCCTGATTTGAAGAATATTTCCATTTTGATATTTCCGCTGACACGAATCAAATAGATAAAAAGTCTAAGCCTAAACTGTGTACACTAAACGGCCTATCAATTGACAAAATATAATTATGTAAAAGTTCAGAGTTTTTCATAAATATTAGATTGAAGATTGTGGAAATTTATAAATGGTTTTTTTTTTTACGGATAATGTTTATTTGAACATATGTCAATATATTACAAAAATAAAGAAGAACATATGTCCTCGGCTCCACTCTTCGCCTTGGATAGTTGTCCCGGATGGGCTGCTTCCAGACTAATGGCATTGGAGCTGGTCTTCGGACAGTATTAATGCTGTTGTCTTTTGTTTGAATATTTTTAGGGTGCTTGATTTGATTGATTCACTTAGTTTGTTGTATGTATTAATTGCGTTTCCAGTAAGGTCTAACTGGTATCTCTTAATATTGTTTCTGTGTGTTCGTATATGGTCTTTATTTCGTGTATTGTACATGTGGTTGTCTTGATTTGTTGTGAGTATTATGTTGCTCCTGATCAGTCTGTTTTTGATTTTGTGAATTAGTATTAAGTTTTGCATCTTTATATTCTGTTTTATGCTCATTTCTTTTGCGTGTTTTAAGACTTGTGCGGTAGGTGTTAGGTGTGGGAGATTATATAGGAGTTTGAGGATTTTGTTTTGTTGTCTTTGTACTCTGTTTAGTTGTCCCTGCGTGGTATTACTCCATATGTTTATCAGGTAGTTTGTATTTGCGCTGAATAGCGAGTGGTATATTGTCTTATTTAGGTGTTCTGGTAGGTAGGTCTTGATCTTGTTGAGCATATATATGGTTGTTGCGTTTTTCGCTGTCAGTTTGTTGATGTGCTCGTTCCAGTTTAATTTGTTGTTAATTGTAAGGCCTAGGTAAGTGGTGTGTGTTGTCTCTGTTAGTTTGATCTTGTTTAGAGTTATGTTTATTTGGTTGTTTAATTTGTCAGGGCTAAATTGCATGTAATTCGTTTTAGTCTCATTTATAGTGAGTGTATTTTTAGTGCACCAGTCGCTTAGGATTTGTAGGTCTTCGTTTAGTACGTCCTGTAGTTTCGCTATTTCCTTATGTGCATGTATAAGGCATATGTCATCCGCGTACATAGTTATATATCCTTTGATATTTTCATTTAGTAGGTCGTTTGTGTACAAGATGTATAATATTGGTGGAAGTGTGCCTCCTTGTGGTAGACCGTATTCACTGTAAAGTATGTCGCTTGTTGTGTTGTCGATTTTAGTTATTTGTGGTCTATTTTGTAGATAGGTTTCTATTAAGGATACTAGAACGTCATCTACTCCTATGTTTTTTAATTTATTTATCAATGCTGTTCTGTCGATTGTGTCAAAAGCCTTTTTCATGTCGATGAAAGTCACTATGACATGCTTGTTTGTTTTTAGTTTATTCGTGAGCTCTAATAAGAAGTCCAGTATTGCTGCTGTTGTGCCCGTCTTTCTCTGGTAGGCGTATTGCCGCTTGTGTAGTATCTTGTTCATTCTAAGGTGTGACTCTAGCTTAGTCTTTATGACATTTTCGATTATTTTTGTTATTGCGGAGGTTAGGGCAATGGGTCTGTAGTTCTCTGGTTTTAGTCGATCACCTTTTTTGTGTATTGGTCTGATGATTGTTTGCTTGAGGTAGTCAGGATAGGTAGTCTCTTCGAACATATTGGTGACCAACTTGCTCAGTATGGGTGTAATACACTCTTTGTTTTGCTTTAGGATGTTATTTGTTATAAGGTCAAAGCCAGGCGCTTTGTTGTTTTTTAGGTTGGATATTATTGTGTATATTTCTATTTCGGTAATGTGTGTATTTTTTGTGGTTGTGTTTGTGTTTGATTGTTTTGTTGGTATACATTGTATTATTTGGTGGCGGGGGGTTGTTCTTTGATGTAGGTTTGCTAGTTGTTTCCCAATCGTGGCAAAGTAGTGATTGATCGTGTCTGCGATTTCCTTCTTGTCTGTGGTTGTTGAGTGGTCCTGTTTTTCGATTTGGCTTATTGCCGCATGTTGTGTTTTTGTGTTATTGGTAAGCGCTTTTATTATTTTCCATGTTTTCTCCGGGTTTGTTTTGAGTTCTTTTAGTTTATTTGAGTAGTATTCTTTTTTGGCTTTCTTCAGGAGTTTATTTATTATTTCCTTCTGGTTGCGATATCTGTTTTCTATTAGTTTGTCTCTTATTTCGATATTTGTTATTATTTCCTTTGTTATATAGGGTTTACTTTCTTGTCTTTTGATTATTGTTTCCGTTTGGTTTTCATGGATTATTGCCTGCATTGTTAGAGAAAGTTCTTCTAGATGTTTTATAGTGGTGGTGTTTAGTTGTTTTTCTAGTTTATCTTTTATTGCTTTGTGGTTTGTGTGCTTTTGTTTATATATATGATATTTTCTACTTGGAGTATATAAGTTAGAAGTTATTAGGATCGGGTAGTGATCGGATATGTTTGTGGGTAGTATTTTTATAGTGGTTTTGTCTGTATCTATATTCGTAAAAGCGTGGTCGATTATAGTGTTTTCGCCTTTAGGATTTGTGTGAGTGTAGTCCTTTTTCCTTGTTTTATTGAGCAGCTTGTATCCCTTCTCTGTTAGGGTGTTTCTGTAGTTTCTAGTTATGTCGCTTGTTTTTGCAATGTCTATGTTTAAATCTCCTATTATTATATGCCGTTTCCTTATATTTATTATATGTTTTTTTAGCGTTTCGATCGTAGTTGTGTATGTTATGTGTGGGGGTTTATATATAGTCGTTATATATGTTTTCTGATCGGTGAGCTTTATCGTGATCATTTCTATTTCGTTTACTGTTCTTTTTTGTTTTACCACATATCCTATATCATCTCTGATGTAGATTGCTATGCCTCCTCCTTTTTTGTTTATTCTTGAGAGGAATTCTGATCTGTATTGGTCTAGCTGGTGTAAGTGTTCTATGTCTCTGGTGAGCCATGTTTCTGTGAGGGCTATTATGTGTGGGTGTTTATACTGGTTTGTTATCAGTTCTATTTCTTCGGTTTTGTTTTTTAGTGATCTTACATTGTGCAAAAAGATTTTTAGTGTATTGTTTGTGTTTGTGTATCTTTGGTTTCTGTTTTTTTCTATTTTCTTGTCTTTTCTGGTTTTTAATTTCTTTCTTCTAAAAAAATTTTACGGTTATTGAAATTGTAGCGTTCATATCTTATGCCTATTGGCCAGAAATCATTTTTATATATATCTTCCTTTAGATTAAAAGGTACTCCAATCTTGAAGTATTTGGTGTTGTATTTGGTTGTATAAGCTGTAGTTTCTATTTCTTGTTCTGTTATGTGTGTTTTATTTATTATATATTGTGCTATTTCTTTTTCAGTGGTCTCATCTCTTATTCTTGTGAGGCATAACCAGAGTTTCTTACTTGTTTCGTCTTTTCCTCGGAAGTTAATATTTGTGTTGCTTTCGGAGGTTAAAGTATAATAAATGATAATAATAATAATAATAATAATAATAATAATAATAATATTAAATAATAATAAGTATTAAAGTATGCTGCTATAGATAAAAGTTCGGAGACTAAACTTTCTACACCTAACGGCCTTTCGACTGGCAAAATATAATTACGTAAAAGTTCAAAGTTTTACATGAATATCGGATGTCTAAAAGTAGCAATTTATTTCTACAAACATAAAAACCACAACGAAATCGCAGGTTGATAATAAAACCCATAAAACTCGACCTCGAACTCGCCACATTAAAGAAATTTTGCAATTTTTCTCCCAAGTGGAGTTCAACGACACCAAGGCTGCGATCGCCAAACCGGCGATATTAATTTTTATCTGCAGCCTTTATTGTTTGTCCTCAAATGTCGCGGGTTCTGCACGAAAGGGCGTAACACTTTCTTCGCACCAAATTCAGTCACGTTGCTTTTAATTAGGCATTCGCCGAGCGTAAACGGCGATAAGGTCAGACGCACTGTCGCCAATGCATTACAACCTGCCTCAATAAACCAGACCAAAATCAGAGCGATTAGCACAAGTAAGCCGACCTTATGCGAGCCAAGCGAATTAAAAAATTGCATGATTCACCGCAGATTAGATCACATTCGAGTGCGAACTGCACATGCTCGAAATGTGCATTAAAGTGTGCAAGTCATTAAAAGTGCGATAAATGAACTATCTGATGGCGGTTATTTTATCTGGTCGGAAATATGTTCACCAATAAAATGATAATGATTTTCGTGCTCTAAATGTGAATTATGAGATGGTGATTATTTTATGTTGTGTCAGAGCGGTTAAATATGCTCACAAATATTGCTTAAAATGTAGGAATGCTACGCGTTGTAAAATATAATTTTCTTGTTCTTTCAATGTATAATTATTTTGTGTTCATGCTTAATCACAAATATGTTATGCTATAATTCTTGTTTTATATTTCAGAATGCTACGTCTTGTAAATTAATAATTTTCTTGTTCTTTAGATGTAGCATTATGTTCTGTCATGCTGCTAAATATGTTCACAAATATTTTATGCTATAAATTCTTGCTTTAAATTTAGCAATGCTATGTCTTGCTACGCTCTTTAAATGTAGAATTATTTTATGTTCGTGCTGTTAAATATTTTATGTTATAATTCTTGGTTTAAATATAGGAATGCTACAGTCTTATAAAATGATAATTTTCTTGCTCTTTAAATGTAGGATTTTGCTTCGTGTTTATAATGCAAACGACCAAAACACGCCTCGGCTTTTGTAATATAAGGCTTCCCCCGATTTTCGAATTTATCGGTAACGATCTTGGAACGCGCCCAGGAAATTTCAGCGCATATTTACGAGAATGTCTGTGCCTCGGGGCGCTTGTGTTTGGAAGAATCGGCGAATAACGTCAACAGAGCCTGCCCAGGCAGCTGCATTAGGAAGTTAACACTAGAGAACTCAAGGTCCCATCGACGCAAAGAAGCGTGCCTTGAGAGTCACCGTAGCGATAAACTGCACATTTCCTACTTAATAAAAACCAGCAGTCAATAATTGAGCAATGCACATTAAACATTTATAAACAACTTTCACAGACTAATAATCATCACGGAATTCTTTGCTGTAGTCGAATTATAAAGACTTACATTTTTTAATGTTATTGTGCGTGAACAAAGTCGTGCCCCGATAGTGACACACGAAACACTGGCAGCTCCAACTACGCGCGCGTTTTATCAGTGTTCAAACATTCGATACTCCACTGATATAAACCTTGGCACGTCCAAACCCAGGCACAGAAACCTTTGCACTACGGCGACGGAACGGCACTGAGGACCAGCAGCGTGTTATCCTGGCGAAGGAGCAGGGTGTCGCACGACAGGAGCGCGCGCGAAACGGACAAGGAGTGAGGAAGGATCTCTTTGGAACAACCTGTGGATCGTGCATTCATCGGCAGCCTTGCGCTGACTCAGACAATGCGAACGGGGATTTCTTCGGCGGGAGAGAATGTGGTGGCCGGACAAAGACGTGACCGCCGTTTTTGTGCCCCGATCGACGGACGAACGGGTCTGCGGGCAGGTCATTACAGGTCCGAGACGAATTCGGGGATTCGATTTGTTTTTTATTGTGTAGGCCGGGCTGCAGGTGATGACCTATAATTTAGACTGCCCATTACCGTGAAATAGGAGCGTAAGTATTTTACAGGCTGTGTAATTGTCAACGTACTCTAGACTAGGACCTGGGTCATTCCATGTCAACTGGACCTGTGGTCCTCGCTCAACCACCTTCAATTTTGATGAAAATGAATATGGATGTGTATGTACGTATGATAGGAACTTCCGTAAACTTTTAGCTCCAGATATCAAATATCTAATTCACTGCAACTCGAAACGTCTGCCGCGAGAATTTTGCACAGTTTCGCGTGTTCCCACTGCTCATCTAGATTACCTATGAAGCTTAACTTCAACACCTTGGATCAACGTTTGCTGATGAATACGAAAAAAATAGTAGTAACACTCAAAAAGCCAAAAACCAATCACAATTTATTCTCAAAGTGGTCTTAAAATCACAATGCGCGATGTAGATGCCATACTTTGGCAACATGTAACTCATAAACCGAAATAGTTGGTAAGTGATTCTATTACTGATTTACCAACCAGCTATAGGACATTGTATTGCTGGAATATCAGACCAATGGCTCACATTCTTGTGAAAATATTAGCCCACAAACATGTTAAATGCGTAAAAGGCAAATTTTCCCTATTTTCTGAGCCACATATCCAAAAAGTGACCCCTCAAATTCTATTTATTTTAGTACCACTGGAAAGAGCATATTTTTTTCTACTGGAATCATATTTTTACTTGTTGAGATCTTTTAGGCAAAGCAAAGAAATATGTCTTTGAACATGATAATCTTTAGTCTGTTCAATGTACATTACTTTTGGTAATCAAACGCTTGGCTTGGTTCATGGTTCAACCCAGATTTGCCTATAGTTCTATACAGGGTTATTCAATTTCGATTACCACTGTGGGGATATCAGAAACGGTAAGAGATACGAACTCGGTTAAATTGGGGCAAAGTTGCGTAATCATATGGGGAACAATATTCAATAAAGCTAATTAAAACATTTTCAACGATTGCTGAGATTAAAAAAAAGAAATTTTGAAAAATCTTATTTATTTTTCCTGTCGTTACTTGAAGAGATATTAAAAAATATATAAATACATCTTCATTGCCACTTTTTCTCATCTACAACATGGGAATTTTAGATTTTAGATCAGACGTTTTGTGTGAGTGAAACCGTCATCAAGTTTAAATTTTTGAATACGGACCTGCAATTTAATTTTTATTTTTTGTTATACTCGTCTATACTGTTACAATGATGTGCAACACTTGAGGATTTAATAACATTTTAATATGAAAATTTATCAAAATCTACAATTAGCACTAAACTGGATTTGAAAAATAAAAATATAAACTAGAGTGCCATGAAAACAGTTTAAAATTTCAGACATTGTTACAAAACAATAAAACTGGACATTGTTTACTGTCAAAGGTGCTTAGTTACTTCTTAAAAATGTTTTCTAACGAACACAAAAGAGATATGTTAAGAATTGACTATCATTGTAAGAGAAACTCTGCTCGAGCAAGTGAAAACTATTTACAAGTGTATCCCGAAAGAACCCAGCCATCCCAAACTTTGTTTAAAAAAATAGATTACAAATTAGGGCAGTATGGATCTTTCAAGAAACCCAGAGTGCCTTATGGAAACCGGAAACCTCTGCATTTGAAACCATCAAATATTGATGGTTATTATTGAAATTTATGTAGAGATAATTGAAAATATAATTGTCTTTTATTTTTACCAAACTTATCTCTGTCTAAATTTCAATAATCACCATTAAAATTTCAATGACTTTTACCCTCATATCTATTAATTATGCCTACGGTTTCATTTTTCAGTCAATATTTCGGCAATAAATAATTAAGATTGAAAATATCTAAAACTAATCTTTAATTTTATTACTGATGCTCAATGCATATAAAAGTTAATATTTTTATTAAAATTTCAATGTTTTTTTAGCCATTATCAATTATTATTACCAATATTTCAATAATTTCTGTAAAAATTGAATAATAACTATCAATATTCTAGTGTATTTTGCCGAAATATCAATTAATGATATTTGATAATGATACTCAATGAATTTAATACTTCTGTTAAAATTTCAATTGTTTTAGCAATTATCAATTATTATTGCCAAAATATTAATCAGCTTTGTATAAAAATAATAATAACTATAAAAATTCAAATGGATTTTGCCAATATATCAATTAATGATATTTGATAATGATACTCAATGCATACAAAACTTAATACTTCTGTTAAAATTACAATGGTTTTACCAATTATCAATTATTATTACCAAAATATCAATAAGTTTTGTATAAAAACAAAAATAACTGTCAATATTCCAATGGATTTTGCCAAAATATTAAGTGATTGTCAAAATTTGAATGGTTTTTAGCAATTTTATGATTAATTTCACAAAATTTTCAATTTTTGTCAAAATTTCAATAACCGATAAAGTGACATTTGACTTTGATTAAATTATCAATTAATTATGTCAATTATTTGAATTGTTAGGTCAAAGTTTCAATCAACAATTGATACGTTTGCGTTTAACGTGATACGTTTAATATTAAAAATTAAACTTTAATATTATTTCTAATAATTTCAAAATGTCAAACTTTGCCAAATTTTGCAATTTAACTCTTATAATTTGTATATTTTCTATCGAACCTATCCAAATTGGTCAAAATTTTCAATCAACATCTACATATTGTTTCAAAGTTTAACAGGATATTAGGTAGATTATTTCACAATCGATCATTTTATAAACTGCAACTGCCTGAATCTATCAATATCTGTGATTTTTTAATTCAAATTTCCAAATTCATCAATATTCTTGCTAAAACAGTAAAAATAAAAACTAAAATCACCAGCTGTTGAAAATCTGCAAAAAATTTAACAACTCTTGAAATCTGGCAAATTCACCAACTTCCTTCAAACGTGTTAAACACTGTAAAATTGTCAAAGGCAATATTCCAAATTTGTCAAAATTTTAACTTCATCTGCCGAAATGTGATATATGTAGCAAATTTGTATTTGTTTTTTTAAACCTATAAAAATTTCAACACCAACTGTTGATACCAGGCAAATTACTAACCCTCCAAATTTGTTTAAAACTTTCAAAATTTGTAAAATTTTGAAATGCAATTGTCTACATTTGTGAAATTTTAAACTTCTTCGGCCGAAATTTGCCATAATTTCAAATTTCTATTAGTTTTATTGAACATGTATAAATTTCAACAGTAACTATCGAAATCTGGCAAATTTACTGACTTGGCTCTCCAAATTTGTTAAAAACTGTTCAAATTTTGCAAATTTTCAAATGCAAATGTCCATATCTGTCATATTTTAAACTTCATATGCCGAAATTTGTCAGTTTTTTTGTATTGAATGTTCCCCAATTGCCAAAATTATTGCACACATTTATTGTGTTCTCAAATCTACGATAGCAATTATTCAAATTTAGCAAAGTATTAACTGTATCTATACTAATTTCAACCTTTATATTACTGTGTATGACGTATATATCCATCATTGTAATGGCTACATACCAAATAAAGTTTATTATTATTATTATTATTATTATTATTATTATTATTATTATGTATGTGTCTAAATCTGTAAAAAAATTAATTGTGCCGAAATTCGGCAAGTGCCAAAAAACAAATGGCCGAAATTTTGACTAACACTGTCATAGTCTGAAATGAAATGAACTTGCGAGTTTATACCAATACAAATACTTGGCTTAAGTAGTAAATACCTGTACAATTTTAGTTTTGTAAATAAACTGGAGTCGTCTAAGCCAAAAATTGAGAAAATTGAGTTTAAATTAGTGAAAATTTAAAAAAAAATTCAACGCTATTACGAGGGCTGTTTGACGGAAGAGTGACTTTTCAAAGGTTGGTAACACTTTCGCTATAATGATTATGTTGCTAGCTCCTAAGGCCTTTCGGAGGTCTACTGTCAAAATCTGACCAATCTGACAGATAGATTATGTTTTATACTTATTTGAAGAAAACTGTTTTCGTTGTTGTGTAAATATGGAGAAAAAATAATTTCGAGTGTTGATTAAACATTATTTTGTACGTGAAAAAACAATTAAAGAAACCGAGGAAAAGTTACGTAAATATTATCCAGAATCTGCTCCGTCCCATGGAATGATTTGTAAGTGGTTTCTGCTTTTAAAAGTGGCCATATGAGCACGGTTGATGCAGATCGTCCAAAACCATCATTTACTGTAACTACTCCAGAAATGGTTAATAAACTCTATGGCCTTGTAATTGACAATCGTCGAATAAAAGTTCGTGAGATAGCTAATGAAGTAAACATCTCAACCAAACGGGTATACAATATTTTGCATGAACATTTCAATAAGAAAAAGCATTCCGCGAAATGGTTGCCGCGTTTTCTTAATGGTGAACAAATGCGCGCTCGCATTAAGAATTCAGAAGAATGTTTGGCCGTCTTCAACGTAATTCAAAGGATTTTTTTCGTCGATATGTCACAGTAGATGAAACTTGGATACACCATTATACTCCAGAAACATGCATACAGTCTAAATAATGGATTTCTCCATGCGAACATGCTCCCAAAAAGGCAAAAACATTTTTTTCGGCCAATAAGGTCATGGCCACAGTTTTTTTGGGATTCTAAAGGGGTAATCTTTATTAATTGTTTACAAAAAGGAAAAACGATAACTGGCCAGTATTATGCTGATTATGCAGACACGTTTTGATGCCGAACTTGAAAAACAACGACCGCATTTGATGAAGAAAAAAGTGTTGTTACATCACGATAATGCGCCCTCACATTCGTCTGCAATTGCTACAACTAAATTGGCTGAATTGCATTACGAATTACTGCTTTATCCGCCATATTTGCCAGATCTGGCTCCCAGTGATTTCTTCTTATTCCCAAATTTTAAAAAATGGCTGGGTGGAAAAAGATTTTAGGCAACTGAAGAGGTGATAACCGAGTCAAATGCATATTTTGAAGACTTTCCGAAAGATTACTTTTTGGAAGGTTTAAAAAAACTGTAAACTCGCTGGGCTAAGTGTGTACAGTTAAAAGGGTGTTATGTTGAAAAATAAAATATTTTTTAAACAGAAAAATAACGTTTTCATTAAAAAGTCACTCTTCCGTCAAACAGCCCTCGTATAACGATATAGTAGAGGTAAACCAAATCTGAGTTTTCAATGCTTTTCAAATTTTATATTTGTCGAAATGTTTATCATGAGCAGTATACTGACAAAGAGATATTAGGAAAACGCCAAAAACCGAGCCAGATATGATTATTTTCGTCGTCTTCTTTGGCAACTTAAAAAAACTCGTCAACATGAGCATAACATAGAGTAAAATTCTGAGTCAAATAAGCCAATTTTTTATCGTCTTTGTCATCCAATATTTTGGATCAATGGTCCAACATTTAGACAAGTTAAAATCTGGAAATACATATGCTAACGTGAAGTATTGTTGGTGATATTGCCACAGAATTTTGGACTTTATTTACAACTTTATGGTTATAAGTTGCATTTTTGATATATGCAAACGATATAAGGCAATATCTTTTAAGAACATCATTTTGAAGCTGAAAGCTATAGGTAAAATTGTCTACATACAAGTTTCATTGCACAATTCCGAAAATTATTCCAAAAGTTTTGACTTTCAATTTATTTTTAGTAATATTTATTTTAATTGAAAGAATAAGACACAATTGTTATTACTTTGCAATAAGATAGCAACAGCGTTTCAGTTATTGTACATATTGCATTCCTTTGGGCAGTTAGTTTAGTATTCCACAGTTTTACTCCAAGTACGCCCAACGTGCTCGTTTCGTTCGTGGAAAGATCATATTATACTGGCCCTAAGTTCGAACGCAGTTAAGCTGTATAATGTTGATAAACAAACTTGGTCTAGAACAACATAATTAATATTCACGAGTAGTTATAACGTTGTGCCCGCAAGATCCCCACATCCAATTAAGGCAACACAGCGAACCTGTGGAAAAAATTAATCAAGAATAATAGTGCACGTATCACATTGTTTATCGTTTGTTCTCATCAATAAAATTACAACTGACTTCCTCTCAATGTTATTAACGCTAGATAATTGAGCTGTAATTATTGAGCTCATTCAATTTGTACTTAAATGTACAACATGTATCTGATATGTATGATAGCTTGTTAGTTGGGTGTTCTCTTTAATAAAATTACAAGTGACTTCCTCTTATTCTTATTTATTATGTTTGATAATTCATCTGTAGTTTTTGAAGATGTAATTTTTATATGAATAATTCAACTGTAATTATTAAATATATTTAAAATGTATTTTTTTTTCTTGATCGATATCCTCTTGCCTGTGTTGGGTGTTGATATTCTACTGCGTGTAGAATTCAATCCATTAATTCCTATATTTCTTGGCCTTTTGCCCTTATATTCGATTGTTTTGGCAACGAGGCATTGCAGGCCTCTCGTGGTTTTCCCTTTGCCTTTTTTCCCCATAGATCTTTCTTCCCATACTTGTTTTCACTTGTCTGCTATTCCCCATTCTAATCATATGGCCTAACCACCTCAGTTGCTCCTCTTCTATCTTCTTTTTAACATGAATGTTTTACTATAATATATTTGAAACAGAACATGATCCATATGATCGAACATATGAACATATTCTATAATACATAAATGTATCTGATATGTACTTAAGATAGATTGTTGCTAGTGTGTATATTAATAAAATTACTGACTTCCTCTTAGTCTCATTAACTTTTATGTTGGATAATTCAGCTGTAATTACTGAGATTATCGAAGGCGTAATTTTTACCTAACATGTATCTGGTGTGTCTGACAGATGTGCACATTTCATGCTTGCTAATTCAGGCAGCAGAAATCGCGGAATTCAGATATTAGTGTAATGAATAATTTTTAATGGAACTGGAAACACGAACGCCGACCTTGGGTAAATGTTATCCTTCATTTGCTTAATTTGTCATCGGTGAAAATACGTGTTCGATAGAATTACATGACCTGTAGGTTGGACCATAAGCACGTTATTCGGATAAACAGCAATGCATTTTTGCAACTGGCCCGTGTCAATCAGATATTCCCGTATTGATTTATTATACAACATATCCGGTTTTTGTTGGCTTGAAAGAACAATAGCCTTATTTTAGATGAAGGTCGTATCTTACACTTTATTTTTTATTTCTTCTTCTTCCTTCTTCTAAATAGGCGGATCGCCTGTTCTTCGTCGATTTTGCCCGGTCCTTTTATTGTACGTTGAGGTTGTCGTTCCACCGTTTTCGTGGTCTTCCGGTACTCCTTTTCCCTGACGGCGATTTGTCTCTTGAGATTTTTACAATTCGGTCACCTGACATTCTGCTAATGTGTTCGTTCCACTCGGTTTTTCTTCCCAACACCCAATCGTTGACATTATTAATATTGCATATTCGTCTAATGTTTTCACTTCTCTCCCGGTCTCTCAATGTTTTGCCGGTTATTTTGCGAATTACTTTCATCTCTGTTGTTTCTAAGATCTGCTTAGTTTTACACGTTTCAGGTCTTGTTTCTGCTGTATATGTTAATATCGGTCTTATAGCTGCCTTATAGATGCGGGTTTTGGTTACTGTTTGTAGGTGTTTGTTTGTCCATATCGTGTCGTTCAGTTGGGCCGCTGTTCTTGCTGCTTTTGACGCCTGGTTTCTGACTTCGTTTTCAATGTCTCCAAAGCTTGATATTTCTATGCCCAGGTACTTAAATTGCATTACTTGCTGGATGATTTCATCGTCTACCGCTAACTTACATCTGATTGGTGTTTTTGATGTAGTCATACACTTTGTTTTTGATGTTGCTATTGTCATTCCTAGCTTTTTAGCCGTGATGTTAAATTGAAATAGTAATCTCTGAAGATCATCTTCATTTTCCGCCACCAGTACCGCGTCATCGGCATAACATAATATCTTTACTTGTTGTTTTCCCATTTTATAGCCTTTTAGTTTTCGAACGTCTTTTATGATTACATCCATTACTATGTTGAAAAGTAATGGGCTCAAGGAGTCCCCTTGGCGGATACCATTCTGCACCGGTATTGGTTCCGTGAATTCGTTGTCGATTTTGGCTTGTATGTTGTTATTTGTGTATATGTTCTCAATGGTTTTAATTATGTTGTGTGGTATTTGTCTGTCATGCAGCAGATATATGATGTCTTCAAGACGGATTCTATCGAAGGCTTTCTCCAGATCTATAAAACAGAGGAATGCGGGCTTATTGTATTCGATGGACTTCTCTACTATTTGTCTTATTACAAATGTGGCGTCTGTACATGACCTCCCTGATCTGAATCCTTGTTGTTCGTCCGATACTGTGGTTAGTTCATTTATTTTGTTTGTTATAATCTTCGTTGTTAATTTTAAGGTAGTCGATAGTAGGTTTATTCCTCTGTAGTTTGATGGCATCTTTCGGTCTCCTTTTTTAAATAACAGGATTGAAATGCTAGTTCGCCATTCATCGGGGATCAACTCTTGCGTGAGTATGTTGTTAATTAGAATTTTTAGCTGTTCGACTAGATGTTTTCCGCCATATTTTAGGAGTTCGTTAGTGATGCCGTCTTGTCCTGCGCTTTTTCGGTTTCTTAGCTTTTTAAGTCCTAGTTGGACATCTTCGGTGTTTATCGTTGTTTTGTTGCTTATGCTGATTCCTGGGATATCTTTCGGCTGGTTAGATTCGTTTTTTTGGTAAAGAGCTTTTAAGTATTTTACCCATGTGTCTTTGCTTATTTGGCTGACTGGTATGAGTTCTCTTGTTTCTTTCTTCTGGGTCCTGATGAATCGCCATGTTTGTTTTTGAAGGCCATAGAAATCGCTTTCCAGTCTTTTCGAGAATGTTTCCCAATAATCGCTTTTTATTTTTCTGACCAGTGAGTTAGTGTCATTTCGGATGTTTTTGTATTTATTGTATGATCTTGCGGTTTGTGTCGAGAGGTAGTTTAGGTAAGCTTCTTTTTTCCTTTGGCATTGTTCCTTTATTTCCTTGCAGAACCATGGGGTCTTGCTTGGTGTTAGTTGTTTTTGTTTTTGCTTTCTAGTTCCAAGTGCTTCGTTTGCCGCTGCTTTAATATTGTTGCGTAATCTTTCCCAGCCGTTGTTGACGTTCTCTCCTTCTGCCAGAGGGTTTTCGCTGATCTTTTCTTCTAAGCGTTTTTGGTACAAGTGTTTTATGCTTGGGTCCCACATTGATTCTATATTAATTATTTCGGTGTTTAATTTTACTTGTTTTTTTATTTTTACTGGTTTATGTTTTATCCTTATTTTTCCGAGTAGTAGATTGTGATCACTGCCAGCATTGACAGAGTTCAATGTCCTCACATCGATTATTTGTGACGGAGTTATGCAACTGTTTGTTACGATGTAGTCAATAGTCGATTGTTGTCCTCTGGAGTTCATGAATGTGTATTTGTGTTGCGGTTTATGATCAAAAAATGTGTTGTTGATGCGGAGGTTGTTGAAGCAACAAAGGTTGATCATTAGTTCTCCATTGGCATTTAATAGGTGTTCATTAAAACGTTGCATTACCCCGGGTACCGCTTCGTTGCCTATGCGAGCATTAAAGTCTCCTAAAATGACTGTTGGCTGGTTTGTTGGTAATATTCCGAGTATGTCTTCAAGTTGGTTATAGAAGTCCTCCCGATCTTGTTTCGGCTTGCAGTCTTCCGGCGCGTAGATCGATATTATGTGCAGATGTTGGTGTTCCGCTTTAATTTTAATGAGTAAGATACGTGGTGAGATGTACTGACATTCTTGTATAAGATCTATTAAACTTTTGTGTATTGCAACTGCCACTCCCTCTTTAGCTCGTTCTCCTTTGTCCACACCGCTGTAAATTATCATATAATCGCCGTATATCTTCTGACCTTTTCCCTTCTTCTTGGTTTCTTGTAGCGCGCATATGTCAATCTTGTGATCGTTCAGTTCTTGTATGATTTCCTGCTCTTTGTTGTTTAGTGTCTTGATGTTCCAAGAGGCAAATCTTATGGTGTGTTTCTTTTTCCAATTTCTAATCCTTTTCCGAGCTTGGGTCGTTATCCGTGTATCAGTCCTGTTCCGAGGCAATGTATCGGTTGCTTGAGCGTAAGTTATTTTCTACCCCGTGCAGGCTGCTAACCTTACGCGGG
This sequence comes from Othius punctulatus, assembly GCA_951805005.1. Lineage (NCBI taxonomy): Eukaryota > Metazoa > Arthropoda > Insecta > Coleoptera > Staphylinidae > Othius > Othius punctulatus. The sequence goes on from OX638138.1 coordinate 93,612,490, forward strand.
AACCCTCCTCCTTTATCCGGGCTTGGGACCGGCAGTGGCAGTTACTGGGCTACTCAATCCACCCAGCACTTACCCCAGGCGGAGTATTTTTTATTTCACCTTACGAAATTAGATACATATCTAAGAGTACTTAATGATAGCAGCGGGCGAAAATACGTAATCACTTTTTCTTGCTTAAAAACATCGATCTTTTCTTGTTATTGCAACTTTTAGTAAAACAAAAAATTGAAAGTGAGATACTTTCAGCCTCAAATTGCAACACTAGGAAAATTAAAATTTGTGTAGTGACACATTTTGACATCGATTTATAAAATTCGTTCCAAAATTTTACTTACTCAAAACGATAACTAAGTATCAGATCGGCAAATTAACGCAACAATTTAGAGAAATTAGTACCAGAATTTCAGAAGCATCCAAATGATAAATTATGGCGCCAATATAAAAACAGAGGACAGAAAATTATATTTGGTGGTTTGAAAAATAGAAGAATCGGGCTCCGCTGTCAATTTTAACAACTATGTGTACTTAAAATGACCGATATAAATAACGAATTATAAAATTTAATTATAAAAATAACCAATTATAAAAATCACTTATAAAAATAACCGATTTTTGACATTAATTAATATAAAAGCTTAATGCTTCTGTCAAAATTTCACTGATTTTTGGTAATTTTCGATTATTTTTAACAAAATTTCAACTATTTCTGTAAAAATTATATCAATAATAATCAAAATTGAAATGACTTTGCCAAATTATCTATTAGTTGTGTCATAATTAATTAATTTTCGTTCAATTTGTCGATAATCATTGATTAAGTTTGCAAATATGTAAAATTTAACTTAAATTTTATCACTGAAATTCAATGAATATCAAAAGTTAACTTTTCTGTCATGGTTTTATTGATTTTTGGTATTTTTGATTATTTTTATTAAAATTTCAATTATATATGTAAATATTTTAACGGTAACATTCAAAATTTTAATGGTTTTAGGCAAAATATCAATTAATTGTATCATAATTTGTCAATTTTCGTTCAATATTTCGATGATCACTGACTTTTAGTAATTGTCGATAATTTTTATCAAATATCAATTATTTCTGTAAAAATTTTAAAGTAGCAATATAGATTTGAATGGATTTTGCCAAAGTATCAATTAATTGTGTCATAATTTGTCAATTTGCGTTCAATATGTCGATGATCATTGATTAAGCGTGCAAAACATCTAGAATTAAACTTTAATTTTATCACTGATGATCAATCAACATCTAAACTTCATTGTTTCGGTCAAAATTTGAATTGTTTTTAGCATTTTTCAACTATTTTAACCAAATTTTCATATGTCAATTATAAATGCAAATGTGAAAAATTACATTTTTTTATTGTTTTCTTCCTTATTTATTGCAGTTCTTTCTGGTATTGTTTAGATATAAAGATGTTTTGTTGTTTTTTTTTATTATTATTTCTTCACATTACTAGACTAGTTTCGGCTATCTTTTAGCCATCTTTAGAGGTATCAAAACTTCATTGTTTCAGTCAAAATTTGAACGGTTTTTAGCATTTTGCAATTATTTTTACCTAATTTTCATTTATTCCTTTCAAAATTTCAATAATCAACAAAATGTCAATGACTTTGGTTAAATTATCAATTAATTATGTCAATTTCTTCATTCGTCCGTCAATATGTAACTTACCAATGCAAAGATCAACAATTAAAATTATTTAATTTTTTATTAGTTTTAAGTTTTATTAGTACATGATACTCAGTGCATATTATAACTTCAATGTTTTTGTGAACATTTTAATTTTTCATTAAATATGCGAAGAACAATTTTTCAATTAGTTTTGTAAAAACTTCAATTAATCAAGATCATCAAAATTTCAATATATCACATATCAACACATTTCAATCATTCAATGTCATAATTCGTCAACTTTCATTCAATATTTCAATGATAATTGCTTAAGTGAGTAAATATCTGAAATGATACTTTCGTTATATCACCAATATTCAATGAATATCAAAACTTCATTGTTTCTGTAAAAATTTAAATGGTTTTCAGCAGCTTTTCAATTACTTTTACCAAATTTTCATTTATTTCTGTCAAAATATCAACAATATCCAACAAAATATCATTGACTTTTGTAAAATTATCAATTAATTATGTCAATTTTTTTCATTCGTCAGTCAATATTTCAATTCTCAATGAATACTTTGAAAATATGAAAAATTAAATATATTTTCAGTAATACTCAATACATACCAAAAGTTCTGAAGTTTTTGTCAAAATATGTATTGCTTTAATCCACTTTTCAATTATTTTTATCAAAATACGATGACTTGCAATATCAATTTATTTGTATTAAAATTTTATTTCTCATAAAATATGTGAAGACCAATTTTTCCAATTATTTTTGTCAAAACTTTAATTATAACCATCAAAATTTCAATGATTTAACTTGCCAAATTACCAATGTGTTGTGTCAAAAAATTTCAAGTAATATTTCAATGAACAACATAAAATTTCAAAAATTAAATTAAGTTTTTATTACGTATACTGAATGCCTATCGAAACATCAATGTTTCTGTAAAAATGTTAATGGTTTATATCAATTTTTGATCCAATGACATGGAAGAATCATTTTAGAAATAATATATGTTTTACTCAATTTTACTTTATTTTATCCAATGACGATTTATCGATTTGCTTATACGTAATTCGATTAATCAATTTTGAAGTTTTTCAATTGTTTTTCGAGTTACTTTTACAGTATTTTCAACTAAGTCATTAAAATATCCTTGTATCTTCGTATTCCTTATTTTCAATAACTGTATATGTAGATATTATTTTCACCGAGTTTTTAAACATTAAATATTAATCACAAATATTTGGTGTTTTGTTTAAAATTTGTATACTTTGTCCGGCTATTTTAGCGATATTTGAAAATTGTTATAAATTTTGTAGGAACTTCTGTAGAATAGAATAGAATTCCTAAATATGGGTAACAGTTTCCAAAATCATAAAAATCGATAAACTGAATTATTTAATTTTATACTCCTTTTATTTATACTTTTCATTTTTTTTTCCTGTTTTTTTTAAATACTTTTATATAATTTAGACTACATATTGGGTCAATAGCCAACAAATATTGTTCATAATATATAAAGTTTGTAGACTTTAATTTTATACTCCTTTTATTTATACTTTTCCGTTTTTTCCTATTTTTTTTAATACTTTTATACAATACTTCATTTTATACTTCATAATATATAAAGTTTATAGTCATTTCAGTGTATTTTCCATATATGTATTCTCGATTTAGACCATTTCAGAATATTTTAATAATAATAATAATAATAATCTTTATTGGTGCTAATGACAAATACGTCTTACACATGTCAAAAAAGTATAAAAAGGTATAAAATATAAAAGTATAAAATACGAAATACGAAATACAATACATATTTCAAACACAAAGTCACAGAATTACATTTTGTCAATAGTTGGGTATGTTGTCTTTTTCTACAAAATTTAAAAGAAGTTTGACACTGCTTCTGATTTTATTGTATTTTCTACAATATTCAGCAAAACGCGGATAATTATTTCTATGGAATTTGCCGAAATATTTCTGGAACTTTCCCTAATATTTATGAACATTTCGAAAACTATGAAAGTTTATACACTTGATTTGATTTTTTTTTATACACACATACACGCAAATTTTAGCAAGTACAGTTGAAAATGGCATATTTCGATAATTCTAATTAAAACATCGTAAAATTCTGATAGATGTCAATGAAAATTTAATAGATTTCGGGAGCTAAAGTTGAAAATTTTTTAGAAGTCTCAGTAGAAAATATGATAGATTTGATTTGGAATAGTTTCAAATTTCAATATAATTTCACATTAGTAGTTTAACATTTGATTCTATCTGTTGCAGTCTGCTATTTAAACAGTTTTTTTCTAAAAGTAATTGAAAATTTAGAGATTTTAACATTTTTCCATTTGAAAATGTAACAAGTTTAGTTGAAAAAATCATCAATTGAGACATTGTGTGGTTTTTACTAATAATTAAAAAATGTTCTATAATTTAATAATAATAATGTTGTCTTTTGAAAACTTCCATAAAAATCACTTTTGAAAGCAAGTTTACTTTATGGAAACACAAAGGACAATGTTTAAATTAATCTAACACATTTTTTATTTATACTTATTACAAATTATACCGACATTTTTTCATTTTCTTTTGTTTTTTTCAACTGTTTTCAACCATTTAATATAAAAAAAAAAATCGATAGTGAAACTGAAGACATTAATTGTTGCATATGAACCTCAAGTGGCCGATGATTGACGATGACTTGCAACGATTCAAATAACCAGTATTCAAGTATCCATAGAACTATTTTATCCAGCTGAAAATATGTTCTTGAGTTATTTTAAAGGAATTTACATGGTAAAATAAATGCAACTACTGTGCATAGAAAATTTTCAGAAACGTACGTATATGTTTATTTGCAAATTTAATTTACCTCAAAGATGCAGACTATTGTACATATGTCGAGCAGGTAATTGAATTGTGTCTCTCGAGGAATGGAAAACGTATTTGATTTGTTTCCATATTTATAAAGCTTCTGAAGGCCTCGGGCAAATTAAATACAGGTGGAATGATAATATTCGAATTCAATATGCTCTAGAAAGTTTAGTTTACTACTACTAGATAAATATTTTGTACGACAGTACGTAAACTAAGTGTTTACGTACTGTTCACAGTGGGTAAAGTGATACTTTTTAGCACAAGTGCGTAAAAACATCAACTGTGCCTAAGATAATTTTTAAATACAAATCATTCACTAACCAATTTGAAAAAAAATGTCATTTACATCAAATTGTACTTAGAAGTCAACATTTAATAATACGAAAGAAGTTCAAAGCTTTAAACATTGTACCATACACGTTCACCAAACCTTACTAAACATTACGTACCAAACTTTAAACATTGTACCAATTGTATCATTTATAATTGGTACAATGAGAGATATTACATTCATCATAATAGCAAACGCAGAAAAAAACTTTGTATGATACACTTTTGTGAAGAGCATTTTTACACTCGCGTTCTTTGTTGAACTCGGCTGTGTACGTACGAATTTGTATCATAAATAACTATTTTGGGTTTGATGGAGATTAATATGAAAAATATACTTCATTAATTTATTTTATACTTGAATTTATAATTGAATCCCAAGTTTATTAGTGAATATTTTATTTCTTTAATTAAAAGCAATTTTAATTTAATTAGTAATTAATCTCTTTTTAGGTTATTTTAAAAAAATGTGCCTCAAATCTCTAGAACCCCTACCATGAGTTCCCAAAGGCGAATGGTAATAGTTTTTTTTTCAGTTCAACGCTCGAACCCTGATCCTTGTGTAAGTATGCTAAATGGTAATTTATTAATTTTAAAATCTGAACATTTTGTGTTATCAATTTATACATAATATGAGCCGTTGATTTTGAAGTCAATTTTTTTAATTCAGGTAAGTCCTAAATACATAACGAATGTTGTCCCTGTATTTGTATATCTGGACTTTTGGCAATTAAAAAACAAATGGACTTGTACCACTTTCAAAATCAACATCTCATATAATTCTCATAATATATGTTGTCCACAGAATTCCTCTTCACTGCAATTTTGTGTTGTAATTTTATTCACAATATAATAAATACAAATAACAAAGTTATCGACAGCATTCTGCATCACTGCAGTTTTGTATTATAAAGTTATTCATAAAATAATGAAGACATATAAAAAACTTATCGACAGGATTCCTCATCGCCGCACAGTTTAATTAATTCAAGATTTAAGATAATGGTACTGCAAATAATACTCCTGCCAATTATCGCTGGGATAACTTTCACTATTACTCAATATTTGTACCCGTGCGAATCTTTCTGAATAAAACTTAGCGGTTTGCATATTCCATCACCTTCAGAAATGAATTACAGATTATGTAACCTTGCCAAAAAAACTGTTTTAATCAAACACATCAAAGAAGCGTCTTACTAGAAATTCACGGTACCTAATGCAATCTATTTCGAAATTTTATTATTTTAGAGGTGACATAATTTTCGACTCGATTGCCAAAAGATCGTGTGAGCAATCAAAAGTTATTTCAAGATCCAGACTGCAAGTCACATTTTCAGTAGTTCAAGTTTATCTCTTACACTTATCATAGTATATCATGAAATTAATTTATAATGCTGCATTATAAATGAATTTCATACATTATTTTTTCTACGACAGTGCGTAAAGTAAAAATTTACGCACTGCACTGGTGCATAAAGTGATACTTTTTAGCACAAGTGCGTAAAAAATCACCTGTGCGTAAAATAAGTTTTACACACAATTTACACACTCACAAATTAAAAAAATTGATAGTATTTTGCGTCATATTTTAGCTGTTTTCTAGAATAGCTGTAGAAAAAACTTTGTATGATACATTTTCGTAAAGTATTGCTTTTTGCACTCGCGTTTTTTGTTGAACGGGGCGCAGCCGAAAACAAATCACGCTCATACGAAAAAGCACTACATTACAAACTTGTATCATAAATAACTATTATCGTCGAAGTAACAGTTTACCAAATAATTTAATGTTTTAAATTACTGTCAAATTAGACAGATTTAATGACACTTGACATTGACAAGACGACTTTATGCCACAACATTGACACTATTGCGCTATATTGTCAATTAAGGCACATTTAATTTTTCTTTTATTGTCACCGCGAAATTAAGTGAAAGATTATTAACGATTTTGATATTTATAATCATAGCATTCTAATGACATTCTAATTGCATTCTAATGCGGGTAGTACTTTATATGAGCAGCACTTATATTTGCATGGACTCAAATCACGAAATGTTATGAACATTTCAGTATAAATATTGAATTGTGCAGAGTAACTACCACTCCCTTGATATGTTGTACTTATTATTTAATATAAAACACAATTTGCTCGCGGAATTTTGCGATATCCTTCAAACTTTTGGGCGCGCGCTCTGAATTCGCCACTAATTGTATTAGGCCTAATAGATGTTGATTACATTGTACGAAACACGTTTGAATCTAATTTGATACCGTAAACTAATTTTTATAAGTACCGTAATTTAATCCCACCCTGACTAATTATTAACTCGTAAAGCACGTTACAGTGGAACTGAATTATACGTCTATTTACAACGGCAGCTTTTACATCCATTGCCTTCGTTTCCAACGTTTCGGTCTCATTTTACATTGAATAACAATACATAAAATTTTTGGTAGTGAAAGTGAAAGTTTTTAAATTAAAACTCAGAATTTCCTTTTTCACAAAAAAGACATTTCGCACGGCGAACGAAATATACATTTAAATATTAATAAACGTCTCTTTGTAAAAAAGAAAATTCTGAGTATTAATATATACAGGGTTATTCGCACGGAATATTGTGGCCAAAATACGTGCCTTTCAAAAAGTTTTCCTTTTGGGATATATGGGTCTATTATGGTTACTTTCTAAAATTAATTTAATATTATACAGCGTGTTCCAAAAGCCCTAAAAGTATCAAAGTTGTGTTTATTTTAATGGACCTTCCTGTATAACTTTGCATATTTGAATTTGCTCCTTTTTAGGCTTTATAAATCCGTTTAGTTTTTGACATTCGCTCTAACCGTTCAGAAGTAATTAATTTTTGTATGCGTTTGCAGGCACTCATTCGAGAAGTCGCAGGGCACTTGGTTTTTGGTGCATCAGGTTTTGATTTTGCCTGTGTAAACAACTGCTTGGAGTATCGTTTGGCGGCAAGATGGTCTATTTGCATTGTGGCAACACCTTGCTGTGACACATTATTTTTTGTAAACTTTGAAGGGAGTATGGTATACTCTATATTTTAATAACTTAGTCGAATTCAGCGTCTAATTTTACATCTTTTAGTATCTTGAGTTCTGTGTTAATTTTTCAGAAAATCCAAAATATCTCCCAAACTACCAACTTTTTAGACAAAATATAAGGCTTAAAAGATCTAAAGCTATGTTTTTACCACAAAATGTTCCTGGATACAGGAATATATTATTGACACATAGACATATACAATAAAATAACAAAAAACATAGCAAGTGGTTTCTCTAATTTTTAATATGAACTACCACGTAATAAAGGTCGGAACCATCCTGATGATTGAAAATAATAACTTTTTTTGATAATAATTCGAGTAGGAAAAATAGTGTTCACATTAAAAAATATTAAAGATTATATTATAATGATATTGGTATCGGCCTTATGTTTTTTTATAATCTCTTTAATTTTTAGATTTCCTAGCAAATCTATGGAACTTTCCAGAATGCTTCTGAAAATTTTGAAAACCATGAAATTTGTACACTTCAATTATTTTTTTTTAGAAAATTTCAACATTTTCTGACATATATTCAAGATATTTGTGAATTGGTATAATTCTCTAACTTCCAACTTGCAGTTTATAAAAAGTCAAGTATTATAAACATGCACGAAATAATGAATTTTAGCATGTTTTAGTGAAATAATAAATTCTCTCTCTGTTTCAAGATTAGGAGATATTATTATAAATGTATATTATGTATAATTACCTTGTTTTATATATGAAACAAAACAAGAGTAATTATACATACTATACATTTATAATAATGATAAAATGTTTCATCAAGATATTACCAAGGAAAGTATTAATTTTATTAAAAACGTAAGAGGTACGAAACTAGCTGCATTATCCTTTGAAAATGGCAAAATAAGCCGAAACACGTGTCAGGAAACTGATAAAATATACATATGAAACAAAACAAGAGTAATTGTACATAATATACATTTATAATAAAAATAAAATGTTTCATCAAGATGTTAGCATGGAAAGTATTATTTTTAATAGGAGATGTTTTTGAAAATATGATTATATTCATTCTAATGATATTTGTATATTATACTTTTTTAATTTTTAGATTTCCTAGCGAATCTATGGAACTCTCCAGAATGTTTATGAAAATTTATAAAACACTGAAATTTGTACATTCCAATAAAATTTTCGAGATGTTTTACACACAGTTTTCCAGTATATTTTCGAAATATTTGAGAATTTTTATAAATCTTTCCATGACTTTTTCGGAATAGTCCCGGATATTTATTAAATCATTAAATATCATAAAAGTCTGAAGGATTCAAAGAGTTTTTCAAAATTTTATTAGACGAATTCTGGTGTTTTTCTCCATATATTCTGGAACATGTATGGAATTTTTGAATACTGTTGAACGAATTTACTCAAAAATGTGCAGAGATTATAAAAATAAAAATTGAAGTTTTCTAGAATTTTCACAATATTTTCTTAATAGTTGGGCATAGGTATACGTTCGTTTTTTCCTATAAAATTTATAAAAAATTGCACATAATCCTGTTGTATTTTCTACAATATGCAGGACATTAAAAGTCGGATATTATTTTTAGGAATTTTCCCAAATATATGTGGAATTTCCGAATATTTATGACAATTTCAAAAACTATGAACGTTTCTACACTTCATTGTTTTCAGAATATTTTAGCACTTGTTTGGTGTATTTAGGGACTTTGTGTGCTTTTCCATATATATATACGAAAATTCAATGACCGCTTTTTTTAATTTCCTATAATTTCCTACATATTTGCGAAATATTTGGGAATTTTTATGCAATTTAATAGCAAACTTGGGGAATTTTACGGGATAAGAATATATAGGGTGTCCAAGATAAGGATCAACAGCATGGGGATTAAATGAACAGGACAATTATCATATTACAGTAAAAAAATATAAGTGTGGTTCCAAATAGCAATAATGTTTTAATATTTAACAACTATTCTTACTAAATTATTTTGTACTTTTTTGGTATTTATTCTGGGTTAAAATTAGATAATATTTTGTTTCTTCATCGTTATTATTTCGACGCCTATTACAAGAAAATGTACGACAAGCCTTTTTCTGAATAAAAACATGAGAAACCATACTGTGATATAAATAGTTGAATTCGTAATAGGAAATTCTTTCAAATACAGGGTGTACATTTTTTACTGGATTTATAAAAAAAAGTTGATGATGGTTTCTTCGAAACGAAAAGTTGTACTAAAAATTGGTAAACCGTTTAAAAAACAAACAAGACACCGTGTCTTGTAGAGCTAAAAATGTGGCAATGAGAAAGTGCCTTTGAATGAAATGTGTCATTTTCTGAAATATTTGTCCAAATCGCGAATATTTATTAAAATAAAAATTCGTTGTATAATTTGAATAGAATTTAGTATAATTAGAATAGAAAACTTAATAGAATTCTCGTAGTAGGGGGAAAAATGTCCATGGCAAACTCTGTTTTTGCTCTCAATAATACAAATAGTTCGGTATCTTGTTTATTTGTCAAAGTAAGAAGTAATTTCCATAAAGGTAATTTTCGAAGATGGCCTTTATTTATGAAAGTAATCATTTCAAACCTTATATCGCTATAAAGAGAAAAATGTGTTCATTTTAAAAATGTCAAAGCCAACTGACTGCCATTTAAAAAAAATGTATTATAACTGAAAAACTGTGGCCTTTCTTCAAAAAAGAGAAGGATACCCTGCATAAGCTCTTAAAACGCTCTTAAAACAACTCTTTTCTCATTTAACCGAATCTCTTGTCTTATGGTTTCCGAGATCCTAATGCTTAAAATGAAAGAAAAAAACTCACCCTGCATATGAAGAAATTGTGTAACTTTGTTAATTTAGATTTTTCCCTTATGACTCAGATATTTTTAGTGTATAATTTCGAATCCAATGCAATATCTTCGTAATTACCCGATTTGCCTTAATTTGCCTGTCTTAATTGCCGATCCTTGGCGGGTTTCTTTTCCAGAGGAAGTGTGGTAACCGATGACGAAAATTGTCGGTTCAGTCTACCTGTGCTCAGTAATTATGCACCCGACAGATAATCCTCCAAGTACCTGAATGGTTTCACAGTTAGTTCTTTATTATCATCTTTCATTCGATAATGCAAATTGCTTATATTTCCTAGAATGTTAGGGCAGCTGTTCACACAATTGTAAGAATTATTGTACTGTCTATGACACTGTATTTAGGCAGCAAGGATTTTGTAACTATTTGCTATTTTGGCGCGCTAACAAGGCGATTTTAATCGACGAAAACTGAAGGAGACATAACATTTTTTATTACTGCTTTCTGCAAGATATGAAATTGGTTTAATAAAAAATATAAATATCACCATTGACCATAACTCATAATTCTCATAATAATGGATTATTTAACCAAATGTACATTTCGGTGTAGCAAAACAGTACTGTCGTTAGTACTGTTTTGCTACTGAAGATAGTCGATTAGCGACCTAAATGTAAATTTGTTTAATTAAATGTCTTTGTAGGAATAATAAAACACTTGGTTGACGTTTCACAGTATATATAGAAAAGAACTCTACAATTGCTTCGACCTCTCAGGCATTCTCAAGAGTATAAACTGTTTATATACTCTTGAGAAGGGCTCTCCCCTACGTTATAAAAATTGTAGTTTTCAAAGACATTGTTTCGTCAAAAATATCCCCACAATTTTGATTTTGCTCTGCAGAACTCCTGTAAACTGTGCTGATTTAAAACGTGATGATTACAAATTCACAATACCTTTCTTGTAGAAGCTACTCCAAGCCCTGACATGCGAATCAAACACGACCACATGTTCATCCATTACGATAACCCGACAGTAACTATATTAATTTCGGTATTGTTCACGCGGTGAGTACAATTTGATGTTTTCTAAGTAATCCAAAAATAAGTTGCGTAAGTTTAAAACATGATTGAACGCGGCATGCAAATATAATATTTACAATTTCGTACAACAACACTGTTTTGAACGTAAGAGGAAACGGGCGACTGTATGCGGTGTACACGGCAATCACGCAGGTTACACAACTGATCTATTTGTGCTTAAAAATGTTTCGCCGGTCGTGGAAACTCAGCTGTGCATGCGGATCGCTCAGGTCCGATTGCTGCGTGACGCATGTCGTACTCAAATCTGGTGCATGCATAAAAAATGATAAATTGCGCTCCTAATTAAGACAATTCCCGAAATAAGATTGTAACCAAGGCATAACCGCGTAGATAAAATAGTAATATCGTTATACAGCGCATTCATAAAGTATGGAATAAATTCATTATTTCGGAAATAAAAAACATTTTTGAAAAAGGTAAGCTATAAAAAATGTCAAAAAAATATTAGGGTTGCCATTTAAAAAAAAACTCGAAGACGTCATAACTTTAAAAAAAACAAATGCCAAAATTTTTAGATTTATAACAAAATGTGTATTTTCAAATTTACAAATCGACGTGCCCGAGGATTTTTCCAAAATATTTTTAATTTCCGAAATAATTGATTTATTCCATACTTTATGAGCACCCTGTATACAGGGACAATCATATTTTTTATACTAGAAATAGAGCATAGAAAGTTGCTTATTAGTCTGAGACTAGATTGTAACATTATTTAATAATAATTTAAAAAATATATATATATACAGGGTGAGTTTTTTCGGATGTTTAGCATGGGGATCTCGGAAACTAGCGAAGATAGAGGGACGATTAAATGGGGAAAGAATTGCAGTTTTACGAGTTCAATTTCATGAGCTTTTTGTTTTTTGGAAAAATTGCATGGCTAACAAGATATCTCGAAAAAATATATTTTTTGTTATTTTGTTGGGAGCATATTGCTCTGTTATTATTGACTAGAAAAAATGTGTAAAGGACAAAGTTATAGGAAATTATATGCTTAATCATACAGTCTAACCGATTATTTTATTTGAGCTATAATTTTTGAGTTATGACACAAACTTGTGTTTTTTCTAATGGAAACCATAGTCGGCCATGACTTTTTAAAAAAGGCCTCTTTTCAACGATTCTAATGATATATCATATTACATGGGTATTTTTATAAATAATTATATTATGGGAATTTTTTTTCTTTTCAGTTTCGAACTATTCGAAGTAGTACGCTATAGAAACAATTGATAGATACAAACGACAATTATAGCGGTGGCCGATCTCCCGATCTCTCTATTTTAGATATTAATTATGGGGAATGGTAAAAGCTAGAGTGTATCAAACATCGTACGTCACAGTAGATGACCTTAAAGAAGCTGTACTTACAAGTTACAAGTTTTTGCTAATATTGATGGACCCTCCGTTAGAAAAGCAACAAATTCTGTTTTAAAAAGGTGTGCATTAATCATAATGGTGAACCTTTTGAACATATTTAGTCTTAAATACTTTCCTAACTTCAATTACGTTGTTTTGGTACTACTTTATTTACGTTCTAATATGCTTGTATTGTTTCTCAATTTATCTTCTGTCATTCCCTGTTTAGTAGTTTTGTACTTATGAAGTTTTTTTTTATCAGAAATTATTTTTATATAAAATTGTAACTCCAACGGGATAAACATTTTACACCAAAATAATAATGTTTATAATTTCAAATTGAAACGAAAAATTTTTATAACTTGAATTTTATTATTTAACGCATTGCGAATCTATCAATTGTTTCCATAGAGTACTTCTTGAATAGTTTGAAATTGAAAAGTAAAAAATGACCATAATTTAATTATTTATAAAAGTAACTATATCAAGTGGTATATCATTAGAATAGTTGAAAAAGGGCCTTTTTTATAAGGTCATGGCCAACTATGGTTTCCATTAGAAAATACTCAACTTTGTGTCATAACTCAAAAATTATAGCCTAATTAAAATAATCGGTTAGACTATACCGGGTGATTCAAGTTTTATTACCATGGGTTTTTCAGCCATTTGGAGTTGCCCAAAAAATATGAAAATTTGGATTTATATAGGTCTAATACTAATCTACGGAAAGGTAGTTTAACTTTTTCGATATAATTATATAGACGGTTATAAAATTTATAAAAAAACTCTTTTCGGGCAAAATTCTCTATCGTTATGTTTGCCCTAAACTGTTTTATTTTATTCATAGAACCCATTTATGAAATAAAAAATTAACGAAAATGATTAGATTTCAAATTAAAGCATTTTTTAAATTACTGACCAACTTTCCTTGGTATGATTTATGATTTTGTAAGTCAAGAGCCCTACAAAGCATTTACAAAGCGCCGGTGCGGTTGGAACGTTTTATGACTTTTTATGATGCCTTACAGGACCATAATAACATCTTATAATTCAAAAACTAAATTATTTTAGATTGTATGAATCGGTGATTAATACTTGGTGAAACATCTTTAAATTAGTATAAATAAAGCACTGGAGATGGAAGCATTGGAAATAATCTTCTTTAAATGTAATTTTAATAGCCTGCAGATGAAAATAACAATGAGGGATTAAGCAAATATTGAGCTCCTGCCCTGAAGAAATCCTTGCGTCGGTATCCACCCAGCAGGCTGAGGGATTGGGTACGGCCCTATCATAAAACCCATAAAATCCATTATAGGGACTATTACTGGAAGCAGCCGTCATATTTTACTATTTAGTAATAAATCTTACTATTGCAATATCAAAATTCATTTAATTCAATAATTGGTGCAGTTTTTTTGACTTGGATTACACTGGATTGTTTGGAATAGCTTTAAAGTATGTTCTGGCAAAAACTATATAAACAAAATTACGAATTCCTTGTGAAATAACGTATAAACTACCGGATGGTTAAAATTATTTTTTTATCGTCAGATTGGGCTTCATCAATATCTAAACATGTGTACTTATTTTGGAATTTTTATTTCAATTAGAAATCGCCATTTTTGGCCTGGTAATAAAACTTGAATCACCCGGTATATACAGGGTAATAATGGTAATATAAACATGGTAATGGTAATTATACATGGTAATGGAAATATAAACAGGGCAATAGTTACATATAGTAGCAGTTATGGGCCCATAATCTGCTCAATATTCAAAAATGAGCTCAATAATGAGGGTAATAATAATAATTTCTCAAATTAATTCATACCAATATACCAAGTTACCATAGAATATTAGAATATACCTAAATACAAAACAAAGAAAATTAATTAAATGTATTAAAAAAAATTAAGCCGTGGTTGTTATGAAATTTAAACCATGTTAAAAAATGCACCAAAATATCTAAAGTTGTACAATTAAATGTTGATGACGCAATTCCAATAGAATTTAATAATACATTGCATGTAATTTATACCAAAGATATATCAACATACTTTAAATATAAAACAAAAACTAGGTATACAGGGTGACTCAATATTCACTCCAGAGCGTTCGGTGGTGTGTTCTATAATTTTAAAAAAAGTAAGAATACTGGTTTTGAGGTAAAATTCAAATTTAAAAAAAACAGTAATTTTTGCCTAATTAAATGTAATCACCTTGGCCAGTTTGACTTGACTTTGAGGTTATTGTGTTTATTTGACTTTTGATATTGAATACATCGAAAGCTTCAAAAGAATTAGACACCTGTAATGATAACGCTCGTAGTGAACCCTTTGTACAGAGAACGATCTCCCAAACGCCGTCATCCAGATCACAGTACAATCCAAAATATTAATTTTAATCTTGATTTTAAAGTCAATTTGACATGAAAACGGCTTCGCTTTCGAGATTTTAGTATACTTTATTTTATTTTTTTTTTTTTTTAATTGTAGAATACATATCCCCAGCCGTCGGCGAGTAAATATTGACTGACCCTGTATAGCAGATGATGCTAATTTGAAAATATTTACATGAAAATACAAAATTTAATATCATGACATTTAATGATAATTTATTTCACATGACATTATGCCTTACACCGAAAGGTACGTAGGCAAAGGAATAAATAAAATAAATAAATATTTCACATGACACGACTTCAAAACTTTATTAATATTCCAAAAAGCGATGGTATACATTATAAAATGTCATGAATTCAAAATTGCATTTGGTTTAATATACGACTTCATTGTAATTTATACCAGCATACAAAATTTCAGTACAATATTAGAATATATCAAAATTCTAAACAAAATTAATGAAAATGTATTCTAAAATTAATAAATTTATACCAAAATTCCAAAAATTGCACAATTAAATTTTGTTGCAGCAATGAAAATATAAATGTATAACAAATTAAATGTAATTTATACCAATGATATTCAAAAATTTTAAGTACAAAACAACTAAATATATTAGCATAATCTACTCAATATTAAGTAGATGCTAATTCGAAAAAAATTAAAATACAAATATTATCATATATCATAACACGATAAATTATTTCTAAAATTTCTAAAATTATGCAAAATTGGGAAATCGATGAAATACATGATGAAGCGCAATAAATCTCACAATTGCATTGTGTTAAATACACGAGTTAATTTTAATTTATACCAATATACGTCACAATTACAATACAATATTAGAATATACCAAAATATAATAGAATAAATGATATGAAAATGTACTTAGAAAATATGAAATTTATACCAAAATATCAAAAGGTGCCGATTTATACCCTCCTCTCTCTCACAATTCTGCTCTAAATATTAGGCTGAGTACAATTAAATATTGTTGAAGCAATTTTAATAAAATTTAGTAAAAAGTACAAACAATATGCTAGAAATTTCAAAATGCTAAAAAAAATAGGGAATCATATTATGTTGGGGGGATCGCCGTAAAATAATACAATTCGCAGGACTGTAAAAATTAGATATTATAAAATATAAAATAAATTAAAATAAAAAACATGCACGAATATTTACTTTGAAATTCTATGAGAATATAACAAGAAGCAATTCTAATACAACTTAGTAATACATTTAATGTAATTTATACCACTGCCAGAAATTTCAAAATGCTTCAAATAATAGATTGAATGCTAAAAATTCGACAATAAATTAAACAACAAAATCTGTTCACGGACATTAACTAAGAAATTCTATGAGAAAATAACAAGACGGCACAATTTTCGCCCCCTTTAAAGACGTCGCCTCGTCTTTAAACGTCTCACTCGTACTCTAAAGTATGAGTTCGCGGATGCATAACGTTAATTACTATTTCCAGATTTTAATCATATTTACCCGACATAATCAGGAATCAATGATATTTATACCAAAATACAAGATTTTGCATGTTCCTCACGACATTCCATGAAAATGTAACTTAACATTTCATGAACTTCATGTCAAAATGCCCACAATTGCAAAATTATTTAAATTGAAATAAATATTGTAGTCATATTAATGGCATTTTAGAAGAATTTTATTGATATTTTAGAATTAAAAAAATTTCAATAACTTATTAGACTCATTCTTTGAAATTTTAGAGGAATTCTCAGTGCTTTTTAAATAAATATGTTAGAATTTACAAAATGTATACCATATTATTATTACACAACAAATGGGTTGGCAGTACTGGTTGTATTACTTGTAGTATTTTGCTACTTGAAGTACTAATAGTACTACTACTACTACTATTACTACTTAATAGTACTACTACTATTACTATTACTACTTAATAGTACTACTTGTAGTACTAATTAGACGTAAGTTAAATTAAAAAGCGAAACACTCGAAACAGAAATTAAACAGAAAGAAAATCAACGAATTCATGGAAATTTATACCATTTTGATTGACCAACATATGAAATTTATAACAATAACCAAAATTTGCAGTATTCCATTTACTGAACAACTAATGGAAACCATAAAAATAATTAATATACCATGCTGCTAATGGTATTCTTCGAACAGCGTCAACACAACAACTATATGAAGGTTATTTACATTTTTAAAAATGTGCTTGTAAATACGTATACAAAGCCATAGCCATGATATTCTGAAATTTCCGTAAGAAATATCTATTATAAGAAAATCTCTGAATTTTAGAATTCAAATCGACTGTTGATCAAAATTTTAAATTCTGTCTTAAAGAAAATCATAGATAATTGAAACATTTATTTTAAAATCCTTTCTTGGTGAAATAAAGTTTAACTATCGTCCGGATTTTTCACATTAAGGTTTAATGTTTAATTATATATCAAAATCTACACTTCCTTAATTTGTATATCATTTTTATTTTGCAACCGGTTTCGATCTGCGGTTCAGATCATCATCAGGAAAAAACTGCAATAGGATCGCCGTAAAATAATACAATTCGCAGGACTGTACAGATTAGATATTATAAAATCTAAAATTAATTAAAATAAAAAATATGCAGGAATATTTACTTTGAAATTCTATGAGAATATAACAAGAAGAAGCAATTCTAATACAACTTAGTAATACATTTAATGTAATTTATACCACTGCCTGAAATTTCAAAATGCTTAAAAAAATAGAAATAGTCCTCTAACAAGGACTAACTACACAGACTGCAATGTTCTCATTGTCCTTGCAGTTTTTGCCTGATTGAAACCGGTTGCAAAATAAAGATTATATACAAATTAAGGAAGTACAGAGTTTGATTTACAATTAAAGTTTAGTTAGATTAAAATTGAATTATTTCGTGTGAAATTTTAAATTTATTGTTATTAAAATCATACATATTTGAAATATTTATCTATATTTATAAGACTATATGTATAATTACCTAGATAGATTTATCTATATTTAGAACCTTATCATTAGAAATATATATTTATCTTTCTGAAATCTAGATTTCTAGGTAAAATAAATTTTACTTAGATTAAAATTTAAATTGATATTTTTCGCGTAGAATTAAAATTTTATTATTCGTGTAAATATATGAGAATATTTTAAAGTTGAATTGTAAATCTGAAACTTCCCTCCGCTTCACGTTTTCAGATTTTCAGAATCCAAACGACTGATTGTTTTAATAATTACAGTCCCATTTAAAAAAATCACACATATATGAAATATTTAATCTGAAATGAAGAATTAGACACGATTTACAGATAAAATTCAGGCTTTGGTAATTTCAGACACACTTATTAGAATTTCAAAATTCGTAGAATGTCTGAATAATTTAGAAATATTTAAGATTGTTTTCATTTGTGCAGAGTTTAATTGAAAATCTGAAATTTCCAACCCGGCGGCGTTTTCTGAATTTCAGAATTCAAACGACTGATTACGAGAAATATCAGTTCCATTTAAAATATCACAGTTATATAATCTGTGAAATATTTAATCGGATATGTAGAATTCGAGATTATTTATACAAAAAAGCTGGCTTTGAGAATTTCACAAACATTTCTAAGATTTTAAAAATTCGTAGAATGTCTGAATATTTCACAAACATTTAAGATTTTTATTTATTTGTGCGGTGTTTAATTGAAAACTTTAAATTTCCAACCAGTTTAGGTTTTCAGTTTTCAGAATCCACACGAATGATTATCGGAAATTACAGTTAAAAAAAATCGCAGATATATGAAATTTATAATTCTAAATGTGAAATTCGATATGCTTTATATAAAAATACAGGCTTTGAGAATTTCAGACAGATTTTAGATTTCCAAAATTCGTAGAATGTCTGAATAATTGGGGATTTGAGTATTTTTTTATTTGTACCTAAAGTGTTCATTTGAAAATCTAAAATTTCTATTAGGTATACTTTTCAGAATTTCCAATTTTTTCTTCCAAACGACTGATTACGTGATTACCAGAAATATCAGTTCCAATTAAAAAAAAGTCACAGATACATGAAATATAGCTCAAAATGTAGAATGTAGCAGGATACAATTTCATATTTTTTTTTAAATTGCTGTATTAAAATATTAAATAATTAAAATGTATTAAATAGCGTAATTTAATAATATAAATTAATTAAATTGTAATACAAGTAAATGTCGCGATCATAGATGACCAGACTAATTATTTACACATATTGGGTTGTTTAGTTTTTCTTTTGTTTATGGTTTTCACTGCCTACGTGGAAATATACAGTTTATACTATAAATTTTTTATTTGTTAATATAAACCTGAAAAACTTTATAAGAAATAACCAGAAACAGAATTTCTGTCAGATGGAACTATGAATCCCATTCTGAAATTATTCTTTCTTTCTTAGTCATTGACCCCTGTACCCTCTTATGTGTCGGGGTCTGAAATTATACTACACCATTAATACTGTACCTTGACTAGTTGTATAGGAAATATCTTGTGTCTAGTGCAGCAAGAAGCAGTTTTCATGGGTACTATTTTTAGTACTAACTGGATTGCACGCCGCCAGTGATGAGTGAAAAATGGGAAGATGAATCACACGCTCCGTTTATTATGGTATTTGAATAACAGAATGTTTTTGAACGGCATAAAAATAATACATGATACACAAATATTTTGAATAATCGCTTTTAAATCGGATGATACATTATTATAAATGCCTTGAATTTACGCAGAATGTTCCAATCGACTAATTTGAAATTAATTGTAGTTAGTAATGAACTGTTAGCAACGAAGTTATGAACACCACATCCGTTAGTATGCGTTAATTACGTGTGATAAACAAAGGTACTAGAGAAATAAATATAATTTATTTAATAAATTTACATATCTGTCTATACATAATTTTAGTAGATATTATTTAGTTACTACCGACGATTAAATATTCCATTTAATTTAAATCTATGTACATCTTTTATCTCCAAAATTACTCGTACGTATATCAACTACGGCGTACATCTTGAGTTTGAATATATTTGGTAACGAGTGATGAACGTAGGCAGCCAGAGTTGCGTAAACAACACCGCATTGCCTAGTTTGCAAACATGGGGTTGGACTTTTTTTAAATTTATGAAGGCACTCGAGCGGCTGAATTAATTGAAATCGAAGAACCATTATTATGTTATACAATATTATCAGTTAATGGAGGCTACTTGTTGGGGGTCTGTTAGCTGGTTACCTGAAGACGGTGTGACCTATAAGGTTGGCGACTGTTACACAACACCTATAACCAAATAGAAGACAATAATTTGGGGGCGGCATTTGATTATAGGGTTGCAGTGACAAACAATGCCTGTTTCTGTGTTAGCTGCTAAGGTGTAAGTTGACTAAATAGCAATAAATGCAATTGGTGCTCTTAGCGTTCATATCAAAAATTAATTGTGTTAATACCGTTGGTATCAAATAGTCGATTGTGAAATAACTAAAAGATACATTAGGTGTAAGCTATGCCTCCAAGCTAAATCAATCCAAACGGTGCTGTAAGCGTTAAAACCAAATTAATTGTGTTAATATCGATATCAAATAGTCGATTAAAAAATTCTATGAAAAACGGTAAAAGGCTGTAAAAAATGTATTCCTCTTTAAATTGATATCCTATTTCATGGTGCTATTCTATTGTCCTATTAGTTAAGTCGTTAAAAATAAAGCAACTAAAAAAAAAACTGTGCACTGCGATTACGATATTCTTGGTTAGTAAAGCGATAATAAAAAAACACACATAACAGTAATAATTAAGGTTTATTAAAAATATATTTGGCATAACACTTATCGTACATTAATTAAAAAAAATAATAATAATAAAAGGATATTAATTTCCATATATATGTTGTATATAAATATAAAAATATTAAATTTGGCTTATACGTATACGGGGAGCTTTTTTTGTAAGGTATACATACATATTGGCTCTGTTTACTTTTATAAAAACGGGCCAATGCATTGTTTTACTGCAATTTGCAGGCAACCAACTTGTTAATCTATTACATAATCTTCAAGATCTACATTAATCTTCAAGATAATTGCCACCGTTAGTACGAAGTAATAAAGGTAATAAATTAGGTAATAAAACTAATAAATTTTATATATGAATTTTTTTGATCCATAGTTAAACACGGAATAAAACACTTGCTACACTTTAACCACACAATTTAAAAATATAAAAACTTAAAAATCATAGAACAAATAATTTGTTTATATTGTATGTAAGCTGTGGCTATATTATTACTTATTTGATATTAGTTACTGTTGATTATTATTTTGATTAGTCATCAAAAGTACATCAACATTTGAGTAAATTTTCATAATGTAATTTTGTAAATTCCAATAACAACATTTAGAAAAAAAAAGAAATTAGCTATTGAAACTGTGGGAGCGATTATTTAAAAAAATCGGCCATTAAATGTAGATTATTTTGTATGTCTCCCTAATGCTCTTAAAAAACAAATGTGGGAAACTATTTCTTGGATCTTCCTCGTAAAATATTTTTTCTGTTGAAGATCTTAAGTGCCTGCAGACATTTTCAAGGCAAGTATCGGCTCTATTGCAGCAAATTTTCATAATGCAATTTTGTGAAATTCCAAAAAAGAACATATTTTAGGAAATCAACGCTGTAAAATTTCAAATGACCCAATTTTTATAAATCGGTGCTATGTAATTGTAAACTTAGCTCATTGCTAGTATTCAGTACTCTAAATCTCCAAGTTTGATTTATCTCTCTGCTCTACTACATTTAAAAATTGATATGTCAGAAATTGCTGGTTTCAAATCTCAAAATTGGTCAAGTTTATAATCCAGCGCAAAATTACTACTACCTTAAAATCTCAGGAATTGAATAGTTTTCGGAAATATGGAGTGCAAAATTTCATTGTTAATTTATTAGACATAATTGCTCTGAAATTTCAATTAATACGTTCTTCTTTTGAATTAGAATTTAAGTGCCTGCAAAATTTATCAAGTCAAGTAGTTCGATTGAACCAAATTTTCATAATGCAATTATGTAACATTCGAAACATGAAATATATTTAGAAATCGACAGAGTAAAATTCCAAAATAACACAATTTTTACAAATTAGCTATGTTTACTTGTAAAATTGGCTAATTGTTACTAATTAATGCTCAAAATTTACAAGCTTGACTAATCTCTGTACTCCGCCATTTTAAAATTCATCAAGTTGGTCAAGTTTATAACTTCAGGCAAAATTTCAACAACTAGTAACCTAAAATTTCAATAATTGACTAGCTATCGGAAATATGTAGTACAAAATTTCAATCATTGTCAATTTTAGACATTATTGCTCCGAATTTTCAATGAATACTAAAAAATCTAATAATTCAGTACTTTTCAGAAATTAGTAGGAAAAAAGGTAAAAATTGATCGAAATCAGTGCGTCGACGAATCGTTCACGTGAACAAACATATTTTCGAAGATCACAGCTGATTATCCAAATACGAGCAAATTTTCAAAATACGCAACTTTCGATTTCTTAAGGTTTTGTTACCTATTGATTTACTCATATAATTATACTTATTAATAATCAATCACTCGAACGATTTACTCCACTCGCCAAGGGGCTCGCTCCGTAAGTGTCGTTCTCGTGATTAATGGTGGTTAAACCATTATACGCTCGTTGTATAATGTACTGTTATTTTTAATAACAGTAATGATTAATGATTTTAAGTGTTTGCAGACCTTAGCAGGGCAAGTATTATGATTTAATCAAATTCCAACAAAATATTTATAACCAAAATAATTCAATTTCTATTCAATTCTAAACAGTTCAACTTTCTTATTACTTTCTAGAAGAATTTGTGAACGTGTTTGGAAAATATCTAAAAACTAAACCTAATTTCATTACAGGATCCTGAATTATCAATAATTCCTAAGATTACTACTACAAAATTCCGAAAAATATTGTTTATTATTGTTTGAACATTTAATTTATAATGATTAAATAATAAATTAATAATTAATTGAATAAATTTAGCTGTTATTTTTATTTTAGCACAGATTCTATATTAAATTATATTTTTTAAATGATTTAGTATTTTCTTTTCTTGTGAGGATTTTAGGTGTTTGCATACTTTATCAAACAAATCTTTTGATTTCATCAAATTTAATAGTAGTGTAAATACGATATAATATTAATCACCAAAATAATAATAAATAATAAAAGTAAACTTACTTTTATTTTCTTAATACTTAGTATAACTAGTATAGTATAACAACCTTTTTGGGGTTGTTCAACTTTCTAATTATTTTCTAGAACAATTTGTGAAAGGGTTTTGAAAATATTGTCTTGTAATTTTTAGCAATTTGCTAAGTTTATTATACTAATTCCAAAAAATATTGAGCAATAAATTAAATCAACAAATAATTAATTAATAACGAATTGAATAAATGTAGGTATTATTTTTATTTATTTGGCAGATTTTTCTATTAAATTATATATTTTCAAAATTGTTTTGTATTTTCATCGTTTGTAGCCGATTTTAGGTGTTTGCATACTTTATCAAGCAAATATTTCGATTTCATCAAATTTAATACTACATGTAAATCCGGCTAAATATTTATAACCAAAATAATAATAAAAATTAAATCCAAATTTTCTATTGTTTTTTTCTTTTAAGAGTACAGTTCTTGAGGTTGTTCATCTTTCTTTTTTCTTTCACTGTTGACTTTCGTATTACTTTCTAGAATCTATTTTGTGGAACCTTTTTGGTCAAAGTTGGTCGAAAATTCGTTAAATTGACATTAAATATTTAAACATTGAAAAAATTAATTCGTTGTATGTAAAAGTTATGATGCACCAAAATTGAAAGATTGTTTCATTACAGAAAACGATCCCAAAATTTAATTGATTATTATTGATATATTGTAGAATTTTTTAGAACTGTAGCGAATATTAAAATTTGAGCAAATTTTCATGATTAATACTGGTAGTGGTTTTGTAAAATTCCAAAATAACCTATTTTTAAAAAATCGACACCATAATTCCAAAATTACTGAAAAATCATTGAATAATATACTTACACTCCATTCACGATGTTTTTGCGTCAGGGGAGTCTATGAATGTCTAGTAATTTTGTTGGTAGTGTTTTGGAAATTACTGAAATCCCCGGTGGAACTTGTCAATTTATTTTAGGTTAAGTTTTCAATTTTAGGTTATATTTTTTAAATAACATTTTTGCCAGATGTAAAGTTTAAATTATTAGAGATAAAAGCTAGTAGGGCAAAACAATATAAATCTGACAATGTGGTAGGAAGCAAATGTCTAATAGACATTGACGCCAAAAAAATAATTAACTTCCGTCGCATCACTAAATCAGTTTGTCCAACATGACAAAAAGAAAACCAAGCCAACTCTGTTGCAAAAAGGTCGTGAATGTATACCAGTGTTAAACTTAAGACTAAGCTTAAAAAAGAACCCCATTTGAATGTGGATTTGACCCTAAAAGTTCATAATATTAACAAAATTAGGGCAAATATCTTTCTGAGGGGCAACTGTTCTCCCCAGCATAAATCAAATGAGCAACCAAGTTGATTGATTTAGACTACTAAACTTCAAACGGTATCTCCCGTTATGATAATCATTTGTTTATATTTTTGCAACCTATGGCTATCTTATCAGTTATTTGTTATTAGTTCTTGTTGATTATTTAGCCATCATAAGTCATCATATAACATGAAAATTTGAGCAAATTTTCATAATGCAGTTGTGTAAAATTCCAAAAAGGACAAATTTTTATAAATCGACAATGTAAAATTCCAAAATTACCACATTTTTACAAATCATTGCTGTATAATTATAAATATGGTTCAAACAGAGCAAGTGTTCTATTTTGTGTTACATTAATTATTTAAAGCTAAATAAATGACAACTAACTTCTTACTGTGAGGCACAAAGTATGTATGTATCCATGTATCGAAAATGTAGGGAAAATAGGTTGCCACTACTGCTGTAGCCTAACCTAGCCTAACCTAAGCCAGCTCAGCAGGGCTGTAATAACATCGTAAACAAGCTTCTTCGCTTAGTACGGTTTGAAATTATATTATGATTTCTTTACTTTATTTATTCAGCTATATTAAGATAGGTTGGTTAGGTTAAGCTACATCAGTAGTAGCATTGTTTTCTAATCTTTGCGAAGGTGGATACATATAGCAGTAATACCAACAATGGTTACATTTTTACCGCTACGTTTCAGATATTTGCCATGTCCGTATTACTCCCCTTGCCTATGTGTCCAACTTCCCAAAAAATCGGAAAATAGATTGGCACTGCTGTAGCGATCTGTAAGTTTGAAACTTGGTACTGATTGGACCAATCAGGTCCTAACCTAACCTAACCTAACTATAGCTAGTTGAAGAGGGCTGTAATAACATCGTAAAGACGTTTTTTCTGAGTACGGATTGTAAGTGTATTATTAATTCTTTACTACGTTTATTCGGCTGTGTTAAGTTAGGTTGTGTTAGGTTATGTTACGTTACATCAGTAGCAGCAATTGTTTTTTCCGAATCTCTGCGAAGCTGGATACATAGAGCAGTAATACCAACAACAGGCAGCTGTTGGACGTAGCGAAAGCTTGGACGGAGCGCTTCCGCATCCGGTGAACACACATTGTAGCGCTGATCATGTTACTGTTTTGAGTCAGTTTTCACGGTCATTGCTGGGTAGCGCAAATAAATTACTCTACTAAAAATAGCGGACGTTTTAATGTTGGTTTCCTATTTACCCATTTATAACGGTTTTGTATACAACTGTTGTATTTAATCATCAGGATGGTTTCGACCTTTACTACGTGGCAGTCCATATTAAAAAACGGAGAAACACATAGCAAGTAGTTTCTCTGTTTTTGAACTGTTGTATTGTTGTGTCGTTGTCGTTGTTGTTATTGATGTTTTTTCAAACAAACAACTGTTGGTTGTCCATCTATGTACTAATTTAAGTCATTTTGATGACCCTTCTCGTTAGGTGGCGGAAATGAAAGTGCTGATTAAAATGGCGGACGATATAGTATAGGTTGCTTAAAAGTACCTATAGCGTTTTTGTAATGTTGGTTGTCTTTAACCATCTGTTTTTTTTAAAGTAAACAGCGATATGTATGTTGTTTTTTTTTTTTTGTAAAAGTATGCATAGCCGATATGTATGTATTTATAAAAACAACTCCCTGTATGCTCGAGTACAGATACAAAAAAAAATTAAGTGATTTATTGTCTAATAAATACTAATTTTGTTAGAGACGTGAGCGATGCGAAGGAACTTTGGACGACACTATGCAAAAATATTTCGACGAAATATGCCAGTGAACACACACGGGCGCGTATTCACCGATAAAAAAAAAGACAAAAAAAACATGCAAGCACAACCTTCGCTTCGTCGCTATCTTTCGAGAATTAGAGCGGCGGCGATTGATATTATCACAAACAGGAGTCCCAATATAGCCACAACATCTAAGGAGGCCAGCTGATACGAGCATGCAACTCCGTACGAACATGCAAACGCTAGCACTATGGGGTCGCCGTACCAGGAGCGACTTCGCTCGAGAAGAGTGTGCCCCCGATCGTTACGCGGAAGGGCCGAGGAGGACAAGGACGAGGAGGACGACGGGGAAGAATCAACAGTCGGTTCGTTGTTTTCCGCATCGTTTCTAGGGCTCGCACCGGAAGCGCCGTCGCTTCCGGTCTTCAGACGCTCGCTCGCCTGCCTCATCACGGAAGTCACGAGCTTGGGGGACTTGAGGCTTTCCAAGAGCAGGGACGGGATCTGGTCGAGGGGTTCGTTCAAGTTATCAACGGCACCGAAGTAATTGCTGCCGGTACACGACGAGATTGGGTCAAGCGGTTCGTTCGAGTTATCAGCGGCACCAAAGTTATTGCTACCGGTACAAGACGTGATTTGGCCAACAGGCACGTTTAAACGGTTCGTGGCACTGAAGTACGTGCTATCGGTGCACGACGAGATTGGGTCAAGATGTTCGATCACATTATCTGCGGCATTAAAGTCATTGCTACCGATACAAGACAGGTTTTGGTCAATGGGTACGTTTAAACTATCTGCGGCACTCAAGATAGAATGATTCGCGGCACTTGAGTAATTGCTTCCGGGACACGACGGGATTTTATCAGTCAGTTTATTCGAATGATCCGTGGCACTTAAATAATTACTACCGGTTCCCGGGACTTGATGAACGGGGTCGTTCGAATGATCCGTGGCACTGTAGTAATTGTTACCGGTACCCGACGGGATAGGGTCAAGGGGTTCGTTCAAATTATCGCCACTAAAGTATTTGCTACCGGTACACGACGGGAGGATTCGGCCAAGGGGTTCGTTCAAATTATCGGTACTGAAATGATTGCTACCGGCACACTGGGGGATTGGATCTAAAGGTTCATTCAAATTATCGCCACTAAAGTAATTACTACCGGTACACGACGGTATTGGGTCAACGAGTTCGTTCGAATGATCCGCGGCACTGAAGTAATTGCCACCGGCACACGGGACTTGGTCAGCGGGTTCGTTCGAATGGTTCGCGGCACTAAAGTAATTGCTACCGGTACACGGCGGGATTGAGCCAAGGGGTTCGTTCAAACTATCGGCACTGAAGTAATTGTTGCCTGTACGCGAGGGGATTGGGTCAGCGGGTTCGTTCGAATGGTCCGCGGCGCTGAAGTAATTGCTGTCGGTACACGAGGGGTTTTCGCTGACTATGGATTCGGTGCAAGAGGAGTTACTGTGGAAGCCGGAGCTCGGCGGGTACTCGGCGCCATCGGACTCGCAGTAATCGTCGGTAACGAAAATATCACAGTTGGACGTGTAGGTGACTACACCGGGCCTGGAGATGTTAATTTTCGCCCGCGACACGAAGGCACACTCCCTGGCGGCGGGCAAAGCGGCAACCTCTAAAGCACACTCCTCACCTCCGGTTTCCGCGGCCGAAGAAACGCGCGGCTCCTCGTCGCCGCTGCTGGAGTCGATCTTCAGCTCCTCGTTGAACCGGCTCAGCTCCTTGAAGGTGGCTATCAGCTCGGCCTTGTGCTCCTCGAAGGGCGACTTGTTCGGGCTTCCGGGGTCGATCGCGGGGATGGTCTCCGCGTCCGAGGCGAGGTTGTCGTAGTCGTGCTCGGACGCGCTGTGGACCTCGGTGTCGACGGGGTTGTCCGCCGACTCCTCGACGGAGCGCGTCGTGACGATGTTCGCCACTGACTCGGGGATCAGGGTTTCTATGTGCTCGACGTGCTCGGCGGGGTTAGATTCCGTTTTCGTCGCCGCTATAAGTTCGGCGCTCTCCACCACGCACTCCAGGAGCTTCTCGCATAGTTTCGCGTGCTCGGATACCTCCACAATCTCGTCGGGCTCATCGGAACTACCTTGCTTGCGCTTCAAAGAGTTCTGGTTCAAGACCTCGTCGAGGTTGTTCAACTCGTCGGTGATGCGATCGCTGGTTTCCCTAGCTTCCACGGCCAACGCCGTGAGCAAATCCTCGAACGAAGAGTGTATCGAGTCTTTTTTCAGGTCGGGAGACGCGGGTATCGGTGTGGAGTCCTTCGACGGTCTCCTGTCAGGCGTGGAGCCGCGCGGCGGTTTCGTCTGCAGGAAGCTGTGTTTCGCAGAGTCACCGGATCTCATCTCGTTAAGGAAGTTAAGCCGGCTCTCGGTGATGGTCTCGGTGCTGCTTGCGGAGGCCACGCCATGCTTCCGGTACTTCGTTTCACTATCGCTCAGGAAGGCGCGCTTCGTGGCGGCGATCCTGCGCTCCTTCTCCTTGAGTATCTGGCGCGCAATCTCCATCGCGTCCGCGATGTCCGTCAGGCTGGTCTTCCCGTAATCGCCTTCACTTTCTTCTTCGCCGTTCTTGTACGGGAAGCTGGTGTCCTTGTTAATTAGGTTACAGATGTTGGCGGATAGCGAGCGCACCGCCCGTTTCTTGCGGATGCCGGCGATGTCGCTCACGTTGTTGTTCTCCAGGTCCTTCAGCGCGTTGGTGTCCTTGCGCAGGTTCCTGTAGGCCAGGTCGTCTTTCACCACGTCCGGCATCTTCTTCTGCACGAAGGCGTAGCGCGGCGAGCTTTCGGGTACGGCGTGCAGGTAATCGCTGTTAGGGGCAGGCGTGATGGGGCCTATTGGTATGCCGAACGGGGGTTGCGGGTCTACCACCTTCAGGCTGTTGTTTGCGTGCTTAACGTTCCTATAAACGACGTCGTCTAAAGTTACATCCGGCTCATTCCCGAGCTCATCCGTGAAGCCCTCCCCGTCGTCCTGGGGGCCGTGCACTGGAGACGCCAGCAGGTAGCTGACGCTCGCCAGCGTCGCCTGCGGGCTGTTAATGGTGCTGGCGCGGTCCCTGTTGAGCTTCCTGTAGGCCATGTCGTCGTGCCGCCTATCCAGCGTCTGCGACTTCTTAAGGACCTTTCT
The DNA here is from genome assembly GCA_951805005.1 of Othius punctulatus. Lineage (NCBI taxonomy): Eukaryota > Metazoa > Arthropoda > Insecta > Coleoptera > Staphylinidae > Othius > Othius punctulatus. The sequence continues at coordinate 93,642,604 of OX638138.1, forward strand.
TTTGGGCACCTCGCCGTACGGCTCGTAGCTGAATCCGGAGTCGCTCATGGCGCCGCGCGGGACACCGCCCCACGCGGGGTACGACTCGGACCTCGAGTCCAGAAGCTTCTGCGCGGCAATCGACGTCTCACGCTGCTCGGCGCGCTCCAGCAGGTCTTCATCGCCCAGGTGCAGGCTCTTGTAGATCGCCTCCAGCTCGTCCAGCGCGTCCTCCAAATTTGACGACTTGCGCTTGACCTCATCGCCATTAGAAAACTCGTTGGAGAGGCTGTCCACGGAGCTGCTCGTCTCGCGCTTCCTATCCTGGCACGACTCGACCGGACTAGGCGAAGAAATCGGCTTGAATGGGCTGCTCTCCCTCTGGACATAATCGACGGTATCAACAGACTTCGAATCAACCTTAAGCACGCTCGGCAAGAATATCTTGCTTTGCACGTGCGTCTGCGCGGTGAACATCTGGGGGCTGCTGGACGTGCTCTTGCTGGAAGGCCTCACGTCCTCGCGCTCCTTCTGCTTCCAGAAGTTCAAGGACGACTGCGAGTCGAGTCTTGACACATTGCACTGCGAGTCGAGTCTTGGCACATTGCGCGCGTAGTTGCTCGAGTTGATCTTATCGTTGGACTGGATGAATATGGGCTTGCGGCTTCTGGGCTTCTTCTCGGTCAAATACTGGAACTTGTCCGCCGATTCCTGCACGTGCCTCTTAATAAATCTGGGCTGCCGAATCTCGTGCGTTACCGAGGAGGGCCTGGGAGCCAGCGCCTGCCTAGGCTCTGTAGGTATGTGGTCTTCAGATGCAGTTCTGTACCCCGCATGCCAATGGTTAGCAAAATCCGGAGGTTTGCACGCCTGAATCGACGGATTGCGCTGATACACTTTATCGTTGTACGTGTTTCTGCTTCCATCGAACTGCGCGCTTATAATACGCCTTGGATCCCTTGGGGGCGGTGGAGGCGGCTGCTTCAAGCGCGACTGCTCGACGAGTGTCATGTGCCTGTACCTCCCATTGGACTTCCCAATGGGCAATTGTACATGCATAACTTCGGGCTGGCTTTCAGGCGAAGGACTTTTATGGATATTAGCATCGCACGACAAACTTCGTATGTTGAAGCAGTTGGAGATTTGTGGCTGCGTATAATTCCTCGCGCCCACGTTACACTCCTGCGAATTCGCATAGGTGTTCGGCGTTCTATATTTACTATAGTTACTGTGACTAGGCGGTATAGTAAATAACCCTGAGAAGTTTGGCTGCGATGCACTATTCACGTAGCATTCCGCCGTTTTGGGAGCACCGCTAATAATAGGACTCCTCCTGTTCGTCCGCTCCTCAGGCAATTTCAACTGCCAGTTCTCTTTCGTCTGCCTCTGCATCGCCTCCCTGTTCAAAATGCTCTCATCGTCCTTCGACAGTCTGCGGATGTAGCGCTCGGTCCTGGCGGTTCGCGACTTGCGGCACAAAGACCCATCGCGCTGCCTCGAAAGGCTTTCGTCGCTCTTAAACTTCGAAGAGGAATACGAGTCTTCGTCCGAGCTGCTGCGGTGGCACTGGGAGCCGCGCCTGGCCAGCGCGCGCGCCTTCGCCTTGTCCCTCCGGCTCTTCCTCGTGAGGCTGTCTACAGATCCCAAGCTGTTGTGCGAATTACTGCTATCGTTCCGCGTTAACACCTCCTGCTTAATAACCACCTTACTCTCCCCAGGTATCCTGGGAAGCGGCCGTCCCACGTGCGAGGCGAACCCGCCGCTCGGATCCGACAGCACACCCGCATCATCGTGCTTCCCATTGACTATGTACGAGCCGCGGTTCTGCGGCGGCACGACGATGTGGTCGAAGGCCCCCGCAGCCCTCGAGGGCTTCTTCCGCTTGTCTGGCTGCTTGCGCTTCTTCTTGCCGGCCGAGCTCTTCCTGTGCCGCTCCTCGTCGCTGCTGCTCTCCGACTCGTCCTTCTTCTTGCGCCTGAACAGGTTGCCGAAGGACCATTTCTTCTCCTTCTTCGGCGGGTGCTCGGGGAAGTCGTACGTCGTCGCCGCCGTCTTGATCGAGGTGTGGCCGTACGGCGCCGCGAAGTCCTGCTTGTATACGGCTATCTCCTCCACGCTGTTCATGCTTTTCGGCCGCCGCTCATCTTTGGCGTTCACGTTCGTGTACGACGACCATGCCCTTGGCCTGCTGGTAACCGTCTGAAAAAACAAAACAAAGTCGTCACAAAAATGTTTTTTTTACAGGACTAATGTTTGGTTTCATATATTCAAATCAAACTTAATATTGCATATATAGGCTATTCATGAATGTAATACCAACTTAATTAATATACGTACAAACAGTTCAAATACTGATAGTACTTAGGATCACTGAATTTTCTGAAAATTTGTCTAAGGGATATTTTGAAAATTTTACACTAGATCTGGATACAGCACAGTACAATAATCCCCTACATTTTACGTCTCTCGACTATAACTGTATTTTTTCTACAACTTTTAATCATACATCGAATTTATAATTTCGTCTCTATAAAATGATGATTGAAAGGCAATTGTAGTACGAGAGTTAATCATTATTCAAATACAAATGGAGGGTGAGTGGGTGTGCTCAAGTACAATCATCCCCAAGATTCTACGTCTCTCGGATGTAACTGTATTTTTTCTGCCACACAACTTTTAATCATCCATGGAATTAATGATTTCATCTCAAGAAAATGATTATTCTAATTGTAGCTGGGTCAACTAGGAGGATGATTATAGTGTGCCCAACCACCCACCCTTCAGTTCAAATTTCAGGCAAAATAAAGCATTGGACGTCCATCTTATTGCAACGACTGGAACTTCGATGATTCGTTTATTAGGAACCATCTGCATTTTAATAAGCATTCTTGAAAGGCAATTGTAGTACAAGTGTTAATCATTATTCAAGTACAACGGAGAGTGGGTGGGTGGGTACACGTACAATCATCTCCTAAATTGTACGTCTTTCATTAGGGTGATATCGATTCTGTATCAGCCGACTAGGGGTGTGAATCCGGATTAAAATCCGGGTTTCTGGAAGGTTTTGAAAATCCGAATCCGGATTTGGCATTTGTAAATCCTTTGAATCCAATAGCAGAACACTTTCAGAGTAAGAAACTAAACTGAGTTGCAGAGCGCGTTAATGGGTTGAAAGATCTCTCACACGTGCTCCGTACAACAACGTCGAAGTAGAAGAGCCATATGATGGTGGAAATCATTACACTAATTGATAAAGCATGGAAAATTGTCAAAATGTATCGTCGATCTCCACTCAAAAATGAGAAACTACATGAGTATGTTAAGACCGATTTTCGTACAGAGCTGGCTCTAATATTGGATTGCAAGACGTGATGGAATAGTTCATTTTCAATGCATGAACGATTGTGCAAACTTACAAATTTCATCATGAAGTCAAACATTGACCTTAAATGTTTACTAATAATGGAGGCTTACGAGTTCGAATGCCCTCAGCAACTAGTAGAAGCACTTGAGCCACTGAATATTACTGTCAATACTCTCTGCCGTCGCGATGCTAATTTGCTGACTGCTGATGTGGCGCTCAATTTTACAATTAAGAAGCTAGACGCTTTAAAAAGCCCTATCAGTTTGAAATTGAATGAGGCCCTTCGCCGTAGAATTTTAGGACGAAGAGTGGATTAATCCATTGTACTTCAATACCTGCACACTTCAACTTATGAGAACAATTCTATGGACGACGTTTTCCAGACTACCTCAAAAACTAAAATTTCAGCATTCATCAAAGTTCTCATACGCCGCCTGAACCCGTCAGCTGAAGATAAAACTCATGAAGCTGATCTAGCAATCGAAGAGGATGAACTTGTCCCTTCTCGTCCTAAAAAGAACAAGTGCACCTTACAAGCTGAGTAGGATGAAGCTGTTCTCGATATTTTAGGTTCCCGAGCACACAAATCCACACCTAAAAGCAGCGACCAAGACAGCCTTTGCTGGCAATTATCAAGAAGGAGATGAGTATAGTTGAAGCTGGTGGGAGCCATAGCATTCATTTTGAACTGTCCTATCAATATCTGCTGACTATTATACCAACAACTGTTGAATCAGAGAGAACACGCTCTCATCTGAAGGGTATTTGTGTAATAAGGTTAGATCCACCCTTCATGACGATGCGTTATGTGAGTTGTCATTTCTCCTAACATTGTTTCAAATAAATGATAATTATTGATACACAATATTTTTTCATTCTACCCAAAATAAAGCTTTGACATCAGGTGAAAAAGGTATTCCGTGTAGTAGTGAGTATCTGTATTGCCTTACTTCTAACATATCAAGCTAAAAAATGTTTGGTTGTGAAATCCGGATTCAAATCCGGATTTGCACATAACAAATCCGCGCAATTCCGAAATGCGGATTTCAAATATCCGGTCCGGATTCCTATCCCTACTGCAGACACTTTAAAATATAGTTTCAAATCGGTACTCGAACCAAGTACTTTTGAGATACGGATTGAACTAATGGACACCAACTACTGGAAACAAACTAATGGAATATCACTAATGGAGCACCAACAACAGCAAAAATGTAATCAAGCTATGTACTACGATAAAACGCTTAGTTGCGTGACACTATCAGTTTTATTTAACTTAAGCGATAAACTTCGGTGTAATTTCAATATTTTGGTACCTGCCATTGCCGTACATTATTGATGACAAACAAACAGCTATTCAACAAGCATTCAATGAAATAGAGGAATCGGAAGGGAACAAAAAATTTGGCTGCGGAAAGTTAGACAATGGGTCTGAAATTCTGAATGGGACGCACCATTGGCAGTATAATTCATGCAGCAAAGAACCGAAAACAAATAGAAAAAGTGGTCGCAAACGTTCATTAATGGATATATCCACGAAAATGAGAACGATCAGCAACGACGGAGCTAATGGCATAGCAAAGCACATTTCAATAGGACATTCATATCACCTACAATGCATGCCACAAGGTAAATGCCTATAACAGTATATAATTCAAGAAGCACGCAATGTTGGCTATTATTCACGAGGATGAAGTTTACTACTCGAGTCGCAGGCGAGTGTTGCAATCATCGAAGTTAATAGTGGTCTTTATCTACGACCAATTACGATGAAATATTTCTATTGATTTTTTTGTATTTTAAGTTTAGCAATAACAATGCAACAGTCACTAATAGAGTAGCTAATATCGCTTATGACAGATAAGTGTTTTATAACTTATAAAACACTTGTGCTTTATAAATGGGAACGACACTAGTGCTTTATAACTCATACATAATTGGTGTTTTATAACTCATAAAACATTTGTATTTTAGGATGCAGAATAAGAATGCATAATTAGCTAGAAACACTAATAAAAGGGAATTATGTTATAGGTTTTATGAAACGTTTAAGATAGTTTGGTCATCTACCGAGGATGAGATCAACGACATCCCGAAAGTTTTGGGATTGGGATCATGCAGAAATAAGAAATAGATTAAGACCGTGAAAGAAATGGAGTGATCATGTCATCCAAGACTTTAAAAAACTTAAAAATCTGTGTTTAAGGGAATATCGCTCTTGATAGATAGTCTTGGGGAAATACTGGAACAGGACAAGACCCACAAAGGGTTGTACTGCCATAGGATGATTATGACATTAATTAATTATTTTCTTGAAAACGTATTCATTTTAATGATATTCACATTTCCTCCTTTGCAAATTCTATCTCTTTAAGGGCCGGTTCCATAATATCACAGAAAAGTCTCCTTTATGTAAAGCTTACTCAGGGCCGGGTCCATAATATCACAGAAAAGTCTCCTTTATGTAAAGCTTACTTAATAGAAAAGTCGACTTTAAAGTCAGCTTCTGTTCCATATGATTAAAGACACTTTTTCGTAAAGTGACGTTTAAAAATCAATTATGGAACACGTTACAATACTTAAAGGCGCCTTTTCGGTTCAAAGGAAACTTTAATACCATTATGGAACCGGCCGTTAATAGAAAAGTCGACTTTAAAGTCTGCTTCTGTTCCATATGATAAAAGACACTTTTTCGTAAAGTAACGTTTAAAACTCAATTATGGAGCACGTTACAGTACTTAAAGGCGCCTTTTCGGTTTAAAGGAAACTTTAATACCATTATGGAACCGGCCGTAAGTCCTTGAGAATGGTATTTAGTGCAATGAGAGTGGATATGATATCCATATCGCACGAGGATTAAGTTTGAGCACGACACCTTATGCCCAGCGCCTAATCATCCGAGGGCGATATGTTGCCTCCATAACACTACATAACTACAAAGAGATAATAATAATTATTAATTTAATTAAGCTGTATATTTTTATAACTAGTATAATGCAATAAATATTCATGCAACAATTAAATTTAACTGGAGATAATAATAACTCTTACAGTTACAATTTTTTAAATCCTGCATCTATACTATGATCCTTCATATGACAAGACACTTTAACTGTAATAAATAATAACAGAAGGCACATACGATTAGTGATAAAAATTTAAACTTTGGGATTAAGAGCTTTAGTACCTAAAATGAGGTATACGTACGTGACATTTAAAGCTATGAATAATTTGCCACAGTGAATCCGTTTAAATCCTCATAACGCACTATTTTATTATCTCATCCGATCTCGGTAATAACTTGAGACTGTTAACCATCCTTAAAACTTTCTAAACGGTGGGAACGTATTATCTCCATTAAAACACTTCTTAATAATTATAATTGCAGTTCAACTTTCATTGCAACAATTAACGCTGATAAATTATTTGCGCCTCACACCGGACTAAATGCCTCTTAGCATGGACTGCTTATAATTTATGCATTCTCCCAGGGATATGAAATAATATCACTTTCTTACGTTTGTATTGGGCCCTGTAATACTCACAATACCTTACGTTCATGTCTCGAGACCGGATTTGAAGTACATATATGGAAAAATAGAGTGATAAAGAGAGAACATGAATATAGATACATATAATATTTTTTCTTGATTTTCTACTTGTGCTCTTAATCCAATTAATTTGTCTGATTTTTGAAGTGCACATTGGACACCAAAAATTGATATTTTAACAATATAAGTGTAAATTTCAATGATTACTGTTAATTATTAAACATTAAACATTGCAATTTTTAGAGAATAAGTGAAAACAGTAAACATTGTAATTTTGACAGAATAAGTGCAGACTACAACCATTAATTACGATCATTGAAATTCTGACAAAAGAAGTGTAAATTGGACGTTGAGTTCTGAAAACATTGATATTTTGACAGAAAAAGTAAAAATATATCGGTAAACATTGTAATTTTGTTAGCAAAAATAAAAAATGTACGGTTGACATTGCCAGTTTCACAGAATAATTGCACATTTTACTCTAAATATTGTAATATTGACAGAATAAGTTAAAATTTTACAGCAAACTTTATAAATTTAATAAAATATGTGAAAATTTGATAGCAAAGATTCTTATTATGATAGAATTAATGAAAATTTCAATTATTACTGTTAATTATTACACATTAATCATTGCAATTTTGAGAGAATAAGTGAAAAATTTACAGTAAACATTGTAATTTTCACAAAATAAGTGAAAATTTGACAGTAAACATTGACATTTTGACAGAATAAGTGACAATTTGAAAATAACATTCTAATTTTAACAGAAGATGTTAACAATTGGCTGTAAAAATAGTTATTTTGACAGAATAATTGTACATTTTACATTATACTTTGTAATTTTGACAGAATAAGTTAAAAATTGGCAGTAAATACTGTAATTGTGTAAACATAAGTGAAAATTTGACAGAAAACAATGACATTTTGACAGCAAACGTTTAATTGTAATATCTAAATGTATTATATAGTATCAGTTTTATTGGTGTAATAATGTCAACACAAGTCATATAATATAGATTAGTACATAATAAACATAATAACTAAAATAAGCAAATTGAGATCCCAATGACACATGCAAAACATAAAACTTAAAAGTTATGTGGTCACATGAATAAATTCTGTTCTATTCCATTGTGTGAAAAACATGTGAAAAATTGACAGAAAACATTGTAATTTTGACAGAATAATTGCACATGTGACAGTAAAAGTTAAAATTTGACAGGACACATAGTAATTATGACAAAAAAGTGAACATTTGATAGCAAACATTCATATTGTGACAGAATAAATGTAAACGATTACTGTAAATAATTAAACATTATAATTTTGAGAAAATAAGTGATAATTTTACAGTAAACATTGTAACTTTCACAAAGTAAGTGAACATTTCACAGTAAACTATGATATTTTGACAGAATGAGTTGAAATGTGACAGAAAACATTGTAATTTTGATTAAAAAGTTTTAAATTTAACAGTAAATATTGCAATTTTGACAAAATAAGTAAAAAAATTGACTGTAAACATTAATATTTTGACAGAATAAATGAAAATTTGACATAAAACATTGTATTTATGACAAAATCAGTGAAAATTTGACAGTAAACATTGCAATTATGACGAAAAAACTGAAAAATTGACAGCAAACATTGTAAATATGACAGAATAAGTTTAAAAAAATTGGAAGTAAACATTGTAATTTTGACAAAATAATTGCACATTTGGCTGTAAACGTTATAATTTTGGTAGAATATACTACTATATAAATTTCATTTAATACCGTTAATGACTAAACATTGGACAGTGTAATTTTGACAGAATAAGTAAAAATGTGATAGTAAACATTATAATTTAGGCAAAATAAGTGAAAATATTTATAGTAAACATTGATATTTAGATAGAATAAGTGAAACATTGACGGTAAACATTGTAATTATGGCAGAATAAGGTAATATTTGACAGAAAACATTGTAATCATGACCAAATAAAGGGAAAATCCGCCAGAAAACAACGTAACTATGAAAAAAAAAGAGTGAACATTTTACAGCGACATTCATATTTTGACAGAATAAATGGCAATTGCAATGATTACTGTTAATGATTCAACATTAAACATTGTAATTTTGACACTATAAGTGGAAATTTGATAGTAGTTTTGACAAAATAGCTGGAAATTTGACAGTAAACATTGATATTTCGGCAGAATAATTGCACATTTGATAGTACGATAAATATGACGAAATGAAGTTGACGATAAACATTGAAATTTTGTCAGAAGAAGTGTACATTGGACAGCATTAATATGTGGTTTTAACAGAATAAATGAAAATTTGACAGTAAACATTGTAATTCTGACAGAACAAGTGAAAATTATATAGAAAACATTGTAGTTTTCACAGTAGTTTTCATATTTTACAGCAAACGTGGCAATTCTGACAGACTAAGTTACGAAAACACGCGTCAGGAAACTGATCAAATATATGAAGCAAAACGAGAGTAATTATACATAATATACATTTATAATAATAATAAAATGTTTCATCAAGATATTAGCAAGGAAAGTATTAATTTATTTTATAGTCTTAATTTTGCACAAATGTCTTGCAATTTTATCAATATCATCATAATATCAATCAATATCATCAATATCAATTTTGTGTCCCGATATGAGGATATAAAGTTGACGATAAACATTGAAATTTTGACAGAAGAAGTGTACATTGGACAGCATTAAAATGTGGTTTTAACAGAATAGATGAAAATTTGACACTAAACTTGAAATTCTGACAGAACAAGTGAAAAATGTATAGAAAACATTGTAGTTTTCAATGTAGTTTTAATATTTTACAATAAACGTTGCAATTCTGACAGACTAAGTTAAAACTTGACAGTGAACATTGTAATTTTGACAAAATAAGTGGTAATTTGACAGTAAACATTAATATTTTGACAGAATAAGTGAAAATTGGAAGTAAACATTATAATTTTGACTGAACAAGTAAAAAATTGACAGTAAACACTGTAATTTTGTAAGAATAATTGCATATTTTACATTAAACGTTGTAATTTCACGTCCGATTTCAATCACTACTGATTATCATTAAAATGTTGACAAAAGAAGTGTAAATTTGATAGTAAACACTGTGGTTTTGACAGAATAAGTGAAAATTTGACAGAAATCATTGATATTTTGACACAACAGGTTAAAAATTGACAGTAAACATTGTCATTTTCTAAGAATAATTGCCCATTTTACAGTGAAGGTTGTAATTCTGACAGAACAAATGAAAAATGTATAGAAAAGATAGTAGTTTTCACAGAAGTTTTCATATTTTACAGTAAACGTTGCAATCCTGACAGACTAAGTTAAAACTTGACAGTAAACATTGTATTTTTGACAAAATAAGTGTTAGTTTGACAGTAAACATTAATATTTTTACAGAATATGTGAAAATTTGAAGTAAACATTATAATGTTGACAGAACAAGTAAAAAAATTGACAGTAAACATTGTAATTTTGTAAGAATAATTGCACATTTTACATTAAACGTTGTAATCTCACGTCCAATTTCAATCACTACTGATTATCATTGAAATTTTGAAAAAGAAGTGTAAATTTGACTGTAAACATTGTGGTTTTGACAGAATTTGTGAAAGTTTGACAGTAAACATTGATATTTTGACAGAACAAGTTAAAAATTGACATCAAACATTGTAATTATCTAAGAAAAATTGGGCATTTTACAGTGAACGTTGTAATTATGACAGAACAAGTTAATATTGGACAGTAAACATAGTAATTATGACAAAAATAGTGAAAATTTGACCACAAACGTTCATATTTTGACAAGATAACTGTAAATTTCAATGTTTACTGTTATTAGTACAAATCAGTACAATGTTAATGATCAAACATTAAGCATTGTAATTTTGATAGAATATGTACAAATTTGATAGAATATTGAGTTATTTAAGAATTTGTAGGAATGAGAGGAATGGCTAATTTTCAATGGCATTTGAACGTTTGCGGGCAAAATTAAGTTGAATTTAAAACTGAATTAGTTTTTATCGATAAAATGTGCAGCGATATTTTAAAATGTTGAAGTATTTACTAATTACAATTATTTTATTTACAATGAATTTCTTGGGGCTATTAAGGTTGATTAAGGTTAAGGAATTTATTAAGGTTAAAAGAATTTGGATACTCGTTCTTTTTAAAAGAAATTTACAATTTTTGAATGTAATTTGTTGTTCACTTTATACTCTACAATTTGCATAAATATTCCAAGTATACTTCATAAATGTCTAAATAAATTAACTTATATTCAGTCAAACTTTAATTGAAACAATACTGCCTATATTATCATGTTCCAAGATGAACATAATAAGAAACAATCTGATTATTTTGATATTGACTTAAATAATCAATAATTTTTAAAAGATTTTGCTAAATTTTAAGAAGATTTTTTTTAGAGTAAAATTTAAGTGAATTTTCTAAGAATTTTTCAAGAATGTCTTCGGGAATTATCTACGAAACTTGGTGTTCTGTAACATTTTTATTTTGCCTCATTTGCTTCTTCCACTTTACCCCGTCTTCGTTTTTCCAATATTTAATTCGTTATAAATTAAACATATGTTCATACTTGAGAATTTCTATAATAGTTTATTTATGGTATATCATGTATTATGTACATTCGTGATGAAACTTATAATTCACCAAATCTGTTCTATTAATTATTAATTAAATACATTTACTAGGTTCGGAATTAAATTAATACATACGTTATGTTCCCAAATTATTATTTTTTGATGGAACATAATAACAAGTGTACTAATTTAATAGCAATTTCTAAATTTATTTTTATTAATTATTGATGCAAATGTTTGGCGAAAAATAAAACTTGCGAAATTTTGCTTTTTGCATTAATTTTATACCCGTTACTAATTGTTTTTCATTTTTTTTAACTTCGCTGTACGTTTAATATGGTTCCCAGTTATATTAGCGTCGACTTGTGAAGGTTTTGGTTTTCAAGTCAAGGTTAACGCAATTAAAATAGATTATAATAACAACGTGCACAGTATACACAACGCTGACAATAAAAAACCCGCCATTTTCAATGCCAAGTCGGGCACGATTGAAACGTGCCCGCAAAAAAAGTACGAGATTGATGGAAAATTTAATTGGTATTTATAGGAAATTTATGCTTGATTTGAACACGAGCCAGAGCAGTAATTTATTAGCGCTAAAATTTATCTCCTCAGCCTCGCAAATCCAGGTTAACATCCAGCGCAAATTCCGATAGGTTATTCTACATAATTGCTATACCGATTGCTAATATACTGATTAATATTTAGCCTGATAGATTATTCTGTATAATTGCTATAGAGCGTAATGAAATTACTGATTAATATTTAGCCTGCGATAAAACGTGCGCGCTGAAATATCCAAGTTTACGAACAGCCTGTGGCGTGCATGCCTTTATTAATTAATGCACTGGGAAGGGTTTAATCTCATTTGCGTACTGTATTTGCGGTTCATTATCTACCGGCGGCGTTAGCAATGCTTTGTTTAATGAATGAACGCGCGCGTTTTAAAATAGCGCCGCTAAAATGTCGCGTGTAGCCGAATAAATAATTTTTGGCATTGGGGCTATTTCAAAGCCGTGAGCGCAAAGGCCGGATATCCGTCAATACCACGCAGGGCTTAAAATACATACCTTTGGGGTTTGACTGCATAACACGAGCAAACAAATTGTAATATAACAGCAACCGCTTTACAGACTATAATGACTGCACAACATGAGTACGCAATTAACGAATTATAATATTATAACTACTTCGCAGACTATAATGGTTCCCTTATTCCATGGGAGTGCTGCGACTCCTCAAGTCATGCAGAACGCTCACGTCTTCCGCCGGAGCATTAAACGGAAGTCCTGCAGAGCACGTCTATGTTTATGGTCCACATTCTAGGGTGTAATCACGAGTGCGAATGTGGGCCAGGAGTGGCTAATCTCCCAGACGCTGCTGGTGCAGAATAGCCGCATGTAAGTACAAATTAATTCGAGCACTAATTGCGTAATGCCACTAGGCCAGTCGGCAGCAGGAAACGAAAATAAACGTGCAACTCCTTAGGTCAGTCCTCAAACATCTTTTAAAGCGGAACCAACTTTTGGGAAGAATTTTGTTGGTTACCCCCGCCACCCCAAATTTAGCAAGAAGTTTGCATTAAAATGCATACACAAAAAAAAGTACACAAAAAATGGACACAAAAAAACTGTACAGAAAAACCTGCACAGAATTTGTAGGCTGCACTTATAATGAAAAATCGGATAACACTGATATGTTTGGCACTGTGTACAGTCAATTCAAGATCCATCTAGAATGGTAACTACAATTTATGTAATTTGTGTAATTTCTCTATATGTGGGTTTACATATTTTATGTTTTCTAGTAATTGGCTTGTATGACCTGTTTGAGAATTAATTATTATTATCATTATAATTAGATATTAAAAAAAATCGAAATCTCTCCTCCATTCGGCTAAAATTTAACATTGATACTACCAAATTTTCAGGAATATTGTGAAGCTCACAAACTAGATGTGAAACCCCTTATGAATATTCGCTTCGTTCACAATTAATATCACAACTTTGTTAAAACATTTTTATTAGTTTTAATTATGCAAATCGTCTCAAATTTTGCTTGCCAAAATCATAACACTTTAGGCATAATTGATTAAAATTTGGAAAGCTACCAATCAAATAGAAATCCATCATGTTTGTTTTGTATTTCTATTGTATAGAATCGATAGGCTTAAATTTTACACTGACACCTTCGTATTATGTGAATATCACAATGTTCGCAACTGTTTTGTTTTCTTTTTTTTTTTCTATTGTCAGTTTTCAAATTTCTAAATTTCTTCTCCAATCCGGTGAAATTTGACATTGATACTTTCATATTTTCAGAAATATTGTAACTTCGCAATCTCGATTTGATGCCTTTTCTAAAATTTCGCCTTTTCGCCAATGCAGTAAATGTGAAAAAAAAATCTAATCATTTTTATATTTATATTTTATATATAGAATATGTTTATTTTAATAATACAAGGGTATACATATTATTAGTACATACTATATTATAATGGTGTTTTTGATTATTGAAAAGGGCTATCGGCCGAAGTCTTTCTGCCCGTGAACTTTTGATAATTTGGTGAATATGACAAATGAGTGATAAGTGATAGTGATAAGTGTATGAGATGTATGGGAGGTGTGTAGGCGATTCTATTCACTGTCTGTGTTTGATGATTTTTCCAGTATTTTTTCGTACAGGGTTTTGGAGGGGTGTTTGAGCTTAGCGCGTTCTGGGTGGTCCCGGGTGGTTGCGTATGGAGAAATGACTTCTAGGTTGTGGGGCTTTGTTTGGAATTTGCGGAATATTTCTTAATGGCGAATGTGTATTGGTAGGATGTTGGTGGTGTTGTAAAGGGATTCGTTATTGATATTGTGGAGAGGATTATTTGGATTTCTGATTTTGGTAATAGTTCGCAGTGCTGTGCGTTCTGCAACTTCGAGATTTTCGGCAGAGGGACAAAAGGATGGAGCCATAATCAAGGACGGGTCGACAAATAGATTTATAAATTTGGACAGCAGTTTTGGTAGATATTCCTTGTCGTCTGTCGTCTATATGTCAGGTTCCTGAATATTTTTGTTCTAGTTTTCGTAATATGTTTGGCGTTCTTTGTGTGTTGGTTGAAGTTGAGTTTGTGGTCGATTGTGATGCCGAGATATTTGCACGAGCTTTGTGGGAAGATTTGGGTGTCAATTTGAATGGAGGGAGAATTGGGTAGAATTTTGTAGAAGGGAATCATGAATTGAAATTTGTTGAGGTTGCTGTGAAGACGCCATGTGTTGAACCAGGTTTGGGTTTTATCCTTTTGGAGTTGAAGGTTTGCGACAGTCGATGGGATGTTGGCGAAATGAGACACCAGAGCTGTGTCGTCAGCATATTGAATGATGTAGGAGTTGGGGTTGGATTTATTTTATTTTCTTAATTTTGCAAGCGTCTTGCAATTTTATCAATCTCATAATAATATCAATCAATATCATCAATATCAATTTTCGTTGTTTTACTAACTAATAATTTAACTAAAAAGTGTTTTAAAATTAATTAAAAAAAATATTTTTTATTTCTACTGCCTATTTTCAAATTTCTAAATCTTTTCTCCGATTCACTTAAATTTGACACTGATACTTTCACATTTTCAGAAATATTGTTAAGTTCATAAAGTAGACTTGAAGCTTCTTCTAAAGAAGCGTAAAGAAGAACCTTCGACTTGTCCATACTTAGTACCGCAACTTTGTTCACAATTAGTACCACAACTTGGTTACTATTATTTATATTATTTTCAATTATGCAAATCATCTCAATTTTAGCAAAAATCATCACAATTTAGACTTCATTTATTATAATTTGGTAAACTATTCAAATAACTATAAATCCTTTGTATAATAATTTGGCATGGATAACTCAACTTTCATAACTTCATAAATATTTCTTAACTTTTCATTAGTTAGAAGTTTTTATAAGTAAATTAAATAGAACAACTTTGTTATTTCCACTGACACTTTTATTTGTGAAAAATAATTAGTGACTGCAGTTTCGACTATTTTTTTTAATGTACTTAGTGTGATACCTTAGTCAAAACTGCAGTCACTAAATATTTTTCTAAAATAAAAGAGAGTGAAAATAACAAAGTTGTTTCATTTAATTTACTTATTTACAATGTTCCACAAAGTAACGGATACCGGTGTCCGAAGTTTTTATAATTAAATTGACATAACCTCATATGAGAAAACTAATTTTCATATTTGTTTAATTTCTTCTGTCAATTTTCAAATTTCAAAATTTCTTCTCCAATCGGCTATGAACATATTGTGAATTTGACAATAATAATAATAAAGAATAAGCCTAACCTTACCTAACCTAAATTAGGCCGAAGAATTGTTACTGCCGGATATGTTTTTCAATACTAAACTATCCGTTTTTACTGCCAGTTTATTACAATTATATTTACATACGAAACAGGCAAAAAAAAAGATAATTCAGACGTAAAAGAATTGGTCAGGAATATAATGCAGCAATATATGAATAAAAACGGGGAAGTAAACAAGGACAAAGCCTGAGTTACCTAGTTTAACTGGGGGTTTTTTTTATTGCTGAAATATTACATTTACTCATGGATAATCTACCTTACTGCTCAATTATCCATTTAGTACCCAACTGTTCTACTATGGTGGTATAGTAAAAGCTGAAGCTCAGAATTTTCGAAAAATATTTTCTCTGATAACATTAATCATACATAATAAAATGTCTGAATATCGAGGGTCTCAACTGCATTTTTTCATGATTTCACTTTTTTAAGTACCTATGTACATCAGAATCTTTATGGGCCTTCGGTATTTTAAATCACGAATTACAAAATCATAACCGTTTAGTCGGCATTTCAGAAAACTTATAGCTGTATCTCGTAAGAAACTTGTCTTTTCAAGCACTTGTTTGTCTCTCATGTAAACTTTGTAATTTGTCAGTTAAGAGGTACTGCTTTGAGAACCTCGATGTGTTTTTGAGAGCACACACAAAAAATATTGTTTGTATTAACTAACTATTGTATTAACTAAACACTCAACGAACTATTTTACTAAAAATGTTATATTTACTGACATATTTTTAAGGTAATTTTTTAATTATTTCTTCCGGTCACAATATTTCTGTACTTCTGAATATTTCTTTTTATTCTAGGCGTTATTTCATTTTATGTTCATTTTTATGTTCTGTATCGATAAATTTGTTTGTATTTGAAGAGAAATAAATATTTAATTATTTCATTTTAATACCGGATAACGTTTTTGACTGCTCAATATTTTTTATCTGCTGGACAACTTTTTTGACTGCTGAATGTTTTTTTACTACCAGATAATTTCTTTGACTGTTGAATATTTTTTTTACCTGTGGGACAACTTTTTTTACTGCCGAATATTTTTTTTACTGCCGAAAATAAATATAACTTTATTGCAGACTTATTTTGTTTGCAATAATGTTTTTTTTTACTGTTAGAATAAAAATAATCTAGCAGTAAAAGTAAAATAATTGTGGATTTCCTGTAATTCTCTTACTTCTAAACAATTTTGATCGATGAATTAGTTTTGTCAATGCTGCAATATTCCTTTAACTATAGGATTATTAACTTTATTACAGGAATATTTTTACTGCCAAAATTATTATTCTTTACTGCCAAACAATTATTGTATTGCTGAATTATTTTTATCATTGCTGCAATAATCCTTCAACTGTAGGAATATTTATTTTATTACTTTAATATTTTTTACTGGCGTAATATTCTTTTTCCCTCCCGTAATATTTTAGTACTAACAATCTTAAGAGCCTTTTTGGCTTTACGTTCAAAATATTAGCATAATTATAAGTCATGTCACAAGAAGAGTACATTAGCAACAATTTTGACGACTTATAATACCTGTGACAATAACACATATTACTCCGAAAATTATGTTATTAATTGCTACAAGTGCTTATATTCAATAATACTATTAACTTATAAATCACGTAGGAATACCATAGTTTTAAAGGTTAACATTCATTTTATTTTATTTTATTTTATTATGTATGTATTTTAAAATTTTATCTATACACTTTGCTTTTTTATGTTTAACATGTAATTTGTCGGTCTTCTTACAATATTTGTAATACAAAATCATACATTTGCCTATTAAATATGTTTATGTTTATATCGAAGGGGCAGGTTTGCTTCTGGCAACTTGTTGATGTAATTAATTGTGTTTTGTTTATTTTGACTTATGTAAAACTGTCAAGTTATAGCACAAATAAAGTATAATTATTTCCAAGTAATTTTCATGGATAAATTTGCATTAAAATTTTGTAAAATTTCCAAATCTATCCCCCATCTATAATTTATTTACTGCTGAATGATACTGTCCAAATATAATTTTACACTACCTAAGTACCGAGTGGTCATTTAAATTTTAGCTCTAGTTTTCCATGGAAATTTTTGCAACCTATAAGACAGGCGAGATTGGTGGTGATCTCGCTTTCCTTATTGGCTGCGAAAATTTCCATGGATAACAAGACCTGAAATTTAAATGATCGCTCGGTACAACATAGCGATTATAATTTTGTATTATTGTTGCAATTACTACTAACTATATTTAATTACATCATAAATCGTGAGAAATTTCTATATACGTGCAATACCGACTGAATTCCCTGAATTTTTTTCAACATATTTTCATCCATTCACCAATCTAATTGATTGGCAGCAGAACATTTAATTAGCAATTAGCTACCACTGATTTGTTTTCCATTTAAGTGGATTTCTAATTTTATGGTTTGCCAGCGTCCTTCATAGGCATTTAAACATCAAAGTAGAAAATCATTATTGTGCTCACTCATAATAATTACACATGCTTGCGTTCACTTTTCAAGAAACTTTCCCAGAAAACTGAAAATACGTCGAATCAGATTTTGCATTTCGTAAAAGAGGAATTATTTGGGTGTTCTTTAAGCATGGAGCTGCAATAATAAATATTGAGTAAATATGTCTTTCGAACGAATACCGCAGAGAAATAAACCAGCTTGTAGTAAATTCCTAGTAATTAATTTTTTCTAAACAATACTCAAACAAAAATACGTTATTTTTGTTAGTATTTTATCCATCTTACCAGTTATTTTTGATTGTTATTTGTTATTTTAAGTACTTACTGGATTTATACTAAATACTAGTAAGTACTTAAAATAACAAATAATAATTAAAAATACGTTACTTGGACAAACACCCATTGCTGTAATAGTATCTGTAAGTAAATTGCAGGTCAATAATTTTGCATTTTCAAGATCAAGATTTTCGCATATTATTCAACTAACTTGGTTTTTATTTCTATTACATTTTTTTCTGCAAACGAGAAAACGAAAAAGTGATAATTTTCACGTCGTTTACTTTTCCACTTTTTTTCAAAAAAAATGTTATTTTTTATTTAAATGAGGAAATAAGATGAGTTGCTGGTTTAATTTGAATTATAATTTGTCTGCTGTGCCTTAGCATTAATTGTACTTTCACAACGAAGGTTCTAAATATGCCAAGCATGAATAATTACATAGAAATGTCGGTGTCTGCGAATTCAAGGTGTAGCCTTAAAATTGCGAGCCTGCCTTCACCGTTGATAGCAGTCGAATGCAATAATGATAGACTATGAACAATGCATTATAAATTTTCAATACAATACAACACCGTTTTACATCAGGTACGTGCAATTAGCATTGAAATCGTGATATTATTACAGGGAGTCCATTGGTCTTTGTTGACAATAGTAAATTCTGCAGCATATATTAAACACTTGACATAGTTGTTTGTGTTGCAGCCGGCTATTAACTTTCTTGCAGCTCCCAATGGGTCATAGAATCGTAGAAGATGAAAGTATTGGTAAATAAAATGTGAGCCACATGTGTCCATGGCAATGGAAAACTGATTAGAGATGTAGAAATTCGCGAATGTTGCCTGTAAATAGTGATATCTGGGTTAGTAAAGCTGCAGAATCCGCAAGGTCAGAATTATGCACTTATCATTTTTGCCACTAATATCTGAATTTGAGTAAAGTTATACAAAAAGCCAAAATCCGAATGATATACGTATTTATTATTTTTTTGTGTAGTAACAAAATATGATTCACTGATATCTGAATTTGAGTAAAAGTACAGTATGTACAAAAGAAAAAAAAACAAGTCATAATGATACTTATTTAGCGTTTTTTTTTATATACATATATAGTGATATTTCAATAAAACATGATTCACTGAATAATTACCATCACATTTCCCGTGCAACAATCATCGAAAGGAATATTGTGAAAAAGCGTTCAGTGAAATCAATTAAACCTGTGGAACCTGTTACGCGCCGACACAGTTTTCTCCTCATCAATAACCACTATCATCCACGGGAAATTTGATTTATGGTCATACAATTACGAAGGGTTTACACGGAGCCTCTAGAAGAATATTGTGCGCCTATATAACGGCCTTCACACACGTAATTGCAATTGCATTGCAATATTGCGCCAATGTTACATAGGTATTGTGCATTAGTACGACTTCGTGGCACTTCTCCGGTTTCTCGGTCAATGAAAATGGTCCGTTGCCCTTCCTCGTATTGCAGCAGATTAATACCAGCGACGAACGCAATTAAGCTGTTAATTGTGTTTGTGTAGTACTAATTGCGTAATTGATTTTGTTCTGAATTCGGTGGCGTAAGAGAAGATTATAAACGGCGTCGCGAGCGATTAATAAATTGTTTAGACGCTTCCTCGGTGCTAGAACAATGCATACATTGTAGATAGTATTGTGTGTAAAATTTCGCAACAAGCTTCCTAGAGAAAATGCGTGAGTGCATTAGCGCTCGGGTTTCCCTATAATTTACTTATTTATAAACCAAAATATGTACATGCTTATGTATTTTAGAAGCGCTCGCCTGCCAAGAATTCCCCTGCTACTAAATAACGTTAGTATTGGTATTAAATTCAGGCTTGTCCTTCGTCTGGTTACCATCATTTACACTATTTTGTTACTAGATGTGCAATTAGTAGAATTATGTCGACATAATTCGTAAAAAAATTAAAATAATTCGTGAAAACCTGATAGGGCGCCTTTTTGTCCTAATTAGTTTACTCGAATTATTGGTAAGCAAATTTTTCTCTAAAATTTGGAATTATCATTAATTAATTTTGATATTTTGTACCTGTGGAGGCGCCGGGAACTAATATAAAATTATTTGATATTATGCAAAAATAATAGAAAATTTGATTGTTCTCTTTGAAAATGTTAGTACCTACATAATTCTTAATAGATTGACAGAATAATGATATTTTTACTAAATAGCTGACCTTTGCAGTAATTGTCATGAAGTTTTGATAAAATTATTTTATTAAACACCACCGAAATTTTACTAGAAATAATTGAAAATTTGGCAATGCAGAAAGCATAAGAAAGATGAACTCGATAAATGAAATTTTATAAAGATTATTTGATATTATAAAGTGTTGATTGAACATGTGGCAGTTTATCATTCAAATTTAGACAGAAACGACTGAAACTTTTTAGTTTCCAACACAATTTCAGCGATTGTAATCACTGAAATTATAACAGAGTAATTGAAAATTAGAAAAATACGGTATAACGAAATTATAAGTATAAATATAGTAGGTATTACGGAAACTTTTTATGGTAATTAATTAAAATTATGGCAAACAACTTAACATATGACCGACAAGTTGATAAAATTGATTGAAAATATAGATAGTTTGACGTAGTTTACTTGATTAAAATTAATTAGTATTTAGTAGTTAGTTAATAGTTGTTAGTAGTTTGAAGTGATAGCAGAATATTTGAAATATTCACTAAATACTTGAAATGTTGACAGCAATGAATGAATTTAGGCAAATACGAATAAAAATGCGCGAACCGAAAATTTGCTAGTCGACGAATTTTCGAATTAACTGAATAAATGGAATATTGGTAAAATTGTTTGATATTAAGCAGAAATCATCGGACATTTACCGGTTATCATTAAAACTGTGGAAATGTGTTGACAGGATACTTGAATTATTTTTTTATAAAATTATTTTATATTATGCAGAAATAATTGAAATGTTGACGTTAATCATTAATATGTTGACTGAATTATTATATTATTGTTGAATTCATTATACTGAATAAATATTATGTCGATACAATAATTGAAAATATATTAAAACAATTGAAATTTTGGTAAAATTACTTGATATAATGACAAAATAATTAAAATTTTTAGATTTATCTTTGAAATTTCGACAATAACAATAATATGTTTTCAAAATAATTAAAATTTTGGTGGAATAACTAAAATTTTAGCAGCTATCAGTGGCATTTTCACAATAATCATTATTATGTTGACAGAATAATTAAAATATAGGTAAAATTATGTTATATTATGAAGAAATAATCGAAAATTTACCTGTATCATTGAAATTGTGCCAGTAATCATTAATATGTTGACAGAATTATTGAAATTTTGATAAAATTATATGATGTTATGCAGAAATAATTGAAATTTTGACAATCAATAATATGTGGACTGAATAATTGAAATTTTGACCGAAAAACTAAAATTGAAGCTATTATCATTAAAATTTTGACACTAGTCATTAATAAGTTGACAGAATATTTGAAATTTTGATAAAATTATTTAATGTTATGCAGAAATAATGGAAATTTTGACATTAATCGTTAATATGTTGACTGAATAATTGAAATTTTGACAGAGTAACTGAAATTTTAGCAGTTGTTGAAATTTTGACATTAATTATTAATATGTTAACAAAATAATTGATTTTTTGTATATAAGTACCTATAACGGTATAATATAAGAGATCAGTATTTATTTTCATCTAATGTAGATTTTTCTTATTATAAAAATTCTATTAAAATTTTTATAGCTACTAAAATATTTTCTTTCAAATATTAGCCTAGAACGGTTTCCTGTTCCTAGGCCTATTTAAAATCAAACTCGGGATTTGGGGGTTTGGGGTGAATTTTTTTTGAAAAGAAAATCCTTTTTTCGTTGTTTGCGTTATTTTTTATCACAGTACGCTGGTTGTATACTAAGGCTAAAATCTAGCGTAAAAATTCAACAAAGATTCTCTAGGTTCACATATTGCAAAAAGGTTGGTTTTTTAAATACACCGAAAAAGTTACTTAGGTGTTACCACTTCAAGTGAAACATACTGTATGTGATATACAGGGTGAGTATTTTTCATTTTAAGCATTGGGATCTCGGAAACCACAAGACACAGAGATTCGGTTAAATGCGGAAAGAGTTGTCGTATTAAGAGTGTATGCAAGATATGCTTTTGTTTTTTGAAAAAATACAACAGTGTTTCAGTTATAATACAAACTTTTTTTTTTTTAAACCCAGTCATAGTTGGCTTAGACCTTTTTTAAAATTCATATTTTTTTCTCTTTATAGCGATACAAGGGTTGCTATACTTACTTTGATTAATAAAGGCCATCTTCGAAAATTAACTTTATACAAATTATTACTTACTTTGATAAATAAACACCATACTATTTGTATAATTGAGAGTAGCAAAAACAAAGTTTGCCATGGAAAACTTTTTTCCTCTTACTCCGAGAATTCTAATAATTTTGCTCTTCTAATTATACAAAATTCTATTCAAATAATACATCGAAAATTCCTGCATCTCATTTATTTATGAAAGTAAGTATAGCAAACCTTATATCGTTATAGAGAGAAAAAAATGTTCTTTTTAAAAATTTCAAAGCCAACTATGACTGCCATTTAAAAAAAAAGTTTGTATTATAACTTTTTTTTTTTAAAACAAAAGCATATTATACATTTTTGCATAAGCTCTTAAAATGACAACTCTTTCCTCATTTAACCAAATCTCTATGTTTTCTGGCTTCAGAGATCCCAATGCTTAAAATGAAAAAAAAAACTCACCCTGTATGATATTCAAAAACTGGCAATAAAAAAAGGATAATTCAGTAATAAAAAAAAAATAATCAGACAGTAAAATAAAGTCCGTAGTAAAACAGTAGTATGTTGGTTGGATTAGGCTATGTTAGGTTAGGTTAGGTAATGTGTTACTCGATTATTCTGTTAAATAATTTTTTCACTACTCAATCATTCATTTTATTATTTGTTTACTGCCAGTTTCTTGTTTTTTTTTTTAATTTTTACTTTAAGCTGAGAAAAATCATTATGGTTCCACAAAGCAAATTTCACATTGTGAACGATTTTTTTTTTTCAAAGTTAGTCAAATATCAAAAGTTAGTTTTATTAATAAAAACTAACCACGAGAAAAATAATCATAGATACGAAAAATTTGATATAATTAATAATAATTAATACTTAGAACATTGTAAATATTTATCATAAAAATAATAATTTGTTGCATGTTATAGAAAAGGTTCACATTGTTTATACTCTGTCAGTTTAAATAATTCATTAATTTTCATATTGTAGAAAGTATTTCAAATATGATATTAAGACACAGACAAAAAAAGTTAATTCAGCAGTAGAAAGACTATTTCCACAATAAAACCTTCATTCTGCATGTTAAGTTAGGTAAAACTAGAACCTTTATGTAATTCTCAAAATCGGACAAAAACTACTGTTGGTTTAGTGGCGGAGAAAAATTGGCCACAAATGACTACATCAATGATCAAATCAAATGATTAAATATCAGATCAATCAAATTAATTAAATTAAATGAAACTTGAAGCTGTCCACATTTTTAGCATCAAGTTTCACTTAATTTGAAATTATTTTAAATAAATATAATATATTAAAACATTAAGTTTTAATATATTATATTGAATTATTATGTATAATTTGTTTTAATAAGTACTTACTGGTATTTGTTTATTTATGTTATTATTTACTTTTATCGCCTGACTAGTTTCGGTTATAAAAAACCATCTTCAGAGGCATATGTATCTAATATTTATATATCCTGAACTTATTTGATATGTAATTTGAAATTTAATAGTCAGACGATAAAAATAAATAATAAAATAAATAAACAAATACCAGTAAGTACTTATTAAAACAACCTTAAATATGAAACATATTATGGTTTTAAGAAAATGTGTAATTTTCTAAATAAATAAAAAGCTACATGAATGCTACAATGCTACATATATTGCTACGTGATAAATTACGGTTTATCACAATTCGTAGTATGAAAGCTATGGAAAATAGAACAGAGATTCTGGAAGAATATTTTGAAATTTTTTCAATTACTACCATGTTTATGCATTTATACTTTTATGAAATTTCTATAGAAAATTAATTAATTCTAGAAAATTTATGATTCTTCTGTAAATTTTACAAATTTGGTTTATCACTACATTTGCTTATTTGTTTTCGTGGCTTTTACAAGAAATCTCATAAAATTTTAATAATGTGACAAATGTCCTAAGAATTTCGTCGAAATTTGCTTAAACATTTCATTGTTTTCGTTAAATTTTAATAACATGTCCAAAGATTTCTGAACATTTATAGACGACGCTTTAATTATTATAAATTACGTTGTTCATAAACACTGATACTTAATTTTCATCAAGTTTCGTCAAAATTTGTAAGAACAATTAAAATTTGTTAGTCTAATTTTCGTAACATTTTCAGAGATTCGCAAAAACAAATTTTAAATGCTTTAATTGATGTAAAAATATTATTTTTAGGAAATGTGTAATTTTTTAAAAACATGCTTTATGTAAGGTACAATTATTGTATATCTATCACAAGTAGTACAATTTTTTTCTGGATTTAGCATTTATATGAAATTTCCGTTTGAAATTTCTGTACGGTAAATTTCGAAAATTTCGTTGTCTACTACAATGTTGCTTTATTGTTTCAAGGTTTTTACAATAGTATCCACAAAATTTTAAAATTATGAAAAATATCGAAAGAATTTCGTCAAAATTTCTAAAAACAGAACAAAAATTTCATTGTTTTCGTCTAATTTTCATAAAGATTACAGAGATTTTTGAAACCACGTTTGAAATGCTTCAATTATTATATTTTGTATTCATTTAGTGATTTATACTGAATTTTCGTGAACTTGCTAGATATTTTTTTAAGCATATACTAAAATTTTACAAGAACCAAATTTCCAAAAATACCTCACAAAATTTATAAAATTCAAGGAACTTTTACAAACTTCACAATTATTGATTCAATTTTGAATGTGTAATCAGAAACTTTATAATTTTGTTGAGTTTACAAACGATTTAAAAAAAATAAATTTAAACTTGTGGTCAATTTTTATTTGTAACTTAATATTACAAGTTTACAAATAGTATAGGTAGTGTACAGAATGATTTTCGTAACATTTCCAGAGATTCTCGAAAACAAACTTTAAATGCTCTACTTGGTATAAAAATATTATGAAATATGAAATGAAATAAGATATTTTTTTAAGCATAGACTAAACTTTTATTTAAATTTTCAGTATTATTTTCAGCTTTTGAGCGATTGTTTGAATGACTACATTTTTATATAATGTTGTTGTATAATGTAATTTTAAATTCTTTTTGCAAATAGTAAATAAATAAGTGCCAAAATAAGATTTAAAAATTTTGATTTTGCCAACACTCCGTATAAGTCAATACGGGGCATCAAAATTTCAATAACTGCACTAGTAGTTTCAGACCAAGCAGGAATTATAATTCCTATAACATTTTTACTTAAAAGTAAAAATTTAAAAAAATCCCTTTTGTAAACTCAATCCGTGGACATACTGTATATGATATAACATATAACTTCAATAGAACTACAATATATCGTAAATTTATTCAGTTGTTAAGGGACAATTATAATAAATTTTACAAATTTCCATAAAATTGCAAAGAATTTTACTAACTTGAAATCAAATTTATCAAAATTCATATAAAGTTCCTAGAAATAGCTAGGAAGTATCAGCAAACCTTCTAAATGAATCAAAATATCGCTAAAAAAATAATAATAATATTTATTTATTATTATTAATTTAAATTTTATTTATTGTGTTTAGAGCTATACAGCATACACAAGTCAAAGTTTGGAAAGTATGTTGGTGAAGAAAAATATCACAGTTTTAACATCTGGATACACTAA
This sequence comes from Othius punctulatus, assembly GCA_951805005.1. Lineage (NCBI taxonomy): Eukaryota > Metazoa > Arthropoda > Insecta > Coleoptera > Staphylinidae > Othius > Othius punctulatus. Next base: position 93,669,240 of record OX638138.1, read on the forward strand.
TATAGTAACATACAAAGCTGTTTTAACATAAAAACAGTAGATAAACATACATACATTACAAAATGTTGTTAATATGTTAAATGTGTTAATTCATCAATACTGTACATTATTATTGTTTATTTAGCATGTCTACTACAATAAATATATTATTATTATTATACATGAAGTTCTTCAGAATTACACTTTTTTTTGCAGAATTTCATCCAATTCCTCTTATTGATAATAATAATAAGAATAATAATAATAATAATAATCTAGATGAGGGACAATTCGAATAAAACTTACTAATTTCCTTCAAATTCTAAAAAAAATATAAAAACTTTATCAAAATTTAAGAATCACACCAAAATTTCTAAAAAAAAAAAAAATATCTACATTACTTCATAAAAATTCTTTTGTTGATAAGGGACAATTCGAATAAATTTTATAAATTTCCTTAAGGTTATGAAAATTTCTACTAATTTCAAATACAATTTATAAACATTCACATAACGCTCCTTCAAGTTGCTATAGTAGCATCCGTAAACCTACCAAAAGTATCAAAATATCCCTAAGAGAGTTGCCTGATTTTCGGTGATTTTTTTCCTCAAATTCGCACTCAATTGTTACATTTACCAAACGTCTTAATGTAATAAATCTCATCGATCTTCTTGACTTATTAGCACTAACAAAATTTACAAAATTCAAGGAACATTTACAAACTTCACAATTAGTGATTCAATTTTGAATGTATAATCAAAAACTTATAATTTTGGTGAATTTAGAAAATTCACATATTTTGAAAATATTGAACACTTGTCGATTATAATTTTTAACTTATTATTACAAGTTTACAAATGGTATAGGTAGTGTACAGAATGATTAAAAAAAAAAACATAAAAGCCTTGCAAAATTCAAGGAACAATTAAACACTTTACACATTATTTTGTTAGTATCACATACAATTTTATGTAATACTAATAAACTAATGTGTTTTATTTATAATTAATAAAATGTATTACGAAGTAGACGCCACCACCATTCAAAATAAAAACTTTATAATAATTATTATCGATCCAATTTTGAATTTGTATCATAAACTTCATCATTTTTATGGAGTTAAATACTAACTTTTTTAAAGATATTGAAACTTTACTGTGGATTATAATTTTTAAATTTTTGTTACAATTTTACAACTGCTCTAATGTTATTGACATTTTAAAATCTGAAAATTGATGAATTAAAACATGATGATAAAATTGACGTGACATGCTATTTTCTTGTAAACGTAAAACACAGCAATTATGAATTTTGTTCCAAACTTTATCACCACACCGCATATAATTCAAAACGATTAATCTCAATTATTAGCTAACTGTAACTAGCGATTAATGTACTCCACAGTGGCCTCAAATAACCCATAATTGCGTACATAATTTAAATCCGGACTTAATAAAATCAGCGTGGGAATCACAGAACTAATGAATTCTGCCATATATCAAACATTCAGTTCCTGGAAACCCGCATTAACAAATCATCGCGGACGAGAAGCGAAAGAGGCACAACAAAAATAACAGATTTCTAAGTTTTTGTCTAAGCAACAGTTTCCCGCCTTCCCTGCTAAAAACGGACACATTTCATTCTGTAACGAATCCAATGACAATCGAAGCGTAACCAAGGCTCAAACTGAAAGTGCACCCAAGCCATACAACTGTGAAGTTCACCAGAGGAATACTACACCAAGGCTACATTTCTTAGATGTTTGTTCAGAGATTTGTAAAGATAGTGAAAATAATAACAATATTTAGTATTTTATTCAATTAGCTGGTATATACAGATGTGATAAGTCGGGGAGTCGAGAGAAACAGAAGACAAATCAAACAAGATATGATATTATTATAATTATATGAAACTTGTATCGAATTTAAAGATTTTCAAGATTAGGGATGGACATTATAATAATTAAATGAAACTTTGATCAATTTTTAAGGTAAACATAAACTAAAGTAATCAACTATTACAAATCCAATGGCGTAGTAATCTCAAAATTTTCACTTTTGTGTGACGTGTTTTGTGTGACGCGTTTTGAACATAGATATATTTAAAATTACTTTTTTGAAAAAAAAAACCTTTTCATACAATTTAAACCTTGCACATCCTGGATTTGATTTGGAATTTAGTTGAAAATAAATTTCCAGCAATTTTTTTTTGCGGTTTTCTGAAAATTATTTTGCTAGGGCAAGTCGTATGTGTCCCTCATTTGCATCATTGATTAAATTTAGAGTGAATGAACGATCATTGATAAATTAGATCTGCAAGTTTAAGAACCCAATATGGATATTATTGTCATGTGATGTAGATCACTTTTAGGCGGCAATTAATACCAATAGCAGGAGAAACAGGGCGGCGAAAAAGTGAGATTCAATAATATGAAATAATTAAGTTATTATTAAATATATCAGAACTTTCGTGTAATAAAAATGTGTTAATGAGGTTTTACTATCAAAATTAAAAATTTGAATTTTCAAAAACAGAATTTTAGTGTTTTGGTTTTAACGAGGCATTCCAAGTACAACTTGTGGCTCGAAATGTAATTATGAAAAGCAAACTCTTCCAAATGAAGAGCGAAGAACTGCAAGGCAACTGTTGCAACCGCACGTTTCAGGTCCTTCGGTTCTTAATTACTTTGCAATTACACGCGGATGATAAATAATTCTAAACATAACGAGCTGCTGCATCCTTACCTGCACCAAATACATCGCGTCCAAATATGGCAAAAGCTTATTAATTAATATCAGGGCACAATCTCATTCCTTGATTAACAACACGTGATACTGAGATATTTGCGGCCTGTAAATCGCCGGCATTGGAGTGCCTCCTTCCCTCGGAGCCACGTGCTTCGCTTCGCTCCTACTTTTGCGGCATTGAGAATTCGCAGAATCGCAGAGTTAATTGTTATGCAAGGCGATTGAGGCGCATCTCGCCGTCACTTTCGCCGCGTGTGGGATAGACAATGCCTGTTGGAAGAGAATTGGGATGATTAGAAGCACTGCGGACGTTAAGGATGTGTTTTGCAATTCGCGCACTGCAATCGGGCAATCATTAACAAGGCACTTGCAGCTCCTCTGCCAGAAGAAACGCACTGGCATTTAGCGCGGATTATACTAAATAATATGAAACAATCCGAGTCTATCGATTCGCTGCTATCGCCGCTGACCCACTTAGGCGCACCATGTGAGGTGGTTACTAAACCAATACTAATCACCAGAGGCGGGAAAATAAGCTTTAAAATAGACAAAAAGGCTCGCAAAAGGATTCGTAAAACTTCATGACAATTTTCCACCAGATTCCGGGGCAATTCTAAATTTTACAAAAGTTGCCCAACAATTTTCTATAAGATTTCTCGACAATTTTATTTTCCACTGTATGTATCAAAATCTATCAATATCTGTCTATATTTGAAGTCTAGGTGCGTAAATATGTAAAAAAATTAAATTAACTGTCATCGTGAAAATATGTTAAATTTTGAAATTAACTGTCAAATTTTTTAATTGTTACTGTCAAATTTAATTTAATTGTAACAAAAAAATCACTACAAATGTCAAAATCTATTAAATTTTCACTGAAACAGCCTAAATATGCATTTTTTTAATGCAACTGTTCAAATCTGCCAAATACTTCATCAGTGAAAATCACCTGCAACTATGAAATCGTCATATTTTCAACAGTTGACATCTATGAAGTTTTTAGAACCACCTTTGACAATGTGCAACATTTGCAACTGTAACTGTCAGAATTAACCAAAATTAAAATTGGAAAAAACCAATTTAACTATTTAAATTTGTAATCGTTTTATTGCATGTATCAAAATCTGTCAAATCTGGCAATTTGTCTACCGTTTATATTTTAGGTCAAAGTGTAAATACATTTTTTTTTAGTTTTTTTTTCATTTCATTTTTTTCAGTAAAAAATTTCAATTTCTACTGCCCAAAAAAAAATTACTAATGTCTAAATCCATCAAAGGACAGAAACAGCCTAAATCTGCATTTTTTTGTTTTACTTAAACAACATAAATCTGCATTTTTTTAAATATATATTCAACTGTTAAAATCTGTCAAATGCTTCATCAATGAAAATCAGCTGCAACTATCAAAAATAAAAATCGTTATAATTTTAAGTCCAGATTGATATCTGTGAAGTTTTTAGAACCAGCTGTGAAAATGTTTGAATTTTGCAACTGTAAATGTCAAAATTAACCAAATTTACCAATTTAGCTAAGTATTTAAAATTGTAATCGATTTATTGCATGTAACGAATCGCCTCAAATCTGTCAATACCTGTCTATATTTGTGAAGTTTTTGAAATCACCTATGAACACGTGTAAATTTTTCAATAGTTTATTTCAAAGTTAACCAAATTTACCGATTTAACTATTTAAATTTGTAACCGTTTTATTGCATGTATCAGAATCTGCCAAATCTGGTAATGGTCTATATTTAAATTCATAATATGAAAATATGTTAAATTTTGAAATCAACTGCCTAAATTTTTAATTTTATATTTTAGGTCAAAGTATGAAATATGTTAAATTATGAAATGAACTGCCAAAAATAGCAATTGCAACTGGCCAAAACTTTAAAAGAATCAATACAAATGTCTAAATCCATCCAATTTTGACTGCAACAGCCTAAATCCGCATTTTTTTTAAATGTATGTGTACAAATCTATGAAATACTTGAAATACAGTGAAAATCAGCTGCAACTATCATCAAAATCGTCATATTGTGTAAAATCTGGGAAGTTCTTGAAATCACCTATGAACATGTGTAAATTTTTCAATAGTTTATGTCAAAGTTAACCTAATTTACCAATTTAACTATTTAAATCTGTAATCGTTTTATTGCATGTATCAAAATCTGTAAAATCTGTCAAATCTGGCAATATTTTAGATTGAGGTATGAAAATGGTTTAAATTTTGAAATGAACTGTAAAAAATTTCAGTTACAACTGGCCAAAACTTAAAAAAAATTAATTACAAATGTATAAATCCATCAAATTTTGACAGAAACAGCCTAAATCTGATTGTTTTTAATGCAACTGTTCAAATCTGTCAAATACTTGAAATACATCAGTGAAAATCAGCCTTAACTATCAAATTCGGCATATTTTGTGAAACTGCGAAGTTTTTAGAACTACCGGTGAAAATGTGTAAATATTTCCATACTATACTAAAAAAAAAAAAAAAATAACCAAATTAACCAATTTAACTATTTAAATTTGTAATCGTTTTTTGCATGTATCAAAAGTTACCAAATCTGGCAATATCTGTCTATATGTTAATTCAAAATAAGAAAATATGTTAAATTTTGAAATGAACTGCAAAAATTTTCAATTGCTACAGTCCAAAACTTAAAAAAGTGTAATTACAAATGTCTAACTCCATCTAATTTTGACTGTTACAGCCTAAATCAGCATATATGTTTTTTAAGTGCATATGTTCAAATCTATGAAATACTTGAAATACATCAGTGAAAATCAGCTGCAACTAGCCAAATCGTCATATTTTGTGAAATCTGTGTAGTTTTTAGAATCACCTATGAACATGTGTACATTTTTCAATAGTTTATGTCAAATTTAACCAAATTTACCAATTTAACTATTTAAATCTATAATTGTTTTATTGCATGTACCAAAATCTGTCAAATATGGCAATATCTGTCTATATTTTAGTTCAAAATATGAAAATATGTAAAATTATGAAATAAACTGTCAAAAATTCCAATTGCAGCTGACCAAAACTTAAAAAAAAAATTACAAATGTTTAAATTCATCAAATTTTCACTGAAACAGCATTTTGCATTTGTTAAATGCAACTGTTTAAATCTGTCAAATACTTGAAATACATCAGTGAAAATCAGCTACAACTACCAAAATCGTCATATTTGGCGAAATCTGTGAAGTTTTTAGAATCACCTGTGAAAATGTATTACATTTTTAACAGTAACTATCAAAATTAAACAAATTTACTTATTTAAATAAACATACATGTTTTGAAAATTGTTTGTATTACGTGAGTTCCATTTATACGTTGTTTTGTTTCTGATATATTTTTTATTTGTCAATTATGATTTGTGTGTATATTATGTAGCTTTATGCTAATAAATATTATTATTATTATTATTATAAATTTATAATCGTTTTATTGAAACTGTTCAAATTTGTCGTATTTTCAAAAGAAACGGACCAATTCCGCTAATGTACACTGCTTTGAAATAAAACGTTAAATGGCATACATTTTTTCAAGTTTCCAAATCTGGTCAAGTTTTTCCTTTTAATCTGTCTAAATCTGCCCATGTTTTCAATTGCAACTTTTCTAAACTACCAAATTTCGACTGAAACTGCCATAAGCTGCCATTTTTTTCACTGCACTTACAAAAACTGTCAAAACTGCACATCTGTCTAATTTTTGGCAGAATGTATCATAAACTGACTGTTTTTTAATTACAATATGTCAATATTAGTAATTTTTTAGGCACAGTTGTGAAAATGTGAGAATCTGTTTTTTGTGTGAATGCAGCTGATCAAAGCTGAGAAACTTTCAAATCAATATGTTCGAATCCATCAAGTTTTACACAAAAACAGAGGAACACAAAAAAAGTATTATAAAGTAACTAGAAGGCTGACAGTTTTTTTTTAACTTAAATAGACAATTTTCCATAAGATTTCTCATGTTGCATGATATCTCTGGGCAATATTCTATGAGATTTCGCAACAATATTCCATGAGACTCTTTGTCACTTTTTTCACGAATTTTCAATCAGATTTGAAAAAAATGTCGAGAAATCTCATGGAAATGGAAATGGTCAATTTTTAATCAAATAAGTTTCAATAAGATTTCCCTATAATTTTTCAACAATTTTTCATAAAAGTTTATGTCACTTTTCCATCAGATATTCATTCATTCGATAATATTCTATGAGACTTTCTAAATTTTACAAAAGTTGCTAGACAGTTTTCTATGAGATGTTTCGACAATTTTCCAGGAGAATTCCCGGCAATTTTATTTTATACAAAGATCAACGACAGTTTTCCTAAGAATATTCATCAATTTCAATAAGATTTCAGATTTCGCCAAAATTTGAGTATATGTTATAAGTAAGCATATGGTATTAAGAAACTGCCAATAATTTTAAAAAGTGGCCTATGAAGGCTTAAACTATTACTGCGATTTTACGGTCAACAATAAATTGTCTAAAAATTTCTACGAATTCAAAAAAATTTCTAAAAATTTAAGTAAGCACATGACATTAAAAAACTGGCAGTAATTTTAAAACGTAGTTTATGACGGTTTAAATTATTACTGTGCTTTTACTGTCAACAATAAAAATTAGAAAAATGTGTCCAGGTAAACACATAAATAATATATAATTCATGGATATGATGATACTTTCACAAAGTAGATTGGTGGCTAATAAAATTTGTACTCTCACTTAGCACAGATTTTGGCTTTGCCACATTCTTCCCGAGCATATGAAGCGATAACTAGGTCCTAGGCATTAAAAAGTAAATGGTTATGACGAATTTAATGCCTCAAATTATGCCGGATTTATTGAGAAATCGTTAAAAAAAAGTAATCATCGCTAGGTGAACTAGTTTTAACCGTGTCCAATACAGCGGTACACGTGTAAGTTTTGCATATATTACATGAATACGTTTTTTTTGCGTGCGAAACTGGAGCGGATACTTTTGTATGGTAATTAATGAACCGCTCATAGATTAATTGGCGTTATGTATTGAAAGACGTTGTACTAAATGTTAATTGTCTTCTTATTAGCCGCGAAGACATACGAAGAATATAGAGCGCAGAACGATATTTCGCTTTTGGTACAAAATTATAAGACGATAGAACTTTTATTGCAAAATATTAAGGAGAAATTCCATTGGTTGTATATAAGACATACGAGTCATTAGAAGGGATTATATAGGAATCATATTAAAAAAATAGAATATTTATATGATTACAATCAATGATGACAAATATTTGTAATCGTAATTAATGGGTTATTTATATGAAGAATTATTAATTTGGGAAACAATCCATAAGACGATTTTTTTTTCTTATAGTTTATTTATTATGATTATCATAAGTGCTCTTAATTCTACTTCCACATCCAGATTTCATAGAGAGAACAATCTTTAATAGGCTATTGGCCCTCGGCCTTTCTGCCGCTTCGGATGTCATTTGGCCATTTATGAAAATAAAATTTGCTTTATTCGGAAACCGGCGAGTTCTCCGCGAAAATATTTTTGGAAAGCATTTTTTTGTCGAAAATGAAGCTTTCTAATGATAAATTCTTTTAATCATCAATTGTCAGAAAAAATAGGATTGTTTGATTTTTTATTACAATTCAAAATTGCATTAAAATATTTTTCATTTAATTTGTTGTAAGTATGAACGTTGCTTTCGAATAGTATGTTTTACAAAGAGGAGTCTTGTCATTATGACAATACCATGATTAGTAATAAAAAAAGTAATATTAAATATTTACTAAGAACAGATATATAGATATACCATGATTAGTAATAAAAATATCATATATTTTACTAAACCATAGATATATACATAGAGATAAACTATACATAAAAAATAACAAAAACATAAGCTTTCAACACGTATTGATTTTGTCTGAACGCACATACCCATAAACCTCAATTGCAAAAAGTTACTAATCTTCTACAGGCATAAATATTTGCTTGTTCTACTATTACCTAGAAATATTTCGTGTGCTTAGTTACTACCTTAGATACATTTGATTGGGAATACAAGATAACAAATCAAATTTGGGAGTGCCAGCTTATCTTTCTGCACAACATTTAATGAAATTCAAGGTAATACATCACATGTTCATTTAATTCGTCAAATCATCAACATTTGATTAACATTTCGTCATGGCTCATTTTCCATAAAAATAAGCTGCTGAGAAATGTAGCAACGACATTTTATGTCAGTGATTGCGTCCCGAAAATGGCCCATTAATTTTTAGTACAATTTTTCTCATACCTATAAACTGAAATCACGTGGTTCGTCATCGAAATCTTCCAAATTTTTATATCCAGCTGAGAAATCAAAGTGTTAAATTTAATTTTTTTTTGTGCTATCAAGTATTCAATTGTAATTTTTCAAATCTGATACATTTTTAGTTGCATCTGTAATTTTATTTGCTTTATGCACATGTCCAATTATGTAAAACTTTCATGTGTAGTTGTCCAAAACTGTCAAATTTAGACTGAAACTGTCATCAATTTTTAAACTGCAATGACAAATCATCGAATCTGTCAAATATTTGGTGTCATAAGAATATGTCCCAAGTTCAGCATATATCAAATTAACTCAAATTTTCAACTGCCAATACTCTACAATCTTCTACAATCCGCCAATAGTCATTTAGAATAGAATAATTTTATTAGGTCAACGTTTCAAACTGTTTCATTTTTTAAATGTCAAATTGACATTTTAAGGTCAATAAAAAATTTGAAAATGTATCTGATTTTCATATTTGGACCTAAATTCATCAATTTTTTTACTGAAACAATGATATCTACAAAATTTTCACCTACAACGTGGAAAATCGCAATAAGCTTTAGCAATGAAAATCGGACCAGTTTATTTAAAATTGTTACTTGAAGCTAGGGAAAATCATTATGATTCTAAAAGGCAAATTGCTCCAAATAACGAAGTAATATAACAATATATAATATAATATAATAATCAAAACATTATGAGTAATATGTTATTATCTCAAAATAAAATCCAATGTTGGTTTAAAACTGAAAAATATCCAATAGAAGAACTTTAAAAAAATTATATATATATATATATATCTACATCTATCCTTGTTATACCGAACCATGCAAATTTGCCAAATTTTCACCTGCAACTTGTAAAATCTGTGAAACTTCAGAAGTGAAAATCGGACCAGTTTTTATTACATTTGCACTCTTTACACCGTTTACACCATTTACATTTACACCATTATGTCATTTTTATTTACAACCATCAAAATTGTCACATTTCTCACTTTTAGTTTTTAGCAGCAGCTATGAGAATCTGTAATATTTTCAACTAAAACTATAGAAATGTGCCAATTTTTGGCACATTAGTTTCCAAATTTGTTTAATTTTCAAATGAAACTTTTTACACTAATCAAATTTTCTAATGTAAATAACCAAGTTTGTCATATTTTACAACTTTGCTAATTTTCAATACATAAAAATACATATTTAGTATTTTTTTGATAATCTAAGGTTTTTTAAATTTTTATTCAAACTAAACTATTCAAACTGTCTAAATTTATCAAATTTTCAAATGTAACTGATGAAATTTGTCAAATTTTTCACTCCGGATGTGAAATTAAAACAAATTAAATTCCATATATTTTCTGATCTGTCAAATTTTCAGTTGTAAATTTTTCAAATCTCGAAAAAAATTTAACTGCGTCTGTCAAAATCTGTTAAATTGTCAATTCCAATCAAAATCTGTCAACTGTCGACTGAAACTGGTATAGTCTGCTTATTTTATAACTACTACAAACATGTGCATATATCAAAATCTATTAAATTTCAACTGAAAGTCGCATAGTCTGTTAATTTTTGCCAAATTTTCACCACCAACTTCTAAATAAAAATTAAAAGTCTAAGTAAAATATGTTAAACATGTAGCTTCAGAAATGAAAATTGGACCAGTTTTTATATATCAAATATTTTGCGGCAGAAGAGAAAATCTGTCCTATTTTCAACTACAAGTACTGACAAGACTGAAACTAGCATAGTCGTCAATTTTTGCCAAATTTTCACCAGTAACCTATAAAATCTGTTAAACATAGATCATACACTTTAGAAGTGAAAATTTGACTAGTTTTCTTTTATATTAAATATTTACCTTCAGAAGAGAATATCTGTCAAATTTTCAATTATACGTATCAAAATCGGTCAAATGTCGACTGAAGCAATCATACAGGTGTATTGCGTATCAAAAAAAGGTTAGCAGCATCACATTCAAATGTCAATTGCATTTGTGACATATTAGCATGTGACATTTGAATGTGATGCTGTCAAGTACCGTATACGCAACTGCTCACGTTTTTCGATAAGCAATAATACACTTGCATGACTGCTTCAGTCGATACTTGACAGATTTTGATACGTATAATTTAAAATTAGACAGTTATTCTCTTCTGAAGCTAAATATTTAATACAAAAGAAAACTGGTCAAATTTTCACTTTTAAAGTATTTGATCTATGTTTAACAGATTTTACAGGTTGCTGATGAAAATATGGCAAAAATTGACGAATAGTCGACTAGACGTACATCTCTTTTTGAATTGAAACTTGTCAAATCTGTAAAACATTTGGCTTCATAAGTGATATATGTTTAACTTTCTGTGGCAAACTACATGTATCAAAATTTATTAAATTATCAACTGCAACTGACCAAATGTGACAACATTTGTCAATATTTTAAGTGTGAAAAGATGTTAAATTTTGCAATGAACTGTTTAAATATTTAAATGCAAAGTTTAGAAATTTTATTTACAAATGTCCAAATCCGTTAAATTTAGACGCATACAGAATAAATCTGTATATATAAATATATTTTTTTTTTTATTCAACTGGTTATCTATGAGGCATACTGATTTACAAATGTCCAAATCCGTTCAATTTAGACGCATACAGAATAAATCTGTATATATTTTTTTTTAATTTCAACTGGTCAACTCTGTGACATATTGTGAAAATTGGGCGGGTTTTTAGCTGTAACTATCAAAATCGTCATATTTTCATATCGTTTTTAAGTTTTTAAAAGTACCTGTCAGAAGTATAAAATGACCACCAATATGGACCCAATTTCCTATTTTTCTATTTATATTTGTAATTATCTTATTGAAACTGTCCAAATATGTCACATTTTCAGTAGCACCCGATCAAGTCTGCAAATTTTAAACTCGAGCCGTGAAATGAAAATATAAAATTTTTGGACTGTCAAATTTTCAGGCATAATTTTTCAAATCTGATAAAGTTTCAATTGCAATTGTTGTGTCAAATGTTCAATTGAAATTTTACAAATCTTGCCAACTTTTCATTGGACAAGTCAAAACTATTAAATTTCAATTTATAAAATTGTAAATAGTGCACATGTCCAATTTTCAGCTGTCAATATTTAGCATTGTTTGTTTAGGTATGAAAATGTGAACAACTATTTTTTTTTCAATGCAACTGTTCAACATTTCAATTGCAAAGGTCCCAATCCATCAAGTTTGACAGTAAAGTAGCAAAAAGTATCAATGTTTATCTGCAACTGGCGAAATCTGTTAAATACTAAGCTTCAGAAGTGAAAATCGGCTTAACTGATCAACTTGAATATACATATTTAAGCTCTTAGTAAAACTTAGGAGTCTCCAGTTATTTTTGTGTGGAAATTTGATTTTGTTTTATCGAAACTGTCCAAATATGTCATATTTTCAAAAATTTGATTACGTTTATTTGAAAATATTTCAAAAACAATGGTGATTATAGGAAACTTTTATTCAGGGGGAAGTAGAAGTTTTTCGTTCATTTGGAAATATTTCAAAAGCAAAGGTGATATGAAAAAAATTTAGCCAAGCACAGTGCAAGTTTTTTTCGTTAATTTGGAAATATTTCAATAACTATGGGAATTATGCAAAAAACATAAGACCACAATATTGTTTTAAATTAAATGTGTAGTCTTTAGTTAATACAGGACGCTTATACTTCGTCATACATTATGCATAAATAAATAATGTTTTTTTTTTACTTTGTTGGAATCACACTTTATTGTATTAAGGTGACTATAGTTTCGACCACATTAGCTGGATTATCATACTTGTAATACCCTGAGCTTTTAATTGAATTTTTATCATTTTTGTTCTTCAAGATTTTACTACTTCATTAATTATAATAAGGATTAGGATTAGGATATTCGTTGTTAAGCAATATTGCTTTGTTTGATTAAGAACGTTTGAACGAAGATAAGTTGTAGATACATACTTGTCGTTCGGATGATTGACAAAATTTAGTTTTTTCTGAAAATGGAAGTCATGTGCTGTGGTGACTACATCTCCATATTTTTAAATAATAATAATATTTATTGCGTACTCAATACCATTAGTGATAGTACATTGCAATATAGACATAGATTTAAACTAAGACTTCAACATACGTATACATTTCAAACCTGTATTTTCTTCTCATCGTGATTACGTTGATTAATCACAAGTGACTTTATATGCATTAATTCTAGTAAAAGAATAGCCGCATTACGTGATACAATAGAGAGTGTCGTTAGTTAGTGACAAAAACTCTTCTTACTAAGTAAACCGGGCTCCACTTTTTTACACCCAACAAATTATCCGTAATTAGGGTTAAGTTTTATTAGGTCCACGGAATAATTGCAGGCAGGCACGTAGCGTTACGAAAACTTTAATTGAATTAAATTCTAGCCGCATTCCGCTTAATTAGCGCTATCTCGCGAGCGACGCGCGATAATGGCGTATGACTTAATTTGGCGTCATCCCATTACACTATTCGACAGTGGAAGAAGATCCATCGCCATGGGAATATCTATGCGGCGGGAAGCGATTAGAAAAGTAAAACAACAAAAGGAGTTAATTGCGCCGGCCGATATGGAAAGAGGGCCGATAGAATAACACTTTTTATTGTGTTATTAAATGCATGCCGGGCTAGCTGCTGGCCGATGCCACGATGAGATGACCCACAAAGTGGTGTATGAATTTTAATTTGTGCTATGGCGTGAGAGGGAACTGTTTCAGACGGTGCTATGGCTCGGATTTTTGATGGTATCAGGCACTGGGATTACAATGCACTAAAGTAGGGCTGAAATTAATAAGCTGGGGCAGGGGTCGGCAAACTACGGCTATTTGTTGCGCAAAATAAGCATCGAAGCATTGCTTAGAGAAAATTGAAACTGGATCATGAAATCGTGGGCATACAAGAAAAGTCAAAAATTGTCAGAAAACGAGTTGAGATGATCAGTACTATAAAATTTCATTGTATTTATCAGGAAAAAGTTTCTAAGCTGTATCATCGTTTACTGGAATGTTAATAAAAGCGTTGCTTAAACAAAAAAATATTCAAAAGTCATAAGAATTTAAGTCATTTGAATTTTCAAATACATTTATCTCGAGACTGTCTTTTTTGACGTAGTCACTTTTTCCTTTACGCCCATGAAATAATAATTATTTATGATACAAGTTCGTAAAGTGTACAAAAGAGCACTACTTTACAAAAATGCATCATTATTGTGAAAACCGGCTAAAATTTTATGCAAAATACTATTTTTTTTTTTAATTGGTGAGTGACTGAATTGGTTGTAAAACTTATTTTACGCACAGGTTATTTTTTACGCACTTGTGCTAAGAAGCATCACTTTACGCACTGTGAATAGTGCGTAAAAACTTTAACGCACTGTCATAGAGAAATATTGTTTGGGCAGGCAGGCCGCCGGAAAATCAATCCCAATTTGTGCTGTATCAGCACACTACATCAGCACAATCAGCACATCAGCACAATTATTGCATTCTTTCTTATACATGTAGAATTGTAGATAAAATATTCTTAAACGAGCCATGTTATAAATGAGGTTTGCAGAATGCGCAAGTATAAGCCAGATACAATTGAATCCTATGATTTATAAATATAAAATCAATCGATAAAGATGCATGTCAATTTCATTAGTTGCTCATGATTTATTCATAAGGCCATCGAATATGTATTTATTCCATCAATGTTATATCCAAATGATATATGGATTAAATATTCAATAATGCAACGCGTATAAAAACAAGAGAAACTGCATCCTCATTCGATTAAAGCAGTGTTTCTCAACAGTTTTTCAACTTGGACCTGCAAACGACTTAAAAAAAGCGCGAACTTTAAAGAAGGTAATGGAGGTTTGTATCAAAAATAGATGTATTAAAACACTATATATTACAAGATAATGAATGGAAGGTGTCAAAAAAATGAGTTCAGAAAATATGAGATTTTCGTATCTATTTTACTTAAGACAAAAATTTTTATTGGGGTATTTTTTTATAAATCATTTATTTATTATTATTTGTTATTTGTTGAGCCGAAACTAGTAGGTAAAATAAATAAATACTAGAAGATACCACACACTAGTTAAAATAACAAATAACAAATAATAATCAAAAATATCTGGTAACATGGATTAAATACTAACAAAAGATTTATGCATTATTTATTGATCTATTTTTTTTTTTAAGAATAAAGACAAAGTTTCATCAACGTACGACAGAAAATTTTCTAATTCTAATTTTAAGATTTATTGATTTTAGAATATCCTGTATTTTAATTTCTGAACTATGTTCGCGAACTCTTGCGATATTTGTATGAAACAAAAAGTCGTCAAAAATTTGGAAAAAGTAAGAATTTTTTTTTGGCATTTTATATTTTGTTTATTGCTGGACACTCAGCGATTTTATTAAATAATTACTTGAAAGCCAATGATTTCTTTTGTCAAAATATCTTACCTACTAAAAACAATTTTTTTTAAGACAAGTCATCAAAATTTCAGAACATTATAGAAGAACATCCAAATATACGTGAGACTATACTTTTCGGTTAGTTATTCTTTTAATTTTTTTGTCAGAATCCTTTGCGAATTTTTGAAATACTTGAAAGAAAATGATAATTTTTCATTACATACGTGTATAATTTATTATCATTATCATATGATCAGGCAATTTTCATACAGATCAGTACTAATTAGTCTCGAATTAGTAACAATAGATATACAGATGAGTACTAATTTAGTATAGCATCAGTAACAATTGATATACAGATCAGTACCTACTATTTTAGTGTTGCATCAGTGACAACTGACATAGATATCAGTAATAATTTAATGTCGTATCAGTGACAATTGACGCAAATGTAAATGCCAATTGAGAGCAATATAGGTATCAATTAACAAATGAATTACTTTACAATTGTTGTATTATTAACAACTGACATATCAGTGATCAGTGCTCAGTAACAGTTGATATACAGATCAGTAGTAATTTATTGTTGCATCAGTGACACTTGTTATACAGATCAGTACTAATTAAGTCTTGAATTAGTAACAGTTGATACACCGATGAGTACTAATTTAGTGTTGCATCAGTATCAATTGATATACAGATCAGTACCTACTAATTTAGTGTCGCATCAGTGACAACTGACATAGCCATCAGTAATAATTTAGTGTTGTAGCAGTGAGAATTGACGAATATGTGAATGCCAATTGAGGCCAATATTAGTATCAATTGACAAATGAATTACTTTACAATTGTTGTATAATCAACAACCAGGGTTGGTGTGATTTAAAGAAATTGATTTAAACCATGGTTTAAATCAAATGATTTATTTTAAATAAATCATTAATTTAAATCAAAACTGATTTATTTTAAAATTAATCACCGTTCTTGCACTGTTTGTGCATTCCAATAGGTGTACAATTAAAAATATAATGTAACTATATAGTCAGCATGCTGTAAAATAGATAATTGAATAGAAGTACAATAATTTCCTTTCTTTCCATTTTTGGTCCTTCACATTGGTAGGGGGTAGGTTTGTGTTATGCATTTTTTTAACCTCAATGACGTCATTCTTTCGAGAACAAGCCCTGGGCTGGTTGCCCGACACATTAATGTTTATTCCGTTAAGTATGTCATTTATAAAAAAACTTTTCTTACAAAATATGTTTCTTTTTAAAATACCTATCCAACGATGTCACATACGACCTAGGTTCCCATTTAAAATTCTGAAGTTGAGAGCAGTTACGCCTACTTCCGGTTACTTCCGGAAATCGAAACAACCTCCATTAAATTCTTCAGGTAGGCTTTTGTTATGATATTTTTTTCCCCGAACTTCTAAGACGTCACATTACCGAGAAAAAGACCTGGGACGGGTGGTCTGAATCACCCTGTATTGTATACGTGTAACAGTTGCAAAAAAATGACAATAATCAAAATTGGTGAAAATGTATTTATTTATTTATTCTTCATATAAGTTTATAGTTTTGCTAAAATACCTAGGCCACGAAATCCTTTAACATATTGGAGATTAACCTGCCTCGGCGACAATTATTCTCTGGGTACCTTAAAGAACGGTTTCAGGGCCTTAAAAATGTTAATGCAATTGTTTACACTTGTGTTGAAAGGCACACAAGTTTAAGCATGTACTTCATAAAATCCTTTCAAGTTTGCCTTGATTGGGAGTTACGACCCAATTCAGACATTTGTAAACATAAAACGCAAAGCAAACTTTACATTTCTGCGCAATAATGTAGCACTAATTAATCTGAGTAGTGGCTCATGTAATTAATTTAGAAGCTTACAAAACAATTTAAGAAATCGCGACAAAAACACGAAATTTGCTTAACGATCGTACATTCACGCTCCAATTCAGTGTATTGCTATCAAGATAATGCCGCCGAAAGTCGCTAAAACGTACGGCCGCAATTACAAGTTACATGTGACACCGAAAGGAATAATTAACTTTCGAGCGTTTCCAAACGATGCGCTTTTTACTCTCCGACAATAAAACGGCCCTCATATCGCGCTCATTCATCGGCTCTCTGTAATAGAGAATCTCTAAGCAAATTAGATAATTAAGTAATGGGCGAGGGTAATCGAAGCAGAGCAAATAGAATGCAGGAAGATGTGCGCGTAGAAATCCGAGTTTAACGTATTACCGGTCACGATTTCACGCTTTGCAATAGATTTAATGAATATGCATTAACGTGCATAAGAGTATAAAAGCAGCGTGATTGCTTTGTTGTTATTAAATGGGGTTTAATGAGACGAGCGATGAGCGCAGACGAGCGAGGAATTCCGCCTACCCGTTGAGCCGTACTAAGCAATTCCAATATACCACTCGCCTAATTGCGGGCAATTTCCTGATTGGAAAATGATCAGATAATAGAAGATGCGCCCCGACAGAGTGAATTAAGCTATTGGTTCGAGTAGGTACCACGCAAACAGCCGTTGGAAAAGGTAAAGCCGCGGCGATTAAATTTGAATAACATTAAGTCGAATTGGTCACCTACATAACTCCTTTGGGCTAGACGAGAAGGTATTTAAGAGTCGCGGGACATCACCTCCAGGCGGAGAAATTACTACGTTCGTTATCCCAGCGCGACTCCGCATTCATCTTGTGCCCGTAAAAATTTCTGACACAAATTTTCAATGATCATATGCATTGTATGAATCTACATACATTATGGCGCTCGGGATTGTCGCATTGTTGCGGACACCATTGTTCTTAATAGCCTTTAGATGTTCTATGAATAATTTGTTCGTTTACATTATATGCATGCGGAGAAATGTTTTTCATGTTGTTTTGAAATGAAAATTTTGATAAATGCAGCGAAGTAGAAAGAAATAAAAAGTTGTAACACAAGTTGTATCTAAATGATTGTTGTTACGTAATAACTTCAATTCAATTGTGCCGCCTTTCAAATTTGTATACCGTACTATTTGAGAACTGTCATTGTCAACCATACCTGTTAACTGTCAAACAACATAATACAATACTTTGTTAAAATGTACGCTGATCAAAAGTACACTTTTATTGATGAGGTTTACTTTCGTAATGGACGATTTGAAAATGGAGAATGGATTTATTCAATTCCGGAGTGCTTTCGTTAATTTTAACAAAAGTTCCCTGACCACCAATTTGAATATTCGGTATTGTCAATACATATTTCATGAATAGTGCACCGTTTTAGGGAAACTGGTAGTGTTCAGAAAGTTCAGAAATGTTCGTGAATTCGGCTCGAAGTAAGCCCTCAAGAAGCAATTCGTAAATTGGCTATGCAGGCTGGAATTCCCTCGAGCACCCGCCGTAGAATTGTGAGGAGGAGGTTGAATTTATACCTTTATACGGTCTCAGTGGTGCAAGAATTGTTGCCAGTGGATCCTCAACGCCGATTGAGTTATTGCCGATGGTTTATGGAAAACTTAAATGACGATCGAATGCTCGATTTAACATTTTTCAGTGGTGAGGCTTGGTTCCACCTATCAGGTTATGTAAATTCACAAAACCTTTGGGAGGCTGGAATGCTGAAAACCCTCATATTTTTGTGGAAGCACAACTATATCCTCAGAAGGTTGGAATTTGGTTGGCCGTGTCTCGCCGTACAATAATATATTCTTTCATAACACAATCAACGGTGAGAGATATCGGCAACAAATTTTCCAGCCTTTCATAGACCAATTAGATGAATAATCGCAAAAAGGATATTTCCAAAAAGATGGTGCAACAGCTCATACAGCCAGAGCAACGCTATCGTATCTGCAAGAACTTTTAGATAATGGACTAATTAGTCTAGGACTATGGTCGGCACGCTCTCTAGATCTAACTCCTCTGGACTACTCAATTTTTGGATATTTAAAAGATAGAGTTTTCCAAAGAAGACTACTTACGTTGGAAGAGTTAATGGAAGTGATTGGCCCCGGCGAAATTTCACAATTGCAATAATAGAAGGGAGCGGAGTTAACGATTTTGTTAAGAATTCATTTAAGTCGGGGAGTTAGGACGCTGTAAATTTAAGATCAGCTACACATGAATTTTTAATTAAATGACCCAGTAAGCAGCACAAGAAATCGTCTAGTTTACTCGGTGGCTGTAAATCCTCTTTCCCTATTGCGTTAACTGTATGCTTCACATTTAATAGAGAAATCATGAAAATTTGAAATTACTTGGAAACTTTCACAAAAGTCTCTAATGTTCAATAGAAAATAATCAAAAACTATGAAAGATTTAGGAAATATCATTAAAATTCTAAAATATTGCTTCAAAACCTGTAAAAGCTTTTGCCAAAATATTTTTTTTGTTAGAAACGGTCCACCCACCCAGTATTTCACATTTAATACAGAAATGATGTAAATTTCAAATTACTTGGAAACTTTCACAAAAGTCTCTAATGTTCAATAGAAAATAACCAAAAACTATGAAAGATTTGGGAAATATCATTAATATTCTAAAAATGCTTCAAAAGCTCCAGAAGCTTTTGCCTAATCAAATTTTTCCATTTTCTGCATTTCCTGCAATTTTTTGTAAGAAACAGTCCATACAGACATGGTCAAAAAACTTAATTTTGTTTTGTATAAGTAGTTAGTTAATTGAAAAAAAATATTTTGTTGTCTAACTGCACATTTTTTTTAAATATTTATCAGATTTTACAACCGTAACAGAGTGATAAAATATTTAATGCGGAAATGATGAAACATTGAACTTACTTGAAAATGTTCACATCAGTTTATATTTTACAAAAGACTCTAATGTTCAATAGAAAACAACCAAAAACTATGAAAGATTTGGGAAATATCATTAATATTCTGGAAAATTGCTTCAAAAGGTACCTCAAAAAATAATTGAAAAATAATAGTTGATTGATGAAGTGTGACAGAATAATTGACATTTTAGAGAAAGATTTGAAAGACTGACCGGAAACATTTGACAAAATAAGTTAAATTTTGAGAGTCATCGATAGTTGATAGAACGATTTAAATTTCATAAAGAAATAATTTAAAAAATGGCAGTTAAGCAATGAAATTTGACAGAAAAATATTTTTTTTATGGAAATATCTATAAGATTATTAGTAAACGGCAAAATTGTGACAGATATAAATGTAATTTTGATAGTTAGCCATTAATATTTGACTGAATAAGTGAAATGTTGACAACCAATGATATTTGACAGAATAGTTAAAATTTCATCCAGAAATATTTGAAAAATTAACAGTTGATTAATCAAATGTGACACAATAATTGACATTTTAGAGAAAGATTTGAAAGACTGACGGTAAACTTTTGACTAAATAAATGAAATTTTGAGTCATTGATAGTTGATAGAACAATTTAAATTTCTTAAAGAAATAATTGACAAATTGGCAGTTAAGCAATGAAATTTGACAGGAAAATATTTTTTTTAATGAAGATTTCACTTGTTCAGTCAAATATAAATGACTGTTAAAAATACAATTAAATCTGTAAACATTTCGCTGTTACTGTTAATCTTATAGATATATATATATATATATATATATATATATATATATATATATATATATATATATATATATATATATATATATATATATATATATATATATATATATATATCGGTTTACAACGTCTTCCGACGTCTTCCGATTTCCAGTCTCCATCCGTCTCTGTCCATCCATAAGTCCTCTTCTATTTCTCTCTCTCTCTCAGCTCTTTATCCACGTCCTCTCTCCAGCTCCTCCTGGGTCTTCCTCTTCTCCTTCTTCCCTGTGGTGTCCATTCCCATATTTGTTTTGGTAGTCTTTCGTCTGTCATTCTTTGTACATGTCCATACCATCTTAGTTGGTTTACTCTGATGTCCTCAATTATGGTGTGTGTTACTCCCATGATTTCTCTTATCCTGTCATTGGTTATTCTCTCCATTCTGGACCTCCCAGCAGCTTATAGATAATCTTATAGATATTTCCATAAAAATGTCATTGCTCAATTGACAACTTGTCAATTATTTCTTTGTGAAATTACAATTGTTCTGTCGACTATCATTGACTTTTTCAAAATGTTACGTAATTTGTCAAATATCAGTGACAATTTCCATTCTTTCTGCTAAAATTTCAATGTTCCTATCAATGTCGTGAATATGACTGACTACATATTATTCTGTCAAATTTCATTGATTGACTGTTAATTTTTAAGATAATGCGTACAATAAAATATTAAGAGCTTAGTTTCGGGACGTGCACTAATCAAACATTATGTGTTCCGGATATTTAGTATAATTTGACAGTACTCTGGATCGCCTGTTTCAGCGCGCATTTCAAGACCCGATATGGATAAAGTAACTCCAATAAAGGCAAAATTTGGACTGGACTTGGATCAAGGGCTTGTACCTTGGCTACTCTAATTAGCCATTGCAGCAGAAGTTAACAGAAATCGTAAATGTTTGCCGAACCATAACTCCTCAAATGCTAATCAACATTTTCAACAATAAAAGACGACTGGTGCAAATGTGTTTACAAGCAAATGGTACGTACACATTTGAACACCTGCTTTGATTATATACTTTATTTATTAATTATGTTGTCTAAATCTTTACTTATTTTTATGTTTTTGTTTATTAAATAATTTACTTTGTTTACTTTAATAACTTTATGTTATTGTTTTATTGTCTACTAGTCCTTAATTTGCAATAGTAAAATATTTTGAAACATTATCAGATTTAAAGCGGAGCAATTATTAGATTTGTCGCAGCTCGTTTATTACATTAATTCCTGCATGATTTTCAGTTTACTGCTTGTTTGTGCCATGGAGTAATCTGCCCCAGTTGGGGATGTTGCCCGTGAGGACTTCATTTCATGCATATTTGGTTATTTTTATGTACACACAATTTAGGAATGCCCTCGATTTTAAAAGTAAGGTTATAATGTACATTTAAACTCTTGGGCCTTTAAGTAATTCTTCATTGTAGTCTTTTCATGTGCTTGGAAGCCGCAAATATTGCTGAAACTAATAATAATTTAGTATTTGAGTAGTCAAATCTCAAATGCCACAATAGAAATTTGAATTGCATGAAGATAGCTTTTATAGCCATCTTCATGAGTAATGACTGAAATGTCTCGTGTGTCTTTAAATAATTCTTCATTGTTGTCTTTTCATGTGTTTGGAAGCCATAAATATTGCTGAAACTAATAATACTTTCGTATTTGAGCAGTCAAATATCGAAGTGCACAATAGAAATTAGAATAGCATGAAGCTAACTTTTATTGCCATGTTCATGTCAAATGAGTGTAAATGAAGTTGCTTATGTCAAAACTAGAACTATTTTTACTGGAGCGGAACAAAAATATTTTACATGGTGACGTAATTACAAGCATTCTATGTAATTACAACCCTCTAATCGTAAACATTCACACAGAAAATGTACTGCTGATCAAAATGCTGCGATTTGCAGAAGTGCCACTCCGGAAGTTGCAAGTGGGAATTTTAAATAATACGGACAATTCCTCCACCAGCATGCAAATGCATCTATAAATAACACACACTGTATGCAAAACGCCTTAACAATATAATCACCAGGAACGCGCCTGGCTCATTCCTATGTTTCCCTGTGCGTTCCACGTGCAGTTCGCTCGATGCGTTTCCTCAATTTCTCCCATTACATTCCAAAGTAACACACTGCTTCTTCATGCACCGTCTAAATTGGTCTGAATCGCCCTATTGCGTGCGCGGGCAAAAGGAAAAGCCGTGTGCTATTTAACACCATCGTTCATAGATCATAGAGCAGATTACCAGGCAACGGCGTTACAGCCTAATAATCCCATTAATACACATCTCCTGTTAACGCGTCCACCCAGTCTTGAGAAGCGCCGACTTGGCGCTCTTCCAGTGCTTCGCATATCCAATAGATTGAAACCGAACGAGGAAACGATTAATAGGAAAGCGGAATTAAAATTGAGCATCAGGCAGTGCTTACGGATAATAATAGTGATTTCATAATAGTGAAATCTCATTCGCACTCACTAGCGCTTATGGAGAAAAATCCCTTGGAGATGTTAGATCTTATGGGAGCTCACCTCTCAAGATCCCTTTTATTGCCCTACTTCCATGCCAGATAATTTGTAACTTTTCCCATAAAACCGGA
Source organism: Othius punctulatus (assembly GCA_951805005.1). Lineage (NCBI taxonomy): Eukaryota > Metazoa > Arthropoda > Insecta > Coleoptera > Staphylinidae > Othius > Othius punctulatus. The sequence goes on from OX638138.1 coordinate 93,692,968, forward strand.
ATCCCACCCTCTCTCCTATCGGACTGGTCAACACAAATGCAAGTGCATCTCTCTGAGCATATTAGAGGTACGCTAGTGAGCTTAAAATCCTTGAGTAATGTGGTTGCTTATTCCGAACTCTTTCATCGTCTCTAAATCTATCTCTTACCAATTACCTCTTATGGAGCTGGGAAACTTCTGGGAAATCTTTGTTTATAGCAGTATAAATATTATCAACAACACCAAAGAAGATACAATCCTCCAGAGGATACATCTTTTTTTCGCAAAGCCCATTTTTAAGTGTTATTATGGAGGTGGAATTATTTATAGAATCATTGTGTTTTCGGTTGATGAATAAATGATGGGACAGAAGATACAGTTGTCAAATTTCTTAAAATCATTTTTGTGTTCTCCACAAGCTGACCAATTATTATAATTTGTTTTAATATTGCTCCATAAAGATCTTAAAATATCTTTATTAAGCAAATTATATTCATATATATTACACCACGTGCAAGGATATTGAAATATCGAATTATAATATTTTTGTTCCAGCAGCTTTGCTCAGTAGCTCTGATGCAAATTTTACCGTTTTATTTATGCTAAAATTCAAAGATAAATTGTATTTTTGCAAGCTTTACAAGGAAAATATAGCAATATATATCTAGCTATAGATTAAAATATGCATTTGTTTGAAACCCCATCGGTAAAATATTTTAAATGTTACATTTATTTAAAAAAAAAAGAATAGCAAGAAACAGTTTAAAGTCAAGATTGGACTTGGACATTTTTTTATATATGTCATGGTTTGGCGAACTGTGATATGCGTTAAAAAAGTAAAAACAAGGCGCACAACAAAACGCCTAATAAACTAGAAAACAAAACATAAAATAATGCAAAGGGCAAAAATTCTATATCAATTTTATTTTTATTTAAGACCAAATAAATTAAACAAAGAAAAAAACAATAAAAAAACCATATTAGTTTAAAAATTATAACAAAATATTCAGTTCTAGTCCAATTTGTGCAAACATTCAAATGACCTTTTCATGTTTGCAATATTAAAAAAAAAGAGGCACAATGCTTCAGGTCTCCATTAATCACGTAAATAACATCGTTCGCCTCATACAATGCGCTGACATTGCCAATTACGGGTCTTTGGATGTAACAAGGTCTAGGTTGTTCACATATTACAACGGATGTTTGATTTATGCTAATCTGAATGAGAAATATTAACTAGGCATGGAAACAACAAGCATAATTTTGTTCATTGTATTACATGAAGTTTGTTTTACTCTCCTCGCATGTGATGTGTTTAAAGTCAGCAGGACATTAACTGTAATTTAGAGATATGTATTATTGAATAATTTTGATACTTGGTTATAGTTATTGTACTAATTATATCAATGGCAGATAATTTTGAATAATTTTTAGTATCTGCTCTGTTATAGTTATTATACTAATTATATCTGTGGCTTGGTGCAAGAACAATAAATCTCAAAATGTCTTACTTATGAGAATCTGAGATGGAAGTGCATCTAACTATCGATTCTAGAAAAAAATTATTTACACATACAAAATTCTTCCTACAGATTGGCAGATTGTTTTATCAATGAGCGTTTATTTATATCGAATATTACCTACTTCAGTCCGTTACTGGCTGATTCATCAGTCATTTATCATTTTATCAGTCATTTTTGAAGAAAACCCTATTTTTTCAATAAAATCAACATTGGTTGTTATTGCATTGCCCCAAGCCACAGACATAAAGATACCAAAAACAGTTTTCCTGGGCTTTCCTAGCGCGTTTCCCGTGAAAGATAGAAACATATGTTTCGTACAAAAAGTTATTGGTTTAAAAATCTTTATGCCGTAAAATTATTTTCAAATATACAGGGTGTCCCAATTTTGCGGAATAACAAAAACAAACATTTTTTTTAAATGGAACACCCTGTATTTATTCAAGTTTTCTGATGACATATTTCAACCTCTACAGTGTTATCTATTTAGTTTTAGATTATGTTACAGTGTTATCAACTTACTTTTTTTTCTTCAAAATATCGATCCTACGCAAGCTCAACTTTAAAAATTCGCAACAACCTCATTTTTTTAAGGTAAGAATAAGTTTTAGCATTAATCGCAGTGTGGTTAATAAGCAACCTCTTCGTAATGAGAAATTTGAATTTAGTAATACAGGGTGTCCAGAAAAAAATGTCAAACTTTACAAATTTCAAAGCGGTATAACCCTTATCTAAGATATTTTGATTCTTTTGGTAGGTTTGCTGATGTTTCCTAGCTATTTTTAGGAATTTTATATGAATTTTGATAAATTTGATTTGAAGTTAGTAAAATTCTTTGCAATTTTAAGGAAATTTGTAAAATTTATTATAAATGTCCCTTAACAACTAAATAAATTTTATGAAATTTTGTAGAACCTTCATAAAATTTAGTAGAAACTTTACGATATATTGTAGTTCTATTGAAGTTATATGTTATGTCATATATGTTTAAGAATTTTTTAAAATGTGAAGCAAATTTTAAGAATTTTGAAAATATTTGTAAGATTTATTCGAATTGTCTCTTATTAAAAACAGAACTTGGATGGAATTTTGTAGACATGTTTAAGTAAACTATAGAATTGCATGTTGTAATTTCTTAGAGATATTTTGATACTCTAGGGTTTACTGGGAACCCAGGTTTACTTTTTTTTTAAATCAGCTATTTTAAGGAACGTTATATACATTTTGATACATTTTATATGAATTTAGTAGATTAGCAATTTAGCAAGCTTATGTAAAAAATATACGAATTATCCATTATCAACATAATAAATTTTATAAGGTTTTGTATAAATTATATGTAATTTGGTATAAATTTTATTAAATTTACTACAAATTTTACGAAATTTTGTAAACAATTGTAAAATTTAAACACAATAAGAAAGAGATTCTTTCAATTTCGAAAACAGATTTATTATTTTTGAAAATGTTTGCTTGTTCTCAAAATTGCAAGAAAATAACGGTTAAAATGATAATAATAATAATATCATTTATTGTATTTGGATTCACAGAGATCATTACAGGGTCAAATATACAAGCACACTATACAAAAGTATTGCACAGCCAACATTTTTATAAAACAAAAATAAAATAAAGTTCTATTTTTAAGATAAAATTTAATTTGTTTAACTTATTTATTATAATTTTATTATTATCGCTAATGTTATGATTTATTAATTTTAACCTTTTATGTGTATTTTAAGCATTGACGGTCATATCCACGAGATGACTGTACTATTGGTATTGTTGTAATGTGGCCCAAATAATAAATCAATATCTATCTATCTATCTATCTTAAATTTTGTATAAATTTTATGAAATTTTGTAGAAATTTTGAAAGATTCTGTTTTTTTTTTGTAACAGCGAACTTTTTTAGTGCTCTGTGAGGCTTGTATGATAATTTCTTCAAGCTATGGAATAACAACAGCACAGAATGCGAGCAATCATTAAACTAATAACTTTAATTTTGATTGTAATCACTCAAAACTGCACTACTATGGGCACAATGAAGATCAACGCGATACCTCTTTGTACTACTGTATATGCAAATTACAATAAGATAAATCGGCGATTACATAAACGAACATTCCGTTTCCAATTCACAATTATCCAACTGTCCACGCCCAGTATGTAGAAAATTAAATTCATTTGGCAATATTTATCCTTCGGCAGCAAGGGAGATATATCACGGATTTCACAACGTTTCGTTAAACTACTTAACAACCGCATATACACCATATAAGCCAGTTTTATTGCTCTCACATTGCGAAGTATTCAAAGTATTTACATTTATACTGCTGTACGTAAATTGTTTTCACTACGACGATCTCGGATGCAAAATATTTAATCGACGAGAATGATTCATGGTGTAGGAAAAAAAGGAGAAATCGAGCTTTGCATATTTGGATTAAAAACACTTTCCTCGGGCGAATATCCTGTATACAGTTCACAATAACGTGTATTGAGTTCACAATAAGAACTACGTTTGTTCTTCTAATTTTCGTAAAAATTTCATTCCGTATGAAAAAAAAATGGTAATCGATAATTGAAAACTTCAAACAAGCTATCCATGAGTACAAAAGTGTTTAACACAATAAGAAAAACTGTTTTGGATGTTCAAACAATTCTCAACCTTATTAATGAAAATGTTTCCTTGATAATGTTTAACACAATAAGAAAGAAAGCTTCTTGATTAAAAAAATGTCATTCTTTAAACAAGTGACAAGCAAAGTTCTCAAAATCCCAAGAAAAGTTTAACCAATAATTTAAAAAACTAAGAAAGCTATGTTTAAGATCAGAAAATGTTGAACCCAATGTGACAAATGTTTTTTATTTTCGAAAAATATGTATTTTGTTATGCTTGTGTTAAATAAATGTTTGCTTGTTCTCAAAGTTCCAAGAAACTTTTAATCAATAGTTGGAAAACTAGAAAGCCTATCTTTGAGCTCAGAAAATAATTAAATTTGACAAAATAAGAAAAAACGTATTTTGATATTTGAAACAATGTGATTCTTTACGAAAATGCTTACTTCTTCTCAAAATCTCAAGAAAATTTTAATCAATAAGTAGGTACTGGAAAAACTTTGAAAACTATCTTTCTCCTCAGAAGATGAAGACAACAAGAAATACGTTTATTTGATTACTTTATGAAAATGTTTGCTTGTTCTCAAAATTCCAAGACAAATTTAACCAACAATCGAAAAACTTTAAAAACTGTCTTTGGGTTCAGAAAATTTGTACGTCTAAAATATACTTATAACGTACTTTATGTCGGTTTGTGTCGTGCGGAAGTCGACGTTTATCCAGTATGGAGTTGCTCGTTAAACACGCCGTTAATTTACATTGTAACCTGAAGCGGGACGTTCCCGTAAGAGCCCTAATGGAACTCGGCTAACGGCGGGGTGAACGCACGTGGAGCCGAAGGAATTGGCACAGATACTTTTTCACATATTCGGCGTATCAATCAATCAATAATCTAACACGCCCAGAAAGACATTCTAAAATGCAGCCCTGCGGCGCTCGCCTGCATGAAAAAATAATCACATCCATTTATCTCCTCGGCCAGCGCAATTGCTATATAAGGAGCCTTAGTAGTAATACAAGAGTAAAAGTTTAATGACATTTTTCTTAAGGATGCCAAGAATGTATGTAGCACACGATTAATGGGAGGTATTATGAAACTTTCGTGAAACCATCTATAGTACCTTTCATTGCCTATAACCCAATAGAATATATTAGGATAATGTATAAACCATTCCATATGCGTTTTCATTACAGCTACGAATTATTATTATACATCATTATATGGAAATAAACAATTATATACAGAATTTAGAAACGTAATTTTACAGTTACGAAGTTATTATTTATTTAACGAAATAAATAACTATTTAATACAGAAACCTAGTTTTTAAATATATAAAAATTGCATTATATTTCTAGGGAGTACGTATAACAAGATATGACATGAAATTATTTATTCTGTGTTTAAAAATTGATCACCAACTTTCCTGATTTAAGCTCGATCTTGTCTCAATCTTGTTTGGTTATAACTTGGAATTGGGTAAGTAAACCATAAACCACAATGTCGCATCCCCCTCTTTCATGCCTCGAAATCTCGTCTTATCCCATTTCCTTTTATGGAGCGATATCATAAACGCTAAGAGGCAGAGAGTTGGCTATGTTGCCACATATTGATAGATACTCTAGATATTTGACAGATTTTGATAGATACAATAGAAAATTTGATAGATTTTAACAGATTCAGTAGCAAATTCGAAAGATTTTTATTATAGATACAGTAAAAATTATGACAGATTTTGCTAAATACACTCGCATATTTGATTGATTTTAATAGATACAGAAGAAAATTGGCAGAGTTTTATAGATACAGTTGAAAATATGACATATGATCGCGTAGAGTTGCAGATTTGATACAATTTTACAGATTTGGATAATTGCATTTGAAAATGTTGCAAACTTTTTGGCAGTTTCAATTGAAACATCCTCACAACCTTGGATACATCAGTTTGTAAATTTTTTGGCAGCTGAAGCTGAAGAGTTTACAATTTTGACAGTTTTAACAATTACAGCTAGAAATGTAACTATTTTCACTAATGCAGTAGTAAAAATGGGTCAAATAAAGTTAGTATTTGGCACATGTTGATAGATACTGTACAAATTTGACAGATTTTAATAGCCACAGTACAAAAATTTCCAGATTTTAATAGATGCAATACAAAATATAACAGATTTTTGTAAATACAGGAGAAAATTTGATTGATTTTATTAGATACTGTAGAAACTTTAACAATTGCAGCTAGAAATGTAACTATTTTCACAAATGCAGTAGTAAAAATTGGTCAAATAAAGTTAGTATTTGACACATTTTGATAGATACTGTAGAAATTTGACAGATTTTAATAGACACAGTACAAAATTTTACAGATTTTAATAGACACAGTACAAAATAGGACAGATTTTAATGGATGCAGCATAGATTATAACAGATTTTTGTAAATACAGTAGAAAATTTGATTGATTTTATTAGATACTGTAGAACCTTTAACAATTACAGATAGAAATGTAACTTTCTATTGTAACTATTTATGTTTGTATATATGTAACTATTTTCACAAATGCAGTAGTAAAAATTGGTAAAATAAAAGTATTGGGCACATTTTGATAGATACTGTAGAAATTTGCCAGATTTTAATGGACACAGTACAACATTATACAGATGCAGTACAAAATATAATAGATTTTTGTAAATACGGTAAAAAATGTGATTGATTTTATTAGATACTGTAGAAACTTTTACATAGTTTTATAGATCCAGTAGAAAATTTGATATATTTGAATAGATACAACTACAGACCCATATCAATATTACCAACCTTCTCAAAAATTCTCGAATTGATAATTCTCAAACAAATAACAAGATTCTTCGGAGAAAACAAATACATAACAGAGAGTCAATTCGGATTTCAGAGAAACTTAAATACAACTGATGCAATAATGAATCTTCTAGACAACATCTACCAGGCAATGGAAGACCATAAGTTATGTTTTGATCAATTTTGTGACTTGAGCAAAGCATTCGATTGCATGTCACATAAAATCCTTCTGGAAAAACTAGACCACTATGGATTCAAAGGCATTTCGTTGCGGCTTATGACGTCTTACCTAGAAGATAGAGCACAAATTGTTGATTTTAATGGAGAAAAGAGCAATCCAAAATACATACGGCGAGGAGTCCCACAAGGATCTATACTGGGGCCGATACTTTTTATCATATACATAAACGACCTGCCCACCAATCTTAAATGCCATACTTTCATGTTCGCTGACGACACAACTTTACTGGTATCAGACAAAAATACTGAAGTAGCACAACAAAAGCTAAGTACAGCCAGTGGCAATGCATCTGAATGGTTCGGTGCGAATGAGCTTTGCCTTAATACAGCCAAAACAAATGTACTCATTTTTACCTCCAGTAGGCTGCATCAAGTATCCAAGGATTCGCCAAAATTCCTTGGAATACATTTAGACAGTCGATTGACATGGAAAGCACACGTAGAAAATTTGTGTATGAAATTGGCATCAAGTATCTACGCAATCAGAAGAATGAAGGACATCGTAAACATCCAGGCAGCTATAACCACCTACTATGCTATCTTCTACAGTCGGATGTCTTATGGAATTGAAGCTTGGGGACTTTCAGCTCATGCATCCCAAGTATTTATTTTGCAAAAAAAAAGCTATACGTGCGATAATGGGAGTACCACAGATGACGTCTTGTCGACAGCTATTTAAGCAAGAAGGTATACTGACGATGGCATCAGTCTATATTCTACAACATGCCGTACGAACGTGGAAAACTAGGCACAATCTTCCATCTAGGAGTACTGTCCATGAATATGGGACGAGGTCGCAGCATCATCTAGTCGTCCCATCGAATAGACTTCACCTTACAGATCCAAGATCGGTGGGGATAAAAATTCTGAATCATCTTCCAGTACAATGGCAGCACCAAAAAATGCACAGTTTCAAAAAGCAACTTAGCGAACACTTCAAAGAGCAGGCTTTCTATTCAGTACAGGATTTTTTTCTACATAAAATGTAGTGTTTTCCTAATTTATATTGTCTTGACCTCACATGTAATCCATGTCCAATAAAAGAAGTTTGAAGTTTGAAGTTTGAAGTTTGATATAGTATAAAAATTGACAGATTTTTTTTATAGATACAGTAGAGTATCACTTAAAAGGCAGATTTAGTTAAATACAGTAGAAAATTTGATTGGTTTTAATAGATGCAGTAAAAACTTTGGGATAATTTTATAGATACAGTAGAAAATATGATATATGATCGCGAAGAGCTGCAAACCCCACATTCAGCATTGGATAATTGCACTTGTAAATATGGCAAATTAAGACAGTTTACAATTAAAAATTAAACAAACTTGAATATTTGAAATGGAAAATTGGCCGATTTTGACAGATCAGGTTGAAAAATTTGCAATTTTAACAATTTTAACAATTTTAACAATTATAGCTAGAAATACAACTACATGAGTAATGCTTGATTGATGATTGTAAGGTTGATAAGAACCTGTTGAGGTGTCGAAGCTATAGTCACTACGAAATAAACCTAAGTGATAGTAACAAAGTAACCTGTGTGTTGTTTTGCTCACAGAAATGTAACTATTTTGACAGGTGCAGTTAAAAATTGGTCAAATAAAGTTGGTATTTGACACATTTTGAGAGAAACTATAGAAATTTGACAGATTTTGATAGACATAGTAGAAAAGTTGACAGATTTTAATAGACACAAAAGAAAATTGGATGGATTTTTTATAGATAAAGTAGAAAAAATATCAAAATTTGGTAAATATAGTTGAAAAATTGGTTGATTGTAATAGATACAATAGAAACATTGGTATAGTTTTATAAATACAGTTAAAAAAATTACAGATTTTAATAGATAGAGTAAAAGGGGCAGTAGAAGACAGTAGAAAATTTGATTGATTTTAATAGATGCAGTAGAAACTTTGGGAGAGTTTTATAGATACAGTAAGTATCTAGTGTATAGATTCAGTAGACACAGTAGAAAATTTGACAGATTTTAATAGACACAAAAGAAAATTGGATGTTTTTTTTATAGATTCAGTAGAAACTATATCATAATTTGGTAAATATAGTTGAAAAATTGATTGATTGTAATAAATACAGTAGAAACGTTGGTATAGTTTTATAAATACAGTGAAAATATGACAGATTTTAATAGATAGACTAGATCATTGGACAGATTTTTTATAGATGCAGTAATAAATATGACAGGTTTTGCTATATACAGTAGAAAATTTTATTGATTTTAATAGATACAGTAGAAACTTTGGCAGAGTTTTATGAATAGTGTTGAAAATAATAATAATAATAATAACAATAATCCCTACTACTTCTCCAATGAATACGACATATGATCACGTAGAGTTGTAAATTGGTTACAATTTTGCAGGTTTGGATAATTCCAGCTACAACTGTACTATTTTGATGAGTGCAGCTTAAATTTGGTGAAGTGCAGTTGGTATTTGACACATTTTGATAGATACAGTACAAATTTAACAGGTTTTGATAGATACAGTAGAAACATTGACACATTTTAATAGGTATAGTAGAAAAAATGACATATTTTTTTATATATACAGAAAAATAAATATGGCAGATTATGCTAAATACAGTACAAAAATTGATTCAATTTAATAGATTTAGCAGAAACTTTAGCCGAGTTTTATAGATGCAGTAGAAAATATTATATATGATCGCGTAGAATTGCAAACCTTACATGAAGGTTTGGATAATTGCATATCAAAATATGGAAAATTTAAACAGATTACTATTGAAAACAAACTTAACTTGAAGATTTGAGTTGGAAAATGTGGCAGAGTTTGGCAGCTCAGGTTGAAATTTTAACCTTTTTAACAATTTCAGGTAGAAAAGAAACTTTTTTGACAGGTGCAGTTAAAAAATTGTCAAATGCAGTTAGTACTTCACACACTTTCGCTACACACAATAGAAATTTTACAGATTTTGATAGATACATTAGAAAATTTGACAAATTATAATAGATGCAGTGGAAAATTTGGCAGATCTTGCTAAATACAGTAGAAAATTTAATAGATTTTAATAGATACTGTAAAAACTTTGGCAGACTTTTACAGATACTGTATAAAATATGGCCTACGATCTGTTAGAGTTGAAAATTTGCTACAATTTCAAGGGATTTGATAATTGCATTACAAAATATTGTTACAATTGTCCACTTGAAAATATTTTTTTTTACATTTGGCGGATTTTGACAGCTCAGGTTATAAAAATTTGCAATTGTAACAGTTTTCATAACTATAGTCGGAAATTTTACTATATTGACAGGTGCAGTTAAGCATTAGATGATGTTTCAGTCAGATTTAGAGATAATAAGAAAGTATTCACAATTCTTAGAGAGAATAGAGAGAGACATACACACGTATAATTATATACAGAGTGTCCCAGTTATCGTGCTAAATTTGGGGGATTTCATAAACTGTAACTGTTAACTGTTAACTGTTAACTGTTTTTAATAGATTTCTCTACAAAACTTGAGGTTTGCTGTATTTGATAGATTTTTCTACAAAACTCAATTAACGGATTCTATTTTTATTTAATTTAATTAAAATGTTTCACCTAGTACTAACCACATAGTCTTACAATTCTATTTATTCACGCTTATTTCTTCTTAACCTTACAATACATATTTGCAATTTTTGTTTATAATACTTTGGAATCAATCGATAAATTGCAGTTTATTAAATCGCCATCACTTCTGACGAGATTTGCTGTAAACTATGTAAGCGTATGCCTTGTTAATTGCGTATATCCGTAATTATATTGTGAATGCAGCTCCGCAAGTGCCGCATATGGCGTAAAATATGCTTCATTACACGCACGTATTGCAAAACACACTTACGAATCAGTTCACATGACACTGTAATGAGGTATAAAACGAAGAACACTGCTTGCTGCGGTGTAATTAATGTAAACGAAAACGGCAGTTTGAGCTGACGTAATCACGACACCTTTAGCACACACGACTACTAAAGTAATCAACCTTCATGTAAAAAAAGAGGATAAAACAAGCAATTACTTTTTATTGGTAATTGATTGTAAAGTTGTTCAGGTATTAAGTAATAATTGGCGTATTATTATATTAATAATTAATAGCTCTCAAATCTTTAACTTAATAAATCTTATTATCAAAAATGTAATAGAATTTGGTATGTGGGACCAAAAATTCCATGTATTCTGTGAAATTAACAGTAATTATTTACAAAACATCATTTTTCTATCAAACTTTTAACACTGATTATCGAAATATTAACAGAACATTTTGACAGTAAATATTGCAATATTCAGTATATTATTATTATTATATTATTTAGTTAAAAATTCTACAAATTTCGTAAAAATTTCAATTCAATTATCAGTATCAAAATGTCATTATTCTGTCGAAAGTTTGACACTAATCATGGAAATATTGGCAGAATATATAAATATTCAGAATACGAAATGGTTTTCAGCATCTTAATTAAAATATATGAAATATTGACATAATAATTTAAAATTTGACCAATTTTCAGAATCACGATTGAAATTTTGACGGAATATCAAATTATTTTCAGAATGGCAACTAAAATTTTAATAGTATTCATTAAAGTGTTGGCAATAATCATTTAAATATTGTGACATAATATAATTATTAACGATAAATTAATACATTATTTTGTTACAGTTCTACAGATTCAGTGAAAATGTCTTTTGTTTTTGTTTTGCGAATTATATTGTAGAAATTTGGACACTTATACTTGAAATAATGACTCTATATATTACAATTTGGCAACAATTTTACAATTAAACATAGTAGTTTTCAGAATACCAATTGATTTCAGAATGGCAATTGAAATTTTAATACTATTCATTAAAAAATTTGTAGTTTTGGTATCAATTAAATATTAACAATAAATTTATTAATAGGTACATTATTTTGTCAAATTTTCTGCAGATTCTGACAAAGTATTAAATATTATTAACCAACTTCAATTATTCTGTCAAATATATTGACACTAATCATCAAAATATTGACAGTAATTGCCAAAATATTGACACTTATCATTAAAAATATTTAAACAAATTTTCTCAATACCAACTGCCATTTTCAGAATCACAATTAAGAGTTTAACAGTATTAATTGAATTTATGGCAGTAATCATGAAAAATTGACAGAATTTTTGACATGAATGAAAAACGAGATAAATCAATGTATTTATACTACCATCGTAATCATTGCAATATTCATCGAATAAATGAAATAATGACAGTAATAGCTGCAATTTTTACAAATATTGAAAAATGCAGTCAGTATATTTGAAATTTAACAGTCAAATATGAAATTTTGAAATCGAGACCTGACATTTTCACAATCACAATTGAAATTTTAACAGTAATTATCGAATTAATGGCAAACCATTTGTAATTTTGAGTCACCATTGAGATTTAACAGTAATTACTGTTAATTACAAGTAATGAAATATGAACAATACATTTACAGTTATACAGCGTGATCAGAATAATGGGTAACAATGGGGCAACTGTTGAAGTATGCACTTTAGAGGAAAACGTTGTTAGGTTGTACAACGCTGTATATTATGACTGAATGTCATACACAAGTCATGAAAACTTCAAAAAAATAATTAAAAATAATACAGTAATCATTAAAATTTTGGTGGAACAAATGAAATTTTGACAGAGTAACAAAAATTTATAAGAATTAATTTAAAAAAATACAGTAATCATTCAAATTTTGGTGTGACAAATGAAATTTTGAGAGAATAATTAAAAATTCATGCGAAATTATCATAATTGTGATAGTCATCATTAAAATATTAACTGTATTAATACATAAACAATAACTGTATGATGGTATTAATACCGTTATTGTTAATATTTCAATGATTACACTCAAGGTTTTAAATATTATGTCAATATTTCAATGATCACTGCTAACATTTTAATTATTTCTCAAAATTTTTGCCAAACTTCCACAGATTCTGTCAAAATTTCAATTGTTATTTACAAACTATTAATATAATATAGAAATTTTGACACTTATACTTGAAATATTGTCATAATATATTAAAATTTAACAGTAAACATTGCACTTTGTGAAATAATCAATGAATTGGTCCGAATAATAGAAATTGCCAAAAAACTAAACTTTTCCAAATTGCCAAATCAGTAAATTTGGAAAGAATAATTGAAAATTTTAAAGTAATGAATGAAATTTTGGAATGATAAATTCATTATTTTAAAATTTCAATTACAAGAAGTGGTCAATGATACAAACACGTTTAAAGCGAATCTTTAAAAACTGCAATTTCTTTGTTTACAATGGTTATTTCTGCTGCTATGACTAATTAAGGTCGCCAAGAAGGAATCTGCCGTTATTGGAAATTTTGCGTTTATGGAATTCGTGCTTTTCTTTTCGATAACTAGTAAATTTATTTCACCTCGCAGTACTGATATTAATAAGAATTTTATGTTTTAGGATAATAGAATTATCCTCATATATTCCTTGACAATACGAAAATCCGTTTTAAAATTCTACGCACTGCCATTCGAAAATTACATTCCTGGTGCACAGTGCATTATCATTCGTATATTGAACGTGACAGTATTTTCACCATTGTAGGTATAAATAATTCCTAGTTTCTTTGCAGCAAACATTGTGACTTGTTACTTCAGTTATGAGTTAATAAAAACGTTTTGTAAAACGTAAAGTATGCAGTATTATTGAGCGAGCATTATTTTTAACACTTTCTATTACCTATATTGTTTCACAATTCAATGTTTCCTCTTCTTATGTCATGGTGTCGTTTGCAAATAGAACAGCGATTTTGTAATACAGATTTCTATAACCTTGCTAACATGATATGAACCATTAAATCCATAAAATGCAATTTGTTATTAACTAATTTTATGGTTGAGTAGATCTAATTAGTGATAAATAAAATCAGTTATGTCATTCCATAGCTTCCAGGTAAACGAAATTGATATTTTTTTAGCGGAAAAAAAGGTTAAGTTGTGGTGTTCCGCAAGGCCCAGTCTTGGGACATATTATATTAATAATTTTCATAAACAACCTTCACAAATTTTTGAAATAACCCATTAATTGATGATGATAAGCAATTATGCGTGGAAGGCATCTGTAAACACAAAGCTTTTTATGATATCTTCTTCTTTGTCTGCCTTATCCGGTCCGGACGTTGAGGATTATTCACTGTAATAGTGAAGTTCCGTATGAATATTTTACTTTTTTTTTAATGTTAGATAATTTTCTAAGTCTGTTCTTATTCTCATTATGCTACTATATTTTGGTGGCTTTCTGAACGTTATTTAAACATACTGATGTATTTGAACGATTAAAATTTATTTAAAAATATAACTATAAAACAGTGGACGTCAAATGTATTATCGTTTATTTTTGAAATAAATTTTATCATTCTAATAATTGATAATATTTATAATAATGAATCGTTACAATTTAGTCTTCAAAGGTATAATCGACGTGCAAACATTATAAATAATAGCATTGCTGGTGCTGAGCTATGAATATTTTGTCCACATAAAATTATAGTTTAAATGCGGAGGAATGACTTTGGTGCATGTAAAAAGATAACATAAAAATGTACATGTGGTGCGACGAAACAGACACACGATCTCCTTGGATTTTACCAAATGCTACACCATAGAAATCCAATTGCTTTAACCTTGACTTCTCATGATATAGCTCCAGGAAGTAACAAACAAAATTATGTATAAATTTAATCATTACAATAACGAATGATGCGTTTGAAATGAGCTCGAACTAATAGTGCAGTAAAATTAGATGTTTATTTGATATTTATTGCCCCTGAAATAGAAATAATGTCGAGCAATAATTTGCAGTTTGATTGTTAAAACTATTTTAAGGGAAAGTAATATAGGATAAAAGTTCTAAAGCCTCTTGTTCTAAAGTTTCTATGAATACTAATTATTAATTTTCAATGATTATAAACACCATTTCAATTATTATCTAAATAATCAATCATGACGGTTCAATGATTGCTGTCAAATTTGTATTGATTGCCGTTACAATCGCAATATAGCTATACCTAAAATTGTGAATTATTGTAGCTGGTTGAACGATTAAAATGAAATGATAAAAATTTGAAATATGTTTCACAAATTTTCATTTATTCCACCTTTTTTTTATATAAATTTTTTAATTCTTACTGTCAAAATTTCAACGACTCCTGTAAAATAATTAACAATTTCTGATAGATTTTCAATTATTCTATCAAAATTTCAATTATTCTGTCAAACTTTCATTTATTACGCAAAAATTTCAATGATTACTGTAAAATTTTCAATTATTCTGTCTAAATTTCTTTTATTATGTCAACATTTCGATTATTACTGGAAAGTTTATTTTATTTCAATTTCTATTATTCTGTTAATTTTTTATTGATTACTGTCAACATTGCAATAATAGCAGTAATTAATATTGTATTTTTTTAATAATATCTATCAAATTTTGAATTATATTGTCACCATTGCAATGGTTACTGTTGAAGTTTTAAAGATTACTCTTAAATTATAAATTATTTTGATTTGTTCTTATCAAAATATCTAATATTGTGTGAAATTTCAATAATTAGTGCAAAAATTTTAAGGTGATACCAATTTGTAAAGTTGTGTGACCTTGTAAAGCGAACACCTGATATTTTGACTTTGTTTAAGTCAGTACAATATAAATACAATATAAAAGACATAATTATAATACTTAAAACCAACAAAAAACAAGCACTAGAAACTATTTCCATAAAAACTAACCAACGATATAAGTAAATTGATGATAATTTCTAAGAATTATTTATTAATTGTGAATTATTATGGTCATATTTTGAATTACTCCGTAAAATTTCAAAGATTGCTGCCAAAATATCAATGACTACTGTCAAATTTTCAATTATTTCAGCAAACATTTCAATTATTTTGTCAAATATTCAAAAGTTGCTGTTGATTACTGTTAAAATATCAATCACTTCAGTCGAATTGTCAAAAAACATCAGATATAACTGATTTCTGTACACAATTTGATTAAATTGTAAAATGTTCAATTGTAACTGTTTGATTACTGTTAAAACAATGATCAATGACAGTCAAATTGTCAAAAAAATAAAATAGAAAAGGCTGATTGCTCAGAATATTTCAATTAGTCCGTCAAACTTTTAATTTTTACTGTTTGATTAGTGCTAAAATATCAATCACTACAGTCAAATTGTCATAAATTAATCAAAAATTACTGATTTCTGTAGACATTTCAATTAGTCTGTTAAATTTTCAATTTTTACTGTTTGATTACTGTTAAAACATCACTGACAGTCAAATTGTCAAAACAAAAAACAGAAGGCATGATTTCTATAAACATTTTTAGTCTGTCAAATTTTCAACGGTTGCTGTTTCATTACTGATAAAATATCACTTCGTAAATATTTCAATTAGTCTGTTAAATATTCAAATGTTACTGTTTAATTTCTGTTAAAACAAAAATCACGGTTAAAAAAAAGAGAAATTACTGTTTCCTATATATACTTCAATTAGTCTATTAAATTTTCAATTGTTACTGTATGATTACTGTTAAAACATCAATGACAGTCAAATTGTAAAAAAAAAATCAGAAATAACTAAGTTCAGTGAATATTTCAATTGTTCTGTCAAATGTTCAAAGATTGTTATTGGATCACTATTAAAATAACAATCTCAACAGTCAAATTATAAAAAAATCAGACTGATTTGATCAGATGTGCTGATTTCTGTACACAATTTAGTCTGTAATTAATTTAGTAATTTTTCGATTGTTACTGTTTGATTATGTTAAAATATGACTGTAATATGACTGTATGATTTCTGTAAACATGTCAATTATTCTGAAATTTATTTTAATTTAATTTAAGTTTATAGATTACTGTCAAATTTTAAATTGTATTTACCAAAACATCAATTATCCTTAAATTCAGCAATTTTTAGGAAATGCTGTCAGAATTTTAGTAATCAATATAAAATTTTCTTTTCTAACAACATTACAATCGTTAGTGTTCCAGCCAAAATTTCAACTATTATAGTCAAAATTTCATTTGTACCTGTACATTTTTTGCCAATTTCTATTATGATGTCAAAATTTCAATAATTGCCAACAGCTGTTTGACTATTTAAAGGAAAAGTAACCGATGTTTTGAATTACTCCATAAAATTTCAAAGATTGCTGCTAAAATATCAATGATAAATGTCAAATTTTCTATTATTTCAGCAAACATTTAAATTATTTTGTCAAATTTTCAAAGTTTTCATCAGATATTATGTTATTGGATTACTATTAAAATATCAATCACTACAGTCAAATTATCAAAAAACATCAGATATGACTGATTTCTGTACACATTTTAATTACTCTGTAAAATTTGCATTGTTACTGTTTGATTATTGTTAAAATATCAATTACTGTCAAATTGTATAATTGAATAAAATCAGCAATGACGGATTTCTGTAAACATGTCAATTATTCTGACATTTTTTAAATCCCTAGTTATATAGATTACTGTCGAATTTTCAATTGTATTTACCAAAATATCAATTATGCTCAAATTCACAATGCTGTCAGAATTTCTTCCAGAATCGTTAGTGTTCCAGCCAAAATTTCAACTATTATAGTCAAAATTTCATTGGTACCGTACATTATTTTGCCAATTTCTATTATGATGTCAAAATTTTAATAATTGCCAACAGCCTTTCGACTAATTAAGGAAAAGTAACCGACAAATCAAATTGTAAGGTCCCCAATTGAATACAAATTATTAATTTTCAATGATTACTGATAATATTTCATATATTCTTTAAAAAATCAATGATTACTTCCGAGATTTCAATGATTGCGATTTCAAATGTTAGTGTCGAAATTTCAATGTAAACTGCAAAATTTTCGCTAATTTTGTCAAAATGTCATTGACCACTATCAACATTTCATTGATCACTGTCAAATTTTCAATAATTCTTTCTAAATTTCATTTGTTGTGCTATAATTTCAATGTGTACTATAAAGTTTTCGGCAATTTTGTCAAAATATCATGGTCACATTTCATTGAGCACTGTCAAAATTTCAATAATTCTTTCTAAATTTCATTTGTTGTGCTATAATTTCAATGTGTAGTATAAAGTTTTCGGCTATTTTCTCAAAATATCATTCACCACTATCAATATTTCATTGATCACTGTCAAAATTTCAATTATTTTCTCTAAATTTCATTTGTTGTGCTAAAATTTCAAATATTACTGTCAAAATTTCAATGTGCACCGTAAAATTTTCGGCTATTTAGTCAAAATATCATTGATCAATATCAACATTTCATTGAGCACTGTCAAAATTTCGATTATTCGCTCTAAATTTCATTTGTTGTGCAAAAATTTCAATGTGTACTATAAAGTTTTCCGTTATATTGTCAAAATATCATTCACCACTATCAATATTTCATTGATCACTGTCAAAATTTCAATTATTCCCTCTACATTTCATTTACTATGGTAAAGTTTCAATTGTTACTGTCAAAATTTCAATAATGTTTCATATTTTCGTTTATATCATATTTCAACAGTAACTAACGATATTTCAATTATTTTCTATTAATTGCAATTATTGCTGTCGAAATTTCAATAAATGCTGTAATTTTTTTAAATAATTTGTTACAAAAGTTGATTTGACAGAATCAACTTCTGTTTCAAATTTCAATTGTTATGACAAAATTCTATCAACATTTCAATGATAATTGTAAAATGTTTAATTATTTAATTTGTTTTCTGATGTCATTCTGTTGTCTGTCTGTCTGCGAATGAAGGTCGCAACATCAACGATTACTGAAAAGTGTATAATTATTTCTAACCAATTATCAATTACTCTTTCAAAATTTCATTTATTGAGCCTGAATTTCAATTTTTGATTATTTTGTCAAAATAGTATTGATCACTATCAGCATTTCATTAACCACTGTTAAAATTTTAATACGAAAAGTGCGTAATTTATAATTCAATGAATACAGTAATTTTTTTAATTATTTCTCGCAAATGTTGACTATTCTGTCAAAATTTCAATTGTTATGATAAAATTGTATCAAAAGTTTAATTGTTATGATAAAATTCTATCAAAAGTTCAATTGTTATGACAAAATTCTATCAAAAGTTCAATTGTTATGATAAAATTTTATAAAAACGTCATTGATTACATGACGTAGTAACCTTATATCTTATACAGGGTGGGTAACAAATTTCTGTTCCGCCAAAAACATATTGTTCAAGCAAAAACTAATGTATGTGTGATTACTTACTGTAAAAACATCATATTTCTGTGACGCACCCTGTATTACTATTGCCAAGGTTAATTTGTCTGAGAATACGACGTAAGTAACCAAACAAATATTAAAAAGTAATAACTAATTAGGTATTAATTACGTTTTTCAATTTTGTTTTCCGCACAAATTGAATGCTCGTTATTAAATTCCTCTTACAAATTACATATTCCCGTTCATTTGTTACAAATCAATAATAAATTTGTTATAATTTAAATATAAATCAACGATTAATAAATAAATAAGTGCATTCATATTGAAATTTTATATTTGAAACTGTGTTTTAAATACCATAAATAATGCACTACGAATAAATTTACATTTATTTTTTAACCAAATAGAGTTACATTTCGTGTTAATTTATTATATATTAATGTTTAATAAATAAACAGGTGCGTTAAAATTGAATTTTAATGTTTGAAAAGGTGCATACATAAATGCATACATTTGCCAAATACAATTACATTTTCGTGTTAATTTGCTGTAAATGAATGTTTAATAAGTAAATAGGTGCGTTAATATTGAACTATAATGTTTGATATTATGTTTTAATTGACATTAATAATGCACTTTACATAAATTTGCCAAACACAAATAGAGTAGCTATTATTAGCAGCCGCACAGAACACGAGAAAACACTTCACTTAAAATTGGCTTCAATGAACATTGTGTGAGCGCCCTGATTACTGCAGCAATTAAAATTACTGCAAAATGTAGTTGTCACGATAAGTATGTTATTTCGGTGCAGATTCGTTTTAAACCTCATTACACATCATATAGCCACTATAAATAACTAGGTAACGTAACAAGGAACACACCTTGGTGGACAAGATCCCAATCCTCTCTCACATATTGGTATTTTTACTTTCCCGCCCGTGAGGTACTACACGGGCCCGATCCACACACACACACTCACGCATCTATGCACTTTCGTTTACGAGCGGAGTCACGGAAGTGGTGACCGGTGAAAAAACACACATCGGCCCCGGTACACCTGTTGCGAATGACCCACAACCCAACGGCGTCTATCGTATATCTGACATGGTTGCGGCAAAGGTGGAACATTAAGGTAGGCATGAAACCGTGGTTTGTGGTGGGGGCAGCAGATGTGGAAGGTGTGCCGTTTCAGCTCTGAAACCTGCGGCCGGCACACGCTGCTGGGGGCATTTTTCAGTGACCCTGGCTTTTTGGGGTACTTGGACGCTGCTCACGTGCTCCGGGTGCGATCGCGACTGAAGTGGATCGGCTCGTTCAGGAAGGATCGCGGCTATTTTCGTCGGGCGAGCACTTAATAAGCAGTATTTTTAACATGCGGGCATGAGGGATGCGTAAACACATCGGGGCTTAATGGGCCCCATTGGCGTGTTACTTGAAAATTCGAGCACTTCTTGGTGCATTAAGTAAATGTGTTTGCGTAATGCAACCATTATTCACAATAAAGATTAATACTTTCAGAAGAAAATTAACCACCATTTGAGAGCCTCGGAGTACTAATTTGGTGTTTATGTTACCGGCAATCTGTATAATTCAGGCAATCTATACAATACCTAGGCAATGTATAGAATACCTGGGGCGTCCAGGCAATGTATGAAATATTATGAATATTATTGTCCATTACATACTTTACCTAGGTAATGTATACAATTCCTAGGGATTGTATAGAGTACCTGCTGGTCCACCGGCAATGTGTAAAATAAATAGATTTTGGTCTATATTTATCAAGTTAACCGGCCTACCTATAAAATGACGGGCAAATAAAACATGTTCTACTACTTAAAATCAACTTTATTAAAATGAACAATTGGGGTGCTCCTAAGTAACATAATGTAATTTGCTTACAAGTACTCAGGTACGTAATAAGTATAAAAAACTTAAGAAACAATACAATTCTGTAAAAATAATAAGTAGGTTAGGTTAGGTTAGGTTAGGTTAGGTTAGGTTAGGTTACACACATTGCCGGCTGCGCATTCGGTATTGTATAGAATACCTAGGCAAAGTATGAAATAAATTTTATTTCATACATTACCTACACGTTTTAGGTATTCTATACATTGCCTAGGTGTTGTATAGAATACCGGATTATACAGATTGCCGGTAACATATATTTGCTATGTGGAAACTGTGGAAAATCTCCCAAATGAGCCACATACAAATTTGGCCTGTTTTCAGTAAAAGGCAATATACCCTACTAAACATTGAAAGCTAAACAATTAACTTTCAGTTGTGATAGAATTTTTCTGTTTATTATTTTAATAAAGCAGGTGCTTCATTCAGAAATGTCTGATTATTATCACTAATTATATATTTTGTTTAACAAATTGCACGTTTGGTTTTTCAGCTGAGACTTGTAAATGTCTGGTTATGTATCTTTCAAGATGAGAGAGAGAGAGAAAGTATACACCACCGTTATGGTGGTGTATACTTACTCTGTGGAAAATGTGGAAAATTTCCCACATGAGCCACATACAAATTTGGCCTGTTTTGAGTAAAAGGCAAAATACCCAACAAAACATTGAAAGCTAACTAATCAACTTTCAGTTTTGATAGAATTTTTCTGTTCATAATTTTAATAAAGCAGGTGCTTCATTTAGAAATGTCTGATTA
This sequence comes from Othius punctulatus, assembly GCA_951805005.1. Taxonomy (NCBI): domain Eukaryota; kingdom Metazoa; phylum Arthropoda; class Insecta; order Coleoptera; family Staphylinidae; genus Othius; species Othius punctulatus. The sequence goes on from OX638138.1 coordinate 93,715,138, forward strand.
TTATCACTATATATATATTTTGTTTAACAAATTACGTGTCTGGTATTGCAGCTGAGACTTGTAAATGTCTGTTTATGCATCTTTCAAGAAGAGAGAGAGACGGAGTTAAATCCAAAAAGGTAAATTAAATCCGTTGCTATAGTTCAGATTTGTAGTTAAAATACGCGCTAAATATTTGTCACAGTATTTACGATGTATTTGAAGAGCTATGGGGCAGAACCACCAAGTCAATCTTTTGTCAAAATCGAGCTGATGGCCACATTAGCAAGAGCTATTGCTAAAAATGTGTTTCTTAAATTAATTAACATATGCCGTGACAGTTAACGGAATAATGAAAGGTTATGTGCGGCGTCGTAAATTTTACTTGCTCACAATTTAAGTTGTGTTTAAGCTTTACTTATTTACTGTGGTGCAAGTGGCCATTAAACTCGCTCCCTGTCTTAGCCCATTTTTTGTTTTAAATATTTCTGATTGTTATTGCACATTACTGTGTTGGTGTTGTTTTCGTATATATTTTTTATTATCCTCATCATTTTGTACCTTATTATTTGTCACAGTATTTACGATGTATTTGAAGAGCTATGGGGCAGAACCACCAAGTCAATCTTTTGTCAAAATCGAGCTGATGGCCACATTAGCAAGAGCTATTGCTAAAAATGTGTTTCTTAAATTAATTAACATATGCCGTGACAGTTAACGGAATAATGAAAGGTTATGTGCGGCGTCGTAAATTTTACTTGCTCACAATTTAAGTTGTGTTTAAGCTTTACTTATTTACTGTGGTGCAAGTGGCCATTAAACTCGCTCCCTGTCTTAGCCCATTTTTTGTTTTAAATATTTCTGATTGTTATTGCACATTACTGTGTTGGTGTTGTTTTCGTATATATTTTTTATTATCCTCATCATTTTGTACCTTATCGAATGCTTTCTCTAGATCTAGCAACGCTATGTATATTTTTGTGTCTGCATCTCGTTTTTCGTATGTTTGTTTGAGCGTGAATATGTTGTCCTGTATGCTTCTTCCACTTCTAAATCCGCTCTGTTGGTCTTGTAGTGTCTTCTCTATTACTTTTCTTAACCTTTTACTACAAAACTGGTATAATTACTGTCTAAGTTTCAATTCTATATAAAATTTCAGAGATTACTTAAAAGTGTTCATTCTTTGCTATCAAAATTTCAGTTATTATTATCTAATTTTCATATCTTTCTTTCAATGTTTAATTATCCTGATCAACATATTAATGATTACTATCAAAATTTCAATGATTACTGTCAATTTTAGCGTATTTGTGGTTACTATTGTATAAAATTATTTTGTACCTGCACCATAGTCCGTAGTTTCTAATTGTGTAATTTAAATTGTTTTGTCATTTGAAGAAGTTTATGGGTGGTATTACTATAATATCAAAATTTTGATTTGATTTTCAGAAGTCGGTTCCTCTGCACACAATAACCTTCGCACGCGCTGCATTTGCCCGCCGTCTAATCCAAAAGGTGAAAAATTCCATCGCCGGACGTTTTTATTGTAATTGAAAAAAGTGCAGTGTTGAACACCGATGCTCCGAGCGCATATCGATCCAGTCGTGTCGGTGCTTCCAAGCAGAACGCTTCAGGTCTGCTTGCAAAGTAAGTACAGTTTTCTGTGTTTTGGTGTTTGAAGTATCAATGCGTTTAGCAAAGTAACGTACGTAAATAACGCCGTAGTAAAGCTCAGGTCCAGTTGTACAATCGTGGTTTATCCTTGACCATGGTTCAATTACCAATTGTTAATACAATGATTCTTAGAAATTGATACAATCATAGTTCATCCTTGACCATGGTTACAATCATAGTTCATCCTTGACCGTGGTTCAGTTACAAATTGTTAATACAATGATTCTTAGAAATCGATACAATCATAGTTCATCCTTGACCATGGTTACAATCATAGTTCATCATTGACCGTGGTTCAGTTACCAATTGTTAATACAAAAGATTCTTAGAAATTGATACAATCATAGTTCATCCTTGGCCATGGTTACAATCACAGTTCATCATTGACCGTGGTTCAGTTACCAATTGTTAATACAAAAGATTCTTAGAAATTGATACAATCATAGTTCATCCTTGGCCATGGTTACAATCACAGTTCATCATTGACCGTGGTTCAGTTACCAATTGTTAATACAAAGATCCTTATAAATTGATACAATCATAGTTCATCCTTGACCATGGTTACAATCATAGTTCATCCTTGACCGTGGTTCAGTCACCAATTGTTAATACAATGATTCTTAGAAATTGATACAATCATAGTTCATCCTTGACCATGGTTACAATAATTATTCATCCTTGACCGTGGTTCAGTTACCAATCGTTAATACAAAGATTCTTAGAAATTGATACAATCATAGTTCATCCTTGACCATGGTTCAGTTACCAATTGTTAATATAATGATGCTTAGAAATTGATACAGTGTGATACATCCTTGACCATGGTTCAGTTACCAATTGTTAATACAATGATTCATTACCACGGATGATTCACGATCGTACAGCTGGGCCATTGTTGTCAAAATTGTACATTCGCCTAAAATATATATTTACTTCAAAATTATTTCAAGAACTTAAGTGTAGGTGCAAGGGGTTTGCTTACGTCACTCTGCAAACTAAGCATGGATATGTTTGTGAATGCAAGCCAAAATCAAACAGTTGCACGACATAAAATTTAAATTATTTTTTCGAAATCGTTTATCGAAATCAAGTTTAGTTAGTCGATTGTAGTTGATCAATAAAACTAGTCAATTGCAGTTGATCAATAAAACCAGTCGATTGTAGTTAAACAATAAAACTCGAATGAATGAGAACCTTTGTTTCAATACAGTTAATCAACTTTATACTATAGTTTTCATTCAACTTAAATCGATCAACCTTAAAGTATATTTTTCATTCAACTTTTCTCAATCTGCTACAATTTATCAATGAACTTGATTCATAAGAACGAGCCTTAAATAAGTATCTAGATAGTTGAACAATAATGGCAATAAATCGATTCAATTAAAATTGTAACTCTGTACTTGTTTGAAAATCATTTTTATGCTGCAACTGTAATATGTATCTATTATCGTTGAACAATAATGATGATAGATGAGTTCAACGATAATAGATACATATTACAGTTGCAAAATAGAAATGATTTTCAAGCAAGTACAGAGTTACAATTTTTATTGAATCGATTTATTACCATTATAGTTCGTTGAACGTTGAACTTTATACTATAGTTTCCATTCATGTTTTATCGATCAACCTTACACTATATTTTTCATACAACGTTTGTCGATCTACTACAATCGATCAATGAACTTGATTCGCAAGAACACGCCTTTAATAAGTATCTATTATCGTTGAACAATAATGATAAATCGATTCAATTAAAATTGTAACTCTTGAAAATCATTTCTATACTGCAACTGTAATAACTAAACATTTTAAGACGAATACGTACTTAGACATATTTTATTTTCAGTGCCGGCTCGTACTACGTCTTCGTAAAGTTAGGGTTTTTGCTTGTTTCTTAGATTTTTATATTCCAAATGATTTTCAAATCATAAAGCAAATTCGAGCTATCCGCCGAATTATGCTTGTCCCCAAAACACGCATTCTTACTTTGTCCTTTGGACATAATCCTCAGCTTTTACAACCATACACACGTACAAACAATAAATAACTGGTCATATCATTCTAAATGTGTTTTTTCTGCATGATTACAATATTTTTATTTTCACCACCTGTGGTACAATAAAATGCAATCAAAATTACTTTATTTCTAGTGCTTAGCAACAAAATACAGTGATGAAATAAATGAATTATGTTCTTGATTTGTATGCTGCTTTATCGGTTGCAGTATTAATTGATCTAATCTGTTTGGGGCTTTTCGGCGCCAATATATGCATATTACATGTAGAAGTCTTAACATATATATTAGGGTATCCGTTATTTCCCAAATCGAGTTTTTTTTTTTTTGATAGGACTAGTTAAATGTTTTCTTTTCATGGTAAACAACTGTTTCGAAACAAACAAAAAAACTCATTGGTAACCGTATTTTCGCGTGCCTGCAGGCAAATGGAATTTCCCATTGGATTAACATGGAAAAATCGTCTTTAAACGCTCATTTTTTTCCAAATTATAGGTCTTCATACATGTCAACATACCGTGGCATAACTTCAAAAACCGTGTATTGAATACAGAGATTTTTTTTTTTGCAACAAGAAAAGCCATTTCAGGTCGCGAATTTTAGGTCTGTTACACTAAAATTTCAACTTTTCTAGTGTAACAGACCTAAAATTTGCGACCAGTAAAGGTTTTCTTGTTGCAAAAAAAAATTGTTGAATTTAATACACGGTTTTTGAAGTTTTGCCGCGGTATGTTGACATATATGAACACCTACAGTTTGTAAAAAAAAAATGAGCGTTTAAAGACCATTTTCCTATGTTAATCAAATGGGAAATTTAATTTGTCTGCAGGCACGCGAAAATACGGTTACCAGTGAGTTTTTTTTATTTCAAAATAGTTATTTACCATGAAGAGAAAACATTTAACTAGTCCTCTAAAAAAATTCGCGATTTTGGAAATAACAGGCACCCTAATATATACCGAGGGTTCAACAAAAATCGACGGCGAAGTTGGCGTTGGTAATTTCAAGTCTGTCTACACTAAGGTCACACGCGCACTCGTGCAATGCCGGCTGTCATTTTGCCATGTCAGATTTGATCTTAGCTCGGACATGACTTGAAATTTCCAACGCCAACTTTGTCGTCGAATTTTGTTGAACGCTCAATATGTACACGGTGTCCTGGGACAAAGGAAACGCCCTCAATATCTTCGAATCTAATTTTGTTTCGCAAAATCGCCAAAATACGTCAATTTTTAATAAAAGGAGACATTTCTGTCGAGCAAATTATCTTAAAATGTTTAACTTTCTTCCCGAAGTAAAGGTAAGCACAATTGGAATTGTAGTAGCAGTTGAGTGATAGTTCATTTGAAAGCTTACATATGCAATGCGGCGTTTTATTACTTTTGAAATCGACAGATTTTATAAAGTAATACAGCATTGTATTGTAAATGATGTAAGCCTTCAAATGAACCATCACTCAACCCCTACTGCAATTTAAAAATATGGGCTTACTTCCGCTGCAGGAAGGGGGTTAAAATTTTGGAGATCATTTGTTTGCCAAACATTATCCCCTTTTATTTAAAAACTGACGCATTTCACAGATTTCGTGAAACAAAATTGCATTCGTAGATATTTAAGGTGTTGGTTTATCACGGGACACCCTGTATATTTATTTTCTTTTAAATATTTTTCGTGGTAACCAATTAAATCATAATTTTGTTTGCCTTAAAAGAAACGAAACGTTTCCAATTTTGGCGCGAAAATTGGTTTCGATGTGACGATGATATCTAAGCATCGCAACCAAGACACACTTTGTAGTTTTCCACATCTCTGCAGCACTGCCTTTTTACTCTTTTTGCGCCGGAATTCTGCGACCCCACGTTTTTGATAGTCAGCTGGAATTATTGTCTCCGACTGGAAATGGATTTCGCTTTTCGGAACGAAATATTTCCCTTCATCCCTCCAACTTCGTGCTTGACCCCCACAGAATGGGCATATTGCGGTGAATTTGATATGGCGCATGAGGTATAAGCGGTGGGGATACTTTACGGACGTTTCCTTTTTATGTTTGTGTTGTCTTTTTAAATTTTTTAACCATAAAAATATATCGAAGTGTGTATTTGAACATATGGATAATTTTCTACTGACTTCTATAGTGTCTCACTACTTCAGGACATTTAGGTGGAAAAGCCTGCTGTCCTTGATCTATGAGCGTCATAGTTGTCTTCTCACTCTTATGGTATCTCAATACATCAAGACATTCAGGTGGAAAAGCCTGCTGTCTATGATTCATGAGTGCCATTTTTTCTTCTGTGGTGTCTCACTAAATCAGGACATTTAGGTGGAAAAGCCTGCTGTCCTTGATTCATGAGCGCCAATTTTTCTTTATGGTATCTCACTAGATCAGGACATTCAGGTGGAAAAGCCTGCTGTCCATGATTCATAAGCGCCTATTTTCCTTCTATGGTATCTCACTAGTTCTGGATATTCAGGTGGAAAAGCCTGGTGTCTATGAATCATGAGCGCCAGTTTTCTTCTATGGTATCTCACTACATCAGGACATTCAGGTGGAAAAGCCTGCTGTCAATGATTTATGAGCGCCAATTTTCCTTCTATGGTATCTCACTAGGTCTGGATATTCAGGTGGAAAAGCCTGGTGTCTATGAATCATGAGCGCCAGTTTTCTTCTATGGTATCTCACTACATCAGGACATTCAGGTGGAAAAGCCTGCTGTCCATGATTTATGAGCGCCAATTTTCCTTCTATGGTATCTCACTAGTTCTGGATATTCAGGTGGAAAAGCCTGGTATCTATGAATCATGAGCGCCAGTTTTCTTCTATGGTATCTCACTACATCAGGACATTTAGGTGGAAAAGCCTGCTGTCCATGATTCATGAGCGCCAATTTTCCTTCTATGGTATCTCACTAGTTCAGGACATTCAGGTGGAAAAGCCTGGTGTCTATGAATCAGGAGCGCCAGTTTTCTTCTATGGTATCTCACACATCAGGACATTCAGGTGGAAAAGCCTGCTGTGCATGATTCATGAGCGCCAATTTTCCTTCTATGGCATCTCACTAGTTCAGGACATGCAGGTGGAAAAGCCTGGTGTCTATGAATCATGAGCGCCAGTTTTCTTCTATGGTATCTCACACATCAGGACATTCAGGTGGAAAAGCCTGATGTCTATGATTCATGAGCGCCAGTTTCTCTTCTACGGTGTCTCACTACATCAGGACATTTAGGTGGAAAAGCCTGATGTCTATGATTAATGAGCGCCATTTTTTCCAAAGTTTGAAATACACATCCAAGATAAAATATGGTTATAATTGTAATTATAAAGATTGCATTTTCCAAAAGAAAGTTTTATCCCAGGAAACAGGAAACGTCCAAGTTCCCCATGGAACTCGTGTGCCAGCAAAGCAAAATTCGCTGCAGTATGTTAAAAGCGGGTAGGCATCGGAGCTTGGGGTGGATGAAGGGAAGTACAGTACTTCCGGAAATCGGGGTCCATATCCGGTGAGACGTTAAAGTAATTTCGGCCGACATTCAAAATCGCGGGGGTGTAAAATTAGGGCGCAAATCGAAAAAAATTGGCCGTGGTGTAAGTTGTCGATAGCTCTGAGATGAGTCGAAGTTATTATGCTGAGATGTGTACTCTCACCTTGAGGCAGATCTTCATGTTTAGTCTTAGCTTTAGTGTTTATAATTATGAGCAATTTTTGCCACGACAAATATTTACGCGTGCATTTTCCACTTACAAATGCTTTCACTTTCACAAAACGTTCTTGACTTGCTACTTACATTCCGAGCTTTTATAATCTACACTGTAAACTAGTGTGTGTACTATGTGTATTAAATTCGTTGAAAAACTATAATCGAATTATATTAATTCTATCATAGATTAATCAACTAAGGCCAGTTGTACGATCGTTGATCATCCTTGACCATGATTCAGTTACCTAGGATACCATTGTTAATACAATGGTATGCTCATAAACTGAACCACGATCAAGGATGATCTACGATCATACAACAGGGCCTTAATAGGTAAAACACTATCGACACTCGATGTGCATTTATGAGAGACTAGAAGCAATTTCTTACACATATTTTAGTAGTGTTTTATTTTTAAGTTGCTACAACTTACGAATAAAACACCATTAACGTATGTGCACACTAAAAATTTCTTGTAGTTACTCATAAATACACACTGAGTATATACAATGTTTTACCTACTAAATTGATTAATCTGTAATAGAATTAATTCAGTTTGAACAAGTTTTCCAAATAATTTGATACACATAGTACATAACACTAGTTCGAAGTATGTCTTATAAAAACTCCGAATGTAGACAACAATGTCAAGAACATTTACAGCGGTCTAAAAATGTTACGACTTCCACTAATTTCAGTATTTTACATGATTACTACTGCAACTTAGATATTACTGCAAATAAATTTGAATATCATGCAATTAATTTGCATTCATTTATATAATTGCGAAATGTATCTTGAGGTTAAAGATACCTAAGAGATCATGTTTTGGAGAGGTATTTTTATTGGAGTACCGAAGTTTCAAAAAACGCAGATTTTGCTGTAAATTATAATCGTGCAAAAAAAAAACAGATTTTCACGAATACCCAGACTTTGGGGCTCCTTTATCAAGTGACCATTTATACAAATGTATGTGCATGTGTATGTAATATGGATTTTCATATCCAATATATTTTCTTTCAACTTCTTGCAATTCTGCTAGGCCAGTTTAGTATGGATTTTCATATCCACTATACTTTCTTTCAAAATCTCGCGTTTTTTCATTTGACTAAGATATCCAGTGTAGTTGCACTAGACCTGCTTAAGTTCTTGTGGTGAGCCAGATTGGGATTTCTCTGTAACACTAATAACTCACTGAGTTCTGGTGCAGCATTGTACGACGTTATTGGGAGTTCCTCTTTGAGGCCAAATGGGAGGTCCTTTTGAGCCCACTTAACAGTTCTTTGTTGCACCTAAGCTTTTTGAGTACTGGTGTTTCATTGTAGATTACAATTGAGCGTTCATTTGCTGAACTCAATCAAGTCTTCTTCAGCTCTTTGGAGTCTTGGTTGTCCGTGCTCTTAGTTCTTTGGGTCCTTCTCATTCTAAAGGGCCATTTATTGAGGATATAAGGATTTTCATATCCTTTATCTTCTTTCCAAATTCTCGCATTTTTTCATATCACTAAGATTTCCAGTGTAGTTGAACTAAACCTGATTAAGTTCTTGTGGTGAGCCAGATTTGGATTTCTTTGTAACACTAATAACTCACTGAGTTCTAGTGCAGCATTGTAGAACATTATTGGGAGTTCCTCGTTGAGGCCAAATGGGAGGTCCTTTTGAGCCCAGTTAAAAGTTCTCTGTTGCATCTAAGCTTATTGAGTATTGTTGTCACATTGTAGATTACAATTGAGCGTTCATTTACACTGTTGAACTCAATCACGTTTTCTTCAGCTCTTTGGAGTCTTGGCAGTCCCTGTTCTTAGTTCTCTGGGTCCTCTTCATTCTGAAGGGCCATTTATTTAGGATATAAGGATTTTCATATCCTTTATCTTCTTTCCAAATTCTCGCATTTTTTCATTTCACTAAGATTTCCAGTGTAGTTGCACTAAACCTGATTAAGTACTTGTGGTGAGCCAGATTTGGATTTCTTTGTAACACTAATAACTCACTGAGTTCTAGTGCAGCATTGTAGAACATTATTGGGAGTTCCTCGTTGAGGCCAAATGGGAGGTCCTTTTGAGCCCAGTTAAAAGTTCTCTGTTGCATCTAAGCTTATTGAGTATTGTTGTCACATTGTAGATTACAATTGAGCGTTCATTTACACTGTTGAACTCAATCACGTTTTCTTCAGCTCTTTGGAGTCTTGGCAGTCCCTGTTCTTAGTTCTCTGGGTCCTCTTCATTCTGAAGGGCCATTTATTTAGGATATAAGGATTTTCATATCCTTTATCTTCTTTCCAAATTCTCGCATTTTTTCATTTCACTAAGATTTCCAGTGTAGTTGCACTAAACCTGATTAAGTACTTGTGGTGAGCCAGATTTGGATTTCTTTGTAACACTAATAACTCACTGAGTTCTAGTGCAGCATTGTAGAACATTATTGGGAGTTCCTCGTTGAGGCCAAATGGGAGGTCCTTTTGAGCCCAGTTAAAAGTTCTCTGTTGCATCTAAGCTTATTGAGTATTAGTGTCACATTGTAGATTACAATTGAGCGTTCATTTACACTGTTGAACTCAATCACGTTTTCTTCAGCTCTTTGGAGTCTTGGTAGTCCCTGTCCTTAGTTCTTTGGGTCCTCTTCATTCTGAAGGGCCATTTATTGAAGATATAAGGATTTTCATATCCATTATCTTCCTTCCAAAATCCCGCATTTTTGCATTTGACTAAGATTTCTAGTGCAGTTGCAGTAAACCTGATTTAGTTCTTGTGGTGAGCCAGATTGGGATTTCTCTGTAGCACTAATAACTCATTGAGTTCTGATGCAGCCTTGTAGAATGTTATTGGGAGTCCCTCATTGAGGCCAAATGGGAGGTCCTTTTGTGCCCAGTTAAGAGTTCTCTGTTCCATCTAAGCTTATTGAGTATTGGTGTTACATTGTAGATTACAATTAAGCGTTCATTTTACACTGTTGGACCCAATCAAGTTTTCTTCAGCTCTTTGGAGTCTTGTCAGTCCAGAAATATGGGTTTTCATATCCAATACCTTCATTTCAAAATCTCGCAATTTCTTTGAGTTCTTGACTACATGAGTATAATAGGGCTCTAGGCGATATCTCTCATGTATAAAATAAAAAGATAACGGCATCAGTGAATTGAATACTTGATTTGCTCCGTTAATCATTTTAATTTTATAATAAATTAATTACTGTAAATACTATTTAATGATTACAAATTACCGTCACAGAATCATGGTTATTTATAAATAAAAACCATTTGATATTTGTTCTATGATGTATGGTGTTTCACAGTTTTTTTTAAGGATTTCCATACGAAAATCATATATTTTTTTATAATGGGAAATTTATTGAGGATATATGGATTTTTATATCCATTATCTTGCTTCCGAATCTCGCATTTCTTCATTTGGGTATGATTTCCAGTGTAGTTGCAGTAAACCTGATGTAAGTTCTTGTGATGAACGAGATTCGGATTTCTTTGTAACACTAATAACTCATTCAGTTCTGGTGCAGCATTGTACAATGTTATTGGGAGTTCCTCGTTGCGGCCAAATGGGAGGTCCTTTTGAGCCCAATTAAGAGTTCTCTGTTGCATCTAATCTTATTGAGTACTTGCGTTACATTGTAGATTACAATTGAGCGTTTATTTTCACACTGTTGAACTCAATTAAGTTTTTTTCAGCTCTTTCATTAGTATAATAAGTATAATAGGGCTCCAGGCGATATCGCATTTTCTTTATAAGGGAAAACCATGCGTCTGAAGAACATTGCAGTAAACAATGTTTTAGTTGAGGGTGCATATCAAGTATTCATTTCACAGACTGTACCTCATAGGTGATGCTGGAAATCAGTCAAAATTTCTCGATAAATCTAAAGAATAACACAACATAACATAAATTTATTAGTTACGCATGATACGTTAACAACGGGATTTTTATTTATGAAAATCGAATACAATTGGTTCATGAACTTAAAAAAAATACGATTTTATTCCTCCATGTATAGTGCATTCTTTGGGTCCTTTTCATTCTGATGGGCCAGAAATATGGGTTTTCAAATCAAATATCTTCATTTTAAAATTTAGCAATTTCTTTGAGTACTTGAAGACATGAGTATAATAGGGCTCTAGGCGATATCTCTCATGTATAAAATAAAAAGATAACGGCATCAGTGAATTGAATACTTGATTTGCACCGTTAATTAATTTAATTTTGTAATAAATTAATTACTGTAAATACTATTTAATGATTACAAATTACCGTCACAGAAGCATGGTTCAAAGTTTTTTTTTAAATTCCTTAAATTTTTTAAATTTTAATTTAAAATATTTTAAGACCATATCGTAAAATAGCTTGCCACGACACATTAGCAACGTGATATTTATTCACGAAAATCGAATGCAATTGGTACTTATCAACTTACCAAAAATACGACTTGATTGATCCATCTATAGTGCATACATGATAATTCAAGAGTAAAACTCAAATAATAGCCACCATATTAATAACAGACCACAAACTTTGTAGATTATCTTGGTTCGCTCATACTAGTTTATCCTCCTGCCAAATGATATTCCTCTTTACTGATGATTTTTACCGATTTTCCGATTTTCACACGGCCCAAAATCGGAAATTATCTAGTGTCGTAGTCGCCAACGATTAGCAATGGAGCTGCACAATAAGAAGATGAACCAGAAGAAGGAGAAGATGGAAAAGATGGAGAAAATGGAGAAGATGGGGAAGATAGAGAAGAAGGAGAAACAGGAGAAGGAGAAGAAGTAGAAGATTGGAGAAGAAGAATATATGTAAGTATTTTTTTTCATTTGTATTCATAAATACAATTTTACTGATTGTTTTGCACTGAAATCTTGAATCTAATCTAGGAGAATATGGAGAAGATGGAGAAGAAGGAGAAACAGGAGAAGGAGAAGAACTAGAAGACGGGGAAGATAAATATTTGTAAGTATTTTTTTTATTCATAAATACAATTTTACAGATTGTTTTCCACTGAAATCTGCTTGGATTTCTGTCGAATGTTCTGATACGATTTTATACATTATTAGTGTTATTCTACTGGAACTACACACTGAGAAGTTAATGAATCGAAATTTATAATTAGGGCAGGGATATTTATGTATATGTTACCGGCAATCTGTATAATTCAGGCAATCTATACAATACCTAGGCAATGTATAGAATACCTCGGGCGTCCAGGCAATGTATGAAATATTATGAATATTATTGTCCATTACATACTTTACCTAGGTAATGTATACAATTCCTAGGGATTGTATAGAGTACCTGCTGGTCCACCGGCAATGTGTAAAATAAATAGATTTTGGTCTATATTTATCAAGTTAACCGGCCTACCTATGAAATGACGGGCAAATAAAACATGTTCTACTACTTAAAATCAACTTTATTAAAATGAACAATTGGGGTGCTCCTAAGTAACATAATGTAATTTGCTTACAAGTACTCAGGTACGTAATAAGTATAAAAAACTTAAGAAACAATACAATTCTGTAAAAATAATAAGTAGGTTAGGTTAGGTTAGGTTAGGTTAGGTTAGGTTAGGTTACACACATTGCCGGCTGCGCATTCGGTATTGTATAGAATACCTAGGCAAAGTATGAAATAAATTTTATTTCATACATTACCTACACGTTTTAGGTATTCTATACATTGCCTAGGTATTGTATAGAATACCGGATTATACAGATTGCCGGTAACATTTACATTAGCAAACAAGTAAAGGCATACATTCATATAATGTGATGAATTTACATTTTGTTAGTGCTTTTAACTTAGTTTTGTAAGAACCCGATCCATATTCGCATTAACTAACGTCAACTCAAATTTTAAACTACATGCATCTCCATATATCGGGGAGGCGGAGCTCGCCACCGGCATGGCAACCTTGGGTGGTATACATGTGCAGAGAGAGATGAAATTCCGAAATATAAGCAAAAATAGGGACGGGGTGGTAGAATGCGGAAGGAGAAATAGTATAAATTCATATATTCGGCACATCCTCAGATTAGTTAGAAGTAACCATCATCGCAGAACGTTACTCTGCTCGACGAAGTCTCAGAAGTTGAGCATTAATTTCTCAGGTAATTATACGAACGACGATATCAAATGTACACCTTATTAACCTACTCTAAAGTCAATTGCCATACTAATGAGAAAACCTATCTAGTGACATTGCAGCGCCGTGCCGCTTGCGAATGGAGCAAAATTTAATAACGGTAGAAATGTAGGTTCCTAACGCCGAATAATGCGTAGTGGATTGAGCTTAACTGCATTTTATACCTTGTCCTGACAATATTTTCATCAAGACAGTAGAATATTGTAAAATTCCTTCCTTCACAACTACAAAACACGTAAATACCGATACAATGAATCAAATTTATTAGCTAAAATCAAACTAGTTACCAATGCACATAATAGATCACCCTGTATAAATCGCTCAATATAAATAATTCAATGATATTCTGGGTCAACGTAATTTCGTAAATAAAATTGTTCAGCGTCCCGATATTCAAGCAATCTCAGCATTCCAAACCAAGTCAATCGTATGAATGCATGTATGTATGTATAGATGTGTGTAGAAGTAGAATTGAACCTGATAAAACTAAATTAGAATCTGTTTTATTTAAATAATATTACCTCGTAAAGTTCTGTTAGTCATTCATTTCATTTGTTCCTATCCACAAGGTGGCGTTGAAATACATTGATTGATACAACTGCTGATGCATTTCTATGCAGTGATGAGATGTATTCGTTCATGAAGTCACTAATTTATTTTACTTTGTAATTCCAATATTGATTATTAACGATAACCAATGTTACACAATAAAGCCAAACAGTTAAGGTCAGAAATTATAAATAAAGATTCAATACTTAATAAATAATATAATTTTAATTTAATTAAGTAAATTAGATAAATAACGTCTAATTTGAATGATAAATCTAAATTTTATTTACCTGTCTTGTATAAAAGATAATTAAATAAATAACGTCTAATTTGAATCATAAAACTGCCACTCATTTATCTGTCGCTTGCATAACCTTTCAAAATGAATAAATTTTACTGAATCTACAATCAGATGCAAAAAAAACGGGTCATTGGTTCACTGTTTGCAAAAGAACCATTTTTTTTTGTAATTTTGATGTTGGTATAGTCCTTAGAATAAAATTTTTAGTGTTTTACAATCAAAGAGACCGTCAGGATGTAGGTAGAAGCAACATATGGTACTTATTATTTATTTAATGAACATTAATAAGCGAAAACGATAACGTACGTATACACGATAGAAAATGCTTTTCTGCAAAATAAACTTAACAGAGATTAATAATGAAAATGACAGTTAATCGAAAACAAACAAGTCAAAACCCAGTAGCCACCTTGATCCTCTATGCATAATGCCGAATAAGCAATAGCTAGTAAAGAACGCTTACCTTTAAATGTTATTTTCGCTTATTAAATAAACTGATAAGTATCATATGTTGTTTTTTTTCTACATCCTGATGGTCTCTTTGATTGTAAAACACTAAAACTTTCATTCTAAGGACTATACCAACATCAAAATTTTAAAAAAATGGGGTTTTTGCAAACAACAACCCAATGACCCGTTTTTTGCATCTGAGTGTATCTGTGTTTTACTTACTAACAAAAATTACTAACAGACACATTACCCATTAAACGAACCCAATTAAGTTCTCACGATAATGATTTTAAAAATCAAACATAACGTAAAGTACTATAAAAAAATATATACCACTATACGATACTATAATTTTTTTATTTTATACCACTAAATCACGAGCCAAATAAACATTACAAATTATGAAAATTTGTATAATACCTGGGTGCGAACCGCTACAGTTTCCATTAAAATTTCTAATGTTCTGTCAAAATATCAATGATAACTATCATATTTGAAAAAAAATCTAAGGAAATTAACCAAGTTAGTTGATGATACTGTCTATGAATTACTTATTAATTTTGAATGATTACTGTCACATTACTGTAAAGGTACATCTCAAGTATCTTCAATGTAGTTTCCTTCAATGTTATATAGTACTGAATAAATAAATTATATCATCTATCTTATCTAAATTTTCAAGATCCTTCAGATATCAATCATTATAAATCTGGCAAATCTTCAATTATGCTCTTAATGTTTCAATTATTGTGCTAAAATTTCAGTGATTACTTCGAAATTATTAATAAAATTCAATAATTTTCATTAATTTCTGTAAACTTTTCAATTGTTCTGTGAAAATTGTTATTCTCGCAGTTTTCAAGATTACTGTCAATTGTATCATTCAGTTATATTGAATTATATGGTTCAAAATTTCAATTATTATGCCAAATTTTAGAGATTGGCGGCAATATTACAATGATTAATGTAAAATTTCCAAAAAAATTACAAATTATATTATTTTGCCAAACTTTTAATGATACTTGACATTTTTTCAGTTATTTCAATGGAAAGTAATCGACAGTTAAAATAGGAGATAAATAGGGGATTAAACTGAACCAAAAACTTGTAATACTTAGTTGCGAAATTTTCGTTTATTTTTATCAGTCGTAAATCCTAGTTCATGCAATGGCGATTTGCGATGTGCGATTTGCGATTTGCGATTTTTGTTCTGATGGGTATAGTATATATTTCTGAATAAAATTCTTTAAAATTTAACCAATCAGAACAAAAATCGCAAATCGCAAATCGCTTGTCCATGAACTAGGCTTAAGTTTCTATGAATACTAAGTACCCTATTACGACCATGTGAAACAAGGGAAGTTTCCGTTAAATAAATTATTATATTATATTATTATATACCGATGATTTCAAATACCAATGATACCAATTTTCAATGATTACTGACACCTTTTAAATTATTCTATTTATTCAATGATGATTTCAATGATCACTGTCACTTTGTATTGATCAATTTTTCTCACTAATTTTCTATTACTGCCAAAATTTCTGTTAGTGGGGTATAGTTTTTAATCATTTCTGATTACTGTACAATAACAATAACATTACTGTAAAATATTAACTAGAGACATGGCGATCTTTATTAGGCTATTGGCGTTTCCGTCTAATATTAACTATTTCTGGAAAATTTTCATGTATTCGGTGATAATTCCAGTTATTATGCATAATTTCAGTGATTGCTGTATAATTAAATAATTAATAATTAATAAATAATAAATAATTAATTATCTCTCACACATCTTCAATGATTTTATCAAATATTCATTTAATATGCTAAAACATCAATGATTATTTATTATGCTAAATTTCAGTGAATGCTGTAAATTATTAATTATTTCTCACAAATTTTAAAAGATTTTGTCAAATATTCATTTAACATGAGAAAACATTAATGATTATCGTAATTTTTTTAAATTATTTCTCACAAATTTTCAAGTATTGCCAAAATTTCGATTATTGGTGTCAAAATTTCAATTAATACTATAAAATTATTAACTATTTTTGGAAAAATTTCAACTAGTCGATCATAATTTCATTTATTATGCAACATTTCAGTGATTACTGTAAAATTATTAATTCTTTCTCACAAATTATCAATGATTATTTTAAATATTCATTTAACATGTAAATTTTATTTAATTGTTTCTAGCAAATTTTCAACAACTGCCAAAATTTCGATTATTAGTGTTAAAATTTCAATTAAACCTGTAACATTATTAACTATTTTTGGAAAAATCTCAATTAGTCGATCATGATTTCATTTATTATGCTAAATTTCAGTGATTACTGTAAAATAATTAATTATTACTCACAAATTTTAAATGATTTTGTCAAATATTCATCTAATATGCTAAAACATCAATGCTAAAATTTCAATGATTACTGTAATATCTTCAATTATTTAAAATGCTAACAATAGCTAATAATAGTTTAACAAAAGCTAAAAATATTTCAATTATTTCTGTCAAAAATTGAAAGATAGGTGTTACAATTTCAATTATTTTGTAAAACTGCAATTATTACTTATAAAATTCCAACAAGCAGCAACTGTAATTTTTTTAATTATTTTTCACATCATTATTTTCTCAAAATTTTATTTAATGTGGAAATATTTCAATAATTACTTTTTTATTATAATTTCTGACAAATTTTCAATTATTCTATCAACATTTTATTGATCACTTTCAAAATTTAATTAATCATTGAAATGTTGACAGTGCAATGGCAAATTTTCAAATATATTATATTTCAAAAGTAACTAACGATAACGATGAAACATTGCAAAATTTCTAAAATTTTCTGTCAAACTTCGAATTACTCTATCAACATTGTAATGTTTTTTTTTTCTTGGGTAGGTTGCCTAAAGCCCCTCAGCACTTTGGCGTCTGTAGTCCATTTGTACTTTCCCCTGTGGACTCAACATTCATCCACGAGTCCTGTTCCTTTAAAAAAAGTCCAGAATCACTTTGGGTGCAAAGCTGCTGACTGTCTTTGGTACCACGAGAGGGTAAATTGTAATTGTTACTATTCAAATTATATTTTTAATACATTTCCATTTATTTTGTAAAAAATAACTGCTGTCACATATGTCAGATAATTGAAAATATAACTTTTTTTCAACCGTCTTTTATATTTGTATTTCATCAACAGCCTCTTATTCAGCAATCTTTTATTATTTCAACTGTCTCCTTTTTCTTACCTCAACTGTCTTTCATTTTTATTTTACTACAACTGTTTTTTTTTTATATTTCTGCAGCTGCCTATATTTACTTCTTCAATTGCCTTTAACATTGAATAGAAATTTAGAGATCAGTATAATAGAGGACATAATAGTCGAGATTATTTTTTTAATGTGGTTGGCTTTGTAAAATATTTAGGTACCTAAAAATCTAGCTTTAATTTAAAGTGTCTTTTATTTTCATTTTTCAACTGTCTTCTATTGTTTGTTCGACTATAAAATATTTAGATAATTAAAAATCTAGCTATAATTATTTCTGTTTAACTGTCTTTTATGTTCCTTTATGAACGACCGTCTATGGTTTGTTGGACTATTTTTCTTGTCTTCTATTTTGCCTCAATTGTCTATTATTTATTCATCTGTCTCTATTTGTTTCTTCAACTACCTTTAACATTCAATTGAAGTTTAGAGATCGGTATAATAGGAAACATAGTAGACAAGAAATTAAGATTTTTTAAATGTAATTGGCTTTGTAAAAAAATTACACAATTCAAATTCTAAATTTTTCTTTAACAATCTTTTATATTTGTTTTCCATCAACAATAAATGTCTTTTATATTTGTTTTTCATCAACAGTAACTGTCTTTTATATTTATTTTTCATCAACTGTCTTTTGTGTCTTCATTCAACTGTCATTTTTTTCAACTGTCTTCTATTTCTTCCCCAACTGCACTTAATTTATATTACTGCTACTGTCTTTAATTTATTATTCCTCTTTTGTATTTGTTTTTCAACAACTATCTTTTGTGTCTTTATTAAACTGTCCTTTTTTTTTCAACTGTCTTCTGTTTTTTTCCCAACTGCATTTAATTTGTGTTACTGCTACTATCTTTAATTCATTATTCCTCAAGTTTCTTCAACTGTCTTTTGCATTAAATAATTAAAAATCTATCTTAATTTTTTTTAACTATCCCTAATATTTATTTTTCATCAACAGTAACGGTCTTTTATATTTGTTTTCCATCAAATGTATTTTGTATGTTCATTCAACTGTCTTCTATGTTTTCAACTTCTATTTTCCCCCAACTGTCCCCCACTTGTTACTGCAATTGTCTTTTATTTATCTTTGTTTAACTTTTTCAACTTGCATTAAATAATTCAAAACCTAACTTTTTTTTTCATCAACAGTAACTGTATTTTATATTTGTTTATCATAAAGTGTCTCTTATGCCTTCTTTCAACTGTAGCTTTTCTCAACTGTTTTCAATATTTTCAATTGTCTCCTATGTTTTCAACTACCTTTTATGTTTTCAACTGTCATTTATGTTTGTTACTACAACTGTCTTTTATTTTTGTTACTGCAACTGTCTTTTATATATTCTTATTCAACTTTCTTCAACTATCTTTCACATTAAATTCGAGCATCGGATTCAGTGATTTGCTGCATCATAGCAGCAAATGATTTTGTTTGTTTCGTTGATTAAAATGTCTTCAACATCTTCAATCAACGATCATATACAAAATCCGATTTCAGGTCAATGTTTGAGGCGACTTCTTGAACTAACTCACTTTGATTACTACACCCACAGTGAAGCTGGATTGGACTAATTGAATTACCATGGACAGAAACAAATCATCATGAAACTTAACCCAAATTTAGTACCGACCATTAATTAACGTTGTGCTTCGACATCAACAGGAGCACATCTTATAGCACAAGACGAGTAGGTGTGAATGCATCTTTAATGGTACCAGTATCCAAACAGCTCCATGCACTTGATGCGTAATAAAAGAGGCGACGTAAATATGCAGATATTGAAATTAATAGTGGTACGGTAAAAATTTGATAAATGCAATCAAGGCCTGATTCTATTTGTCAAAAAAAGTTGCTTTTAACGAGTATTGCTATTATCGAATTGGTTATAAAATTTTAACGCAAAGTAGAATTCACCTATGCTAATACGTGTAGACATTAAGGCCCAACGTACTATATATTTTTTTATTAGGTTAATTTTAATTTAAATAAGTTAGAACCTAAATAAGAAGCAACATAATTAGAACCGGTTAAGGTTAGATCTGTCAAATGTCATAAGTTGCAGTTATGGAAACAATAAATCAAAAATTGTTGCTCTTATAGAGAATTGCTAATAGAGAATTTTGCATTTACAGGAGTTGCATTTATCGATTTTTTACTGTAGTAGTAACAATATTTTATTAGCTATCGACCTGCGGTCTTTCCACCTTGAGATTAATAATAAGCTGAATGTAATGGGAACCTTGACGGTCTCGCCGCTGTGCCTGGAACTTCGTAAGTCCGTATTAACACCGAGGCTTTTAATATTTTGAGATGTTAATACCTGAGCACCATTTACATGCGTTTAACGCACATTTAATGGTGCATTCATTCTGTGGCCTCCTCTACCAGCGTCTTGCAGGATTTCTGTCTGTCCTTGATAACCTCCTTCCAGCTTATAACCATTAATTTATTGGTTGAAGGGTGAAAATAGGGATGTTTTACAGGCATAATCACGGAAGTGCATACATATAAAGCAAATTTATTGGTAAAGGGGTGAAGTTTTTTTTTAATTTTATGACCTAATCACTGGGGTCCTAACAATTAAAGCAAATTTATTGGTAGAGGGGCGAAGAATCGTTTTTTCGTGTAGTTCTTTTGTAGTTCTAATCACGGACGTTTATTGCTCAGTTTCTTATTCATAATGAGCTTTTTGCAATTACATCTACTCAAATCTTTGTAAAATTTTTGTATTGCCTTTGATGGCAGCAGCAACTGAAACACAAGTCACTCGAATTGCAGTGGAGCTCATTTACATGGCCGACACAACACAATGCACCGGAATGGATAGACGATTGCGACCAGGCCAATACATCACGGTTCTAGTGCCCATCTTTGGCTCATGCCGTTGTCGCTGGGTTTTATTTTTAAAAGGCTTTCTTATCTTCCCATGGGTCGGCGTTGCTGATTGATTCGTCGGGTTTCCTGTTGCAGGAAGGGTAAAGGAAGTAGATTATGATGTCTGCAATCAGGCGGATTGATGCTTTTATTATTCCACTTTACAGCATTACAAATTTACAGCCATAGGCGGGTGACTCCCCGGAATTTTAAGTGCGGCTCAAGATTTCGGTTTTACAATGCTACAGGCTTACGAAGTACTGTAAGACCCAAGGAATGTCAACTAATTCTAACAGATTTTATATTATACCATGTGTACCTTGACACGTTACACGCTTAATTACGTTCAAAATGTAATACTCGGAATTCCACTGGAGGTGAGTAAACTTGTGGAATAATTGAGCCATTGTTTTCGGGTATTATAGTTATTCCTTGCGAATTGTTTCCATAATTTCAAATATTCGAAACTAACGTCTTAGCTGGGCATTGCCCCATGCAGAGGCAATTAAAATTAAAACATCTACAACGCTCGGGATGCTTTTAACTCTTGAGAAGTCAGTGCATGCGTGGACTATTTTTATGCTGGCGAAACTAGGTTGCATTGTAACATAAACTTTATCACGAAACCATTATCAGAAGCGTTCGGGGAACACGTTGTGTTTAATGTAGATAACGTGATCCAGGGAAGAACAATGCCTGGCGATGACACGTCGCAAATACGGAATGAGTACAAATCGAAGGTAAATGAACGATGTTTTAAATCGTATAGTGTTTTTACTTGAAATTGAAAATCTACCTACGAAGGGTGTTTATTGCGCTCCATTGTGCGAACGGAATTTTATGACGGGTAATGGGAAGAGAACAGAGTCCAGAGCCGGCATCAGAAAATACAGATACAGTGCCCCGTAGAAAATTAACATTAGTGATTCATTATCATTAAATTGTACTTTTCATTGTATTTTTAAGGTACATATAATTAATTGTGTTTTACAAATGTAGTTATAATTTCATAGAAAATTTATATACAGTATGATTCGCGAAACAAATAACTTAAGTTACCCATAACATTATTGACTTGCTCATTGCGTCAAAAAATTAACGACGTTAGCATCAGTTATTTTTTTCATGAATCGTAATGTAACAAGCAAATATTATTCCGCACAACTAGAATCATCGCTATCACTTTCACTTTGAACATTAACAATTAGATTTGGTACACTAAGCGTCCTATAATCGTTTTCAATGATCGATGCAGTTTTTCCAAATGGTACTTTAAATGTTGTTGCATTCTCGCTGAACAAGTTGAATTGTTTCTTCACTCATTTTGGGATGTGCATTATTTTTCCGCAAATTTATTTTTAAACTTGACCAAATCAGCTCAATTGGATTGAAAATACAGTAATAAGGTGGAAGGCGCAACACTTGGTGACCAAATTCTTCTGTCATCTTAGCAACCACATACGTTTTTTTTGAAATTTTGTTTTTTTATAAGTTCTAATAATGTATTTTTCTTTGCACTTAGGGGAATAACAATGCCATTTTTAATGCAAAAATCCGCAATATCGCAGTTCTTGGAAGCGGCGGTTAGGATTTTATTAATTTGCTTTGAGTGGTAAGTTGCATTATCCATTACGATTATTGAGTTATTGGGTATGTTGGGCAATAATTGATTGCGAAACCAATTTTCAAATAATTCGGCGTTCTCTAACGAGCTTGGTGCAATATTCTTAGCTGATAAGAGCAAACTATTTGACACAAAACCTGCGTCTCCTCCTGCATGAAGAATAACAATTCTTTTTCCTCTATTGCACGGTGCTTTAAGGTGACACTTATTTGTATTATTGATCCATTCCTTGGAAACGACGTCATGAGTATCGAACCATGTTTCATACAAATAAATTATCGATATCCCTCCATTTCTATATTCGTTTATTTTAGAGAAATATTCTAATCACTCTTTTTGGAATCTCAGCGATTCCATGATGTCATTTCGTTTGTCTAAAGTTTAATACTTAAAACCCTGACTAAGTAGGTATTTATACAAAGTAGTTTCCTTATATGGAGAATCATTTCCAAAGTTTCCAAAATAGAGTTTCCAAAATAAATTGGACCGTGGGAACGTTACCTGATTTATAAGAATTGTAAATTATATTTTCGATCGTCTTGGCGATGGCATCGTCTATTTCGGTAAATTTGGAACTTATTCTTCTTTTCCTTTCTAGCGGTGCTTTCGTAATTATTCTCCAATATGATATTATGATATTCCTGTCAGAATGAAAATTCTTTGCAGTGGAGATGCATGATTCTCGCTTACAAGGGTGTTATAAATATTTACAACTATCCTTTTAGTATCAATTGAAAGAAAATCATGCTTTATTAATCCCTGATTTTCATTTTCGATAGTTGATGTGTCCATTTGATGATGGTTGTTTTGAAATTTATCAAAATCATTTTGAGAACAGCTTCCCTCTGTAGACTGTCGAAGGGATTTTTCAACAAAACTTTCGGAATGGCTTCTTTCCTCACATAATTGAAATACATCGTCGCACTGAGTGTCATTATAAATTGATGAAATAATTGTCGCAGTTTCACTTAACGACGTTTCCATCTTAATAAACTCTACCTTTTCACAAGTTTATAAATGATAATATGCACACGTATGTAAAATGAGTACTGTTGCAATGTAAAGGTTAACACCGACTGAAAGACAGATGTAGACTATTTGAGAAAAAGACTATTTGAGGCAGCCTTAACTGATTGTCTACCTGGACTGCATATTCGCCCAATAATTAAGGTACAATGAACTGCAATTGCATGTTCGAATGTATAAACCTTTTAAAATCGTTTCCTAGGTGACGGCTCTTAATTATCTACTGGCGTCTGTAGTCTTGTAATTATATCGAATTGTAAAATTGTAAAAAGAATTACGTCCGCCGACTCATAAAAAACGATGTAGATAGTTGTAAGATTATTGAATTCAATTTAAATAATAAATCATTTTTATATTATGATCATAGTGATATAATTGTGTATATATCGAAGATAAAACAATTAAGTAGCATCTTCGTCGAAAGTAAATTATTTGATTACGTTCCTGGACGCCCACGTCTTCGCAGCACGCCATACAATGGATAACCCTTGACCGTAATAAGCCCTCATTACAGGTACATTTTCAACACTATACACTCAGATTTAGACTTCTTTAATATTATAATTTTTATAGGTCGTATGGAGACAAAAAACAAATTATATGAAATTGTACGCTTGAATTTAACAAATGCATCTTTTTCTAAAACAAAATTGTATAGTTTTTGGAAATATAAAGGTTTATTTATGTTTTTGGATAAAAAGCATTTAAGTTTTTGAATAAAAGGTTTTACGTATTTTAACGAATATATCCACTTCATCGCGGACATACTGTATAATAACAGTTCTCATCTTACCCTTACGTTTTTGGAAATAAAAAGGTTTTTCTACGTTTTAAAAAAAAAAAGGTTTACGTTTTAGAAAAGAAACAGTTTTACGTTTTAGGAAAAACAAAATTTTACGTTTTTGTAAAGCACGGTTATAACTTTTTGGAAAGAAGGATTTACGTATTTTAACGATTTTATCCATTTTATCGTGGACATACTGTAAAATAACAGTCTTCTTATTTCCCTGCTCTAAATTTAATTACTACCTTCTAGTAACAATACATTACTTATTAATTCTATATCAACAAATATTAACTATAATTGATGACAAGCACTTGTATTTCGAAACACTTTCAGTGCGCTTATTATTTGTCAATTTAAGTTAATTAGCTATAATTAGGTGATTCGCAGAAAGGCAGGGCAGAAATAATTTAATGAAATTAATTGCCTGTTTGCGAGCCAGACAGCGCAACTAATAATTTGCGCTGTTTGTCTTTCGTACAGTTGACATTCGCTCGTTCGCAAAATTCTCGTCTAACCGATATAAACAACAATGGATCATTATTTTGTATACAATTCAAGGCGTAGATTGCCATGAACACAGGCACATCAAAGTGATCGTATCTTATACAAAATCTGACGTGGGCAGGTTTTATCTGCTGTAAAAATTCTTACAAGAAAACTTAAAATAAAAGAGTATAATACATAAAAATATATGTATAAATAAGGATTATTGTTATTATTAAAACTGGTTTCAACACGATTATTGCAGTGTTATGGTTACAAAATTAAAATAATTGCACTGGTGTAAACGTCTTGGCAACACTTACTGTGAATTGACTTTACGTGTTTCCAAAGTTTTGAGAATAATGGGTAGAATTAATACCTTTATTCTGCGCGATCCATATTTGAAACGCTTACTTCCTCAAAATAAAAATTTGCGAGCGATTCTTTGCAATGCAATTCAAATTCAAAAATATTCTGGGTTTACAAGTATAAATGAGTAAACAAACTAATTAGACCATTTTTAAAACACTCGTTCGAAATACCTACTTTATTATATTGCGGAAATCAGTATATCAGTAATTAGAATGCAATATTATTTGCATTATCCCTTTAACTGACATTTCTTTTAAAGAACGTTTATGGGCCTCAAATTTAGTTTTCAACTCAACTTCATGTCGAGTAGAGCAGATGTCGTTCCAGGACTTACATGCTTGAAGAGAATACTTTGAACTTTCAGAGATTAACTTGAAATATCAGCGTTAACCTCATAAACAAACCTTAAATTTATTATAATAATTAAATCCATTATGTTAATTTATCACTAAAGGTAGGAAAAATAAGGTTTAAAAATTTATAGAAGGCACAAAAAATATGATACAAAAATACTACACTTGAAAATTAATACTTGGAATTCATATAAACTTTCTGCTGGTTAAAATTAATCGAAAATAATATATCAATGCAGTATAACGTTAATCGTCGATTACTTTCGCATGAAATACTTGAATATCTATGAATAATCATTGAAATGTTTACAAAAGTTAAAATGTCCATAATTACTTTAAAGCTTTAGGTTGTTTCCATTTCTATAATATTTTTTGTATTTTTTTATTAATTTTAATAGTATTATAGAAATTGAAGAAAAACATAAAGCACATTCAGTACCTACTAATAATAATTAACTTCCGTTGCATCACTGAATCAGTTTGTCCAACATAACATAAAGAAAACCCAGCCTCGGTTGCAAAAAGGTCGGAATGTATAATAATCATTTGAATTTCAACATTACAATAACTGTAAAACTTGTAAAACCAATGTGTATAATAAAATGTTTTTAGTTCTTTAATTTTTAATATTATTATACAATTTAGATCAACAAATGTACAGTAATCATTAAATTTTGACTGTAATAATTGAAATTTTGGCATAATAACTGAAAGTTGATGAGAAATAATTATATATTTTTCGGTAATCATTGAAATTTCGACAGTCATCATTTATTATTTAGAGGATAAATGAAATATTATCAGTAATCATGGGAAAATAATGTTTTGTATTCACAGAAACTTAAAGCTGATCGAAAATTATACAAGTAGGCCCGATAACTTTAACATCGGTGGTTTCTTTCCCTTCAAATAGTTCAAAATCTATTACTGATTATTGATATTTGACATTCAACCATTCACTGCATAATAGAAATTGGCAAAAAATTGAATTTTTATTGATAATTAATAATTTTACAGTTATCATAGAAATTTTGAGTGTAGGCATTTTGGCATAATAATTAAAAATGTACAGAAATTATTGAAACTTGAACATTTGCAGTTAATATTGCAATGTATACTAATCAATAACATTTAACAGTCAATAGTCAATTAAAATTGAACAGAATGATAAAAGTTAGCAACAAAATAAACTTTTGCTGTGAGAATTGAAATGGTCACATAATAAATGAAAATTAGTCAGAGTAATGAAAATTGTACAGCAATCATTGAAATTTTGACTATAATAATTGAAAATTTAGCATAATAGTTAAACTTTATACATAAATTGTTAAGTTGAAAATTGTATGTACTCTTGAATTCGAATTAGGGTTGGGTGTACATAGAAATTATTTTAACTTGAACCCTAACGATTCTAATGTTGACAAAAATGAAACTTTTGCAGCAATCAATGATAAATATTTCAATTATTTCAAGAAATTGAGTTTTTATTGATAATTAATAATTATACAGTTATCATTCAAATTTTGAGGGTAGGCATTTTGGCATTATAATTAAAAATGTACATAAATTATTGAAACTTGAATATTTGCAGTTAATATTGCAATGTTTACTAGTTAATAAGATTTAATAGTCAATAGTCAATTAAAATTGAACAGAATGAGAAAAATTGGCAACAAAATAAACTTTTGCAGTAATAATTAAAATGTTGACATAATAAATGAAATTTAGACAGAATAATATAAATTTTACAGTAATCATTGAAATTTTGACTATAATAATTGATATTTTAGCATGATAATTAAATTTTATACATAAATTATGAAGTATAAAATTGTATCTACTCTTGAATTCGAATTAGGGTTACAAGTACATTGAAATTATTTTAACTTGAACACTAACAATTCTAATGTTGACAGAAATGAAACTTTTGCAGCAATCAATGAAATATATATGAAAATTCCTGAATACTGACCGAATTTGAGGATAAATAAGATTGTAAAAGGTTTAATTGAACATTTTACAGTAGTCCTTAAAACTACAACAGTAAATATTAAAAATAACTGTAATCTAACTTTAAAATATTAAAATTGCGATTTTTCTACGTCAATTTCAATATTCAAATTTTGTATATAATTCATGTATTTACCTAAAATGAATGTACTTCAAAGTATTGACTTTATGAAACTTAGCTGTTTTTATTGTAAATAAAATTTTCAAACTATAAACTTGTGCCCATTTATTTAACGAAAATCTGCGTCAATGTGTTTACTCAACGTACAAAATTCACGCTTTAACTACAATGTTCTAATTATGATATTACTATAATGGAAAATCAAAATTTTATAAAAATTTACATAACTTAGTTAGTATTTCTTAGTAAGTATTTTTCTAAACATTCCAATCTAAACATGGTTAAAACTTGAAGACGAGGCGAAGTTCTTAGAATTAACAGTTTTTATTCTGGTAATATCATCAACATTAAACGTACATCAAACTGTATTTATCTAGTACATATATCTTAGATAATCTAATACTTATACGCAACTTTATCAGTGGATGGAAAGATTTTCTCTTAGGGAGCCTTCTTAGCCACTCTGTATGTCTTGCAAAAAATATGTAAACAATATAAAAACTTGAAGACGAGGCGATTTTTTTAGAATTTAATGTTTTATTTTTTGTAATTCCTTTTTTTAATAAAATTTTAAATATTTTGATTATTATTATATTTTAAGTATTGAGTAATTTGATGTATGCTCCATATTGTTTACAAGTGCCACAAAACTGAATACTTCAATAGAAGTAATTTGTAATCAAATCACTCGATACTTCTTAATATATAATAATAATCAAATTAATGCAAATTCATAATTGATAATTTTATTAAAAGAAAGGAATTACAAAATATAATTTTTTAAATCTAAAAAAAAACGCCTAGTCTTCAAGTTTTTAAATTGTTTAGATATTTTTTGAAAGGCATACAGAGTGACTAAGAAAACCTCGAGCAGTTTTTCATTCATTAACACCAGCTATCGCTCTTTTTACGATTTTTGATGATTACTATGATTTTTATTTGATAAAGTGTAGCCAATGTTTGGTGGCACATGTTAATAATATGATTATTATTACTATCATTGTTATAAAGTATGGGCACTCTTTGTAAAGGTAAAAAAAAAATAATAAGGTTAATTTTAAAATTTTTACACTGATCATTGAAATTTTGACAGCATAAAAGAAATTAGCAAAATATTGATAACATACAGTAATCCTTGAAATTCTGACCGTATAAATTGAAATTTTGGCGTACTAATTGAAATTTTTACAGAAATTATTGAATCTTGAACACAAAATGAACAGCAATCATTGAAACATTGTCGGCAATTCCTGAAAATTTAAATTTACTGAATTTGAGCATTTGGGATTTTGGTAGATATAATTTAAAACTACGACAGTAACAATTAATATTAATATTAATTAAAAATTATTGAAACTTGAACTCAACGATTGCAATGCTGACAGAAATGAAAATTTTATGGTAATAACTAAAACATTGACGGCAATTCCTGAAAATTGACTGTACTTGAACTTGATAATTGATATTTTTGTATATATAATTGAAAATTTTACAGTTATCTTTATAACTACAACAGTAACCATTGGATATTTGACAGTAGGTAATCTTTAAAACTACGACAGCAACCATTGACAATTTGACCAAATAATTGAAATATTTACAGAATCAATTGAAAATTTGACAGTAATCATTGATATTATGCAGAAATCTTTTAAATTTGACGGAGCAATTGAAAACTACTTAATTATATAGTGGCCTCGAATTTGAAAATTTTACAGAAATGATTGAAGCAGTCATTGAAACATTGTCGGCAATTCCTGAAAATTTATTGAATTTGAGCATTTGGGATTTTGGCAGATATAATTTCAAACTACGACAGTAACAATTGAAAACTTGATAGAATAATTGAAATCTTAACAGAAAAAATTGAAAATTTAATAGTATTCATTGATATTATGCAGATATCTTTGACATTTGGCGGAGCAATTGAAAACTACTTAGTTATATTGTGGCCTCATATTTGAAAATTTTACAGAAATGATTGAAACAATCATTGAAACAGTGTCGGCAATTCCTGAAAATTTACAGAACTTGAGCATTTGGGATTTTGGCAGATATAATTTAAAACTACGACAGTTACAATTGAATACTTGACAGAATAATTTAAATGTTTACAGAAAAAATTGGAAATTTAACAGTAATCATTGATATTATGCAGAAATCTTTGAAATTTGACGGAGCAATTGAAAATTACTTTATTATATTGTGGCCTCATATTTGAAAATTTTACAGAAATGATTGACACAATCATTGAAACTTTGTCTGCAATTCCTGAAAATTTACTGAATTTGAGCATTTGGGATTTTGGCAGATATAATTTAAAACTACGATAGAAAGAATCGAAAACTTGACAGAATAATTGAAATGTTTACAGAAACAATTGAAAATTTAAACATAATAAATTTGACGAAGCAATTGAAAACTACTATATTATATTGTGGCTTCATATTTGAAAATTTTACGGGAATGATTGAAACAATCATTGAATTATTGATGGCAATTCCTCAATATTGACTAAATTTGGAGATAATTATCTCCAAATTTTTGGAGATTTTGGCAGATATAATTGAAAATTTTACAGTCATTTTTAAAACTACGGCAGTAAACATTGAAAATTTGACAGGATGATTGAAACGCTTACAGAATCAATTGAAAATTTGAGTGTAATCTTTGATATTTTAGCAGGAATCGTTGAACTTTGACGGATCAGTTGAAAATAATTTTATTTTATTGTAGGAACTATTGAAACTTGGACTCAACGATTGCAATGCTGACAGAAATGAAAATCTTATGGTAATAACTGAAACGTTGACGGCAATTCCTGAAAATTGACTGAACTTGAATTTGATAATTGAGATTTTTGCATATATAATTGAAAAGTTTACAGTAATCTTTATAACTACAGCAGTAACCATTGGAAATTTCACAGTAGGTAATCTTTAAAACTACGACAGCAACCATTGAAAATTTGACCAAATAATGAAATATTTACAGAATCAATTGAAAATTTGACAGTAATAAAATTCTGAGCATTCATCTCTGAAATTTAACGGAGTAATTACTTTATTATATTATGGCATCTTATCTGGTCGGTAATGGTGGTAATGAAACCGGAAAATATACTATAAAAATACAAAATTTTAATTATATTCAAAAGTTCAAAAGCCACATAATAATAATGGAATCAAATTAATCTATGTATTATTTTTGTTATTTTTTATGCCTTTTTTAGGGCTAATTATCCCTTAAATTGAATTTTCACGATGAATATCATACTACCAGGGGTAATATAATAAGTGATGTTCTCATTATCGATTTTTGAGAACACTTATAAAGTAAATCAAGTAACTTTCAGAAACATTCAGACATAAACATAATGTTCCTGTGTGTTGCTTTTGGTGTGGACTTAGCTTAATACACACAAAGCATATTCCTATTTCATATTTGCTTGCATTATTAATATCATTGTTTTATGTTGAATTGCAGCAGTTACATTACAATAGTTGTGATGAAATGTGACTTAACACGGAATTAATACTGTAATCTTGTTGATTGCGATTGGAATGCGAGCGAAGTAAACCGATTCGTCTCGTTTGAATAGAGAGCACTGCATTATTACAAATGCAAAGAAATGCAGCGCAATTTGCAGCACGGATTTCAGCGATGTTAATTGCAGGCGCATTCGTCGAAATTAAAATTCTTAGGGCTCGAGCCGCGAGATGGAAATAATTGACGCGATTGTAATTGCGTTATAGTTGCGACGAGGAAACGTAATTAAAGTGGGAAATTAAGGAATTCCGGTAGTTCACGCCAAAGGATTAATTCCGAGGCGAGCCGGTGACGAGCCGGAGATTAAGTGCTAATTACCTCTGAAAAGTAATTTGGGAACAATAATTGAAATTTAAATTAGGCGTCAGGTACGTTGGAATTTCGTTAGCGGTGGTGAGGCACAATCGATTTATAGAGACGACGTGGTTTTGATCCTCGAGGAATTGTACTTATCCCATTTGGTTGCTCATGCTTGTTAGGGCGTTAGTGATAATGAATGATTAAATTTCCCACTTGAGAAATTAGGTAGTTAAATATATTTCACAATAATGAAATATAATACAGTCTATAGGGATTTATATTTACAAAATTTAAACAAAATGTAAAACAAAACCTAAACAAAACAAACAAAACAAAACTTTTAAACAAAATCTAATAAATTGATCAAAATAGAGAAAATAATTTAATGTAATGTGTACAGAAAACTGCGTGTTCCAATGAAACAAATAAAAAAAAAAACCTGTAAGGTTTATTACATAAGAAGCCTATTTATAATTAAAAACAATACAAAGTTATATAAATTACATTTTAGATAATTGGAAAGTTGGTTTATAAATTATAGCGTGTGTAATTTAAATGACACTTCTTTAATTTTACACATGCAGATTTTGTTGAATAAATAGTAAAACGGTGTTCCATATGTATGGATTTCGAAATAGTAATGGTCGCAACGATTTTGGTGAGAAAATATTCTCTCTGAAATCGTCAGTAAAGTAATACAATATTGTACGATTTACGTAAAAAATTAGGTGGCCTACATAACTTCATATAAGCATAGAGTGATAATCTAACCAATTACATATATTTTGTTCTGCTGAGTGTCTCTATATTGATATTATACTTTTAACAAACGGTTTACGCGAGACACTCTGTACAATTCAATAGTGATTTTAATATATTGAATAAATAAAAATCTATAATATAGGAGTAGTAACAATATTTGGTTGGCTAATGACCTGCGTCATTTCCGCATTATTAATACTATTTAAGTTTATATTATTTATTTAATACTATTTAATACAATATATTAAATATTCTTTCCAATATTTCAACAAAATTCAATTTTTTGCATATATTGGAAAGATAAGAAAGCTGCAGTAATCATAAAACATCTGAAAGAAAGTGAATTTAAGTGATGGTTAATGTGCGTTACAAAAATGTTCTACTTCAGTACGCAATAGTTGTAATTAGCGAAGAACCTTTCCCGTTGAAAGCCATTTAATCTCAAAATGATGCAACAAATTCCATTGCTAGAAAACATATTGAGTTATTGATGGTTTCTTCTTTTTATTCTTCTTTTCGAATACTTACTGGAATTACACCTCTGAAGATGGCTCAAATAAGGCGAAACTAGTAAGGTAATAATAAAAATACCTACCAGTAAATACTCGAAAAGAAGAATATAAAGAAGAAAACTCAATATAATAATAACTGGTATTTAAAATGGATGAAACTATAACAAAAATAATGAGTTATTATTTGTTTCTCAGGAAATCGATAATGTTAAATTAATTACGTTGACAGAGTAAGTTAAAGAATAAGATCTAATTAGATTCAATTCGGTCGACAAATTTAGATAGAAAATTGTCATTTTATAGAGTAGAGTAGTAGTGTAGTAAGATATTGAGAATAAATGTGTTGAGATTTTCTTTTCTCGATCGGGATTTGTTTGATTCTAATAATATCTTACTCACTAACGATTCGCACAAATCCAAGTTTTGTGCGTGAGACAAACATATTTTATCTTCTTATGTGGCATCGATTATTTAATGCATACCTAATTCGTCACCAAACGATAAGTGACCAATTTTATTATCAATACTATGAATATAATCAATGCAATGAACAGGTGGCATGCAGACCTGTTGATAATTTTATCACGCTTTTGCTTATGTACTGACGTCCTAAATTTTTCATTACAAAAATCGCCCAATGCCAATATTCGTAAAAGTCTTACTTCGTAAGAATTTTTTTATATAATGATTGTTTTAATAGATTTCATGTTTGGCTACTATTAAAATATATATATATATATATATTAGTATTATTAGACAGTGCAAAATTGCAAATTTGCAAGTTAATGCAAGATTAGTTTGGCCAAAAAATCTTTAAAACTTGGATAGCAATAATTGAAATATTGTTAGCCACTATTGAAATTTTAAATAATTGAGAATTTGACATTAACCATTGAAATTTTGATAGTGAGATATGAAAGTTTGATAAAATAATTGATATTTTTGCAGTATCATTGAAATGTATGCATAATAAATGAAACTTTGACACATTAATGTGTATTATGTATAAAAAAAAAACGTTAACAGTAACGTGTACGTTACTCGACAGCATCACAATCGAATGTCATAATGTGTATGTCATAAATACACCTGACATTCGAATGTGATGCTGTCAAGTAACGTACATGTTACTGCTAACGATTTTTGATACGCAATACACCTGAATAGTTGTAAATTTGTAAGAAATACTTATAGATTTTAAAATTTGTTATTGTAAGTAACTAAAACTCTTGTCTTGAATCTATGTCATAAGTACACCTGACATTCGAATGTGGTGCTGTTAAGTAACGTACACTTTACTGCTAAGGGTTTTTGATACGCAATACACCTGAATAATTGTAAATTTGTAAGAAATACTTAAAGATTTTAAAATTTGTTAGTGTAGGCAACTACAAATCGTTGCAAATAATTGTGTTCAATCGACAAATACATATTGATTCAACTCGGAAAATTAAGAATTCGATTTTCTCACTTATTTAAGACATACTGGTCTCGGTAATTCGAATGGAATAAACTCCGATCATTTAAATTCTAAAAATTGCCAATATCCCGAGGATTTATTGTAAGCACAAAGGTCTATCGGTTTTTTAACCCGTAGAACTACCACAAAATAAAGTTATATATAACTTATTTCCAAGGTTATGAGTCCGGGCAGTTGGCCAGAAAAATGGGAGGTAAGAGAAGGCAGATGTGTCCGCAAAACGAAGAAAAAATATAAACAAAGAAGGATGTTTCAGAACAGACGACTTCAGAATGTAACAGTATAGTACGGTAATACCTGAATGTGAATATGTATGTTATCCTACAATGACAATGTGATACTCCATTTAAAGTCATAATACTAATAAATGATGAAATGAAATAAAATGATTACAGAGCCATGCATTAGTAAAACGAATTAACGAATTAACAAATTAACCGATATAAGAGTGTATAATATGGAAAAGTAGTAGGTAATGAAATTAGCTTTCACTGCTAATTCCGATGGCATTCAGAAATGAAAAAAATGCAAATGTTGTAATTTTTGTCTTTAAAAAATTAAGCACATTAAGTTTCTATGGTTGTAATATAAATACACTTTGTATTTGTATAATTGTATAATTTTTCAGCCTTAACATTTTTGGGGAAAAACTGTGTTTTTATCATTTACATGCAAGTATTTTTTATTAAATAATTTTACATAGCAACTCAGATCGCACTAAAAAAAACACATTATGCAAATCGTGTCATTTCTTGCCCTTCATGCAATAATTAATTGCCCCATAATGATTAATACATTAATAATGTAAATACATTAATAATGATTAATACATTTGAGGCTTACCGCAAACTATTTTCAAGCAACTTAATTACAAAAATAAATATCTTGTACGACTTAAATTCTTGAATTCCCGGAATTTATTAAATACAAACATAGCACTTAATTTTTCAGCCTTAAAATTTTGACAAAAAATTAGCGGCTCGGTTATAATAATTATACAATAAGGTATAACACAGGTGTGCAGAAGTATTTTTACATAGTCACATCTTGATGAGCACTAAGAAAAATGGAAAAAATGCAAATCGTATAATTTTTTGTGATTCACTTTTTTTTAATATAAATTTAAAGATAGAAATTTGAATAACAAATAATGCCCTTAACACGTCGATTGATTAATAAATGTTTAGGTTAAAAATGAAACACAGATTTTCGTTCCACGATTTTAATAAAAAGGTGGTTCTTTGGTTCTTTTGAGAGAAATCTTTGGTTTCTTTGAAATAATTATGGTGAAAAATTGTGCGTATTTCAATAATTTACATTCTAATTATACAGTATTTTCCCACCAGCAATTCTACATCCATAACTTGAACATAGGTTCGAAAAATATTGAAAATGAAAAACATTGCGGCAAAAGTGTTTCAATCTATCAGAAAATGTGATGAACTTAATATTATCGAATTTTCATGTACCTACTGTAGTAGATGCAATATCATTTCTATTAACGAAAATAATGATTGTGGTACTTTTTCTTCACTTTATTTATTGGTACTAAGTGTACATTTCGGCGACAACGTGGCCATAATCATTAGTATACTAATGATTATGGTCACGCTGTGACCGAAATGTATATTTAGTCACCAATAAATATAGTGAAGAAAAGATAGATAGATAGATAGATAGATAGATAGATAGATAGATAGATAGATAGATAGATAGATAGATAGATAGATAGATAGATAGATAGATAGATAGATAGATAGATAGATAGATAGATAGATAGATAGATAGATAGATAGATAGATAGATAGATAGATAGATAGATAGATAGATAGATAGATAGATAGATAGATAGATAGATAGATAGATAGATAGATAGATAGATAGATAGATAGATAGATAGATAGATAGATAGATAGATAGATAGATAGATAGATAGATAGATAGATAGATAGATAGATAGATAGATAGATAGATAGATAGATAGATAGATAGATAGATAGATAGATAGATAGATAGATAGATAGATAGATAGATAGATAGATAGATAGATAGATAGATAGATAGATAGATAGATAGATAGATAGATAGATAGATAGATAGATAGATAGATAGATAGATAGATAGATAGATAGATAGATAGATAGATAGATATATAGATAGATAGATATATAGATACTATGATATATATGTGATATATAGATGTTTATAATTTATAAAAAAGGTTATTCTTTGGTTCTTTTGAGAGAAATCTTTGGTTTCTTTGAAAGAAATTTAGTGACAAATTGTGCGTATTTCATTAATATACATTATAATTATCCAGTATACTTTTCCATCAGCAATTCTACATCCATAACTTGATATAAATATAAATCAAGACAAATTTAAACAGCGCCAAATTACGTTCATTATAACAGCTAATTAGCAACGATATTTCCTTCAGCGTTAAAAATGAGAACAATGCGCGCAATCAAACAGCATTAGGTGTATAATGATGTTTTAATTGAAGACTCCATCGTGTAATTGCAGGAAAAACCACACTTCACATCGAGTGCTTCTCTGGGTAACTGCTTGGTACTCCAGTTTCATAATAATGAAACTAAACAATATGATAATCATAATAACGAATGGATAACCAACTA
Source organism: Othius punctulatus (assembly GCA_951805005.1). NCBI lineage: Eukaryota > Metazoa > Arthropoda > Insecta > Coleoptera > Staphylinidae > Othius > Othius punctulatus. The sequence continues at coordinate 93,752,120 of OX638138.1, forward strand.
CAATCATAAAATTGATAATAAAATCAAAATAAATTTGCTTTTTATTTGTATCTTTATTTATTTATTTTAATAATGAAACGAAACATTATTATAATCATAATAACGAAAGGATAACCAACTACAATTATAAAATTGATAATAAAATAATAATAAATTTTATTTTTATTTTTATCATTCGGATTTCTCATATTAAGGTTTAGTGTTTAATTGTATATCAAAATATGTACCTCCTTAATCTGTATATAATCTTTATTTTGCAACCGACCTGCAGTTCAGGTCATCATCAGGCAAAAACTGCAAGGAAAATAGAAAATTTTACCGATTTTCACAATTTCATTCTTACATCTAAACCATAATTGGCATATATTGACAAAATCAAGAGTTGCAGTAATTTTTTAGATTTTCGAAGCTGGTGACATATTTTGACAGTTATTTTTGGATATATCATCAGTGTTCTGTCAAAAGTCACCAAGTCCAAAAGGTCACTTTTCAGTAGACACATTTTATAAGTTTAACAGGTACGAAAAATCGCCTCGACTTTCTGTACACCAGAAAAAGTTCTGTACACCGTACGTAAGATACATGAACGTTGCTATATTCTTAAATAAGCGATTTTTCGTACCTGTTTAACTTTTAAAATGTGTCTACCGAAAAGTAACCTTGGACTTTTGACTTTTGCCAGAACACCAACGATTTAACAATTTGAAAAGTTGGAAGTTGAAACTTATTCGAAATTTTTCTGCTGACGCTTAGTATTGGACAGATTTCACAGGTTGCTCTTAAAAATTGAATGAAGATTGCACATTCAAAAATTATAATGATTCAGACACTAGCAACTAAAAATTTGAAAGATTTGCACCATCGCAATTGAAAATTTGATGGATTTTACTTTAAAAATCAGGCAGTTGCATTGAAACTTTGACAGATTTTTACAAATTCGTTCTTGGTTCTAACCAATTAACATATATTGATAAAATCATGTTGTTGAAAATTTTAAAGATTTTCGCAGCTGGTGCTAAAATGTGCGCAGATTTTGACAGTTTTTTTTTACGATAGCAGGTGAAAATGGTATTACTGGTAATGCTTACTATTTGACAGATTTTTACAGGTAGCTATAAAAAATTGATAGATTTTGCCATGTTACGTTAAGAATGTTAAACATTCACAATTGAAAATTTCAAATATTTAGGTAAGTAAAATCTGCAAGATTCGTTATTTATTTATTTTTATTTTTTAATACAAATCTCCATTTTAATATGCATTACAAATAGAAGATATATCAAACATAATACATATGACGAAATCTGATTTGCCTTAAGATTGATAATTATGTTTCGTGTAAATACAAAATAAATCTAATACTTTCGTTAAACATGTCTAACATATTATTTTATTATTTCTATAGAAACTCGTTTCGTGGCTCACTGCCATTCAACACATACAATATGTAACACATACTACATATCGAAAAAATCAATCAATTTCTTTATTTTTCAATTTTGCTTCTTTGAAATCATTATTTTTTTAATTTATTTTTGATATAAGGTTAACTACTACATTACAACTCTTTCTCGCTCATAAATTTATTCTACAAAAAATTAGCCATTGAGTATGCAAGACAAATTGTTGACAAATAATCTTCGTAGAAGTGTTTAAATTTGATCAAAAAAGAATTTTCTGTGCCAGTTAATTTTAGATTGCCAAAAATAATCTACTTTTGGTGTTTTCACTAGATTTCAGAAGTTTGATCTTCCCAAGTACTTATTCACTATCTGATAATCTCTCTTCATTGGCAACCTACGTTACAGAAATAGAAATTACAGAAACTTATTCACTATTTGGGAAATGTCACCTATAAATATATTTTGAAAAAGGTTCGAAAAATATTGAAAACGCAAAACATTGCGGTAAAAGTGTTTCAATCTATCAGAAATACCAGTTAATTTTAGATTGCCAAAAATAATCTACTTTTAGTGATTTCACTAGATTTCAGAAGTTTGATCTTCCCAAGTACTTATTCACTATCTGGGAAGTGTCACCTATAAATATGTTTTGAAAAAGGTTCGAAAAATATTGAAAATGCAAAACATTGTGGTAAAAGGGTTTCAATCTATCAGAAATACCACTTTATTTTAGATTGCCAAAAATAATCTACTTTTGGTGATTTCACTAGATTTCAGAAGTTTAATCTTCCCATGTACTTATTCACTATCTGGGAAGTGTTACCTATAAATATGTTGTGAAAAAGGTTCGAAAAATATTGAAAATGCAAAACATTGTGGTAAAAGTGTTTCAATCTATCAGAAATACCACTTTATTTTAGATTGCCAAAAATAATCTACTTTTGGTGATTTCACTAGATTTCAGAAGTTTGATCTTCCCAAGTACTTATTCACTATCTGGGAAGTGTTACCTATAAATATGTTTTGAAAAAGGTTCGAAAAATATTGAAAATGCAAAACATTGTGTCAAAAGTGTTTCAATCTCTCAGAAAATGTGTTGCACTTAATATTGCCGAATTTTCAAGTACCTACTGTAGTAGATACAATATAATTTCTATTAACGAAAATAATAATTGTGGTACCCTTTCTTCACTATATTTATTGGTACTAAATGTACATTTCGGCGACAACGTGACCATAATCATTAGTATGCTAATCGTTAGTATACTAATGATTATGGTCACGTTGTGACCGAAATGTACATTTAGTCACCAATAAATAAATATAGTGAAGAAAAAATAGATAGATATATTGTTTACAGTTAATATTATAGATACCTCAATTATTATTTTCGTTTACAATTTCCTCCACATGCTCAACAACATATATTATAATTTCTATTATTTAAATCTTTTTAAAATATTCTATCAGTATATTTCTAATATGTACTTAATAAAACATTTCTTGTATTTAGAATATAATTAAAATACATAATTTTATCGTAATGTATGAGCGAACTTAAATTTCACAAAATGATAGCAAGTGATACCTGATAGCAAAACATTTACCAATGCTTGGTTTTCTACTATTTTTATTTTCTTCTAAATTCATTATTTTTATAGTTTAAAAGTTAAATTCTTCAACTTTAAATTCCAATAAATTGTTGCTTCAAGATAAAATATAAAATATACAAATATAAAAATATACGATTGGTCGAAGTTTCACAATGCGCTCACATTTTGGATACATTTTGTGATTATTAAAAATTCTTCAATTTATGATTATATTTTCTATAATTTAAATCTTTATAAAATATTCTATCAGTATATTTCTAATATGTACTTAATAAAGCATTTCTTGCATTTGGAATATAATTAAAATACCTAATTTTATCGCAATATATAAGCGAACTTAAATTTCACAAAATGATAGCAAGTGATACCTGATAGCAAAAAATTTACCAACGCTTGGTTTTCTACTATTTTTATTTTCTTTTAAATTCTTTATTTTTATAGTTTAAAAGTTAAATTCTTTAACTTTCAATTCCAATAAATTGTTGCTTCAAGATAAAAAATAAAATTTACAAATATAAAAATTTAAAATTGGTCGAAGTTTCACAATGCGCTCACATTTTGGACACATTTTGTGATTATTAAAAAATCTCCAATTTATGAGAATATCGTAATATCCTACATACATCCCAGATTTTTCAGTTTTCCCAGAACTTTCAAACACGTTGGGTGAAGCAATTACTTCAAAAACTTAGTAAGGCATTTGAATGATTTTTTTCAGGAGACCCAAAAACTGTTAACGTGCTTCTTGTTTACTTGATTCATATTACTTCACAGTGTACAGTGCAATAGAACCTAACATAGGTTATAAATAAATTCCGATGGTTTAGGTATTATTTATTATGTTTTTCATATTTTACCTCTAAGCGAAAGGAAAAAAATATACACAAACATACATACACACAAGTGTTAATATTCAACAAGGAGCATATTTATTATGCATACGTTATGCGGCTGGTAGCGATGTTTCATTTGTTGTTATCTACACGACGCCGCCTGCTTAGCAATTACTTGGATGCTATTAAACCGTGTAAGGTCATTGTGACAACATTTAAAAGCTTTATTGTTATTGTAATGACTCCATGCAGTGTTTGGGTTGGTTCGTTTCAACTGCGACGAATTTCTGAATCACCCACGATATTCTACGGTCATTAATCTGAATGCTATGTAATTCTAAACCCTAGCTTTAAATTTTAAGTCAATAGAGTCAATAAAAATAATTAATGTACCAATATGTCGTGAATGTGAAGTAATATACATAGTAAAATAATTAAGCAATAATAATTGAATTAAAAAAAAAGTTTACAAAAACGATAATTGTTATCGCTTATTTTTAAGAATAAAAATTCTTAATTCCAAAATATGTAAAAATCTGAGAAATATCGACGCATTCTTTTTTAAAAGGTATAAGCGTATTGTAAAATTACAATATTTGGTTTATAAAACTATAAGGTTAAATTACAATATAAATGTTAATAGAAGCTTCCAATATCATTGAAATTACGTTTAATAATCAATTTATGTTGTCTCCTGTAAAATTAGTGTATTGCCGCTTATTCTTTTTTTAAAAAGAATGAGTCGATATGATTATTATAACTATAATCATGCCCTAAATTCTACCTGACCTCAATGATATTCACCTTCAAAATAATTTGAAAATGTAAGTAACAAATACTAAGTAATAGATTGTTTTACAAGTAAGGAAAAGTCATATTTTTCTAGCGAATATTAATATTTAATTAACGAGCGAGCATAGCGAGCGAGTGGGTTAATTTTACATGATCATTGTTGATCGCACTGCATAGAAAAGGACCAAATGAAATAACTTTGGCACAGGTCATCAACAGATATCAATATACTGTAGGTCATAAATATCACTGATAAAAATGGCACTGCAATGTTTACACACAAATGAATGTTTAATGCATACAAAGTTATCTGCCCGGCAATAAAACAAACAAAAATTGTTTACTTATACAAATCTGTACTAGTGGTTTTATCTCGCCAGGGACGGCTAGATAAATATCCGGATAAAACGAGCCGAGGAGCTGCCGTTTGATGGATCGTATATCAATCCAAATCTTCCACTTAGAATTCTTCGTTGCTGCGTTATAAATTCATTGGGCACGAAGGAAGCTTACTCTACCGGCATAAGTCCACTTTCTAATTTGATATATTTCATATCGGGCTTCATTAATTAATTACTTAGCGCATAGTTTACGCTTATTAGTAGTATTAGCGCAGTTGGAAATGTGTGTGACGGTTTCAATTTTTGATCAGAAAGTGAGAGGAAAACCGCCATAAATGTCACATTTAAATATCCCGTGTAAAATGCGAGGAGCAGTCACATATAAGCAATAACTTTCTAACGAAATTGCTCAAGACGATTTAATTTTATTCATAATTACTCCTATTTTAGTAAATGCGGGGGAAAGAGCGTGCATCCATCTGTTCCTATCTACGAGCTCCACGTTAATGCAAGTAATGATTGTAATTTATTCCACACATCATTGCACTCGTACTTCTAGGAAATTGGGTTCCAAACGTAGAATATTGTATTAGCCTTGCGGTTCTGGTTATCATTTTATGTGTAGGTACGGCCTATCTGCTTACAGAAACCAATTAACTTTCAATTGCGCAATTAAATTCGTCAACTTCCATCCTACGTTGGTGTTTAAATTTACTGATCGGTCATTAAGTTGAGGAAATGAAAATCTTTAATTGTCTCGCGAGTAACGTAATGTGAATTATGAAATCTATCAAATAACCTATTTCCGGGTTTATAGCATATTTTGAGTTTTTAAAGATGTCTTGACATAAATGAGAATTTTTATAATTGTATTGTAGGTAAATATAAATAAGCGTGAAAATTCTCTATTTCACGAACAGGTGAAGGTATGATTTACTGTATCACTGATTATAGAGTGATTGATGAAAAACGCTCAATATTATGATAATGCGTTCCGGAGAAGTCAGATCATTTCAATAAAATAATAATTGAAATTCTTTGTAATATTTATTAATTATATTTTGTTTTAATATTGTGAGAATGAAGATTTCATTTTCTGTTTATAAATTAAAAATTGTGTCTTTCATAATCATTATTAATAGTTTGTTTGAAGAATTGTCAATTAAATCAATATTTTTGTTAATTATTAAATTGTATTTTTTGTAGAAATATTCAATAACATCGTACACAATGAAAAGGTATAAATCCAGTTCAACGAAGAGAAACGAAATTAATCGTAGAGAAGAAATTTCTAATAAACAAAAAGATTCATTGGTGAAATTTCTGAATCCTTCCAATCAAGGCACACCACTACCATCTACATCTAGATTTCCTAGTACATCCAATGAATATTCGGAAAATGTCGCATTATTAGAACATCAATCCTTTGAAGAAATATAAAATTTGGAGATTACATCAAACACTATAGGAGAGTTAACAACTGGAGGAGAAGTGTTGAAGTTATTTGATACTCTGGCCAAAAGTTTAAACCGACAAAATGACAGAATTTGTAATTCTTAATGACTTTGGCATAATGGAAAATTTAAAAGATTTGTATATCGATGACACACAAACATATTATAGATGTTTACAAGAAGATCATTTTTACCGAAAAATTGCGGAGGGTAAAAAATAAATGAGAAATTGGCTTGGTTTTTTCCCAAACATCCAAATGCATATACTGTTACCCATGTAAAATTTTCTCCAGATCGACCTGTAAGTTAATCGAAGGTTATCAGATTTGGAGGCATGTTACAGAAACTTTGTCACGACAAGAAGGTTCTAAAGAGCATACACCTTCTATGTGTACATTATACAGACGTTCTTCGACATTTAATCGAATTGACTCAAAATTAGAACAGCAGACACTAAAAGAGAAGAATTATTGGAAATATGTACTACGAAGGCTAATATCCACAATCAAATCAACTGCAAGTCTCGGAATAGGATTTAGAGGACACGATGAAAACCGTAGTTCTAGTAGAAAGGGATTATTGATTAACATGTTTGGAATATCTAAGTGGGTACGACGATTTTTTTAAAGTTACATTTGGGTAAGTATGGAAATTGTGGACAAGGAAATGTGAAATAACAAATTATCCTTTTTCACAACGACATGTATTTCTCAAAATGTACATTACATCGATAATATGTTATTTTTCTTTAAGTATTAATATTTCACAAGCTCCAACCGATTATTTTAAGGAAATGTGAATTATTTATCTCACAAAATTTGTGAAGAATTTATAAGACTTATCAGTGACTCTGTTTTGGCTCCCATAGTAGACGAAATAAAAGCTGCACATTTTTACAGCATTATTGTGGATTCGACGCCAGATATTTCATACGTCGATCAGCTAACATTTATTGTCCGATATGTGCTACCCACTGCAGATATTAAAGAGAGATTTGTAGGATATCTTCCCATTAAAAAACTCGATGCTGCATATTTAGAAAAACAGGTACTTGAAAAGTTCAAAACTATGCAAATTGATATAAAACTTTGTAGAGGACAGCCATTTGAAAATGCTGCAAATATGTCTGGGAGATACACATGGTTACAAAGTTACATATAAAACAGCAAAGCCCGACACCCGTCTATATTCCATGTTCCACACATACGTTAAACCTTATTGGTAACTTTGCAGCTGAAAGTTGCAGTAGTGCAACACGTTATTTTTTTATTCATACAAAATGTACTCATCTTCTTTGGTGCTTCAACTCATCGATGGAATATGTTGTCGAAAAAACTTCAAGATTGCGACAGAAAATTGACAATTTTTTTTTATCTAATACAAGATGGGTCCGTAAGGGCGGACGCGGTTCTGGCCCTAAAATGTGAATACAACAACATCAAGGAAGTACTGTTTGAATTAAATCATTCGACAAATGAAAAGAAATTAACAATGATTGAAGCAGAGTCTTTGCTAAAAAATATGAATAAATACGAAACTGTTTTGATGACGATTATTTGGAACAATATTATGCAGAGAGTAAACGCTACTAGTAAATCGTTTCAATCAGTAGAGTGCACTGTGCTTCATGGTGTATCTTTACTGAATTCGCAACAAAATTTTATAAAACAATTCCGAGAAGAATTTGAAATTGTTGAGAAAGAAGCTGTAAACTACACAAACAATAAATTTGAAGAGTGTAGAGCGAAGAAGCTAAAAATTTCATTTCATGAATAACGCGGCAATGACCACTGATTAACTGTAAGAGAAGATTTCATATATAATACATTCTATACAATTTGTGACCACCTGATAACAGAATTTCCCCGCAGAAAAAAGCATATGACGATATCTTGCACAATTTTAAAATATTTTTCAATCTTTCTATGGCAGAAAACGAAAGAAAAGAATACATTAAAAACCTGAAAGGAACCTACGAGAAGGATATCGATAAATTTCAATTCGAACAAGTTGAATAATTTCGCAATTTCTATTATTCATAAAAGAAGGAAAGGAAGAATACTCGGCTGTTATAATATATATATATATATATATATATATATATATATATATATATATATATATATATATATTATATATATATATATATATATATATATATATATATATATATATTATATATATATATATATATATATATATATATATATATATATATATATATCGTGTAGCTTAGTAGATATGATACAAACATTCCCTAATGTGGCAATTATTTTACAAATATTTCAGACTTTACCTACATCAAATGCTTCAGCAGAACGATCTTTTTCCTCTCTAAAAAGAATTAAAAATTATGTAAGAAACAAAATTAACAAGAACCGGTTAAATTCGATGACAATTCTGTATACTGAATATGAATTAATAAATCAGATTAACTGTGATTATATTATTGATATATTTTTAAAGGAAAAAAAGGCACATTTTAATTGTTCAACGTTGAACGTGTTCAAATTGAACACGATTTCTTTTATAACAGGATGTAATAATATATAAACGAACATAACAAATAATACTATATAAATAATGTAACTTCATTTGGTAATTGTGATCTGAATGTAATGTAAAATTTGCCAATCGTGATCTGACTGTAATGTAAATTAAAAGAAATATTAAATATTTTGAATGGTGGTGGCGTCTAGTTAGTGATACATTTTATTAATTATAAATAAAACACATTACTTTGTTAGTATCACATAAAATTATTTATTGATCTGTTACTGGTTTCGACTTCTTAAGTAGTCATTATCAAATAGGATCAAACAGGAGGTAACAGGAAATATTAAATCATAATTATTGATATCTTCTTTCGTTAAAAAAATGGCTTAATAGTGCAGCCAATCTGGGCAAAAGTAGGTAATTTTTGGTAAAAGCAACGAGACCCGGTGGAACTTGTTTGCTATACTAAAAGTAAGAAAACCTTGAGTTTTTGGAAAATAATATTCCCTGCAACCCGTTATTTTGGCCAAAAAGTGGTAAATTTGCCGTATTTGAGGGCTGTTTTTTGTTTTAATTTTGTTTTCGACCACTTAAACTAGAAGCTAAGGTACAAAAATGATACCCATTTACTGTCCATGTTCAAAGAACCTTCAATTAAAATTTTGAGGGGTTATGTTTACCCCTCTCCTATAATACATATAGATATACGCTCTTTTCGGAAAAAAAATGAATTGTAGCTATTTCGGCCATATCTCAATTGCATTGGACAAATTTTAGGGTTGCTTGCTCATGTTGCTTAAAAATTACTGTATAAATTTTAGCCAAAAATATCTAATTCTTTCGCAAAAAGTGCAATTTTAGTCAAATTCACAGAAATGTTCAGACTGCGATATCTACCGTCGAAATAGTCGTATCTATTTTCTTTGTAGCAAAATGTAGGTAATTTTATTTACTTTTTTTTCATCTCGTGACAACAATATAGTTTTTCTTCAAACGTCATAAAAGTGACACCTTTAGTGACTCGATTCACAATCTTAAAGTTTTACTTCGTCTCCTAGTCAGTAAAAGTTTCACTTTTACTGACTAGGCAGTAAAAGTAAATTTGACAACATGATTGGATAATTTGTAATAAGAACGCCCTACGAGGGCGGGTTTAATATTGCACATACATATGGTGCGCATACATGATGAACAAAACAAAAAAATCAAACAAAACACAAATTTATTTATTGTTAAAATGTAAATTAAAGGTACAATTTGATATTTTAGCCCCTTGAAACCTGATTGCGCTGGCAGCAACAGCAGCACTTACAGCAGCGCTGTCGCCAACCATTTTGCTGCTACCACAGATATTTTCTACTTGCGATTCTTGCGAAGATTCGCCGCACTCAACACTGTCACTATTTAGTGACAAAATTAGCTTCGCAATATCCTTTTTATTTCGAATAGAGTCCTCGATGTACCCTTCTGCCACACTGCTGGACTTCCACCCCCCGTGTCTCTTTAAACAAGTAACATCAGCTCCTCCATCTACCAGCAGTGTGGCAGAAGTTCAGCGTAAGCAATGTCCTGTATACTCACTCCAGTTTGGCAAGTTTAAAAAAGAAGCTACCTCTTTTGCCGCACTTCCAATTTTGTGAATTTCCATCACCTGTTTATAGCAAACACCATTTTGATATTTTAGTAAAAATCGCATCTCATTTAGACTTGATGGGCGCAGGGAAGCATACTTTCTGTATAGTGTAAGATACACATCGCCGAGAATAGTAAACGAACGTACTTTTGATGTCTTACTATCTGGTATTTTTACGTGTAGCAAAGATCCCAAGTTTTGAATATCTGTCGTGTTCATTTTTACGAGTTCATCGCAACGGCATGCCCCTGATATGCCAAATATCAAAATAATCTGAAAATACGATTTAGGGTTTAATTTTGTATTTGTTTATTATTCTAAGAACTCACCTTTGTCGCCAAGTATTTCTCGTTAGGAGCATCGGATAAGAACTTGTCGAACTGTTCCTTTGTCAGCACTCTTGCCTTTTTGGGTGTATAACCCTCATTTTGTTTTTTTAAATATGCACGTAGTTTTAAATATTTGGTAATATCTACACCATTTCTAATATTTAATAACGATTTTACCATGGAATACTGAGACCACATAGTGGAACTTTTTACTTTCTTCTTAGCCATTTCCGAAAAATATGCGAGTAAAACATTTTCACTATAATTGCTTACATTTTTCTCGGCGCACCACTTAATAAATTTTTTGTAGGCCACTTCATAGATGGTACTGGACTTAGTGGGCAATAATTTCTCTGTTGCAGCCCTTGCCGATTCTAAAATATCTGGCGGTGTACATTGAAACATGTCTTCGTCCATTTTATACACTTTAATGTCAAATAATGAATTAAACAAAACCATAGCAACGCTCTGCATAGCATGCTTCTTTGGGAATTAAAACTATACGTATTCGGACAATTAAAAATATTAATTCCATTATCTTTTTAACTATTTTCGACGTTTGAAGAAAAAATTACATGTTTTATTCGGAGTAGAAGTAACTTTTTGTGGCTCGTCTGTAGTTGCCTGCCTCGCTCCGCTCGGCAGCCAATACCTACAGACTCGCCACAAAAAGTGTCACTTCTACTCCTAATAAAACAATATACTATTTTTTTTTTTCAAAATTCGGTTGATTTTTAACCATTTATGGTGCATTAACGTTTTTGGACGATAATTTTCCAACATAGGGGGGGGGGCATTTCAATGATACCGCCCAGGGCCTTCAAGCAACTTAATCCGCCCCTGTATGTTATTAAAGAAGTAGTCTTCTTCCGGTAGAACTAGAAATAGTAGAAAGTGTTTCAGTAATTTGTAATTACTGCAAGTAATACGTAAATAGTGAGATCCGTTTCTGATGGATTAAAATAAATTTCCTTTGAGAAAACCCGATAAAAAAAACCCGTGACCAACGTATTTGTCATTGCTTACATAAATGTAAACATTTGTTTACCTATTTTTGTGTGTTTATACGGCCTATTTCCACTGCTATGCCCAATTACCATTGCCAAGGAGCGATCGACCACACTTGGAAATTTTGCCTTTGTGGATTTTGCATCATCCATATCGGGTTCTTTAACGTGCACGCACAATTTAACGGTTTCGCATTCAATTCTTTGAATTTCAATATTTAGACAATTTAATTAAATTTAATTAAATGTTTATGTGGTTGACACTTGCTAATTAATTAAAATTTGTCATTAAATTTGTCAAAAAATTGTCACATTTGATTTATTAACTAAATAAATAGCTCCTGGAAATGGGCGCGAGACTGAAACAATTGAAGATTTTCTTTTAAAAAAAGTGAAACTTGAACTTTTTAATTTATATTTATTTAATTTGATAACCTGAGAAACTTGTTTTCGTGAAAACACTCGATAATTTGTACATTATACTTTGCATTTATGTATACTATAATTATTTAACAATTAAAAACGGACGTGTATCAATCATTCGAACGACTATCGCTCGAAGGTCGTCAAACAATGCAGACAAAAATATTCGCTTGCACAATGCCGTATTGGGCTGTCTGTATTCTCATGCGTACACACCCAAAATGTATAATTAGAAATTGAGAAATTCTCGTATGCCGAAGAATTAAAATTGCGTCATCTGTTCATTTGCGGTTTCATTTTTAATGCCCGCCTTCGGTAAACATGGTGTACGCTTACAGTCATTACCTGCTTATGCTTACTTACGTGCTCAAAGGTCGACGTTCCCTCATCGTGTTACACTTAGGGCGTGAAAATTTAAATGTTACATGGAACATAATAAAGACACGTTCTGAAATTTAAGTGATGTGTGTTGATGAAAATGGTTTGCGTCTTTAGGTTTTTAGAATTTTTCAATCTTTATTAGGCTTATGGCAATGCAAATTGTCTCAAAAAAGACATGTTATTAATAAACAGGCGAAACTTAAATTAGCCGAATTACTTAATTTAACCTTAATTTTTAATAATGACAATTTTTTTTATTATCTATTATTATTATTATTATTATTATTTATTATAGGAGGTATTTCTCGTATTTTCCACATTGGATTCAGAAAAATAATCTCTACCAGAAAAAAAAAATAAGAAAATATATGCAACCATTTCAAAAATAAAAGTTGACTATCGCTGAAATGAAAGTTGATTTTGCAAACAAACAAAATTATTGCCCCTTTGTAGAACGTGTGGGGCCATTTAATCTTGTTTTTGTTTTTTTGAAATCGGACAATAAATAAAGGAGTTATGCGTAGCGGCGTTTTTAGGAGACACCCTGTATATGTATTTCTTAATTAAACAATAATCTTTAATAAATCGTAATCTATTATAATTATCAAGGAAATGAGGAGGAAACCTATAAAAACGAACTGCCTCACACCAATAGGTAGGCATGATATGATTATAAATTATTATATTATTATTAAAAAATTACAAAAAATATTCGCAAGAAAATGACATATTTTGTGTGCAGGTTTTATAATAATTGTTGTTGAGGTATGAAGGATTTCGTATTTGTTATTTTTATTCTCAAGGCAAGCTCGTAAATTTGTACAAAAATGTGACAACTGTTCCGGATACATAAATGAATACTTTCGAAAATATAAAATATTTGGCAGGGAAACGGTGCGATGAAAAATTTCTTACACCACATTGAGAATTACAAAAAAGTAACAAATATAGAATTCAAATCATTCAGGTTTAATCACGTGGATTCATGTTAAAATTATCAAATCGATAATTATCGGATGAAGTGAAATTGGCAAAACAATGATTATTGGATTAAGCGAAATCCATAAAGGCAATATTTCAAAGCGTCATGGATTGATCCCTGGCGTCGACAATTAGCAATAATTTACCCTGGGCGATGCTAATAATAATAATAATAATAATAATAATATTAATAATAATAACGTTTATTAGGTCTTACAGCTATTCACTTACATATCAAATGGGTTGTTACATTTAATAGATATACAATCATTTATTAGTTATTCTTATTTGTTATTTACCTACTAAGTAGGTATATTTTCTTAATTCTAAGCTTAAATTTTAAAACATTGCACTCCCTTAATTCTAGGCTTAACTACACTAGTAGTGCCCTGAAAAATAGTGAATTCTGGCAACGTGCAGTTTTCCTATGATCTAATATAAAGTTATCCTTATGTCTAGTTCCGTAGTTATGGTTAAATGCTTGTATTTTATGATTAAGATACTCCAGCATTTGTCCTAGTTTAACTCTGTGCACAAAAATTAGCGCTTTTATTTCCAATTAGCCAAAGCAACGCAGAAATAAACCGTCGTTCAATAAACAAAATTTAAAAAAAGATCTAGCAAATTATTTTGTCACGACATGTAAAGAGCAAAACTAAAAGTTTTTTGTTATTTATTTTATAAGTGTATCATTAAATAGCTTATAAACGGTGGCGTTTCTTTCCTATTTCGACTTTTATCACGTGTATATAATTTTCATTCAAAAGTTAAGAAAGTTGGTTCATTATTTATAAAACTGGTATATTAAAAACTTACAAACTGAGCTATTAAAGCATTTTTATTTCCTAATTTTGAATCAAAAGCTTCTATCGCTTATTTTCTACGCTTTTAATTTTTTTAGTATCTATAAGGACGTATCTTCTTAACTTTTTAATGAAAATTTGAATTATTTTGTGAGATCAGATTATCTCCAATATTGGTCTCAAATATTGTATTACATTTAATATTTGTTTAAAGAAGTCTTGTTATGTGACATATTTTTTATTTCAGTTTCCTATCACGAGCTTCAGCGATTGATCGTAATTCTCAAAGGGTTTAATCCCAAGCCCTGTGAATTTTAAGTTCCATCAAGAATGCAGCAGTGGAAGTATCTATTGCAATTGAACTTCATCACACGTAGCCATAAATCCGCCTTTCTCGTTGCATTGTTCAGCAAACTGGGATGTAATGTGCAATGCTCGTTCTTCAGCAGTCGGCTTACACGAACTACGTGAAATGACGCACGTGAATCTGACCGTGCAGCTTCACCAGACGTATAAACATGTGGATCCGAAATTAGAAGCAATCTGGAGTTGATTCGTCCGTCGAAAATACATGCAATAATCGTCAAAACCGTCGGAAAACGGCGCACCGAGCATTAGTGAATCCTTGAGTCGACGGGCAAATAACATTACGACGCCTTACATTTATAGATTGACCGGATATACACGAAAATAATTTTCAAAATTATCAGAATTTTTAATTTGAAATTATCAATGTGTGCAAAAAATGTGTACAATTAAATATTGAACAAAATATTGTACTCAAATATATGCCGTTTGAAAAATCAATGATGTGCGTTATCAATTATGACTATTTCAATCATAAAATCATTTCAAGCAAATAAAATATGGAAAACTTTTTCACAAAGACTTATTCAAACTAAATGTACGCACAGAATTCGATTATTCAACATAACTTGTCAAAGTCACTAAATACTCTAGATATTAAAATAATCACTTGGAAATACGATCATATTTAGGCCCGTATGTATAGTCCGTCTTGAGCATAAGCTCCACTCAAATCGTATATTTGGTTGGGTATTTTCTATAAACATTTATGCACCAAAGGAAGCCACATATATCCAAATATACGACTTGAGTCGAACTCATGCTCAAGTACATACTATAGATACGGGCCTATAAGTTGCTGTTAAAAATTTGACTATTTTTATCAGTATCAGTGAAAATTTTAATAGATTTGGATAGGTCAAGTCAAAATTTAAATGTTTCTAAATATGGCAACTGAAAATTTGACACATTAAAACATTATAATTTTCAAGCTTCTATCTAAAAATTGACAGATTTTAATAAATTAAGTCGTATCATTAAAAATGTCACCGAAATGGGTAAAAATTTGGTATTTATCATTGAAATGTTAACTAAAATAGCTGAAAATTATACAGTAACCATTGTAATTTTTAGGGTATAATTGAAAATAGGCCAGAAATAATGAAATTTTGGTAAAAACTATTAAAACTTAGACAATGATCTTTGAAATTTTTACAGGAATGGTTAAAAATTTGGCATTAATCATTGAAATTTTGACTGAAGTGGCTGAGAACTTGTCAGTAATCATTGAAATTTTGACAGCAATAATGAAGTGTTGGCAAAAATAATTGAAAATCACACAGATTTTATTCAAATTTTAACACTAATAAAAAAATTGTCAATGTCAGTTAAATGTTTACAGAAATGGTTTAAAATTTGGCATCAGTGATCGATTTTGGCTGACATGGCTGAAAATTTGACGGTAATCATTGAAATTTGGACAGAATAATTGAAATTATGCCAGAACTAATAAAATGTTGATAAAAGCTATTGAAACTTAACAATAAGACAATAATCTTTGAAATTTAAAAAAAAAAAAAAAATCCTTCAAATTTATTTATGTATTTAATTAACGAAAAAAAATACTCCACTTTTACATATATTACAAGTAATTAATAATTAGTAATAAATAATAATAATAAATAATAATAAAATCTTTATTGTATTTTGATTCATTAATAGTATTAAATTAAATATTAATTTATTATCAATCAATATTAAATCAAAATAAATATCAATATTAAAAAATTGGCAGTATCATCGAAATTTCACATTATGAGAAAATTATTCAAAATTGGACAGCATTCGTTGAAAATTTTACAGATCAATATAAAATTTCACAGATTAACGAAATTATGGCAAACATTATTGAAAAGTTGACGTTTTTATTGAAATTTTAACATGTCATTAAAATTTTTGCAGTATCTTGAAATTTTCACTAACATTCATTAAGATTAAGTTAAAGGTTTTATCCATACATTATCCATACATTTAAGGTTGTTATATTTAGCACTTACTGGTAAATAATATTTATTTTTATTTTATTTTATGATATAATTATGATTATAAACAACCATCATCATCTTCGTAGATATGCCTCTGATGATGATTATTCATAACCGAAACTAGTCAGGCGAAAGAAATAAATCATAAAATAAAAATAAATATTATTTACCAGTAATTACTAAATATAACAACCTTACATTCATTAGGATGTTCACTTAGTTTCATTGATTATTTACATCATCGACAATTTGTGTTATACTTGTAATGTGACAGTGTGTTTGTTAAATTTATTGAGTTGTATACAACATTCATTGAATGATCAACAATCAACAATTTGTGTGCAATAATCAATACTTTTTGTTCAATAATCTACAATTTTTATCGAATTTGTGACATGTTACATAATGACAAGTTATATAATTGATCATTCTTTTTAAATTGATGTCATCGACAATTACATTTTTGTTTTAATTGATGATGCAATCGACAAGTTTTTATGATTTTAAGGCGAAACGACTCCAGAAAAAAATGTTAACAAAACATAAATTGACGTATTTACTTGTTGATTATTCAACAAAAGTTGTCGAAGTAATTTGACATCATAATCAACAATTAACAAAAGCTGTCGCTGTCATTACAGATTCAACGAAAATTGTCGAGAATTCAATAACAATTGTAGATGACATCATAAATTCAATAAAGTTGTCGAATTTATCAGAAATTGTGGATTATTCAAAGAAAATTGTAAATGACATCATCAACTCAACAAAACCTGTTAACAAATTCAACAGAAATTGTCGATTAAATTATAAATTTGCTAAAAATTATATGACATCAATTTAATGACAATTATCAATTGAAAAATCATAAATTTTAAATTTCACAATACTTATCGATGATCTTACAAATTTAGCAAAAAATGCGAATTATGAAAAAAACAAATGCGGACGATTTAATTCAAATCACCTTAGTTCAATATCATCCTTGTTCAATTCAACATTCAAATCACCAAAATGCAACAAACATTGTTGAGGACATCACAAATTCAACAAACGTAGTTTATTATTCTATTAAAAAAATGTGATTTTTATAGAATTCACAATCAACAATTTTAACAATTTAACAATTAGAATTTTACGATCAACAATTTCCCTTGAAAATATGACAATTTTTGATTGAAAACTCAGTAATTTTCTGTTAATCTATTACACGATCAAGATTTTTTGTGGAATTATGATTTAATCTACAATTTATGCTGATTTGATGAGGTAATTAATTTATCTTATTAAGCATTCTTGATGATTTGAACAGTTTCGTTTGTGATGACCATGGCATGTTTTGTTGAACATAATGATGTCCTAGACATTTTTTGTTGAATAATCGATTTTCTTAATAATTGTCAATTTTCTTTGAATTTATTATTGGAATTTATATCTTAGATAACTTTGATTGAATTTGAATTCTAAATTTGCAATAAATAATTTATAATAAAAATCAGTATGATAATAACGCATATTTATTGACATTCATTTGGTTTGAATACATGTTTTTGTTAAAAAGGTTTTCCGTATTTTATTTGCTGCTATGCATTCACAAGCTCCATGTTATTGTTTATAATAGTTATTTATGATAGATGTTCGTAAAGCACTACTTTATGAAATTGTATTATGTAAAGTTTTTCCTACGACAACTGTTATGAAAAACAGCTAATATTTGATGCAAAATACATCTTTCTTTTAAATGGCGAGTGAATGATTTGTGTGTAAAGCTTATTTTACGCACAGTTGATGTTTTCACGCACAGGCGATTTTTTTACGCACTTGTGCTAAAACGTATCACTTTACGCACTGTGAACAGTGCATAAAAACTTAGATTACGCAGTGTCGTAGAAAATATCATTTATTTCAATATTATCAGTCTATCTTTCTAAAAATTATTGAAATGTAGCAAACTTTATTTGTTTGGTTTTATTTAAAAAAACCTTGAACCGATAGCATTTTAGAAAGAAGAGTTATATCCAAACATGATTCTAAGATAACGAATTTGTAAGGTCGTGCAATTATCGTAATGGACAATGACGAGGTTCCAATTGAAGCCTCTGACATATCTACAATACACCAGTTGAAATTCGTTTTGGATGCATGACTATACGAAAAATGCGTCTCAGATTGTCACGATAAGTATTTAATAACTCTTTAATAAACCACTGCTTTAGAACGATTGCATTATCTGCATTTAAAACCTGTTAATAACAGCAGGGGCAATTTTCGTGACAAAATTCCTATGTAATATTAGTGCCATATAAAATTACACTTATGCCCCTTTTGTAACAAAAACATTGGGTCAGTTTTACGAGGTACCCATAACTTAAAAAGCTAGAGATAATAGGGGATTATAAACCGTTCCTCTACTACCTGTAGGCCCTTAAAAACAATTCTTAAGTTACAGATTTATTCGTACGATTTGAAGCTCAGATTTCTCGAAGGAACCTGAAAATGCATTTAAAACTGTTTACGCCAATGGCGAAGCTATTTCACAGACGAGTGCATATTTTGCGACGTTGCTTAGCCATTCCTGCACTTGCACTCGATTTGTTGCTCAGTCTCTCCCGCATTTGCACTTAAGGCTAATTTAATATAAATTAAATGCACCGCGGATGTCCCTTTATGGTCCATTCAATTAATCGATAAGGAAGAATTATCGCGATAATATTCCCAGCAATAACCAGACGAGGCAACAAAAGTGATTTAAACCCAGGTACGCTCGGACACGTTAACGATTCCTCGAAGTGGCGTTTATCTGCAAGAGATATGCAATTACAGCCGCTGAAATTTAACATACGATCTACGCACTTGCGAGTGCGTAACCTTTGTTAACCTTTTCCATGAGTGCGCGACACTCGATATGAGAGTAATTCATAAACGTCCATCCAGTGTTAATGCAATGCGCGCCTAATGAATGGCATCAATTACTTATTATTGATCCTAATGGACTCTGCTAGGTTTCGATGGCCTGCGATCGGCTGCTTGGAGCAGAGATGATGCACGAAATTTGTTTATAAAATTGTACGGGAGCGCCTGCAAGATTAAATAAACACGATTCATTAATTTTTAAACGTTGGAGTGATTTATGGTATGATTAAAGTGCAGTCCCGTTGCACCGTAAATACAACCAACTAGGATATGGCGTAGTTTGGTTTTCCAAATTAGGATACGTAAGAGTACGCAGTTCTGGTACTTGGGCACTGACAATGTTGACATAAATTACTGTATCATACAGGGAGTTTCCGAATATTTAAATTATAGTTTCTAATTATGTAGTTCAGGTACTTGGGCACTGGTAATTATTACATTAAATATTGCTAATAAATAATAATTGTTTCGAAACTATATTAAATGAATGCCAGAGTAATAAGAAATCAGTTAATTAATTATGAATAAAAATACTGTTAAATTTTATTATAATTTATGCATCCCATTTTTTCAAAACTGACGATTATAGAATTTTTATAAGTGAAGTGATATAGACTTCTCTACTTCACTTCTACAAATTTGGAAACAAACTGATAGATTTCGACAGATGGGGTTGAATATTTTACAGATTTTCGCAGCTGATTTCAAAAACAAATTTCATAGATATTAACAGCATCACTTGGAAATATGATGCTTTTTACAGTTGCTGTTAAAAAATTAATATTTTTTGACAGCGTCAGTTAAAATTCTAATAGATAAGTCAGAACTTGAAATTTTTTTAAATATTTCAACTGAAAATTTGACAAATTAAAAGAAAATTATGCAGATTTTCACATTATCACCTTTATATTTAAAAATTGACAGATTTCGACAGTTGGGGTTAAAAATTTCACACAATTTCGCAGCTGATGGTAAAAATTTCATAGATTTTAACACCATCATATGGAAATATGATTTTTTTTAGACTTGCTGTTACAAAATTGATTAACTTTGACAACGACGGTTAAAATGTTAAGAGATTAAGTCAGAAGTTGAAAAGTTTCAAAATATAGCAACAGAAAATTTGACTGATTAAAAGAAAATTAAGCATATTTTCACATTATCACGTTTACCTCTAAAAATTGACAGATTTCAACAGTTGGGATTAAAAATTTTACACAATTTCACGGCTCATGGTAAACATTGAATAGATTTTAATAGCATCATTTGGAAACATGATGATTTTTACAGTTACTATTAAAAAATTGATGATTTTTACAGTTGCTGTTAAAAAATTGATCATTTTCGACAGCGTCAGTTAAAATTTTACTAGATTAAGTCAGAACTGGAAAAGTTTCAAAATATTGCAACTGAAAATTTGACAAATTAAAAGAAAATTAAGCAGATTTTCACATGATCACCTTTATATTTAAAAAGTGACAGATTTCGACAGTTGGGGATACAAATTTTACACGATCTCGCAGCTGAAGGTAAAAATTTCATGGATTTTAAGATTTTAACACCATCATCAATTTTTGTTGAAATTTTGTATATTATGTAGCGTTATTTGCTAATAAATATTCTTTATTATTATATCATTTGGAAATGTGATGATTTTACAGTTGCTGTTGAAAAATTGGCCATTTTTGACAGCGTCAATTAAAATTTTAAATGATTAAGTCAGAACGTGAAAAGTATCAAAATATTGCAACGGAAAATTTGACAGATTAAAAGAAAATTAAGCAGCTCTTCACATTATCATGTTCATATCTAAAAATTTACAGATTTCAACAGTTGGGATTAAAAATGTTAATATATTTTACACATTTTGCGCAGTTCATTGTAAACATTTCATAGATTTTAACAGCATCATTTCGAAACATGATGATTATTACAGTTGCTGTTAAAATTTTTATTGTTTTTTATAGTGTTAGTTAAAATTTTAATAGATTATGTCAGACCTTGAAAGTTTCAAAATACTGCAACTGAAAATTTGACAGATTAAAGAAAAATTTGGCAGATTTTCGCATTTTCACGTTAGATATAATATCTACTTTAGATTTACTTTATATTTTTAGATTATTCTAGATTTATATCTAAACATTGACAGATTTGGATAAATTAAATCTAGAGTTAAAAAGTTTTACAGATTTCGACACATGCAGTTGAAATTTCATTGTTTGGATATTTGCAATTCAAAATTTCGAGTTAATATTAAATATTTAGCAGATTTCGACAATAGAATTTTACTCATTTTTTAGGCGGGTGCTAAAAACTTTCAACCATAATTGCCTGAATCAGTCAAAATCTGTATTTTTTTAGTTCCAAATGCGAAAATGTGAAATCAGTCAAAATTTCAAAAACAACTGTCCAAATTTTTCAATTGGAATAGAAAAATCATTTGTACTTTGACACATTAAATTAAAATTTTTAGCGTAATCGTCGACATTATGAGAAAATAATTGAAAATTTGTCAGATAAAAAAAAAATATCACGTTTATATAATTTATGTTGACCAATTTTTATAAATTAAATCGTTTAGAGTTTTTTTAAAGATTTCTACAGATGCAGTTACAATATTAGGGTTTGGATACTTTCAATTTAAAATTAAACAACCTTACTGATTTTGGAAGCTGGTGCTAAAAACTTAATATGAAAATGTGAAATCTGTCAAATTTTCAAATGCAACTGTCCACATTTTCAATTGGAAGTGAAATATCATTGCAATTTTGACACACAAAATTACAATTTTGATAGTAATCATCGACATTATGAGAAAATAAAATAAAACAGGACGAACAATATAAACTTTGGCAAAAATAATTAAAAAGCTGAAAGTTTTTATTGAATATTTAACAATAATAATTAAAAATTCTAATCTAAAAAATATTTGATTTTTTTACAGAACCATATAATTCTTGATATAAGTAATGAAATTTTGATCATGTTTTCGATTTTGGGGTATTCATCAGTTATTTGGAAAATTTGATTATTTGCAATTAAAAAAATTGCAGAGTTAATAAATTGCATAATTTTTTAACGTTCTGTGACTTATATTTTCAAAATTTTATAGATGTAGCGTAGATTGTGCAAAATTCCACTATTGAAAACTCATGTGCAATATTCATTATATTCATGTTTGAAACATGAAAACACTTCCAAAATTGGAAGTGAAAAATCATTGGAATTTTGACACGCAAGATTACAATTTTGATAGTAATCATCGACATTATGAGAAAATAAAAGAAAGCTTTACGAACAATATATATTTTGGCAAAAATAATCAAAAAGCTGAAAGTTTTTATTAAATATTTAACAATAATAATTAAAAATTCTAATCTAAAAAATATTTTAATTTTTTACAGAACCATATAATATTTGATATAAGTAATGAATGTTGGCAAACATAATTGAAAAGCTGACAGTTTTTATTGAAATTTTAAAATTAATTATTAAATATTGAAATATTATGAAAATCTCAATGATACTGCCAAATATTTAATGATTAGTTTTAAAATTTCAATAAAAACTTAAATCGCTGAAAATTTGACAATTTATAATTTTAAGTTTAATTACATTCTTTGACAATAACATCCACTGTGTAATGTATAATAAATTAACTTTTAAATAGTGTAATGTATGATGGTACATGTTAATAAATTTATTGTATTATATTGTATTGCAACAGTAACCATTGAAACAGAATAAATAAATTTGTTGAAATTGAATTGCAACTTTGACAATAATCTTAGAAAGTTTAGGGAAAATCTTTCGAATTTTATCATAAAAATTAAAATTTTGATATTAATTATTTACATTATAACAAAATGTTGCTTATTTGAAAGAAATCGTTGAAATTTTGACAGAAATGGTAGAAAATATGTCAGAAATCATTTAAAATTTGAACAGTAATCATTTAAGTTTTTTCAGAATAAATAAATTTGTTGAAACTGAAGAGTTTCCGGAACAATTCCAATTTCAACAAACAATTAAATTTTGTAAAATATAAATGATTTTTTATTAAAAATTATTTTATATAATTAATGTACTTAATATAATTTTATAACGAAAAATGTTAATTTTTACCACATTTGATCATTTTTGGGCAATTACAGAACTCGTCAATCACTATTCTGGGTATTCTGGGTATCACTGGGTAGTTCTGAGACTACTACATGTATTTTCAAACTTTTGTAAATATGTGTATCGATAATTTAAAAAAATGGTAAAAACAATGTAATCTAATAAATAATTATGAATAGAAATATCGATCATGTTTTCGATTTAGGGGTATGCATCACTTATTTAGAAAATTTTACAATTTGCAATTTAAAAAATTGTAGAGTAAATAAATTTCACAATTTTTTGGTAATCAAAATCTACGTGAAATTGCTCCTGTTATTTTTATTTCGTATTTTTCTAGACGTAGTGATGATTTATCAAAATTTGCGTGTTTCTGACTTTGAAATGTTTGGCACTTTCAGGCTTTTTGAAAAATATATGAAAAAACGAATTTATGAATTTCGTGGTATAATTGAATGTGTGCGTTAAAAAAGGGAAAGATTCCTCAAGAGCAAGATTTTAGGAAACTTAAGAAAACGTCTGTTTGGGCAAACAGATCGTACAATAAAAGTTATATATTTATAAATTATAGCTATAGTTAATACAGACTCACTGATGAAATTGATATTTTTTATATAACTGAATAAACTGCTAAATACAATATAATAACATAAATGAAAATAATAAAAAAATAGTAATCAAATATAATAATAAGTACAAAAAGTGATAAAATGTTTTTGGAATTAATCCCTTTTTCAACTCACTCATTCACTTAAAGAAAAATAACAAATTATCCTTTTTCACAACGACATTTATTTCGCTGAATGTACATTTCAACCACTACGTGGTCATCTTCAGTAGACATTTGTACAGTACAAATGTCACTCATACAAATATCATTTGTACAGTACAAATGTCTACTGAAGATGACTACGTAGTGGTTGAAATGTACATTTAGAAAAATAAATGTCGTTGTGAAAAAGGATAATTTGTTATTTTTCTTTAAGTGTTAATATTTCACAAGCTCCAACCGATTATTTCACTCATTCAATTTATCACCACTCTCTTCTAGAATCGATAAGTTTTCAGCACCACGAATACAGCAGATGGGATAGATGATATAGCATTCAGTCGATAAAGGTACACAAGTGTGAAATTAATTAATAGCATTCACACATTATTCGCACACGATTCTCATACTACACACATTAAAAAGCATGAAATGTTTTCCAAGAAAGTAATTACTCTCAGTGCAAAGCCACTGCTCATTGTCTAAAAATATTATCATAAATATTATTGCTTGCAATGCAACGTATTACAATTAATCGTAAAGTAAGTGAACAAATATATTTCTCACGCCGTAAATGTTTGGAGAAAGTATTCGATTTTTTTAAATACCATAAAATAATAATAATAATAATTTCATTTACTATACAAATACCTACCATCGTCCAATGACTTTAAAATAAGAGTAGTTTGTATAGCAAAGCCTTAAGGTTTATTTTTTTATGATATTATTTCTCAAGACAATAGAAGATAACCAAATAAATTATAAAACGTTGCACATTGAAATTCATATTTTATATAAACAATTAAACAAATTCTAATTATTCATTAGGTACTAATAAGTACATCATAACAATCATTATTTATGTACTAAGCTGTAACTTATAAACTTGATGTGATAATAAGATATGGCACGGGCAGAACAATTTTAATGATAATGTGTTATGGAATCTATGGTTATATTATGGTATGTGGGCAACCGAGTATGTACAAAGTCGTGCAGTAATGGTTTACTTTAATACCAATTTCGGCTCACTTTACTGACTATTTCTCTTACTGCACAAAATATTCTATAAAAACAAGAAACAAAACTTCACATATCCTTAATTCTTTCTTTTTGCAATTGTATTAATTTCGTTATGGCAGCTAAAAATGCGACAATAACATATGTATTTTGGTACTATGTACAATAAACAGGTAAAAAACGATAAGATAATGTCCTAATTATGAAGCAATATTTTAGATTCCCAAATATCTGCAGATATCGAATGATTAGAATCACGAATTGTTTTACCATTACCAAAATTGCTGAAAAATATACGGCAAAGTTTCTCTTGATCACGACGTTAATAAAATTGCAACCATATAATTACGCCGTTTTCTTCGATTTCAAGATAAATAAGTTTCATGGATGGGAAACTTTCACGTTTGGTATGCGCATAAAATGTTGTGATAATAAATTTCGATTCCTAAGATGTAAATGAATACATGTGGTGTCTAATATTTTAGTTAATTAACATAAGTCGAAGTTTTATAATCCATGGATAATTGGAAGGAAGGTTTGCTGGCTTGATTTATTCGCTGCAGCCTTTATTAGGATAGGTATCTGCACCTTGCATAATTTACAGGAATTCAAGACTGCGAAGGAAAAACGAAAACAAATAATACTCATCATTAATATTGCAGATAAATTGATTCTTTACTTTGTATATCGCCATAACATTCCACATTATTTTAATTATGCTGAGGAAAATGTGAAATAAACTCATATACCTTTTGCATATATAGAGTGGTTATAAATGATTGCACAAAATTAATAATTTTGCTATTTAATGTTTTTGTTCGAAAACTCTGAAACAGTTCGATTTCTAGTTTTCTGACGACTTTAGATACATACATAGATAGATTTATTCATTTTAAAACATTGAAGTGTATATAAGTCGACAGATTATAGATTCTATAATAATATGAAATCAAATTCTAGATTTTTAGATGTATTATCGTTACAATTTGTAAATAATATTTATCTATGATTCATAAATAATACATTCATTATGTATGGAACTATGGTAACATAATGTACTTCATAATAGAACAGGTGTTGTATTACGACTTCATAATAGAACATGTGTTGTATTATGACTGCATAATACAACATGTTGCGGCCTTTTCAATTAAACTATGTGTAACGCATTTCACACCGCTTTATTTTTTCGCTTCCCTATGTACAATGTCATTGTTATCTTTCGTTCATCCCATGCAGGCATATTTACATATGTACATTTGGTTGTCAACAATTGGTTTCTTATTGAAACATTTTTTTAATAAGATTGGTTTTATGTAAATAGTCACAGATATTTGACTCGCACATAATAGCTACAATTCACGAGGATGATTATACACTCGTGTTCGGCTCGTGTATCGGCTCGTGTATAAAATGTATCCTCGTAACTTATAGCCCACGTTATATGCACGTTAAATAATATACTATTGTTCAATTCTAACTTATTTGATTACAAAATATTAAATGGTAATTAGAAATATTTTAGGTCAAGCCAACACGTGCCCAGTTAATACGAATTAATGGCACAATTCCCTTGATATTAATCAAATAACAGCGCACCTACACTCACCTAATTGTTAAAAAGCCTCACGTGCACTAACTCCGCATTTCGCGAGCTTTGTAGTTGCAAAAACCTTTCTCTGCCATTCCATTAATTTAACTTTGAGGCAGCAAAAGCCGCGCAATGTCTAGATTTTCGCATGCAGACTGCACTTGTAAATCGTCTAGGAGGATTACTAATTTGCAAACAAAGGACTCCAGATTTACGTGTCGCTCATAGTGAATAGAAGGTACTATAAGGAATAGAAATAGAATGATTCAACTGAAGCGGTGGGTGTGGATTATTGAAAACATAGGGAACATATTGCAATCCCAGTTTTATTTTTGGCTAGACGAAAATACGTCGTCTGCAATGAATTAATCCTAATCGAACGTAAACAACGCCGCAGATGTTCGGAATTGTGAAAATACTACGCCTGGCAATACTATATTTTAATATTTAGTGCTTGAAAGCCTCGCTTGCAAATTAAATGAATACCTTTTAGTTCGCGTGGTAATAGGCATGTTCACCATTTATTACCGTAAATCTGTGGCTTGTGTGCGGAAGTTTTGTTGAAATTTATTACTATAATTATCATTATGAGGTACAAAAATATAATAATTACAATGAGGTGAACATTTTTATGGCAAATATCTGTTTTAATTAATAACCAGGAATGGGTGCGTCGTTTTTGCTATTCCAGAGCGCAGCTGAATGCTACCTATGTGTAACTCATAAACAGCGTAATGCCTATTGCACTATCATTAATTTGCAATTATATAATTATCTAATGGGTGGTATTGTGCATAAAAATACGGCTATGCAATTATGTTGGCTATTATATGGGTAGGCAGCTATTAAAATGTTAAAATGATAAAAGTATCGGACAAAGCATCGCAAAATAATAATTTTATAAAAATAATATAGCAATAAATGAACTAGAAATGGACTTTTTCTAAACTGATTTTTGTCATACCCTCGTTTTTATTAATAATTTCAAAAATTTGGCAGATATTAATAAAAATACTTTGAATAGAGTTACACATACAATTAATAAATAATCAACTTATCAATAATTTTGAAAATTTTACAAATATTCAATAATTTCGAAAATATGGCAGATATTTAAAAAAAATACTTTTATTAGATATAAAATCCGTACATTTGTACATTTTTTCTCTCAATATTCGTGATGTAAAGTTATCGATTCTAAAAAGAAATTATAATAGAACGAACATCTTTTGAAGTGTGATTCAAAATTATATAAATTTATTGGTGATTACTCCTTGCGATTAACTATTATATTGATTACGTCATTGATGAAAATAGATGAAATGCGTTAAAGAAACAAAGCAAGGTGGTTCAGTGTCCTCGCGTAATTTGGTCATTGTATAATTTTATACAACTGAAAAACAGGTATTCTGTTGCGTTCATGATTCAAGTGTAGTTTAAAATAGCTCTCGGGTAGAGCCAAAACACGCATAAAAATAACCTAAATGCATTTATAATAAAAAGAATAAATAAAACGTGCGTATAAATAGGCAGATAGAAAAACATTTTGTCCGCTCTTCCTTTTAACAATTGCCTAAAACTTTGGAAAGTCTAATTCAAAAAACTGCTGATTCCGTTATAAATATTCCAACTGTTAACGACATCATAAATTCATCAAAAATTGTCAAGGATATTATAAATTACATCATACTTATCGACGATATTACAAATGAACAAAAAATATCAATTACTACAAAACAAAATTATGATCATTTAACGAAAACTGTCACAGACACTACAAAACAATCAAAGACATCACAAATTCAACAAAACATGTCAATTTCTTCATAAAACCATGAAAAGTTGTCAATGATATCGTTAAATTTAACTATAAATTGAAAGAGTTTAATTAAAAAAACCGTAGATTAAGTTATAAATGTACAATCAATTGTAAATGACATCATAAATTTATCAAAAATTTTCAATAATACTATAAATTTAATCAAACTTGTCGATGATATTACAGGTGAACAAATATAGTCAATTATTAAAAAAAAATGATATTATTAAACGAAATTTTTAAAGACACAACAAAACAATTACAGACTTTACAAGTTCAACAAAACATGTCAATTTATTCATAAAACCTTGAAAAGTTGTCGATGATATCGTCAAATTTAACTATAAATTGAAAGAGTTTAATTTAAAAAAAACCTGTAGATTAAGCTATAAATGTCTATAAATGTACAATCAATTGTAAATGACCTCATAAATTTATCAAAAATTGGCAATGATACTATAAATTCAATCAAACTTGTCGATGTATTACAGTTGAACAAATATAGTCAATTATTAAAAAAAAATATATTATAGAACGAATTTTTTAAATACACAACAAAACACTTAAAGACATTACAAATTCAACAAAAATAGTCAATTTCTTCATAAAACCTTGAAAACTTGAATTGAATTGAATTGAAGAAGAATGATCAAGTGAATAAATTCAAATAAAAATTGTAAGTCACATCATAAATACGATATAAATTGTCGATTATTTAACAAAAATTTACAAGTGCTGGATAAAAATTGTCAATTTTTTTTATGATTTTTTAATTAAATTTAATAAAACAAATTTTAAAATTTGTTGATGAATGATGACATGAATTGAAAAAGAATGATTAATTATATAAATTCAAACAAAAATTCTAAATCATCATAAATTCGATAAACATTGATTATTAATGAATAACGATTGTTGATTATTGATCATTAAATGGAAATTGTATACGACTTAATAAATTGAAGAACAACTGTCGATCCCATTACAAACATAACAAATATAATAAATTATTAAACAAATAATTATATTATTGAACGAAAATGTTTAAAGACACAACAAAACAATTAAATACCACACATAGTTAACAAAAATTGTCAATTTCTTCACAAAACCATGAAAAGTTGAATTGAATTGAAGAAGAATGATCAACTATATAAATTCAAATAAAAATTGTAAATCACATCATAAATACGATTTAAATTGTCGATTATTCAACAAAAATTTACGATTTTTGGATAAAAATTGTCAATTATTCAACAAATAGTGATGATTATTGAACAAAACTTGTTGATTATTGATGGCATGAATTGAAAAAGAATGATCAATTATATAAATTGAAATAAAAATTATAAATCACAACATAAATTCGATAAAAAATAATTATTAATGAATAACGATTGTTGATTATTGATCATTAAATGGAAATTGTGTACGACTTAATAAATTGAAGAACAACTGTCGATCCCATTACAAATATAACAAGAAATAGTGATGATTATTGAACAAAACCTGTTGATTATTCATGACATAACTTGAAAAAGAATGATCAATTTAAATAAAAATTCTAAATCACATCATAAATTCGATAAAAATTGATTATTATTGAATAATAATTGTTGATTATTGATCATTAAATGTAAATTGTATACGACTTAATAAATTGAAGAACAACTGTCGATCGCATATAATCGCAATATATATCGCAAATATAACAAAACTTGTCGATGAAATAAAAAAATCCAATGAAACTTTTTAAGGATGTCATAAATTCAACGAAAATTGTCAATTGTTAAAACAAAAATTCGATTATTAGACAAAAATTATCTAGGATATTATAAACTACTCAAAAGATGCCAAAATGTCATTACAAATGCAACAAATACGGTTGAATTACGTCACAAAATCATCAAATATTGTTAATGAGAAAAAAACGATAAAATCAGTCGATTACCTCATCAATTTAACATAACGTACCTATTCTAGCGTATATAAGACATGTAAATGTCACAATCATAAAGTAAATTATTATTTTTGTTGGAGTTTCATCAATTTTGGATTTGGATTCCAGTTATTATTATATTTTTTATTGTTTTCATTTTCAAAATAATTAAAAGTCAAAACTTTTATAAAAAACGAATCTAATATTTTGTTTTCTCTTTTGAAATCTTTTATGTAAACTTTTTTGTATGTGTATGACTAAATTTTATACATTGTGACGATGACATCCACCGAGCAAGATTTTATGTTGCAGTGTATGGTGTCACCTGTCATTAAATTAAATAAATAAACAAATAAATAAATATCTTACAAAAATTGAACTCAAAAAACTTAGCACCTCTGAGATGGCTGAAAGATAGCCGAAACTAGTCTAGTAACTGAAGAATAAATAATAAAAATAATAAAAACAACAAAACATCTTTATATATAAACATATAAACTACCTGTAAGTACTCCAATAAAGAAGGAAGAAAACGATAAAACATAAATTATTATTATTGTTATAAATTGAAGACTAAATCAAAACTTAAAAAAGAAAGTAATTGGTGTAATAAATTCTACAAAACCGATTGATTACGTCATATTTTCAAGAGAAATTGTTGATGCTTCTATAAATTTTACGTAGTAAAAGTAGTAGATTTTAAAATCTACTTTTTTTTTATAGAATAATCAAATTCTTTTATTGAATTAGTGATGTTGTTGTGTAGTAAATGCAACTTAAATGATTGAGTATGCAATGATACCTTTCTACTACATTTTCAAGAGAAAATATTGATGCTGTTACCATTTTTTTTAAACTTTATTTTTTTATAGATTAATCGACTAATTTTGTTGAATTTGTAATATCCTCAACAACTTTTGTTGAATTTATGAAATCGTCGATACAAGTTTTTTAATAAGACGTATTTTTTGTTAACTTTGTAATGTTGATGATAGGAAGCCAATTTCAAATCTGACTAAAAAATCGTCAAAAAATTATGGTCAAATTTGACATGTTTTAGAGTTTATATTTAAAAAAATTGGGTCGATATTTTTTTAAATTGATAATTCCGGTTAAATTTATACCATGTACAATTTTTGTTAAATTTATGACATAATCCACAATTTCTGTTGAATTTATCGGCAAATTTTGCTCAATTTATAATACCATTTACAAGTTTCGTTGAATAATCGAAAATGTTCGTTAAATTCGGCAACTTTCGATGAATTTATGATGTCAACTGCATTTTTTATTAAATTGTCGACAAGTTTCACTGAACCTGTAATATCAGTAACAACCTTTGTTGAGTTTTTGATGTTTTTGATTGTTGAAGTTTTGTTGTACAAATGACAAGTTTTGTTGTACAATCGACATATAAATACGTCAATTTATACGTCAGAATGACCGACAATTTTCGTGTTTATGTTTATTCAACAAAATAAGTAAAGGCATCACTAATTCAGCATAAATTGTCAATTTCGCTATAAAATGATGAAAATTTGTCGATGACATCATCAATTCAACAAAAATATAATTGTAGATGATATAAATTTAAAATAAAATGATCAATTATATAAAATAAATACAAATTGTACATCAGCACGTCAATTCGATAAAAAATGTGGATTATTCAACAAAAGGTGTGGTTTATTGAACAAAAACTGTTTATTACCTACATTATAAATAAGTTTGTTATACTATAAATACATATATACTATAAATTGGTGAAGAAGTAAAACATTGACAGCCATAGCTTAGTAGCGTTTAAACCTCAGTAGGTACAAATACGTTTAGACGGTACATCACTGAATGTCATTTCTGCAAATAAATCACATTCTGATTAACATAAGTAGCTACTAAGCTCAGTAGCTACTAGGGTGAACTTTGCATATGGACATGATTGTTTTTAATGTTCAAACATTCATATTTTAAACACACCAAAAATGTCAATTATTAAAATAACGATTATTCAACACAAATTAGCTAGGACTTCAGCAAAAAAATGTCAGGGTAGTAACAAATTCAACAAAAACTGTTGTCTACGTCATCGAATCATCAATAAGTGTTAATGAGATCATAAATTCAACATAAACTGTTAATTACGCAATCAAACCATCATCAATTGTTAATGAGACTATAAATTCAACAAAATATGTTGATTAAGCCACACCAATTTAACATAAATTGTAGGTTAAATCATAAATTCCAGAACAATTGTCGATGCCTAACAAATTCAACAAAAATTATTGAGCATTCAATAATTGATGACGCCATTATAAATTCTGTAAACATCTTCATTTTTGTAGAAAGAATAATCAACTAGTTTTGTTGAATTTGTGATTCCTCAACATTTTTAATTTATGAAATCGTCGACTTTTTTTTAATAATTGCTACTTTTTTGATAAATTAGTAGGATCGTCGATAAGTTTTGTTAAAATTGAGAAGTGCGCAATATTTTATTTTGAAATTTATGAATGGACATTTTTTTTAATTGATAATTCATGTAGAATTTATATCATGTACTAATTTTGTTAAATTTATGATATAATCGAAAATTCGTAGTCAATTTATTGACGGATTTTGGCAAATTTATGATGACATTTACAATGTTCGTTGAATAATCTACAATTTCGATAAATTCGAGAATTCTTGTTGAATTTATTATGTCTATAATTATCGTGAAAAACTGTGAAATAAGGTAAACGTTATTTAATTAATTATAATAATTTCACAAAGTTAAGAGGATAAGATAAATTAATTGAATATGTTATTTTTATTTGAAATTAATTTAGTAACAGCTGGATAAATTTAACTGACGAATACTCTGTTCATCTGCCGCACACCATTTATTTAACCTAAGGATAACAATCATCGTAACCAATAAATTAAATTTCGTACGTACCTATCGAACGGATACCGTGAAAAATTGCTCCAGTTTCCGGATTACAAAGGGCAATAATTATATTACTGTAGCTTCGAGTCTGCTATTCATAACAGTTCTATGATCGAGCAGACATGCGGTGTAACATCTCGCATCTGCCGGCTTTGATTTCATAGGGCTGGGGCCTAAATGGATTACGAACTATTCAGCTCAGCCGACGCCTCCCTTATTACAGACGGCGAACGTTGGGGCAAACACCCCTACGAACCCTACGAACGTTTCGGAGAAATCCACTCCCAGAATCTGCATATGGTCGATGGCTCTAATATGATCAAGTTATTTCACACGTGTTGCTTTATAAAACGTGCAGAGTTTATTAAATATGTATTTATCTTATTTGTAATTTTAATGCATTATGTATAATTGTATTGTTTTCAACAAATAATTATACACTCGCCTTGGGCTCGTGTATAAACTTCATTCTCGTGAATTATAAATTACATAATGTACTCCACATTATATTTAAAGAACATATTAAGATAAGTTTTCAAATTGTTTTCATATATTCTGGTGAAAATATTAATATTTTAATGTTATAAAATTATTGATATTTGAATGTCATACTATGATTGTTATTTATAATCAAAATAGATGTTAAATAAATCGTCTTCTTGATAGATATTTCCATTGCATATTTTTACGTTTATGATTTCAAATCACACTCCGATATGATTTATATTTAAAACACTTAACTTTATTTTTAAAATACTTAACTTTTGTAAAACAAATATGTGCAATTCGAACTTGCGTATGTTTAATTGAATATGAAATATAAAACCGACTATAAACTAATCCAGCTTCACATTTCGATTCATTACGATAATACATTATTTAATTCAATAAGAATTATAAACTTCCAAACATATAATAAATACAAGAAAACACCAGTTTTGCCTTGAAATAGATTGGATAAATATAAACTGTGAATGAATCACACGTTCCTACGCTATAATTTTAGCCACTCACAATACAGACATTCCCAATTATTTGCTCAACATAATGTTTCGAATCAGCGAAAGAAATTAAAATTGCTTAACGTAATGTATCACCAAAGATCATGATCATGATGTGTTAACCATCATGCAAAGGTTTTAATGATTTACATTATAAGGAAGAAATTATTAGTATATGAAGTTAAAAGTGCTAATAACCTGCTTAAAAAAGTTAAACGTAATGTATGTATGTATTATTAGTTATCATCAACATATTTTCGCTGCACATATAAGAAATTATTAATACATGAAGGAAACAAAACTGTATACCTGTGGCTTATAGTCAGCTGTAATAAATTGGCAGTATTCCAGTTTGTGTGGGTCTCCGGACGTTTTTCGAGTTATTTTCAAGTGTTTCTTTATTTATATTTCGATCTCGTGAGCTTCACTTTGAATGTACGAGAAACGTTTGATATCCCCTTTATGTTTTATATTTAAAGAAATAGTTTTTTTTGTATTTTTGTATATAAAAGTAACGATTTTAAAGTCTCTAAATAGTTCAACATAATCCGTTTCAGAATAAGTTACATGTATAAATTACCTGAATTAATTGGTTGTTTTATTTAAAAGGGGCATATAATTTTATAATTGTTTCATAAGTTTTAAATCAACATCAATTCTACTGTAACATAATTCATACATTATACATGGTGCAGCATATGATTAAGACATGTTTTATGCCTTCTTTATTAATCGGTCTTTGTCTTTCGAGGAGGCAATCATCGAAAATGATAATACATAATCAACAATTTAAAAGTGCAGTTCGATGAAAAATCATCAATTCTATTATTATTATTACACAAAATAACGAAAACAATATTATACGGATGTTTAAATTGCTTTGTAGCATTCGACTGTGTATGTAAAAAATTGTAAATATTTGAGGACCCATTATTGGTGTTGTACAAAAGATACTAAACAATAGATAATAAACAATTATTAATGACGATGCGCTCACCCAAACCAAAACAAATAATAATAAACTATTATTATTAGTATTAGTATATAATTGTTGGTAATTGGAATCAAAATATAATAAACGAATATTATTATTAGTATTATTATATATTGGTGATGTAGTTATTCTGCTAGGCCAAATTTGATAATTATAGGTTAAGGAATCTATGGTTACATTATGTCAGGTAGACAAACAAATTTACACAAAACCTTTAAAAACAAAAACAAAACCTTACTGCACATTTCTCTAACTTTACTGACGATTTCGGAAAAAAGTTTTTTTATCCATAACTTTTATCAAAGAGACAGTTAATTTGCAACAGTCAGACTTCTACTTCCCCAAACTGCCATTACTTACTACTGATTTTAGCTCACTTTACTGCCTAGTTTACTAACGATTTCGGAGAAGAAACAATGTTTATCTCTATAACTCAAAAGATTTTCTTAAAAAAATTAAATGTTTTTTTCTGTATAACTCAAAAAACAGTAAACTAATTTACAACTGTCACTCTTATATTTTTCAAAACAGCCAGTGTTTAACTGTTCATTAAAGAAGTACATTACATTGCAAGTTTCATGAATAATCAAAATTATTTAGTGTCCGAATAATATCAATAACAGCAGAAAATAATATAAAATTAGTACCTAGTAGTAATATTTACAATTTGCCACAAAATGTAGTGGAAAAACGTTCAGACGATATTAAATTAAAATAAAATTTAGCTATTTGGTTTAAAAACGTGGTTCAGAGTCAAAACTCTAAATAATATCAAAAACAGCAGGCACTAAGCACTAAGTGTATTAAAATATTATTAAAACTAGAAATGAAATTTTAAAATTAATCAAAACATTAATTATAAATGAAGTCATTTAGTTGAAAAATGTGATTCAGAACAAAATTATAACGGTATTAAAATTAAAATGTAAATTTAGTCATTTAGTGCGAAAATATATATTCGTTATTTCACAGGTCGAATACATTCTTACAGTTATCCTTTGTAAACTACAAGGACAATATTCTATAATTATGACTTCGGCCTTCTAATTGCTTAAGGTCGCAATTAATTTTAGATTTGACATGCTGTTATATTAAAATATTCTTAGATTTTCAGCTCATATTAACTGGTATTGATAACATCAGGATATTAATGGTTATTTGCTCCATATAAGAATGTGGGGAAAGTATTATTTCTGTAAAAATTGCCGAGTTCCAGATTTCAACTTAAAAATCCATGGGGATGTATGGGAATGCACGGGGAAAGTATTGTTATCTGTGAAAATTTCTGTGAAAATACGAATACTTTTCAGTACATTTTAACTACTAGCATGAAGTAAATTGTTACTACTTCAATATAAGCACCTGTATAAGCCTTGGCATAAGTACGAATAAATTTATTATTATTATTATTATTAGTATTATTAAGGATGTGGGGAAAGTATTATTAGTGTGAAGATTTTCGAATTCCATATTCCAACGGAAATATCCGCTTTCAGGTCACACGAGTCCAATAATATTTTTACAAAAATGGAATTTTGTAAAATAAAATGTATGGCTGTGTGAATTTCATAACTTTTTGAGCAAAAAAATTAAAAACAAGACTTTAGACTTTTTGGTTTGTAAACGACTAGGTAAAATATGGATACAAAACATTAATTTGATAAGGTGATAAAACCTTGTCAAAGTTAAAATAAAATGCTGAGTGGGTACAAATAAAATTAAGATTTTCATTTTCAACAAAACCAATGTTTTGGGAAAAATCCAAACAAAAACGTCATTTGATTTGGTGATAACAGGTTGTAAAAGTTAAGTAAAACATTTTCACAAAAAATATTATTTACTACTTATTTAAAAATCTCTACGAAAAAGAGTCGAAGAGACCACAGTCATTAAAATATTGTTACTACTACTTATAAATTATAACCTTTTTGTGGGTACAAATAAAAAAACGGGTCTAGGTAATAAAAATAAAATTTCGAAATTAATATTTTCAGAAAAAAGGTATTGGTTTCAAAATATTTTGGAAAAATTGATACAAAAACGATATTTGATATGGTGATAAGAGCTTGTGAAAGTTAAAGTGAAATACTGATTTTTCCACAAAAAATATTAATTTTTTTGAGTGACAGACTGACAAAAGAACATTCAAATTAATTTTAATTTTTATAAAATGGAATATAAATATATAAATTGAATAATGAATATTTCTTTTATAAAAAAGGTTATCAGTGTTATGGTTATCAGTGTAAATGTCATTATTTGTGAATATTTTTGCTTGTTTTCAAAATTAAAAAGCTCAAGAATGTTATGACATTGAAAAATACGATAAAAAATATATTTGTATTTACATAATTTATAAAATTGTAAAACCAAAGGGTTGGAATTTTCAAATGTACTATATTTTTAACCTTCAATGGCACTCACATTTTAAGGATATTTTCTGTGGTTTTTGAACATGCAAAAACATGCAAACAGATTGGTTTATTTTCAAAAATCAAAAATGTAGAAGTCCTACTACTGTGAACTGTACAGTAGAATGATATTTGCTGCAGTTTTTTTGGACATGTTATGCAAAAGCTTTGTCAAAGAATGGCATTTCTTGTAAAAATAAAGAATGAAGAAGTTTTTTCCCATTGTAAACTCAATCAGTGAACACGCTGCATATAAAATAATAATAAATATTGACAAATATTGACATTTATTTCAAAAATGAAAAATGAAAAAGTCATTTATATTGTGAACTACCTAATGAGGATATTTTCTGAGGTTTTTGAACATGCAAAAACATGCAAACAGATTGACAATTTTTCAAAAAAGTAGAAGTTTTTCCTGTTGTGAGCTACATTTTGAGCATATATTCTGCAGTTTTGGAAAAGCTTTGTCAAATATTGATATTTTTTAAAATAAAAAATTGGGTGTGAAGTTGCACGTGATTAAGTTTTATTGAATCCGCAGGCTTCATTCTTCAAATGAGGAAGTGTTTTATATTGTGAACTACATTTTGAGGATATTTCCTGTAGTTTTTTGACATGCAAAAACGTTGTCAACGAGTGACATTTTTTCGCAAAAATCGCTAAAGAAGAAGTTTATAAAATTGTAAAACCAAAGGGTTAAAATTTTCAAAAGTACTTAATTTTTTACCATCGATGGCACTCAAATTTTTGGGATATTTTCTGTGGTTTTTGAACATACAAATACATGCAAACAAATAGGCACTTATGCAAAAATAAAAAAAAATGTAGAAGTGTTTAATATTGTGAACTACATCTTGCGATTATCTTCTTTAGTTCTTGGAATTGCAAAAACTTTGTCAGAGAATGTTTTTTTTGCAATAATAAAAAATTAAGTTTTCTCTCAATGTAAACTTAATCAGTGGACACGCTGCATATAAAATATTATTGTTGGAGTAAATATGGTAAATCTCAATAGGTGAGAAATCGTCATTGTGTGCACTATTGCAGTCTTATGGTAAACCTTTGTATTTAAAGTGGGAAAAACTAATATTTGGTGATTTTCTCGATATTCGTGTGTAATTTCGTGTGATGTACTAAGTACAAAACAATTCAACTCGAGGATTTTTAAAACATAATGTAAGAACACCAATACTTTCATATAATTACGAGGGGCGAATATTTTGTGTTTCATAATTCGCATTCACATTCTGTTAACAAATATTATTGAGTACGTGAATAATTTTACTGTATCACATTGTGTTCACTTATTTGTAATAATATTAAAAATGTATTTAGTAACTCTAGTAATAATTTCTTTTAATACTTTCATCGCAAAACGACTGTACTTATAATATATTATTATAATTATAATAACCGTAGCTTATTAACTTGTTTGCATTTTCTGTATGCACCAATATCTCGGCATACTCCACTTGCCAAGCAACACTAAACGTTCTGCAACGTCTGGAATACAAGAACTCCGTTTTTCAATTAGAATAATACGGCGCGTTCACAATGGTATTCCAGCACATGTTCGGGGCATCTGGGGCTCCAGAAACCGCCTCTTCCGCCTACGAATAACGTTTACTACTCACGGAAAGAGACTCCTGCCTTCGCAGTTGACAATGCGAAATCGCACGCGTCAGGTTCAAGCACGGGCACATTATTTTCTAACGTTCCATTTGGGACTGAAGAACTCCAAACCTTCCTGCTTCAATTATTGAATGGCGCAAATACTAGTGCACATTATTTTCAAACGTTCCATTTGTGACTGAAGCACACATAATTTTCTGACGTTCCATTTGTGACTGAAGCAAAACTTCCTATTGCACCTCGGCGTTTAATTATCGAATGGCGCAATTATTAGTGCAATATAATTCTGATTTACGGCCGTACGGGTTTCACAGAAATTTGTGGCAATCGCAGCGCAATTTATTTGCGTATGCGCAACTCGGGGCGATTATTAGCGCGGAATTCGTACCAGTGGTCGTAATTATTGGTAAATACGCTCAAAGTGGCAATAACGGGCCTAATTTGCTAACGCAATAAATGCCAGCCAAGGGCAGGATCGTAATTACCATCAAGGTAAAATAATAAACGGGCCGATAAAGTTTTTAAGTTCAATTGGAAAATTGGCTCGCGTGAGATTTTCTTGGAATTGAGTGCTTATCCATGAGTAATTTTATGTTATTGCAGATATGCGCGCTTATCACGTATAAACGAACTCATTGTTTTGTATCTTCGCAGTGTAAAAAATGCTATCTTAATGACATGCACATTTTTGTAGGTTATATAACTAGATTCCGTACGCGAGCGTATTTACCATGATAAATTATTTAGCGCACGCACGGCAGTTCCTCATTATATAACTAGTGATTATGGGAACACACAGACAAAAATTGCAGGTAATCCGCATTGTATTTGCGAATGTTTCACACGATTTTTCCACGAATTAGAAGTAAAACTGCAGATCTAACAAATTTAAGCGATAACCCCGCAATGACACGCGCGCTTATTTGATAATTGCATTAGCAGTTAACGCGATGCTCATAATCGCTTTATAAATAACAAAAAATTGAAAACGTATACAATTATGTACTTACAAAAAAAGGAATTGGTTAATAAATCCTGCAGGCACGTCAAGAAAATCGCACAAAAACTTAAAGTTTCCAGCAAACGCACAAAATCAAAAAACCAACAACACTATGCCACTGCAGCACTAAATGGCACTGTAAGTTCCTCAATTATCCCGTGAAAACCGGCAAAAAGTTAGCGATATATGTTACGAGCTGCAACCTTTCCGCTTTCGAATGGCAGCGCCGAGTTAATAATCGTCTATGCGCATATGCCAGAGACGCGGCCGAGTATTTCAGGACCGCCAGACATGTGTCCAATACGCACTGCTGAAAACTGAAAGGTCCAGGAGTATTGGATTTCCTGGCGAGCGCCTTCTTTCTTCCACTTGCGCGGATGACGAAAATACTGTCAGCCTGCAGTTCATTAAACAGGTTACGGGTTACCGCGAAAAACTAATTGGGAGACACGCTGCAAGTGGAACACAGCAGGGGGAAATTGATTCGTCGTACGGTGGAAATCCCGCGAAAAAAATAAAACCTGTAAGGTGATTGTTGACTGGGATATAATGCTTCTTAGCAGATACCAGAAAGATAAGCGCTAAAAAAGTGACATTTGCAACTATACAAAAATTGCTCAAAAATTTCGTAAATTGTTTCAAAATTTCTTCAATTGCTTAAAAATCTCTTATATTGCTCAAACTTCTCTTAAATAGCTTAAAAGCCTCTTAAGTTGCTTATTAGTAGAGATAATACTTAAGTATTCTTGAGAAAGACCAGAAAAATTGACTTTAATAGGCATTAAGAAAGGTACAAAAATTGCTTAAAAATCTCTAAAATTGCTTAAAAGTCCCTTGAATTGCTTAAAAGTAACGAAAAATCGGCCCATGTAATCCTTATGGAGAAATTGTTCCAGAACTCCTATAGCCCCACTGCTCAATAAAATAAGCCTTAAAAAGATAGCATTTAGAAACGTACAAAAATTGCTTTAAAAAATCTTAAATTGTTTACTAATATCTAAAATTGCTTAAAAATTTCTTAAATTGCTTAAAATTCTCTTAAATTCCTTAAAGATCTATTAAATTGCTTCTTAGTAGAGATAATACTTATTATTAGCGACCAGAAATATAAGCCTTAAAAAGGTGGCACTTAGAAAGGTACAAAATTTGCTTAATAATTTCTTAAATTGTTTAAAAATCTCCTAAATTGCTTAAACATTTATTAAATTGCTTATTAGTAGAGATAACACTTATGAGCCGTATTAGTAGAGCACAAAAAAATAAGCCTTAAAAAGGTAGTTAGAAAGATACAAAAATTGCTTTTTTATAATTGTTTACAAATATCTTATATTGCTTAATGATTTCTTAAATTGTTTAAAAATCTCTTAACTTCCTTAAATATCTATTAAATTGCTTATTAGTAGAGATAACACTTCAACGTATTACTAAAGACCTGAAAAATAAGCCTTAAAAAGTTGGCACATACAAAAAATGCTTAAAAAATTCTTAAGTTGTTAAAAAATATCATAAATTGCTTAAAAATGTCTTAAATTGCTTTAAAATCCCGTAAACTGCTTAAAAATTACTTAATTTTTTTTTCTCAAAAAATACAGTCAGAAGTAGTATATTAAAAACAATCCAGTCATGATACATTATTAACCAATAATTTTGTTTTTAAATCGAAGCCACAGAAATTTTCAAAATTAACAGGAGCTACTACTTCTTGTTTTTTGCATTTTTCTTTTCTTCGTTTTGATGTACTGGTTTTTGACCAGTAGCTTTCTACCCACGACTTTAATTTGACAATTTTAACCGATACCATCTAGCTTTTTTTTTTCATAAAATACAGCAAAAAGTTGTATATTAAAAAAACTATCCAGTGATGATACATGATGCATTATGATATATGAGACATAATAAATCAATAATTTCGCCATTAATCGAAACCATAGATCAGAATATTACAAAATTAATAGCAGCTGTGCCGTCTTCGTTTCTTGCATTTTTGTTTTTTTAGTTTTTGATCGGTAGCTTTCTACCAACGATTTTTGCTTGACAATTTTAACCAATACCATTTAACTTCTTTTATTAAAGAATATAAAAAACTTTTTTTTTTCAAAAAATGCAGTGTATATTAAAAAAATATTCAATGTTTATATCCCAATAATTCAATCTTTAAATCGAAGCCACAGATTATAAATTTTCAAAATTCACATCTGCTATTAGTTATTGGTTTCTCACATTATTTTTTCTTCATTTCTGAAAAGTAGCTTTCCAACTTCTATTTCTCCATTTCTCCATTTAACTTCTTTTATTAAAGAATATCAAAAACTTTTCGAAAAATGCAGTCATAGGTTGTATATTAAAAAAATATCCAATGTTTATATCCCAATAATTCAATCTTTAAATCGAAGCCTCAGATCAGAATTTTTCAAAATTTACATCAGCTATTAGTTATTGGTTTTCTCACATTATTTTTCTTCACATCCGAACAGTAGCTTACCAACAACGATTTTTGTTTGGCATTAATTTAAACATCAAACGCCACAAATTAAAAATTTGGGAAAATTAGGAAAAATTTAAATTAAAAATTTATATTATTAGCATGATAAATACCTACATACTATCGCGAAATCAATAATTTCGCTTTTAAATCGAAACCATAGATCAGAAAATTTCAAAATTAATAGCAGGTGATACGTCTTCGTTTGTTGTATTTTTCTTTTTTTTAAAGTTTTTTATCGGTAGCTTTCTACCAACGATTATTGTTTGACAATTTTAACCAATACCATTTAACTTCTTTTATTAATGAATATCAAAAACTTTTTTTTCGAAAAATGCAGTCTTAGGTTGTATATTAAAAAAATATCCAATGTTTATATCCGAATAATTCATTCTTCAAATCGAAGCCACAGATTTCATTTTCATAAAGATGAAATTCACATCTACTATTCGTTGTTGGTTTCCTCACATTATTTATTCTTCATTTCTGAAAAGTAGCTTTCCAACAACGATTTTTGTTTGACAATAATTTAAACATCAAACATCACAAATTAAAAATTTGGGAAAATTAGGAAACATTTAAATTAAAAATCTATATTATTAAAATGTTAAATATCTACATACTATATATTTTTTTCAAAAACGTCAGCCCCTGGTCTTGCATTTTCAAAAAATTATATCAGGCCATATAATATATAACCAACTATTGTTTTTCAAAAACCGTAGCCACAGGTCTTACACCTTCTCGAAATTTGTCTTAAATGAGTACATTATCTTTCTCACAAATGATTAGAACAGATCAACAGATAAAATTCTACCTTACAAATGGAGGTTTCTATACGGTACAGGAGTTTCTGACTAATGACTGTAATGCTCGACTACTGCATACTTTTGATATTGTGTATGTAAGATGTTGTTTGTATTATTTTGTGTACCTGTGTATTGTCACCTACATTTTACATTTAACATTTAACATTTTTCTTCTGTGTTATAATTTTTAGACTTTTT
Source organism: Othius punctulatus (assembly GCA_951805005.1). Classification (NCBI taxonomy): domain Eukaryota; kingdom Metazoa; phylum Arthropoda; class Insecta; order Coleoptera; family Staphylinidae; genus Othius; species Othius punctulatus. Next base: position 93,796,595 of record OX638138.1, read on the forward strand.
TGAATGTTTTGTTAATTATGAAGATCCACATCCATGTCCGACTGCAATCATGCATCGAATGTTATAATGGCGTATGTGATTATTGTATAAATAAATAAATAAATAATAAATAAGCCAAAACTCTTACACCTTCTGGAAATTTGTATCAAAAGAGCATATTATTTTTCTCAAAAATGATTACCACAGATCAAAAATTCTAAAAATTAAACTATTTTTTCAAAAACAACAATCGCAGGTCGCGTATTGGAAAATGTGTTGCCCTGCGATGTATATGTATATCTAATTAAGTATTAAACCGAAACCTAACTGCAGAAATTTTAAAAATTTACCTCATCAATTTTTTTTCATTTTTTTATCGTTTCTGACAATTTAGATGTAATGCGTATCAAAAAATTTTAGCAGTAACGTGTACGTTACTTGTAGTATCACACTCTAATTTCACATGCATTTATGTTAAAAATACATTTGACATTTGAATGTGATGCTGCAACTTTAACCAAAATATAACCAAAACAATATTTGCAACTTTAACCAAAATCTATGACCAGTAAACAATTAAATTGAAAAAAAAATGCATAAAATTAAACCAAAAGGCAAATTTAAAACAAAATGTTTTTGTAATTAATTTCTAAAACAGTTCCAAGAATTTATTAATAAATAAGTGTACGTGCGGCCCTCAATACTGCTTAAAAATGATGAAATATGAAAAGTACAATCAAGCAACAAAAATATAAATTCAAGTACCTACTTATTTAAAAAGTAACCATTTAGAAAGGCACAAAAAAAATGCAAAAACAAAACTTTTAAATATCAAAAAACGTCATAAAATATATGCAAAAGTAAAATTCAAATGGAATAATACTAAATTTCATAAAAAAATGCCCAAAATATACGAAAAATCACAAAAAAATAGCAAACGCAGGAATATTTTTCAAGGTTTTCATTTTCATTTCATCGTTGTAATGCAGCCGAAACATAGATTGCACTAAGTTTTTGATTTTCTGTTGCGGAAATTGATTTGTTCTTAATCTTTGTGTACAAACTTTAATATTAATATACCCAACTACTGTACAATATTTATTTAATCTACAAACATTCGCATAGAAAGTGCAAAACATATCTTTAAAAAATCTATTAAACATTTATTTTATAAATTTACTTAAATTTTATAAGAAAATCTAAATAAAATCGCGGATTGTTGTATATACCTAAGTATGTATATCCCAAAACTTGTAAAAACAACGTACACAAATGTCTTAAACATCTACTAAATATTCTATTATTAGTCGTAGTAGTAGAAGTATTATATTAGTTATTAATACGATTTTAATTTCCGAATAAATATCTAAATAAAATCGAATATCATCATATACTTATCTGAAAACTTCCTAAAAACATTCGCAAAATATACAAAATTTCATAAAATATTTTTCTCCAAATTAACTGTGATTGAAAAGTAAGAGGCCAACTATTAACTAATATTTATAAAAATATGCCCAAAATGTACAAAATAAAGTAAATACCGTAACAGCAAATACTGATTTAATTTTTACAGCGGAAAATATAGTAAAATTTCGTAAAATGCCAGAAAAGTTGACTGAAATTTCATAAATTCGAATTAATATAAGAAAAAGCTGTGAAGTATTTTTATTTCCATTTGATGGTATTTTAAATATAGTTCAAATTTGCATCATAGTTTTAAGATTTTTTTGTATTTTTAGAATTACTAACCTCCAATATATTCCAAAAATATTGATATTTAAATTCCCTTCAAAAACGGCTAAAAATATATTTTATGTACCTACGTAAATTTCATAAGAAATATTTAAACCAAATCGCGAATTATTTGAATAGTTTTTTTTCCGAATAAATTACCTGGATTTTAAACTAGGCCTACTTAGTTTAAAATCCAAGTAATTTATTCGGAAAAAAAGCTTTTCAAATAATTCGCGATTTGGTTTAAATATTTCTTATGAAATTTACGTAGAACTAATTAAACTAATTAATTTTAATAAAATCAAGCCCTAATAAATTCAAAAAAGGGTCAATAAAAACCATAAGTATATTATACTTATATATTATTATATATTATAAAATAGGGTTGCCATTTGAAATTTCAAAGTTGCCCCCCGCTCCCAAGTAAAATTTGGGTTTTCAAATTGACTCTCAGAAACAAGAAATAACCCATTTTCTATAAATGTAAATCATTGTGAAGAGAATCTACACAGCTATCAAATGATGTGTAACTTGACCCACTTTTATTGGGCAAAGTTTAACACGCTATTAGGTTATACATAAAATCTTTAAAACAATATTCGCTCAATATACAAAATTATGCGTACATTGTACCTACATTTTCGAAAAAATCACTTTTATTAAAACTGAAAATATACTAAAATTCAATAAGCCGCGGAAAGATTAGATTACACAAAACATATTTTTGTTTTCAAAATTGGACGGTATGTAGATTAATTATTAAATCATCGTCAAGTTCTGCATGCTTGCTATCTTTATAGCATAATTAAATCATTGAGGCTATCAATAAGCGGCTGTTAATTAAATTTAATCGTGGTAATCTATATTTTATTAATTAAGCAAATGTTAAGCGAATTAAAATTACGCTTCGTGCTAAGAAACGAAACATGCATTCATAAAGTTTCTGTAAGTGTATGTATTATTATTATTTATGGTACTCTCTCGTAAACACATACATTTCATACATACTCTTGTAAATAATCTTATTTATTTATTAACGTATTTTCTTTATTTTCTTATTTAAGATTATTTGAGAAAGTCATTGATAAAAAGCCTTCGTTATCTTGCGATGGTATAAATAGTTGTGTGAAAATAATGCAGGACAATGTAAAAAAAATAGGATGTTTCATTTAAAATATCGCCAGTAACTGCGTCACTTTGATCTTTTAATTTTAACATCTTTATGGGATTTTTGAAAATTTCCACATTATTTAGTAAATATATATATATAAACATTTTATTTAAAATATCATAAGTAATTGCGTCACGTTGATTTTTTAACTTCAACATATTTTATGGGATTTTTAAAAATTTATACCTTATTTAGTAAATGATCCTTGTACCTACTTTCCATTCACGATGTATTTGCGTCAAGAGAGTCTATGAATATCTAGTCATTTTGTTGGTAATGTTTTGGAAATAACTGAATTCCCCAATGGAACTTGTCAATTTTTTTTTAGTTGTTTTCAATTTGATGTTATATTTTTTAAATAACATTGTCAGATGCAAAGTTGAAATTATTAATAATAATATCTTTAAAAGCTAGTAGTGAAAAAAATTATAAATCTGACAATGTGGTAGGAACGAAATGTCTACTTGACATCGACTCTGAATCAGTTTATCCAACATGACAAAAAGAAAACCCAGTCAACTCGGTTGAAAAGAGATAGTGTATAGTAGTGTTTAATATTTTTCGCAAAAACTGAAAAAATTATAGAACTCTTAAAATTTCATAAAATCCTAAATTTAGTAACTTTAAGTAATTTTAGATAAAAAATCCTACGCTCCCAAAAATAGGCGAGCAGAGATTAAAAACTATTAATTTTTTTCTGTTATGCCATGGATTATCAAAAAAATATAGATATAGTTTTGGGTATATATTTATATATATATATATATATATATATATATATATATATATATACTTTTTTATATAATCTATGCATAACATAAAAAATATAATACTTTTTAATCTCTGCTCGCTTACAATTGGGAGTTTATAATTTTTTTTCTAACATAACATAAAGTTTATAAATTTGCAGTTTTGTGAAGTTTTAATGCTATATATATTTTTTTTTAGTTTATGTGAAAAATATTAAACTGTAACTGTAAATTTAACTATAGATGGAATTAAAACTTCTCAACCGAGTATTCAATTATTTTAATTAATTTTGTTAAAATATTCTGTTATGCAAATTACTACTTATTATTTCTAATTAAGTTTTAAACGGCATTTGTCAGCACATTCGTATGTTTCCTTTTTGTGCACTTAATTAAATACCTAGTTGATTGTTACTTAGTTTCAATGATTTGATTTTCCTTCAAGACGTCTTGCTTATAACGAGGTTCCCAAGTGTTTTTACGTTTGGTGTGTGGATCTGTTTCTCCAGGGCAGGTTTTAATGTTTCCGTTCCTCACGTAGGTGGTTATTAATAGGCTGCAAAGTAGTACCAGAAATGGCTATGCAAGTCTAATTATACACCGCAGTGTAATTTGTGAGGCACAATTATGTCAGCAAACGAACGTTCAGTTCTGATAATTCGATACGTATTGCATAAATCCGTATTCAACTGCTTGCATACACATTTCACGTATTTCCGCATTGGAAGACTGAGAGTGCACTGCACATGCATAAACAGACAGGTTTTCGGTGAATTGTAAAATTAGTACCAGAAAAGTGGCAAAATGTAATAATTAAGAAGAAAGTAAGCTAACCTTATATTCTCTGTATTAATAATTATGCAAGAACCTTTATGATTTACTTACGAAGAATTCGGCTGTGAAAAACATTTAAAAAAATTCTTCGAAACCAAATTTTTCGTAAATAAAATTTTCAACATTAAAATGTTGCAATTGTACTATATTTACAACATATTTCTGTATTTGTTGTTTAAAATAATAATAATAATAATAATTAACCTATTATTGAACATATGTGTTACAAAACAAAAGATAAACAAGTGCAAAACTAATTAGAATGTATCGAGATTTTCGTGAAAAGTTGATTGCGAAAAATGTTGCACGAAGGAATTAATTACGTTTATCCTGCGGCCAGGATAAATTTCAAATGTTGTGTGAGTGACCTGCAACAATAAGCAGTTAATTGGTTGGTTTGAATGTCGAGGCCACAATATAAATTAATACCTATCCGACAACATAATTAAATTAAAATAATAATGGCATAAAATAATAATACATTTAATATCGAATGGATAATAGCTTAATTTACACACTGATGAATTTACTTACGTTTTGTATACTTCCACACATGTTAATGAACGCGCAATAAGTTAAGCTGCTGTTGCTGCATGTGCTATTTGCGCACATACGATCTATATCAATTTACCATCTTTGGAATAAAGCAGCAAGTTTCTAATTGTTCTCTAGTGGTATGTTTTTAAGGATTTTGTGAAATTTTAAGAATAGCAACATTTTTTTCAGTAAAATGATTGCTGGCTTTTGTAGCTCTTGTTTTTTTTTCGAAATTACTTTCAAGATTCCGTGAACAAAAGTATGGCTAACAAAGGGAACCAACAGTTCAATTAATGATGACAAGTATAGACAAAACTAGGAATAGCAAAAATGGGCGGAATACTTAAATGTATAGAGTACTTCTATGTGTGAATATTTATATGTGTAAACAGGAAAATCTTAACACCCTACGGGTAGAATAAGGACTTGATTATAATAATAATAAAAAACTTTAAGATTCAATATTTTTCTATAATGGCTGGGGTATCCAGGTTATTAACGGTTTTCTGAAATTTTAAAAACTGACTTCTGAGAGTTTTAATTTAATTTTTTTCAAAATCATTTGATTTTCTATAATTTATAAAGGTTTTATGAAATTTTATGAATGCTGTAAATTATTCAAGGAAGTTGATATTATATTATTTCTATTTTGCGTTTAGAATAAGCCGATTCTAGCACCCAATCGATGTCATTTGAGTGTTAGAATAAGCGGTTGGTGTGCTAGAATAGACTAGTAAAATTTACTGCATTGATGTTGGTAGTGGTAGCGTTGACGGTTGACGTTGAACTGTCAACTGACATTTGACAAGTCCAAATGTCAGTTGACAGTTCAACGTCAACCGTCAACCCTACCACTACCAACATCAATGCTGTAAATTTTCCAAGGTTTTTTGTGCAATTTGCCTAATTTTCGGCGGCGTTAGTGATACATTTTCTTCAGTATTCATTTTCAAACAACGCAACATTGCAAATATAAAATCTGACGCTTCAAATTATTTTTTTTCTACAGCCGCCTAAATTTACGCCACATAAATGTCACCAAACACCGCAAAATCCCCTAGATTTAAAATTTTCATTTTTTAATTTATAAAATAGTATGATGCGGCAAAATAGAAAAAATAGTATAAAACACTCGTTGCAGAAGGTCCTTCGAGCACGAATTTCAAATTCGTGCTTGAATAGATCCCTTCTGCAACAGGTATTTTAATATACTATTTTTCTTTAAGGCACGCAATCCTCCCTAAAAAAATCTGACGATACAATCAAAAGTATACTAAACCTTTTACAGTATGTGTAGTACAGTATGTACAGTAAGTGTATTTACTTAAGGGTACTTAAGGGGACACTGGTATTTCCAAAATGTACAAAAATGAATGAGAACAAAATCCAGACAAACCTCATCAAAAATTTTATGTTGCCAGCCAATAAAATGTGGTTCTCAAATATTTTGGTACTCAAATTTATGGTACTCAAATCAGCCCCAAAAAGATATTATTTTCAATAAATTACTTATGCCATCAATTTATCAGTCACATTTTCACAGCTGATAACTGACAGGTGACAAAAATGTCTAGCTTCTACATAAAAAATGTCATCTCCTTATAAAAATCAACCCACATTTTTAATAAACTGAAAGATCATTAAGAAATTAAAAGTCATTGATCATCGATAAATGATGGACATCAACAATTTGACAGTGCTCAATAATAATAATAATAATAATTAATAATAATTTTATTTGTGTTAAAGCTTACACTTTCAAATAGTTTCAAGTAAAATATGGGGTGTATTATGTGTATTATCAATTTATGGAGTTCTCAGTCATATACTGACGATAGACACTGACGATAACAGGTGTCATAAAAAAATGACAGCACTCAGTGGTGCTTCGACAGCTGCAAGTATAAAATTGACGCAATTAGTTGACGCCTTACCGATATTTTGACAATGGACAGTGATACCTGTCACCAGTGACAGGTGACGTAACAAATTGTCATCAGCCTTATAAAGTATGACAGAGATTAACAACTGACTGTGTCATCTGAGTTGAGAATTGACGACTTACATATTCAAATTGACAGCTGTCTAATAAAATTTTACAGATATATGCAATAAATTGACAATTACTGATAGTGACAATTGACAGGTGACATACAAATTTCTACCAGCTACATAAAACTACATCGGTTTATAAAATTAACACATATTTTTAATAAACTCAAACAGGTCATTAATAAATAAATTGTCATTGATCATCGATAAATTTCAGATATCAACAATTGTTTTAAATTGACAGTGGTCAAATAGCTTCAAGCAAAAGATTGACCTGTATCATCACGTCAAATTTGTAGAGTTCTCTGTCATATTGTGACAACGGACAGCGATAATGACTGGTGACATAAAAAAATGTCATCAGCTTTATAAGTTTCAAACAGATTAACAACTGACTGTGATATCTGACTTGAGAATTAACGGCTAACATACAAACATTGGCAGCTCTCTGATAAAAATTTCAAATACATGCAATAAATTGACAATTGCTGATAGTGAGAATTGACAGGTGACATACGAATGTCCCTCAGTTACAGTCATTGCTGAATCATTTAACAACTGACTGTAATATCTGACTTGAAAATTGACGACTGATATACACAAATTGACAGTTGCCTGATAAAACTTGACAGATATACTCCTATGAAATAAATTAACAATTACTCATAGTGACAATTGACAGGTGACAATAACTTGCACCAGCAACATTAAATATCATCTGTTTATAAAAATTAACACACATTTTAAATAAACTCAAAGATGTCATTAAAACATTGACATTATCATCGATCATCGATAAATTGCGGGCATCAACAATTGTTTTAAAATGACAGTCCTTAAATAACTTCATGTAAAAAAATGACGTGTGTCATCAACTTGTCAAGTTCTCAGTCATATTGTGACAACGGATAGTGATGATTAGTGAAAATGTCATTAAAACATCGATAGTCATTGATCATCCATAAATGACACACAACTTTTTTTTTAATTGACAGTTTAATTGACGTATGTAATCAACTTGTTCAGTTCTCAGTGATATTGTGACAAAGTACAGTGATGACAAATTTCATCTGTCATCAACTTTAGAAAGTTTGACTCAGTTTAACAACTGACTAATATAAACATAATTTCATACTGCCACTCAAAAATTGACAATTGATAACTGACTGCGACATCTGACTTGAAAATTTACGACTGGCATATAAACATTGGCAGCTGTTTGATAGTAAATTGACAGATATCTGCAATAAATTAACAATTATTACCACTTCACGGTTGACATATAAAAATTGACAGATATCTACAATAAATGACAATTACTGATAGTGAGAATTGGCAGGTGACATAAAAATGTCCACCAGCTGCATACAAATTTACATCTACTTATAAAAATCAACACATATTTAAAATAAATTCAAAGATGTCATTAAAAAATTAAAAGCCATTGATCATCCATAAATGACAGACAACTTTTTTTTTTTAATTGACAGTGCTCAAATAGGTTCAAGTAAAAAATTGAGGTATGTCATCAACTTGTTGAGTTCTCAGTGATATTGTGACCAAGTACAGTGATGACAAATTTCATCTGTCATCAACTTTAGTAAGTTTGACTCAGTTTAATAACTGACTAATATAAACATAATTTCATACTGCCATTCAAATATTGACAATTGATAACTGACTGCGACATCTGACTTGAAAATTGACTACTGACATATAAACATTGACAGCTGTTTTATAGTAAATTGACAGATATCTGCAATAAATTAACAATTATTACCACTTCACGGTTGACATATAAAACTTGACAGATATCTACAATAAATGACATTTCTGATAGTGACAATTGGCAGGTGACATAAAAATATCCACCAGCTGCATAAAAATTTACATCTACTTATAAAAATCAACACACATTTTAAATAAATTCAAAGATGTCATTGAAAAATTAAAAGTCATTGATCATCCATAAATGACAAACACCTTTTTTTTTAATTGACAGTTCTCAAATAGGTTCAAGTAAAATATTGACGTATGTCATCAACTTGCTGAGTTCTCAGTGATATTGTGACAAAGTACAGTGATGAATAATTTCATCTGTCATCAAGTTCAGAAAGTTTGACACAGTTTAACAAATGAGTGGTATAAACATACTGACATACTGCCATTCAAAAATTGACAATTAATTACTAACGCGACATGTTACTTGAGAATTGACGACTGACATATGAACATTGACAGATATCTGCAATAAATTGACAATTAATATTAGTAGTAATAACAATATTTTAATGGCTATCGACCTACGGTCTTTCAGCCTAGATTATTATCACTTCACGGATTTACACATTGTTTTAATTCAAATAAACTTAAAATAAATACACAAATTGACAGTTAGCAGTGATTAATTGATGTTTAATTTCAAAATTGACGTTTGTTATCAATTTATTGAGAATTATCAGTGGCATTTTGATGTCATAACATTGACAGGGCATTCGTAAAAATTGATGACTTCCATAAATTAACAGAAATCTTCAATAAATTGACATGTGTCTTCAATAGAAGACAGATATTAACTGTCAATGCCGTTTTGTATTAATTAAATATCACTGAATACTCGAAAAATTAATCCAAACTTGGACGTAATAATAGACACAAATTGACAGTTGTCTGTGATACATTGACAGTTGACACTATAAAATTGATAGATGCCATCAATTTATTGAAAGTTCTCAGTAACATTTTGACAACTTACAGTGGTGATAAAAGGTTAAAAAAAGTGACATCTGCTTATAAAAATTATCACAGTTTAACAATGTCAGTAACAAATTGACAGATATCTGTGACACACTGACAGTTGCCACTACAAAATTGTTGAGTGTCGTTAATCTATTGCAAGTTCTCGGTAACATTTTTGCACTTTGTATATGTATATATATATATATATTTTAATTATTTTGACAGTGCAATGTTTTTGTATGCGAATCTTGTATGTTTGACTGTGTAATGTTCATTCTGAATTTGAATACAATAAATGATATTATTATTATTATTATTATTATTATTATTATTATTATTATTAAAACATGTGTCATCAAGAATTATCACAGTTTAACGATGACATTTATAAAGACGGGTGACATAAATATTCACAGCTTCTACATAAAATATGACATCTGGCTTATGAATAATGACAAATGACTTCGATAAAGTGTCATCTACCATCAATCATCATTCAATCACCATCAATTACATAATTGTGTTGAAAGAATGACATGTTTCTGAAAACTCATGAATATTCCTATAGTCAACCACCAAAGTCAATCATTGACACATAATTGTTGTGAATGAAATACATGTTTCTGAAAACTCCTGAGATTCCTGAGTCAACCACACCATGTAGGGTACGTTAGGTTAGTTTTCAATGAATAAAATGTCACCCAAGACTCGAAAAAATAATATGTATGTAATAGTAGACTCAAATTAAGTAATATTCAGGTAAATGGCGTATCGAAAAACGTTAACAGTAACGTTGTGACGTACCTGAAGGGCAGTCGGCGCGTTAGGCCGTGGAGCGAGTGGAGGGTCCCTTCGAAGTAGTGACGAGGGCCAGGCTCTCGGTGTCAGAGAGTGGGGGGGTTAAAAAAAGGCTCCACGTAATTTTACCTCGTTGCTACTTCGTCGCAAGGGGGCTCCACCCTACCTGCGTGGGTGGACGGCAGACAGTCAGCGAAGTTCAGAAATCACGAACTGTCACAACGCTGACCGCTTGGCGCCAACACCACCAGGTTTAAATCTCGCAGTGAGAATAGAAAACTGTAAATGAGATAAATGAGAAAGAAAACTAACTGAAATAAATGAATGAGAAAACGTGGGGGAACAAAAAATAACAGGTGTGAGTTTGTAGTGTAATATCGGCGTTTATTCACACACACAAATGACAGACACCGTGTCCGCGCTCCTGACAAAAATACCTCCGAACGCCACCCTTTCGCGCAGGGTTTACCCTATTCGGCCGAATAAAATAAGCTCCTAATCGCGCGATTGAAAGGGCCGAGGGAGCGACCTTTCTCGTACACTAGCGCAAAACACGTACGACACAATTTACACGTAGACGCAATTTACACACAAGAATAAACAGAAAAGTGGCCCAATCGAGCACACAAAAAAAAGAAATTATATATATTGTCTGGCCTGAGTTCCGGATGGTCTCGCCGTTGGCTGGGTTCAGCCCCGGGATGTCGGCGGTTTCCGTCGAGGACGCCTGGGCTTGGTCCGCGGCTTCCAGCCAAGAATGGTTTTGGCCGAGCTGTTTAGCCCGTCGCCAAACGCCTAGAAGCACATGGCCTTAATCAAAATGGCCGGACACGTGGCTTCACGAAGAGGAGAAGAAAAACCTACTTACTCAGGTGTTATGAGCGTGTTCTCTGCCCCGTAGTCGGTGCCTCAATCCACCTCAAGGGTGGTTAGCTGAGAACCGTTGATTATTCCCGTAAACCGGATGGTGATATACCTTATCTGCAACGGTTCTTCTGGCACGATCTATACTGGGCACGAGTCAATTCAGTTCTGCCTCGTGGCGGCGCTCCACCGGCGAATTTTAAAAATCGCTCACGGGGAAACGCGTCACCACAACAAAAAAATGCAAGCATGGTTGCCTACCGTGCAGGTCTATACGCCAGTTAATTATTAAAAAGCCGTTTCTGCCAACGCTATTTTTGGACCGTTACAACGTGTACGTTATTTGACTTTCAAATATCAAATGCTAATACGTCATAATTGCATTTGACATTTGAATGTGATGTCACATACGAATATTTTTGAAACACAATGTACCTGATTATCGTATTATTGATAATTATTATAAGACAATAAAATTCTAATTTCGTAAGAAATTAGAGTTAACGTTAACAAAAATTTCAAGTTATTGTGACCTTTATACTCAATTAATAGTCACTTTTCGCTCTTCGATCGAAACTGGTGATCTACTTCATTCGAATTAGGCAGAGTATAAACGAAGTTACTTTTAATGCGCCCATTAAACTACCGTATGAATGACCTATTGTGCGACCCCAGAGACTACTCAATTGATATTACAGTCACCTTGTGGGACGTGTAATTTTACTATTTGTTTATTTATGTTAACAGGCTAGCCGTGCGGTGAGTCATGCAAACATTTATAAATCATCAACATTTACAACAGTATTAACAAATACTAAATTTGTTCTAATAACAATTGATTTAGAATAATTCTTGAAATTGAGGCAGTTAATATTAATTCGTGCTTAAACTAGTCATTTACTGGGTAATTAATTTTTCAGAAAAGTCAAATTAGTATAGAAAACTCCTGAAAACACTGGGCGAAAAATATCTGAACTAATTACGGTGAGAAAATGTATTATCAAAGTAAATATAATTGCATAATATATTTAAATAACGCACAATTTCATTGTTTGGGCATATAACTATGTCAATTTATACCCCACTAATGCATGCAATATGTTCATTGTTGCGTAATGTACAGATGACTTTGTAAGAGTACACACGTTTTTCGTGGGCATTTCATCGTCATCAACGGGCACTTAATGACTGCCTGCATCTGGCACACACTAGTCGTAAGTGTATTTTCGAGCTTATCCCACGATCCCCACAAAGCGCCTCTGTTTTACCATATTTTAGCTGCTCCGGTTTATCTCCACTTCATTCCCATTTTTAAAATAACACGCCGCAAGTGTTTACACTATAAAACCCGAATTTACACGACTTGAGTATTAAATATATATCCAATGATCACAGAAATACTTTTGGCAACACGAAATTGCAATAACACGTAATAATAATAATATATGAATGGACTGGCATTCAAGCTGTGAAATACGATAGAATATAAAGATTTTTAGGCAAGTACCAAATTTGAAAATTGTTTGTAGGTAAAACAGTTTTCAAAATATTAACAGTATCCAAACTTTTTTGCGACCCTGTATAACAACAACCAACGTGTACGTAATACTAATAATATTAAGCTTTATAGCACTCGTTATTTCTATAATATGAAATTAAAATACAAGTTAAATCGACAAATTTGGCGAATTTCGTGTTGGACTTTAAAAATTGACCGATTTATACAGGAAAACAGAAAATCCGTCAAATTCTCAATTGCACATAGTCAAATCTGACATAGTCATCTTTCCAATCAAATCAATGAAGTTTTTAGGACCAGCTGGTAGTATCTTTCGAAATTTGGTAAATTATCGACAACTGTAAACATTTGCCAAGTTTTCAAAGATAGTATCTAAATTTGTAATTAAATAATAGTAAAGACTGCTACAATTTTTAAAAACTTCAACGAAATGTTTTTCAATCTCTGAATTTGTTGGAATTTTCAAGAATGTTTTAGAACGTTTCATGCAATTTTTATAGCAATTTGTTTCTTTGCAAAATTTTTACATAAAAATTAAAAACGATATTTTTTCCCAATTACCTAACTATCGAAATCATGTTTAAATTGAAAGAAAATATTGTGGAACTTGACTCCCCAAATGTGTTTAATTTTTGATAGAAACTGTTAAAGTTTAGTTAAAATTAGTCAATTTATAAACTTCATCTGTCAAAACTTTCCAAATTTTCCTATTTAACTATTTAAATTTGTATTATGTGACTAATACTATCAAAATTTGTAAACTTTCAAATGCAACTAATCAAACTCTAATCAGCTGTGAAATAAAAACATTAAATTCCATAAATTTGTTGTAATGTGGTCAAGTTTTAACTGCACAAATATAAGTTATGTAAATGTAACCCGAAGTACCCAATTCTGCTAAAACTTTCTATTGTAATTCTCCAAAACTATTAAACTTTGACTGAAACTGTAATAGTTTGCTTTTTTTTAATTGCAACTTATTAAATCAGTCGAATATTTTGCTTCAGAAGTCAAATTTGGCAAATTGTACATTGTCACCTCTCAAATTTTCAATTTCATTATTATTTTAATTTATTCATTTATACATTTTTTATTTATAAATCTGACAAATTGTTAATTGAAACTGTCCAAAATTGTTAAACTCTCACTGAAACTGTCAGTCATCTTTCCAATAAAATCAATGAAGTTTTTAGCACCAGCTGGGAGTATCTTTCGAAATGTGGAAAATTGTCCACAACTGTAAATATTTGCCAAATTTTGAAATGATACTATCTATATTTGTAATTAAAAAATTGTAAAGACTGCAACATTTTTTGAAAACTTCAACGAAATGTTTTGCAATCTCTGAATTTGTTTGAATTTTCAAGAATATTTTGAAACCTTTCATGCAATTTTTATAGCAATTTGTTGCCTTGCAAAAATTTTACAAAAAAATTAAAAACATTTTTTTTCCCCAATTACCTAACTATCGAAATCATGTTTAAGTTTAAAGAAAATGTTTTGAAACTTAACTTCCCAAATTTGTAAAAATTTTGATAGAAACTGTTAAAGTTTAGTTAAAATTAGTCAATTTATAAACTTCGTCTATCGAAACTTCCCAAATTTACCTATTTAACTCTTTAAATTTGTATTATGTGTTACTAAGTGTCAAAATTTGTAAACTTTCAGATGCAACTAATCAAACTATTGACTTCGGCTGTGAAATGAAAACATTAAATTAAATAAATTTGTTGTACTGTAAAATAATCAGTTTTTAAGCAGTATTTTTTTTTAATGTAGTAAAGTTTTAACTGCACATATATAACTTATATAAATGTAACCCAATTTACCCAATTCTGCTAAAATATTCAATTGCAATTCTGTTAAACTTTGACTGAAACTGTCATAGTTTGCTTTTTTTTTAATTGCAACTAATTAAATCGCTCGAATATTTTGCTTCAGAAGTCAAATTTGTGAAATTGTACATGTCGCCTGTCAAATTAATTTATTATTAATCTTTTTATTTATTCATTTATACAATTTTTATTTATAAATCTGCCAAATTTTTAATTGCAACTGTCCAAAATTGTTAAACTTTCACTGAAACCGTCAGTCTGTTACATTTTTAACTGCAACTTATTAAATTAGTCGAATAATTCGCTTCAGAAGTATACACCTCTCAAATTTTCAACTGGATTTATTAAAATGTGTCAACTTTGGACTGCAACTGCTCGAATCTGCAAAATCTGTCTATTTTTCGGGCCAAAATGAGTAAATCTGTTAACTTTTCAGATGCAACTGTCCCAATCTCGCAAATTATCAACTGTAAATGTCCAAATCTATCAAATTTTCAATCGCAAGTAATCAAATCCGTTTAAAGGATACTGCGTCAGCAGTAAAAATTTGACAAGGTTTCAGGTGCAATAAAAGGATATAAATCCAAGTGTTAAAATCTTTACGTTTTACCACCAGCTGTGAGAATCTGTAAAAGTTTCAACACGAACTGTCGAAATCTGGGAAATTTTTAGACTTGACTCCCATAATTTGAATTTTTTTCTATTCTAACTGTCCAAAAGTGTCAAATTTCGATTGAAATTGCCTCATTCTGCAAAAATTTTTAACTTCAACTTTTCAAAACAGTCGAATACTTATCTCAGAATTGAGAACCTATCCAATTTTCTACTGAATGTGTTAAATTTGTCGAATTTTTATCTGGAACTGCCCAAGTGTCCCAATATCTGTCCATTTTGTAGATTAAATTCTTTTCAACTTTTCGAGTCTGCCAATATCTGTCTATCTTTTGCGATGAAGTGTGTAAATCTGTTAACTATTCAGATGCAACTGTCCTAATCTCTGAAATTCTCAATTGCAAATGTCCATATCGATCAAATTTTCAACTGCAACTGATCAAATTTGTTAAATAAAGGTTTCAGGTGCAGTAAAGGTTATAAATCCAACTGTTAAAATCTGTGGGTTTTAGCACTACTCTTGAGAATCAGTAAAAAAATCAACACAAACTGTCGATATCTGGCAAATTTTGAAGCTTCACTTCCCAAATTTAGTAATTTTCCAATTCAAACCGTTAAATTTTAACAATTTTTTAAATGAAAATTATGCAAAAATTTGTGAAATCATGCAAAATTATGAAGAAAAAAAATTATGAAATTATGAAAATTATGCAAAATAGCTGACTTCGTCAACTATCAAAATTTGCCAAATTTTCCTATTAACTATTTAAATTGACTTTTGTCGAATCTGTCAAATTTTCATCAAGAAACTGGCTAAAACTGTCAAATTTCGATCGAAAATGTCGTATTCTGCCCATTTTTATAACTGCAACTTGTCAAATCTCTCGAAAACTTATCTTAAAACTAAAAAACTGGTCAAATTTTCATCTGAAACTCCCCGAATAGGCTAATATCTGTTTATATTTTAAGTTACAGTATGAAATTCGTCAAATTTTTACTGCAATTAATCAAAACTATCAAATGAAATGCTTCATCAATGCAATATTGACCAGGTTTCAGGTACAACAAATTGTTATAATTCCAACTGTTAAAATCTATGGTTTTTACTACCACATGGGAAAATTTTAAATTTGTAAAAATTTCAACATGAACTGTGGAAGTCTGGCATTTTTTTAATCTTGGCTCTAATTGTAATACCAATTCAAATTGATAAATTTTAACATATTTTTAAATGAAAATTATACAAATATGTCATGTTTTAAGCATCAGCGATAAAAAATTGTCAAGTATGCCAATTAACTCTCTAAATTAATATTTTTTGTCGAATCTGTGAAATTTTCTATTGAAACTGACCAGAATTGTCAAATTTCAACTGCAACTGTCATAATCTGCCAATTTTTATAACTGTACCTTGTCAAATCTGCCGAAAACTAATCTCAAAAGAGAGCAACTGTGAATTATCCACTACATGTGTTAAATCTGTTACATTTTCATCTGCAACTGCTCGAATCTGCCAATATTTCCCCATTTTTTAAGTTTAAGTGTGAAAAGTTGTTATATTTTCAAATCCAAATGTACCAATCCATGAAATTTTCAACTAATATACAGTCTAAATCTATGAAATTTGCAACTGCAACTTGTAAAATGTATCAAATACGAAGCATAGGCAGTTAAATTTGAATAGTTTTCAGCTGCAACAATATTTGTAAACTTTCAGCGAAATATTTTGAAACCTCCGAATTTGTTTGAAATTTCAAGAATGTTTTGGAACGTTTCATGAAATTTTGGGGAAAATTTATATCTTTGAAACATTTTTACAAAAAAAAATATTTTTTTTCGTCTAAACGAATTTGTTTGAAATTTTAAGAGTTTTGTTTCAAACTTTCATGAAATTTTCAGTTCATTCTTACAAAATAATGAAAAAAAAAAACTTTTCCCCACATTTGCCGAATTTCCAAACGCAAGGGATCAAATCTATCGTATTTTCGTCTGTAAGTAAAATGAAAAACGTGCAAGAATTGCAAATTTATGATATTATTAGATTATTACACTCGTTTTGTGATTAATCCCATTTCACACAATCATGTAAATTACTTTGAAAAATGTTCATAAAAAGCTTCTACATCTGGTTGCTAGTTTTACAGTCCAAAATAATCGTTGAATAATTGTTAAATATAAAATTTCAAGCCAAAATTCTGTTCTGTTTTTGAGAGCACAGACTTTTGTCATATTGTATAATTTCGTGTATACTATGTATGATAAAATAATAAATGTAAATTGGTATTGCCTCGGGTTGAAACTTGCGTGAGTGAAACTCTCACAACCCGGCCAGACATCTCGCATATCAAAAATGAGGCCATTCTCTCTTATTATTGTTATCAAAAACTGTTTTGGTGAAAACCACATGCAATTTTCGATCGACCAAGTTTCGTGAAAAGGCTCATTTGCAAGGCGCGGCGAAACTAATCGAAAATTATAATTTTGAAAATTTGCGATTCAAAACCGATCACGCAATCAAACACCAATCGCTCGTGTGATTAACTTTCAGTGAAACCAGCGATATTTATGTAATGCTTAATTATCGATATAATTGGTGTTATGTAAGTGGTTTTAATGGCCCCGCTGGAACTGGAAACGTCCGATAAATAACTGTAATTACACATCATTTATTACATATCACCGAGCTGGGTTTCTCTGTTGGGATTGTCTGCCAAATCGTCACAATTATGTCTCATGCGACTGCACTTAGCGTCACCTGGTTCAAAAATTAATTACAACCTGGAGAAACAGAAGACAGGATATGGATGTATTAATTTGCGTGTTGTGAACGGTTTCCTTTGGATTGCAGAACTTCGGTGCAACACGGATTAAATTTGTTTAGTTGCGTAACCACCTCAAGCATGGAAAGAGGTTTTTATTATACTTATAAGAAAACACCATCTTTTCATTAAATTTTACGTAAAGGTGGAATTTTCAGAACAGCGCACGGAAAAGTTGGTAATTATTTATCCGCTCCCATGGCAAATCTCTCTTGTACCACATCAAAATAACTAAATATACCGACATTAATATACGGACTACTACTCTTCTATAGTAATCTTTTTCTCAACTTCTATATATGAGTCTTGATTAGCTTTCCTGATTTATCTATACCTCGTTACGTTTTTTTTTTCCTGTATTATTTCTATCTTTCGATATATTGATGACCAATTTTCTATATTAATGTGATTAATATGGAAGTAGTAATAATGCAATTTCTCCAGGAAGTGCATCCATACAACATTTAAGTGGGTCATCGCATTCTAGTTGGCAGTGTCCTTTCCACGTATTGTCGATAATAGTAAAATGAGCCCCACACGAAAATGTCACACTGTACAGAAAACAAAAGATACATGAATTTTTCCAAAGGGCACAATACTGGAACGCTTTCGGTGAAACCTGTGATATTTCAAGACAATGCATATATTAACATAAAAAACAAGCGATTATATGTACCTTTGCAGACTTAAAACTAACCATTATAAAATGGTATTTGTAACGTGTAATTATTGTTAAAACTGATGTTACCTAAGACTCTGAGTTTCTCGCCATGTTAGGGCCTTTCTATACCAAAATGCCAAAAAGGAGTGTCTCTACAGTATAAAATAAAACGTTATTAAAAAATAATTTATAACGCTTTACTTTTTACTGTATTACGACGCTTAGTTTGTACTCTTGTACAACATGTATGCAAATTGGCAGTCTCTTGTAAATCTTGCACGTTTTTGCAGTTTTGTTTTTATAGTAAATGTGGAAAAAATATCACACATTTTATGAGCTACATTTGCAAAATCGACAAATTTCTTCAGTTCGAATAAAATATAATACAAATTCAACGCGTTAAACTGAAAAACTTCGCAAATTTCGACGGTTGAAGTTTGTAATTCAAAGAGTTAATTTGGAAAACAGTTGAAGTTGGATATTTGATACAATTGCACAATTGTATTTGAAAAAAGGCAAATTTCAATAAAAATATTAAAATTGAACGTAAATTTTGTTTACAATTTTTAAAGTTTTTCAATTGAAAAATTACCTTATTTTACAGATTCTCACTGCTGGCGCTCAAAACATGAAAACACTGATATAAACAATTTAGAACTTTAGGAAAATTTCAGTCAACTTTCCATAATTTACTTCCTATAACGATATTCGCAGATTCAGGCAATTTCAGTTGAAAATTTGACCTATTTAACACATGTAGTTGAAAATTGGACAGGTATTCACTTGTCAGATAGTATCGACCGTTTTGACAAGTTATAATTAAAAAAAAATGGCAGAATATGACAGTTTCAGTCAAAAATCCTTTTGGACAGTTCCGACAGAAAATTTGACAAATTTCGATAGTCAGATTTAAAAGTTTGCCAGATTTCGGCAGATTTACACACTTTAGCTTAAAATATTGACAGATATAGGCAGCTTCGGGCAGATGTAGTGAAAATTTGGTAAATTTCAACACTTGTAGTTGAAAATTTGACAAATTTCGGGAGTCAGGTTTAAAAGTTTGCCAGATTTCGACAGACTTACACAATTTGATTCAAAAAATTGGCAAATTCGGGCAGATGTAGTTGAAAATTAGGCAAATTTTAACACTAGAGTTGAAAATTTGACAGGTGAACATCAGAACTTCAGAAGCAAATATTCGACTAATTTAATAAGTCGCAGTTAACAAATTGGGAAACTATGAAAGTTTCAGTCAAAGTTTGATAGTTTTTGACAGTTACGAATGAAATATTGCCAGATTTGAGCAAATGCAGATAAAACATTGACACATTTATAAAATTACTGCCGATAAACTGAAAATTTAGCAGCACAACAAATTTATGGAATTTAATGTAGGTAGTAATTTCACAGATGTAGTTAAAAGTTTTAAATTTTGTAAATTTTCACTTGTAGTTGAAAATTTGACAAATTTCGGGAGTCAGGTTTAAAAGTTTGCCAGATTTCGGCAGATTTACACACTTTAGCTTAAAATATTGACAGATATAGGCAGCTTCGGGCGGATGTAGTTGAAAATATGGCAAATTTTAACACTTGGAGTTGAAAATTTGACAGGTATTTACTTCTGAAGCAAATATTCGACTAATTTAATAAATCGCAGTTAACAAATTCGGAAACTATGAAAGTTTCAGCCAAAGTTTGATACTTCTGGACAGTTACCAATGAAATATTGCCAGATTTGGGCAAATGCAGATAAATCATTGACACATTTATAAAATTACTGCCGATAAACTGAAAATTTAGCAGCACAACAAATTTATGGAATTTAATGTAGTAATTTCACAAATGCAGTAAAAAGTTAGATAGAAAATTTTACAAATTTTATACAATATCAATAACAAAAAATACAAATTTATAGAGTTAAATTGGAAAATTTCGCAAATTTCGACAGTCGCAGTTTAAATATTGACAAATATATAAAGCATTTGATAGCATTAACTGTTTCTATTGAAAAAGGTTTTGGAACCATTCATCAAATTTTCGGAGGAATTTATAACTTTGTAACATTTTCACAAATAATAAGTTTTGCTTATGCAACTGAATAGTTGCATTTGAAAATTTTGGCCGTAAAAATAACAAAACAAAATACGAATTTAAAGCATTAAATGTTTAAAATTTGGCAAATTACGGCAGTCGAAGATTTAAACTTGACAAATTTAGATAGTAGCATACAAAAATTTGATAAATGTTATCTGTTCCTATTGAAAATTTGACAAATTTGAGTTAAGATGGAAAATTTGGCAAACGTTTTGGAACCGTATAGAACTGAATTTCTGACCCCGACCTGTGTAAACATTTTCTTGTATGCTAACATTAATTAATCAATCAATAAATCAACCTTTCATGAAATGTTCAGTACTTTATAACTTGTGATACTTTTAAAAAAATAATAAGGTTTTTAATAAGTTTAATAATTTTAATTTTAGTCAACCTTTCATGATATTTTCAGAGTACTTAATACATGTAACATGTTTAAAAAATAATAAGTTTTCATTCAAAATACAAATCACTGAACACTTGTACTGATGACATAAAACTGAGCTGGATGTAGAATATTGACAACGTACACAAAACCTGATACCAATAAAAATTATAACAAAATTTGGCAAATTTCGGCAGTCGAAGATTAAAAACTTCACAAATTTAGTGTGTGTGAAGCTGGCGTCGCACTTCGCGGAAACTCAAGATCTATTAAGAGTTCTCGCTTCCTTTTGAAGAGTTCTAGAGTTCCCTATAGTTTAAATTAAGAGTTCCGGCCGTTTAGGCCGGAATTTTTAATTTTAAAAAAGTGAGACGCTAACTTCACGCAGCGTCTCACTTTCAAAGAAACGAGTTCTTATACACATATCTTATAGGATTTTGCAATAGGAAGAGTTCTATAACAGTTTTGTAAAGAGTTCTGCAATAAAAATTCAAAACAAAGCAATTTTAATAACAAAAAGTGATGACGCGCCATAGTAAGACGACTGGGAATGAGGAGTTCTGGCGAACCTAAATGCGTTTTCTTATAGTATTTAATGTAAACAATTATATTCTGAAAAGTTCCGGGTGGTGGCATTACCGTTTAATGTTTAAATAAATAAATTCAGTCGAAAAACAATTTTGCAAGATGGAAACGTATGAGACGCTGTCTGATAACGAGGAGTTCTGGCAAACTTAAATGCGTTTTCTTGTAGTATTTAACATAAACAATTATAATCTAAAGAGTTCCGGGCGGTAACATTACCGTGGAATGTTTAAATAAATAAATTCCGTCGAAAAACAATTTTGCAAGATGGAAACGTATGAGACGCTGTCTGATAACGAGGAGTTCTGACAAACCTATTTGCATTTTCTTGTAGTATTTAACATAAACAATGATAATCCGAAGAGTTCCGGGCGGTGACATTACCGTGGAATGTTTAAATAAATAAATTCCGTCGAAAAACAATTTTGCAAGATGGAAACGTATGAGACGCTGTCTGATAACGAGGAGTTCTGACAAACCTAGTTGCGTTTTCTTGTAGTATTTAACATAAACAATGATAATCCTAAGAGTTCCTGGCGGTGACATTACCGTGGAATGTTTAAATAAATAAATTCCGTCGAAAAACAATTTTGCAAGATGGAAACGTATGAGACGCTGTCTGATAACGAGGAGTTCTGGCAAACTTAAATGCGTTTTCTTGTAGTATTTAACATAAACAATTATAATCTAAAGAGTTCCGGGCGGTAACATTACCGTGGAATGTTTAAATAAATAAATTCCGTCGAAAAACAATTTTGCAAGATGGAAACGTATGACACGCTGTCTGATAACGAGGAGTTCTGACAAACCTAGTTACGTTTTCTTGTAGTATTTAACATAAACAATGATCATCCGAACAGTTCCGGGCGGTGACATTACCGTGGAATTGTTAAATAAATAAATACTGCTGAAAAACAATTTGGCAAGATGGAAAGGTGTGAGACGCTGTCTGATAACGAGGAGTTCTGACAAACCTATTTGCATTTTCTTGTAGTATTTAACATAAACAATGATAATCCGAAGAGTTCCAGGCGGTGTCATTACCGTGGAATGTTTAAATAAATAAATTCCGTGGAAAAACAATTTTGCAAGATGGAAACGTATGAGACGCTGTCTGATAACGAGGAGTTCTGGCAAACTTAAATGCGTTTTCTTGTAGTATTTAACATAAACAATTTTAATCTAAAGAGTTCCGGGCGGTGACATTACCGTGGAATGTTTAAATAAATAAATTCCGTCGAAAAACAATTTTGCACGATGGAAACGTACGAGACGCTGTCTGATAACGAGGAGTTCTGACAAACCTATTTGCACTTTCTTGTAGTATTTAACATAAACAATGATAATCCGAAGAGTTCCGGGCGGTGACATTACCGTGGAATGTTTAAATAAATAAATTCCGTCGAAAAACAATTTTGCAAGATGGAAACGTATGAGACGCTGTCTGATAACGAGGAGTTCTGACAAACCTATTTGCATTTTCTTGTAGTATTTAACATAAACAATGATAATCCGAAGAGTTCCGGGCGGTGACATTACCGTGGAATTTTTAAATAAATAAAAACTGCTGAAAAACAATTTTGCAAGATGGAAACGTATGAGACGCTGTCTGATAACGAGGAGTTCTGACAAACCTATTTGCATTTTCTTGTAGTATTTAACATAAACAATGATAATCCGAAGAGTTCCGGGCGGTGACATTACCGTGGAATTGTTAAATAAATAAATACTGCTGAAAAACAATTTGGCAAGATGGAAAGGTGTGAGACGCTGTCTGATAACGAGGAGTTCTGACAAACCTAGTTGCGTTTTCTTGTAGTATTTAACATAAACAATGATAATCCTAAGAGTTCCTGGCGGTGACATTACCGTGGAATGTTTAAATAAATAAATTCCGTCGAAAAACAATTTTGCAAGATGGAAACGTATGAGACGCTGTCTGATAACGAGGAGTTCTGGCAAACTTAAATGCGTTTTCTTGTAGTATTTAACATAAACAATTATAATCTAAAGAGTTCCGGGCGGTAACATTACCGTGGAATGTTTAAATAAATAAATTCCGTCGAAAAACAATTTTGCAAGATGGAAACGTATGACACGCTGTCTGATAACGAGGAGTTCTGACAAACCTAGTTGCGTTTTCTTGTAGTATTTAACATAAACAATGATCATCCGAACAGTTCCGGGCGGTGACATTACCGTGGAATTGTTAAATAAATAAATACTGCTGAAAAACAATTTGGCAAGATGGAAAGGTGTGAGACGCTGTCTGATAACGAGGAGTTCTGACAAACCTATTTGCATTTTCTTGTAGTATTTAACATAAACAATGATAATCCGAAGAGTTCCGGGCGGTGTCATTACCGTGGAATGTTTAAATAAATAAATTCCGTGGAAAAACAATTTTGCAAGATGGAAACGTATGAGACGCTGTCTGATACCGAGGAGTTCTGGCAAACTTAAATGCGTTTTCTTGTAGTATTTAACATAAACAATTTTAATCTAAAGAGTTCCGGGCGGTGACATTACCGTGGAATGTTTAAATAAATAAATTCCGTCGAAAAACAATTTTGCACGATGGAAACGTACGAGACGCTGTCTGATAACGAGGAGTTCTGACAAACCTATTTGCACTTTCTTGTAGTATTTAACATAAACAATGATAATCCGAAGAGTTCCGGGCGGTGACATTACCGTGGATGTTTAAATAAATAAATTCCGTCGAAAAACAATTTTGCAAGATGGAAACGTATGAGACGCTGTCTGATAACGAGGAGTTCTGACAAACCTATTTGCATTTTCTTGTAGTATTTAACATAAACAATGATAATCCGAAGAGTTCCGGGCGGTGACATTACCGTGGAATTTTTAAACAAATAAAAACTGCTGAAAAACAATTTTGCAAGATGGAAACGTATGAGACGCTGTCTGATAACGAGGAGTTCTGACAAACCTATTTGCATTTTCTTGTAGTATTTAACATAAACAATGATAATCCGAAGAGTTCCGGGCGGTGACATTACCGTGGAATTGTTAAATAAATAAATACTGCTGAAAAACAATTTGGCAAGATGGAAAGGTGTGAGACGCTGTCTGATAACGAGGAGTTCTGACAAACCTAGTTGCGTTTTCTTGTAGTATTTAACATAAACAATGATAATCCGAAGAGGTCCTGGCGGTGACATTACCGTGGAATGTTTAAATAAATAAATTCCGTCGAAAAACAATTTTGCAAGATGGAAACGTATGAGACGCTGTCTGATAACGAGGAGTTCTGACAAACCTATTTGCATTTTCTTGTAGTATTTAACATAAACAATGATAATCCGAAGAGTTCCGGGCGGTGACATTACCGTGGAATGTTTAAATAAATAAATTCCGTCGAAAAACAAATTTGCAAGATGGAAACGTATGAGACGCTGTCTGATAACGAGGAGTTCTGACAAACCTATTTGCATTTTCTTGTAGTATTTAACATAAACAATGATAATCCGAAGAGTTCCAGGCGGTGTCATTACCGTGGAATGTTTAAATAAATAAATTCCGTGGAAAAACAATTTTGCAAGATGGAAACGTATGAGACGCTGTCTGATAACGAGGAGTTCTGGCAAACTTAAATGCGTTTTCTTGTAGTATTTAACATAAACAATTTTAATCTAAAGAGTTCCGGGCGGTGACATTACCGTGGAATGTTTAAATAAATAAATTCCGTCGAAAAACAATTTTGCACGATGGAAACGTACGAGACGCTGTCTGATAACGAGGAGTTCTGACAAACCTATTTGCACTTTCTTGTAGTATTTAACATAAACAATGATAATCCGAAGAGTTCCGGGCGGTGACATTACCGTGGAATGTTTAAATAAATAAATTCCGTCGAAAAACAATTTTGCAAGATGGAAACGTATGAGACGCTGTCTGATAACGAGGAGTTCTGACAAACCTATTTGCATTTTCTTGTAGTATTTAACATAAACAATGATAATCCGAAGAGTTCCGGGCGGTGACATTACCGTGGAATTTTTAAATAAATAAAAACTGCTGAAAAACAATTTTGCAAGATGGAAACGTATGAGACGCTGTCTGATAACGAGGAGTTCTGACAAACCTATTTGCATTTTCTTGTAGTATTTAACATAAACAATGATAATCCGAAGAGTTCCGGGCGGTGACATTACCGTGGAATTGTTAAATAAATAAATACTGCTGAAAAACAATTTGGCAAGATGGAAAGGTGTGAGACGCTGTCTGATAACGAGGAGTTCTGACAAACCTAGTTGCGTTTTCTTGTAGTATTTAACATAAACAATGATAATCCTAAGAGTTCCTGGCGGTGACATTACCGTGGAATGTTTAAATAAATAAATTCCGTCGAAAAACAATTTTGCAAGATGGAAACGTATGAGACGCTGTCTGATAACGAGGAGTTCTGGCAAACTTAAATGCGTTTTCTTGTAGTATTTAACATAAACAATTATAATCTAAAGAGTTCCGGGCGGTAACATTACCGTGGAATGTTTAAATAAATAAATTCCGTCGAAAAACAATTTTGCAAGATGGAAACGTATGACACGCTGTCTGATAACGAGGAGTTCTGACAAACCTAGTTGCGTTTTCTTGTAGTATTTAACATAAACAATGATCATCCGAACAGTTCCGGGCGGTGACATTACCGTGGAATTGTTAAATAAATAAATACTGCTGAAAAACAATTTGGCAAGATGGAAAGGTGTGAGACGCTGTCTGATAACGAGGAGTTCTGACAAACCTATTTGCATTTTCTTGTAGTATTTAACATAAACAATGATAATCCGAAGAGTTCCGGGCGGTGTCATTACCGTGGAATGTTTAAATAAATAAATTCCGTGGAAAAACAATTTTGCAAGATGGAAACGTATGAGACGCTGTCTGATACCGAGGAGTTCTGGCAAACTTAAATGCGTTTTCTTGTAGTATTTAACATAAACAATTTTAATCTAAAGAGTTCCGGGCGGTGACATTACCGTGGAATGTTTAAATAAATAAATTCCGTCGAAAAACAATTTTGCACGATGGAAACGTACGAGACGCTGTCTGATAACGAGGAGTTCTGACAAACCTATTTGCACTTTCTTGTAGTATTTAACATAAACAATGATAATCCGAAGAGTTCCGGGCGGTGACATTACCGTGGATGTTTAAATAAATAAATTCCGTCGAAAAACAATTTTGCAAGATGGAAACGTATGAGACGCTGTCTGATAACGAGGAGTTCTGACAAACCTATTTGCATTTTCTTGTAGTATTTAACATAAACAATGATAATCCGAAGAGTTCCGGGCGGTGACATTACCGTGGAATTTTTAAACAAATAAAAACTGCTGAAAAACAATTTTGCAAGATGGAAACGTATGAGACGCTGTCTGATAACGAGGAGTTCTGACAAACCTATTTGCATTTTCTTGTAGTATTTAACATAAACAATGATAATCCGAAGAGTTCCGGGCGGTGACATTACCGTGGAATTGTTAAATAAATAAATACTGCTGAAAAACAATTTGGCAAGATGGAAAGGTGTGAGACGCTGTCTGATAACGAGGAGTTCTGACAAACCTAGTTGCGTTTTCTTGTAGTATTTAACATAAACAATGATAATCCGAAGAGGTCCTGGCGGTGACATTACCGTGGAATGTTTAAATAAATAAATTCCGTCGAAAAACAATTTTGCAAGATGGAAACGTATGAGACGCTGTCTGATAACGAGGAGTTCTGACAAACCTATTTGCATTTTCTTGTAGTATTTAACATAAACAATGATAATCCGAAGAGTTCCGGGCGGTGACATACGTGTCAGAACAGACGTGTCAGAACTCCTCGTTATCAGACAGCGTCTCACACCTTTCCATCTTGCCAAATTGTTTTTCAGCAGTATTTATTTATTTAAAAATTCCACGGTAATGGCACCGCCCGGAACTCTTCGGATTATCATTGTTTATGTTAAATACTACAAGAAAACGTAAATAGGTTTGTCAGAACTCCTCGTTATCAGACAGCGTCTCATACGTTTCCAGCTTGCAAAATTGTTTTTCGACGGAATTTATTTATTTAAACATTCCACGGTAATGTCACCGCCCGGAACTCTTAGGATTATCATTGTTTATGTTAAATACTACAAGAAAACGCTTTTAGGTTTGTCAGAACTCCTCGTTATCAGACAGCGTCTCACACCTTTCCATCTTGCCAAATTGTTTTTCAGCAGTATTTATTTATTTAACAATTCCACGGTAATGTCACCGCCCGGAACTCTTCGGATTATCATTGTTTATGTTAAATACTACAAGAAAACGCAACTTGATTTGTCAGAACTCCTCGTTATCAGACAGCGTCTCATATGTTTCCATCTTGCAAAATTGTTTTTCCACGGAATTTATTTATTTAAACATTCCACGGCAATGTCACCGCCCGGAACTCTTAGGATTATCATTGTTTATGTTAAATACTACAAGAAAACGCTTTTAGGTTTGTCAGAACTCCTCGTTATCAGACAGCGTCTCACACCTTTCCATCTTGCCAAATTGTTTTTCAGCAGTTTTTATTTATTTAAAAATTCCACGGTAATGTCACCGCCCGGAACTCTTCGGATTATCATTGTTTATGTTAAATACTACAAGAAAACGCAACTAGATGTGTCAGAACTCCTCGTTATCAGACAGCGTCTCATACGTTTCCATCTTGCAAAATTGTTTTACCACGGAATTTATTTATTTAAACATTCCACGGTAATGTCACCGCCCGGAACTCGTAGGATTATCATTGTTTATGTTAAATACGACAAGAAAACGCTTTTAGGTTTGTCAGAACTCCTCGTTATCAGACAGCGTCTCACACCTTTCCATCTTGCCAAATTGTTTTTCAGCAGTTTTTATTTATTAAAAATTCCACGGTAATGTCACCGCCCGGAACTCTTCGGATTATCATTGTTTATGTTAAATACTACAAGAAAACGCAACTAGATTTGTCAGAACTCCTCGTTATCAGACAGCGTCTCATACGTTTCCATCTTGCAAAATTGTTTTTCCACGGAATTTATTTATTTAAACATTCCACGGTAATGTCACCGCCCGGAACTCTTAGGATTATCATTGTTTATGTTAAATACTACAAGAAAACGCTTTTAGGTTTGTCAGAACTCCTCGTTATCAGACAGCGTCTCACACCTTTCCATCTTGCCAAATTGTTTTTCAGCAGTTTTTATTTATTTAAAAATTCCACGGTAATGTCACCGACCGGAACTCTTCGGATTATCATTGTTTATGTTAAATACTACAAGAAAACGCAACTAGATTTGTCAGAACTCCTCGTTATCAGACAGCGTCTCATACGTTTCCATCTTGCAAAATTGTTTTTCCACGGAATTTATTTATTTAAACATTCCACGGTAATGTCACCGCCAGGAACTCTTAGGATTATCATTGTTTATGTTAAATACTACAAGAAAACGCAAATAGGTTTGTCAGAACTCCTCGTTATCAGACAGCGTCTCATACGTTTCCATCTTGCAAAATTGTTTTTCGACGGAATTTATTTATTTAAAAATTCCACGGTAATGTCACCGCCCGGAACTCTTCGGATTATCATTGTTTATGTTAAATACTACAAGAAAACGCAACTAGATTTGTCAGAACTCCTCGTTATCAGACAGCGTCTCATACGTTTCCATCTTGCAAAATTGTTTTTCCACGGAATTTATTTATTTAAACATTCCACGGTAATGTCACCGCCCGGAACTCTTCGGATTATCATTGTTTATGTTAAATACTACAAGAAAATGCAAATAGGTTTGTCAGAACTCCTCGTTATCAGACAGCGTCTCACACCTTTCCATCTTGCCAAATTGTTTTTCAGCAGTATTTATTTATTTAACAATTCCACGGTAATGTCACCGCCCGGAACTCTTCGGATTATCATTGTTTATGTTAAGTACTACAAGAAAACGCATTTAAGTTTGCCAGAACTCCTCGTTATCAGACAGCGTCTCATACGTTTCCATCTTGCAAAATTGTTTTTTCACGGAATTTATTTATTTAAACATTCCACGGTAATGACACCGCCCGGAACTCTTCGGATTATCATTGTTTATGTTAAATACTACAATAAAATGCAAATAGGTTTGTCAGAACTCCTCGTTATCAGACAGCGTCTCACACCTTTCCATCTTGCCAAATTGTTTTTCAGCAGTATTTATTTATTTAACAATTCCACGGTAATGTCACCGCCCGGAACTGTTCGGATTATCATTGTTTATGTTAAATACTACAAGAAAACGCAACTAGGTTTGTCAGAACTCCTCGTTATCAGACAGCGTGTCATACGTTTTCATCTTGCAAAATTGTTTTTCGACGGAATTTATTTATTTAAACATTCCACAGTAATGTCACCGCCCGGAACTCTTCAGATTATAATTGTTTATGTTAAATACTACAAGAAAACGCATTTAAGTTTGCCAGAACTCCTCGTTATCAGACAGCGTCTCATACGTTTCCATCTTGCAAAATTGTTTTTCGACGGAATTTATTTATTTAAACATTCCACGGTAATGTCACCGCCCGGAACTCTTCGGATTATCATTGTTTATGTTAAATACTACAAGAAAATGCAAATAGGTTTGTCAGAACTCCTCGTTATCAGACAGCGTCTCATACGTTTCCATCTTGCAAAATTGTTTTTCGACTGAATTTATTTATTTAAACATTAAACGGTAATGCCACCACCCGGAACTTTTCAGAATATAATTGTTTACATTAAATACTATAAGAAAACGCATTTAGGTTCGCCAGAACTCCTCATTCCCAGTCGTCTTACTATGGCGCGTCATCACTTTTTGTTATTAAAATTGCTTTGTTTTGAATTTTTATTGCAGAACTCTTTACAAAACTGTTATAGAACTCTTCCTATTGCAAAATCCTATAAGATATGTGTATAAGAACTCGTTTCTTTGAAAGTGAGACGCTGCGTGAAGTTAGCGTCTCACTTTTTTAAAATTAAAAATTCCGGCCTAAACGGCCGGAACTCTTAATTTAAACTATAGGGAACTCTAGAACTCTTCAAAAGGAAGCGAGAACTCTTAATAGATCTTGAGTTTCCGCGAAGTGCGACGCCAGCTTCACACACACACAAATTTAGATAGCAGTAATTGAAAATTTGACAAATTTAAACACTTCTTATTGAAACTATAACAAATTTGAAGGGTCAGGTTGGAAAATTTGCCAGATTCAAAAGTTGGTGTTGAAATTTTTACAGAATCTCACAGCTGGTTCTAAAACTTCACAGATTTGATTTGACAGTTGATGATCTTGATGGTTGTAGTTGAAAACTAGGTCGTTTTAACGTTGAAGCTTAGCATTTGAAAGAGCTGCAGTTGAAAACTTGATTGATTTTGACTGTTTTGGGCGAAATTTTACAACTTTGGAAAGAAATAAATGTTCACGAAAACCATATTTTTACAACCGTTAGCCACATAACAGTTCACAGTTCCGTAAACAGATAAACCAGTGAAAAATCTCAAAGGAAGCTGACATTCAGCCAAATAGATATCCCTCGTTTGTAGAAGCAATTTTACAGCTTTGGAAAGAAATAAATGTTCACGAAAACCATATTTTTACAACCGTTAGCCACATAACAGTTCACAGCTCCGTAAACAGATAAACCAGTGAAAAATCTCAAAGGAAGCTGATATTCAGCCAAATAGATATGCCTCGTTTGTAGCAGCTTGGCTAATAACAGAACTTTTTAACAGATATAATCTGATTTTAAAGATTTGATCAGTTGCAGTTGAAAATCTGATAGACTTTGACTGTTTCATGCGAAATTTTACAGTTTTGGACAGAAATAAATGTTCACGAAACCATATTTTTACAACCGTTAGCCATATAATAGTTCACAGTTCCGCATACCTGTAAACCAGTGAAAAATCTCAAAGGAAGCTGATATTCAGCCAAATAGATAAGCCTCGTTTTAGCAGCTTGGTTAATAACAGGTCTTTTTAACAGATATAATCTGATTTTAAAGATTTGACCAGTTGCAGTTGAACATATAATAGATTTTTACTGATTTAGGCCAATTTTTACAGAAATAAATGTTCACGAAACCATATTTTTACAACGTTAGCCTTATAACAGTTCACATTTCCGTAAACACATGAACAAGTGAAATATCTGAAAGCAAGTTGATATTAGCCAAATACATATGCCTCATTTATAGATAAATATATTTAAACTTTAATCAGCACGGCGATAAAAATATATAAACAAATTATGGACAAAAAGCTTAAACGGACAAATAAACATTGGAAAACACTTTCCACGAAGGACAGAGCGGCTTCAAAAGAGGTAGAAGCATACAGGACCACATATTCTCAGCAAAACAAATCATTGAAAAAGCAAGACAGCAAAAGAAAAATATATACCTCGGCTTTATCGACCTCGAAAAGGCATTCGATCGAGTCCCAAGAAACCAGCTGTTTGGTTAATAACAAAACTGTTTTACAGATACAAAACATTTATTATGTTATTTACATTTACATTTACACTTACATTTATTTACAAATTAG
This sequence comes from Othius punctulatus, assembly GCA_951805005.1. Lineage (NCBI taxonomy): Eukaryota > Metazoa > Arthropoda > Insecta > Coleoptera > Staphylinidae > Othius > Othius punctulatus. The sequence continues at coordinate 93,829,153 of OX638138.1, forward strand.
ATAAAACCGGACTTACACTAATATCACATTGGGGAAAAATGCTACTAAAAATATTCATAAAGTAGCCTAATTCATTGTTTTTTGCTTATAAATACTATCAAATATAGAATAAAATTAACAAATGAAATTAATTTTCAACTCCGTGTTTAGAATTATTTTTTTTGTAGCATTTTTATCCAATGTGATATTATTGTAAGTCCGTTTTTCTCTAATTTATAAAAATTAAAATAATTCTTCAACCAAAATTACTAAATTAATTTATCCTATTATTCCCTTAATATATTACTTAAAAAATAGAGTATACGTAGAATATTTGAGTAGAATTAAATAATTCAAGGTATTAAAATGTTCACGCTTGTTTCAAGATAGGCAACCAAATACACTACGTATGCAATATAGTGGTACATATATGGAAGTATTCAAGTTGCCAGTCTGATATTTTGCACACATAGCAAATCGGTATCTCTTTCATGTTTGACGATTGGTTAAAATTATAAATAAAATAATTTAATTTTATATAATTCGTTCTAATTTACAAAAGAACAATATAAACACATACAATTTCAATTATAAATAATCTTAAATAAATAATTTAAAGAAAATTGAGAAAATTCATTATTTGTAATATTCTGGTACGGTATAAGTATTTGAATATGAATTTATTAAAAGGTCATCGGACTCTAATTGTTTGGAAATTGATAAAAAACAATTTATTTATTTGTCTATATATCTAAAATAACTTTTTTATTTTCATATTTCACTAGTGTTCTGACAAAACATGTTATCTGCCATTTTTATTATTTTACAGCAGAAGCAAAAACACTTTTGCAGTGATAATTGTGAATGTAGGTTAGCATGTATCATTGCCATAGTTATTTATAATATAAAGGTAAAATAAAGATACTTCGTTCATTCATACTTAAAGTATACTTTATTTATGGCCATTTAATGCCAAAAAGTGCATTTTGAAACAAAAAGCAGATAGCATGTTTTGCTATAACACTACTGATTTATTCGTAACACTATATTTAGCATTGATTTGACTGATGCCTTTTTACATTAATTTGTAGCTTTATGAACGAAGAACAATGATCGCAATAAAAAATAAAACAGACGAAACAATTACTGTTGTCCTTTTCATATTCATTTATGTTGACCAACACCAATGTATTACGCTACATTTCTAAACTAAAATAAAAAATTTAATGTTTGAAAATTGTTTAAAAAAATTTCTTAGCCCTGCGCCTCCACCAGTAGCCAAAAATTAAAATTAATTAATAATAATTGCAAATTTCGGAAAAAATTGCTAACTATTGCTTTAATTGCAATAGTTTTAGCAAATTAACTATATCGAAAGGATGTCCAATATGTTTTAGCGAATAATTTGTTTAAGAGTTCCTTTGAAATAACTACCCGGCGGCTCCTTAATTATCCTCAAATAATCAGAATTAATTAATAATTACAAATTTTCGAAAAACAATTACTCACCAGTAATATTAGCAACTCAATTAGGTTAAAAGGGTGTCCAATCAGTTATCCATTTTTTTTTTTTTTTAAGAATTACCAATAAATATTATTGGATATTGGATTATTATATTGAATATTAATTGGATTAAAAGAATGCCCAATCAGTTTACCGCGTTTTTTTTTTAAGAATTACGTCGAATTAATTCTATATAATTAAACAACTCTCAACAAAATAATATAAATAATCACAACATATTTGGACTTAAAAGACTGAAAATTTCGGAAATCTAACTTCATCGCAAATATATCAACCCCCAGGCATGGCCTAGACATGCCCCTTGACCACTGCCCGTTGGCCCGTTGACCACTGCACCACACCATCGATATAACAATTCACCTTAACATTTATTTGTACAAGTATCAGAAATATTTACATCGAAGGAACGAAATCTATTTCAAATTTTCATATTCATATATCACGCAAGTAATGTGGCTATAATTATATATATTATATGCGATAATTAGCCGTACATACAGAATATAATGAGAAATTTGCACTGATTACGAAAATGCAAAAACTAAATATGAATAATTTCTCATGTGCGAGATTGTATCTGTCTCCACGTGGCATTCATTATAATGCAGAAAATTATTGTACAAATAAATTCATAATGCGCAATTTTTTCAGTCGTATATTTAGCCATCAAAAATCTTGAAAGAAAAATCTGCAAATACATATAAAATGTGCATGGTAGGTTGCCTGTAGCGAACACGGACTTTAATTTAATCCTGGCGTTTCTACCTAGGCAACCAGTTATAGTATAAGCTGCATTATTGAATAAATTCTTCATCTCCTAGCTCTACACGAAATGATGTTATGAAACCAAACATTAATAAATTTTCGCAGCCAAATTAAATAAATATTATAAGAAAACTTACCACTATTAGGGCTCTGCTAAATATCCACACAGACAGTTCCAGAACACAGTACACTTTAAATTAAATCACTTTCCCATGGGATCCTGTGAAGTCCCCAAACACCAACAATACTTGTGCATGCAAGTAACACCACTGGGCGACAGCTGTATTAAAATTTACGTAAACCCAGGGGGTAACATTGCCCTACATTTGAAGGGCAGAACTGGTTACGTTTCTCGCTTTAATATGCAGCAAAATGAGATAACTAGCCTAATTTTATAACTGCAATTGACGGTTCAATAGATAATAATTATTAAAAGGCCATAATAACAATAATTTACAATAGGATTGCGTTATTAAATACGAACTAATGGTAGAAAATAAAATGACAAGTTTATCAATTAAAACAATGGCCCACAACGAAGTTAGTGTTGTGATCTGAATTGTGGGTCTTGTATATTCAATTTCCAGCAAATTTGCGAAGATTTTCTGGGTTATAGGGCAGAAACTTGCAAAGATTTGGCCAAAACATAACCTCAAAGTACAACAGGTTGTACTCTGGAAGCCGGATTGTGGTCCCTAAGTGTGTGGTTTCAGCTGGACTCACCTTTCAGAGAGCTCGGGGTAATCCCAAAATATTCATTGGCACACACTTAATATTTACGCGAACACAAAAAGTCGAAAAGTCCTTAAAACGACGAATACAAAACTTTGCTGTCAGATCTACTGAGGTTGGCCCCACTTACAGCTGTCCGGCGCATGTCGAGGTCCATAGGCGTAACACAGATAAACGTATGGAGGGCACACAATTCGCAGAGAGTTATTTTTTTTAATCTACTTTAAGTAGCCTTATAGATTAAAATATCCACATGGTTATTAAGAACATTAGAATTATAAATTGCAAAATCAAGTTTTTTTTACGGAATTTGATGTATAGTTTAATGTTTAATTATAAGATTTGGCTTAAACATAGCTAATATATAACAATAATGATTCTCCTGAGAAATTGCTTGAAATTTTAGGTTTATAATTTTTATATGTATTATAAATTATTCGAATCTAGACGGTATATGGTGAAGGCACCGGGCTATATTTTCTAAAATCCAGATTATGACCCATTTTCTATACCGCAACCACATTTTGTGTTGTACATCACGATAACTGGTATATCGGAGTGAGTTATGGCTCCGATCAATTATCATTTCTCGTTGAGGACAGTATAAATATTGCTGAGTTTTACGAAATAAATAGTTGCAAGAAACCGAAATATAGTTCCTAATTCTCGTTAATCCTTGGCTTAGTATGCAACAAGATTTCGATTTTAAGATTTAATATTCGTAAATTATTTATTAATTTTTGTTTATTATTGGAAATTATTCATAATTTTCTGGAAATGATTGATAAATTTCTGGAAATTTCTGGAAATTATTATATTGTGATAATATTGGGAAGTATTAATGAAATATTAACAGAAGATAATAAAATGTTGATGTTAGTGCAATTTAGGTGAATGTAGGCACAAATACTAGAAAGTTAGAAGTATAATTATTGTATTATTGTTAATAATAGGTGGCACACGTAACAAGCAAAGTGGCACAAGTAACAAGCAAGTAAGCGTACAAGACAAGTCCGTGAATAGTCAATATGTGTATTGCAAAAATCCTTGTAGTCATACAAGTACATTTCTTCAGATTTCTCAATAATTCATAAGATTACGAGAAATTTCTCAATCACTTCGAGATCATTAAAATCATAAAATTCGTAATGGCTCTCACATAATTTTATTTCATCTGCAAATTTCTTTGATTCCTAAAATTCTAGACATTTTCCAACAATTTCCAAAATTTATCAATATATTTCGACATTTTTATAGATTTTTCAATAATTATTAAGAGTTCTAAAAAAATCAATAACTGTCAAAATTTCTCAACTATTTTCGAGATTTCTATAGTCTTCTCAAAATATGAAAATACCAAGTAAAATTCTGTTCTCAGTAATAAGTTATTAAGTATACTTTTGTTCATCATGTAATATGAAATCAAAATATACCGCATCTTTACGTTTCTAGAACATTTCAACTAAAACATGTGCTCAATAAATAATAATAATAATAATTCATAAGATTTTGAGAAATTTCCCAATCATTAAAATCAAATAATTCATAATTATTTAGTACTTAATTATTATAATTAATTACATATAAATAATACATAATTTGTTTTCCATTCTCCAAATTTCGTTACAATTCCTAAAATTCTAGAGAATTTCGAACAATTACCAACATTTCTCATCATTCTTCATGATTTTTATAGATATTTCAAGAATTATTAAGATTTCTAAATAATGTTGCCAAAATTTCTCAATAATTTTCGAGATTTCTGCAGATTTCTTAACAATTCTTAAGATTTAAAAAAACTTAGTATAATTCTGTTCTCAGTAACATATTATTATGTATACTTTTGTTTATCATGTAATATAAAATCAGGATATACCATATCTTTAGGTTTCTAGAACAATTAATAAAAATCATAATAATATTATTTATTCTATACAGATTCGGAAAAAACATTTCAGATTCTAATATGAGTTAAATACAGAAAAATATTGCAAAAGACACGAACAAAAATACACATTAAAATACACATTCTACAAAAAAAAATATTACAGCAGTTGCAATTTGAACTTTTTTAATACACTTTAATACACTATTAAAATACACAAAAATATTGCAAAAAAGACAAGAAAAAAAATACACATTAAAATACACATTGTACAAAAAAAAATATTACAGCAGTTGCAATTTGATTTTTTTAATACACTTTAACAAACTAAGTAGCAGATTAAAAATATCTACATGGTTAATAAGAACACAATAATTAGAAATTGCAAATCCGAATATACTTGATATCAAGTTTTTCCCGAATTTGATAAGTCTAATACACTTTAAATAGCCTAATCCACCTAAAAATCCACATGGTTATTAAGAACACAAGAATTATAAATTGCAAAAAAAAAATTTGGCTTAAACATGGCAAATATGTAACAGGAATGATTCTCGTCAGGAATTTTGAGGATTCTAATTTTTTTATGAATTATTATAACCTGCATCACTGAAGAAGCTGTATGGTGGAGGCGCCGGGCTAGTTTTGTTTTCTAATTAATAATATAACCATATTTATTACTGCAGCTATATTTTGAGTTATACATTACGAAAACTGGTATTTAGGGGTGAGTTAAGGCCGCGATCAATATGAATTTCTCGCTACGGACAATAAGATAAGATAATATAATGCTATAAGATAGAGCAAAATAAATATTGCTCAGTTATACTTCGAATATAAATGTTCTATAGTGCAAGAAACCAAAATATAGTTCCAAATTCTCAATACTTGATAAACTAGCAGAAAACAAGTATTCGGCTACATCTATGAGAAATAAATAGTTGTTTTTATGTATAATTTTTCTACTTCAACTTGGCACTAATTACATTGTTGGCATTAATCATTATCAATTTGTCATTAATCAAAACCATGTTGGCATTAAAAAAAATCATGTTGTTATTGTTCAATGCCAACACGGTTTTTATTAATGCCAACCTGATAATGACTAATGCCAACATGACTGTGATTAGTGCCAAGTTGAAGTTAAAAAGGTATAGTTTCTGTAGAAATATTTTTTCTGTTGCAAATTATATTAATTATGTCTAAACCGTTTTTCTTTCCGTACTTAACTTTTAACTGCTATCAGTTTAATCTGTCAAATACTAAGTCTAATCTGCCAAACTTGATCGTGCTAAGCTTGATCGGTGAAAATCTTCCAAATTTTTTTATGCAACGAACCCTTTTCTCGCTGATTAAATTACTACTATGTTTTTTTCACTATTTTATTCTATTTTTTGACATGCGAAAGCATTTTCTGATATTCACATCAATAAAAAATAATATTATTATTATCTTCGTTGTTTCTCACCCAACTGTTCAAATCTGAGAAGTTTTTAGTTCCAGCTGTGAGAATCTGCAAAACAATCAGAACCAGCAACTGTCACATTCTGGCAAATTTTTCAACTTTTCTTCATAAATTTAGTAAATTTTCAATTAAAACTGTTAGAATTTGTCAAATTTTCAAATTAAACTGTCAAAAACTGCCTGTTTTGTAGGTTAAATGTTTTTTAGCTAAAAACCAAGTGTCAAAACGTGAAAATCGTTAAATTTTCAAAAGCATCAGTCGAAGCCTCTTAAATTCTCAATTGCAAATGTCCAAATCTATTGCTTTTTACTGATAAAGTCAAAATCTGTCAAATAATCAGTTTTTAGTACCAGCTATGAGAATCTGCAAAAAAATCACCACCAACTGTCAAAATCTAGCAAATTTTTCAACTTAACTTTTCAAATTAAGTAAATTTTCAATTGAAACTGTTAAAATTTGTCATATTTTTAAATGCAACTGTCAAAAGCTGCCTTTATTTAGGTTAAATGCTTGTAGGCTAAAAAGTAAGTGAAAAAATATGATAATTGTGAAATTTTCGAAAGCAACAATCAAAGCCTACTCAAAGCTGTCGAATTACCAACTACAACAAGTCAAATCTGACAAATACTAAGCCAAATGTGTCAAATGCTAAGCTTCGTCAATGGAAACCTTCCCTTTTTCTGGTGCAACTTACTGTCATCTCTCTTACCGTTCAAATCTTTTAAGTTTTTAGTACTAGCTGTCAAAAACTGTTAATTTTTACTGAAACTGTCAATTTTTTTGACTGCCAAATTATGTCACTGTCAAAACATGCCAAACATGTCATATACTAATCATCACCACTGAAAATCGGACCTGTTTTTAACTGCAGCAAATCTTCATATTTCCAACTATTTGGCGACATATTTCTGTCAAGTTTTTAGCACAAGCCGTGAAAGTATGTGAAATTTATAACAGATATCGAAATATAACAACATTTTCAGCTTAATTCTCAGCATTTTTTAAAGTTTTAAATAAAACTGTGCAAAAGTCTAATTTCCAATTATAATTATGCATTTCTATCAAATGTTTAACTTCAACTATCGCAAGTGTCCAATGTAACTCGTTTTATTATTATTTTTCATTGAATCTGTTAAAAACTATCAAATTTTGACTGAAACTGTCCAAAATGGTTACATTTCGACTGAAATTGTCATAGCCTGAAATACTGAATATTTTCAGCTTAAACCTCCGAATTTGTTGATATTTCAAATGAAACTGTGTAGATGTCCAGTTTTCAATTATAATTATGAACATGTATCAAATTTTCAACTTGAACTGTCGCAACTTTCCATTGTAACTCTTTGTGTTTGTATTATTTTTTTATTGAAACTGTAAAAAAAACGTCAAATTTTAACTGACAATGTCCAAAATGGTCAAATTGTGACTGAAATTGACATAGGCTGCCAGTTTTCAAATGCAATTGATGAAATCTGTCATATTTTTGTAACGTAACTATTAAAAAAATGACCAAATTCATCAAATTTTTGAATTGATATGGCCAAATCATAAAAATTACCGAAATATTACAAATTTTACACTTAATCTTTCAAATTTTCTCCTTTTTTGTATTAAAACTCTACATTTGTCATTATTTGTATACTCTTGCAAAAGTATAAATAATTTCGAAAAGACATAAAAATTATAAATAATTTCTACATGTATTAAAATCTAGAAAAAAATCAGAAAAGCTGAATGAAAATATTATAAAAAATCGATAAAATAATTAAAATTATCTCCATGTTATTAAAATTGCACATAATATATTAAATTCTATGAATAATCTTCAAAAATTTAAGAAATTGTATACAAATAATTTAAAAATTGTTAAATTTCTGTTAGGTTTAAGAATGATTCTCAGAAACGTGAAATTGACCATCGTGTTTAAAATCGGATATAAAATTCTATGAATAATTTCCAAAACCTTATGAAATTTTATATGTATTATTTAAAATTTGTTAATTTGCTGTTTTAAGTTTTACGAATGATTCTGTGAGTTTAAGAATTGTGAAAATTACTACAGTGTTATTAAAATTGTATCCAGAGAGCGTATAAAGTTCCAAAACCTGGATTTTTGTCCATGCAGGAATTTGCGAAAACCGATTGAACCGAGTAAAATGACTTTTTTTAAGAAAAAATTTATGAAATTTTATATGAATGATTTAAAATTAATTATTTCTGTTAGTTTAAAGATTTTTTTCTCAGAAACGTGAAAATTTCCATCGTGTTATTAAATTTGTATATATTGGCATGAATTGTTTCTAAAATAGCCAAGGTTTTATGAAATTTTATATTAGTTATTCAAAAATTGCTAAATTTCTGTTACTTATTAAGAATAGTGTTATGGTGTTAAGAGTATTATAGTGTACATCTGCAATCGATCTCACCCAAGTTAATCTGGTCTTAACTATACTGAACACATTATTAAGAAATCGACCCATCACAATCCAGGACATCCAGGACAATCCAGGACATTTTAAACATACCTTTTAGTATATAGACTATTTTTTTCACATTTTCAAAACTTCTCAAGAAAAGGAAAATTTAGAAATAGGAAAAAAGAAGCTTTATAGGCATTAGGAATAACTCAAGCTTAAAAACAATATATAACTCGCATGTAGTTTATTACAATTCCTGCAATAATCTGGTTTTAACTACATTTTTAATGTCTTTTAGTTTGTTGACTATTTGTTGTCTTCAAAATTTTTTAAAAAGGCGTAGTAGTTTTTTTCTTTTAATAATAATAACCCCTACTGCCTACTACTGCCTACTATCTATAGCATAATTGATTACGATCATTATTTGGCAGATAATTCTGACCCTTAAAGCCTAGTTCATGCACAAGCGATTTGCGATTTGCGATTTCCAATTTTTGTTCTGATTGGTTAAATTTGAAAGCATTTTACGCGGGAACTTATACTATACTAATCAGAACAAAAATCGTAAATCGCAAATCGCAAATGGCTAGTGCATGATCTAGACTTTATGAGAATCACTATTTTAGATTGCGAAACAACAATTCAAACAAAATCAACAAAAAACTTAACGTAAAACGTTAACGTAAACTATTTATATGTAGATATTACAATTTTTGCATATAAATCTGTTGAGACGAATTAATACAAAATACCAATTTATTATATTTAATATCAATTTATATCACTTGTGGTGAGATGCGATAGGTACAGTGCGGTGGTTTGGTGTCTTGTTTTGTGGTAAGTACCTATCAGTGCGGTACATTTACTACTCATGCAACTTTATTGTCTCTAGTAGTTTATCAACCTTCATCTCTGTTATTTAGAGTTGTCGCAAACTGAGATGGTCCAGAGGGCGTGGCTTAGCTGCGCGGCCTCGGCCGAGCCAGCGGCGCAGAGAAAACGAGTAGTAAATTAGAATCGCCGGATACAGTGGCGCATCACGCAAAGTGAATTTTTGTAGCAGAATTTTTTGAATTTTCACTTTTCATGAACCCAATAACGTTGGCTATAATTTCACGAGCTTGGCTATGTATAATTACGCCGCACCGTCCGAACGTTTTATGCGAAGACATTTTACAACGTAAACACGCAACGCGACGCAAACGCATTGACTGAACAGCTGATAGTCCTCCTTCCCTATTTTGTCCGAGTGGGCTCGTCCGCAATGCTTTGGTTTTCTGCGCAGATCACGTGACAGGATCATCTTAGTTTGCGACAACTCTACTTCACATATCTGAACCCGCCAAAGAAGCGATTAATATTAATATAAAATAATGTAATAAATAACTAAATAAAGTAGTACTTTGTTGGAGTATTAGCAATAATAGTACTTTTAATGATATCTTACGAAGCATGTTTTTTAAGGTAAGTACCTACTAGTACTAGTAGCAGTACTGGAAATACTTTATATAAGTACTTAAGTAACAACTTAATACTGGAATTAATATACTATTAATATTGTTACTGTTAATAATATACTGATAATAATATTATAATATTGTTAATATTGAGCTGGTCAAGTATGGAACAAAATCACTAAAATTTAAACTTCTTTTGTAAATATTCTGGCAGATCGATTTTATAAAATACAATTCTCAGTATCAAATGTTCAATTGCCGACCATCGTTTGTTTTCGAGTAATGGCGTAATCGACATGTTTACGTTACCTATTTTTCTGATTTTGATAGTTTTGGTAGTTCCCTCAATTGTCAAAATAACACCATAAATTGTTTTATATATATATATATATATATATATATATATATATATATATATATATATATATATATATATATATACACTGAGTATCAGCCAAATGGAATAAATTCGATAATAAGTAAATGGGGGCGTGTTCGAAAAAACGCTCGGATATGTCGATTGTTATTTTTAGTTGCGCATTTTTTTCAACAAAAACTTTTTATACAGGGTGTGTCATGTGACCGTGGCTAATACCAACTTTCTTATTTTAAATGCAACACCTGGTATATTATTCAATTTTTGGATTCTTCAGAAAATTCTAGACATATTTCATGTACAATGTCCTATACCTATCTTCAACTGTTTCGGAAATATTAAGTGTTTTCAGATTTATTGCAAAAATTAACATTAAAAAAAGAAAATTATTTTAATACAGAAATTCGTTACAACACACTCAAAAACTAATAAGTAATACTGTTTATTTCTTGATAATGTAAAAAAACAAAAAAAAAAACAATAAATTTCAATGGAGATGTTCAAAAAACTCGCCGTGAACGTCTTGGCAACATCCTAATCTTAAATAGAAATTTCTTCTAACGTTACTCAACATCTCAGGCGTGACCGATCTAATCGCAAGCATTATTTGTCTTCTTAAGTCAGCTAAGTCGAGGGGTTTAGTTTTGTATACAATACTTTTGACATATCCCCATAAGAAGAAGTCTAATGACGTCAGATCAGGGGATAGTGCTGGCCATTCCATCGATCCTCGCCTCCCTATCCACCGATTTGGAAATATTCGGTTGGGGTAACAGTTCCGAAACAATTAAAGATAGGTATAGGACATTGTACGTGAAATATGTCTAGAATTTTCTGAAGAATCCAAAAATTGAATAATATACCAGGTGTTGCATTTAAAATAAGAAAGTTGGTATTGGCCACGGTCACATGACACACCCTGTATAAAAAGTTTTTGTTGAAAAAATGCGCAACTAAAAATAACAATCGACATGTCCGAGCGTTTTTTTGAACACGCCCCCATTTATTTATTATTGAATTTATTCCATTTGGCTGATACACCCTGTATATATATGTCTCGAGATACAAATGTTATGAGATACAAATGTCTCGAAATGTAAATATTTCGAGACACAAATGTCTCTAGATACAAATGGCTCTAGATACAAATGTTTCGAGATACAAATGTCTCGAGATACAAATGTCTGGAGATACAAATGTCTCAAGATACAAATGTCTCTAGATACAAAGTCTCGAAATACAAATTTTTCAAGATAAAAATGTCTCGATGTATAAATGTCTAGAGATGCCAATAAAATAATATGAAATATCTCATATTCCAGGTATATAATGCAGTGATACACGTAGAAACTTGAAAACAGTCAGATATTTTAAAGTTTCGTCATTAATAACGTCCATGTAAGTATGACCACATGCAAATATTTGTCAATAATTTTTTATTTTAGTGCTTCCACGTGCAAATATTAGCATAAAACTAACAATGAAATTGTTACATTTTATGTATCGATATCCCATAGAAGTTATAATAAGTAATTGTGGAACCTTGAACAATCTATTTCAACTTCTAATACTCAGGCAGCATACGAATGTAAGTAATTAGTGAAATGGGCATTTTCTTAGTACTCGTAATAATGTTTTAATGGTACAGTTAAAAAAATGAAATGTTTATAAAATATTATATGCATTACTTTTAGATCCTTTTTAATTATTATTTTTTACATAGTTGAAGGGTCAACAGGTAAATAAACGTATTATCAATTCAACTAAATTTATTATCTTTTTTGCAGTGGTTCGTCGTCTTAAACCAAAAAGATGTTTAACTACTTTAATTATTATTTTACAAAAGGGCGAAGGGTCAACAGATCCAAATAAATTTATTATCATTTTAAATTATTATCTTTTCCTATACTGGTTCGGCATGTTGAAACAAGAAGACGTTAAACCACTTCAATTATTATTTTTCAACCAGCCGAAGGGTCAACAGTTCTATATAAATTTATTATCATTTTCAACTAAATGTATTATCTTTTTTTATACTTAGACATTTGAAACAAAAATATGTTGTACCACTTATAATATTATATTATTTTTCAAATAGCTGAAGGGTCAACAGATCTAGATAAATTTATAATCATTTTTAACTATTTCGTTTCTATTCACATTTTGTTTATATTTTTATACTATTTATTATTTTCGGGTAAATTTAGTTTTTTTTATATACTGGTTCAGCACGTTGAAACTAGAAGATGTTGAACCACTTTAATTATTATTTTTGAAATAGCTGAGGAGTCAACAGATGTAAATGAATTTATTATCATTTTCGAGTATTTTTTTCAGCACTAAGCTAAGCTAGAAATAAGTCGAATAAGAAGCTTTTCTTGAGATGACATTTAGACGAATAAATATTTTTGGGAAAAACGAAATCGTACTTTATTTAAGGCATGATCAGAGCACCTTTGAAGGTCTGATAATATTAAGAATGCCAAACTCGTTATAAATTGTATGAACGTTATACTTTACATTTTCTTATTCTTTGCATTGTTCTTCCCTGTTGCAGTTACCGCATTATTACTAATCAATTTTGTAGTCCTTCACCAGAAATTGTAGAATAGCTATGGCCAATCCCGTGCTGCAGTGCCATTGGAGAAGAAAACTACTTGTGGAGCTTAAAATGTTCATACGAAAATCAACACGTAAGAACCAGTAATAAATGATTAAACTATTACTACTATTAAAGAAACTATTACTTGCAACGTGCCTTACTTAATACATAATTATAGTACTTTAACGATACAATAGCTGTAATTTTCGTAATTGGTACTACCAGAAATGTGTTAAATATAGATGTAAATCCCGAGCGAACATTTAAATAATTTTAATTCTCTTGGTTTTAATGGGAAGTCCATTTTTTGTTTGTAAGTAGGACTACTCGTCACATGGATATGAACAGACTCTAATTAAATATTCATTATTATTAATAATTTTCAATAGTCCTAGATAATATGTTCATCTTTTAATTGTTTTGTAATTTTTTAATTTTCTCAAATTTGATTTCAATTGCCTGTGAATTAGAATTGGGACAAAGGATTTACTTCGTTTGTAATTTATTATTTATGAAAGATTAGTTTCTATACGAAAACGTATTTCTGCAATAAATTGTATCGATATTTCCGTAGGACAAACAATTGAATCAATTTGAACAATTTAATTTTTCCACTAAAATTATTTATAACCTGATGATTAAATTGTTCTGCATTACAAATTTAATATGAAATTGTATATACTCGTACTTATACAAAATGATATTTAATTGAATTACATATATAATTAGAATAATATCGGAGAGTTTAGTAAGAAAAACATAATGTAAGGAGTACATAAGGTTTTCATTATAATTTCACTACATATTTGAATGATTGAACACGAATATGTAAATAATCCTGAAAATTTGTGTAAGTCGTGTAACGACATCACATAAATAAAAATATTTGTTAATTTTTTTAAATTTCACAACAAATTTTTAAGATTTCGTCAAAATTTTCTCAAGATTTATAGCAGTGTGTATAGATTTCACACAAATAATTTCATTAGATTCTTTTAAGGATTTTACAAGAATTAATGAATATTACGAATGTTTTTAATAATTTCACAAAACATTATGATTTTACTACATTTTCAATAATTTCGTAAAAAAAAACAAAAATACTGCGAATTTTTAAAGATTTTATGAGATCTTTTAATGATTTATGAATATTTTTAAAGATTTAAGAAATTTTTGATTTCACTACATATTCATAACACATATTAGATTGAACTCACATAACATTAGAATATTTATGAAAACCAATTTAAATTTTTAAATTGTTTTACAAGAATTAAGATTATTACAACATCGTTTTACAGAAATTAAATTTGTACCAGAAATACACATGTCCATTCTAATCTCCCTGCGTCAATGTGCTCCAATTTCAAGTGACAGTGAAGGTGTAGGATTGCTATTACATAGATAACCTTAAACTTGAATATGATATACAAATCGATGGACAAATACGTAATACAACTTACGTAGAGATTTTCCTCGTACGCACATTTTGACCTAATTACAGCAGCATATAAAATAATTATACTGTTCAAATTTGTAATGTAATCAGATGCAGGCAATCAACTACATATTTACTATAATCGTTTACCAAAAGTAGATTCAATGCTTCGTAAATGACGTAAGTATTTATGAACACCAATATATTCTCCAGACAATTATTTGTAAACAAACAGCCATTTTAAAAGCGTAAAAATTTGTCAAATTTTCAAATGCAATTGTGCACATTTATCTAATATTAACTATCGTATCTTTCGAATCTAACTTTAGATTTTATTTTATACAAATAAACAAAATTACATGAAATTAACAAACATTTTTCAATTTTGGCTTTTTTTTTAAGTATATTGAATTTTGTAGGTACATATTGAGATCCATTTGATAAATTTATTTCCTAGTTAAGCTTAACTTATACAAGAAACTATTAGCCACTTTTAACTAAGATAACTGCAACTTTAGACAAAAGTCTAAATAAAACAAAACTTGATTATATTACATTACAAAGATTACAAATATATTCAATCTAATAAAACAGTTATAACAATTTAAGAAGAATTAATTCTTATTATTTTAAATTCAATGATCAAACTATAATCTTAAACGATAAAATTATAATCTATCTTTTAAAATAACAAATTAATCTTGTAATAAAATAATACTCATATCTATAATTACAATAATTTTTTTTTCTGTGAATGCTGAGTGAGCTTGTGTTTATGAAGAATTTTACTTATCTGGGATTCACATTCATTGTATTTGCAAGACTTATCCATTGACATTCAATTTAATGGTGTTCACTCGAGCTCATCCATTTATAAGCAATAACAATAGAAACAAGTATCTACGATTACTGATACGAGTCATCATCGCAAATTCTTTCTTCATGGTTTCAATTACACGACTGGACCTGACAACAGGTAAAATTCCCAATGAAAATACGTGTTCAAAATTCAGAGAAACAATGGTACATTGGTACAGAGTTTTATTGCTTGTAGAAATTATTCATAGTTTTGCTATAATTTTTACAAAAGAATGACACATTTTCAGTTTCAATAAAATAAGTTGGATTTTGAAAAGATAAATTGGAAATTTTGCAAATTTCGACTACTAAAGTTAAAAATTTTACAGATTTGGGTCACTTGTACTTGAAAATTTGACATAGTTTTTTTTTAATATTTATGTTTAAAAATGTGACAGTTGTGATCAGTTGCATTAGAAAATTGGCAGACTATGCCACTTTCAGTTGACATTTGACCGTATTGGACATTTTCAGTCGAAATTTGATAACGTTGATTAATTAAAAATACAAATTCAAAGAGTTAAATTGTAAAGTTGCGATACTAAAAGTTATAATAATAGTACTAATAATGTTTATTATTATTTGTACAAACATTATATTACAGGTCAAAAATAATAGTTTCTCTTACAAATGTTGATAATTTCCGAGATGAGCACATTTGATTTTGAAGATTTACCAAATTTGGACAGTTTCAATTGAATATTTTACAAATTCAAAGAATTAAGCTAACAACTTTGGCGTATTTCGATGTCAGTTAAAAATTTCACCCACCTTCACGTCTGGTACTATAACCTTGACAGATTTTAACAGTTGGAAATATATTACAATTTGGTGCAGTGGAAAACTCGTCCGAATTTCAGTGCTGAAGATTAGTATTTGACGTGATTTCGCATATTTTGACCTTAATATGATTTGAAAGTTTAAAAATTAGCCTCAGTCAAAACTTGACAGTTTTTGACAGTTGCAATTAAAACTTTTACGTATTCTAACAGTTTCAATTAAACATTTACCAAATTTTGAGAATCGTCTTCAAATATTTACTAGTGTTCGATAGTTGGTGCTCATTTTTTTTGTGCAAATTCTCAGTTATGGTACTAAAAACTTAACAGATTTCAACAGTAGGAACGATGACAGTTTGTGCATCAGAAAACTGGGAAGATTTTTGGCATGAAAGCTTAGCATTTCACAGATTATACTTAGTATTTGACAGATTAGACTTAGTATTTGACAGATTAGACATACTATATGACAGATTAGACTTGTTGTAGTTGAAAATTTGGCAAATTTTGACTGTATTATAACAATGGATTTGGATATTTACAACTGAGAATTTACGACGTTTTGACTGTTTGAAAAAAACTGGCAGATAACGACAGTTTTTGACAAGTGCATTAGAAAATTTGACACATTTTAACTGTTTCAATTGAAAATTTACCAAATTTTTAAAGTTAAGTTGAGAAATTTGCTAGATTTCGATAGTTGGTGCAGAATTTCTTGAAGATGCTCACAGCTGGTACTAAAGACTTTACAAATTTGAATAGTTGGGAATATGACAGTTTATTTCATCAGAAAACTAGGAAGATTTTCACTGATGTAGCTTAGAATTTGACAGATTACACTAAGTATTTGACAGATTTGACTTGTTACAGTTTTATAGATTTTGACTGTTTTAGTCAAAATGGATTTGGACATTTTGTATTGGGAATTTACAAAAATTTGACAGTTGCTTTTGAAAATTCTAAATTTTAATATTTTTACACTTGGACCTAAAACAATTGCTGACATTTGAAAATTTGATACATTTTTACTGTTTCTATTGAAAATTTACCAATTTTGGAGTGACGTTGAAATATTTGCCAGATTTCAACAGTTGGTGCTGATTTTTTTGCAGATTCTCAGAACTGGTACTAAGAACTTAACATAATTGAAAAGTTATGTAAAGTTAAGTCAAGTTTGACAGATTATACTTAGTATTTGACAGATTATTCAAGTCGCAGTTAAAATTTTTACAGATTATACTTAGTATTTGACAGATTAGACAAGTTGCAGTTAAATATTTGACAGATTATACTTAGTATTTAACAGATTGGACAAGTTGTAGTTAAAAAATTGACAGATTGTAATTAGTATTTGACAGATTAGACAAGTTACAGTTAAAAATTTGACAGATTATATTTTGTACATGACAGATTAGACAAGTTTCAGTTAAAAATTTGACAGATGGTACTTAGTATTTGACACATTAGACAGATTTTTACTGTTTTGCTCAAAACTTTAATGGATTTTAACAGTTTTGATAGTTGCTTTTGAAATTTTCACAATTTTTATATTTTACGTTTGGACCTAAAAAAATAGGCTGATATTAATAGATTCGTGCAGTTGAATTTGAAAATTTGACAAATTTAGTTAGTTTTTTTTTTTTTATTGTAACTGTAGAATATATGACGAATTGGAAAGATGATACATAATAATAATAATAAAAAGACGAAGAAAAAAAAAGAATATAAAATAATAATAATAATAATAGGTAAGTAGGTAAATTGGGAATAGTTATACTTATACTATATACTATAATAGGAGGTACATACTTAATTAATCAGGATCGATCTCCACTTGTCATTAATCATTAATTATCATTAATTATAATAATAGTAATATTTAATAATAATACTAAAAATATTCCTACTGCTCGTACAGCATATCTTCATATATTTGTGAGTCATAATGACTAACACAGATAATGTAAATAATTTAATTATGCGATTTTAATTAAATACTAAATCCCCAGACAGTTTTAATTAACACAATGTAATTTTTACCGCTGAATTTTCGACATTTCCGTTAATAGGTAAGGTGAGGCTATATTAATTACCCAAATTGTTTTTACTAATTGTAACTATTTACTTGGTCAATTTGCCAATTCGACTGCAAAAATTAAATTAATGTGAATTGTTTTAATTTTTGCAATTTTTGTCTGTTGTTTATTTATTGTCATATCATTGGTCAAGTTGTGACATTTTTCCCTGTGATCCTGTAATTACCTATTCCATAATTAAAATAGTTTGGAAAAACGTTGATGTAAAATAGAGTGTGTCTATCTACTAACAATTTTTAATTTTCTTCTTCTAAAATTAAGAAAAAGGTCTCATATGAGTACGGTTACGAACTTAAATTTAATCAATTCCGTCAGGAAAATGCGTCACGAGCTTTTAGATTGTAATGTGTCTTTCCCACAATGCAAAGTGTATATAGAAGGACAAATTTCGTAAATGAATTTTAAGATTCATTCATGAAATGTTTCATACAGGTTTAAAAAATTACAGAAATTAAGTATTAAATTAAGTGGTTATTAAATTAATAACTACTTTTTCATTAGTTCATGTTATTGATTTTAAATATTTTCACACCATTCCACATTATTCATACTTTATAACACATTTAAATATGTTTAAATAGTACAAAATTTCAATATATAAATTATAAAATTTCGAGAGATTAAGATTCATTCATGAAAGTTTTCATACAGTTTAATAATTTTCACACTTGACTAATGACAAGTGTCCTTCTTAAAAATAACAGAAATTAAACACTTTTTAAATCATTCATAAGATTTTAATAGCACGATGGTTATTTTAATTCATTTTATTGATTTCTAATATATTCATTCAGTTTTTCTGTTTGCTTATTTTTTCTAGTTTTATTTCATATAGAAATTATTCATATTTTTCCTAGAACTTTTGACTACCTAGAAAAAATGACACTTTGACTTTTGAGTTTAAATAAAATTGGAACGTTCAATAGGCAAATTTTGACAATTAAAGTTTAAAATTGTACAGATTTGGGCATTTTTAACCAAATTTGTCATTTTGTCATATATACATGTATAGTGTGTTTCACTTATTACATATTGAACAGTATTTTAACATCCACCAATGAAAAAAATGGAGGTATTACCATTTCAAGTGAAACACACTGTATGTTCACATAAGGAAAAACGTTTTTATTTTGGATTTTCGAAAAATATCTTTTGTTTGCAGTCTCTAGTGATAACTAACTCCCATTAAAGTTTTTATTATGAATATTGTACTACTTATGTAAAACTTACAAATAAATAACCAAACGATTAAAAAATTCAAAATTACCTTTTATGATAACAAAACTGTAATAAAATATAATGCCCAATTAATACGCTCACTTTTGCACCAATATTGATTGCACTAGGTTAACCTTACAGCCTAACAATTATCTCTGCAAAACTACCAGACTACTATCTTTTGCTTGTGTTGATGGCAAATGTTTACGTTAGTAGTTTATATTTCCGAGTGAATTAATTCCCCACATAAAAAGCGGAACAAAGCTTCATTATACTAAGCTACACTCCGTTGCACAACGTCAATTAATTTATTAATATTTCGCCTTGCAGGTTTATTAAATTAATTTACTTTCAAATGTAAAAATGACATTAATTGCTTAATTTGATCGTAATTATTTTAAATGATAATTTTGAACTTAATTTGTCAAGTAAGTGCAAAATTATTAATTATGTCCCAAAATTTAAACCGATAAAACTATGAGGTCCGACATGAGTAATGATAATGATCAACATTATAGATTCAGAAATATTAAATACAAATCAATGTTCAAATACTATAGACACTTTATTTATTAAAATGAAAAAATAATGTAGATAAATATGCTATTTTACTAATTAATATGAAAAATAAATGTATTATATTGATTTGTTGTTGTTCTTCTTCTTCTTTTTCTTCTTCTTCTTCTTTTTTTTGCAATACTTAGTGGTAGGTATTTCTATATGTTATTATATTGTATAAATAATATATGAAACTTTAACAAATATCAAAGGAATTACGTATAATGAAGATTTTGACAATTATTTATTATTATTATTTACTTAATATTTGACAATTATTAACCATAAAGTTGATGGAGGAAGCCGTTGCTATGTGATAATTAATCATGATGATACAAAAAACACGTTACTACGATTTTTATCACTTTATTTTAATTTTAATTTTTTTAATATTTTTTTTGCGAACGACAACAAGTGATAAAAAACGTAGTAACGTGTTTAATTTTTGTATTATCAATTATTGAGTAAATATTTATGCAAAATATTATAATATTTTATATCTATACATGATAGAATATTGTAAAATTGTAATACATACTTGCTTAATTTTCAGTGCATCTATTGGCGATTTTTTACGTTTATAAATTTTAAATTTTGAATATCTAATTTACGTCAACCAGTGATGGGGTTTTATTTAGATTTATGGGTATTTAATATAAGTTTTACAAGTGTGCGCACCTGAGCCGAGGTGTCCTAAAGTATTGACAGCATCGACAATAGTTTTCCTGCTGAGGTGGGCGTCGTAAATTCGTTTCGGTAATGCGTTCAAAGCAGCGTACCTGGAACTAAAATGTAATTAAGACAGGTAGGCAATATAAGGTCCAGGTAGTAAATACTGCTACTAATTTTGCAATTTCGATATAATTGTGAGGTTTTTTGTATATCTGCAATTTTGCCATTGAAAATTATAACTTATCTATTTAAAACGATGTTGAAATATACAGGGTGTCCCATATTTTAGTTGCAGTACTTCACGACAGTTGTTAGAAGACTTCATTTTACGAATAAATATTAATACTACATTTGTAAATTCGATATTATTGTGAGATTATTTTTACCATTCAAATTTATAGCTCATCCATTCAAAATTACATTGAATTATACAGGGTGAAGGCCTAAATTTATGAGTAAATATTTCTATAAATGTGGGACATAGAATGCTTCGTTTTCGAGATACACGATACAGGGTATATTTGAAAATTTAAAAAAATGTGTTTCTACTTATACAAAATAACCGCTCCTAATACATCAATGACACTGCTGTGAAATCTTTGGAACCAAATATGTGCTGAGATACTGAACATTATCGGCTGTCAACTTCAGTGGTGTAAATATGTGGGTATCTGTCGATTTTTTCGTGTTGCCTAAAACAGTAGCACGGAATCGAATTATGCAAAATTTTCAAAAAACCTAAACTACAATAAAATTTTAAACCTATGTGAATGTGGCAGGTAATGTATTTTTCATTGTTACCAAATGTAACAATGTTACATTGTAATTTTCTGATTGTTTGCCATTTAATTTTTGGGTTCTTGGGTTCTTGGAATGGAGAAAAAGAGAGACAGATTACTATAAACTTCATTACAATAGAATTAAACAGCCTTGCTTAATGAACAATAATTTATCCCCTTTGCCATTCTAAATTGCGTAATAGCTTCAACACAATTTCATCCCTAATCCCTTCTAATAACTCCTACCAAGTCAGTTCCTAATAGTTCTAAGAAAGTTTAATTACCTTCTAATTTGCCATTTCTATCAATAGATGTGGTGGCAGGAGCTTGTGAAAGTTTGGTAATTCGTCTAAATTTTCCCTATTCACAAAAAAAAAACATTTATCGAGAATAAATGTGTAATATGAATTGTATACAGATGAGTACAGAAGCGTGGTCCTACTCTACTCACCTGTATATTATTCAATTACATATACAATACATCAATATACAATAATAACAATAGGTAATTGTATTTAAATTAGGCCCATGCTCACCTACATATACAATACCATATACAATAAAAATATTTAGTTACATTTTAATATTACGTGTTCACTGCATTTAATGGTTAATCCCGAGTAATTATCACCAAGCTGGACATTCCGAGAATTGATCAATGGGTCGTTTCTGTAGATAAGAATGGTATGATTGAAACTTTTGTTTGATTCTTGTTATTTCTTCTCGAAACTTTCAGCACTTCTAAAAGATTCAATTCTCGCCATTTTCAATATGTGTGGAGCATAAATTATTAAAATAAATAATGGAAAATTTATGTTTCACATAAGTAAGATTATAGGTGATCGAAATGTGCATTTAAGCAATTAAGCACGTGAAGTGAAGTGAAGTCATCTCGAATGAAACACTTTCTTTGTTTACATACCACTCTTATTATTAACTCTTCACAAATTACACATTACACATTACACGTGTAATTTGCTAAAACAGTTGCAGACGTGGACTTTTTTCACAAGACGTTCTGATAGAATTTTAATAGATTTTAACAAAAATGCAATTATTACATTCACATGTGATACATCATTGAAAAGAGCAAAAAATAACCTATTTATTAACGCCAAAGTCAACTATTTAAAAAGACACAACTTTGTATTGTATCTTGTTATTTCACGTTACTTATCATTGATTAATTTGAATCATCATTTTATTTCTGTCAGTTGTCACTAATTCACTTGTCATGTGCCCCCGATTCATTTATCAATTGTCACTGATTCATATGACAATAGTTATTTCAAGATTCGTTGAGTACTATAATTTATAGTGTTCTGGAAAATTTTATGATTTTTATTACTGATGATGAGAGGAATAACTGAGAGGATGGTTATAGTGTACAAAATTTATCCCACCACTTCGACTGTCTGTTCGGTATAGGTAAAATATTCATCATAATTATAAAAAGGAAAAATGATCTGTAAAAAACTTATTTGCTTTATTTTTAAATTGGTATTGGAATGTTGCTTCTTTTAGATCTGGTGAAAGTTTATTATATACTTTGATACCCAAGTAATGGTCGTTTTTTTCAAATACCGTTGTTTTGTGATGGGGAACACAGAGGTTGGAGGCATTTCTCTGTCCTGATATGACCGATGTCACATGTTATATCTTCTGAACAGTGGTTTGCAGTGTTGGTACATATTTTACGCCTTGCGTTGTGCATGACTCTCACAATCCTTTTTTGGACGATAAATAGTTTTTTAATGAGTGCTGAGCCACCCCATAGGGTAAAGCAATATTGAATATGGGTTTTTATGTTTGCATTATACACTTCCGGACAAAATTAAGGGACCACCAAATAAACTTGAAATAACTTTTCCAATTTACAAGTTGTGAATAGACTTTTCAAATGTCATAAATTGACATTTATTAAGCATTATTCAAATAGTGTGCCATGAAATAATTAACAATATCAGGACATTCTCTGCTAGGAAACGAAAAGTCAACAAAAAGCTCTTATTGATGACCCTCATTTTTAACTCATTTCATTAATAAATCGTGATTTATGTTTCAAAAATTAGTGAATTTGTTTGCATTAAGTTAATTAGATATGCCTAGATGCCATTGCAGACCAGAAGAAGTATCCAACATGTTTATTCTTCTTCGTGAAGGATATTCACGAAGAGAAGTTGCTGGGATTCTAAATACCAACAAATCTGTGGTACAGATGGTCGTAGCACGGTTCAGAGGAACTGGTAGTTTTAAAGAAGTTGCGGACAAGGTTCTAAAAGAAAAAAAACAACACGCAGAGAAGATCGTTTAAGAAAGCGGCTTGTAACATCTAATCTTCGATTAGCCACTGCAACAGAAATATCAATCAGAACAGTAAGAAGAAGACTAAAAGAAGTCATTTTGTCTGCTAGAAAACCAGCAACCGTTCCAATTCTTATAGCTACGCACAAAAGAAATCGCTTAAAGTTGTGTCAAAATCATCAAGGTTGGAACCAGGGGCAGTGAAACTGCGTTTTGTTTTCGGATGAGTCCACATTCCTCCTAAACAAGAATGATCGCCGTGTTCTTGTCTTACGAAAACCATGTGAGCGATTTGCACCATGTACCATTCGAGAATATGACAAATTTGTTGGGGGATCTGTAATGGTTTGGGGTGAGATACAATTTAATGGTCGTACAGAATTGTTTTCGATACAAAATGGGTCGCTAACCGCAAGAAGATATACAGACCCATTGTACCCCATGTTCAACAATTTGCCGAAAATTTCGGCAATGGATCCTTTTTATGCAAGACAATGCCAAACCTCATACAGCTAAAATTGTCACAACTGCGTTGAGAGATGCACGTATTCAATGTTTGCAGTGGCCTTTCAAAAACCCTGACCTCAATCCTATTGAGCACCTCTGAGATCAATTGGGCCAAAAAATTGAAAACTCACCGAGACCGCCAGTAACTCTTTAGGACCTCTCTAACATGCTTGTTCAAGAATGGGAACAGATACCCCAAGAAAGAATATGAACCTTAATCTCAAGCATGTCGAGAAGATTAGAAGCTTGTTGTACTGCAAGAGGAGGTCATTCACACTATTAATAATGTTACTTTTTATTACAAATTAGGATTTCAGTTCAGAAGAAGACCATTGGTATTTTTGTCTAATTTTCAACTTTATTTCTTCGACTCCATAAAAGTAAAGTTTGTTAATTTTAATAGCTCTTAAGTCAACTAAACTGTAAGGAAACACTTGGATTTATATACTTTTTCGTTTCATTAAATTTCGTTATATGGTTTTAAATTTATTTTAAATTTTACTAGTGGTCCCTTAATTTTGTCCGGAAGTGTAGTATAACAATAAGATATCAACGTTCACACACTTCCTTAAGTTTAATAGAACAAAGTAAGACTTGTTTAGTTTTCCATTAACATAGTCTATGTGTGCATCCCAAGTCATATGTGTATCAATATAAATTCCCAGATATTTTGTTATCTTTTCAACTGGTATCGATTTCCCCTCATTTTTTATTGCTTCGCTGATTCGAGGGTTCTTTTTGTTTAGAGAATACTACGACTACGGGCTTTTTTGAGTTGAGTATAAGATTGTTCATATTGCACCAAGCGCTCACTTCATTTGTGACTGCGTCACATAGTCTTCCAATATTCTCCAAGTTTACACTTTTTATCAAGACATTAGTGTCGTCGGCATATTGACCAAAATATAGGCCCTTGTGTAATACCATTTGTTCACACTGGCGCATGTCATTACTGTAGACAATAAATAAATAAGCAGACAATATTCCACCCTGCGGTAACCCAATATTTACAGTCTCCACTTCGGATCTGCAAATTATCCCCTTTTTCGTTGTTGAGTCTTGTTGGATTTCTACGTATTGTTTTCTATCTGCTAAGTAAGACTGGAACCATCTGACTAATTGATTGTCAAGGCCGTATCTGGAAAATTGTTCAGTTAGGAGAGTGTGGTCGACAGTATCAAAGGCCTTACTAAAATTGAAAAATATTCCGGCAATTTTTTCATTCTTGTCCAGCGCATCGACGATGAATTTGCAGGATTCATATTCTGCGGTGGTTGTATATCTCCCTGCTCGAAACCCATGATGAGTGGGCGACAGAAGATTATTTATTTCAAGATATTCCACTAATTTTGTGTTCATTGCTTTTCCAAGACTTTCGCAAATATGGAGAGATTCGATATGTTTCTGTAATTTTCTTTGTCCGTTTTCAACCCTTTCTTGTGGACAGGAGTTACTTTAGCTAATTTTAGCTTCTCGGGATATTTACCCGTCACAAATGAGCAATTTATTATGTTCGTCAGCGGTTTTGCGAGTAGTTTTGCTACTAGGCCTACAACATGACTAGGTTTATTGTCAGGCCCCGCCGATTTTTTTTTAAACCATTTTAATTATCTTAATGACATTTCTTCTGTTATCGACGGAATTTCCATTTTTGTTTCGCCAACCTGTATGTTGAGTGGTTGGTATTGCAATGGTTTTATGTATTTTTGGGTAATGTATTTTACAAATTCATTTGCAATGATAAACGGGTCATTACTTTTTTTGTCATTTATTGTGAGGTTAATTGAGTTTTTCACATTTGTTTTTGGTGCAAGATTAGATTTGATTGCAGCCCAACTAGCTTTAATGATGTTGTTTGCTGTTTTTATTTTGTGGCCTGTACCCGTATTTTTGCACCGTTTCCTGAGTCTTGTTATATAGCCGGTGTAGGTTTTTAAGTTCTCTTGACATATTGATCATGTTTTGATTAATCCAAGTGCTTTTCGATGGAGAGTATTTTACATAGGTAGTCTTTACTGGAAATGCGGCATTGAATTAGTTGTGGTGATATTAATGAAGTGATTATACTTATCATCGCTCGAGTTTAGTTCGTATATATTTAACCACGATTCTTGTGGTAGTTGATTATAGAATATAGTTTGATTCTCTTGAGTGTAGTGTCGAAGTTTTAATGTTTGTTTTATCGCTATTGGTTCAACATTTTTGAGCTGTATAATTACCTATTCATAGTCGGAGAATTCCGTATGTATATTGGCACAGGTTACGTGTTCTGTGCATTTTGTAAAAATGTTGTCAACAAGGGCATTGTCACGTGTTGATTCGAAAGCACTTTACTTTAATCCATATGATTGTATTAACCCTTGAAATTCAGTTTTTTCAGAGCTTTCACGTAAGAGATTTATATTGAAATCCCCACATAGAAAAATATTTTCTGCTTTGTTAAATACAGGGTGTGAAAAGAAGACGATTTAACAAAACTTATCTATATACAAAGCGTTTGTTTTAGCCAGTATTCACCTTCAAAGTTAATTTAAAAACAACAAAATTTGCTTATAAAATGAGAACGTTTAAATTGATTTGGATGTTGTTTGGTATGACACTTTATTCGGGTATAACTCATATTTTGACATAATATTGTTATTGTCAGTAAACCGGTTGTGTATAAAACAAGTGAGGCCCAACATTTATACATTCATATTTTTGAATGACAAAAGCAAATAAATTTAAAAAAAATCAAATCGGACGCAAGTATTCAATATTAAGTTTTTTTGTATCTTTATAGTTTTTGATATCTGTTACAGTGTCGACACAAAAAAATAAAATATGAGTGACTGCGCTACACTCGTTTGGGAACAAATCAGCAGTGAACAGAATTTTCTGGCTAAAAAGTATATGTTCAGCCCTTTTTTCCTGAATAAATCGGCAAAACGCAAAACGTAGGTCATAAATTCATAATCAGCTGGTAAAAGCTCCTGCCCTATTTAGATATCGTATAGATGAAGCAATTGCTATAATTTCCAAAATTTCTTCCTCGTTATTAGGGCTCCTAAAATTGTAACACCAGCAACATATCTGTTTTATCGGCGTAAGTGTACTTTATATTCGTTATTGTGAATAAACCATCATCAACGCGTTAACTAGATTACATTTGTTAACAAACGAGTTTAGGGGAGTCATTCATATTTTATTTTTTTGTATCGAAACTGTAACAGATATCAAAAACTATAATTAACTTTGAAGGTGAATACTGGCTAAACCAAACGCATTTGTATATAGATAAGTTTTATTAAATCGTCTTTTTTTGATCCCAGTAATCTGTGGTTAAGCCATGTCCACGTAATTTAGAGACACCCGGTATACAGGGTCCTCTAACAGTGCGTCGGGCTTTGCTAGCGCCTTTCCCGTGAGAGATAGAAAAAATGTATCATACAAAAAGTTATTAGTTTACAAATCTGTATGCTGTAAAATTATTTTCAAACATACAGGGTATCCCAATTTTGCGGAATAACAAAATCAAACTATTTAGTGTCCTATCGAAGACCTATCGAATAATGACATAAAATAGGGGGCATTCCATTAAAAAAAATGGGTTGTACCGCTTTGAAATTTGTAATGTTTGACATTTTTTTCTGAACACCTTGTATTACTAAATTCAAATTTCTCATTACCAACATGTTGCTTATTAACCACACTGAGAATATTGCTAAAACTTATTCTTACCTTCAAAAAACGAGATCGCTACGATTTTTTAAAGTTGGGTTTGCTTATGCATGATATTTGGAGAAAAAAATTGTAAATTGACAACGATGTAACATAATCCAAAACTAAATAGACAACAATCTAGATGTTGAAAAATTTCATCAGAAACCTTGAATAAATACAGGGTGTTCTATTAAAAAACAAAGTTTGTTTTTGTTATTCCGCAAAATTGAGACACCCTGTATATTTTAAAGTAATAAATTTTTGTACGAAACATTTTTTTCTATCTTTCACGGGAAATGCGCCAGGAAAGCCCGACGTACTCTTGCAGGACCCAGTATATGGTTTAAACACTCCTCTAGCCCTTTCAAGTAAGACTGAAACTCACCATCAGGTGCTCCGTAGGTTGATATTAGAATGTCTTTTTGTTATTTATTTGGAAGGAGGCTGCAGTATATTCATATGTCCCTTCTGTGGGATTTACGGGTATGGCCATTTTCTTTGCAATTACATCGTTTCTGACCAGGACTAAAACACCTCCACCTGTGTTGCTCGTAGTAGACCTGCAATAATATTTAATTACTTTATAATTACTTACGGTGAAAGATAAAATTTCGTCTTCTTGAAGTAAGTGTTCGCAGATGCTAATTACACACGGTGAGTTTTGTTCATTTAGTAGAGAGTCCAGGTTGAGGATATTTTTTCTAACGCTTCTTGCGTTTATTTGTATTATCGAGAATTGATGATTGTTAGTGGTTTCTGTATCTCCTGAGTCCTGACTCGGTTGAATATTGATGTTCATTCTCTTTGGGGGGATTTGCACACCATGTGAAATATTATTTGTATGACTGATCCGTGGTCTTCAAAATTCGCCCCAACTTTGTTGCAGTTGTACGATGTTGTCACACAATTTTCCCTGGAGCAAGAAAAGTCACTGTGTTTTAAGATACTCTGTATGTGTTTTTGTTATAGTTGTTTTATTTTGTTTTTATATTCCTAACTTAGTGCCATTATATTATATTTTGCATTTATATAAATGTAATCCTTATTTTTCTGCAAATTTCCCTTTTTTTTAAATACGTGAATTTTCTTCTCCTTCCTTTTTTTCTTTCTTTTTGTACTCTTTTTTTAAAATTTGCAATGTTCTTTTTACACATTTGGGATTCCTGGCAAGCCGACCAATCTGACGTACGCAATTACTTACTATCAGTGAATGAACTGTTGCAAGAAATTCTCGCGCACGCCCCTGCTCTTGGCGAGCGAGAAGGAGAAGGTATATAAACGAGGCAAACCGACGCCTGTCGCTTGATGCTCGCAGCCAACACGTCGGTAAAGCGCTACACCAGGCCGACGCGCCTGTCTCAGTTCGCGATATTTCCTATAAATTTTACTTTTACAACTAACCCCCGTCGACGATGTTTATTAAACTAGGTGTGATTTTGTTCGTGCTGGAAGTTTCGGCGGGCCAAAGTGCGAATCAAGAATGGGGTAAGTAGGGAAACACGAATTTCTGCCCCTGGGCCCGTTTTCGCGCCGCCATAAAAAGACTTGCGATCGGCACGTAGTCCACCAACCTCGTGCAATCGTTACGACGCGCGCCGCTCGGCCAGACGTTTTCACATAATCGGCGGGTTTGGGTGTTCCGTCCTGATTGATTGGCGAGCCGATTGCGGTTGATCGGAATTTTCTGATCCGACAGATTTTTCCGAAATTAATTACGCAACCGATACGCAGACAACATGTGCTTTGAAAATAGCTCACCGCTCACGTCATTCGCCGCGTTTTCCACCGTGCGAAATAATTACCTGTAGTATTTTCACCTCTAAATTACAATCGCGCAAATTCATCACGCAAGAAAATTTCTCCGATCACATGACATTATTTCAAAATAGAATACTTTTATTATCAGTTGACGTTCTAAGCAAACATACATTATTACATAAACCATATAAATACGTGGGCCAATTTTATCTGCAATAAATTAATCGATTACCAAATTATCTTGAATTCCAACAATTTACAAAAAACGAGCTGGCACACTTACGGAATGCAGTGTAATCACAATATTTCCAGACCCTATCAACAATGATATATTAATTTATTGTGCATACACGAATACATAAACGAATTAGCATATTCATTAATTTATTATAAAAAACTGGATACTTAACAACGCAAAAGACTGTGACGCTGTGGCTCCTACGTAGTTCAAAAAATTCTTATGGAACAACACTTGTTCAAAAGTAAATAATTGCCTACGCTCTACGTATTCCGCTTCTGTACGCAGACTTGCCAAAATTCGGACGAAAGGTCACATTTCCATAGGCTTATATAAGTTATCACGTTGTTTTTATTTTGCTATTATTAGAAGTATCTTGGTGTAATGTTTGTCTCACATGATCGAGTTCCAATTGCATATATTTTCTCAAACAGATCTGCACCTACCCATACATATGGTTTTCACTTACTAAAGTTTTGGCTATTTTTGTACAGAGCGCCCAAGAAAGTGATATCAACTGTTCTAACAAGTTCAAACGAAATAATGACATTTGAACGAGTCTAATTTAATTATGTGCTTGTATGTTTGAAAACATTTCAGCAACTTTGCGAAACATTTTATTTGCATTTTAAACAGCTTAATCTATTTGAAGGTAAATCCAGCGTAAAAGTTGACACCACTTTCTTGAACGCTCTGTACAAAAATATGAAAAGTTTATTAAATAAGAACAATATTTATGAATGTATGTGTAGGTGCAGTTCTATTGGAAATAACAAATTGAATGCTCTGTAGTACCATAAATAACAATTGTTTTGCGTATTCAATCATAAAAGACACAGCTGGCCATAACTCCTTTATTTATTGGCAGATTTAAAAAAAAACAAAAACAAGATTAAATGGCTCTACATGTTCTACAAAGGGGTCCTAATTTTGTTTTTTTTTTGCAAAATCAACTTTCATTTCAGCGATAGTCAACTTTTATTTTTCAAATAGTTACAAATATTTTTTATTGTGTATTTGTGTGTTTTTTTTTCTGGTAGAGATTATTTTTCTAAATCAAAAAATGTATAATATGTTGGCTTTGATGAAATATTCGTTACAGAAAAAAAAAGTTTAAATAGTTTTTCAAGTGTGGCGTGAAAACACAATGTGGAAAACAATATGTAATTTTTTACTAGAATAATTCAAAATATGCATCAGAAACTACAAACGTATCTACAAAAGTTGCTCAAACTTTGGATCACCTTGTTGAATACACAACTGTCATCTTCTCAAAATATTGCAATAGTTGTATTTTTCTACTCTCAGGGAGGTAAGTAAAAAGTTTTCTGTAGCGTTCTTTCTCTGGCACCACTCATTAAAACACTTATACGCATGTTGATAGCGCCCATTCGACTTCTCCGGCAGTAGGAAGGAACAGGCAGCATCTGAAGCCTCTTCAATTGACATTTCTTGTTTATTTTCATTGGAATTCATTTTACAACTGAACGAATGCAATTTCTGACACTCACACTTTGTTTGAAAAATAGTCTTAGCAACCAACGCCGCACGGATATTTTCTTCAAGTTGCGAAAATAAATTAATCAAACACAAACAATTAAACCAACTTCATGAGTGGAAAAAATAAACAATTCGAGAGGTAAGTTTGACCAGTCTCGGACTTTGTTGCTAGCCTTCGCTGTCGCTCGGGCGCAAACTCTACCTCGACTGGTGAACAATTTTTACCTCCCTTAATGCTTAAATAACTATTAATGTACAATTAGGAGGTATTTCTCGTGTTTTCCACATTGTGTTTGCTTTGTTTTTCACGCCACACTTGAAAAACTATTTAAACATTTGTTTTTGTCTGTAACGAATATTAGATCAAAGCCAACTTGTTATACAACTTTGGATTCAGAAAAATAATCTCTACCAGAAACAAAAATAAGAAAATATATGTAACGATTTGAAAAATATAAGTTGACTATCGCTGAAATGAAAGTTGATTTTGCCAAAATGAAAATTAGCGCCCCTTTGTAGAACATGTGGAGCCATTTAATCGTGTTTTTGTTTTTTTAAATCGGCCAATAAATAAAGGAGTTATGACCAGCAGCGTTTTTTAGGAGACACCCTGTATATTTAGATATTATTTCTCTATCATAATTAACAATAGTTATATGTTTTCATTGCTTATTTTTTAACAATTATATATTAAAAACGAAAACGATAATTAATAAATTTAGCTATTATTTCTCTATCACATAATGCCATAATTAACAATTGTTGTGTATATTCACCGCTTATTTCTAAATATAATTATTATACTTCAAAACTTATTACATTCAATTCAATTCAATTCAATTCTTTATTTCACGTGGCCATTACAATAAATGGATGTGATACGCAATATAGAATACAAAATAAGATTATAAAAATATACGATATACAAAAATATACAGCACGGATACAAAATACAGGCACAATAAATACAGCAGTAATACAATATACAGTAGTATGACAGTATAATATACCTTATTCGGTCATTTGGCCCGATGGCTTACATGGTTTGGTTTTTCACCGTTTAAAAAGTCAAAGGTATGCTATAGATAGGACGGCAGTGACAGCGATTTAGGTCAGGCATGTTAAAGAGCCGCTTCTGTGAGTTGCTTGTCCTCAAGATATTCGTTGATAGTGTAGTAGCCCCCGCTGATGAGGAAATCTTTGAGTTGTGCTTTGAATTCACTCATAGGGAGGGCTCTCAGTGACTCTGGCGACAAGTTAAACTCGTCAATCCGCATAGATTGGCGATTTCTTGTAGTAAGAGTTCTACATACATTCATATATTTATCTACTATCAATATGTAATGTCAAACTTTACGATGTTCACTTTCAGATTGTACTTTACCGCACTAGTGCGGTAATGTGACACTTTACCGCACTACTTTAAGCTATACGATATGTATAATGTCTTATAGTATTTTCTTACTTCTGTTCATTTATCTACTATCAATATGTAATGTCAAACTTTACTATGTACACACTTACACTTACAGGTACACTTACAGGTTGTAATGACATACTTTACCGCACTAGTGCTGTAAAGTGGCACTTTACCGTACTATTTTAAGCTATACCATTTCACACCCTGGCGAGAACAGTGTCACAACTCAAAAACTGCCCCTTTTGAGATTATGTCAGTGTTAAATACGTATGGTGTGCATGCTAAAAATCATCACATCTCTAACTCGCATTTTAACCGCCACAGGGCAGTGTGTCAGTTTTCTTTTAGGCTAGTTCATTATTCATCATTGCAAGAATAGTCATAGTCAAGAACTGATTTATAGATTTGTAATATTCTTCCATAGTATATAATAACATTTACCGCAACAGATGGTTATCTGAAATTTAAAAGAAGCTTATACAATGCAATATAAGTTTGCAAGACGATTTTCGTTTTTCGGTATTTCTCAAAAACTGCATTTTTGAATTATGTCACTTTTCTTGCCGGGGTGCGATTTGTATAATTTATTGTAGTATTTTTCGTACTTCTGTCACATGTTACCCTCACCTGTGTCTCAAGAGCAGCATTGCTGCTGCTTCTGCATCAGAATCGATATTTTCTTCGTCACTTATTTCACACAACAAGTACTGACAGAACTCAAAACTGACTGATTTGGTTATGGCAAATAGTTATTTAAGCATTAAGAGAGGTAAGTATCTTTTACCAGTCGAGGTCGAGTTTGCGCCCGAGCGACAGCGAGGGCTAGCAATAAAGACCGAGACTGGTCAAAACTTACCTCTCAAATTGCTTATAACTGTTTTTCCACTCCCGAAGTTGATTTAATTGTTTGTGTTTGATTAATTTATTTTCGCAACTTGAACAAAATGTCAGTACGGCTTTGGTTGCTAAGACTATTTTTCAAACAAAGTGTGAATGTCAGAAATTGCATTCATTCAGTTGTAAAATGAATTCCAATGAAAATAAACAAGAAATGGCAATTGAAGAAGCTGCAGATGCTGCCTATTCCTTCCGACTGCCGGAGAAGTCGAAGGGGTGTTATCAAAAGTGTTTTAAAGACTGGTTCCAGAGAAAGAACGCTATTGAAATTATTTTACTTACTTCCCTGAGGGAAGTAAGTGATTACTTACTTCCCGTTGCACATAGTAACCAAAGCTTTATCGGTAAGTGGGACTTACTTCCACTAAATCAATGTTATAACAGTGTACATACCATGCAGGGAGTGGAAAAAATAATTTACATTAAAAATAACTCTTAATTGATCCTAGATAAAAAATTATACGATATTCGTATGGTAACATCATATTACGATACTCAATGGCTAATCGTGGTAATTTTGCCATATCGTATCGTAATATGATACGTTACGATACTGATATCGTAAATATCTATTTGCTCTTATTACTCTTATTCTTATTGCTCTTATTTTAATAAACATTCGTTTTATACAGTATGTCCCCGGATTGAGTTTACAAGAGGGATTTTTTTAATTATTAGTTTTAAGTTAAAATATTATAGGAATTAAAATCCCTGCTTGGTCTGAAACTGCCATTTCAGTTATTAAAACAACATTGATTTATTTTTACAGGATGTTGGCTGAATAAAAAAAAGTCTAATTTTGACACTTTTAATAAATAACATCATTTAAACAATCAACCTCCATTTTCTTCACAAAGTTCAAACATGGTGTGGAACTCTTGAAAACTGTTTTGTTTTTCTTCAATAGTTATCGATGCATTTGGGGGATTGTTAGAATGATAATAGTTTTCTATAATGTTGTTGGATGTAATTTTAAATTCTTTTTGCAACTAGTAAATAAATAAGTGTTAAAAATAATATTTAAAAATTTTGATTTTCCCAACACCCTGTATAAATAAAAGAAAGTTTCAATAACTGAACAGGTAGTTTCAGACCAAGCAGGGATTATAATTTCTATAACATTTTTTCATAAAAGTAACAATTAAAAAAATATCCCTTTTGTAAACTCAATCCGGGGACATACTGTAAATTCAATGCTTCTTTGTATAACAATTTCATTTAAAAAAAAACTGACAAAATCTGTGAAAGTTTTTAACAGCAGCTATGAGCATCTATAATATTTTCAACTCCTACGTTTCATTACAACGTGCCAAGTTTTCCAACACTTGTTAATTTGTTAATTTTTCAAGTTAATCTGTCGAAAATTATAAAATATTCCAATGTAGCTTGTTTGAATTTAAATTAGTACTTTTTATGGAAATGGCCCAAATGTGTCAGAATTTCAAGTGCAACTCATCAAATCAATCATATTTCTACCACCAGCTGGAATTAAAACATTAAATTCCATTAATTTGTTGTGTCGTACATTTTTTAGTTTTTCAGCAGTAATGTTTTAAATATGGCAGAGTTTTAACTACAAATTTTTAATTGCAACTGACCAAAAATGTCAAACTTTGATCGAAACTGTCATAGTCTCCTATTCTTTAACTGCGACTTATTGAGTGAATAAGTGTCAAATTGTGAACTAAATGTATTCATGTATTAAGAAGAAAAGAATAATAAAATAAATAAATATACAAATGTATTCAAATGTATCAAATTTTCAATTGCAACTGCCCGAATCTGCCATAATGTAATAAAAATCTATGAAACTTTTAGCACCAGATGTGAAAATCAAATAAGTCTCAAATTAAGATTTAAAAATTTTGTAAACATTTCAACTCCAACTTTCGAAATTTGGCAAATTTTCCAACTAGCTCTCCAAATTTGCTAAGTTTTCGAATCTTTAAGTTTTAGTATACAGTTTTAAGAAACTAAATTTGACACATTTTCAAATGCTACTATCTTAATTTCTCAATTTTTAATGTCGACTAATGTCTTTTATCTGTCGAAGTTGGCCAAATTTTCCAATTTACTCTTTAAATTTGTATTTTTATCTTATTGATACTGTCAAATTTTGCAAAATTTTCAAATGCAACGCATCCAAATTAAATCGACTTAAATCCAAATCTGGTAATGTTTTAACATCACCTGTCCAAATCTGTCAAACTTTCTATTGAACTGCCCAAAAACTGTCAACATTCTACTGAAACTGTCATAACCTGCCTATTTTTGAGCTGAAACTAATCAATCGAATACTTATATTTTGTAACTATCATAATTCTCACACTTCTAACTATCAAATCTTTGGAAGTTTTTATCAGGATCTGTGAGATTTTGTTATAATTTCAAGTCCAACTATCGAACTATCGAAATGTATCATATTTTCCAGCATGACTTTCAGAATTTGTTAAATTTTCACTTCAAACTTCAAATTTATAAAGAATCTTCAAATTTCTGAAGATCAATAATTCAAACTGTTAAAATTTGTTAAATTTTTATGATCAACTGTCAGAATTTGTCAAATTTTCCAATGTAGCTCTTTAAATTTGTATTTTTATTTTAAATGGTCCAAATTTGTCAAATTAAAAATTCAACTGATCAAATCTGTCCAATTCCATAAATTTGTTGTGCTGTAAAATTTTCAATTGTAATTTTTAAAATCTGGTAAAGTTTTAACTCCATCTGTCCAAATCTGTCACACGTTCAATTGAAACTGCGCAAAAACTGTCAAAATTCGACCGATCCAGTCATAATCTGCCTATTTCTGAGCTTAAACTCTGAAATGTTCAAAATCTTAAAAATCAAATGTGTCGAACATTTGTAGTTTGCAACTATCACAATTGACAACATATTTGTTTTTGCTAATTTTGCTCTGCCACAAATAACAATTGTTTGGTGTATTTAATAATTTTTGTTTTTAAATTATATCCAATACACGAATACATAAAATCATATATTTAGCTAATTTTGCTTCATGATAATTAACATTTGCTTGTGTATTCACTGATTATTTTCTTATAATATTTTAAGAATACTTCCATTAAAATAATTCTTTTAACGTATTCAATATAAACAATATTCTAATGTTACTTGGTAAAACCGTATTCTAGAAAAATTTTGAGTATTCGTAACAATATTTTATTGGCTAATTGTCTTTCGGCCTTGAACATTTTGATTAAAACAAAAATTTCATTTTACGTAAATTTCATGAGACTTAAATTATATTCTTCAAATAAACCAAAAATTAAAAATTTGGCTTAAAATCAATATACCCCCTAAAATTCTTGACACCAATTGCATAATTTTGAAACAAATATGCAATATTCTGCAAAAAAAAATAGAATTTGCTAAATTTCTAATGATTCTACCTATAAACGTAACCTAACGTAACCTATATAAAAAATTAAAAAAAGTTGTAATTTCACAATTTTGGAGATGTTTTTAAACTTCTGGAATGTTTTAAAATGTCATGACAATATAAGTGCTGATTTTAAAACAAAACATGGCAGTTGCAAAAATATAAAAACAATTTATAAAAAATATATAATAATAATAATAATATAATTATAATATTTCTAATAGAATAATAATATTTATAACATATTATGAAAATGCCAAAGCTTTTCTGTTTATTTATTTAACGTGTATCACAATTCTTTTGTTAAAATACATATCCATATTTATATGGCCAACTTTCACATCAAATGCTGAAAATTAAATTTTCAGAAAATTGCATTGAAGTTAATAAATATTTATTATTTTAATGAAATATAGTACGTATAGTTGGTAATTGATTTCAGCATAAGATGGCATTCATGTGCTTCTCTCATGTTTCAAAAATTTAATAGTTTTGAATTTTACCACATTAAATTTAGCCAAAAAATAATTCATGTAGATCTTACTTGGAAGGTTTTGTTGTCTTTAGCCAATGCGATGAAGACGTCCACATGATCACAAATATTTTCTGGTCGCAAATTGTTTTTAGTTCATTTGGTTCACGTTTTACAAAATAAAACGCTATCCAGGGTGCACCGCGTGGAGGCGAACTAACTCTACACCCCGAAAATTCTGTGAAACTTTTGAACAGCATTATAATTTGTATGTCTTTTGAAATTTCATACAACTAAATTTATTCTAAAAGATGTTTCATAGTTATAATATTGCCAATTAATTAAAAATAAAAAATGATATTTTTTTCTAATTGAAAGCACAAATTATATTTACAATTTTTAAATAACAAATTGCATAAATATCTTACTTATGTCTCTCGAATATTGTACTTCTGTTTTAGAATTTTGGAGTTTTAGAAAAAAAAGTCATAATCAAGTACTTTCATCATTTCTTCTATACTCCGTACTTCTCTTCCGTAGCGAAAGAAATATGAATATGCTATCATACATTTGCCATGCATACTTAAGAAATTGTTAACCTGTAAATTACAATTTCACAACCCAGTAAATTTGTGTCTTCACAACTCCTAAATTTAAGCTAGGCGACCCATTGAACATACTCGTTGTGACTCAAGAGGACTCTGCAAATTACCTTTGGCATATGTAATGGATACACACAACTTCATTATTGCGATTAACGATTACGCAAATATTTGCAATGAATGAAAACTATTTTCGACAGACAAGCCAGTTATAGTTAAGACCGTTAAGAAATGTCCGATAAACTAAAAAAAACGCAGATTTATAAAACATAGGATTTCAATTGATGATTTTCAATGACCATGTCCTTGTCCAATGTATAATTGTATACATTTCATTATTTTACATCAAAAAGTTACTGAAAAACTAAAAAGCTCTCGTATTTATATTATTATTATTTCGTGTATATATTGGATTTGAATGTAAAAATATATTATCGTATATAATGACAATAATTATGTTTCATTGATTGTGTAGCACTAAAAGTGAAGTTTTTTTTAAATGTGTTGCATGGATTTAAAACTTTTGCTCAAAAAGTAATTGGATTTAACCACGAGATGGCATTTACATGCTTCTCTCACTCATTAAAAAGTAATTGACTAATTTTATACAAAATAATTGCTATGATTAATAAAATTAGAAAAGTAATATTTATATTCTATTCATTTTGTGATAATGTATGGTTCAGTTTTGAAATAATGTTAGATAGATATCGGCACATATAGATAGATATAGATAGATAGATAGATAGATAGATAGATAGATAGATAGACAGATAGATAAATTTATTTATTGCAATAATGTTAGATAGATAGATATATTTGTTAATTGCATAGCAATACAGTCATAATACTTAGATTATGTTATTAGGATAGCGATAGTCAATTCTATTTCATGTATTTTAAATTGACAAAATAACTGCAAACATACTGGGGAGTGCTATATAGATATATCTACCTTAATTTGGCAAACATTTCGTATATCTTCGAGAAAAAAAAAATCTTCCGAGTTACTTAATAAGCACAGGTTTATATTTTTTTCTTTTTCTTTTAATGTTCAGTTTTAATAGAGCAAATTCCGGATTTTCTTATGAAATATTCAAAATTTTGTACACAATTGTATTTAGTGGTAGTAACAATCTTTTACTGGCTATCGACCGGCGGTCTTTCCGCCTCAATTGTTATTATTTTTTATTTTTTTGATGATTTTGGAGCAACATTCTGTTTGTTTTAATAAAAAAAACTAATGACATGGAGACTTCTGGAGCCATGTATGTTTTTTCTGATTAGGTAAACAACAATTGTTTTGATGAAAATGCATATTTCGTCAGTATAATGAAAATCCAGTAAGGTCTCGGGTACGATACGGGCGGTGAGCGGCTGCGGCGAGCGGCAGAGCGACAAACCCAACGTTTTGTTCACCATTTGAGTGCAGCGTGCTAGGAAAAGTTGACGCTTGACGCTCATCGCTGCTCCTGGACATTAATATTCGCCGCCGCTCATCGCTGGTATCGTACCCGAGGCCTTACCCTGTTTTTAGGTTTTTTTTTGTCAAACTCAATTTAATTAAGTTGGTAAACTCGATTAATTATAAGTTTATAATTTAACATTATTAAACAAATTAAACAGGTTGAGTTTAATTGCTTCATAAATTTATGAATTAATACAAGTTCTCTGTATTTTATACCGTCTCATCATTTGATCACTAACTAATAGCTATTTTGTTTTGAAATTTGTAGA
Source organism: Othius punctulatus (assembly GCA_951805005.1). NCBI lineage: Eukaryota > Metazoa > Arthropoda > Insecta > Coleoptera > Staphylinidae > Othius > Othius punctulatus. The sequence continues at coordinate 93,869,291 of OX638138.1, forward strand.
ACTAAAACCTTCGCTAGAGTATATTTACAAATAAGTTCACGGATCTCCTGTCTATACGTACGGCGTAGATGATGTTGCAAATGAAAATTCAATACCAATCCGTATATTTTTCTCCCGATCACAAGGTCGCAGTCATTAGAGTATTGTAAAACGTGTATCTTTTCCTAGATATGCGAGCTATCTGAGACGAATTGCGATTAGTCCTGTTAGTTGAGTACTCGGGAATATATTGTTTAACTTTAGATAGCGTTTCGTTTGTAAATGTGACGATTTGTAATTTGGCAATGTGTAGTTTGTGTAATCCACTTGGACTTGGTGTATATTAATAGATAGATAAATTAGTTTAGTATTATAATATTTTATTAAACTTAAAATAATGGTATCTTTGTACAAAGATACAATTCAAGGATTTGTAGGAAAAAATCTAAAAAGTCAATTCTTTGTTTTTGAAGAATTGTTTTTTAAAATTTAGACTTTTTGTATTACTTTTCAAATTTTGAATATTATTCAGTATTAATATTTGCAATCAAATGATTTGTTTATAGTGCAAAAATAGTGATATATTTATATCAAAATTGATTTTTTTTACACCTTTGATAGTACTTATATCCGCGAAAATAGTTATTTATGATACAAGTTCGTAAAGTAGTACTTTTTCGCACAAGCGTGAATTTTGTTGCACGAGGCACAGCACAATAAAACGAATGCAAAAATGCTCTTTACGAAAGTGTATCATACAAAGTTTTTTTTCTGCCACAGCTATTATGAAAAAAAATGAATATCTCGCATTGTACCAATTGTATTATTATTATATATTATATTGCATTATTAACTTGAATGTTTAAAGTTTTGCACTTCTTTCGTATTATTGAATGTTGACTTCTAAGTAAAATTTGATACAAAATACTATATATTTTTTAAATTGGTGCGTGAATGAATTGTGCGTAAAACTTATTTTGCGCACAGTTGATGTTTTTACGCACAGGTGATTTTTTTACGTACGTGCTAAAAAGTATCACTTTACGCACGGTGAACAGTGCTTAAAAACTCATTTTACGCAGTGTCGTAGAAAACATTATTTTTATACAAATACATTAAACGTCAAATCTATAAATACCGACATATTTAATTAAGTATCACTTTACGCACGGTGAACAGTTAAACGGTTAAAAACTCACTTTACGCACTGTCGTAGAAAACATTATTTTTATACAAATACATTAAACGTCAAATCTATAAATACCGATATATTTCACTGGTAGTAAAAATATGAATAATACATTTAGCAAAGTATAAATACATATTTTCAAAATAACCCCCATTTTTCTGTACTCCTTTCTAATTTTGCGAATTCTTCTGTATTGGCAAACCTTGATGATGATTCGTCATTATCTAGTTTTAATAATAATAATATTCATCATAATTTATTGATGATGATACAACAATGGTTTAAGTTGAGTGACCCTCTTCTGCCTTTCAAAAACATGTTTTAGCATGTTCAAGTTAATAAGTTGTGTGACCTGTAAAATCTTATTTTGGATGGTAGCTGCATTCCCCAAAACGAAAAGTTTTAATCGTAATTAAATAATCATCATAATTTATTGATGATGTTACAACAGTGGGTTAAGTTGAATGATCTACTTCGACCTTTTAAAGTTAAAAATCATGTTTTAGCATGTTCCAGTTTATAAGCTGAGTGACCTATAAAATCATTTTTTTGAATGGCAGCTGTATTCCGAAAAACTACAAGTTTTAATCATAATAGTAATCATCATAATTTATTGTTTATGATACAACAATAGTCTAAGTTGATACTTCAGCCTTTCAAATGTTTTACCGTGTTCAAGTTTACAAGTTGAGTACCTGTAAAGTCATACTTTCGATATCAGCTGCATTCCCAAACATGATAAGTTTTAATCATAATAATAATTATCATAATTTTGTTGATGATGGTACAAAAATGGTTTAAGTTGAGTGATCTAGTTCGAACTTTTAAAAGGCATGCTTTAGCATATTATAAAGTCATATTTTGGATGGCAGCTGAATTCCCAAACATGATAAGTTTTAATCATAATAATAATCATCATAATTTATTAATGATGGTACATACAATGGTTTAAGTTTAGTCACCTACTTCAGGCTTTCAAATGTTTTATAGTGTTCAAGTTTATAAGTTGAGTGACCTGTAAAGTCATATTTTGGATGGCAGCTGCATTCCCAAACATGATAAGTTTTAATCGTATTAATAATCATCATAATTTATTGATGATGGTACAACAATGGTTTAAGTTTAGTGACGTACTTCAGCGTTTCAAATGTTTTACTATGTTTAAGTTTATACGTTGAGTGACCTGTAAAATCATTTTTTGGATGGCAGCTACATTCCCAAAAACGACAAGTTTTAATCTTAATAATAATCATCATAATTTATTGGTGATGATACAACAATTATTTAAATTTAGTGACCCACTTCAGCTATTCAAAAACACGTTTTACCATGTTCAATTTTATCAGTTGAGTGACCTGTAAAATCATATTTTGGATAGCTGCTGCATTGCCAAAATCGATTTAAGTGCCAAGCCGACTGGCGTACAATTTTATTTGGCTTGAAAATAAATTGTTTGCACTCCTTTCTCAAAATATATGAAGTACAGATACCACAACCTTGATTATTATCAGCTTACCTATCGTATGTTGGTTAACCAATTTGTGGATACGCACGACTAAAACAAATACATAGTATTATGTAATTATAGACTTAAGTATATAGAGTATCATACCAAAGATAACTTAATACAACCATAAAACTTAAACAATACAACATAATGTACTACAACCATACTACAGACAGGTGCTTCATTTACGCACTTGTGCTAAAAAGTATCACTTTATTCACTGTTCACAGTCGTAAGAACTTGGTTTACGCACTGTCGTAGGAAAACGTTAAACGAGAATCGTTTAGGTCTACAGCTTAATAAAGATTGTACTACTACTAGTACTACTACAACCATAAAATACAACATAATACAGTCATAAAATACAATATACCATAAAGCATTCTAAGGTCAATGGAAATAAATAAATATGTCGTGGGCTTACAAGAAAAAGTCATAAGAGATAGTTTCGAGATAAGTGCATTTGAAAATTCTGATTTACTTTTAATGCAGAATTACCAAAAAAAAGGTTTCATCGTAAAGCCAAGAAGGACTGATTGACCTTTTTTCAATTTTCAAAATAATTATAACAAATATGAATGAAACGATAAATAATAAATGCAAAGCGAACTTTTTGTACTAATTGTCTTCCCTTTGATAGTTGCTTAAGCAAACTTGCAAGTAATTTAAATAAGTAATTATGTAGGGCGGATTTTTTCTACTTAAATTCTTTCTCTTCTTCAGTTGAAATTCATTTGATTGTCGTTACCGCAAAATTGACCGAAATAAAAAAATTGAATTGATTTAATAGATAAATACCATGATTTTTTATGGTACTTGGTCATTTCAACTCATTTTTGTCAAATTTTGAGTTGGTCACTATTTCTTTTAGGCCCATGATTTAAACAATAAATATACCAGGTGATTCAAGTGTATTGTCCCGTCGAATATGACGACTTCCCAAAGAGATAAATTAGTCGTACTTTATATCTCAAATTGTAACTTTGAATTATTATTTAAATTATTGAACTTTGATATTTTCCACTCGAATTAATCTTTGGAATTTTATAACCACGTAGCGGCTTTTCCGCATTTTCTCAGTAATTGTGAAGCTTTGTGTATCGATTTTTTGTCTGATAATATTATTGATATATTTGGTAGCGCAATTAAAATTAACTAATATGCTACAGTTTCTGAAATAAATGCATTTTAATATTTCGGAAGGAATCTATAAAATGATTTATTGAACTTGTGTACATTATTTTTCACAAACGGACAAATTATTGCCACTAATCTCCGGAGCACCCTATTTTTATGAGCCTGGCCTGCCGCTGTATTAAAATCTTCATTTCGGCCCTGGAAAGCATTGGTTTGCGGAGCGGCAGGGTTTAAGTCATAAATTATACCTCTCTGCTTTTGTAAGGACCGTTGTTATTATAATATCTGAACTACTTGACTTTTCTACTTCATGGGAGACCATAAATAATAGAAAAATAAATAATATGTGCAATATACTTACAATCCAATAAAAAAAATTAAACGCCTATTTCATAATTGGGCCCTATGAATTATTTTGGGCTATTTTATATAAGAAAATAAAGGTTTAACATCGGGTTAAAAATTGTTTTTTTTAAGTTATAGCCGTGTTTAAAATGATATTGAAAATGTTAAAACACCAATTGGTAGATTAATATTGTAGGTATATAATTCTATTTATAATTTTAAAATTTTTGCACAAGGGTAAATACGTTTAATTCGCATGAACAATAAACTTGAATCACCCGGTATACATATTTTAAATTTAAAAAAAATACAATTTTAAAGACTTCTAAAACTTATGTTAAAAATCTGTTAACAAAGGGATGTTTTCATTATATTGCATATTTATTGCATATTGTAACTTAATATTTATTATTTCTTGTTATTATTTACACATTTATTTTACATTAGTTGCACCCGCATGGCTACTACTGATAACACAGCCAATTAATGCTCCAGTTGATAAAAAACTATTTCATTAAGGTCGGCGTTCATTTTTCTGCATCCGTCTGATTGTATTTTTTTGCGTTCGAAATCAATATCCCCGCTGTTTACCAGAAACTTGTGGGATTTGGACGTGGAGTCGTTGCTCTTTGTCGGTGCGCAATCATCAAGTGGTTGCGGCTTTTGCGCGCAGGAAGTTGTTTGAGCCTTGTTTTCCACTTTCTTCAAACTTTTGTGCGTGGGACTGTTGTATCTGAAAGTGAAAAGATTCTCTTGTAAGATGTGCTAAGACCTCGAGAGTGAATCAAAGTGAAAGTGCATCAAAATCGCACTTGGAATTTTAATTTATAATTAAACTTAATAATAATTGAGTTATTACATTATGGAATTGACAAATAATTACATACCTACAAAAGAATTTAAATATTTTTTAAATTATTGCAATAAAACTTATTGACTATTGAAACTATTACTTATTATTAGTATTATTATTATTTTTTTTTTTTGGGTTTTATATGAAAAGTGACAAATTATCTGGCATGGATTATAGTTATAAATAGGACAGTTAAAATCACGAAAATCACGATTTTTATCACAATATTAAACGAAAATCGAAACACACAAACGCGTATAATATTCGTATACATTTCTTGCGATCAAGGTAATAAATAAAGTCACGAACCTGTAATGCAAATATCTTTTTATAATCATGTAGGACAAAGATCGCCTGATACAAGTACTGCGCATTATTTTTTACTTAATAAGACAAATTGTTTAATACCGCAATATTCTCAGATAATGCATTATTTTTTTTTATTGCCACAAATAAAGTTTGACTTCATTTTCCATTACATAAGTGTAAGTCTCAAAACAGCAAATAAAATTCCTTTTGCAGCTGAATCGTTACAAGTAAAACATGCGTTTACTCCGTGATACATATTATGTTATAAATAAAACACTCTTTAACTTGGTTAATACCACTTACATTTTTATTAGTAACTATACTTTTGAATGTTTAACCAATAATTATCAAATAATACTTGAAACTATAGCTACAAATAAAAAAACGATATTAAGAAAATTAATGTTATTCTTGAAGGGTCTGTCAATATAATGTATAAGTGGCACTTTCCAATTTGTCGTAAGAGGGTAGTAAATCAACCCAGAATATTTTAAACAATCATAAAAAGTGTGCATTAAACTGTCGCTCAATGAAACTTATGTATGTTAATCTTGAAGGGTCTATCAATATAATGTATAATTGGCACTCTCCAATTTGCCGTAGGAGGGTAGTAAATTAACCCTAAATATTTTAAACAATCATAAAAAGTGTGAATTAAATTGTCGCTCAATGAACTTTATGTATGTTAGTCTTGAAGGGTTTGTCAATATATTATATAATTTTGTCTTAGCTTGTCGAATCTTTGAGAGATTGGTAGGATTTTCGTTAGTCCGTATTTTCTATTTCTCTAATTCTCAGATTTTATTCTAAGTAGTAGCAACAATATTTTATTGGTTATCGTCCTGCGGTGTTTCCGCCTATTTATCCTAAATTAACTATATTAATTATATTTTCCAAAATACAATTCTTTACATTTTGCGTTTCACAAAAAATGTATAGAAATCGTTCCGTTTCATAGCTAATAATTCAATAGCTGCTGCATTCCGGAATAATTATTAATGTTATATTGACGTGTGTTCATTAGTTTCATTTTTAATTCCACATTGTTTGTGTAATAAATCAAGTCAAGAACATTTAATGAATACTCGATGAAAGTGCAAAGATTATCGTAATAGTAATTTGTTTATTTTGAGCGTGAAATATAATTATTTATGAACCCTGCACCTCGCATAGACTTTTAGAATTTTCAATTATAACTCTCCAAATCTTTAAAATTTTATTGCAATTGCAACTTTTATTGCAAATACATCAAATTCTTGACTGAAACTGTAAAACTCAAATCAAATCTGTCAAACTTCAGCAACGAAAATCTGAAGAGTTTTCAACTGCAACTACCAAAATCGTCATATTTCCAACTATCAAATTGTGTTAAATTTTCAGCAACAGCTGTGAAAATCTGTACAAATTTCACCTGCAACTATCAAAACCATGTTAAAATTGGTGAAGTTTCAAGCAACTGAAATGAAAATCAGTAAAATTTTCAATCTAATTGTCGAAATATGCAAAATTCTCCAATTTAACTGTTTCAGTTTGAACTTTTTTTTATCGAAACTGTTCTAATTTGTAAATTTTTATTATTAATTTCTAGCGAATTTTGGTATTCAAAAAATCGATTTTCTGCTGGTGTTTAACTAAAATTGTTAGGTGGAACGTCCGTTAAAACCTAGTATATTGAAAAAACCCATAAAGAGATTTAAGTTCAAGTTTTTTATACTCTTCTGAAACAAGTTTTAACAAAATTTAGTATTTAAAACCGTTTTATGTGTCTCCTGAAAATTTACAAATTAGTCATACAAGGTTTGTAAAGATAGCTATCGTTATATTGTTTTCAAATGCAGTTTATATTTATCCAGGTATACAATTTCGTAGCTCCTAAATAATCGTGGTGTGATTTTGAGATCTGTTAAAATTTAAAAAAAAAACATTTTGAAATCAAATTTATAGGGCTTTTAAATTTGATGGCAAGTGCAGTTATGAACAAACTGCGTGCGAGCTGCAATTTCTATTTTCGTCACGGTTAAGAGATTTTTCACATTCGCAAGGATACCAAAGTTGAAGTAGGTTGTGCTTATCGATCAAGTGAAATCATGTCCTTATCGCAATGACCTTATTCAAAGCGGGGCTTTTGTTGTGATAAAAACACGGCATAAAATATTCGATGCATTCATAATTCCAACAGTTGGACAGGCACTTCTTCGGGCCGACATTGAAACGCCATTGTTCGCGATTTTGTTCGGTTCTTGCATTTTTCGTTGCGACACGAATTGCAGCAATATGTCGAGGCGGCGAATAATCGGCAACGTAAGTGGCCCGAGTTTCGATCGCATGCGTGTGCAGCAAACGGATCTGAAGTTTCACACAAATTCGCCTATTTGCGCAACGACCTCGAGGCCGCGGCGACAACTCGGCGCTTCTTGAAATCCGAGAATCGGAAGTAAGAGTCCGGCACACTTCCTATCAATTACAGCGGCACCAATGTCCGTACTCCCATGGGCCTCGGTATTGATTAATTGGAAGTTACGGATGATGGAAATTTCAAGTTCAGCCAATTCCGGTGCTTTCGGCCACTGGTGCGTTGATCCCGAGAGTTTTGGCGGCTACTTCCTTCCTTTCGTTTTTTTTTTGCAAAAGTCCGCCGGACGTGTGTTAAAAGGCAATAAAACAATCGGCGAAATAGGACAAGAACGAGGTTATTGAAAGCACGAGAATATCGGACTTGTAGCCTGTAGCAACATTATGAACGAATTGGATGAAATCTGAATTTCTGTAGTTTAACTTGGTCTATAAAAACCTTTGGAAAGCTAGTTTTAACTAATTTAAAAACGAAAAACGACTTATAATTCAAAGAGAATTCATATGCTTTAGAACCTAAATTACTTAATACTTATAACTTAAACTGAATTAAAACTAAAAAAAAAAACCTGTACAAAGGCGGTTAAATTAAAATATGTTTCACAGTTATAGTTAATAATAGTTTAATAGTTAAATATTTAACACTGAAAAGTTATCAGTAATCACTAAAAAATTTGAAAGAATGATATAAATACACATTTTTAATTGTATACATTGAAATATTGAAGATAAGAATTAAAATTTTGGCATAATAAATAAAATTTTGACTAGGTAATTGTATTTTTTTATAGTATTTATTGAAATATTGTCAGTAAGAATTCAAATTATGGTACAATAAATAAAATTTGGACAGAATAAATGAAAGTTTGTCAGTAATAATTAAACATTTTATGGTAATCATTGACACTACAGTAATTGACTAGTTAAATTTTGTATTATTTTAGTCAAATTTTGAATTATTAAAACAAATGACCATATTTTTTTCAATATACAATAACCTTTGCAATACTGTTTTCAATAATTTCTGTAAAAAATTCAATTATTAAGGGAAATTTGCAATGATTACTCTCAAAATTTTATAGATTACTGTAAGTTTTTCATCTACATTTACAGTAATATTTCAATTTTTGACATAATAAATTAAATTTTGAAGAGTAATTGAAAATTTATGAGAAAAACTTCAGTAATCTATAAAATTTTGAGAGTAATCATTGAAAATTTCGCATAATAATTGAAATTTTTACCGAAATTATTGAAAACAGTATTTAAAACTTTAAAAATAACTATGTATTGCTACATGCCTATATTGCAAACGTTATTGTATATTGAAAAAATATGGTAATTTGTTTCAATAATTCAAAATTTGACTAAAATAATACAAAATTTAACTAAAATAATACAAAATTTTACAAAAAAACATCAGAATTTTGACGGCAACCAGTGAAAATATGACAATGGCCATTGAATTTTTGACAATAATCAATGAAATGATGACAGTAAGCATTAATATGTTTGCAGAATAATTGAAAATCTGTCAAAATAATAATAAACATACAGTAATAATAATTGAAATTTTGGCTTACAAATAGATTTTTTTGCAGATATTATTGAAAATTTCACATCAACCTTTGAAACTTGTACAGTGACTATTGCAACAATTACAGAATAATTCAAAATTCGGCAGTAACTAAGTATTACTATTTTAACGATAAATAAATGAAAATTTGTCATTAATTAATGAAATCTTGACAGAATAATTGAAGATGTGTGAGAAATAATTAAAAACATCGGCAGTAATCATCGTAACAGTAATAATTACAATTTTGAAAAAAAACAACAAAATAATTGAAAATAACTTACTTAATTAAGTTGACAGCAATCTTTGAAAAACTTGAACAGTAACATTTCTAGTTGACAAAATAATTGAAAATTTGATAGTAATCATTGAAATTTTGAAAGTGATCAATGATATTTTGATAGTGATCAATGAAATTTTTGCAGAATAATTGAAAATCTGTCAAAATTAATAACAAAAATACAATAAGTACTAAAATTATGGCATACTAATAGAAATTTTTACAGAAATTACTGAAAATTTTAAAGCAATCTTTGAAATTTGAACACTGAAAAGTAACCATTGAAATATTAACAGAATAATTTAAAAAAAATTGATTAATTAGAATATAATCATTGAAACTTCGACTTACGTCATTTATTATTTAGAGAATAATGTAAATGTTGGGAGAAATCATTGAAAATTGATATTTAGGTTTAATAGAAACTTATTGCTGGTTAAATTGAATCGTATTTTGACTACTTGACCTTAACATGAATCGTCGGTTAGTTTTCCTTGAAATAGTTGTAAATTTGTCAGTAATCATAGAAATTTTGGCAGAATAATTGAAAAAGTGTGAGAAATATCTAATAAAAAATACAGTAATCTTCGAAATTGTAACAGTAGGTAATAATTCAAATATTGTCAAAATAAATAATATGTTGACAAAATAATTGAAAATTTGTGAGAAATAAGTACTTTACTTATTAATACAATTACAGTAATCATTGAAAACTTTCACAGTAATAATTGAAATTTTGCATAATCGAAATTTTTACAGAAATTATAGGAACCTTGACATCAATCATTGAAACTTGTACAGTAACATTCCAAAATTCACAAAATAATTGAAAATTTGACAGAAATATTCCAAAATTTGGCAGTAATCAGTGAAATTTTGACAGTCAATGTAAAATTTGATCAATTAAATCAAGTAAAGACATGCATAAATAAATATATTCTATTCCATTCTATTCTACTTAGTCTACTATCTACTTCTATCTAATGGTTACTGACCACTAAATTGTGCAACTTTTTTCTAATTTAACCGTCTTTGTATCTTTTACGGTATCCGAGATCCCCATGTTGTTGATTCTTATCTTGGACACCCTGTATATTGGCAGACCCTTCAAGACTAACATACATAATAAATTTCATGACAATTTAATGCACACTTTTTATGATTGTTTAAAATATTCAGGGTTGATGGAACTACCCTTCTACGGAAAATTGGACAGTGCCACTTATACATTATATTGACGGACACTTCAGGACAAACATACATAAGTTTCATTGAGCGACAGTTTAATGCACACTTTTTATGATTGTTTAAAATATGCAGGGTTGATTTACTACCCTCTTACGACAAATTGGAAAGTGCCACGTATACATTATATTGACAGGCACTTCAAGACTAACATTTATTTTGTTAATATAGTTTTTTTTAATTTGTAACTTTAGTTTCACGTTTTGTTTGATAATTGCTGGTTAAACATTCGGAACTAAAGTTACTATTAAAAAAGTAAGTGATATTAACCAAATTTGTAAAATATTCAAATGCAATTGATGAAATCCGTCATATTTGCACTCCAGATTTGTAATTAAAACTTTAAAATTGATGATATTTGTGTGCTATTAAATGTTTACTGCACCTGTCAAATTTTCAATTTCAACTGCTCACAACTTGCAAATTTCTTCTGAATCTGTCAGCCTTCCAATTTTTTTAACTGTAACTTGTCAAATCTGTGAAATAATTGGTCTTAGAGGCGAATATGTGTCCAATTTTTCTCTAAATTTAGTAAAATACGTTAAATTATTAACTACGACTGCCCTAGTATCTCAATATCTGACATTTGTTTAGACTTAAGTGTAAAAAACTGCTAAATATGTAAATGAATTGTCCAAAATTTCAAATGTAACTTTCCAAATCATTAACATTTTTAAAGTCCAAAATCATCAAAACTTAAAAAAAAAAATGGAACGTCAAATTTTCAATTGTAATTTTTCAAAATTACAATTGTCGAATTTTCAATTGTAGCTACTCAATTCTGCCAAATTTTTACTGAATCTGCAAAATTTTGAACTTCGCCTGTCAAATTTGTCAAGCACTTGGCTTTAGAAGCACATATCTGCCAAGTTATTAACTTCAACTCTCGAAATTTGGCACATCTTTCAATATACTACTACTTATCTACAAATTGTCTACTTTTTAAGTTTTAATTAAAAAGTTAATTTAAGTTAACTTTTATTGGGGCGAAATAAAAAGAAATAAAAATTTGGCTGCATTTTTTGAATGCTTTGGTCATAAGAATTGCAAAATTTTGTCGCAGAAGACTTAAAACTCTCAAATTATCAATAGCAATATTCTGTAGGCGACCTTCACAATCGATATCTTAATATCAATCACTAACAGCAATATAGATAATTTTGAACCATTTACCGATTAGGATTAAGGCGTGTTGTGTTCAGTAAGTGATATATAAAGATATAATTTATTGCATATGTAACATCGTGCGTCCATGGCTACTTCCGCTTATAACGCTTGCATATTACCAGTGCCATTAAAAATCAATCACAAAGTAATTGGTTCAAGAGGCCGGAAAATACCCGATACCATTGACCTGTTAAGGCTCAGACACACCAACAAAAGCAGACGTGCAATTTTATGGTGGCCAACGATAGGCTAAAGTGATGGAACTCTAACGAATCAAAAATGATTTTGGTCAATTTATTGTGTTCACTAACGTCAACGGCACGCTTTAAATTTAACTATAACCTACGACCCGATCCGATTCTTGCGGCTTAGGACTTATTTATAGCGCCGTCTACGTTCTCGTGTACTTTCTAGGAGGTTATTTGCAGATAGGAATCGCGAAAGAGGCTGAGGTCCTTTCTCATAAGAGGATAACGGGGCTTGGGTAAAAAATCGGGATGAAGGTTTCAAAGGTCTTGCACAGTTTTATATACATAATCATTGAAACAGGCCAACCACGTGACATGTGTTTAAAAGTTAAAAAATTACAAATTTTCTTTTAATTTAAAAAAATTACACATTTTGTTTACAGCTACTATTTAATTTATTAGTTTTAATTTTCTTCTTATCAAAAACCAAACTAAAAGGAAACGTTATATTTTCATACAATCCTTCTACAGCTTCTACTTGAATTATTATTTTAAAATGTGAAGGTACTTTAAAAAATATACGTCAGAATGAAACATCAAATATCTATATTTAATTTATATACAACTTTTTACACTTCATTTATCAGTTCCAATTTCTACTTGTTAAAAAAAGTGAAACGTGAGACTTTCATACAATTCTTAAAGATACTTCTTACTTACTTCGAATTAGTTTCAATTTTCTGCTTGTAAAAACATCTGTTGAAGGACATTTGTCAGATTTGATCTGTAGCATTTAAAATATTGGCAGCTTCAGTAATAACATTGCTGATTGTCGCAATTAAATTGAGGTTGCAATAATTGAAAATTGATGAAAATTTTAAAATTTTAAATAACCTGTTTTTTTTCAGATTCCCGCTGTTAATGTAAAAAGTGACAAATACTGACATATTCATGCAATTGCAGTTGACAATTTGACACATTATACATGATACATGCAGTTGAAAATTGGACAGATATTTACTTTTGATCAAGTATTTAACAGATTTGACAAGTAAACTTTCAAAAACTTGCCGACAATTTGACATATTATACATGATACATGCAGTTTAAAATTGGACATATATTCACTTTTGAAGTCAAGTATTTGACAGATTTGGCAAGTTACAGTTCAAAATCTGGCAGACTACGACAGTTTCGGGCAGTTACTATCTAAAATTTAACAGATTTTGCAAAGTGCAGTTAAAACTTTGCCAGATTAAAAAAATTACAACTGGAAATTTGATACATTTTAATTTATGTAGTTGAAAATTTTACTGATTATCACTTCTGAAGTCAAGTATTTGACAGATATGACAAGATAAGCTTAAAAACCAGACAGACAATTTGATATGATACATGCAGTTGAAATGCGGACATTCACTTCTGAAGTCAAGTATTTGACAAATTCGGCAAGTAGCAGTTCTAAAACTGGCAGTTTTGGGCACTGCTTTCGAAAATTTTACAATTTTTGTACAGGTGCAGTTAAAATATTGCCAGATTTGAAAAATTACAACTGAAAATTTGATACATTTTAATTTATGAAGTTGAAAATTTGACGGATGTTTACTGCTGAAGTCAAGTATTTGACAGATTTGACAGGTTAACCTTAAAAAATTAGCAGACAATTTGACATATTATACATGATATATGAAGTCGAAAATTGACATAATAACGTTTAAACACTGCCATACAATTTGACATATTATACATGATACATGCTGTTAAATAATTGACAAATATTCACTTCTGAAGTCAAGTATTTGACATATTTGGCAAGTTGCAGTTATCAATATCAATCGAAAATTTAACAGTTATGGAGAGTTCCATTTAAAAATGTAACAGTATTGGACAGTTCTAATTGAAAGTTTGACAGGTTGCAAAAGTTTGGTTGAAACCTTTATAGAATTGCAACTGAACATTTTCACCTAATCTATCAGATGTCTATTGAATTTTACACATTTTTACTGCTGAAGGTTAGGTAAGGCTAAGATAAAGGTGACAATTTTAAATACCAAATTAAATGTATGTTGAAAGTTGAATATTTTTACAATCCAAATGCTAAAATTGCAACACTAATCCAAATGCAATCATTTTAATATTTTCGTGTTTTAAAATATCAAATTATCAAAAATTTTAAATTTCCATTCTCCAAATTATAAAATATGAAATATGCAAATGTTAAAATAGTTCGAAATAAAAAATGTTGATATTTCTATCATTCAAATGTAAAATTATCGCGATTTCGTTTATTAATATCCAATTTTTGAATCGAAAATTCAATATTTCCTCAATTTTTCAGTTTTCTTGTACCAAATTTTAAAAAAAGTTCAATTCATTCAGTGATCCAATTATCATTTTGTTGTTGTCTTTGCCATTTCCAGCATTAATTTAAAAAATCAATATTTGCGTAATTTTTAATATTTTTATGATTGAAATTTTTGAGTGTTTCTGATTCAGGTACAAAAATTGTTACATTTTTATGTTCACAAAGGTAGCATTGTACATGTTTAATGTAACGAAGCGAAAATTTTATAGTTTAGATCGAAAAATGTCAAAATTATACATTTTTGTATTCAAAATTTGAAAATGTTGACATTTTACAAATGAATTGACATGATTTTATCATTTTCATAACTTTTCCGCAATTGCCGCAGTTTTTTCTATATTTTATTATTGCGAAATGGTCACAATTCAATAATCCTATTGGCAAATTTCAACTTTGTACTTGTAAACAAAGTGATACGTCAGTATGAAACGTCATTTTTTAAATTTTTTTACAACTTTTTATCAACTTCATTTATCATTTCCCATTTTTTATTCTCAAAAAAATGTAAAACGTCAGATTTTTACGCGATTGTTATAGTTACAATTTGGAATTAGCAGTTTTAGTTTTTCCCCTGTTGAATCATCAACATCTCCTACCCTATTGGTTTATTGATACCATTATTACCTTTTTCAGAAATAATATTTACTGTTTATTTATTTAGATAGAAAAAAATGTAATAACAAAATAGATATTTTTTTTAATAGAATCATCCATATTTATGATATATTATTAAATATTTATTTTTGTAGTACTCACTAGTAGTGTTATAATTAAAAGATTATATTATTTGATAATATTTTATTCATTTTACCAGTATATTATTATTTTATTATTTTGTTATTTTCGTACTGGTATATTTTAATTAAATATTTTTGTATTTTGATCTTTATTAATGAAAATAAATAATCTTCTGTGGAAAGGGTAATAACCAGGGTTAGTGTATAATTACCTCATTTTTTTTTAAATCATTGATTTGTATCAAAATTGAGTTTTTTTTAAATTAATCTTTTTTTTGCACGGTTTGTGCATTTCAATAGGTGAACAGTTAAAAATATAATGTAACTATAAAGTTAGCATGCTCTAATGTAGATAATTGTAAATAAGTAAAATAATTTTCTTTTCTTTAATTTTTTTTGTCCATCACATGGTACAGATACACCGATGTTTTAATGATTTATATTGTGATGTAAATCAGTTGATATAAATCATTTGAACACTGACAAAAACTGATATAAAAAGATATAAAAAATCAATTAAATTAAATAAATCATGATTTATATGATTTTTATTAAATCATTGATTTTTGATCTTTGATTTTAATCGTGATATATTCCAACCCTGGTAATAACTAATAAGTATATCATTTTACTTTCAGACTATGTGAAAACACTTACAATTTCGTTCTTTGATTAATCCACTGGTTATACAAATTTTGCACACCTGCGTTAATAATCTCTTATCCCACTTGTATTGTAAATAACAATTCATTAATGTTAACAAAATAATATTACCCAAGGAAATCGCAGCATTTCTGGTTTTGCCCAAAACATGGACAGACGGCAGACTAATTTGGTGTCTGAGATTCAATTTGTTAATAATTAACGTGATTCATGCTGTGTTCGACCTACCATGACTGCAAGGAAGTCGTAAATTTGCAAGGTTTTTGCAAAGCGATTGTGCAATTGAGCGTTTTACTATATTTATTTTATAGTACGCAAATCTACATTAAGACATAAGATGTAAGATAGATATAGATACAATAAATGATAACACTAATATGAAAATAATACAAAGAATGATTATAGATTTTCTTTCTCTGAAATGTCAAACCAATTATGTTTAGTAGTAATAACAATAATTTGTCTTGCCGCCTAAATTATTATTATTTCATTGCATTTCAAAAATCTGTAGTGTGTCATTATTTGCTTAATTTATTATTTGTAAACATACAAATTTCGTGCGATAAATATTTGCATCAAAACAATTCTATTGATAATAATTTTCATAATATTTATTAATTTTTATCTGCATATTTTTAATATGTTGCGGTTTCTAACACCCACATTAATAAATATAATATAAAATATGGCACATGCAATTTTATCATTAACCTCTACAAAAAATATATGCTACCAGTAAAACTTTTGAATTACAATAGCAATTATATTTTAATTTCTATAAGCATAGGCTAGAACCTAAACCGCAAGCAATCGATATCTTACATGCAACAGGTAAAATTTTGAGTATCGGTACTCTATTGAAATACTCTTACCCTACAAATTTACTTTTCAAATATCAATTTTCATTTACTTTGTACAAAGTTTATATAAAAAATATTGAAAAGATAGACAGACATCAACGTGTTCATTAAGTTCATCACGTGCTAATCAAGTGTTCATCAAGTGTTCATCAAGCTTTTGGCAAATATTGTAAGTTTTCCCAATGTATTCGGTTCGAAGGACCATGTGATGTCCACAGCTTATCTGTTGATTTGCTTGGGAATTGGTTTACGTAGCCTACATTTGATTAGTGATAAATAATGAAATAGTGTACAAATATCGATGATAATTATTTGAAATATTTAGCTACAATACAAGTTTATATCTATGAAGATATATGAGAATTCAATGTTTAGTTATTGAGCTATTGATTTTGCTTCAGACCGATCTAATGTGGTAACGATTTCCTAATGTAACCTGCCTGTGATAAGTAATAATGAAAAATTTATAGTATCAATATTAAATACATGTATGTAGTTATAGTATATAATACCATATTAGAATTTTAGGTAAACAATTAGGCTCGAATTTAATGTTTAATTATTGATTTATTAATGTTTCGTGCATTTTTTTAAATGTTAGTTAATATGTCAAATTTTGTAATACCAAGTTGCATATTGCAAAGTTTCCAAATATTGCTGCTCATTTTGTCAGTGATAAATGATGAACCAGCGTATCAATAGCAATGAAACTTCAGAGAAATATATCATTAATACAAAAACTTGTTTTCGTTCTTGTCTCTATATTTCCTCATTTAGGCTAAAACTCTCGCCTGCATTGAATCCCTGTTTGTCACCAAATTACGACCTTGTTCTGTTAATTAATGCTATGTTTTCAAACAGGTATAAATACAGTATTTACCAGCCAAGTAAATAAATTGTGAAATATTAATTCGAGGCAGGAAACTGAAGGTTTTTTCATATAGTATTGATCTCCCTAAATTGAATATATAATGTCCATGATCCAGGGATGAGCGATTATTGTACCACTTAATGCAAACTGGAATATGGTTGGTGTTAAGAAAACAATTGCCTAATTACAATCACAAAGTATTACATTTTATTACTTTAATAATATTTTCGTGATCACTTTCAAATCTTTATTTATTATATATTATTTAGTGTGACAATGTTTTGCCACACTGTGGCTTCTTCAGCTGAAGAATCTTGATCTTGATTAAATTAATGATTACTGTTATTTTAAAATAACTGTAAATATTAAATTATAATTTCATATTTAAAAAACATCAATTTCATGCAATTTCTTTTTGAAAATACAATTACAATACAATTTATTTTTTTCCCTTCTTTTTAACGTTTAAAAAAATTCTTTTTAACGAATTTAAAATAAAAATCTTCGGATGAAGTTTGTGCAAATGGAACATATTTTGCGAATTTTTTATATGAAATGTTTTATTTCATGCTTCAAATGAGTATCGAAATCTCTTATCAATCTCGTAGGTCTGTCCACATAAAATATGCATCAGTTCTGTTGAAATGTAAGTTCAGACAGATTACTATATTTTGAAAAGCCATCGTTCACAGTTTTCTGGAAACGTTTAGATGAGAAGCATGAACATATTTTGAAAAACCATCGTTTACATTTTACTGGAAACGTTTAGATGAGACACATTAATACATTTTGAAAAACCATTCTTTACATTTTACTGGAAACTGGAAAGGATAAATATATTTTGAAAAACCATCGGTTACATTTTTCTGGCAATGTAATATCTAGATAATATAAGCGCTAATAGTCATAGATGGCGATGCACTTAGAAACAAAAAATAAATATCTAGATAATATGTAATTTGCAAATACCTAGGTATTGCAAAATCCTGTTTTATTTTTCTGCCAAAAATTAAGAGATTATAGAATTTGCAAATATATCCTATTCCTAGAAACCAAGGTATTATAAAAGATGAAACTTTTTCATATTTTGCCAAAAGTTTGCAAGGTTGTTTACCACATATGTAGACGTTTTTTTTAAAATAATAAATAGACCACAGAAACCACTTACTTGAACAGTTAGTATTATCTATTGCCCACTAACAATTACTCGAGCTATCTTATCAGATAATATATGATATGAGTTCATTGTGTAATAACAGATTACATCGAAGCATTATGTAATTATTAGTTAAGTTAGATCACAATTGTGTGGCTGTGTGCAATTTTTTTACAAAAGATTAATTTTGTTTTGAAGATTGTATAATTAAATTCTTATCACTGCAATAAAAAAAAAAACAATGTTATCAGATATTTTCAAATTTTGCATCATTTTGATGCGAGTGTATCTACTTTAGATTTTTAGATTACAGCAATCTTTTAGACAGGCAAATTATTATATGATTTGAACAATTATTTAAAATTAACAATTTTTAGTGTATGAAAATTATGACACATACTATTATACATTTATATTATTATTTAATTTAAATATTATTAAACGTATTTCAAATTGTTAAACAACTTATATACCTATACACTGCAATTTATATGAATAGTTTCAACATTTATTATTATTGATGTGGTGAGAATTTTCTTTTCAATCATGACAATAAAAGTACCTACCTTGAAAATTATTGTTTTTGCCAAGTTTAATTTTCAAACAACTGTATATTTTGTACTTGACTCGGTAATTAGTTTTTATGATTTATATAAAATTTACTTAAATGCGTTTGGTCTAAAGGTCAAATGCAACTCTCATGCTCTCGTAGAAAATAAACCGATTTTAAGGTCAATAAAAGAAATGTTACCTTTAATAATAATCGGTTTGATTCGTGTGGTAAATGATCTAATTATATGCATGAATTATTTGATTACACAGTCAGATTTGATATTAAGTTTTTCCCTCACAGATACAAATAACTATAAAAGTTAGGAATTCAAGTGTGAATATTTCAATAATTATTAAATTTCAATAATTTAACACGATTCTGTCTAAAAATTATGAGTGCCATAATATTAAAATGCTTACTAACAAATTTTCAATTGTTTGTCAAATTTTGTATTATTTTGACTTAATTGACTGATTGTTATTGGCACAAATGCGGCGATTTAGAATATTATGTAGGTATTAAAATTTCAATTTTTCTGTTACAATTTAAAGATTTTTTTAAATTAATTAATCTTGCATAAACATTCAATTGTGTCGTCAAAGTTTCAATGAGTAAGTACTATCGTAATTGAAAGAGCTACTGTCAAATGTTCTATTATTTTTAATAAAATGTCCATTACTTTTTTTAAAGTAATTAACTTAATTGTACTGGCAATTTAATTGTTCTGAAATTTTAAATTTGTTACGCCTAAATTTCAAACGATTATGTCAAAAAATTAATAAGTCTTGTGATATGAAAATGCTTACTACCAAATATTCAATTGTATCTGACAAAATTTTGAACAATAAAAAAAAGATTATGTTCTGTTACTTTAATATTAATTAAGTTGCTATTATCTTTATTAAGTATATTGATTGTTTGTATCGGCATTTCAATCGTTCTCAAATTCTAAATTTATTGTGCCTAAATTTGAAACGATTCTGTAAAAATATTAATGAGTACTGTCATATTAAAATGCTTACTACTTAATTTTCAATTGTTTATGTCAACAATTGTATAATATTGACTTAACATTTAAAACAAAAATATTATTCCTCCCTAAACTTGCTATGCGATAAAATTTCTCAAATTCCAATCCAAATATCAATTCCAAAATTACTTATACCAAACCTATTAAAATCTAAATAATGAGTCATTACTTACTGCTATAATTAATATAAGTAGTGTAAAACTTTCTATTATTTCTAACAAAATTCCAATTATTTTTATCATGAATTCAATCATTTTTACCAAGAGTTTTTGTACAAATTTGCTTTTGACTAAATTGACAATTGAAAAAAAATTAATTATTCTTATAAAAACTTGCTATTGTCTGTCAAAAAATTAATTTACATTCTGTCAAAATTAATTGAGTTACCGTAAATTTTTTCAACAAAATTTCAATTAATTTTCCCAATATTTCAATTATTCTGTGAAATTTTAACAATTTAGCTATGGCTATAAAGCTATAAATTAGCTGTTTGGTGATATATTTTTTGGAGTTTTGGAGTTTGGAGGATGTTAATCTTACAAATGAAAATCTGCATAAACTTTTGAATAACTAGAGACGTTTGATATTCTTCAGAATTGTGTATGTTGTTCTTATTGAAGCTGTGTGAAAAATCTATCAAATGAAAATCTGCATAAACTTTTGAAAAACTGATGACGATTGATATTCTTTAGATTTACTTATGTTGTTGTTATTGAAGCTGACTATAAATTAGATCTTTGGCAATGTTTGAAATCTTCGTGAATTTTAATTATTTTAAAATGTTTTGAATAATTGATATCGTTCAGAAGTTGTTTGTTCTAATGATTTCAAAAATTCTGCAGATTCTTTTGAAATACTTGATTATGTTTAAAATTTCTCAAATCTTCTAACCTTGTTGTGATTAAAGGTCGCCAAGAGAAAATTCTGTTTTGAAAAACATCTGTTTGGATGGCTACTTGTCTAGTTATCCATCTGTCTGGTTCTGCTTGTCTGTTGTGGATCTGTCTGGATGACTACTTATCTGAATATCTATTTATCTACGTATCTGCTTGTCTGGGTATTCATTTGTTTGGATGTCTACTTGTCTGGTTTATTATTTGTTTAGTTGCTTACTTATCTCGTTGTCCATCTGTCTGGGGTTTGCCAACCAATCCTTAACTAACCTAACCTAACTGTCAGAATTAAAATAATTACTGTCAATGTTTAACAAAATTTCAATTATTTTTGCCAATAAGTATTTCAATGGTTCTGTGTATTTTCAACAATTTCGCTATGGCTAGAAGGCTAAAAATTAGCTCTTTGGTGATGTATTTATAAGGATGACATTCAGAATTTATATGTTGTTGGTTCTAATCTTTCATAAAAATATTTTCAGTTTTTTTTTTAAAACTTGTTTATGTTTGAAGTGTTTCATATCTTCTAACGTTGTTGCCATTAAATGCTGCCTAAAGTAAATGAACTTTGTGTGAGAATAATTCTAGTGTATGCATAAATATAGATTACTTGGAAGTTCCGATGACCATATTAATAAATATTTATCATAATATTTAGACAAACATATACGCATTGGCCGGTCTAACCTTTGGCCGTGAATTCCCAAACACGAGCATCTTTTTTATTTTTACGTAAAGATTACTTAAGCATTTTCACTGATTTCGTAATTCCACTTTCTTCAAGGTCATTAAAGTTGTTAATTTGATTAAATTGTCTGCGTAACTAATTTAATTAGGCAATTGGAGACTCACAGAAGTTTAAATTAAAGAAAATTAAAACACATTTATAATTAAAAACAACATAAATAAAATATTAGTTAAATTTGAATGCAAATTTTTCGATCCCACAATGTAAATTAATAATGAAGACTGATTAATACAATAAATCTTTTTGCTTGGTTGTTGTGTTTTGTTTGCTTGTTTGTTTTTTCTTTCTTGATTCTTCTTGATCTTGATCTTGATTCTGATTACCGTCTAGAAAATAGCAACACGAATAAATCAGATTGTGTTTAACGTATCCATTTGGAATTTTTAGTTCGTGGAAACTGATGGCTACAAAAAAGTTAAAGCTTTTATACAAAATAAAAAAGTAAAAACTTTTATACAAAATAAAACATTGGTTAGATCAATAAACTTAACGTATTCAAATTTGATTTTTTTTAAATTCATAATTAAAATGTATGAAATTAAATAACGCAATTTTTTTATTTTCGAAAAATTGTATATTGTTCACGACAATTGTTTCGCAACACTGTGGCTTTTCTTCATCTGAAAAAGCCACAGTGTGGCGAGACAATTGTCACGAACAACAAAATTTTCAAAAATTAAAAAAGTACGTTATTTTATTTCATACATCAAAATAATGAATTTAAAACTTTTATACAAACATCAGAATGTATCATACAACTCGATACAATGGAAGAGGTGAAACAAAACTTGTTTATTTGTGACAAAGCTCTTTCATCACTTTTGTTTTTAATAGACTACTTTTGTTTTTCGATTGCGGTTATAACACTGTAAGCGTTGAGCTTATAGATGTTCTGTTGCGCATATAGATGTGTATTACCACGTAGAAACCGTCACAAATATCCTGTTGAGCAAAAACACTGTAATTTGTTCTTTACAATTTTATATTATAGTACTTCTCCTTCGACTTATATTGATTATTAATGAGAGAGAATTACAAATCGCCAATTAAGTACTGAAGATGCGATTTCTAATTTTCTACACTCCATCCTGGTAATTAAACGTATTAAATTTTAGACTTCTTTCATTCTGCTATCAAGTGGTCGCAAATTTATCATTAATAAAAAAGGTAAAGTGTAAATACCAACTCACCTTGATTTGATAACCTAAAGCCTTTGAACTCGTGCATATTTAAATGTGTATTATATTTGTATGCACTGCAGGACTACGTGATAAGTTACTCTCGGCCCACAGTAATACATTGCCACTTATTGTAAAGCATTTCTCACGCCATGACGTATATTTCAATATATAAAGCGAATACATAAATCAATAATTATTGTGTCTACGCGCAGAATTGTATGTGAACTCGATTATGCGAATGCGTCTTATGCAAATGTACTTGCTTGCTGTAAAAATATTATACGTTGTACTTTCTAAAATAAAAAAATACTAATGCACAAATCATGCATACTGTGGTGATAAGGTTTGGAACATAATTCGTAATTGCTGTGTTTTATGTTTTTAAGAAAATAGTGCCGAGTAAATTCCAAATTTGCATTTCTTTTTATATTTCCAAATTTTACAAATTTAACCATTGTTTTCTAGCAGCTATGTGTATTTGAAATTTTTGAAACTATGGCTAACTATGTATGGTAACTATGGTTACCATAGTAGCTATGGTTAGTATTGATAACTATGGTTAGCGTGGTAACTGTGGTTACGATGGTAACTATGGTAATGTATGGTAACTATGGCTAAACCGGTCCAAACTTTCATTAATTGATGATTTCAATTGTAATCAACTTCACATCGCAAATCCATTCAGTGAATCATCATTGATGATTTTAGAAACGTACGAAGAGTGTTTAATCTTATGCCATTTAAGTTTGGCACAACTGCAGTAATATCTTTATAGCAGTAGGGACATTAACAGGCTAATTATTTCGTTCATTATCATTGTGGCATAATTAATGATTATAATCATTAATTATTTTATTATTATTTTTATTACCATTTTTATTATTGTATTAAACTTATGTTGTAGCCCATTTTCATTATCTTCGCTCCCTCAAGACTTCCTTTAATCACAAGAAGTGTGAATAATTCTTCTTCTATTGATTCGTTCATGACACTTATTTTATTATCATTAATTATTTTACTATTATTTCTATCACCATTTTTTATTATTGTATTATACTTATGTTGTAGCCCATTTTCTTTATCTTTGCTCCACCAAGACTTCTTTTAACCATAAGTGTGGCTTCCTACTTTATTGTAAGATTTGTATCGCTTATTTTTTGAACCAATATATAAGAAGTTACAGTACTGCAAGAAATTTATAAAGTAATGCAAATTATTAATTTCCTATTTCGTATTATTATTAACGAATGCAAATTCTCAGAGACGGTGTCAATGTTAGCCACTCATGTTTCATTTCCGGGTGATTGTCGTGTGTTTTTGCTGACTTTTGCATGCTTCCGTTGCCTGTCTGTGAATTTCCACTACAATTGTAAGTGTTAAATGCCCCAGAGAAGACATACACAGAAATGTTATTGGTGTTAATTGCCCGCATTGTTTCACTGCCTCTTCGCTTTTTAACTCGTAGGTTAGGAAATTGCTTCATGGGATTCACATTAATGCTATCTTCTCATGTTGTAGTCTTCTCAGTAATTTCGCGAGTAACTTTTATGTAATTATATTTTGGACACATTCTCAATGGTATCTTCTCGCGTTGTAGTTTTCGCAGAAATTTCACTAGTAACTTTTATGTAATTATATGTTGAACACCTTCTCAATGGTATCTTCTCGTGTTTGTAGTCTTCTTAGTAATTATATGAGTAACTTATGTGATTCTATTTTGGACAACTCCTTAAGGACAACTCGTTTTCACCTGTTGGGTTTAATGAGTTGTCCGGATCTGGATCCGGATTTTGGACATCTCGAAATGTCCAAAATTTTAGGCATTTGTGTATTTTCTCAGTAATTTTACGCGTACCTTTTGTGATTCTATTTTGGACAAATCCTTAAGGACAACTAGTTTTGACCTGTTGGGTTTCATGAGTTGTCCGGATCCGTATTTTGGACATCTCGAGGTGTCCTAAATTTTGCGCATCTTCTTCATAAGGTCAAATGGTTTTGACCTTTGGGTCTCATAATTTTAGAGCTGCCTATGAATTAAGCCGTTTGAAATAAAAATTTAAAAAATTAAAACTAATTTGAAATTGGTTGTTATTTAAAAAAAACAAAATTTCATTACCAACTGTCTTGTTTATGGCAAACATCTAGACAAATTAATGCCAAAGGCGTGCATTTATGAATTAACACCTTAAAAAAAACCTAATTTATCCTAAGCTAAGCTAAGCCTAAATTAAATTATGTACATTTTTTCCATAAATAAGACAGTTTTATACCAAATTTTGGAAAAAAATTTTTTAAATCAAATTAGTAGATTAGATTTTTTAAACGTGTTAATGGTTAATGCTAAGATGTTACACTTCAAAAAAATCCGAGTTTTGTCAACATTTTCCAATATCCTATATAAATTATGTTAGAATGTTAGAATTAGAAATAATCAAGAAATTTTCAAAATACGAACGAATGTACATGAAATCTATGTTATTGGTAAAACAAAATCAAAAATTTGGGTACTTACCAATTTAAAAAGTGTAAAAGTACACATTTTCTCAAAAAAATTCAATATTCTACATAAATTATGTTAGAGTCCAATAAAAAATTAATGACATTTTCACCAATGTGCACTAAAATTTTATTTTTGGTGAAACGAAATCAAATATTTAATCAAATTTCATTACAAATAATGAAAAATATGAAGTTTGAGATTATCTTTAACTTTTTCAATATATATTTAAAGTACCTGTCTATAATATGCGAGAAATCATTTATACAAACCAATTTTTTATAAGAATAATGATGATAATCTCAAACTGCATATTTTACATTATTTGTGATGAAATTTAGCTAGATGTTTTATTTTGTTTTACGAAAAACAAAAATTTAGTGCAAATTAGTGAAATCTTGATTTTTCATTGCACTCGAGCATTATGTAGAATATTGATAATGTTTGAGAAAATGTATATTTTTTCATAACAGAAGTTATGTATTTGTATACGTTCCCTAAAATTTACTAAGGTTTTGGTAAAAATTACTTAAATATTCTTAACTATTTGATATAAAGTGGAATTTTATTTCAGAGAATTTGCATTTATTAACAAACGATTGATTAACGAGAGTTTTTGAATTCTTAATCCTAAGTGGAATGTAAAGTACAGTATTTAAACTTAAACATTTTTTGTAATTTTTTCATTATTCCTGACAGAATTGGTATGGATTTTATGATTAACATCTTAATTATGATTAACAACATTCTCATTTTTGTGAATCTTTAAATGTGATATAGTTCGTTGAAAATTGGTTGAGATTTTCGTTTAACTCTAACTTTAACATAACTTATGTAGAATATTGGAAAATTTTGACAAAACGTGGAATTCTTCATCAGAGTATATACACTACTCAAAATAGTTATCGCATATTTTTTATTTTTTATTTCTAACTACAAACACGAATCATATCGGCAACTTCAAAGAAATATGAGTGGTATTTTTTCGAATATGCGATCATTCTTTTGAGTAGTGTATATACACTACTACACTACTACAAACACGAATCATATCGGCAACTTCAAAGAAATAATAGTGGTGTTTTTTTCGAATATGCGATCATTCTTTTGAGTACTGTATATACACTACTCAAAAGAATTATTTACATACATATATATTGCATATGTATGTAAATACATACGTTTGCTACGGTTTACATTATTTTTGGTAAAAATTAGTTAAAATTTCCCCTTTTTGCGTTTTTCGTCCACAAAATTTGTATTTTAGAAAAAGTTGATTCCAATAAGACGTCATTTGTTATTGAAATAAATTGTCAATGTGTGTGCTCACGTATGCAGCATATCTATACAGATATCTATTATTCAAACATTTCTATTTATCGAAACTTCACACTTGAGCAAGAAGTGCACAGCTTCAAGGCCACCAGCATTTCCGTTTTATCTAAAGTGTGTAGTATTGATTAAAATCGTAATAAAAACGCAATTACTATTATGTAATAGCCCATCCTGTACTTTCTGACTACTTACAACCGATGAGAAATGTATTTATGGACCTACAGGTTGTTGTATGTAGTTTTATTGTTGTATATTGTATGTTGGAAATAAAGGGTGCCTCAAAGGAAGTTTGCCTTTTAATCTTCGTGTTATTTCCGTTGAAAAATATTTCAAAATCGAGATTTTTGTATTTTGAAATATTTTAAGATTACAATGCTTTTGTAATTTGTAATTGTACAATTGCAAACGCAATGTCATTAATCTGAATTATTTGCGGAAGTGGTATTTATTTTCTTTCGTTCCTACTTTTAGTACCATCGAATGGGATTATAACAGTTGTCGCAATTGCAAAATTTAACAGATTTGGATGTTTGTAATTGATTTTTTTTATAGATTTAGACAGTTTTAATAGAAAATTTAACAAAACTTACATTTTTTTTACTAAAAGAAGCAGACTCTAACTGCAACTGTCCAAATCTGTCAAGCTTTCGTCCGAAATAGTCAAATTCTGTCAAATTTTCAATTGCAACGGTCACAGCAGTTGAAAATTTTACAGGATTTAACTATTTCAGTGGAACGTATGGCAGATTGGACAGTTGCAGTTAAGTTGCAGATTTACAGAAAAAATTGACATATATTTCTTTGCAGTTCAAAATTCGACAGATTCTGCTTCTTTCAGTCACACTTACACGTATTTTCACACGTATAACAAATGACACATTCTGGGGGAAAACACATGACAGATTCTGGGGGAGAACAAATGACAGTTTGTGGGGGAAAACAAATGGCATATTCTGGGGGTAAAACAAATGACAGATTCGGGGAGCAGCAGTTGCAAAATTTACAAGCCTTTTTCAGTTGTGTTTGAATTTTTTGAAGATTGCGGATCTGTTCAGAAATCTGAATTGCTTGTAGAACTGGTAACTATTTTATTTCGTTTCAACTTTTAGTACCTCGAATTAATCATTTACGATGCATGTAAAGTACTTTGGCAAACATCTCCCATTCGACTTATCAATGAAACGATATAAATAAGATATGGGTTGAACAAATATTGATGTGTGTGTAGTGTTATGGTTCTTCTGCAAACATACGTGCAGTTCATCATCGGGGAAATCTGATTATTTACGCACATTTGTCATAGTATGACCCAATAGGATATTACAAGGAGTCGTTTGTCGTTGCTGCAACGGGATCTAGGCCTAATCTGAAGAGGAGATATGGAGGAAAAAACTGCAAGGATTCAAATATCCTTACCTACGTGACCAAGTGCACGTTCTCGTCTCGTACCACGTGGTATCGATTAACGGTGGCGCCGGCGCCTTCGCATTTGTAACAACGGCAGGACGATTATATAACAATTGGAACATCTCTGGCCATAATCACTCATTGGGCTATTAATAATTCCGTCCGTCCTAATGAATCCGACAAAAGCTCAATTGTGTTGGTCACCAAATCGATTTCGTAAGAGAGCACATTGGCTCGATTCATCAATAGTTTATCCTTGGCCGGCACATTCTGACTACAGTATGCGATTTTGTTTACTTCTGACATATTTGAGTTCCACAAATAATTGGACGTGACGTCAGGTGACCAATACCTGATTAAATTATGAGTAATTGTTATGGAAAATTTGTATAATTATTTATAAAATAATTGAATTCAACAAATGGTAATAATATAGATAAGAAAATGTTGCGTCAGTTATATAATAAGTATTTTAAATCAAAAGTAAATAAAATGGAATTGTTATTGAAAAATAGTTAATTGTATATAATCATTTAATTACAAATGCTAATAACAGAAATATTGAAGTCTTACGTCAGTTATTTAATATTGTAACAATTTATATAAACTAAGTGTAAATAAAAACCTTGATATACGTTTCACCTTTTTATTTATCAATTGACTATAATTGATAAAATATGATCACAAATTTATGATTTTGTTAAATTTAAAATACATTTTCGTTTTCAACAGTAAGAGTACATTTATGAGCTATAATGTATAGGGCATAATTTTGGCATTATAGTCACATTAAGTAAATTACAAAAAATAGTCATCTCTGTTTGTTAAAATTATGATAAGTTTATATTATCTTCAAATAATGAGTGCTTACAGCTACAATATTTGTTTTTGGTTTTATGGAAGTGCACATACAAATGTTATTCTTATTCTTATTTTGCCTTGACTACGTGACCAAATGCACGTTTTCCCTCGCACCACGTGGTATCGATTGACATTAGCGCCGGCGCCCAGTAAGCGCCAGGACCCCCTCCACTGATCCATTACCCGCCACTGATTTTTGCAAACGTAAGTTTTGTTATTGTAATATTAGCTGGAGACATAACAAATAAAGTAGGTGTAGGTAAGTTTTTGTACAATATGAGGAATACATTTTCAATATCGTTGATATCTGTATAGAACAGGGATTGGCAACTTTTTTAGTTGGTAGGCAAATTGAATAATTTTATCCTGTATTTGACTCATGTTCAGGTAATTAGACTATTCAGTAAAAAAAAGTGTACTTCCTCAATTAAAATTTTTAATTGCTTTTGGAACCGGTTTCGGCCAATTAATTGGCTATCATCAGGCACAATTGTCTAAAACTAAAAACTGTATTTTCCTGGTATGTGACACATATTGTAAATTAATTTGTAGGTTTCTGTGTATTTATCTTGTATCATCTTGAACTTATTACAAGTAGCGTTTGTGAATAATTTTACTTTCATTTGCGTAGTGAAAGAAAGTATTGTAATTTTCGAAATCGAGTTATTTGCTGAAATATCAATTTCCGTTGTTCAATTTGCAGTATAACAATTTGTTTGTAGTGATTATTAAATACAATTATTAAGGAAAGGTGTCTAATTTTGAAATATTTCTGCCAAATTTTGTCAACATTGTAATGTTAGTGATCAAGTTTCGAAGATTGTTTTGAATTTTCAAAGTTTTCTACAAAACCTTATACATAATAACATATACAATAAAAACACAAAATATAAATTTTATTTCACAAAATTCTCATTGATTTCTGCACATTTTTTTAATCATTACTCACAAATTTTTAATAATTCTGTCAATATTTAATTTATTATGCCAAAATTTCAATTATTACTGTCAAAATTTCTACTTTTTATTTGCTTATGCAATTCTTCGCTCTTCGCTATAAATATTCTAAAGTTTTTTTTTAACTATATAAATTGAAATGATAACGAAATTTCATTTAATTTAATTGGGTCAAAATTATTTTTACGTTTTTCTGCTTAGGCGATTAACTGTGCGGTAGATTACAAATACGGATTGCTGCTTGAGTCAATATCAACATTTATTTTAGTAGAAACTCATCAAACTATTATAAACAAAATCTGAGCCGTTGAAAAGCAGACTGGTATAAGCTTTTTTTCATAGATTTTCCTCAACTTACATAATTTCTTTGTTGCACTTGGATCAATTTTCTGCGTTTTGTATTACTTTTTTATTACACTTTTATCACTTTCATTAAGGGTTCTAGATGTATTAACAAATCATTTAATTCAATTTTTAGACAATTGGGCAACTTTTCAGAAACTTGTGGTAGGCTTTATAAAATTAAAAATGTGCAACTCGTGATTATCAACTCAATAATTGATATTTTCTGCGATATTTAAATTTTTTAATACATTTTCTGTAACTGTAACGGTTTTTATTTTCTTTTAGTTACTTCCTATGTTATTATAAAATTTTCTGAAATCTGAACACACACTTTATGGACATACGGGTATTCAATACAACAGATGTCTCTATTTGTCCATCTACATTTAAAGGATAAATATTTCGTTAAATTGCTCCTAAGTTTAATTCATAAGTTTACTTTACTCGACTTCAATACACAATTTTTGTGATGTACAATGATCACTGTTTTTTTTTTTTTAATTATTCGTCGCAATTTTTCATTTCTGTCATAACTTAATTTATTATGCAAAAATTTCAATTATTACTGTCAAAATTTCAATGATTACTATAATTTCTTTAATTATTCCTCACAAATTTTCAATTATTCTATCAAATTTTTTAATGATTACTGACATTTTTCAACTATTTAAGTTCTTGGGCGTAGTTGTATACAGTTCGATAATTTTTAACCAGTAGTCTCTATGAATTTTCAATGATTGTTGACAACATTTACATTATATTCTAAATTATCAAAGATGACCATCAAATTTTCAATTATTATTGTAAAATTTTCATCATTCATTTAATTCCATAATCAAAATTGTAATATTTCGTCGGCTCAATTTTACAAGATTGCATCTAAATTTTTTGTAAATTTGAGGATGAGGATTTTAAATATGTTGGCTATTACAGAATGTGACCTATTATGCACTGTAATTAAACTCATATAGCACACATAGCATAGCACCCTGTAATACTATAAACCTTAAAACTGAATAAATGTTACTTGCAACCTTGTAATAAATATAAATAAAATAAATACTAAGTTGACGATTTATTGCCAAATTTTGAATTATTCCGTAAATTTTGCAAAGGTTAACTCTAAATTTTCAATGATTGCTGAAAGCATTTACAATATTTTCTAAATAATTAATCATGACCATCAAATTTTCAATAATTATTGTAAAATTTTCATTTATTACCGTCAAAATTGTAATATTATTTCCAAATTTTTAATTATTCTGATAAATTTGGAAAGGTTATTGTTGAAGTTTCAAAGATTGCCGTTAAATGTTCAATAATTTCTGTAAAAAATTTCTGTTAGTACGTATGCCAAAATTTCAATTATTACCGTTTTTATTTTTTTACTGTTTCTGGCGGATTTTCAATTATCTGCGAACATTTCATTCATCACTATTACAATTTTATTGACCACAATCAAATTTTCAATGATTAGAGAGATTTTCAACTATTATTATTATTTTATTTTTTTACCGTTTCTGACGGATTTTCAATTATCTGTGAATATTTCATTGATCACTATTAAAATTTTATTGACCACAATCAAATTTTCAATGACAGAGATTTTCAAGTATTCTGTGAAAATGTCATTGTTCACTTAACATTTCACTGGTTACTCTTAAAATTTCAATTATTACTGTTAAATTTTAAAATATTTCTGTCAAATTTTAAATTATTTTGTCACCATTAATATGCTATTGTTTAAGCTTCAAATATTGCTCTCAAGTTTTCAAGTGTTGCTGGTAGAATTTTTGTAAAAATGTTATTAAATATTTTACAAGTAATGAAAGTGTAATAAAAACAACCGTAGAAAATTGCAGAAAATTGCATATTCAAATTGCAGAAAATGTAAATTTCGAAAAATATCTACATTACAAATGTCAAA
Organism: Othius punctulatus; assembly: GCA_951805005.1. Taxonomy (NCBI): domain Eukaryota; kingdom Metazoa; phylum Arthropoda; class Insecta; order Coleoptera; family Staphylinidae; genus Othius; species Othius punctulatus. Next base: position 93,901,804 of record OX638138.1, read on the forward strand.
CGTTGCAGATAGAATTTTCGTGAAAATATTATTATTGAATGTACACGCTAAAACAAAACCACACTAGTGAAAACACTAATAAACGCTAATAAATGTGTAATGAAATAAATCAAAAAATTGCAAAAAATTTGTTCAAACTGTAGAAAATTTCAAAATCGTAGATAATGTATGCGAGTTGCAGAAAATATAATAATAACATCAGAAGCTATAACTAAAAACGCTTTAAAACTAAATACTACAAGTTGCAGACATTTTTCTAACAATGTTTCAGAATTCAGAAAACAATTAGTCTAGAAAAACTTATTAAAAGAGCAGAAAAACAATGAAACCAAAAGAAAACGAAAAAATTGCAAATACAAATAAACATACAAATTACATAAAATTTCTATTAGTATGCCAACGTTTTAATTATTGCTGCACCTTTGTACTTTTTAATATTTCATTGATCACTATTAGAATTTAGTTGGTCACTATTAAAATTTCATTGAGCACTACCAAAATATCAATGGCAACTGTTAATTTGTAAAATATCTCTGTCAAATTTTGAATTATTTTGTCAAATGTTACTGTTCAAATATCAAAAATTACTGTAAAGTTTTTAATAATTTCTATTAAAACATAAATTATTTGCTAAATTTCTATAATTTCTCTCAAAATTTCAATGATTGATTAATGATAGGTACTGCATTTTTTAGTTATTTTTCACAAATTTTGAATGCTGTGTAAGTAGGTACACTATAATCATCCGATAGATTGATTCGGCAACAATAGAAATCATTAGTTTATTAGTACGAAATTCATGATGATTATGAAATTGTAGACAATTGTTCATCAATCATCTATAAGTTTGGATCATTATTGTTATTTTGGCATTTATTGTTATAATAATTGTGGAAAACTAATGATTCCCCTTTGTATATAATTTAGATTGTAGGGTGGGTGGATGGTCACACTATAATCATCCCCTAGTTTGATCCAACAACAATAAAATCATTAATTTATTAGTTTGAAAGTATAAATTTGCAGAATATTTAAAATTATGGGGCCGGAAATTAGCTACAGCAGTAAAACTAGGCAGCAATTAAATTAATAAATAATAATAATATTTATAAAGATGGGAAAGTGTTTAATAATTAACATTCAATTTATATCGAACACATGCCGAATGCAACATTTATGAGAGCAGCAGGTTGATCATTCCTGATATAGAGCACTGACAAATTAAATGAAGTCAATAAAACTTTTTATTAATTTCTATTACTATAATTGTTATTAATTAATTAGCATTTAAATAATTCTAAATCTCTTGTATTTTCAAAAATTCTAAAAACCCCGTGTTTAATTTTTCAATTTTCAAACACTTGCAGTTGGTTATTTATAGTTTTTTCTTTGTTACAGACTTGGCAGTAGCAGTCAGTGGCCAGATCAAAATTTTAAACTTCAATGGCACCTCAATAGACGCAGCTACACCGGAACTCCAAAAGCTCAAGGCGATCACCTATGATTACAAGAGAAAACAGTTCCTTGCCAGTGAGACCTACAATAAGAATGACACAATCTATTCACTTCAACTTTCCAAAGAGACTGATGTTACCCCACTTATTAAGGATCTTCCAGACGATATACAGGTACTTAATTTAAACCCCAAAATTACATGCAAATAGTTTCTGTTGTGAGCTGTACTAAAAGTTTCTCTCTTCATTAAAGCCCCAAACTTACATGCACATAGTTTCTGGTATGAGCTGTACTAAAAGTCTCTCTCTTCATTGAAGCCCAATAATTACATGCATAAAGTTTCTGTTAAGAGCTGTACTTCTGTTATGATCTGAGAAACTAAAAGTCTGTACTATGAGCTGTACTAAAAGTTTCTCTCTTAATTGAAGCCCCAAATTTACATTCCTGACTGATAAGTTCTCTACCAAGAGTTGTACTAAGAGTTTCTCTCTTTTTAGGGAATAGCTGTAGATCCAATTAATGATGTCTTCTATTGGACAGACAAAATCACCAAGACCATTAAGTATAAGTCACTGAAAGACGGCAACACGACTTCAAAGATTTTATTTCAGTTTGAAAATGAGAAGCCACAAGATATTGTAGTTGATAGTTGTAATAGGTAAGCAATTATATGAATGAATCAATTTAATTCCATCTCACTTCCAGCCTTACTACTGGTAATATTGTTGCAAATGTCAACCTTCCCAAAATACGGAAAAATAGATTGCCTTGTCTATAAATTTACTACCCAATTACTACTTTACTTAACGTACTTATCAAATATTAACTTACTTACTTATTTACTTACTTACTTACTTACTTACTTACATACTTACTTACTTACTTACTTATTTACTTGCTTACTTACTTTATGTGGATACATGTAGCAAAATTAGAACACCTTAAAATAAAAGTATCATACCTTATTCTATTAGAATAATAATTTTTTCTAGTTTACTACTTAATTACTACTTTACTGTACTTATTAACTTACTTACTTATACTTTACTTAAACTTTACTTAGTTTTATTTTTGCTACTTTTAGGAATAGGCTTTATTGTAATGCCACTAAAACTCAACCATTTTGTAATTCAAACATATTCCATTGTCTATAATGTTATTTTATTCTTTTAGGAAGCTTTATTGGACAAATTCGGAAATGGAAAAGGCGACGATAGACAGCGCCACGTTGGACGGCAAGAACCACACGATACTGGTGCAAAAGGGCCTGTTCATGCCCATGGGCATAGCCCTGGATCAAGCCAGACAAAAATTGTACTGGGCGGAAGTGAAGTCGGGAATCTATTTCTCAATCGGCAGCATAAATCTGGACGGAACTGACAGAAGAACAATCCTCTCAGGAACGCACCAGAGACCTTTCGGTCTGGCGGTCGACGGTGACTACTTATATTGGACCGACATAACCAGCCAAGCCTTGTGGAGAAAAAACCTTGAAGACTCGAGCCAATTTGAGACGATAGTATCGTTCAAGGAGCCACCGTACGGTCTGGTAACGAGAAACATGGGGTTTTCGGCGGAACCGGACTGCAGTAAATTGGGACAAGTAGTACCTAAAAGTAACGATGTACTTACGTATAAGGACAAGACTTGTACCAGTTGCTTGAACAACGGAAACTTAACTAAAGATTGCAACTGCATATGCCCGTTGGGCTTCATCGGTGATCGGTGCGAAACGAGCGTATGCCCCACTAACTACTGTGTTCACGGCAAGTGCTTGCCAATGTCTTCGGGCTCCCCCCGCTGTTACTGCGCCGCCGGTTACATCGGCAAAAAATGTGAGAAAAATCTATGTGATAGTTATTGTTTAAACGGTGGCCTTTGTACATACCAGTATGACGACGCGGAATGTGCCTGTTTGCACGGCTATACAGGAAACCGATGTGAAGTGCCGAGCAGCTTAAATTTGTCCGAAAGTAACGATTACGAATGCAAAGACGGCTCGGCCAGTTGCAGCAACATGAACGGCACGAAATCGAGCAAGCTAATAAGGCTCACGTGGAACGAGTTCCTGTCGCAGGATGGAGTCACGAGGTTCCAGGATCCCCTGTTTAACGTACTGTTGTGCGCTATAGTTGTGCTGGGATTCGCGATAATTTCGTTGATCTCGTACCTGAAAGTCACAAAGAGGACGCGCGTGAAAAAGCGCATCATCGTTAACAAGAACATCACCCCCTTATCGTGCGCACCACAGCCCATAACGCAGTGCGAAATTACAATCGAGAACTGTTGCAATATGAATCTTTGTGAAACGGTTAGTTACAAATTATTTTAGTGTTTCAGTTGTTATAATCGTTTTATTTTTTGCAGCCATGCTTCGAGCCACCAAACGTAATAAACTTCAGTGGATCCGAGAAGGACGAGAAGAAAACCCTGTTACTTAACATGGAACACAACGGAGATGACTTATATTAATAGTAAATTACCTAAAGGAGTGGCTGTGACTAAAGTATTACATTTTGTTTACATGTACTTGCTGCTCTAATCTCGACCCTTTTATCAACGAGAATTTACAAATTGTAAATACGGTGTATATTTCATCTTGTGTTCAGGATATCATTAATTAAGATTAATATATCAGGTGCTCGAATATCTATTATAATTCATATCATCCATTTATTTAACAGCAGCAACATGACAATTGCCGCATATTTTATATTAAAATATGTACTTAATTTATTTCGTGTTAGGTAATTATACTTAAATCTTTTGTTACGTTCTTAAGTTACTTATAACCAAAGAATTGCGAGTTTACTTAAAATTGATTTTTTTCATCGGCAACATCGGGTGTGATAAATAAGTGCTACCCATTGCGTCGGGATAACAGTCTTAACGTGTAATTACGTTTGTTATTTAAGTTTAGTTTATCAGTTCAATTGTTTTCTGAATGGAACACCAATTTTTGTTTTATTTTTGTAGGAGGAATTTCCTTATGAAATGTGATAATTTTATATTTATATAACTGTACAAAATGAAATTATTATTTTGTTCAATCACTCTTTTAATCGTTCTCCCACATTTCCATTGTTCCAAACTCAAATACTGAATTGCAAAATATATTCTACTGGGTGGACTTTTTGTCCAAATTGAAGGAAATTTAATTAGAAGTTGCCCCTATAATTAAAAATGTTAGAGGTTTCAGAAATATGACAAAAATGTTTAATAGTTTTATGTGGAAAAAACTTTTTTCAATTTAATTTTGAATTGTTGATCATTTTCGTCAAAATCCTATAAAAGTAGATATTTTGATTTCCAAGGGATAGTTCTAATAAAGATCCAAAAGCTCATCCGGTTGAAATACTATAAAAATATCTACTATTAATATATAATAAGGAAAAATGAACTATTTGTAGAATCAAGAAGATTGGTAAAGATTCTACTCCGAAATGGAGCAATAGAAAATAAGCTATGGATGCAGTAGGGAGCTCAATTTATAGTATTGCAATGAATTTATATTTTAATTATTAATCTTTCTTTGAATATTGCATCGCTCAAAGTTGCCAGTTCTGATTGTTACTAGCTGAGCCTGGAAAACTCCAACTCTTGCACGAAGAAAGCAACATTTCTGGGTTATTTCTGTCCACCCTGTATAACTACAAAATGCTACTCTTCGCACTCAATCAGATCTCTTCTTTAATCTACATAGTAAATACATAAAAGTCGATCAATAATTTAATAATAATTTAATGTAAATGTATTCTGCACTCTCAGGATAATTAATTTATACCTCACAAATGTGAACCATAAATTGCTTTTCAATCTATACACTTATTAAATAATAATAAGTAAATAATCAATTAAAATTTACTGAGTTATTTCAAATGTTATAATTCAAACGAGAATTATTGTTATTTTATAACAGGCAACCAAGACTACTATTATGTGTATACTTGGTTACCTAGAGAATCGATGGATGGCGACGCCAGCCCAGAAACCATTGAACTTTATAGCTATGATTTAAACCGTGATCAATTGAAAAACCGATTACGTAGGGATTATGGGGCACGTTTTTAACTACGTATAGCATCATTTGTAGTCAATAATATTGTGCAGATATTGATTTATAACACAATTAAAAGTGTACTTAAACCCAGGCAACTAAATGTACATATTGGCCAACTTTTTTTTTAATTTTTCGTTTGAATTTAGATAGCAGTTCTGTAGATTTTTCCCTCCAGAATCCGAATCTGCAAGAATAAAGTATCGCAAATGTATAATAACGTCAGAATTTTTTTTTTCCAAACAGGCATACATTTTCAAAATGACTGTTTTGATCAAACTGAACAGCGTAGTCGTTGATTTTTGTCTTCTGAATCGGAATCTGTAAATAATTTTGCTCTAAGTTGCTTAATAGCTTTGAAAACCGTAAAACAAAATTAACACATTTTTCTAACCAGGCACTGTTTGGACGGTTGTTGATAAATTAATACGCTACACTGATAGAATGCTCTAAGTGATTTACAATGAAATACTTCCAATATTGAAGATGATATTTCTGAGCATTCAGTTCAGAAAATAAGGATTAAAAGTCTTTGGGTATATTTTAAATTGTTTTAAATTGAAAAACAGTCCCATGTAATCTGATGGGTAGCTGTAATTAGCCATAGCAGCAAAAATGAGAAGAGTTAAGGTAGAATACTTTCACATAATGTGAGAGTAGTCATCATAACTTGTATATTTATAATTATATGTATATTTTAAAATATTTCAAATTGAAGAACAGTCTTATATAATCTTTTGGCTAAAAACAATTAGCTAAAGCAGCAAACATAGTGTCTATTGTAATTCAAAAGCTCAGTGAAATCCAATAGTCATAGACAACATGTGTCTGTTGTAATTTACAAGCTCAGTGAAATACTTTCAATATTGAAGTTGACATTTCTGAGCAAGTAATTCAGACAATGAAGATTAAAAGTCCCCTAAAAAACGTCCCCTAAAATGTTAAAAACAATGTTAAAAACTAGAAGTAAAATCGAGTATAGAAAAAAAAGTTTTTTAAACTCAAAGCAAAACAAAAATCAACATTGTACTAATATCATATAAAATATACTAATGATAATAATAATAATAATAACTTATTGATACCTCTGATACAAGTATGTATTCAACAGATCAAATTAATTAATGTGTAACTTGTCTACATGTAATTTGCAAATAAGGGAAGATTTGAACATTTTGCTTTCATCAAATACCAATTTTATTAAGAAAAAGAATAGAAAAATTGGACACAAAACTACAAACAAAATTTTGCTTATTAAATTTTTAATAAAATTCAATAATATTACATTCTACTTGACATTATAGTGAAAACCAATAATTTCGGGGAGATTTAAATCCAAAATAATTTAATGTAAATCGACGACTGTAGATTATGCTTTTAACGAATTTATAATATAATTGTAAGTAGAAATCAAACTAATAAGATGAAAACTCTGCTTACATTCAATTAAATTACATATACAAATTTTATATCGAACCAAATTCCAACAATTTCTTTAATTTTTAATCTTAGAATCAAAAATCCAAGGAAAATTCTGAATTCACCTAATAGATATGAAATGTAGATGCTAATTTAATCTACATTCAACATAAATAAGACGAACGAATTTTGCTTCTACATTGTAATCCAGTTTAATATTTATATGCAATTATAAATATACAATATATAATATAATGCAATATATTATACAATATTCAATATACAATACAATATACAATGTTATATATCAATGTAACATAAAATTGTATGCCGGTCCCGGATGCCTAGGTATCCTGATACTTACCTGATACTACACCGTCCTTTAATCAGTAAATAGATCAATTAACACTTACTGCGTTAGTATAAATACTTTAATTCTAACGAGAATCTTAAACAATCATTTGAATATTGTATCAACCGACAACCAATACTACTCTTATGTGTATACTTGGTTGCCTACAGAATCAGTGGTGGGTGACGACAGCGCAGAAAGTGGAGAACTTTATACCTATAATTTAAAGTTTATTATTTCGTCAAATCGAATCCGTGGAGATTATGTGGCACGTATTTTAGTACCTCTGGTACCATTTTGAAGCAATAATATTTTGCAGATATTGATTTATAAGACAATTAACAGTGCTCTTGATTCTAGACAACCAAATGTACATATTGAACGACTGTGATATTGCAAGAGTATATTTAGTTGCCTAGAGTTAAACTTATTTTTAAACCTGCTTATATGGTTCGTACAATTTCCAATTTACCAATTTCATCCCTCAAGCATCGTCCTGCTTCAGCGAAGACGCCCAGATGAGGATGATGGTACAGTTAATACTATACAATAGACCTGCTGGGGTGCGAAAGCCATAGAATTAGTTGCTAATAATAATAATGATGATGCTGAACCGAAAATGTGTGCAGATAACATAGTTTACATTTTTTCTGCTTTACAAAATATGTTACATTAATATGTTTTTTATATATTGAATCAGTAAAATCAATCAAATCTTATATTTGTTACTTCTTTGCTTCACAAGGTTATACCAATAATCAGTATAATAACGGGTTTTCCAATAAGAGGTGTTATTTTGAATAGCCCGCTATTTCGGTAGATGTCACTTTTGAAGCTGTCATTTCTTGGCATTTGACAAGTAGAAACTACGCCATTAATAAAAATGGTACGATACACGCTTCAACAACGCATTGAAATTATTAAAATTCACTATAAAAATGGTGAAAATTTGGCAGAGACGGTTCGTAAAACTCGAACATTTTTGGGTCGTCGTGAAGCACCTTGTCGGACCGCAATACAGAAATTGGTGGAAAAATTCGAGCTGTTGGGACAAGTTAGTGATGAGAAGAATAAAACCCGTGCACGTCGCTCAAGAACAGCCGAGAATATTGCTGCTGTAGCCGAAAGTGTTGAAGAAAACCCAGGTTTGTCCATTCCTCGTCGTTCTTTGGAATTAGGTATTCCACAAACGTCATTACACCGTATTTTGCATAAAGATTTGGGTCTTAAGGCTTATAAAGTCCAGTTAACACAAGAACTCAAGCCGGCCGATCATCAACAACGTCGTGACTTTGCTGATTGGGTCGTTGAAATGCATGAAAATGATCCGGAATTCCATCGAAAAATCATCTTCAGTGATGAGGCCCATTTCCACCTCGGTGGCTTCGTCAACAAGCAAAATTGTCGCATCTGGGGCTCAGAAAACCCAAGAGTTATTGTTGAAAAGCCTCTCTATCCTCAACGTGTGACTGTTTGGTGCGGTTTATGGTCCGGCGGAGTCATTGGACCTTACTTTTTCGAAAATGAGGCTGGCGCAACAGTTACGGTGAATGGATTGCGCTATCAAGAGATGATTAACGATTTTTTATGGCCGGAATTGGATGGTATTGATCTGGACAACGTTCACTTTCAACAAGACGGCGCTACGTGCCACACAAGCAACGAAACCATTGATCTTTTAAGGGAAAAGTTTCCGGACCGTGTTATCTCTCGAAGAGGTGATCACAATTGGCCACCGAGATCTTGTGATTTAACACCTTGCGACTTCTTTCTTTGGGGCCACGTGAAGGAGAAGGTCTACGCCAACAGCCCAGTATCGATTCAAGACCTCAAAGATGGAATTCGTGAGGCTATCGAGGACATACAGCAGCCACTTTGCGATTTAGTTATGGAAAATTTCATGAAAAGGATTTTGTCCTGTAAGCGTGGCCGTGGTGGTCATTTGCTTGATGTTATTTTCCACTATTAACGGCATACCTTCCTCTTTGTAATGAAATAAACATCTGATGATTTATAATAAAAAATGGCATTTTTCTTTGAATATCAAAATAACACCTCTTATTGGAAAACCCTTTAGTTGCTCATCGTATTCTATATCTAACATTGTATTTGATATTCTACAAGTAGGTGATAAAAAGACTCAGTTTCTTTTATATGTTATTTTCAAACAAGCTTCAAATTTAAACTGCATGCATATGCAGTGATACTACTGTTTTTAAATATTAAAAAATCTATCCTAATTATGTAGAGTAACTTCAGCAAAAAATCCAAATATGGCTAATACAGCAGTTGTTACCCGTGTAATAATAAACTGCTACAATTGAGTTTCACCATCTGATGTCATCTGAAATTGTCATCTGTAATTTAATTCATCGTATAGATCTTGTATCAAAACTAAAATAAAGACAAGAATTAACTTAGAACATTTAATGGTGGCTCTTCAAATAATGTGCAATCAGCATTTATTTCACGCAGACTTTAATTAGAAGGGGTTTGAGCAGTTTAAATAACAATTATTTCAATGATTCATTTACATTACAAAAATGTCCATTTTCAAGTTTATTTTCAATTTGTAGCATTTTTGAAAATAACAACAAATAAACTAATCTCCGATTACTACTTTTATCAAGGAATCATAGATTATCAAATACAATGTTGGACGAAGAACATTATGTGAAACTATTGTATAGAAAATTGCTAATATGTTAAGTAGCAAAGAGTTATCGAGTATGAGATTTGACTCAATTTAGTTTCTGAGAAAGTTTTAAATTAAGATGATAAGTGGTGTTTCGTTTTTTCCAGTTTTCTCGGTTATTTAATGAGCTGCGTCAAAAATAATTACAGATTCGGACTCAGAAGGACAAAAGCTATTGATTGTATGTATTTTTTTCCCCGGAAGGTTAATTAGTATAAAATAGGGATAGTTGCTCCCATTAGTTCATGCACGTTCTAGAAGATGTCGCCCCATGCAAAAATTATTCATTATGGAAATCGAGGAGTTCACTGTCACTGATTTAAACAAATATTTCGAGAATGGCTCATTGCATATTAACTAAATTATATAGACGTGATACCAATATGCTACTTAATATCAGTGATACATTGTATTAATATTGATACGCTAGTTTTTGACTAATAGTTGTTACAGTATAACCCACTTTGGAGGCTACTAGAAGTTGTTCATACAATTACATTAACTTGCACAATACACAAAATGTTATATAATGTGTTTTGTCTTGTTTCTCTTCAGTATCAAATGTCTACTGAAGATGACCACGTGGTGGTTGAAATGTACATTTAGTTAAATAAGTCTTTGTGAAAAAAGAAAACTTGATACTTTTCTTTAATACAATTACATATTCACATATTCACACAGAAACATTAATATCGGAAAAATCGTACATTGGATATTAATTAAATTACATACGGTCATTACTAACATGTTATTAAATATGAGTAATCATATGTGTGACTGTTAGTCGTCGTTGCGTAATACCCACGAACAAAGAAAATGGCACTTGATGATTAGCGTGAGCGTAAACTTTCATCGGAACAGGAAAACCGCGTCTATAGACGACAAAAGGAAAACATAAAACATGGAAAAGAAAACAGCAGCAGTGTTTCTATACATTGCAATTATTTGTCAGTATCAATCAAATATTTTGCTTCAATTCACATTACAGGCAGAAATTTGAATTATGTTTTATCACCTTTGTGCAGAAGCGCATATTGCAGATTTGTGCGCATAAAATACGGGATCAGTAATTCATGAACACAACACAAGAACATGTAATGACTACATTCGACCAAATGTGAGCAGAAATGCGAGTCACTCTAACTTACATTTATCTAAGTCAATAAGAGTTTATAACGGCTTACCCTCTGAAGTTAAAGCAATTGCGAGACGAAAAGATTTTATGTGTAGACTTAAAGTTCCTACATGGCAATGTTTTCTACTGCATGGACGAATTTTTTACCTGTATATGACATTTTGTTATTTATTATGTGCTCTTTTGTGTTTTATGTATGTAAATTTGTGTACTTGTACGAAAATTGCTGTTTTCCAGCATGATTTTATATATTAATATTTTGTATTTACACTCACTTGTACTACTACTGCTAACAACTAACTATGGTGTGTCACATACAAGTTAATTTGGTCTCGACTTTAAATACACCAACCTCAAAACACGCAAATTATCTTTTGGTGATAGAAATTTGTGATTAGAAGCTTTTAGTCGTAATGTTTATCATGAATGTGCTGTCGATTTACTCCCAGTCACAACAAACGATGAGATTAATAAATGGAACAGATGTTATCAAAATTTGGCCTAAATTTTGAAAATCGATAATAACAAATGAATCTTATCAGTCGATTACTGCGCATTGAGAAGTACAGTTTCAATTTCTCGTAATGATAATGTTTGCAATATCATTTATGTTGGTCGATTTGTATCATAAAATTCCGCATTTTGATAGTAATTTTTTTTAAACAAATATGAGACGTTGAATTGTTTAAATCTATAATATAAACATTGTGTAATAATATACCTACTAATATATGGGTAAAACAAAGATAATATAATTTTGAAATACTACAGTGCGATCAATAATATTTTTCTGATCAATACAAATCCCAAATCGACGAGAATTGGACTATGCATAGAGTGGACAATGACAAGTAAAATCAGCCGTAGATGATGCCTCTATGGGCTCGCAATTTTTCAGAGGAGACTTGGAAAGAGCAATAAAATCACAAAAAACAATTATTTTTTGGCGAAGAAAAAGTGTCGTAACTCGAACAGAGTGTGAGAATAGTCGAAAGGCAGACGACTCTAAATAGGTGTCCCATATAGGTCTAAGTATCCAAAAAGTGGTGTGCCTTTGTGCTACTTGGTTAATTGTGCAGGACGGAAATCATAAAAATGACGACTTTCCACTAAAGTCGACGAAAATTAAAATCGTGATTTGTGCGAATTTTCAATTTGCTTTTAAGCGTCTTGGAGATACATATAACGACTAATTGGGTCCTCCTGATTACAAAAGAAGTTTACTTTCAAGTACGTAGCCCCAGCGGTTCGCAAGACATTAGCCATCATAGTTTGAAATTTAAAAAAAAACTTAAAAATCGAATGCAAAATCTATTTTGAGAAAAGTCGGTTCAATCTTCGTTGTTATCCAATCAACGACAACAAAAAGACACAGACATAAAACACTTAAAAAAGAGTGGGTATCTCATCAAGTGGTTAAATCAGCAGAAGATTTGAAATCACTGTTCGATTTAATGAAAACCACCAAATCAATTGCAATTCGAGAACTCTATACCATAGAAAAGAAAAGACACAGACTATTGATTAAAAATCAAATAAAAATATTTTATGGCAATAGAATAGAACAAGCCGATAACAAATCAAAGGAAATTTGGAAAGTGGTACATGAGAGATTGGGAGCGGTCAGACAAAGGAACAGGATACATATTAAGGGACAAAGCGGGGAAGACATCAGCAATCCGAAGGAAGTAGCGGAAATGTTCTGCTATTACTTTGCTTCAGTAACTGAGTGCAAATTAGCGGAACATTTTAACAAAAATCTGTCAGTTTCCTGCACAGTAGGTCCAATGATACAACATAGTATATTCTTTAAACCGGTCGATAGAGAAAACGTCAAAAAAATAATAGGTGAACTAAATAATAAGACAAGTGCGGGAATTGATGGGGTGTCTTCTAAAACTATGAAACGGGTAGCAGACGCAATTCTAGATCCTCTGGTCTACTTAATAAACCTATCCATCAGTTCGGGAGTGTTCCCACCAAGTCTAAAAACAGCCCGTGTTATACCAATTTTTAAAAAAGGAGAACATAACGATAAAAACAACTATCGACCAGTATCAGTGCTAAACTCATTCTCAAAATTTTTTGAAAAAGTTATATCAAACCAATTATGGTCATACATAAATAAATTCAATCTACTGACCGATAACCAGCATGGCTTCCGACAACACCGTTCAACAGAAACTGCGTCATTCTGCCTGGGAGAGGAAATCAGCAAACAAGTGGATGCAGGGTTGGTAGTTGCAGCTGTATTCTATGATTTCTCAAGAGCGTTCGACACCGTAGATATCAACTTCATGGCACGGAAGCTCGACACCATGGGAGTACGCGGGACAGCTCTCAACCTGATATCCTCTTTTTTAACAAATCGTCATATGTTGGTGGAAATTGACCGGACAAAATCTACGGAGCAGGTAATAAAAAATGGGGTAGTTCAGGGTTCCACTCTTGGACCGCTCCTGTTCCTCATATATATTAATGATCTGTGTTCTGTAATTAAAAACGAACTCATGATTAATTTTGCTGACGACACCACAGTCATAGTAAAGGCCGAAACTCAACAGGAACTAGAAAATAAACTTCTAACTTTAAACGGCAACATCCAAGAGTGGTGCTGGAAAAATAAAATTTTATTAAATGTAGACAAATGCGCGACGCTACAATTCTACAACACAAAACCTCCGGCACAAACACTTAGCTCGTCATGGCATACTAAATTTCTTGGCTCATTTGTAGATGAGAAGATGTCGTGGACGGTACAGCTTGATCATGTGGCAGGTAAACTAAACAGCGCTTACTATGCTCTAATGAAACTTAGGGCTACTCTGAGTACTAGCGACTTGATCAGTGTATACTATAGCCTGGCACATTCTCATCTGTCATATAATATTATATCTTGGGGGAGAGCAGTAAATGTGGACAGAATTTTTATTGCACAGAAAAGGATTATTAGGCTGATGTTTGGCGTTAGGTGCAGAGGATCATGTAGAGAGATATTTAGGAGCAGGAAAATCCTAACCTTAACAGGGCTATATATATTTAAATGCGCGCTGTACTCAGCACAAAATTATAATTCATTCGTGAAAAACTCCGATAAACACGAGTACAATACGCGAGGCCGAAATCGATTAAGAATACCAAAGCATAATAGCGCTCTTTATGAAAGATCACCAGCATACTCGTGTATTACAATATTTAACGCCCTACCTGTTCACCTGGCACAAATGGGCGACATTAGACTGTTCAAATTAAGGCTAAAAGAATATCTATTGAACAAGAGCTTTTACTCCTTAAAAGAGTTCATGAAGGAGGGAGGGGGAAATAACTCCTTATGATTGTGATGTGTTTCATATTTTATATATAGAAATGTATTTATGTTATGTATTATGTACTTGTATTTTGTATTTTGTATTTTGTAATTGTATTTTATATTTTGTATTATGTGTGTGTATTCATATTCTATTAACATGACTAATCACATCGATGTATCATATATCGCTACGTGAAAAATAAAGAATTGAATTGAATTGAATTGAATTGAACCGTTGTTAGTCTTATTCGACTCGGGAGACTCTTTCGAGTAAAATGAGCTACATTCGACTCGGGAGACTCTTCCGGGTCAAATGAGCCAAAGTTTGATACATTTGCAATGATTTTTAATTTCACGAAATTTCAGTAGTAGGTAGTAGTAGTTGTATATATTTATAATTTGTCACAAAATGCAGCGAATGTACACGCCAATTTTCACAGTTAACCTAAAACAAATTAAGAAATGTGTAGTTATGTGTAGTGTATCCACAATATTGACCATCCTGTCAAAATATACATAACATAACATAATACATAAATGTACAACCAAACATAATACGTAAATGTACAACCAAACATAATAAATAGAAGCATCGTAATTCCAAATTCAAGTTCCTAATCCAGACACACATTAAAACCCAAACATAATCGGAGTACTTAACATTAGTTAGTACTGAACTTCGTTCAGTTTTTTTTTTGCATTTTTATCTTTTAAATGAATTTCGAGATCGAACTTAAAATTAATTTCGGTATTAGAGTTAGACCAGCTATAACAACAGGTCATTTCAAAAGAAATACTATCAGAGAAAATGTGCACAATGTGCTGTTTTTATTAATTCTGCAAAAATAAAGAATTTGAAATTGATGTAGTGTATAGCTGTAATCAAAATTTCGACAGAACTAAGTACGATATTTATAATGATTGTGCAAATTTTCCAGTTTTTTTTCGTTTTTCACCTTTGTAATGAATTTCCAGATCGAACTAAAAATTAATTTCAATATCACTATTAGATATTATAGGCTATAACAATAACACATTTCAAATGAAATACTTTTTGGGAAATTTTGTACAATTTGCCTTGGCTCAGGTGCATTGTTTTATAGAATTTTCGAAATATGATTAATTATTTTTTTCACAAATATTAAGCAAGCTTAATATTTTGATTTAATAAAATCGGAATAGATCCCATCTCTAATTTTTCCTATGATATGATATGGACTATGGTGTGTACCTAATATATAGGTACACACCTAATAACTATAAGAATTGTTTTTTTTTTCACGCACTTCTAGTTGTTTCATAACATTCAAATGTTACACGATTACTAAGCCGACTGAGAACGATGAGAAATTGCAATAATCAGAATATACCCCATCTCTACATTTTCCGAAATTTTTATCTGAAGTCAGAACAGTAATATGTAGAAGGGAAATATTACACACTTTTTTTTCAGAATTAAGGTCTATCAAATTAAATTTTTGGCAACGTCATTAAGTACACTTTAGATTACCAGAAATTGTAAAGATCAGAACATACCTCATCTTTAGTTTTCCACAATTTTAATCTAAAACATTAGAAGCATTAGAAATATTAGAATATTGTACCATGTATACATGTCACAATTTTTAGATTTGATTCTTTTACGTAATATCGGGAACCATTAAAATTAAACATTCAAATTGTATACAATCATTAAATACACATAGGACTATTTGAAAGTGTAGTGTAGTGTAGTGTAGAAAATACACCATGTTTAGATTTTCCGATAGGTATATTAATCTGAAGTCAGTGAAGTAATATATAGCAAAGGGAAATATTGGACATTTATGAAATTTTTTATGTTGCTTATACATTTTAACGATATCTTAAAAATAGCGTATTAATAATATTACAATTTATACCCGATATTTAGCAATATCTTATATATATATATATATATATATATATATATATATATATATATATATATATATATATATATATATATATACATATATATATATATATATAACCAGTTTAATGTGATTAATAGCCAATGAGTAATTATTGAGATATTTTCCGTTTAGTGTGATCCTGGGATTTTAGATTGCCAATAATACTCCAGTGGCGATATCTCAAAAATTTGCATATCAATAATTCAAAAGTTTATTATTAATACTGAGCACTAATATGTAGGTACATACATAATCCATCCCTCTTTTACCCATTGGGTGTCGAGATATGTGATATGTAGGTACTTAAGTGATTTGAATGGTTCTTGAGATATTTGGAATGATAGTCATTTTAAGATGACATGCGCAAATTTTTATTACTTGTACTATTTTAATTATATCTCAAAATCTAGCGTATGAATAATACCATAACCAACGACTGTTGTTTAACAATATCTTGGTATATAACCACTTTAATTTTATTAAAAACCAATGAGAAATTATTGAGATGTTTTCTGTTTTGTGCAATCAAGTGATTATATGTTGCCAATAATACTACATTAACGATCTCAATAACTAGCGCATTAAGAATACAACACCTTATTTCTAATACTGAGCACTGATATGTAATTTTTGAGATATAGTTTTTATTTCTATGTAATTTAAACTGATGCACAATTTTCGAAATAACTTGTAGTGTAATCATGTAATTTTCGGATTATATGCTCAAATTTTTACGCCTACCTTTTAATGATATCTCAAAAACTAGCGCAGCAATAAACACAACATCTATTTTTTGATTCAGTTTAAGGTTTTATCCATAAATTACCAGTTATATATTTAAGGTTGTTATATTTAGTACTTATTGGTAAATAATATTTATTTTTATTTTATTTTATGATGTATTTCTTTCGCCTAACTAGTTTCGGTTATGAACAACCATCCTCAGAGGCATATGTATTTAATGTTTATATCTTGAATTTATATGAATTGTAATTTTAAATTTGAAATAAATAAATCATAAAATAAAGTGTAAATAAATACCAATGAGCACTAAATATAACAACCTTAAATTTATTTTTTGTTTTGCATAACAAATTATTATTTAACGTACACAATTCAAATAAAAAGTCAATGCTCAATTTTTATGAAAATTTGTAATTATGTGATCTGTTTTTTTTTTATATCAATATGTCACAAATTAGTGCGTCATTATTAATATACTTGTTTGACGTTTATGAATGATATACAAATTAGTATTCAACATATATAAATGGATTAATATACATCGCATGATTCCTGAGATATACGCTTTTTAGTGTTATTAGAGGCATTATTTCAGCATTAAAATTTGTATTGATACTTTATTTGTGGAATTACTTTGTATTGAATATTCAATATCCTCACAATTAATGTTTTAAATTGAATAATGTACTGGAAACTAATGTATTTACTTAAGTACTTCTAGAGATATTTATTTCTATTTATAAAGTGATGTAAAGGGTTTCATAATAAGAACGATATGTTTTTAAAATTAAATTAAACACAAAATATTTGGGACAAAAGCAAAACTTTTTCTTTATTTTATAGTACAACTTATGACAATTATGTTTTGAATAACACATCATACAAATGTCCACCTCGGCTTCGTTTGCAGGATCGAATCCGATGAACCGAATTTTCGGTAACTTTGTGAAATAAATCACGTGTATTTTCATTAATGCAGCGTTCGATGTTCAATTTCAAAGCGTCTATAGTTCGAGGTTTAGTGGCATAGACCAAGGACTTTAAATAGCCCCCCAAGAAGAAGTCCAAAAATGTCAAATCACAACTTCTTGGAGGCCAATATTCCATTTTCCAAAGTTCCATTTCTGGAGATTTCAGACTCACCAAAATTTTCTCTCAATAACTCCATACTGGCATTGACAATATGTGGTGTTGCACCATCTTGATGAAAAAACATGCCTTGCAAATTAATTTCATCCAACTTTTGCCACGAAAAATTCGTTAACATTGATGGATAACGCTTACCAATCACTATTATTGCATCTCCATTTGCATCTTCAAAAAAATATGGTCCGATGATGCCACCAAACCATAAACCATACCAAACAGTAACTTTTGCTGGATGCAAAGACTTCTCATAAATCTGTCGTGGATTAGTGTCACACCAAAAATAACAATTGTGTCTGTTGACGAAACCGTTTAAATAAAAATTGGTCCCATCTGAAAACATGATGTTTTTGAAAAAATCAGGATTAATTTCAAAATGCTCTAGAGCCCAATCAGCAAACACACAACGCTTATGATGGTCAAGTGGTTTCAGTTCTTGAGTCAACACAATCTTCTACGGATGTAAACCCAAATCTTGTCTCAAAATATGCCAAGTTGTCATTCTTGAAAGGCCAAGTTCTTGAGAACGTCGATTAATCGACTGATTTGCATCTGCTGTAACACTGTCACTTAAAGCGTCAATATTCTTTTGGTTTCTTGCGTTTCGTTGTCTTATTGTTGTTCTGGTATCGTGTAAAGTGAAATTTGTATCGAATTTTTCAACGATTCGGCGAATAGCAAGCAAATTTTGGATAATAACTAATCGTTGTTGAAGTGTATATTTTGCCATGATGAATTGTCAAACTATAGTAAAAACAAATGACAACTAGTGAGATTTCTACAATTTTAGATATGGTTGCTATGATGTTTTAAAAACATACCGTTCCTATTGGGAGACCCGTTTTAAAAACTTTGCTCTTGGTTCATTAATGATATTTCAAGAACAAGCGTATCAATATTTACTACAGTTACACAGAATATTGAATATAATATCGGTACTAAATACGTTTATTTGTATTAATATCCAATGCGTAATTCTAGAGATATTCGAGTTTTACTCCTGTTATACAGAATATTGAATATAATATCAGTACTAAATACGTTTATTTGTATTAATATCCAATGCGTGATTCTAGAGATATATACTGTGATTAAATTAATAAGGAAGAGTTTCTATAACGATTTTATAAGGAACAGCTAGCTTATGAATTTAATTTTTCTACAAGGTTATTGAGTACACTCCGTAGTACTAGAAAATGCAAATATCAGAATATATTCTGATATCTTTCAGGAAATAATAATCTGAAGTCAGAGGAGTAGTATGCAGACTTTTTTTGTTACTCTATTTTGTTTTATACATACTTATTATAATGCAATACATTTTTGACGTATGTTCGTAAAATAATTTTATTTTGTTAACTAATATTTGGAGGACCTCATAGTATGTTTGCGCTTTGTGCCTCCAAAGAAGTAAGTACGGCACTGTGAGTATGAAAGCTAGTCGTACTTTAATTCATGAATTATTATAATCTGATTATTACTACCTAAAAAATTATGTTAGTATCAATATTACGTATTACCGGCTGTAACAACGGTACATTTCAAAATAAATACTTTTTGGAAAAATATGTACAATTTGCCTTGGCTAATATACATTTTTTTCAAATTTTCTAAAATTATGATTTGTAATTGATGTAGTGCACTGCTCTAATCAAAATTGCGGCAGAACTATGTTAAGAACAGCTATTATAATAATATAATATAATAATAAACTTTATTTGGTATGTAGCCATTACAAAGATGGATATACACGTCATACACTATAATATAAAGGTTGAAATTAGTATAATAAAATATTAAGACTGACACAAACTTTACAAAATAAAATATAAAATCAATCACAGAATACATATGGATGGGTCCTACAAATATTCCTCAACCGAGTAGTAACATTTACTGATGAGGAGTTTCTTAATACTATTTTAAAAGCTATTGAGATCTTTATTTTAAATTTCTTGAGGTAGTTTATTATATACTTTTATACCTCTATATCTCGGCGACTTTTCAGTATTACTGAAGTTATGCGATATTATGGCGAGGGATGCAGCATTGCGCCCACTATAATGATGATAATTAGAGTTTTTTGTAAACGAGGATAGGTTTTGTGTCACCATTATTAAAAGTCTGTAAATAAAGATGAAGGGTAAGGAGATTAAATTCAGTAAAATAGGGTTTGCAAGACTCTCTAGGTTTGATGTTGAATATTAAGCGAAATATCCTCTGTCGGCAAATAAATATTCTTTGGGAGTTTGAACTCGTGCCCCATAAGATGTCTTTATAGGACAAATGTGTGAAAATGAGACCGTAACAGGCACTCAGTAGACCATTCCGATCCAATTCCGGCTTTACTTTTGAGAGTGCGTAGTATCCCGAGTTGATCTTTTTAGATATAAAGTCTACGTGTCGATGTGAGTTTAGTCGATTATCAACGACTAGGCCTAAAAAATTTGTGGTGTCTATGAGCATATAGTGGAATCCTTAGTTTTAAGAGATAATTTAAATCTGAGGTAATTCTACGGAAATGTACACATACAGTTTTTGTCATATTTAGCATTAATTTGTTCGATTCGCACCATTTTTGAAACTTTGTTGTGATATCTACTATTTTTTGTTGAAGGCCCTCCAGGGCCTGGGCAGATACGACAAATAAAGTATCATCGGTATAAAGGGTTGTATTTTCTGCGGTAACATATCGGATTAGATCATTTGTGAAGATAATAAACGCTAGGGCACCTAAAACCGACCCCTGTGGCACCCCTCCTAAGACGTTCTGATCTACCTAATTACATCCCATTACTCGGATACAGAATTTTCTATCGTTTAAAAATGACTTCAATAGAGTTAGAGAATTACCTTGGAATCCAATGCACTCTAGTTTCTCTAGCAAAAACTCAAAATTCAAACAATCAAAAGTCTTTGATAGATCGAAGAAAATGCCTGCCAGTATTTGCATTGTATTTGCCTGTATCCAATTCATTGTAGATGCTACTTATGAAGCTAAGGGTAGCAGTCACTGTTGAATTTCCATCCCAAAATCCATGCTGGCAATCAGTAATTAGGTTAAATTTGTTTAAGAAGCTAGTCATTCTGGCAGAAATCAGTTTTTCAACTATTTTGGAGAAAACATTTAGGATCGCAATGCTCGATAGTTGTTTATGTCAGAGGGATCGCCCTTTTTAAAAACGGGCAGTACCAATGCGCGTTTCAGTATTGCAGGAAACACTCCGTTTTCAAACAATAAATTAATGAGGTCGCTTAGAGGGTTAGCGATTATCATAGCAATACATTTGACTAGTTTTGTTGGAATATCTATAATTCCTGTACTTGATGTGTTCTATAGGTTCATTATTGTACTAGTTACTTTTTCACCAGTAACACTAGTTAATAAGCAACTATTCACAGTACATTGTGTCCGCTAGTTAAGCCCGAAGTATCCTTGCAGGGCTTCTGCTGTACTGCTAGCAAAGTGTATAGCGAATTGCTCGGACACTAGTTTTGGATCTTGAAGAGTGGTATCTGTGTGTTTCAGTTTTAGGTTTCGGTTTGATTTTACTTACCGATCGATGAGTTTATACATTTCAACAGATGTTTTGGCTTATTTTCAGAGCAGACAATTTTTTCAAAGTTGTTCGCTTTTTTACGTAGAATAATTAGTTTCCTGTATGCCCCTTTCTCTTCCATATAGTGACTTTTTAGGCCGGAGCCATTGCTATGCTGTTGTATCCAAAATAGGTTTTTCAATTCATTGCCTTAGTCTATAATTTCTTTAGTGGCCCAGCCTCTTTTCCTTTTCATCTCATTTTCTTTGCCAGGAGACTAAGGCACAGATTAAATTAATAGCCTCCATCAAAACATTTATAAACATCTCAAATTTTAGTTCCACTCCGTCAACACTATGAAGTTTTTCCTGAATCTCTGTATATTTTAATCTTACGGCGATTTTATCAAAATTTATCCTATTAAATATTCTGTAAGGTTTCCTGAGATTGAGAGTGTAGTTGTTTTGTTTTTCTAACATGCCGTTATAGATAATAGCTAGATGTTCACCTAGATTGGCTTGGAAGACGGTTGTGTTATGGTCGGTTAGTGCATTCGTTATTATGTAATCAAGCTTAGTCCTAGATGTTCGGCCGTTGCTAACTGTCCAGATTCTTGTCGGTGCATTGGAAGTGCATTTTAAATTAAAACTTATAAGCAGGTCTTCTAGCAGATCCTTTTGTGGGGACTCGGTGAGGTAGTCTATGTTGAAATCTCAACATAAGTAAAGATTTTCGCAAATTTTGGAGCGGTGTTCAAGGATTTTATAGAGTTTATAAAAAAATGTCGTAATTGCCATTCGGCTTCGGTGCATGGTAGATATTAATTATAATGCGAGTGAAATTTTGCAGTGCCAATTTAATACCGCTACATTCAAAATGAAATTCTACCGATAATGCGCCAGAAATTTTAAGATTTGTGATTGCGTGCAGGTATTTATCGTTTGCGTAAATCATTGACCCACCATGAATATTTGTAGGACGTACAAAGGACGATACATTAGTATATCCGCTTAATACTATAGTGTCACAGTTGCTACTATTGCCCCAATGTTCGGAGATACAAATAACGTCTGGTTTTTCGCTGTCCGCAAGGATTTCTAATATGTTTAGTTTTTTAGCAAGCACCGTACATTTACGTTTACTATTTTGAATGTTTCCCCGTTGGGTGTATTTATTTTTACATCGGGAGAGGTTATAACATCGACGCTTAAGTTTAAATTATCTTAGTTATTTCGTATGGACTGCATGTTCACAGATAATAAACTTAACTTAGTTTTTGCATTGATTTCTGGTGGTGCTCGAAAAAAGTATCGGCTCAGGGCAATGTTCACAGGCCAATTGTCAGGATTCATGATAACTCCTTTATCTTTGAATTCAATTTCTAATTTGAAGCTCATCTTATGTTTCGAGAAGGTATCTATTTCTTCACAAATGAAGTTGTCGCAGCTTAATAAGCTATGTACATGAGAGCATACATCCCCTATTTGTAGATTTATCGATATTTCCTTCGAATATGTAGGTTCTTTTCGGTTTGGCTTTTAATATATTATTTGGCTTTTAATATATTGGTTTTTCTTCAAACGTCATAAAAGTGACACCTTTAGTGACTCGATTCACAATCTTAAAGTTTTACTTCGTCTCCTAGTCAGTAAAAGTTTCACTTTTACTGACTAGGCAGTAAAAGTAAATTTGACAACATGATTGGATAATTTGTAATAAGAACGCCCTACGAGGGCGGGTTTAATATTGCACATACATATGGTGCGCATACATGATGAACAAAACAAAAAATTCAAACAAAACACAAATTTATTTATTGTTAAAATGTAAATTAAAGGTACAATTTGATATTTTAGCCCCTTGAAAACTGATTGCGCTGGCAGCAACAGCAGCACTTACAGCACCGCTGTCGCCAACCATTTTGCTGCTACCACAGATATTTTCTACTTTTGATGTCTTACTATCTGGTATTTTTACGTGTAGCAAAGATCCCAAGTCTTGAATATCTGTCGTGTTCATTTTTACGAGTTCATCGCAACGGCATGCCCCTGATATGCCAAATATCAAAATAATCTGAAAATACGATTTAGGGTTTAATTTTGTATTTGTTTATTATTCTAAGAACTCACCTTTGTCGCCAAGTATTTCTCGTTAGGAGCATCGGATAAGAACTTGTCGAACTGTTCCTTTGTCAGCACTCTTGCCTTTTTGGGTGTATAACCCTCATTTTGTTTTTTTTAAATATGCACGTAGTTTTAAATATTTGGTAATATCTACACCATTTCTAATATTTAATAACGATTTTACCATGGAATACTGAGACCACATAGTGGAACTTTTTACTTTCTTCTTAGCCATTTCCGAAAAATATGCGAGTAAAACATTTTCACTATAATTGCTTACATTTTTCTCGGCGCACCACTTAATAAATTTTTTGTAGGCCACTTCATAGATGGTACTGGACTTAGTGGGCAATAATTTCTCTGTTGCAGCCCTTGCCGATTCTAAAATATCTGGCGGTGTACATTGAAACATGTCTTCGTCCATTTTATACACTTTAATGTCAAATAATGAATTAAACAAAACCATAGCAACGCTCTGCATAGCATGCTTCTTTGGGAATTAAAACTATACGTATTCGGACAATTAAAAATATTAATTCCATTATCTTTTTAACTATTTTCGACGTTTGAAGAAAAAATTACATGTTTTATTCGGAGTAGAAGTAACTTTTTGTGGCTCGTCTGTAGTTGCCTGCCTCGCTCCGCTCGGCAGCCAATACCTACAGACTCGCCACAAAAAGTGTCACTTCTACTCCTAATAAAACAATATACTATTATTTATGTAATAAGTACATAATTTAGGACATAACGCAAACTTTATCATTCAGTCGGATATAAATAAATTGTTTTAATGTTTTTTGAGATGTGCCATAATAGCATCCGGTAAGCGATGTAATAATTATTAACTTCTTCTCTCTGTGTAGGACTCAGTCGACGTTTCAACGATACTCACTTTGAGTACCAACCTGCATAATTAATTTTCTTTTTGAATCGGGTGAAAGTGTCTGAACAAGAAAATTGTACCATTAAATCCTTCTTTCGTGAATCAATTCATAAGCTAGCTGCTTATAGAGCCACATTCGTCTCGTGTAACGATTCAACCGCGAACGACATCCCATCTCGGCTTTTACTTCGCATACGTCCGTTTACGTTTCTCGTGAACAATAAGGAACGCACGTAACTAGGGTCACCAGTCAAGTCCTGGTGGGTACCAGCCGTCTGCGATCCGTCCGGATAAGGCAAGTGTCTGGTGACACTCATAAAAGTCATTAATGCACGAACCAATAGTCATTGCTGCCTTAGGACAGGTAGGTGGTGGGCCAGAGGAGGTATCCATCCGACTTGTCACGTCGAGACTTGTATTGTTTGCTCGCGACTGCGAGGCGCCAGTTGTACCTGGCCGTCGCGCACTTAGCATAGCAATTAGCTTCTACTAAATCATACCTCGCTCACTAAACACTTATCGCAATTGGTCACAGCTAAGCGGTAATTTGTATTCATTCGAATGCGTCCCCCGCCGACGCGGCACGTAAAAAAAGGGAACTCAAGATCTTTATCCACGACCAGAATTGTCGATTTTTGAAAGCCTTTTCCCGAGAAAGGTTTCCCCAATGATATTTCAATAATCTTCTTATGGTGGTGAGCGTGGGCGATTTCAATAATGCGGCCGCTAATTAAATAGCGCTCACGTTTTAATCAAGCAACTGCCAATCAAAACGCAATTATCTGATTGTCTTCTTTCATCAGTGTCACCGCTGAATCTCGCATGTTCAAGTATCAATTCGTAGTTGTGATATCCTGCCTGGTCGGTCTCGCTGAGCTGAAGAACGTCATCGAGCTGACGCCCGGCTCCTTCGATGCCCTGGTGAAGAACAGCAGGCAGGTGTGGGTGGTGGAATTTTATTCGCCGTCGTGTCCTTACTGTCAGGACTTCGCACCAGAGTACGAAGCCGCCGCAAAGGGTTTGGGGCAGTCGAATATCAAAGTAGGAAGAATCGACGCCACGCAGTACGGCGACTTCAGCAAGAAATTCAACATTAGTGGGTTTCCCACAGTTAAAATGTTCCATCCTGATAACGAGGAGCCTGCAGACTACCACGGCCCCAGGACAGCGGAAAGCCTGATGGATATCGCCAGGAGTTACGCTCACGATAAGAAAATCAGAAGGATTGCTTTTAGTGATGAAATGGAACCGCAGGTAATTTGCGTTCCTCATATCGATAATTATAAAAGTTAATCGTATTCTACTGCCCATTCAAAGTTCATGAAAACAAAAAATGCATAGCTATTATTGCATAAATTATACCTAACTGCGCCAAAAACACCCTTTTTACCTCTTTTTTGGGAAAAAAATTAAATAGATAAAAACCTCACCATTATGATCAAGGCGCGGATTTCTAGGTATTACGCTATACATCAGTTTTAATAGCAGACCAAAATGACCTCGTATCTATACGAATTTCAGCAAATGAATTAACGCGACAATTTTTTTTTTGTGCTTTTATGCATATTTTCAGTTTTTAAGCTTGCGTTAATGCATTTTTTGTGCATATTTCCTTATTTTTTGTGCTTATTTCCTTTTTTCTCAATTTTATAGCATATTATTTATATTAGCTAGTATATATATTTTGTTGCACATTATTGTAATGAGAATTCAGTATTAATATCTCTCCGTTACGTCTAGAGTGCTTGGTTATCACAAAATCATCAACAAAGCGAGCGTGCGTACGTGATATTTGGTAAACAAAGCTTGGTTATTTCGGGGATTACCCTATTTTTACGTGCACAGAACGTATCTGGGGCAAGTGTGCTATCAATTCAGTCCAATTTATCTCAATCTTCAGTGCGTTGTGCTTGTGTCTTCTGTGTATTACGTGTTTATAAGTTTCTTGTATAATATGCCGAAAGTAAAACCTTCCGTCGATGAATGGATACGTGGACATTCTGAGTTAAAATATAAGAACGGCAAATTAATTTGCAGGGCTTGTATAAACCGGTAAGTTTTATTTTGTGTTGCTATTGGCCTAGGTACAAGCATGTATTACGTTGTAGATAAACTGCGAGAAAAAATTTAAAATAAAACAACATATCAAAACAACAGTTCACCTGGAAAATTAAAAAAAAAACACAAATCTGCAAGCAGTATCCTGAGTACCCAGCAAACTATTTCCGAGTCCTTTGCGAGTTCTTCTACACAGAATGAAAAGGAATTTTACTTTGCTTTATGCAATACGATGGTATCTTCTAACATTCTGTTTAAAAAACTAGGTAATAGTGTGTTCTTTTTGATCTTTTTTACAAAAATACACTGGTAGACATATTCCAGCTGAATCAACCATTCGCAAAAACTATGTCGAGCAAGTATATAAACATACTATTGAGGAAATAAAAAAGATAAGTGGCAACAATTACATATGGTTCTGTGTATATGAAACTACTGATTCATGTGGTCGGTACATCGCCCATTTAATGATTGGAATATTAAACGAAGACTCTACCAATGCATTTTTAATTAGTTCCAAGCAGTTAAAAAAAGCAAATGGCAATACCGTTGCCAAATTCGTTCACGATGGATTAACACTTTTTTTTTGCCAAACCCCGTACCAAATAATAAATTATTATTGATGCTTTCTGATGCCGTTGCATATATGTTGAAGGCATATTCTAATTTAAAAGTATTTTATGAGCAATTAATGCATTGCACCTGTTTGGCACTTGGTTTTAATCGAGTTGCTGAAACGATTAGACTGCAATTTCCCCTGGTCAATGATTTGATAAAAACCGGGAAGAAAATTTTCCTAAAAGCTCCACTGAGGGTTGAAATGTTTAGCGAAAGAATGCCAAATGTACCTCTTCCTCTGGCACCGGTTGTAACTAGATGGGGTACCCAGCTAGATGCTGCCTGCTATTATGCCAACCATTTCGATTCATTTAAGGAGCTTGTGTTAGAGTTTCCCGAAAATGTGTCAGAGGCAATTAAATAATGCCACAAAGTTCTTAAAGATGGGAGGATTGTACAAAATTTAGCATTCCTAAAAAGCAACTACAGTTTCGTAAGCAAAGCGATTGATAAACTCCAAGCAAAGGACACAACTTTGGTAGATGCGGTTCAAATAGTTGAAGATTTTAGGAACGACGTGTCAAACATACGGGGATCTATAGGAGAGATTATTAAAAAATATGATGCAGTTTTGTCAAAAAATTAAGGATTTATTTGGCGAGTTACAAAAAATATCAACAGTTTTAAAAGAAGATTTTGTGGAAGAGTTGCTGATAAATATTACAATTGTTCCCAAATTTAAATATGCACCGATTACAAGTGTGGATTTGGAGACAAACTTTTCACACTTAAAAAATGTGCTCAATGATAGGAGAGTGGGATTTTCCTTTTGAAAATTTAGAAAAACATTTAATTATTAGTTCATTTAAAAATGAGTAGTAATCATTATTTGTTATTAATTATTATTGTTATTAATATTAATCACCAAAACCTATGTTATTAAAATATTACTTTTATCTACATATAGTGCGTTCTTGTTAATAAAATTATGTTTTGTTTTGTTTTTCTGTATTTTCATAAAAAATAAAATATGCCTTTTCATGCTTTTTCTGCGTTTTGTGCTTATTCTAATCTTTATGCTATTTTATATGCTTATTTTCTAAGATTTTTATGCATTTTTAAGCGCTTATATTGTAATTTTTTATGCTTATAAATCCGCGATTTGGCTATTATTGCATAAATTATACCTAACTGCGCCTAAAATATCCTTTTTATATATGTTTTGAGAAAATAAATAAATAGATGAAAACCTCACCATTATGATCATAGCCCACTTATTTTAGCCCGGGCCCCCATGCCGAGATTTCTGACGGGCCCCCTATATTTAATGCTAAGGCTAGATTGACACCCCACAGTAGTATAAAATATTATCTTAAAGTATATCTTCTGCCCTTTTCGACGCAATATATTCAATGATCTCACTAAAATCAACTTACTTATCTAAATCATTTTGGAAGTACTAGTTGTGCTTCCTTGCCTTGTTTTCAATGAATTTGCCGATCTGCTGAACCATCTATCAGCTAAAGAAACAGTACCTACTGCACAAAACAATTTAAAGATGAGACAGATTCTGACAAATATACCTTGAAGTTTTTTGTCGTAAATTGCATTCAGAAGCCTAATCGAATATATTTCAACTGTCTTGTAAATACTTAAAGAATTATCATTTTTCACAACGTTAAATGTCGTTGTGAAAAAGGACAATTTGTATTTTTCTTTAGGTGTTAATATTTCACAAGCTCCAACCGATTATTTTGTCTTGTAAATACTTTACAGTACTAGGATTCCCACTTGCGATTTGTTCTTTAGATGCAATCGGTTCACTTCTAATATTACCTTCTTCTTCGATTGATATTTGAGCTCGTCAATCCATTTGACACTGATTTTCAGATGGACTTCAATGTTAAAATTATTATCATCACTGCAGAGTAGAGTTCTTAAAGAACTCGGTAGAGTTCTCGGTAGAGTTCTTAAAGAACTAATATGTGAAGAATACCGCCCGTACCAGTCAGAAGAGCAGAGTGGTTTCAGAGCTGGTAGATCGACGATAGATAATATCTTCTGCTTAAGCCAACTAATAGAAAAGCGCGTAGCGAGAAATAGAGAAGTACACCTACTCTTCGTCGATCTCAGCAAAGCATATGACAATGTACCAGTGAACAAACTATGGGAGGTACTAGACAATAGCAGCATCAACGTAAATCTCATCGGAGCCCTGAAAGAGTTGTATAAAAATCAAACCTCACAGATAAAACTTGGAAACTATCTTACAAATAGTTTCCAAGTATCTAAAGGCCTACGACAAGGATGCTGCGTATCCCCCACATTGTTTAACATCTTTCTTGACGCCGCACTTAGACAATGGAGACGGAAGTGCCACGGAATGGGTATGCCAATTGGAGACAGCACTCTATACACCTTGCACTATGCCGACGATCAAGTTGTTATATCACAAGACCAGGAGGACATGCAGTATATGACCAGGAAACTACACGAGGAATACTCCAAATGGGGCCTGGAAATAAACCTGAAAAAGAGCCAATATATGTGCATAGGTGGTATAGCTGAAGAACTAGAGCTCGAAAGTGGGGAGAAAATAAAAACATGCCAAAAGTATACCTACCTAGGCACGGAAATCGATGATAACGGACGGGTAGAGGGCACAATCAGAGAGCGCATAAATAAAGGAAAAAAGATCATTGGAGCGCTAAATTCAACCCTTTGGCAGCCAGAAATCCAGCGCAGTACTAAGATGCTCATGTACAACAGTATACTAAAGAGCACCCTCTGTTACTCCTGTGAGGTGTGGCCTATCACTAAAGCCATGGAGAACAAACTACTGGTGGTAGAAATGGATTTCCTAAGAAGATCGGCGGGTATATCACGCCTTGATAAAATAAGAAATACAGAAATTAGAAGAAGAATGCAATCAGAAAAAACCATAATAGAGGACATTCAAACGAGGCAACTAATATGGTATGGCCACGTAAAACGGATGTCAGAGGAACGGCTGCCCAGACAACTATATGATTGGGTACCACCGGAAAGAAGACGTAGAGGGAGACCAGCAGCGACCTGGAACGATGGCATCAGGAGAGCGATGTCGGAAAGGAATCTCCAGGAAGGAGACTGGCAAAATCGGCGGGGATGGCGACATGGAACCGGAAGGAGAAATCAGTCTCTATAGAACCGGAACTATTATTATTATCATCACTGCATCTACTGCGATCAATTGTCAATACTGCGATCGGCAATTGAGGTATCTTCATTTCTAGATCCGAAAAAAGTTGTCATGGATTGATGACCTCGTGATGCTTTCGATTCTTTCTCAGCTTTAAGTTTAGTCTTCTGAGAGTTGGACGTTTTAAATTTGAATTGTACATTGCACATGATTTTATTTATAACTTGAAATGAAAGAAAAAAATACTAATTATTTATTTACGCTATCGCTTTAACGAAAAAAAAAATCTTTTTCTTTATATCATAATAAACTAATTTCATATTCTTGCAAGTTATTGTGGTTTGATTCATTATTTTATCAATTGTGAGACCGATTTCATTGTCAGCTGATGTCATCAAAGACAAACAAGGTTGCAGGTACTAAGCACCTACAACTAAATTAAACACAAACAAAAAATTTCAAAATTAAATTCAAAGCTTTAGCTGTGAAAATCTGTCAATTTTTCAATTACTGCATGAATCTGTTAAATGTTGTCAATTTTTGATATCCCAGTTTTAAAATGTAATCATCTATCAGATTTTTAAGTGCAACAGCTCACATACATGGAATTTGGAATTAAAACTTGAAACCTGTCAATTTTTCAATTGCAACTATCAAAATATGTTAAATTCTGTATCAGCTGTGAAAACCTGCCTACTCTTTAATAGATACTGCCAAAATATATCTATTTTTGATGTCCCAGTGCAAAAATTTAAAAGCTATCAGATCGGACGTTGAAATAACAGTGACACTACACAAAAATCAACATTTTTCAATAGAATTTGTTAAGTTTTGCAGATTTCTTATTTTCATAAAAACATTTCCAGTAATATATTGCTTGTAGCAATTTATGTACTATTAATAATATTTGTATTGATTGTTTTAATTCATTAAGGTTAAAAATAAAGTGATCTCATTTACTTGAAGAGATGTACGAAAATGGTGAAATTATATCAAAATTGCATTACCTGCAACCTGTAATAAATAAAAACCTCTTGTTAATGTACAGAACCACATACAGGGTGATTACTTCAGGAAACTAACTAAGTGATCTCGCTTAGTTGAAGATATAGAAAATTTATAAAATTCAAAGCTTCAGCTGCCAAAATCTGCCAATTTTTCAATAGATACTGCCTGAATCTGTTAAATTTTGTCAATTTTTGATATCCCAGTTCTAAAATGTTAACATCTATCAGATTTTTAAGTGCCACAGCGCACACTCGTCAAATTCTCAATAAAAACCATCGAAATCAGTCAAATTTTCATTTGCAACTGTTAAAATATGACAAATTCTTAGTTTCAGCTGTGAAAACCTGTCAATTTTGTAATAGATACTGCCAAAATTTGTCTATTTTTGATGTCCTAGTACAAAAATGTAAAAAGCTATCAGATCGGACGTTGAAATAACAGTGACACTACACAAAAATCAACATTTTTCAGTAGAATTTGTTAAGTTTTGCTAATTTTTTTTTGTCATAAAAAGATTTCCATTAATTTGTTCGTAGCAATTTATGTGCTATTAATAAAAATTTTATGACTTTTTTCATTCATTTGTTAACAATAAGGTTAAAAATAAAATTGTATAAAAAAGTTTTTTTTAACAACAACTTTAGCATAGTGTCACTTTGTCAAATCATTTTATGTCTTCTGTTCATACATTCGGTTTTTCTGTTGTGTAAAATATCTGGTTCTTTACAGAATGATAAGCTGAGCCGGGCCCCTCTGATTCCGGGCCCTCAGGCTAGGGTCCTGTCAGCCTTGACCCTTTGCGGGGGTGGGGGCATGATTATGATCTCGCTTAGTTAAAGAGATCTACGAAGTTGGTTAAATTATATTATTATAGCAATATTCCATTACCTGCAACCTGTAAAAGAAAAAAAACCTCTTGTTAATGTAAAGAACCATATACACAGTGATAACTTCAGTAACCTGACCATTGTGACCTCGCTTAGTTGAAGATATACGAAGTTGATTAAATTATATTAAAATTGCATATAACCTGCCTTAGGAACCAAACTAGATTTGACCCAACACGAACGGATTATGAAAAATATTTCAAATAATCACATATACGAAGTTGTTTAAATTATATTAATATTGCATATAACCTGTATTAGCAAACAAACTAGATTTCAGTCATCACAAACGGATTATGAAAAATATTTCGGAAAACCACTTTTCTTCTATTTTAGTTTACATTTCAGTTATCTTCATATACAGGGTGTATCAGCCAAATGGAATAAATTCAATAATAAATAAATGGGGGCGTGTTCGAAAAAACGCTCGGGCACGTGGATTGTTATTTTTAGTTGCGCATTTTTTTCAACAAAAACTTTTTATACAGGGTGTGTCATGTGACCGTGGCCAATACCAACTTTCTTATTTTAAATGCAACACCTGGTATATTATTCAATTTTCTGATTCTTCAGAAAATTCTAGACATATTTCATGTACAATGTCCTATACCTATCTTCAACTGTTGTCTTCAACCTATCGCCCCCATTTATTTATTATCGAATTTATTCCATTTGGCTGATACACAGTGTATGTAACTAAAGACGTGTTTAAAACGATGTTTATTGAAATATTTTTCAAATATCTGTAATATTTTCCTAATTATTTATAAAAATGAAAATATGATGAGTTGGTAGGCTGTCACATTTCCTCTATATATATTTTTTTTTATTATAACTGTAACAACGTGCTTTAAACTTAGTGTTTATGAAAATATTTTACAAATATCTGTAATGTTTTAGACATTATTGATAGAAATGTAAATATGATGACTAACTTTGATTAATCATATTGGTTATTATTTTTTTCGAAATCTTTGCAAATCAAGATTGTCATAAAAATCTTAAAATTCTATTCCACTATCTTAAAGTGTTTTTGACTTAGGTATCCATAAAAATGTTGTTACAGAAACAAAAGTATATATATGAAGAGTAATTAAAAATAGTCGTATTTGTTTATTACAAATAAAATACATTTGAGAGAGATTGAATTTTGCAGAATGGGCGCAACTTTTAACCAATTTCTTGCCATTTCAAATATCACAGGAAGCAGATTTGATATTGCAAGTCTGGTACAACTTTTAACCAACTCGTATCCAAAACCATTTGACAAGGATTTCATTTTGCAAGTTTTATCCAACTTTTAACCAATTATCGTAATTTGAAAATTGTAACGATCCTTTCCGAGTTGAATGGTTTTAATTAATGAATTATACACTCTCGGATTTGTGCGATTTGGATTTTCACAATCGTGAACTAAAAATCGCAATATCGTAATATTTTCGTAATTACTGATATAAACTAAAATATGATGATTAAATACTTACTTCTGGTCGTCGATTTTTCTTTCCAAAACCTTTTCAAAACTTGATTTTGTTCTAAAAATCTTAAACTCAATAATTTATTTCACAGTCTTACGGTGTGTTTGACTTATCGTATACACAAAAATGTTATTACACAACTACATGCATAGTTCAGACTTTTTCAACAATAGTCTTAATTGTTCAGAGGTAACTAAAAACGCTGAAATCTGTATTCACAAAAATCAATTATCAGATATTTTTGTCGTGTCATAAAATTTCGTTTCCGTAATGAAAAATATCCAGTTTTTGATTAACTTTAATTTTTGTTATTTAAGTTATTGATGAAAAACAACAATATGTTAAAAGCACTTCCCTCTTTCGATTTTTACCAACTAATAATCAAGTGAGTCACGAAAAGAAAACAATAAAGTTGTTATGAAAATAAATCGTCAATAATAGATTTCAAATGAAAATCGACAAAAAATTTAGAGTCGTGCTCACATAAATCTAGTACAAGAAATTTGGTTACAAAAACAATTTTATATACACTCAGATGCAAAAAAACCGGGTCATTGGGTTGTTGTTTGCAAAAAACCCATTTTTTTAAATTGGATGTTGGTATAGTCCTTAGAATGAAAGTTTTAGTGTTTTACAATCGAAGAGACCATCAGGATGTAGAAAAATACAACATATGATACTTATCAGTATATTTAATAAGCGAAAATAACATTTAAAGCTATGCGTTCTTCACTACCTATTGCTCATTCGGCGTTATGCATAGAGGATCAAGGTGGCTACTGAGTTTTGATTTGTGTGTTTTCGATTAACTGTCATTTTCATTTATTAGACTCTGTTAAGTTTATTTTGCAGAAATGCATTTTTTTTCGTGTATACGTACATTATCGTTTTCGCTTATTAATGTTCATTAAATAAATAATAAGTACCATATGTTGCTTCTTTCTACATCCTGACGGTCTCTTTGATTGTATAATACTAAAAAAAATATTCTAAGGACTATACCAAAATCAAAATTTAAAAAAAAGATGTTTCTTTTGCAAACAATAACCCAATGACCCGGTTTCTCTGCATCTGAGTGTAGTAATGTTAATTTGTTTGTACTAGATTTATGTGAGCATGACTGTACAAAACTAGTAAGAAACTGTAGTAACTGGCTCAAAATCTGCTTCGACATTTGAGGCAGATTTAATTTTCCAAATTTGATCCACCTATATACCAACTTCAAATAACATTTGAGGCACATTTAATATTGCAAGTTTGATCAAACTTTTAACCAACTTATCAAAAATCACTTGAGAGAGACTTAATTTTGCAAGTTTTGTTCTAACCAATTTCGTATATCTTTAACAAACAAGATCCCACTGGCAAGGAGCCTTTTGAATGAATTATACTTTATGTAATAAGGGTAGCACGTGAATAATTCATGAGTGTAAATTATATTTATCACTTTGCTTATATTGCCCAAGGGACGTGATGGTTTAGTCAATTCGAATGGGCACCTTCTGTTCCGTTAGATTTAACCAAGGGTTCACACCTGTAATGTTTATCTTATGAATTATTATAAAATGAATGTACCATAAATGACACCAGGTTTTTGTAATAAATTAACGCCGAGGGTTTAGAATACATAATGAAGCAAAATATATTATCTAATATTTGAAGACAAATTGTACAAATATTTACAATTAATTAATACAAATTCTAAAGGGCACAAAACGGATGTTTATGTCTATGTTATGTTTATGTCATAAACGGGTCCATAAACTTATATTAACTTATATTTTATGATCTCAACTTTACAAATAAACTGTCCATTTTTGAGATGCAGGTATCAATTTTCCTTCATTTTTTTAATTGCAACTGTAATTATCTAGACATATCTAGTGAATTTTCTTTTGCCAATTTTAGGTTTCTAGATTAAACAGTCAATTTTTAAATTGCAAATTTGAACGATATTAGTGTCAAGTCTATAGATATGATTGTCAAAGTTATTGAATTTGTTGTATTTTTTTAAAGAACTGTGTGAATAAGACTATCACCATACTTGTCTTTTGCATTTCCATGGAGAAATTATGTTAAAAAAATGTAGAAATTATTCTGTCAATAATATTAAAATATTGATCTGTAATTGACCCTGCCCGAAACTACCACTACAACATCCAATAAAGTTATCGGAATTGACACAGTGAAAACGATTATTTAAGCAAATCAATATCTACAAAATATTGAAGAAGTTACCAGAAACTACCAAACCTCGAATGTCAACTACGATTAACTATTCATATAGAGTTGATAAGATCTCGTATTCACACTGAAGGAAGAACTTCATAGAACTATTTATTTTGTCACAATATGACTGAATTTTAACCTGTAAACGGTCAACTTTTAAAAATGTAATTTTCCGAACCGTAGATATCAATTTACTGCAAATAAACTATCAGTTCACCAGATTCAGTATCAATGTTCCTTCAATTTTCTAAATGCAAGTTTCAATTATCGTATCTACAAATTTAATGTCAATTTCTCATTGCTAATTTTAGTGTTATAGATGAAACTATCGAGTCTGTAGAAATAAATATTAAAGTTATTGTAATTTACCAAAAAACTATTAATTTTGTCATAATTTGAAGCATTTAAACCACTAATCGAAAAGTAATAGCACAAAATAATTTTTTCTACAAATCAACTGTTCGTTTTCCAGAAGCAGGTAACAATTTTCTTTAAATTTTTGATTTGCAAATTTCAATTATCTAGAAAATTCGCCTATCCATTTTACTATCAATATACAATTGCAAATTAAAAAAAAAAAAAATTAATTTGAATCAAAGGTTTATTTAAGAAAATCAGTTGATTCAATTATTATCAATTATTATCAATTAAATCATACTAACCCTGATTTAAAAAATCAAAAATAATATTACAATTGCTCGAGAATTAAATAATAGATAGTCAACTTTTTTTTCCGTTCTTTTCAACTTTTATTTTTTTTTATGTACACCATATGGGATTTTTTCTTTTGTACACCATACGGAATTTGTGTTCTTATGTACACCATGTATTTATTTTGTTTGTGTGCAGATTATTTTTAAAATTACAAATATGAATAATATTTAATGAGTTTAAAATGATTAACGCATTAAATGGATTAATCATCAATCACATTGAAATGTTCAGGATATTGACCCGGGAACCAAAAAACGCTACATTTATAGGAATAAAATTTTAATAATTCACTACATCATAAAATGCAATTTTCACATAATATCGATACCCTCATTCTAATACCACGTATCACAATTTTTGCGAATTTATGGTTTAGTGTGTTCCTGAACCTGTATTTTCCGTTCTATCTAATGGTTATAATCTTATATATCAGAAAACATTATTTTACAATGTTATTCACTATTATAAAATATAATATGATATATTATATAAACCCGTACCTAAAATAGGTTTTATTTCATATCCTCTAAAATTAAAACTTTTGTAATACGTGGTATTAGAATGAGGGTATAGATATGCATATTACAAGTTGCAGCTGCTTAGGTACTTGTGTAGAACTCAATTACCTTTAGTGATTTCTGGTGCAATATTTGTGATTTGCATTTCAATTTCCTCTGTCTTCTGAACGATAGCCGGTGCACTAATGATTCCGAGTTCTAGTATCGCCCGGATGTCATGCGAAAGTGGCTTTTACCGAAACGTATCCATAAAATATAGACGGAGAGTACCACCAAATTTTGGGTTTGTCGCTTACTCCATGGCAGATCTATGGAGATGAAACATTGCAACGAATTATGTTTGGTGTCGCTGAATTTTTGAATCTTCTTCTTCGATAGCCTCATTTCATTTAGTGCTTGATATAGGTTTTTTCTAGTTCGTTCCATGTTTTTTTTATTATAATTTTTTTAACGTTTTTAAATCTCTTAAATTGCATACTTACATTTTTTTGTCAGAATGAAAAGTCAGAAAATAGTCAGAGTGAAATAATGGATAAACAAAATTCTGTCCAGCAGATTTTCCTCGAAAGAAATTCAAATATCGATATGTATGTATATATCGATAAATAATACTATCAATAACCTTGTAGAACTATCTTCTACAATGCAAACAATAATCTATAAATGCTAAAAGGAAACGGACATCAAGAGAAGAGAAAATAAACCCTGGATAATAAAAGAAATAATATCAAACATCAAAGTAAGAAACAAACTACATAACGCACACCGAAAAAACCTAAATGATGCACAAACAGAAAATAAATATTGAAAACAGAAGATAAAGGAAAACGAACTTCTGAAAAAAAAATTATACTATTCAAACAAACTAAAATAACATAAAAGTAACCCAGGAAAAAACATGGAGAACCATAAACTCACTTACCAACAGGAAAAAAACACAACATTCGGAAATAAACCAAATTGAAACACAGGACAACTCAACAACCACCGACAAGAAGGAAATAGATAGATATTGTTTATTTAAAAGTACAGGTACACATGGATCACAGTATTCAACGATATTAATAAAAACTGTACATTAGCATATCACATTTGTTCTTATATAGCTAGAAATAACACAAATGGCAGACACAATCAATTACTACTTCGCAACGATCGGGAAGAAACTAGCAGATCAACACAAGAAACCAACCCTTCACGTCCAAACAATACAAAATAGGCAAACACAACAGTCAAGCATAAACACGATAAATGAAATTATAAACATAAGTGAAAATGAAATTTCTACATTAATAAACAAGCTAAAAAACAAAAAAGCCCCAGACTTTAACCTAATAAGAAACAATATTTTAAAACAAAACAATGAAATAATTGCATCTATAATAAGTAAGCTCGTCATTAATAAAGAAAACAATTATTAGACTAATACTCAAGAAAGGTGACCGACTAAAACCGAAAAATTGCAGACCCATTGCCGTAACTTCTGCAATAACAAAAATTATTGAAAAAGTCATTAAAACCCGGCTGGAGGCACATCTCAATGAACAAAAGATATTACACAAATAGCAATATGCCTATCAGAACAAAACTGGAACAACAGCAGCAACAACCGACTTTCTCCTGGAACTTACTATACTCTATTTAATAACTAGGAGGGGTAAGTCCCAAAACCCAATTTACACTGTAAAAAGTTACCAGAAAAATCACTAGATACTTTTGGCAGCAATTTTAAATTATTTCATCTGTATAATCACTAGCTTTTTTTAAATAACTTAAATATAATATAATCGTCATTTACTGTACAAGTGGGCGAAGTAATGGATTGCCAACTGAAGTTTGGCCCACGAGGCCCCCCGGGCCGAGTCATTTTTACTCAGTTTTTACTAAGTCATAAAGCTAACCTCCGACAATGTGGACATTTCGAGTTTAGTTTTATTTATTACGCCTGAATGACATACATTATATAGGCATGTTTTATTTTTGTAATATTATAGATTCGTGAAGCTAATTGCGTACCTCAAAGGCAAATCCCGAACTTATACCCCGAAGAAGGCAAGAGATTTTTGGCGGAGGCAGAAGATAATGGGTATATCTAACAAATACCCATTGTTAGATATACAGGGTGTCCGGAAAATACGTGTACAACGTTTGACGACAGACTCCTGACGTCAAAATAGGTCGATCTAAGCCGACTTAGTTATATCCAAAATTGTCTCGTTTAGCCGGTAGAGGGCGTCAAAAAAAACAAAAGTATAACAAAGTTGAAAGTATCTATTGTAAGAAACTAAGTAAAACAAAAACATTACTTAAGCAAATGTGTAAAATGACCGCCATCTTGCTGAATACACTTATTAACACTCTTTAAAAAATGATATTGGACCCTATCTAATGTCTCGGGATTATTAAAATGGTTGCCTGCATTTAAAATCCGCTGCAATAAATCATCTCGTGTGTTTACCGGAGTCTTGTAAACTTCTGTTTTAATAGCGCCCCACAAAAAGAAGTCACACATATTTAACTCAGGAGAACGTGGTGGCCATTTTACTGGTGCATCATTGCCTCTTCCAATCCATCGGTTGGGATACTGATGATGTAAGTATTGCCGAACGGCAACGGAAAAATGGGGCGGGGCACCATCATGCATATACCACATTTCCCTCCGAAGTAAAATGGGCAAATTCTCCAGAAGAATTGGTAATGTGTCTTGCAAAAAATTTAAATAAATATTTCCATCTAACCTGTCTGGAATAACAATGGGACCAATAAGGTAGTGATCAATAATACCTGCCCAAATATTAATTTTAAATTGATGCTGATGATGTGCAACTTTAATGGCATGTGGATTTTCATCGGAATAAATATGTTCGTTGTGCAGATTGGTTACCCCAGATCTTGTAAAGCATGCCTCGTCAGTAAACATAATTTTTCTACAAAAATTTGGAACAAGGATTCTTTTGTTTCTAATAAATTGACAAAATGTAAGCCGCATGGGGGGATCAGTCGGTAAAAGTTCCTGGACTTTTTGTATGTGGTAAGGATGTAACAACTGTTCTCTTAAAACCTCATTGACAATCGTTTTAGGAACATTTAACTCACGTTCTAAGAGACGGGTACTGGTACTTGGTTCTTCTTCAACTCTTTCCAGAATCATCTCTTCTGTTTCCACAGTTCGAGTTGTTCGCATACGACCCCTGCCTTCAAACTTTTTCTCAAAACTGCCCGTTTCCCGAAGATGACGCTCAATATTGGCAAATGTTTGGTGGTTTGGTATTCGACGGTTAGGAAACCTCTCCATGTAAACCCTAACACTCTGACGCCCATTTCCTCGACAAAAC
This sequence comes from Othius punctulatus, assembly GCA_951805005.1. NCBI lineage: Eukaryota > Metazoa > Arthropoda > Insecta > Coleoptera > Staphylinidae > Othius > Othius punctulatus. The sequence continues at coordinate 93,942,562 of OX638138.1, forward strand.
CCGTATTCCAGGAGCATGTCAACTTTCTGAGAGTTTGTATAATTTTCCATTTTTAATGGTAAAATGAACTTGTAATTCAATAATGTTGATCGTATACTTGAGTAAATATTATACTTGATTAATTGTCAAATTATTAAACGTCATTGATATTAATTTTTGACGCCCTCTACCGGCTAAATGAGACAATTTTGGATATAACTAAGTCGGCTTAGATCGACCTATTTTGACGTCAGGAGTCTGTCGTCAAACGTTGTACACGTATTTTCCGGACACCCTGTATATCTGGGGCATGTCGGTGTGAAGAACTATCTGCCAGATACTAAAGCACGGACTATTCGGATAAAGATAAATGACGAAAATCCAACCGTGAACGCTTTTTGGGAGGTGAAAGTGAAAACATCGCTGAGCTTGTACTGGATTCAGAATCCATCACAATAATATAAACAAAATTAACTATTACCACTGCGAAGATAAGTTCTGAACAGGACTGATTGTTTACTTGCACAATTTCGCGGGATATTAAGAAAATGAGACTGACGGACGCTTCGAATTGAGGTTATATGCGTTAAAAACAGCGTTTTAGTGACTTGTGAAATGGGCGTGGTTTCAGCCAATCATAGGTGTAGGCATTCGCGCGCCAAATTTGAATCGCTCCTCCTAGTTACTAAATAGAGTATAGTAGACCAAAAACAAACAATAATGTCAGTAAAATTCATTGTAATGAAAAAAGCATTCCATACGGTTGACAAAAAAGCATTGATAAAACTAAAGAACATAAACGTAGAAGATATCCTAATATCCTTAATAGAATCCTCCCTCCAAAATATACCTCAAGTAACACAAATCGATGGTACAACAAGCGACATACAATTAAACGAATTCGGTTTACCACAGGGAGGCACACTTCCTCCCATTTTATATATTATATACACAAACGACCTGCTAAATGAGAGTATTAAAGGATATATGACCATGTATGCAGATGATACATGCACATAAAGAATTTACGGAACTACAAAAGACAGTAAACGAAGACTTACAAATAAGCAACTGGTGCACTAAAAACACACTTACAATAAATGAGACCAAAACAAATTACATGATATTCAGCCCTGACAGGCCAACCATCCGATTAAATATAACACAAAACAAGACCGAGCTAACAGAAACAACACGAACAACCTACCTAGGCCTTACCGTCAACAACAAATTGACTTGGAACGAGCATATTAACAAGCTAAGAGCAAAAAACGCAACAACTATCTATATGCTAAATAAAATCAAAACCTACATACCACAACATCTAAGGAAAAGAATATACCACTCACTATTCAGCGCAAACACGAACTACCGAATAAATATATGGAGCAATACCACGCAGAAAAACCTAAATAAAATACTTAAAATCCTCCATAACTTACCACATTTATGGCCGATTGCACCGTTTGTAGTTTTAAGGATCCTTATGGCCAATTGCACCACTTTTTCGCAAAGCCTTACTTTACAAAGCCGGGCTTATATTTTAACTAATGCTTAAAGGGAAAGGACTTGCACCGCAGATTGCTTTACTAAGCACGCGCTAAGTCTTGCTACGAGTGGCAACGTCGCAAAATCTGGTAGAATATTCGTTTGTTATGTTGGCGACATTGCGATTTTCTGTGTCGATCTGTCAGTGCTTGTATACAAAATTGTTACCTTATTAGGCCTTGGGCACTATTCGAGCCAATTCGAGCGATGGCCGGTGTGCGGCGGGCGGCGAATATAATTGTCTATTAGAAGCAGTAAGCGGCAAATGCAAAGCGTCAAGTTTTTCCACCACGCTGCATTAAAATCTGGTCCACCGCCACAGGTGAAATCGTAAACAGAACGTGTTGTGTCGTTCGCCGATCGCCGCAGCCGCTCACCGCTCGTTTCGTTAGCCGAGGCCTTAAGACGAATATTGTGATTATTGCACTGCATGGAGTTAAATCCAAAAAGGTAAATTAAATCCGTTGCAATAGTTCAGATTTGGAGCTAAAATGCGTGCTAATTATTTGTCACAGTATTTACGATCTATTGGAAGGGCTATGGGGCAGAACCACCAAGTCCATCTTTTATAGAAATCCAGCTGATGGCCACATTAGCTCCTACGCATCATCACGATTAATTACATTTTCAAGAGCCATTGCAAAAAATGCATTTCTCAAATTAACATATGCCGTGACAGATAACGGAATAATTAAAAGGTTATGTTCAGCGTCGTAAATTTTAAGTTTGGTTTAAGCGACCGCTCTTGACCACTTACATTAAGCGTTACTTGAGACGTGCATAAAATGCGGTGCAAGCGAATTTCTGACTTAAGCCTTGCTCACATTTTAAGTTGTGTTTAAGCCTTACTTGTTTACTGTGGTGCAAGTGCCATTAGTTAAGTAAGTTTAAATTTTTAGGATCCTTAAAATTAAATTTGTGTTGCACCGTACAAGACATCAGATTCCTTAGCGAACCTTAGCGTTCAGCATTTTAGGGAATTTTAATAACTGCTATATTCACTCGGATGAAATTTAACACAAAACAGTAGTCAACGGCATGTTTTACCTCGATTCCTCTCTGTCTATAAAAACTTAGGTCGTCCAAATTGTTGAAATAATCCGTTCTCAAATAAACTAAACAAGGAAATCCGATGAATTTGGATTCCAGAATGTCACTATTATCTTGATTTTAAATGTTATTCATTTTTTTTAACAAAATTAATTTTATGTCATAATTGTAGAGGAAATGCAGATGTATCAAGCACCAATGCCGAATAATATACGAATGTAGAAGTAATTTATTTATATTAAAGTTTCAATTGAATTCAATCGACGTGTACGTTACTTGACAGAATCACATTCGAATATCAAATGCATTTATGACATAACTCTATCTGACTTTCGAATGTGATGCTCTCAAGTAACGTACACGTTACTACTAATGTTTTTTGATACGCAATACGCCCGATTATCCAGTATCAAAATTCAACACAAACTAACCTACAAACACCAAATTGTTCACAATATTGCTTTAAGAACAATTGCAATCATAGTCAAGGTATTCAACACTCGAATTGTAATTATAAGTTCGTTAGTTATCTTTAAATCAGTATAAAGGCTAATGTAGTTACAGATAAGTAATATTTTGTACACATCGTCTGCTCATAATATGTTAAACTAACAGTTTGTAACCCTATAAGTTATTCCGCCGGAGTCGGGAGCTTAAAATTTAAGGGTCCTTACGGTGTTTAAGTAACCTTAAGATGGCGGTGCAATGGTTTTTCGTCCGTTAAGGAACCTTAAAATTTTAAGTATCCTTAACGCATACCGTGCAATCGGGCATTAACACCTACCACAATGGTCTTAAAACACGCAAAAGAAACGAGCATAAAGCAAAACATAAAGCTACATAACCTGATACTATTACAAAAATAAAAAATGGACTGATCAGAAGTAATGTTAAACTTACAACTAATAAAGACAATCACAAGTACAACACAAGAAACATAAACTATATTAGAACACACAGAAACCACTTATGGAAATATCAGTTGGACCTAACAGGAAATGCATTGAACACATACAACAAATTAAGCAAAAACATAAAATCAGGTAGAGTCAAAAAAATTAAGCAAGAAGTAACAGCATTACTACTGTCAAATGCTTCAGAATAATACCAGCTCCAATCCATTTACCCAGAAGCAGTCCAAATTGGTCAGCTGTTCGTGACGAATAATGGAGTTTTTTTTACATTGTATATTCTTATGTTAATAAACATTTTCGAAAGAAAAAGTAATTTTCTCAAATAATATGGTTATGTAAGGTGCCATGTTTTACAATTTTCCAGTTTTTCTCCTTCTCTCACCTTTTGAATCTAGTAACTAAATATTATAAAGAACCCAATTATAAATTTTGGCCGACACGATTTATTTTCATATCACTGAAACGAGCAATTATCCGATCAATGCATATAAAATGACATAAAGCGCAAATTTAAATTAAGTTGTCCGAAAAATCCTTTGATGTGCATAACTTTCGCGAACGCCTTGCGGGCCGAACAATTCCTCCGATAATCGGCGCAGAATCGTCGCTCGCACGTGAAAGTAGAAACGATTTTTTACGTTAATTTTCGTGACCTATAACGCACCCTTCGAAAACGATTTCGGCCGGCTCGCTGTAATTAATATTCGCCGGGGCCGCCGAAAAAAAAAAATTGCGCAATTTCGTGGAGGTGGCGGCTCCATGTGGAGAGCATGCTCGCGCTCCGGACGGTTCTGCCCACACGCCGGCTCCTTCGCATTAATGCCCGCAATCACGGCAATTACGTCGTTACGTGTAACACCTCATTACGTGGACTTAATTAAAATAATTTCGAATTTACACACTGGACACTCTTGGCTCATTAAAAAAGATTAACCGTCATCAGGGTTCTGGCTTCAATTACTCGAAATGGTTTTCTTTGCGAGGCGGTAATTTTTACGTATTTGCATAAATTTTGGTAATGGACGAGGGGAGTGGATGATGAACAGGGTCATTATGTAGGTGAGGAAAGGCATTTACAGGGTCTATTTAATTAAGTATAGTGTGGAATGTTGAGCGCGGCCTTAGTGAGGCAGGTGCCTAATCAATTAAGTAATTTTTACAACGGTATAGGTAATCAAGAGATAAATATTTCATATTTGCTCAGATCGAACGGACTGTTGAGAAAAAAAAACTCTAAACGATACTTATTTATGTTTTGTTCACTCCCCTAGGAGCGTTTTTCATTGTAACATTAAGAAAGTTCAAAATAAAAAAAATAAAAAATAAAAAATAGAAATTGACAAAATGAAATAAAATGAAAACGAAAATAAAAAAAATAAAAGAGGTAAATATTAAGAAAGAAAGAAATAATGAACACAATATAAAACACATACTATAGGTATGTTTGAACGTCACCAATTGTACATTTTAGAAAGCCTAAAACTAAAAGAAATTTAATGTCATTAATGATATAGAAATGAAACACTTTACTACATTTCTTATCACTTTGCAAAACTTACTACGTTTTTAATTATGTAATCACTATGTGATTAATTATCACATAGTAACGGCTTCCTCCATCATTTTTATAATATCATTACATTTATAAGGACTGGTTCAATCGAATAAACCAAGATCTGATAGTATATAGTGTTTTCACTTGAAATTGAAAATGTAGTTGTATGGCGTGCTGCGAAGAGGCGGGCGTCCAGGAACGTAACCAAATACTTTACTTTCGACGAAGATGCTACTTAATTGTTTTCACTTCGATATATACACAATTATATCACTATGATCATACTATAAAAATGAATTATTAATTAAATTGAATTCAATAATCTTACAACTATCTACATCGTTCTTTATGAGTCGGCGGACGTAATTCTTTTTACAATTTTACAATTCGATATAATTACAAGACTACAGACGCCAGTAGATAATTAAGAGCCATCACCTAGGAAACGGTTTTAAAAGGATTATACATTCGCCCATGCAATTAAGGTTCATTGTACCTTAATTGCTGGGCGAATTTGCAGTCCAGGTAGACAATCAGTTAAGGCTGCCTCAAATAGTCTTTATCTCAAATAGTCTACATCTGTCTTTCAGTCGGTGTTAACTTTACATTGCAATTGCAACAGTACTCATTTTACACACGTGTGCATATTATCATTTATAAAGTTGTGAAAACTGTTTTAAAAGGATTATACATTCGCCCATGCAATTAAGGTTCAGTGTACCTTAATTGCTGGGCGAATATGCAGTCCAGGTAGACAATCAGTTAAGGCTGCCTCAAATAGTCTTTATCTCAAATAGTCTACATCTGTCTTTCAGTCGGTGTTAAATTTACATTGCAATTGCAACAGTACTCATTTTACACACGTGTGCATATTATCATTTATAAAGTTGTGAAAAGGTAGAGTTTATTAAGATGGAAACGTCGTTAAGTGAAACGGCAACAATTATTTCATCAATTTATAATGACACTCAGTTCGACGATCTATTTCAATTATGTGAGGAAAGAAGCCATTCCGAAAGTTTTGTTGAAGAATCCCTTCGACAGTCTACAGAGGAAAGCGGTTCTCAAATTGATTTTGATAAATTTCAAAACAACCATCATTAAATGGACACATCAACTACCGAAAATAAAAATCAGAGATTAATAAAGCATGCTTTTCTTTCAACTGATACTAAAAGCATAGTCGTAAATATTTATAACACCCTTATACGCGAGAATCATGCAAAGAATTTCCATTCTGACAGGAATTTTATATTCAACGGTTTGGAGAATAATTACGAAAGGACCGCTAGAAAGGAAAAGAAGAATAAGTTCCAAATATACCGAAATAGACGATGCCATCGCCAAGAGGATCAAAAATATAATTTACTATTCTTATAAATCAGATAACGTTCCCACGGTCCAATTTATTTTGGAAACTCTTGGAAATGATTTTCCATATAAGGAAACTACTTTGTATAAATACCTACTTAGTCAGGGTTTTAAGTATAAAACTTTAGAAAAACGAATTGACATCATGGAATCGCCGAGATTGCAAAAAGAGCGATTAGAAAATTTATCTAGAATAAACGAATATAGAAATGGAGGGAGATCGATAATTTATTTGGATGAAACATGGTTCGATACTCACGACGTCGTTTCCAAGGGATGGGTCGATAATACAAATAAGTGTCACCTTAGAGCACCTTGCAATAGAGGAAACATAATTGTTATTCTTCATGCAGGAGGAGACGCAGGTTTTGTGTCAAATAGTTTAGACTCATTAGACTATCATCAGGATGTGAACGCCGAATTTTTTGAAAATTGGTTTCGCAATCAATTATTGCCCAACATACCCAATAACTCAATAATCGTAATGGATAATGCAACTTACCACTCAAAGCAAATTAATAAAATCCCCACCGCCGCTTCCAAGAAAGGCGATATTGCTGATTTTTGCATTCAAAATGGTATTGTTATTCCCCTAAGTGCAAAGAAAAAAACATGAGTAGAACTTATAAAAACACAAAATTTAAAAAAAACGTATGTGGTTGATAAGATGGCAGAAGAATTTGGTCACCAAGTGTTGTGCCTTCCACCTTATACGGGATCAGGTTCTATAATAAACTGCCACTGCATCTTCGTGACCTGCCAGATGATGTCCTAAAACGGGTATTGAAGCAGCTGCTTGTCAAGGCAGCGTTCTATAGTTGGGATGAGTTCCTAGCGTGCTCACTCTGATGTGTCGCATTGTAATATTATTGTTATAATTGTTTGACCTGTGTAAACTATTTTTTTAGTGTAAACAGCAATAAAGATATTCTATTCTATTCTATTACTGTATCTTCAATCCAATTGAGCTGATATGGTCAACTTTAAAAATAAATTTGCGGAAAAATAATGCACATCCCAAAATGAGTGAAGAAACAATTCAACTTGTTCAGCGAGAATGCAACAACATTTCAAGTACCATTTGGAAAAACTGCATCGATCATGAGATTAAAATTGACAACGATTATAGGACGCTTAGTGTACCAAATCTTATAGCGATAATGATATCGATGAATCTAGTTGTGCGGAATAATAGTTGCTTGTTACATTACGATTCATGAAAAAATTAACTGATGTTAACGTCGTTAATTTTTTAACGCAATGAGCAAGTCAATAATGTTATGGGTAACTTAAGTTATTTGTTTCGCGAATCATACTGTATACAAATTTTCTATGAAATTATAACTACATTTGTAAAACACAAATAAATATCTGTACACTTAAAAATACAATGAAAAGTACAATTTAATGATAATGAATCACTAATGTTAATTTTCTACAGGGCACTGAATCTGTATTTTCTGATGCCGGCTCTGGACTCTGTTCTCTTCCCATTACCCGTCATAAAATTCCGTTCGCACAATGGAGCGCAATAAACACCCTTCGTAGGTAGATTTTCAATTTCAAGTAAAAACACTATACCTATAGTGCGAGTTTGACCATTATACATCAAATCATTGTAATGTACCAAACTTTAAATGAACCTTGATCAGTGGCGAAGTTATACTTCTGCAGCCTAGCGGCTACTGGCAACCCCCCTACCCCCCGCAGCTTATAAATAGTTAAAAAGTTATTCATGTAGACATAGACCTATCACCAATCCGCAAGACAACTCTTACCAATCTAGAAATTTACTGTATTATGGACTACATTATTGACTACATTAGAATTGTAGTTAAAAAAAATGTTCTCAAATATATTTGAATTATTCTGATAGTAGTACAAATTAATGTGAAATGTTTAAAACAACCTCTTTCATGAACTGGGCATTGAAAATGAATCTATAATATCATCAAACATTAATCTTTTGGTATGCTCCGATTCGATGGTCAGAATTGCCACATCCTTCAGGCGTTCTACGGTCATTGTAGACTAGAGCTTGTATGATCTTTTATTCTTTTCAACACGGAAAACGACCTTTCCGATGAACAGTTGGACGCAGGCATCGTCAAAAAAAGTCTCAACGCGATGTCAACATAACGGTAGTTTGTTATCATATAGCACTTCGTAAATATTTAAGTACCTATTGTTATTGGACATGTTTTGTTCCACTCCTTTCAAAAATAAAAATAAAGTATACACTCCAGGGGCCCCTCCCCGATCGAGTCGAGTCAGCTTACATTCTTACAAGTGTTTTTCTCCTCCGTTTTCTTGGTTTCTTGGCCATCAAACAAAACTAAATATTATTATAATTATCCGTATTCAGCAAGATGTTTAAAACAAAAGAAGCTTCCAAAGTACATAAATGGTTTTGGGACTATTTTTGGCTAGAATACAGCGTCCGGCAAAATTCAGCATTCTGCTTCCTGTACAGGCTATTTTCAAAAAAAATCTGGAGAACCAGTTTTGATCTCATTCGACATTGACTATTGGAAGAAAGCCTGAGAAAATATCAAGTACATCGAGATTATGAGTATCATAGAGTCGCTATGCAAGAATGGTTTATTTTTAATAGCTCCCTCAAATATGGTCACTTTAGAAGTTGTTTTATTACAAGACAAACACCAAATTTGTTTTGTTTAGAGGCCATAATGTAAAGCCGAAAGTACAAATCGTCTAAACTATTTAGAAGACGTTTTTAAAGTTTTGAAAAAACATTGAACCGTTTTTACAAAGTTATAATCCTCCCAAGAATTGTGTCTAGATGATGTGTATCTAAATGGAATTGTAGACAGTACCGCTAATTGCTTATTGCTTATTAGGCAGGCACACACGTACGGGATTTTTAACCGATCTGGCCCGCCATCCGTGTTTGGCATCCCTGTCACGCTAATTTGAAACAGATCGGCGTGACAGGGATGCCAAACGCAGACGGCGCGCCAGATCGGTTAAAAATCCCGTACGTGTGTGCCTGCCTATTGAATATGTTTGTAAAATAAACATTGATCCATATTATTTTGCTCTTATGGACGATGATAGTAGAACAGAAGATAAATTAAGAATGATGGTAAATCATATTTATGCCATTAAGGCAGTTCAATTAAAATATCCGATAATTTTAGAATTTTTCAAAGAACATCTGATGCAACAGCAAAATGGCTAGACGCGTTGCTCATTAAAAAATGTACCATTTTGTGTTTGTTCTTATATTTAAATAAATATTTGAAGTCGCTTCAGGAATTCATTAATTGCTTCAGAGTGAAAAGTTTGATTCATCTATAGCTTCTCTTAGTATTAAAACTTTAATTGTAACCTTTGAAACACTGGGGGAAAATGAACAACACTTTAATAAATTATATAAAAATAAATAAATTTTATAGTTTAAGTAGTAAATGTACGCCCTTAATCTTATTACTTAAATTATAGAATTAATAAACCTTAATATGAGAAATATCACAGAAATAAATTTTAGTTCGAACAGCATTTAACAGCAGTTAAATGAAATTGATAAAACAGGGTCAAGAAAGCGAAAACGTCAAAAACCATTACAATTATTCTTGTAGTATGATGATACTTGTTCAATTGACAAGGTTAAATTTCGAAGTAATATTTGCGACTAAATACTAAATAAAATGTACATAGAATTTAAAGTGAAAATTTCCGAAAAAGTAAAATATTCTAATGGTACCTACTGAAGCTTTGCACACAATGTCGAAGTGTTTCTTGGACGTTGAACTTTGAAAGAATTTTACTACTCTTGATTGATTCTGAAATTTTCTCTACCAATCAATTCTACATCTCCTGCTCTGGTTTCATCTGACTGGATTTTTCGTTTCTTTTTCTGTTCGTTTCATCTTCGTACTAAGTTACTTTCGCTTTCGTCGGTGCTCAATTTTCATAAATGTTAAATTTTGTTCTTATACATTGTATACAAATACGGTTGATAGATCGATCTCAGACTATTGTAGCTTATTACTTTATAAGTTAAATCGAGATAACTCTCAGCATAAAATTGACAAAAGAGTCGTTTCTAACATTTGAAGTTCAAGGAGTCATCTAGATGCTTCACTTCTTGTATTCGTTTTTTTTCGTTCGTCTTTTATTTATTTATTTGTATATTTATTTTTATTGTGACTTGTGCCTTTGGTATTTTTCAAAAAATTTACCGCCCCTGGATTTTTCCACCCTGGGCTATAGCCCTCATAGTCCCCCCCCCCCCCCTAAATCCGCCACTGACCTTGATAACAACAAAAAAACTTTTTCCTGATCAACACAATGAACTTTTATGGTGTCATTTTAACTATTTTTTGTTAAATGAAGCCCTCATAGCCCCCCCCCTACTTAAACTGTCACTGACCTTGATAACAACATAAAAACTTTTTTTTGATCAACACAATGAACTTTTAAGGTGTCATTTCAACTAATTTTTGTTAAATTTTGACTTGGCCACTTTTGTAGGCTCACTAGATCAGTGATATATGCACAACGTAATTTACACTACAACCAAAATCGAAACTAGTTACTACTAATTAACACAGCATTAATTAAGTACGATTTAAATAAAGTCGTTTTCGTTATAATACTCGACAAGAAGCAGAGGACGCACATTATCTATTAATCTCGAAGCTGAATCAGATGGCAATGTCTTCATCATTAACGCCCGAGCGACAATCGGGACGTTATTAAGTGATCCTGGCCAAGTCCAATGGATTAATTTAAATACCCGCGTTTCTCGGACGGACTTAAGGCGCATTATAGGTTCATTTTCCGTGAATCCCCGTTTATCGCGTTTACGTATCAGCCAGATACAATAAAGATAATGGGTTTCGAAAGAATTTTCTAGTTAAAAATTAGATGCAATAAATATCGGTTATCTTTTATCAGTAATGCCCGGAGTAACCTCGAGGGCCTCGTAAAGAAAAAAATGCATGAGTTTGTTGTGATTAGGTTCGAGACGACAGAAGGCCTGCGGAGAGAAAGTTGGAAAGATGATATTAAATTTAAATTTACGAAGCACGCCAATGTAGCACAAATTATTTGCACACTAATTGAGATTAGTTTCAACAATGTACAATGCGAATTAATTAAAGACCTTTAATTTTGGCTTTCTTGTTAATTTTAAAAATAACAAAATTTTCAAAAAAATATTAATAAACAACGTGTCCCACAACTTCGTGGCATAAATCTATTAGAAAAATGAAATAAAGATGTTTTTTTTTTCTAATCGCTTCTGTTTCCGAAATATATGGCCTTACAATGGTTATATAATAAATCTTATTTTCTTCTTATTAACATTTATTAACACAAGTTTTCTTATAAACATTTCTACTAGGGTAGACTCGGAAATCTGATATTTTGTGACGAGTCACCCACTATCAATACACCTATTCACAAATAATTACAATCATCTGAGTAAACACAGTGCCGTAGAAACAGGGGTTCTTCTATGTTTATTGGTACATAAAAACTGTGAGGTTAGGATTTGTTTTAATCATATACCATGTTTCGGTGGATTTGCTCTATTGTTATAAAAAAACTTATACTTCTTGAACTTCGAAATAATGAAGGGTTTCCGAGATATTCCAGGTTTATTTTAAACAGCACAAGTCGCACTTCCACCAAACCCTATATCATTGTAATTGTTGAAAAAGGGTCTATTAGAAAATGTAATGTCTATTAGAAAGGGTAATCCATTAAATAAAACTGTCTATGACGTCAAATTTCGAAAAGTAGGTTAGCCTTTGAAAAACAAAGCACGATACTGAATAGAGAAAAAAAAACCTACTAAGATTTATTTCAAGAGTAATAATAATAATGATAATAAAGTTTAGACAGAAATCAGGTTTTCCGACACATTTGCCCAACCCTGTATATGTGTAATGGCGGAGAAGTAAAATGTTCAATAGGTTTCAAATGCAAATTATTTAAACATCGTCCTACTTCGAACGACTGAAAATGATAGTCAAAACATTTTACTTCGATTTCATTTGCTATAATGAAAAGTGCCGTTTTACCTACTTCGACGATATTTACAATGTTATAAAGTAGAATTTGAGAAGTCTGTTAAATATAAATGAGTCTTTTAGACCATAGTATGTTCCACATTGAAAGATACTATAGCCTCCTCTAATTGCAGTTTTTGAGCAGGTGTAAAAGATATTTGTAAAAATTGTAATTGGTTCAAATCCAATAATTGCATTTTCTCTAGATTGTAGTCTTCACTATAACCATGCTAAAATTATTAAGAAACACAGCATATTTGAGCCCAGCTTTGACTGATAATGCGCAGGAAATATTTATTCTGGAGGGTGTGTTATTAGAATATTTTTATGAATTTTGATGTTTAGCTTCAAATCTAAAACTCCACAAATATTTGGGTGAGCCACATTTGCGAATTAGAGTTTGGTGAAGTAATAAGAAATGATGTTTCGGTTTTAAATTTCCATATAATTAATAACCCATGAAAGTGTGTTTCTGTGTTCTGCATCATATTCAGGTAATAATAATTTGTCTATTATTTGTAAAAGTAAACATAATAATTTTCAGGGCGATTATTTTTTTTGTATCAAATCACTTAACATCAATGGAAGAAAATTGATAAATGTCCACACTTCTCAAGCAGACATTTTAAACCTGCATGTTTTCAATTTATTCTCATGTATAATAAATGTTGCTATGTAACTTCAGTATCACCATATTGAAATAAATTTTTACGGCTGAAAACTAATTTGAGTTAAGAAAAGTGGAATATTTCCTAACAAGTGCGGAAATAATATTTGACATTGACAGTTCAACGTCAACCTTCAACGCTACCACTACCAACATCAATGCAGTAAATTTTACTAGTCTATTCTAGCACACCAACCGCTTATTCTAACAGTCAAATGACTTAATTTTTGTGCTAGAATCGACTTATTCTAAACGCAAAATAGAAAAATGATATTTTTCTACTTGAGTTTGGAAAACTTTAACATTTGAATACTAATTTGAAATAGGAAAAGTGGAATATTTCCTAACAAGTGCGGAAATAATATTTCAACATTAAAAGTTATAAGTCAATTTATTGTAGTTGCACATGTTATTTTTTATCATTATTATAAATCTTAACAGAAACATGTTCACAATTCGTGAATGAAATTCCAGAACAGGTCTTTGTGGAAGTATAAATAGGGTTATTATTTACGTTAACCTCTTCATTATTGAAAGCAGAACAATCTTGACTCTTGACGCTATTTAATTTAGAATAGTATATTAAAATACCAGATGCAGAAGGCATCTATTCAAGCACGAATTTGAAATTCCGAAACGAGCTGCGTAGCAGCGAGTTGAGGAACAAATTAGTGCTTGAAGGACCTTCTGCAACGAGTGTTTTATACTATTTTTTTGCTATTTTGCCGCATCATACTATTTTATAAATTAAAAAATGAAAATTTTAAATCTAGGGGATTTTGCGGTGGTTGGTGACATTTATGTGGCGTAAACTTAGGCGGCTGTGGAAAAAAATAATTTGAAACGTCAGATTTTATTTTCGCAATTTTGCGTTGTTTGAAAATGAATACTGAAGAAAATTTATCACTAACGCAAGCTGAATCAGCCTTACCTGGATGTTCTACCATTTCACAACAACGGTCTGATTATGATTCAAATAGAAACATTTGTGTTATAGGCAACAGTAATGTTCATCAAAATATTGTGTCGGATGGTAATTTACATGGTGTCACTATAAATTCTCAAGACAAATCGCTTGTAAGTTAATGTGTATAATAATTGTACTTTCCACGGTAATAATTTAAATTAAACTTCATTTTCATTAATTTTTCTACGAAAGTGTTGAAAGACACGTTTTCTGTCATAAAATTTAACCTTGAAAGTTGGTATTTGTTACAAGGAGTGCAGAAAGTACTCTCCGCACTCACTTTCCGCACTCCAATACCTCTCTTTTGATTTTTGAGGCAATAAATCGGACGAAACTGTGGATGCAATGGCCGCAAGTTCCGGCGGAGTGTTTGTTATATCGTCACTATCGGAATCCATTATTGATATTCTTCTACTTCCAGTATTAATGTATAAATTTCGAGTCTCGATTTGGTGACAAGCGATTTATAAATTTTCTGACGTTTAAATTAATGACAATGACATTTATTTTAAATTAATGATTAAATTTACATTAATCTTTAGTTTTCTACACTTTCGTAGAAAAAATAGTATGTAACACTCTTGCGGAAATGGCCATTGCAAAACTCGTATGAATGGAGCACTCGCTGGCGCTCGTGCTCCAACTTTCATACTCGTTTTGCAATGAAGCCCTTTCCGCACTGTTATTACAATATACTATTGCTGTTCTCTGTGAAATTTATTTTTTGACATATGTCAGTTGGCAGTTCAACATCAACCGTGAACGCTACCACTACCAACATCAATTCAGTAAATTTTACTAGTCTATTCTAGCACACCAACCGCTTATTCTAACATCAAATGACATCATTTAGGTGCTAGAATCGACTTATTCTAAACGCAAAATAGAAAAATAATTTTAAAATATTAAAATTATACAAATTTAATTTATTTTCCAAACTCTTTGAGTCAAAACTGGTAATGATTTTACAATATTTCCATTATTCTTTGGCTCGTTTTGGTGAATATTTGACTCACTTTCTAAATTATCCTAAACATCACAATTGGCTATCTCACTAAACACAGTGTCATCTATTTCAACAGCTTTGTGGGCTTTTTGAACATGTACTCTAAATGCTTTGAATGTCGAAAATAGCTGCTTACAGTTATTTTGCTTACACTGTATATTATCAAAGGACACAAAGTGGATATACCTCTTACTACTTTAGTCTAGCCCTTAACAAATTTCCATTATGCATATGAAATACATGTCTGTCAAAATAACTCAAACAAAAGTTGTAGATAATATGTTTCCCTCTAAACAAAAAAAAAATTAATTAAATTTGAATTAGAAGTTGAGATATCGAGGGTAACGATTCTTTCAAGATCACCACCGTTCCACAAGGAAATTTTTTTGGAATAATAATTTTGATACCTAAGATCGTAGTAGGTATCAAAATTATTATTCCAACAAAATTTCCCTGTGAAACGGTGGCCATCTTGAAAAATTCGTTACCCTCGATATCTCACCTTCTAATTAGTCAACCTTACAACATTGGCCGACCCTTCCGTTTTGCCATTTTCAAGTACAAATTTTCTGTAGGTACTAATCTATGACGTTCAAATCCAGATGTTTGTTAAATTCTGATTTCGTTAAGAGAATAAGAGAATGTTTCTTATCCTATTGTTGTACACAGATAAGTTTTTATTAAATTTTTGAGAACTTGACAATGACCTTGATAAAAAGACGCACGTATGATAAAGGTCTACCAACAACCGAAGTGTTTATTAACGAGCGTATACGTTGGTTTGGATTTTTGTAAGGATTGAAACAATGTCCAAAAACTACACTTAAACTTTGCAAAGTGCTACATGACAACGAACTACAAGATGTATACCCTTATGTTGGCATCACACTGAGACTCATTTGACGATCCCTTCATCCAATTATTCAGCGGAAAGGTCGTCCTCCGTCTTGAAAATAATATAAAATTATACAAGATCTACAGTGACCGAAGCACGCCTGAAGGGTGTGGCAATTTTGACCATTGAATCGGAGCTAACCAAAAGATTGGGTTTTGATGATACATTCGTTTTCAATCTCTAGTTTACAAACGAAGTTTTTTTAAACATCTAACTTTGAAATGTATTACTATCAGAACATTTTTAATTTATGCGAGAACTTTTTGCATTTTTACTATGATTCCTTATTATAGTCAATTTCACAGTATTTTCCCAATAGCTGGTCTTGGGGGCCAAATTACTGGTAGCCACTAGGCGGCAAATCCGCACTGTCGTTGGGAAACCCTGTAGATCATCGTTTCTCGTGTGGCGACCCCTAAAAAAGCCCTAAAATAAAGTAAATTTTTTAACGACCCCCTTAATAATTAGGGGCTAATTATACAGGATGTCCCACGAAAACCGTCCGTTATGAATTAATGGGGAAACATAAACCCAAGTGTCGCATCTTAAACTAAACTAAATTATAATTTATTAATTAATAAAAGGGTTTATTTTCGTATATATTTTGGCAATCAAGTCGCAATCGACTGATTGCGATCCACGCCCCCACTGTGGGTCGCGACAACACGGTTGAGAAACAATGCTATAGATCATGTCATATTGTCGAAGATACATTTAATTAACTCTTTTATACTAATCTAGTCTTGTGTTAATTATAGTTATTGATTGAAATGAAGTGTATAATAATTGAATCTGTTTTTTTTTCAGTGTAAGGTCCAAGAGAAGTCGCTGGCAAATGTGTAGGCACGTGGTAATATATCTAAATTATACTTAACTAGATGTTAATTTATACAAATATATATTATATACAAGGAAATATTTGTTTGATCTGTCCCGATTAATAAGCCCGAACGTGATGAAATTGCACGATTACAATGTTATAACCTATAATAATGCTTTTATTTATGTTTTACGGTGCAAATGGCACATAATATTTATAAATTGCATTCCTTCATGCATGATTGTGCAGCCCAGATATTCTATCCGTCACGAGGTAATTACCGGGCGCAACGGAGGGCCGGCCTCGAAAAAACGCGTCGTATTTATGGGGCCGCGGAGATTTATCCCGCCGGTTATCTTTTCGGAGGTGGATTTTCGGCCGTCCGGGGACGCAAGCAGTCGCGGAATGCCGCAGTCTCTTCAGGTGTGCGACCCTCATTGTGAAAATGCAGGTGTGCAGGGCCCCGGCAGTGCACAAGAGAGGAGTTTGTAAGTCGAGGATGCAGGAGGTGCACGTGCGTCCCGAGAGAGATCCTCTGAAAACTGGATCCCTCGAGACCTCTCGCCGTAGCCGTGTCTTCTCCTCCTTGTGATTCTTGCACATAACTCCGCGCCACTCTTCGATAAACGCGTAAATAAATCAACAGATGTGTGTTATGGAGCTGTGTGAAGGCGATAATTTTTTTTACAAGACGCTGGAAACCAGGAAAAAATGTGGCATATTTTACGAATTCCATAAGAGACGCATAGATTAACATATTTTATTGGGGAAAAATTTGATCGACGCTTTGGATGCGTATTTATCTGCGAAAAACCTGCTTCTTAACCCATATGACCAATTAAAATGTGCTTTCAGAAGAACGGTGCAATAAAATTCAAAATTAGGTTCTAGTAATCAGCTCTTTAACAATTAATGAGCAAACATGCCAAACAAAAAGAAATTTGATTCTTCCAATTCATTTAATTTATATTACTTCTACTTAATACTTGTTTGTATTATTATAATTTGGAGTAAATAGTATCTACATACATTTTCATTTTCAGAATATGAAAATTACATTTCATTACCATTTTTTTACCCCAAAACAAAAGCGAATCAAGTCAGCTATTGTCTGTTAACGTTTCGTAGCGAGTTCGTAGACCAAAACCTTGTATTACCTTATGGGCCTTGTTTACATAAGTACTTACTAAGAGAATATACATCTACATTTTGGAATTGTTTTCCTGATCGAAAGTTTAGAATATTGATTGATTTTAGAATATTGATGAATATTTGCTACAAATTAGATCAAATTTTAGAGTGTGATTGATGACAATCACTCTAGAAAATATCTTAAAAAATTTAAGATTCAATGGTCAAAGTTCGATTAAATGTCATCGTAGTTCAGATTCCATGGATACTATAGTGTCAAACAAATTTAGTCTAGGTAAAACATGTCTTGACAAAGTTAAAATCTGAAAATTTGAACGAATATTCCATCAAATTCAACTGTTATACATCTTTGGATTCAGAAAAATAATCTGTACCACAAAAAAAAGAAAATATATGTAACCATTTAAAAAAAAAAGGTTGCCTATAGCAAGAAGAAAATTAGGGCCCCTTTGTAGAACATGTGGAGCCATTTAATTTTGTTTTTGTTTTATCGAAATTGACTAATAAATAAGGGATATGGCCAGCGGAGTTTTTTAGGAGACACCCTGTATTATTTTTAGAAGTTTAAAAAAAATCTGTGTCATAGCATCTCTAATTAATAAATTAAATTTAATTAATAATTAAATTTCATTTATATATTTAATTATGTTACTAACCTCTCAAATGTATATAAATAATATTAACAGAAAATTTTACATAATCGCTTGAAAATATTATAAATTTTCTGGAGCACTCTTTAAAATGTCGTTGAAATATCTTTAAATATCAAGAAATTTAAAAAAAAAATCAAAATTTCATAGAATCTAGAAAATATCATAAGATCTTTAAGATATGTTTTAAGTACTAAACCAGTAAATTAGTAAAAAAAGTCAAATAAAGTCTAAAAATATATGAAATCTATTATGCTACTCTCAAATGTATACAGGGTGCCCAAGATAAAGATTAACAGCATGGAGACCTCGAACACCGTAAAAGGTACAAAGGCGGTTAAGCACTCTTTAACATGTCGTTGAAATATCTTTAAATATCAAGAAATTTAAAAAAAAATCAAAATTTTATAGAATCTAGAAAATATCATAAGATCTTAAAGTTTTGTTTTAAGTACTTGAACAAGTAAATTAGTCTAAGTTAAATAAAGTCTAAAAATGTACGAAATCTATTATGATGCTCTCAAATGTATACAGGGTGTCCAAGATAAAGATTAACGCATGGGGATCTCGAAAACCGTAAAAGTTACAAAGGCGGTTAAATTACAAAAAAGTTTCAGAATTTAGTGGTCAGTAATATTCTGTTAAAAAAAATAGAAAATTCCTCATACTTCCGGAGATATTCGACAATATTCGATATTTTGCGATATCGTCATTATGTTTTTCTGAAGTTATTTGAAGAGGTATAAAACACAAAAGGCATTTTCTCATTGCCTCTTTTTTAGCTCTACAAGACAGCGTTTCTAAATTTTCAGTACAATGTTTCTTTTCGATTAAATCATCGTTAACTTTATATTTTTGGCCCGTAAATAAAGTACCTACACCCTGTATTAAATAGCATTTCCTATTACAAATTCAACGATTTGTATCACAGTACGGTTTTATCATATTTTTATTCAGAAAAAAGGCTTGTTAATATTGTTTAATATTTCGAACCTTTTGATGTACCAGGCTATAAGATCCTGTTACGTCTTTTTGTATTTACGAACCACATTATTCAGTGCTGCTTCTGCAATTTAATATCAAATATTGGATAAAATATTGTTTGCCCATAACACATTGCCAATAATTAATTATAATATCAGTGCAGACCAGAATGTAAAATTAAACATTAACCAGATTAGCACTTCCCTAAAAAAAATATTCGTCCAAATAGAGAAAAATCTAAATAAGTTATAATTTGAAAATGAGTGCCATTGAAGCTAACTTATGAGTCTCTATTACGCAGCCTTCCTAAATTGTATTTTCATTTGCTTAATTGAATTTCCATTGGTTTCATATTTCAATAACCAGTTGCAGTAGAACCTCTGTGCTAATTAACAACTACAAAATTAAACACTTTTTTATTTACTTATCATATTCTTTTTATTTAACACACAAAATCAATAAATTATAGTAATTATATTAAAATACATAGAAATTTCACTAGGAATACATTTAGAAATTGTAACTTGCACGAACTCCTGCACCCCATTCAGGCCTGAGTGTTCCAGATGGACCTCCATAATGTCTGCTGTATTCACCATAGGCACCTACTTTGCCTCTGCCATCTTGACTGCGGAGGAAGTTGTAAGTTCCAGTAGCAGATACATCAGTTCCTTGTCCTCTCGCATTTTTAGCAGCGAGACTGAGTTCACTTTCTGGAAATAATGGTAATATAGTATCGTTATATATATAGTTTTATAATTAATTTCTTACCTGAAGGCTTATGCACATAATCAACTGATTGACCAGTCGTGAAAGGTCCTTTTGGAGTAAAGTCCTTTTGGGCATAAGCAGTAGCATCAAGTTTATGAATATCATCGTTTATTATTTTCTGTGTATGCGAAAGGTAAGCACCTTCATTACCGTAGCCATAATCGGTTTGCCTATAAAATATTTAATTAGCTATAAATAAATATGTTTTAAATTAAAATGATGTAATATTTAAAGTGTCTAGAAACTAGTGACTATTAAGAAAAGTAAATCTCAATCAGTTAATAGTTAGTAACTATTTTCTTCAAAATTACCGATATAATATGTAAAATGTCACATTGATTCTTACTTACATTTTGACAGTTGTTTTGTCTCAGCATGACCTACTTCAGTGCATAGAAATGTAATAAAATGGTTACTTTTGTGAAAAATATTGAATATCTCAACAACTATGGGGTTTAGACATAAGATATGCCCCATCAAATTGAAGAGAAGAAAAAGACCCATCGAATAATGACATAAAATAGGGGGCATTCCATTAAAAAAAAAGGGTTATACCGCTTTGAAATTTGCAAAGTTTGGCATTTTTTTCTGAACACCCTGTATTACTAAATTCAAATTGCTAATTACCAACATGTTGCTCATTAACCCCACTGAGAATATTGCTAAAACTTATTCTTACCTTCAAAAAACGAAGTCGCTACGATTTTTTAAAATTGAGCTTGCTTATGCATGATATTTAGAGAAAACAATTGTAAATTGGCAACACTGTTACATAATCCAAAACTAAATAGACACCAATGTAGAGGTTGAAAAACGTCATCAGAAACCTTGAATAAATACAGGGTGTTTTATTAAAAACCAAAGTTTGTTTTTGTTATTCCGCAAAATTGAGACACCCTGTATATTATAAACCAATAAATTAAAAAAAAAAAAATGTTTGTTTTTGTTATTCCGCAAAATTGGGACACGCTGTATATTTGAAAATAATTTTACGGCATAAAGATCTTTAAACCGATAACTTTTTGTACGAAACATTTTTTTCTATATCTCACGGGAAAGGCGCTAGGAAAGACCGACGCACTGTTGCAGGACCCTGACTAATAAATATTATCTTAAAAATCTGTAAATTTTGAAAATTTCGTGGAATCTATGAAAAATGTCAATAAATCTTTGAACCAGTCTTGAACTGTTAATCATAGTATTTTACATTATAAGCCGGATAAGAGGGTTTTTACTGGCGATACAAGGGAATGAGTGATGAGCCGCAGGCGAGTCTATCACCTTGTAGACCAGAAAAAACCATTAACCGGCGTAAAATGTACAATATTTTATTTGTTAAACACTAGTAAATAACATGACAGTATAAAATATATCATCTGTCTGAGTCGAAATTTTCATAAACGCAATCATAATTGCACTTTTATATTTAAAACGATCGACGGGAAAGTTGAAACAAATATTCCAAATAGTAATAATTGAAAATTAAGTGAATTCATAGTAATTTATATAACAAATGAGTTAAGTAGATGTTCTACACGAGAATAACATTAAGGCCACAGGTACGACGGGGAATAATGGCGGGGGAAGTGAGATAATTTACTCCATTGAAAAATATCCTTAACTCACGTGTTTTATACAATATTTTATTCAATTTAGTCGAAAACAGTTTACTAGTTACACATTTAATTTTTATAATATCAAGTCGGTGAAAATTCAAACTGACATTTACTTTTAAATCAAAATTTAAAAAAGCCAAATTTGCAGTGTTTTTGTACCAAAAGGGGTTCCAAATGAAACCTCAGACGTAGTGGGAGAGTTGGTGTCCACGAAGTCGAAGGTATTCTATTAAAAAGATATTGTATGTTTTTGATTTTGAGTGAATTAATGAATATTGAATAGAATATTGTCCAGAATTCTTTGAAAACACCAAAGTAACTTATGAGCCAATAAATAACAAATTGAAGAAGATCCCAGAGAATGCTAATCCACATACATGCAAGACAAATTATTATTCAAGAGCTGCGTTTTAATTATTCAATATTCAATATTCAATATTAATATAAATATAGACATAAGCCCATCCGCTACATCATCGAGGGCACATTTCCCTAATGCATATTTATGACATCCGAGTTGCCTCCTCATTCATTAATAGGTGTGGCGCTTAATTAGATTACAAAAGTGAGTAAGCACGATCGCCAAAGATTCGATTTCCATTTTACGGTATCTGAAATTACATCACAAAGGGGCCGTCAAATAAATTAGAATTTCAGATGGCGGACGACCGCGATTTGGTAATCAAACGTAAAACGTTCGAGCCATTGGGAATCGGTGGGCGTCCAATCAATTAATAAATCGCCGCATTGTTTAAAAGTGCGCTTTTGTGTGAAACTCGGCCGTAATTTATTCACGCGTTTGCGGCCATAAATTGAATATGTTGTAAATGGAATACATTATCGTGTATTAATTTAAATTTATTAACCGTAACCGTAACATTAATTTTCAGCCGATAACCTGAAATTTATTATTAATTTAATATAATTGTAGATTTCATTCAACACGTCTTGAAATTATAGTCATTTCCTATTCTTTCTTATTGAATTAGTGTGAAGCAACGCGTCGGGTTATAATTTATATGTTTAAATTAGCAATTACGTCCTGAATTTCGTAATTCAGTCAATAATCATATAATTCATCCGCATATTTAGATGTATCGTAGTGAACTAAATAATGATAGTAGCAAGCAGCCTCAGGTGTTTAGGTTTAGACTCGCAAACTTGAAGTCTCTTTCAAGACAATTTTAGAATATCTCATCCACCAGTAAGTAAAACATCATCATTTTTAAAGGGTTGATATAAACACATTTTACCATTTATAATAAAACTAAATTTCACCAATTTATAAGAGATACGGGAAAATTACTTCTAAGGAATTATTAGAATAGCACAAATTCACTGCAAATGCGAATTATGTATATGGTTCAGTATTTGGAAAATAATGAATATTTCAGGCAAAATAATCAAAAAAAAAAAATTTCATCGTAATAATATTTGAGACTTTCTTCAATAATAATTAGAATTATAAGATTATTTATTAGCATAAAGCTACATAATATTACTTATTGTCATTCTTTCCTTCTTGTCAAAAATTGACATGTTGTCTCTGTAAATACATTCGTATTTAAGAACAGGAAAGTTTCAAATGAGTACGATGAGCGTTTCATTAAATATTTTATTATTTTGCTGCATAATAAATCAATCTAAATCTTTTCACATGTAAAAAATCTGTTCCTGCTTCCTGTTATTGAAAATGTGCCTCCTAGAAAATAAATAAGTTTTAATATTATCAGAGTGTAATTGAAAAAATACCTTAACGCTCCAAGGCTTTTCACTTATAGAAAATCTGTTACTGCTTAATTACCGAGCCTCCAGTAGAAAAAATGCATTTTTCCACATTTTCTACTTTCAAATATCGCTGGCAGCTATCTGTAATACATTTGTAGATTAATTGACGTCCGAGAAAGTTATTACTCTTGTATTGCATGTAATGAATGCCTATTTGGAGCCGATTTACATAGCTGTCTCTTATCTAAATGACATTTAAAATAACATCAAACGTACTTACGTGAAACGCTTCGACAGGCTATAGAAATTAATCAGTTTCTAATTGTAACGCATAATTCTCAGCGACAGTTTTATTAGTCTATGCTCTATAATATTATAACATAACGTTATAAGATATAGAGCATAATTTAGTAGATATACATGACTGCTTTAGTTAATATTAATTCATATTTAAGACTTATGATTACAGGTGTTTAACATAATTGGTTCGTCGAGAAATATTTCAAGATGGTACTAATATTGTGGGTTCGTTTAAATGACAAAATGTTTTTTGTCATTTTCCACTTTCCAACCAATTTCAGCTGATGTAATTTTAAGATAAATTGGAAATATTTGCAAAATTTCGGCAACTAAAGTTTAAAAATTTACACCTGTATTTGAAAAATTGACATACTTTGTCATTTTTTTAATATCTACGTTAAAAGATATGACATATAATCACATATGTGTTTTCGATGTGCATTTAAGTGTAAGACATAATGTCAGAGACATCAATAAATTATTATTATTATTATATGCATTTGAAAATTCGCAGACTATGACACTTTCATTTCACATTTGTCTGAGTTTGACAATGTCTTAGTTTCAATAAAAATACAAGTTCAAAGATTTAAATTGTAAAGTTGTGATAGTTGAAGTTATAACAATAGTAATAATAATGTTCATTAATGTTAGTTCAAACATTTGTTTACATAGGTCAAAAATAACAGTGGCTCTTACAAAAGTTGTAAATTTTATAGATGTGCACATTAGTATTTCAAAATTTGACAAATTTGGACAGTTTAAATAAAAAAATTAACAATTTCAAAGAATTAAGCTAAAAATGTTGGCATATTTCGATATCTGTAGAAAATTTCACACACTCTCAGGCTGGTGCTGTAAACTTCACAGATTTTAACAGTTGGACATATTATAATTTCAGCACAGGAAAACTGGTTCGATTTTCAGTGCTGTAGATTAATATTTGACATGAGATCGCATATTTGGACATTGATATGATTTTACAGTTAAAAAAATCGATAGTTTGGGTCAAAATATGAGAGATTTTGACAGTTGCATTTGAAAATTGGAAAATCTTGAAATATTTGCTAGATTTCGAGAGTTAGTGCCCATTTTTTTTTGCAGATTCTCAGAGATGCTACTAAAAACTTAACAAATTTGAACGGTAAGAGAGATGACAGTTTGTTGCATCACAAAACTGGGAAGATTTTCGTTGATAAAGTTTAGCATTTCACAGATTCGACTTAGTATTTAACAGATTAGACTTTCTGCAGTTGAAAATTTGACAGATTTTGCCTTTATTGGTAAAAAAATGGATTTGGGCATTCGCAATTGAGAATTTGCGAGGTTTTTACTATTGCTTTTGAAAATTTCACAATTTTCATATTTTTACACTTTGTTTTTAGCCAAAAAACATTTAGCCCAAAAAGTTGGCAGATAATGGCTGTTTTTTACTTGCATTTGAAAATTTCGCTTATTTTAACATTTCCAATTGAAAAATTGCCAATTTGTAGAGTGAAGTTGAAATATTTGCTGCATAAGATAAGGATTAGATAGTTTGTGCTGAATTTCTTGCAGATTCTCACAGCTGGTACAAACAACTTCCCAATATTTTAGAATTGCAAATGTGACTGTTAGTTATATCAGAAAACTGGAAAGATTTTAACTGATGCAGGTTAGCAATAAATATCTTGCAGATTCTCACAGCTGGTACTAAAAACTACACACATTTAGACAGTTGGAAATGTGACAGTTTGTTGTATCAGAAAACTGGAAAGACTTTAACTGATGAAGCTTAGAATTTAATAGATTTGACTAAGTATTTGACAGATTAGACTTATTACAGTTAATTTTTTTATAGATTTGGACTGTTTTAGTCAAACATTTGACGGATTTTGACATTTTGTATTGGAAATTTATGAGGTTTTGACAGTTGCTTTTTAAATTATTACATTTCTATATTTTGACACTTGGACCTAAAAAAATTCTGCTGACGTTCACAGATTCGTGCAGTGATATGAAAATTTGACACATTTTAACAGTTTCTATTGAAAATTTACTAAATCACGAGAGTCAAGTTGAAAAATTTACCAGATTTTCGCACTTAGGGTGCTGAATTTTTTGCAGATTCTCACAGCTGGTACAAAAAACTTCACAAATTTGGACAATTTGAACAGTGACAGGTTGTGCCAGAAAACTTGCGTATTGATGAAGCTTAGCATTTGATAGATTTGACTGTGTATTTGACAGATTAGACTTGTTACAGTTAAAAATATGATAGATTTTGACCGTTTTAGTCAAAAATTTGATGGATTTATACATTTTGTATTGGAAATTTACGAGGTTTTGACAGTTGCATTTGAAATTTTTACAATTTCTATATTTTGACACTTGGACCTAAGAAAAATCTGCTGAAGTTCACAGATTCGTGCAGTGAAATGAAAATAATTTGACACACTTTAACAATTTCTACCAAATCAAGAGAGTCAAGTTGAAAAATTTACCAGATTTCCGTAGTTAGGGTGCTGAATTTCTTGCAGATTCTCACAGCTGGTACAAAAAACTTCACAAATATGGACAATTTGGACAGTAACAGGTTGTTATACCCGAAAACTTGTATGTTGGTGAAGCTTAGCAGTTGATAGATTTGACTATGTATTTGACAGATTAGACTTGTTACAGATTTAATAGAATTGACTATTTTAGTCAAACATTTGATGGATTTGGATATTTTGTATTGGAAATTTACGAGGTTTTGACTGTTGCTTTTGAAATTATTACAATTTCTATATTTTGACACTTGGACCTAAAAAAAATCTGCCGACGTTCACAGATTCGTCCAGTGATATGAAAATGTGACACATTTTAACAGTTTCTATTGAAAGTTTAACAAATCAGGAGAGTCAAGTTAAAAAAATTATCAGATTTCGGTAGTTAGGGTGCAGAATTTCTTGCAGATTCTCACAACAGGTACTAAAAACATCACAAATGTGGATAATTTGGACAGTGACAGTTTGTTGAACCAGAAAACTGGAAAGATTTTTATTGATGAAGCTTAGCATTTGACAGATTTGACTAAGTATTTGACAGATTAGTCTTGTTACAGTTAAAAAATTGATACTGTTTTAGTCAAACATTTGATGGATTTTGTCATTTTTTATTGGAAATTTACGAGGTTTTGACTATTGCTTTTGAAATTGTAAGGGCCCAAGATGATCAAATTATAAATATTTAGTAAGAAATAATTAAAAATAAAACCAAGAAAAATAATTGGTATTAATTGAGATTTTTCTAGTAATTTTAAAACATTTACCGATTTACCGATAGGTTAATTCAAGTCAATATTAAAATAGTCTTAAATTCAGAAAGGTTAATGAGTAAAAATTATGTAAATGAATAAAAATAGATAATATACAGGGTGTCTCTAAATTATGTGGACATGGCTTAACCACAGATTACTGGGATCAAAAGAAGACGATTTAATAAAACTTATATACAAACACTTTATATACAAATGCGTTTGGTTTAGCCAGTATTCAGCTTCAAAGTTAATTTAAAAAAACAAAATTTGCTTATAAAAAGAGAACGTTTACATTGATTTGGGTGTTGTTTGGTATGACACTGTATACGGGTTTAACTCATATTTTGACATAATATTGTTATTATCAGTAGATCGGTTGTGTATAAAACAAGTGAGGCCCAACATTAATACATTCATATTTTTTAATGATTAATTTTTTGATCCCAGTAATCTGTGGTTACGCCATGTCCACGTAATTTAGAGACACTCTGTATATATAAATTCAGGTCAATATTAAAATGGTCGTAACTTCATAGTATGTTAACAAAAATCTATTTCAAACCTAGTTATTGAATCCTAAAGCATAAGATGGAGTGTTGCATTAGACACAAACTGTGGCATGTTTCATGAAGTGGTGACATACGAGTAGTTTTTTACTCGTATATTGAGTAGTTTTGCGGAAACGTAGAATTGATCAATGTGTGAAGTAATTCACGTTACTAGAAATATCCAACTGATGTGGCGGACTATGTTGATGAACACAAGCGTTAACATTTTTTATGCTGTTAAAACATACAACAAAGAAATCACCATGGACACACAGGTGTCGATTTCGTTGATGTATAACCTGCTGAAATGCATCTTTTATCCAAAAACAACTAATACTTTTGAGTAAATTTTTGAATAAATAAGTAATAAGTTTTGAGTAAATAAAGAAAATCGTTGATTTCAAATTTGGTGTTTCATTGTATTTGCAAAATCCTTTAAAGTGAATAAATTACATTCAATTCACAAATATGTGTCTTTATTTTATTAATGTTATTATTACTAACACACACATTACCTCTAAAAGGGTATGCGAAACCTTACAAAATTATTACAATTTCAATTGACACATTTTAACAGTTTCAATTGAAAATTTGCCAAATTTTTAGAGACAAGATGAACAATATGCTTGATATCGATAGTTGCTGGTGAATTTCTTGCAGATTCTCACAGCTGGTACTAAAAGTTCACAAATTTGGACAGTTGGAAATGTGACAGTTTGTGGTACCGGAAAACTGGAAACTTTTTTTTTCTGATGAAGTTTAGAATTTTACAAATTACTGTAATTGCTAATACATTGCTGTAATGACTTAGTATTTACTGTAATTTATACGAAACTGTAACTGTATTTTACACAGCTATTGTACAACACTATATTGTATTGTTCTTTCAATAAATGTTATTATTATTATTATTATTATTATTATTATTATTATTATTATTATTATTATTTGACAGATTAGACTTGTTACAGTTAAAAACTTGGTAGATTTTGACTGTGTTAGTTAAAAATTTGATGGATTTGGACATTTTGTATTGGGAATTTACGACTGTTGCTTTTGGAATTTATTTTATTTTATATGTTGACACTTGGACCTAAAAACAATGCTGACATTCACAGATTCGTGCAGTTGCATTGGAAAATTAGACACATTTTAACAGTTTCTATAGACAATTTGCCAAATATGGAGAGTCAAGTTGAGAGTCAGGTAGATTTGGTTACTTGTATTAAAAAAGTAGAGCTATAGTTTTGCGGTATACAAGTTACAAGTTTTTTTGGGCTCCTTTTCGTCTGTCAATATATGTCGTGTACATGTAAATCATCTTGTATAGGAATAAATATTGGACATAATAATCAGTTATGCTAGTAGCTAATGAAGTCATAGACACGAAATCAGTTTTAATTGTACCATCAGGTATATTCGACGATAATTGCGGCCTCACTTTTCCCACGAGCATGTGTATGTAGTGGAATTGCCTCAGAAGGAGGCAAAAAGCATGTTGACGGAAGGTTATTAACAACTATAAAATGTAACAGCTCCGGCGCAAAAAAACGAAATTTCTGGTTTTCGTGACGCGCCGAGTGATTTTTTTTACATATTAACGACAAATTAATGACACAAGCGGCAGTGATTCCGCCTTATATACGGCCGCGTATCTCATTAGAAAGTGAAAAACCGCACGAAACGTTCGACATTAATAACAATCAGCGGCTAAGCTGCACACATCAACCGGTGAATTACGAGACGATGATTATAAAACAATTACGAAAAAACTCCCCGATAGCAAGTCGAGTCGATTTAGCGAGACACTGAGCGTATTATTATGCTCTCCGGAACGGAACCCGAAGAACGGGTTCATGCTTTTGTGCTGCCCGCGATGACTATTAATAAATCTCGTTCGATTATTGTAATAATGGTATTTATGCGAGCACCGGCGTACGGTTTCCAGGAGGAGCCCGTCGTTTGCAGTACTACTCTGGTTTATATGGTACGCACGGGAGAACCACGACGATGAAGTCGCAACGGCCGGAAAATTACGGTATTGTGACAGTTCCATAATTTCGCTTATGACAACATGGCCGAAGAGGAATGCACGATTGTTCTTTAAATGTTTATGCACGTGCAATCCGAGTAAACCGTGCAAATATTTGACCAGCATAATAAACGTTCCTTTTGTACTTTTAACACACCTGTCAAGTGTGTTGTCATTCTATGCGGTACAAATTATTATTCGGTGTGACTGATTTCGACGAGGCATGTTCGAAAACTTACCAACGTTTCGCCACTTCCATCCAATATAACAATTAAAGAAATCAAATAAAAGGCGCTATAGATAATATTAAAAAAAAAACTATTATTGTTATTACTGATAACAGCGTCAATAGTGTGATTATGACAAACAATACTATTATTGTGGCAGTAATGGCAACTTGTTGTATTTCCCACTAAATCTGGTGGATTTGATACCAATTCAGCGGCAGGAAGTCACCGTTTTCGGAATTCCAGCTAAATATACATTTTTCTACGACATTGCGTAAACTAAGTACTTCACGCACTGTTCACAGTGCATAAAGTGGTACTTGTTAGCACAACTGCTTAAAAATTCACCTGCGCGAATAAACATCAACTAAAATTGCAATAACACCATATAATTTTTCCATAATACTTATTTATTTATTAATATAGTGGTATGTTACGATCATACTCCCTTACCTTTGAAAAACCAAAATTTTCACTAGAAAATCAAGGAAATGTTGTGAAAATTCGACTTTCAGAGAAAATACCGACAACTCAAAGACGCATTTGTCAGTAGAAAATCCAAGAAAATTCAATTTATGAATAAAAATACTAATTTTTTTGAATTGAGGTGATGTTTACATCGTGATACATATTATCAATTATAAATAAACAAGTTACTTTGTGAGTATCACATAGATTTATTTATTTGTGACTATAGTTTCGACTACTTAGGTAATCACTATCAATCAAAGTGTTTTGGACCAACACAGGCTTACTTATTTATAGACACTGGCATCAAACTATAGTCACAAATAAATAAATTTATGTGATACTCACAAAATTAACATGTTTAATTTATAAAAAAACTAAAATTCCATGAAAATGTTATGCGAAAAACAAATTTAAAAAAATAATTTATTATTGAAAA
This sequence comes from Othius punctulatus, assembly GCA_951805005.1. Classification (NCBI taxonomy): domain Eukaryota; kingdom Metazoa; phylum Arthropoda; class Insecta; order Coleoptera; family Staphylinidae; genus Othius; species Othius punctulatus. The sequence continues at coordinate 93,973,570 of OX638138.1, forward strand.
TCCAGGAACAATTTACATGATGTCAGGCATTTATAACCAAAATTTCAAAGAAAATATCATTCAGAACACGATTATGGCTCTGAAAAACAGTTTACTTAAAAACTGTTTTTCAGAAGTTACTTAAAATATTAAACAAAATTCAATTTCTGAATAAAACCAACATTTCACAAGTGTAAAAATGTATGAAAATGTATGTGTGTATAGAAATTTATGTATGAAAATATATGAATGTGAAGAAAACCGAAAAAAGCAATGTGGATATACACAATATACACAATAAAACTTGCGAAAATAAAACATATATAATAATATTAATAAGAATTTTTATTAGCATAAAGCTACATAATATACACACAAAGTATAACATAACAATAAAAAATATATGTGAAAATCAAAACTAATAAAAAAATTCCTATAGAAAATCTAGCAACAATTTTACTTGGCGAAAAATTACAGACGTTTAAGACAAAGTATCATGTCATCAGAAACCGATTCAAAAAAACTACATATTTACAACTTTCTTCAAATACTTATAAAATAGTAGATATGTACATTCTAAGAAAATTCTAAACTTCTAAATAAAAAGACCAACATATGATGACTATGTTGGTGGAATATCAAGGAAAAATGGATAACAGCTTAAATGGCTAAATCACTTAAACTTATAAACTGTCTACAAAAAATTAGGAAAAATTTAGGAAAAATCTACTTTAGGAGGAAAGGCAATTGACCAGTTTCTTAAACTATTTGTGCATCTCTTTCCAGAAAATTCTAAGAAAATTCTACTTTTAATAGAATAATAAACAAGCCAAAATTCTACGAAAACGTTATACGAAAGGCAAAATATAATATGAAATATTGTTAAAACCACATAGAGAATTGAAGAAATTTCCACTTAGAAGTAAAGCTTCACAACGTATTTCTGCTGTGTAGCAGAAATAGTAACTAACTGTGTAGTAACGAACTGCTCAATAAAAATACCGAAAATTTATGAAAATGTTATAGATAAATGAAAGATAAATAAAAATAATAATGCGATAACCAGATTAAAACTAATAAAATTTCCAATAAACAATCAAGGAAAAAAATACGAATATTCTACTTTTTGAGAAAATGCCAATGAATAAATGAATAACTGCTTGCAAGTTTCTTAGAATATTTGTGCTTCTTTCGGTAGAAAATCTGAGAACATTGAACTTACAATAAAAAAACTGAGCTTCCATGAAAAGTTATTCAAATAACAAAATATAAAAACAAATATTGCTGTAACCACCTAAAACAATTAGAATAGAACTACCTTTTTGTAAAAAGGTAAAATATTGCATATCGTGCAAAAGAAATCGTATTTTAAGCAAAGTATACTTTATCCTAAAATGACAATTTACAGGTTTGATGAATTTTGTCCGCACGATAATTAAATAACTGGAAATAATTTTGTGTTGAAACTTGATATTTAATAGTTTATTGTAAATTGTAAATTTCAATGTTTAATTGAAACCTGAAATTTTGAGTAGAAATTATAAAGCATTTGTCCACAAAGCGTATCACTCACTAATTATTAATATTTTAAGAGAAATTTGTAAAACATTTAATGGTAAAAACAAAAGTTTTATTATACCTAAATTAGACATTTAAATAGAAATTATGAAATTTTCTTTGTTATTGGTAAATTTTATATGCAAATTTTCTTAACAAATTACAAAATTTTATTACAAATTGTAAATTTGATGAACCACAAAATTCTCATTGAAATTATATCATTTCGATTGTAAATTACAATGAATGTTACAAAATTTTCATTATAATTTTTTATTACTAATACCTAAATTTTCATAAATTACAAAGATTAATGGAGTTTACAAGTTTTTAAGTAGTGATTATAACGTCTTTCCTCACAAATCATATTCCTTACAAACTATTAAAGATTTTATAGAACCTTGCAACTAATGTAATGAAAGGTCTAATTTCTTTTTTAAATTCAATAACCATTAATAGAAACCATGAAATTGGTTTTCTATAAATGGTCATTTATAGGTCATTTTTACTATAAATTACAACATAAATCGAAAACCCCATATATTGTAATGTTATAACACACACATATATATATATATATATATATATATATATATATATATATATATATATATATATATATATATATATATATATATATGTTCATGTGTATGTTTTCACGGACGAAATGTGTTTGAACATGTTCCGGGTCTTTGAACTTCCGTGTATTGTTTTGTGTGTCCTGAAAAGGACCTTTTTCACGACGTTTCGGCAAAATCGCATTTGCCATCTTCTGGTGGATTCTTCTCGAGTGTTAGGAGAGAACTGTTCTCTTCTCTAACACTCGAGAAGAATCCACCAGAAGATGGCAAATGCGATTTTGCCGAAACGTCGTGAAAAAGGTCCTTTTCAGGACACACAAAACAATACACGGAAGTTCAAAGACCCGGAACATGTTCAAACATATATATATATATATATATATATATATATATATATATATATATATATATATAAACAATCTTTATTAGGCTATCGATTTCAATATTTCAATAGAAATTATGGAATATTAAATGTAAATTACAAAGCTTCTGTAGAATTTGTAAAATGTTGAATATGAATTGGAACATTTTAGTGAAAATTTTCATTATAAATACAATATTTCAATAAAAATAAAAAACAATTATTTAATATTAAATAAGTTTTATTGGAATTATGTAATTATCATTTGTAACTTAATACTTCATTTAATTTTGCAAAATTTGCATTCTAAATTACAAAATTTCAATAGCTTTAAGAAAATTTTGTTTTAAACTGATAAATTTCACAGTAGTACACATGTATAATATCATTGGCAATTTCAACAAACGTATCATAAATTAGAAAATTTCAACAGCGACTATGAAAATTTTATTGTAAAATTCCATAATTTTACTGTAAAATGCAAAATAACGTTGGAATTTGCAAAATTTGTATTAAGTTGTTAAAATGTTCATAGTTATTTGTAGAAAACACAGAAATTTCGAACTTTTCATTAGAGAATACAAAATTTTCATTAGAAATTATGAAATTGTTATTTCAAATACCAAAAATTACAAATTTCAAAGTTTAATTGAAACCTGCAATTTTTAGTGAAAATTCTAGAAGATTTATCCAAAAAACATAGTACTCACTAAGTTATTATTATTTAAATAGAAATTTGCCCAACTTATAAGCGAAAATACAAAATTTTGGTTATAAATTAAAACCTTCAATAGACACTATGAAATTTTGTATTCAAATTTTATGTTATTTCTTAACAAATTTCAAAATTTTATCAAAAATTGCAAAAATCTCATCAAACCACAAGTTCTCATTGAAATTATATCATGTTGATTAAAATTACAATGAACGTTGCCTTCTATTGGAATACAATTCTAATACAAAATTTGGAAATTTCCTATTTTCCCGTATGGCCCATCCGCCTCCGACTGTGCGCAACATAAGTTTTACACACAATTCATTCTATCACCATTAAAAAAAAGAAGGTGTTTTGTATCACATTTTAGCTGTTTTTCATAATAGTTGTCGTTGAAAAAACTTTGTGCGATTCATTTTCGTAAAGTCCTGCTTTACGAACATGTATCATAAATAACTATTTTGACGGAAAATCGACGATTTCTGCCAAGTAGTTACGAAAACTGATCAAGGTTTTAAAGCGTTTTCATGGCATACGATGATTATAATCGTCAATCACAATTATCGAGTATAGGTATACATTAAATCAATAAAAAAAATTATAATCATTACTTCACATATTCAAACTATATCTTGTTAACATTATAGAGACTCACCATTGTTGTGTCGATTTAAACTTGTATCATCCTCCACACTCCACCATTTGCATTATTCATGCCACGCAAATTCTTGTTTTTCTTAAGTTTTAGTGTCATTCTTAAGTTAGCTATTACACAGATATTAACACAATACTACGGGCACCACCGTGGAATTTAAAACTGCCAGTTAAATTGCATTCCATTGTTGCACAAAGTGATCATTCGTGACATACAGTACACAAGAGTATTTATTATAACAATGCACTAATGTAAACATTTGGGTTTCGCGATAACTGTCTAGAATCATGTCTATATATAGATCGTTAGTCATTAACTTGCGCATTAGGAAGTTAGTAGATAGGTGAAATCCGATTAGACCACATTTATTATAATGTGTTATTTTTCTTAAATGCATATTTTAGGATTTACTCCCTGTAGACATTTTGATCATCGACTGTTTGAAAATTTCCTAAAAATTAAATATGAAAGAATTGTAACTAAGCGGAAAACAGAATATTTTATTTTTCACTTTTCTCATTTTTTTGAGTAAAATTCAAATGTGTTTTTACAACTGGCATATAATTAATATATATTGAGATATTGACACAAACTTTTTTAATTTAGACGCAAGACATACCAAGTAGGCTATGCCATTGTCTGAATGAGCATTTTTTCCAAGTGTCATTGATGTATAACAGTTGTTAACTTTTATGTCACTCTTCAAATATCTCTGACAGTTGTCAAAATATGACTGAAAACTCTCAATAAATGAATGCCATCACTGTTTATAACAATTTACCACAGTCGATTTGTAATTTTGAATAATTTTTGATATACAGTTTCAATTTGATACCTCAATATTAAAAATAAGTACAGCTACTAAATGGTAGTTTTTTAATTCATTTAGTTCAATTAACCTAAAATTGACAGTTGACATGGATCACCATCGAGATGTCATCTGACATCTGTCACTATCACTTATTAATTTAGGCCCGTATCTATAGTCCGTACTTGAGCATGAGTTCGACTCAAGTCATACATTTGGTTGCGTATTTTTTATAAAAGTTTATGCACCAAACGCAACCAAATATACGACTTGAGTCGAACTCAAGCTCAAGTACTGACTATAGATACGGGCCTTAATGCTCTAACAATAGGATTCAGTCTTATTTTACAGAATATGTAATAGGCAGGAAATCCTAAACTTATCTGAGCCAGTATGTGTTAGTTCATTTAGCATTATCCAGGGCGCACCACTAGGAGGCGAACTAACTTTACACCCCAATTTATTACTAAAATATATTTCCACAGTCTGGTGTTGAAGAATAACATTTTATGAATAATTATTTTATGAATAATTTTCAGCTTCAAAATTATATCTATTGCTAAAGTCCAAATTTTTAATAGTACAATTTTGATAATTTGTGGAAATATTTGAAGATATACTAACTTACAATAAAATGTTTATATTTTTTTAATATTTTGTTTACAACTTCTATAACTTTCTATAAAACTTTGTGGCAACTTCTGAAATCTTTACGAAATTTGGTGTAATATGAATGTATTTTTTGATATTATAATTAAATTTTATGCAATTTTCTCTTTTTTTTTTTTTGGTTACTTGATTTCTTTAGTTTTCTTGGCATATGTAATATTTTTATTTATTTACTATTATATTATATTATATTAATATTACTTTTAGCTGAACTTCTGATAATTTCTAATAATAACCATCAAAATGCCAATGGCATTTAGCAAATTATGATTTACTTAATTTAATAACTAATTGTGCGAAACATTTCATTTTTCAGTAAATATTTCCATGATCATAGATTACGTATAAAAACATCAAAAATGAAACTTTAGTTTTATTCCTGATATGCAATCCATACAAAAGCTTTAATGTTTCTGCCAAAATTTGAATGGTTTTTATCTTTCCAATTGTTTTTACCCAATTTTCAATTATTTTCAATTGAGAATATCAAAAATGTAACTTTGATTTTATTACTGATACTCAATGCATATCGAAACTTAATGTTTCTGAAACATTTTAATGGTTTTAGCAATTTTATTATTATTTTTATCATATAATTCAATAATTCATGTATCAAAAATGTTTAGTCTTTCAAAGATTGGAGAAACCAAAAATGGTCTGTAGAGATAATAACAAAAAATGTAAAAAATGTCTTATTCATTTTAGAAAAATTGTTAGAAATTAGCAATGTTTTGAAAAGAGAAGTAAGTATATATTTTTGAAAATCGATGGTTATATCGTACACACATACAGACATTATTCAAAAGTCGCATAAGACTTTTTTCAAAAATTTCAGAGACAAGCAGATTTGCAAAAATCAACACAAAAAATACAAGGAACATGTTTCAAAACGTGTACATATTTTAAAACGTATTTCAACGATTTCAGAAACAAAAATTTATTTCCAAAAATGGCATAATTGGGTAATATAAAAAACGTTAAAGGGAAAAGATTATTTAGAAGACATTTTTGAAAAATTGAGTGCCACGTGTTTTAAAACGTGATATGAGTGTACACATTTTCAAAAATGATTAATATGCCACACAACAACTCATGTGACACAACATACAGGAATTTTCAAACGTCGCAGAAAATAAGACTTTGCAATAAAAATAGAGACAGATATTTACAAAAGTCAAGAAATGCAACACAAAGTAACGTTTTTCAAAACCTGTAGAAATTAACAAACATATTTCAAGGATTGCAAAAATCAAAATAATAGCAAAATTATTAAAAATACATTTTTGAAAAAGTGTGAGAGATAAGCAACATGTTTTGAAGAGTGAAATGAGTCCATATTTTCCAAAGTTAATGGTTATAACATATACACAAACAGACATTATTCAAAATTTGCTAAAAAGGAAAAGTTTTCTAAAAGTACTAGAGAAAGAGAGACAGATATTTGCAAAACTCAACACATTTAATACAGAGTAAATTTTTCTTTAACTTATAGAAACGTAGTTCAACAATAACGAATACTTCTCGGATGAACATACAGTATGTGCCAGAATAAACAGTACAGAAGTTTAGGTAACTAAAAATACGCAAAAATACCGTGTATACGTAAAAATACGTACTCAATACACGGCGTAGTGTATTTAGTTGGTTGCTTAAGCTTCGGTACTATTGATTCTGGCGCATACCGTACTTACTGTATTAACTGCTGGTAATATTCGTCTTGTAATTACCTACAATATAAATTTCTGAATGTTCTTCGCACAATGATTGTCTGCTATCGCTTAGCACAATGAAAACAGAAAATATTAATTCTACATCCACTGAGGAGCGTTCAAAAGCACAATGTCCATAATAAGTGCCTAAAGAGTTGAAGGTTGTTTCTGGTTGGATTTTCTGAATTGAATTTGAATTTGATATTCAGATATTCAGATGTTGCGTAGATTTGCGCAAAAAAAGACTTCTACTGTAGTATATCCAAAGGAAAGTTTGGACCCTTGCACTCTTCTATTGATATATTGCAGTAAAAGATCTTCTTTGCCATGCCTAATCTACGATGAGTGAAAGTCAAAAAATACATGTGCGTTTTTGCATGGATACTCCTCAACTAACGTAATTTGTGCAAATTAAAAACAAGCATAGATCGATGGATTCGCGTTCTGCACGATTTCGTACGTATTATCCTCGATCAGAAATGTAACGTTTATCAAATATGTAAACTTTATATTATTTTATACTTTCTGTTTTATTCTTCTACTATTTTGGTTATAATTCTTAATCTTAGGTAGACCATAATTTGTTTTTGGTTTTATTTTAAATTTTATTTGAATTTCAGCCATTTATTTAATATTGTTCCATTATTGATTCTTTAAGGAGGGGAGGATGTATTGTCCCCAAAACAACATTTAATATTAATCATATTATTGTAAGAAATATGTCTACATATTTAAATTACAATAATAATAATAATAATAATAATAATAATAATAATAATAATAATAATAATAATAATAATAATAATAATAATACGTTTATTCAAATAGCTGCAGTGTTACAGATATGAAGCGTCAGGATAAAAGAGTATACAAAACATTTAAAAAAAAGGTTAGAATCCACTGCATTGCCCCACAATATAATGTTATATGAGATGACCGAGTAACATAAACCAGAGTAAATATTTTCTAGAGCATTCTCATGCAGTTGGTCTTCAGTTTCAATAATGCAAAGTAAGCACAGTTAAGTTTTTTGCAAACATAGTCTATGTGATTCTTCCATGTTAGTCTGTCATCCACTACTATACCGAGAAATTTACATGATTTACTCAAGCCCACAAAGTTCTCTCTATCTATATTGAATTTGAAATCACGTCAGGAGTCAAAACGATCAGGGGGTCGAGAATCGATTCTTGCGAAACACACATATCCACATCATGAACCTTTGATTTCGCACCATTGATGTACGAGTATACAGCAATTTTTTAATGCAAAAATACGACATCAGCCTCTCTGAAATCCTGCCCCTAATACCGACCGACTCAAACTTATCCATGATGAATTTATGGTTGATGGTATCGAAGGCTCGACTGAGATTGAAGAACAGTCCCAATGTAAACCTGCCTTTGTCAACAGCGTCGTACACAAAGCCAAAGAAAGATACACTCGCAGTTTCCGTCGATAAACCCTCACGAAATCCATGCTGCACGGTGACAATAATTTAAATTTCTTTGTGTAATCCAAAATATTATTAAGAATTGCCCTTTCGAAAATTTTGGCAATGTCCGATTGTGTAGATATAGGACGGTAATTCGCAAGTTCATGCTGATTACCATTTTTGTGGATAGGAATCACCTTCGAGAATTTTATAATGTCTGGGAACAAACTCAGCTCAATCGATTTATTAACCAGTTATGTAAGAAGCTTCTTTAAGAAAGAAGCACATTTCTTTAAAAGTCGTGTCGGAATGTCGTTTATACCCGATTTATTCTTATTTTTAAGAAGACTTATGATCTTTTCTATTGCATCTTCGGGGATATATTCCATGAATACAGAATTCGAGCCTCTTTTGTTAAGAGTGCATTCTGTAGAGACATCATCTCCGAAGTGATTTTTTCTTTGGCTATAGCTCCAAAATAAGTACCGAAGAGATTTGCAATATCTTCAGGGTTTGTAATGATCTCGTCTCTATTTAAAATTTGCTTGATGGCATGACTTTTGGGTGCCTGAGTCTCACTATTTACAATTTCCCATATCCTCTTCTATTTATATTTTAAGTTCCGAATAGATTCGCTATAAAAATTAATTTTTGTGTCGTTTACTTATTTTCTATATTTTTTTTTAAATTATTATACAGTTCCCAAAGTACTGGATGTTTTATACTTAAGATGAATAGGTCCTTCAGTTCTAAAGATCATTTTTTACTTCCTGAGAGGTCCAGAATTTTTTAGGGTATTTCTCTATGACGTATTTCAGTGGACATGTAATATCATAGTGCCACCTTAAGATTTTGATTAGATGTCCAAAGCTGGCGTTATGTTCGTCTGATGAGTACAATATGTTCCAATCTTCGGATGCTATCGATTGCAGGAAGTAATTTTTGTCAATACAACGTACTTGCCTATAAGCACTATTTTCGGCATTACGTAGCTCATTCATTTGTTTCCCAAATCCTTAAGATAAATTATCATATACAGGGTGTCTACGGTAAACCGTTCGTTAAAAGTTTACGGGGTTGCCGTTGTACTAAAAATTTCAAAAAAATAGTTACACGGTTGAATCAGTTATCATGATGTGAAATATTTACAACTTTCTATCACTTCCGGTTCCACAGGAAGTAGCACCAACTTTCTTATTTTAAATGGAACACCCCATATATTATAATATTTTTTAATTTCTCGCTTACATTGTAACATATTCTGTAAGAACGTATGTACACTTGTCTCTTTCAGTTTTCAAGAAAAAACTGTTTTTTCTAAAATTTTGACCTCTGAAAGGTAGCCTGAAATCTGTTTCTAACTTCTCTTAGGAATAAGATAAAATTATAAGTTATATTTCTAATTGTACCTAGAGGATGCCTCTATGAGTAAAATAATTGGAAACTGTCAATTTTGATAATAAGTGTTCATAATATGTCAATATCTAAGTGCCCTCTTAAATATCTCATAATTCAATTTTTTTAAATGGATAACCCATTTTTTATTACATAGCACGATTTGGAGAAAAATTTACTACAAAAAAGTGTAATATAGCCATACTCCTAAAGCAAGTATTTTTTGAATTATTTCGAAGATTATCCCGTAAACTTTTAACGAACGGTTTAGCGTAGACACCCTATATAATATGAGTGGAATCATGACTATCGATAATCGCGTGAGTTGGGACACGAAACATGTTGTCAAATAATAATTCCACGAGTCTGAAAGACGAGTGGAATTATTTGACAACATGTTGAGTGCATCAACCAATGCGATTATCAATAGTCACGATTCTAAGAGTTGTATTAGTAAGATTATATCACGAATTAAAAATTTAATACTTCCCGTTTTTCTGAGGCATATTCAATGCCCCATGCTCTGGGCCAGTTGCTCCTGTGTGCTGTTTTCGGACAAAATATAAATCCGAGAGTTGCAGAACTCGGTAAATTAAGCCCAAGTATACTTTTGAGACCTTGCAGTGTTATATGGTTTGTGGTTTTATATGTATGTTTTCTTCAATATTATTTAAGGACTAATCACCGAAGCGCGACATTTGGTCTAGTTGTGACATTTCAGAGACCGTCATATTCAAACTTCCAGACAGGACAGTCACACTGAACCTTCGAAACAAAATGGTTACATTTCAATCTCGAACTCTAAAATATATTGTATTGTTGAGGTCCTATTTTAATAAATAACTATTAAACCAGCAACTAAGTAATATTTATTCGTGTTCCAACATCTACCAGTGACGAGAAAAGACTCGAAAAGTACGAGTCGCCAACTATTAAATGCACCTGAGAGGAACCCCAGGGGTGCATTACAGAAAGTTGCTTTGATCTACTAAATCCTTCAGTTTTGTTCTACACATCCTTTAAATTATTCAATTGAGTCAAATTGTGATTGTTTCCTGTGCTGGCAATTTATAAAGTCTTAGAATTAATGTGAACAATTAAGTCGAGAAATAGTAATTTGGAATAAATTTATAATTATCGAGAAAAATTAAAACAATATAAAAAATCTCTAGATTTCGGGAATTCAAAATTACATAATTTTCTCGAGATTCTCGAGGCGATATTCCTCGAGCAGAAACGGGAATTGATCATTATATTTAATATATGTAAAGGATGTGTTTTGTAGTTCAATCTTTGAAAGAACATGGTATAATTTACATACGGGGCATTCTTTCGAAACGTATTAGCAGATGAACCGTACGGATGTGGGACACGTACTTTTGCCTCGAAAACATGTACCTACGGACGTTTATGAGAAATGAGAGCATGGCCCATGAATAATGACGCCCTGAAAGCGTATATGGATCAAACTTCAGACGCCGTTATTTCGCATATCGCAGTTAATTTCTTGACTTCCAGCAGTGTTTGTTATTAGCGCGTGTTTACGGTAATAAAGGCAACGGCGTGCAATGCGTGGCAAGGGAGATAAATCCACCGTTGTTCACAGGCTGTTTTGTTTATTTTTTGTGGTGTTTTGTGTGTGGAGCGCGGAGGGATTAGTCGATTTGATATTGGTCTGGGGAAAAATCAGTGTCCACGCTCGAGTGATAAATCTATGAGAAAATACACCGGGGGAGTTGACCATCCGTGGGTGGCTGTGAACACGTGGGAACTGGCCCGGCCTGCACCTGAGTATGCACCGAGCCGACAGAACGGCGCCACTCGCATGGCCTTCATCTCGCTTTCCTGAAACTTGCCAGCTTTTTCATAAAGTCGTGCCCCGGCCACGACAAAACACCGTATATCACGTTCGCGTTTCAACTCCGCCGGCCAGGCCGTGCTTATCGTTTTTATAGCAGATATACGAGCCTCTCGTTCGTAATAAATACGAGGCGAGCACACGGACGTACCTACCTTGGTACTACCGTGCGTATTCAAATCAAACGCGCACATGATACATCAGTTGCGCTGCGTGTGTGCTCCTTTTTTCGCGGACGACCAGCGCCAGATCAACCTCGCGAACAACTTCTTCGCTCGCCGCTGATGCTGGATGGGTGTGCTCAGTGCCGGCCACTTTTTACATCAGATTATTGACGCTGTGGCGCCTTCACTTCTGATAAACGTTTTTTTTTCGGCACTCAGGTGGAATCAGATCTACCGAATCGTGTTAAGCATGTTTTAATTACGAGTCTGACAGCGAATCCATTAACATGCCAAACAAATAAAAACAATATAATTTGCTTGCCATATTTACAGGTATACATTATAATTGCACTTAATTTCCGTTTAGAATTGGTCTAAAGGGTTTTTACAGTGTGTCCCACATACATGGTGTCCCAGTTATCGTGCTCTACGTGGAGATGAGTCGGTTAAATGAGAGTAGTGTTCTTCAAACGTTGTTAACACGAGGAACCCTTTTTTGACATATAAAATTTTCTACGGAACCCTACTATAAAAACTTTATACAAGTTATAAATTAGCCTTTATTCCTGCGCATGCAAACTTGTGTGCATGCGTAAATTGCCATCATATGTCTAAACGCGACTTTTACGCGACCAGTAACTAATGTAACAGTTGTATAAATTTGTACGGAACCCTAAAGAAAAAATAATATCAAATTACTACCTATGCGAATTTTAGAATGCTAAAGAGGTAAATTAGTAAAAAATACTTATTTTCATGTTCATTTATTTTAAAATTACAAAAATAAAATACAAATGCAAAGCTAATAGAAAATTAGACAAAATTCCATAAAATAAAATTTTGGAATAAAATAAAAGATTGCATGCTAATGGCTGGGGTGAGCCTGTTTGCCCTTGCAATATATATTCATTCCGGTAAAATATTTGTTATTTGTAGACGTTTGTCATTTTCTGCATCGAACCTATTTCTATATTTTGTTTTTGTTCCTACATATTGCTATGTTATTGTTAGGGTTTAATTATTTTAACACAATAATTATGATTTACCCCACGTTGAGGGTGCCAAATGCTACGTTATAGATAATGCTAACGATCGGGTGTTTAAAATGTGCTGTTATACTAAGTCTATTAACTGCGTAGATTTATTATTGGGTTGATAATTAAGAATCATAAAATTCCTACTTACTTTTCTTGATGAATTTTATTATTTTGTTTTTCTCTTTCCTCAGGGTCAAAAAGTGGGATCAAAATAAATTAGACGGCAGGCAAATAATATGAATTTTAATTAATATTTATTATAACATTAAATATTTAGATAATTGATAACAAAACAAAGATCACACTAATTCAATATGAAAAAAAATGAACGCTTGACAATAGAAAGCAAGTCCTATCACTAATTAACAAACTAACACTATCAATATTTAATAACAATAATTCCCTAAATTCCTAATTCGCACAATTAACTCCGTAATTGAGTAGTAATTTTAGTAAATTCTACCTGGCATTCATATTCATATTCCTGGTGAATAGCGGCAACTCGCAGTGGTGATCAGTAATCCTGGTTGCAGGTGTCGAATCAGTAATTAGTTTGGCACCAATTCCCTCGATTCAATGTCCTGATGTCCTCGGTTGATCCTCTTCTATAGTCGACGTTCTCGCTGAATCGTCTTTGGGGTTGACGTTCTCGTTGAATCCTCTTGGACTCCTTTCAGCTGTTCCGTGTTGATATTGATTCCCTAGTTCACGTCGAGTGTTTACAGATGCTCGAACGCAAATAATTACTGTCTCGAAATTGATTATATCCGCGTAAACAAAACGTAAATCAAACTGTTTTTGAATAACGCATGAATGTAAATAACTATTGTTCGACGATATTTGGTTCTGTACAACTGTTTTCTTTTTCTCTGCTGACCGACGTGGATGCTCCGGGATCTAAAGCGAAGCTGATTGTTTATCGGCGTTCAGCCTTTTTAAAACGGCTAAACAAGTGATTTTCGCTTGTTAAAATCCGCCTATTGAATCCACATGCCATTGTGCCCTGAATTAATTATAATTCAAGCTACACTAATCCTATTTGACTACCTAAGCAATCCTTAATATCTAATTTCATTAATATCTAAAAATCCTGAATCTAATATATACAGTATAATTTTCTATAAACAAAATCCTATCTAACGTATACTATAAAATAACAAGTTAAATCTATTAAATAACATCACAATATATTGAAATTGAATGTTAGCATAAATGGGTAAAAACAGGGCCGGCCTTCTCCAAGACGGGGCCGGGTGCAAATATAATTGTGGGGCCCCTACTCTGTGGCAAGTTTACTAACAATTTCAAAATAATTGACACAGAAAAGACAAAAACCCAAGAAACAATAAACATTTTGAATGGAGTAGTCTTTCATTATGATACTATAGATAGAAATAAATTAAATAATAGTCTGTAACACAAACACTTTATAATAGTACATCATTTTGCAGTCCTAGATTTTTTATTGCAATTTCGTTGATCAGACGTAGAAAAGTCACAATTCTTAACTAGATCCTTTTGATGCTCAACATAGAAAATAAATTTGATCTTTAGGAAGACATTGTAGAGCGAAGATATGTTTTAATTAGCTTTAATTTGCTTAAAGAGTGTTCTGCACTAGTTACGGTAACCGGTATGGTAAGAAACATTCAATTCAATCAATACATTGGGAAATAGTTCATTAAAATGATTATTTAGTAAAAACTCTAGTATATTCTCTGCGCAATTTGCATTTATTTCAGTTGCAATTAATTCTTTTAAAGATAGTATATCTTGAATTAGATTATTGTCAACATCAGTATTATAATACTGAATAACATCTTTTGTTTGTTTTTTTAATTCGTCGAGTACTAATGTCTTTATTTCCCTTATTAATCTGAAATTGGTTATAATCATTGGAATGTTTGTAAATCGCTTTTCAATTTGAGTTATTATCGTATCTATTATAACATTAAAAAAAAGTTGCGCTAATTCAGAAACAATTCTTCTTCGATTATTTTTTCAGGAAATTTTTCGGAAATATTTAATTGATATGCTTTATTTTTAGCTTCGTTAGTAATTCATCAAATTTAGATCTTAAATCAATTACTTCTTGTTTTACTGTAGTTACCAGGTTATAGGCTGCATCAAGAATTATTGTTTTTGATTGTAATAATTTATTGATTTTATTTATTTTGTGTAAAATTATAAACCAAATTTGTAAGTTTAAGAGAAATGGCATAGTTTGTATTGCATTCAAAATGCTCTCAGCTTCAGATGCAACAACATTATCTGCCCTTGTATTCATTAACTCTTCAAGTGCGTTACATGTGTCTTCAAATTGCTCATGTACTGCTCTTGCCGAATCTATGTTGGCTTCCCATCGTGTCTCGCATAGCGATTTAAGGGTACTAATAAGAAGTTTTTTATAATATGCCATCTTTTAGTACATGCAGCAAAAATAGTATACAATCGTTGCAAAGTACCAAAAAAATTTGGTGCATTTGGTTTGCAATGAATGTTACTGGAGGCAGCATCACATGATAATAAATTAAATGAGTGTGACAAACACGGTACATACATTGCACGATTACTTATATTAACTATCCTGGACTGCACATATTTGTATTTCCCCTTCATATTGCTTCCATTGTCGTATGCTTGACCTCTACAGTACTTGATGTCTAAGTCCAATTCAGCTAATTTGTTGCCAAAAGCGTTAGCTAGTCCCTTCCAGTTGTGTCTGTAACTTCAATAAAACCTACAAATGATTCGTTGATTGCACTCTATTATCCAAAAAAGTTACGTATCTTATTATTATTGATGTTTATTCTGTATGGGAAATGTCAGGTGTACAGTCCATTTGAATGCTACGAGGGCAAGCTGATAAAAAAAGGTACATAACTATGAAGGAGGTGAAATTAAAAAAAAATCATCATTTTTCAATATAATCTCCTACTAATTCAACACATTGTTTACATCTTGAAATTAATGAAAATAAACCGTAAAAAAAATGTTTTCTGTTGCTCTGCAAAAAAAACTTCAACTTTCCAAATGAACTCTTGTTTATTTGGCGTCGTTGGCAAATCTTTGTCCCCTTAACTTTTTTTTTTTAATTTGCTGAACAGAAAATAGTCACAAGGCTCTAAGTTAGGGCTATAGGGAGGGTTATTTAATTCTTGAAACTTTAAATCCTTCAATGCCTTGCAAAAGCAAAATTCGATTTTTGAATTTATCTTGCTTTTACAAATTTTCTTAAAATTTCGGCCTAATAGATACCTTTCATGGTGGTTTTACGTGGCATATGGTGGATTTACTATACTTTTTTCAACTATGTAAATTTACATTTACATGGATAGAAGACAAAACTTCGTTTCCTTTGCTTTTGCATTATGGTTCATATAACGATAACAAAAATAATAATTCATACACAAAAGAGCATGTCAAAATAAATGCAACGGTGCCTGTATCGCTTCACACTCACTACTGCGGCTACTGTCGCTGCAATTTGAAAACATGAAGCACCGATCAGCTGACTCCAGCGATTGCGATATAACATTTACAGCGCGAAATTTAAAAAAATATATACACGGTTTTATTTTTATAACTGTCTCTCTTTATGAATATGATTGAATTTTTAAAAATAGTATAGTTATTGATTAGAGGTTGAGTTGAGAATAAAAAAATACTTGGGCATGGCCCACCGTACCCCAGGGTTCCGCGGAACCTAGTTTGAATACCGCTGAATTAGACAAAATAATGTATAGGACAAGACCAATTTTCAAAAATGGAATGGTTTTTCTGCCATTGGCGAAAAACAAAATAACTACGTTTTCAATTTTACGCTATGCATGTTTAATAGAATTTATATTAAAATGATATTTTGATATTATGAAGGCACTCTTTTGGGTAAAATTCAAATATGTTATTAAAACTGACGAATCATTTATGTATATTGAGATTTTTACACAAACTTTCTTAATATCTGAGTAGTGGCATATTTCAAATGGTTGTTTCTTATATTAGTAATTTGTTTCGTTAATGCAACAAATAATCTTTAAATCGATGCTTCAGAGCCCACCCAAGCAGCGACAGTGTGTGGAGGAAATGAGCGCTACGTGAGACTAACGTTGTCAAGTAATGAAACAATAATCGCATAATAAAATGGTATTCCATTAACTGTGGACATATGCTTACCGTATCTCATACCACCAACAACAGAATATATGATCAGCAGTGATATAAATCATGGTTGAAAGATTGATCAGAAATAGAAGCCCTAATTCCATGCACGTGTATTGTTATTATTAGGACTAGGATTAAAAATCCCATGCATACCATGCATCCCATTGCATGCATGTTTTTGGCGCAAATTTCGATACTTTCTTTTTCATGCTAATATACTAATAATATTCGCATATTGAAATAAATCATATTAATAATATACATTTTTATAATTGAATTGAGATATAATCATTATTATTATTAATCAATATCGAGGGTCTCAAGGCAGTACCTCTTAACTGATATTTTTCCTGAATTCACTTTTTCATGTATCTACTTCAGAATTTGTATAGGCCTTCTGTAATTTAAATCACGAATTACGAAATCTTGACCGTTTAGTCGGTATTTCAGAAAGCCGTACCTCGTAAGCGAGTATATCTTTTCAAATATTTGTTTTGTCTCATCTGTCAAGTTTGTACTTTGTCATTTGTCGGTACTGCCTTGAGACCCTTGACGCGATCATTCTTTTGAATAGGTTATAATGAAAACTTTCTGATAACTGAAAAAAAAAACTTAAAAATTAAAATTAAAATAAAATGTTAAATTCAACCGTTTTAAAATTAGATCCGCTTAACATTATTAGCAGGTTTCGTAAATTGTTGAATCATTTAATATCTATGACATTCTAGCAAATTTCCCGGTAATTTTCAGACATGTAATTGTCAAAATGTACTAAAGATTTTCAAAAAATTAATGAAAGTTGAAATTCACCCGTTTTTTTTTATGAGTAATGCAACGTTTCAAAGTGATTAGCTTAAAATTATTACCAGCGTTCGTAATTTGTTGCAACTTGTAAAATCTATGACATTCTAGCAAAATTCCTGGTAATTTTCTGACATTTTGACAATTATTACTAATAATTTTCAGACATTTTGGCAAAATATAAAAAAGTTGAAGATTAAAATAGTCAAAATTGCAAATTTTATAACTAATTAGTTATAAACCAAAACCAAAAATGTAAGATGCAATTTTCATTTTGGTATACATTTTTGGTATCCAGATTTAAGGAATCCAGACATTTTGGTATCCAGATTTAAGGTTTTAAAACTTATTCTGAAAACTATTAGCAATATTTTTGCAACATTTAAAATTTGTAATTTCAACAAGCTTACTGACTATTTTCTGACATATTGGCCAATTTTCAAATATTTTGGCAACATTTCTATCTATTTTAAGATATTTTCTTACTCTGAATTGCAATTTTAAACGTTTTCTTAAGCTTATTAGCTACCAATCTTCGGAAATGTTGGCAACAATTCAATTTCATGACATTCAGCAATCTTTCAGATATTTTGATAATTATTTCTGCCAATTTACTGACATCTTGGTACTCTGACTCACGATTCACATTTTAGTAAAATTCGCATTTTTTTGTTTTAAATGTACGATATTTTATCAAAGCTACTGGCATTTTTCTGACATTTTGACAATTACTAGCAATTTAAACAATACATTTTTCGACATTTTCTTACAATTATTGGCTACCTTTGCAGTCGTGGTTATATTTTAACAATTATTTGTGCGAATTTTAACATATCTTAACAAACCTACTCTTGATTTTCAGATAGTTTGGCAAAATTACCACCAATTTTAAGACATTTTGGTACCGTAACTTACATGTTTTATACATTTTCTTAAAGTTATTGGCAATTTTCGCAATGAATCCAATATTTAACTTACATGACGTTTCAGCAAACTTAATAGCAATTTTCAGACATTTTGACAATTATTACTGGCAATTTTAGAACATTTTTGGATCCAGACAGATATTAGGAATGATTTTAAAACATTTTATTAAAATTAATAACAGCTTATGGAAAATAAATTCCAACTGTATGACTTTTCTGCATAATTTTCGATAATTTTGTGACATTTTGGAATGCAATCTTGTTTTGTTCTAATTTTTAAATGTAAGACATTTAAGTAATATTGCTGACATTTTTCTGACGTTTTGATAATTATCAGTGTCAATTTTAAGATATTTTGGCAAATTTACTGACGATTTGTACAAATGTCTTGAAGCCATTGCCGGCATTTTTCTGTCATTTGGACAATTATTAGTGCCAATTTTATATCTTAGCAAAACTACTCTTGATTTTCAGATAGTTTGGAAAATTACCACCAATTTTAAGACATTTTGGTATCTTGACTTACATTTTTTCTACATTTTCTTATAAAGTTCTTCGTAAAGTTTCGAACATTAAAGCTTTAGGACGTTTCAGGAAACTTAATGGCAATTTTTAGACATTTTAACAACTATTGTGTCAATTTTCGAACAGTTTAGTATCCAGACTTAATATTTAAAAAAAATGTATCAAAATTATTAGCAGTTTTTGGAAATTTTCCCAAAATTATTCCGAACTGTATGACTTGTCTGCAGAATTATTGGGAATTTGGAAACATTTTGGAATGTAGTTTTGTCTTGTTTTAGTTTTTAAAGTTAAGACATTTTAGTAAAATTTCTGGCATTTTTCTGACATTTTGACATATATTAGTGGAAATTTTAACATATTTTAGCAAAACGACTTTTGATTTTCAGATATTTTGGCAAAATTACCACCAATTTTAAGACATTTTGGTATCTTGACTTACAATGTTTCTACATTTTCTTAAAGGTATTGACAATCTTCGTAAATGTATCCAATATTTAAATTATATGACGTTTCTGCAAACTTAATGGCAATATTCAGACATTTTGACAATTATTACTGACAATATTCGAACATTTTAGTATCCAGACTTATATCTAGCAGACTATAATCAGCAGTTTATGGAAATTTTCTCAAAATTAATTTCAATTGTATGACTTTTCTACATATTTTTTTTAATTTCGTGACTTTTTGAAATATAGTTTTGTTTTGTTTTAATTTGTAAATGTAAGTCGTCTTTAAACATTTTAATTATATTGCTGGCATTTTTCTGACATTTTGACAATTACTAGTGGACATTTTTAGATATTTTAGCAAACATACTGTATATTTTCAGATACTTTTCAAATTTTTAGCAATTTTCAGTCATTTTAGCAAATTTACTGTCGATTTTCAGATATTTTTAGAAAATTACTACCAATTTGAAGACATTTTCGTACCTGGACTTACAATTTTTCGACTGCATTTTTCCGGAATATTTTGTAACAAAATATGCAAGTTCATATGCAATTGTATACAGGGTGATTTATAATGAGGTGTACAAAATTTAAGCCAAACTTAAGCTTCTTAGGGCCAAAAGGAAGCTGTTTTACTAATGTACCCTAGTATCTAAATGTTCCCTTAAAAAAATACAGGCTGGTAACAATGTTTTATTTATTGCAATAATATATCCAAAAACTTAAAAATTAGTGGAACGAATTTTAGAGAGGTAGAGGGCACTTGGCTTTTTGAGTTTTTGGGTTTTTCAATTTTTTCAAAAACGCTTCTTACAATTTATTTGCTTTTTCTTAAAATGTTTAGTGCTAAGTGCCTCTTCGATGATATAAATTGCATCTTGATTGAAATTTTGGAAAGAGATAATTTTTACAATTTATTAATTTATTTTAAGTTTTTAACATTTGAGGCTGTCCCTACACATTTTTTAAATATAAAACAGTTAGTGCGCAATAAAATTTTCTAAATCGTTTGTTTTTTGCTATTTTTTTGATTAGATTTGTATTTAGGTGGAAGTCGGGTGGTGCCCACATAATTTTTATGTATTAACATAATATCAATGTTAATTTTGTTTGTATTTTGATATTCTTTCAAACGTTCTTTTGGTCAGGTTAGCTTGGTACGGTTATGCGAGGTTAGGTCTGGTTCGATTAATATATAGATACTTTAAATGATGGCTGATAATAAAATTAAAAATGAAAAACCTTATTTTCAGCCTGTATTTTTTAAGAGAGCAATTGTGTACTTAGGGTACATTAGTAAAACAGCTTAATTTTATCCAAAGAACTATCATTAAATTTGTTACACCTCATTATAAATCACCTTGTATGTATGTGTAAATGCATATTTTGGCCAATACTTACTAAAATACATATTTGCATGCATATTTTTGGATTTTAAGTGCATAATTCTGATCCTATGCCGAGTTATTATATTTCTCGTTTTGTACCTATTATGAAATCTAAATTACCATTTTTTGTTTACAAATTAAATACGCATACGGCAAATGGAACACTAACCGTGGCACGACCAAAAATTTGACTACCAAATGTTCGGGCTTGTGAAAGTGCGCTTGCTTCCGTTTCCGCTCCTGATTTCCACGCTGCTTAAAATTCATACATTGCATTGTTGGGTTCTCATAATAAGGTATTCATTTAAAACACGCTATATCTTGAAAATTTTAAATATTACACTTTGCCTTCGGTATTCGATGTAAATATGTAATGAGGTACGGTGGGAATAATATGCTTAGTCAGGGATTGCGCTTTGTACATCCTATGCTCAGTTGGTTGAAATAAGAGCAATGAAATTCAAGGTGTGCTATAAAGTTACTAGAAATATGAGTATTCTATAGCAATATCGATTATGTTTCTCATCAACTTTCTCAACAAATCAATCAATATCATCACTATAAAACAGTGTTGGTGTGATTTAAACGATTGATATAAATCATGGTTTAAATTATAATTTAAATCAACTGATTGTTTTAAATAAATCATTGATTTAAATCAAAATTGTTTTTTTTAATTCATCATTGTTTTTGCACTGTTTGTGCATTCAAATAGGTGAACAATTAAAAATATAATATAACTATAGAATTAGCATGCTTTAAACTAGATCATTGTAAGTAAGTAAAATATTTTTCAATTTTTTATCACATGATACAAATACATAGAAATTTGTTTTAATCATCAATTCTTGTTCAAATGAAAGAATTTATATAAAAAAAAGATGTAAATCGTGATGGAAATCAATTGATATAAATCACATCTCAAATGGCAAAAAAATGAACAAAAATGTAAAAAAATACAAAAAAATCATTGTTCATTTGATTTTTTTAAAATCATTAATTTTTGATATTTTTTTAAATCATGATTTATTCCAACCCTGCAATAAATGTATGAAGAACCATTTAAACTTCAACAAAACCTAATTTTTATTTATGCTTTTCACTCTTATTAGAAAATGTTCAACGATAAATTCTAACATTTCTTAATACTACTACGTGATTATTTTCTTTTTTTTACAATTTACGCGTATTGAAAAGTTTTAAGTTTAAATCTAAAATTCTAGGCGCAATTTGTCCATATTTTTCCAAATTATTTGAAACATAATTTTATGTATAAAGTCGCATATTTTTGTAAATGTATACAATTTTACGGAGAATCAAATTCGTGAATAATGAACATTATTATTACTGAATTCTTACAATTGATTTTTTCTATTATTATGGATTTACTTTATAATTTAGATATATTTTTATAAAATCACTTCCTGTATTTTCCGAAATGGTTTATTAAAAAAATATCTATACTTATCGTTGATTACTTATTTTTAATACAAAAAAAAAACGAATGGTTTCACGTTAACTTTTATGCGAAGTTTCCAATTTTTCCAAATGGTTCGTGTATGATTTATTGATATTTTTTGTCAAATTTGCAATCTTTTTGTAATTTTAACCGCATTTCTGGAATTTTTGAAAATGAATTAATTAATTTCTATCAACTTATTAACAATGTTTTGAGCTATCTTTTATTTTATGGAAGAACTAATTAAATTTTGCGAATTTGTGTCTTGCGAATCTTTGAAATTTTAAAAGCATGCCTAGAGTTTTCCAAAACTAAACTCTCATTTTAATAATTGCGTACGTACGCTACGAAATACTGACTAAAGTCACTGTGATACAGTGGAAAGGTACTTTATTAGGTATTTTAAGAAAGGAATTTAATTTTTTTTTTAAGAATAGAAGATTAGAACTCAGTAGTGTTCAAATAAATCCACTTGTGCTTTCCATCTTGTTTCGAAATGTTGGCAAATTTTCCAACTAGCTCTCCAGATTTGTTAAGTTTTCGATATGAACTGTAAAAATTTGTCAAATTTTCAAATGCTACAGTCTAAATTTCTCGTTTTTTGAACTGTCGAAGTATTTGGTAAACTTCGACAGTCCCAATTTTTTCTATAAATTTATATTATTTGTTATTGATACTGCCAAATTTCTCTTCAAATTTGTTAAGTTTTCAATAAAAACTGTTGAAATTTGTCAAATTTTCTAATGCTACTATCTAAATTTCTCAATTTTTAAACCGTCGAAGTTTACCAAATGTTCCAATTTTTTTATGTCAAAGTTAGCCTAATGTTCCAATTTTCTTTATGAATATATAGTAGTATTTTTAATTTTTTTTTTTTTATTTTTTATTATTCAAATCTACTGGAAAATTTTAGAAAATTTTCAAATGCAACTCTGCAAACTTGTATCTCCTGTTGAGAAATTAAAATAATAAATTCCATAAATTTGTTGTGCTGCAAAATTTTCAGTTTATTTGGAGATAATATTTTAAATGTAGTAAAGTTGTATATAAACTGTTTTTCCTCAAATCTGTCAAATTTTAAATTGCAACTGTGCAAAACTGCGAATCTTTGACCGAAACTGTCATAGTCTGCTATATTTTTAACAGGGACTTATTAAATCTGTCGAATATTTGACTTCAGAAATGAATATCTGTCAAATTTTCTACTACATGTGTTAATTTGTCAAATTTTCAACTGAAATTGCCCGAATCTGCCAATACCTGTCAACTTTTTTAACTAAAATGTATAAACATGTCGAAATCGGACAAATTTTTAAACTTGTCTCCCCAAATTTGGCACATTTTCTATAGTATTTGTTTAAAACTGTCAAATTTCGACTGAAGCTGTCATTTATTTTAATCGGAACTTGTCCACATTATGGATACTTATTCAGAAGTGAGTAGCTCTGCAATTTTCAATTGCATGTGTTAAATTTGACTAATTTACAAACTGCAACTGCCCGAATCTGCCACTATCTGTCCATTTTTGGGCTAAAGTGTGCAAATCTCGTATATTTTCAGATGAAACTGTCCTAATCTCGTAAATTCTCAATTGCAAATGTCCAAATCTATAAAATTTCCAACTAATCAAATCTATAAACTATTAGTAGAATGTCTTTTTCTACTTCTGCTATAAAGCTATGAGAATCTTCCTTTTGTTTAGCTCATTATTGTTCAGTAGTAAGTAGTATGTAGTAAGTACTAGTAAGTAGTATGCTTCTTCCTTTTCTTCATCTTCTTCTACAATGCTAGGGGCATTCTCCTATTGTTTGGCGTCTTATTATTCGAATAATACGACATTTTTATGAAAACTTCAATCATTGTATAAATAGCTACAGAATTGCCTACGAATAATATAAAAAATATTCCTGGACATGCCAATAACGATATTGGTTAATATTTTCCTGAAATTTTCATGAATATCGTATTGTCGTTATCGTATATATTGTATTATGTTGAAATATTTAAAATGCGGAAAATTGGTTTATGTTTTCATGTCTAAAGATTTAGCAAGGCCCAAATGTTCTTGATAACAACAGATATGCATTTGGATGCACTTGGAAGTAGGCCAATATAATTTCTTGTACTTCCTTATATCTGTGACCGGCTGCCTTACATTTCTTCTCCCATTTAATTATCCACCATGGCGTAAATTTGATTCTAATTTTCGAAATTTTGATATTTTTATTGGGGTTAAGTTTCGTTACATTTTCTACAAGTATGAAGAATAATTCCGTTTCACTTATATGTAGAATACATTCATAAATTATTAATCTTAATTTGTGTATTAATTCATCATTAAAATATTTACTATTCGTGAAGCTGGTGAAACTTTGAAGTGTAATGCGATTGATATTGGCGAAAAAACATAAAATACATAAAGCATCCCTGCTATGAACCACGTGCACAGATAGAATTTAACGTTAAAAAAAATTACAATTAGATAATTTTCAAAATAATTGAC
Source organism: Othius punctulatus (assembly GCA_951805005.1). Taxonomy (NCBI): domain Eukaryota; kingdom Metazoa; phylum Arthropoda; class Insecta; order Coleoptera; family Staphylinidae; genus Othius; species Othius punctulatus. The sequence continues at coordinate 93,998,711 of OX638138.1, forward strand.
AAACCGCTCAGTTTAGGAATAGATTTATTTTACACTTTTTTGTAGAAAATTATTTTGTCGATTGCCTCGTCATACAAAATATATATCACTCTATTTAAAAAAAATCAATTATGACGTTTTGAAGTGTACCTGTAACTAATTGAACTTATGAAGTAGTACTCATAAAATATCAACCAATTTTTGTAATGATAGAGTCTCTATCTTATATATAAAATAAATTATGAATATATTTTAAATCGTCTATTTGAAGAATTGAAAGAGCAATCTGAATATCCAAAAATATATAGGGTGTTCCATTTCAAATCACAAAGATGATGGCCACTTCCGGTAGAAGCGGAAATATGTACGTATTTTGTTTTAGGTTATTACGACGAAAAATGTTTGTCTGAATTATGTAAATAAATATTTCAACATGAACCCCATACACGTTTAACCAACGATTTGTGTATTTAATAACTAATTTTAAAAAAAAGTTTTCTCCAGTTATGCCCACTTAGCATTAATTTTTCTACATTTTTCTAATTTCCATGTCCTTAAAATTTAATATGAAGTAGGAATGACTGTAGAAAGCAGAATAAGATGTAAAATTTTGTATAGAAAAGACCCCACAGGATGAAATTCTGCATAAATGTTCACGATTGTAATACTTCTTTAGATAAAAGTATAAATAAAATGTTCTTGATCGTGTCCTTTCATTAAAACTGAACTTTAATTATCAGTACAAACCTCCGCCCGAGGATTTCGGTACAAATTTTGGCCATCCTACGAGTGCGGGAATAAAAGTTTGCTTGGAGCGAATGAGTGCGTATAATTATAATTAAAATTCCCCGAGAAAAAATGAGCGCTTGTGCTAAAGAGTCAAATGACTGTTCTCCTTGCAGTTTAAGGGCAATTTAAGACATTTATACAATTTTTACAGTTACGTGTAACGAGCGTGTAATCGCCTAATTGAATGCCCGCTCGTACAGAAATTTATGAAAAAAACTGTAATCGACGTATTAAGCTCTGTGATCAACAATTACCTCACCTCTTTAGGATAAATGCTTTATTATCAATTGGCGCGATTTCTCCGATGCGGTTTGTAATTCATTTATTATCAATGATTAACAAAATGATACATTCGATGTGGTAAATGAGCGGCAATCTTCGCATGGCGAATCATTTCATTTGGCGGAGTCGTGCTCAGGTGATTACGTAGAGTGTGAAAATGTTAATACTTAACCGCACCAATTTGAGTTGCGCGTGTGCTAATTTTCAGCATAAACCGTGACGGCCTATAATTTATGCGTTCTACATAATTACCACTTGCCACTTATTAGTGGATATCATGGGGATGATTTTTATGGATTAAGTATAGTAGCAAATCTTGCTGCGTTTGTTGCTGCAAGTCTGCAGGGGCGGATGGGCAACATACAAGCGGCTGGGAAATAGCCTTTTGTCGGCCTATTTTACATTCACATAAAATTGCAATAACACCATCTCATTTTTCCAAAGTACTTATATATTTATTAATATAAATTAACACGAAGAAAAAACTAAAATAGAAAAAAGGGACCTGTTTATTTTGCGAATTCGAAGATGTAGTAATAAAATATAGAATTTGGGATTGTCAAATAATAATAAATAAATAATATACTTAGTTAATAACTTAGCGGCGAAAATTTTCATTTAAATGGAAACTTGTTTTCGCTGAATTCGCTGAATGTAACTTAGATAGTGCTCTAATGAGTTTCAAAGGAAATTGTTGAAAAGCTGGTAGAAGGATATTTTCAGAATTTCAAATTTTCTGTAAACGCGAAGATTTACATTGAAAACATTAAAATTTAAACATAACCTTTTGCCAGCTTTCTTTCAAATTGCAAAATTACAATAAATATTGTCGATTTTTATTGGTGATTATATTTGATTATTAATCGAAACTTCCAAAATTGAATGGAAAGAGCAACGCTATCGTAATAATTTACAAAATTTAGTTGTAAATTACGAAATCTTCAAAATAAATGCTGAATTATTCATTGGAATTTTATATTACATAATACTATAATAGTCATAAATTACAAAGTATAATTGGATGTCGCCAATTTTTTGCTGAAACTTCTAGAGGATTTATTCAGAAAGCATATTTCTTGCAAAGTTGATAAAATCTTTACAGTTAGTTGTAGAAAATTTCGTGACAATTAAAAATTGTGACTATATATACCTAATAAATGAAAGGTATTAACTTAAGGTAACTTACATAATATACATAATAATAAATAATTAAAAACATTATTAACATTAAACTACAATGAATATAGGATTTTTTTTAACAAATAAAATTTGTATTATAAATTCCAAAACTCAAAAGGAACAACAAAGTTGTCATGATAAATTACAGAATTTAGTTGGAAATTATGAAATTCGAATTGTAAATACCAAAATTTTAATTGTAAATTTCAATGTTTAATTGAAAATTGAAATTATTAGTTACTAATATTGTAAGGACCCGATCCATATTTAATATTAATTAAATATAATTATTCTATAATTAAAACGTATAATACAAATACGCATACGTAAAAAGGTTTTAGAATGGCACGAGAAGGCATGCGACCACCCGCATTTTCGGATATGCACTATTGAGATAAAGCTGACATATATTAATGAAAATACATTAACTAACGTAAACGCGAATTTTAATCTATCTACATCGTCAGATAACGCGGAGGCTGAGTTCGCCACCGACATGGTAACCTTGGGGGTGCACATGTGCAGAGAGAGATCATGTTCAGAAAAGCAGGCAAAAATAGGGACGGGGTGGTAGAATGTGAAGGAGAAATAGTATAAATTCAGAAATTCTGTACATACTCAGGGCAGTTAGAAGTATCCGCCAGCGCAGAACGTTACTCTGCTCGACAAAGTTCCAAAAGTTGAGCATTAATTTCTCAGGTAATTATACAAACGACGGTAACAAATGTACACCTTATTAACCTACTCTAAAGTCAATATCCTTACTAATGATAGCACATATCTAGTAACATTTCGACGCGATGGCGTCTGTGGGCGGAACGAATTTAATATAGGTAGGGATGTAGGTTTCTAACGCTGTATCAGCGTAGTCGAGCTTTTACTACATTTCATACCTTGTCCTGACAATATTTTTATATGACAGCAGAATATTGTAAATTTCAAATGAAATAAGTGTGTTTACTTAAAACCTAATTAGTAACGAGTACATACAATGGGTACATAAATCTCGCACTACAAATAATTCAATTATATTCAGGGTAAACGTTATCTCGTACATTAAATTGTCAGCACTCCGATATTCAGGTAGTCTCAGTATTACAAACCGAACCAATCGTATGAATGAATGTACGTATGTATAGATGTGCGTAGCAGCAGAATTGAACCTGATAAAACTAAACCGGAATCCGTTTTATTTAAATAATATTACCTCGTAAAGTTCTGATGAATTCATATATGTGATTTGCTCCTATCCACAATGTGGCGTTGAAGACACAAAGCGTTGTTTTGGTAGACACAAATGCTAATGAATTTCTATGCAGTGATGACATGTACATGAAGTCGCTAATTTATTTCACTTTGTAATTCCAATATTGATTATTAACGATAACCAATTTACAAAATAAAGTCAAACAGCTAAGGTCAGAAATTATAAATAAAGATTCAATAATTATTGAATAAATGATTTGCAAACTTTGAATAGAGTAAATTAAATAAATAACGTCCAATTTGAATGATAAAACTGTATTTTATTTACCTGTCGCTTGCATAACCTTTCAAAATAAATAAATCTCACTAAATGTATATATCTGTGTTTTACTTACTAAGAAAAATTACTAACAGACACATTACTCATTAATCGAACCCAATTAAGTTGTGACGATAATGATTTAAAAAATCAAACATAACGTAAAGTCACGTTACTATCACTAAATCACGATCAAAATAAGTATTACAAATTATGAGAATTTGTATAATACCTGGGTGTGACCGTTACAATATTATTAATATTTTAATAGAAATTTGCAAAACTTTCAATGGTAACAACATTTTTTTTATTATACCTAAATTAGACATTTAAATATAAATTATGAAATTTTCTTTGAGAACGATAAACTTGATATGCAAATCTTTTTTACAAATTACGAAATATTATTACTACTTGGAAGTTCTTCAAACCCCACAATTCTCATTGAATTATATCATTTCGATTGTAAATTACAATGAATCTTGCATTTCTATTGGAAATTACAAAAAATTTATTAGAACTTTTATTACTAATACAATTTTTTTTATAAATTATAAAAACTAATTGACCTTGTGAGTTTTTAGTTAGAAAATATAACGTATTTGCTCAGAAATCATATTCGTTACAAAGTTATTAAAGATTTCATAGAAATTTCCAACGAAGTAAAGAAAGTTGTATTTTTTTTAAGTCTATAACCATGAATAGAAACCATGAAATTTTTGTAATTTTTACTGCAAATTACAAACATTTTTCGAAAACCCCATGTATCTTAATCTTATAACATTATGATGAACATTTGTGTATAAATATTTTCAATTTAGCCGAAACTGACAACTCAGCGGTTTTTCAGGTCGCTAATTACAATCTGAAGTCAAAATTGTAAAAAGCCTAATGGCGGATCCAATATGGCAGATTTTATATAAATACTCTTTTTTTTAAAACCACTATAGCCGGTACTTCCGTTAAAGTTCTTCCCCATTTTGAATACAAACATATCTCCCTTAGTTCTTCATTCATTAGCGTATCTACTACACATTGCTGTATCAAAATTAATCGCTCAACAGTGTGGTCAAGCAACGCCAGTAAATTGGCGATTGTTCAATTGAAGAAGTCACAATGTGTTAGCGAGTTGGGTAACAATGTTTCTTTGTCGCATGAATGATTTCATGATTCAAGATATATTCTTCTTCTCTGGGGTCATTTAGCTAATCGCTTCGTATTGATGGCGGGACAAATTTGCAATAACCAACATCGCCAAAGCATCTTATCCTGACAACATTCGTGTTTCGGTCCCATGAGACTATTTATATGCTCTTCTAAATTTGTTAGCACGTTTTGGGCTTATTGTAACTTCTTGTACCAGTTCTGGTGCTTCAGTTTTCTTTGATGATCTCAAACTTATCTGAGTGGTATAAGTTAGTACATCAAGAGGTGTGGATTTTCTTAATTCAATGGTTTTAGTCCGCTCAGCGCTAGATGTAAATGAAATTTCCGGGCAGCCACGTCTTGCTATTAATCGAGGAAATAATATTGATGCATCCAGCCAATCACAATTACTATTCACGTATATCCACCGAGACTTAATCTGCAATTTGAAGTTTGCTAAAGTTTGGTTAAACTTCTAAACTGATCTTCAAGGTGCGGATTTCTAGATATTATGCTATACATCAGATTTAATAGCAGACCAAAATGACCTCGTATCTATACGAATTTCAGCAAATGAAGTAATGTGACAATTTTTTTTGTGGTTTTGTGCATATTTTCAGTTTTTAAGCTTATAATTGCTTTAATGCATTTTTTGTGCTTATTTCCTTATTTTTTGTGGTTAATTGCTTATTTTTCAATTTTATAGCACGTTATTTATATTAAGTAGGAATATATTTTGTTGCACATTATTGCAATGAGAATTCAGTATTAATATTACTCCGTTACGTCTAGGTGCTTGGTTATTACAAAATCGTCAATAAAACGAGCGTGCGTAAGTGATATTGGGTAAACAAAGCTTGATTATTTCGGGGATTACCCTATTTTTACGTGCACAGAATGCATCTAGGGCAAGTGTGCTATAAATTCAGTTAAATTTATCTCAATTTTCAGTGCGTCGTGCTTGTGCCTTGTGTGTATTACGTGTTTATAAATTTTCTTCTATAAAATGCCGAAAGTAAAACCTTCCGTCGATGAATGGATACGTGGACATTCTCAATTAAGATATAAGAACGGCAAAATAATTTGCAGGGCTTGTATCAAACCGGTAAGTTTTATTTTGTGTTGCTATTGGCCTAGGTACAAGCATGCATTATGTTGTAGATTAACTGCGAGAAAAAATGTAACATAACTCAACATATCAAAACAACAGTTCACCTGGAAAATTAAAAAAAAAACACAAATCTGCAAGCAGTATTCTGAGTACTCAGCAAACTATTTCCGAGTCTTTTACGAGTTCTTCTACACAGAATGAAAATAAATTTTACTTTGATTTATGCAATACGATGGTACCTTCTAACATTCCGTTAAAAAAACTAGATAACAATATGTTTAAATCTGTTTTACAACAGTACACCGGTAGACATATTCCTGCCGAATCAACCACTTGCAAAAACTATGTCGAGCAAGTATATAAACACACTATTGAGGAAATAAAAAAGATAATTGGCAACAATTACATATGGTTCTGTGTAGATGAAACTACGGATTCATGTGGTCGGTGAATCGCCCATTTAATGATTGGAATATTAAACGAAGACTCCACCAATGCATTTTTAATTAGTTCAAGCAGTTAGAAAAAACATATGGTAATACCGTTGCCAAATTCGTTTACGATGGATTAACTTTTTTTTTTTGCCAAACCCCGTACCAAATGATTAATTATTATTGCTGCTTTCTGATGCCGCTGCATATAAATTGAAGGCATATTCTAATTTAAAAGTATTTTATGAGCAATAATGCATTGCACCTGTTTGGCGCATGATTTAATCGAGTTGCTGAAACGATTAGACTGCAATTTCCACTGGTCAATGATTTGATAAAAACCGGGAAGAAAATTTTCCTAAAAGCTCCATTGAGGGTTGAAATGTTTAGGGAAAGAATGCCAAATGTACCTCTTCCTCCGGCACCGGTTATAACTAGATGGGGTACGTGGCTAGATGCTGCCTGGTATTATGCCGACCATTTCGATTCATTTAAGGAGGTTTTGTTAGAGTTTCCCGAAAATGTGTCAGAGGCAATTAAAGAATGCGACAAAGTTCTTAAATATAGGAGGGTTGTACAAAATTTAGCATTCCTAAAAACCAACTACAGTTTCGTAAGCAATAGGTTCAAATAGTTGAAGATTTTAGGAACGACGTCTCAAACGTACGAGGATCTATAGGAGAAATTATTACAAAAAAATGTGATGCAGTTTTGTCAAAAAATGAAGGGTTTGGCGAGTGACAAAAAATATCAACAGTTTTAAAAGGAGAGTTCGTGGAAGATTTGCTAGTAAATATTACAATTGTTCCCAAATTTAAATATGCACCGATTACAAGTGTTGATGTGGAGAGAAGCTTTTCACACTTAAAAAATGTGCTCAGTGATAGAAGAATGGAATTTTCCGTTGAAAATTTAGAAAATAAATAAATTATTAGTTCATTTAAAAATGAGCAGTAATCATTATTTGTTATTAATATTAATCACCAAAACCTATGTTATTAAAATATTACTTTTATCTAGCTATAATGCGTTCTTGTTAATAAAATTATGGTTTGTTTTGTTTTTCTGTATTTTCATAAAAAATAATATATGCCTTTTCATGCCTTTTTTTGTGTTTATTCTAATCTTTATGCTATTTTATATGCTTATTTTCTAAGATTTTTATGCATTTTTAAGTGCTTATTTTGTAATTTTTAATGCTTCTAAATCCGCGCTTCGATAATGAAATCCGATAATGAAGATCAGCACTTCATTATCAGCGTGCCCAGAACTCCTTAATATATTGCATAGCTCTTGACATGTTATGCTTAAGTGACTAGACCTCATTCCTGACAACAAAACAAAAATAAAATACTGAAAGTAATTTCGGCCGCCAAATGACTTTTCCAAATCAAATGCTTATAAATAACAAACAAGCACTTAGGAGCAGCATGTAAAAACATTTATAAATTCTCAAATAGATCATGAATACGACAAACATTTAAAAAGTACTTTATCGACTTTAATACATAAACAATTTTTACTTTAAATGTGAAATTTAATAATAAAAATAGTGTTTTTTTGGGTAACGTGCCATATAATAGTAAACTATTTTACACAATATATTGTAATAGAATATATAAAAACATAGAATAACTTGACGGTTCCATAACTTTAAAATGCAAATTTAAGATGTGTGCAGCCGTAATAATGATTGAAAACAAGTCATTCACAGAAACGTATGTATGTACATGCGAGCTCGGCGCGCAGGTCGAATTGACTGGGGCAGTAAGGGTGAAAGGCATGGGGAAAATTTATATACATGGGTGTTTATAATGCTCAATATGATGTAGTTTTCGAAAACTGTAATATTCATTGTGCAGGTAGATTTCTTTTTTTAATTTGTTGCCAACTTTAAGCGTCATTGCCCCACTGTGCGCCGTGGGAAAACCCTAGTTCAACCCTAGTTCAAAAAGGACGCCGCCAATCGAAAAGCTTTGGGTACCACCGTGTTAATACATTACATACAAATGTTACTTTAGCAAATTATTAATAAACTTGCTTTATGGCGATCAAACTGCACAGAGTCGAGTCTATAAGCCCAAAAGTCGTCTGGTCTGCCAGCCCAAAATTCTGAGGCCTGCCGGCCTAACATTCAGCGGGCCCACCGGGAAATTTACTATTTTCCCGTATGGCCCATCCGCCCCTCAAAGTCTGTGCATCATAAGGCTCACTGTATTCATTAGCGGTTGGTTTCTTAACGATCGATTAACTTTAGGTTTATGCAAATTGGTGTTATTTATGAAATTATTAATTGTGTGATAATCATTCGATTATAATAAATGAAGACGTCAGAAGCCCAGTCTGTGTGGTCCCCGGTATCACAGGCGAGCAGCTTAAGTAGTCGTTACATTTCAGAATCGCCTATTAAAAGATTAATTTATGCCCGGTGGTATGTTATTATGGTTATAATTACAGTATAAATTAGAAAACGCTCAAAAGGACGGAGGACTGCAATGTAAACTATCGGTTACGTATAATGGGTGTTTTCTGTTTGCGGTGTCTTATATAGAATTACCGGATTAAATTATAAATATCCTGTGCATTCATCGTGCGGCCGTTTGTTTGATAGCGATCAGGGGCCGTGTTTTCATTCAGCGGGCGAATTGGGGTGGAGAATTTAGGGTTGCGCAATGCCAATACAGATGCCAATACGTACAGCCTCAAACGCGTAAATGGTATTGTCGGCGGTGGCCGCACTTGCCTTCGGTACTAAATGGTGGTTCGTTGCTTAGAATGTTCCTATACTAAATCACGTTCGTAGGTGTTTGTATATTCTAAGTACATCAACAGGTAGAATCGGATTTGCCGCATTCCCCGACAGACTGTCGCCATATGCCCGTCTCTGTCCCACGCACGCCCGCCGCTGGGGCTGCGTCTCGGCCGCCGCACAGGTGGATCGGGCGATATTTTGCTCCATCTTTGGTACACTAATAACACACCGTATAAAGCTATTCCTTTTTTACGCCTTCAGGACTTAAACACCTGAAGAGCCCGTTTCAGTTTTAGTTTGCCGTGGCAGAGCTTTATTCGACACGCAACGCGGCGCTCCTCCGGGGAAACCTCTGCGTGGGATCGGCCGTCACGTTATTGTGATAATACCTATCATCGGGGGCACTTTGAAAGGCTTTTTCTTTGAATGTTGGCAAATACCGGCTTCCTAGCGGTGCAGCGCACCGTTTTTCACACACAACGGCGCACACACACACGCCAACAATGGCTCGTCCGTGAGAATATTCGATAGATTTCCTACCTGTAATTGCTTACCCCACAGACAGGAATTCCCGGTAGATCACTCTTAAATCATGGATATTGATTCCGATAATCCAATTATCAAATTATTTTCTATTACCCCTGTTCTGACAGTAGTAATTTCATGGCACTTATATTTGGTATTTATGTTGCTCAACTTTAATTACCACAATTTCTAATTATAATCTTCATCTAAAGAATTTGTGTTTCATTATGAAACAATTAATCACACACACACACACAGGATGACTGATCAAAACTCCAGAGGGTGACATCAAAAGACCACCAGGTTCGCAAGCAATACCTCTATTGCAAACATTTGTAAAAATTGAAAGTAGAAAGTTACGACCAGTAACCAGTAGTTTCGGAAAAGTTGCCCAATTTTCTGAAAATTAAATTGACACATACTGACTTCACATGAACAAGTAATTAGTGCACTCATTTCAGCCTGTAAGATATGTTTAACTTTATAAACTTTTACTGTCAGTCCCTATCAGTACCATAAACATCACGAATTTAGACAGGAACCAAAAAATTGACAGATACTAACAGTTGAATTTGAAAATATAACAAATTTAGATAATTTCAATTGAAAATTTAACAAATTGGGAGAGTTTCATTGTTTTCTTCGATTGTACTTGAAAACTGTATAAGCTTTCACTGTCAATGGCAAAAAACATCACGAGTTTATAGAGCTACACAAAAAATTACACATACTAAAATTAACATTTGAAAATATTAAACATGTTGAGTTTCAATTGAAAATGTAACAAATTTGGCGAGTTTAATTGTCAAATATGGCAGATTTCGACGATTGGAGTTAAAAGTTTTATAAACTTTCAGTGTCACTTCAAATAACATCACGAATTAGGCATGAACAAAAAAAATGATAGATACTGATACTTGCATTTGAAAAAATATAACAAATTTAGATAGTTTCAATTGAAATTATAACAAATTTGGAGAATTTAGTTGTCACATATGGCAGGTTTCGTCGATTGTACCTGAAAACTTTATAAGCTTTCACTGTCAATGCCAAAAAACATCGCCAATTCTGACAGAAATACAAAAATTTACAATTAGTAACATTGGCATTTGAAAATATAACAAATTTAGATAGTTTTAATTGAAAATTTAACAAATTTAGACAGCACAGTTGCCTGGATTTGAAAACTTTATAAACTTTTACTGTCAATCGCTATCAGTACCAAATACATCACGAATTTTGACAGGAACGAAAAAAAATGACAGATACTAACAGTTGAATTTGAACATATGACAAATGTTGACAGTTTCAATCGAAAATGTGACAAAATTTAATTGTCAAATATGACAGATTTCGACAATTGGAGTTCAAAAATTTTTAGACTTTCACTGTGAGTTCCAAAAAATCACGAATTTTCACAAGAACGAAAAAAATGATAAATACTGACAGTTGCATTTGAAAATATGGCGAATTTTTACAGTTTCAATTGAAAATTTTACATATTTGGAGAGTTTAGTTGTCAAATATGGCAGATTTCTAGGATTTCACTAGAAAACTTTACAAACTTTTGATGTCAATGCCAAAAAACATCATAAATTTAGCGAGGAACCAGAAAATTGATAGATACCGACATTTTATTTAAAAAAAAGTATAACATATTTAATAGTTTCAATCAGTGGTCGAAATGGACCAGAACTCACCGGAACGGCGTTCCGGTTCGTCATATGAGCGTTCCGGTTCGTCATATTCGCCATACGAGCGTTCCGGTTCGTGACAAGAACCCCAACCGCGTTAGAACAAGCAAATTATTTTAAAAGCAAATACGATTTCTTAATCATTGAGAATAAATTACCAGGATGCATAATATGTAAACAAATGAAAAAATATATATATTGGGCGCCAAGAATTTAAGACTGTCAACAACATGGCCGAATTGTATGGTGACTGCATACGGAAGTAATAAAGCCGCATAGCAAACAAGCTTAAGAAAGAAAATTTTGGAACATAAGAATACTGACGCGCATAGAAAAGCAATAGAGATGAAGATGACTGTACAGAAGACAGAAATTGGTGAAGCATTTATTAAAATGAATCAATCGTATTTTGAAACAATGGAACGCGTTTTACTTATAGTGTACAAAATAGTAAAGTTTCAAAGGCCGTTCGTTGATTTGCCAAATGACGTTGATGTACAAAAATTAAATGGACTAAATATGGGCGTAATATTACATTCTGACAAAACATGTGCCGAAATTGCTATTAATATCGCCAATGAGATGAAGAAAAATATTTGTCAAGAAATAAGCAAATCTTAGCAAAAGAATAGAAATCTTTCTAATTGATCAGTCGGCCACTTTAAGCAGAAAGACCATGCTTGTAATTGCAATACGTACATTCCTGTGCGAATATCCTGGTGAGGCATACACATTTAATTTAGATTTAATTGAATTGGCTAATACTTCTGCAGAGATAATTATTTCATATACATTAGTAATCTGAATTACTAATGTGCTTAGGTATACATGGTTTCGACCAAGAATTTCTAAGAGAGTGTTTTTGTTAGTTTTGCGTGTGACGGTGCTTCTGTAATGATTGGAAAATATTCTGGAGTTGCGACGCGTTTGAACGCGAAATTTCCAAATCAAATAATATGGCGCTGTGTAAATCATAGGCTGGAATTGGGAGTGCACGACGTGGATAAGGAAGTGTCTGGAATAAATAATTTCAAAATATTTATTGAAAAGGTTTATTCTTTGTATACAAGATCGCCAAAGAATCAGAACGAACTTCGAGAAACTGCAGCCTCTCTTTAAATTAATTTGTTGCAAATTGGAAAAATCTTGTCTGTTTGATGGGTTGTTTCCAGTTACCGCACACTAAAGGTAGTCGTTAATATCTATGCGGCTTTGTGTTGGCATTTTAAGAATGCTAGTGAGGATGATGGAAGGGAAGACATGGAGAGAACAAAATATAAAGGCTTATTGAGAATAATAACAAACGTTGAATGTGTGCAAAATTTAGTGTAAAACAATGGCCGATGCTTTAGAAGACTTTTCAGACTTGTCAATATGTTTGCCAAGGCGCAGCATTACAATAGTTGAAGCAGATAACGCTATCAATACTACAATTCGAGTGTTAGAATCGATGGTTTCTCATCCTGGCACAAAATTAGGAAAGGTATTGGCTGACTTCAAAGCAGAGGAGAAGAAATAGAACAGAATTAGCTTGAGCAATAACAAGACAATAAAAGTAATCAACAGTTCGCAATTTCATAGAAGATTGGCAAATAATCTAAGAAATCGGTTACTCACCACTATTTCTTCGCCTGTTAGTCGGAACGGGCAACGCCAAAAAGAAAACGAGTATCTATCTAGTAATTTGCTTGGTCAAATAAAAATCCTTAATAAGAAGAACTGGAGTAAAGAGTTTTCATCGAATATTAGAAGTGGCGAAGATGAAATTCGTGCATTAAACTGTAAAAGTTATGAATTTTCTAAGAAAACAAGATCTTTCCCCATATATTTAAATCTATTTAAATGTAGTTCCATCTGCAACATGAAGAACCAAATATTGTTCTTTCGTTTAGGAAGTAGAAAATAAACAACGATGACGACGTGGTACCTGACGACTTGCAATTTTTGATGAAGGCAACAAAGACTATTCCAATTTCAACAAGCGAACGCGAAAGAAATTTTAGCTCCATGAATGAAAGAGTAACTTCGCTAAGATCAAAGCTAAATGTGAAAACTGTATCAGCACTTTTATTTATTAATTGCGTTGGGCCTCCATTGTTTCAGTTTAATCCGTATAAATATGTGAGGTCGTGGTTGGCAAAAGGGCACCATTCAACTGATGATACTGCTAGCAGAAAACGTCAAGTGAAAGTTGACAAGACCTACGAGTAATTATGGAAACTATTGTAAATAATTATTGTTGTAAATATTTTTATTTAATTTTACTTATTTTACCTATTTTTCTAAATCTGTATTATGATGTGTTTGGCATTTTATTAGAAATAAAATTGTTTTTAATTTTATTCAGAAGCGTTCTGGTTCGTTATAAAGTCCATTTCGACCACTGCGATGATGTTAGATTTTGTCCATAAGCGTTCCGGTTCGTCAAAAAGTTCATTTCGACCACTGGTTTCCATTGAAAATTTAACGAATTGGGAGAGTTCATATATATATAATATAATATGTCATATAATATGGCAGATTTCGTCGATTGTACTTGAAAACTTGATAAGTTATCACTGTCAATGCCAAAAAACATCGCGAATTTTGACAGAAACACAAAAGATTACAGATACTAACATTGGCATATGAAAATATGACAAATTTTAACAACTTCAATTGAATATGTAACAAATGTGGACAGTTTAATTGTCAGATATGTCAGATTTCGACGATTGGAGTTAAAAGTTTTATAAAATTTCACTGCCACTCCAAATAACATCACGAATTAAGACAGGAACAAAAAAATTACAGATACTGACAGTTGTTTTTAAAAATTAACAAATTTAGATAGTTTCAATTGAAAATTTAACAAATTTAGACAGCATAGTTGTCATATGTGGCAGATTTCAATGAATTTGAAAACTTTATAAACTTTTATTGTCAGTCCCTATCAGTACCAAATACATCACGAATTTTGACAGGAACGAAAAAAATGACAGATACTAACAGTTGAATTTAAACATATGACAAATGTTGACAGTTTGAATTGAAAATGTGACAAATTTGGAAAATTTAATTGTCAAATATGACAGATTTCGACAATTGGAGTTCAAAACTGTTTAGACGTTCTCTGTCAGTTCCAAAAATCACGAATCACAAGAACAAAAAAATATATAAATACTGACAGTTGCATTTGAAAATATGGCGAATTTTGACACTTTCAATTGAAAATTTTACAAATTTCGAGAGTTTAGTTGTCAAATATGGCAGATTTCTTCGGTTTTACTAGAAAACTTTACAAAATTTTGCTGTCAATGCCAAAAAACATCACGAATTTAGCCAGGAACCAGAAAATTGGCAGGTACAGACATTTTATTTTGAAAATAGTATAACAAATTTAGATAGTTTCAGTTGAAAATTTAACAAATTGGGAGAGCTCAGTTGTCATATATGGCAGATTTCGTCGATTGTACTTGAAAACTTGACAAGCTGTCACTGTCAATGCCAAAAAAACATCGCGAATTTTGACAGAAACACAAAAAATTACAGATACTAACATTGGCATATGAAAATAGGACAAATTTTAACAACTTTAATTGAATATGTAACAAATGTGGACAGTTTAATTGTCAAATATGTCAGATTTCGACGATTGGAGTTAAAACTTTTATAAAGTTTCACTATCACTTCAAATAATATCACAAATTTAGACAGGAACAAAAAAAAAATGAGAGATACTGACAGTTGCATTTGAAAATTTAACAAATTTAGACAGCATAGTTATCATATGTGGCAGATTTCCATGACTGGATTTGAAAACTTTATAAGCTTTTATTGTCAGTCCCTATCAGTACCAAATACATCACGAATTTTGACAGAAATGAGAAAAAATGACAGATACTACCAGTTGAATTTGAAAATATGACAAATGTTGACAGTTTGAATTGAAAATGTGACAAGTTTGGAGACTTAGTTGTCATATATGGCAGATTTCGTCGATTATACTTAAGAACTTTATAAGGCTTCACTATCAATGACAAAATACATCATGAATTTTGACAGAAACACAAAAATTTCCAGATACTAACATTGACAATTGGAAATATGACATATTTTAGCAGTTTCAATTAAAAATGTAGCAAATTTGGAGAGTTTAATTGTCAAATTTGGCAGCTTCAAATTTTCTTCGTAAAAGTGAATTCTTACTCAGTGAAGTATGAATATTTCTTAACAAGACGTGGTCAATATGGCTTGTATCTTTGGGAATGTTACAAAACTTGTAATTTGCCAAAGCGAGTATATGGAACTCGAGAGAACTATCCTGAGAGACGTCAAAAAAGAACATTTAAAAGATTACATGACAGATTTGAAGCAATAGGAAATGTAAAGTACCCCAAATGTGTGCAAAACAAACCTGTTTGTAACCCAAAAAATAATTACCTAATGGTTTTAACGTCCGCTGTGCAAAAACCAAACAAAATTACATAAAATAAATACCCAATTGGGAATTACCCTATCATCAAGTTGCAGCATTTTGAACAGAAGTTTCATCCCTACCACGTCCATCTATAGCAGCACCTTGGAGGAGCTGATTTTCGTGCCAGAGTTGATATCTGTCACTGGGCACTCAATGCCATGGAAAATAATGTACATTTTTTTAATCTTGTAATGTCTGCAGATGAGGCCACATTAAACAATAACGGGCAAGTCAGTATCTCCATTACTACAGTGATCGTAATCCTCATTTTACAAGATCTGTGAATATCCAAAATCGATGGAACATAAATGTCTGGGGTGCTATAGTGATTATTCCAGGGGATAGATCACCAGATTTTTTTTGACCGTGGGAGTTTATTAAGCTTTTTCATTTACGCTTTTTCTACATTAACGCAACACATTTTAGAAATCGATCAAAATTCATTCGTTGCACACCATAGAAAATTGTTGTTTTTGAAATTTTGATAACATTTGTAATAAAATAATTTTTCTGTTGTCAGTTTTCACTACTTAAACCTAATAAATGTTATAGTTATTTAAATTAATTTCTGATTTAGAAACAAATACTGAAAATATTTAATTTCGAATATATTCCGAAATAACTATTAGGTTTGAGTATAGCAAACCCTATATCAAATGAAAGATTATTTAATGGACTTTCATACTATGAAATAATATATAGGGTATCCCATTTAAAAACATGAACAAATGGCGCAGTTTGCGAATATTGATCACCCTGCATGATATAGTAAGTTATGTGTCAAATGAAAATTTCTTGTTGAAGGTCAACTATCGATAAAACTACATACCAAATTAATAACAGTAGAAAAAATGAATAAAATTGTATAAACTTTTGTATAACATCTGAATAACATGAAAACGGTTAGGTTTCAACACCTATAACCTAATATCACTTTAATTCTGTAGTACACAGGATCTAAAAATGTATAGATATAAAGGGTGTACCATTAAAAAAAAAGTTTTGTCTGTAACTTTCATATGAACTACCCTGTATAACTTTCATTTTTTTACGAACAACAACTGATTATTGTACACAACTTTTGTGTAAAACCATTTTTTCATATTTTGATTTATAACCCTGTAGTTGACCGTTCCCAGAGCGTTGCGACACCCTGTACAGAAGTTACGCAAACATTTTAAAAGAATTCAGAAATTGCCACAAAGTAGCATTGAAATTTTTTGAAAATTGCTAGAATGGTAAATTTACAATATCAAAAGTAGGTATTAGCATTAAAAGTTAAAAAATTTAAAACATTCTCAAACCGAAGAAAGGGAAAACTTAGATTCTCAATAAAATGTGACGAGTTTCAATGAAATTACACAACAATTTATAAACGTTTCAGAAATTACTGAAAATAATGAAATTAAGTGCAAAATATGCAATTGAAATATTAAATAAGGCGGATTGTAAAAACGTGAAAAAGGACGTTTCTAATCCAAAGAAAGCAAAAAACCATAAAATATGTAGTGAATTTGCAGGCGTTGTTAATGTTAACAATATAATTATCACATTATACAGATAAATATGTTACATTTTCAGCACTTTCAATACAATATGAATAGTTAAAGTTACACAACATTATGAAAGAGTTAAGCTGATAATAATAATAATATTTATTGCGTACTCAATACTATTAGTCTTATATACTGCAATATTGTCATTGATTTCTTGAGCTACGCTGACGCTGTGACAATGCTATCGCTACGGGCATTTTCAACAGCCTTCATTGCACGTTGAAAATGCCCATAGCTATAGCATTGTCACAGCGTAGCGTTGCGTCGCGTAAGAAATATATGTATAGCCTTTACAGACATTGTTTAAACGTTTTATCGAGATTTTCCAATAAATAATCCGTTACAAAAACTATTATTTGCCCAAAATCGTGTTATTACTCAACATATAACTCAAATTTAAAAAAACTTTTTCGAAAAGTCACTCTAACATACAATTCAAATAAATTTTAAATAAAAAAAAAGAAATAATAAATAGCCTCTGAAGCTGGTCATAATCGGCAGGTACTAGTTAGGCAAATAAATAATCACATAAAAAACTAAAAGACCTAATTATTTTGCCAGTAAGTACAATAAAATAAATATATTATAATTATATGAATATTGATTTCATAATTTTCTAGGAATATGAGCAATATTTTAGAATATTCAGATTTCACAGAAAATTGTATGAAAGTTGCAAAAAACCTGCAATTACTTATATTTATATATTATATTAGAAAATTTAATTGTTTTGTTGTAAAATAAAAATGTTCAAACATTTTTTTGCAGAAAAACATAATCATGTAATAAGATAACACAGGCCAACCAAAACAAGATTTCAAAAAACTTTTTAAATCTTGATAGCTGATTGTTATAGTTTTTTGGGTGCTAAATTCGTATCTGAACTCTGATCGTTTCCATCACCCACAGTTTAGTCTCAATTTGACCTAGTTAGATATGGGAAAATATGTAAAATATGCAATAAATATGAAAGTAAACGACTTTTAAAATACTAACAGAACTTTATTTAAACATAGAAGATGACTTTATATTCTTAACAGTGCATTCTTCAAAGGCTTTACATGTCCATTGATATATATTTTCTTTGTCTCTTTTCTTTAAAGCTCCTGATATAGATTTTTCTTCTATGCGCCAATTGCTGACTCTCTCGGTGAAGCGACCAACAGTAATCTCCCATCATGTTGGTTTTCCAGCGTGCCTGAAAACGTTTTTCCATCACTATACTTAGTTATCACCTAGCTATACACCTAGCTGTAACTATTACCTAGCTATCACCTAGCTATGCAGAGAAAATGTTAAAATGTGAACAAATGGTGGGTGATATGGCATTTTTAATGTTATTTTTGGAATAAGCACACTTAAAACGACAATAATTAGGTAAACACACACAAAAAGTTTTAGGTGGTTGGCCTGTGTAATTATTCAAGTATACAAATGAATATGCTACAATTTCCGAATTCTTAATAATATAAGGCGAGTTTCAATAAAATCACACATTTTATAAAAGTTTCAGAAATTGCCAAAAAGTTTTATGGAGATTGAAAATTTTGTAAATATGCAATAAAAATATTAAATAAGACGAATTTCAAAAACCTAATATAACCTAACATTTATAAGGATAACAGAAATTGTCGAAAAGTTAATTGGAGGTTTAAAAATAATCCAACGAAAACAGAATGAGGCAAACAAAAAGGCAAACATTATGCAAACAAAATATCAAGGAAGTTACAATGTCCAGAATTTTAGTCAAAATATCAATAATATTAGTCATTATAATTAGTAATAGTAATAATTAGTAATTATTATTTATAAATATGATAAAATTTCAGCATTTTCACTAAAATATGATTAGTTAAAGACATACAACATTTATAAGGATAACAGAAATTGTCTAAATGTTAAATAGAGGTTTATAAAAAAGTCCAACGAAAACAGAATGAAGCAAACAAAAAGGCAAACATTAAGCAAACAAAATATCGAGGAAGTTACAATGTCCAGAATTTTAGTCAAAATATCAATAATATTAGAAAGTGTACAGGGTTTTTCTAAAATGATATCAACCATTTATGCGTCACATATTACCAACCAATATGACCCTAAATCCACAAACATAATTGACAAATAAGTTACGATGAAAAAAAAATTAGTAATCACTTTCATGGCCTCGGTTATAAAATCATAAAACTATCTACTTACGTAAGTAAGTACTTCCATAGGTGCCAGATGTGTTCCTGCCTTAATCAAAATTTGAAAACACCCATTATTTTCTAAAAATTTGTGTCAAAAAAATGTCAAAAAAGTTCATTACAAAACTTTGGACCGTTTTAAATGATTGTATAAATATTTAAAATTTGAATATGTGTAATGAATATTTTATAAAAATATTATACGGAGAGAATCTGCTGACGCAACTTCATTAGCTTATAATTTCAAAAATAACCATCACAGGACATTTATTTTTGTATATTTTTAGTAATTTGCAATTAATGTGTAAATGGGTTGAAATAAATCATTATTAAAAAAATCAAATAAATTATGATCTATTGGATTGTTTCGTATTTCTGATCAGTTTTTGCCAGTTTTGATGTGATTTATATCAATTGATTTACATCACGATTTAAATTTTTTGGAAAAATATTATAAAGAGAGAATCTGAAGACGCAACTTCATTCGCTTATAATTTCAAAAATAACCATCACAGGACTTTTTTTTTGTAATTTAGAGTCACATTAGTTGGTATTTGGGTAGGAATAAATCGTGATTTAAAAAACAAATTAAAAATCAAATAAACAATGATTAATTTGATATTTTTATATTTCTGATCAGTTTTTGCCAGTTTTGATGTGATTTATATCAATTGATTTACATCACGATTTTTTTTTTTTTGGAAAATATTATAAAGAGAGAATCTGCAGACGCAACTTCAGTCGCTTATAATTTCAAAAATAACCATCACAGGAAAGTTTTGTTTGTAGATTTAGAGTCATATTGGTTGGCAGCAGGGTTCGAATAAATCATGATTAAAAAAAAATGAAATAAATTATGTATTATTTGATTGTTTTATATTTTTGATCAGTTTTTGCCAATTTTGATGTGATTTATATCAATTGATTTACATCACGATTTAATTTTTTTGGAAAAATATTATAAAGAGAGAATCTGCAGTCCAACTTCATTCGCTTATAATTTCAAAAATAACCATCACAGGATTTTTTTTTGTAGATTTAGAGGCATATCGATTGGAAGCAGTGTGGGAATAAATCATGATTAAAAAAATAACAAAAATCAAATAAATCAAATTTATTTGATATTTTTATATTTCTATAATTTTTTGCCAGTTTTAATGTGATTTATAACAATTGATTTTCATCACGATTTTTAATAAATTCTTGAATGTGAACAAAAATTGATGATTCAAACAAATTTCTGTGTATCTGTAGCATGTGATGGATCAAAAAATTGAAGACAAGACAAATATTTTACTTACCATTATCTACTTTAAAGCTTGATAACTCTATAGTTACATTATATTTTTAATTGTTAACCTATTGAAATGCACAAACAGTGCCAAAACAATGATCAATTAGAAAAAAAAAACAATAAATTTTGATTTAAATCAATGATTTATTTAAACATATCAGTTGATTTAAATCATTATTTAAATCAATTGATTTAAATCACACAAACCCTGGTTGGTAGTGTGTGACGTATAAATGATGCACACCATTCAAATACCAAGAAAGTTCAAAAGTCCAGTTTTTTTTTTTTTTTTTTTAGTTAGGGTGAGCGCATCGCTATCTATGGGCATAAGTGCTTACCAGAATGGTAATCAAAATATCAAAGCCTCCTAATACTTTTGATATTTTGATCCAGAATTTTAATTAAAATATCAAAAGTATTAGAATGTGCAGAATCTGCGACTAGAAAATTTTGAAACTCGTCTGGAAATATAATCATTTCAATGTTTTCAAAGAGTCTGCAAAATTAGTTGGACACACTATATCATCTGTATTGATGGTAAATAAGCAGCAGAAATAGATTGTTAAATAAATAGATAAATTATTAAAAATTCAAATTATCGTATTACGTTCTAGTCCATGTAGTCCATTGCTTCAAAAACGAGTATTTCAACTACAATTACTTCAACTACATTACGTCAACTAGCAATTACTTCTACTGCAAACACTCTGCATCTCTAATCGAATCTAACCTAACCTAACCTAACTAAACGTAACCTAACGCAAGTTGAAGTAATTTGTAATTGAAGTAGTTTCGGGTTAAAGTAATTAGTCAAAAACGTATTTGTTTTATTAAATTAGCAAACTACTTTTAATAAATAACTTAACATAACAGTAAAACTGGCTTAAGAATTGAAAATATACATATACTTTTGTGCTTATTTTCAATTTTTATTAAGCAAACAATTAGTTCTTATCTAATTCTTGAAAATATAACTACTTCCAATAAATTCTCATGGTTGCAATATTTGAAAAAAAGAGACATACATGTTTAAAATCGGGCTTTTACTTATCAATATTGTAATTTTAACTTATCTTGAAGCCATAAATAACGCGTCAACCAAAAAAAAAAGGTGAGCCGTATTAAGATTTCAGATTTTTACGCCCAATAAAAACAGGCACTAAATTAACCGCACAAACTGTGACCCGGACCAAACTAATTTATTAAAGTAAATATTTAAGTGATAAACTGGTTAAGGGATCACCCCATTTATCGGCGATAACTGAGATTGCGACCGGTCTCGCCCGATTTAAGGAGGGTGGAGCGCCCTGAATGCAGGGTGGGCCGGGGCGGTCGCCCTTTTACCCTCCATTACCACTACAATCCCCCGACTTTACTACCTGTTAAAAGTCGGCGAACAAGTGGAGGTGCCACTTAATTCACCACGGTCATTAATGCCCGAAAAAAATAGATTAAGTAAACATAAATGTAGGGTGAGGATGCAGTTAGTGCCTTCGGGCAGTGTCTCATTCATGATTATGGTAATTCGATGAGGACGTCGCCGTGCAGATGATTTCGTAATTTTTTATTGGGACGGTCCCTGAGAAATTGAAACATTAATTGAAATCATTATAACCGTCTCTGGATAATAATTCAGGTTTAATTGAACCGCCTTAATTAAACCCATTAATTGTTTTAATTAAGTTGTCCATTCTGGGATATTTAAATAATTCTGTTTGAAATTAAATCGGGATTCGATGTTAATTTTATGGATTGGTTTATATTATTATAGTATTTCGGTTTTTAATTGTTGGACATAAATTAAGCGACGCACGTACTAATTATCGTCGTAACAAAGTTTTCTGCGTCATTAAGCCCTGGTTATTATTTTAATCTTTTCAATTAGATTTCTTTCGGGATTTTCAACGTTAATTAATGTTCGCTGTGAGTTTTAATTGGTAAGGTCTTATACCTTTTATCATTAAAAACACTTCTAATTATAAATCTATTGATTAGTGCATGCATAAAATTTTATGGAATTATTTCTTTAATTATCGTTATGCTTTGCTAATGACGACAAATGCTCTGATAAGCTAAATAACTTTTAAATTCGAATATTCTCCAAATAGTGGTTTACGCATTACTAATTTTTAATTAATTAATTAGTACTATTTTCGCTCTAATATATTAACAAGATAAGTATGCACATCAGCATAATATTTGCTCAGCAAACAGTGAACAACTGTTTAATATTTCAATATTCGCATAGTGTTTACTTTTCATTAATGGAAAAATTATAATAAGTTACATGTATATGCCAAGTCCTTAGCAAAGTATTAGAAGATATTATTTAATAGGTATTTTTATTTAACTATGTAAATGCCCATTATTTATGACTTAATTGCACTGCAATTATTTACACGCTAAAACTTTATATACCTTAAACTTTGAATCATATTACTTACAAATCACAATGCGATAATTCATAATATTAATTGTTTGAAACTATTTGCATTTTAAAACCTTGCGAAAATTTGTAATCTTAAATGCTTAGAACTATGTGCATTTTAAAACTTTGTATGTGTACTTTAATGAATAAAATTAAGTACAGTCATGTTCACATAAATCTAGTACAACAAATTAGGTTACAATAGCAATTTTATATAGCAATTCGAATTTGTTTGTACCAGATTTATCACAGCAAGGCTGTAAATGTCATTTCAAAAAGTCGTACTATTAATGTAATTTTATACAGGGAGTCAAAAAAGTCTGAAATACATTTATTGTTTCGGTAATTAAAAATATTTTAGAAAAATCCTGTGACACGTAATTTTTTGTTTTGAAAAATAAATATTTTGTTATAATTCTAAAATTTTTCTCATCATTTGTTTTTGAGTTATGGCGTCGTCGACTTTTTTTTAAGGCAATTCTTAATACTTTATAATTTTATTTGATAGACCCTTATTTTTTCTAGATATAACGGTATATATTTTTAATAATAATCATATATAACATATATAATATGTTATAATATAATATAAACATTAAATATAATAATAATAAAATAAAAATATAATAATACAAAAATAGATTAAATAAATAAATATTAAAATAAACATTGTTAATGTCCAAAATAATTAATGTATTCCATACTTTTTAACTGTTGATTTTGACTGTTGCTTTTATAAATTTTACAATTTGCATAGTTTTACGCTACGTTTCTAGCCAAAAAAACATTTGCCCTAAACAAGGCAGTTATATAGCTATATAGGATATAGTTTTTGATAGTTGAATTTGAAAATTCGACACATGTTAACAGTTTCAATTGAAAATTTACCAAATTTTGAAAAATTTGTTGGATTCCGACACTAAATTTCTTGCAGATTCTCACAGGTGGTACTTAAAACTTCAGAAATTTGAACAGTTGAAAATGTGACAGTTTGTTGTACCAGAAAATTGGGAAGATTTTTGTTAATGAAGCTTAGCATTTGACAGATTAGACGAAGTATTTGACAAATTAGACTTGTTGCAGTTGAAAATTTGACAGATTTTGACTTTATTAGTAAAAGAAACACTGGATTTGGACATTTGCAATTGAGAATTTGCGAGATTTTGACAGTTGTTTTTTGAACTTGAAAATTTCTCAATTTTCTTATTTTTACACTTAGGTTTTAGTCTAGAAACATTTACCTTAACGAAATTGGCAGATATTTGCAGTCCTTGATAGTTGAGTTTAAAAATGTAACACATTTTAACAATTGCCATTAAAAAATGTCCATATTTGGAGAGACATCTTAAGAGATTTACCAGATTTTGGAAGTTGGTGCTAAATGTTTTGCAGATTCTCAGTGCTGGTACTGAAAACCTAACATATCTGAACGGTTAGAAAAAAATGAATACAATTAGAACAATTTCATTATTTGTGAATACCAAGATGTAATCTAGATTTAAAAAAATCATAAAAAATCTTGAAAAATACCAGTTTGGATTTAATACTCGAAAATAATTTTAAAAAGTAGAACATCAAGTGATCAATAACTTCCAGAGTCAGACTTTTTCCTCAATTTCCATTAGTCTAGCAGTAATGGTCCGAGCGAGGATAGGTGGGCCACCCTGTATATATTGTAGAATTAACACCTGTAAAGATGGCTGAAAGATAACCGAAACTAGTCTAGTAAGGTGAAGAAGAAATAATAAAAATAATAAAAACCACAAAACATCTTTATTTCTAAACATATAAACTACCAGTAAGTACTCTAATAAAGAAGAAAGAAAACAATAAAAAATAAAAGTTTCTTGTTCATTAATATCTTTGATTGGTCCTCGTTAACGTTTAGAGAATTTTAATTTAATCTTGCAGTTATTATCTACCATTTTTCTTTTACTATCTTTCTTTGATCATTTCTTCTCTTGCGCTTCCGTTAATTTATAATTTGTCTTTGATAATTTATCAGCGAGTTTGTAAGTATTTCTGTGTGATGCTGCTAACTATTTTAATTATTTGTATTTTACATCATTTTAGTTATTACAAATCGTAATTTTCGGCATTTCTGATTTTTGTGTTTTTTTTTGCAATGTGATTATATGATTTTTTTGGGGTCAAAAAATCAAAATGTTTACTCTTTCTTCTCTTGAGCTTCCTTTAATTTATCATTTGTCTTTGATAATTTCTGTTTCTGTTATTTTGTTCTTCTGTTGTAATTCTGTTAATTATTTTTATTAGATTTCTTCTTGAAATGAATATTTGTAATGTATTTTACATTTTTTTAGTTATTACGCAATTTTCTGAGTTTCTGCTTTTGTTTTTTTTTTGCAACGTGATTATATGAATTTTTGGGGGCAGTGCTCCGGAATTATAAATCAATTGCTATATTATGTATGGGTTAAATTACTGTTTAATACAAGTTTGGTATGTTTGGGATATTTTGGGATGATTTTGGGATGACTTTTAAAATGTTTTATAATTTTGATAAACGTTTGAATTTTCTTGAATATTTCGAAATACCTACTATAATTCTCTATCAAGAAGTTTTCATACGTAGTATCAAGTTATATCTCAAAATACAGTGTACAACATCAATGTAATTTATTATTGATACTCAGTTATATGTGGTAAGTAAATTTATCTACGACTGATTAGATAAATAACGAATTTGACATTCATTTGAGTTACGTAATGAAACTCATTACCTAACTAGTTAGGTAATGAATTAAAAAACAACACTCATTTTTTAATACCAATTTTCGATCAAATTTATTAAACAATTACTTATGAACATTAATAATAACATGTTTACATTTATTTAAGTGTATTCCAGAGGACATTTATATTTTAGAAATGTTCAAACTACTGCAGCTACTGGTTGAAGCTTCTACAAGCATATTCTTTTCTCCAAGAATATTTGTAGCGATACGTTTTTTATTTTCAACCGAAGTTTCTATGTATCCTTCGGCTTCTGTATTGCTCTTCCAGCCCCCGTGCCTTTTATTGTTAGCAGATCCGCCCCTGAGTTTGCCAACAGTGAGATTGACGATTTTCTGAAACAGTGACCGGTGTACTCTTTAGCATTTGGTAATTTTAAAAAGGAAGCAATATTTTTCGGCATGCTACCTATCGTGTTAATGCCAACGGATTGTTTTATACATTTTCCATTGCTGTAACCAATAAAAAACCACTCCACGGCATTATGTGAACGCAGTGCCATGTATTTTTTATAATGTCTACAAAATTGATTCCATCAATGTCTTAAGAAGTTATAATAAACTCTCTCGAAATATTAGTCTTTGTATTTGGTATTGCGACGCAGAAGAACTGCCCTTCGTTCTTCACGTTGGTCACTTGCATGTAAGTGAGTTCTTCCTTTCTACAGGCTCCACCAATTCCAAAGATCAAAACTACCTGAAAATATTTCTTAATATAAAATTTCATGACTTGTTCTTATTTACTTTTGTTAGTAGCCACTTTTCATCATCAGCTTCTTGTAAAATTCGGGTTATATGTTATTTTGTTAAAATGTTGGATTTCTTAGGTTTATATCCTTCTGACTACCTCTTCAGAAATGCAACCAATTGAATAAATTTACTGATGTTCACATTTTTCTTTATGGATATAATCGCACGTATCATCGAGTAATATGCCCATAGGCTTGAAGGTTCGTAGCGTTTCGAAATGTTTTCAAAATATACTAGAAGTACCTTTTCATTTGCTTCATTTTTTATTTTCTTCTCATCGCACCATTTTCGTAAACGTTCGTAAGCTTGTTCATATTTAATTTTCGATTTTTCCGGCTGACATTGAAACTAGCTGCGTGGCCGATTCTTCGATATCCGATGGCAGAATTTCGAGTCGCTCATTGTAACACAGCAAAACAGAAATTAGAAGTTTAATTCTTGAAGTTTTGAAGATTAAATTGACATTCAAATTACATGTTGCTATGGTTCTACATACTTACTATGACGTTCTGATTTGTCATTGAATTCAATTCAAAAGTATAATTTTCGCAATTCAGAGCAGTCCTAGATAAAAATTTGTATCTAATACGTGTGATAAGGTCATATTAACTGAAACTCATGCCCTTACTTCGACTCAGGCTACGCCCTCGTCTCAACAACTCACCGCATTCGTCAGTTAATGATGCTCTTATCCCACTAATTAGATAAATAACTATTATTGATATACGGTAATATTGCAATTACCATTATGTTATACATTTTTGTATTTATCAAAATTATTATTGCCTATTTATTGTTTGTAAGTACCTTTCTTGGTGTTTCTACTTTTGTAAAGGTTATTTTTCAGATTTCTACTGAAGAGAATGTTCTAAAAATTATAATCCCAATAAATTAGGAATCTTTAACGTAATAATTAAATAACTATCTTCCATATGGCCAAAAAATGTAATAACTGCGATTACATTCAATAGTGCAAGGGCAGTCTCAATGCCAATATTTGTTTGCACGTTACGGTCCTCGGATTACGGCTCTAGACCTCGATCCTGACCTCGGCGCACAATAAATCGCGAGGTTTCGCAAATAATGTGCCCAAATAAGAGCGAACTTTAAAACGCCACAATGTTTATCTCAACCGAGGATTATAATCTTAGCTCGGCCTGTAGGTGTTGACAATACTTCACTGTAAAAAATGATGTGTCCACAGTATTGTTCGCCTAATTGAATCCCGTCTGAAATTAATGGTTTAAGTGGATCACTTTATTTGTTCCCCGGTTAAGTGAATTAATTTTCCCAGTGAAAAATACCGGGAGCGCTGTAGGTGTCCGCATCACACCCAGGTTCCGTGCCAGGCGAGGCTCTCTCATTGTCTTAAAAATATAATTAAGAAATATAGATCAGCTGCTGGTAATTTTTACAAGCTAATATATTTCAGCGACAGCTGAAGTCCAAGCGGGCATTGTTATTTTCAGCGCGCCTCTGAAAGAGAAAACAACGACTGAAATTTCCAAGATAATCGCTCGGAACTTCGCATACGCTTCACGACTGCATTTTTACCGGGGCCCTATTTATTAGATGTATCATCACGGACGTGACATTTGGCGTTATTTCCTTATGGCTGATGGCTATTGCGCTCTCGTGCAGTTCCCATGAGAGATGCGCGAACGCTGTTAAATTGCGGGTGAATACGTAAAAGGAATTTAATAGCTGTTATTTTGCAGATTCTTCGCACATTTAATATATTCGCACTTTGGACGTAGGAATGTCAATACAAACAATATTTTGGAGAAACTTAATATTGTAAGGTAAACACCGAATGACGTATAGCTTATGTAACATCAATAATTTATCAATATAATCGAAGTTATAAACTAAGACTTTGCTTTATGTTGATTAAAAGAGAAAGAGTTTGGTAAGAGTTTTCGTGGATAGAAATGCATGTTTTCAATATTCTACATTGCTAAGTGAAGTAAATTACGATATAGTTCATTAAAAGTTGCACAGATTAAAATTATATGGTACTCAGCTATTGCTAAAGTATCAATTCAATAAAAAAAAGTAAATATATAATTAACTTTTCCCAGGATCAGTAACGTTTCAATACTGTCCAATTAGCGCTCTATACGTGGAATTACCGACATTTTTTATTGACTCCAAACAGCCTGCGGGGCCAAAGCACACTGCTTGTTATGTAAAGTAATACTTAATTAATCATTAGATGACTTATTACAATTGCAAATATGACATACAAATTATTATATCCACATTCAATTTAATGGCATTATCGGCGCTTCAATGTTAAAAATGAATCGCTAATTTGCCAGTTATAATTTATTATTGCATATTGCACGTAATATACGACGGCTTAGATGTTGGGTAATATTTCATTTCAGATTGCACGAGCGCAATCATACGAGGCTTAACGAGGCAACTTCATTCCTTAATGTTTGGCGAAATTTCGGGATAAATAAAAATCGTAATTAAAGTCATCAATCAATCGCAAGGAGGAACTTCATTAACGGCGAGTTTTAATTACACCGCGTAATGAGCACACGTTTGGAATATTAATTTATCCGCACTAATTGACGGGGGCGTTTTTCGGAATTAATTGAAATTTCCACTCTAATATAATCGCGCACAAAAATTTAATTACACAGCAATAAGCGCGCTGTGTAATTACGTGATTACAGTAATTAATTTGGTTTATGTGTACTCCGTGCATTTTCAATTCATTTTATTGCCTTCTCGGGTATTTTTTTTAATTGGAATTGATATTGTTATTTGTACGCAGCGTCTGTGCAGACCGCAGGAATTTTCTAATGAGGCGCTTTGATACGTATTATTTTTATGACACGGAATTTACGCCGGAGACTGTGGGTATATTTTTATGGCAAACAAGCGAAATATATTTTGAACTGCTTAAATTCTCCGCTACAAAATTGCATCATTAAATATAAATTATAAATTTGTATCATTAGCAGTAATTGAAATATATTTCAATTCTGTGCCATTCTTTCGAATTGGGGACGTTCCGTCCTCTGATGGTTCGTCGAGGACTGTTCGTCCTCAATTTAAAACATACAAAATATAGTCATTTAAAAAATCTATTCAAATTAAAAGTCTATTCGTCCAGCGGATGGTTCGTCTAGCATACAGATCGTCCAGCGAACGGTTCGTCCAGCAAAAAGTAACCAAACCTAACCTAACCTAACCTAACCAAGCCTCACCTCTTCAAACATTTGTAGTGTAAATAGTAAAGTTCAAATTATTTTTCATTGAAACTGTCTTTTTTTCGAACATTTGTAGCATAAATAATAGTTTAAAAGAAAATAAACAAAACGTTTTTAATTTTTTTATACGAACCGTCTATTGGACGAATCATATGCTGGATCAATCGTCCACTGAACGAATATTCCGGATACCATTCTTTCATATATAATGAAAATAATATAATTATAAATTTGTATCATTAACAATACATAATTGAAATATATTTCAATTCTGTACCAATCTGTATCAATCCTTCATTCTGAAATTTTCAAATTATGGAGACAGTGAATAAAATTAGTAAGGAAAATTAAAATTTTAAAAAATGGCTTTTTTAGATTGTTATTAGTTAGGTTATTGAAAATGAAGAAAAATTGCGGTCTTTTTTTGTATACCTCTAATTAATAGACCTATGCAAGTTTGCATACAAGACGAACTTTCATTACCTTTAGGAATTGGAATAATCTCCGATATTATTAGCCAACAAAGAACAACAAAAGAAACTTTTAAAACATTATGAATAATTTATGCAATAATAGCTATTATTGCCTATTAGGCCTATTAGGATTAATTGTTTGGGTCCATATTTTCAATAGCTTCTAATGAAATAAGAATCTAATCTGAGTAAAAATAAACTGTTTTGTTTCATTTTTCGTACTTGCTGGTAAAGTAATAAGTTCTTCTAGTTTGGTTTTAATATTTATTTATTTGACGTTAATTTCTATAATAAATTAATATTATTAGGTATGCTTTAAGTATTGTTGTTATATTCGTTTAAGTGGTGTATGTTATTAAATGGTTGTAAAAAGTACTTGAAACATGACTAGTTTCGACCAATTATGGCCATCTTCAGAGGCTAATTTCTATAATAAATTAATATTATTAGGTATGCTTTAAGTATTGTTGTTATATTGGTTTAAGTAGTGTATGTTATTAAATGGTTGTAAAAGTACTTACATTGAGTTTTATTACAATTTGAATTTATATTTTCCAATTCGCATTATTAACATGCTCATTATGTATATTAAATCTCATCATTAAAACATCACTTTAATCGAATGGGTGCATAAAATGTTTACATTTTCACTTTATTCACTATAACTATTGACAACGTGAATAAAGTAAAAAATACGTAAATAAGCACTATTCTTAAAATTTGTGTTGTCACCTTACAATGTGACACTTGCATGCAAATTCTTCAATTCTGATATCGAATTGGAAAAAATCTTGTATGATACAAGTGAATATAGCAATTTTATTCACTTATACCATAAATAGCTATTTTTCAATTCGCATCATTAAAATGCTTATTATGTATATTAAAACTCATCGATAAAACTACACATTAATCGAAAGGGTGAAAAAAATGTTTATGTTTTCACTACTTTATTCACTATAACCATTGACAACGTGAATAAAGTTAAAAAAATCTTTCAACGGAAATTCACCTAAATTCTTCAATTCTGATAAAGAATTGGGAAAAATCTTGTATGATACACGTGAATAAAGCAATTTTAACCACTCGAACACATTCGCCTTTTGCGCTAAACTGTTTTTTCGTGAATAAAATTCGACTTTATTCACTTATACCATAAATAGCTATTATTCAATTTTGACGTTTTAAACTGCCGTAATATACCTCTTAGCAGACATCATAAGCAGTTGTTTATCTTCAAGTGAAATGAAATTTTCTTGATTCCACTAATGAATTTAAAACTTTTCATTTATTCAAAATCGGAATCATACAACATCGAATTGATAGAATACCTTTAACTTCGTGGACACTAACTTTCTCACTGCTTCTGGGGCTTCATTTGGAACCCCTTCTGGGAGTTCTGGTACAAAAACACTGCAATTAGCCTTTCAAAATTTTGATTTGACAATAAATGTAAATTTGACTTTTCACCGACTTGATATTATAAAAATGAAATGTATAACTTCTAAACGTTTTTCGACAAATTTAATAAAATATTGTATAAAACACGTGAGTTGATGATGTTTTTTACTTAACTATCTATTAATTTAATCAAAAATTGTCCCAAAAATGAGGGAAATACTGTTATAAGGCAACTGCATATGTTTGCCATTTTCCCACATGTTTGGAACAGCTTTTGATGAAATTAAAGTTTCACTACACATAATAGCTACTAATAGTGCGAATGCATCTACAGGTTTATTTGTTTTAGTTTTAATTTTATTTTAAGCTATTTAGTTAATTATATAATGTTTCTTTTTCCGTACCACCTAGCAAAGTAATAAAGTTCTTATAGTTTTTGAAATATGTATTTGCCTGACTAGTTTCAGCCGATTATGGCCATCTTCAGAGGCTAATTTCTACAATAAATTAAAATTATTAGGAAAGTTTAAAGTGTTGTTGTTATATTCGTTAAGTCGTTAAGTTAAGTGGTGTTAATAAATGGTTGTAAAAAGTACTTACATATATTTATGTTCAGTTTTATTACAATTAAAATATATTTGAATTGTAATTTTTGAGTGACATTGACTGATATCTTTTATATTTATTGATTTGTAATGTTGTTTTGTTTAATTTCGTATGGATTATTTAAAATTTTATAGAGTGGTTTGAAATTTAGATTTGTTTGTTCGTTACTGCATTGTATGTTTGGTTCTTTATTTAATTTTTTATCAATTTCGTATGATTCTAATAGTGTTTGTTTCAGACCTTTGTTGGCATTACGTAAAAGTTTAGTGTTTATTGAAATCACATTCATACTAAACTTCTAAAAAGATAACACATAATGAAGACTAACAAGATAAATAATCTAAGAAGAAAGAAAAAAGAAGAAATAGAAAACGAAAACGAAGAATTCAACGAATGCCACAATAATGAACCAAATAATATCAACACCAATCTAAAACAATCAAAAATCACTAATCTATCAAACACAACCTTTAATGATGAAGAAACAAACCTGTTAAATAATGGACACAAATTTGCACCAACAATTAAAAATATAAACCTTCCTCTACTAACTATAGAATTAGACGTACCCCTTAAAAACCACCCATAGGAAGAAAACATAGGAGATAGAATAGGATATTTCATCAGAACCATCAAACAATTGAATCGTTTATTTCGGAACCCCGTTAAGTGTTTTATTACAATTAAAATTTAAATAAATTATAATGTTTGAGTGACATTCACTCACGTGATTTATTAATTTGTAATGTTGTTTTGTAAAATTTTGTACGGATTATTTAAAAATTTATAGAGTGGTTTGAAATTTAGATGTGTTTGCTCGTTAAGACATTGTATGTTTAGTTATTTAGTTAAAAGTTTATCAATTTCGTATGATCTTATCGTGTTTGTTTCAGATCTTTGTTGGTATTATGTAAAAGTTTAGTGTTTCTATCGATTTCGGATTTGTGGTTGTTACAGTGAAGATGTCTGCCAAAATTTGATATAATAATATCTCTTAAATGTTCTTTTATTCTAATTTTATGGCTTTTCCTATTTCCCCTATAAAGGGGAATCCCCTATTCTCCCATATTCCCTTTTTTTTCATTTTAAGTATTGGGATCTCGGAAACCATAAGACATAGATATTCGATTAAATGAGGAAAGAGTTGTTGTTTTAAGAGCTTATGCAAGATATGCTATTGTTTTTTGAAAAAAGACCACAGTTTTTCAGTTATAATACAAACTTTATTTTTTTAATTGGCAGTCTTAGTTGACTTAGACTTTTTTAAAAAGGGCAAATTTTTCTCTTTATAGCGATACAAGGTTTGCTATACTTACTTTGATAAATGATAGAGTGTGATAGAAATCTGTGATAGATTTATTGTATGGTTGAAAATATTATGTAGTAATTTTGCTAGATTATGAGTTGGTGAGTTTATTGAAGTAAAGATTGGTCTAATTGGAATGTCTTTTTTGTGTAGTTTAGGTTGTCCATAAAGTTTAGGAAAAGAGGGATTCGTAGGTATTAAGTTTTTTTGTGTTATTTGTGTAATTATTTAATGTTGAATTTGCATTTTTTATAATTGTTTTTGTTTTGTTTATGAAGTTGTTGATAGGGTTTTTATTCAGCAGTATAAAATTGTTTTCTTTAATGGATTTGTATGTTTTGGCGATGTAATTATTTTTGTTAAGGATCATGTAATTATTTTTGTTAAGGATCACGAAGCCTGCATTTTTGCCTGCTTTACAAAGATTAGGTTGTTATTTTTAATTTTTTTAATTGTTTGTCTGTTTTAAAAGTTGTTGCTATTAGTTTGTTTTTGTTTAATTTAATTTTATTCTCTAATTGAATCGTTTATTTCAGAAACCCGTCTACAGACATTTCTATGAATTTTTCTATTTTGAAAAATACGGTAGGTATACCAGTAATGAAAACGCATATTATTTTGCATTATCTGTTTAACTGACATTCCTTTTTATGTGATATTTAATTACAGTAAATAACATATGAAAAGATATAGTGTTTTTCTTAGTTACCCGAAAATTTGAAAAAGTACACATAACGAGTTTCTGAAATAAACGATTCAATTGTTTGATGGTTCTGATGCAATCTCCTATTATGTTTTCTTCCTGTGGGTGGTTTTTAAGTACGTCTAATTCTATAGTTTGTAGAGGAAGGTTTAGATTTTTAATTGTTGGTGCAAATTTGTGTCCTGTATTTAGGAGATTTGTTTTTTCATCATCAAAGGTTGTATTTGATTAGTGATTTTTGATTGTTTTAGATTGGTGTTGATTTTGTTTGGTTCATTATTGTGGCGTTCGTTGAATTCTTCTTTTTCGTTTTCTATTTCTCCTTTTTTCTTTCTTCTTAGATTATTATCTTGTTAGTCTTAATTGACTATTTGTTATCTTTTTAGAAGTTTAGTATGAATGTGATTTCAATAAACACTAAATACTTTCAAGGCCTGAAACAAACACTATTAGAACCATACGAAATCGATAAAATTTTATATAAAGAACCAAACATACAATGCCTTAACGAACAAACAAATCTAAATTTCAAACCACTCTATACATTTTTAAATAATCCATATGACATTAAACAAAACGACATTACAAATTAATAAATTTAAAAAAACGTCAGTCAATGTTACTCAAAAATTACAATTCAAATAAATTTAAATTGTAATAAAACTGAACATAAATATATGTAAGTACCTTTTACAACCATTTAATAACATACACCACTTAAACGAATATAACAACAACACTTTAAACATACCTAATAATATTAATTTACTGTAGAAATTAACCTCTGAAGATGACCATAATCGGCCGAAATTAGTCAGGCAATTAAATAAACATTTAAAAACATGTAAAAACTTATTACTTTACCATGAAAAAAGAAACAATATAATATATAGAACTGGTATAATGAATGAAATTATAATAAAAATTAAAAAATAATTGAAAAACATGGAAATTTGTAAATGAAGGTATCTATTGATTATTAACCCAGGCATGCAAATTTCGTAGACATTATACAAATGTTAATAGGCATTTAAAACATCGAACTCAATTAACATACATTTAATGATCTAATCTTCAAACTGCAGTAGCTTAAATACGCTTTAAATAATCATTAGACGCTTTAAAGATATATTCGTATTTAATTCCAAATAAAATTATGAAAATTTTATTCAACCGCATAAATAAATCATGACCGAACAGAGTACGTCCGAACCTGATTTAATTTTCATTTCGTACCTAAAACGTGGCCGACGCACCTTAAGTGGAACCCTCGTTATGGCTTATTAACATTTCTAGAGACTGCAATATTCCTCCTTATCCAGATCCCAATCTCATCGTAATCCTAGTTAGTAGGAGCTCTTAATAACTGGTCCGACAAGACAGTCAAACTTAAGTAGCATCCGCGGAGAGATATTGCGGGAATCTCAATTAAAATTTACACAAAACGAGAGGCACTATCTTATCTGGCCGATAATCGTTACAGGCTTCCTTGTTAATTTTTAATTATCGGTGCGCTAATTGGTGGCCGTTTGAAGTCACCTCGCTTTGGATTTAGCCACAGACATTCGGTAATTGACAAAACTGTAGGGAGCGCATTCGAAATCGGACGGTTCAATCAATGCATATCTCCGTTCAGAAATTTAATTAAAAGTAGTTGTGGTGGAGATTAGATTTAATTTTGCAAACTGTTTATGGTAGTGGAAGTTCACAGTTTCACCTAATAATATTGATGAGCATCCTGTTTAAATAGCTGTATTTATATGATATCAGCAGACTTTTGGAACTGCTATTTTTGTTTCAATTGTTTTACAAATTTTAAAAATTTGCTATTTTTGTAAATTGCTATTTTTGTATAAAGTTAAGTTTTTTATTTTACAAATCTTCAAGTTTTCAAAAATTTGTCAAATTTTATACACCTAGTGCTTGATTGTCGAATATCTAATGAAGAAAACTACTAGCTATTATAAAATATAGTATACATTGATTGTAAAATGGTTTGCTTCTGTGGAGAAGTTACAGATTCGCTGCTTGTTCAATTAATTAATAAAAGCCCCATGTCATTTCTAAGAGCAGTACAGCAAACTATAAGAAAATATGATGAAACACGGACTACACGTACAGTATTAAAATAGGGAGGTAATACCATATTAATATCTTGCTTTAATATGCAATTCAGAAAAGTGTAATAACACATTGCTCAGGATTAATTAATGCTAATTGGATTGATTAATGCTCCGCTGCATGTACACGATTTATTGCGCGAGAACGTAACGTTTCACGTAAGTGTGTGCGGAAAATCTTGAAGAAACACAAGTACCATTCGTATAAATCAACGTGTCATCAAGGAGTGTTCCCAATAGTTAAAGAATGTGGGCATTCATTTTTCAATACTTCGAAGCAATAAAAAAAAAGTTTTAATTTTTGAAATTAATGTATTGTCTCAACAGTATGTAGCTAAGAACTAAAAAAAGTTAACAGAACAATTAACAATGTACCATAAATTAAAACAAATACAGTAATAACTGATATTTTGATAGTAATCATTGAAATTTTAGCATAATAAATAAAATGACGACAGAATAATTAAAAATGAGTAAGAATTCAAAAATTTACAAAAATTATTGAAATTTTGTCAGCAATGTATACAAAGTAATTGAAATATTATTAGAAATTTTGAAACTTCTGCAGCGATTGAAGTACAAAAAAAAATTGAAAAATTGATACTAATTATTGCAATTTTTACAATGCTCAATGAAATTTTGAAATGATAATTCACATTTTAACAGTAATAATTGTAATTTTGGCAAAGTTATGTAGGTCACCATATAGGTGACTGTAGGTTAAACTTTGATAGAATTGAAAATTTGACACTAGGTATTCAATGAAATTTTGATATTAATCAATAAAATGCCGACAGAATAATATATTTGTGAGAAATAATTAAACAATTTAGAGTTATGATTGAAATTTCGACGGTAAATATTTATTAAAGAAAAGTAAAAGAATAATTTTAATATATCAATTGAACATTAATATTTAGTATTTATAGAAATTTACTGTTCCTACCATTTTAAAATTAATTGAAAATTTTACATCTAGACTTTTACGTCCAGTTGTTTAATCACCTATTAGGTTTAATCGTTGTTTACTATTGAAATAGTTAAAAAAGTGTCATTGAAATTGTGAGTACCTAATCAATGAAATTTTTATAGAACAATTAAAAATATAATAGAAACATTAAAAAAAATACAGTAGGTAATAATTAATATTTCGACATAATAGATGCAAATTTGTGTGAAATAATAAAAAAAATTGCAGTATCATTAAAATATATGACAGTGAAAGTTAACACTGTCAAAGTTCAAACTTTGACAGTGATCTATAAAATTTCAAAGAATCATTAAAATTTTGCCAAAATAAATAACATGTGATATAATAATTGAAAATGATTATGAACCATTACGAAATTTGAAAATTTGATGGTTATCATTGAAACTTTGACAGTGATCAATGAAATTTGAAAGTATCATTAAGTTTTTGACAAAATAAATGAATTGCAGATATAGTAATAATTATGAAAATATATATTATTATTTAAAAAAATTAAGAAATAATTACAAAAAGGACAGTAATCATTGAAATTCTGGTCAATTAGCAATTCATACAAAATCATTGAAATCATTGGCTACAACGTTTTATACTTCCACAGCAACCACTGAAACAACATTGTCAGTTACCATTGAAATCTGAAAGTAATTGAAAATTTGAGAGAAATCATTGAAATTGATATTAAAAGTGACCAACATAAATTTGACAGTAATCAATGAAATTTTCACAAAATTATTGAAAATCTGTCAGAAATATTAATTAAAAAAATATCATTGAAATTTTACCAGAAATAATTGAAATTTTACCAGAAATAATTGAAATTATGGCAGGAATAATTAAAATTATGGCATATTAAATAAAATTTTGTGAGAAAAAGTGAAAATTGGTAAAAATATTTTACGGATATTTAAATTAAGTATTTTGGTTCAATTCTAGATTTGAAGATACGAGTTTGATAATACAATAACTGATGAATAATGATATTGATGATAAAATATGTGATAGATATATGAGAAATAATTAAAAAATTTAGAGTAAAATAAAATATAGTGAGAAAAAGTGAAAATTTGTAAAAATATTTTACCGATATTTAAATTAAGTATTTTGGCTCAATTCTATGTTTGAAGATACGAGTTTGATAATACAATAAATGATGAATAATGATATTCATGATAAAATATGTAACAGATATATGACAAATAATTAAAAAAATGTAGAGTAACTGTAGATATTTTGAGTGATTAATGAAATTTTGAAAGTTGAAAATATACCAGAAATACTTTTACATAAATTACAATACTATTTTGACAGTAATCATTGAAACTATTGCATTGTAAATACAATTTCGACAAAATAATTTAAACATTGTGACGAATAATTTAAAAATTACAGTAATCATTGAAATCTTTACAGCAAAAGTTGTAATTTATACATAATAATTTTAATTTTGACAGCAATTTGATATAGTTGAAAATTTGATGGTAATCTACGAAACTTTGACAGTGATCAATAAAATTTCAAAGAAAAATTGAAATTTTGCCAGAATAAATGAAATGTTGACATGATGACATGATATGTTAACGGAATAATTATTTTAATGATTGTCATAGAAATCGAATATTTTGAGTTACCATTATGAGATTATAAATAATTAACAATTTGGAGGTAATCTTTGAAATTTTTACAGTTTTCTATAATATTTTGAAGTTACCATTGACATTTTATCAGCAATAATTGTAAATTTGGCAAAACAGATGAAATTTTGAAAAAAATAATTCCAAATTCGTGAGAAATAATTTTTTTTTTTCAGGAATCATTCGAATTTTCGTAGCAATAATAGTAATATATGCAAAATAATTTACATTTTTACTGCAGTCTTTCATTCTTCGGCAGTAACCATTAAAATATTGTTGATTACCATAAACATATGAAATCATTTAAAATTTGTCAGTAATATAATGAATATAATGAACTATTGAAAATATATAATACTTACACAAAACAAACATTAAGATTTTTATTTAAATTATGGCATTAATTAATATTTTGACAGTGATCTTTGTAATTTCAGCATAATTTATGCAATTTCGACTTTTTTCAATAATTTGATAAATAATAATATCATATTATTGTAGGTACTATCAAAGTAATCATTGAAATTTTATGAGCAATAATTATAATTTATAAATAATAATTGAAATTTTGAGAGTAATCTTAGAAACTATTACAAAAATCACTAAAATATTTTCAGTCACCATTATGAAATTTGATAGAACGAAAATTTGATGGTAATAATTGAAATTTGGACAATGATCAACAAAATTTTAAAGTATCATTGCTATTTAGGCAAAGTAAATGAAATACTGACATAATAATTGAAAATTTGTGGGAAATAATTTAAAAAAAATACAGTAGGTAATAATTGAAATTTTGGCTGAATATGAACTCGGGTAAATTATGGTATGAGGTAAGAATTTTTATTATTTCGTTTTTGCAACTTCCGAAATAAATGAAATTGGTGTTCAAATTGGTATGAACGTTGATATAATTGAAAATGATTTGTTGATACAGGGTGTCCCACGCTCATGGACCATTAAAAGTTTATGGGGTTCCCGATAAGGTAAAATTTAAAAAAATCATGCAAATATGGCTGATTCCGTTCTCTTCAGGTACAATAATTTCAACCTTCTGTCACTTCCGGTTCTACTGAAAGTACCCATCAACTTTTGTTTTTTAAATAGAACACCCTATATATTATTATATTTTTGGCTTTCCCGTTTAATTTTAAACATATTTTGTAGAGTATGCACACATCTGTACAAAATATTATCCTGTCTTATCTTTTTTACATTCTAAGATAAAAAATAAAATCCAAGATTTTGACCTCAAAAAAAAAGAGAAATGAATTCAACTTCTCTTACAAAGAAGATAAAATAGAAAATTTATCTCGAATTGTACCTGAAAGGTACCTCTTTAACTGATATATGATGCAGCCGAAATTTTTGACAATTAGTCATTCAAAAATGTTAAGTGTATTAACTAATGGTAATAGTTGTGTCCACTTAAAGTAAGCGTATTTCATTTTTATTTAAAGATGGAATGACATACTTTTTATCTCATAGAGCAATGATCATTTGCCACAGAAAAGTATTATACAACCATAATTTCAAAATAAGTAGTTTTTGGAATATTTCGAAAATTCTGCATCATGGAAATAGATTTGACTGATATTTGTTGAAACTCTATTATTATGACTGGGTAAATAACGCACGTTTTGAGTTAAAAAAAACACAGTGTCTTCAGCTGTCGAAACATGTTGCAGACAATACAATATATATTTTTTTTATTCAAAACGTGCGTTATTTGCGCAGTCATAATTTCTGCATCATGTAATTTCGCCTATGCTATTTAAACACGCAATATAGTTGCGAAATATGGTTATATTTTGTCACTGTGATAACCAATATTAACAAAGAAATTTCAATTTTGAAAAGTTCACTTTAAATGTGTTAATATCGTTGATAGTCCAGTCATATTAGTCCCAAAAAGCCGCTTTGGCGGAAATAAACTATGTAGTTTCAAAATTTTGCATACATCCTCTTTAGTACTCTAGAATCGAATATCGTCGAGTTTCTCCTCCCCTGGTGAGGGATTCATCCCTTAATATTGAAAAAACATCCCCCAAACGGCGAACATGTATAATGTTTCGTAATTATCTCGCAAACAGTTGACCGCCTAAATTTTTTTATAGCGGGTAACGTTGATGGAAACAAATTTTTAGCAGAAATTAAATTACACGGTTTGCCTCAAAAGCTATAGTTCGCAAGGTATAGAGGCCAGAAGTAAAATTATCCAGTAAATCCAGTCAATTAGACTTCTTGGCGGAATAAATTATATAGTTTTGAAACGTTCATAAGTGAAATTTCTTTGTTAACATTAGTTATTACAGTTAAGAAAAATAAGCATGTTTCGCAATCTATTATGCATGTGTAAACAGCAAAAGCGAAGTTATGTAATTCAGAAATTCTAATTTTCGAAATATCTAAAAAACTACGTATTTCAAGAATATGGTTGAAAATACTTTTTTGTAGTAAATTGTCATGCCAATTGTTCTATGAGATAAAAAGTATGTCATTCTATTAAAAAAAAAACTCTTTATTTAAGTGGGCACTTAACTAATGACAATTTTGAATGACTAATTGTCAACATTTTCGGCTGCAAAATATATCAGTCGTAGAGGTACCTTTCAGGTACAATTCTTTTATCTTATTTGTAAGAGGAATTGAAGCCATTTTTCACAACGTGTTTTTGAGGTCAAATTCTTGGAATTTAAATTTATTTTCAGAAATTAAAAAAGACGCACATGTTCACAAAAGATATTACAAATTAAACTGGGGAC
This sequence comes from Othius punctulatus, assembly GCA_951805005.1. Lineage (NCBI taxonomy): Eukaryota > Metazoa > Arthropoda > Insecta > Coleoptera > Staphylinidae > Othius > Othius punctulatus. The sequence continues at coordinate 94,040,773 of OX638138.1, forward strand.
CCAGAAACATAATAATATATAGGGTGTTCTATATAAAAAACAAAAGTTGATGGCTACTTCCGCTAGAATTGGAAGTGATAGATGGTTGAAAATATTTCACCTGAAGAGTACGAAATCAGCCATCTTTGAATGTTTTTTTTCAAATTTTCATCTTATCGGGAAGCCCATAAACTTTGAATGGTCCATGAACGTGGGACACCCTGTCTACACGTATTTCAAGCAGCACAAAAATTGTAAATTTTGAAGAAAAATCAAGTTTATATAAATTAGTAAAAAATACTAAAATTTACTGTAATCATTGATATTTTGTCACACATAATATCATATCTGATAGCAATTTACTCGAATAAATTTTGTTTTCGCATGAAAGTTTGTTGCTTAGCTATTTTTATGAGATATTTTATGCTCGAATAAAAATCGCGAATACCTAAGCAACAAACTTGAATGCACTAAAAATTAAATTTATTCTGCGTCTTAAGGACCATCACATATGGTTATTTGGAAACACTACTCCACGATATCACAATTCACAATTCATTGTTTGATGGTAAATTATTAATTATGATGAACGATATTAATGATGAAATATGTGTCTGCGTAAAATCTAGGTTCACTGCGGTTTTAACTTGGTTCGGCATTATTTTTTGTAAGTTTCCTTTAATTAGGAGGTGGTGTATAATTTGAGGGAGTTTTATCTTTGAGGTTGATGGGTGATATATAATTATCTATCATTTATTTTTGGGATCGCCAGGATGACTAGAAGTCAAGTTATTAATATCACTATAATATAATTGATATTAATAACTGTTTCTGGTTAATGAAATCAAGTAATTTGATATGTAAAACAAAAAAGTTGAGATTAATTAAATTATTTTATTAAAAACCCTAAAAGGCGCGTACTAGATGGTTATCATTAATCACCATTAGACCAGATTTTGGGAGCATTTAAAATTCAGAAGCCCGAGCGTATCCTCTCGGGGGGACAGAAGAGTCGGAAGATGTTAATTAGTGCCGCCGCAGCACGATGAAATAAATTCATTCAGCGGTAATTAGGGGTCCGGCGCGGCGAGAGCCAGAACCGGCGAAGATACTAATGGATTGTCCGGTGGTACTAATAAAACATAGAAAATAATATCTCGTGGGCAGTGGCACACCTTTTGATTGGCATCCTGTTACGCGGTCCGAGCCATCCTCGGGTACCCTCCAGTACCAAACGGAGCCGCGCCGCGAGAAAGCAATAATCTCTGATTAGTTCGGAATAGTAATAAGAGTAGTAATTAGTGAGTATGATGAGTAGGAGTTGCGAACTGCGGCGCAGGTGGAGAGGCCGGAATGCAGATGGGGCGCCCTCGCGTCTGAAGCACACCTGCACACCTCGCGGCGCTTTCCGCGACCTTTGCTAATTATAATCGGGGCCTTTTCACTATTCTAGCCGCACTAGAATCTCTAACTGCCCGACAACATGCGAGCGCCTTTCAATAGGCGGCTAGTAAAACCCAGACGCGTCTATCCGAAAGCGCCCGGAATAGAATCTCGGCGCAATTAAAACACCTGAATGCTTTATTGTTCGCCGTGAAAAAGGGGGCTCGGTGCTTTGCATAATTACACGCCGCTCGACCGGTAAATGCCTCGAAACGCCCGGGCGTCCCAGTTATTATCTTCCTAACTGGAAAACAACACATTACTAATCACTTTTAGGTATTTTCGTGCCATTATAAATTACTTAAGGCCGGGATCATCTCTCCTCTAAACACTTAATTAGTTTTTGTTTTCTACATCATCCCTTACGTTCTACTAAACATAAATACTTAAATGCGTTCATTTTTCACCTGCCAACGTTTTACAACTAAATTACTTCTACGTTCTCTGTATACTTAAAATAATATAATTAACAATGCGTTCATCGTTTCAATAATTATTGTAGAACCTTTAAACAACTGGAATGAATGTTTTAATTGTGATTTGAAAGCTGAACAATATTTTCTAATTATATATACGCGAAACATACCACAGGGAATCAAATGGAATTATACGAAACTCTATTTTTCGTGCAGTTTTTCAAAAAAATAAATTTTGAAGTAAATTTGATTGATTGAATCCATCCTGGTAATTGTTTGAAGTACATAATTGATTTATACAAATACAATTTTTGCATAAAAAACAAAATTGTGCCAAAAATGCCAATTTTTATTTATTACTACCGAAATATGGTAAATATTTCTATATTAGCATTTTGTAAATATGGAAATATTTACAAGGTGTTAATAAAATTTCATAATTTTTTAAATACTTTTACAGAATATTCCAATTAAATTGTAAGATTCTATGGTTACCAATTGGTGAACATTTGAATGTTGTGACTAATATAAAATTTATGACAAAACTGGAAAAACAAGTATTTTTCATTTCAGATTTCCACACCTAGTACTAAAAACGTCACGCATTCTGACATTTTGGAAATATAACAATTTATAGTTTTTTTATAGATGTTTCAAAGTTACAATTAGAAAGACGTACATTTTGACAGTTACAGTTAAAAAATGATGATGAAATGATGAAAACTGGTCCAATTTTCACTTCTAAAGTTTTGGATATGACAGATTTTAATAGTTGTTAAATTTTGAATGTTTCTGTCAAAAATTTGACAGATTTGTATATTAGTAATTGAAAACTTGGAAAAATCTGGACAGTTTCTATTGAAAATTCAACAAATTTCCATAGCTTAGTTGCTAAAATTTGCAGATTTCGAGAGTTGGAATTGAAAATTTCACAAATTTCCTCATCTAGTGCTAAAAACTTCACAGATTTGGACATATGCAATTGGAAATATGACAATTTTTAGTTCTTTATAGATTTTAATACTTACAGTTGGAAAAAAGTGAATTTGGACAGTAATAGTTAAAATATTTTTATTTTATTAGTTGCTATTTAAAACTTAAAAATGTTCATTTCTAAAGCTTTTGATATAACTGATTTTACCAGTTGCAGGTAAATTTTGAAAGTTTCTGTCAACAATTTGACGGATTTGTGTATTACTAATTCAAAACTTGGAAAAATCTGGACAGTTTCAATTGAAAATTGAACAAATTTAGGTAGATCAGATGTTAAATTTGAAGATTTCGAGAGTTGGAATTTGACAGATTTCCTCATCTAGTGCGAAAACTTCACAGATTTGAATATTTGCAATTGGACATATGACAATTTTTAGTATTTTTATAGATGTTGATACTTACAGTTGGAAAAATGTAAATTTTAACAGTTAAAATACGATGATTATGACACTTGCAAAAATTTGATGGACTTTAAATAGTTGTAATTACAATTTAACGGCCACAGGTCGGACTGTCCTCTTAAGTTATTAAATAATAGTTATGTTACATTGTAGCCTGATGAAGGATCTCTTTTAGAGACAGAAAGCTAGCCTAATTATGCAGATTAAACTAACCTTATTGGATTTTCAACGTGGATTTTATTTTACTGTTCATTGAACCTACACCAATAGTTGTAATAGAAAATTTGCAAGATTTTGACAGTTTCAATTGAAAATTCAACAAATTTAAAGTGCTCAATGTTCAACTTACAGATTTCGAGAGTTGCAGTTGAAATTTTGACATATTTACACATTCAATGGTATAAATTTCACAAATTTGGACATATACAATTGGAAATATGACACTTTTCAGTTTTTTTTAGTTTTTAGGTTTTAATAGTTACCTACAGTTAGAAAAACGTAAATTTTGTTAGTTATAGTTAAAATAATATTTATTTAGTTGCTGTTTACAACTGGTCCAATATTCACTTCTGAAGCCTAGGATATGACAGATTTTACCAATTGCAGTTAAATATTTGACATATTTTGAATGTTTCTGTCAAAAATTTGACGGATTTGTGTATTGAGAATTGAAAATTTGCACGATTTTGACAATTTCAATTGAAAATTCAACAAATTTAGATAGCTCAGTTGTTAAATTTGCAAAGACAGTTACAGTTGAAATTTTGACAGATTTCCATACCTAGTGCTCAAAATTTCACAGATTTTCACAGATGAAATTGAAAATATGACAATTTTTAGTTTATTTTTACGTGTTGATACTTAAAGTTGGAAAAATGTAGATTTTGCCGGTGAAAATATGATGATTATGACACTTGCTGTTTAAAACTGGCCTAATTTTCACTTCTGAAGCTTAGCTTATGACACATTTTAGCAGTTGTAGTTAAATGTTTGACTTTTTTTAAATGTTACTGTCAAAAATTAGACGGCTTTGTATATTGGTAAATGAAAACATGCAAATTCTTGACAGTTTCAATTCAAAATTCAACAAATTTAGATAACTCAGTTATTAAATTTGCAGATTTCGACTCTTGGAGTTGAAAGTTTGGCAGATTTCCACACCTACTGCTCAAAATATCATAGAGTTTAACATATAGAATTGAAAATATGACAATTTTTAGTTTTTCAAAAGATTTTGATACCTACAGTTGGAAAAATGTAAATTTTGACAGTTAAAATATGATGATTATGACACTTTCTGTTTAAAACTCGCCTAATTTTCACATCTGAAGCTTTAGGTATGACGGATTTTAACAGTTGTAGTTAAAAGTTTGACATTTTTTGTATGTTTCTGTAAAAAATTTGCCAAATTTTAAATGTTTGTAATCGAAAATTTGCAAGAGTATGTCATATACAATTGAAAATATGACAATTTTTAGTCTTTTTTATATAAATTTTGCAAGACTTTGATAGTTTTAATTGAAAATTCAATAAATTTACTATGCTCTGTTGTTAAATTTCCAGATTCCTACAGTTGGAGTTGACAGTTTGAGGATTTCCGTACCTATTGCTAAAACTGTACAGATTTTGACTTTCTAAAATTTTCCCCATGGCTTATATACCTTTCACTTTTAAGCTACACAATTCTGAATGCTAACATGCGTAATTTAAACCGAACGTTAGTAATAATTTCATTAGTACCAGCTTATTATCTGGAGCCTCTTTTATAAATTTCGTGACATTTTCCATAGTAAAAACTTTTGATTTCTTTGCTTCGTATGTGTCAATTTGATATTGTATGGCATGTAGTTTTTGTATTTGCGAAAAAAATCGAAAAGATAGTGTATACAAACCTCGCGAGAAAAGCAATTTTACTAAACTTGTTGGGTAATATACTATTATTTAACGAATTATTGGGATTTCTTCAGTAGATAAAGTTGATAAAGAATAACAAATTTTACGAATTACTTCTGTACTTCTGGGAATTACGAATCTGACTATATCGGACCGAAGAGTTCTAATAAGAACGAAACAGGTCTCAGATTGCTTGAGGAAATAATTCCCAGCTGTACATTTCAAATAACTTTGCCGTTTGTGATTTCACATTAGTGAATTAAAATTGGTTACCTGAGATAATTGCATACATATCGTATATCTAGCGTTTTACATCAACAAATTTTACGTTTTAAAATGTTGCGCTGGAGAAATCTCCACATTCTGAAACACATCTCCTAACAAATTCAATTGTTATCTGGAGGGATCATTTTAACCATCACTTTAACCATCACCAAAACTTTAATCGATTTATTAGATATTTCAAATAAACTTTTTTATTATTTAAGATTATTGTTTAAGATGCAAAATTTAAAAAAAATTAAAAGTTAAGAGTCTTTGTTGGTGGTTCATAAAAATGTACATTTTTTTTACGTAAAGTATACATAATACTAAACATAAACTTTATAACCTATAGAAATGCAACATCGCAGTAATATTCGGTCAAAATCACATTTTGCCATGACCATCTTACCCAAAATGTATCAATCTGTACAGTTCATGACCACTACTTACCTAGAAAATACCTAAAAGTTGTGCTTTTTGCACAATTGTAATATTTACTGCCAATTTTTTAATTATTCTGTCAATATTGCAATGACAGATTTTGGTCACTGTCCCAGTTTCAAAGATTGCGGTACAATTTTCAATAATTTCTGTTAAAAAATTTATGATCATACCAAAACTACAATTGTTACAGCATTTCTGTTATTTCTGGCAGATTTTCAATTATTCTGCGAAAATTTCATCAATTACTATTAAAAGTTAAAATAATATTTCTCTAAAACTGTGAATTATTTTGTCATGGCAATGTTATTGTTGAAGTTTAAAAAATTGCTATCGAGTTTTCAATAATTTCTGCAAAGACTTCAATTAAGGGAAATTTCAATTTTTACAGCCAAAATTTTAATGATTGCTGTAATTGTTTTCATTATTTCCCACAAATTTTCAATTATTCTGTCCACCTTTTATTGATTGCCATCAAAATGTCATTGTACACTGTCAAAATGTAAATGATTACCGTCACATTTTTATTATTCTGTGAAAATTTAAATTATGTCAAAATTTCAATTATACTGCATATTCTTTATTTCTCACAAATTTTCAGTTGTGCTATCAACATTTAATTTATTATGCCAAAATTTCAATTATTACTGCTGAAATTTCAATGATTATTGTAATTTTTTTAATTATTTCTGAGAAATTTTCAATTATTTTGTCAAAATATTAATGGTTACTGACAAATTTTCAAATTTCTTAAGGAAAAGTTCGACGATTAAAGTTCTAAGACCTAGTTGTATAAATTTCGATTAATTTTAACTAGCAGTAAGTCTTTATGAATACTAATGATCAATTTGCAATTATTACCAACATTTACATTATTCTCTAAATAATCAAAGATGACTTACCGTTAAAATTTTAATATATACCGCCAGTTTTTGAATTATTCAATCAATATTCCAACGGTTACTATTCAAGTTTCAAAGATACTGTACAAATTTCAATCATTTCTGTACAAATTTCAATCATTTCTGTACAAATTTTAATCATTTCTGTACAAATTCCAATCATTTCTGTACAAATTTCAATCATTTCTGTACAAATTTCAATGATAATGCCAAAATTAGTTGTATAAATTTCGATGAATTTTAACTAGCAGTAAGTCTTTATGAATATTAATGATCAATTTGTAATTATTACCAACATTTACATTATTCTCTAAATAATCAAAGATGACTTACCGTCAAAATTTTAATATTTACCGACAATTTTTGTATTTTTCTATCAATATTCCAACGGTTACTATTCAAGTTTCAAAAATACTTGTCTAATTTCAATTATTACTCTATGTTTTTATTATCTCTGACATATTTTCATTTATTCTGCGAAAATTTCATCGATCAGTTCCAAATTTTCATTGATCACTGTCAAAATTTCAATTATTACTGTCAAATTTCAAAGATTACTGCATTTTTTTAATTATTCGATCAAAATTTCATTTGTTATTGTCGCAGTTTGAAAGATTACTGTCAATTTTTTAATAATATTGACAAAATTTTGATGACAGGCATCGCCATTAATATTTAAATTTTTGACCACTGTCAAAATTTGAATTATTACTGTCAAATTTCAATGATTACTGTCAAATTTCAATGATTAGTGTAATTTTTTTTAATTAGTCCGTCAAAATTTCAATTATTACTGTCGCAGTTTGAAAGATTACTGTCAAATTTTCAATAATATTGACAACATTTTGATGACAGGCATCGTCATTAATATTTCAATTTTTGAACACTGTCAAAATTTCAATTATTACTGTCAAATTTGAAATACTGTAAAATTTTAATGATTGCTGTAAATTTGTTAATTATTCTATCAAAATTTCATTTGTTACTGTCGCAGTTTGAAAGATTACAGTAAAATTTTCAATAATATTGACAAAATTTTGATGAAAGGCATCGTCATTAATATTTCAATAATTACTGTTTTCAATGTTTTGCCAATTTATATAATCTGAGAAAATTTCACTGATAAATTTTCAACTTCCTCTCCTTTCAATAAGAAATATATTAGCTCGCAACTTATAGGTAAGAATTGTAACCCTAATCATATGACCGTTCTAAAGGGTTTTCCAATAAGAGGTGTTATTTTGAATAGCCCGCTATTTCGGTAGATGTCACTTTTGAAGCTGTCATTTCTTGGCATTTGACAAGTATAAACTACGCCATTAATAAAAATGGTACGATACACGCTTCAACAACGCATTGAAATTATTAAAATTCACTATAAAAATGGTGAAAATTTGGCAGAGACGGTTCGTAAAACTCGAACATTTTTGGGTCGTCGTGAAGCACCTTGTCGGACCGCAATACAGAAATTGGTGGAAAAATTCGAGCTGTTGGGACAAGTTAGTGATGAGAAGAATAAAACCCGTGCACGTCGCTCAAGAACAGCCGAGAATATTGCTGCTGTAGCCGAAAGTGTTGAAGAAAACCCAGGTTTGTCCATTCCTCGTCGTTCTTTGGAATTAGGTATTCCACAAACGTCATTACACCGTATTTTGCATAAAGATTTGGGTCTTAAGGCTTATAAAGTCCAGTTAACACAAGAACTCAAGCCGGCCGATCATCAACAACGTCGTGACTTTGCTGATTGGGTCGTTGAAATGCATGAAAATGATCCGGAATTCCATCGAAAAATCATCTTCAGTGATGAGGCCCATTTCCACCTCGGTGGCTTCGTCAACAAGCAAAATTGTCGCATCTGGGGCTCAGAAAACCCAAGAGTTATTGTTGAAAAGCCTCTCTATCCTCAACGTGTGACTGTTTGGTGCGGTTTATGGTCCGGCGGAGTCATTGGACCTTACTTTTTCGAAAATGAGGCTGGCGCAACAGTTACGGTGAATGGATTGCGCTATCAAGAGATGATTAACGATTTTTTATGGCCGGAATTGGATGGTATTGATCTGGACAACGTTCACTTTCAACAAGACGGCGCTACGTGCCACACAAGCAACGAAACCATTGATCTTTTAAGGGAAAAGTTTCCGGACCGTGTTATCTCTCGAAGAGGTGATCACAATTGGCCACCGAGATCTTGTGATTTAACACCTTGCGACTTCTTTCTTTGGGGCCACGTGAAGGAGAAGGTCTACGCCAACAGCCCAGTATCGATTCAAGACCTCAAAGATGGAATTCGTGAGGCTATCGAGGACATACAGCAGCCACTTTGCGATTTAGTTATGGAAAATTTCATGAAAAGGATTTTGTCCTGTAAGCGTGGCCGTGGTGGTCATTTGCTTGATGTTATTTTCCACTAATAACGGCATACCTTCCTCTTTGTAATGAAATAAACATCTGATGATTTATAATAAAAAATGGCATTTTTCTTTGAATATCAAAATAACACCTCTTATTGGAAAACCCTTTACTTGTAAGAACCTTCGAGTTATACGAGGGTTGTCTGAAAAGTTTCCGACCTCAACCAGAAGATGGCAGCACTTATTTACATAAGTTGAGGAATATGTTTACGCATGCCTCAGTAGGTCCCAGACAAAATTTCAGCCATTTTGGATGCGCAGTTGTTATGTAACAGTCGTTTGAGTATGTTGATGTGAGTGTTTTTATGAAAATGGACAAAATCGAGTATCGAGCTGTCATCAAATATTTGTTTTTGAAAGGCAATACGCCTACGCAAATCAAAGTTGAGATGGATTCTGTATATGGGAACTCTGCACCATCATTTACCACGGTGAAATTTTGGGCAGCTGAATTTAAACATGGCCGTAAGAGCTTGGGAGACGATGAACGTTCGGGACGTCCAAAAAGTGCAACTACCGACGAAAACACCGCCAAAGTTCACCAAATAGTGCTAGACGACCGCCGAATTAAAGTGAGAGAGATAGCAGAGGTTATGAACATGTCAAAAGAACGTGTTTGTCACATATTACATCAAAATTTAGACATGAGAAAGCTATCCGCGCGTTGGGTGCCGCGTTTGCTCACCTTAGACCAAACACGTGTTCGAATGAACATTTCCAACGCTCTGTTGGCGCAGTTTAGGCGCAATAAATCCGAGTTTTGGCGACGATTAGTTACTGTAGATGAAACTTGGATACACCATTATACGACCGAATCAAAAATACAGTCCAAACAGTGGACTGCAGAGGGGGAATCGGCTCCAAAAAAAGCAAAAACTGTTTTTTCGGCTGGGAAAGTGATTGCGTCTGTTTTTTGGGATAGTCATGCAGTTCTTTTAATTGGAGACTTTTAATAAGGAGACTATGTAGAAAAATAAAAATAAAAAATCTGAAAAAATGTCTTGTATCTTTGTTAGGTCGGAAACTTTTCAGACCACCCTCGTATGTATGGATTTGACTCTTAATTACTCAGCAGTGATGGACATGTTAAAAAACATACTTACGGCTCCTTAAAGTTTCAAAAGCACCAATAATTATTAGAACGTGATTTAGAAATCAGATTTGAGCTTTACATAGAAATGACATACTTTAATTACTCAGCAGTGATGGACATGTTAAAAAACATACGTACGGCTGCTTCAAGTTTAAAAAGCACCAATAATTATTAGAACGTGATTTAGAAATCAGATTTGAGCTTTACATAGAAATGATGGAGACATCTAATAATGATAGGAATATAACATCAACACTTTAAATTTTAGTTATAATTGCTGTAAAACATTCATAATTATATTTTTAATATTTTACATACATGTTCTTCAAAAAATGCAAAAAACAGAATATAGGTATTTTCTTCATCTCAACTTTTTCCGGAATTCTATATAAATTCAATGTTTTGAGGTGCATTTTTATCATACAATGTACCTCTAAGGCTATATGAAGCAAACGTTTTCCAAATATACTGTGGGCCAAGAAGAAAATGGTACAGGTTGGAAATATTCATATTTTCAATAATAATTTAGGCATTAAATATTTCTCTAAAAATGAAAATGTTTCCACTTTGTAGATTGCAAAAATGAATAATTGCATTTTATTTATCGACCATATTTTACATTAATGAAGGCTCCGCATGAGAGCTTGTACCGTTTTTTGGCCCACTCTGTATATACCTCTAAGGTTCCTAGAAGAAAATTCGCATAATTAGAAGAACATTCGCAAAACTTGCAAGTATATTTTAGGACGATTTGAATGGAAAATCCTTATTTTTATATTTCCTACCCTAATCACTTAACCAAGTAAAACAATAGCATCCTTCTCTGTGGGGATTAAGCCCCATGTCAATGAATAAATAATGAAAGTAAATATTTTGCTTTGAACATTACCCCGTCCAATTTTCAATGACCACCTGGCATTGTTATATTGAAACTACTGATAAAATAGCACATAAATATCCATAAACCTTTGTTAATACCCAAAGATATTTTTATTGGTACAAATACGGTAAAATAAACGATTCTCTGCGGCACGACGCGACGGGGAGCGCCTTAAGAACATTATGTTTTGTGCAACCACCAAATACTTTAACATCACCTGGTGTCAGCTGGATTAAAGGCATTCCACGTGCACCTGAACCACACAGAATGGTTGTTTAAATATGAGATTTTAATATGCCCAGCAGGAGCAGGCCCCTGCTGTCTAATCATTTCTCATATGAGAGCTACAACATTAGGAATTTATGTGTACAAGAATGCTAACTTTATTAAATGTAATATAATACGTTTAATTATCTAATTTTCGACAGTTTTATATGAAAGGTAAGGCGTAGAATATAATCAGGGGATGATTTGTTGAGAGATTTATTGTTTCTTGATATTTTTATTATAATTCGACAATAATTTGTTCTCGGCTTTATTCTTTCTTAATATTTTTATCATGATATACAGCGCGTTTAAAAAAACTTATAAGCTCTAGTAGAGGCGGCAACACTTATTTATACAGCAAATGCAAAGAAATTTACAAGATTATAATTACAGGTAAAAATCTGGTGACACTATCTAGGATGTTTATTATGTTTATACTTTATTACGTTTATTTTTGGCTTTATCATTCTAATGTTTAGAATATTAAATTTATATGTAAACCAAGATCCTATATACACGATTGCAATTAATTGGAAGACAATTTATGGTGGAAAATGTGACATAGAAGACAATTAATGTTATTTCTTGCATCCTCTGATTTTGTTACTCCTTGTACCTTTCAAGTAAGATTAAAATTGGCTTCGTGGAATTGATGCCCACTTTCCACACGTATTATGCACGCACAAAAAGCACCAATCCCATGCGAAATTACGAATATTAACGTAATAAAGGCTCAAATTACCATTTTAATGTAGCAAAAAGAAAATCACTGTAATAAAAACGATCCGGCATGGAATTGCGTCCTCTCGGGCATTCGTAACGATAAAATTAAAATAATTAGCGAAGTTTTATTGGGCAAAACTGAAATTATACGCCTGGGTGAGCGGTTATTATTAAAATTGCATTTAAATCGGCCCCTCGACGCGACAAGCAATAAATATTTTGGCAACATATGCAAATTAATATAAATTTCGCATGCGCGAAACACTTTGAATGTTGCTCGCATTAATTTATGTTAAACTCCGCGCGACATGAAAAATGTGGAGTACCATTCCGACTTAATTTAAATGCAAATGCAGCACGCACAAAGTACACGGACAAGTTTGTTAAATAAAGCTGATTTATTTGTACTATTTATTACAGGCAGGCTTCTAATATTATTATCAAACCGTGTATTGGTAATGCGGATGGATGTATATATTAGCATTATTAGCAACGGGACACCCGACTGAATGACGAGCTACCAGTCTTTGGATGCTGGTCGGTGCTTGTTTACTGCCCGTGTTGGTATAAGGACGAAATATCGCTCGTGTCGTTAACTGCATACACGACGTTTCTTCAAGTTATACAATTAAACTACCGTTTCGTATAAATTGGTTAGAAGCAACTCATTTCGTTCGGCGTCCAGTGGAAATAAATCATACGCAAGTACACCTACTCCTCGCCGTTCGAAAGCAAGAATCACATCCTCTATTAGTATGCAAAAGCTAATCACATTTGTCTTTAACTAATGACCAGAATCTATTTTAAACCCACAAATTTTTAACATGTTTGTTGAGTGCTAGCATCTGATATGAATCCATAGGACGAGACTGATAATTAATTAGTTTCTTTCAGATTACATCACATTTTTGCAGTTTTTATTTTGCTGCCATTTCTGGTGATGTGCCATAAGTAACTGAGAACACCGCATAAATTAAAACCAAATTTAAGGACAGAAAGAGCGATAAACACAGTTCCCGGCGTCGAATTGGTCCGAGGAAGAATTTCAGCCGCCCCTTATGTAATTCCGTGCACGGCAATTATCTTAATCTTTCAATCTCGAAGACACGGGAGTGTGAATTTCGCCAAAAGGCGCGAGCCGTGTGATATAATTAAAATACGAGCGAAAAAACAACGCAACATGCCTCTGCCACGGGGAATTTTAAGAGGAATTCTTTATGTCCAGATCCTCTCGCGTTGCTCCTTTTTACATTCACGAATGTCTTTAATGCGGCCGTAATTTTCGGAATTAATGCACTTTAATTTCACATATTATTGAATCTTAACAGCGTATTAAGTTTTCTCGGGTCAATTTGGGCTGAGAACCCGAAACAGGACAGCGGCGAGCGTATCTTTCGCGCAGGCAAGTGTAAATTATACGGCCAGGGAAAGGTCACACTCGCTCCGATTTAAACAGAAAATAAATTTCGTGAGCAGCATGAAAGCCCACCAATTCACGTACGTAATTAACAATTACGCCCGGGTAATAACCGTGCACGTCGTCATGAATGTACATACATTATTTGCGCTCCTTATAATTATTTTTTATCTTAAAATGTAATAATGCAGATTTTCTGGCGAAACAAGAATTTATTAATATTTAAATACTTAATATGGATAATATTAAAATAAGAGTGTGAACATCCATAATACATATTTATTGGGCAATTTAAATTATTTCGTTGCTTGAATATGCAGATAATCTCGAATTTATTCGTTGTGCATGAATATTTTGCGTAACCCGAACTTACCATACGTTGCACTTATAATTGTAAGGAAGATCGAAAGAAAAAAGAAATGGGTGGGAAAATTAAGTTGTGGTTACTGACAATGGATAAACACACTCTTAATGAAACCTAGAAGAAGTAAAAATATGTGTGATCAGAACCAAATTTTTAAGAGATTTTTTTAATTTTTCACTAGACAAAACCTACAGTCTTGAAAAATGTGTAAATATGTGTTTGAAATGAAAAATTAAGCCATGGCTACTGACAATGGACACACTCTTCAAGAAACCTAGAAAAAGTATGAATTGTGATGTATGATCATCCAAGAGATTTTATTATTTTTCAATAGACAAAATCTACAGTTTCGAAAAATGTGAAAAAATGTGTTTTATATGAAAAAATAAGTCGAGGCTACTGACAATGGACAATTCTTCAAAAAACCTAGAAGAAGTATGAATTGTGATGTATGATTAAAGTCGAAGAGATTTTATTATTTTTCAAAAGACAAAATCTACAGTTTTGAAAAATGTGAAAAAATGTGATTGAAATGAAAAATTAATTTGTGGCTACTGACAATGGACACACTCCTCAAGAAACTTTAATTTTAATGCTTTAATGTACTTTTAAATCTATTATTGAATATACATAATATTGATTTTTGATTTTAGGTGAAAATTCCGGAAAAACTAGAAATGAGGTATGCTCTGTTGTTTGTATTTTATTGTAGTATCAAGTGAATTTAATTAGTTGGTGAAGCTTGAAGATTGTTGAGTGACCGTAATTGTGCTAAAATAGTAAATTAAAATACCAGTTGCAGAAAGCATCTATTCAAGCACGAATTTGAAATTTCTTCAAATGAGTGCTTGAAGGATCTTCTGCAACGAGTGTTTTATACTATTTTTTCTATTCTGCCGCAACATACTATTTTATAAATTAAAAAATTAAAATTTTAAATCTAGGGGATTTTGCGGTTGTTAGTGACATTTATGTGACGTAAATTTAGTAGCGAGTATAAAACACTCGTTGCAGAAGGTCCTTCAACGTTCTGATTATGGCACAAACAGAAACATTTGTGTTATAGGCAACAGTAATGTTCTTCAAAATATTGTGTCTGATGATAATTTACATGGTGTCACTATAAATTCTCAAGGCAAATCGCTTGTAACTGTTAATTTGTATAATAATTGTACTTTCCACGGTAATAATTTAAATTAAACTTCGTTTTCATTAATTTGCTGTTCTCTGTGAAATTTATTTTTTAACGTATGTCAGTTGACAGTTCAACGCCAACCGTCAACGGTACCACTACCAACATCAATGCAGTCAATGTTACTGGTCTATTCTAGCACACCAACCGCTTATTCTAACACTCAAATGATATTATTTGGGTGCTAGAATCGACTTATTGTAAACGAAAAATAGAAACATATTATTAAGGAAATTATTAAAAAATGCAATACAGCAGTCTGAAATTTCTCAAAATCTGAATATCTGAATAATAAATATATCTGAGTATCCGATCTAATCTGAATCTGTGTATCATATATCTGAAAACGTTTGTGCAATTCCAAAATATTTAATAGAACAAACAGTAAACTAAAATGTAAATTATAAAAAAATTACAAGAGAAAACCTTATTTTTTTAAAAGTTTTAATGATATTTTAGAGACTGTTTAGAGACAGTGCACTGCAACAATATTTCTGAGCCTTGCACGTTATGGGAGTACAGTGGATGTTGAAGATTTGTAGCAAGGGATGACTAAAATCAGTGGGCTAACTTTTGCTCTCCGATTTTTATGCTAAATCCATGTTTTACACATTGCATCGCAAATGTTACGAGAACAGCAATTTCTTTCACATTTACATGGACATGTATATGTATTGTTCTGACATTTTTACTCTCGTTTTGTATTTAAATATAACTTGGAATTGGTCGGCTTCTTTGTGGGATCAATTGGTAGTTGGAGTCATACAAATAATTTACAACGAATAAAATGTTCAAGCAATTGTCTGTGAATAAATGTAATTAAATAATCTAATAATCAAATTGTAATTGCAATTCAACTGTTAATAATGATTCTTCAGATGCCCCTCATCTAAAACATAGAAATGGAATTGTAGTGTATAAAGGAATAGTTACTGCATCATAATCGATAAAAGCTCGAACATCGATATTTTTGACCCTTCACTCTGTAAGTTGCTCTCCTGAAAATTTTGCCCATATAAGTTCAGGTCCCCTTTTCCATCCCTTGTTATCTCAGAATTTTTCTAACTTTTTTCGTTGCGAAGATATGAGTTTTCAAAGCCATAGTTTCAGAAAACCGGGTTTTGAGAAAACTGCGTTTAAAGTTTGACACTAGTTTAAATGTGAATTCTGACCTTTTTACTAGGCCTAACCTAACCTACCTAACAGTAATCAATAAAATAAAGTTGAACATGATATTTTTGACCTTTCACTTTATAAATCGCTGTCCTGAAAATGTTGCCAAGTAAGTTAAAGTCCCTTTTTCCATAGACGGTCACAATGTGGTTACCAGCTTCTTTTTTCACTAACGTTAATTAAAAAAATCGATATCGCAGTTTTGTTTTACAGATTTACAGATTGTCAATTCATCTTAATGTATGGGCTGATGTTGTTGGTTATACCATAAAGATTATTGAGCAGTAGAAATTACGTGTTTTCTCACTTATTAATTAGTTAATTGACATTGCACCAACTTGACTTCGAAGTCAAGGTTTCTTTTAAATTCTTCCATTTTGAGAAGAAATTATTAAAAAAAAACGTATACATAATAAGCAAAATTTTGTGAAAATGTTTTTCTGAAATAATTGTCATAAATTCTACTACAAAAGAACGTATTAAATAAAATATAATTTACTGAACATTTTAGAGCTAAAAGTTAAGTAAGTAGTTGAAGTTAAGTACACATAAAATATTAATATTTATTGTATAATTGTTAATAGTAATAATAAATAATTTATATTTTGTTAAACTAATGTTAAAACTATCATACAATTATTCAAAAAATAAATAAATGAAATATTAATATTTATTGTATAATTCTTTATATTAATAATAAATAGTTTATATTTTGAGAAATTTATTGACAAGTTTACATTGATACTCACAATGTGCGAAATTTTCATTAAATCTTGGATCCATCAGTAGTATAGTATTGAATATTAAATTTTATGATATTTTCGAAATTGGAAAATTTCAAATTGCAAAAGAAAATTTGCAAGAAAAAAAACGAAATATTGAATGATGTTAAAAGAAGATTTGTAAGAATTTTAAAGAAAATCAACTATATAACTAGAAAATTTATTAGAATATCACTATTTTAACCATGTTTAAATTTCCTGCAATTAATAAATAGGTATACTTGAAATTATTAGAAAATGCAATATTCTGAGGAATATTCAGATTTTTGCATTTTCTTAATCTAATTCTTCTAAATTCTTGAATTTAAAGCTAGTTGATTAAATAACTTGTTTTGGTGTATTGCAAGTACGAATATGTTTGTATATGCAGAAAGAGGAAATATGCACAATAGCATGCACAATAAAAAGATGGTTAAATTTTTAAATTAACTTATTTAAAAACTTTTGCTTTTCGCAATAATTTCCTGCCCCTTTCTAGTGTCTTAGTGCATTTTAAAGCAATTTTTTGTGCCTTTCGAAGTGAATTTGTTTCACTATTTCAAATCTTATTTTTCTGGTATTATTATTATTGCAAGTTGTTTTGGGATTGTCAACTAAAGTGATAAATTTAGTTTCTGGTAGGTACAGTCGTCATTCTATATGATGTAGTTTGGTTTATAATATTTATCAATTTATTGGGATAAAAATGCACAAAAATATATTACTATTATTTTCATCTGATGTTTCCTCTCTCTTCTTTATGTCCTCTCTTTCATTTCCCCACATTTCCTAAATTTTTCCATTTCTGTCTATCTTCTACTTTGCTTTCATTTTTTTCTGTAATCTTTCCACTTAGTATTTGATTTCATTTCTTTCTTTTCCCGGCATTTTCTCATTATTTCCATCTTATCTTCTTATCTTTCCAAGCTGTTCTTTATTTCATTCCATCCTTTTACCCCCATGTCCTACCCGCATGAACAAATGACTCCTATTCTTACTCTCTCTTACTGTTCATTATTTTCTGCAATCTTTGCACAGTGTTCGTGATTTCCTCTCTTTCTTTTTTTCACATTTCTTCCTCATCTCCACATTTCTCTCCTAATCTTTCCACTCCTTTTTTGATTTCGTTTCTTTCATTTCCCCACATTCCTTCCTTCTTTCCATTTTTTCTGCAATCTTTCCACTCTGTACTTGATTTCATCTCTTTCTTTTTCCCACATTTCCGCATTCTTTCCATTTTATCTTCTTATCTTCCCAATCTGTTCTTGATTTCATTCTATTCATTTTCCCCCATGTCCTTCCCCCATTGATGAATTACTCCTACTTTTACTCTCTTTTACTGTTACTCTTACTTCTCCTTCTTTCCACTTTTTAACTTTTCCCCACATTTCCCCATTTTCTCCATTTTATCTTCATATCTTTCCACCCTGTTCTTAATTTATTTCCATTATTTTTCCCCCATGTCCTCCCCCAATAATAAATTACTCCTACTCTTACTCTCTCTTACTGTTACTCTTACTCCATCTTATTTCCATTTGTTTAAACCTTTCCACTCTGTTCTCGATTTCATCTCTATCGATTTCGGTAAAGCCTGTATCGTGGAAGGCACAGTACTAATTATTATTAATAATAATAATAATTTATTATTGCTCCTTCTTTCATTTCTATTAATTCATAATTCATGTGCGTAGTAACATTGACGTATGGCACCTGCAGTTTAACGTCTGATGCGAACGATTGATTTGAGGAAACTATTGGGCAGATTACTCTCAGTGGATTGCTCTTGCCTTCTCAGTTCTTTCTCTTTATTCCTTCCTTAGTTAGCTCATTTTATACCACCTCAAGAATGAAAATTATTAAAATATAATATTTTTTGCTATAAAGTGTTGTAGGTCTGTGAATGGAAATAGGTGGATAACGGACCAATAAAAATATATAATATTTTGCAAAACTATTAATAACATTTTCTAATTCAATCAGCAACTTTCTCTGCTTGGTTCATGAAACTCACGTAACCACTTGGAGCTAATCGCGCCGTTGGAATGCTGAAAGGCAATTAACAGTTTTTAAAAATTTATCGCCGCGTGAATAAATTTGAGCACAGGTGTAAAATCAAAGCGTTTATATCGTCGAAAATTCCACACCCGCGGCACTTCAGGTAGTTCGGGCTTGTTATGTAATCGTGCACCATATCCCTCACTTACGGAATTAATTGCGCCGACGTGATAAACTTTTCGTGTAATCTCCGAAATTAGAAGCTTGTAAATTATAAACCTCCTTCGGGGTCCTGAAGGCCATCATCACTGCAACGTGACCACCGCGAGTGCGTTTTGCGGCTAAAAACGATAATTACCTATACGCTGCGTCCGAGCGCAATGGGCGCAATAAAACGCGAAACCGTTGCGTTGCATTCCGCGCATTATCTAATAAAACTAATCGAAAGTGTAAACATGTAAGCGCTGCGAGTGCCTGAAATGACAGATGGCAAGGTGATGACCTGGCCTGCGGCGGTCAGGTGTGCGATCGGCTGTCCGGCGCCTGCAGGATACGTCACCTCCTAGCAGGATACGTCAGATTTTTTCGCACCAGGACACGAGCCGGCCATGACGCAAATCCGCCGATCGTTTCGAATCCCATTAAAGCACGCTCGCGCGCTCAATAATTTCCTCCGTGTGAAGGCATTACACGATAAACCTTGTAGTATGCAAAGTGGCAGCCTGGCAACCAGGCGGAATCTTATTTTGCAACGCAATGGAACAACAGGAATTCTGCCCATCCGTTACCAGCCGGAAGTAGACATTCACATCGACAAGGATGATCAAGGATCACACCCTTGAAATTTTCTGGTCATAGAATTTCCGCAACGAACAAGACTATAATTTCATACAGAAATAAGTACTTCGTATACAATTGAATAATATATGTAATAATATAGCTTCAGTTTTAAAATGGTTATTATTTCATATATTATAAAAACGTTAGGTCGTTACGAAAAAATGTCGCTGTTTATTAATATTTAAAAGTGTAATAACAAACACATAAAGCAAGCTATTATTCACGGGGTTCTTAAAGTTTCTCATAAACTTTTCCAAACCTAGATTTTGCTCTACAAATAATAATTTCTAAATTTTATTGAATAAGCTTGAGCAGCTTTTGACTTATAGTACTCTAAACTTACTTAACTTACTTATAGTCCTCTAAAAAGCATGCAGACATACAGAAACACATGAGACATATTTCCAAAAATGATAAATGAGTCCACATGCCAAGTGGACCAGTTTTGAAAATATTCCCCGCTCGACCATCTGCAATTTTGATGAAAATTAATATGCATGTATGTATATTTGAAAGGAACTTCTGTGAAGTTTTAGCTACATATATCAAATATTTGAGTCACTGCAGCCTTTCCCGTGCAGGTTTAACATCAGGTTTAACATCGCGGCTTCTGCAGCTAGAATTTTGCAGTTTCACTTGTTCCCACTGCTCATTTAAATTAGCTATGAAGCTGAAATTCAACACCTTAGATCAGCTTTTGGTGATGGATACGAAAAGAATAGTACCAACACTAAGAAAGCAATAGACCAATTAAATCTCAAAATGGCCTTAAAATTATATTGCGCGAAGTTTTTGCAAAACTTTGGCAGCATGCAACTCAAAAGCGGGTCAATGGGATATTACATTGCTGGAATATTAATCAATGGCTTACATTCTTGTAAAAATATTTGCCCACAAACATTGCGTTATATGCTGAAATGCAAATTTTGTCTATTTTCAAAGTCAAATATCCAAAAAGAGTCCCCTTAAGGGTGCACTCCCGGTATCCAAAAAGGCGTCCCATGGAAAAAAATCGTTTGCGACAATTGAACAGAAATTGTAGTTTTTTAAATATGCACTATAAAATGAAAGGTTCAAATTTGGTCAGGATGTCGCGATTATTGGAATATTTTATTTTTTTATATATTTAATTATGTGTTCAAATATAAGCATTATTTGGAGCAGTATACTGAGATATCTAGAACTCTGAATTGAAAAATTTCTTCTAGGTGACCCCTTTCCGACTTTTAAGATTGTGATAGTAATTTATGTATATCTGTATTGTTAATATTAAATGTGTGGCATGTATTTTAGTTATTGGCTTTCGCAGCTTTTTTGATTACAAATTGCCTGCATTTTGGGGGCTCTTTTCCCGGTCCGCAGACGAGCCACCGCAACGTTCACTCTCAGATTCTCGCTTCATCTCTTTTCAAAACCCGACTGCTGTAATCGCAAGCGGCATGGGCAAATTATGAAATAGTCAATGTTCAGCGGTTATATTTATTGTAACGAATCGATATATATATATATATATTTGTTGTAACATTATTATATTTTAGCTTGTAGCATTTAAGAATATAATAATGTTGCCGCATTTTGGGAATGCATTAGAGAAATCGCCCGTAAAAAAGGGCCCACCACTGCGCTTTGTCATGATATCAATGGCATGTCCCTCCTATGCACCGTCGTCGGTGCGCGCCGATCGGACTCGGGCATCGTTCATCTTCGCCATCCACAACATTTTTGGACTACACGTAAGCGCTGTCATGTCTCAAATGGTTTTTGCAATACCAACCATCTTGTTGCACTACTCTGAACTTTACTGGTCTTACCGAATAGCAAAATACCCCAGCCGAGAGCGCACCCTTAAATTCTATTTATTTTAGTACTACTAGAAAGAGCATATTTATTCTACTGGAATTATCTTTTTATTTGATGGGACATTTTATTTAAAGGCAAGAAAAATGTCTTTAAACATGGTGCTTTTCATTCTGTGCAATGAATGCACATTAGCTTCTGTTAATGAACGCTTGGTTTGGTCCATGGTTCATGTTAACGCATGAAAAATGTAGTGAAACATGGTACTCTTCTTTACTCTACTGTTTATGTTTATTTTCAACTTGCCAGCTTATTATTTTGATATTTGACTATTTCTAATAACATGTTTGTAGACTGTAAAAGCTGAAATGTAATTCAGAAAGGGCCATAGAAATTTTGGGTTACGTCTAATCTTAAGTCATGTTCAATATGGATTAATTATCTGGGGACATACTTCTTGTCGAAATCTAATTTTTAAAATACATAGACGCCGTACGCATTGTATAAGGTTGAAATACGGATTATCGCCATATTTTGGAAAATTTGAATTTCTCAAAGTCCCTTGTATTCATGCATTCTAGAATATCCCAACTTGTAAAAATAACCTAGAGAAATCATGTATGTTGAGGATACCCACGAAACTACACAAAAAATAACCTATTTGCAGACAAAACAAAAATAACAATTGTTTTATTTTATTCAACAATAAATTACACATCAATTTAATTGTAAGTAGTGTAACTAATCTGTAGTAATATAATAAGTGCATCGAATTTATCGGTTAATTTACAAAAAAATGTTACGTAGCACCGAAAAGAGTGCATATTTTTCAACAATAAAATATTTATTGAAATATTTACACAGTTCGAATTACAAATTTTCTTAAATTTAACGATTATAATTCGATGCACGAATTACTTTCGATCGGATTATTTTATATTTATATAATATACAGGGTGTCCAAGATAAGGATCAACAGCATGGGAATCTCGGAAACCGTAAAAGTACAAAGGCGGTTAAATTTAAAAAAAAAAGTTGCGCAATTTAGTGGTCAGTAATATTCCATTGAATTTTCAACAGGAAAGAAATAGAAAGCAACACAAACATAGAAATCGTCAAAAAAGTTATAAGACCAACACTAACGTATAGCAGCGAATCGTGGACTATGACAGGAAAGCAAAAAATAGGATTAACGCGATGGAAATGAGATTTCTCAGAAAAATTAAAAATAAGACCAGAAAGGACAGAATAAGAAACGAGACATACAGAAATAACCAAATCCAGAATTATCCAGAAAGATAAGACCAATTAATGATAAAATAAAAGAAGGACAGATGAGATGGTTTGGACATATCTGCAGAATATACGAGGAAACAATTACCAAGATAGTATATGAGGCAAGAGCAGCAGGGAGAAATCATAGAGGAAGATCAAGAAAAGAGTGGAATAACACAATAAGAGAAGAGACGAGGAGAAAATGGAGTTCCTGGGAAGAGCTAAAGAAACGGATAAAAGATAGGAAGAAGTGGAGGGAATACTATCGAACAGAATAAATATAATGTAAATACTATGATGTAAAAGAAAGCCTTACACCGAAAGGTATAAAGGTGGCTGATTAAATAAAATAAATAATATTCCGTTGAAAAAACTTGATATTTCCGCTTACTTCCGGAGATATTCGACAAAATCTTAAATTTTGCGATATCTTTTTATGTTTTTCTGAAGTTATTTGAAAAGATATAAAAAACAAAAGGCACTTTCTTATTGCAACTTTTTAGCTCTACAGAACAGCGTTTATACATTTTCAGTACAACGTTTCGTTTCGAAGAAACCATCATCAACTTTATTTTTTTATACGACCCGTAAATAAAGTACACCCTGTATTAAATAGCATTTCCTATTATGAATTCAACGAATTATATCACAGTATGAGTTCTCATGTATATATTCGGAAAAAAAGCTTGTTATTACATTTCGATCATTTTGATGTAGTAGGCGTTGAAATGAGCGACGAAGACAAAATTTATCACCTAATTTTATAATTTTAAGATTAATTCTCATAATACCATACTAAAAATATAATAAGTGTGGTTCTGAATAACTACAATGTTTCAATGTTTAACAACTATTCGTGATAAATTGAGTTTAGTTCTTCGTTTAGTTACTATTTTGGTAGATATTCTGGGTTAAAATTAGGTAATACTTGTTGTCTTCGTCGTTAATAAATAAGCAGAGCAATTCTCATACCACAGTAAAAAAATAATAAGTGTAGTTCTAAATAACTATAATGCTTTAATGTTTAACAACTATTCTTGCTAAATTATTTTTTGGTTCTATTTCGGTACATATCCTGAGTTAAAATTATGTAATAATTTTGGTCTTCGTCGCCATTAAATGAACAGAACAATTCTCATGTCACAGTAAAAAAAAAATAAGGGTAGTTCTAAATCGCTATAATGTTTCAATGTTACTATTTTGGTATCTATTCTGGGTTAAAATTAGAAAATATTTGTTTTCTTCGTCGTTATCATTTCAACGGCAAAAAAATAAAAACGAAATCGCAGGATTTCGGATTTTGTCGAATATCTCCGGAAGTAAGCGGAAATTTCTGGATTTCTCAAAAGAATATTTTTTTTAATTGAACTGACTTGTAACTTTTGCCTTTTCCGAGATTTCCATGCTGTTTATCCTTATCTTGGACACCATGTATAAATAACTTATATATTACAATAGATATTTACGTAACAAGTACTGAAAGTGAGTCTTTATCGGAAAGTAGCAATTTCCGGGACGAGCTGTAGGCGAGTCATGGAAGCCTTCGAGTCCGATAAAAACTCAATTTTAGTACAAGCTGCGTACAATATTTTTTTGTTAAATCGGTGGAAGCTAATAGAATAATTTTAAATAAAATATGTAATTTTAAATACAATGTCAATATAAATGTGATAAGCAATAATGCAGATAATATCATGGAAAAATAATCTAACATTACTGAAATTATTGATACACATATGCCTGGAGCATCAGGGATTACTTTTAATAATTGTTTTAATTGTAATATTCACTTCCGTAATAATAAAATTTAATAATAATAATAATAAAATAAATATAATAATAAATAATATAATAACGTAATAATAAAAAGGCGGAAAGACCCTATGGGGTCGATAGCCTAATAAAGATTGTTTATATATAAAATTTTAATTTTTTTGTATTATATTTTATAAACAATTTGTCTGCCGTAAAGTATCCTAGGTAACCATTATGTCGATATTTTACTATGATTTAATAAAATATTATTATTAACTGCGTGCATAATAAACAACCGTCGCTATGGTAACCCTTCATTTCCATCCATCGCCTCACCAAGAGTACCATGTTCAAGGACATGTTTCATGCCTTAATATGAACCGTGGATCAAACCAAGCGTTTGATTACCAAATTTAAAGTACATTGAGCAGAATATAGAGTACCATGTTTAAAGACATTTTTCTTGCCTTTACCTGAACGGCCTCAACAAGTAAAAAGATGATTCCAGTAGAAAAATACGTGCTCTTTCCAGTGGTCTAAAATAAATAGAATTCGACGGGACTTTTTTGTATATTTGGCCCTGAAAATAAGTAAAATTTGCCTTACGCATTTAACACCATGTTTGTGGGCAAATATTTGCACAAGAATGTGGGCTATTGATCTGATATTCCAGCAGTACAATGTCCTATAGTTGATATGTAAATAGGTAAAAAAATCACTTATCAACTATTTTGGTTTATGAGTTACATGCTGCCAAAGTATAGCATAAACATCGCACATTGTGAGTTTTAGCCCACTTTGAGACTAAATTGGTATTGGTGTATTGCTTCCTGAGTGTTGGTACAATTTTTTTCGTATTCATCAGCAAAAGTTGATTTAAGGAGTTGAATTTCAGCTGCATAGCTAATCTAGATGAGCAGTGGAAACACGTGGAACTGTGAAAAATTCTCGTAGCAGACGCTTCGAGTTTAAAGTTTTCTCCACGGGAAACGCTGCAGTGACTCAGATATTTGATATCTGGAGCTAAAACTTTACTGAAGTTCCTTTCAAACACACATACACATCAATATTAATTTTCATCAAAATTGAAGGTGGTCGAGCGGTGAACACTGGTCTAGTTGACATGCAATGACTAAAATTAAAAAAATACAAATAGTCAGTCCAATTCGTGCAAATTTGAAAATATATGCGTATCAAATCCTGCCTCTAATGATATACGCTGAACGATGATTGATGCTTGGTGTAATTTAGTTTACAAATTTAAAATCCGGCTGAATGTATGGTTATTTATTTTAATCAATGTGTGAACAGGACGGTTAATAGATGATACGCTCCGATATTAGATTAACCGCTTGTAGTTCTTATCTTGAAAGGATGTTCCGCATGGTGAATCGGCCCGTGTGGAGATGCAATCTCTAATTAATTTACTAAACGCTATCTTCTATTAATCACCCGGGACACATGCGCAGCCGAAAAGTTTGACGGCTATTTACACACCATCCGTGTGATAATTTACGACGCCCCAAAGAAGGTTAACCATAATTTTTACATCACTGCCTATTGCATTAGGTATGAATGGGTGTATAATGGGGCTTCCTCTTCGATTGAGGCCGGAATGTGTGAGGCGATGCATATTTCAGATTTATTAACGCGGTTTTGATGTAATTTACACGCGCCGGTGGATATTAATCGATTCCGCCGTGAATAAATCCGACTTTCATCGGACGTTGCCCACATGAATACAAACACAATGCGCTCGTCTTTTTGTATCGGACGGGAGAAAAAGACGGGCGGCGGAGGTCACGAAAGTGATCTGCATGCTTACGGGACAGACGGACACCTGGATAACACCTGCGTAGTTCAACAGAAATCACAGCTATTAGCGCTTGCAGGTGTCGATGCATTAAAGTATATAAAATGTGGGCTAACTGCTATCTACCTTTTCCAGAAATAATACCCGTAATTTACGGTCAGTGCCAATCCTCAACTAGGTTTCGTTCCGAATGCGAGCTGCCGCCTCGCCGGGGCTGCATTTTTTAGCCCCACCGGCGGCTCGTTTCCTCAAAAGACCGGCGCTATTTGCCGGCCGGGTTATAATTAAAGTGGCCTTTTTATGGGAATTCACAAATAACGTCATTAAAGGGAAACGACTTTAAGCACCGCTAAATGTTTGTTTATTTTGCCTTTCGCGGACGTAAATATGTTCACCTACCACTTGCCCACACTTTGCGTGAACATGCAGCCCATAACAGTGTGTACTTTGAATGGTGAGCCCGTAAAGGGATTACTTAATGATGACGGTAATGCTTTTCGACATCTATTTTCTAGAATTGCTCCAACAACTTGAGAATAACGCCTCGGCTGCACCACATTTCCCATTAGCCCCACATAGATTGAGAGATCGGGTCTTTGAAGCTCTTCGTCTCGATTCAACACAGTTTCTTTTAAATAGTTAAACATAAATTAAGGGGTTTAGAACTGAACGTCTTTTGGCAAATTAAAAGACGGAGAACTCTGATATTGACAAAAATACTATTCTATTACCTGCACTTGATTTCATCGATGGTGATATTCGTCTTATAATAAGATGTAGATATGTTTATTTTCAATTAGTTAATTTATCCATTTTCTGTTAATTTATGACTTTTTGTACTAATTTTATAGTCCGTATACAAACATTGCAAACGCAGTATAAAAGTGCCTAATTTAAATATAGCCAAGGTTAATTTTTTATTTTAAATTTCATGATACTAGATTATGTGACATATTATTTTACATAAACAATATAATTTGTATAAAATCTTACAATAATGGATTATTTTCGTGCCGATTTTGACTCGCTATCCTGTTTGAAAATTGAAAAATTGTGAAACACCACAACCACTGTTTTTTTTTTTAATAAATTTAATCACATCTTTTGGTTTATAATCTTCCATAAGTATTCGTTGTTCTGAATTCGAATATCTTCTATTTGAAAATTGAAAACCTGTGAAACATTATAACCACCGTTATACCGATTTGGTTTATAATCTTCCATAAATATTCACTGTTCTGAATTCGAATATCTTCTGTTTGAAAATTGTAAATTTGTGAAACATTATAACCACTGTTTTTTCAATTAATTTAATCACATCATTTGGTTTATAATCTTCCATAAGTATTCGTTGTTCTGAATGCGAATATCTTCTGTATGAAAATTGAAAATTTGTGAAACATTATAACCACTGTTTTTTTTTCAATTAATTTAATCACATTTTTGGGTTTACAATTTTCCATAAGTATTCGTTGTTCTGAATGCGAATATCTTCTGTTTGAAAATTGAAAACGTGTGAAACATAATAAGCACCGTTTTTTCAATTAATTTAATCACATCTTTTGGTTTATAATCTTTCATAAGTATTTGTTGTTCTGAATGCGAATATCTTCTGTATGAAAATTGAAAATTTGTAAAACATTATAACCACTGTTTTTTTTCAATTAATTTAATCACATTTTTGGGTTTACAATTTTCCATAAGTATTCGTTGCTCTGAATACGAATATCTTTAAAAAAATAACATTTGATAAAAGCTAAACGAGAGAACTGTCAATATATCTCTTACTTTGAGTAAAATTTCTTAAAACTATCTACAATTGTTGAAAAATTTAAGATCGTTTCAGTACTGTTTACAAAATTTTCAAAAACATCAACGTATGATAAATGCTCAAACATTGAAGTCAAGTTTTCTTATAAATTCTTCCATTTTGAGAGGAAACTAGAAAAAAAAACGTATACATAATCAGCAAAATTTTGTGAAAATATTTACCTGGAATATATGTCAAAAATTCTACTACAAAAGAACGTATTAAATAAATATAAATTATTGAACATTTTAGAGCTAAAAGTTAAGTAAGTAGTTGAAATTAAGTACACTTAAAATATTAATATTTATTGTATAATTGTTAATATTAATAATAAATATTTTATATTTTGTTAAACTAATGTTAAAACTATCATCCAATTATTCAAAAAAATAAATGAATAAAATAGTAATATTTATTGTATAATTGTTTATATTAATAATAAATAATTTATATTTTGAGAAATTGATGACACAAATTGATTGACAAATTTACATTTTTATGTAAATGTACTTAAGGGACTCATAATGTGGGAAATTTTCATTAAATCTTGGATCCATCAGTAGTATAGTATTGAATATTAAATTTTATAATATTTTCGAATTTGGAAAATTTTAAATTGCAAAAGAAAATTTGCAAGAAAACAAAACCATAAAGTGAATGATTTGAATGAAAAGATTTGTAAGAATTTTAAAGAAAATCAACTATATAACTAGAAAATTAACTGGAATATCACTATTTTAATTATGTTTTTTCATTAAATTAATAAATGGGTAAACTTAGAATTATTAAATAATGCAAAATTCTGAGGAATATTCAAATTTTTGCATTTTCTAATAATTCCAAGTATGCCTACTTATTAATTGTGTGAAATTTAAACATGATTAAAATAGTGATAGTTTCTTTAAAATTCGTACAAATCTTCTAATAATATCTTTCACTTTCTTGTTTTTTTTCTTATCATTAGATTTTCCGGGAATGTCTTCTGATTCATATAGTAATATATTTTTTTTCAAAAACAGTGGCATATGAAATAAAAAAATTGCGCAATGTTATTAAGCACACTTAATACTGCGTGAAATTAAAAAAAAAACAGAAAATGTTCCATCTCTAGTTATTCCGGAATTTTAATCTGAAACTTTATTAGCAATATTGTAGCATGTATACATTTCACAATTTTTAGAATTGATTTTTTAACATACATTTGGAAGTGTAGTGATATTGATATTGATAGTAATGTTTTAAAATTCGAATTTTGTCGTAATTATCTTGAGCATGATTTAAAAACCTCCTTAAAATTTTTTTAAAAAAATTAAACAAATACTTAGTAATATTGAAAAAATATCAAGACCCGTTCTTCTCGTTGATTCTTTTTTTAATTGTCCAAGTATTTTATTAGGAATTTTTCAAAAATTGTAAAAAATCTCTGTTTTCGTAAGTTTCCTCACCTTTACTTGAGCATTTAAAAAAAATGACAAATAATGTTAAAAAGGACATGTAGTTTCAGTTTGTTTTTTAGTTTGATTATATTTTTTTAATTTCTCCAGATTTGTTGT
Source organism: Othius punctulatus (assembly GCA_951805005.1). NCBI lineage: Eukaryota > Metazoa > Arthropoda > Insecta > Coleoptera > Staphylinidae > Othius > Othius punctulatus. The sequence continues at coordinate 94,070,624 of OX638138.1, forward strand.
AAGTTTCGTGCAATTTCCTGAAAATATGATGAATATTCTGAAACTATTTTTTACAGATATTGTAGGTTATCCTCTCTCTCTCTCCAATCTCTGTAGCCTTATTTTCCAGGGCATTTGTTTAAAAATTGCCTATTTCTTAATTACAGTGTTTAAAAAAAATCATAAGTCCTTTACTTAGCAACGGTAAAAAATATCAAGACATTCCTGTTTCTTAAATTGTCAAGTACTTTTCTTCTAATTTTAAATATGCATAATAGCATGTACAATAAAATATGGTTATATTTTTTGCGATTTAAAAACTTTATCTTTGCGCATTAATTTCCTGCCATTTTCTAGTATTTAATGCATTTTAAAGCAATTTTTTGTGCCTTTCGAAACGAATTTGTTTCACTTTTTCAAAGATTATTTTTCCGGGATTATTATTATTGCAAATTGTTTTGGGATTGTCAACTAAAGTGATAAATTTAGTTTATGGTAGGTACAGTCGTCATTCTATGTGATGTAGTCTGGTTTATAATATTTATCAATTTATTGGGATAAAAAATGCACAAAAATATATTACTATTATTTTCATCTGATGTTTCATCTCTCTTCTTTATGTACTCTCTTTCGTTTCCCCATATTTCCTAAATATTTCTATTTCTGTATTATCTTCCACTTTGCTTTCATTTTTTCTGAAATCATTCCACTCTGTACGTGATTTCCTCTCTTTCTTTTCTCCACATTTCTCCTTTATCTCCTCTTTCTATTCTAATCTTTGCACTCCCTTCTTGATTTCGTTTCTTTCATTTTCCATTTCCTTCTTCTTTCCATTTTTGCTGTAATCTTTCCACTTTGTATTTGATTTTATTTCTTTCTTTTCCCCACATTTCCTCAGTCTTTCCATCTTATCTTCTTATCTTTCCAAGCTGTTCTTGATTTCATTTCATTATTTTTCCCCCATGTCCTCCCCCATGAACAAATGACTCCTTTTCTTACTCTCTTTTACTGTTTCCATTATTTTCTGCAACCTTGCACTGTGGTCACATTTCTTCCTCATCTCCACTTTCTCTCCTAATCTTTCCACTCCTTTCTTGATTTCGTTTCTTTTGTTTTCCCCACATTCCCTCCTTCTTTCCATTTTTTCTGTAATATTTTCACTCTGTACTTGATTTCATCTCTTTCTTTTTCCCACATTTCCGAATTATTTCCATTTTATCTTCATATCTTTCTAAGCTGTTCTTGATTTCATTCCATTTTTCCCCCATGTCCTTCCCCCATTAATGAATTACTCCTACTCTAACTCTCTCTTACTGTTACTCTTACTTCTCCTTCTTTTTTTTAAAATCTAGCCACTCTGTACATGATTCCATCTCTATCTTTTCCCGACATTTCCCGATTCTTTCCATTTTATCTTCTTATCTTTCCACCCTATTCTTGATTTATTTCCATTATTTTTTCCCTTGTCCTCCTCCCAATAACAAATTACTCCTTCTCTTACTCTTTCTATTACTGTTACTCTTATTCATTCTTCTTTCCATTTTTGTTACATATTTACATTGTGTTCTTGATTTAATCTCTTTCAATTTCCTACACTTCCTTCTTTCAATTTTCTCTTCTAATATTTTCACTTTGCTCTTGATTTCTGCCCATCATTTTCTCACATTTTCTTCTTCTTTACTAGTTCATACCTCAGTACCTTTTCCAGTTTTTTATTTCTATATTGTTCTACATAATGAAACCTTTCCACTCTGTTCTTGATTTCATCTCTTCCGATTTCTTACATTTCCTACTTTCAATGTTCTCTTCTAATATTTCCACTTTGTTCTGGATTTCTTCCCATCGTTTTCTCACAATTTCTTCTTATTTCGTATTTCATACCTCGGTTCCTTTTCTTCTTCTTTTATTTCCATTTTATTCTGCCACATATAATAGTAGATATGATAAGCTAAAGATTAATGAACATCATTTTGAAATCAAAATTTTTAGGACAAAATCTTAATTCAAAAATGTTAAAAAAAATCGTAAAACCGGCTCGTTTACTCGTATCATATGCATTTTCATTGTTTTGTTTTTGTTATTTGTCTATTACCAGAGAATTCGTTGAATGAAATATTCTGTTTCTATAAAAATATGCTGTTTTCGATTATCTGTATTCCCCATGTTAATGTTAATAGATATTTAGAATATCATAGATATACAAGGTGTCCTACAACTTCGTTTTATAAATCTAGAAGCATCCTAAGATAGGCAAAATTATATGATTTTTTTCTAATTGCTTTTGTTTCCAAAGTATAGAACCTTAAAGTACTACTTCGCAAATCAGTTTTGTTAGTAACATTTCTACTAGAGTAGACTTTGATATTTTGCGACGATTTACCCACTATCAATACACATGTTCACAAATAATTCCAATCATCTGAGTAAACACAGGGCCGTAGAAACAGGGGTTAATCCATGGTTATTGCTACATAAAAACTTTGAGGTTAGGATTTTTTAAAATTATATACCATTTTTCGGTGAATTAGCTTTATTGTCATAAAAAAGTTTACTTCTTGAACTTCGAAAAAATTAAGCATTTCGGAGATATTGGAGGTTAAACTAGGCAGAACACATACAATAATAAAAAAAAATCAATTCTAATAATAATGTAATGTGCATAGAAACATTCCATAATTGTTTAATAATACTAATTGACATTAGAATAAAACTGTTTAGTACTCTGTTTAAGAAAAGAAGAATTTTGAGTGTTTTTCTTTAAAATGTAAAAATCTTTTCTTGAATAAGTATGAAAAATTACACCAACAGTACGGATATGATTTTGATGCAGGATGATAACCAAGAAAAGACTGTACACCACAAGATTCAGCAAAAATTTGTTATTATTTTGTGTTCTGCCTAGTTTAATCTCGAAAATCTCAGAAACGCTCCATATTTTCGGAGTTCAAGAAGTATACGTTTTTTTGATGACAATAAAGCAAAGTAACCGAAAAATGGTTTATGATTTAAAAAAATCCTAACCTCCAAGTTTTTATGTAGCAATAACCATAAAATAACCCCTGCTTTTACGGCATTGTATTTTCTCAGATGATTGTAATTATTTATGAAAATGTGTATTAATAGTGGGTGATTAATATCAGATTTTCAAGTCTACTCTAGTAGATATGTTAATAAGAGAACTGATTTGCTAAGTAACACTTTAAGGTCCTATATTTTGGAAACAAAAGCGATTTGAAAAATAATTATTCACATTTTTATTTAATTTTGCCTCTCTTAGCATGCTGCTAAATTTATGTCACGAAGTATATCTAGAAATATAAATTTGCTGATTACTATTTTTTGTACAAAAATATGTTGTTTTGGATTATCTTTATCTACTTAATATCTTAATAGATATCTAGAAATATAAATTTGTTAATTGCTAATTTTTGCGCAACAATATGTTGTTTTGGATTATCTTTATCTATATGTTAATTTATACCCAGAAATATCAGTTTCCTAATTGCTAATTTTTGTACAAAAATATGTAGTTTTGAATTATCTGTATATACAGGGTTATTCAATTTCGATTACCATTTTGGGGATATCGGAAACGGTAAGAGATACGAAGTCGGTTAAATTGGGGCAAAGTTGCGTAATTATATGGGGAAGAATATTCAATAAAGATAATTAAAAAAAAGTCAATGATTGTGAGATTTAAAAAAAATGAAATTTTGCTAAATCTTATTTATTTTTTCGTGTAGTTACTTAAAGAGATATTCAAAAAATATAAATACATCTTCATTGCCACTTTTTCTCATCTACAACATGGGAAATTTAGATTTTGGATCAGACGTTTCGTGTGAGTGCAACCGTCATTAAGTAAAAAATTTAAATATGGACCTGCAAGTTTTATTTTTATTTTGAGTTATACTCGTCTATACTGTTACAATTATGTGCAACACTTGAGGTTTTAATAACGTTTTAATATGAAAATAAAATAAAATTTACTATTAGCACTAAACTGGATTTAAAAAATAAAAATATAAACTAGAGTGCCATGAAAACAGTTTAAATTTGGGTTTAATATAACCCTGTATATGTTATTGGATATTATAAAAATCTCTATATGCAAATTACCTTCACGTGTGTTTCTTCATTTTGAAACTTGTGCAGCATTTATTGAATTGCGAAAATAACTGCACAATAAGGAATTGCGTTGCAAGGGGATTTCCGTGCATTAATGTTTCGTCACGTTCGTACGCCTTATCAATGCTTTTGATTTTTGTTGCGAATTTTCGGGCCAGATGCGCTGACGGTGTCTTTGTGGAAATTAACAGCCGCGTTTACAAAAAGCAAAGGCGACAATGGCGCCACGTTAATCTCCCGCCGTAATTGATACAAATGATTCAGCCGCATTTGATGTTTGGCGAAGAACTGCACGAATCGTCGAAATGCAGCGGCGGACCGAGATTAATAACGTCTTATGTTTACACGCGTAAATATATGTCAGCATGTGTATTTGTAATGTAGCGCGGGAACGGATAGTCGCCGCAATGGATGTCCGTCATAAGTTCCCTTTTCACAGCATCCTGACATCCTGACGACGTGTATTCAAATTATGCGACGAGTTACCTGTCGATAAGGAAAACCCGGCCGAGCACCGATCGGATGTGTGAAAATCAAACACATTCCGAGATAAAATCGAGCCGGATGCTGAAAAATGACCATCCATCAACAACACCTGGCCGAAACGTAATTCAAACATGCTTCTACGAGAGTGTGTGTGTGTGTGTGTGTGCGAGGATCCTTCTGCACGCCCACGTGCGGTTTAATTGAAAGGAAATTTCTTTTGATTCTGATATTCAAATTTATACACGTCAACTTTTTGTATCCCTTATAAATAGATTTGATGTAAAGCCAGGAATATTAGGTGCAACATTTAGAATCGCAGGCTGCACTCACATTAACTCCGCGCTTAATTAAATACGGACGCGCGCTTTTTTATTATTGCATTTCGGCATTATTTCCGCGGTTTTGCATGTTTCGCGCTCCTCACTTGCGAAAGTATAAAATATGCGCACATGCGGTTGCGGGTAAGCGTGGAAGAGTAATTTTCCTGTCCAGTTGGTGAGCACAAGTGCGATCGCTTGGAGGAAAAAAAGAAAAAAAAAAGGCCGGACAAAAAAGCAGGCACATAAATTGAAACATGTAGCCTGCACGTTAATGGAAGAAGTCGAGAATAGTTGACCAGTGTTGACGTCAAGTGACCACATGTGTGATTGTTAAGATGTTGACCAGCTGCCGCGGCAATTACTATTTTGAGGTGTTGGTGTATGGAAAAGTGTGAGCGTCCTGAAGTGTCCTGCTTGGGTTTCTGACGATGCTGCAGGCCCGTTTCCCGTTTAAACGATAACTTTTGAGCGCCTGTTTGATATACATTATCACTGTCAATTCTGTATCAAAGGACGCGCGCCACATGCGACGCATTCCGCCACCAAGTGTGATGAAATTCGCATTTATTTTCGTTGCTCGCTCATTTTTAAGCATATGATATCCTCAATTTTTGGCGAAAACACCGAAATGATCGATCCTCGCGCGGGAATTCCCTTTGATGCGTCTTACAATTGCAATGAATATTAATTGCAAGATTATTCAGGAATGCAACCAAAGCTATTCATTTAACATTCCCGATATTAGAATATATTGCATTTCTGCGCGGTATTTATGGACTATATAAGGTTTAACCACCGAGCTTGGTAGTAATTTCCTTGCGAAACAAACGATCCGTGTCATTCATGCGCAAATATGTGTGTTTAATCTATTGTGGACTTATACGTTATACCATAAATCGCATTCTTATCGATTAACAATGCAGCCGAGTCTAAGTATTATGTAAAACAATCGTTGATAATAGGCGCCAGAGTGGCCGCATATACGCCTTCACTCTGACATTATTATTGGTGACATCTTAATATTGTAGGTGATGTTGGCCAACGGCAACGAGCCCGCCTGAGTCACGCATTTGAGTTTGTTCTTATTAATATTTGTCTTACCCACGCCGGCCCACGCTCACACTTTTATGGTGACAACAAATATTATTACTTTGATAAAATTATATCTCTGCGTTTCACCGTTTGCCTGCATCGCTCGGTGCAAACATTGCTACACATCCATATGATGGGCAAAACACACACCCAGTTCACATAAACATTTGCCTCACGCATTTTTGCGTTATCTCGGAGACGCAGATTACCATATGCATACAAACGATTAGTGCTAATATTTAACGCTGGAGGTGTGCTGTTTGTTTAAATATAAATGGAAAATGCCTTTATCTTAAAAAAAATGTTTGCTCACTCTTATAGATTGCAAATTAATCACACTTCATAAATGCCTCTGCGGACGCCTACACTTCCTAACCCAAAACAACAAAAGTAATTACTTTTACTCACAATCAGTTGAAAATATGTGCATTTATGCCTTTTAAAGCGGTCGGGAAGCGACTCATTGTATAATTTTATCTCCCGGCTAGCCGGGAATACATTTTCTCAGCTAGCAAGTGTCGCTTGCTAGCCGGGCTAGTGCACTGTCACTTTCATAAATCACAAAACTTTAAAGTAAACTAAGAACAGTATTTAGAACAAGGATTAGTTACGGTTACATTACTATTCTGATTAGTATTGACTGTTATTCGATTCGATTTCGATTCGATTCGAAATATTTGAAAAATGTCGAAAGAATTTTTTATTGACAAAATATTCGCATCTGTCAAAATGACCAATTTGTTATTTTACCTTAGCAACAATTTCAGTGATCTTATGGATGAAGTGATTTATTAAATTTTTATAAACCACGCTAGATTGTGAATAAAATAGTATACACACCTCGCGGGGAAGATCATTCCAGCCTCGTGCCTACAGTACGAGCTATATCGTGCAAAGAAGCACTTGGCTGTAATGATCCGTTTCCCCGCTCGGTATGTAATGTACTATTAAGATGTGTTTATTTTATGTGTTAATTGCAATTAATTCGGGAATTACAGCTAGCTTTAGATGTCTATTATCATTTTAAAAGTGTGATACAAAAGCAAATATTAAATATCTGGTGGGCAACACATGAATTTCTCCTATATGTACTAATAACTTAACATATGACGGGCTGCACATAACTTTCTCAGCTTTCTAATTTTTACGTAGTTTTGTCTAGGAAGCTCAAAACTAAAAAAAATCGTTCTTAAAATTCTATACAGTAATTATTGTGAACTTTATGTAACCATATTTTCCGACACGGTAGTAGAAAGTATTCTAAATTTGTTCGGAAGCAGTCATTATAAGACCTTCTGGATTCTGGATTCTGAATATACTTTGGAGGGTGACCTATTGGTCAGTGTACTTAGGGTATGGCCATTGTCCATTGTATCCATTGTTAGGCCCATTGTTAGAAGACTTTATTTTATCATTTAAAGGTCAGTTTTAAAGATTTCTGATTTGTTTTATTCAGTAACCTAAATTTGAACAAGGCAGGGTGGAAATGAAAAGGTAGTCATAAAAAATATATATATGGGACGTTCCACGTCAACCGGGATAAAGCTCTGTGCAATTCTTAAACTCAATTATTGGAAGTTCCAATTTTTTCACAGAGCTTAGAATAGCTATATTATTATTATTTTTTTTATTATTAACTGTTTTGAACTCTTATAATCTTTGCAAATTTGCTAAACCAAGACAAATATTCAATTACTATAAGTTAAAATTAGGTAACATAAACAAAATTTAAATAAAAACAGCAATTAGAAAACAATATATATATATATATATATATATATATATATATATATATATATATATATATATATATGTATTAATTTTGATAAAACTGAGAAAAAAAGTCAAATCAGAAGGCGGAAAGACTACACATGGGGTCGATAGCCTATAAAGATTATTTATATATAAGTCAAATCTTTATTATGTGGCAGACTACTGACTTTTTATGGTACAATTTTCGATTTTCAATTGAAAATGTCCAAGAATACTGCAAAAGTCAAAAGTCGAAATTTTTGTTTGTGAAATTGAACCAAAGTTGTACTTCCTCAGTATATTGTCACATAATTATATTTTTGTGAGACTTTTTTTAATATTGAACGTAAATTTAACTCATAATTTTTTTTTGTAAAACTGTTTCGAAAACTTCAAATGTTATAAATTATTAAATCAAGTCAAATATTCAATTACTATCAGTTAAAATAAGCTTATTATTATATTATTATTATTGTAAGCTAAATCTTTAGCAAAACTGCAATTAGAAAACAATGTATATTGTTTTTTTTTTGAAATTTTGATATAAGTGTGAAAATAATTCAAAGCTTTATTATGTGGTGTGCTACTGACATTTTATGGGACAATTTTCGATTTACAATTTAAAATGTCCAAGAATACTGCAAAAGTCGAAATTATGTTGGTGCAACTGAACAAAATTTCCACTTCATCAATATTATCAGATAAATATATGTTTGTGGGACGTTCTTTAAATATTTAACGTAAATATTACATATGATTAATTTTGTTTTGTAAAACTGTTTTGTAAAAAGTTTTGTTACATTTTGACAAAACTATGAAAATAAATCAAATCTTTGTTATGTGGCATGCTACTGACTTTTTATGGGATAATTTTCGATTTACAATTGAAAATATCCAAGAATACTGCAAAAGTCGGAAATTTTGTTTGTGAAACTGAGCCAAATTTATAGTTACAGTTTCACAAAAATTTCTACTTTTGCAGTATTCTTAGACATTTTCAATAAAATATTTTGAAACCGTGAATACTTGTTCTTGATATAATTTTTTTTAGATAACTACAAAACAAACGTTATATTTCTTAAAGTTTCAAAACTTCCCATGAATGTAAGTAAATGTCAACAAAAAATACAAGAATAGTTAAAATATTGACAGAAACAATTGAAAGTTTGTCAGAGCCATGGAAAAAATGATAGTTATTATATAATTTTGACATTACATTTTAGAATTGAAACAGTTTTTGGTAGAAATTATAGAAAGTTTGATATAATAATTATAATTGTAACAGAAATAATATAAATGTTGGTATAAGTAAATGAAATGTTGACAGAATAATTAAAATATTGACAGAAATAATTGAAATTCTTCATAAAAATAATTACAATATTCTTAAAAGAGAGAAATTTCAGTAAGTACCTAATCGTGCAAATTTTGACATTGCTGCTGAAAATAACTGTAAGAATAAATTAAATTTTTGAACAAATTGTTAAAATATTACAGAAAAATTGAAATTATTGTTAAAATATTTGCATTTTTGACAGAAATAATTGAAAATGTGTCTGTTTATATGATAGTACTCAATAATTCAATAAATTTTGGACAGATAAATTCGTTCGAAATAATAAAAAATTGACAGTATTACATAGTATTATATTAATTATGACAATAAGTAATCTTAGAAAATTTTGATACTACAGCTGAAAATGTTGGTAAGAACAAATGAGTTTTTACAAAAATTGTTGAAATATCTTTCAGAGCAATTGAAATTTTGATAAAAATAATTGAAATTTTAACAGAAATAATTCAAAATAAAATAGATATTCAAAAGTATCAATTTCTAAGAGTTAATGAGTACTGTCATATTGAAACACTCGTTTCTATTTAAGACATTGCTGTTGAAAATTATTGTAAGAATAAGAAAATAGTTTAAAAAATTCACAGAAAAGCTGAATTTTTGGATTTATATAATTGAATTTACGAGCAAAAAAAGAAAATTTGTTAATAAGTGTTTTCATATAAGTACTCATTAAATTTTTGACATAATCATAGAAATTTTGGCAAAACAACTGAAATTTCGCCAAAATTAATTGAAATTTTGTCCGAAATAATAAAAAAATTGACAGTATTACATATTGTACCTATTAATTATTATTAGAGATTTTGACACTACAGCTAAAAATGTTTGTAAGAATAAATGATTTTTTTACAAAAATTGTTGAAATTTCACTGAACAATTGAAATTTTGATAAAACTAATTGAAATTTTGAAAGAAATGATTGAAAATTTGGGAATAAGTCTTTACGTTATACGTTACACTGTATACCTCTTTTTTCATGACTTGTGTAAACCTATTGGTAACATAAATAAAGATTATTGTTATTATTATTATTATTAATATGTTAATATGACAGTATCTATTAAATCGTTGACAGATTCATTGAATTTTTGGCACACCAAATTGAAAATTTGTCAGAACAATTGCAATTTTGGTAGAAAAAATCGAAATTTTGTTATAAATAATAAAAAAATTACACAAATTATTTAAATTATGATAGCACGTATCATTGAAATTTTAATAGCACCATAGCAAGTTTTGGTAAGAATAATTTAATTATTTTTAAATTACTTGTATTTTTTTTTCAAAATTTCAAAATAAAACAAATTTTGACAAAAACAATTGACAATTTTGTCGTAAGAAGATTAAGAAGAGTAAGAGTAATAAGCATCTTTATAAGGCACTATTCCATATTTTTTTGGCAGAATCATTTCAAATTTTGGCACAATAAATTAAAAATGTGTCAGAACAGTAGAAATTCTGGTACAAATACTTGAATACTTTAGTACTTGATAAACTTCTGGCAAAAAATACTTTATATTCTTGACTTCTCACACTTATCTTTGATTTATGAGAGTGAGATGTAAGTATGTAGGTACTTAATATGAAATTAAAATAAAAGAGTAAAGATCAGTTTAAAAGATTTTCGAATTGTTTGATTTTTTTTTAGTTACTTAAATTGGGGTGGAAGAGCAGGGTAAAAAAGGAGTATTTGCTGTATTTATTTTTTCCTACTTATCGAAAGCATTTGCTATTCCCATTTCAACGATACATAAAAACATCTTTGCTATTACAAAATAGTAAGTTTTAAACATTAAGTAATAATCATCTCATGTTAATGATTTGTGGGTTTTTGAATTTGCTGCTACGATTTCAATAACTATATATTTTTTTTGTAAACCTGATATTTTCGTAATATTTGCAAACAAATATGTAAAATTCATCCAATTAACTACCACTTTTGATTTATGGATATTGCTATTTTTCTTAGATGCTTAAATATGACTTTTGAAGTCAATCATTTAAGCCGTCTGGACACTCAGACAGACACATGGAACTTCAAAAACTGTATTTTTCAAAAAGTATAATTGGAAAACGGATATTTCTGTAATACGAATATGTGATATGAATTATTATTAATTCTGGAATTAAGGAGGATGTGAAAGTGGAGGAAGTGGCGTGGAGGAAGTGACGAAAATGGATAATGATGGAAACAACGAAATCTAAGGATATTATTGTAATAACAATTGTTTCCTAGGTAACTGAACCATGGTCAAGGTGATCCACGATCGTACAACTGGGCCTTTATTACCTGAACTCTTGATCTTCACATCTTCATCAATTGATCTCTTGATCATCATTTCTTCATAAAGAGCTCTCCGGATTTTCATCTCTCCATGAATTCCATCTTTTCATAAATATTTTTTTTACCTTCAACTCTTCAATAATCGTTCTCTTGATCTTGATATCTTCATCAATTGACCTCTTGATATCAGGAATTGCGACGCATTGGGCTTCTTCAAGAAGTCAACTGTACAAATTTATGCCCAGCTGCTTTTAAAGAGTGTGCAGCAGAAAAGCTGAAGAAATCGTAATGAGAGTGTAGAGAGTTTAATAAATACTATAAATAAAACACTATATGCGAAACACGAAAAACTGATGTTTCAGTTTTCTAGAACCCTTTACAAAATGTTGGACATTTTTGCACATTCCTATTCTGTATAGAATTTAACTCTGCCACATTTAAACTTACGCTATGTGTATTAAGATAAGGTGCTTATGGTAAGGGTTCAATTTAAATCATCCTGTATATTGAGCGTAGAAGGATCCAGTAAAAAATTGTGATGATTGTAGTCCAAAAATTATCATGGCAATAACATCATTATCTGATGTTATTCTTTATAAGGGAGAGGGCTAAACTTTTGATCCCCGGCATAAGAGCAAACACGGCTCTGCTTGTTGCAATTAATTAATAATTTATAAAGATTTCGATGTTAAAAATACTTGAAATAATTCGTTATTCATGAGTACGATTGCAGCGGTAAAAACAATCTGATTTCGTGTGTTTCACAATTCCTGGTGTGTAATGACTAATCTATCATTTATCTATAGACTAGCTCAGTACCTTAGCACCAAAATTAGGTCACGCCAAGTGTACAAATCAGACGGGTACACTCTTGACTCTAGGCTATGCTATTTCTCCGAAACATGCCGTCTCATTTAGCTGCAAACACTTGCGGAGATTACAGTCTGGAAATGTATATTAAATTATCGGAGATAATCTCGGATCTACTCAGGTGGTGTTTACAACTCACACCTGTGTTGCAGGTGCGGGAAGGGCCACAGGTCACTCTAAGTGCGAGCGAACTTAGAAAGCCCCGCGTTCCATTCACTTTATCATCTGAAGAGGTATTAATCTCGAGTATCTACAGAGTACGTTGCATCCAATCGCACTTGAATTATTGATGTGGGCGTCCGCGCAACGAAAAGACCACCGATAAATTAGTCGGTCGCGACGTGTAATTGAAGGAGATGTTACCTACATTTTGCCGCACTTGTAATTACCTGCGGATTCCGAGGTGATTGACATTTTAATTTGCGAGTTGCATTCGTATCGTCGCCGGTCACGTTCTGAATTTATAAATACGCTCAAACTGGAAATAATTTATCGACTGCTTTCGATACACACTTACCAAATGGGATCCAGATGGCCATAGTTCCAGCGATTTGGTCATTAATAAGTTTTTAATTAGAGCGAAAAACCGCAAATATAGCTGTATTATAAATAGTTTGAACATGTGCGAGCGTCTTAATTTTATTTGCATAAATCCGCGAACTAAATAAATCAGGCGCAATAATGTATCTTACCTGAACCGAGTTCAAATTCCATTTGCGGCGTAATTTATGGCTTCATAAAGATCGCCGCGCTAATTGTAATTGGGTGTTGAATTACGTTTGTAAATTATGATGAAAGCGTGTACACAGACATTGTAATTTACGTACAATGGGAATAAAATAGCTGCCCAGCTTCCTGGGCATAAATCAAGCGGAAATTCTGTGTTTATTATATCAAGTAATTATTCTCATCAGATTAGAATTCCATGAACACCTGGAAATGTTGGGTTTAAGCAAAGTTTGATTGCACTTGTGGATTTGTATTTATGGCTTATCGTTTTAATGATTATTACAGTGCTCAAGTACTGCTGATATTATCCATAGATAGTCTCTAGTAATTTAAGGCTTAAGTACGAAATATGTGTAGGTTGATAAAATTAGATGTTTTAATTTCTATTATATCAATATTAAATTATTCAATGGCGAATCACAATTGGTACTATGTATCTACCTACCATAATAAACATATTACAGAAAATATATAGGTATAATATTCTCAATGATCAACTTAATAATCAGAAATTTTATTATTGTATGAAATTATTATAGAAGGATGCAACACGTTCAAATATATCATATTCAATACAATGTACTCAATGGCAACAATGTCAATATATCAATCAATATATCAATATTAATATTTCTTAAGTTTAAGGTTTTATCCTTAAATAATGAAATAAATAAACAAATACCAGTAAGTACTTATTAAAACAACCTTAAATTTTAGTATTCATATTTATGAATACTAAAATAATCGTTGAACGTGTTGCATATTTCTATAATAGTTTGAGACAATAATAAAATTTCTGATTATTAAGTTGATCATTGAGAAAATTATACCTACATATTTCCATTGAAAATTGAAATCCTGCACCGGTCCGGCCGTGACATGGTCACCGAGTCGGTGTTATTGGCTTAATTGTACGGAAATTCCTAAGAGAAATTCTCACTTCCTGGCACCATTCGTCATTAGAGCGTAACGAGTTTTCATACCGGCACGATCAAAGGCAATTAACCTTTAAAATTCATGCTTTTTCAATAATAAATCGGTTACGTCAGATGAACTTTCTTCGGGGTAATTCTATACTTGAATGTATAAAATTCTGCCCAACAAAGCCCAAAGGTTAGAAATTGGTATATTTTATTTATTTATGTGTCGCATTAAACTTTACGAACAAGCAAAATACATAGACGAATTTGATACGAAGAAAATATACTTAAATACTTAAGAAAACGGCTATGCTGTATTTGTATTGTAGTCTGGTATTCGGACTGCCTCGGATTGTCTGTCATGTTATCGTTCATCCTCACATTTCGGTGAAGGTTATTATAATTTTGTTGTATTTGTTGTACATCCTTAATGAAGTATATTACTTCAGTACGACGAACAACAAATACAACAAAATTATAACAATTGTCTGTCATTTTATTCAATTATATATGTATTTGCACATTTTATTTATACAATTTACTTTTTTAAATATAATTTTATGTTATGTTAATATAATTAATATAATTATAATATGTTTACCTCATTGAGTATGTATTATGTCGTATTTACTCAGTTTGTATCTTCTAGCTTATATAGATTTTTTTGTTTATTTTGTTTTTTTTTTGTGATAATCGCTGGATAACCCCTTTTACGGATATACAAGGTGATTCAAATGTATGATCCAAACTTAAGGGTGGGATGTGGGATGCTATACGAAGCAAAAAATGTTAATAAACCTATGCCTTATTTCCAACCGCTATCTAGTTACAGAGGACATTTTCGTTTTTATCATGTTCTGTTAAATCAAGTCATAATAAAAAATAAGTCAAATAAATGCTAATTTGCTATGACGGAATTGGCATTTTAATATCACCAATTACACCTAAATGTTTGAACCCCACCTTTTGAATCACCCCGCATTTCAAATTTAATTAAAAACTGTCAAAATCTGCCAAATTTACAATTATAGTTGTCAAAATCTGTTAAATTTTTAACAACTTTTTAAATGGGTAAAACTCGCCATTGAGATAGATTTAAAATCTATAAAATTCAAAGCTTCTGGTGTGAAATCTGTCAATTTTTCAATAGATACTGCCTGAATCTGTTAAATTTTGTCAATTTTTGATATCCCAGTTTTAAAATATAAACATCTATCAGATTTTTAAGTGCCACAGTTTACATACGTCAAATTTCCAATTAAAATCGTCGAAATCTGTCAAATTTCCAAGTGCAACTGTCAAAATATGTCAAATTCTTAGCTTAAGCTGTAAAAACCTGTCAATTTTTTAATAGATGCTGCAAACATTTGTCTATTTTTGATGTCCCAGTGCCAAAATGTAAAAAGCTATCGGATCGCACCTTGAAAACAACACAAAACTTAACATTTTTCAGTAGAATTTGTTAAGTTTTGCTGTTTTTTTTGTCAAAAAAGATTACCATTAATATACTGCTGGTAGCACCACTGTGCTATAAATAATTTATTTTATGATTGTTTTAATTTATTTGTTAGCCATAAGGTTAAAAATAAATAAAATTATATAAAAAAACTGTCTTTTAACAATAACTTTTGCATAGAGTCACTTTGTCAAATATTTTTTTGTCTTGAAAATCTCTGAAAACTAAACCTTGTTAATATTGCAATTATGTTATTATATAAATTAAATATTGCCTATATTTTTGAAGTTACTAACTTTTGTTTCTTCTCACGATTGCAAAATCGTGTCAATAAGTTTCATGAGATTCATGTAAATTGTATACGGTTGTAAGTATGTCATGGTATTACCTTATATAACTAATAGGGAAATTTTATTTATTTATGTTTCTTCACTTCTTTACTTCCCACTCAGCAAATAACCAACTGTCGATGTCGATAGATCCGTATGAGAACATCGCTGCATCAAATTTACGGACCTATTAAAATTAAGTTCAAGTATTTTGTATATTGAATTAAAATAAAATAATTCTAAAATTTTCATTACGAAATTATTTTAATTTTCGAAAATTATTCTAGCAAATTTCAGCCATATACACACGTACTTATCTAGTCAAATTTATTAAATGCGATGGACTCTTATATGTAAAATTACAGCAATAATAGAAACTTACAACCATTTAATTTACCTACTAATATGACTTTTCTTTTACCTACACTCTGTAAAGAGTGTCTTACGCAAGTCGTTCGTTAAAAGTTTATTGGGTTCCAGATAAAATAAAAATTTGAAAAAATTCACACAAACAAGGTTGTCTGAAATCACTCATTTTGGGGATAGGTTTGTTTTACACTTTTTTGTTGAAAATTGTTGTCTATAGCCCCGTCGTATAAAAAATATGTCATTCTATTAAACAAAAATAATAATTTTGGCATTTTGAAGTGTACCTGTAAATAATTGAACTTATGAAATAGTTCTCCTAAAATGACAACCCATACGAATATTGCAATGATTGAACCATGCTTCTGCTACAATATGCAAAAGTATCTATCTCATTCATAAGAGAAATTTTTAAATCGTCTATTTGAAACAACAATTTCGGAAATTATTTATTTCCTCAAAAACTACTAAAGTTAAGTGATGTATATTCTTAATAAAATGTGTTCAGAATTAAACGAGCAATCTGCAGTTGTAAAAATGTACAGGGTGTTCTATTTAAAATAACAAAGTTGATGGCCACTTCCGGCAGAAGCGGAAGTGCTAGAAACATGTATATATTTTATTTTAGATCACGACGAACCATGTTTGGGAGATTTTTTGGGTGTTTTTTTTCAAATTTTTATATAGCAGGAACCCCATAAACTTTTAACCAACGACTTGCGTAAGACACCTTGTATTTATGAGTGCAACGATCACAGTAAATGACGACCCAGGTAAATCAAATTATCAAAATAAAATAAATTATTAAATAAATAGGAATTAATTATATTAAATAATAATTAATTAATTAATAATAAATTAGTAACACACACAATTTTCTGGTGTTTACTCAACCCCTGCGAATACCACTTTGGCCTGGCCAGCTGAGTGAAGACGGCGTGTGCAGTCCTTCGGCAGTAAATAGTTGGGGGTGCGTCTCCACATACATCAATGGCATCAAATTTTTGTAAATATGTAAAACATGCATTTCTCATTTTTATTTTTATTTTTTTAAATAATTATAGAACCGAAGATGGAATTTTAATGAGTATATATTAAATATTTGATTTTTTCTATTGATTGTCTATTGATTTGATCGTTACTTCGTAATATAATAAATATTAATTGATAAAATACATTTTAATTTTCTCTCACTTATATTACTTATATTAAATTATTTTAGATATTTAAATAATACACAGTTATGCAAATTATAAAAAAATAATTGTACAAAATTATTAACCGCACTCTCAACGTCCCTATTTGCATGAAAATACGTGTAAACCATTTGCATTGGAGTGAAAAAACGTATGAGTAATATATTCCAAATCTGGCAATGGGTAGCTTAACGATGATAAAACGCCATGAAATAATGGAAATCTGACGGCACGCTGAAAGCGACTCGGACGCCCATGAATAAAAATAATTTAAGCAGGTGTTGATATTTTAATATTAATAAACAGTTGCGAGACGGAGCCTTGTAACTATTATCTCGAAACGATTTTCGCACGTGCATAAATATAAATTGAAAATTTGCACTTAAATCGAATGGAATCCGAGTCAGGTGCGGCTATTTGTGCCGCTATAATATTATTAGAAACTATTTCAGCACATCTCGGCGATGAAAAAACGGATCAGGTGATGAATGTATCATTTAGTATACACGGATACAATAAATAGAAATGAATCTTGTTGCCGCGAGACTTAAAGTAATTGATATTTAGCTAATGTTGCGTGAAATGTATCTGAATCGGTGGTATTCCTGCAATTTAATATTTCCGCTAGTGCCGGCAATAAATCATGTGATAATTAATTTTGATTATCATTAGTAATGTAAAGAAACGATTTGTGTTTATTTAATCCGCGCGATTCTTGGCGTTTCCCGGATATAAACGTGTCATAATATGAAAATATGGTTTTAATATTTAGTAATTCATTACACACACAAAATATGTCATAAATCACCTATTGAATTGTACTCTGATTTTGCAAATTATCATAAAATTATTATTAGTTTAATAAGCATATTATAAAATTGTAATTTTATTACACTGCTGTCTATGGATACAAAATATTAATGAGTATTGATACGCCAATGTTTGGGACATTTCTATTAAAACTTGAGAAACATTGGGGAACTCTTAACGTAGTAATCTCAAGGACGAAGCATTGTAAATTAAGTTCGTAGTGAATATTAAAGCCCAACATATTTTCTAAACGGGTGGATTCGTTATTACAGATGTTTCCAGCAGAAATCAGAGTAAAATACCACTTAAATCCAAACAAAATGTCTTCTACGGTATGAAAAAAATTGGGAATTTAAAACTGTGTGACGTGCCTGAAGGGCAATCAGCGCGTTAGGCCGTGGAGCGAGTGGAGAGTCCCTTCGAAGCAGTGACGAGGGCCAGGCTCTCGGTTCAGAGAGTGGGGGGGTTAAAAAAGGCTCCACGTAATTTTAACCTCGTCGCTACTTCGTCGCAAAGGGTGGCTCCACCCTACCTGCGTGGGTGGACGGCAGACAGTCAGCGAAGTTCAGAAATCACGAACTGTCACAACGCTGACCATTTGGCGCCAACACCACCAGATTTAAATCTCGCAGTGAGAATAAAAAAACTGAAACTGAAATAAATGCCCGATCGAGAAAACGTGGGGGGAACAAAAAATAACAGGTGTGAATTTTGTAGTGTAAAATATCGGCGTTTATTCACACAAACGACGGACACCGTGTCTGCGCTCCTGAAATAAATACCTCCGCACGCAACCCTTTCACGCAGGGTTCACCCTATTCGGCCGAATATAGCGAGCTCCTGATCGCGCGATTCAAAGGGCCGACGGAGCGACTTTCTCTTACACAAGCGCAAAACACGTACGGCACGAAACACGTAATGCAACTTTTACACAAAAGAATAAACGATATGTCAATATGGAATTAAATAAAGGTCTGGCCCAATTGAGAACACAAAAAAATGCATCAATATCTATATCTATGTCTGGCCTGTGTTCCTGGTATGTCTTCGCTGGCGGCTGGCTTCAGCTCCGGAATGGCGGCGGTTTGCGTCGTGGACGCCTATCACTCGATTCCGGCCTCAGCGCAGGATGATCGCGGCCTCCAGCCAAGAACGGGTTGGCTGAGCTACTTAGCCCTTACCCCGTAACAAAACGCTCAGATGTTATGAGCGTTTGAATAGTTCCTTGCCCTGTACCTGGTGCCTCAATCCCCTCAAGGGTGGTTAACTGAGTCCCCGTTGATTATCCCGGAAACCGGATGGTGGTACACCTATTTCAACGGTTCTTCTAGCACCTCCGTACTGTACACAAGGTAGCTGAAGTCTGCCTCGATGGCGGCGCCTCGCCGGCGAATTTAAAAATCGCACACATGGGAAACGCGTCACCACAACAAAAAAGTGCGAGTACGGTTGTCTACAGTGCAGGTCTATACGCCAATTAATTATTAAAATGCAGTTTCTGCCAAAGACGTTTTCGGACCGTTACAAACCATGCCATGGAAGACTTAATCAGTAGTTTAAAATATATTTGCAAGTATAAAGGTTGTACACGTTTACTTGCTGCCTCTAACGTGATCGATCATGAAAGCAACTGCATCTTTCGTTTATACAATTGTTTGTTCTGTAAGGATTTTATTGGAAAAACCTATGACCAGTTCCAGAATCATCTAACCACAACTCACATAATTCATGAAGATAGAATACATTCAATTGGAACAGCTCCAAGTGCTATCAATGATCCATGCATCTTAAAAAAAACAACTTATTTTTTAATGTAAAATTGTCTCATCAGACGACAAAATGTTTATTTGATATAGGGTACAATGGTCCAAACCCATTCAATTATAACTTTTGGTACACTCTCAAAGCTTGTCGAAGAAATCAACCTCTAGAATATCTGTGTATTAAACTAAAATGTAGAGATTCAACCATTTTAACTGGTTTACGAGTACATATTAACTCTTCAGAAAATTATGAAACTTTGTTTCAAATTAATATTGAGCAAGTACAGAAATATACATAATTTCCCCACTTCGCTCAGTTTTTGAATAAACATTTATGCATTTTTAAGCGAAAATTTCCATATAATTTGTTAATAACTTTAGTAATTTTTTCCGATGTAGTTTATTACTGTAAGTTGATTGATGTGCATACAATTATACATAATTGTAACTGTTCTTTATTTTATTTTCAGTGAATGTATTAACTATCTGTCTGATTCAGTAATAGCTATTTCTGAATGCAATTAAATATATCCGTATTTAATAATTGCCGTACTTTGTGCCCAAACTCATTTCAGAAAAATTAAACTTACTTTTTTCGAAAAACAAAATCCTGAAGGGCTAGAAAAATTTACAAAGGGCTGACAAAACCCTTAAGCCTCAAAAGATGTTAATGAGCTAGATAAATAAAGATACCAACGATAGCTATTGTTGCTATTGTTGCTATTGCTGCTATTGCCCCATACGTTGGGTTCCAAAAACGTGTGACGTACCTGAAGGGCAATCAGCGCGTTAGGCCGTGGAGCGAGTGGAGGGTCCCTTCGAAGCAGTGACGAGGGCCAGGCTCTCGGTGTCAGAGAGTGGGGGGGTTAAAAAAGGCTCCACGTAATTTTAACCTCGTCGCTACTTCGTCGCAAAGGGAGGCTCCACCCTACCTGCGTGGGTTGACGGCAGACAGTCAGCGAAGTTCAGAAATCACGAACTGTCACAACGCTGACCGTTTGACGCCAACACCACCAGGTTTAAATCTCGCAGTGAGAATAGAAAACTGTAAAACTGTAACTGAAATAAACCGAATAGAAAACTGTAAAGAGAAAACGTGGGGGGAGCAAAAAATAACAGGTGTGAGTTTGGTATGGTAAGATGGCGTTTATTCACACAAATCAAGACGGACACCGTGTCCTGCGCTCCTGAAAACAAATACCTCCGAGCGCCACCCTTTCGCGCAGGGTTTACTCTATTCGGCCGAATAAAATAAGCTCCTAATCGCGCGATTGAAAGGGCAGAGGGAGCGACCTTTCTCGTACACTAGCGCAAAACACGTACGATACGAAACACGTCGACGCAATTTACACACAAAACAATAATCAGCAAAAATGGCTCAATCGAGCACACAAAAGGAATTATATTATTGGACCACCAGATTTAAATCTCGCAGTGAGAATAAGAAGTTGAACTGAAAGGAATGCCCGATCGAGAAAACGTGGGGGGAACAAAAATAACAGGTGTGAATTTTGTGGTGTAAAATATCTGCGTTTATTCACACAAAACACAGGACACCGTGCCTACGCTTCCTGAAATAAATACCTCCTCCCGCGACCTTATCACGCAGGGTTCCCCATATTCAGCCGAATATCGCGAACTCCTAATCGCGCGATTCAAAGGGCCGTCGGAGCGACGTTTTCTTACACAAGCGCAAAACACGTACGGCACGAAACACGTAGCACGTAACGCAAATTTTACACAAAAGAAAAAAACGATATATCAAATGAAATTAAAACGCAAATGCGAACAAAAAATATAAAAAGATTTGGCCTGCGTTCCTGGTCTGCGACTTCGCTGGCGGGCTGGACTTGACTCCTGGGCGTGCGGCGGCCGATAAGCGTCGGGAACGCCGATCTCTAGATTCCAGACCTCAGAGCAACTCTGGCAGGATGGTCGCTGCCCCTAGCCAACACCTGGCTGGCTGGGTTACTTAGCCCTTATCCCGAAAACGCTCGGATGTTGTGAGCGTATGGAGTTGAATCGTATAGTACCTTGCCTTGTACTTGGTGCCTCTATCCCCTCAAGGGTGGTTAAATGAGTTCCCGTTTTATATCCCGGAAACCGGATGGTGGTATACCAATTAAAACGGTGACCTCTGGCACTTCCGCACTATAGGAAAGGCAACTAGTTTCTGTCCTCATGGCGGCATCTCGCGACGATTTTTAAAACGTCGTCGAGACGTCACGTCCAAAAAAAAGTGTGAGTATGGTCGCCTACAGTGGAGGTCTGGCGCCAAATTAATTATTAAAAGGCAGTTTCCGTCGAAGGCGATACCGGATCGTTACAACTGTATAAGCAGGGATTAATTGGAAGAAATATTTTTTGTTTTTCTACGACAGTGGGTAAACTAAGTTATTACGAACTGTCCACAGTGCGCAAAGTGATACGTTTTAGCACAAGTAAAAAAATAACCTGCGTAAAAAAAGTTTTACACACAAATCATTCACTTGCAAATTAAAAAAAATATATACAGGGTCCGTCATTGCACCTCCCGCCTTCTATAGCTGAGTCACTAATTGAGTTAGGATTTTAATATTTTGTAGACTTTACTCGCATTCTGGGGTGTATTTCAGAAAAATATTTTTGATTATACAGGGTGTCCTGAAAAAGTGTGACGTCATCATGATGTATATTTTTAGATTGCATGGTATATTTTTTGTTGCTTATTTGGGTGTCCTCTATGGATGCCTACGTACCCATAAAACTTTATTGAAATCGGTTTAGTGATATTAGCACAAAAAAATAAAAACTGAAAACAAACAGTTTTGCACCATTGGTTAAAAAAATGAATAAGGGATAAAAATAGTGCCTCGTTAATAAAACCATACGAGGTACTCATTAAATAAGGTCTGACAGTTGCGTTAACCAAGTTTTATTCATATGCATTATACAGAGTGTCCAAAATTTAGTGTCAAACTTTTCAAATTTTAAAGCACTTTATTTTTTTAATTTTAAATTGGAATCCCAGTATATTTTTATGTAATTCCATGCGGAATTGAAAGACAAACATTTTGACTAATTACAACCCTATCTCAATTTCCCCTGTATATTGATGTGGCTGATACATGATGAAACTCCATGTTAATACAGGGTATCCAAGATAAGGATTTCGTTTTTATGTTTTCCTGAAGTTATTTGAAAAGGTATAAGAAAACCAAAGGCACTTTCTTATTGCCACATTTTTAGCTCTATAAGACAGAGTTTACATATTTTCAGTACAACGTTTCGTTTCAAAGAAACCATCATCAACTTTATTTTTTATATGGCCTGTAAAAAATGTACACCCTGTATTAGATAGCATTTTCTATTACGAATTAAACTATTATATCAAAGTATGGTTTCTAATGTTTTTATTCAGAAAAAGGCTTGTTAATACATTTCGAACATTTTCTTGTAGCAGGTGTTGAAATGGTGATGATGAAGAAAACAAATATTATCAAATTTTAACCCAAAATAGGTACCAAAATATTAACTAAGACTAATTTACCTAGAATAGTTCTTAAACATTGAAACATTATAGCTATTAAGGACCACACTTATTATTTGTTTACTGTGATATGAGAATTGATCTGTTCATTTAATACCAAATACAAAAATCATTACATAATTTTAACCCGAAATAATAACAAAAAATAATTTAGCAAGAATAGTTGTTATACATTGAAACATTATAGTTATTTAGAACTACACTTAATATTTTTTTTACTGTGGTGTGATTGCTCTGTTAATTTAATGACGCCGTAGACAACAATTATTACTTAATTTTAACACAGAAGAGGTATCAAAATAGTAATTATAAACAAGTTCGCACGAATAGTCTTTAAACATAGAAACATTATAGTTATTTAGAACCACACTTATTATTTTTTTACTGTGGTATTATGGGAATCGTTCAGTTCACTTAATTATCTCAAAATCATAAAATTAGGTGATAAATTTTGTCTTCCTGGCTCATTTCCATGTCTACTACATGAAAATGTTCGAAATGTATTAACAAGCTTTTTTTCTAACCAAACATGAGAAACCATACTTTATTTACGGGCCATATAAAAATATAAAGATGATGATGATTTCTTCGAAACGAAACGTTGTGCTGAAAATTTATAAACGCTTTCTTGTAGAGCTAACAATGTGGCAATGAGAAAGTGCCTTTTGTTTTTTTACACCTTTTCAAATAGTAATACATAAAAACGATATCGCAAAATTGCGGATTTTATCGAATTTCTCCGGAAGTAAGCGGAATTTTCTAGCATTCTCAACGGAGTATTACAGACCACTAAATTGCGCAACTTTTTTTCTAATTTAACCGCATTTGTAACTTTTACGGTTTCCGTGATCCCCAGGCTGTTGATCTTGGACACCCTGTATATAATGATAAAGCCACTGTGTGGCGAAACAATTGTTACAGTACAACATTAAATATTTTGTGAAACTCCACTTATTGTGTTTTATTTATATATAAAAAAATATAGTATTTTGCATAAAATTTTAATTAATTAATTATAATTTATAATTATAATTATAATTATAATTATAATAGCTGTAGAAAGAACTTTGTATGATACATTTTCGTAAAGAAGTGCTTTTTTGCACTCGCATTTTTTGTTGAACTCTGCTGAGCCTCGTTCAACATAATTCAAGCTCATACAGAAAAGCACTACTTTACGAACTTGTATCATAAATAACTATAATTTAAACACGTGTAAATATTCTTACATTCCTAGTACATGAGTCATGAATTTTGGTAAAATTTCCGGAAGAGAACAAAGAAGCCAAAATAATGACAAAAGTTAGCCTAAAAGTTTCAAAATTGTTTAGATACAATAAACTGTGATACTGAAGATTTTATTAACTGTCGTATTTCTACTTTCTGCACATCTTGTAAAATTACATTATCTGGAAGCATTTGGTTCTTCCGCCAGATTTCTTTCAACTCAATTGTACCAACCTGACTGGTACATAAATATTTATGAAGATTATTCTATGAATGCTAATTTATACGGCTATTTAGTTCCTGAATTAGTATTTTATGTCACCACGAATGTATAAAGTTAATGCTCTTCCTGTCATCATTAAAAGTAAGTTTTTTAGCCACTAATTAGAAGCCTGTAAAACACAGGATGCATTGCGTAAGACATAAAATTATGATATGTTAATGGAAAACAAAGAAATGATCTAACAAGCAGGTATTTTCGTCCGGTGCACCAATTAAGGTGCTTCTTTCCGCCTGAAAAATCTCCTCAGTAGGAAATACATAATTAACGACCCACAAATTTAATAAGGAAGCGATACCGTAAATCAACATTCGATATTCATGTAATATAATACAATTTATTATAAATATTAATTAGTGGCCCGTTTGGTTTTTTTAAGTCGCTTTGATTTTCTAGCTCGAATAACAGATGTGAAGTTTTTTTTATATATTTCCAGTTTGCCGACATGTGGACATATGTTTAATTACATTTTATAATATATTGAGTGCTAATAAACACATAATTAAAAATTAAATAAAATTAAATTGTGCTATTTGATTTTTTTTAAACCATTTTGGTTGATTCTGGTTTTTAGAAAAAACAGTTTTTCTTGTATAAATAAAAAAAATAATGTTCACAAAGCGGAAACAAATACAGTTTACCTGAGAAAGTGTATATTTGCAAACAAAAATGTACGTGTTAAAAATAATTGCGAATTCTAGTAAATAACATGAACCACAGTTTGTATAAGAAGTGTATATACATTGATTAATTTAAAAGTTAGCATCACATATTTTATTAAAAAATATTATTAATATTATTAAATTATTAAAAATAATTTATTCCTCGAGCAATTTATATGCACACTGTAGAGTTTCTTACAAACCATAACAAGTCAAGAACGTTTGTCTGCTACTCTTCGTTTTCAGGTACGTGAAACAAAAAAATCGATGGCCGATTAACAATGAGACGCTTAAAATTCGGTATTAATCTTGATCGTAATTTAAAGCACATCCAATTTCTCGAGTGCGGCCGTAAAGATGGCCGAAGAGTGGTAATCGTGGCCGCACTAAATAAGGCCGCTGATGAAGACACAATCTCAAATGAAACAAATAAATAGTTCATAAAAATGCGCTATACGATACCTATAAATGTACACTCGCTGGGAACTGGTTCTCGAAGGAAGCAGTAAAATATCAATATGATCCATAAAGGGAGGAATTACAATTATCACTAAATCACGCGGATTAATTGCTTTATTTGACGCTATCCTATAAATTACGAATTAGCTGGTTACATTGCACTGGCTATATTTAGCTAAAAGCAATCTTATTTAATAGTGCAAGCAATTCTTAATTAGGCTTCGCCTAAATGTTGAAAGTGAATGACTATTATTTTTATGATTTAAATAATATTTATATATGTGGTTTTGATTTAGAAACAGCTACAGAAATACATCATGCGATAATATTACGTTTTGGTTTTTGTGGAACGCAAATTACTGAAGGTTTGCAATCACCGTACTTAAAATTAGTCTTTAATAGTCAATTATAAGTTATAAAGTAATACTTAATACTTAATTGACTTAATCAAGTCAATTATAATTAGTCAATTTAATGGCATGGATGTTGTTGGCTATGACACAACATCGATCTTGTCTTATTCTCAAATTACAAAAAGAAATGCCAAATACTACATCAAAATCGAAATCTTTACCTTCTGAAATGGATGGAATGGAAAAAAGTAAGTTTGATTCAGTCCAGTAAATTCATGAAAGTTTTGGGGCTAAGGAAGATAATAATATAGTCACTTTATCATGATGAAAAAAAAATCTCTCTGACCACTTCCTCAAAAAAGAGTTATTACAAATATAGATACAGATGTATACTGAATCTGTTTTAGACAATTCGGTTCAATGTGGCTGAAATTTCAACAAACATGAAGATAAACTGCAACATAATCATATTTTTTGGCCAACATACATTTTTTTTCAATCTGGTACACTTGTATAATATTTTTAAAAAAGTTAAAAGAAAAGTTGTTCAGAATTCAAAACAACGTTCAAATATGTGGTCATATCCATCTAGTCTGGAAAAAAAGGAAATTAAAAGAAATTTTATTTTTACAAAATAAACGTCGCCGCCATGCTAAATATCTTGATTTAGGCAATATCAAAAAATATGGCTACAAAATTAAAAATAAAAATGTTAAATTTAGTTTTTTCTAGAAATTAGAATTTAATAGACATATTGTGAATATTCAAGACAATTAGGAGAGATTCTTGATAAAATTGGAAATATTCCTGCTAATCATCCTATCATGATATAGGATAATTTGAAAATAATTTCTTCAAAATAAGAAATTAATTGTTAAATTAACGAAGTTTCTCCTAGAAACTATATTTTCATGCAAATTGGTGAAGATATAAAACGAATTCAGAATGTTTTTTTGGTAAAATTTAACTGATTTATATTAATAGGTAAAAAACACACGTTAGGTTTATTTATAGTGACTATAGTTTAAATAAACCTAGGTGATACTAACAAAGTAACCTGTATATATTTTTTACCTATTTCACAATATATCACAAAGTAGAGCTATTAAGCGTTACTCATCTGATTCATATAAAAATACATTTCTTGATAAAACTTGAAAACCATGCTAAATATCATGATTTAGGTATTTAATAGAAAAATATTCCTTTAAAATTAGGCAAATCAAACATAAATTTAAGATGATTCTCACAGAAATAAAAATCTCATAGTAAACTTCAAGACGAATTCAGAAATTTCCTTGATTCTTATCAGGATATTCTGCTAAATATCATGATTTAGGATACAATGAAAAAGGATTTCTTCAAAATAAGAAATATATTGTTAAATTAACGAAGTTTCTTCCAGAAGTTATATGTTTATAGAAAATTTGTGAAGATTCAACACGAATTCAGAAAGTTTTTTGGTAAAATTAGAATGATTTATACATCATCAAGTACCATAGTGTATGATAAAGTGAAAAAGATTCGTCCAAAATTAGAAAATTTTGTACGAATTTTACGAAATTGCTTCCTGAAATTGTAATTTAATTTAAAAAAAATGATCAAGAAAGAATACGAATTCAGAAAGTTTCTCGATAAACTTGGAAACAATTTATGTTAAAAATTGTGATGTAGGACGAAAAAGTTTGTTTTTAAAATAAGGCAAATCAAAGGTAAATTTAGGAAGTTTTTCTCAGAAATTAAAATTTAGTAGTAAAATTCACTAAAATTCAAGACGAATTCAGAAATTTTCTTGATAAAATTAAAAACGTTCCTGCTAAATATCATGATTTCAAATAAATTGAATAGGATTTCTTTCAAATAAGTAATAAATTGTTATAGTTGATCCTATTATGGTGAAGGTTATTATAATTTTCTTGTATTCGTTGTTTGATGTATTAAAAACACATTTAGGAAGACATTTTTAGAATTTTAATAAAATGACATTCAAATATCTGCACAATTTTGAATTTTTTATTTTCAGAATTCTTAATATATTATTCTATTGAAAAATCTATCAATTGCTGAAATTTTGTTCAAAGTACACAAAATCGCCATAATATACTAGTAATCTTTATAAAATCTTCCATAAAATTTCAGTAATCTTCACACAATCTGGTGTTAAATATTATAAAACAATCACAGATATCGATATATGCGAAAATTTCCAGTTCAATTCTACAGTTTTATTAAATTTTTGATTAATTCTGTGAAAATATCACATTTTCAAATGCAATGTGTACAACTATCAAATTTTCACTTTAACTATCGTAACTTTCCAAATTATCTAATTACAATTTCCAATTCAACAAGTTTGTTAAATTTTTGATTAATACTGTCTAAATAGCTAATTTTTAAACGCAAACGTGAACAACTATCAAATTTTTAACTTCGACTATCGTAACTATCCGATTTATCTCTTTGA
Organism: Othius punctulatus; assembly: GCA_951805005.1. Taxonomy (NCBI): domain Eukaryota; kingdom Metazoa; phylum Arthropoda; class Insecta; order Coleoptera; family Staphylinidae; genus Othius; species Othius punctulatus. Next base: position 94,099,432 of record OX638138.1, read on the forward strand.
ATTTGTTCAATTTTTCATTGAAACTATCAAAAACTATTAAATTTCGATTAAAACTATCATAGTCTACCAATTTTCATAAACAATTGTCACATCTTCTACCACAACTATAAAAAAACTAACTAAATACGTCATTTTTTCAAAAACAATTGTGCGACAACTGTCATTATTTTTAGATCCAAGTGAAAAATATGAAAATCCGTGAAATTTTTAAAAGCAACTATTAAAATTTTCAATTGCAACTATCCAATTTTTCTGTCGAATCTATTGAATTTTCACTTGCTAGTTAAATTAATCAAATAATATCTTCATCTGCGAAAATTGGAACAGGTGTCAACTGCAACCAATTATCATATTTCCAACTGTTAAAGTTTGTCAAGTTTTTAGCACCAGCCATAAAAGTGAGCGAACTTTTCAACAGATATCGAAATATGCAGAAATTTCCAGTTCAATTCTCCCAATTATTAAATTTTTGATTAAAACTGTCTAAATGCCAAATTTTCAAACGAAAATGTGTAAAACTCTCAAATTTTCAACTTCGACTATCGTAACTTTCCGATTTATCTCTTTAAATTTGTATTGTTTTTCATTGGAACTATCAAATTTCGATTAAAACTATTATAGTCTACCAATATTCATAAACAATTGTCATATCTTCTACCGTAACTATGAAAAAACTAACTAACTATGTATTTTTTTCAAAAACAACTTTTTTGACAATTTGTCAATATCATTGATATTGACATTGACAATTCGTCAATATCAGCCATTTTTTTTAGGTCCAAGTGTAAAATATGAAAATCTGTCCAAGTTTTAAAAGTTTTTAATTAAAACTCACCAATTTTTGACAAATATAGTCAGAATCTGTCGAATTTTCACCCGATAGTCAAATTAATCAATTACTGTCAGTGAAAATTGGAACGGTTTCAGCTGCAACAAATTGTTTATTATAAAATCTGTCAAGTTTTTAGCACCAGAAAATTTCCTGTTCAGTTCTCCAAATTTATTAAAATTTTGATTAAAACTGTCTAAATGTCAAATTGTTTAATGAAAATGTTTACAACTATCGAATTTTCAACTAAATCTATCGTTACTTTCCAATTTATCTCTTTCAATTTATAATATTTTCAATTGAAACTAGCAACAACTGTAAAATTTCGATTGAAACGTGTAGTGTACCAATTTTCATAAAAAAATATGTCATCTTCTACCGTAACTATAAAATACTAAATAAATTTGTCAAATTTTCAAAAACAACTTCACGACATTGTGAATATCAGGCAATTTTTTTAAGGTCTAAGTGAAAAATATGAAAGTCTGTGAAATTTTCAAAAGCAACTATCCAATATTTTAATTGTAACTGGCCAATTTTTGACTAATATAGTGGAGAGTTTTCACTTGCTAGTTAAATTTATCAAATAGTGTCTTCAGCAGTGAACATTTGACCAGTTTCCAATTGCAAGAAATTGCCTTATCGACTGTTAAAATCTATCAAGTTTTTAGCACCAGCCGTAAAAGTGTGCGAAATTTCCAATAGATATCGAAATATGCGAAAATTTTCAGTTCAATTCTCCAATTTTATTAAATTATTGATTAATACTCTGTAAATATCACATTTTCAAATGCAATTGTACATCTATCAAATTTTCACTTTAACTATCGTACATTTCCAATTTTTTCCTTTGAATTTGTATTGTTTTTCATTGACACTATCCAAAACTGTCAAATTTTGATTGAAACTACCATAATCTGCCAATATAATTAAAATTTGTAACATCTTCTACCGTAACTATAAAAAAATTAACTAATTTTGTCATTTTTTCCAAAACAACTGTACGAATTTATCAATAGAAACAAAATTGATTTAGGTCCAAGTGAAAAATATAAAAATCTGTGAAATTTTCCAAAGCAACTATAACCTAACCTCACCAAACCAAATATTTGATTACAACGTCCAATTTTGACTAAAATTGTCAGAATCTGTTGAATCTTCACCTGTTAGTCAAATTTATTAAATGTCTTTAGTTTCGTCAAGTTTATAGCACCAGTCATAAAAGTATCTATAAAAGTATCGGAATATGCGAAAAATTTCAGTTCAATTCTCAAAATTTGTTAAATATTATATTAAAACTGTCTAAATGCCAAATTTTCAATTGCAAATGTGTACAACTATCAAATTTTCAACTTCAACTGCCTTAAGTTTCCAATTTATCTCTTTGAATTTGAATTGTTTTTCATTGAAAGTATCAAATACTGTCAAATTTCGATTTAAACTATTATAGTTTACTAATTTTCATAAAAAGTTTCACGTATTTTACCGTATCTGTAAAAAAATATAAAATTGTCATTTTTTTTCAATAACAAGTGCACGAATTTGTCAATATCTGGCATTTTTTTTAGGTCCAAGTGAAAAATATGATAGTCTGTGAAATTTTCAAAAGCAACTATGAATATATTTAAATGCAACTGAATAAATTTTGGCTAAAATAGTCAGAATCTGTCGAGTTTTCACCTGCTAGTCAAATTTGTAAAAAATTTCAACTGCAAGAAATTGTCTATTATACTCTTAAATGTAGAACCTTTTATAAAAATATTTAAATAATTATTTGCGTGAAACTAATAACATAAAAGTTTTCCATATGTAGACTTAAGCAGTTATACTAATAATAATAATAATAATAATAAAAATAATAATTATTAGAATAACTTATCATTATAACTCTAAAACAAAACGAAAAACGTAATTTTGGTGTTTAGTTCCAGTTCCAGTAAAATAGTCAGAATCTGTTGATATTTCACCTGCTAGTCAAATTTGTCAAATACTATCTTCAGCAGTGAAAATTTGACTTGTGTTCAACTGCAAGAAATTGTCATACTATAGTCTTGCAGAACCTTTTATAAAAATATTTAAATTACACTGGTCAACACAATTTTTGTCCCCTGCATAAATAGCTGATTCCGATAGAAACTTGTTTGCTGATTTCAAAAGCGCCAAACAAAATTCTAGGACTTCAGGTTTTTGAGACATTTCAATGTTCGCAAAATGTGTAATTTTTTTTTTCGGGATGCAAGACAGATTCCGATAATTTTTTATGGCAATACTGGATTCAAACTGGATTCATTGCAGTTTGACATTTACTGGTATCACTTTTCTAACCTATCTTTAACTGAGAACATGATTTTGTAAGTAAATAGTGGAAAAACTATGCAAGAAATAAAAACATAAATGACCTCCAACATTTTTTGTTTTACATTTCGTATATGTGCATAGTAAATACTTTCCGAAAAATACATTTAAATTGAAAGGACAACACATTCGTCAAAATTTATCGACTAGTGTAATTATTTGCGTGAAACTAATAATAAAAAAGTTTTCCATATATAGCCAACTTAAGCAATAATAATAATAATAATAATAATAATAATAATAAGAACACGTTATCACTATAACTCGAAATCAAAACAAAAAACTATAACTAATTTTGGTAACCTAAGAGTTCTTTTAAAAAAAAATATAGCGATAAAGTATCATCAATTTTTCATATCTCTTAGACCCAGTTGTACTATCTTGGATTATCTTTCATCGAGGTTCAGTTTCTATTCCATATTCTGAGGATAACCATTAACAATTGTATCCTAGGTAACTGAACCATGGTCAAGGATAATAGACAATCGTACAACTGGGCCTTAGTTCCAGTTGCTCAATCTTAGTTTAACTTTGATTCTGGTTCAGTTTCTATGGATACCATTAAGTCAGCCATTGTATCCTAGCCCTTAGACTCCAAGTACCCACAATTGTGCGGTCCGTATTCAAAGTCACTGATTTAAAGGTCATAATCGATATGGGAACGCCTGACTCCTGATTCATATGTTTGTGCGATGCGTATAATACGTCAAATTCATGAGCCTGCATTGTTTTTTCGTCGAGAACACATTGAACATACACGTGCTAAGTGCTAGTTAATTCAGTGCCATGGCGACAAAAAGTAAGTATTTTAATTTTTAATTATTGGTTTAGCTTATTTACTCCAGATTGTAGATTACGTTTGTTTATTAGTTTTACTTTTATTGTAAACTTGCTCCAGGAGCCTACTTGTTTCGTTTGTCCGACATAACCACCAAAAAATATTTTTAATTCTGCAGAAACCAGTGGTAAGATTGATATGGAGATTGGATCAGATTATGATATCGATAACTAACAAGACGACTGCCTTAGGGATGTAGATGGCCTAGAAAATTACGTAGGCGAACGTGATACTGCAATAATTGATGACAAAAATGGAGAATTCCCAGCAAATGAAGACGAAAGTGAAGAAGAAACTTGGAGGAGCGATGATGAAATACCTCTGTCAACAATGTTTCGTTGGGTAAGAGGATTCTTCTAGAGTCTGACCGCACCGTCAGATGCCGATTCTGTTCAAGGCGAAGTACTTACTCCATGGAAATATTTTTCTAAATAATTGAATGATGACTTTTTTGAACTTGGTGCTCAATGCATAGCCCAGTACTATCTACAGCTAAATGGAAAGTCGATTGTTATAACTGCCCAAGAGATAATTTTTTTTTGTTTACACGCTCTCATGGGCTGCTTAAAATTACCGAAAATTCATATGTACTAGGTTCATATTCATATTCATATCAATGTCCGATGGTTGCAAATATGCATCGCGAAAGATTTTATTGGTTAAGGGTCAATTTTCACGTGGTTGACAATCTTAGCTTTTCTGATGAAGAGCAAAAAAATAACAGATTGTGGAAGGTTCAGCCTATGATTGATGTAGTGAGAAATCGATGTGATGCTATTGTCAGAATTCAGCATTTTCTGTTGATGAGGAAATGATACCGTTCTTGGGTACATGCCCAGTGCGTGAATATGTAAAGAATAAACCAAGGCCGGTAGGACTTAAGAATTTGGTCGTAACTATGATCACAGTTGATTTGATGGCACAGTTTTGGATTTTGAAATATATCAAGGTCTAACCACCCCACTAATAACAAGAGAGTTAGCATTAGGACCATCGGATCGGCGATCATTACACTCTCACAGACTTTGCCTGAAAATAGTCCAACTTCAGGTCTAATGAATGAGTTGAGCAATTTAAAAATGTATGGAACTGGCACTATTATGGGCAACAGAATAAAAGGATTAAATTTCAAGAAAGATAAAGAAATGAAAAGAGGGGAATCAAAAGAAGATATGAGTAGTGATAAAAAAACTTGCCTAACAAAATGGAAGGACAACAAAGCTGTGCTGATGATTTCAACAGCTCTTGGTAAAGAGCCTGAGTGTCTTGTAAAAAGATGGGATAAGACACAAAAACAGCGGGTAGAAGTAACTTGCCCTAGAGTAGTGAACATGTACAATCGACGGATGGGTGGAGTGGACATTTGCGATCAGATCATAAAATATTATCGAACATTCTTTAGAACGAGAAAATGGACATTCAAAGTAATATTGCATCTCTTTGATCTATCCATTGTAAACAGTTGGATGGAATACAAGCGAGATTGTAAACATACTAAAACCAAACCTATGAAACTTCTCGATTTCGGACTTAAGCTTGCGGAATACTTGACTGCTGGGTCCAAGAAAAAAAAATCTGTTAGCTGCCGAATGGAAAATTGGACAAGTCGATCAAGAGTTCGCTGTAAGAAGTGTAATGTATACTTATGTTTTGGCAAGCATCAGAATTGTTTTCTAAACTTCCATTGTAATAAATAATTTAATGTCACATTTGTGACTATGATTATTTGACTCCCAAGACATACAATTGTGACTATCCTTAAAAACCCAGTAAAAATCCTTAAAAAAATAATCCAAAAATTCAGTGACGTTTTCAAACCATTTACTCGCAAAAAAGTTGATCAGTAACTTTTTATTCAACTTTTAAAAAGTCGGTCTAAGGGCTAGGTAACTGAACCATGGTTAAAGTTAAATCAAGATTGTACCTACAACTGGACCATATAGTTGCCGAGTTCCCCGTTGAAATGGCGAGTTTGGAAAACCGTTGATTATTATCATGACAACTTTCTTCAAATATACCATAGATGCTTATTCAAAGGGCAATTGAACAATTTTTGAGGGCGTAATTCCAGCCTGCAAGTTTTAATACGTGTAATTGATATGCACAGACTAAAATCATTAGCCATAATGTGGCAAATTTCATAAAATATTTATGTACAGACTATTGGAAGGAATTGAACAATATTTATGTTCGTAAATTGAACGTGCAACTTTTAAGTTGGAGCCTTAACTTGCAGCGCCGCACTTACAGTGTTCTCATTTTTGAATTGCAATTTATTACGTTCCAAGTACGTTTAATTTACGTGCACCGGCATAACTGCGCACTGTGGTTTGTAAACATATTTAAGCTCGAGCTTATTGTAGATCTGTGCAAAAACTTCACGATTGAGTTGCGTCTATATTTATTTGCACCGGCTCGTGTTTGCCCACTTCGCATGTGTGCACTCCGTACGAGATTAGGCTTAAATTGTTTTGTCGATTATGTTGGAGTATAAAGCAATTGCATTTTTTTTTTTCCGAGAAGACGAGTATCACTGTTTGTGTGGTGCAATAGATTAAATGATAAATAATTCGCGCGCCTAAAAATAGCCGCCGATTTTATGTGCACATTTCATTTGCCCACTTAAAAAAACGTCAGTCGTCCACTTATGCACGTAATAAATCAACATATATTCGATTACATAATTACTTTTAATAATTCTGTTTACTGGCGCCGATTCGCACATGCAGACGGGAGGTGGCCGCGAAATTCGACACCGCGCCGGGCGATAATTACTATCGTCTTACAACACGCGAGCGCATTTGCATACTCAGACGTAACAATAGATAAGTGAATAAGTGCAGTATCGGAGAGACGGCCACGGGCATCTATATCTCTCTGTGCTGTGGCGTTTCAATAAAAATAGCGGCGAGCCGGCCGAGTGCCGATGGACAATTCAAAGATAAATCGGCGCCAAGGTGTAAGCCGGGAAGGTGGAACCGAGTGTGGGCCCCGCTCTGATCGATGGCCCGCCGTAAAAACTAATTGCGACATAAATGTTTGTAATTATAGATTTTATTGCGCAAAGCACCGCCGCAATTAAGGTAAACGTCCGTGGACATTTGTAAGCGGATTCTTCGCATCGGAAATAATTAATTGAAACTATTCGTGCGCTCGTTAATTATGCAAATGATTTAATTATGCGCCGGCCGTTTTGGAAACGTTCTCGGCCACTCGAAATTGCTTTATGTGTGGGAAAAACCGTGAACGTTTTAATTAACTGCCATCACCGTTCACCAAAACAACGCAAGGAATACAAACATTGAATAACAATGTAAACATGTGTTATCTTCTCTTCGGCTTATTCTCATTATTGGTTTTCGCCTCTGCAGCAATTTTCTTCCAGAGGTTTATTTCTTCGACAATACTCCACCATCCTCCCACTCTCACGTTTTTCATATCTTCCTCTTCGCCCTCTAGCCATCGTTTTCTTGATCTACCCCTTAATCTTCTTGTGCTTGGTGTCTACTTTAAAATACGCTTTGTGGTTCTTACCAAGTCCATTCTCTGAACATGCCTGAGGCAAGCTGCTCTTCTGATTCTGTCATTAATTACCAATTCAGTAAATAATACAGCTACCAACAGGAAAAACTTTTTCACTCATTTTGACTCATATTTTATTTTGATTTCTCAAAAAAAAAAAACATTCTATACAAAAAAAGTACAGTTTTTGTACTTTCTCAAATCTATCAAATTTATTATTTCATATTTCATATTTCATATTTCATGTCAGATGTCATATTTCTACCATAGCTATTTTAAAAAAATGGTTATTTTTTCAAAAACAGCTGCACGAATTTGTCAATACCAGTCAATTTTTTAGGTCCAAGTGTATAAATATAAAAATCTGTGAAACTTTCAAAAGCAACTATCCAAATTTTTGAATACAACTGTTCAATGTTTAACTAATATAGTCAGAATCTATCGAATTTTCACCTGCCAGTGAAATTTAAGAAATTAATCGTACAGGAAGGTATTCGTACAGATATGCGGGATAAAGATGAACGGAAACAGCAAGAGCTAGCGTAGAATGGAAGCAACTTGGAGAGGCCTATGTTCCAAGATGGACGTTAAAATCTGCTAAGAACCAGCCGCAAAAGTGTAAAATTTCCAAGAGATATCAAAATATGCAAAAATTTCCAGTTCGACCCTTCGAATTTGTTAATTTTTTTATTAAAACTGTCTAAATATAAAATTTTCAAATGCAAATGTGTACAACTACCAAATTTTCAACTATCGTAACTTTCCAATTTATCCATTTGGATTTGTATTGTTTTTCATTGAAACTATCAAAAAATGTAAAATTTCGATTGAAACTATTATAGCCTACCAATTTTCATAAATATTTCTCATATATTCTACCGTAACTACAAAAACACTAACTACTTGTCATTTTTTTGTGCAACAAGTGCACGAATTTGTCAATATCTTCTAATTTTGTTAGGTCCTAGTTTAAAAAGATAAAAATCTGTGAAATTTTCAAAAAGAGCTATCAAAATTTACAATATTAAAATTACAACTATTCAAATTTTGACTAATATAGTCAGACTGCGTATTTCCACATGCTCCTCAAATTTAACAAATACTACCTCCAGCATAGAAAATTGGATCAGTAGTCAACTGCAACGAATTGTCTTATTTCCAGCTGTTAACATCTGTCAACTTTTAAGCACCAATCATAAAAGTGTTTGAAAATTCCAACTGATATCAAAATATGCGAAAATTTCCAATTCAAATCTTCAAATTTGTAATTTTTTTGATTAAAACTACAATTTTAATTAATTAATGCAAATGTGTACAACTATCAAATTTTCAACTTCAACTTTGTGACTTTTCAATTTATCTCTTTGAATTTGTATTGTGTTTCATTGAAACTATTCAAAACTGTCAAAATTGGACTGAAAATATCTGCCAATGTCACTATCATTGTCAATGTCAATGATATATCAATGCCAGCATCTGCCAAATGTTATAAATATTTTTCATATGTTCTACATAACAATTTTAAAAAAAAGTATTTTTTTCAAAAATAACCTCACGAATTTGTCAATATCAGCCAATGTTTTAAGGTCTAAGGGTAAAAATAAGAATCTGTGACATTTTCAACACCAACTATCTAATTTTTTAATTACAACTGTCCAATTTTTGACTAATATGATCAAAATCTGTCGAATTTTCACCTGCTGCTCAAATTGCAATAAAAATAATCATGTAGGAAGGCCACAAATGCGATGGACAGTTAACATAAAGAAACGTGCAGGGGAAAAAGATGGATGGAAACAGCAAGAACTAGAAAAGAAGGGAAGCAACTTGGCGAGGAGTATGTTCAAAGATTAACGAAAGAATGCTGAAAAGAAGAAGAAAAAAGCAAAACTTTGTCAAACACTGTCTTCGGCGGTGGAAATTTGACCAGTTTTCAACTGCAACAAATTGTCATATTTCCAACTGTTAAAATCTGTGAAGTTTTTATCATCAGCTGTAAAAGTAGTTTTTGGATTTTTTTTTTTGGATTAAAACTGCAAATTATATTAAATGACGCAGATGTGTACTACTATCAAATTTTTGACTTCAAATATTGTAACTTTCCAATTCATCCCTTTGAATTTGTATTGTATTTCATTGAAACTATTAAAAACTGTCCAATTTCTACTGAAACTATCTGCCAATGCTACTTTCACTGTCAATGTCATTGACATGTCAATGCTTCTGTCTGCCAATTTTATATAAATATTTATGTATCATCTTCTATAGTAACCGTAAAAAAACGTAATTTGTCATTTTTTTCAAAAACAGATTCATAAATCTGTCAATTTCAGCATTTTTTCTAGGTCCAAGTGTAAAAATATGTAAATTTATGTACTTTTCACAGGCAACGATTAATATTTTTAATTGAAATAGTCCAATTATTGTCAAATATAGTCAAAATCATTCAAATTTTATCAAAGTTTCTTCTGCAACAAGTTAAATTTGTCAATTACTAATCTGCAACATTGAAAATTAGACCAGTTTTCAACTGCAACAAATTGTCATATATTCAACTATTGAAATCTGTCAAGTCTTTAGCACGAGTAGTAAAAATGTATGAAATTTTCAACAGATATCGAAATATACAAAAAAAATCCCAGGTTCATTCTTTGAATTTGTTAATATGTTAATTAAAACTGTCTAATTCTCTTTTTTTTTTACTTCAACTATCGTTGAGTCTAACAAATTTGTAACTTTATCTATCGTAACTTTCCAATTTATAGCTTTACATTTGTATTATTTGTTTTATTGAAACCGTCTAAAACTGAAAAATTTATATTTAAACTGTTTGGTATAGTCTGGCAATTTTCATAAAAAAATGTCATATTTTCGACCGAAACTAAAAAGACTAACTAAATTTGTCACTTCTTCAAAAACAACTGCACGAATCTGTCAGTAGCAGCAATTTTGTTTAGGTCCAAGTGTAAAAATATGAAAATCTGTTAAATTTTCAATAGCAATTATCCAAATTTTTAATTGAATCTTTCCAATTTTTGACTAATATAATCAAAATCTGTTAAATTTTCACCTGCAACTAGTAACATTTGTCAAATAATAATTATCAGCAATGAAAATCAGACCAGTTTTCAACTTCAACAAATAGTCACATTTCCATTTGTTAAAATTTTGCCAAGTTTTTAGCATGAGCACTGAAAGTGTGTGAAGTTTTGATTGATCGAATTTTCTAAATTTTTAATTGAAACAGTCTGTCATGTTTTTCTTTTGTCAGTTTTGGTCTAATTGTGAAAATATCAAATGCAATTATATACATCTATCAAATTTTCAATTTTAACTATAGTAACTTTCCAATTTATCTCTTTGAATTTGTATTATTTTAGAGTCATATTACGTCTAAAGATTCATATTTCGACTAAAACTGTCATAGTGTGTGAATTTTAAAATGCATCTGATCAAACCTGTCATATTTTTTACGGCTACTATAAAAAATGACAAAATTTGCAAATGCAAGTGGTCAAATCTGTATAATTTTACATTTCAGCTGTCGAAATATGCCAAATTTACCAATTTAACTAAATTTTCAAAATCCTATATTTTTTAAATTATAACGCTACATTTAAGATTGTTTTGTAAAATTCCTGGAAAAATGTAAATGATTTTGGAATGAAATAACAGTAAAAAAATAAGTAAAAATTCAGAAAACTAAAAGGATGTATTATTAAAACTCAACAAAATGAATTACTTGTATACAGACCATCGTGTCGTTAGAATTAAAATATTAAATATATAAAATTCCACAAATAATTTCCATGTTGGTTAAGGTTTTATGACTTAAATTTCTGTTATTTTTCAGAATGATTTTCGGAATGGTGTAATTTATTAAACTTATATGAAAAATTTCATGAATGGATCCAAAATTGCATCAAAATGATACTTGATATGAAATTAATATCCTTAATATTCGTGGTTAAAATAGATAATCAATCAATAACAGATATCGAAATATGCCAAATTTATTAAATTTGTAATTGAAACTATCGGATTCTTAAATTTTCAAATGCATTTGAGCAAATCTATCAAATTTTCAATTTTAACTGTCGTAACTTTTCGTTTTAACTCTTTAAGTTAATATAATTTTTTATTGATACCGTCCAAAACTATCAAATTTCGATTTAAACTGTCATAGTGATAGTCTGACAATAATCTGTCAATTTTCTAATGCAACTCAAATTCAAAGATCCAATCTGTCGTATTTTTTAAAGGTGCTGTAAAAAATAAAACAATTTTCAAATGCAAGTGGCTAAATTTACAAATTTTACGTTTTAGCTACCAAAATGTGATAATTTGTTTTCTTTATTGTCTTCATGTCATTCTTTTATAAAAATTTCAGGAAAAAATTTAATGTTTTTTAAATAAAACATCACAATAGTAAAAATGAGTAAAATGTCTAAAAAAAAAACAGAAAGAAAATATTATTAAAAATCAAAATTAATTCACATTAAGATCGTGTTATTAAAGTTGTACTTATAAAAAATTCAATGAATAATTTCTATGTCAATAATTCAGAATTATTTTAAATTTGTAAATTCTTTTGTAAAAATCTCAATAATGTGAAATGTATTAAACTTATATGAAAAATTTTATGAATGGATTCAAAAGTGCATCAACATTATATTAAATGAACAATGAATATCCTCATAACTAAAACTGATATCCGTGTGGTTCTAAATATTATATTATATTATTATTATTCTTTAAAGTTTATACGAGTATAAAAAAATTCTATCAAACATTCCCAGAGAAGTGAATTAATCCACGGCTATGTACCAAATGTTATGAATCTCTAATTTCCAAAATTGTGAAGATTTTATCAAATTTTATATGAATCATTTTAAAAAGTGTTAAATTTCTGTTATTTTTAAGAACGATTCTCAGAAATGTAATAATTGTACACAGCATTCCAAGAATCATCGTCACAGAAACTAACTTTTACAAAATTCGGTAAATGGTCCCAAAATACTTAAGCACATCAAAATTTAGAATTCAATAGTGCAAACAGCAGCACTCTGTTTTTTTTTTTAATTTTCATGATACAAGATTGTTTTAGCAATCACGTAATAACAAAGTAGAACATGTAAATTGTTTTTTGAAATATTGAAAACCCTGAAGATCTCCCTTGAAGATTTCAGTTTTCATTTGAAATAATCAAATGTTGTATTCATTGAATACAAACAAAGTCTGTATAATTTCTCTTTCTTTGGTCTGTTATTTTTGTCGATTCTGTCCATAATTTTCCCTTTTTTTTCAAAGATTTCTGTCAACGCTTCATCTTATGTTTATCTCATGTTTACCCATATCAAATATTGATATGTTGTTAATCATACTTCATACGTGGTCATTCTTCACTCTTACAATATCTATACTCAAACTTCTTGTTCGTCTCATATCATTACTTTAATTTTTCTTAAGCTAATGTTATTTCTGTTTCTCGTAAGTGTTTTATTCCACGTTTCTATTTTTTTCTCTCATTTTGTGCAAAAAAATAAATGCATCATCTGCGAATGTTCCTTGTGTTATCTTCACTCTTTGCATTTTTTATATTCTTCTGCGACTTTTCTGCACTGTTCTATACATATTGTTTATTATACTTGTCTTTCTAAAGTTAAGAAGCGACCTTTTTCAGGATTATCGAACAAAATAACATAACTATACATTTTGTTCAATAATTGATCACCACTGTATAACTACTCGCAGGTATTATTGTATATTATTGTATGTTATTGTATTGTACGTATTATTGTATCGATGTTATTGTGAAGAGGAAATGCTTCATAAATATTAGTATTCCCTTCATTTCAAAACTCTTACAGTTTATGCTAATACTGCCAAAATTCGATACGCTGCCCGTTCTGGTGTGATGATGCATCCTTCCGCCGCACTGCCGAAGAATGGCCTAATCGGCGTGTCGCAAAAGGAGGCGACCTGTCAGATGTAGTTTCGGAAATTAGGCGAAGCTGTCGCCTCCGCAGCGGTGGAAGGCAATGGTATCGTATTCCCTGTCCCATCCGATATTCCGTGAGGAAGTTACAGCATGTGATAACATGCGGTCACTGCAATGCGAGCAATTCAATCCTGCACCTGATGGAGCACGATCGAGGGCACATTTAGGTTACCTGAATGCTGCATTGTGTGAACTTAAATCATCCACATGCTGTACATACATATTTTTCAAGCACATTTATAATATAAATAAAATATTTTTCGTGGACTTAATACTTTTACACAGCTAATTTGAAAAAATAAGAAACACAAACGCATAGCATTTGTGAAAACAGTGTTCTGAATCTTAGCTAAAAATTATTTCAAAAGCTCCAAAATATTTGGTCAACATCTATTGTACTAAGGTATATCACCAATACATCCTGGAAATACAGCCAGAGGCGGTAGTGCTATCATAATCAAGAAACAAATTAAACATAACCAAGAGATGGGATATAAAACAGTTGAATTTCAAGCTGCTTTTGTAAATGTTAGAACAAAAATATACAATAACACTGTCTCTGCAGTTTATTGTCCGCCTAGACATGCTCTCAAAAAAGAACAATATTTAGACCTCCAAAATAAACAGGGATATAGATTTATCATTGGAGGCGACTTTAATGCTAAACACATTCAATGGCGATCTAGACTAACAACTACAAAACGAAAGGAACTACTACATGCAGTCAACCAACTAAAATACGAAACAATTTCAACTGGCAAACCAACATATTGGCCTACAGTTCTTAATAAAATTCCAGGTTTTATTGATTTTTTTTATAACACGAAATGTGTCTGTAAACTACATGTACGTGGAAGAGGCTTGGTATATGAACTCTGACAATTCTCCGATTGTCCTAGCCCTAAGCGATAGTAGTATACAAAAGGAAATACTTGCTAGATTGACTAGCAGATTAACGGACTGGCAGAGCTTTAAACTTCAACTTAAAGACACTATCAACTTGTCATCCTCAACAAGAAACGAAGACCAGCTAGACGAAGAAGCTGAAAAATTTGTTGATAATATGCAACAAGCAACATGCACCCCTATTATTACCCTACGAACAAAACGTAACAATTACCCCAAAGAAATTGGAACCCTTATTTCAGAAAAGAGAATACTCAGAAGAATCTGGCATCAATATAAATGCCCAGCAGATAAAACTAGAGTAAATAACGCAACACAACAACTCAAAAGAGAGATTAAAAAAATGACTCTATTAGTGAATACCTAATTGAACTAGCAAATGACAGTAAATCAGATTATTCACTTCGGAAAGCTATTAATAGACTGATGAGACCAATCTTGCAGAATTCTCCAATTAGAAGTGCAGATGGGACATATGCAAAAAGCAATACTCAAAATGCTAATAGATTTGCCGAATATCTTGAAAGGGCTTACCAACCGAATGAGGGTGAAGCTATTCCAGACTGGGAAAATATTATCTAGGAAGAAGGTGAAATCAGACCCTCTACCCTTAAAGAAATTGCAATAGAAATTAAAAAAAAAATATTAACATTAAGACAGCTTCAGGATTTGACTTCATTACTGGCGAAATTCTCAAACAACTGCCTCGTAAAGCGATCGTAAAACTTACATATCTTATTAATGCATCTTTAAGATTAAAATATGTACCTAAAATTTGGAAAGTGATAATGATTCCTAAACCTGGAAAACCACCGAATGGTTGGTTTCTTCCCACAGACCAATCTCGTTTTTGCCGGTAAACTCAAAACTGTTTGAAAAATACTTCTTAAATGAATAAAACCAATTATTGAAGGCAAGTTGGTTTGGTTTCAGAGAATGTCACTCAACTATAGATCAAGTCCATAGAATAACAGACGTAATTGAAAAATCATTGAAAGAAAGAACGGTTTGCTCTACTATATTTCTTGATGTAGCGCAAGTTTTTGATAAAGTGTGGTACGAGGGACTTAAATACAAATTAAGAAAACGTCTGCCCAGACCATATATACAATTACTAGAATCATACATGTCAGAATGAGTTTTTAGAATTAAGCAGGAAGATGTTCAGTCTGAACTAAAAGAAATCAAGGCAGGTGTGCCACATGGAAATGTGTTAGGGCCAGTCCTCTATCTATAATACACCAGCGATATACTTGCATTACACCATGATACAATAGCCAATTTTGACGATGACACTGCTATATTGGCTGATATAAATCTGCAAACCTCAATTAATAAACAACTGGACTAAGTAATGGTGAATTAAATTGAATGAGACTAAATCGGTCCATGTCAATTTTACAAATAAAATAAATCAACATATCCCTCTTAGTATGAATGATATCCAGGTATCTTACGCTAATGCAGCAAAATATTTGGGTATTACATTGGACGCTAAGCTACGCCGGACAGCTCATGTCAAAAAGAAAAAGGAAGAATTGGACATCGAAATTTGAAAAATGTATTGGCAGCGATACCAAAACAAAGTACTTAGGAGTGTTATCAATGCACCTTGGTATTTCCAAAACAGTGACCTCCGCAGGGACGTGGAAATGGACACTGTTGATGAGACAATAAACAAATTTGCCAAGAGTCATGAACAGCGACTTCATCGACACGGCAACGTCGAAGCCATCCAGCTCCTCAATAACACGAATTTGACCATAAGACTACAGCGGACCAAATCGTTCGAGTTAGTTTAATATTGCGTTAGTGCAAAAGCAGAGCATAGTGTCAGTGTACACGCTAATATTAGTGTAATTAAGTCATTAGAATCTAAGAGATACTAATGAGGCCCTTAGGATTAAACCTCAATATAGTAATTTAAGTTGGCATAACATTATTCTGTGATCTATCTTTGATCAGATTGTAATAACACTGGTATACAAGGTTTTGGACTAGAGCAAGCAAATAGTGTTTTTAAGGTAATTTGGTGCGCTGAATTCGAATCTGTGACTTAAATGAATCTGTGTTTTTTTTTCTATCCGATCAGGTTTGCGAGGTATAAAATATCATTGTTTTCGTATGTTTTTAATAAAAAATCGTTAATCTATTCAAAAATAAATAAAATTTCTGAAGTAAATGGCAGTGTTTGAACTTTGTTTGTATATATTTGGGTCAGTTTCATGTATTCGAGTCCAGCAATAATCTCCCAGCATACTTTTGTCCCAAAATCCTTGTTAATTTCTTTCAATTTTCATTAAATCTTGATGAGCTCGTTCTCCTTGTTCATTGCCCACCGCACCCAGGTTCTGTGGAAAATGGTTCAAATGTGAATGCAAAAATGCATCTTGAGTGTCATCCGTGTACATAATTTACAATAATTTTTCTATAATTCAGTAACAATTTGTCTATAGTTATCACTTTTCTTATTTCCAGGGAAACCTCTACGATGCTTTTCAAAGATTGCCAGGCTGCAGATTATTTCTCTGATAAACATTGTGAGAAATAATCATCATTCAATAACTTCCTGATCTGAGGACCAACAAATATGCCTTCTTTAATTTTAGCATATGAAATAGTAGAAAAAACAGCTAACAAATGTTTAAAAGCAGCACCATCTTTATTCAGAGCCTTGACAAAGACCTAGTTTTTATTTATTTATTTATCTACGCGAAGACCTCCCAATATACAACAAATATACATAATTTACAAAATAATCAATGTTTATAATTTGGTTTGAGAAATAATTTTAATTGTGATGTAGACATATTAAAAAAAATCGATCCGCTCGTCGAGGTTGTTGCAGCGCCGGAGCACACCATCCATCCCCAGGCACTGACCCGTATATTGTTTTGTAGTGTGTAAATTTAAACTTGTTCGTGTAACGTAAACTTCTCGGGGGACGAGCAATTTTAACCAACTGCAACAAATCTGGGCAATCAATTTTAAAGTTTAACAATTTATGTATAAATCAAACATCACCATCGCAATGTCTTTCGCAAATAGGTTTAAGAGACGTACGAGATAACAAGTTGGAATAAACTATATATTCCTTCGGAATGCATAGTTTATAAGCTATATGCTTTAGAAACTTCATTTGCACACGTTCAAGCTTATCTTTATATACCTTCTGGTATGGACTTCAAATACAAGACGCATATTCTAGGTGAGGTCTGACAAAACTACAATATAACGCTTTAATACAGTTGATGTCAAAAAAATTCACGACTATTACGTTTAATAAAACCTAGCAGTTAATTGGATATAAAAGCATTTGCTGATGTTCACAGATAACCCGTTGATGTTGCACCATTTGAAGAAGTTATTGAGGTCATTTTGCATTAATGTTTGGTGACTATCATGTGAGCTGTCCCGGAAAAATTTCATATCATCAGCGAAAAGCAAAATTCTGCAGTAGCTAAAGCATTTGACAACATCATTGATAAATATATTAAATAAGAGAGGACTTAGATGTGATCCTTGTGGAACGCCAGATATGACCATAATTTCGTTTGAAATAAAACCATTAACTAACTCGTTGAGTTTTTTGACTTAAATATGATTCAAACCATTGCAGTAAACTGCCCGCAACGCCTAGTTCCGATAGCTTAGATATCAATAAATAATTATTAACTGTGTCGAAAGCTTTAGCTAGATCGGTGTAAACAACATCGACCTTTGAGCCAGCCTCCAGAGATTCGACAATATAATTGTGTAAAGAAGTAAGTTGGAAAAAGTTGACTTACCTGCAGAGTAGCCATGTTGTTCAAGTATGATAACATTCCGCAGTTGAAACGAGATATTCTTTATCACCAATTTCTTAAAGATTTTTGGCGTTGTGGATAACATGGATATAGGTTTGTAATTAGTAATACTCGACGTATCACCAGCTTTATAGATGGGACAGATAAAATAAGGCTTCCACAAATCAGGGAAAATAGGTAAAAATACGTAAAATATTTTATATGCAGTGGTGGAAGGAAACGTCATTTGGATCAATTAATGGATTATTTGAAATGTTTTGTTTTTAAGGTGAATACTCTTTGTGGCCAATCTGTTCTGGTGTAATGATGACTTGTAGCTCGACTATCCCATGAACAAAGGAAACAACAAAACTTTGTGAACCCTCCTTGCATGCTAGTTAAAAAACCAAAGACCTAAATAAATTTTATTTCATCATAACTTTGAATATACGATATACATAGAACATTCAACCACATACCTTTAAAAATCACCATATATCTTCCATTTATGATTTTCGTATTTGAGTAAAGTTAAAATTTGAGTCATAGATTCGTAATTTATCTTAGTATTAACAGTATGAGCAATTGGTACGGATGGGTTTTTATTCCCATTGTGTAAAAGAAGAGCCTTTAAACTGTACTTAGAGCCGTCAATGGATAATCTCCATTCATTTTGTTCATATGGTTGGTTATTTTTTTTATATAAACCTTGAATGTCGTTACAATAGAGAATAGTGTTTTTCTTCTCAAAATATGCAACCAATTCAAAGCTTCTTTCTCTGTATAACGGTCACTTTTGCAAGATGTTTCCATTGTTGCATACGTGAAGCCAATAATTCTTGCTTTCATAAATGTAAATCACGAACTAGATCATTAAGTTCAGCTTTAGTCACTAGATGGCATTCATTAGACATATACAAACTAGCACTGCTAGGAACAATGTCATTGAAAGATGATTCCGAATCACTGCTTGTAGTACCAGGCACGACCGGCAATCGATCATTTGGTAAACGTTGAACTAGTTTTGAAACAGATGAAACATTTGCGTATAGCACACTTGTTTTTTTTTCATATTGATCCCAACAACTTTTGATAAACAAAAATAACAATCGGTTTGTTGATTACTTTGCTCTCTCCATAATACTGGAACTGAAAAGTCGAAATATTTCCTCCCGAGATTCGACCACTTGTATAAAATAGCTCTGCAACTATTGCAACACAATGTCGGTGTCCATGTTTTGTTAAATTTCTGACAGCAAAACCAAAGTAATGTAAATATGCATATTTTAACGGTTCTGTTATTGCATTTTTTTCCCAACCATATATTTACCACTAACAAAGCAGAAATAGCTTGAATTAGTAACACATGATCTACTTGACATATTTAAGCACTATTATTATGAAGATAGAAAATATATGTGGGTTTCCGTCAAATTACTTTACAGCAGTACCATCCATGCGATATAAAAATGAGTAGACCTGATAGCGCAATTCTGGTGGTAAATTTGAATTCTACGCACCCAAATTACTTGTAAACATCCATTAAGTGTTTTGCATAATAAATATAAATATACATAACAAAGAACACATAATAATATTCCCTGCATTTTCATCATGACTGAAGTCAGGACTAAATATAATACCGGAGTAAGTCCTCCGATCGGATCTCCGGGGAGGACAGTTGTGACTAATATGAGGAATGCAACCGACACGAAAAACACCCTGCTACAAAACTCAATCAGAATTGGAACATGGAATGTACAAAGCATGTACAACCTAGAGAAAAGCCATAACATAATCTTGGAAATTAATAGACTAAACATCAAAATAATGAGAATCAGTGAAACTCGCTGGATAAACTGCGGACAGAGCAGACTTACAAAATACAAAATTATCTACTACTCAGGAAGTAATGACAGTCAACACCGTCATGGAGTTGCGGTTATACTTGACGAAACTCTTCGAAGATCTGTGAAGAACTTCGTACCATTGTCTCCCCGTGTTTTGCTTTTACAACTCGAGGCATACTGTGGAACACTCAACCTTATTCAGGTGTACGCCACGACAACAGATAAAAATGACGAAGAAGTGGAATCCTTCTACAAAGACGTTGATGAGGTCATGAAATTAACTAAGAACAAGGATGTCACTTCACTCCTGGGGGACATAAATGTAAAGATTGGATAAGGTTCATATGACAAGTGGATTGGGCCGTACGGACTGGGCGAATGAAATGAACGAGGAGATCGTCTCCTACAATTCTGTCAAGAAAAATCGATGGTAATAACTAATACCTTTTTCAAATTACCAAAACGTCGCCTGTACACTTGGAAATCGCCACGAGACAATGAACAACGTATAGTCAGGAATCAAATCGATTATATTCTCGTCAATCAGAGATACAGAAATGGAGTAAAAAGTGCTAAAGCATACCCAGGAGCAGATGTAGGCTCAGATCATAATCTTCTGGTGGCGGAGATTATGGCGAAGCTCAAGAAGTTGAAAGTCTCGTCAAACCAAAGACCTATTGATACCAGCCTACTTAGAAATACTAACGTGAAAGCGAAGGTGCACCAGGAGATAAATGAAAACCTAACTAAATTAATAAACACTTGTTCGGTCACTCAGAATCAACCTGAAGACATGCGGCAAAATTTAAAGTCGGCCATCATAGAACCTTGTAAGAAACACCTGAAACCTGCGAAATGAACAAACCGAAGAGATTGGATGACCGATGAAATATTAAGGCTTATGGAAGAAAAGAGAAACCTAAAGAATTCAGACACACAGAAGTATAGAGACGTACAGAAGGAGATCAAATATAAATGTCGACAAGCTAAGGAAGAGTGGCTGAAAGAGAAATGTACTGAGATAGAAAATCTGCAGAAACTGCACGACTCTCATAATGTGCATAAGAAAATAAAAGAGTTCACTGGAATTGGTCAGAAACAAAGATCACACATCCTTACAAATAAGGAAGGAAACATTGTGCCGAATATTGAAGATCAACTGACCCTTTGGGAAGAATACATCAAATCCCTTTTCAATGATCAAAGAGAAGAAATAACTACCAGCGGTAACAATGACACTGGACCATCTATTCTAAAAGAAGAAGTACAAACAGCAATAAAATCAGCCAAAGACGGAAAAGCCTGGCCCTGACGACCTACCTGCAGATGTGCTTAAGCTGATTGAAGAGAAACATTTAGATGCTATAACCTCCCTATTTAGTAAGATCTATGAAACAGGAATCATACCACAGGAATGGCTTCAGTCAACGTTTGTCACAATTCCTAAAAAGCATAATGCAAAAAATGCGGAGAACACCGTACGATTAGCCTAATGAGCCATACTCTAAAGATATTTCTCAAAGTCATCCATCGTAGGATTTACAAGAAACTGGAAGGAGGTATAGCAGATACCCAGTTTGGCTTTAGAAAAGGAGTTGGCACAAGGGAGGCCTTGTTTGCCTTCAATGCTGGATGTCAACGAAAGGGTGTACGCCTGTTTTATAGATTATAATAAGGCATTTGATAAAGTGAGACACAAACAACTAATAGAAGCACTGCAACGAAAAAATCTCGACACAAGAGATATACAAATAATAGTAATACTGTACCTAAACCAAAGTGCGTCCGTTCGCGTCCAATCCGAACTAACGAAAGCCGTTGAGATTAGGCGAGGAGTCAAAGGTGTGTTCTCTCTCCACTCCTCTTTAACATCTATTCAGAAGAAATCTTCACCGAAGCCCTCGGAAGAGAAGAGGGTGGAATACGAGTTGACGGCATCCCACTGAACAACTTGCGTTATGCGGACGATTACAGTACTTACAGTACTTCTCGCCGAAAACATGCAAGACCTTCAAAATATGTTGAATAACGTCGTCACAACTAGTAGAGAATATGGGCTGACACTTAATGTTAAGAAGACCAAATACATAATTGTCACCAAAACTGAAGCACCAAATGAACATCTGTATGTGGAAGGCGAAGGGCTGGAAAGAGTCGAGAGGTATGACTATCTAGGTACAAACGTCAACCGCGCCGTGGATTACTGCGCAGAAATAAGGATTCGCATTGAGAAAGCTCGTGCATCCTTTGTGAAGATTAAAAAGCTGCTCTGCAGTCGCGACCTGAGCTTGGACCTCAGAACCCGGATGCTCAAATATTACGTATTTCCAGTCCTTTTATATGGTGTAGAAGCTTGGACCCTCAACGTTTATTGCGAGAGGAAATTAGAAGCCTTTGGAATGTGGACCTACCGTAGGATGTTGAGAGTATTATGGACATAACATGCTACCAACGTGGAGATTCTGAGAAGAATGGAGAAAGACAGAGAGATCCTACTGGAAGTGAAAAAAAGAAAACTGCAATATCTCGGCCACATCATGAGAGGTCCGAAATATGAGATTCTACGACTCATAATCCAAGGAAGAATCGTGGGGAAAGATCTATCGGAGCGAGAAGAATGTATTGGCTTAGGAATCTGCGTAAATGGTTTAATGCCACATCAGCTGATCTATTTATTGCTGCAGTTTCCAAAATTAGGATAGTAATGATGATAGCCAACCTCCGAATGGAGGCGGCACATGAAGAAGAAGATAATAAATAAATAAATAAATCTATTGTACTGTCATCTTAAGAGTACACAAAATATTTCTTCGATATCTTCGTTATTAACTTTACAATTAGTTTTGTATAAACCGTTAAAAGTGTTGTATATTTTTAAAGGCACTGACGCCTTAAGTGGCATGTGCGCTAACCTGTGGGCAATCGTTGTTTTAAACTCTGCATTATTTAGGTTATTGTGATTTGTCTTAGGAAATATAAAATAAGAAACGTACATGGCAGTTATTGGCTCTCTGCATCAAAATGTCCCACACCCACACGAAACTTTTATTATTCAAATTAATTCCCACCGCCAGCGGTTAGGATTGTCATCTCTTCACGATGGGAAAACCAAACAAGGGACCTACACTGGGCGCAATTAAAAATAGGCGTGCAATGAGGAAAAACACGCCGAAAGTGTGTCGTTATCGTCTGGGTATGTGCGCGATTGTATTTATAATAAATGTTCATGTTTTGCCGAGTGGTCCACCTCCGTGGGACGATATTGGCGCGGTCCGGCTCTGCAGCATCAGCGTGCAGGTGTTACTCAGACTCGCTGGCGCCGACGAGCATTCCTTAAGGCACACACGTGCATCTTGCACAAACTCGCCGCCGCCCGATGACCATCGCCACACATTCTTGCTCTAACTTTGTACGCCTTCAATACGCTTTAATCACGCTCGAATGAAAGGAGAGGAGAGGAGCTAAAGGGGCCGAACACCCACCGCACTTTTATTGTGCTCCGAGAGGTTCAATGAAAGGGGATAATTAACGCGCGCCTCTTTAATCTCCAAATAATTTATATTTCAGCGTTAACGCAAGAGCTAGATGGATGCGTTGATAAATCACAATTATAACCATCGCATGCGGTTCAAGGCGATCATTGTGTAAAGCACGGCTTAGAATTTTTTGTATTACTTTGTGGCGCGTTTAGCCGTGTTAATTTATTTGTAAACAGGCATTATTTAATTGTTCGCGACCACGTTAATTAATTTTACCTACAACTGCTGTATACAGACCTTATTGCGCCATCCTTTTGACACTGAATAATGAAGCTTATTACACTACTAGTCGTGTAATACAAAATTGGTGCATTTCCATGACATAGAACTGGATTAGATCATTGATTCTGAATCAATGATCAAATTGGTTAATAATGGTAAAATTGGATAATAATATTGTTTTGACCATTTCTACGTGGTAATCTATATTTGATGTGCTCAGAAGAGTAGTGGATCAAGTCCATTTTTCTAAATTTCTTCGATAACACACTCACAGCACACATTAGTACGTTGTACGTTCAGTAGAGAAATGATTCAAGTCACAAATTTATTTTGTATGCTGTTTATCGAGTCGTCCTCCTTGTGCACAGACAAAAAGCTTATGTCGTTCAGTGTAGTAATGGTTTATGTCCAATTCAGTGTAATAGTGGATTTATGTCCAGTATATCCTAACCTATAAAATCTGCGTCTTTATATGTTCAACAATGGATTCGTCAACATCATCTCAAGAACCTTATCAATCAAGTGAATCAGAATATAAAAATAGTACTGATAGTACTTCCGATACTTCCGGTGGAAAGTAAATTAATTGTAATTTTTATGTTTATGTGTCGGTTACTAAATTTATATGTTATTCTATAATAGAACGAAAAATGTATGTTGTTACAGATGATGATCAACTTCCGATAAATGAGATAAGAAGCAACACTTCATATGAGCCAACTGCACAAACTGCGACAGAGCCTATAGAGTCTAAAAAAGGAAGAAAAAAAAACGGTTAGTTAAGAAATCTACTTGGAAAGTAAATATACAAAATCATCGCCGAAATACTGGACAAGACTATATTTAAAAATCTGGAAAAAATGTTCCGTCTAAAGCATTTTCCAATAACCCCTGTAATTGCAGACAGGGCTGCGCCCAAAAAATTGCAGAGCATCAACGAAGAGCCATTTTTCCATCTTTTTGGAAACTGACTGACTATTCCCGGCAAAATGTGTTTATCAGAGGATTAGTAAAAGTAAACACACTCAAAAGAAAACGTGTTAGAGACGGCTCACATCCAGAAAAGCATGCGTACTTTAAATATGCTTTTAGAGTAGATAACACCACACACCGTGTGTGCAAGAAATATTTTGCAGAAACGTGGCAAATTACTACCGGTAGACTGTATAGGTGTATCTCTAAAAACGAAATGATTGCGGTCACTGATCAACGTGGCATGAATCCTAGAAGAAAGCTATACGATTTAAAAATTGTGAAGCATATCAATTCTTTTCCCGCGTACCAAAGTCATTATTCCCGAGAAGATAATCCCAAGAAAAAATATTTGAATAAAAACTTAACTATAAGTAAAATGTACGAATTGTACACCGAACAATGTGTCGCCTAGGGAATGATGCATTAAAGAAAAAAAATCAATTACCATGCATTTAATACAAAATCCAATTTAAGTTTTAAACCTCCAGCAAAAGATACATGCCGAATATGTGACCAACTGCAGATGAAAATAGCTGCAGAGCAGGATGAAACCAAGAAGAAGGTTCTAGGAACAGAAAAAACATTACACCTTGCTAAAGCCGGACAAGCACGAACATGTCTTCATGAGGATCAAATGACTGCTTGCGATGAAAAGTACGTGGCAACATTCGATCTTCAAAGAGCGTTTCCCAAGCTATCTACATCAGTAGCATACTATAAAAAAAATCTATATGTTTATAATCTAGGTATCCATTCTTCTAATGAACAAACGGGATTCATGTATATGTACGACGAAACCGAAGGTGGGCGTGGATCTCAAGATGTACCATCATGCCTTGTAAAGCATTTACAAGAAAATGTTCCAAGTGATAAACATATTGTTTTGTACTCTGATTCTTGCACCGATCAGAACAGGAACATTAAATTATCACTGTCTTTACTAAAATTAGTGCAAGATCCTCGAATAGCTGTCGAAACTATAGATCACAAATTCCTGGTGTCAGGACACTCGTATTTGCCAAATGGCGCAGATTTTGGCGTTATTGCAAAGGCAAGTCGCAAAAATACACATATTTACTCCCCTGGAAGGGGAAGGGGAGATTTTGCTCCCCCTAAAACTGGATGGATATTGCAAGGACTGCTAAAAAGCACGATCCAAAATTTATAGTTTTTGAAATGAAAAGAGATCATTTTTTGTTCATCAAAAACTTGGAATCAGCAATACAGAATCGAAAAAAAACTATTGATGGATACGCATTCAGTTGGCTGAATATCCGTTGGTTAAGATTTGAGAAGACATCGCCGATTTCATTCAAATTTAAACCGACTTTCAATGAAGCTGTTGATTTGATGAAGTAAAACTGTGTTATGGTCGACCAAGAACTTCACTTAATATAGAACAAGAGCAATTGTATCCAACAAGGCGAATTGTGACAGACTTCAAAAAACAGCACATGATGGACTACCCTATATACCGCGAATATACCATACATATTTCAAAAACCTACCTATCGCATCCAAAACAAGATAAAATCGCATTGACAATACAGAACATAACAATGATGAAGATGATGAGCCTTTCTATGAATAGAGGAAATTAACTTCCTTCAGAGTAGCAATGGTTTAAGTCCACTTTCTTTACTTTATTTGTGAATAAAAATTATTTTTCTTTTGAATTGTTAACTTTTTGCTATACGATGATAAAGTATCATGTTTATAATTAGCGAATTTGTTTGTAATTTTTGTCTACATTTTGTTGCAAATTAATAAAGTAAAAACCTCTATAAGGCTTGATGACTTAACAAATAATTTTATGGACTTGGTCTATTTCTCCTCTGAGCATAAGTCTATTACAGTCATAAGTCGAAACTCGAGTAGTAATTTTTAAAGAATAAAATGTAGTAAATATATGATACATAATGTAACACCTAATTGTAAAATTGGATTTAATTTTGGCTCTTTCTCAATTTTAGGCGGTTATACATAAAATTTTATATATTTACGTGTGGGCATATTGCGGCCCGAGTATTTTTTAATATATAAATTATGCCACAAACCCGGCACCTCCACCGCAATAACCCTTTAATGAATTGGCTAATTGCTTCGTTATGCCCTTCCATCATTAGAGTTCCATAGATCTGTATAATATTTGAATATTTTATCTCTTCTTCTTCTTCTTCTTCTTCTTCTTCTTCTTCTTGTTCTTCTTGTTCTTTTTATCCTTCTTCTTCTTCGTGGAGATCGCTTGATTTGTTAGTTGTGATCGATGAATAGTTGATATAGCAACTATATTACTAGAATAGTAATAATAATAATAATAATTTATTTAACGGGAACTTCCCTTTTTTTTAAATATACAAAATTCACAAATTTCACATGTAGGCATATACAAAACAACACGAAAATATAAATCGTAATAGGGTTAATCAAGAAGATCGATGGGGTTTATGACATTAAGACGTTTGGTAAATGTTGTGTATTTGTTAATAAATGGCGTAAAGCTGTTAGTTTCCTGTAATTTATTGGCCATCCGCATCATTCTTGTTAGCGGCTCATGGTAACCATAGTTAGTTAGAAGCACCCGAGCTTCGAAATTTAAAGTTAATGTTTTCCAAAATTATCGGCAGTCAACGATCTCATTTATGGTTTTATACAGAAATTGCAAGTCTGCAATTATGCGACGTTCTTGCAAGGAAGGGATATTAAGATGTACACTAAGTTGTGCAAAATTCAAAATATCAAACGGGATATACAGTTTAAAGGCCGCAAGACGCAAAAACGTATTCTGTACTTTATTTAATTCATTCTTCAAATAAAGTTGATAAGGAGACCAAATACAGCAGACATATTCCAAACCTGAGCGAACCAGCGATATATGTAAGTAACGGATTGCATTTATTGACAAATCTTTGTCCACTCTTGATATGAAGCCCAACAGCTTCAGGCCCTTGTTAACCGTATTGAGACTATGGGAGACAAAAGTAAGTTTTTTGTCACATATGACTCCTAAATCACTGATCTCGTCCACTCGCTCGATTCTAGTGTCATATATGAAATATTCTGGGATTATTGCATTCTTACCCCTGAAAAAAGAAATTGATTTGCATTTCTTTATATTAAGCTGAAGGCTGTTCCTATCACACCAATTAGATATTTTATCAGATCTTGTTGAACCAGATAAGCTTCTAGGAGATTTCTAATTCTCCCGAAAAGTTTTAAATCATCAGCATATAATAAGCCGATGTAGAATATAAGACTAGCAGTGATGCCATTTATAAAAATGATAAATAATAATGGTCCTATATGTGACCCTTGCGGAACGCCAGATTTCATTTGAATTTCTCTTGACACACAATTGTAAATGCTTACATATTGCTTACGATCCTCGAGAAAACTTTGTAGCCATTTTATGATTCTAGAGTTGAAACCAAGTACATCGAACCAATGAAGAAGCACCCCGTGGGAGACACGATCGAACGCCTTGGAGAAATCAGTGTAGATCGCATTGACCTGACACTGATCCTCCAAGGCGCCATGTATAAAACGGTTATATAGCATTAAGTTAGTTGTAGTTGATCGCCCCAACCAAAAACCATGCTGTTCCTCCCCTATTATGCTCTTGCATAACCACTTGAATTGGCGTGATAGGATGCTATCTAAGATCTTAAGTATAGCTGACTGAATGCAGACTTCTCTGTAGTTACTAATATCAGACCTGTTTCCTGATTTAAAAATTGGTGTAATATAGCTAGCCTTCCGTACTACTGGTACGATTTGAACATTTATCGATCTTTGGAAAAGCAATATTATAGGGTGCGTGATGGTAAAAATGCAATTTAACAGAAATAAATTCGGAATATTATCAGGGCCGGCAGAGGCTGAGGGCTTAAGCTTACTAATTGAATTAAAAACATCAATACAGTTTACAATAAACAAGTAAGACGAATCAACAGTTTTAACAGAAGTAAACTCAGAAATAGGAACATCACTTTCATAATAAATATCGGCATACAAGTCGGTAAATAACTACAGTATATTGCAAATTATTGCTGACTCTACCACGTAAAAACATTTCCACCGGAAAAGCTCTTATATTTTTTGAATCATTAACGAAGTTCCAAAATGATTTACTATTTCGGCTAATACTATTTTCTACGTTATCTAGATAGTTTTTGTACACGGTATCATTCAATTCTTTACATTGGGACCTCATGGCTTGAAATTCTAAATAATTACTAAAATTGTTTGATTCCCTATAATTTCGATGCAAGTTTTTCTTTATTTTTATTAAGTTTATTAATTCTTTAGTAAACCATTTTGGATACTCACTCTTATACACGACCTTCGTCGGTACAAACATAGTAATGGCATAAAACAGAACATCATAAAAAGCCGCAGCTGCGCAATCTAAATTACTATAGGAGTCCAAGAATATACACCAATTAATAGATGCAAAAA
This sequence comes from Othius punctulatus, assembly GCA_951805005.1. Lineage (NCBI taxonomy): Eukaryota > Metazoa > Arthropoda > Insecta > Coleoptera > Staphylinidae > Othius > Othius punctulatus. The sequence goes on from OX638138.1 coordinate 94,128,712, forward strand.
GCTGGTTGATTTCCACAAAGTATGCTTTCTGAAAGTCGTAAAGCCCGATGTCACTAAGAATAGTATCACAGTAGAACTCATTGTTGTACTCAATATTGTACGCGGTACGTTGACCAAAGTTGTTAATTAAGAGGTCACTAGCCTCCTTAATGTCTGTGCTGTTTCCACCACTAAATATCAAGTCCTGATATACCCCGTGGGGATTTGGAATCCTGTTTACCTGCGATAGATTTAGAAAACACATGCACTCAGAGATAAGTTTCGCTTTGGAACTGAAGAGACCGGACACGTCCACACCAAGGTCGTCGTTATACCAGACATCAGAAGGTAGGTTGTAGTCTCCACATATCAGAAACGAATCCGGTTGGAGAGACTCTGCAATAGAATTGATAGCCGCGCAATGAGACTCATATTTATCTTCGGGACTCACAGAGGGTAAGTAGATTGCACCTAGCACAAAACACTTATTGTTAAATAGTACTTTCATGAAAAATTGCTCCGTGTCCACTTGGGTTATGGGAATGATGCTTGCACGTATTATTTTTTGAATACCAATTAATATTTCCCCACCGAATCTTTTATCACCGTTCAGCGAGGATCGATCTAAACGGAAAATGTTATATATGTTGAGATTAAGTTCACTATCTGAGATTTTAGATGAAAGCCACGTTTCCACCACAATAAAAATGTCATAGTGACTAAGCCAGACATTAGTTGAAAAGTCATTTAGTTTAGTGTTCATACCCCCGACATTGTGATAATATATGTTGAGTCCTTTTTTAAAACCTTCGCGCGCGAATTTTGACAATCTTGGGTTTTCTATTAAAGTATCTAATGGTTAGGCCAATCTCCTCGCCCTCTATGCGGGACGATAATTCCTGACGTAGATGTTGTAGATAATCTCGCTCCTGCAATGTCATATCTTGCTTTATATGTACATTTCTCGAAATGGATGATTTATTAGATTTAATTAGGTTTAAAGCATCTGACCTATCTTTAAATATAACTTTGGCTGCTCTAGGCTTATCATTTTTCTTATCAAGACGCAATATTTTGACAGGACAGCTATCCAAACCAACAGCTGTAATCATTTCCTGAACTTGTTTAGCATCATCCTCGATCCTTACTCTGACATCTAAATTATTTGATTCTGCCAAATTGAATATCATAACGTTATTAGCTCTTATGTTACGCTTCTCAAACTCGTTATACAAATCACAAATATTGTAGCTAGTACTAGAGGTTTATTTCAATTTATTTATTTCTTCTTGTAATAATTTATTCTGGTTTTCTATTGATAACAATTTTGTATTTACATTGCTAATTTCATCCTGCATCGATTTGAGTATATCTTTCTTAAATTGAGACAGTTGTTTATTTAGAACGATACTAATTGCTCTCTCCACACCCTTCTCAATGACTTTTTCGATGTTGTTGCTAGTTGCTCCAGTAATCTGATCATCCTCGACTTCCTCCAGGACCGGATCGCAAGTTGGACATACATACTCTTCCCCATTATCTTTGTATGATTCGTCCAGTAAGAAGTTCACCCTTACTTTAGGAAGAGTTAGGCATGAGGCATGGTGCCACTTTTTGCAATGTGCACATTTTAAAGAAAGTGATCTCGGTGCAATTATTTGAAGACAAATCTTACATTTAATCGGCATACTGATCAATAAGGAAAAATAATGCAATCAGGCAACACTGTGACTCCGCGCGCACAACTGACTTAAGCGAGATTAGCCGTGTGAACAAGCACACTACTATTGAATGTACTTACGAGTTTCGGCACCAAAAAAACAAATTCACAATTGCAGTGAATCCACGAACTATTTATCTGAACCAACACTACCACTTAGACCCAGGTTCTGCTGATTGGATTTACACTTCAACAACCAAGTTACTTTAATAAAGAGCTTGAAAACACAACTTTCAATAGCACAATATAAATATCTTCTGCCGTTGCCTACGTAGAATAGTATAATAGTTCTGAATATTTTATGTGAATCTGAATAAAATTTGAACATTTGAGCAGTGCCTAAATTTGATCATCAATTGTTCCTGCTACAAAACGTATTGATCACTAAAAGTTCTACTTGAGCACCAAAAATAATAAATCAATTACCAATTTGGATCTTCGTTACTTGCAGCATCTCTAGATCTCTAATCGGTAAATTTCAGCAAATATCTTGACTAGTCCAATTAGATCCAATTCACGACTTTAGCCTCTTCGCTAAAAGATTGCTCGCTATTTTTTTCTGCAATTTCTGCAAGCAGTTCCTCCTGAAATTTTAATATAGCTGTACATAAGTAGCAAATCTTGTATTATTTCTGTCAAAAATGTTCAATTATTAAGCTCAGATTTTTAAAGTACTGGTATGAACATTTATTCCATATACAGTTACACCATGAACTGTTGTGAATATGAATGATTGTCTAATAATATTAGTTCGTGAGTTAGTCACTGTCTTCATGGTTTGTCAGTCATTCATTCAATGTTTGGGAGGGATATTTGAATTTAGGAGTTTGGTTGATGTTTCGGGTATGGATGAAGGGTGTAATAGAAGGAATGTTAGTTGCTTTGTGCGTGAATCTTTTAAGGAGCTCTTCGTGTCTGAGTGACAGAGGAAGTATTTGGGTGCGTCGGTACAGAGATTCGTTGTTAATATTGTGAAGATGATTTCTGGGATTCCAGATTTTGGTGATAATGCGTAGGGATGCTCTTTCAGCAACATAAAGATGGTTGAGGGTTAGTGATTTGCAGATGGAGAAAAGTATTGAGCTATAGTCAAGCAGTGGACGACATAATGTATTATTGATAAAGGAAGCTGTTTTTGTGATGATGCCTTCATTTTTGTAGGAGAGGGATCTAAAATATTTGCTCGAGTTTTAGCCTTCTGCTTCATCAATGCACAGTGCTTTTTGAAGCTAATCTTCCTGTCGACTAAGACTCCAAGGTAGTTCATATCCGGTTTAGGAGTTATTAAATTGTTATGCAGGGTGATGTGCGGAGAGTTGGGCGTGATTTTGTGGTTTGGTATAAGGAGTTGTGATTTTTGAGGATTGACATGGAGGCGCCAGTTGTTTAACCAGGTTTCTGTGTGAGTTGTGATGTATTGTAAAAATCCCTACGAAAAAAAACCCTACAGGATTCCAAGTAGGTCAGACCGAGTATTATTGTTAGGGCGCGCTTTTCTATGACAAACAAATCCGAGATACTTGAACTCCCCAGAAAATTATTCCAAACTTCAATACCGATTGAAATTTGGCAAAGTAGACAGCTTTCATAGTTTCGCTTTGAACGTATATTTATATTACCCTTAAGGAATACACAACTTTATTGAGATTTTGAGTTACATATCTTCTTCACATGATCATTCTAAGTTAGGTTCGAGTCCAAGGTTAGGTAAGGTGACCAGATCCTAACGAACCAAACGCGGGACACCGGAGGTGGGGGGGGGGGGGGGGGATTAAAAAACATAGGGCCCCTTTGTAGACATGTGGAGCCATTTAGTTTTGTTTTCGTTTTATTGAAAGCGGCCAATAAACAAAGGAGTTATCGCTAGCGGCGTTTTTTAGCAGACACCCTGTATAATATTATATTACATTTTTTTTAATAACATGAAATATAATGTCATATTTACAAATATTATAAATACGAGGCATGTTTTTAAAGTACTCTTTTGTATTTTGGCCGCTGCAGCGCTGCTACCAAATACAGATATTGGTGACATATATAAGCTGATAACTTCAAAATAGCGAATAAAAGATTACCCCGAAAAAAAAAACCCAATCTTTTAAAAGTCGGGACATTTTTGAAACGTCGCGGGACGCGGGACAAATTTCTAAAAATCGGGACTGTCCCGCCAAAATCGGGACGTATGGTCACCTTAAGGTTAGGCCCAAGAACCTTACCGATTGCGCTACTTCCACGTCTGAATTATTAATACTAATTACAGCAGGGTATTGTAAGTTTGACTGTATGGTTTTCAACGCAACACTGTTGGTTTTCGTGTTGTTTAACATAAGTTTGTTCTGTTCAAACCAGTCCTGGATCTTTAATAGAGCATTTACTACCTTGTTTTCTAGTTCACTTGCGGATTCGGTAATAATTAGTAGGTTGGTGTGGTCAGCGTAGTTTATTACCTTGAGGAATCCCAAGGTTTACCGACCGGGATTCAGATGTACACATTGTTCCTTTCTTAGTAATCCTTACTTTCTGACAAGGGTTTAATAAGTACGACTTTATCCAGGCCGGTGCATTTCCTCTTATTCCATATATTTCCAGTTTTCCACTGAGAATCCCATGGTCCAGCCAATCGCTTTTGATAGATCCAGAAATACTCCCATGATATATTCGGAATTTTCCAGGCCCTCCGTTATATGGTAAATAAATTCAAAAACTGCAGTTTCTATGGATTTGCCCTTTAGGTAACAATGTTGGCACCCACTAAAAAGAGAGAAATGACTGAAGTAATCTCTAATCCTATTACTCATTGCTATTTCAAAAACCTTCGAAAAAGCAGACAAGAGGCTGATTGGTCTATAATTAGTCAGGTCATCCAGTTCACCCTTCTTATAAATGGAATGGCTTTGGAGCTGCTTCTGTAAAGATATCATTTAGTTTATTTGCAATTTCATAGGGCTTGCCCTATGCCAGCTTAATGTCACTTACTACATTCCATACTGCTTTTATTTTATTTCTACTGTGTGCTATGTTCCTGGAATAGTATTTTTTCCTAATGTTGTCTAGTAGGCTGTCACAGATTTTTTTAGTTTTATTATAGTCAGCTACGTAAGCAATGTCAATGTACTTATGATTGTTGGTGCTCATTTTTCTCTCTAGCTATTTAGGAAAGCATTTGTTGAATATTGGGATCAAAATCCCCATGAACGCCCCCCATTGATTGTTAATATTCTTGCCTTGACACATAAAGACCTCTGTCCAGTCCTGTTGACCAAGATTCTGCTTAAACAGTTCCATGTATATATTTGTAAACACCCTTTTTTGGGTTGGCTTATTGGTTGATTTGGCTCCCTGGAAGCATACTTTTAACATTAAATGGTCAGAGATTTGGTAATTGACTAGTTGAGATGTGATTTGCGTTACATTGGTAAATATGTTATCCAAAGAACTCTTGGATTTGGCTGTTATTCTTGTGGATTCGATCGTTGCAGGATACAAGCTATACGAGTTCAGAATATACAAAAACCTCCTCTTTTCTGTTGTATCTTTACGTAAATCTATATTAAAGTCGCCTGCTATGTAGATGTTCACCTTTTCGCCTACTATTTTAATAATTACCCTATCAAGTTTCCTAAAGAAGGTTTCTATGTCGGGATCATTTCGGTAAATTGACAGAACCACCGACTTATCTGTTGCGATTTCAAATTCTATTGCTGCGCACTCAAACATGAACTTCTCCGAAACCGCTGTCAAGTCTTTGCGTTATCTTACACTAATAGATTCCCTGCAGAAAATGTCTGCACCCCCATGCTCCCCCACTTCTCTGCTGAACTGGAAGGCCAGGTTGAAACCCTTCAGCGCAAAAACAGTCAGCTGATCCGCCGACTTCCAGTGTTCACATATACATAAGCACATGCAATCTATGTTGTCATTTAGTAACACTTGTAGCTAGTCCATGGAGTTTCCAATTGACTGCGTATTTTGAGTTAAGATGGAATAACTTACTTGTTCTGATTTACGATTATGTTTGTCATCCTTCACGTGTCTTTGGCTAGTAGCAGCTATAGGCCGGACAGCATACTCGGTAGTTCTCAGTAGTGTTCCCGGGTCCGTTATTGGGGCGCCGATTCCACAATAGGGGTCGAAAATTTCCCTTAAAGTTTTATACATTGTAGCCAAAGCCAATCAACAAAGCACAATGTGCATTGAAGTGTTGTACATAGTAGTCAAAGTACATCAGCAAAGTACACCAGCAAGTAGATTAGGCAATATTTGTTAAATCTGACAGAAATAAGTGTTTATTAATGCAAAACAGCACAGTGTATCAACTTTTTTCATTATTTGTGTATTTAGTATAAATATTTCATGTACCATTTATTTAATGCATCTAAAGCTTGCCAAATTTGTCGTTTTTATCCAACGCAGTGTCGTCTGACAAATTTAATATTGTCTTTATGCTATACAATTTTACTCATACATTTCTTTTCAATGTATACTCCTTAATCTTTATCGATTGACTACAACTGTTTGTAGCATGTGGTTAATCTGTGCAAGTTGAGACAGGAAAATTCATGCAAGCATCCTGTGCTCGGCGAGCAGCACGTGCAGACACTGCACGTATTCATATCTTTTGCCAATGGTGAGTTTCAGCAACACGTGTTTTTGACGCAATTGTTTTCTAATGCTGAGCCAAATTATTACAAACTTTTATAATTTATGTGAATGGATTGAAATTACTTGTGTTTAAGAATTATAATAAAAATTCCACTAGATTACATCTATATTCAAGAAATTGGAACCAGTTGGATAATTCCGGAGGAGCAAAAAGCTTGAACACCTGGTCAGTCCCAGCCTCCATGCTCATTCCCACGCATTATCTTCCGCCAGATACCTTAATTAGTTCGCAGCAGTAAATTCACTTTTACAATAATTCCGTTAATGAGCGAATTTAAGCAACAATTTCACCCGATAACAACCGCCCACGTCCCAAGTGAACGTCCCTCGTCTGTACCTCTTCTTCGTGCGTGCAAAAATTTTCGCGACGACTCCGTGCCTCAAATTTAGGCCAAATCCCACGTGCACAATCGAATACATTAGAGGCCGGCCTCAATCCTCGGATTACATCATAATTTGTGTAATTGTAAGTGCGCGTCTGCACCGTAATTCAGCACATGAAATTGAAATGCGCGTTTCGCACGCAAACTATAAATATCCGGCGCGACTTACGGGCCGCAACTGGCTCGACACCTGTTTGCGGTCTTCGCAATCAAAATCAATGGCACACAGGTGACACAACGCTAAAGATTGATTGTGCGATCGGAAAAACCGCGCCGCGTTTATCAAGCACGAAATCGAGCAGACGGTTTCCTAGAAAGCAGAGTCCGTTGCGACAAAATGTGTGCACTTGCTGACAATTATGGATCGTGTGCTGCTAAATGGGATGTAGCTTGTAGCGGGCGACGGAACTGCGATCCAGCAGTTCCCTGCGTCCATTCATCGAAACAGGAGTTGTAATAATCGCAGTCATTCATAATGCGCGCTCTTATCGCGGGATGATCTCGATTCGCTCAGCTGCTTTTAACTTGGAGCAAAGCAAGGGCCGCCGTAGACTTCCTGCCACCAAAATGCGTTATCGCAAAATCTTTGGGCAAGCAAAGCGTTTGGCAGAGAGTAGGTACATACTACAAAGTATTCAAGATAAACGAATTAAATTTAATTTTACAACTGCCAGCATATTCAAAAGATACATATTTTAAAGATAATAAAATGGATAAAATAAATAAGGTAGGACGACCAAGAAAGAACCAAGAGGATCAACAAGGTCAAAAAGGGGCAGGCATAGAATCGGTACAAGTACCACAAACTTTCAAAATACCTACTGAAGAGACACAATCTGTAAGTATGCAACAGATGCTAGAGATGATTTTAAAAGGACAAGCAGATATTTAAACTTCTTAAACTAATTTACAAGTGGAGTTAAAAACGTTGCAGCAATCACAATTGGCAGAGTTACAAGTAATGAAAATCACACAAACTAATTTTAAGAATAAAATTAGAAATTTACAAACTGACATGGCTAATAATTTTAAAAACGTATAATATGTAATATATTCTGAAATAAATCAAAAGATAAAAGAATTAAGAATTGATATTACAGAACCATTACAAAGGGATCAACATATACAGCGGAATGGTCAAGAAATATTAGTGATTGAACAAAGATTGGAGAATACTAAAACATCATTACAAGGAGAAATGGGACTTGTGAGACATGATATAAATGAATATGGACAAAGCAAGATGAAGATTACAGAGGCTCCATCAGGAAATACAAAGAAATTGTATAAATAATGATACACATGCAATTAATGTTAATAGAGATTTATTACCAAAATTTTTTGGAGACAAAAGGGTTAATCCGAATACTTATTTGAAGTCTATTAAAAGGTGGATAGAAAATCTGGTATACGACAATTGAGGATTAATGTAACAACATGGCACAGTTTGAACATAAATTTAGACAGCAGTATTGGGGGGATAATGTTATACAGGGGAAAGTAAGAAAACAAAATAATATATGGGTAAATTCAAAACAGGTATGAGACTAACGCGAGAATAGTATGCAATAGAGAAATTTAGTATAGCGCTGTATTTAGAACCAAAGTTGACAGAGAAGGAAATCACAAGGTTTATTGCAAGACATTATGATGGGGGAATTAGTAGAATAGTTACATTCTTCAGAGAATAATAAGATAGAGGAATTAACCGACTTGTTGAGAAGGTACGATAACATGGTGATGGATGGAAATAGTCAGACAAGAGACAGAACAGACATTTACAAGGGAGAGCGATCGAATTACGAGGGCAATTCAAATATGAACGGTAATTTTTTAATATAAATTAATTGATTGATAATATGCATTATATAATCGTTCAGTTTTTTTCTTCATACCCTCCTTTATACCCAGCACACTTTTGCCAGTGATTTGGTAGCTTAAACATTCCTTGTTTATAGAAAGTTTGCGAGCGCGTCTTCAACCAATTGCGCACGTACTCTACATCGTTTTGGAATTGTTCCCCTCCAAGTGATTCTTTCAGGGGTGCAGACAAAAAATAGTCACAGGGAGACAAATCTGGACTGTAAGGAGGGTGTTCCATGGTTTCCCAGTGCATTTCCTCCAATAGGGTCTTCCTGAAAAAAAAAATATAACCTTTTTATGTCTTAACGTAAAGTTTATAACCTGTAATTAAACATCCCACAGAGAAAACGTTTGGTTTTCATTGTAACTTATCAACAAACAACATACAATATCGTAAAACTTACACATTTTGTCAGGTGACCGACGAAACGCTGTTATTGGCCGAGCGGCACTGTGACGTCTTTGCGCATGTTGGCGATCGGGAGTCAGTGCATAATAGATAGGAATCGTGGATTAATACGACTTAGAATCCAGTCTGACATAAAATAAGTTCTGATGGGTTAGTAAAGGGACAGCCAGATAATCTGATAGAAGTTCACGTGTTAATGGTTCCCGACTTTTTCTCAAAAAGTGAATTTTTCAACGTAGCCGAAACGCGTGGAGTCGCATATAATTTTCCAAATTCTCTTCCAGCTGTAAGAACAAATAAAATACTGTTTAAACTTTGCAATATATCCTACATCTCATACGAATTGGTAATGCTGATTTAAAAATTTGTAATTATTAATCATCTAATCAAATTTATAAAATCAACAGTTTGCTACAAATATTGTTTCAACATGTTTTTTAGTTTTAACTAAACGCTTGTGTAAGAACATATTGTACAAAATCTCACAGTACTTTAAAAAAGTAATAATTATATGGAAGGTATTGTTTTAGAATGGAACCCACAAAACTATTTTGAGGTTATGTTATTACTAATGTATATATATATAATCGGAAATCCCCTTGAATACCCATTACTAATGATGATACTTAATTATATATATTTATCGAATTTCGTCGATAATTTATTGAAAAATTATGTACTTACATTAAAATGGTCTTCACAAAAATAGTGAGACGTCAAAGTGACACTCGCGGAATCACTTCGGACTTGTTGTAACCCCTTTTTCCGTATATCCCCTGTTGGGACGTTTATAAACAACTTATTTGGTTCGCATTTACTGCTGCTATCACATCCAGGCACAATGCAATACTTATTCGTCCTTTTTTCGTAAAACCGACGTTTTCTTTCTGTCGCTCCATTGTAAGCAATGCTACAGCTGATCGCCACGTGCGTTGTGATGTCACAGCAACATGGCGGGCTTTCGGGACTTTTTCAAACGCCGTTAATTTTAAAATCGTGTTTGCTAATTACAACGATTTGTCTCAGCATAAAAATTAGTGCCAATGATGTTTTTAATGTGTCTAGAGTTCAGTTTCAAGGTTTTTGAAAAGTCGCGGAAGACCCTATTTTTCCCTGGTCAAAATCGCCGTGTGAGGCCTAGCGTTGTCATGAAGAAGAATGACACTTCTGATGGCCTTACCTCGTCTTTTCTTTCGGTAGGTGGCTTTTACTGACTCTAACAACGGACAATAGTAAGCTGCATTTATTGTACGTCGATCATGAAGAAAATCAATGAGTAAAACTCCCCTATACTCAAAGAATCTGTAATCTGTAAGACTTGTTCTTGGGCATCGATTATGACTTTGGTTTTCAACACGTTCTCGACCACCTTTAAATTCTCTGGCCCAAGTAAACACTCGGTTCTGACACAATGTTTCTTCCCTATATTGTTTCTTTAAACGAGTTAAAATTTCTGACGGTTTAACTCCTTCTTTAGTTAAAAACTTTCTAATAATACGTTGCGCAACTGATACAGGAACCTCTTGCCCAGAAATTACTGTAGTGCGGATAAAACAGAGCGGAAACTGCTGCCCATGTTGGTTTCCCCTTCAAAACACAACAAACTTCAAACTCTCACTCTAGTATCCTGCCCGAAAAAAATTACGGAGTACACCAACAAAATTACCGATTATATTTGAATCACCCTCGTATAATGGACAGGATAAATACAACAGACAAAATCAATTTAATAAACAAACAAAAAATTATTTACTTTCAGGTTTTATCCATAATTACCGGTTTTATATATTTTCGCACAATCGTGTTGTTGTAGCGATTTATACTCTCTGTTGATACACCTTGTAAGTTAAACATAATAATTCTGTGGCTAGTCTCCATGGAAACACAGTTCTGTTTGAGTTTATAACAGCTCTAATGCGGTAAGTAATAGTAATATTTTTCACCAACAGATGTCGGATTACAGAATTACGGTTTCTACAATTATTAAACGTAATATTTCTTTCCGCGGTGTCATCTACTGTTTTTAAAGTAATATAAGTTTCTGTATTACTTATTATGTTAGTATTTATTTGAAAATCTTCTTCATTAGCCATTGTGAAAAATGAATACTGAAACTTCAAATTTTTCATTGTTTCTAACCATAGAACGTTTCTACCGAAATACATTCAAAACACTATGGATATACGTATGTGCACCATTTTATCACAAAAGTCAAGATAATTATATCGAAAACAACACAAATTTTTGGTATCTTATTTGGTTTATGCGATAGTGCGAAAAACGTTATACTCTACACGGTTTTTTCTCGATTCTGTTATAACGCACCAAATAGTGTAACCAACCTAATAGTGTAATATACTATTAAGGTTATTTTAATTAGTACTTACTGGTATTTATTTTATTATTAATTTTTATCGCCTGACTAATTTCGGTTTATATAAAACATCTTCAGAAATATACAGGGTGAACAGAAATACGTGTGTTAATTTTAAACATTGGTAGAACTCGTTAAATATAACATATTTTCTATATGTTTTTTTTTCAAAAACCAACGTTAAACTGATTTAAAATATGTTCTAGTTTATCTACTAAAACGCGTACCCGCCTATGGTTAAAGGTGTGCAGCGATAAAATCTTTGGTTGTGATGGCAACGGTGTCATAAAGGTACATCATTGCCTGTTAGGCAAAACACGTTCAGGATATTGTGCACTGTACAATCTACGGGCTTCTGCGGCATTTCCAAAAGCCCTGCCATATACCAACACAATATCTGTTAATTCTTGATTAGAAAAATGTTGCATTTTGAAATAATCTTCACTTGACAATTATAGTGACAGTACCTGAGAACGGCTCGTTTGTTCAAAATTAGGGGGCAAAAATATATAAATAAAATCTGCAAATTTTGAAAAAAAAAACATATAGAAAAAATGTTTTGTATAACGAGGTCTACCAATGTTTAAAATTAACACACGTATTTCTGTTACACCCTGTATGTGTTGTGTTTACGAAAAAAATATTCATGTCATGTGCAGTTTGTTCTTCCTCATTCCGAGGAGTAGAGACATTTTTATTGACATTATTTTTTTAACCGGAAAAGCTATTTATAACTTCCCATGATGTCTTGGATATGTTGCTACTTGTTCGCAGTGTATTTATTATATGGATTTTGCGTTCTTCTTGTAGAAGACATTTATACATTTTGTTTTGTTGGTTGTATAATGTTTTGAGCTTTAATTTTTGATGTTTAAGAATATTTTTACACTGTTTAATTTGAAGTGTAATATTGTATTTAGCTTTATTGAGCAATTTTTGTGTGACTTTCTTTATCGGGAAGGAGGAGTTGTGGGCATGTTGGAGTTGACTCAGACTGTATTCCAAGCTGCATTTACATCTTGGCGCCTGTAGACTTCATCCCAATTAGAAATATTAATCATTTGCATAAAAAAAATTATTTCATTTTGATTATAAATTCGCATATATTTAAAGTCTGTGTTATGAAGGTTCGTTTTCTGGATATTTTGTGGAAAATGAATAATTTGCGCTAAGTGGTCAGATAAATTAGTAGGAAAAACCTCGGTTGTGCAGCCTTTCTCCATATTTGTTAGGATATTATCTACTGTTGTTTGGGACTTATGTGTTATGCGTGTATAATTACTTATTTTTATATGTACGTTATAAGAGTTTGTAATTCTCAAAAAATCACTTTTTGGTTCGTTATCCTTTGACAGGTCAATGTTAAAATCACCTAAAATGAAAAACATACATTTATGACTGGTTAACAAATACAGCAGTTTGTCACTTTGAAAAAAAAAACACTGCTAAATCAGAATTTGGAGCTCTATAGATAACTGCACAGACGTTCAGTTGTTTTTCACATGTCCACTCTAGACCTGCACACTCAAATGCATGTGCAAGGGCCAGGTTATTAATGTCTTTCCGTATGTTGCTCTGGAAGTTATCGCTGGTAAAAAGTACTGCTCCACCATATGCTGTATCACCAGCACGATGCTTGGGACGGCAGAATTCGCTTCTTAGTTTGAAATCCTAGATTGCAGCCATATTTATATTTGATTTAGTTTGCCAATGTTCACTTATTGCTAGTATTTAGCAAGTATTGTGATATTTTGCGATAGCTTCTAGTTGTAAAGTCTTGTTGTTTATAGATCTGACATTGATATGGATGATGCTTATGTGTTTATCTTGATTTAGTGTAGGGTGTACGTTTCCGTGGATTAATGTTTCCATTATATTTCGCAATGGTTACTATTTGAGTATATCGTAATCTGTTTTTGAGTTGGCTAAACTCACTTGTCTCTGATAGCATGCACATTGTATGCTCCAAACTTTATGCTTAGTATCAACGTTTGTTTTGAATGTTATGTTCATTAAGATGTAGTTTGAGCATTGTTCAGTTTCTGTTGACGTACAAGTATTCCTTGCATGTGGGCCTGCAGTCTTATACATTGTATACTAATACCGTTCATAGATCGATCTCAGACTATTGTAGCTTATTACTTTATACGTTAATCGAGATAATATATCTCAGAATAAAATTGACAAAACTATCGTTTCTAATCTTTGACGTTGAAGGAGGTAAGTAGATGCTTCACTTCTTCTATTTGCCTTTTCTCGCTCGTCATTTATTTATTTATTTGTATATTATTTTTTATTTTGACTTTTTCCAATTTGCCGCACCTTGATTTTGCCGCCCTGGGCTATGGCCCACATAACCCCCCCCGCCCCCTTAATTCGCCACTGCCTATTCCAAAATGGTTGAGAAACGAGGTTCTTGCAACCTTTTCTTCTTTTTTTCTTAGTTAAAAATGTTTCTCTTCTGTGTAATTTGTGCACGGCGAAAGTAGTTTAATACTTTTCTACGATATAACGTTAATGCTTATGTTCACACACTAATTTTTCCTTAATTAACGTAAATTTGCTGCCAATTAAAATTCTGTAGGTACGAAAGTGCGGAGATCGAGGAGATACCTATTATCATTATTAAGATATTAAAATGAACGTCGTTACGCATAGCGTTACCGTGGGATCGGCGACGGGAAGAATTGTGAAGACATTTGGCGTTCAAAAGACATATGAGAACCGAGGCGTCTGTCGACCTTCCCGTGGCCACCTGAAGGAATTTGTAAACGGAAGAAACAGGTGCTCGCCAGCTCGCAGGATCCGGAACTCTGGTCCGCAGTTTTTCACGCAGCTGTGCTACATAGTGCACCGTCTTACCCACAGACCATGCTTCCTCAGATTGTCTAAGATTGTGCGTGGATTTCTAATTGTCCGGTGTAATGGTGGAACAAACGGGCTCCGACCGTGAATGTCCAATAACGAATCGCACAGCTGTCCGCCTTCGGGAAAAACGTCTTATTTCGTCTTATCTCGCCGCCGTGGACCGTCCACCATCCACGTCTTTGCCTCTTGGACGCGAAAGGCGATTATTGAATAATATCCGTGGAGTGGCTTTTATTGTCAGGCTATAAACGCGCGTTTCGCCGGTTCGCGCCATCCATGCCATATGGATGTTATTCGGACAGATTGCTGGAAATCGACAGCCGGTCCGCAACTGTCCGATTGAGATAAAGCCATTCATGCCATTCAGCGACACAAGCCGTGGCGTATGCTACCAGAATGTTAGCAGTATAAGTTATGCTAATAATATCTGTAATAAGATTTGAACGACGGAAGAAATAAGTAAACTCGACGACAGATGAAACTATCATCTGCCACCATTTCACTCTGCCATATGTGCTCAACAAACGACTGCAGAAGTCCAGGATTATTCATAGACTTTGAGATACGCATGACACTTTTAATCAGCGATGGACAAACACATTTTTACTGCATCATCGATTATAAAAGTTCATGTATCAATAATACTGTTGTTAGTACGTAGCTTTCCCAACAATGGACATAAATCTGAACAAGTTTGCAACAACATGTTCATAACAGCGCCTTCAAGTCGCTAAACAATAATTAGCATTCTATAGCAAATATCCCACCATTCAATTAATTAGTGTCATTTGATGCACAATACTCTTATATGTCAATTGATACCATTACCTTCCTTGTAAGCTGAATTGATTAGAAAGAATCAGCAAAAGCATTCACATCAATGTAAAATTCCTACTTTCCAGTATAATAAAGCCAATTTAAGCCACCTTAAAGGCGACTGCTTTGATCGAAACAGCTTGAAAAGTATATTACGAATAACATGTGCCACGCACCAACAATTAACAAAAGTTTTAACAATAATGACATAAACAAATAAATAACAATTAATTGCAGAAAAGGGGGAACGGGCCCAAAAAGCCTGGTTCCAGATATAATCTACAAGTATAACAAACAAAAAAAAAATCATCTGAATTATATGATAAAATTTTAAAAAATGTAGTGAGTTTGCAACTTTTTGGATCAGTACAGAATATTTAAAAATGTCATAAAATTTCTGAATTTATATGAATAGTAACAAGTATTTACTGCTGAAATTTAATGTACATACAACTGAATCAACCTAAAAACATGCAAGATTAACCTATCAATAGAATAATCTATGTCAAAGTAATAGCTGAAAATTAAAACAAATATCACTTGAAATGCCTATTTTCAAAAATTGTTATACATGTTTCAAAAAATTGATGCTTTTGACAATTTGACGACATTTTCAAAGTGTCAATCAAAAATTTAAATTTACAGTATAAGCCCATTCCATATATCATGTATCACATCTTCACATCATACATCAATGTTTGTTTTGTTATGTATATTATACTATATGTATTAAGTATGATGTAAATTATGTAAGGATATTTAATAAATATACAGCGTGAGTTTTTTCGGATGTCTTATTATTAAAGATAAAAAATTCATTGAATGGGCGATGTTGTGCAGTATTGAGCATTGGTACGTATGCCGTTGAAAAAGGTTCAAATATCCGAACAGTTTGGAGATTATTCTCAACAACTGAAAATAGTAATTTTATTTCAAGTAACATATTTTGGAAATTTTAAAAGTTATGCAGAAATGTTTCAGACAAGAGATACTTATGATTAAACACACTTAAAAAAGGTTGCAAAATAATCGAATTAACCAAATCTGTATCGGTAATAATAATAAAGATACCCATGGTAGACTACTCAATTTGGGACACCCTTAGTGTCAATCAAAAATTTAAATGTACAGTATCACTGATACCTACATAACATGCAAGTAGATTATGCCATTTTTTTTATGCTTTTGTTGTTTTGATGAAAATTCAAAACTATTAATTAAACTACTTGTTTCAAGAATTTGTAGAACATACCTTATGTAATAATATCCTTATTAATAAGTATTGTGATATTTATAGTTTATGTTGTATTTTGATTTTGTTTTATGTATGTATTGTATGTATATCTGCCTAGATATTCATAAGTATGTATGTAAGTATACTGTTTAAGTTTATGTATATGGAAGTTTTTTTTTTGACGATAATATCCATTCTGTAATTTAATGTACTGTGCGATCAACAATTATTTGATAAAATAAGCCCTTGAGATGTTGTAAATATGTTAGGTGGAGTACAAGATGTCTGTGAAAATCTGGTGGCAGCAATTCTTGATATGCCTCTATTTTGTAGGGATGCATATCCAATTCCATCATTTTTTTTGTTTGCAGGTTCCATTTCAATGATACAGTCATAGTCGCCCCTTATCTAAATAATTGTTGAGTGCACGGTACAATAGTGTAACAGTATAATGTTAGGTACAATGTATGGTGCCACATGTTAATATTTATGATAATGATAGAGTTTATATATGATATGAAATAAGAAATACGCTTTCGACTTTGGTCCTTCAGCCCAAGAATAAATATTTTATTTAATAAAATTTGAAAAAAAAATAAATATTACTACTATTTATTATTTATATGTTACCGTGGCATGTCCGAAGTTGTATCTTAAATTCCAAGGCAGTAAAAATGCGTATTGTCCATAGATATGAGTGATTTTCGGTATAAAATTAATACTTTTAGGTTTTTGTTTTGAGTGCACTGTTATGCCATTCTGCCTAATTATGATCTTATAATATTAGCAGTAGGTGAACAATATGTTTAGGTAATACATAAATGCATCTGTCGCATGTGTTTGAGAATCAAATTGTAATACAATTGTTGCAGAAGGGTGAGATTGCACCAAATGTCGCACATAAAAAAAGGGTTATTACAACCCTCCATTCACTCGCTGATTCAATCGAGGCTCATAGATCACAAGGGCATACTTTGCTTGTAATGATATCATATGTAAAGATCACATAAAATAAAAATAAAAAAATATTGAATCTTTCCGTGTGCAGTCGTCTTGCGGCTGCCGAATTTCCTTACGAATATAACTCATACGTAATACTGATAATGCTGAAAATACAATGGTTGTGTTTTCACGATAATACCACGAACAAATGTCGATAATACCGCAACAAACAATCTAGTCGGCCGCTAATGAAAACATAACCCGAAATGTCAATGTGTCCCAAGTACAAGTAAAGTAGTAAAATGTGGAAATAGATGTGGTTTGCTGTTTGAAAGATGAAGTGAACTAAATAAATATAGGTACTTAAACTGTATATTTAGCATCTTGTATATTCTGCTTTACTAGATGGCTACCAAATATAATTCGTGGTGTTCTCAAAAATCGATAATGATTTTAAAAATACAACTTATTTCGACCCCAATCTTTAGAAAATGCACCTCGCCCTTCGGGCTCGATGCATTTTCGTCATTGGGGTTGAAATTCGTTGTATTTATAAAATCATTATCGATAATGAGAACACCACTTGTTATATTACACGTGGTAATCTCCCAGTATCAAAAGGATATCCCTATATTCACTCGTGGTGTTAGTAGCCATAATTATTCAAGAAATCTTATAATTTTTACTTTTTACAGAATAACACTCAAAATTCTCCTTTAATTAACACAGTAAAACTTAACAGTTTTTTTCTAATGTCAATTAATATTATTAAACAATTATGGAAAGTTTCTAAGTACGCATTATTATTAGAATTCTTTTTTTAAATTATTTTATGTGTTCTGCCTAGTTTAACCTCGAATATCTCAGAAACGCTTAATTTTTTCGGAGTTCAAGAAGTATACCTTTTTTTTTTTGTTGAATTGTTTAAAAATATTTTAACAATTTTTGAAAAAACAATCGACATAATCTGAACCAGCATATAAAACTACACAATATTACCCATTTAACCAGATCTCTGGCTTTAGGAATAAGAAAGATACCCATGCAATCCTACTCTATTTAGGACACCCTGTATTATCGATTATTTATCGATAATATTATTTATATTATATTTAAATCTAACGCATTTTATGAATAGTGCAATTTTATTGGTAGTACTAGTAAGTGCCGCTAGCTGCAGCACAATGGAAAATTAATTCCACTATTTACCCACCTGTGATATTCTTAGTATTACAACAATTCAAACGCAATCGTTGTAAAGCTGATGCCACTCGTAGACACCTACTAACAATTTAAAATGGCATATATTGGAGCGATTGAAAGAGATTCTGATGGAGGAGTAATTGCAAACACAACTTTCTGTACACGACTTCAAGAAAAAGAACTTCATAGTCCCAAAGCAGATGGTACCTATGCAGCTGATGGCACAATAACGCCATACGTGTCCATTTCCATTGTTGCTTTTCCTGCACCACAAAATCGGCTCGTTCAAACAGTTTTCTGGTTCCAATGCCATAGATTTTTTAGAGTGAGCGCATAGGCACCGAATAAACGATCTGTTGCCATGAAATTTTCGAATACATAATTTCGATGCCAACATATGTTATAGATTGCAATTTCATATAAATTCGATAAATATAGGATAGGAAATATAGGAATTTATAAAAAAAGTTAATTAGATCAGAATGTTGAAATTATTGCAAAAGCTAAAATTGTTTCACACAGATTTTGGAATAATTTTCCAAGTTTACTAAGTATTATGCAAATGCACCAAAAATTTTATTGAAACTACGAACATAAAAAGACACATTTTCATAGTTAGTTTCAATCTTTATTCGCTATCGACCAGAGGTCTTTCAGTTTTTACAGTAATGGTTTAATTATATATAGTTTGATGTATCAAATATTAAAATTAATAATTAATGCAAATTAAGCATATTAAACTAAAATATATAGGAGAAAAACAAAATATAACAAAAAACATCAGATATAATGGAAGTGTAAAGTATGTAAGTGTATATGAAGGTGAAAATAAGATATGTCAGTCATTTTATGACTCTTACAGTGTTTTGAATGGATTGGTCTGTTTGGTAAGTCGCACAGTGGAACAAAAGTCCAAAATCAGGGACATGGCTTTTATCTTCGTAAATATAAGTTTTTCCTATATAATGCATAATAGCTTTATTATAGAGTAAGAAGAGTTCTATAAAAAGGTAATACAAAAATTGCATATCCGCTTCCGGCTTACCCGGAAGAAGATGCAACTTTTGCAATTTTGAGTTTTTCAAATCCGTTTTGTTTTTTTTTTAATTTTACATACGTTTGGATGCCATTCAATCCCTAAATTGCGTCTAAAGTGATACAACAATGTAAAAGTTATGGAGACCAAAATTTGTACAATGCAAGTGGCCAATGTTTATTTTTGTAAATTTAAGTATTATCAAATATTTCATACGTTTTTAAGTTCAAAAAGAAATATAAAAGGGTTGTTTTTTGTTACTATACCATTATAAACTTCACTATCTATTGAATATTCCTAATGTATCTGGGTGATAAATATATTTCTTGTCATCTTTTCTTTCACATCCGGCAATATGGCCAAAATAACTTAGTTATCGGTAGTTGATCTTCATGAATTAATTTCTTCATTTAATATATAGAGCTCTTCTAGCACCGACAGATTAGTGCGATAGACAGAACAGATGATAATCTGTATATGATGATATTCAATATACCGATAGCTCGAATTCTCTCGATTCTCTTTCTGTTCGTCTGTTTTAAGGTCCAAGTTTCTGAGGCACAGGTTAGAAGAAAAATTAAGAAGTTAAGTAATCATATCTTTGTAAACTTGCTTATACTTCTTTCGTTCCATATTCTAATTAGCATTGTTTTTGGTTTTGCCATTATTAGTCTTTGTTTTATTTCTTCAGCGCAGCTTCCTTGATTAGAGATAATGGAACCCAAAACTTTATAACTTTATTTTTAAATGACTTTTCGCACTACCTCATGTCCATCCGCCATTATAGCAATAGGCTGGTTATCGCTCAGTCTAGCAATTATCATTATTTTTGATTGTAATTTAAAACCGCAATTTGCCAGTCTTTTAAATTTCGATGGATGAGAAGAATCAGAATCATCAGAATGGTTGAGAAGCCACAGAATCTTGATTTGAAAATCTCAGATATGGGAAATGAAGGGAATTTACGTAAACTTAAAATTAATATTTTAGATGAAAATAGTTGTGTTGTGGCAACGGTGTATGTATAACGTAAATAAAATCGCTCCGAAGAGGATAACCAAATAGTGGTCCCATCGAGATTTTTATTTAAACATAGGTGCACAAGTGACAGTGTTGAGTGAAATACACCGATAGACATAAAAAGAACAAACGGAAAAGGAGCAGAAATAATCGAGGAAGGGCGTTAAAGTGTGTAAGAGAACAAGCGAAGGAAAATAGATAAGTGGCACTTGCAAGACGGAATAAATGGACGAGAGGAAAAGAGACAGAAAGCTCATAAACGAAGAGAGACAAGAGGAAGAGGAAGGAATATTCACAAAAAGCAAGAAACTTCTAAGATCACAAAAGAACTAAAAGAGGAGATAAAGGAAGTAAGAAGGAAAATACAGTAAACAAGAGGAAGAGTGGGGCATAGAGTGGGCACAAATGAAAGAAAGAATGGAGAAGATGGAGGGAAGAATGGAGAGAATGGGAAAAGAGAAAAAGAAAAGAGAATATAGTGATAAAAAGACTAAAAATGAAAGAAAATGAAGAAAAAGCCGAAGTAGAAGATTTTATAAGCAAAATGCTACAGGTAGTGCCCAAAATAAAGGCCCAGGTGATAAACAACGGCACGACAGCAGATATGGTGCTAGTGAAGATCGAAACATGGGAAAATAAAGAGGAGATCATGAAAGCAAATAGCAATAAGCAATAAGCTGAGCAAGACCAAAATATACATTGACCATGACCTAACAGCCACAGAAAGAGAAATACAGAGAGAGATTAGAAGCATTCCAAGAGAAGACAGGACGAAAGTGAATTGAGTAAAGATTGGATACCAAAAACTGAATATACACGATAAAACATATAAATGGAACCACCGCAAAGACGGATTAGAGGTCACCGAGATTCAGAATAAGACAAAAACTAATGAAGAAGACAAAGGCCTATACGAAGACGACAACAGCCAAGAAACGAGAGAAGAAAATCGAGAAAAAAAGATAGATATAAATTTGGTACATGGAATATAAGAGGAATAAGAGGGAAAGAAGAGGAACTCACAACGGAAATGGAGAAGGCAAACCTGCAGATACTCGCGATAACTGAAACAAAAAAGAAAGGACAGGGTACAATGGTATTAGAGGGAGGATATGTACTATATACTATAGCGGAGTGAGTGAAACCGAAAACGCAAGTGCAGGAGTGGGCATATTACCGACGGAAGAAAAAACAAAAGAAGTTAAAGAACGGAAATACATAAAAGAGAGAATCATGGTGATAGAACTGGAAAATAAACAGGAAAGGAGGATGGGGATAGTAATAGTGTACGGCCCGAATGAAGACGACAGCAAATAATAATAATAAATTTTGGGAAGAATTATAGCAAACCATAGAGGAAACCAGAGGAAAGACAATAGTAGCAGGAGATTTTAACAGTAGGGTGGGTAATAAAACGGAAGAGTATGAGGGGATAATAGGAAAGCATGGAGAAAAAGCAAAAAACAGCAATGGGAAACGAATGCTAGAATTCGGTCTGATAAACAACATGGTGATTGTAAATACCATATTTAGACACAAAGAAATCCACAAATACACGAGAGAGATGAGAAGCAGAAAGGAAAAATCAATAATAGACTATATACTGGTAGAAAAGGAGAGCAGCAAAAAGGTTATTGACGCAAGAGTGAGAAGAGGAGCGGAAATAGGAAGCGACCACTATCTACTGACCATAACAATAACCGAAACACGAAAGGATAGGGCAATACAAAGTAAAGAGATGAAAAACAAAAGGAAAATAACGGTAAAAACTCACGAGCTAAAAAAGCAGGAGGTACGGAAAGAATACGAAAGATTAGTAGAAAGGGGATTCAAAGAGGAGACTGACAAGCAGGAAACAGAGGTTGAATTAATATGGGAAAAGTTAAAAAAAAATGATAAGAACAGCAGCGAAAGTAGCGTGCGGGACAACATATGTAGCAGCAGAGAGGAAGCAAACAAAGTGGTGTAACAAGAAGCTAAAGGAGAAAGTAACAAGGTAGATAATAATACGGAAATAGTACCTGCAGACAGGAACAGAAAAGGATTACGAGAGATAAAAGAAACAGAGAAAGAGAGCTAAAGAAGAAATACAAAGTGCCAAAGCAAAAGCCTGGGAGGAGTTTGGAGAGAAGATAGCAGAGGGAACCAGAAACTTTTCTTTAAAGTATTAAAAAATCTCAGAACAGAGAAAAAAAAACAGCCAAAACAATTAAAGAGTAAACAAGGAGTAGTGAAGGAGAGGATGGAAGAACCCAAACAAGGAAACGAAAAAGAAGAGTGATGTAAAAGCCAGCCAGGAGAAATAAAGGAGGAAACAATAACAGAGGCAGAATTAATTGAAGCAATAAGCAGTATAAAGCTAGGAAAGGCAGCAGGCCATGATGGTATTACACCCGACGAAATGAAATATATGGGAAAGAAAGGACAACAGCGGCTACTAGAGATCTGCAAGCTGGCATGGAAACAGAAAAGAATACCAAAAGACTGGGAGGTAGCAGTGATAATACCAGTGTACATGAAGGGAGACAGCAGACAATGTAACAACAACAGATGCATATCACTTCTCAGTGTACCGGGAAAAATATACGAGATAATTCTTGAGACGAAGCTAAGGAAAAGAAAAGGACACCAACTACACAACTCCCAGAGCGGGTTCAGACCAGGACACAGTGTGCAAGACCAAATCTTTACGATAAAACAGATAACTGAAAAAAATCGAGAGTATAACAAAGAAGTATACCTATGTTTCATAGATCTAGAAAAGGCTTTTGACAGTATACCACGGGAGGAAATATGGAAGGGACTAGAGGAAAAAAGGGCAGGTGGGGAATTAATAAAGGCAATCCAGTCATTATACAAAGTAACGAGAAACTACATAAGAACCAGAAACAGACAGACAGAAGAATTCAGGACAAACCACTGAGTGAGACAGGGAGGAATACTAAGCCCACTGTTATTCATATCAATAATGGACGATATAATAAAAGAAACAAGACCGAGAATGAAAGGAATATACGTAGGATACAGGAATATGCGAAATATAGAAATAAAAGAGTGTGCATTTGCAGATGATATAGTGATATTCGCAGAAACATAAAAAAACCTGAAAGAGAATGTGGAAATATGGAAGGAGTCTCTAAATAAAAGGTATCTGAAGATAAATAGAGAAAAAACAAAAGTGATGGTGATAAGATAGGAGAATAAAATAGCCAATATACGAATAAGCAGAGAATAGATAGAACAGGTGCAGGAATTCAAGTATCTAGGAACAAGAAGAGCGTTCATAAACAAGCAAGAAATATCAAAAAATACGAAGGTGACAGTTTTCAGAACAATCTTTGCACCAATACTGACATACGGGAGTGAGACGTGGGTGATTGACACAAGACAAAAATCTAAAATACAAGCGACCGAAATGAAGTACTTAAGGAGACTGGAAGGAGTGACAAGGAAGGACAGACTGCGCAATGTAGAAATAAGGGAAAGGTTGGGAACCACATCGATAAAGAAGAATATAGAAGAGGGTCAATTAAGATGGTTCGGGCACATAAACAGGCTGAGTGAAGAGAGGCAAGTTAAATGAGTGTAGGAGACAAGAGCAAACGGGAAGAGAGCAAGAGGAAGACCACAGGAAACATGAAACGGTACAATAAGCAAAACGCTGCAGAAAAATGGGAAGAGTTGGAAGCAAGCAAAGGAACAGGCCAGAGAAAAGAATGGATAAAATTCTATAAAAAATAGATTTGTCCCTCAACACCCTTACCCCTTTGGATAGAGGGAAAGATTAAGAAAGAAAAATAGAAAAAATAGTACTCATGATAATTATAATATTTCCGTAATAAATACAAATTAAAGCTTAGGTACGACTCTCACAAACAAAAAATAATTAACCTTATAATATCTAATTGGGATAAATTACAGCCTCTGAAAGTTGTGGCGTATTTTTCATAAAATGCAAGGTATTTCAAATGGTCAACTTTGCTGCTTCGTAATTTCACTCCCACGATAACCACTGTCCATACAAATATCATTTCGCATACTTCAAACATTAATCCATAATTCTACAGCGATATTTGATTAAATTTCAGAAGTTGGCTTTTTCTGCTGTGTCCCTGATTTCTGACAATCAGTCCACTGTTCGTCGTGTGGTTCGTTTCAAGCATAGTGTATTCATAATGGCCCAGTTTATACAATTGATTTTGAATTTCAATCGAAGTTTTTGGACCATATTCATAATTGTCGTTTTTCACAAAAAAACAAAATTATTTCATCTTGAAAAATTCATATTCAACAGATTTGACAAAAGTTGAAAAAGTTTCAACTTCCTACAAAAAGTGTCAACACATGGATAATTGTGCAAGTTAAAATGATCCTACTGAGTGAATTGATTTAATTACTGGATTTATACACTTCTCAGGTGGGTTTGTGCGATTTAAATTTTCACTAAACGCGAACTAAAAATCGCACAATTTTAATGTAGTGTTACGTACCTCTCTCTAGCATTATCATATCTGCTCCACCTTATGAATACGAAAATGTGCATTGGGGAATTACAAATCTGGCTATAATGGACTGATGAGATCAAATAAGATCGAAACTAGTCTCCAGTTGCCAGAGGAAATAATTCCCAAATGCACATTAAAATTGTGCGAGTTTTAGTTCGCGTTTAGTGAATTATTTAAATCACACAAACCCACCTGAGAAGTGTATAAATCCAGTAATTAAAACATGGATAATTGTAAAGTTTACATGTAGAAATGTTGCTACATTTTAAGTCTGTATTTTTTACTCTCCGAAGTCGGCACCTATGATATCGATGCTAAATTGATTAGTTGGTTTAATAGCTGGTTACGCTACCAGTATATTTACGTGGTAATATGACGATCATTATTCTACAGTGTACCTAATCACTGTGGCGAGTGAGCATTCCGCAACACCTGGAGTTTGGCTATATAGGGGATCTGTATTGTTCTATTCTGACACCCCACTATACCAGACTGCCGGTTTCAGTTGCGTCCCTCATGGAGTGATGCCTATCCAATTAGGTAATCCTAGAATACACAAAGATACAATTTTAGTCATCATATAGTGATGGTGTGCAATTGTACGTACAACAAGGTAATCATAGAAATAGTGCTCCAATGATTAAGATATATAAATATTTTAGTAGTTTTCATTAGGACCCGAAGATATCCCCCATAGCAAATGGCATACAAATCGTGCAAGCGTTTAAAAATTAATGGCATTCTTAACATGTTGGCAGTGAGCTTGGTGCACATGTTGGCAAGCCATTTGCTGAGCGGATAACGAGAGCAAAGTGGACGAGATCTAGAAACAACGAGAGGGCCCCCTTTGCATTTCATGCGGCCGCTGCAGATCTATAAATTATTTAAATTCAGCTGGAGGTAAAGGCGGCGAGCGTTTCATCAATTTGCAAGCACTCGAGGGCCCGGCCAAGAGCCGGCGCTGCGAAACAACTCGCCTTAATGGGCTCATTGTTTGTTTATAATTACTGGGAAGCCGGCGTCCGTTCTAACTGTAATCCCTGAACGGCGGATTGTTTCCATTGCAAAGAAATAATCGAGAATGGCGAATTAGATTTGGAGTGGCGCATTATTTAATTAGTCGCGAGCGGGGATTTGACATGCAGGTGCTCACCGCGCGATTCCCACGGACCTCCGCAGGTGAGCTTTCTCACGAATCACGGCACCGGGACGCTGTTTATTACCACTACCGTTTACGAGCAATTGTACGTACGACTCCTATATGCATTCGTAAATACCATAGCTACATCTTACAAGTGGCGGAGGTGTGGCCCAGGTGAGCGACGTTTCGATTACCGGCTGTTGCGTGCGATGTGCTGACGACGTATCCGCGGTGATTGGCAATTGAATGGAACTATCGATAAGGTTCTAGATAAGATGGCCCAGTAATTATTTCCGGCGGTACAACCAGCACGCTTACATCGACACTAGAGATTGTGCGAAAGCTTCATTATTAATGCTAATACAGCCATACATACACACATACCCACATGTACACATGTCTAGGATAAGGGGCGAACATAGGAATTTAACATGTAAAATTAAATATGTGTAATTATTAGCTCCCCTATTAATGGTAGAGAAAAACCGCAAATGAATATTGCGATCCTGCTAATTTAACCGAAAATAAGTCACGAACTCTGCGTAAACTGACGCCACTGTAAAATGTTTTGATAGTGAATACCCTCTCTTCATTGGAACAATTCAGATTATTGTTCATAGTAATTGATATCTGAGTAGCAAAATTATTTTCTCTACAACATGACACTTGTCAAACTCGTGGCAAGGGTGTTTATGGTACATTGTTCAACTAATTGTTATTATTTTTGAGGTAGATTCTGGTACACACGTAAATTAAATGGCTGATACATTAACGGTTTTTAATACTCCCTCGATCCTGCATTATTCCACATAATGCTTGCTTCATCCACTAGCAGTATCTCCTGATGGCATTGATGGCACTCACGACTAATACATCGTATGCTAGTTGTTGGTTCAGCATTTATCAAACCCAAAAGTCTTTCTTAGAATTCATCGTTGAGTCTTCTGTTTGCCTGTAATACTAATGTTTTTGAAACAATATTTGTTGAAATTGAAGTTTTAAAATGCCCTTTGAATCATCAGCCGCTACACTTGCTGTATTTTCAAACTTTTTCATAAACTTGCTAATTGCTGATATAGACGGAATTAGTCGATTGTTAAATTTAACCGAAAATAAGTCACGAACTCTGCGTAAACTAACGCCACTGAAAAATGTGTTGATAATGAATAAACTATGTTTCTTCCATTAATTACGTGTTATTATTATGATTAATCCCAAGCGACAAGCTTGAATTTATAATTATTTGTCATCATTTAAAAAAATATTCCTTTACGATTTTTCTCTGAAATTAATTGGGGAGCTAATATTTACACATATTTAATTAAACATGTTAAATTCCTGTTCGCCCCTTATACCAGACACTCGGTACCTAAACATACATACATACCCACATACATGGACACACCACACACGCATACATACATATATACATACGTATATATACCGGGCTTTTTTTCTTTATTACACATAACATTGTTTGGGTTCCTTACTAGTGACAATGTATAACTGGTTACCTGCAAGAGCAGCAGATGGGAATAGCAACAACACAAATACAGAAGATGAGGGAATAACTATGAAAAAAGTAACAGAAGCCATCAAAAGATTGAAGAATGGCAAGGCACCCAGGCAGGACAAAATAACGGCCGAGATGATGAAGAGCATGGGAGAAAGAGGAGAGCAGATGTTTCTAGAAATTTGCCAACAGATATGGAGCGAAGAAACAATTCCGAAGGACTGGACGATGGGAATAATAGTACCAATATTTAAAAAGGGTGATAATACGGATTGCAATAATTATCGGGGATCACACTGCTATGTCCAGCAACTAAAGTAAATCTGTGATGGGTGGGAAAAACAGTATAAGTCGAAAATTTGGGAAAATGAGTTTAAGTCAAATTATATTCAAGAAAGTGATGCTCTACATTGTGTTTCAAATAGTGTAAGTCACATTATTCAGTTAAGGCTTTTAAATAGGTTGGCAGTTTTAGTACAACTTTAAATGCTACGATTATTGGAGGGAAAAAAGGTATAAGTCGACTTATACTATTTTAACTTAACAAAATGTTTCGCAATAAGAGACTTATACTATTTGACGCTAGGTGGGGCACGAAATATTTAAATGCTGTTGAAGTTGTCAGTGTTAACTCTACTGACATTTGACGTCATCTGCCCGATGAAGACACTGTGTGTCGAAACATTTTGCAGACAATACAATAATTTTGTAGTGTCAACTCAAAAACTACAAGCTCAAAACGTGCGTTATTTACCCAGTCATAATAATGAAGTTTAAACAAGTATCCGCCAAATCTATTTCCAAGACAAAATATATTTGATGAATATTGCCTTCTAGGGGACCGCGATAAGCGGGTTGCTATTATTGCAAGTAGTGCAGATTCTAAATCAACTGCCACCAAGAGAAAAAGGACAAATGATCCTGAATATGAAAAAATAGAAATGTAACTCGTTGTTATCATTTTAAAGATAATGGAGAAAGACTGAAGGTTTGTAGAGGTTGCTTTATGAAAATATTAGATGAAACTCAAATATTTGTCACATTAGCAATATTAAATTCAAGCAATTCTACATCTGGAGTTACTCGCGATGATCGAAGAGGCGTCTGTGCAGCTTCCAATAAACACGTTTTGGGTGTAATGCAAGTGGTAGTACTTCATATTTCCCGTGCTACGAATCTCATTGTACCAGAAGATATTGTAAGTAGATTTGTAACGGGCCGGTTTTGCCTCCGACGAAACTGTCTTGATTTTTAATTGCGCGCACGGATCGCCAACGTAGGCAACCGTTACGCACACGTTTTTTAAACGTGACGTGTTTCGTCGGCGAGGCGCTGCCGTGAGGTAGAAGCTAGTCAACTTCCCTGGAGTGCAGAAGTGTCACGAGGTCACAGTTTTTCTTTGGTCTATCGCCAACCGGTTTCCGGGATTTAAAACGTGTCCTCCATTAACCGCCCTAAGAGGGATTGACGACACCGGCACAAGGCAAGGCAGGGTACTGTACTACTCGACTCTACACGCTCGAAACATCAGAGTAAGTGATTAAACCCGACATCTTTTTTTGTAAAGACACGTGTCCGGCCATTGTTAATAAGGCCATGTGCTTTACAGGCGTTTTTTGGGTAAGGGCTGAAGTAACCCAGCCAGCCAGGTTCTTGGCTAGGGGCAACGACCATCCTGCCAGAGTTGTTCTGAGGACTGGAATTTAGCGACGGCGTCCCCGACGATTGCCGGCCGCCGCACGTCCTAAGAACGGAGCCCAGAATCGCCAGTGGAGTCGCCACGAGGAACACAGGCCAGATCTATATATTTTTTTGTTCTCATTTATTGTTTTAATTTCCTTTGATATATCGTTTTTTCTTTTGTGTAAAATTTGCGTTGTGTGTTTCGTGCCGTACGTGTTTTGCGTTTTTGTAAGGAAAAGGTGGCTCCGACAGCCCTTCGCATCGCGCGTTACGTGTCCGCGGGATTCGGCCGAGTCTGGTGGAGGCGGCGCGATAGATTTGCGGGCGGAGGTATTTCTTTCAGGAAGCGTAGGCACGGTGTCCTGTCTTTTGTGTGAATAAACGCAGATATTTTACACGGCAAAATTCACACCTGTCATTTTTTGTTCCCCCCACGTTTTCTCAATCGGGCATTCTTTTCAGTTTAACTTCCTATTCTCATTGCGAGATTTAAATCTGGTGGTGTGGGCGCCAGATGGTCAGCCGTTGCGACAGTTCGTAATTTCTGAACTTCGCTGACTGTCTGCCGTCAATCCACGCAGATAGACAAAAAACAAATATAAAACAAGATAACAAAAATAAAACTAAAACAATGGTTGTAACAAGAACGAAGGAAGCAATACATATTGAAATAGAAGGAATGGAGATCGAGCAAGTGGAAACGTACCAATACCTAGGAGTCACCATACACGAGAATGGGACACAACACATCGAAATTATTAAAAGAATTGAAAAAGGAAATAAGATATACTATGTAATGAGCAAGGGATTTATAAATAAGAAGGAAATTGAAAAGCAAACAAAAATAAAGGTGTTCAAGACAGTGTACAGACCAATATTGACATTAGGCTGTGAAGTATAGGGAGTGACGAGAAGAGATAAGATGAAAAGTACCAAAATAAGAGAAGAACTTGGCATAGATCCGGTGGGTGAATTCATTGAACAGAGGCTGCAATGGTGGGGACATCTCCATAGGATGAGCAGGAGGTGCCAGTAAAGAAAATATTGGAAACGTAAACACAAGGAAAAATGAGGAGAGGAAGATCAAAAGAGATATGGGATAGTTCAATAGGAAAAATACTGAAGAAGAAAGGAAAATCGTGGAGTGAGGCTAGACAGATAGCAATGAATAGGAATGAATGGAAGGAGTATCATCGGGGGGGGTCTTCGAAGAGCGCGACCTCGCGCTTTGTGACGCGAAGTGTTAATTACCCCCGAGATTGGCCCGGAACATAACTAGCTCAGTTTTTCCGGAGAGCGCACGGTTTACTTATCTGTCTGCTAGCGGCTGGGACCTTCTGCAGGAGGAGACGACGATGGGGCCTCCGGGAGCGGCACGACGTTGGCAACACTATCTAGCACTTTGGATTGCGGGGGGGGGTGAGCAAATAAAGTCGGGGTTGCACGTTAAGGGTTTAATATATCGTTAATGACAAAAAAAAAACCAAATGAATAAATGAGAGAATGATAATGAAAAAATAATATGGAAATGAAGTCAAATAAGGTGAGGAGTGAGGTGCGGAGTGGATTGCGTGTGTGTTGATGTGTGGGTGTGTGTGTTGGTCAGAAGACGTGCTGACGAACTCCTGGTGGTTGTCGCTGGAGCGGTGAGTGTGGCGGTCGAGAACGGCGCGTACGGCGATCAAGACGTGACTTGTGTGGTCGAGATCCGACTCGTGTCGTGGATGAGAACCAACCTGTCCCGCGATCGGGAATGGACTGCTTGTCTTTTCGGGGGATGTTTCCTCCCTCGCACACCTTCAACTTAGAGGCCGCGCATGCGTATTTTGTGTGTTGTGATGTAAGAATGGGAGGCGGGCTAACATTTTGGATGAAGGCGCATGTCGACGGGGATTAACTTATTTTGGAAAAATAAATGAATAGACGCGAGTTTAAATGAGATTCGGATTATGTTAATTAAGTAATGGTTAACTATGTGATTAAATGCGGCGAGTGAATGAAACGATGGGTCTTATGAAGTCACAGGCATGAAATACGGTTTTCCCTGATCGTGCTAAATTGGGGGTGCCATTGTCGGCGGTACTTCGCCGACAAAGCGCATTAGGGGGCCGGGTATTCCCAACGTAACAGCCGGGATTACGACGAGTGCCGACGATGGGTTTTCCCTGAAATCGGCAGAAAAACCAGGGAAAGGTAATTAGGGTAGGCCATGCCGGTGACAAAACGGCCCCGAAAAATAAGTTAATTTCCGTATGTCGGGAGTAAAGAAAAAAAGGGAAACGAATAGCAAAAAAATGAATCTATATAAAAGTAAAAACCACGTGGTGTCCGACCGACGTGGAAAAAAAATATCCGCTTAAAAAAACTCCACAAAGCGAGGCGGGAGAAAAAGCAATAACAATGCCTGAATGATGGGTGACGAGTGGTGATCCGTGGACGGCGTCTTCGGCGAGGTGTAGGCGCCAGGGCCGTTACGGACTTGCCACCTGGACTTCTTGGAGTCCGACGTGGTGTAACTAGAGAATGGTCTCGCGCCTGGGCGGAAATAATGGGTCTCGCCCAGGGCGGAAATGGTGTGTGTATGTGGTGAAAGGTGCGAGTTGCCGTGTGTGTGGCTTGCACTGCGTGCTCGTACTCTGGAAGGCGGCTACGCTGCGAGCACGTATGACCGGGGCTCGGCAGGGGGCGGGCGCTGCGGTCATGTGGTGGTTCCGTCCGGTTACCACCGCGGGCGGTCATGGGGCCTCTGGCCGCGGTCGGGCTCTGGGGAGGGGCCATGTCGGCGCTGGGTGGACTTCCGGCGTCCTGGAGTTGGCGACAGCCGACGGCAATGGGGCCTCCGGTGTCGCGTGGTCGTCGCTGCGTGGAGGAGGTGGCCTCAGGGGCGGCCTGGAGGTCCCTGGATGGCAATGGGGCCACAGGGTTTGGTCCTAGTCAGGGCACGCGCTGCCTGGGGAGGAGTCCTCGGCGACGGTTGATGTTGGTGGAGATGGGCGCCACGGTGTGTATGTGCTGACCGGCACACCGTCCGGTCGTGTGTAGGTTGTTACTGCTGCGATGCGGTGCCTGTGAACAATTAAAGCACATGTGCGCGTCCGCGGGGCGCGTAAAAAAAATGTTCCGATGGCATTGGTGGCGATGGTGAGCAGTAGCTGGTGAAAAAGAGTCAATGTCAGAAAGAAATGTTTGAGCGGAGTTGAGTTGTGCGGGGCGGATGCCCCACCTACACTACGTGATCCTCGGCGATCACGTCTTCGCGACGTTGTCGCGGATTGGTCCGGCGCTGAACGTCCGGAAAAGGGGGCCGGCGATTTGGAGATCGTCCGGGGCACTTACACTACACTTAACTAGAACTAAAACTATACACATGGAACAAATGTACACTTAGTCTAGAATTAAAAACGAAAGGGAAAAAAAATGAGAGTCTGCGTGGGAGGAGAAAATCTAATGTTCAGGAGGACGTAGGGGCGTTCTCAGAGGGCTGAGGGCGGCGCGCTGTCGCTGGTGAGCGTGGGTGCGCTCACTACACTCCGGGAGGCGGCGTTCAGGCGCGTTCTTCGCCCTAGACGCCATGCCTGCTTCCACGTGAAAATCCAGGGGCGGCATGGGGGCGGCGTGGTTACTCACTGGCACTTCGTCCTTGGTGGCGAAGCCCATGAGGGTCCGCGTCATAACTTTCGACGGAGGTGGCCCGGCATGGGGCTGCTGTCCGCTCTGTGGGGGCTGCTGCTTGCTCGCAGGCAGTGGAGTCCACGGAGGTGGCGTCTTGGCGGTCGGGGTTGGTGTCTCGGCGAGCGCTTCCGAGAGCGAGGAGCGCGGCGCAGGTTGCGGCGGGATCACCTGAGCGCCAGCCAGCAGGTGTGAATCCACCTGCATCGTGTGGAATAACGTTGTCGGTAGAGCAGCTGGCAACCGTGTCCGGGGGCGCGGTTGGGGCCGGCTTCGCGGTGCGTGAATCTCCGCCTCTACGAGAATCGTATTAACGGAGAGTACGTGTTGTGACGCCGGTGGCGGCAACTGTGGGGGCGGCAAGACGTGGGGGTCCCGATTTTCCGGGCAGGAATGCACGGGCGGAACTGATCTGAGTTCCGATAGCGACGACGTCAGAGGCGGCAACTGTGGGGACGGTGTTGGCGGCGGGCGAATGCTGGCGTCGCGAGCATCGGCCGTGATGGGGGCTTCATCACGGCCGGCATTCAGTTTCCCGAATGCTGGGGCCAGCGGGCAGCGGGATTCGGGCAATCACGGAGCCAGTGCCTCGTGCCCGGCGGGCAATAGCGGCATAATGGCACCTGGGGGTCATCGCGCGGGGTCACGCTGGTTCGCGGCTGGCGTGACTGCGATTGCGGGGGCGGCCGATCGCGTCTCTCCCGGTGCTCGCGTGGAGGTTGGCGCGGCTGCGGGTGCTGCAGGGACGGCCGGCGGTCGTTGGCGGCAGCTGGAGGCGGTCCGGTCGTCCGTCCTCGGTGCCGAAGTCCTAGCGCTATCGCTAGCAGAGAGTGCAGGTCCCGGGGCTTCTCAGCGGCGGCCCGCCGGAGTTCCTCGTTGGCCAAGCGAAGCACCAGCTTTACCAACAGGCTCTCCCGCTCATCTGGCAACCATCTCCGTGCCTGGGAGATCTTCTTCTGCACGAAGGAATGGGCCGCGGTTGACCCTTGGGTGCCCGACCAGAAGTCCTGAAGTTCGTCGATCTGGACGTTATCATCCGCGAACGACTCCCTCAGGGAGAAGCACATTTCGGGCCAGGGTTCGTTGTTCTCGACAACGAACCTGAGAACTTCTCTGGCATCGCCCTTGAGCCATCGTCCGGCGATTCGCGTCCAATCACGCCTGGCCACGCGAGCTTCGAGAAGAACCTCTTCCGCTACCTCAATGAAGTCCTC
This sequence comes from Othius punctulatus, assembly GCA_951805005.1. Taxonomy (NCBI): domain Eukaryota; kingdom Metazoa; phylum Arthropoda; class Insecta; order Coleoptera; family Staphylinidae; genus Othius; species Othius punctulatus. The sequence goes on from OX638138.1 coordinate 94,162,946, forward strand.
CACGTCCTCGTGACTTGTGCCCGCGAAGCATGGTTGAAGAGCCAGCGAGTCGTGCTGGCGCAAGTTGTATCCGCCGTGGAAGGCGTCCACTGGGAGGTAATGCCGGGGTGGCTCGTGAAGGTGACGTGCATCGTAGCCGTCGTCGCGATAGCGTGGCTGGGCTGGCGCGTGGCGCTCGGCAGGGGGCGGGTTGTGGCGCTCGGCGCCGTCATCGTGGCGGCGCGGGTTGTGGCGCTCGGCGCCGTCATCGTGGCGGCGCGGGTTGTGGCGCTCGGCGCCGTCATCGTGGCGGCGCGGGTTGTGGCGCTCGGCGCCGTCATCGTGGCGGTTCGGGTTGTGGCGTTCGACGTAATGGGGCTCAGCGTCGGAGTCGGACATCGTGGTCGCAAGGGCAAGACCCTGGAGGCGGCGCGATTGTCTGGGGGCGAGCTCGGCTTAGCGGCCCCGGGTGGCTCGCGATTTTACGCACGAAAATTGAAAATGCATTTTCCGTCGTGTTATGCACTGACACACGGCGGGAGAGGCGCACTATTTACACGGGCACTTGCGAGATAATCTATCCAAAATAAACAACTGAACCACAAACAAAACTGGGAAAACGTTTGTGCGTGGGGGCGGCAGCTTGTCTGTGGAAGGAAAACAGTGCCCCGTGTCGCTGCTCGGCGCACTGAAAGAAAAGTTTGGGTGCAAACACAAATGTCACAGCGGAGTTCTGGGGCAGCACTCAGTCTAAAACCCGAAAGAAAAAAAAGATCCACGAAAATGCACAAGAAATCGCAGCGCCCTGTTAGAAAACACAATGTCACGTTCTAGCGCAACGAATAAGCGCGCACAAAAAAAGTACTGAGTGTTTTAATATCACACGAGGTCGGCGGCGGCCCCGGGAGACCTCGCGTTACTTGAATCGTCTCTGGCGGTTCACCAGGTCTAGCAAAAGACGTGCTGGGTCATTCGGCCCCGAGGTGGGCGCCACTTATCATCGGGGGGGGGTCTTCGACGGGCGCGGCGTCGCGCTTTGCGACGCGAAGTGTTAATTACCCCCGAGATTGGCCCGGAACATAACTAGCTCAGTTTTTCCGGAGAGCGCACGGTTTACTTATCTGTCTGCTAGCGGCTGGGACCTTCTGCAGGAGGAGACGACGATGGGGCCTCCGGGAGCGGCACGACGTTGGCAACACTATCTAGCACTTTGGATTGCGGGGGGGGGTGAGCAAATAAAGTCGGGGTTGCACGTTAAGGGTTTAATATATCGTTAATGACAAAAAAAAAAAACCAAATGAATAAATGAGAGAATGATAATGAAAAAATAATATGGAAATGAAGTCAAATAAGGTGAGGAGTGAGGTGCGGAGTGGATTGCGTGTGTGTTGATGTGTGGGTGTGTGTGTTGGTCAGAAGACGTGCTGACGAACTCCTGGTGGTTGTCGCTGGAGCGGTGAGTGTGGCGGTCGAGAACGGCGCGTACGGCGATCAAGACGTGACTTGTGTGGTCGAGATCCGACTCGTGTCGTGGATGAGAACCAACCTGTCCCGCGATCGGGAATGGACTGCTTGTCTTTTCGGGGGATGTTTCCTCCCTCGCACACCTTCAACTTAGAGGCCGCGCATGCGTATTTTGTGTGTTGTGATGTAAGAATGGGAGGCGGGCTAACATTTTGGATGAAGGCGCATGTCGACGGGGATTAACTTATTTTGGAAAAATAAATGAATAGACGCGAGTTTAAATGAGATTCGGATTATGTTAATTAAGTAATGGTTAACTATGTGATTAAATGCGGCGAGTGAATGAAACGATGGGTCTTATGAAGTCACAGGCATGAAATACGGTTTTCCCTGATCGTGCTAAATTGGGGGTGCCATTGTCGGCGGTACTTCGCCGACAAAGCGCATTAGGGGGCCGGGTATTCCCAACGTAACAGCCGGGATTACGACGAGTGCCGACGATGGGTTTTCCCTGAAATCGGCAGAAAAACCAGGGAAAGGTAATTAGGGTAGGCCATGCCGGTGACAGGAGTTTACTAAGAAATAGAATTATACACCCCTACACCCATGTGGGTATATCCGGGGTCCTAGATTATATACCGGGTGATTCAAGTTTTATTACCAGGCCTAAAATGGTGACTTCTACTTGAAATAAAAAATCAAAAATAAGTACACATGTTTAAATATTGATGAAGCCCAATCAGACGATAAAAAAAAAAATTTTAACCATCCGGTAGTTTATACGTTATTTCAGAAAGAATTCGTAATTTTATTTATATAGTTTTTGTTAGAACATACTTTAATGCTATTCCAAACATTCCAGTGTAATCCATGTCAAAAAAATTGCACCAATTATTGAATTAAATGAATTTGATATTGCAACAGTAAGATTTATTACTAAATAGTAAAATATGACAGCTGCTACCAGTAATAGTCCCTATAATGGATTTTATGGGTTTTATGATAGGGCCGTACTCAATACCTCAGCCTGCAACCCACGGGCGACCGGCGGAATCATAAAAAGTCATAAAACGTTCCAACCGCACCGCGCGGTCAATGCTTCAATGCTTTGTAGGGCTCTTGACTTACAAAATCATAAATCATGCCGAGGAAAGTTGGTCAGTAATGTAAAAAATGCTTTAATTTAAAATCTAATCATTTTCGTTAATTTTTGATTTCATAAATGGGTTCTATGAATAAAATAAAACAGTTTAGGCCTAAAATAACGATAGAGAATTTTGCCCGTCTATATAATTATATCGAAAAAGTCAAACTACCTTTCCGTAGATTAGTATCAGACCTATATAAATCCAAATTTTCATATTTTTCGGGCAACTCCAAATGCCTAAAAAACCCGTGGTAATAAAACTTGAATCACCCGGTACAGTGTGGAAATTAAGTAATTCGGTAACTCCCTTAATGTGTATGAGAGAGAAATACTATGAAAGGGAAATAGCGATAGAAATTACAGCGCATACGATAATATTTTTTCAGATTTAAAAAAACAAAATTTTTAAAGATGTGACGTCTTTAATGTGTTTTTTAAATGACAACCTATGTATTTTATTTTTTATTTCGGTAGAGTTTTTTAATCTGTTTTCAACTAAACTAAAAGTTGAAGAAAAAAGTTTTAGTACTTTTTGTTGTCTATTTAATCCTAATTTCAGAAGAACAATTGAAAATCAAATAAATACGTGAAAGCTATAAGCTTCATTTTCTTCAATGGAACACCCTGTATATTTTGATTATTTCTAATAGGAAATAACATTTGCTTTAAAATGATACAACATAAGTACTTTTTTATTATACAAATAACGGGACAATTGCCAATAAATGAAATTTATCAGTTGCCATGAATTCATTGCATGCTGACGTAAAACAATTTGCTATCGCTTTAATGTCAAAGTGGTTTAATAACTTCCCGTTCTGCGTATTGTTGATTCACATCTTTAGAGATAGGTGATGATTATTACACTAACGATAAAAAAATGGATATGCTGAAGGTCTTCGTTAGATGCAACGATAATTCTAGAGAAGCTAGTATCACTTATGGAAACATGTATCCAGAAAGAAGATAACCACATTATCGTACTTTTGTAAGCCTTGAACAAAATTTACGGAGAAATGGCTGTTTTAATAATAAATGGCGAATGGCAAGAAATGAACGTGAAGGAAATAATTAAGTTTTTATGTTGGACTATTTTAGAGTACATCCACGAAATTCAATACGTGAAGCAGTGGCTGCGTTAGGAATAAGTCTGTATTAAATATTTTCTATCCTAAGAAAACAAAAAATGATACCGTATAAAATTAAATTTGTACAAGGTTTAAGAGATGGTGATTCTGACAGGAGGATAATATTTTGTAATTGGCTTAACAATAATCAATATTAATTAGATTTAATTCTTTGTAGCGATGATTCTAACTTCAACAACAACGGAATCTCCAACCGAAAAAATTGCTATTACTGGGATACTCATAATCCACGTTAAATTCGGGAATACTGATTCCAACACAGATTTGCAGTTAATGTGTGGCTTGGTGTCTTAGGTGATACTATAATAGGTCCTTTCTTTATCAAGGAACATTGAATGCGGAGTGACATGCCAACTTTCTTTTGACGGAATTCGAAGGTTATTTGGATGATATCCCCCTAGAAATACGTCATGATGCGTGGTTTCAGCAAGATGGAGCTCCTCCCCATAACGCAAGAATTGTTAAAGATATTTTGGAAAGAAAGTTTGGTGTGGAATTGATTGCAAATGGTAGCCCCCGAAATTTGCCAGCAACATCGCCAGATCTGTCTATTTTAGATTTATTTATTAAGGGATTTTTAAAGCAAAAAGTTTATGTTACTCGTCCAGAAAATCTAGACGATGTGAAAAATTGTATTCATAGGGCATGTGGCGAAATAACACCACGCATGTTGCAAAAAGCACGACGAAATTTAATTAAGAGATCTGAAGAATGTATTGTAAACAACGGGGGTCACTTTGAACAGACACTTTAAATTGTAATTCATAGCAACTGATAAACTTTATTTATTGGCAATTGTCGCGTTATTTATATAATAAAGGTATACTTATGTCGTATCATTATACAGCTAATATTATTGCCTATTATAAATTGCCAAAATACACAGGATGTTTCATTAAAGAAAATGAAGCTTATATGTTTTACGTGTTTATTTGATTTACAATTGTTCTTCTGAAATTAGGAATAAATAGACGACAAAAAGTACTAAAACTTGTTTCTTCAACTTTTATTTCTATCTGTACTAATAACTGAAATATTTGCTGTGTCACATTAAATCAAACAGACTGTATATTGTCCAACATATGTAAAAGTGTAAAATAAACTAATAAAATAAACTGTTTGACTACAAGGAAAACAGTTGAACACTGTTGAACAGTTGAAGAATTGGATTAATAGTGGAAACTATGTTCGCAAAAAAAAACATTTGGTGATTATATATTAACAAAGTTAATGTGTGTTTCAATATTTATATATTTTTTGTCGTAGTTTATGGCGGTGCTCTAAATATTATTGTCAACAGAGAGTTTTCTTAAATAATTTACTTGATAATACGTGGATGCCAAAGAGTTATTTTCCGAAAACAGACGCTCCTATGTAAAATCTAACCCAACCTCACCTGACTCCTAATGTGACACTATTAAGAGTCGATCAACTTTTAACGAATATGTACTTATGTTTAAGGTTTTATCCATAAATTACCACTTGAATTTATTTGAAATGTAATTTTGAATTAAAATTTAAAAATTACATATCAAATAAATTAAAATTTAAAATTGCATTTCAAATAAATCCTAAAATAAAATAAAATAAATATTACGTACCTGTAAGTACTAAATATAACAATATTAAAAGTACTTATGTATTTTCAATTCGATTTGCAAGCAGCGTGATAGAAATAGTAATAAAAGTATTATAGCTATGATTGCTCATCGATGCTGACTAGGAAGTGAAACAATGCGCATCTGTTAAACCATACGCATTCGTGATTAACAATTATGGTGTCCACGTGTGCATCTCTAAAACCGGTGGCGCTACAATAACAGTTTCTAAAGCCAAGCCGTTGATTTCACGCTCTTAATTATTTAATGATAAATAGCAGAGATTTTTCTAACACGATTATGATGCACGGCCAGAATTCATCAGCGCGCGATAGCATCTCTGGTGTAAATAAATTTCCCGTCGTACAGCGTAAAAATCATTGCCAGAGTAGAAAAACTGCGTCCCATTTCATCAGATAAGCATAAATTAAAAAACGTAGTTAAAAGCATTGACATATGCAGATGGACTAATTTGATGGGCAGCCCGTTGTTAATGAGTGCCGACTGGGACGGGACGCACACACATAATGCAGATGATCGGATCATCTGCTGCGAACTCCCCGCTCGAATTGCATATGTCGCGTCGCAAGGCATGTGCAGACCAAGTCAGATGTGCGTACAGTTTTTAAAGGTATTGGTTTAACTTTAACGGGGGCTGCAGCGCGCTTTTCCCCGGGTTACCCTCATTCCCATGACACCCTTGCCAGGTGATTTCCCATAAGACCGCGCACATGTTTGTACATATGCTTGCTACATATGCACTCCACTCCATTGTGTGCTCTAATTGTTCGCTTAATTTATTTATGATATGAATTTTTCGTCCGCAGCTTGTCGTAACGTACTCATAATCCGCAAGCGTGTTTACCTATATACGTAAATCCAGCCGTTTATCCGGCCAAAATGAGACCGACCACTCGTCGGCACTCCTTAACTTCTTGTGGGCGCTTCGGACGCACACGCTCACAATTTATGCCTCTGTCAATTAACTTGAGAATGTAGGTTTTAAAATCGTGGCTTAAATTATCCGGCCCGTTTAAGACCAATAATCTGATACCGCGCTCACGAAAAAAACGCGCTTTTTGTGCCCACTATTTACGCGCCCGGTTTCGAGTTTCGTAGGCCACAAGAAACGTGCCCCAAAAAAATCAATTAAGCAATCGCATCCCAAATCAAGCAGTGCATAACATCTGCTGAAGATTTCCTAAACAGGCGAATATGGTATCGACATATTACTATGCAAAATAATGACCGAAATTGGACATATTCGAAAGGCACAGGAAAATATCCGTTATTTCATGCATACACGTGGTGGGCACAGATCGAGAGATGGTCCTGTTGTCTGGCCTCTAAAGTTCTTTGGCGATGTAATTAAATTGAGCGGCAGGTTTTAGGGTGGATGAATGATAAAATTCGTTAGTTTCGCTAAATTAGCAGTTAACCCTCGAGTTTTTGATAGAATTGCTTCAGTTTTAGCGATATTCTTAGTGTCTTGTCAGTTGATAAAATTTTAAAAGACAACTTCTCTAAACGTCTTCTTCTGAAATTCTAGTTCTAAGAGGTGAGACACCCATGGCCCTCACATACTAGCACGGGCCCCCAGGCCTGGATTTCTGATGGGCCCCCTTTATTTAGTGCTAAGGATAGCTTGACACCCCGGTAGTATCACATATTATCTTAAAGTATATTTTCTAGCCTTTTCGACGGAATATTTTCAATGATCTCATTAAAATCATCATACTTATCTATATCATTTTGGAAAAGCTAGTTGTGCTTCTTTGCCTTATTTTTAATGTATTTGCCCAATTGCTGAACCACCTATCAGCAAAAGGAACAGTACCTACTTTACAAAACAATTCAAAAGTGAGACAGATTCTGACAAATGAGGTGCTCAGAAGAGTAGATAAAGTCAATTTTTCTAAATTTCGTCGATAACACACTCACAGTACACATTGGTACCTTCTACGTATAATAGAGAAATGATTCAAGTTACAAATTTGTTTCGTATGCTGTTAATCGAGTCGTCCTCCTTGTGCACTGACAAAAAGCTTATGTCGTTCAGGGTAGTAATGGTTTATGTCACATTCAGTGTAATAGTGGATTTATGTCCAGTATGTCCTAACTAATAAAATCTGCGTGTTTATATGTTCAATAATGGATTCGTCAACATCATCTCAAGAACCTTATCAATCAAGTGGATCGGAATATAAAAAATAGTACTGATAGTACTTCCGATTCTTCCGGTGGTAAGTAATATAATTGTAATTTTTATGTTCATGTGTTACCAAATTTATATGTTATCCTACAATAGAACTAAAAATGTATGTTGTTACAGATGATGATCAACTTCTGATAAATGAGAAGAACTTACTAAATTTATATGTTATCCTACAATAAAACGAAAAATGTATGTTGTTACAGATGATGATCAACTTCCGATAAATAAGAGAAGCAACACTTTATATAAGCCAGCTGCACAAACTGCGGCAGGGCCTATAGAGTCTAAAAAAGGAAAACAAAGGTTAGTTAAGACGTCTACTTGGAAAGTAAATATACGAAAGCATCACCGAAATACTGGACAAGACTATATTACAAAATCTGGAAAAAATGTTCCTTCTAAAGCCTTTTTCAAATTTCAATAACCCCTGTAATGGCAGGCAGGGCTGCGTCCAAAAAAATGCAGAGCATCAACGAAGAGCCATTTTTTAATCTTTTTGGAAACTGGCTAATTATTTTCGGCAAAATGTGTTTATCAGAGAAATAGTAAAAGTCAACACAGTCAGAAGAAAACGTGTTAGAGATGACTCACATGCCAAAAGCATGCGTACTTTGAATATGCTTTTAGAGTAGATAACACCACACACCGTGTGTGCAAGACATATGTTGCAGAAACGTTGCAAATTAATACCGGTAGACTGTATAGGTGTATCTCTAAAGACGAAATGATTCAACGTCTGGTCAACGTGACATGAATCCTAGAAAAAAAGCTGGACGATTTAATAATTGTGAAGCATATCAATTCATTTCCCGCGTACCAAAGTCATTATTCCCGAAAAGAAAATCCCAAGAAAAAATATTTGAATAAAAATTTAACTATAAGTAAAATGTACGAATTGTACACCGAACAATGTGTCGCCGAGGGAATTGATGCATTGAAGAAAAAAATCTATTACCATGTATTTAATACAAAATTCAATATAAATTTTAAACCTCCAGCAAAAGATACATGCCGAATATGTGACCAACTGCAGGTGATAATAGCTGCAGGGCAGGATGAAACCAAGAAGAAGGCTCAAGTAACAGAAAAAACATTATACCCTGCTAAAGCCGAACAAGCATGAACATATCTTCATGAGGATTAAATGACTGCTTGCGATGAAAAGTACGTGGCAACATTCGATCTTCAAAAAACGCTTCCGTTTCCCAAGCTATCTACATCAGTAGCATACTATAAAAAAAATCTATGTTTATAATCTAGGAATCCATGCTTCTACTGAACAAACGGGATTCATGTATATGTACGACGAAACAGAAGGTGGGCGTGGAACTCAAGATGTAGCATCATGTCCTGTAAAGCATTTACAAGAAAATGCTAGAAGTCATAAACATATTGTTTTGTACTCAGATTCTTGCATCGGTCAGAACAGGAACATTAAATTATCACTATCTTTACTAAAATTGGTGCAAGATCCTCGAATGGCTGTCGAAACTATAGATCACAAATTCCTGGTGTCGGGACACTCGTATTTGCCAAATGACGCAGATTTTGGAGTTATTGAAAAGGCAAGTCGCAACAATACACATATTTACTCTCCTCAACACTGGATGGATATTGCACGGACTGCTAAAAAGCAGGATCAAAAATTTATAGTTATTGAAATGAAAAGGGAAGATTTTTCTTTCTACAAAAAACTTTCATTCAGTTGGCTAAATATCCGTTGGTTAAGATTTGAGAAGACATCACCGATTTCATTCAAATTTAAACAGACTTTGAATGAAACTGTTGATTTTGATGAAGTAAATCTTAGTAAAACTGTGTGTGGTCGACCAAGAACTTCACTTAATATAGAACAAGAGCAATTGTATCAAACAAGGCGAATTGTGACGCACTCAAAAAACTGCACATGATGGATTTACTGCCCTATATACCGCCAATATACCATACATATTTCAAAAACCTACCTATCGCATCCTAAACAAGACAAAATCGCATTGACAATACAGAAGATAACAATGATGAAGATGATGAGCCTTTCTAAGAATAGAGGAAATTAGCTTCCTTCAGAGTAGCAATGGCTTAAGTACACTTTCTTTATTTTATTTGTGAATAAAAATTATTTTTCTTTTGAATTGTTAACTTTTTGCTATACGATAATAAAGTATCATGTTTATAATTAGCGAATTTGTTTGTAATTTTTGTCTACATTTTGTAGCAAATTAATACAGTAAAAACCTCTTTAAAGCTTGATGACTTAACGAAGAATTTTATGGACTTGGTCCATTTCTCCTCTGAGCACCCCAAATATACCTTGAAGTTTTGTGTCGTAAAAAGCATTCAGTAGTGTAATGGAACTTATTTCAACTGTCTTGTAAAAACTTTACAATACTATGATATTCAATTGCAATTTGTTCTTCAAATGCAACAGGATCACTTCTAACATTACCTTCTTCTTCCATTGATTTTTGAGCTTGACAATCTATTTGACACTGATTTTCTGTTTGGACTTAAATGTTATAATTATTATCATCACTATCTCTACAGCGATCACTAGCGGCAATTATGGTATCTTAATTTTTTTCCGAAAAAATAGTTTTGGATGGCTGACCTCGCCATGCTTTCGATTATTTCTCAGATTTAAGTTTAGTCTTCTGAAAGTTGGACGTGTTAAATTTAAATTGTACATGGCACCTGATATAATTTATAACTTGAAATGAAAGAAAATTTACTAATTATTTATTTATGCTATCGCTATAACGAAAATATAAAAGAAATCTTTACATCATAATAAACACTTTTCATATTCTTGAAAGCTATTGTGCTTTGCTTCACCATTTTATCAGTTGTGAGACCGATTTCATTGTCGACTGATTTCATCAAAGACAAACAGGGTTGCATTGCAGGTACTAAGCAACAACAACTAAATTAAAAACAAAGAAAAAATTGGTACTACTTACTCAATGGAATGAATATTAACGAATTCAGAAATTTAAATAAGGACGAATTTGAAAATTGGTGCATAATGGCTAATTGAACAAATAGTAAGAAGAAGAACTGTTAACATTTTTGCGAACTCGAACGACAGTTTAAAAATAAATAAATGAGTTAGTACTATTTTTTATGACATAATCATTAAATAAACAAGCAGTTTAAAGAAGCGACATTTAAAATATCAATCTGTACTTTTGTATTTATACAAAGTGATGAGTACTGCGAGGTGATAATCGCTGCATAATCCCTTTTACAGATATACAAGGTGATTGAAAAGCTATGGTCCAAACATAAGTTGACTTAAATTGATGGTGCGTTCTATTCATTAGAGATTTTTTTACTGCCCGAGATTAAAATGTTTTATTTTGTGATTGCATTATTATTGTATTATTGTATTATTGTATTATTGATTTTCTGCGTTTTAATATTATGACCTGTGTAAACAATTGTATCAATACCAATAAATTACTATTACTATTACTATTACTATTAAAGGCATGATGTGGGATGGTATACGAAGCAAAAAAAATTAATAACACACACACACAAATCACACACAAAAAATTTAATAACCACAGAATCAATAACAACTCATCGACAATACATGTTAACGGATCGAACGTATACCCCACAACGACGATAAAGTACTTAGGAATGACGATTGACAATAAGCACAAATTCGACAAACACTTACGGAACACAAAGACGGAAATACAAAAACGAGCAAAACATTTTAGATGTCTGACATATGGAGGAAGAGGGATATCCATTAGTACCGCAACAAAAATTTACAAATCCATCTGCAGGCCCATGATTGACTACGGCCAGATCATACTAAAAAATGTAAGAAACACCTGCAAACGAATTACGGGCGTAACTGAATGGAAGGCATTAAGACTTCTCACCAAATTAAGACATAAGGACAATCATCTTCATAATATAACAAACATAAATTTATACAAGATCACCAAAATCATTCCCATCCAACAAAGATTGGACAAACTACGAAATACATTTCAACAAAAACAGGACAATAGGACAATACTCGACGAATTATATATTAAAAGACAAGACAAACGAACTACAAAATTACATCCGACAAAAACGCTTCATGAATCATATTACACTTCATAACACTCTCTTCACACTATCAAAACAATCACTCATGAATCACATATAGGTAATGTTATATAATATAATATGTAATGTAATGTATAATGTAATGTACGTTGAATGTAATGTATTGTTAGGCAAGGCGGAAAGACCCCATGGGGTCGATAGCCCAATAAAGATTGTTTATATATATATATATATATAGTTGTCAAAATCTGTTATATTTTTAACAACTTTCGAAATGGGTACTATTCCCGACTGAGACATTCAAAATCTTTAAAACTATAAGCTTTTGCTGTGAAAATCTGTCAATTTTTCAATAGATACTGCCTGAATCTGTTAAATTTTGTCAAACTTTGATATTCCAGTTTTAAAATGTAAACATCCATCAGATTTTTAAGTGCAACAGTTCACATTCATCAAATTCTCAATTAAAACCGTCGAAATCTGTCAAATTTTCAATTGCAACTGTCAAAATATGTTATTCAATAGCTTCGGCTGTGAAAACCTGTCAATTTTTAACAGATACTACCAAAATTCGTATATTTTTTATGTCCCAGTGCAAAAATGTGAAAATCCATCAGATCGCACGTTGAAACTAACAGTAACACTACAAAAAAACTAACATTTTTCAGTAGTATTTGTTAAGTTTTGCTGATATTTTTTTTTGTCATAAAACGATTACCTTTAATATACTGCTTATAGAAATTCGTGTACTATTAATAATATTTTTTAAGATTGTTTTAATTTATTTGTTCACCGTAAGGTTAAAAATAAAATTATATCAAAAAAACCGTGTTTTAACAATAACTTTTTTATAGTGTCATTGTGTCAAATCATTTTTTGTCTTCTGTTCAGACATTCGGTTTTCTGTTGTGAATAATACCTAGTACTTTTCAGAATGACAAGCCGAACCGAGACTCTCTGATCCCGGGCCCCCAGGATAGGGCCCTGTCAGCTCTGTATATATTAGAAAGCATTTTTTCTAAAACTTTAGAGTAAACTTCTGAAATCTAGATTTTCTTGTCAAATAATCAAAAATTGATACATCAAAGAACGCATCAATGGACAAGAAAATCTAGATTTCAGAAGTTGACTCTTTCTATACCTTCTAAAATTTTCAAGGTGTGTCATCGTTTAGTACTAGAACTTTAACAGAAGGCTCAATTTTACATTCACATGTCTATGAATCCACATGCCTATATACGTATATGGGTCATGTAACGCTTCATGTTTGAGAAACAGTGTTTTAATTGAAATGAAAACTTTTCTTTTTTTACATTTTGCAAAATTTTCGCTCTTACTTTAAACATATATAGAAGGGCATACTGAGGTACTATCTCTACCCGATTTACTAACAAATTTGCTCTTCTGTGTGATTTTAATTTATTTATATTTACGAGGGTGCATTGAAAAGTTAGCGAAATGCAGCACAGATGGCAGCATCACTTCGAATAAAATATATGCAATAGATGACATCAACTGCCGTGTGCACAAATGTCAAATTTTACATTGTTCTGTCAAGTAGTATCAATTTGGTGCTCCTTTGAGAAAAGCTAATTTTGCGAGATTTGAAAGATGGATGAAACTTAAAAGCGTGCTGTTATCAAATATTTTGTGAAAAAGGGTTGGAAGGCAACAGAAATTTATAAAGATATGCAAGATAAGTTAGGAGGCTATGCATCATCATTTACGACTGTGCATAAGTGGGTGATGGAATTTAAACATTGTTGTGATGATCCGCGCAGTGGACGACCAAAAACTGCCACAACGCCTAAAGTCGTCGAAAAATTCCATGATATGGTTATACAGGATCGTCGATTAAAGGTCTCCGAAATTGCTAAGGATATAGGTATCTCGGATGAAAGAACATTTCATATCCTAACTGCAGAATTACGGATGAAAAAGCTTTTGGCAAGATGGGTGCCGCGCATATTGATATTGGATCAAAATCTTCAGAGAATGAGAATTTATCAAGAGAGTCTAGACCGTTTTAACTCAAATAAAACCGATTTCGTCCGACGATTTGTTACAATAGATGAAACTTGGGTTGACTATTATACCCCTGAGATCAAGCAATAATCTAAACAATTAAGACATAGGGGTTCTTCACCACCAAAGAAGGCAATGACCGTCAAGTCAGCTGGAAAAGTTATGGCGTCACTCTTTTGGAATGCTAAGGGAATATTACTAATTGACTATCTTCCCGAGCGCCAAACGATAAACGGTGAATATTACGCTAAACTTATAGGCCTAGTGGATAAAAAAAATCATAAAAACAGACCTGGCTTGAGTAATAAGAAGATTATTTTTCATCATGACAACACACGTCCCCATGCAAGTGTAGTAGCAATGGGAAAATTGAATGAACTAAAGTACGATTGGTTACAACATCCACCGTATTCGCCTGATTTGGCTCCTTCTGACCTCCATCTATTTCCACGGCTAAAAGTTTTCTTCGGGGGAAAACGATTTTCCAGGGAAGAAGAAGTAAAAGCAGCTGAGACGACTATTTTAGAGGATCACAAGAATCGCACTTTCGTGATGGCAGAATGGTTTTGGAACATCGATGAAGTGCATTCAACTTAAGGGAGATTATGTTGAAAAATAAAACATATTTCAAATAGATATTTTGTCATTTTTCCTTTCAATTCGCGAACTTTTCTAAGCACCCTCGTATCGCAAATATAATTGCTGGTCATTTACTATTAACCTTACTAGGAAATACAGGACCAAGAGTAACAATTATTTTATTAAATTTTCTATTGTTTATATTAAAATGTGTTCTCTTATGGTGGCAAAGTTTGCTATTTTATAAAGTTAAATCTAGTTCTCTTATAAAGTCAAAATTTGCTCTCGATGGTAGGTACAAGAATGTTTTGGGATTAAAAATTAAAAAAAAAATGAAGGAGCAAATTTTGTATTTATAAAGGAACACTTAGAATATCAAAATTTGCTCCTTCATTTTTTTAAATTTGTAATCCCAAAACCCTATTTTATAAAGTTAAAACTGGTTATATTATAAAGACAACATGTGCTTTTTTGGTACAGAAATGTGTTCGTTTATAATTATAAAATTTACACCCTAAATTTTTTTTATAATTAAAGATGCCTTTGTTTTAAAATGATCAATGAATACAATTTTGGAATTAAAAACTTTTAAACAAAATCTTAATTTGAAAATATTAGGGAAAAAAATCAAAAACTGAAGTAGGTGGGTCTGTATTGGAAACATATTCCTCATAATTTTGGAAGCAAACATTTTAATTTGATTTTGAAAATCTAAATCACAATTTTTTTTCATATTTTTGAGAACTATAACTGTAATTTAAAAATATTATTCGTTATTTTCGATATCTGTGTCTCACTTATAAAAAATTGCATCAGTTTTGTACTTTTCTGACAACTGAATGCGACATTATTTTGTCAAAAATTTCTTCTATTTCCTTATAAATTCTAGAATTTTGTTACAAAATCTTGAACTTCCGTATAGGTTCTTGAATTTTATTGCAAACTCTTCAATTTTCATATTGAATCTATTCGATTTTTACTCTCTTTGTAATCAAATCTAAAACGTTTCAATTTTTTACTACTTCAATATTCATGGAAATTCTTGAATTTTTATTACAATTTTTACTTTTACAATACTTTCTTGTTGAAATTTTAAAGAAACATTTTTGTATAAGTTTACTTATATATTATATATTTTTCTTGGTTTTATCATTGATTATGATATGTAGAAATTATGAGAGTTCTATGATTTTTGAACTAATCTTTAACTGTAGAAAATATCTTAGAGTATAGAATTGCATGTTTCTTTGTAGTTTTGGAGTTTTTGTGAAAAATTTCTCTTTCTTTGATACTTTTAATCCTTTAATTTAATCTAGATTTTTAAATTATTCGTAGAATCTCTGCATTTTTCTTCGTAATGGGTGCTTCTCTCATTCATTAATATTTTTATGTGTTACCAATAATTTCTAAAACATTACACATACTTAAAACAACATTTGAATCACAGCTAAAGGCTTTGACGCTGAAACGTAATTTCATAGCACTCTAGTAGTGCGGACAAAACCATCAAATTTTATCATTTTATATTATGTTTATTTTCTCATACTTACTGATAAAGTAAGTACGAGCAAGGAAACATAACATAATATAACTGGTATAATGGATGAAACTATAATAAAATGGCATCCTTTTATTCATATTACTATGAAAAACAAGTCACGTGCAGCAAGTTTTTTTAATTATCCAATTCGGAGTATAAATTATGCACTAATGATTGAATGCAAATTCAATAAGAGGTGTATTGCTTTGCATGTACACTTCAAAGCTGATAGTGTTCAAAGTTTAATTAAAGTATCTCACTCCAAGACAGTTTTGTAAACAGTTACTATTTTGAGAGTAGAGTATTTTGATAATTTACATTTAAATTTTACATAATATGTGTAACAATGTGTAATCAATAAGTACTACGATAGTGCATGACTTGATTGCAAAAATGAAATTACCATAATAACATAAACAGAGTATTACAAATATCCCGATAACATTAGCCGATCAGAACTTTGACTCTATAGACTATTTCATTATGAATGATCTGTTATAACATAACGTCCACCGCTAATTTTATAACAACAGTAGCTTGTTCAGAGCACTACACTGCAGATACAACATCTTTTGTCATCCATTTCTTTTTTATACAATTTATACAATAGACAAAGCAACTGAATGCTGCAAAACTCCAAATGCAAAAGTGACATTTGTTGTCGTTACAACATCAACATCATTACAATAAGCCTCTGTCATTTTTTTTTTAATACAGGTATACAATTTACAAAGTAACTTCTTTAAACCACTGCACATACTACAACGCCTCTTGTCCAGATACAAATTGCAAAATAGCAATGAATATTGTCTATTTTTATTGGTGATATTTTTTTTTTTAAATCTAAACTTCCAAACTTCAATGGAAATAGCAAAGCGATCGTAATAAATTACAAAATTTTATTGTAAATCACGAAATCTTCAAAATAAATCCTGAAATTTTCAGTAATAATATAGCAAGAGAGTGAGAATAAATTGAAAATAATTTGACAGATTGTCGAAACTTTTGTTGCCAGGCAATAGTCACGAGAGCCCGAAGGGCTCGAGTGACTATTGCCAAATGGCAACAAGTTTGAGACATAATCTGTCAAATTATTTTCTAATTTATCGAACTCTCGAGTTATATTTGATTAGATTATTTTTTGACGCCTGGCGTATTATGGTTTGTCATAAACTGGAGAGGTAATAAAATACAATACCAATGCATCATTTAGTGTCATCTTAAACAAAATTTTATTGTGAAGAAAACACAGAAAAATAAACAATTAACAATTTAAATTAGTACAATTAAAATAAAAACACAGTTATTGAAAACGTTTCGAGCTTCACTGCTTACCGTGGACTTGGCATTATTTGTTAAGTTAAGTATTTCATTATTTTCTCTTAGATTATTTATTATGTTGGAATGATGTTCCTGGTTCAATTGTAAATACGGCTTTAGCGAGTTTGATGCATTGTGACCTGTTATTTTCATAATCTCCTGTTCTCCTACACCAGCCTTTGATAGATTGCTAACTGCGCTTGATCTTGCAGAATGATTGGTAATTTTTTTATTATTTGTATTCAGTCCAATTTTCTCTGCAGACTCTTTCATCCACTTTGAAAGAGAATTTATTCCTATTGGAACATTTTTGAACCATGTCGAAGTTTTCCATGCAGGGTTTGGTGTTAGAAACATCCTATCGATTTGTATATTATCTGATCTTTTACTTATTAGTTTATTGAAAAGGCGTACAGGGCAAATATTTGGATTTCCCATATTAGGTGTCTACCATTTAGTATTTGTACACCTTTGAGCTCCACCTTGTGATGTTTTGGAAAATATTGGGTTATACTCTAATCGGCCTGTGTCCAATCCCTTAGTATCTGTTTCTTTCTTAAAATAATGAACACAGCATTTTGTTGCTTCTCCTCCCCTCCAGGCCAGTTCATAAGACGCGATATGAAAAAATTTTCTTTGTAACCCACATGGAGTATCTTCGTCCCAAACATTAAATATTTCCATCAATTGCGTTGTTGAAAGTGCCACCGAACTTTCGTGTTTTGCAGTGTCCTTTTGAAGATTTTTTCTCTTTGCATCTCTTGCCTTTCTGGCACTTCTGAATTCTAAATCTTTAAAAGGGTCGAATGATCTATTGTAGCTTTCAAAATATAGTTCGTGAAGCAGTTTTGCTGTCTTGTTCCACATTGTTTTAACTACTGCTTCTTTATAATCTTTGCCATTTTTCCGCTTCATATTATATCCCCAGTCTTTTAAGATCAGTGCTAGAGTATTTATTGTAGTAGACTCGTTTAACGTATAACTTTTTTCTTCGCAAAAAGTTAAAAATTGTTTCCATATCGAATTATTGCTAATCACTGTATTTTTACTTCTGCTTTCTAGTATTTCTTTATCAATTTCAGTATGCGAAACGCAGCTAAAGCGACTTTTATTCATTTTGTATGACACTTTAATATGATTGATAAATTAATAATTTGACAAATATTTTGATTGACAAGAGTGAACCTAGCTACCGAGATTATTCCCACTATAATAATCTCTAGAGAATATTCCCAGTATAATAATGACGGGATTGGTCCAAAAGTATCAATATGACAAAAATCGAAATATATCATTGGTTTTGAGAAACGTCAAAAAATAATCTACAATATTCAGCAAAAAATTGGCGGGATCCAATTATACTTTGTAATTGATAATGAATATTATAGTATTATAAAATTCCAATGATTATTTTTTGACGTTTCTCAAAACCAATGATATATTTCGATTTTTGTCATATTGATACTTCTGGACCAATCCCGTCATTATTATACTGGGAATATTCTCTAGAGATTATTATAGTGGGAATAATCTCGGTAGCTAGGTTCACTCTTGTCAATCAAAATATTTGTCAAATTATTAATTTATCAATCATATTAAAGTGTCATACAAAATGAATAAAAGTCGCTTTAGCTGCGTTTCGCATACTGAAATTGATAAAGAAATACTAGAAAGCAAAAAACGTCAAAAAATAATCTAATCAAATATAACTCGAGAGTTCGATAAATTAGAAAATAATTTGACAGATTATGTCTCAAACTTGTTGCCATTTGGCAATAGTCACTCGAGCCCTTCGGGCTCTCGTGACTATTGCCTGGCAACAAGTTTTCGACAATCTGTCAAATTATTTTCAATTTATTCTCACTCTCTTGTTATATTATTACTGATTATTTTTTGACGTTTCTCAAAACCAATGATATATTTCGATTTTTGTCATATTGATAGTTCTGGACCAATCCCGTCATTATTATACTGGGAATATTCTCTAGAGATTATTATAGTGGGAATAATCTCGGTAGCTAGGTTCACTCTTGTCAATCAAAATATTTGTCAAATATTTAATAAGTAAAAGATCAGATAATATACAAATCGATAGGATGTTTCTAACACCAAACCCTGCATGGAAAACTTCGACATGGTTCAAAAATGTTCCAATAGGAATAAATTCTCTTTCAAAGTGGATGAAAGAGTCTGCAGAGAAAATTGGACTGAATACAAATAATAAAAAAATTACCAATCATTCTGCAAGATCAAGCGCAGTTAGCAATCTATCAAAGGCTGGTGTAGGAGAACAGGAGATTATGAAAATAACAGGTCACAATGCATCAAACTCGCTAAAGCCGTATTTACAATTGAACCAGGAACATCATTCCAACATAATAAATAATCTAAGAGAAAATAATGAAATACTTAACTTAACAAATAATGCCAAGTCCACGGTAAGCAGTGAAGCTCGAAACGTTTTCAATAACTGTGTTTTTAATTGTACTAATTTAAATTGTTAATTGTTTATTTTTCTGTGTTTTCTTCACAATAAAATTTTGTTTAAGATGACACTAAATGATGCATTGGTATTGTATTTTATTACCTCTCCAGTTTATGACAAACCATAATACGCCAGGCGTCAAAAAATAATCTAATCAAATATAACTCGAGAGTTCGATAAATTAGAAAATAATTTGACAGATTATGTCTCAAACTTGTTGCCATTTGGCAATAGTCACTCGAGCCCTTCGGGCTCTCGTGACTATTGCCTGGCAACAAGTTTTCGACAATCTGTCAAATTATTTTCAATTTATTCTCACTCTCTTGTTATATTATTACTGAGGATTTATTCAGAAATCATATCTCTTACAAAGTTTTGTTAAAATGTTCACAGTTATTTGCAGAAAATGTCGTGAAAATGAAAAATTTTGATTATATATAATGAATTAAAAGGTAATAATTAAAAGGTAAAAGGTAACATTTAACTACAATGAATAGAGAATTTTTTTTATTGACAATACTAAATTTGTATTATAAATTCCAAAACTGAAAAGGAACAACAAAATTGTCATGATAAATTACAGAATTTAGTTGGAAATTATGAAATTCGTATTGTAAACTCCAAAAGTTTAATTGTAAATTTCAATGTTTAATTGAAACCTAAAATTTGGAGTAGAAATTATAAATAGTTTGCCCACAAAGCGTATCACTTTTAATGGTTAAAACAAAATTATTATTATGCCTAAATTAAACATTTACCATTAATAATCTTGCATTAATGGTAAAAACAAAATATTTACTATACCTACATAAATTAGACATTTAAGTTATGAAATTTTCTTTGAAAATGAAAAATTTTATATGCAAATTTTTATTACAAATTACGAAATTTTATTACAAATTGAAAGTTTATCAAACCACAAAATTCTCATTGAAATTATATTATTTCAATTAAATACTCTTCTGCTTCAAACTTCAAACTTCTTTTATTGGACATGAATTACATGTGAGGTCAAGACAATATACATTAGGAAAACTCTACATTTTATGTAGAAACATTTCCTGTACTGAACAGAAAGGATGCTCTTTTAAGTGTTAGCAATGTTGATTTTTGAAACTGTGCATTTTCTGGTGCTGCCACTGTACTGGAAGATGATTCAGAATTTTTATCCCCGCCGATGTTGGATCTGTCAGGTGAAGTCTATTTGATGGGAGAACTTGACGATGTTGCGACTACGTCCCATATTCATGCACAGTACTCCTAGATAGAAGATTGTGCCTAGTTTTCCACGTTCGTACGGCATGTTGTAGAATATAGACTGATGCCATCGTCAGTATACCTTCTTGCTTGAATAGCTGTCGACAAGAAGTCATCTGTAGTGCTGCCATTGTCGCACGTATAGCTTTCTTTTTGCAAAATAAATACTTGGGATGCATGAGCTGAAAGTCCCCAAGCTTAAATTCCATAAGACATTCCAGTGTAGAAGATGGCATAGTAGGTAGTCATAGCTGCCTGGATGTTTACGATGTCCTGCATTCTTCTGATTGCGTAGATACTCTATGAAAATTCCATACACAAATTTTCTACGTATACTTTCCATGTCAATCGACTATCTAAATGTATTCCAAGGAATTTTGGCGAATCCTTGGATACTTGATGCAGCCTGCTGGAGGTAAAAAGGAGTACATTTGTTTTGGCTGTATTAAGGCATAGCTCATTCGCATCGAACCGTTCAGATGTATTACCACTGGCTGTACATAGCTTTTGTTGTGCTACTTCAGTATTGTATTTTTGTCTAATACCAGTAGAGTTGTGTCGTCTGCGAACATGAATGCATGGCATTTAAGATTTGTCAGCAGGTCGTTTATGTATATGATAAATAGGATCGGCCCCAATATAGATCCTTGCGGGACTCCTCGCAGTATGTATTATGATTGCTCGGTTCTCCATTAAAATCAACAATTTGTGCTCTATCTTCCTGGTAAAACGTCATAAGCCGCAACGGATTGCCTTTAAAACCATAGTGGTCAAGTTTTTCCAGAAGGATTTTATGTGACATACAGTCAAACGCTTTACTCAAATCACAAAATTGGGCAAAACATAACTTATGGTCTTCAATTGCCTGGTAGATGTTGTCTAGAAGATTCATTATTGCAACCGTTGTATTTAAGTTTCTGTGAAATCCGAATGTTATGTATTTGTTTTCTCCGAAGAACCTTGTTATTTGTTTGAGAATTATCAATTCGAGAATTTTTTAGAAGGTCGGTAGTATCGATATGGGTCTGTAGTTGCTTTTTTCGGATCGGCCGTCTTGTTTTAATATTGGTATTCTCTAGCTATTTTAGTCTTTGGGGGAAGATTCCAGTACTCATAGATGAGTTAGTAATATATGTTAGAGGTTCTGATATTGCATGTACGATATACTTTATTAATTTAGAATCAATTGAGTAGATATCTTTGGATGTTTTACTTTTGATGCTTCCAATGGCACTTTCAATCTCAGCAGGTGTGGTTGGGTTGAAACACATGGTGATGCCTTTTGTTTTTAGTTTTTGCACTGTCTGTTCCGTTCGTTTGTTTTGTATTGTTTGCACCAGATCATTGCCAATACTACAGAAGAAATCATTGAAGTACCTGCTATTTAGGGATTCGTCGATGGAACATCTTTTTGTGCCTCTGCCTGTTTCACAGTTAATAGTGGCCAATATTTTCTATGATTTGTTTGACGAGCATTAATTTTATGAATTATGTTGTTTTGTTTCTCTATTTTAACATAGTTTATATATGAATCCTTATATTTTAGGTAGATATTGTACATGTCTTCATCTTCCGTGTTTTTATATGCATCGAAGATAAGTTCTGTTTGTTTCATATGCCTTGTTTCATTAGATATGTTTGCCCATGTTCTTGATTCATTTCTAGTATACTCTAGAGGAAAGGGCTCTTCAAAATATAGGCAAATTGTTTCGAGAAACTTATTAAATTTAATATTGGCATCATCTTCTGCGTATACTGCTTTCAACTAATCTTGTTTCAGTGAGAGGACATTTTGTTCCTTATTTTGCGGTGTATATTTTCGTGTTCTATTTCTAGTTGTTCTTTAGATTGCAGCTGTCTTGTACATATATAATATTTGAGTAATGTGGTCAGATATAGCAGTGTTAATTTTATTGTTCATCCTTCCGAACATATGATATTCGTAAAGATATTATCTATGCATGTATGTTTGGTTTTATTTATTTTAGTGGCTTCGAATATTTTTCTATCCAAGGAATATGATTTTAAAGTATTAGGTCTGCTTACTGTTTAGTAACTTCGCTTAGGTCTACATTGAAATCTCCAACAACCACAATATTTATCTCTAAATCAAAATTCGTGAGAATGTAATCCACTAAGTATTATTAGATATGCTTCTAAGTTTGCATTTGGCGATCTGTATGACGAGATTATAATCAATTTGAGTGGCTGTATATGAATTGCAGCTAATGTTTTCACAGGTGTTTTCCACATACATCTCGTTTATGATATTTTTGTGTGCAAAGATGCATACTCAATCGGGTATGTATTGGGTTCTATTTACAGTGCTAATATTTGTAAAATCCTTTATATTCTGTGTAGTGTAGCTTGAGTTATTTAGCCAATGTTCACTGACACAAGCAACATCTATCTTTTCACTATGGAGTATGGTCTGAAACGCTGTTATTTTATTGGTTAGGCATTGCATATTTAGGTGCAATACCTTCATTGATTGCATGTCTGCATGAGATGCAAATTATAATGAATGTTGCATTTCTATTGGAAATTACAAAATTTTCATTAGAATTTTTTATTACAATACCAACATTTTCATAAATTACAATGATTAATGGAACTTATGAGTGTTTAGTTAGAAATTATAACGTCTTTGCTCAGAAATCATATTCGTTACAAATCTTATAAAGATTTCATTGAAATTTGCAACAAATATAATGAAATGTGCAATTTTATTTATAAATTCAATAACCATGAATAGAAACTGTTATAATAAACTAATTCTTAACAACTGTTTGTTTATTGAGCATCAAATAAAGAGATTAACATAAGACGATTCGATAACGTTCTACGCACCGGCTTTACAACTTAAAAACTAACTGTCTCTTTCTGTCCAACCACTTGAACATTTGAATAATAGAATCTTATTCTAACACTCCCACAAGATTCTATAAATCTAACAATTAGGATTAATGGTTCTTAAACTTAATTTCTACTAACTAAAAAAAAACTCTCAGTAACTAATCATTCCAAGCAACAATCTTATTTGACTAAACTTATGAGAATTCAGAGGTTTTGTAAATATATCTGCAAGTTGCATATTACTAGGTACATATTCAAATCTTATTTCATTAGACATATTTTTCTCACGAATAAAATTGTATTTAATGTCAATATGTTTTGCGCGCGGATGAAACACTGGGTTCTTCACTAACTTGATTGCACTCTGATTGTCAACGAAGATAGTGGTCGGTTTCACTATACACTCAGTGACATCACTTAGAAAAGTCTGCAACCAAATCACTTCTTTGCACGCACTGGAAGCTGCAACATATTCAGCTTCGGCTGTAGATAGGCTGACGGTACTTTGTCTTTGACTGCACCACGATACTGCTGACTTGTTCATCATGAATACGTATCCTGTAGTTGACCTTCTTGTGTCACAGTCACCAGCAAAATCAGAGTCTGAAAAACCTTCCAGCAAGGGGACTTCAATTTCTGTTTTGTACATTATTCCATGGTTTGACGTTCCTTTCAAGTATTTGATTATCCTCTTGACTGCATTCCAATGTGCAGTTGTTGGATTGTTTAAATACCTGCTAGCAATTGACACAGCATACATAATGTCAGGTCTACTCACAATTGCAGCAAACATTAGTGAGCCTACTGCTTCTCTGTAAGGCACTTCCATTTCTAATGGTTTGCCAACTTCTTTAGATAGCCGGGTGTTTGGATCAGCTGGTGTGCTGATCGGATTTGCCTCTGCCAGTTTAAATTTTCTTACCATTTGATTTATGTAACTTTGCTGATGTATGAAGATTGACCCATTCAATACATCCCTTTTAATTTCCATGCCTATAAAACATTTTGGAGTTCCAATTATGGTTACTTTAAACTTTTCTTCAAGTCTTCTTAAGATGCGATTCAATTCATCTTCACTGTTTGAAATCAGTAGTCCATCGTCCACGTAGATGACTAGGAAACTTACTCCGTCTTCAGTATGTCTTTGATACAGACACTTGTCTGAAGTTTGCACAAAGCCCAAGCTTGTTATGAAATCATTAAATAATTCGTTCCATACTTTAGGGGCTTGTTTTAATCCATTCAAAGATTTGTTTAAGCGACAAACTTTGGTTAGAGGTACACTTGACCCTTTAGGGGGTGTCAAATAAATTTCTTCCTTCAATTTACCATGTAGGAAAGCAGTTTTAATGTCAAACTGCTTCAATATGTACTTGTTCTTTGCAGCGATAGCTAGAAGTGTTCTGATAGTATCATACCTTGCTGTTGGTGAAAAGGTTTCTTCATAGTCTATCCCTTTTACTTGATTGTAACCTTTGGCACATAATCGAGCTTTGTATCGGACTTCATCGCTGTCTGATGAGTCTTCACTCGAAACACCCATTTCGTTTCTAATGCTTTTCTCTTCTCCGGAAGTATTGTGACCTCCCACGTCTTGTTGACTTTGAGAGCTTCTAACTCTTCTTCAACTGCAGCTTTCCATTTATTCTTCTCTTTACAGCTCATGGCTTCCTCGTAAGTACTTGGAATTGCTCCAGTCAGGTACAATTCCTCTTCAAAGTTCAGCTCATACTGTTGTAGGAAGGATGGAGGCTTTATACGTTGTCGTAGATTATATCCTTGATTTTCTGTAACATTTTGTCTGTTAGTACTAGGTACTGCATCACTTACCTTCTGCTCTATGGTCTCTTCATCTTCATTTTCAGCTGCTGATACATTTTCAACTTCAAGTGGGTCTTCTTCAGGAGCATGGATTGAGTCGTCGAATGAGACATCAATAGGAACTGTGTGACTTCTTTCAGTGAATGACTTCTCTTCATTGAAGATTACGTTTCGAGAAACTTTCACCCGTTGCGTATTGGGGTCATATAGCCTGTAGTTGGTCGAGTTGCCGTCATATCCTACCAATATTAGTTTCTTACTTTTCTTATCCAATTTCCGACGTAGACTGTCTGGAATATGTAGAAACGCTTCTGATCCAAAAACCTTGATGTGATGAAGTGTTGGTTTCTTGCTGAACCATTTTTCAAATGGAGTGGAATCTTTCACTTGGCTCGTAGGAGTTCTATTTAGAATATATGTTGCGGTGTTGATTGCCTCCGCCCATAAAGACTTTGGTAAGTATTTTGTGTACAGCATTGCACGTGCACTTTCGACGATGGTGCGATTGTCTCGTTCACTCCTTCCATTTTGTTGCGGTGTGTAAATTCTCGTTGTTTCCAGCACTATACCAAGATTGTTAAACAACTGTTTAACATTGTTGTTGATATACTCTGTCCCATTATCTACACGCACTCTTTGTACTTTGTAACCAAATTTTGTCTCGCACATTCTTGTGAAGTTTTGAAAACACTCATAAACGTCACCTTTGTGTTTTAGAAACTTTACTTCTCTGTATCCTGTACTATCATCTTTGAACAGAACGTAATACCTTGCTCCGCCAATGGACGGTTCACTCATTGGTCCACATACGTCACTCAAGATAAGTTCACCAGCCCTTGTGACTTTTCTGTTTATCGGGGAGAATTTCAGCTTATGTTGCTTTGCATAAACACAGCTTTCACAAAAGAAATCGTCAAAGTTTGTTATTTTCATATCGTCCGCTAGTTCCTTTGCAACAATTTCTTTTAAAGCACCAACGTTAATGTGACCAAGTCTTTCATGCCATTTTTTGAGCGTTGCACTAGCTACATTTGCTTCAATGTGCTCACTACCTTTTACACGAATTAGCATTCTATATAGGTTGTTACTTTCTCTTACCGCAATTGCCACCAATTGTTTTTCTTCGAAGACTTCTGCCTTTGTGTGGTCCTTTATTATTTTGAAGCCCTTTTTTGTTACTACACCTTCAGAGAATAGATTTCTTCTTAAACCAGGTACGTGATATACATTGTGCATTTCACCATCATGCCATTCACCATCAATCCATTTTTGAATTCTTAGATTTCCAATTCCTTTTACAGGGAGATGTTCATGGTTACCTAATTTTACATTTACATCATTAATTTCTTCATACGTTACGAAGCCTTCTTTGCTACTGCACATATGGTGGGTGGCACCACTGTCCATCAACCAGTTTGTTTCTTCATTTGCAGTTAGAGCTTGAACATCAGTTTTAACTTCTGTGATAAAGGCATTTCCTCCTCTTTTCGAGTCGTCTGCAGCATTTTCAGTTCTCCTGTTGGTATATCTTTTGGGAGCTCGACATTCTCTTGACATGTGTCCCTTTTTATTGCAGTTATAGCACTTTCCTTGAAACTTAAATGTCTTCTTTCTTTGAAATTTGAGCTTGTTGCCATTAATGCAGTTTCTATTACAGCCTTACTGTTTAAATTCGCTTCTTCGTCAATGAGCCTCGCAGTTAAATTTGGCAGCGTCTGTTTTGTTTCTTCTACAGATAACCATGCTTGTCGAAATGGCCAATATTTCGATGGCAGTGTACTTAACACTTTCGTTATCACTGCAGTATCACTAACTGTGTCCCCTGATTCCTTTATCTGTCTTGCCAATGACTCAACTTTTGAAACATGTTGTGCCATAGAATCCATTTGATCCATCTTGTATTGATAAAACCTTTCATGCACTAGCATTTTATTTGTTTCAGTTTTTTGTTCATAAACTGAGTTTAATTTGTCCAAAATTTCTTTGGACGTTTCGCAATTTTCTATTAGTGAGATTTGTATGAGTTCCAGACCTGAAGTTAGGATACACATTGCCGTTGCGTCTTTAAGATTCCATTTTTCAATTTCTCCTTCGTTGTCCGTAGCTGGAGCTGGTTTCAATACTTGTCCGCTAGCTATGCTGTAGACTCCTTTCGCTCTCAGGGCGCATTTTATTTGAAACTTCCACTGGTGAAAATTCTGACCGTTGAATCTTGTGACTTGTATTAAGTTGCTTACATTACTCTCACTCATCTTTACTTTGTTTTACTTTTTTTTATTTATTTTATTAAGTTTTACACCACGAGGTGACCTAACCTCACTTTATTTATATCTTCTTTTATTTTGTTTTACGTGACCGCTCACTGGGCCCATAACCTGTTATAATAAACTAATTCTTAACAAATGTTTGTTTATTGAGCATCAAATAAAGAGATTAACATAAGAGGATTCGATAACGTTCTACGCACCGGCTTTACAACTTAAAAACTAACTGTCTCTTTCTGTCCATCCACTTGACTTGTATTTCCGGTACCAACCTTAGTTTTGGTCGGTGGCGGGAACATTTGAATGATAGAATCTTATTCTAACAGAAACCATGAAAGTTTCGTCATTTTTACTACAAATTACAAAAAAAAAATCGAAACCCCCATGTATCATAACATTATGATGAATATTGCGAAATTTTGATAATGGATTTCAATATTTTAATAGAAATGATGGAATATTAAATGTATATTACAAAATTTCTGTAGAATTTGTAAAATGTTGAATATGAATTTCAACATTGTACCTAGTGCAAATGTTCATTATAAATACAATATTAAAATGAAAATAGAAAACAATTATAAGGTAATAAATAAGGGTTATTAGATAATAATTTATTGCGTTTATGTAATTTTTATTTGTGAATCAAAATTTTGTTTAATTTGCAATATTAAACGATTAAATTGCATTCTAAATTCAAAAATTTTAATAGATTTTAATCATTACAATAAGCCTCGTGTCTTCTTTTTAATTTAATACAATTTATACAATATACAAAGTAATTTCATTAAACCACTACATGTTGCACATACCACGCCTTTTGCCACCTATTTTTTTTTAATTGTTTATACAATATACATAACGTCGAAATTAAGTAGGTACGTACTTCATTGCAATAAGCCTCTTGTCTTTATTTTATATAATTTAGACAACATACAAGGTAACGTTTTTAAACCACTACATACTTCACATACAACGCCTCTTTCATCTATTTTTTATTCAATTTATGCAATATACAAAGTAACTGCATACGCCTCCTGCCCTCTAATTTTTATTATATTATTTATACAATATATGAAACGTCGAATATTAAGTACATACTTCATAACAATAAGCCTCTTGTCATCTATTTTTTTATATATACAATTTACATGCAATATACAAAACGTCGAAGATTAAGAGGGTCAGCCATTCAGTGTGCGCAGTTCATTACAATGGCTAATAATCTTCAATTTCACAATATAAATCACAAATACCAATCAAAACATTGAATTGTGTGCGTAGCGCACGGTAATAGGGGTGGCGTACGCGTGTGAACGGAACTCGCGTGCAGTTCACAACCCCCGACACGTGCGCGCTTGTGTCGCGGATCCGTTTTTACACAGCTGCCTGGATCGCTAAAACTATGACAAAACAGGAGACAATGGGGCGATGTCCGGCTGGATTCGGAGGAATCAAGGGTTAATGAAACGAGCATCTCCCGATTTGGGGCAGTTTTTGCATAAAAACGGCCCCAACGGCCCATTACGAGATGGATTATGCAAAATTCAGCTGCATGCAGCTGATTGTGCAGTTATCGTTTGTCCGCTCCTGAATGGACCAGAAACAGGCGTGCTTCGTGTTTGTGTAAAAATAGATAACAATTATGTTGACAGTACATGCTCGGGGAGAGCCTGTACAAAGGTTAATTGTTGGAAATTTTAAATTTCGTCCTGCGACAGTTTTGAACACCAACGGTCATTGTTGCTGTGCCATTGAAACTTCAAATAAATATAAGCTTCCAAATAACACATTTGATTAAAAGTCTTTAAAAAACTTTTAAAAAGGCATTAACTTGACGATATTAAAAAATATAAAACATGTTGAGACATTTACACAATTTCTGTATCTCCAAAAATAGATTTTTTAAAACATCGCTACAAATTCTTGGAAGTGTTTCAAGAATTCTAAAGATTTTCAGTTGGAATTTTTACTTAATCTTATATATTCTTTAACTAACTAATTTCAAGAAGCAAAATTATATTAAAAAAAATTAGGTACCCACTTGAGACATTTTAAAATTGTCAATGCTTGCACACATTTATGTAAGATTTTGAAAAAAAATCCAAGTCAGGAAAACATGCCGAGATAAATTAATTTTTAATTCTATAAACTATCTACTATAGTTTAACAGTAGTAACTATTTAATAGACTATTTACGATACACAGAGTAGGGTAGTCCAAATTATTTTGTTGTTTATTTTTGTTTGTAGAAACACATACATAATTCCATACTTAATAATCTTAAAAAAAGAACCAAGACATTTTATTCCTGTTGATTTTTAATTGTTGAGTTAGTTTCGTTGGAATATTTCAAAAATTGTTTAACAAAAGACGCAGAGTTTAGTTTTGATCATATTATTATTAACTACTGCAGTTTGCTTGAACTGTCGTGTAATTTTCAAAATATTTGAGGAATATTCTGAAACTACCTTTTATAGATTTTATAGACGCCTTAAAAAATTAAAAGATATAATTTTGTGGCAATTTTAGATGTTTGTAACGTTGGCTGATATATTGAAAACTAACCAATATAAATTATTGAAAGAATGTAGGCACATTTACAAGTGATTTCTATCAAAATTGGTACTGTCGAGTCACTTCTTGCGAATTTTTCAAAAATTACCTGCGCCAAATTCTGGTAAATTAGCAACTTAAATTTCTAAAAACTTTCGATACACACTTGTAAAAATTGTCGATACACGAATTAAGAATATTTTTAAAATGTACTTAATAATGGTAAAAAAATATTGCTTTAAAATAATAAAGAAATTGTTCAGATATTCCGAACGTTTTATAATTAAATTGTCGAGTTTTTTCTTAAATTTTCACCCATTTTGGAAAGTTGGTAATTTTTTCTATAATTTGCCTTCATAATTTGCTAATAAAATTTGGCACATTTACAATGTTTTTTTTTAAATAGACAAAGTATACAGGGCGGCCACTTTTATGACTTTTACGATTACTATATATTAAACGGAAGTGCATACAGAGTTGATCAAATGGGATAAAAATTTCTTGTTTTTGTGCCTTTCAATATTCTGAAACGAAATCCGGGATATCTTGCACAGTTCCTGAAATATCGCTGAAAAACTGAAAAAGTGAACTTTAATTTTCCTCTTATAACTTTTTTACTTTTGAAGGTTTTTTTTTTTAAAACTTGGCACGTTTATATTTTTCGACGTGAGCTTTCTGATGACAGTACCAAACATTTTTTGCGCCAACTAGATGCTCAAATTTTCATAGTCAACTTTTGATTTTCTTATGGCCGCAATATTGGATTTTAATAGCATTCAAGAGAGCTAAAAAATGTAAGAGTGCCAAGTTTCGTAAAATTTCCTTCAAAATTAAAAAAGTTATAAAAGGAAAAGGAAAGTGCACTTTTCAGCGATATTTCAGGAACTGTGCAATATATCCCGGATTTCGTTTCAGTATATTGAAAGGCACAAAAATGAGAAACTTTTATCCCATTTGACCAACTCTGTATATAGATTTAATAGGTTTATAGGTTTAATAGATCCTAATGGTGGGCGTCAAAAAAGTAACCACCCTGTTTTTGCAGTAATTATCAAGATATTTACCAGAACATTCTTGAGATGTTCCCAAAGGTTATTTTTTACTAAATAACTTTCTTCGGAATATTACCTTTAATTAATTTTAATTTAATTTTATTTAACTAGTTGAACCCTTACTACCGAGTCTTTCAGAAATTAACAAGGCATTTAGGTACTTGGAAATGTTTAATAACTTATCTGTAATTGAGTTATTTACTTTTCAATTTTTCAAAACGTGTCTACATGATTTTTATGTGTTTATGTGTATGAGTTATTTTATGCGACTTTGGAATTTTCCAAAAATTGACAAAGCACTTAGTAATGTTAATAAATACCGAGACATTGTTTTGGGTTTTATTCAAAAATTTAAACTAATTGTTCTAAAGACTAAATCCATAGGTACTTATTAATCATAAAAAAAATCTAGGCATTTTACTCCAGTTTTTTTTTTAATTGTAGAGTAATTTGATTGGATTTTTTCTAAATTATAAAAAAAACTGGAGTTTCATTTTGATTATATTTCTATTAACGTCTGCAGATTTGTTGAACTTTCGTATAATTTCCTGACATATTCTGAAACTTTTATTGATTTTCTCAGGGTTGGCGTGATTTAAATCAAATGATTTCTTGAGCTTTCGTATAATTTCCTGATATATTCTGAATCTTTATAGATTTTATCAGGGTTGGCGTGATTTAAATCAAATGATTTCTTGAGCTTTCGTATAATTTCCTGATATATTCTGAATCTTTATAGATTTTATCAGGGTTGGTGTGATATAAAACAAATGATTTTTTATAAATAACTCATTGATTTAAATTTTAAAAATATTACAATTAATCATTGTTTTTGAGCTGTTTGTGCATACCAATAGGTGCACAATTAAAAATTTAATGTAACTATAGAGTTAGCATGCTTTAAAGTAGATACTTGTAAATAAGTAAAATATTTTTCTTTTCTTCTATATTTCTGTCACATGGTACAAATACACCGATTTTTTTAAACAATTTTATCTAGAAGCTGGATATCTCCCAGCATAAATCAAATGGGCACCTAAATTGATTAATTTAGTTAACTAAACTTAAAACGGATCAATTCCTGTTCAAATTTGATGCTTTTAATCGTGATGTAAATCAATTGATATAAATCACATCAAAAGTGGCAACCGATCAGAAATATAAAAAAATCAAATAAATCATGATTTGTTCGATTTAAAAATCATTGATTTTTGTTTGTTTGATTAAAATCATGTTTATTCCAACATTGGTTCAGATACACCGTTTTTTTTTTAATCAGCAATTCTTCTACAAATTAAAGATCATATTTATACAAGATCATATGATTTGAAGCGTATTGTAAAGCAATTGATTTAAATCACATCTATACTTGGAGAAACTGATCAGAAATATAGAAATCAAATAAATCACGATTTTATTATATATTCTCTACTCTACTCTACTCCATGTTAATACTCCATATTAACATGGAGTTTCATCATGTATCAATCAATCATGAATCCGATATTTAAATCATGGTTTATTTGTTTTTTTTTTTAATTCCTTGATATTTTTTTTCAATCCAGATTTATTCCAACCCTGGATTTCCCTGGACGCCTTAAAAAAATCAAAGATAATATTGTGGCAATTTCTGTATTTGTAACATTGGCTGATATTGTAAGAAATAGATAATCTTTATTAGGCTATTGGCCATCGGCCTTTCTATTTTTCGACATCGTTAGTTTCGAAACATTATGGATTTTTTTGAACTAGTTTGATATTTTCGAGCCTTCGTCACTTCGTCAAAAGTGTTAATTGTCGAAGTACCACATATTTATAAATAATCTTAACATCTGTATATTATTACTTATTTCGACATATTGGGGTATTAAATTTAGAATTTGTTGGACTACTTCTTTTTATATGTATATTGATTGCATATTCGCGAAATTTTTCATTTTTAGGCACTCTTTATAATTTTTATGCAATATATTTTTTTAATTCTACATTTGGTTATGATTAAATGTTCAGCCACGTTCTGATATCTACTTTCTTCAGACATGTTCCTGACAAGAGAATAGAAGGAATGATTGAATATATATCTGAATATATTGAATTTATTTGAAACTTTTTACGTCCATATGCATAGTCGACTAACGCTTAGTAGCGACTAATATTAATTAGAAGATGATTTATTTTGCAGAAATGACATTCAGTGATGTACTTTCTAACCGTTTTTAGTATCTACTAAGGTTTAATAGCTACTAATATCACTATGCATAGGGCCGTTAGTATTTTATTTGTAGGCTTGCTAGTTGTTACTTTACAAATGTTTATCTAACTATCATAATTTTATCATAATATTTATGAAATATTTGTTTGTATATTTTCTATATATTTCTCATTTCTACTTTCTTCAAGAATGTTTCATATAACTTAGAAGCATTTCTGATTATTATTACGGTACAATAATAATAAAACCATAACATTTATTTATAAAAACAATAAAATACGTCTAACTGTTCACAGCCTCATAGCTCGCAGTTTGTAATTGAGAGCAAAAATGTAAGTTATGTAATCATTAATTTAATACACATATGTAACAACTATGCAGGTAGTAAATCCTATTTCATAAGTATGACGACATGTGCATTAGCTAATACACAATATGTCACATAATGAAGATGGTATCGTCCATCAATTACTTAGGACACACGTAGGTATTCGTGTGCTGTTAAATTTAAACGCCCTGTGATATGTGTTGCACATATATGTTTTTAATGGCACCCTAATACTAACTCGTAAAGTACGAAAAGTAGATTAACGCCCGTATTATTGCAGATGAAAATATTGAGTGTTCATTTGTTTCGTCAAAAGAGAATGAATAATAATAGTAGTAATACAATAGAATTGTAGGTGTACTATATGACACTTCCTCAAAGGTTGTGGTGATTCATTATGTGGGATGATGAATGGGTTGGATGGTTATTGGGACTTGGGTACATACTTTTTATCTTTGAATCTGACCTCCATAGTTTAGTTCTCGTTAAATATATATATGTTTTATATTCCAAAATTACCAAGAAAATTCAGGAATTTCCATGAAAATTCAAGAATTTGCAATAAAATTCGATAATTAGCAATCAAATTCAATAATTTGCAATAAAATTCAAGAATTTATAAATAAATTCAAGAATTTGCAATAAAATTCTAGAATTTGCAATAAAATTCAAGAATTTGCAATAAAATTTAAGAACTTGCAATAAAATTCAAGAATTTTTAAGAAAATTCAAGAATTTGCAATAAAATTCAATAATTTCCATGAAAATTCAAGAATTTTTAAGACATTTCAAGAATTTGCAATCATATTCAAGAATTTGCACTAAAAAACAAGAATTTATAAGAAAACTCAAGAATTTCCATGGAAATGCAAGAAATCGCAATGAAGTTCCTGAATTTGTAATAAAATTCAAGAATTTGCAATGAAAATCATAAAATTGTAAGAATATTCAAGAATTTGAAAATAAATACAAAACTTTGCAAGGAAATTAAAAAAACTTGCAAGAAAATTCAAGATTAATTAATTATTAAAATGTTTGATTAAATTTGGCGACGTAATTTTGAAGTGTTCATCACTCTCATCATTTTCATTTGTGCCGCCCTATAAGTCTTAAAATAAATAATCACACTTTCAATGGGATTATAGAAAAAAATACTCCATCATTACCATCACAATGCACGTGTTTGATGGGGTTGACTCTTATTAATGCATATTTGAATCTGACATCGATCACTGCTAACAAGCTGTGAAATAGAAAGGTGAACTGTAATAGATGCATCAGCAGAAAAAGCAATGCGTTTAATCATCACCATTTCATGCAGGTATGCGAATGGAGCTCTATACAAAACTCGTTAATTGTCATGCAGTCTTCATGTTTACGATTAATTGCTGCCATTGTGATATTTATTCAAATCTGACTAATATTAGGGATCTATTTATGTATATACAAATCTAATATATACGATGTATTAGGCTTGATAATTGAATGATTAACTTATTTAAATTATAAAATAAAATTTAAAAAAAAAACATTAACTTGCAGGGTTTTTTTATGGTTGCAAAAATATGTATACGTATATGTATGAATTAGGGCCACGAAATATGTTTTTCTTTAATTGACTATCCACATCTGGATGTTAGCAATCATATTGATTATTGGATTTTTCCAATAATTTTGGTCACCATACTAATGTGTGATCAGAATATTGATTACAGTTAATAAATGCCATCTTCCTATAAATAAATTACTGAATTTTATATTGATGAGTACATAAGCCTCAAAATTAGAATTATTATTATTCAGTTTCACAATGTTTCTAATTTGTAGACATTTGAAATTGTAGTTTCAAGCTTACACAAATCGTTATATCATTCTCAATTGAAATATTCCAAATATGCACCGTGGTAAAGAAAAAGTACCTGACCAACGTACAGAAGGTGTAGTAAAGAAATTAAACGACACATCTTATTCAATATAACACGTTCAGCAGCTGCACCATTATTTTCATTCATGTTCTTGAATAATACATAGTACAAAGCACGATAGCGTATAACACATTCAAGCCATCGTTCGTTTAATGTCATCTCAAATTAAACTAGAGTCCTAAATTTAATCGAAATATCAAATTTTGCAATTAAAAGGTCTATGTAGGTTTTATAAATAAACGAAAAGTCTTTCAATTTTCTGAAAGTTGCATCGAGAAATGTTCTAATACTTAGGCCTTAAACAGTTAATGAAAGCGTATTTTACTTTTTTTTAAATGGTAGAAAATGCTAATACATTGCAAAACATGTAATTAATGAGTACATCGAACCATTATACAAATTATAAATTTTCTAATTTATTCTTTTCAAAATTTTGCATGCATTATGCAATTTAGAAGTATACTAAATGTTTCTCCGTTTTTTCAAAATTTCATCAAGTAATTTTCTAATACATCTCAAACAGTTAATGAAAGCGTTATAGATATTTTTTAAATGGTAGATGATGAAGACATATTGCAGAAAACTTAATTAATATATCAAATTATTGTTGGTATAAATTATATCATTCAAATTTCTCATATGGTGTAGAATTATAATGTGTAAATATTAACATTTATTAATGTAAATTATAAATTTCCTAATTTATTCTTCTAATCTATTTATTATAAATTTTGCATTAAAATTATATATTTTTTAATTTAATTTAATTTTAAATAAATTTATAATTATACTGAAAGTTTCTTAATTTTCTGAAAATTTGGTTATGTAATTTTTTAATACATCTAAAATATCTAAAATAGTCAATAAATGCAAAATAAAAAAATTACAAATAATGTGTGCAACTTCCAGAAAATTTAAGAAAAGTTGCAACTGGAAATCCTATCATTATAAATACTTACAAGCAGTTTCAGAAACACTCCTCAATTTTCTGAAACATGTATGAAGAAAGTAGATTTAAGAAAGTGGCTGAAAATTTAATTGTAACAAAATATACAAACAAAAATATTTCATGAAAATTATAGAAATTGCCAAAATAAAATGGAAAATTGCTCAAATATACTCTAATATATTATATTGCTCTAAATTGAATACTTCAATCTACTGAAATACTATAATAATATTTAAATTTTTAGGATTTTTATAAATATTTCGTCCCTACGGGTAGACTAAGGATATAATTATAATAATAATAATATAAATATTTCGTCAAAAGAAGGTTTGAAAAATCAAAATAATTAAAAAGTCAATAGATTTTCGATAATCAATATATCAACGAATGTTACACATAACGAAAATTGCCACAAAAATTTATTATTTACTTTTTAAGCCCACACCGAAAGGTAAAGGGCCTATTGATAATAATAATAATAATACTTTTTAAAAAGTGTCTACAAAATCTACGAAAAACAGTTTCAGAATATTCCTCAAATTTTCAGGAATTTGCACGAAATTTACAAAAAAATCGGAGGAAGTTGATACAAATGTAATCAAACTGCAACTCCGAGTCGTTTTTTAACAATTTTTTCAAAATTGTAATGAAAATAACTTGACAATGATAAAAATAACAGGAATAAAATGCCTTGGTATTTGTTTTATGTCAATTTTTGAAAACAAAAATCCACTGCCAATTGTGCACTGTCATTTTTTGGAAAAATTGTAAAGTAATACAACTCATAAAATCATGTAAACATCTTTTGAAAAATTTAAAATAAAACAAATGGACATTTAATAAAAATAGGATATTTTGTTATAGTTTCATCCATTAGTTTGCCATTTATTATTACATTTTTTTATTATTTTTTTTTCTTCTTTATTTAGTAAGGTATAAATATAAATATGTTTTCAGGTTATGTTGTTTTTATTATTTGTTCTTCACCTGACTAGTTTCGACTCTTTGTAACCATCTTCAGAGGTGTTTTTTAAGTACAATGTAAGTTGGATATTTGTTTTGATTTTATCTAGATTTGCATAATGTTTATGTATTTCATTTTATAGTTAGTTCATTTTTATTTGCTCTTACATTATTTTTATTAATGAAGTTAAGAGCGAAAGACTAGTCAGGTGAAGAACAAATAATAAAAATAATAAAAATAACATAAACTAAGAAATATCTTTATATTTGAATATACTATCAGTAGTGGGCACTACTACTACCAGTAAGTACTCCTAATTAAAAAGAAAGAAAACAATAAAATATAGGAATGTCTTGACTTATTTCACATTACTAAGTAAATGTCAATTGTTTGAAAAAATCCAAAGTAAGAGTTCAAGTATTTTTGCAAAATTCTAAAGAAAATGATTCACTAAAGAATCATTAGGAACATCTGAAGGTTTTTTACATTTCCAAATATTTTACCAAATATTTATAAGAATTCTTAAAAAAAAATAATATTATTACTCATTTCACATATTTTTCATCTAGAAACGTGTTTCCAGCATATTATCAAGATATTTACCTGATCTTTATAATATGCTGGAAACACGTTTCTAGATGAAAAATATTTAAAAATATTAATAAAATGTTAAGAATTCTATAAATATTTGACGCTACTTCACAAGTGTTAGATGGATCGAAAATATCAAAATAGTTAAAAACTCCAGATTGTTTTAAAAATCAAAATATCAATCAATGGTATACATAACAAAAATTTCCACAAATATTTTATTGTTTATTTTTTTAACGTTTACAAAATCATAAAAAAAAACAGTTTCATGCCTCGAATTTTCACGAAATTGAAGGAAATTGAGTAAATTTGCAGAAATTGATATACAGATAAACAACCTAAAATATATTTTTGAAAAATTCCAATGAAAATAACTCGAAAATGACAAAAATCAACAGGAATAAAATGTCCCGGTATTTCTTTAGGAATGCCGTGTAAATGCTTTGTCAACTTTTGAAAGATAAAATCCAAAGCAATGTATTGGTATTTTTTAACATTACCAAGTGCAATGTCAATTTTTGAGAAATTCTAAAATAACACAGCTGATAACAAAAATGTTGACAATAAGAAAATAAAAAATAAAATAATGTCTTGACATTTTTTTAAACATCACTAAGTAAATTACGTTATTTTTTGAAAAATTCTCAAGTAAGGGTTTAAAAATTTTGGGAAAAATTTCCAAGAAAATTATTCAATAAAGAAAAACATTAGGAACATCGCAAAAATGTTCACAACATTTCCAAGTAAACAGTTAATAGTTGTAATTTGATAATTGCTGCAAACACATGTTGTCCATTTTTGAAATATTCATTTGTATAGACACATTTGTGTCTAAACATTTTTATTAATTTGTGTGGCTTAATTTAAAACAAACTCGTGTGTGCAATTTGACAGAAAATCGTATCGCCATTTTTTTTATTTCCGCGTATAAATCGACAATATCAATAAAAATCACAAGGCATACGAGTACATTGAATTTCTGTTTAACGTTTTCCGTCTTTTTAAAGATGACCATAGTCATATACTTACTTATTTTTATAAAACACTAATATTTCTATACATGTGTATAGTGGAAAATGTAAATGTTTCTGAAAATTAAAAAAAAAGTATTTCGGCAACTTTTCATATAACTCGTCTTTTCTTCTCGCCTTTCTTATTGGCTGCGAAAATTTCCATGGATAACTATAGCTGAAATTTACATGTTCACTCAGTATATACTTAATGTTATTATTAGTCATTAATATTATTATTATTATTATATGGCAACAGTATTTAGCTTCAGCTGCATAACCTAGTTTAAAGTTGACACATGTTCTTAATTGGTGGAATTGTGTCGAAGGTTGCGCAGGGGAATTAGTAAAATTGGACTAAACTATGTAAAGATCTCGTTGAGGTATTAATAGGTCCTGTTATTCGAGATAATTATGGGCCTCGTTTATTACGCCCGACATAGCCTCTTGGTTTGTGACACGCCACTGGAGATTTGGAGGCACCGAAGAACACACATTTATTGCCACGTTTTGTGTTAACAATCTGTTAAAATTTCCGCCGAAACACCCATGTGATGTAGCGCAGCTGTAGCGCAGGCCAACGCCAACTGCGCGCCAGAGATTCCGCTCCAGGGCCGCCTAATATCCTGCTGCAACAAATGCACTGGTAATACTTAATTAAGAGGACCCTAATTGGCAGCTTCCTGCCGAGTGTCACATCTTCACAATGGACCTGCAGTGCGCAATTAGCGTTTATTTAGATTGGGCAACCTTCATGAAAAGTCATCACCGCAACGAAGCGATGGGAATCAAAATGATGACCGCTCTAATGCAGGATGTCCTTATAAGTATTTACAGTACACACTCAATCCAGTTCAATTTACATAATGATAAATCTGAAACGGCAGAGATTAGTGCACGCGAGATTTCCGCCGCATGTACCTCAGATTTCGAATCGCACTTTCACAAAATTATAATCGATAATTAATTACTGTTTACAAATTTATAGATTACTCGCAGCAAATTACAAAATTCCAGCAGTTTTCAGTATGTAACTTTGATTTATAGAGGTAAGCCCACATACACATCACGTTCATACCTCGCAACGTCTCCACTCAACAGCCTAAGTTTTCTAAATTCTTTGGATATCTGAACTGGAACCTTCGGCTTTTGGGAATGAAGGGAGTGGCGATTTTATTTATGAATTAGAATGTTAAAAGGTGAAGAGAGATCAACAACCGTTATGAATTATTATAGAAGCACTGAAACGTTGAAGAATTGAGGAATCTTGGAAGTCAAAAATCCCATTGGAGGGCGACCCAATGACTAGAATTGCACACATTCATGTATACATGTACAGTCATGCTCAAATAAATCTAGTACAAACAATATGACATTGCTATATAAAATTGCTATTGTAACCTCATTTCGTGTACTAGATTTATGTGAGAATGACGGTACCCATTGTAATATTGGCATTTTCAGCGAACATTGTGAATTTCCTGTAGCAATCAACATTCTAGGTATTATGAAAGTTTTACAAAATATATACAATCTGCATAAAAAGTACAGAACATTTTTCAACTATAGAATTTTATTATAAATGTATATTAGATATAATTACACTTGTTATGATTCATATATTTGATCAATTTCCTGACACGTGTATCAGGAAACTGATCAAATATATGACACAAAACAAGTGTAATTATACCCAATATACATTTATAATAATAGTAAAATGTTTCATCAAGATATTAGCAAGAAACGTATTAATGTTATAGAATTTTATCTGAATTTTATTGATTTATTTTCATTTTTTAGAAATTTTATGCAAATTTTATTCGTGTTTTATACATTTTATGTTGTGTGTTATTTATGTGTTCATGTGTGTTGTTGATGTGGTATGTAAATGTTT
The DNA here is from genome assembly GCA_951805005.1 of Othius punctulatus. Lineage (NCBI taxonomy): Eukaryota > Metazoa > Arthropoda > Insecta > Coleoptera > Staphylinidae > Othius > Othius punctulatus. The sequence goes on from OX638138.1 coordinate 94,204,199, forward strand.
ATGTGATCTATAAACTTTCTGATGCATTGTTCACCTTAAAAATAAAATTCCCAATATAATATACATTTCATATACTTATGGATTTTTTATGAAGTCGATCATTTTCTAATAAAACACTATTTGGAGACCATGAATTTTGTTTTAAATGCATTTCCTTTTATAGAAATCCATATTGAAAATTGAATGAATATTCCAAGGTGGTATTTTGAGGAAATTTAATCGTATTTTGAAGATGTTTGTTATTTTTCTATACACAAGCAGTGATTTTATTATCAAATTTATTAGATGATTTATTAAGATTCATGAAAATGTTTTTAATATTTAATAAGATCCCAAATTTTGCAGAATGTTGATTAAAATTATATAGTATTGTAACGAAATTTTGCAACTTTCTATAAATTCTCAGCAATTGTTAGATATTTTCTAGAAGTTTCATAGAATAATTCTGAAAACGTATGGAAAATTGAAACAAAATTCTAAATATGACATATTTTGCGGAATATTTCGGTAGATATTTAAAGCGGATAATTCTGTGATTTTTTGAAGATTTTTGAAGATTAATGAAAATGTATTTAAGATTCCAAATTTTGCAAAATATTAATTAAATTCTGTATGTACTATCTGTCGCACAAATATATATTTTTAAATTATATTATCTAATTATATATTTATTATAATTTATTATTATGTATTGATTAAAATTGTATGCTATTTTATGGAAATTTGGCAACTTTCTATAAAATAGAATAATTCTGCAAATTTATAGAAAATTGACACAAGATACAAAATATGACGTATTTGCGTAAATTTATTATTTAATTTTCTATACCCTATCAGCATATCAACCCTATTAATTTTCAGTAATTGCCTACTATTTTATCTAAGTTATATGGTATTTTGTAAAAGTTTTATGTTTACATGTTTATAAAATCCACTTCCATTTTGACATTGGGGCGCAATGAGCATGAAAAATGAGAACCGTTATCTCAGAAATGATTTGATTTCACCACTAGATGGCACTTACATGCTTCTCTCATTTATTTTGATAAAGATAATGATATTGATAAAGATAATTTATTAGTGTTATTACATTACAATTACATTCAGGTTCATATTTACAATTCACAGCAATAACCGTATCATAATAATGGTATAAGTATAAACATAAATTCACTAAAATCTAATTGACTGATTGGATGTCAAAACTTAGAAATTCAAATTTCATCCCAGCTATAAAAATCATTGCCTTGTAGAACATTTTAAGTTTAATTTTGAGTTCCTTAGAGAGTAATCTTTAGTTTTGCAATGTAAATACTAAAATGTCAATTTTCGTCGTAAGTTTGGAGTTTTTTGTAGACTGTGAGAGTACGTTGATATTTTAAATTACTCAAAGATTTTTAAAATGTGTTTAGAGTCTGCGCATTTTTTCTGTGAAATTTTGGATATTTCGTGGAAACTTATAAAATTTCATCCCAGCTATAAAAATAATTGTCTTGTAGAACTTTTTAACTTTAATTTTGAATTCCTCAGAGACAAATCTTTAGTTTTGCAATTTAAATGATAAAGTGTCAATTTTCGTTGTAAGTTTGGACTTTATTGTAGACTGTGAGAGTCCCTTGATATTCTAAATTTCTCAAAGATTTCTAAAATGAGTATAAAGTCTGCGCATTTTTCTGTAATTTTGGAATTTTCGTGGAAACTTGTTGTGGATATTTTTCATATAATCTCCGCATTTTTCTTCGTTTTATGAAAACTGTCTCTTTTCTTGTATTTTAAACTGGGTTGGAATAAATTATGATTTGAAAAAAAATCAAAAATCAATGATTTAAAAAAAATCGAATAAATCATGATTTTTTATTGTTTTCTTCGGGTATCCAAAATGTATGAAACCATAACAAAAATCATGATTTATTTGATTTATTTGATTTTTTTATATTTCTATCAGTTTTTGACAGGGTAAATGTGATTTATATTAATTGATATACATCACGATTTTAAGCATATGATTTGTTATTATTATTATATTATTGCTTAAATCTGTCTCAATTTGCTAGTTTTAAATATTACGTACTCTTCTTTATTGTATTGACTTGTGTTACATTACAATTATTGCACCAATAAACTATTACTAATAGTGATATTACTATTACTATTACTATAATCTTTCTTTGGGTGTCGAAGTGGTGCTAGGTTTCCTTCATGTAATTTATTTTATAAATGGTACGTTTGGTTCCACCTTTTCTTGTTTCTTGCTATTTCCTTCACTTGTGCATTGGTTATCCCCTTTTATTTAATATGTTTCCAATATAGAACTCATCGACGAAATTAACGACGGAGGCATTGAAGTTCCCAATAAATGGCCTTGTTTCGTAAAAGTAATTTAATAATAATACACTATTAATATTCTTGTTCTATTTCTTTTTTGGTCTTCCGGCTCTTCTCTTTTCTGTTATCTTTGTTTCCCATATCTTCGTTTTTTGGTTGTTGTCTACATGATTTGCTTTTAATAAATTCTTGGATTCGAACAAGAATTGATGATGAAAACAATTTTTTGTCTATCTGTACCATGTGATGGACCAAAAAAATGGAAGAAACGGAAAACATTTTACCTACTAACAATTATCTACTTTTAACCATGCTAACTCTTTAGTAACATTTTTCATTGTTTGCCAATTGAGAAACTCTTGATTTTTCTAATTTGTCAAGGATTTTTAAAATGAGTATAGAATCTTTCTGTGTAATTTTAGAATTTTTGTGGAAACTTTTTGTGGAATTTTTTTATAGGATCTCAGCATTTTTCTTCATAATTTCAGACAAATGCACAAACAGTGCAAAAACAATGATTAATTAAAAAAAATTGAATGAATGATTTACTTAAAAAAATCAGTTGATTTAAAAATACAAATAAATGATTTATTTAAAAAAAAATATTGATTTAAATCACGCCAACCCTAATTTTAAATCATTGTCAATGATTTTTAAACTTTTCGTAGAATCTCTTTTCGTAATTTTAGATTAACTGTGCAAAACTCTCTCCTTCCTTGTATTTTTATTCCTTGATGTTTTTTTGTACATTTTTCTTTGCAATTTTAGAGCTTTTGTGAAAACTGTCTCTTTCCTTGTATTTTAAATATTTTTCAAAGCTTTTTTTTTTAATTTTTCATAGAATCTCAGCCTTTTTCTTTGTAGTTTTAGTGTTTCGGTGAAAACTATTTTCCATTTACATATTTTTAATCCGTATCACATAGTTTTCGCAGAATCTCGGCATTTTTCTTCGTATCTTTGAAGATTCTGGTGGAAAATCTGATTTTTCGTGATTTACTTGCCTGATTGCTGCTTGCCTGATATTTTAACCCAATTTGCTAACATATTTGTTCTTTAGTATATATTTTCAATTATAATGCCAGAATGTGTCCTGTTATAGAACATAGAATATATTTTCATGCCTGTCGTCATACGACTTACGCCCGTATTATTGCAGATGAATATATTGAGTGTTCATTTGTTTCGTCAAAAGAGGATGAATAATAATAGAAGTAACGGTAGGTAATAAGCAACGCGATGTTAAAATAGATTTGCAGGTGTTCTATATGGCACTTCCTCAAAGGTTGCAGTGATTCATGCAACCGAGTGGGAGTATGTATGATGCCCAATGGGTTAGCTGCTTATTGGGACTTGGGTACTTCTTATCTTTTAATCTGACCTCCTTAGTTTAGCTCTCGTTAAATATATAAGTCTTATATTCCAAAATGACCAAGAAAATTCAGGAATTTCCATGAAAATTAAAGAAGTTCCAATAAATATCAATAATATGCAATCAAATTCAAGAATTTATAAGAAAGTTCAAGAATTTGCAATAAAATTCAAGAATTTGTAAGAATAGTCAAGAATGGTCATGAAAATTCAAGAATTTGCAATAAAATTTAATAATTTCCATGAAAATTCAAGAATTAGAAGAATTTGCAATCATATTCAAGAATTTGCAATAAAAAACAAGAATTTATAAGAAAACTCAAGAATTTCCATGGAAATGCAAGAATTTTCTTGGTCATCTTGGTTCCAGAATTCGTAAGAAAATTCAAGAATTTGCAATGAAATTCATGAAAATGTAAGAATATTCAAAAATTTGCAAATAAATACAAAAAATTGCAAGGAAATTAAAAAAATTGAGATTCTCTCATTCTCTTTTTCCATTTACATATTTTTAATCGTTATCACATAGATTTCGTGGAATGTCAGCATTTTTCTTCGTATCTTTGGAGATTCTGGTCGAAAATTTGATGTTTCGTGATTTATTAAACTGCTTGCCTAATATTTTTACCCGATTTGCTAACATATTTGTTCTTTAGTATCTTTTTTTAAATTATAATGCTAGAGTGTGTCCTGTTATAGAATATAGAATATATTTTCATGCCTGTCGTCATACGACTTACACAAGTCAAATTAACATATTAATTACATATAAAAAAGATTTCTACAATACAACACTACAATACAATGCTTAAAATAACATCAAAGACACCGCAAGCACATCACAAATCATAAGTCAATAAGTTCAGACAACTAGATAATATCCACAAGGAAAAAATATCTGAAATCGTTCAGAGAAAGTCCGAGTAGCATTCTTTTAAGTTTTTTATGAAATATAAGGTGGAATCTTCTTGAAATAATATTCTCTTAATCTCTTAATATTTGCTCTCTTATGCTATAAAAATTTGTTCCTTCATAATTTCAAAAGTTGCTCCTTCATTTTCACACAAAAGATTTGTGCATTCAATAATAAACTAGAGGAAACGTTTATGGAAATATTTAAGTTTTATGATAGATTGACATGTTTTTTTGGAAGAAAAACCTTCAGCGTTTTCACAATAATAAATAATAAATTCATAGATTGTAGAAAACACCTCTTGAATACTTTTTGAGATAATCAAATATATCGATGATCTACAATGCAAACACAAAATTTTCAGAATTTTAATGTTACTATTTAAAGGTATAAAGTAATACTTATAAGAATATTTAAATATATAACTTAAAAAATCACGACTTTCTTCATTTTTATATAAATAAAATGATAAAAACGAAAAGTTCTATACGACAGAAAATTTGAAATAGGCCTGGAAATTTTCTAGATGTTTATCTGAAATAAAAATTCCCGAAAATTTTGCGCATTCAAAAGATATTTACAATAGGGGTTTAAACTTTCAGAATGCTTGGTGGAAGTAAAATTTGTGTTATTTATTATCAGTGGTGACCAACTAAGGTATCATATGTGGAATTTACCATCAAATTATCGAATGTTGTATATTTCACTTTCAATATTTTCGGGGATTTTGATTTATTTAAGTATGTGTGCCACAAATTCTCGAACTCTCCATATTTTGATGATTTTTTTGTGCAGCTCTGTAAACTGCACATATACAGCTAAAACCTATTTCAAAAGCGGTGATGGTTATTGAAAATGGTTTATAAGATTATTTTTAGAGGTCGATGCTACTTTGTCGTCTTAATGAAAATCTTTTAACATTTGCAATTACACTTAAGAAGATTAAGCACACCTACTGAAATAATAAATAAATTATCCTGATTATGCATGCGACAGCCATCGAATTACACGCTGATTTGTTCGGTTACACTGCTGGCCTGCCACTTAAACTTCAATTGCATTCTACGTACTTTTATGGCCACTTTTATGAAATAGGTAGTGGAAAAATCAAAACATTTACAACACAAAAATTGTCCGGCAATAAAGCAATAAAGCGGCAACCGTTGGCCGGCCTCTACAAGTGGTTTATGGTAGGACGGTAAAAGTTAAGAGAAGTGTCATCAGGATGTTACATTGCAGTGCACTTGTCCACTTGCGGAGGCAGGAAGTGACGCTGCTGACGTGTGCAGCGTGAATTTCTCCGGACGCATTCACCATCCGTGCAACTCGTACATATACGTCGGGTTTGCCAAAAATTCTTCTGCCCGTTGCCAAATATTCGGCTGCGTTGATTAGCCGGTATTTCGAACCGCGCCGCACACAATAAACACTCCCGGTTTACGACCGGAACATCCGGAAACGTCACATTCTGGCCCAGACACGTGTTGTTTCCAGAAATCTGTGAGGAGTCAATGGGGTTTCCTATTTTACTATCGGAGAGCCTGGGGTTTACGACTCTTTGTGTTCCCTGGCGCATTAAAAACATCTTTATTTTTTCTCAGCCTTCGAGCTCTGCACGTGAATGAATACGTTACGGTTGTAAAAATAGAAGCATGCAGTCGAATCCTTTAAGTATTCAGCGATTTTATCAGCGTTTCCTTCATTTTCAGGGAACAATGCACGGGTCTTCTTTTTACAGGAAAACACAATGGGGATATGGAGATGTGTCAACAGCTATTATATCTAAATCATGCTATCTTCGGCGGCAGTAAATGAGTTATTATGTTTCTGGAGCATAAATAGCGATTACACAATAGATTGTACAAAATACCTCTTGAATACCTTTTGAGATAATCACAATTTTACTATCCCTATATTTAATATCGATGATCTACAAGGCACATACAACATTTTCAGCATTGTAATGTTACCATTTAAAGCTATAAAGTAATATAAATATTTACATACATAACTTCAAAAGTCACGACTTTCTTCATATATAACTATGTAACAACGTAACGTAACGTTCTATACTACAGAAAATTTATTTTCTTACAAAACATGCAGTTTAAGATTGTCCTCAATTTTTATTAAAATTTAGTATGTTCATTTTTTTTATCAAGTATGTATCAGCAATACAAAATTCTTTGCCATTGTAAGCGGATGCATTTGGGAATTTTAAATTAAAAAAAAATCATAAAAAAGAGCAAATCTGTATGAAACGAATTGTATGAAACAGCAATTAACGAAAATTAAGATAATCTCCAAATTTATTAAGAATAATGGGGGATATTAACCGAAAAATTTAAAAACATTTGCGTTGGATTAAAAGTTTCAAAGAGGAAGTTTCCACGTTAACTCAAAAATTACAAGAAACATGAGAAAATTAGGTATATACGCATTTTAAAAATTATCAAAGAAAAATAAATAATTTGATATATTTTGTATTGCAAGTCGTGACTTTTAACTTGTAAACCAGATAAAAAAATTTAACAAATTGTATGAAACAGCAATTAACGAAAATTAAGATAAACTCCAAATTTATTAAGAATAATGGGGGATATTAACCGAAAAATTTAAAAACATTTGCGATGGATTAAAAGTTTCAAAGAGGAAGTTTCCACAAAACCTCAAAAATTACAAGAAACATGGGAAGATTAGGTATATACGCATATTAAAAATTATCAAATAAATATAAATAATTTGATATATTTTGTATTGAAAGTGACGACTTTCAATACAAAAAAATTAAGGATATTAACAAAGTCAACGTTTTATTTATAATTGTAACACCACCACCACTGATTGACCCCAAATCTGTGCTTTATTTTTATACGTTTCTTAAAAGACATGCGCCCTTGAACAAGCATTCAATCTTTACATATTTCTTTGTTCAGAATACCACCAGCTTGAAACCTTCTTAGCATGCAATCAATTAGTATCAGTATCTTGAGGCAATCACTTCCTGGGATTTCATTATTGTTAGAAATATTCTGCATGCGCGGTGTCAGTTAAAGACGATTTCGTGACATGTTTTTTACATTGGCATAATGTAGGGGCGTATGAGCAACATAGCAAATAAATTGAGATTACACAATAGATTGTACAAAATACCTCTTGAATACCTGTTGAGATAATGAAAATTTAACTATCCCTATATTTAATATCGATGATCTACAAGGCACACACAATATTTTCAGCGTTGTAAAATGTCGCCCCATTTCACATTCACATAAAATTGCAATAACACCATATAACTTCTCCATAATACTTAACTATTTATTAATAAAATAATAATATAAAGTTTATAATCAAGTAAAAAAAGTAGAATAGAAAAATATTACCTGTCTATTTTGCGAATTCGAAGATGTAGTAATAAAATATAGAATTTGGGATTGCAAACTAAATAATAATAAGAAATAAATAGTATACAATCTTGCGGCGCAAAGTTTCATTTAAATGGAAATTTGTTTTCACTGAATTCGCTGAATATAACTTTGCCAGTCTAATGAGTTTCAAAGTAAATTGTTGAAAAACTAGTAATGGGGTATCTTCCGATTTTCACATTTTCTGTAAACGCGAAGATTTTCATTGAAAACAATAAAATTTTAACGGAAACTTTTGAAAGCTTTCTTACAAATTGCAAAAGTACAATGAACATTGTCGATTTTTATTGGTGATTACATTTTTTTTTTAATCGAAACTTCCAAAATTTATTGGAAATTGCAAAGCGATCGTAATAATTTATACATTTAGGGCTTTTGGAACACCCTGTATAATATGAAATTAATTTTAATAAGTAACCATAATGGACCCTCATATATCCCAAAAGTTAAACTTTTTCAAAGTCACGTATTTTGGCCACGATATTCCGTGCCGTATTGTGCGAATTACCGTGTATATACAGGGTGGTTCATTTAGAAATGCGCATACAGTAATGGTAGATGCGGCACACCGAGGTGATTCTATATATACTATATTTTATATGTCTATTGTTCTTTATAACCAATGTACACTGTGATTCATTAATATTGCCCATTTTTTCAATTATTCATAACTTACCAACCAACCTATAATTTTTTGTAATATTTGATACGTATGTTCTTTGTCCACTGTAGTGTCGATTAACATAATAAATGAAAATCGTATTCTAGGTCGGCCTTAAAAAAATTAATAAGTAGGTTTCGACGCGAAACAACACCCTGTATATTAATATTTTTAAATTTTGTTTGCATATTTGGAAAGCCGAGAAAACATTGAGTAACACTGAATGTATTTGGTATTTCCGCATACAACTTTGTTACTTATTAACGAGAGTCAAAACTAGATGTTTTGATAATAAGGTGGCACGAAATAATAATTAAAAAAAATGTCCTTTTCTAAATAATAATTTTTCAGATTTCTTCAAAACCAAAGCTTGCTTCATTTAATTAATGTATTGCTTCGTTAAAAATCTCAAGAAACATGCTCATTTATTTAACTTTTGAAGTATTTGTTTAGAAATAGAATACATATTTTTTTATAATTGTGTCCATCTACTGACAAAATATGTTTATACGTCTATTACTTTACGGTCCGAAAACGGCATCGTGAAAACCCCTAAAAAGGATAGACTTCACTTTTATAAACGATGCCGACGTACGGATTCATTTTACTTTGGTTGCATCCATGAAAACCGGAATGTGGGAAAATTGTTATTAAAGAGTCTTACTAATTTTTCTGTTGGAAATCTCTTCAATATATCTTATCCTAGCTGGTGGCTGGCTGTACGAATGGCACTTCGTATGCCCTTTTCTTCAAAATATTAGGCAATTACTGTGATTAATATATTTCTTTGTTCATCTTGAAAACTACAAAATTTTGTTTAGTATTCCATGGGTGCATTTCCTCTTGACGTTTTATTTGAAACGTCGCTACAAATAACAAATACATTAAGTACTTAATAACAAATTGACCTTCAAGTATAAGCTCTTATCTTGTCAAAACTACGAAATATCACAGTTAACAAAGCACGAAAATCAGACATTAGCCTGCTACGGTGTCGAATATCGATTTGGAGTGTGTGTACATTATTACAACTGGTATAGTCGACCCAAAAATCAGCGCTTATACTGGCTTTGGGTCTTTATACAAGCCAGTATAAGCGCTGATTTTATGGCAACACCAAATAAAACCCCCATAAAATACTTAAAAGTCAAAGTCGTAATATTCTTAGATTTTTGGGTCGACTATAGGTAGTACCGATTAGTTCTTGCGTACCAATGAACTAGTTCATTAACACGATGAAATAAATTCATCAGTCTATGACCCTTTTTCATAAATATGATGTATGCTGTTCAATAATATAATGCAATGAATATATTGCATTATATAATGAATATAATGCATTGTTATAATGAACTATTTCATTGGGTCGATGAAAATGTCAATGTCAATGATTTTTTTACATCAAGACAAGGAAAAATTGTTCATTGTCTCATGAACATAGATTCATGGTATTAATGAACGCAGTTATTAATCTATAAACGATTTTTCATTCGCCTAATGAAAAAGTTCATTATCCCAATGAATATTTTTCAATGAAGGCAGTTCATTGTTATAATGAACAAAATTTGGTTCAGTGTAATAAAACACAGTGCATATTGGTTATAAACAACGATAGACTAATAAAATATACTTTATTTAGAATCACCTCGATGTGCCTCATCTACCATTACTGTATGCGGATTTCACAATGAATCACCCCGTATAATAAATTAAAAAGTAATTTTCAGCATTATTCCTTACAAGTTTTTATTTTGCATTGCAAAATGTTGATCAGAACACAAAATATTCATTTGTATTGTACAATTTATATTGAAAATAATAATAATCATGTTTATTAGCGACAATATAATATACACAATAATAAATAATTAGAAACATTGCTCAAATTTAACTACAATGAATATAGGAATTTTACTATTGAAAATACCAATTTTGTATTATAAATTCCAAAACTCAAAAGAAACACAGTTGGCATGATAAATTACAGAATTTAGTTGGAAATTATGAAATTTGTATTGTAAATACAAAAATTTTTATTTTAAATTTTAATGTTTAATTGAAACCTGACATTTTTAGTAGAAATTATAAAGAATTTTGTCCACAAAGCATCAGTCACTAAGTTATTAATATTTTAATAGAAATTTGCAAAACTTTTAATGATAAAATATTTTTTTTACTATACCCAAATTAAAAATTTAAATAGAAATTAATAATTTTTTTGGAAAATGATAAATTTTATATACAAACTTCCTTTATAAATTACGAAAAAAAAATTACAAATTACTTCTCTCAGTTCTCAAAACATGAGGTTCTCATTGAAATTATATCATTTCGATTGTAAATTGCAATGAATTTACAAAATATTCATTAAATTTTTTATGTTCATAATGTTATAACATTATGATGAATATTACGAAATTTTGATAATGGATTTCAATATTTCAATAGAAATTATGGAACATTAAATGTAAATTACAAAACTTCTGTAGAATTTGTAAAATGTTGAATATGAATTGGAACATTGTAGTGAAAATTTTCATTATAAATACAATATAACAATGAAAATTGAAAACAATTATTAGGTAATAAATATGTTTTATTGGAATTATGTAATTTTTATTTGTGACTCAAAATATCATTTTGCAAAATTTGCATTTAAATTACAACATTTTAATAGCTTTATGAAAATTTTATTTTAAATTTATAAATTTTACTGTAATACTTAAGTAAAATATTATTGGCAATTTCAACATTCGTATTTTACATTATAAAATTTCAACAGCGACTATGAAAATATTAATGTAAATTGCCAAAATTTCACTGTAAAATGCAAAATAACATTTGCATTTGCAAAATTTGTATAAAGTTGTTGACATGTTCATAGCTATTTGTAGAAAATTTAGAAATTACGAACTTTTCATTAGATTACAAAATTTTCATTAGAAATTATGAAATCGTTCATTTATAAATACCAAAAGATCATTTACAAATTTCAAAGTTTAATCGAAACCTGAAAATTTTAGTGTAGATTCTAAAGGATTTATCCACAAAACATATTACTCACTAAGTTATTAATATTTTAATGGAAATTATCAAAACTTATAAGCGAAAGTACAACATTTTGGTTATAAATTAAAAACTACAATAGAAATTATGAAAATTTGAATGCAAATTTTCTACATTTTCGTTACAAATTTCAAAATTTTATTAAAAATTGCAAAAATCTCATCAAACCACAAAATTCTCATGAAATTTGATCATGTCGATTGTAAATTACAATGAATGTTAAATTTCTATTGGAAATTACAAAAAAAAAAAATCATAAATTACAAAGGGTAATGTAACCTGCGAATTTTTAGTTGAAAATTTTTACGGCTTTCCTCACAAATTATATTCTTCACAAAATTACCTATTAAATGATGTGTTATATGTGTTAAAAAAATTGCAAAAAATATAATACAAAGGGAACTCGCAGTGGGAAAACCCTAGGTCAAAATGGACGCCTTCAGTCGGAAAAGTTAGGGTACCACCGTGACAATACATTAAATAAAAGATGTTACTTTAGTAATTGGTGCCTGGAGGGCATTAATTTCAAGATGAAGGTGAAGGACATGCTAAAACATAAGTGTTACTACTCCACAAAAGAATTTTTATCGGATGATCTATAACTTTAGATGTTATTTTGTGACTTTGTGTTTTAAATATGTATTGGATTTCGTATTTCGTATTTTATACTTTTATATTTTATACTTTTTTATACTTTATGACCTATGTAAGACATATTTGTCAATAGCACCAATAAAGTATATTATTATTATTATTATTATTATTATTATTATTATTATTAAATTATTAATAAACTAGCTTCATGCCGTTCAAACTGCACAGAGTGTAGCCTACAAGCCAAAAAGTCGTCGGGTCGGCCAACCCAAAATTCTGATCCGCTCGTGTGTCAGTATCTGGAGGCAATCACTTCCTGGGAATACATTATTCCCAGAAATATTCTGCATGCGCAGTATCAGTTAAAATCGATTTCGTGACATGTTTTTACAATGGCGTAATGAACCATGGAATGTGTGTGGAGCCATCCTGAGTTTTGGGTTAATGAAAGAATATATTGTCAAATTCTTTCAATAATGAATATTGTTGGACGTTTTTGATATTCCAAACCAATAAGAAAACAAAGAATGTGCAAATATTTTGTAAAATCTGATAAAATGTAATGTAAATAAGAAATATTCAAAAGTTTGTCATACTTTTTGACCTATAATTTAGAGAGTCGTGACAACTCAAACTCATAACTTTATAAGTATATAATAATATTTAAATAATAATAATAATAGGTGATATAATTATAATTATAATAATAATGCAGTAATAACAGATTTTCGACTCCGAAGCAGGGGTTACAAAATAGTACTATTCGTACTATTTCCGTTATTGTACAAGTTTATATCATTTCGCGATTTTTCAAGAATTCTCAAAATCCGTAAAGATTTATTAATAATTCTTAATATTTATAGAGGATTTATCAATGATTTTCAAAATTTCTAGAGAAACCTCTGTACTTCTCAAGGTTTTTAAATAGGTTTTAATAATATTATAAAACTCAAATTTCGTAGAGATTTCGCTATAATTTATCTAAATTTCTCGGAAATAATTCTCCAGATTTCTTGAGACTTCTCTAGGTTTCTGAAGGTTTCTCAATAGTTTTCAATTTCTTGGAGAATAGGCAATACTTCCCAAGGTTTCTGGAGAGTTTTCAAAAATACTCATTTTTTTTTTGAGATTTCGCAACAATGTTTCTAAATTTCTAGGAATATATCAATAATTCTACAGATTTCTTTAGAATTTTCAGTAATTTATAGCATAAGCATAACCATACGCAAGTTAGGAAACCTGTTTTATTATTAACAATTTCTTGAGATTTTGATATATATGACTATACTTATATAATTTATACCCAATACCTATACTGTACCCAAAAATTTCCAAATAACAGGAAATTTGAGAACAGTTTGGAAATCCCAAAAAAATGTAAAAATTCAAAACTGTAACCAAGATAAACTTCATATTTTATTATAGCAAACAAATATTAGATAAATTAAGTTAAATATTAAATACTCAGATGCAAAAAAAACGGGTCATTGGGTCATTGTTTGCAAAAGAACCATTTTTTTTAAAATATTTATGTCGGTATAGTCCTAAGAATAAAATTTTTAGTGTTTTACAATCAAAGAGACCGTCAGGATGTAGAAAGAAGCAACATATGGTACTTACTATTTATTTAATGAACATTAATAAGCGAAAACGATAATGTACGTATACACGAAAAAAAATGTATTTCTGCAAAATAAACTTTACCGAGATTAATAATGAAAATGACAGTTAATCGAAAACAAACAAGTCAAAACCCAGTAGCCACCTTGGTCCTCTATGCATAATGCCGAATGAGCAATAGGTACTGAAGAACGCATACCTTTAAATGTTATTTTCGGTTATTAAATAAACTGATAAGTATAATATGTTGTTTTTTTCTACATCCTGATGGTCTCTTTGATTGTAAAATACTAAAACTTTCATTCTAAGGACTATACTAACATTACAATTTTAAAAAATGGTTTTTTTTGCAAACAACGACCCAATGACCCGTTTTTTTGCATCTGAGTGTATATTATGAGTTAAATATTAGTTTAAAGTAAAATAGCGATTTCTTCGAATTTTTAAGCCTCGCGGACATATGCCTGGACTAATTGAACCCTTCTGATTCCAAAAAGTATTTTCTCAAGTCAGTGCTAAATTTTCGAAAATTGCGATTTATCAAAATTTCAAGATACTTCTAAAGCACTTAGATATACATGCCTTGACTAATTGGACTTTCGTAATGCAAATTGTATTTTACTTTACGATTCATGCTGATTATTTAAAGATATCTGAACTTACTGACTCAAATCTTTTTTATAAAAAAGGTTTTTTTTATAAATCCGATGAAATCACACTTATCTTGTACGTGTCCTTATACGGAATCTAAATAATTCATGTAGACAATACTTTTATACAACAGTTTTACACAATAGTTTTCGCAATGTATAGTCATACATGTTGAAGTTATGACTATTGCATGCGTGATTTCACCAGTGAAGGTTTTCTTGTGATAGCACGAAGATTTCCACGAATAACGTTATTAATTTGTGCAAATTTCTCTTGTGATTAAGACGTATTTGTTTACAGTTTTTACTGAAATTCTGGCGATTTTTAATATTATGTACAAATCTTGACATTTTTTTATCGCTGCAGTTATATACTTGTTACTACAAATTTTCATAAGTTATATTCATAAGCCATCAAAAGACAAATAATAAAAATATTTTTGTCATTCTACAAACACGAAGATACTTTATAGTTTCACTAAATATTTCCTCATATATTTTTTTGTATTTGTTGTCAAACAAGTTTGTTGTTTTTGTTGATTTGTTATCATAATAGTAATAAATCATTAACTTAAATAATAAACTTATAATGTGACATATATTATGTAAAAAAAAGTCAAAAGTTAGTTGTTATGAAATCAAAATATTACTGTTTACGGACTGTTCCATTATAATTTTTACAGATACAGATTACAAAACTTGAACATAGCACTTAACTGTGTTTACAGTTTTTACTGAAATTCTGGCGAATTTTGATATTATGTACAAAATTTGACAAATTTTTATCGCTGCAGTTATATACTTGTTACTACAAATTTTCATTAGTTATATTCATAAGCCATCAAAAGACAAATAATAAAAATATTTTTGTAATTTTCATTATCATAATAATTATCATTATCGTAATTATCATCATTTTCGACCTATAATTTACAGAATCGTGATAACTCAGACTCAAAAGTCGTCAAAAGACAAATAATAAAATTATCAAATATTTTTGTCATTCTACCGTAGCTTAATCATACTTTTTGAGCTATAATTTAGAGAATCGTGACGACTCAAAACTCATATCGTCACCCCATTACGGAAAACGTCTTGGGCGATTGTTCCTCCGCAGACTTCGTGCAATCAATGTCTTTATCATTCATATTTGGCACTATGTAGACCATGGGTCTCGGCCAGATGGGCTCAGAATAGGTCCATTCATTGAACACTTGCGACCCAGCTGCGGGCCCGGTGTCTCCAAGCCCGTGGGACTCTCTAACCCCAAATGTGCACCCCTTGCATCATGCAGCACGTATGTACTCGTGGACGGTTGGGAATCGAACGTTCAGAAATCAGGCATTGTTTTCGCCGCCGATTACAACTCCAAACACCAAAAGTGCACCGATTCAAGATTGTAAAACGACACATTTCCTCGACTCGATAATTAATCGTCGGAGATAAAGCAAAAAATACGTTCCAATTTTAATTGAGCTGCGATAGAGTGGACAGATAAGGCCGGCGCATGGCGCCGCTTTGTTGCAACGAATGTACGGGCGTCGCGACGCACGTCTCGCTTCATTAACTGCTCTAATCCTAGGGGCGGCTGCTAAATCATTGTTAAACTGCAAGATAAGCCCTCGCCGGATGAACGACGCCACGTGACCCGTTGCACATTTCCACGGTTAATGCGATACCAGGCTCGCATTACATTCGGCACGCATTGAAGATGTCTATCTGGCCGAAATCCATCAAGTGAGTACGTCGAAGGCGTACCAGACGCCGCGCCGCATTTTGCGGCACAAAAATTGTGTCCCTATCAGTTGATAAGTGCACGACAGTTTCGACACATCGGGACAAAAGTACAAAACAAATCGCGCACAATTATTATTACGTGACATTCGCATGTGTAACGATCAACTTGTTGTTCATTGCGCTTACATGTTACATAATTCATTTAATTTCGTGGAAGCCGCTAATTTATTTGTCATTCTTGACCTACGATGGAATGCGTTGGAAATATTAACAGCGAATACTTCCGCGATAACATTAATCTATTAATAGTTCAATGCCTAGAAATATACACAAATACCTACTCGCACATTAATTATAAATTATGCATGTGAAATTGGATGTAACATGCAATCAACCGAAATGGCCTTTAAACGTTTTTGTGTGGTAGATGCTGATAAAATATGTGTCCCTGGAGAAATCTTTGACCGTTTGCACAATTTTATTCAAAATTGTCCGCTTTGAACACGCGCATGTTTGTTCCATTTTTTGGTTTCGCTTCCATTGATAAGGATCATTGGCATTTCTTCGTTTAATTATAGTCCATGCCAGATAAGATGTCACTTTTCCCATAAAACCGAAGTTCCTCCTCTGTGCTGTCGGACTGATCAACAGAAATTCAAATGCATTTCTTGAAGCATCCTTGCTAATTGAGGTACGACAGTGAGCTTAAAGTCTCTGAGCATTGCGAAAGAACTTCATTTCTAAGCGATCAGAGCAATAAATTTATGGTTTATGGCTTTATTTGTTTATTTGTTAACGGCAAAGCCTTGCCAATACAATACATTCATATAATAATACAGTTTATCTAAGTTTTAACTTTGACTTAAGTGCAGAAAGGGAAATGTTAAAAAAAACTGTTTTTGCAGAATTAGCAAAGCTGATCAATCTCGGTTTGACGAGTACAAATAATAATCTGCCTTACAAATTGGCATATAAAAAACTATTCTTGATCTGGTATTTCTACTTGGAACATGCAATTTTATACATACTTAAAATATCGACGTTGGGTTTTCTAACAGATAGATCACTTAGATTTAAGGTTTTAGCCACATCACTTATCACAATATTGTCATTAGGAATTCCCATTTTATAGGCGGCGCACAGTGGCTAATTATTAAACACTAGCGCGCCATAAGTCCAAATTTAGAAACAATTTTTTTGACATTTTTTGACATTCTGTTAATTTCTGATATCTGAAGTATAAACAGGAGTGTCAATAACATTCACAATCTTCGTTGACGAAACGCTTCGAGCTATAAAGTAACGTAAAGTTGTTTTTCCAATTTATATCGCTATACTACACCATTGGAAGACGAGTTGTTATTTTTATTCTCGGGGGAGCGTTTTCAATAGTTGAAACATGAACATGTCCTCCATGGATTGTAATAGTCAAAGTATATTTTAACGTTTGATATATTATTAATAAAATAGAATTAAATTAAATGACCAATTTTATCACTTTATAGCGATTAAAAAAGTTTCAATTTGTATCACACCTTTATTTTGTTAGATATTTAGATTGGTATATTGTCTAAATATACACCTATGTTTGTTCGTCTCCTCGAGTATCTTTTGAACATTTTTATTTTTTTAAGATCTACCGCCCGATCGTAGTCGTATGATTTGTTCCAATTAATGCGATCTAAAAATTTATTAACACATGGAGCTTCAAACAAAGTTATTTATCGCTTAAATATGTATATAATGGACACTATTAAGCACTTACATGTCTTTCTTAAAACAACGCAAGTGGTTAGAGCAAACAATTCAAGTATCAAATTATATGCAATCTTGTACAAGACCACTTGTAAAAAAAAAAGGTTGTATCTTTGTTGAAATAAAATTAACATAAATTGACATATTTCTTTATTTTACGTGTTGTGCTTTAAGACTATACTCAATAGTTATAATCTATACCAATAATATAGTACATGCTAAAAAGTAAAATTTTGCATGTACTGTAATCTACTGATTTTCGCTGATTTTGAGAATATTAGCTCAGCTGCGTGGGCATACACGCATAACTTTATGCCACTACCAGATCAAGAGTTTTTGAAAAAAACATTTTTTTCATCCCTTCCTGAAAACCACCCCTTAGTGTTATCTTACTACTTCTTAGTGTTAGTCTTGCCCCTCAGAATTTTATTATTATTTTATGTGACTTCACAAGTATTGACTTCACAATATTCATATTTTTACAAAGTTTCAGAATTTTTGGAAAAGATATATTTTCATCCCCCCCCCCCCCTCCCCTCTTAAAATCGCCACAGAGTGGGTAGATTTTTTTCACTATTTTTCTCGTTATCTTACTAATATTTAGGGTTGATTTATAGATTTTTGTCCACCTAGAACTTGAATCGGGACCTCTGTGTGGCTTATCGTAGGCATTTACGATGAACTCACTCTAACCTTAAAAGGTAAGTCTGATTGTGGGTTGACCAGATGGTGGTCGCATACTCAAGGTGGTGTCGTATTAGTGCAGTGTACAAACATCTGAGAGCAGCAACATCATGAAAGTCTCTGGTATTTCGTTTGACAAAACCCAACATTTTCAAGGCTTTGTTGCAAATACGTGCAATATGCTCCCTTAATGGCTAGTTCTCAGTTAGCTGAACTCCAAGTCTCGTATTGAGATAACTCGCTCCAACTCGACATCGTTAATAGCATACGTATAGCTTGGTGGTGCATTTCTCCTAGAAAACGTCATTTGGTTGCATTTACTCTCATTAATTGACAGATTATTTCTTGAGCACCAGACTCCAAATCTGTTAAGTCCTTTTGAAGTTCAGCTGGGTCTTCCTGAGAATTAACTTCTTTAAATATTTTCATATCATCAGCAAATATATGAAAACAGTCTACCACATCATTCGTAAAGAGGATGAAAATAAGTGGTCCTATGTGTGAGCCCTGCGGAACGCCAGACATGCCACAAAACACCTCCCGAGGTTTTGGGATGCATTCTCATTGGTCCAGTGGGGGATTTCGGTTTTATGTGAAAAGTGAAATCTTATCTGACATATCTGTTTAATACAAATCGTACAGGAAGAACTACGGGAACTGAACAGTATCCTATACTTACTAAGACATGACAGATCAGTACGATAATTGGAAAAACCAAAAGGAAATTTGGAAGGATCATGAGAAAAATCATACGAATCAAGACGAAACTTGGAAAAATCATTTAGATAAAAAGGTTAGTGACAACCTGACAAAAATGAAGGCCCGCAGCCATCTCTATATTTATTTTTAAGGTACTCTTCTCACAATTGGCTGGAAATTCTTACCAATTTTCTAAAATATTATAGGATTAGTAGGAACACAGCAATGGTCAGGAGGGAAATTGAAAGGATCATGAGGAAAATTGAAAGAATCAGGAAGAAAATTTGAAAGATAATTATGGCTAAAACATATCGAGATTGATCGTTATTTACCTATTAAAATGTATTATTACAGCAGAATTATATAAGAACACTAAGGAGCTCAATGTAAGAAACATGATAGAACTGAGTAATCTACTATTAATATTTAAAATTAAAAACAACCTAACAAAAACGAACATGACACTATCAAATAATAAACAATTCGATCAACACAATACAAGAAGAAAGACAGATCTGAGAACAGAAAAATTTACAACAACAAAACATACACAAAACTTAACAACGAAAACAATAAGTAAATATGACAACCTGAACGAACACATAAGAAAACTAAAATACATACCTTTTAAACCAAAAATAAAAAACCTAATTCTAAATAACAAGATCTAAACAAGAGGAATGAAGAAGACCGACAACATCCTTCAATACCATTAACCCAGGAGAGGAGAGAAATCTCACAACTCCCGAGGCGAAGACAGAAGGAAGAAAACACGCAATATTTTAAGCAGTATTATTAATTATATTATATAGAATGTTATTTATATGAGATATTTATTGTACTGGTATAAAATTTAAAGTAAACTATTATTATTCAAACATACGGAACACCTTTTTCACAAAAAAACATGTATTTATTAAATGCACATTTCGGCCGCAATGTAGATGACTGCTATTGAAGATTGCATACATGTTTTTTTTGTGAAAAAGATGTTCCGTATTTTAAATAATGGTATAACATACACACACAAAAAATCCGTGAGAATTTTATAAATATGTATTAGATATAATTTTAACTCAAAAACCTGTTCTTTTATATAAAATTTAAAAGAAAAGTTGTAATCGTGGAAAATTCTATAAAATGTGCGGAATATTCCATCAAACTTCCACGAAATTCACAGAAAGAAGTGAATATTTTTATAAAATTCAGTTCCTTCCTTAAAATTTTCAAGCATTATTATACATTTGGTGCACTATAAAATGTTTTCACTTCGAGAATTTCAATTTCTATTAACGGCCACTTTGCAAATGATGGAAAGTTTCACCTCTTAGCCATAAAATTCAGCTTTGGTCTAAAATTTTAGGCAACGACCGATAACTTACACAAAATCCTTTGAAATTTATAGAAAATTATTCAAAAACATTTATATAATATTTCAATATTATTATTTCAATGATTAAAATATTCAATTTTCAGATAAACATAATATTCAGATATGCTATAAAAAATTTCGGCAACGTTAATCAAATTTACACAACATTGCTTGAAATTTGTAAAAATTATTCCCCAACATTGTATAATATTTGTCTGTAAGATTCAGAGTTATTATTATTCCATTTTCAGAAAACTTCAAAATCGCATAAGTGAGTGATCGGTTTCAGAAAACTGATTTATACACTCAGATGCAAAAAAAAACGGGTCATTGGGTCATTGTTTGCAAAAGAACCATTTTTTTAAATTTTGAGGTTAGTATAGTCCTTAGAATAAAATTTTTAGTGTTTTACAATCAAAGAGACCGTCAGGATGTAGATAGAAGCAACATATGTTACTTATTATTTATTTAACGAACATTAAATAAGCGAAAACGATAATGTACATAGGCACGAAAGAAACTGCATTTCTGCAAAATAAACTTAACAGAGATTAATAATGAAAATGACAGTTAATCGAAAACAAAGAAGTCAAACCCCAGTAGCCACCTTGATCCTCTATGCATAATTCCGAATGAGCAATAGGTAGTGAAGAACGCATACCTTTAAATGTTGTTTTCCCTTATTAAATAAACTGATAAGTGTCATATGTTGTCTTTTTCAACATCCTGATGTTCTCTTTGATTGTAAAACACTAAAACTTTCATTCTAAGGATTATACCAACATCAAAATTTTAAAAAAATGGGTTTTTTTGCAAACAACGACCCAATGACCCGTTTTTTTTTTGCATTTGAGTATAAAAGAATGAACACAATTCAGAGATATTAGGACCAAATTTAAAAAAAATGAAAAAACTTTCCATAAGATTCAGGAACTTTTTTAAATTTGAAAATTTAAGACAATAATGCAAAAAAACGGAGGAATGACCATTTGGCTTTAAGATTAGTAAGGTCGATGCCTTTTTATAAAGATGGTGTACTATTACTGCCAAAATATAATTATACTTATATTGCATGAAACTTACAAAACATTCTAACAAATGCCGAAAGAGTATGTATTGTTTTATTTTATATATATTTTTTATTAGCTTCTAAGAGAATTTGCAATCAACCAGAAAGCAATAAGCAAATAATAATATACATTGTGCCTAGCAATTGCTGGCTTAGGTTAGTAAACTTACAAGTACTAACATATAAATGAACCAGTGGGGCTCATTACAGATAATGGTTAGTTTTAATAAATATTACAACATACATAATTAAGATTTTGTAATTCTGTTTTTATAAGATACAAACCTTAATATTTTTTTTAATATTTGTAAAATGGAAAATGGTATATCAATGAAGTAAGTATATTGAAAATGCCACCATAATTTCCACACATAAATATAACTTTTCCATACGAAAAGATAAACTTCAATAATATTTGAAAAACGAATTTCAGATTAAGCAAGAAGTTTATTAAAATCTACAGCAAATAACAGGATAATTATAGAAAATTTTGCAATCATTTAAAAAATGTGTGTGTTATAAAAACATACCGATATAAGGTTATTCATTTGGTATTACAATGAATTAAAGTTACACTATACAGGGTGTCCAAGATAAGGACCAACAGCAAGGGGATCTCGGAAAAGTAAAAGTTACAAAGGCGGTTAAATTACAAAAAAATGGAGCAATTTACTGGTCAGTAATATTCTTTTGAATAAAAACATGCGAAACCATAATGTGATATAAATCGTTGAATCCGTAATAGGAAATGCTATTTAATACAGGGTGCACTTTATTTACGGGCCATATCAAAATATAAAGTTGATGATGGTTTCTTCGAAACGAAACGTTGTACTGAAAATTTATAAACGCTGTCTTGTAGAGCTAAACAAGTGACAATAAGAAAGTGCCTTTTGTTTTTTTATACTTTTTCAAGTAACTTCAGAAAAACATGAAAACGATATCGCAAAATTTCTGATATTGTCGAATATCTCCCGAAGTAAGCGGAATTTTCTGGTTTTCTCAACAGAATATTACTTATTAATAATTAAATGGATCCTATCCTGAGACAATGTGAATTTACGATAGAATTCAAAAATAATATTACTGACCACTAAATTGCGCAACTTTTTTTGTAATTTAACCGCCTTTGTAACTTTTACGGTTTGCGAGATCCCCATGCTGTTGATCCTTACCTTGGACACCCTGTATACGACAACGAGTTTTTTTTTCAAAGGTTTTACATGAAATTTTCTATTATTTTAATTGTACTGAAAAATGGAAGTGTGTGTTTTTTTGGCACATGAGGTGTATGGGGAATAATGCAAAGATATAGTGCATGCACCCAAAATCAATTAAGTAGAGACAAATAAGATATTTATTATGCATCTATTTTGATTTAAAATCTATGTAATAACGAGACTAAATAGCGCTGGGCAAACGTCGGCGATCATGTAATTAAGGAGCCAATAAAAGTTTGTTTGCACGAGCTCAATGCGCGCCAGTCGGCTGTATACTGTTTTAAATTTGCCGCTATTAAATATTTAATTTCTTGGGTGACGTAAAACTATGATAACTTAATCGTCTTCTTTGCATAGATGTGTTGAATCCATGCGGCTAAGTGGAATAAATTATAATATTGTAAGCGAGATGGATAAAATATTAGTGAATTCTGTGTGTTTAGTGCTGTTTTGTTCAACGTGAGTAGCCCATTTAAAGTATTAACGGCGTGCACCTTGAATATGGAGCAGTTTTTTGGTTAATTAAATCCTGACATGATTATTAGTATGGCCGCCAAATAAATTAAGCTATGGCTGTGAGATAAATACAACATTGGTCGCTGCATACGACCGAATTCCCAATTATTCTCTAATCTCGGTGGAACTAATTTGATCGTTATTCCTCGCGTTTATCTATTTGCCTGATTAAACCCAATTGCACCCTGCACTCGAAATTAATTAAACGCAACGAATTTTACAAAACCACATTTTTAAACATCAATCAGCGCGATTAACATAATCTTTATTGTCTTCGGGTGTCCTTGCCTGATTTTAATAATTCGAACGTAAATATAAACAGAAACGCGTCTAAAAACCTTAAAACGTTTCAGGGTGATTACGAACGATGCAATTTACGCCACAAACGCGGGCGCAAGTCACCTCAATGTGACTCAAATGTCCAAAAACCTGTCGCACGTCCCGATGGGCGCCGAAGGCACCGAAATCCTGAACCTGGCCTACAACCAGATCGCGCGGCTTCCGGACAACGTCTTCCTGGAGAACAGCTACAGGCACGTGAGGAAGATGTACCTGTACCGAAACCACATAGGCAACATAAGCACCCACGCCTTCAAGGGCCTCAAGCAGCTCAAAATACTGGACCTGTCAGACAACAACATAACCTCGCTCGATCCGTACACCTTCAAGGGCAACAGCAAGTTGGAGAAGCTGATCCTGATGAACAACCACATAGCGTTCAGTCGCGTGCAGACCTTCGTCATTTCCCACAGCGTCGACACCCTGGTATTGTCAAACAATAAAATAGAAGAGGTATACGATCTGACTTTCCTAGGTGTGCCCAATTTGAGGAGGCTGATACTCAGCGACAACGAACTGACCACACTGGCCTCAAACAGCTTCAGGAGCCTCACGAAGCTCCACTACCTGTCGCTCGCCAACACAGGTGTGCACAGATTGTCCGAGCCGATGTTCACGAAGCTGCCGAGGATCGTAAACGTGGAGGGCACGCCGATAGCCAAACGGTTCGAGCCTCCCCTGCGACAGCTCACCGACGAAAGTGTCACGGCTCTATTAAAAATTAACGAGTTTGTATATTAAATAGGCTTAATTAGATACTTTTTAATTAACATTATCGACTAGTCTTGCGGACTGTGCGGCATAATATCCACATTTCCCGACTCTAAAGCGTCCGTCCGTCCGTCCGGATGGAGCAGATTCCTAAACTCCGGTTTGATCGCCGCGATAATTAAACGGTAACCAATTAAGCTGAAAATTATGCAACTGAGGCCTTACAAAACATATGGCAAATGCGATTCCGCAAAAACATACCAACGGTTACGTGGAAGATGTGTGGCCGTAAAAAGGCAGGGCGAATGCCACAGTTTAACACCAGCATCTAGTTACGATCACATATATTGCAACTAAAACAGGCAGACACGTACTTTTTCCCAGGCATGAATAGCTAAACACAATGATGCTTTTGTAAATACATTGTAGCAAAGGATACCAACAAACAATTCTTTGATTAATGAAGCACTATCGATACTTAAATAGAGACTGAGTGTAATTAATCATAATCTGTAAATTATATTTGAGTTATATTTATTTAGCACCAACAAAAATATTAGTAATGGTGAGAAATGTATTATAGTATTACTTTACAAATTATGATTCCCAAATGGTAGCCAATATGCAATATGGCAGTTTTTGCTTAAAATAATGTTTGTTCTACTTATATGAAAAAAAACTAGTATTTAGTTTTAAAACATCTTAGGTTCAGTCAAAATATGGCTTAAAAGCATGTAGTACAGATATACAGTACAGTACGTTCTTGAGAATATAAATTCAGACATGGAGAAAAGGTTTATTACGGCCAGGGGTTCTCCATTGTCAATTCGCAAGCGAATAACTGATTGAGGGAGGACTTCCAGGACCGGTACCAAATAATTGTATCTTTTTTTTACATTATATGCACGATCAAAGTAAAATATTACCTTTTTTCCTTACCTTATTGTGGTACCTTTTTTCACTATATTTAGTGAAATAAATAAATTGGTAAATTTTCATTGGTGAAATAAATAAAAATATAGTGAAGAGAAGGTACCACGATTATTTTTCATTAACAATTTCCTACGCTTGCTCAAGAAACATATATTATTACCGATTATGTCTGAATGTCTGTTCAATTTCTAATGCCAGCCCTGAACATACAAACGAATCGTTCGTCTGCCGGTAACCTTTCATAAATTTCCGAACACACCATAAACCTCAATATACCTTTTGTGCAGGTCAGAATTCATATTCTCGTGAACGTACTATACACCAGAAGTAATGTATACATTTTTTATTTCATTTTTATCTGATTTGAAGACAGCACGCCGAGTTTTGATTTTAATGTACGAATTCTTTGTTTCAGGCATATTTTACACATTTAAGTTTTTTAGATAACGATTTTTTTTTAATATCGCACTAAATGATAGTTTTTTTTCTTAATAAGATTTTAAGTTAAAGTGCCACAAACTTAGATTCACAAAAATTGTATAAAACCTAAGTTTATAACATAATCTTGTCTTACATATATTTTGAGAAAAAATGAATACAGTAAATTCAAAAGACAAATGATAATTGCTTATTTCTGTTTTAGAAACGTTTTTAGAAACCAAATTAAGGTTTTTGACGCATTATTAAAGGTATCTATAGTTTTAAGGTACAGTGCTTCGAAGTCAAAAATAATTTATCAGTAAATTAAGACATACAAAAATAAAATGAATGAAAAAGACAATTGCTAAAACCTGTCAATAATTGTCAATAACTAATAGGTACTTATAAACAGTTTTACTAATTAAGGGTTTTAGTGTTCAAAATTCATTATAGCACTGTTAGCTCCAATTTTGAATGCTGTAGGTTGTAGGTTTTAAAACACACAGTTCCTAATTAGTCTAAAATCACACTGTATATATCAATTAATTGCACAGTGATTTTGGATTCAATCATTTGAAATCAGTTTCTTGTGTCTTATTTTATGACCTCAATATTAATGTATTTAATAATGGAATTTGAATAGGATTAAATGTTTCGATCCAAATTTATTACAACAGTAATTAATGTACGCTCAATTGGAATATCATTTGATCGAATACCTTTATTTGTTTGATCAGTAGCTATATGAAATTTGAAATTTAAAATTAGAAGAAAAAGGAATTTGAGCTCGTTTTGTCAAAGCTGATGTACTTAATTGAAAAACAAACTTTAATATATGATTACATGATACTATGATATATGATCATATATAATATATGATTGAAACAGGCCAAGAACATTAGCACAAATTTTTTTTTCACGTATATAGGTTTTTTGTAATGATTTTTTTAATGTCGATATACAGAGAGTTCAAGAAAGTGGAGTTAACTTTTTAATTCATTAATAGATAAACCTGTTCAAGATGCATATCAAATATGTTTTGCAACGTTGCTAAAATATTTCCTAGGATACAAGCAAATAATTTAATTAGATTATTTCTAATATCATTATATGTTATTATTTCTTTGGAACTTCAAACAAATCTGCAGTATAATTGCTAATTAGGAAATTTTGTAAATAATAATTCTTTTTAAACGTATAAAGAAGTGTTGTTATACAGGGTATCCCGTGACATACCTGCCATACGTTAAGGGTGTAATGCTGAGCTCATTGTAAGTCAAAAATGTCTTACCAACCAATATCGTACCACTCCTAAATTCCAGAAATACTAGCATTTTTAATTTGGAGTAAGTTTAGTTGTTTATTGTTTAGTACAAGTAAATAAAATACAGTTAACTATCAATTTATTGTTTTTATCAATGTAATTTAGTAAATGTCATAAACTCATAGTTAACTAAATGTTGTAAACCGTTAACACCTAAAATGACTAAAAATCAAAACTACTTGTATTTCTGTAATTAAGGAATCTATACTATTGGTTCATAAAACATGTTTGACTTAAAATAACCTCAGCATTATACCTTTAACATATACAGGTATGTCACGAGACACACTGTATAGTATTAAAAAAAATATATAGTAATTGATATTCTATAATATAAATAAAAATTGTTACAATTTAAAAAAAAACTTATACATGAATTGACATAACCTATTCAGAAACTGCACAATAATTATATATGTACATATTATACATTATGCAGGCAATGAAATAAATGATGAGATTACTTTCAAACTCTCAAAACAAAAAATGTGTGTTGGAATCCATTCACACACATTTTTTGTTTTGTTTTGAAAATTTGGAAGTTTTTCTTTCATTTTCATAGAAAGTAGCTTTGTGTTTCTGTAAACTACTGTAAATATATTAAAATGTTAGGGCAACATAGTAACTTTCGCTGGTATTCGAAAAACAAAAAAAAACTTTGTTATTGATTTTTTTTAAATAGTGCGCTTTGAAAGTTGGCTCCTCAAATGTGAAAATTGAAATCAAATCATGCAAAATAAAGAACAAGAGTACACAAATAAAATAGTGACATGCTCAAAACCAAACAGATTAGAATGTATACAACGAAATTATAAGAGCATTTATAAGGTACTTCTCGTATGCAGTAAAAAATTTAATATGTAGATGTATAAATTCGAGCACTACTTTTGATTTGAGCTAAAAACTTACCAAACTTACATACTTGTTGAACTAACAACTTAATCAATGAGTTAAAAAATTAATGAATGAATTAAAAATGTAATAAATGAAATAAAAACTTTAATAAATGAACTAAACACATAATGAATCACCTAACTAAATGAATGACGTAACAACTTAGAGATTTAACTAAAAAATGTAAGGAATGAACTAAAAAGTGAATGAATGAGCTAAGACCAATGACGTAACAACGTGTTAAAAACGTAATGAATGAACTAAATCCATAATGAATTAGCGAAATAATGTGAAACAAATGAAAATCTATTAAAACAACTTTCTGGTTTTTGCTATTTTTTTTAAATAGTGCGTTTTGAAAGTTAACTCTTCAAATGTTAAAATTGAAACCAAATCATACTAAATAAAGAACAAAAAGTGCACAAATAAAATAGTGACATGCTCTAAACCAAACAGATTAGAATGTATACAACGAAATTATAAGAGCATTTATAAGGTCCAGTAAAACATCAGGTACAATAATATTGCACTACTTCTCGTATGCAGTAACAATTTAATATGTAGATGTATAAATTCGAGCACTACCTTTGATTTGAGCTAAAAACTTACCAAACTTACATACTTGTTGAACTAACAACTTAATTAATGAGTTAAAAATTTAATGAATGAATTAAAAATTTAATAAATGAAATCAAAACTTAATAAACACATAATAAATTAACTAAACACTTTATAAATTAATTAAAATCTTAACAAATGAACTAAATACATAATTAATTATCTAAATAACAGAATGACGTAACAACTGAAAGATTTAACTAAAAAATGAAAGGAATTAAGTTAATGAATGAGCTAACACCAATAACATAACAACTGAATGTGTTAAAAACGTAATGAATTAACTGACTCCATAATGAATGAGCGAAATAATGAATAACAAATGAATATCTATTAAAACAAATATTATATATTCTATTTTAGTTTGGAAAATTAAAACAAAAATGCAACATAACATTGTGTATTATATATTAGAATTAACTTTAACGAATGTACTAAAAGCAATGAATAAGTCAGAAACATAACGAACGAACTAAAAATATAATGAATGACTAAGAAACATAACGAGTGAACTACTTAGAAACTTAGAAATTGAACCAGAAACTTAATGAATGAACTATATAATTAATAATATGAAAATTTACAAAAATAATATACAGGATGTCTTAAAATTGACGCCCGTACTTTTAGAATTTGGTTCAGGGGACTATAACAAATTAAAAATTAAGAGTGGAAAATTTTCGGTTTCTCCCTTGTTATGTAAACAAAAACAAAAATGTATACAATAACTATAACTTTTTTACACAACCACTATTCAAAATACGAATTTGATTTATTCATTTGATCAAATTTAGAGACCTGACCATCAGATCTGACAATTAGTTTGACAGGTGTGGAAAATATTATTAGTTTTTAATAACTTTTAAAGTTGAAATGTTATTTTTATCAATAACTCTATAACGAGAGGGACAAACGGAAAATTTTCCACTCTTCAAAACTTTCACATTTCAGATTTTCATTTTGTTTTTGCCTCCTGAATCAAATCCCAAAAGCACGAGCATCAATTTTGAGACAACCTGTGTATTCTATTTCTTTTCAGGAAATTAAAAATGCAACAATAACATTATTTATCATATTTATCTACCATTACTAGTTCTAGTCATTTATGTATAATAATAAGTAATTATAAGAGAATTTGAAATATACTATGTGTCATAAACAAATTATTTAAAAGTTAGCAATAACAAATCTGTAATCTATCAGTCTATATGCAAAATTATATACAATTATGTGTACAAATAAACATAGATAACTAATATATCGTCAGCCAGAATCAAACCTGGGATTCACCCAAATTCTTAGTTTAAACTATTTTTATTTGTTTAATGTAATTTCAGATTATTCAATACTTTTTACATGCAACTAAAGTAATATATTTAACTAATATTACTATACACAAATTTGGATTCACGAAAATATAGGTCGAAATTAAATATAATATTTTATTTCTCAAGTCAGGACTGTGCAAATTTTCTCGTTGGGCATTTTCGCGAGTACAAAGATTACCAAATTATTTACATGTAACTGGTTACTCGAATAGTTTGGTAAAAATACATTGTTTAATTTTTGGTTTACTAGTAAATTGGTATACGGTGAATAAATAATTAAAAACTAATAATTGCAAAATCATATTATATATGAATCATTTTAAAATTATTAAAATAATGTATTCTTGTGAAAATATAATGTTATAAAGAACTTGAATTTCAATGAAATATAATATCTTTTTATTTATAAATTGAAAAATTCATAAATTTTGTGTTATTAAAACTAAGATGTACCTTATTTCGAATATATGAACCATTGAAAATCAGAGTGGTACATGTCCATGGTGGTGTAATAGGTTTTTTAAATTCAGATAAGTCTAGATAAATCCAGAGACATGCCATTGTATATGTCTGGACTTCTCTGAAATTCTATGATTTTGAATGAACACAAAAACGATAGTCTAATAAAGATGGATTCTCTCTCTGTAACAAATTGGACTTACACTACCGTGGTTTTGCATGGCTCATATGTCTATTAAACAACAACTAAACAGTTAATTTATATGTTTGTGCAAATGCAAATAAAGATTTTTCGAGAAGCTTGCTAAATTTTTTTAAGCATGCAGTAAATTTTTCAATTTTATATTTCAGTTACTTAAACTTATATTCATTAAGATCAGTTGGGACTGAAATAAAATAGCCATAACATGTTTTTCAGTATTTCGGAGGTTTTTCAAAGTTATATTCCAGTTACTTAAACTAGAAATATTTATCAGGATTGGTTTAAACAAAAAAATGCTATAAATATTTTTTTAAGGATGTCTGAGATTTTTTAGAATTATATTTCATTTACTTCAGTTAGAAATATTCATCGGAATAAGTTAGGAGTGAGAACAAATGCAAAATTATATACAATTATGTGTACAAATAAACATAGATAAGTCATATATTGTCAAAGTTAGCCAGAATCAAACCTGGGATTCACTCAAATTATTAGTTTAAACCATTTTGATTTGTTTAATGTAATTTCAGATTGTTCAATATTTTTTACATGCAACTAAAGTAATATAAATTATCTCAATTTTTTTTTATGTATGCAGTAGAGTTTTCAAATATATATTCCAGTTATATTTCGATATAATTCGAAATATTTATCAGGACCGGTTGGTACTGAATTTTGTTTTAAGCATGAGTGATATTTTCAATTTTAATATTTCAATTATTTGAACTAGAATATCAGACTATCAAAATAAATTGGGACTGATAAAAATGCCCAAATATAATTTCACTGCCCAATGAAGAAAACTATACGAAATTTCAGAAAAATTTATGCCAATCTCACTCAAGTGCTCTGTACCAAACTCTCTGCAGTAAAGTAAAATCGCAATATTTCAGTATATATTTATGATTTCTTAGAATCTCTTGGTGGTATCTCGTGTGAAAACTTTAGAAATTCATATGTAAAACAAGATATATGATCAATTTAACAAAAAACAAAATTATCAAAATTTCAGTATATATTTATGATTTCTTAGGATCTCATGGTGGTATCTCGTGTGAACACTTTAGAAATTCACATGTTCAAAACAAGATATATGATCAATTTAACAGAAAACAAAATTATCAAAATTTCAGTATATATTTATGATTTCTTAGGATATCTTGGTCGTATCTCGTGTAAACACTTTAGAAAATTTTATGTATAACAAGATGTATGATCAATTTAGGTATTTTTAAAAAGTTAAATTATTTATAAATAAATTAGTACAAAATTATTCAATGATAACATGCTGGCTATGTTTGATATTTCAAAAACTCTTATTCATTTTTCACAAAATTGCTATTATCTTAAAATATCCAATTTTGATTATAAAATGCTGACTATTTATGCTTTTATAATAATTTTTATTCATTTTTCACAAAATTGCTATCATCTTAAAAGTATCAAATTTTGATAAATATCAAATTTTGATATTTTATAATAAAATTCTATATTTGCTTTTTCGGTAATTGTTATTCATTTTACACAAAATTTATTGCTGTCATCTTAAAATATCAAATTTTGATATTTGACTTTTGGACTTGTATCTGCAAGACTGTGTAAATAATTTTGGCACTCATTAAAGTTTCTATTTTTGGTTGACTAGAAAGTAATGTTTATAATAAACATTTTGTGTCAATTCAATATACATAACACTTTGTAATTACAAAAGCATCCACCTGAGGAAAGTACAAATAATTGAAAATATTTACATGAACATGTAATTTACGCCACAAGCAAATCAAACAAAATTGATTTGAGGTTCACATAATGAATACTTATACTGATTTGGTTTGCATTTATTGTACAATATTTGTACATCTTGTACAATATTTGTACATCTCGTACAATATTTGTACATCATTTACATCTTGTATATTTTGTACAACTTGTACATCTTGTACATCTATTACATCTTGTACATCTTGTACATGTTTTACATCTTGTACATCTTGTACATCTTGTACATATTTTACATCTTATACATCTTTCACATCATGTACATCTTGTACATCTTTTACTCTTGTACATCTTGTACATTTTGTACATCGTGTACATCTTGTGCATCTCGTGCATCCTGTACTTACTTTTTGTACATCTTGCACATTTTGGTACAAGGTAGCCCTGAACAGGGCTACCTGTTAAGTACCTGTAAGTACAGGGCCGACAAATAAATATTTTATATATTACAATTAATCTCTAGACTCTGAGATCATATTTCCGAGTTTTCTAAATAATTAGATTCGTAAGCAAGACGTATAATATATCATTATACATGTTCCTATCTGGTTTTTAATAATCAGCAGTTTTAACCCGAATAAACTAAAATACTTTATCCTTATTCTCAAATATAATTAAACACGATTTTTAATAAATAATACTTAAGATTTGCAAAGTTGCTAAATGTTATGTTGAATTAGAATCACCAAACAAATACATTTTAAAATTTGTATGTAATAATAATATTATTATTATTATTATTAATATTATTATTGATACCATACTTGGCATATATGACTAGTATACATATAAAATATTGTGTTATAGTGATTGCAAAATTTTATGATTAAGATGTTTTTACATACATAGTTTTATTTAATTTATACCATAATCTTGTCACACAAGCTAGGTGGTACATTTTAAAATGGTTGCTTCAGTTGCATAATTAAATTATTTCAAATGATTCGTTGAAATTTTGATTTGAACGAAAAGTTTGTTTGTAACGTGTTGTACATCAATTAAAAATGATTTAAATATGTGGAGCGAAAAATTGGGAAATGTGTTTAATCAACTTAAGAACCGCACAAACCCTGCGTTTCTACAATTTTCCTTAGAAACTAATATTTATAAAAAAACATATTGTATAATCTATGGTTTGTTATAAGACTCATAAAGACCCACGCGTAACCACAGCCTTAGAACAATCCATAATTGTAGTAACAATTAAGACGTATTATCTACTTAATATAAGTAATGTACAAATAATAATAGTAACGCATTCTACTCTAGCTTACCCTATTTATTTAAGTGTGTGATACTAAATTAGCCTCGTAGATATAGTCGTAGCGTAAGCAAGATAGGAGTTAGGAACGACGTATCAAAGCGCTGGAGTTTATACATTACTTGAGTAAACGTTAGAATCGTATCGTATATTAATTAATTTATTAATAATACTGGAGGCGCGACTACTAGAATTTATAATTGCTTCCTCAATTAGTTTTGTGCAGAAAAATTGATTGTAAAGTGGTTTGTTTCAGCCTACACCTGTTATTCTGTACTATAAATAAAATTAGCAACGTGCTGCTTAATGCAATTTATACTTATGATAAAATTAGAATAATAGTAATAGCAACCAGTTTTCGCATGCGCCCATATTTGCATATGCATCCTCTTTAAAAACCGCAGGTGAATATTAAGTTTAACTCCGCATATCATTAGCGCTTATCCCCCTTGCGATTCGTTGAAGATGTGTGTATGCGAAAAGCGTCGCGCCTCTAAAAATAAGCCAACGAAATGATATGCAGCAATGAAGAAGTAATGTAGGAGCGCTTGTTTAGAATTATAATTGTATATAAACACATCTTGGAGCTAGTCCTGCTTCGCGTCTGCGGCTGGCAGATGTATGTATTCGCGTAAGTCTCCTAGGTTAGTAGCGATTAATGTACCTGATGTATTTCTGTGTAATTGTTGAATGAATAAAAATATGTTGGGAAACACGCGCACAGATGTATATGCACCCCTCGTGGAAACTCTGCAAATTAACAAATTATCCCCCAGCAGTCCGCCGATGGCTCTTGGATTTCCAGCCTCCCAGATGGCCATTATTCCGGCACATGTGAGCTCTCTGCGTTGTGTTAAAACATCAATGGGCCATCCCACCATAAAGGCTCTCTTTCATGAGAAATCTGGATCCTGTCTTTTCGAAGTTTTCAACCCACGTGTTCGAATCCGTTTAGCATTATTTCATATTAAAACGGGCACAAAGCCCCAGCGCGGATTGGGGTTGTGGGACGAAGCAAGTAAAATACTAATAAGCCTATACAGCCCGAGGTTATTCATCACATGGCGAACCAAACTTCTTATGTCCACAATCCGTTTATAGTATGTTAATCGTAGTGGTCATTACAGCTGCACACACAACATTAAATAAGACAATTATTGAAATTTTATAACTCGTTAGATTGAATCCATAAAATTGATTATTCCATATAACTCTGGGCATTAATGTGATTGAAATTTAAAATTGAAAACCAATCAATTCTACGACGAAATAATATACTTATGCTTGATTAATCAGATGGATCCTGCAGATATGCATACATATTTGTATTTATATACTCTATTGGGAATTTACATGTGTGATTTTTTATTATTTATTAAAACAGAACAATTATAGCTTCTATAAATTATACTATTTACAGTTATAATACATAAATATCAAACAACTGAGAAATTCAATAGAATATTGTGAATAGTAATTTACTGGTGTTGATACAAATGCTTACACAATAATAATGTAAATATTGTACACATAGGCTAATTCAAATAGTACCCCCACATACCACATTAACGACGAACACTCAAATTTGATAAATCATTTTGACAAATTAGATATCTCACTACGAAAATAACAAATATAAAAGTAGAAAGAGTAATTTCACATGTATGTGAATGCTGAATATTGCAAAAACAGTGCTACTTATTTGAAATTTTGTAAATATAAGAGAAACATTGTTCTAATTAAGAGTCAGAACACCTTTTTCGCAAAAAACATCCATTTGAGCAAAATGCACATTTTAATCCCAATGATCATTTTCAAGGTGTTCTGACTCTTATATAAAGATTTATTTAAAAACTCCAAAGTATTTGTTTATTTGGTTTAAAAATTGTTCTAGATTGTTGACTTAATTGTGAAATTTGCAAAATAATTAATAATCTCTATAAATGCTTGGAGAACACAAGTCATCAAACATTCCAAATCAGTGAAGAAAAGTTCTTATGTCCACAATCCATTTATAGTATGTTAATCGTAGTGGCCATTACAGCTGCCACACAAAATTAAATAAGACAATTATTGAAATTTTAGAACTCGTTAAATTGCCATAAAATTGATTATTCCATATAACTCTGGGCATTAATGTGATTGAAATTTAAAATTGAAAACCAATCAATTCCTCGACGAAATAATATACTTATGCTTGATTAATCAGATGGATCCTGTAGATATGCATACATATTTGTATTTATATATTCTATAGGGAATTTACATGTGTGCATTTTTATTACTTGTTAAAACTGAACAATTATAGTGTTTATAAATTATACTATTTACAGATATAATACATAAATATCAAACAACTGAGAAATACAATAGAATGTTGTGATGAAATAGTAATAGTAATAGCAATTTATTGGTGTTGATACAATTGCTTACACAATAATAATGTAAATATTGTACACATAGGCTAATTCAAATAGTACCCCTACATTCCAAATTAACGACAAACACTCAAATTTGATAAATCAATTTGACAAATTTTATATCTCACTACGAAAATAACAAATATAAAAGTAGAATGAGTAATTGAAGTATTCACCAACATAGATATTGTCGCGCACAAGCACTGCTTCATCGACATAAACATTCATTAATATAATATGTAACATGTAAATGTAATGTTTGTAAAGAATATGATTCATAATAATAAAAACTCAACTCAAAACTCAATACTCAAATTTCACATGTATGTTGAATGCTGAATATTGCAAAAACAGTGCTACTTATTTGAAATTTTGTAAATATAAGATAAACATTGTTCTAATTAAAAGTCAAAACACATTTTTCACAAAAAACATTTATTTGAGATAAATGCACATTTTAATCCCAATGATCATCTTCAAGGTGTTCTGACTCTTATAATTATATTATATTATATATAAAGATGTTTTTAAAAGCTCCAAAGTATTTGTTTAATTGTTTTAAAAAATGTTCT
The DNA here is from genome assembly GCA_951805005.1 of Othius punctulatus. Lineage (NCBI taxonomy): Eukaryota > Metazoa > Arthropoda > Insecta > Coleoptera > Staphylinidae > Othius > Othius punctulatus. Next base: position 94,241,133 of record OX638138.1, read on the forward strand.
AGATTGTTGACTTAATTGTGAAATTTTATAAATAATTAATAACCTCAATAAATGTTTCGAAATGTCATCAAATATTCCAAATCAGTGAAGAAAAGTCCCATTTCGCTTATTTTTGGTAAGAAATTAAAGGTAGATTTATATTTAACAAAGTTACTAAAAGTTATGCTAAATTAGATTTTGAAATAAATAATTTGTTTTGTATAGTTATAAATTTAAAAAAAAACTGTTTTTGTGCTTAGCTGATGTTTTGATAGAATTTGGAAACAGCTTTTGTTCAGAGTTGTAGAATTCTGAAAATACCGAAAAATCTATTTCTAGTGTTATTTTTGACTAATTGTGTATTAAATTGTCTATTCATTTTTGGAAAATACAAGTCATTCAACGTTCCAAATCATAGAAATAAAGTCCCACTTCGGTTATTTTTGATAATGAATTGAAGGTAGGTTTAACAAAATTGCTAAATTTTATGCTGGATTAGAATTTTAAATCTGAAAAAACACGGTTATAAAAGAAATAACTGGAAAATCATTTCTTTATATTTAAGTGATGTTTTAATGGTTATAGGAATAACAATTTTCAATTATGTTATTTCAAATGCGTAATAGTTTTTCAAACATCATTAATGTTTGACGTTTTCTTTGTAACTTCTGCGTTCTCGTCTAATATTGAGAGCAAATAATGAATTTTTCTAACGATTCTGTCTTAACCGAGCAAATATTTTTTAAACGTATACTTAAAATTGGCCTGGAGATTTTACGAAAATGGATTTGAAAGTTATAATCTTAAAAGCTACAAGAGGAAATAAAAGATAATCGATACTATTTTCTAATATAAATGATTCGTTTATGTCCTTTTTAGTGTGAATTAATTATAGGTGTGGTTTTGCAGGATGAAAACGGACAGAAAAAACATCTCTACGATCTATCTCAGAAAAAGACATTTTTCTGTCCGCTTTCATACTGCAAAACCAGACGCATAATTATTTTCTAACTTCATACGATTTTATTATAGTCTTTGTAGAAATCTTCCAAAACTGTAGAAGAGGAAACACAAAAAACTCGTTTTGTATTATTTTTTCCTTTGTGTAGCTTTAATACAGTCTTTTGAAGAAACCTTCCAAACGTATAGAAGGGTAGATATCTATATAAATAATTATTAAAATATTAGTCGTTTAGATTTTTTTAGAATTTGACAATTTTATTTTTGTGATGATATTCATTAAAAATCCTAGTAGTTTCTGCGTTACTAAGACGTTAGATTGTTATTTATATATCTGTATATACCATCCTATTTGTCAATTTAATAAGAATTGAATTCGAAAAAATGAATATAAGTAATGATGCGGAGGAGGGGCAAATTTGGCGTGTCTTCAATAATATCCGGAAAAGTCAAAAGCAAGATATGAAGCAACATATAAAACATTTAAAAAGTGGTGCATGGTAAAAAAAACATAGCTGTAGAAGAAAATAATAAAGTTAGTGCATGTATTCTATTCGGGGAGTAAGTATAGTCGACCCAAAAATCTAAGAATATTACGACTTTGACTTTTAAGTATTTTATGGGGGTTTTATTTGGTGTTGCCATAAAATCAGCGCTTATACTGGCTTTGGGTCTTTATACAAGCCAGTATAAGCGCTGATTTTATGGTAATACCAAATAAAACCCCCATAAAATACTTAAAAGTCAAAGTCGTAATATTCTTAGATTTTTGGGTCGACTATACCAGGGGAGTAAGTAAATTTGCTTCCCTGGTGTCATGACAACCAAAAGTAATGTTGTAAAATCAACCTATTTCGTTAAAAGGTGACATCGACAGTGTTTGTTACTAGATTGGTAGTGAGAAAAATTAATGAAAAGTTTGCCCCAATCTTTACATCCAATGATTAAATTTAGGATAACTTATCTGTCAGTTAGATATAACTAAAGCTAGATTAGAAACTACTACCTACTGCAATACTTTTCTATTCTCTTTGTGGGCATCTGAAAGGTTCAGTTAACTATTAGGGACATATTACCGATATGATACCAATAATTTCTGTCATTTAAAAAAAACATATCTGTCAGATGGGGACTGACTGCAGGTCAATCTTTACATCCAATAATTAAATGAAAAAAACCTAAAGGGATATTAGAAACTACTATTGCAATACTTTTCTATCCTCTCTATGGCCATCTGAAATAGGAATATACAGGGTGCCTCTAAATTATGTGGACATGGCTTAACCACAGATTACTGGGATCAATAGAAGACGATTTAACAAAACCTATCTATAAGGTTAGGATAGTTATGCATTTGCATATGTTCATATGCAATTGCATATTCTTGCCAATATTAAGAATAAATGCATATTTTGAACATTTTTGGCTGAAATGCATATTTTCAACATTTTTGGTCCAAAATGCATATTTTGGTATTAAGGGTACTTAATACTATCTTAGAAATTTGCAAATTTGCAGCTCTTGAAAACTGACACTGAACTATTTGAAGGGCGGAAGCCTTAATTACCTACGTACATAATTGGCAACTAATGTATTACTGATACATACAAGAAAATCTGCATTTTTTTGAAGTCAATTATGAACCCAAAATTTTACGATCTAGATATGCCTAATGGACTTTATACCTGCTTTATGGATGGTAGTGAACGTGTTACGGAATTCAAGGTAAGGGAACTGATGAATGGGGGTGTGGGGTTTTTAGGAGCATTTTGGTTTACGTCATACGTCATACTTCATAAGTAAATTTATTGAAAATATCAACATGCCAAAGGATGAAACGTCAAAAAGTGTAACATTGTGATTTTGTGAAGGAATTCGGAAACTTTCAAACCGATGGAAGCATTTTACTATGTAAATTTTGTGAAATTCCGGTATCAGTGAGCAAGTAGTTTAAAGTCGTGCAACATATAAAAACCGTCACACATGTGAACAACAAAATAATGAAGAGAGGAACTCATCATAATGCTCTAATTAGTACAGCAATACAACGATCTGGACCCAACATGTCAACATTCAACAATGAGTTGTGCAAAGCTTTTGTCTCGGCAGATATTCCATTGGGCAAACCAAAAAATGAACATTTAGTAGGAATTTTGGAGAAGTACACAGCACAGATAATTCCTGATGAATCAACTTTAAGACAAAACTACGTGCCCCATTTATTTCAATCTGCATTGAAAACATTGCAAGACAAAGCTAAAGGAAGGAAAATTTGGATTTCCCTTGATGAAACCACTGATGTAGAGCAAAGGTGTGTAGCCAATTTCGTATTTGGAATTCTTGGAGGTGAGGCCGAAAGTTCCAAATCATATTTAGTTAATTTAAAAGTTTTGGATAAGGTAAACCACAGTACGATCGCAGGATTTTTTAACAATTCAATGAATATATTGTATCCTAGTGGCATCATATACGAAAACGTTCTCGTAACTTGTACAGATGCTGTCCCATATATGTGCAAAGCAATGAGAGGGCTGAAAGTATTGTACCAAAAAATGATTCATGTAACATGTGTTGCACATGGACTACATCGTCTCTCAGAATATATAAGATCTACATTCCCTAATGTCAATTCACTAATATCGGCGATGAAAAAAATATATTTGAAGGCTCCTAGCCGAGTGCAACGTTTCCGAGAAAATGTTCCCGATGTTGCACTACCTCCAGCACCAATTGTGACAAGATGGGGCACGTGGATTAATGCTGCAATATATTGCGCTGGCAATTTTGAGAAAATAAAAAAAAATGTCGAAAAGTTAGATCCGGAAGAAAGTCAAAGTATTCGAGACGTGCAGCAACTATTCTCCTCCCACAAAAGCATTTGTGAGGATCTTATATACATTTGCTCTAACTTTTCACATGTTGCACAAGCCATCACCAAATTGGAAAAGAAAGGAATGGAATTAATTGAAAATGTAAATATTTTTGAGAGTATTCAAGTAAGTTTGGAAAAACTCACAAACAAAGAGTTTTACAACAAAATAAGTAAAGTGCTTTTAAAAAATAGTGGATACCAAGAATTAAAAATATTAAGCGGCGTATTAAATAATTCTTACAATTTAAGTGAAGAATCAAATTTTAGCATTAGAGACGTTTGTTCCTTAAAATATGTCTATATTGTTTCGCGTGATGTGGAGAGAATATTTTTATGTTATAAAAACATCTTTGCCGACAACAGAAGAAAATTTTTATTCAATAATTTGTCAAATTATGTAATTGTCAAATGAAATTCAAATAATTTATAATTAGGCTAAAAACTGTATTTTTTGTATTAGAATAATTAGATTAATTTAATCATGTGTATATATGTGTATATATATATATATATATATATATATGTATATATATATATATATATATATCTGTGTGTGTGTGTGTGTGTATCGTATTTTGTAATATGTAAACATTGCGTGATTAAATTGAGTGCCAATAAATATATATAAAATGGCAATTTGTGTTTTTCTTGCATATAGAAGTGCATATTTTTTACATTTTTAGTGCACATAAGTGCATATTTTCAACATTTTTAGTGCATATTTGCATTCGTATTTTGGGATTTTTTATTGCATAACTATCCTAAGCCTACTTATCTATATACATATGCGTTAGGTTAAACAAATATAAAAAAACCATATTGTACACAGGCATTCATTGTTAAGTTTTTTTGTATCTTTATAGTTTTTGATATCTGTTACAGTTTCGACACAAAAAAAATAAAATATGCGTGACTGCCCTACACTTGTTTGGAAACCAATGTAATCTAGTTACCGGGTTGATGATGGTTTATTTACAATTATGAATATAAAGTACACTTACGCCGATATAACAGATATGTTGCTGGTTTTAGGATTTTAGGAGCCCTAATAACGAGGAAGAATATACTCGTTTAGAAACAAATCGTCAGTGAACAGAATTTTCTGGTTAAATAGTATATGTTCAGTCCTTTTTTCCTGAATAAATCGGCAAAACGCAAAATGTAGGTCATAATCAGCTGGTAAAAGCTCTTGCACTATTTGGATATAGTATGGACGAAGCAATTGCTATAATTTCCAAAATTTCTTCCTCGTTATTAGGGCTCCTAAAATCCTGAAACCAGCAACATATCTGTTTAATCGGCGTAAGTGTACTTTATATTCATAATTGTGAATAAACCATCATCAACCCGGTAACTAGATTCCATTTGTTTCCAAACGAGTATAGGGCAAGTCACTCATATTTTATTTTTTTGTGCCGAAACTGTAACAGATATAAAAAACTATAAAGATACAAAAAAAACTTAATAATAAATGCCTGCGCCGATTTGATTCCTTTTTTAAGTTACTTGCTTTGTCATTAAAAAATATGAATATATTAATGTTGGGCCACCCTTGTTTTGTACACAACCGGTCTACTGATAATAACACTATTATGTCAAAATATGAGTTATACCCGTATAGAGTGTCATAAAAAACAACATCCAAATCAATGTAAACGTTCTCTTGTTATAAGCAAATTTTGTTTTTTTTAAAATTAGTTTTGAAACTGAATACTGGCTAAACCAAATCTATTTCTATATAGATAAATTTTGTTAAATCGTCATTTTTTATACGTAATTTAGAGATACCCTGTATTTTGGTGTCAATACAAGTAATGATAATAATAAAATTTAATGCGACGAAATTTATCGAAAATAAACAATTGTTACTTTTGTGTAATATTTAGATTCAGCTAACGATAACATTGGTAATAACTTAATAAGCGTATGAATAAATCAGTATTTTCAAGATTTAACGATTCTAAACGTCTGAAGCAGATCTAAATCAGATAAGTCAAACAATCGAAACGAACAAAGCGCCCCATTAGGCACACTTAGCATTACACAAGAATTGTATGTGCAATCAAACATCAGCCGTTTGTTATCCGCGGTGAGCAGCAATAAGAACTTATCATAAACCAATAAAATCAATATAAAAATTGTGTGTGCGTGTTGCGTGACCGGTGTTGAGATGTGATTTTCCCACACACACAGGCGGCGTGTTTGTAAAGCATAACACAAGATAAGCAAGAATGGAGCACCACACACCTGCAATGCTGTGAGAACAGAGCCGTGAGTTTCCTTCGGTGCCCCCCGTGCATGCATGTGTGTTTGTGTGTCCGTGCACCGGCAAAGGGCTGACTCCGGGGCCGATTCGTAACCCCTTGTGCAATGTCTTCCACACCCTTCGTCCCATTGCGTTTGTAACTTACAGCTGCTTGCGAAAGGTATAAGGTATAAGTAGCGGCACGGTTGGGTGGTCAGGCATGTGGCCGAGCAGAAGTCTTTACGGGGCTCGATTTTTAGGCCACGAAGCTGCGATTGTAAGCCACGAAAACGACAAAAAATAAATAAACTTCAGCTGCCCGCCCCAAAAGATAATTGGACAATGTGGAAATTGGTGCCAGTATACGAAACAATGCAGACTTTAATTTAGTGACAGGATATGTCTTTGAAGCAGAATCAACAATTACAAAAACTGTTATAAAACTTGCAAACAAAAATGAGCTATAGCAAAACATAACAGGATATATGTTTCAAGCAAAATTCACAATTACCAAAACTAATATAAAACTTCCAAAATAAATTAGTTGTAGCCAAATTTATGAGATTGATGATCTGTGAAACTCCAGGATAAAATAAATGACTGATAAGACTAGTATCTGATGAAATAATTGTTGAAGTAAGCAACATATCTATATGTGAAACTCAAACACCCAGTGTTTCATTTAATAATACTAGCGGCTATTTCTTCGCTATACATTATGTATAAATAAATAATGCAATTTTTACTTTGTAAGTACCGCACAATATTAAATTGAGGTGACTATAGTTTCTACTGATCAGTTGGTCATTATCAAACTTATAATGTCTTAAAGTAATAAAGTGTGATACCAACAAAGCCTTTATTAGTAGCAAAATATTTTGGAATAAAATATTTTTTCTGAATCTAAATAAATAAATACTTCGTGAAACTCAGGAAAGCCAATTAACCTCTTGCGTTATTACAGGTGCGCCACTCCTCGAGACGTATTCTCGATTATCAGGAGGTTCACATGCATATCGAAAAATCTACGAATTCGGCAACGGAATAATCTCACGGGAACGAAGTGTGATTGGCGTTACAATATAAATATTTGTAAATATATCCGTCGCGTTTCCTTGTAGCGACTTAACAATGCGTAGACGTATTTTGAAATAATATGCTGATAAGGATCTACACGGCGCTTTGTCCGTACTGGATCTGGCATTGCGGCCATTTGTTGTCTACCGTTTGAATAATGATCCCGCAGCAAGCACGAAATTACGTATCGGATTGTGTCTGCGCTCGTAAAAGACGATTGTTTCAAGTGACAGGTTTCAGATAAGCTCAGCGAAAAATGTGTGGATTTCTAGGAAATAATCGTCATTAGCCGGCAGATTATTAAAATTTTCGTTAATTAGACGCGAATTAATTAGCGATGCTCATTCTAGCGACATGTGGTAGGTTATTAAAAAATATATATTTAATTATATTAAGCCAGTTATGTTAAATTGAAGAAAAAGAAAGCTGGAATGGACCAGTTGTCGCAAAGGCCTATGTTCGATTTTACGAGGAGGTAATTATTATTTTTTTCTAAAAATGAAACAAATAATTTAAAGATATTTACTGAATAAATTTAAACCTGTTGTAGTTTTGTAACTAATATGACCTATGTCCATATGACATGTTTGTTTTAAAATTACTTTCCGAACAAAGTGGCAAAGTTTTTTACACCTACTATAAATCACTCTGTATAAACCCTGTATAATTTTTTTATTGGCTAGGTTGTTTATGTTATATAAGATCATTTTTTACATTTTGTTTATTTCTACAAAATTTTCTATTTAAGAGATATGAGAATAAAAATTTCATAGTGCTCATTATTATGAACAAAATGTGTTTACTATTCATTTTTCAAAGAGGCCGAAGTTTTGCAAATTTTTAACATTTTATTAAAATCTACGAATTAGGATATTGAATAAAATTGAAGAGTTTTTGAAATGTGCATACTCTGTTTTTTAGAGAAACACTTCAATAAATTTTCCAAGATTTTTATGAAAATCTTAACGAGTTATCTCTACACTTCACAATATTCATTAAAAGTTTAAAACGGACAACATTTTCAAGATTTTTCAGGATTTTCTTTTTCAGGAATATAATAACGAAGCCCTTTCAGGTTTTATTATCTAAGCCCTAGCTTTCACCATCTAAATCTTTTTGATATATACACAATATTAGGCTTTTATTTTATACACCACCCATTCTGCGATTTAACACTTGTTTTATGTTTTATATGTGTTTTGTATTTATTTGTTTTTTTTTAGAGTTTGAAACTTTAGTGTTAAGTGGGTTTTACTATTAGTTTGTATATTCTGCCATTATTCTGTGACGTGTATAAACTTTCGGGTATTTAGCACAAAATAAATGAATAAATAAATAAGAAGTGTAATAATTTAGGAAATCATTTTTTTAACGAATTTTTTTTAATAAATTTTCTAAGATTTCGCAAAATTTCGATTTCATCGTAAAATGAATAAAATTTCATTGCATGAATTGCAATGAAATGTAATGATAAAATAATATGAGGCAAAACTTTCATGCCGTTTCCAGGATTTTTCCAGGCATATTATTATACAGGGTGTCCAAGATAAGAATCAACAGCATGGGAATCTCGGAAAGCGTAAAAGTTACAAAAGCGGTTAAATTACAAAAAAGTTGCGCCATTTAGTGGTCAGTAATATTCTTTTGAGAAAACCTGAAATATCCTCTTACTTTCGGAGATATTCGAGAAAATCCGAAATCTAGCGATTTCGTTTTTATTTCTTTCTGAAGTTATTTGAATAGGTATGAGAAAACCAAAGGCACTTTCTCATTGCCACATTATTAGCTCTGCAAGACATCGTTTACAAATTTTCAGTACAACGTTTCATTTCGAAGAAACTATCATCAACCTTATTTATTTATATGGCTGTTTCTTGGAATTTTTCAGGAATATAATAAGAAAACATCTAATAGTAATAAAGTAAATTTTCCAAGTTGTCAATCAATTTGTATATTGAATTTTCTGAGATTTTTTAAGAAAATCTTAAGGGGTTATCTACGAATTGTAATATTAAATTAAAAAAAACAAATTTTTAAGGCGTTTCTTGAAATTTTCCGGGAATAAGTTTTTAAATTTTGACAGTCAATTTTTATAGAGGTAAACTTTAATGAATGTTCACAGAATATTTTATGAAAATTTTAAAAAAACTATCAAAGAATCGTAATATTAATGAATGATATAAAATTTTCTTGCGGTTTCGAAGAAATTTCCAAGTATGTAATAGGAAACATTTAATACTTAGTAATAGAGTAACATTTTCAAATTTTGACAACAAATTTTTAAGAAGACAAACTGTATTGCATTTACCTTGATTTGTTTTTATGAAAATCTTGATTTTGAAATCAAAATTTTGACAATAAATTATACTAGATTAATGAATTTTCCAAGATTTTGTCTTAATGTCTTAATTAATTATCCATAAACCGTGATATTGAGCAAACATTTTAAATAGAACCAAACTTTTATGATTATAGTACACGCCGAGAGCGGACAATGACTCTTCGCTCCACATTGCCAGAATTAGACATATGTTTCGTATTTCATTTTACTCTATTACTCTCAATTTACGATGTTTTTGCGATGTTGTCTATGAATATCTAGTCATTTTGTTGGTGGTGTTTCAGAAATAACCGAATCGCCCAGCGGAACTTGTCAATTTTGTTTAGGTTAAGTTGTTTTCAATTTGAGGTTATATTTTTAAAATAATATTGTTGCCAGAAGTCAAGTTTGAATTATTAGAGATGAAAATGGAACGGCATGAAATTATAAATTTGACAATGTGGTAGGAAGCAAATGTCTAATAGACATCGACACAAAAAAATAATTAACTTCCGTTGCATCACTGAATCAGTTTGTCCAACATAACAAAAGGAAAACCCAGCCAACTCGGTTGCAAAAAGATCGTGAATGTATAATACATTTACCTTAAGCAAGCGAACGCGCATAGAAAACGCGATTCTTTATTCGAAAAAAACATGAGTCATTGTCAACTCTCGTTGGGTCGACTACACCACATTTACAATACAAATTATTTTATACAATTTTGTTAGAATTGTTCAAATTTTCTGGAACCTGGCATAGATGATTTCCTGTCAACGATCAAAATTATAGCAATACATTGATTACTCTAACAAAGGCTTACAAATATACAAAATCTGTCGCCTTAGCATATCTAACTGTATTTTAAATAAATGTGAATGGATTACAGTTTACATCCGTTCTACAAAATTAACCCCAACCAATTAAATCATTGATAAAACAGTTAATATCAATATTGCAAATGGTAATAATTATTTAAAATTTACATTCGTCACTGTTAGTGAAAATGAATAAAACCTTCGGCATTAATAAAACTGATAATGTTAATTGCATGTGCTGTTAATTTTTTTTACCACATGTGCTCACATACGTGCACATATTCATTGTGACAAATTGCACGTGGCTAATAATAATTCAAGTACAATTGTGCTCAATAATCCTATAGTAATGCATTTTTCAAGATATAATATTTAATATTCATTTCAGATTTTTATACATATTATTATACAGGGTGTCAATTTGAAAAGTTGCCACCGACCTTTTCAATAGAACTAATGATTATTTTTAAAATTGCTCAAAACAGTTTGGGTGGTTCAGAGAGGGAACCAAAATGGCGTAGGTAGTGTTGACCCCCTACTCACCCTTTTAGCCACAGCCACCTCCATCTAAAAAAATTAAATGGCACCCCCTTATTTGTGATACATCGTTGGAAAGCTTTTGTTTTTACTTTAGACCTAATTATTGTGAAAAGTGTCAATATGACAATTATAGTGTAAGATATGATCATTATGGTAGGTACAAAGTGCTTTTTTGAGTTTAACTCTACACTTGAGTATTTCTTATGGCATAAATATGTCATACTTTAGAGCACTACTCTAAAAATCCTACTTTTAGACTAGGTAGGTATGTGCTTTTGCTTTTAACTTTATACTCGAGTATCACTTATATCATAAATGTGATAGGCATACTTTGAAGCACTACTCTGAAAGTCGTACTTTCTGTCATACTTTAAAGTACGTTTTTTAGAGTAGTTAGGTGCTTTTGTTTTTAACTTGAAACTTAAGTACCTCGAAAAGCGTAAATTTGGCAATCATACTTTAGAGTACTACACTAAATGTCGTACTTTTAGACTAGGTATGTGATTTTGCTTTTAGCTTTAAAGCTGAGTATCTCTTAAAGCATAAATGTGACAGTCATACTTTAGAGCACTACTCCGAAAGTCGTACTTTCAGTCATACTTTAAAGAACCTCTCTGAAAGTCGTACTTTCTGTCATAATTTAAAGCACGACTTTTGGGGTAAGTATGTGCTTTTGTTTATTACTTTAAACTTAAGTACCTCGAAGGGCTTAGTAACAGTCATACGTTAGAGCACTACTCTAAAAATCGTACATTTAATCTAGGTAGGTATGTGCTTTTGCTTTTAACTTTTAGCTTGAGTATCTCTTATAGCATAAATATGATAAGCATACTTTAAAGCACTACTCTGAAAGTCGTACTTTCGGTCATACTTTAAAGCACGTCTTTTAGAGTAGTTATGTGCTTTTGTTTTTAACTTTAAACTTAAGTACCTCGAAAAGCGTAAATGTGACCGTCATACATTAGAGCACTACATTAAAAGTCGTACTTTTAGACCAGGTATATGACTTTGCTTTTAACTTTAAACCTGAATATCTCTTCTAGCATAAATGTGACGGTCATACTTTAAAGCGCACTACTCTGAAGGTTGCACTTTCAGTCATACTTTAAAGCACTACTCTGAAAGTCGTACATTCTGTCATAATTTAAAGCGCGACTTTTGGGGTAGGTATGTGCTTTTGTTTATAACTTTAAACTTAAGTACCTCGAAAGGCATAAATGAAACAGGCATACTTTAGAGCACTACTCTCTAAGTCGTACATTTAAACTAGGTACGTATGTGCTTTTGCTTTAACTTTAAGTCGTACTTTTAGACAAGGTATGTGATTTTGCATTGAACATTAAACCTAAATATCTCTTCTAGCATAAATGTGACGGTCATACTTTAAAGCGCACTACTCTGAAGGTTGCACTTTCAGTCATACTTTAAAGCACTACTCTAAAGTCGTACTTTCAGTCATAATTTAACGCACGACTTTTAGAGTAGGTATGTGTTTTTGTTTTCAACTTTAAACTTAAGAATCTCGAAAAGCATAAATGTGACAGTCATACTTTAGAGCACTACTCTAAAAATTCTACTTTTAGACTAGATAGGTATGTGCTTTTGCTTTTAACTTTAAACCTAAGTACCTCGTATAGCATAAATGTGGTAGGCATACTTTAAAGCACTACTATGAAAGTCGTACTTTCGGTCATACTTGAAAGCACGTCTTTTCGAGTAATTACGTGCTTTTGTTTTTAACGTTAAACTTAAGTACCTCGAAAAGCGAAAATGTGACCTTTATACTTTAGAGCACTACACTAAAAGTCGTACTTTTAGACTGGGTATGTGCTTTTGTTTTTAACTTTAAACTTAAGTATCTCGAAAAGCATAATTGTGACAGTCATGCTTTAGAACACTACTCTAAAAATCCAACTTTTAAACTAGGTAGGTATGTACTTTTGCATTCAACTTTAAACCAGGGTATCTCTTATAGCATAAATGTTACTTTAATACTTTAAAGCATACTTTAAAGCACTACTCTGAAAGTCGTCCTTTCGGCGGTCATACTTTAAAGCACGTCTTTTAGAGTAGCTACCTGCTTTTACTTTTAACTTTAAACTAAAGTACCTCGAAATGCGTAAATTTGACCTTCATACTTTAGAGCACTACACTAAATGTCATACTTTTAGACTAGGTATGTGCTTTTGCTTTTAACTTTAAACCTAAGTAACTCTTACAGCATAAATGTGAGAGTCATACTTTAAAGTACCACTCTGAAAGTCGTATTTTGAGTCATAATTTAAAGCACGACTTTTAGAGTAGGTATGTGCCTTTGTTTTTAACATTAAACTTAAGTATCTCGAAAAGCATAAATATGAGAGTCATACTTTAGAGCACCACTGTAAAGGTCGTACTTTTAGACTAGGTTTGTGCTTTTACTTTTAACTTTAAGCCTGAGTATATCTTATAGCATAAATGTGATATCATACTTTAAAGCACTACTCTGAAAGTTGTCATACTTTGAAGCACGACTTTTAGAGTAGTTTTGTGATTTTGTTTTTAACTTTAAACTGCCTACCTGAAAAGGCATAAATGTGAGAGTCATACTTTAGAGCACTTGTTTTTACTTTAAACTTAAGGACCTTGAAAAGCAAAAATGTGTCATACTTTAGAGCACTACTGTAAATGTCGTACTTTTAGACTAGGTATGTGCTTTTGTTTTTAATTTTTGACTTAAGTATCTTGAAAATCTAAAATGTGACAGTGATATTTTAAAATATGACTATTATGGCATTGTTTTTTTTTTACATAGTCATAGTTCGAAATATGATTGTAGAGTAGGTATGCGTTTTTGTTTTTGACTTTGAACGTTAATCTTGAAAAGCGTATATGTGACAATCGTATATAAAATATAATTGTTAGCTTTTCTATTGTTTTCAAGAGTTAACACGAAACTCCTATTAGTTAACTTTAACAAACGACAATGCTAATTATAATGATTTTTCACCTGTTATTTTATCAAACAAGAAGATTTAAAAAAAAGTTTGAATTTTAATGAATCTGTTCCGCACTTGAGCAGCTCACACATTGCAGGACAAGGCTGACTTCAAGTCAGTAACCTTAGCCCCCTTACGGACGGTCGTAATTAAGAGATGGGCTACAAAATATGATGCGCGATAAAAACGCAATGAACGCTTTTGTCTGTCACATATTTTGCCCGCCATTAAGACTCACGTACACTTTTAATAGAGTCTGCGACGGGATGGACCGTTATTGCGTATAACTCATTGTAATGATGATTAAACACCTGAATTATTGCATATTTATATTGCACGTTGATTGCTCGAGTACATCTCCTGATTTTAAACGCTATTTACAGGCGTTTCACGAAGTGCCCTGCCGCAGACGTTATTAGTGCTGTGCAATTAATCAAGCTGGTAAATATTAATCCGTCGAAATATGAAGCCGCGCAGTAAATCGCCGGTGAAAAAACCTTTGTTTGGGCTACATTCTCTGAAATATGTTTTTGATACGCGCCAAAAATACCGCAGATTATACCGCAACTGTGCGCGTCGATCATATTTAAGAATGGCGTTTTGTTAACACTCTGCTTGCACGTTCTAAATAGACGTTTTTAGTGGAATTAATGGTACAGCAGGCGTGACTAACAGCGTCTGAGTTAAAACTGCGGCGGGTTTTTTAAGTGCGGTGATAATTCGGGGCGTTTTACGGCGTTCGTCCCACGTGAAATTGTAAATACGTGATTCCTGAAAAAAGGCCATACAGCCGTCGCATACATTCCATTTGTTGTGACAGCGATGATACACGTTTTGTTTGCGACTGAACATAGTTATTAGACAGTTTATAATTGAAATACGCTTCAAGTGAGGAAATTTATGCTGCTGAAAAGCATGCAAAGTTCACTGATTTATTAAAAAGCCACCACCTGGGAAACTTATATATTTTAACTGATCTCAATAAACGATATTTTCATGTATTTATGATGTACATATATTTGCCAGGATGAACTGCTAATACACATAGATTTATTGGAAATTACACTAATAATTTTATGTAATGAGTAGTGCGAGGAGTAAGTACTTAAGTAAATATATTTTTTAATGTTATAACGATTAAACCACCTATATTTTATTGCACGTTTACGTAGAGTTAATGCTGTTTAGTTTCAACATTTATGAATAATTATGCTTGCCCGTACATATTTAACATAACATTGCTTAATTTCGAAATGTATAATAAGCGATAATTATTCATCCCTATTGATTTCCTTGGATGTGGTGTCAAAGAAAATATATCGTTTAACTTAATTTAACTTTAATTTGCCTTACAAATTGCAAAATTGCAATGAATATTGTCGATTTTTATTGGTGATTACATTTTTTTTAAATCGAAACTTCCAAAATATAATGGAACGAGCAAAGCGATAGTAATAAATTACAAAATTTGCTTGTAAATTACAATCTTCAAAATAAATCCTCAAATTTTCATTGGAATTTTATACTACATCATACCCGCCAATATTAGATTTTTGGACTTAATCGATCCTGCCAATGTTTTGCCTTTGCCCTTCTAAACTTGTTAAAATGTTCACAGTTATTTGCAGAAAATTTGCGAAAATGAATAATTTTGATTATACAGTGTGTTCGATGAAAATGGCGCAAGAGTGTAGCGACTTCATTTGTTATTTAATCATCAACAAACTATATATAGTATTAAATAGGACAGTATTAGGTACAAGTTGGTGAAAATAAAAAATTCACCTGTGATGAATGTGTCCAAATATCTCACAAAAACTTAATAATAAAGCACTTATACAGGGTCCGTCATTTCACCTCCCGCCAACTATAGCTCAGTTACTAATTGAGTTAGGATTTTGATATTTAACAGGCTTTACTTGCATTCTGGGGCGTATTTCAGGAAAATATTTTTGATTATACAGGGTGTCCCAAAAAAGTGTGACGACATGATGATGTACACTCAGATGCAAAGAAAGCGGGTCATTGGGTTATTGTTTGCAAAAGAACCATATTTTTTTTAAATTGTGATGTTGGTATAGTCCTTAGAATAAAATTTTTAGTGTTTTACAATTTTACAATCAAAGAGACCGTCAGGGTGTAAAATGAAGCAACATATAGTACTTATTATTTATTTAATGAACATTAATAAGCGAAAACGATAATGTACGTATACACGAAAAAAATCCATTTCTGCAAAATAAACTTAACAGAGAATAATAAATGAAAATGACAGTTAATCGAAAACAAACAAATCAAAACACAGTAGCCACCTTGATCCTCTATGCATAACGCCGAATGAGTAATAGGTAGTGAAGAACGCATAGCTTTAAATGTCAGTTTCGCAAATTAAATAAACTGATAAGTATCACATGTTGTTTTTTTCTTCATCCTGATGGTCTCTTTGATTGTAAAACACTAAAACTTTTATTCTAAGGACTGTACCAACATCAAAATTTAAAAAAAATGGTTTTTTTGCAAACAACGACCCAATGACCCGGTTTTTTTGCATCTGAGTGTATATTTTTAATTTGCATGGTATATTTTTTGTTGCTTATTTGGGTGCCCTTTATGAATACCTGCATACCCATAAAATTTTATTAAAATCGGTTAAGTGATTTTAGCACAAAAAAATAAAAACTGAAAAAATCAATTTTGCACCATTGGTTAAGAAAATCAATAAGAGATAAAAATATGCCTTATTAATAAAACCATACAAGGTACTCATTAAATAAGGTCCGACAGTTGCGTTAATCAAGTTTTATTTATATGCATTATACAGAGTGTCCAAAATGTAGTGTCAAACTTTTCAAACTTTAAAGCACTTTTTTTTTCTTATTTTAAGTTGGAGCCCCTGTATATTTTTATATCATTCCATGTGGAATTAAAAGACAAACATTTTTCTCAATTACAACTTTATCGCAATTCCCAACACAATAAAAGTTATGTGCAGAAAACTCGATTTATCAACAATTCCAATGGCCATTTTAATTCATCAAAATCGAAGGTGGGTTTGAAAAACAGTTTATTGACATTTAAAGTTTAACAAAGTGGCAAGAGCCAATGTTGACTGTAGTAATATAAAAGTTTAAAACTTGTTTAGCTAAGGTATTTATACCCAAGATACCAACATTATTTTTTATTCGATTGCATCATAAGGTAGTATTTTGCGGTATGAAAATCTGGACGAAAAAGCGATCATTTTGTTAAAGACCATAGTTGCTAGGTAACGGTCTTTTTCGTGCTAAGCCGAAAAATATTTTTCGGGAGCAAAAATAAAAAAGTCAATGGTAGATCAATTTATGGCATAACTTGTCTCTTACCATAGAATAGTGAGACCATACAGTCGAAGATTTCATTTGTTGAAAAAAAATTGACAAATATGACAGTAAAACATTCTCAAACGAGTTTTCTGCAAACATCTTTTAATGTGTTAGGAATTGAGATAGGGTTGTAATTAGGAAAAATGTTTGTCTTTTAATTCCGCATGGAATTACATAAAAATATACCGGGGTTCCAATTTAAAATAACAAAAATAAAGTGCTTTAAAGTTTGAAAAGTTTGACATTAAATTTTGGACACTCTGTATAATACATATCAATAAAACTTGGTTAACGCAACTGTCAGACTTTATTTAATGAGTACCTTGTATGGTAAGGCACTAAAGGTAAAGGTAAAGGTAAAGGTAAGGTAATATCACTGAACCGATTTCAATAAAATTTTATGGGTATGTAGGCATCCATAAAGGGCACCCAAATAAGCAACAAAAAATATACCGTGCAATCTAAAAATATACCTCATGATGACGTCGCACTTTTTTGGGACACCCTGTATAATCAAACATATTTTCCTGAAATACACCCCAGAATGCAAGTAAAGTCTGCAAAAGATCAAAATCCTAACTCAATTAGTAACTGAGCTATAGAAGACGGGAGGTGAAATGACGGACCCTGTATATTATGTCTCCTATAAAATGGATAAATTCGATAAAATCATTAGTTTTTTGTTTCAAATAAAAAATATGCTTGCAAATGTCATTTTATTAATATGTATTCTTTAGAAATATCCAAATTTTGCGAGATTGGTGAAAGAGTTATGACGAATTATTATGATGAGAGAGCCATGCTTCTGCTACAATATGCAAAAAAGTTTAAGTTTTTAAATCGTCTATTTGAAGCAAAAATTTAGAAAATTATCTTTTTCTCAAAAATTACTGAAGATAATGCTCCATAGACTTAATAAAATATGTTCCGAATTGAACGAGGAATTTGAATATGTAAAAACATACAGGATATTCTATTTAAAATAACAAAGTTGATGGCCACTTCCGGTAGAAGTGATAGAAACATGTACTTATGTTATTTTAGGAGATCACGACGAACCATGTTTCTGTGAATTTTTCATTCATCAGAAACCCCATAAACTTTTAATCAACGTGTTGCATAAGACACCCTGTATATTTAAAACAAAATTTTAAAAAGTATTTGTAATTTTTTTCTTATAGAACCTAAGATGTTCTTTTTGCTAAAGAAAGGATCTACACTCTTTTCACAATGATTTAAATAATATCAGCGTTCACTAAAAAATTGTAATTAAAACAAAATTTGAAAATTCGAAACATGTAATACATACTAATAATATTTAAAATTAATATATGGAATAATATGTACGTTCCCACAAAAGTTGAAAAGCAATGGAAAATGTTATCAAGATAGAAACTTCAATAAAAAAGTCAGGTGTTAATTGCAAATATTGCTTAAATATTAGAAAAATTGAAATTGCAGCTTCTGAAATTCTATAAAAGCTAATTAAAGTTTCTGTACATGTTCATTTAAAATTTCAAAATTAATATTCCTAATGTATCTTATGTTGTTCTGTTAGTTAATTGAAAATTATTCATTTTTACCGCCCATTGCAGAATAATTTAGCAACCTTTCGAAATAAAAAAAAATGTGTGAAATATTTTTCAGATTTCGTAACCGTAATAGTGTTTTAAAAAACATTTAATACAGAAATGATCAAAACTCGAAAATGCCTGTATTTGGAAACTTCCTCAAAGTTTTCATGAAAGTTTTAAATGTCCAATAGAATATTATGAAAATCTATGACACATTTAAAAAAAATTTGTAAAATTTTGAAAAAGAGATTAAAAAATTGGAAACTACAAAAATGAAATACCATACAAAGAAAATTATGAAAATCTATGACATATTTGAAAAAATTTAGTAAAATTTTGGAAAAGAGCTTAAAAAAATGTAAAACTACAAAAATGAAATACCAATATCGTTAAAATCAGAAACATTCAATAAGCATATCCTATACAAATTCATAAAAGTTTAAAGCAAAATTAAAAAACTCAGCATTCTAAAAAAATACCATACAGTAATTGAACGGCTGCGTTGAAAGAGATCATAAGCCATTAATACTATAAATAAACTTCACCACTTTTTTGTTTATATCTTAACTGTCAGATATATTGAAAAATGTATATTTATCAGTGAGTGTGAGTGGGTAGTGTATAGTGTATTTTATCAATGAGTTGTGCATTAACTATAGCTACAAATTATCAATTGTAACTTTTCGTGAAATACGATATATTTGCGAAACAAAAAGTGTTTTTTTTTTAATTTTCCCCATATATTACACTAGTAAAATTTATTTCTTTTTCAACTCACACATTTAATTCAATAAATTCTTCATTTCAACTAAGATTAAGGAATTTCAGAAAAGAATGACATAAGTTTCATTAAAAAAAGTAATTCAAAGAATTTCATAAAAATTCGGAATATTCAATAAAAAGTTTTAAAAACGGGACAAAACGGGAAAAACAGATCTTTTTTTATATGTACCTACTTAATACAAAAAAAAAATGAAGACTATACATTCTGAATACTTTAATTGTGGAAATATTTAAATTTTTGCTGAAATAATGATGGAAATTTCATTAAATTATGTAATTTAAAGAATTTCATACCTACAAATTAAAAACATTCTATACAAAGTTTAAAAAATGGGACGTCTGAACTTTTTTACCTATAATGATTTAAATAATTATGATTTCTTCACAAAAAAAAGAATATAAAAATATTTTTTTTGTATTTAAATTCCAAATACGCAATACAAATTCACAAAAGTCGCTTATCAATGGAAAGTTTATTTAAGACTGCACAATTTCTATAAAAATACTCATAGTTTAAATGCAAATATTACTTAAATATTAGAAAACTTGAAATGGTAGGGACATTACAAAATCTGAAATTCTATAAAAGCTAATCAAAGTCTTTGTGAATGTGCAATAAAAATTAGAAATTTAATTTTCAAAATGATGATTATGCTCTTTCTTAATTTTGATTAGCATATTTAGTTGATTAGTTGATGAGGATTATTTATTTTACGTCTAATAGTACAAAAATTATGCAAATCTTTCGAAATAAAATAAAGTGTGTACAAGAATTTTCAGATTTCATAACCGTAACTGTGTTTCTAAGAACACGAATGATGGAACTTTCATTAAAAATAAGTTTAAAAAATGGCTTATCCAAACTTGAGAAATTTTGAGCAATATTATCCCTGGTCAAGAAAACTGTTAACCATTTTAACATAAAAAACAATATAAAATAATCCAATTATGTGTGAGAAAAGTCATTAAAATTCTGAAAAATGGTTTCATAAATTAAATGTATACATAAAATCAATCACGATATTGATAAAAACCTTAAATAGTAATACAAATTTGATTAAAAATGGTGTCATTTAAATATCTTAAATAACAATCCAGAAATCTAGATATACTTCACAGTTCAAAAATAAAATATTTTTTTTAATATTTTGCAAATGCTAATAATGTTCTTACTTGATTTTGCTTTGTATATTTAGTTTTATAATTTTTGGTTGTTGTTTAACTGCTAGGGTTAGAATAAATCATGATTTAAAAAAAATCAAAATTCAATGATTTTTTTAACAAAAAAAAAAGATTTGATTTTTTTTATATGTTTGATCTGTTTTTGCCAGGGTAGATATGTTTTATATCAATTGATGTACACCACGATTTAAAGCATATGATTTTTTTTAACTAAATTATTCCATTTAAATAAGAGTTGATTATTAAAACACATTTCTGTGTATATATAATAATAAAAGGCTGAAAGGCTCCGGCTGATGGCCAATTGAAGCACCCCCGTCACCATCATACACTTGTAATAAAACAATATTTTTGTATAAAAATGCTTCAATAAATTATATATACTACTACTATAATAATAAAATAAAATCTTTATTGTATTACGATTCATAGAACATTACAATAGTCGGGCAGTTTGAGGACATTTATTCTGGAGTGTCCCCATATTCTCCTACATATTCTTGATTATAGTATAACACAACATTATTCATAGTCACTTGATACAATCATATCACAGTCATTTATAGTCAATACAATTTACATAGATGTATAATCGATGCATAATACTAACACATATTTACAATATAACCCAATCCTTCTAATCCAAAAATTCATTGATGGAATAATAGGGGTTCTAAATGAAATATTCCTTCGCCGCATTTCTGAATTGATTCTTGTTTTTGCATTCGTTCATTGCATTTGGGAGTTTATTGTATATTTTGATGCCCATGTAGTGCACTCCTCTTTCATAGAAGGCGGTGCGGTGCTTGGGTATACTAAGGCAGGAGGCGTTGCGTGTGCTTACTCCGCTTATCGAGTTATTTGTGTGGAACTTGACCAGGTTATCGTATATATATATATATATATATATATATATATATATATATATATATATATATATAATATATATAATGCAGTTTGCAGTTATCTCGCCAAGGTAAATTTGCTATTAGCCGCACAATTTTTTTTTTGCTTCATTAGGAGTCTCTGAGTATGTATCGAGCTTCCCCATGCTGTTAAGGCATATTCCAGATGACTTTTTATGTGGGCATTGTAGTAAATTATTAATACGTTTATTTCGATGCATTTTTTCAGGTTGAGTAGAGCATAATGTCCTTTATTTAGTTTCGTTTCTAAATATTCGATGTGTTTTTCCCAGTTTAGGTGCTTGTCAATTTGTAGGCCTAGATACTTTGAATGTTCTACTACCGGGATTGATTTTTTTGAACTTTTCACTAACATACTAGTACTTTCGTTAGAGTTTGTCTGTGCAGAGAACATATACCATGTGATGGACCAAAAAAGAAAGAAAAGAAACATATTTTACTTAGAATCATTTACTATATTATATGCTTTAAAGCATGCTAACTCTATAGTTACATTATATTTTTAATTGTTCACCTATTGGAATTTACAATCAGTGCAAAAACTATGAATAATTAAAATATAAATCAATTTTGATTTAGATCAATGATTTAAAAAAATAATAGTTGTTCGAGATCTACGAAGCGTATGTGCATTTTTCCGTTCTTCTTAATTAGTTTCTCGCTTAGTTATCTGAAGATTTGGTCTTGCGTCCTTCTGCCTGTTCTGGATCCGTATCCGATTTATCATATGATTTTAAAAAAATCTTACATAAACAAGAATTGATGTTAAAAACTAATTTCTGTGTACATGTACACACCATATGATGGACCAAAAAAAGGTAGAAAAGAAACATATTTTACTTACTTAGAATTATCTACTTTACGCATGCCTACTCTATAGTTACATAATGTTTTTAATTATTCGTCTATTGGAATGCACAAACGGTGCAAAAACAATGATTAATTTAACAAAAATATCAAAGCCTTTTAAATCATGATTTAAATCAATTTATTTATATTACACGAACCTGGCAAAAACTATTGCTAGAAACTTTTTTAAAAAAGGTGTTATTTTTCAATGAAGCATATGTGCATTTATCTGTTCTTCTTAATTAGTTTCTCGCTTAGTTGTATGAGTATGAAGATTTGGTCTTGAGTACGTGCGTAATTTTTTATAAACATTCAATATCACACTACAAAATTGCAAAAGATGCAATAATTTTTTTTTTTTACTAAATGAGAATGGGAATATATTTTCAAATTATTATAAATAAATTTTGAAATTCTGTAATACTTCTTCTACATCTTCATAATGATTGCCCACAAAGTACTGAATTTAGATTTCCAGTAATTACTATGCAATCTGTTATTTACGCCAATGCCTGTCGCCATTGGATATACGATGGGAAAGTATTTTCCATAAATTACTGATGGAAATTACGTACGTTTCTTGAAAAGGCAACGATATCGAGCGGTAATTGAAGTTCTCATCCGCGTAAATAATTCCGCCATTTGAGCGTCCACGTTTCCAGAATTGATTGGTCGCGGCGCACATCTAATTAAATCCGAACGGGATCTGCTCGCGGCTCGGAATCATAATTTTAATAGACAAAAAATTAAATAATTTGAGAAATATTCATACGAATTAATCAAACATCGGAGAATTTCGCCTCGGATCGTTTCATTCCCCCAGCGATTAACATAATCTTAATTAAACGCTTCTAATAGACTATTAAGGTAAATAAATTAATATTTTCAAATCAATTCCCGTAATTGCTGGGTAATTTATGAAATAAATTAGCTGAGAAAATTCCAAATTAGTCGGTTATTACGAGGCCGTCCGTTAATCCCCATTTTGAATAAATTAAGCGATCGAATGCGTTTTCGAAATAAGTTAAAAAATCGGAATGTGATTCTGCTTCCGTCAGTGCAAATTACTCACTAACGCGCAAAATAAAAGTGCAAACGTTTAATATCCCACGTATAAGGCGAGTGATTAGCGCGGTATGGTAATTATTAGCTGGCATCTCTTGCGCGCAGTAAATATATGTAAAATATATTAATTTCGATAATTCCCGACATGTGAACGGCCGCTTCACGTTTTCTCATTTCGAGTTGCACGTGAGTAAATAATTATTCTAGGTTTCGTCCTTATTTGAAATTTACACAGAGCAAAAGTAAACACGGTGATTACCGAAGCCGGGCAGGTCGTGCGGTAATTAGGCTACGCTTTGTCGTCCGCCGGAGTGCTCCTTGCTCGTTACTTTGTTCGCGATGCATAAACAAAAACAGATTCATTAGAACGGTGTAATTAACTCGGAACACCTGAGCCTTTATCTTGCGTCATGCCCGGCGTTGTTTTTAATGCACAAATAGGTGTTGCCGCGGACTTATTACCGCCTTTCCAACGGGTTCAATCCGAGCTCGCGAGGATGTGCATCGATATCTTAAATATTTCAACGCCGTACAAGGCGAAATAAAACGTGCACGAAGATTTTATCCGCTTTTTGCGTCCGCGCGTTGTTTAAGGAGTTATTTATCGCCGGTCCACGTAAGGGACGTTAATTTTCATTGCCCCATTTAGTGGCCGCCATAAAAATATTTACAACTGTGACCGATGAAGAGGGGCGCTCCTCGAAATTTGCTTAGGCAAAAACCGGCCCCGTTCATTAACGAAACGCGAAAACAAAACAAAAGGAACCGACCACGGTTTATATAAATATATAATTCCTGCCGGTTTTACATTAGACACTGATGAAGCAATATCAAAGACGTTTTTATATGCAGCGGAAAATAAATAAAACAAACGCCAAACGAGGCGGAGGAAAAATGCAATCGGCAGCCTTGGTGGTCTAATATAAACGTCAGATTGCAGATGATCTTAGGTGCGGTTCACGTCGAGACCAGTCGAGTTATTTGGGCAATATAATTAGCCAACGACTCTATAAGAGTAAAAATAAAACGACCGGTATACATTATAGGTATAATTTCCATTGCAACAAAGGGATATCGCTCTTAATAAACATGCAAAGTATACACCCATACATCATGACTGGCAGACACTAATTTGTAGTAGCCACAGATAAACAATAATAATTTTATGACTGCGTACAGTTTTTTTAATAATTACAAGCCCGTAATTACGGCATGTAATAATCTCTTCAGTTTGCTTAAGGCTGTACGCTGTAAGTATTAACATTTTCAACCACGGAAATATGCAAATGAGATTCTGCCCTCCCTTCACTTAGCACTTCCCAGATAACTTTATTTAGGACGATCCAATCACAAGCCACGTGATACAGAAATGAACCAACAAAGATAATTTCTACATTATTTACATACAATAGGCGAAATTTGCTCTGGAAGTAACAGTAAACACATTGATTCGAATACAGGGTGTCCCACGCTCATGGACCATAAAAAGTTTATGGTGTTCCCGATAAAATAAAAATTTGAAAAAATTATCCAAACATGGCAGATTCCGTGCTCCTCAGGTGAAATACTTTCAACTTTACTTTCAACTTGATTTCAAAATACGTTGACCTATCACTTCCGGATCCACGGGAAGTAGCCATCAACTTTTGTTTTTTAAATTGAACACCCTATATATTATTAGGTTTTTTTCTTTTCCGTTTAATTTGAAACATCTTTTGTAAAGATGTATGTACACCTGTATTTTTTACTTTCTGAGATAAGAGAACTGTTTAATTAGGATTGTTCTTTTTAATTATAGCATTTGATGACTATCAACAAATTTCATACATTCATTGAATGTTTGTGTACTTCTTATTAAATTGTTTTCTTTTATTCTTACAGAACATTTGACAGCTTTCAAACTTGGAGCACAACTTCTTAATTTACCTACCCGCATTTTTATAAAAGAACTGTTTAATTATGGATCTTTCTCTTTAATTATAGCATTTGATGAGTATGAACCAATTTCATAAATTCATTGAATTTTGGTGTACTTCCTATTAAATTGTTTTCTTTTATTCTTTCAGAATATTTGACAGCTTTCAAACATGGAGCACAACTTTCTTAATTTACCTATTTACATTTTTTATAAAAGAACTGTTTAATTATGGATCTTTCTCTTTAATAATAGCATTTGATGAGTATGAAGAAATTTTATAAATTCATTGAATTTTTGTGTACTTCCTATTAAATTGTTTTCTTTTATTTTTACAAAATATTTGACAGCTTTCAAGCATGGAGCAGAACTTTCATAATTTACCTACTTGCATTTTTATAAAATAACTGTTTAATTATGGATCTTGGATGACATTTCCAAATTATGCTGATAGGTATGAACATTATCATGTGATAGGTATGAACCAATTCGTGTATTCCTTGAATTTTGCAGAATTTGTGCTAAATTTTGCAATTTTATTGGACAATATTTGACTACTTCCACTGTATTGCTGTCACATTTCATCACTTGTTACTTTATGCAGGTGAACGATTATTAAATTATTATAACAAACCTTGTTGGAATTACTTTTAATAAAATTATGGGGTTTACTCTGCACATTATGATAAAAAATATATTTTATTTGATTCTGTGTCAAATTCCAACACTTTTCGTCAACTGTTTCAGTCCGGGAAAACGCAAAAACGTCCTTGTCCAGTCACTAAGTTTCCGAAAATGTAGGTAACTAGATTTGGAGTATTTGCTAAATTGTTTTGAAATCAATTTCAATGTCTCTTTAAACGATATTTGACTCAGGATGAAATAAAATACATAACGACATCAATCCGGTATTTCTTTTTACAGTACTCGTTTTGAGTTTCAAAACTCGATTCCTTCGTGGCCTCGTCTTTAAAAGTCTCACTTGTAGTGTAAAATATGAGTTCCCGGATATATAACGTTAACTACTATTTCTGTTCTTTTAAAACAGGAAGAACTTAAATTTCAAAATTGTATTGGTGTTTCGTATTGTGAATATTGTTCTTTTTAATATGTGTATACAGGGTGTCCCACGCCCGTGGACCATAAAAAAGTTTATGGTGTTCCCGATAAAATAAAAATTTGAAAAAATTATCCAAACATGGCTGATTCCGTGCTCCTCAGGTGAAATACTTTTAACTTTACTTTCAACTTGATTTCAAAATACTTTGAGCTTTTATCACTTCCGGTTCTACGGGAAGTAGCCATCAACTTTTGTTTTTTAAATGGAACACCCTATATATTATAATGTTTTTGGCTTTCCCGTTTAATTTGAAACATCTCTTGTAAAGATGTATGTACACCTATATTTTTTACTTTCTGAGATAAAAATTATATTCCAAGATTTTGACCTCAAAAAGGCATTCTGAAAAATGGATTCAATTTCTCTTACAAATGAGATAAAAACGGAAAATTTATCTCAAATTGTACACGAAAGGTACCTCTATGACTCATATATGTTGCAGCTGAAAATTTTGATAATTAGTCATTCAAAAATGTCATTAATTAAGTGACCTCTTAAATTAATCGTATTTAATTTTTTTTCAATGGAATGACGTACTGTTATTTCATAGAGCCATTTGCATGGCAATTTTCTACAAAAAAGTATTTTACAACCATATTCTTGAAATATAATTCAAATGTCTGCATTGCGTAATGTGTATTATGTTTGCCTATGCCGTTAGCACATGCATAATAGTTTGCGGACAAATTTGACTACTCGATAAACGTAATAAATGACAGAATTGCGATATGTAATGAGCATATTTTAGTTTGTGTTTCTCAAATTATTGCCTCTGCTCTCCAAGCGAAAATTAAACGATACAAATTTGTAATAAAGGGTTTTTCAATAAGGACATAACAATTTTGTATTTAACTAAAACACAGAACAATAGAGATATCGGGCTGGAATTTATTCCAGATGTAGTGCACATGTTACAATTATGTATGGAATTTATATGACCACCACGAACACGACGGCAGTGATCTATTCTTTGGATCAAATTTTCACACATATCAGCTGGAATATTGGCAATTTCGCGTTCGATGTTGTTCCTGAGCTCCTCTAACGTTGTTGGATTGTTGGCATAAACCTTCATAAATTGAGTAAACGTATTGGAT
Source organism: Othius punctulatus (assembly GCA_951805005.1). Classification (NCBI taxonomy): domain Eukaryota; kingdom Metazoa; phylum Arthropoda; class Insecta; order Coleoptera; family Staphylinidae; genus Othius; species Othius punctulatus. The sequence goes on from OX638138.1 coordinate 94,268,795, forward strand.
AACATCCCATTCTTGTTAGAAAATCGAACTTCATAAAATTAGCTACCTAATTTTGAAAAAAATTATTTTATTTTTTAATCTTTATTATAGATTTAATTCTTTATGTCATGGTCCCTTTTGTACATTGGATTTTTAATTTGTACTAGGAGTAACCAATATTATTTATAGCATTTTTTTTATATTGTTAAAGAGACCATGTCACGCATTAGCAAAAGAGGAATACTAATTGCATATTTTTTAATTCATTTATGTATAGTGTGCGAAAATATTGTGAAGAAAGAAAACACTGTCAGACTCCCCACCCTTAAGGTAAACCCATAAGAAAAAATCCAACGGCGTCAAATCGCATGAGCGAGGTGGCCATTCGACTGGACCATTTCTCGAGATTAATCGATTACCAAATTTTCCTTTCAATAAATCAATTGTTTGACCAGCTGTGTGACTTGTGGCACCATCTGGTTAGGACTACATATCACTGATGTCAAGTCCATCCAATTCTGGCCGAAAATAGTCTTCCAACATGGCACGATAGCGTACTCCATTGATCATAACATGGCGATTATTTTCATCGACGAAAAAATACGGCTCTATCACACCTCCGGCATGCAATCCACACCACACCCTCACTTTTTGTGGATGCAATGTAATCTCATGAAGCACATGTGGGTTTGTTGCTGTCCAATAACGCATATTCTGCTTTGACAAAGCCATCAGCCAAAAATGAGCTTCATCGCTATAGAAAAAAAAAAAAGAAATAATAATTTTTCGATGAAATTCAGGATTTTCTCCAAACGTTTGCAAAGCTAAATCGGATAAGTTTCGGCACTTTAAATTAGGATCCTGAGGTTTCAGTTCTTGGGTTAATTTGATCCTGTAAGGGTGTAGCTGGAGATCTTTATGCAAAATTCGCCATAATGTGGACTGAAAAAATCCCAATTCTTGTAATTGGCCGGCGTGGAATCGATTCCATTTGTTTGATTCATTTTGAACTGAAGCTCTTACGGCTGCAATATTTTCAGTACATTTTCTGTATATTTTCGACCGGTGCGTTGTTTCACTGGCACAGGAACATTCAATAGTGAATATGTTGATTCAAATTTATTCACCATCGTAAGCACAGCTTGTCTTATGGGACAATTAATGCGACCAAATATTGGAGTAAGCGCTCTTAAAGTTGCGACTACCGACTCAGAATTTCGGTAGTAAGTTTTAACGATTTTCAAACGTTGCTCGTTCGTGAGCTTCACCATGATAAAAATGTAAGCCTTGACTGACGTTTTGACTTCTACAGATCATAAAACAGTTTGTAGGTTATGTTCCGTTATGTTATAAAACAAAATTGTTATGTCCCTATTGAAAAACCCTTTACTTCCAAATTTTGTTTTAATAATTAAATGAGTCCACAAATTCTGGGCCGAAGAGATTAATTTTTGGAAATTTTTCGAAATGAAGGAATTGGAATTGCATTTTTTGGAGTACCTTGAAATGTAATACCAATAATACCACCAATAATTCCAATAATAAAATGAATTTATTGCAGATATTTGTTAGTACGAAAATTTTGACTCTGTGGAAGAATAAATGGAATAATTGCCAGTCCTCAAGTCCTCAACTGTGATGTGGTATTAATTTTTTTGACTCTGAATATTATGCCGAACATCGCTACGTATAGTTTTTTGCCCAATTTAGAAATACGCTGTATATATTCATAAAGCAGTCACAATTAACGATGATTCTAAAAATAAAAATCTTTCAAATTGTGGAATCTTGAATAGTTTGATTATTGTTTTTTATGTTTATATTGAATTTTGGGCGCAACTTTCTTAATGTATTTTGAACATTTGGGCAATTTGCTTGTAATTTTGTAGAAAAATCTTGCATTCAACTACTTTAAAATATTACGTATGTCAAGAATATGGTTGTAAAATACTTTTTTGTTGCAAATTATCATGCCAATTGCTTTATGAGATAAAAAGTATGTCATTCCATTTAAAAAAATTAAACATGCTTAATTTAAGTGGGCACTTAACTAATGACATTTTTGAATGACTAATTGTCAAAATTTTCAGGTGGTACATATACCAGTACAAGAGGTACCTTTCAGGTACAACTTCAGATAAATTTTCCATTTATATCTTCTTTGTAAGAGAAGTTTAAGATATTATGCATAACGTCTTTTTGAGGTCAAAATCTTGGATTTAATTTTGATCTCAGAAAGTAAAAGAAAAGTGTACACACATCTCTACATTAACCTCTAATCTACATCTACATAATTAAACTGAAAATTTTCCAAACTGCAAACAAATGAAGACTAATTTAAGATTAATTCAAAACGTACAAAAATTAAGAAAATGTTTCCCAATATTCCATTCGCAGTTACAGCAAAAATACATGAAATGTGCGTCAAATTTGAAAGCTGTCAAATATCTTATAACAAAATTGCAAAATTTAATACAAAATGCCCTCATTTCAGAAATTTCAGAAAAACAAAATTTTAATCCCAAACTCTCAGAGATTCTGTATTTCATTACATAGAAAACTTCTCAAAAATACGAACGAATAACAAATGTTTTGCTTTAAATTTGAAAACTCAAATGCTGTACTCATCAAATTACAAAATTAGTATTTCCCAAAAATCAAAGAAGTTTACAATAAAATTTCAAACAATCAAAAACTTTATTTTATTCATTTTTATTTATATATTTGTTTTATTTAAGTACGGAATATTTCTGCTGCTATGGCTAATTACCGTCTCCACGGAGCGATTGACCACACTTAGAAATTTTACCTTTATGAATTTCGCCTCATGCATATCGGGCTCTTTAACGTACACGTAGGTATACAGGGTGTCCAAGATAAGGATCAACACAATGGGGATTTAGGAAACCGTAAAAGTTATAAACGCGGTTAAATTACAACGAAAAGTTGCACAATTTAGTGGTCAGTAATATTCTGTTGAGAAAACCAGAAAATTCTATTTACTTAACCGAAGATATTCGACAAAATTCGAAATTTTACAATGTCGTTTTTATATTTAAGTTATTTGAAAAGGATACAAAAAAAAAACAATCTCATTGCCACTTTTTTAGCTCTACAAGATAGTGTTTATAAATTTTTAGTACAACGTTTCGTTTCGAGAAACCATTATCAACTTTATATTTGAGACTTTTAATCGCTCAAATATTGACACCTGGATGTATTTATTTATTTATTTACTCATATGATTTTTTTTAATAAGAAAGTTACAATAAATTTTAACATCTTATCAACATAATTTCAAGGACCGCTACAAAAAAAATAAAACTATCAATTATTTTTCTTGCATCATACGTTAATTTATTATACATTGTACAACCAAATAGCAAAATTTCGTATAGGTGCAAGAAATAATAATAGGTGTAATAAGTGCAAAAAACTTCATCCAAATACAAAAATGTCAACACATTGGTTGCACCATAGTTTCAATCTTTCTGCAGTTAAAGGATTTAAAAAGGTTTTTCCTCTAAAATCAAAACAGCGTAATTCCATAAAAAATACAACATTCAATAGTAAATTCCATCAAATTTTTAAAAATCTGGACTAATACTGAAAAAAAACAATTAAAAATTCTATCAACAAATTCCGGAATATCATATAAAATTCACAGAAAAATGTACTTGCTTGCAAAAAAATATGAACTGCTATGGAAACTACAGTTAAATTGCAAGATTTTTCTACAAAATTAGAAGCAACCTGCCCAAATGTCCATAATTCATTAAGAAATTTGTCTTCAAAATTCAATATAAATCATCAAAAAAAGTAATCAAACTATTCAAGATTCTACAATAACATGTGAAAATTCAAACATTAAAATGGAATATTTCAAACACTTTAATTTTTAGAATCATCATTAATTGTGACTGCTTTATGAATATATACAGGAATATAATTGTTTATAAATTGGGAAATAAACTACACGTGGCGATGTTGGTCATAAATATATGAGTAAAAAATTTAATACCACATCACAGTTAAGGACTTTGTAAAAAAATGGCAATTATTCCATTTATTCTCCCACAGAGCCAATAATTTTCGTTTAAAATTATATATTATACTTATACTATTATACTATTATACTTTTATACTACCAAATATCTACAATAAATTCATTTTATATTGGTATTATTGGTATTAAATTTCAATGTACTCCAAAATATGCAATGATTTCTTCTTTTCCATAAATTTTCGAAAATAAATCTCTTCACTCCAGACTTGGTGGATTCATTTAATCATTGAAACCAAATTTGGAAGTATTGCCAATTTGTATCGTTTAATTTTCACTTGGAGAGCAGAGGCAATAATTTGAGGAACAGAAACATAAACTTAAATATTCTTATTACATTTCGCAATTCTCTCTTTTATTACGTTTACAGAGTAGTTAAATTTATCAAAAAGTCTATGTCCACCCAAACTATCGATATATTTTAATTTCATATAAATTTCAAATATTTGTTCAATTAGATATTATCTACTGGACAACTGGAGACTAGTTTCTACCTAGAAGATCTCATCAGTCTAGTCTAGTGCGTCCTGAGTTTATGGTTATACGGTATACGCACCAGGAATGAGACATATCTTTAGTAATTGAATTCGACTCATACGCTTCTCTCGCGCTTCATTATATCGATATACAGAGTGTTGAAGAAAGATGGATATACCAGAAAATCTCGGAAAGAAGGCGGTTTCATGAAAAATGTTGCAGATAAACGTTGTAGGGGTTGAAAAAAATATCACCACTAAATAGATTTTTAGAAACAGTCTTCCTTCCGAGATTTCCTGGTGTATCAATTTTTTCTCAACACCCTGTATATGTAACTTTATTATTTATATTAACCAGTTTAAAGTTTTCTCAACTTCAGCCCAAGTAGGGTACTTTAAATGTATTGCAAAATCTATTTATTTTGAAGAGTTTTTTACTATACAAACTATTTTCTAGATCTGATAAAGACCTGATAATATTTACAAAATTGGGTAACCCTTAAAAATAAATTTATGATTGTAATTTATTTCACACCCCAGTTAAAATTAAATTCGACAACAAATTCCCAGACCGTTAAATCACCTCCCAATTATCACCAGTGCGATAATTTTTTTCACGCGCCCCGAGATCCATGTGATTTGATTAGCTCGTCTTATTTACGGCCTCATTTTTTTAGGCTGAAAAAAGAGCCTTATCGGTCTGGCCGCGGAAATATCAGAGGCTGAGGTCAGAATGGGAGATTGCGTGGGGTTGAATTTTTGACATGTTTATGCCACACAGTGAAAACCGATAGGGCGGCAGTAAACAGGCCTCTGACACCGGCCGTGATGAATGGATCATCATTCATAGTAAAGTACGTATTTACTTATGAATTATGTATGGCGTGAAAATATTTATATCGCTCTCTATTAATGGATGCGATGTTGCGTTCGCGCGCTGCGTAGCTCCAGTCAATGGATGACGAAAAATAATACTTTGCAAGTGCGTGGTTTATCCCTAAATGCAATGCAGGATCAATGGGGACATAATAATATTCCATTATGGCCCTATTAACATTATAATTGCCCAAAGAGAGGACATATCTCCATGCATCTTTCATAACCTGGTTAGCGATTTAGTATAAATTAACATGGACATTAACTGGAGTGGAAGGTCAATTTACGCTACAGCAAAGTGAATAATTCATATTTGCTAGGCTCTGTACGTACTTCCAGGAGGCAAATTTGCGAATTTATCAACGAGGATGACAAATACTGTCGTTGCACGGTCAGAAGAAATATTGCGCATATATAAAAATGTTTAAATTTTTATAACTATTGCCACTTGCCAAAAGCTTACATTTTATTGCCTAAAATAAAAGCAGCTAACACCAAATCGTAGATTTGTTTTACTAATGATATTAGATTTTTTAATATTTTCCTCACAAATCTGAAATAACTTAAAGTAATTTGTATATAAATAATTTAATTGTTGCGTTTCCAAACTCTTATGGATGACCTGTATATTACTTACAATATTCTCTTATTTCGATTATTTGACTACATTTGTCTGTTTTATAATCATTTGGCATCATTTTATTCAGTGGCTTAGCTTAGCTAAAACCTTAGCTTCTGGGATTTTAGTCTAAACATGTTTTTTCAAAGTGTTCAAAGCTATATTTTATTTTAAATTACTTAATTTAAAAAAAAACTTATCCCACAAAGTATTACATTTCAATTTCAATTTCCTCGAAATCCAAATGTCATCCAACTGTGCCATTTTTAAGAACTGATAGTACTAGAAGTTAAATTGTAAGATTATTTTTAACTTATATTAAAATGTTTCCCATAATTTTTCATATTTTCGAAAATAGTGAGAAAATGAAAAACAGTAAACACAATCGGATGTCATTTTTTTCCAAAAACTTGTTAAAGCCAGTTATTGTTAGATTACTTAATTTTTACAAATAGTTTTTGACGAGTATAAAATATATTTCAATTTTAATTTCTCCAAATGTTTGATTTTATTTTAAATTAGTTAATTTAAAAAATATATATTATATATTATATTAATATAATATATATATATATATATATATATATATATATATATATATATATATATATATATATATATATATATATATATATATATTAAAAGTATGTTAAAAGTACAAAGTATTATGTTTCAATTTCAGGTTCTCCGAAAGCCAAAAAGTACAATACATTCAAGTATTTTCAAGTATCTTCCGGTATTATCTTTTATGGAAATATATTTTCATGCACCTACTCTATTTTAGAAAATATTTGTAAAGAACGTAGTAATTTCAAGAGTATTTATAATATTTGATTACAATGTAGATAATATCATAAAGTTATTCTAGTCAAGAGGTGTGCAATGATATTCCATGCTGAGAAATATTCGATAACAATATTTACTTAGGAATTCCTAAAACTCTGTAATTGTAAAATGTGATACCTGAAAATGTGATACCTGATCAAGTATCTGCCGATAAGAATTATAAATACCTATACTTATATCAGAACTTATAGTGATGTATGAATATATTGCTGTGAATATAAAAAATATAATTGTTTTCAGTATTATGGAATTATGCTTTCCAATTGAAAATAATGTACCGAGTGATCATTTAAATTTCAGCTCTAGTCCATCCAGTCTATCCAGCTTCCATGGATAACTAGAGCTGAAATATAAATGACCACTCCATATAAATAAATTTCGCAAAATCATTACATTTATATCATTTATTTATTACTTTTGTTTTCGAAAAATCGCTCTGAAACCTCAAAATATTCTATTTAAATGTCTCTTTTTGACATAAGTTTCAAATTTTTCAGGTCCTTTCCGTGGCAGCCATGACGTTAGAAAATATTTAAATTGAGTTTGAATTAGATATTTATTAACATATTAAAATTTAAATCTGAATTGTTTTAATTCATTTAGTTTAACAACTCCATTTTATTCTTACAGAAATCGAATGCTCTCTTTTTCGTATAATGAAGTAAAAATCAACTTAGGTACTGTAATATAATTTTTTTACTTTCAGGAAAGCCATGCATATATTTAAAACAAAATGGGAAAATTTGACATTAAACCTTATCGAAGTCATTATAATGCCATTGTTTTACATTGTTTTCAAATTTTCTTCCAGGACCATTGTGTTGAAAACAATGTCATACGTATAAAACAACTTTTAAAAGTTAACAAGCGACTTTGTGTCATAGTTTTAATATTTTTTTAGGACAAAGACCTGAAAAATTAGAAAACATTGTAAAAAATGGCGTTTTGGAGTGATTTTTGGAAAAAATAATGTATTTTTAGATGTTGTATGGATTGCATTGTATAATTTCAAAATTCAATAAGAGTTTGAATGTCATGTTTTGTCTTTAGAATTTCTTCCTGGAAGAAATGTTTGAAAACAATGCTAATGAAATGAAATTCAATGAAATGTAATGAAATGAAATTAAATGAAATGAAATGAAATTCAAAACAATGTTTGAAAACCAAGAGGCATTTAAACTCTACTTAAATTCCACTCTTGACATTGTTTTATTAAGAAATCTTCCAGGACAATGACCTGAAGAATTAGAAAACAACAATACATCAAGTTTAAATGTAACTTCTTACGTTAATTGTCATGTCTCTTTCCTTGAAGAAACCTTTAAAAATAATAGGGGCATTTAGATTCTATTTAAATGACACTTTTGACATTGTTTAAAATAAAAATCTTCCCGGACAACGACCTGAAAAATTAATGTAAAATGATGGCATTTAAATTAAATTTAATTAAAGAGTTGAAATTTCAGTTTTGACAAGATTTTGTAGTCATCGAAGTTTATTTTAATTAGCTATTTCATGTATTCTTTACTGGACCAAACTCTAATTAAATGACACCTTTTGACATTTTTTTAAATTAGTCGGATTTATCTTGAAAACAATGCGAACAAATTGAATTTTTTTACAATTTATTCAGTGTTTCATCATGGAAGTCTTAGAAATAGATTTACAGTAGTTATCACAGTTTATCCTTAAAATAAATATCTCTTTTGGACCTTCTTTTTAAATGTTTTCAAATTTTTCTTATGGGACAACGAGCCAAAAATGTCTAAACAATGTCATAAGGTGATATTTAAACTCTATTAAATGGTCAATTTGCTTTCAAAATTCTTATCCAGGAGTAAAACCGACATGATTTGAAAACAATGTCAAAAAATGACATGTAAATAAAGTATAAATGTCACATTTTGACATTATTTTAAAAGTTTTCATCATTTGTATCCAGAAAGTCGCCACGTTTTTTTTTTTAAATTAGCTGTTTCATGTATTCTTTAGTGACACAAAACTCCCTTTAAATGCCATTGGTTTATATTGTTTTCAATTTTTTCTTTCAAATGTAAAATTCCACTGTTTGACATTGTTTCATTGTTTTATCCTAAGAGTAGTCTAAATTTGTTTTAAATATCTATGCAATTTTTTGTATACTGAATTTAACTCTATTTAAACGCCACCTTTTGTTGTGTCTGTTTCTGGAAGAAACATTTGTAAACAACTTTTTGACACTTCCAGGACAATGATCTGAACAATTAGAAAACAACTACAAAAATGGTATGTCAATTGAGTTTAAATATCGCTGTTTGACATTATTTTTAAATGTTTCAAGTCTATTTCCTGGTAGGAACATTTGAAAACAATGCCAACAATAAGCGGTATTTAAAGATTATTTTGACACATTTCTTCCAGGACAACAACCTCAAAAATTAGAAAAACATGTCAAAAAATGGTATGCTAATAATAGAGTTTAAACATCACTTTCTGACACATTAATTTAAAATTTTCAGGTTTATTTCCTTGAAGAAACACTTTAAAAGAATGCCAACAAGATGCGGCATTTAAACTCTATTTAAATGTCACTTTTTGGCATTGGTTTTAAATAAATTCTTCCCAAATGACAATGACAATGACCCAAAAATTTAGAAAACAATGTTAAAAAATGGCACTTAACTAGAGCTTAAATGTCACTTCTGACATTGTTTTTAAATTTTACAGGTTTTTATCCAGGACGTTATAGAAATTTATATTAATTAATGTTATTTCAGAAACTGGAGTATATTTGATAATTTCAATTATACTATAAAATGTATCAATGTGCAAAAGTAAGCTTTGGCTAAAAATCGATATACAAAACTTCACAATTACGCCACAAACATATAACATGACATTTAAATGTGTTTAGATCCATTCTGATTAAGTAGGTTTGAAGAAGTGGTAAGCACTATCAGGTAATGAAGTTTCAGTCTTTAATTTATCAAATTTTAACATGGAAACTAGTCCATGTAAATTAAAGACTGAATCTTCATTACCTGATAGTGCTTACCACTTCTTCAAATATAATTGAACAATTTTACAATTTCTCAGGTCTTTCTTAGACGAAAAAATTGAAAACTGCCAAGAAATTTCATAAAGAACTAAGAACTAACATAAAGTACTATAATATGTATCTCTGTGGAAGGTAAACTTTGGTCAAAAATCGATATCTATGCAAAACTTCACAATTACAAAGCAAATATATAAATAGCATGCTTTACAATTTCTCAGGTGTTCCTTAGACGAAAAAATTGAAAACTGCCAAGAAATTAAACTTTATTTGAAGACAACTTCTTGACAAAATCTGCAACACTTGTACAAAATTGTATATATTTCAATTAGAATGCATTGCATACTAATGTCATTCTCGTATTATTTTCATATTGTGTCCACGATGCAAAGTATAAATTCGATAAAACTTGAAATAATACGATATAAAAAATACTAGGACACATTAATTAGTACAGATTTAATCAATACTGGTGGCAAACATAGTGTGTATGTTTGCGCATGTGTGTATGTAGTGTGTATGTGTGTACACGTAACTAAGTATACATATGTCTACACAAGAGAGTAGATTTGAAAATATTAATTAAAAGTTTTTGAAATGTTATTCTTCTTTGTTATATCAATAGAGAGTATTTGTAGATTATTACTCCTGGTGTACTAATATAGTAATGTATGAGCTATTATCTTTATCACATATACTACAATTCATTATAACAGCTGTTCTAAATGTAAACATATTTCATTAAACACAGATTTCTACATTAAATCATTTTCTAAGTAATAAGTGAAAACTTCGCAAGGTTTTATTAGGAATAATTATATTGGCATTTCTTGTGAAATTATGTAAATTCTCGTGAAGACAAAAAAAAATCACTTATGTAAATCATGATATTTAAATAGTATGGGTGAGTTATCATCATCATAATCATATCTACATAAACGTGAGTATTCATTGTTATTTGTACATTGATTTCCTTTAAATTTATTGATTTCTAAAATCTATAAATATATATTTTTCATATTATTGGAAAAATGTTAGCAAGATATTCGAAGTTACTGGTTTTCAATATTTACAAATTGCTACCAATTCCTTGTTAACTTTGAATGACTGAGTTTGAATGATAAATCGCACTACTTGTCGCGCGAATTCTATAATAGATGAAAAAATATATTGCGCAAGTTCAGCAAAATAATAAAAACATACATTTTGCTTGTTTTCCGATTTGTTTCAATTTATTAAAGAGTTTTGTTTAATAAAGAAATAAATTTATATTATAATATTTATAAATAATTTATAATATAAGATAAAATAGATTACGCAAGAAAATTCATCAAAATAATAAAGAAAAAAATTGCTTGATTTTCAATTTGTTTGAATTTATTCATTTATTTATTTATTTTTATTTTATTTATTTGAATTTGGTTGATTAAACATTAAATTTATAATGATAAAATTAGTAAAAATGAAAAATTAAATAAATAACTTTTTTTTAGATAAAATAGAGAGATAAAATATGTTACTAGATACGATATTACGATTATAAAAATAATAATACAAATAAAAAGAATTATTATAATTATTTATTTATACTAATTAATTTAAATATTTAGTTTGGAAATTTAAAATAAGTAAGTAACCACATGATGATTTCTTGCGGTGATAATAAATTTTGCTCAGTAAATGGTGGAACTGCAATGGCAATGTGAAGCAATAAAATCCTCTGGTTTATTTCGTATGTTTACAGCCAAGACCCACTGTTTGAATTCGATCAGTCACAAGAAGGGACGGACAAAAAAGCTGGCCAAAAGCAGAAACGTGCAGCTTCGCATTCCGGCAGCTGCAATAGACGTTGATGTTTCCTTGAAAAAAATTTAAGAAATGCCTTTGCCGGGCCTCCGCCGTAGTTCACTTACCCACACACCCACATTGTTCGCATTGTCGCATTATGTCGGAGGATAGGATTTGGCCATTGTCGCGCTACTTAGAAAAAATATTTTGAGTTGTTTGAATCTTAAGCTGGCCGTATGCTGTGCCCGGTGTTTTGGAAACGTTCATTGATACATTCTGGGGAAATTGAATGGAAAATAGCGCTGTATTTATTTTATACTTATTTTATGTATAATGTATGCGAATACGAAACATGGACACTATTTCTTACGTAATGGAGGATAATTTCAAAATCTTGTTTCAAGTTATCAATAATAAAATCTGAAAATAAACCTTATATACATATTTATTGTATTAAGGAATACTATTAAAAAAATTACGAATTGTATTTTGTCCATATCATATATTTTTTTATAGCTGCTGTAGCTAAAGCTAGCTATAACTATAGCTATCTGCTATAGTTATGTGTGTGAATATAACTTTGTGTGAATAAAAGATAAAAGCTTTAAACAATTGAATAAAAATTTTAAATTGAGTACAAGGGTACAAAGTGTACAAGTGTACAAGAGTACAAAGTATAATATTTAGATTTGAAATGGCTTTAAACAAAATGTAAGTAAGAAACACTATCAATTGAACTGAAATGAATATTGAATTGAATAATTGAAGAAATATTTTAAACTGAGTACAAGTGTACAAGAGTACAAAGTATAAAATTTAGATTTGAAACGGTATTAAACAAAATGTAGGTAAGAAATGCCATCATTTTAATTTAAAAAAAAACTAATAATATTAGGTTAATTAGTTTATGAACGTTTTGTAACTTCAGGAAATCAAATATTCAATTTAAAATTACAATAAGTGAAAAAAAGTATATCTTTAGAGGTTTATTTAAAAATGTATTTCAATTGAAATGATTTATTGTTTCTTTTTCAATTATTTACCTCCGAACTTTGCCTCTGCTTAGATTTTTTGCTCTCCAGCATATATTTGAGTACTTTGCATATTTTGTATCAAAGCTGATCCATGGAAAATTGGAGTCATTATGAATAAACTAATGGCCGGAATTTTTAGTCAATGCAGCTGCAGATTAACAAGAATTATGAGATAAGTCAATGGCATTTTGTTTGCAGTTCTTAACGACTGTCTACATGCCAATCAGTCGGTGAGCCATTCGGTAATCCTCTGCACCTGGAAATTGAGCCCCGGCAAATATTGCACTCCATTAGGAGTACCCCATTAAACAGCCTGGTGCAGGGTTGATATTTCTGAGAATTCTGATCAATGAATGGATCCGAAATATTTCCAAGACGTTTACCACCCACATTAAGAAACGCCGATATCAACCATACAAGCTATGTAGTATGTGCAACAATTTTACAGTTTTTAGATTGTCTGCAGCGACTTTTTTTTAATAATATAGGTACATATAATTATTTTTATTTTTTTGTAAAATATATTATTTTATTTTAAAAATTGTAATTCTATAAACATTCTGAACATCTCGATTCATATGCCTCAAATGTCAAAGTTGTCAGTTGTTTGAAGTAAAAGGTATGTACAAAAATATTTAAATAAAGATTTATATGTTTAGATAAAGAAGAAGAATTTGTTGTTTTTATTTTAAAAATTTTTTGCAATGATTTTTCAAAACAAAATTGTAGGCACATTTTTTTTTTAATTTTAATTTCAAAAACGTAGGTCAGAAATGTAAATATTAGTAAAATTAAATTTTTATTTACTTATACATGTCTCAATTTAGAACTTTCTTTAATAATGTGTTATATCGTCGCTTTTGATGTTGATTTATCGTATCTAACAAACTATCAACTTCGCACGCTACTGAATATAATTAATATATTGTATTAAATAATTATATTATACAGTATTATACCACCTCTCTGGAGCCTCTATTATTATTTTTAGATAAAAAACTTTTAAGCAAAAGTTTGATGGCTAATTATTTGCCTCAATTTGACGGATTCAATTTTTTTTGTGGCGTGCCACGTTTTGAAAATAACATCATCGATACATTTTTTAAATGGTAAATCTAATTTTCTATATTAACAAATTTGATTGCATTTGTTTTTCTCTTCACGAATATCAAAAAATAACAAAAATATCTAATAAATTCGAGTGTAATGCCTGATGACAGAAATGCAAAAATTAAGACTGCTTTGGAAAACAAATGATACAAGTTAAAAAATACGATTTACTAATGTCAGCTTCTGTTTCCAAAATAAGGTTGTAAATTAAACTGTATTAAAAATAGTGTCTATAATTATGGTCCGATCCCAGAAATTAAACACATATTGTTGTCCATAGTTAATGAATAACAATGTGAGCATCTTTTGTGATGAACTAGTAATGTTAAATTTGGTTTGTAATGGTTTTAATAAAGTAGTTCATTTCTGTTTGTGTTAAAAATATGACCTTTTTTTCTTATACATTTTTGTTCCAATATCGATCAATCTTTGTTTATCATCAAAATTTCGATGGGTTTTGTTTCTGTTAAACGTACCATAATTATTGAGAAACACTTGCCAATACAGTTTAATTTACAACTTTATTTTGGAAACAGAAAGTGACATTAGTAAATCGTATTCGTTTAACTTGTTTCATTTGTTTTCCAAGGAAGACTTTGATATTTCACAATTTTGTCTTCGGGCATTAAACGCGATTTTCATAGAAATTTTTGTTATGCAACCTCTTGGTATTTTTAGATAGTCGTGAAGAGAAAAACAAATGCTATTAAATTTGATTATTGAAAAAATAAATTACCATTTCAAAAAGGTATCGTTGATGTCATTTTCAAAAAGTGACAAGTCAAAAAAAAGGAATCCGTCAAATTGTGGCAAATTTGATGCCATCAAACTTTTGTTAAAAACATTTTTTTCTAAAAATAATAATAAAGGCCCTGTATATTATTATTAAATCAAAACACATCAGACGAACATATCAAGGCGAGAATCTGTATTAATTTTTTATTGTGTCACAATATACTTCTTTAGATTATTACTGTTAGGCCACGTTAGGTTAAGTTAGGTCGTTATGTTTCAAAATATTACTATTAGGTTAGAAAAATACTCTAAAATCCAAAAATCTATATTTTACTTCATACGACGTTATACTTAAAAAAAACGATATTGTGGATCATTTCAGTTTACTTCCAGTGGAAATTTATAATGCAAGTGATTCTAATTTGGAAGTTGCTCTAATGTAAATATATAATTGCTAGCATGCTACTGTTGGAGCCAAGCAAGAAAAGTTGGAATTGTCATTAACAACATTTTCCAAAAAAAGGTGTATTTCTGATTGTGAGTTATTAAAAAAGCCTAGGTGCGACAACAAAGAGAGCCCAAAATAATATTTTCTTCTTGATTACTTGCCGCTTCAAATTTTGTTATTTTCTCTATATAGAACTTCTCAATTTACGATAATTAGTTAACAAACGTTTTAAAAATTAACAAAATCAATTTCAAATTTCAATAAGCGCAAAAATAATAAAACTGCAATTGTGAAGAAACCTAAAAGACAATAAATAGTTTTTGTTTAAAAGGATAATGGGGCTAGAAAAAATCCCAATCTAAAAAGGGATATTTGCACAAATTTTTGAAAATTTCACAAAAACCACATTTTTTCCAGATACTTACTTATAATGGTGCTTCCCAAAATATGGTAAAATAGAAATATTTTGGTACAAATATGCAAATTTATGCTGCAGAAAAAAATTTAAGGCGGCAAAGAGTTATTTTCTGCAACATAACTTTGCATACTTTTGTATCAAAATATTTGTATTTTATCATATTTTGGGTATCGTCATTATAACTAAGTATAGGTACGGCAAAAATGTGGCTTTTGTCAAATTTTTAATTTTTTTATAGAAATATCCGTTTTGAGGTCTTCGTGTCTTTTTCAAAATACATGTGTCATAAAATTCATTTGGTCCACTAAACATGAGTGCAGTTAGGATTCTATCATAATAATAATAATAATAATCCCTACTACTCTTCCACCTATAGCGTAATTGGTTACTGTTATTATTTGACGGACAATTATGATCCAATTATATTATATTAATTATATTATACATGTTGCAAATCTCTATTCATATGACTTAGATGTTATAGTTGTCAGTTTTTTGAGGTATTATTTACAGGATATGTCATATAACGTTTAGATGTGTCTGTTTTATGACACATCTATTGACTTTTAATGACATAAAATCAATGTTGTCCGCCAGAAAACATTAGTGCATTTTCGACAATTGCCATATATTCTAGACACTACTCATCTTACTGCGATGTTATAGTTGTCAGTCAATTGAGGTAAATTATATGGTAAGTATCACATGAATATTAGATGTGTCTGTTTTTGTAATTAAAACCATTTTGTCTGCCAGAAAACATCACTGCATTTTCGATATTGGCATAGATATAATCATTCCCTCAATTGTACCAATTGTCAGTGTCAATCAATATTAATAGCTATTTATGGTCTCAGTGAATAAAATTGCTTTATTCACATGTATCATACAAGATTTTTTACAATTCGTTATCAGAATTGAAGAATTTGCCTGAAGTGTCACATCTTCAGGTGACAACAGAAATTTCAAAGATAGTGCGAATTTACGGATTTTTTACTTTATTGAGGTTGTCAATGGTTATTGTGAATAAAGTAATGTAATGTAATATGGTAATAAGTAAATGTAAACATTTTATTCGCCCATCCGATTAAAGTGTGGTGTTAATGATGAGATGATGAGTAAAGTAATGTAATATAGTAATAAGTAAAAGTAAACCTTTTATTCACCCATCCGATTAAAGTTTTAATGATGAGATTCAATATACATAAAGAGCATTTTAATAATGCGAATTGATTTTACAAACGAATGAAAATATTCCTAAAATAAAAAAAATCATATCAATAAGGCTGATATTTATTATTGATTCGATATTAGCATAGATATAATCATTCCCTCAATTCTACCAATTGTTAGTGTCAATCAGTGTTAAATTAATTTTACAAACGAATGAAAATATTCCATAATTTAAAAAAAAAATCAATAAGGATGATATTTAATGCTGATGATTGATGTAGGCTGAGAGCATTATTATAGCGTAATATGAAAATGTGTACACTTTAATTGAATTTTCTGGAAGTGTTCTACAATTTCCCATACTTTCGCGAAATTTGAGAATTTTTATTAATTCTTTCGGGTTTAATACGAAAATTTCAAAAATCCTGCAGATCTGTCTTCACTTTTTTTTTTCTTTCTTTTTTTTTTTTTTGTCTAAATTCTGTGAAAGAAATGTTGGTGTATTTTGCATGCGGGTGTCCCACGCAAATGGACCATTAAAAGTTTATAGGGCTCCCGATAAAATAAAAAATTAAAAAAATTATCCAAACCTGGCTGATTCTATTCTCCTCAGGTGAAATATTTTCAACTTCTATCACTTCTGGTTCTACCGGAATTAGCCACCAACTTTTGTTTTTATAAATGGAACATCCTATATATTATTATGTTTCTGCTTTCCCCTATTAATATGAAACATATTTTGTAAACATGTGGGTCTATTTATGATTTATGATACTTTCTGAGATAAAAAATTAAATTCTAAGATTTTGACCTTAAAAAGACGTTATGAAAAATGGCTTCAATTTCTCTTACAAATAAGATATGAACAGAAAAAGTATCTCGAATTATACCTGAAAGGTATGTCTGATATATTTCGCAGCTGAAAGTTTTGCAATTGCCACTTAACGCGTATTTCATTTTTTTTTTAAATGGAATGAGGCTAATATGATAAGCCGCCTTTTGAGGCTAGTTTGATAATAATCTAATGTGATTAACGTTGTGTTACTTGTTGGCTAATAATCAACTATATTAACACATTTAAAGTGAACTTTCAAAAGTGAAATTTCTTTGTTAACATCGATTATCATAGTGTCGGACATATTTCGCAAATTATGGTGCATGTGTAAATAGCATAGGCGAAATTATTACACGATGCAGAAATTTTCGAAATATTTCAGACTACTTCGTTTGGGAATAGGGTTGTATAATACTTTTTTGCAGCAAATTATCATGCCAATTGCTCTATGAGATAAAAAGCATGTCATTCCATTTAAGATAATTGATATACTCTTATTTGAAGTGGACACTTGAACTAATGTCATTTTTGAATGACTAATTATCAAAATTTTCAGTTGCATCATGTATCAGTCATAAGCTACCTTTCAGGTACAATTCAAGATACATTTTTCGTTTAAATCTTACTTGTAAGAGATATTGAAGCCATTGTTCATAGTCTTTTTGAGGTCAAAATTTTGGAATTTAATTTTTATCTCACAAAGTATAAAAGATAGGTATTCACACATCTCTACAAAATATGTTCAGATATTCAGATTAAACGGGAAAGCCATAAACATAATAGTATATAGCATGTTCTATTTAAAAACACAAAAGTTGATGGCTACTTCGGAAGTGATAGAAGGTTGAAAGTACTGACCTGAGGAGAACGGAATCAGCCATGTTTGGATGAATTTTGTCAAATTTTTATTTTATCGGGAACCCCAAAAACGTTTAATGGTCCATGAGCGTGGGACACCCTGTATAATGGTTGTGCCTTTGCCATTTTTTAATTTTATTCGATTTTTTGTACGATATGTCCAAGAAAAGTTGTTCATTATCTTAACTGAAGTATTGAAAATGCGGCAGCTCAAGTGCGGATCGCCTGTGAAAACATCTAGAGCCGTCCCTGATCCAGTTGGCACTTCCAACGTGAAAATAGGAAGTGATTTGTCTCCATTGCCCTCTCGAACAACAATAACATCACGCAGAGCGTGCGGCCGCTGTTATAACTCATTCCTCCGCGAGAGATGTTTGAATAGAAAAAGTGTGTTCTGTTTATAATCTCTCATTGTTATGGTAATTTTGATTAGGCGAGATGAATGAATGAGTCGTTATTAAGTTGCAGCTGGGAGGTCTAAAGGTCGCGGGAGCTACAGGTCGCGCAGATATGGGCCCTGGCGCCGATTTTCAAACAGAGCGTAACGATAAAAACATTTATAACGCGTCTATTTGCCAATCTCCGGCGATTGTTGCTTATGCATGTCTGCGTTAATCGCCTTCTCATCGATCGTCGGTGATCGTCCGAGGATTGTAAACAAAAGTCAGATTACACTCATATTGTATCAGCCGAAAATATTCGGGCGGTTTTCGCTTCAAGAAATTGGAATAGCGTACGAAGAAATCATCGAAATTGTAGAGCATTAAAAAATTCTTAGGGTATAACAGTAAAAATATGGAAATTCTATGGTACCTTATACGTTGTCAGAAATCAAATGTGAATATGCATCATTCCATGTCAACTTGACCTGTGTTCCCCGCTCGACCACCTTCAATTTTGATGAAAATTAATATGTGTGTATATGTATGTTTGAAAGGAACTTCTGTAAAGTTTTAGCCCCAGATATCATATATCTGAGGTCTGCCATTTTTCACAGTTTCACGTGTTTCCACTGCTCATCTAGATTAGCTATACAGCTGAAATTCAACGTCTTAGATCACCTTTTGCTGATGAATACGAAAAAAATAGTAGTAACACTGAGAAAGCAATACACCAATCACAATTTAATCTTGAAATGGCCTTAAAATTATATTGCGCGATGTTTTTGGCTTACTTTGGCAGCATGTAACTCAAAGGCGGAAACAGTTGGTAAGTGGTTCCTTTACTGATTTACTAACCAACTTAGGACATTGGATTGCTGGAATATCAGACCAATAGCTCACATTCCTGTGGAAATATTAGCCCTCAAACATGGTGTTAAAAGCGTAAAAGGCAAATTTTACTTATTTATAAAGCCAAATATCTAAAAAGAGTCCCCTCGAATTCTATTTATTTTAGTACCAATGGAAAGAGTATATTTTTTTCTACTGGAATCATATTTTTACTTATTGGGACCTTTTAGGTTAAGGCAAGAAAAATGTCTTTAAGCATGGTGCTTTTCATTCTGTGCAATGAACATTAATTCTGTTAATTAAACGCTTGGTTTAGTCCATGGTTCATGTTAACGCATGAAAAATGTCGTCTTTTAAGTATTTAACACCTTGTTTGTGGGCAGATATTTCCACAAGAATGTAAGCCATTGGCCTGATATTCCAGAAATTTATTGTCATATAGTTGGTTAGTGAATCAGTAAAAGAACCACTTATACTCTGTTCAATTTTAATTTTTAACCAAGTTGGCGCTGTTAGGGTGACAGTCACTAGACTTGAAAAAATAGGTAATATTTTAAAAAAGAGGTTATATTTTATATAGACAGAATCTATTATTATTATTTTTATTATATTATATTATACAATTATATATTATATTATATTAATTATTATACAGGGTCCTGCAACAGTGCGTCGTAGTTTCCTAGCGCGTTTCTCGTGAGATAGAAAAAAATGTGCAAATCGTGCAAAAAGTTATTGGCTTAAAAATCTTTGTCGTAAAATTATTTTCAAACATACAGGGTGTCCCAATTTTGCGGAATAACAAAAACAAACATTTGAACATAAACACAATATGGAACCCCCTGTATTTATTCAAGTTTTCGACTGACATTTTTCAACCTCTACAATGTTGTCTATTTAGTTTTGGATTATGTTACAGTGTTGCCAATTTACAATTTTTTTCTTCTAATATCATGCATAAGTAAGCTCAACTTTAAAATATCGTTGCGACCTAGCTTTTTGAAGGTAAGAATAAGTTTTAGCGATGTTCTCAGTGTGGTTAATAATCAACATTTTGGTAGTGAGCAATTTGAATTTAGTAATATAAGGTGTTCAGAAAATAATGCCAAACTTTACAAATTTCAAAACGGTAGAACCCATTTTTTTTAATGGAATGCCCCCTATTTTATGTTATTATTCGATAGGTCTTTTTCTTATCTTCAATTTGATGGGGCATATCTTATGTCTGAACCCCATAGTTGTTGAGATATTCAATATTTTTCACAAAAGTAACCATTTAATTACATTTATGTGCCCTGAAATAGGTCATGCTGAGACAAAACAATTGTAAAAATGTAAGTAAGAATCAATGTGACATAAAGCAAAATCGTAAAATAGTAGATAGTAGATAGTACTTTAGTAATACGATTAATTATTTTATTCCAAAACCATGAAAGATAACAAAATTATTAATACAAAAGAGAAACGATACTACAGTAATGTTCAAAATGTTTTTGTTCATCTCACATTGATTCTTACATACATGTTGACACTTGTTTTGTCTCAGCATGACCTACTTCAGTGCATAGAAATGTAATTAAATGGTTACTTTTGTGAAAAATATTGAATATCTCAACAACTATGGGGTTCAGACATAAGATATGCCCCATCAAATTGAAGAGAAGAAAAATACCTATGGAATAATGACATAAAATAGGGGGCATTCAATTTAAACAAAAATGGGTCATATAGCTTTGAAATTTGAAAAGTTTTGCTTTTTTTTCTAGACACCCTGTATTATTAAATTGAAAATTTTCATTACAAAGAGGTCGCTTATCTTAAAAACATGAGGTCGCTACGAATTTTTAAAGTTGAGCTTGTTTATACATGATCTTTGGAGAAAAAAATTGTAAATTGGTTACACTGTAACATATTCCAAAACTAAATATACAACATTGTAGAGGTTAAAAAATTTCATCAGAAAACTTGAACAAATACAGGGTGTTCCATTAAAAAAATTGTTTGTTTCTGTTATTCCGAAAAATTGGGGCACCCTGTATATTTGAAAATAATTTTACGCCACAAAGAGTTTTAAACCAATAACTTTTGTACGATTCATTTTTTTCTATCTCTCACGGGAAAGGCGCTAGGAAAACCCGACGCACTGTGGCAGGACCCTGTATAATTAATATAATTAAAAAAACAGCACACTTGAATGATTGAAGCAATAATTTAATTATTTTAATATATGAATTAGGCAACGTTGTAAAGAAATCTGACATTTAATAATTTTTTCACTGTCAGATCATTTCTGTTGGTGTGAAACTTTATGAAATGAAACCACAGCCTTCTTAGTTAAAAATAAAAATGGAACAGAGTTTCCCAACTGTTGCCATTTTTGAGTTACATGCTGCCAAAGTATGGCAAACACAAGTATGCTTTCTGAGTGTTGGTACAATTTTTTGTTTCGTATACATCAGCAAAAGTTTATCAAAGGAGTTGAAATTCAGCTTCATAGCTAATCTAGATGAGCAGTGGGAACACGTGAAACTGTGACAAATTCTCGAGTGCTTCGAGTTTGGTGTGACCTCCACCTTCGAGTGACCTCCACGGGAAAAGCTGCAGTTACTCAGATATTTGATATCTAGAGCTAAAACTTCACACAAGTTCCTTTCAAATATACATATACATACATCCATATGTATTTTCATCAACATTGGAGATGGTCGAGCGGGGAATATTTTCAAAACCGGTCCACTTGACATGGAATGACCCCATTACTTCTTCAGAAACACATTTGAAAGAAAAACAACCAATTCATAGATACCACTGCATAAAAAGTATGCTTTCTATAATATTGAGACCCTATTTTCGTATGCTTCTTTGTTGTTTCCATTAGGTCTTATTATTTCTCCTAAATACTTTAATTTCTGGACCCTTCCAATTTCTCCGTACTTTGTTTTAATTTTTTTCTGAATCGACTTTTTTTCGGTAGTGAAATATTTTGTCTTTTCAAAACATATCTGTAGACCAATTTTTTTCGCGATTTCGATGAGAATTTCTATTTTCACCTTGGCTTCCTCCTCCGAGTTTGCGAAAATTACTATATCGTCCGCAAAGGCTAGACAGTCAGTCCCTGTAAGAGGTTTTCCAATGTATTTATCATTGGTCAGCTTTATGTCTCGGATTTTTTTCTCCCCTATCTTCCTTCTCCATTCTCTTATTACTTTTTCTAGCGCATAGTTGAACAACAGTGGCGAGATTCCGTCTCCTTGCCTTACTCCCGTTTTAATTTTGATTAGTCTCGATAACAGTCCCTTAAATTTTACTTTGACGTATGTGTCGGTAAGGGTTGCGTCTATTAGTTTAAGTATTTGTCTAATCCCATATCTCTTAGTACCTTGAATAGCGCATTTCTATCAATTGAGTCATCGGCCTTTTTTAAGTCTACGAACATTGTTAGCAATTTTTTTCCGTTTGATGTGTAGTGTTTTTGTATCATTTTGAGAGACATTATTTGTTCAATGCATGATCATCCTTTTCTAAAACCACCTTGATATTCCCCGATTTGGCCATCTAGTTGGGCTTCAGCTCTTTTTAATATTGTTTTGGATAATATCTTACACAACACTTGTATTAGTGAGATTCCTCGGTAGCTATTAAAGTCCTTTTTTGTCTCCTTTTTTGTGTATTGGTTGAATTATGGCTTCTTTCCACTCTCCTGGGATCTCTTCGTCCACCAAAATCTTCTGAATCATGTTACAGATGTTTTCCACCATCTTCGGGCTGCATGTTTTTAGCTTCTCCGCTGTGATGGAGTCTTCCCCTGGTGCTTTGTTGTTTTTTAGGTTTGCAATTGTTTAAATTGAAACTATGTGTGGATACTACTTGGTGAAACATTAAGAATAGTAGTTAACAAGTCTATTCTAGGTGCAATTTTATCAAATAATAAAAGTAAAGTGGATCCTCTACAAAAAAGTGGCATTTACAAACTTAAGTGCGCGGATTGTGGCGCATTCTATGTCGGCCAAACAGGAAGGAATTTCATAACACGAATGAAAGAGCATCGGAGAGCAATTCTACAAAACAAGGAGGACACGGGATTAGCGCAGCATTGCATTGAGAATAATCATTTCTTCAGAAATGACAGCCTGGAGGTAATGCACACCGAACACAAAGGGAGACGGCTAGATTTACTCGAAATCCTAGAAA
The DNA here is from genome assembly GCA_951805005.1 of Othius punctulatus. Classification (NCBI taxonomy): domain Eukaryota; kingdom Metazoa; phylum Arthropoda; class Insecta; order Coleoptera; family Staphylinidae; genus Othius; species Othius punctulatus. The sequence goes on from OX638138.1 coordinate 94,292,510, forward strand.
TTCGAAAAGCGGTCACTAATGGGGATAACATTGTGAATGAACAATTAATCTTTGATAATACGCCTTTGTTATGCGGCATCCGTTCAGAAAAACCAAGACCGTAATTCATTTATTGCCATGTTGTAAAAATTTTTCTAGCTTAGTATATATAGCACATTTGTTAAATTTTAATTTTGGTATCTCTGTACTCTTGATAATGGTCGGGAGGCCGAAACAATTGTAGAGGTTTATTCTATCAATACAGTGAAACTTTAACCAAGTGTTTGATTTAACCTAGCAATTGTTTGTTTGATTTCATTTATAACTGGTGGCTTAGAGTCAACACCTGTTTTGGTTGTTATCCAGCTTGGTGGGAAGCTTTCAGCTGCTTCGCAGTTGAGTATTTCCAAGAAGTGTTTTGCTAGAAGCTCGCAATTTTCTATTAACTGCTATTTTGCCGTCCGGTTTCCGAAAACATATGTTCGGTGTCTGGTATTTTTGGATTGCGTCCTCAAATGTGCTGTAGTAGTCTCTGGTTTTATTTATCCTAAAGTTTTCTTCTATCCTCCCTGTAGTGTCTTTGTCATAATTTCTTTTGGTTCTTCTAATTATTTTACTCGTGTTTTTCTTGGTTTCTCGGAAGTTTTCATAGTCTATATCTAGTTTCGTCTTTTGCCATGTCCTCCAGTGTTTGGCCCTTTGTTCAATTGCTCTTTCACAGTCTAAGCTCCACCACTGGTGTCTTTGGTATTTTTACGGTGTGCCACCTCCTTTGCTCTTTCTACAATTGGGCTCTTTATGTTTTCCCAATTTTTTGTTTCTACATTCGTCATTTCTTGATATTTTTCCTTGTTGGTTTCTAGAAGTTCGATGTCTACTCTGAATGTTCTGTTATGATTTCTTTCTGTTTTGTGCTTGTTACGAACTAGTTTGATTTTTATTCTGGTCAGATAGAGGTCCGAGTCTATGTTTGCCGATGTTATAATTTTGATATTTTGTATTTCTCTTGTCTGCGATTTTGTTATTGCGACATGATCTATTTGGAACTCGCCCATTTTATTCCCCGGAGATTACCATTTTCTTCTTCGGTTGTCCTTTGAAATGCGTGCTCATGATTTGGAGTCCGAAGTTTTTGCATATATCTATTAGTCTCTTCCCGTTTTGGTTGGTATTTTTGTACACTGGGTGTTTGCCCACTACTTCTCTGTAATACCTCTCTTTAACTATTTGAGCATTGAAATCCCATAACAGAATTATGGTTTCGCCCTCTTTGATTTTGATCAGTTCGTCTTCTTGATGGTCCCATTCGATTCTTACTTTTTCTGGATTGGTTTTGTTGTCTTTATTTGTTGGTGCATGGAAGTTTATTATCGTGTATTTTTTATTAGCACACTTGAGTTTTAACATTGCCAGTCTTGAGGTTCTTGATTCGAAATCTATTACGGAGTTTAATATTTTATGGTTTTCCAGGAAGCCTGTTCCTAGACAAGGTATGTTTTTTGCTACCCTTTGCCCTACTTTCCCTTTTAGTATTCTGTACCCATCCGTGTCAAAAGCTTCTTCGTCTATATATCTGGTTTCTTGCACTGCTAAAATCATTATATTCTGCTCTGTTAGTGTTTCAGTTAATTGTTTTGTTTTCCCTGCTTTTAGCATGAAGTTGATATTTAATGTTCCAAAATACGTTGTTTGCATAGGTTTTAGTTGCCTGTTAATTAATCGTATTACTTGTTGTTGTTATTGTGTTTGTTTTGTAAGATTGGCACTTACGTCCAATCTGCGCGTTACAACTCTGGTTATTAGCCAGAGAGGGCTTCTTTCCTTTTTTATTTTCATCCCCTTAATGCTCCTAATTCTCGTTTCCGTGTCTTTTGCAAGTGTCGTCTTCTTATTATCCTAGCCCGTATCCGTTGTTAGTTTCTTACCTTTATATCGTCCCACTCATTGACTTTGACATTTACTATAATCTACTTATAGTCCACTGTTGCTCTATTTCCTTTTCGTCTTTCATCTTTTGCCATGTCCCTTAATTTCTTCTTGGTTTCCCTTTCTGTTGGTGTTAGATCATTTTCGATAAAGATATTTTCCCCCTTTAGATTCCTTTTATTTGGCGTTATCTTCTGTTTTTGCTCCCAGTTTTTATAGCTGCGTGTATTATTTTTCCTTCGGGTTTGGGTCCTAGTACAAAGGCTTCCGTTATCGTAGCTTCTACTCCTACTATTACTATTACTATTACTATTACCATTACCATATCTGTACCAGACATTTGTAGTTCACACAGATGCATAAGCAGACATTTGCAAGTCTCAGCTTCAAAATTATGCATGTCATATTTTAAACAAAATATATTTTTTAGTAATAATCAGACATTTCTGACTAAAGCACTTTCTTTTTTAAAATAATAAACATACATTTTCTACCAAAACGCAAGTTGATTGGTTAGCTTTTAATGCCTAGGTAGTTATGTATTTCGTTTTACTCAAAACTAGTTATGTCCCAAATGTCTGCTTTTGCATATACAGGGTGAGTCAATAGGACGGGCAGGCTCGATTACACCTACACCGTTAATGATACCGAAATGACCCAAAATACACTGGAAACGGGATGCCAAAGTGCAGTTTGTAAAATTATTTTGTTATATACAGGGTGTTCCATGTTTGCAGGGCAGCCCTCGACCTAGTTTTTTTTAAATGTCACCCCCTGTTTAAATTTACATATTTGAATTTGCCATTTGTTGGGCTTTATAAATCCGTTTAGTTTTTGCAATTCGCTTTAACCGTTCAGAAGTTGTTCACAGTTTTCTAAAAATTAATGCGTTTGCAGGCACTTATTAAAAAATCGCAGGGCACTTAGTTTGTGGGATATCAAGTTGGGACTTTAACTGAACGTAAACAACTGACCGAGGTATCTTCTGGCGGCAAGACTGCCTATTTGCATTGTGGCATCACCTTGCTATGACACATTAATTTTGGTAAACTTTGAAGTGCCATAACTTGATTTTTTTAAATGGCACACCCTACATTTTAGTACTTAGTCCTATTCAGGGTCTCAGTTTACAACTTTTTTTTCCCTTAAATTTTTTCTTAAAAGTTGATAGTTGAGAGATAATTCTGATTTTCTTAAAAATTCACACAGATCTCAGAAACTTAGCGGGCCACGAAAATCACTTAATTCTGTCTTGCCAACGTCAAAGTGACATTTATTGTACGATACGTTTTATTTTTCTTAGCGCATTTTCTTAATGGATTTTTCTCATAATGAAATAGTTGATTGCAAACCGTTGCTGGTGACCAGATTCTATTGAGGCATAACAAATCAATAGCAAAAACATTTGAAATTAGCTATTTCATCATGGGAACATTTCATGTTCACGACAAAAATTACAACGTGTCGTACAATAAATGTCACTTTGACGTTCACATGACAGAAACAATTGATATTCAATGCACGTTAAATTTATATCGATGAGATCTGGGTTCATTTTTCAGAAAATCCAAATTATTTCTCAAACTATGAACCTTTTAAGATAAAATATAAGGGGCAAAACAGATGTAAAATAAGATGCTCTATAGGACTAAGTAATGAAATATAGGGTGTGCCATTTGAAAAAATCAAGTTATGGCCCTTCAAAGTTTACCAAAATTAATGTCCCACAGCAAGTTGATGCCACAATGCAACTCAACGATCTTGCCGCCAGAAGATACCCCAGACAGATGTTTAGAATCCGATAAAGTCCCAACCCGATATCCTAGAAAATAAGTGCCCTGCGATTTTTTTAAAGTGCCTGTAATTGCATTAAATTTTAGAAAAACATAAACAACTTCTGCGCGGTTAAAGTGAATTGCAAAAATTAAACGGATTTATAAAGCCCAAAAAAAGGGCAAATTCAAATATGTAAATTTATACAGGGGGTGCCATTTAAAAAAACTAGGTCCAAGGCTACCCTGCAAATATGGAACACCCTGTATATGGCAAAATAATTTTACAAACTGCACTATGGCCACTAGTTTGAAGTGACGTTTGGTTCAATTCGATATCATTAACGGTGTAGGTGTAATGGAGCCTGCCCGTCCTATTGACTCACCCTGTATATACTTCATTTGAAAAAACGACCCAATTTGTTTATGGCCCATGTGAGGTTTTCCACATTCTCCTCATGGCCCTTGCTTTGGGGTGCGCCTTTATTATTTACAAATCGCGCAGGCGTCCAGTCGACATAGAATTTAGGTACTAAACATTTATAATTGTTATTTAAGTAACAATTACCTAGCTTAACCGTGTTTGTTGCTATTAAGTGCTAGTTGTTTAAATTTCAGCTGCTGGTGCAGCAATAAACCGCAGTTTTATCTTGTTGCGCATTTTAGCATCTATATACGATTAATTTTATTATGATTCGTCTCGCATGCTTATAGCGACGTAACTAAAGTTATCCAATAAAAAGCTTCGCTATTACAACAAATATGGGTAGTTTTATTACGGTTTTATTGTTTACACGCCAAGGTAGACTTTTCTTAACAAATGTTTAATATTTTATTTTATGTGCACATTAAATAAACATAAGTCGCGACAGACTACACAAGGCACTCCATATCATTTATAACCTCTAATAAAGTTCGTATATCAATTACAAAATGATATATGCCTCGCAGACGGGGTGGTATGCGCAATGTAAACAGCGGCTGAGCCTGACACCTTATCACCACACTTCGGGTCTGCGCTTTGTTTAGTAATTCGTTCACGCCTGTTGCTCATACAAGGAGGGATACGCTATATGCATGCACGTGAACTGTCGCTTAGCAGTTGCATTTTTCGGAAATTACGAATATAAAAATAGCATGTAATAATAAATTCGCATCATATGCATATTTCATATTTCAGGCGCCAGTTTACTCAATATCGAAAGCACATAAAGCGCAGAATAAATCCGAGATTGTTGACTTTAATCTCACATCTAGAAGTGTTTATTTGAGCAGAAGTGCGTTTAACTCGATCTAAAGTGTGGAGGCTTCAAGGAATTTTATAATGCGCTTTGGGAGGACGCAGGTGTTTAATGAAGGTTTTGGAAAACGCCTCGCCATGCCTTCGTACTCAACCCGGATGGCTGTTTGCTTAATTTGCGTTTGTTTGTGCAGTCGACACAATAAGTCGATTGCGCGCCGACTGGAGATAACGCACGTGCGAATAATCGCAGAAGTGCGCTCGCACTCGCAGAGATCCGAATCGACCGAAACCAGGTTTAGTGGGATTATTGTTTGTCGACTGATTTTAGAACGCGATATCCTCTCAAGTGGGGCGGATTCGCCGGTGCGTTTGACTCGTCTCAGTGTGGCAATTAGGGGCCCAGGTATAGACCGCGGCGATTTCACACGAAAAAACGCCGAACAAAATTGGCAGATGAGGGAATAAGATTGATGAGGTGATTTTTTTGTTGCGAGGCATAACTGTGTTCAAATTAATGTTTACCATCCTTGTAGAGAACGGGGGTTGATGCATTATTCGTCGAAAGGGATATGACTGTTAACAAAATATCTACAAATGCAACAATAATAAATGGCCGCACCACTTGGCAAATAAAAACAAAACAGAATACTGAATGCCATTACATGCCAGTTATGATCGATTCGATCTTCACAGCAAGTACAGACCGGACAAATAAGTTCCGAAAAAGTAAAAAAATTGGCACATACCATAGTCTATGAATACCTAGTAATTTTGTTGGTAGTGCTTCGGAAATAACTGAATTCCCCAATGGAACTGGTCAATTTTTTTTAGGTTAAGTTGTTTTCGATTTGAAGTTATATTTTTTAAATAAAATTTTGCCCCATGTAAAGTTTAAATTATTATAGTTGCAGTTGTATAATTTTTGGCATTTTGATTAATGTTTTGATAGAAGTGAAAATTATTTCTGGGTTCGAATATGCAGTAAAAAAATCATGATATCTTTAAACGCTAGTAGTGAAAAAAATTATAAATCAATGTAGTAAGGATGCAAAAATCTAATACACACCAAAACAAAACAAAAATTAACGTCCGTTGCGTCACCGAATTAGTTTGTCCAACATGACAAAAAGAAAACCCAACCAACTCTGTTGCAGAAAGGTCATGAATGTAATATAGAAATGCAAAAGTTTCAATTTATTAAGTAGATACACTAACACAGAAAACATATAATCAAATCAAAGTATTTCCAAATTCATTCCAATCATAAAATGCCATTTCAGTGAGGTACGATTTTAAATATACCTTAAATTCTTTTATTGGTAAACCACTTACTATAGTTGGTAAATTTAAAAAAACTTTGGAACACAAATTGCAGATGGAACGAAATTCCTGGTAGGTATGGTAAACTGTCAATGAATCAATTCTCAAGTATCAGAACTACTTATTTCTTGGAACATGTTTATTTAAAAAAATGAAAACAGTGTCATTCACAAAAATTTAACCCGTGGTTTAGCGGTGGTTTAGCGGTGACAAAGAGTTACCAAGGTTACCAAGATTAAACCACCGTTAAACTGCTGTTTAAATTTTTATGAATAACACTGTTTTAAATTTTCAAATAAAAAATGTTCCACGAAATAATATATGCTAAAAAAATATCTCCACTAAAATTTATATTTTAGTCCAGTGCAGCAAGCTAATAGTTACGAGATGGTCAAAGTAACTAGAATCATCGGTTACTTTCAAATTTCAAAATTCAAATTGATTACAAATATTTATCATTAAAATTAGATCAGGATATATACATATTAAAATACATATAATGCTTCTGATGATGGTTTTTTAAAAACCCGAAACTAGTTGAAATAAAATAAATAAATAGTAAAATACAAATAATTTTACCAGTAAGTACCTAATAATAATACCTTAAATAATAATTATTATTAACTTTTTTCTTCATATATTTTCGGTCATAAAACGGCTTTTTTCATGCAACAACAAATATACCTATCACGTGTTATTGTTTATATCTGTGATACGATTTATAGATATAAACATATAAACAGGCATTATTAGCAGATTTTATAATTCATAACGCCAGCGTTCACAATAACGTGCATTATAATCTTCATAATGCCCTTGGTGCATACATAATTATTACATGTATGATTAAATGTTTTAATTTATAGACTTTTATGTCTTTCTGTCAAATTCACGCTTTTGTCAATTATATATTATTCTACAGCACATTTACTCAAACCGTATAATAGCAGAAAGTATATTTTGATAGAAAAAATACTTTCAAGTCTCAACTTTCTATAACAAATTTTGAAATTTCAAATTTCAATGTAGTGATCAAATAAACTAGAAGTTTATTACAAGTGTTACATTGAGAAATAAGAAGATTTTTAATTTTGCAATATTTTCATTTCGATTGAAAAGTTATTTGTTATTGTTTAATTTTGTTATTTAACATTGATTGACATTGATGATTATTAAGGGGATGATTATATCTGTACCCCCTCCTCCCCCCACTACATTTCTATTCTAAATTGTAAAATGATTGCATTTATTTTAAAAATTGCACATTCTAAGTTACTTACATGTTATATAAACTTTGAAATTGGGGTGGGTGGGATGTTCCCCGTTGATCATCAGGGGATGATTATACATGTGCCCAATCACCTACTCTTCGATTTTTACTTGTAAGATGATTGAATTTGTTTTAATGACTGCAGCAAATTGCACATTTTAAGTGGTAGGTACCTACATTTTGTACAAACTTTGAGTCGAGGAGTGGGTGGGTAGGGACACTATAATAATGTTTTTAGTTGGTCATAAGGGGATGATTATACCAGTGCCACATCGTATGGTAAGTACGTCCACATATTTCTACATAAATAGAAATTTCTACATTATACTTTGCGTAAACTTTGTGGCGGGATGGGGGGGGGGGGACTATAATAATCCTCTCAGTTGATCATCAGGGGATGATTATGCCAGTGCCCACGCACTCACGTTTCGATTTCTACTTGTAAGATGATTTTTTTTTATGTCTTCAGAAAATTGCACATCTGAGGTACCTACATTTTGCATAAACTTTGAATTGGGGGCAGGGATTATTTTACCTGCAAGACTATCTTCAACTCCAGCGTTAATACATAAAAAAATCTTCAAGTGTATCAACGACGATTCTTCATGAGAAAATAATTGTTAATTAATAGAAGTATTATTAATTTTTCTTTGAGTTTTGTAATTTCTACAATGTAGTAAAAAAATAGAAACCGTTTCAAGTCTATCTTGATTAATTAAGTTTAGTAGATTTTTTTTTAATTTTTCGAGAACTTCTGCTTTAGCTCCCAATTTGTATGTACTTTTGGTTTAGCAGTAAGGTCAGCAGAATGGTATTTTAAAAGTAGAAATTGTTTTAAGTATACCTTGTTTAAATACCTTTAGTAGATTTTTTTTAAATTTTTTTAGGAACTTTTGTTTTAACTACCAATTTGTTAGTATGTATTAATGGTTTAGAAGTAAAGTTTGCAGAAAATTTATTTCATAGTTAGCAGACTTTTCAGATGTTTGTAGAATTTACCTGGAAGTCTTTTTGGCTTAGAGACTAGAATTTTTGGGTGACTTATTTGTGAAACTTTGAAGTAGAAAATGAAAATGCGAATTTTTGATTGAACGAATGACTTGGGTTTAGTTTTTTAGACCAGCGTTTCTTAACCTTTCTTTTGTCCTGTGGCCCACTATAAAATATCCCCCCACCCCCCTTTCTATTTCACTACATTTCTAAACTGTAAACTATATTTACCATGTACGAATTATTATAAAATAAATATCTTAACCCGGCGCATCCACCACTAATAAATAATCAATATTAATTCATAATAATTTCAAATTACAGAAAAAAAAATACTCACCAACATTTTTGGAAAATTAATTAGGTCAAAAGGGCGCCTAATCAGTTTTCCGCGAATTATTTTTATTTTTGCAAGAATTACATCGACATAATTATACATGAGTCGTATAGAATCAAACCTCACAATATCCAAATACCGAAATTTTGGGAATTAACGAAAAACCGCTTTACTCGACAATCTATTTCCCCGTATTTTGCAAATGAATTTTTTACATCCTGTAAGCTCTACAAAATGAATTGTAAAATTAAAAAAATTCTTTTTATATAGCATTTTAATAATAAAAGCAGTTAAAAATTGGATAATGTTAGTTTTGAAACCAGTATGTGGATAATGTTTCTTATCTGATTTTGATAATTAGTTATAAAATTAATAAAATATCTAATTATATATGCAATAAAATTTATTTTATTAGAGCAAAACAGAGAAAACCATCAAAACTAGGCACAAAAAATAGGTTATAAACAGTAACCTTCGGGTGAGGTGGACAGCCATAAGATGGCTTGTCATTGGTTGAAAATCAGTTAGTAAATCAATACAGAAAAAGTAACAATATCCAATGGATAATGTTAGTTTTGATTCCAAAGCTCTACTTCTGAAAGCATTTTAAATCAGAGAAGATAATATCTGAAATCACAATTTTCAATTTTCCGGTGATAAATCTGGAACAAATAAAAATTAACATGATTTCAAATTGCTATTTTTTTTGCAATACAATATTCTTATTGGTTTGTAAAAATAGTTTAACATTGATTACTATTGATGATTGGTAGTATTGAGGAGATGATTATACTTATGCCCACCCACCCACCCTTGATTTTAAATTTTAAGATGACCGAACCTTTTGTCAGTGAGTGCAGACTTCTAACATATACTTTGCATACACTTTTTATCTGGGGGTTTGTCGGTTGGGTCACTATATTAATCCCCTCAGTAGATTATCTTCCTCCCCCCTCACTAATTTTACTGTGCACAAATTGATTAAAAACTTTTTTTCTTAAACGTCAGAAAATGATGTCATTACCAGTCATTATGTTGACTGCGGAAAAATGTCACATTTTCGCCAGCGGAAGATTTACTCTTCGTTTCCCAGCCGGCGGAAGGGAAAGTGTTGTCATGGCAACATTAAATAAACAACGCAAGCAATACTATAAATTACATCAAATAACAATTAAATATCATTTTTATTTGGTCATGTATTATTAAATGTACAATTGGTAAGCGTAGCACTCTGAAAATTCTATCGCACATTTACTCAAACCATGTAATAGCAGAAAGTAAATTTTAATAAAAAAATATTTTCAAGTCTAAACTTTCTATAACAAATTTTGAAATTTCAAATTTCAATAAGGTGATCAACACCATCATTACAATTCACTATTCTTATAAGTATTACGTGTATTACATTGCGAAATAAGAAGTTTTTTTTCAATTTTGCAATATTTTCATTTCGTTTGAAAATTTAATTTAACATTGATTAACATTGATAATTATTGAGGGGATTGGACTGAAGAAGATAAATTTGGAAATAAACATCAGCAAAACTAAAACAATGGTAATAGCGTCAAAAGAAAACAAACACAAAATAGAGCTAGAAGGGAAACAACTAGAACAGGTGAAACAATACAACTACCTAGGAACAGTAATAGAAGAAAAGGGAAAGATTGACCAAGAAGTAGAAGAAAGAATAGGAAAAGCAGGAAAGATCTATAACACAATAAAAAACACGTTTCTACAGAAAAATGAAATTACTAAGGAAATAAAAACTGAGGTATACAAAAGAATAGTACGGCCCTCTCTAATATATGGAAGTGAATCGCGGACAATTACGGATAGAAACAAAAGCAAGATCAACGCAATGGAAATGAGATTCCTAAGGAAGATATCGGGAATTACAAAAAAAAAAGAGTGAGGAACACAGAAGTAAGGAAACGGCTCAACATAAAGCCAATAACAACAATAATAGAGGAAAGACAGCTAGGTTGGCTAGGACATATACACAGGCTGGAAGAGAATAGAATAAGAAAAATAAAACATGAAGTAAAAATACAAGGCAAAAATAAAGTAGGAAGACCGAGGAAGGGATGGAATGAACAAACGCACCAAGCAGCGGAAAGAAGAGGAATATACTGGAATGAAATAAGAAAATTGGCACAAGACCGGGACCACTGGAAAAGAAAAGTGAAGGAATTAATTAGCGAAAACTTGTGATTGTAAAAAGTATTATAAATGTAATTGAGCAGTCCGACACCCGAAAGGGTAAAAGGACGAAGGATAAAATAATCAATTAACCATTTTTAAATGTTAATGATTCTTTTCCATAACCAAATCAATAGGTTGTAAACAGTGGTGTATTGGTAAAATAAGAAGTAACGGAACGCATGGTGAGTAGAAATAAATAGTCCGCGACTTTCCACAAGCAGCTTCCTGAAAGTTTTTCGGAGATCATCATCTTATTTTAAGCAAAAACGAAACAAGACACAAAAAAGAAAAAGAAACAAGACACAAAAGCAAGATAAATTCACTATTAATTAACATACTATTTGAAATGTTTTTGCAAATTCGCCAATTAATTTTAATTATAAATTATAAATTAAATAAAATATATATTCAAATATAAATAAAAATAAATTTTTCATTTTAAATTAAAAAAATGAAAAATGAAAAAAAGTACCAGAACGAGTTCCGTTTCTGAAAAAAGGTGCCGGAATGTCGTTCCGCCACGTTCCCCGATAATTAAATATATAGATATACGAATAGATATATTAATTTTACCGGGCACGAATTATTTATAAACAAAATTTCTTAGCCCGGCGCATCCACCATTGATAAATAATCAAAATTAATTAATAATAATTTAAAATATTAGAATCATATTAGAATATTAGAATCATATATTAGAATTCGCTCAAAAGGATGCCTAATCAGTTTCTCACGAATAATATTTATTTTTTAAGAATTAGGCGGACATAATTCTATATAATTATACTTTGCATAAAACTATGAATTGGGGGCTGGGTGGGTAGTTACACTATAATAATCTTCTCATTGTAAGTATATGTTTAAATTATATGACATTCATTGATGCCAAAAATCTTTTTGTAATTTTTTATGAATTTTCAGATTTTGTGTTCATCGCTTCCTCTGGAGCCCACCGGTGAGACGGCCTCTTTTTTTTTGGGCAAGGTACCTTTGCGGATGAGTCATCTGTTTGGGAGGTCGTTAAGACCCCGTAAAAGTCGCGGCAGGTTTGTACCTGTCCGATTTGGCTGGTTAAATATGCGCTCGCAACGTAGGTGCATTAGTCGAAAAGGCAACGGCCTTAATTGGCTTGCAATTATGCAAATTGAGCCATTAAAGTATTCCGCAACGAAGTTGTGCGTAAGCGTAATCACTAATCAGGGTAGATTGATTTTTAATTGGCGATCGGTAAATGGGGCGATTAATCAGGGATTTTTTTGCGGATTTCGCGGAAGTGCACTAGGAAGGCGCCGCCGCGTGATTGGCAGGATTTGCAGGACGAGGTGCAGTACGGCGCCGCCGGTTCACCTGGACGCCCGACGTCGCACATTGGCGTGCTCCCCCTCCAACCTAGTGATTCACTAAGCGCCATTGGCCTCCCCCCACCGGCGCTACGTTATATAAGGATCCGACGCCGGTTTCGACATCATTCTGAACTCGTCCTGTGGTTCAGTTCTTGTACGCATCTGCGTCGTGTGTGTGGTTTTCCGTGGTTCTAATTTTTTTGGTGTGCAAAAAGGCTGCGATTTTTCCCCAAAAATGAAGGCCGTCAGTGTTCTGTGCCCCGAATCTGGAATTACCGGTGTTACGGCCGGACGTGTGGCGAGGCCGCGCAAGGACGTCGAAAACGAGGAGATCCAGATGTACCTCAGCAAACTGAAGGACCTGGTGCCCTTCATGCCGAAGAATAGAAAGCTGTCGAAGCTGGAAGTCATCCAGTACGTGATAGACTACATCTGCGACCTGCAGAGCGCCTTGGAGACGCACCCAGCGGTGAACGCCTTCGACGCAGCCGCCGCCCTCGGCCAGAAGAAGTCCCAGGGGGCGGCCAGCCCCAGGCAGCCCCTGGGCGTCCGGCCGAGCCCCAACACCATCCTCGCGCCCTGCGACGCGCCCGTGGCGGTCCTCCAGCATGTCACGGTAAGCATCGCGAGCCCACATTTTTGCCCCATTGTCTCGGAAAACAGGTGTTGATAATTTTCGGAGTCATTGTGCACGACAATTGCCGGGACATGATTTTGACCTTTCGGCCGTTCGCTTTCGCGTGCTCAGACAACCATAAATCGTATCTCCAGTACCGGAGGCATCTGATCTCTTCCTGTCGGGCGCGAATATTCAATAACTGTGAGACTCCTGATCTGATTGTGCCAGTGCATGTGTGCCCATGCTGATATATCCGGAATAACCCACAACACCTGGGCGCAGGCATATAGGGTCTCACACATAACGGACCCGCACATCTGCAAAGGACACGTGCAATGCCATCACCATCTGGCGCGATCGTGATTGTCCGTGGACTTTTATTCATTGATCAACAGCTTTTTTATCGCATGACAAACACCATCGCGCCGTAAATTCATCGCCAGCCTCCTTAAACCATGGGGGTTGTTAAATTGGTCATTAAGCACCACCAATTGTTTAACTTCACTTCACTTCCTCCCAACTTGAGGCTATTGCGTGTGCTCCCTTGCGGATCGTACGTCGCTCTCTCTTCGGGGCATTTAGAAATTGACGTTTTGAAATCCGAAATCCGTGACCGGATAATGGGCGGCGAACACGTGCAAGAGAAACGTTTTTTTTCCTCAACCTCGTGACGCGTTTTTAAACCGTCCGCATTAATGTCGACGCAAACCTTGCAGAGTCCGCCTTTTGCTAAGTTTTTTTTTCCTTCTTTTGCAGACACCTGAGAAACTTTCACCGTCAGATGGGCGACCAGTTTCGTGTTAATCTTATCGGACACTTTAGTGATCATCATCATCTTCATTCCAAAACCGTTTCGGCCCCCCCACGGGAAGACTAAAAGCGTGCGAGGAATATATAGCCTCACGATGAAAGTTCGCCTCATTTAGGTTTATATTGTTTGACTGAAATCATTAATTTATGCAGAATGAGCGAGGAATGGTTTTGCGTGTGCGGCGAGGAGAGGCAGTGTGTATGATAGCACTTAGTTATGTACCTGTTTATGTTGCAATTGTTTTTAGATTTTATTTAATTGTTTTTATTTTGTACATAGATCACGCGGGTTTAACAGATTTTATTTAAATGTGTACGTCAAAATTCTCACGAAATTCATATTATATCTTATCACAGATCCATCTGTATTTTGTTTGTGACTTTTTAATTCTGTGATTTTTAGTATATATATATTTTAGTGTACAAATTTAAATTGTATATAAAAATCGACTATAGCTCCATCGACGAGCACTACTTATAGAGAATCATAATTACTATACATTTGTTTCTTGTAATTGAATGCGTTAGTTGAAAAGGGGACACATTCCTCGAGAGCAAGATTTTTTGGAAAACCAAAAATCTGTTCTTTTTCCACTCACTATCATCTACGAGTCCAAAATAATCTATGGAACGTAGCAGGAATAATTCGAAAAGGGACAATTTTTTGTGTGAAAACCAAAAATTGTTCTTTTTCACTCACTATCATCTACGAGTCCAAAATAATCTATGGATTGTAGCAGGAATAAGTTGAAAAAAGGACAAATTCCTCCAGAGGAAGATTTTTTGGGAAACCAAGTCTGTTTCTTTTTTTTCACTTACTCTCATCTACATATCCAAAATTATCTATGGAACGTAGCAAATATGTTTTTTACGTATATTTTATGTCACTACATCAGAACAACAAAATGACTAATTAATTAAATAACTTTTACCTTGTTAACAAAAGTCAACTACTGAAAATGAAACCTGAAATATATATTTAGTTATATATAAAATATATATAAACAATCTTTCTAAAAATAATCAATATAAAATAAATTGTGAGATATGGTAAAAGTTTAATTAATTCAGTTTTGTTTAATTACAGTTACATTTAATTATTATAATAATTTTTCACAGAGTTCATCATTTATGAGCCAATTTATTTAAAAAAAAAATGGAATATGTCCCTTCATCAACTCACTCATTCAATTTACGTATATTAATTGTGATCGTTTTGTATATTTTTGTTCTTAAGACACTTTTGTAAATAGTTACCTAAACAACTTGGCGTTGTTGAAAATTTTATTATAAAATATTTGAATTGAAATAAACGTACGTTTTTTTATTAAACAAAACTCCTGACGTTTTCTTTTTTTTATTACATCCACCGGGAAAAAACCCACGTTTACACGTGTCCGGCCTGATAAGAACACGAAATAACACTTGCGCGTCGGCCTTGGCGATTAATTGCTTCTGTACGTCCGAGATTTTACAACTTTGGTATAAAAAGCCGAGCCGAGCAGGTGTTCACAGAGTTGCGGCGGCATAATTTGTTTTCAGTCTCGGAAATTTCGCCACGAGGCTATCTGGTTTCAACGGAATAAAAAAAAAGTGTATGCACGTAGGTCAGTGTAGTACTTTTATCTTTTATTCTGCACGAGAATACAAAGACGTAATAAAAAGATTTAATACTTGTATTATTTATTCTGCACGAGAATGCAAAGATGGAATAAAAATATGTAATACTTTAATCGTTTATTCTGTACGAGAATGCAAAGACGGAATAAAAAGATTTAATACTTTTATTGTTTATTCTGCACGATAATGCAAAGACGGAATAAAAATAATGTAATACTTTTATCTTTTTTTCTGCAGGATAAT
Source organism: Othius punctulatus (assembly GCA_951805005.1). Lineage (NCBI taxonomy): Eukaryota > Metazoa > Arthropoda > Insecta > Coleoptera > Staphylinidae > Othius > Othius punctulatus. The sequence continues at coordinate 94,308,184 of OX638138.1, forward strand.
GTAAAAACGGAATAAAAAGGATATAACACTTTAATCTTTTATTCTGCACGATAAATGTAAAGGTATCCACCACGTGCACATATACTACCTGCTTTATATTTAAGGGGAATTATGTGGTTTAACAAACGAGTTGCAGGTAGAATTCTAAATGAAACCCTCTTGCTTTATGCCGTGTGGAACTTCTGCGAAATCACGTCACTTCTTGTTTACGTGTCCAAATAAATATGTTATTCATAATGCTAATAGGTACTGGTAGTAAACCAAATCATATTTAATCTGAAACGAACTAGTTTCACTGGCAATGGAAAACACAATCGTCTACAAAAATTATGTAATGTTTACCAGTTTTATTCGTACTTTCATATAATTTCATGAAACCTAAAGAAAAATAACAAATTATCCTTTTTCACAACGACATTTATTTCGCTAAATGTACAAATATCTCAGTACACATGTCTACTGAAGATGACCACGTAGTGGTTGAAATGGTTGGATATTTTGTGTTAATATTTCACAAGCTCCAACAGATTATTTGAATTTCATGAAGTTTCATAAGGTCATAAAATAAGAAACAAATAAAATATGCCAACAAACATTTTGGTCTACGTGTTTTTTTTTTCTTCTGAAAACGAGTATATGTTGAATGCCTAACACATTTGAGTCAAATAAATTTACTTTGTAAATAAGTTTAAGCAAAATGTTTAAGTGCAAATGCACCACTGCAAAGTAATGCTATTTTTGTCGCAAATTTAATAATTTTTTACATAAATTTCTGTTGACAATTGAACAAAATATGCATAAATCGATGAAATATTGCAGCTATTAAATAAAAATATCAGAATATTTTCTACTTGCATAAACAAACATATTTTTCATAAATCTTAATAATTCTATTTTATTCACAGCCTCCATTTAATATTTTTTTAGGCAAATCTAGAAAATTCTAACGTGTGCACTATTTCGGTGAAATAATTCAAACTTTCATAAGATTTCAGAAAGTTTCATAAGATTTCAGTCAATTAAATAAAATTATCAGAATAATTTCTACTTGCATAGACAAACATATTTTTCATAAATCTTGATAATTCTATTTTATTCACAGCCTCCATTTAATAATTTTTTAGCCAAATCTAGAAAATCCTAATGTGTGCACTATTTCTGTGAAATAATTCAAACTTTCATAAGATTTCAGAAAGTTTAATAAGATTTCAGCAAGTTTCAGAAGATTTCAGAAAGTTTCATAAGATTTCAGTCATTATAAACAGTTTACAAGACAATGACAGTACAAAATAAGAATGCCAACAACTATATTAGTCAAATATGTTACTTTAAGTAGTAATCAGAGTGTTGATTTAAAGTCTTATTTATGTTGATTCAAAATATTCATAGGTCACTGCAACATAATGCAAATTTAGTCGCAGGTTTAATAAAATTTTACATAAATTTCTGATTTAATAATATATTTACATAAATCTAGAAAATGCTACTTTATTCACCGTTCAATGTACCTAATACTTAAAATAATTACTACTTATTATTTAATCTTTCCATTCTAACTTTGAATTCGAAACTGCTGCATGATATTTGCACTTTACTTGTGAGATTTCAAGAAGATCCATAAGATGAGGACATAATAAGAATACAAAGTGTTTATATTGAATCTAAATATTCGTTGACAGAAACGTAATGCTATTTAATTTTATTTAATTTATTTAATAACAATTTTACCCAAATCTTGAAAATCCCATTTTATTCACTGTTTTCATTTAATAACATTTTTAGGTAAATCTTGATAATTCTACTTCATACACTGCTTCGGTTTAATGATTCAAACATTAAGAAGGTTTCAGGAAGTTTCATAAGATATGAATAACGTAAACTAAGAATGTCAACAATAATTTTAGTCAAATAAGTTACTTTGTTGAAGTGTTTATTAAAAATAATATTTTCAATTGAAACTTTTTCAGTTACAGTTTTTTTTGTCCGATTATCAGATAATTATAATTAAAAAAATGTATGATTAATATTTTGTACAATTACATTCAACTATTTTTTAAGGATTTAAGTTAAATGAAACTTGTAGCCTTCAAAGCTTCCAACGTTATGCTGTGTGGCCCAGTTGTCTAGAACCAATTCGAGAACAAAATTTATTAGCGATATTTTGAAAATAATGTTCCCGTATTTTCCAATATTTACGTGTTACTAAATATTTAGGTGTATTGCGTATCAAAAAAGTTAGCAGTTACACGTATACTTTAATGTTTGACGTTGTTTTGATGTTGACGTTTGATGTTAATGTTTGTATCAATGTTTTTTGATACGCAATACACCTGAATATTGAACATTTTCAAGATTTAACGGTTATTTAAAATAAATAGCTACAAATGCTTCATTTTGATTTTGATCATTTTACAAAAATCTCTGATTTAATAACATTTTTACATAAATCATGAACATCCCATTTATTTTTCACTACTTCGATGTAATAATAACTTAAACTTAAATGAGATTTAAAAGCCAAGAGACATTTTTGTTAAATTAAATAAGTTTCGTTAAGAATTGGTGCGAGAAGAAATATCATATATTTCAGCGAAATAGAACATTTCAGCGTTATGCAGATTTTAGTTACATATTTTATAACATTTTTACATAAATCTTGTCAATCTTGTAAATCATGTTTCATTCACTGCTTCGATTGAATAATAATTTAACATTAATCATGAAATTCCACAACCAATTTTCTTTAAACCATGAGATTTCTTACATTAAAATTATTGAAATTTTAACAAGAATCTTTAATTGTTGTCAGTAATTATTGAAAATTGATAACTAGTAAGTATTCATAGAAACTTACTGTTCGTTAAGATTTAAAAATGTTACGTACTACTAGGCGTTATAAGATCTAAATCTAGCGTTTAATCACCAATTAACTTTATTTGTTTGTTACTTTCCCTTGAAATAGTTTCACAGTTAACTCTTAATAATAGTTTAATAGTTAAATAGTTAATACTGAACATTTATCAGTACTCACAAAAAAAATATTGAAAGAATGATATAAATTCACTTTTTTTTTTGTATTTATTGAAATATTGAAGATAATAATTGAGATTGGGGCATAATAAATTTAATTTTGACAAGGTAATTGTTTTTTTTTTGTAGTATTTATTGAAATATTGACGGTAAGAATTCAAATTTTGGTATAATAAATAAAATTTGGACAGAATAAATGAAAGTTTGTCAGTAATAATTTAACATTTTATGGTAATCATAATTTTGACAGGGTAATTGTTTTTTATATATAGTATTTATTGAAATATTGACGGTAAGAATTGAAATTTTGGTATAATAAAATAAAATTATGAAAGAATAAATGAAAGTTTGTCAGTAATAATTAAACATTTTATGGTAATCATTGAAACCTTGACTAATATTTGAAATTATGAAATAATAAATTTAATTTTAAAGAGTTATTGAAAATTTATGAGAAAATGTCAGAGTAATCAATAACATGTTTAGAGTAATAGTTGAAATTTTCGCATAATAATTGAAATTTTCACAGAAATTATTGAAAACTTGAAAACAGTATTTAAAACTTTAAAAATAACTATGTATTGCAACATGCCAATATTGCAAAGGTTATTGTATATTTATTTGGTTTGGTTATTTTTTTTATTATTCAAAATTTGACTAAAATAGTACAAAATTTGACAATAAATATCAGAATTTTGACGGCAACCAGTGAAAATATGACAATGGCCATTGAATTTTTGACAATAATCAATGAAATGATGATAGTAAGCATTAATATTTTTGCAGAATAATTGAAAATCTGTCAAAATTAGTAATACAAATACAGTAATTATTGAAATTTTGACAATTTTTTTACAGATATTGAAGATTTCACATCAACCTTTGAAACTTGCATAGTGACTATTGCAGCAATAACAGAATAATTCAAATTTCGGCCGTAACTAAGTATTACCATTTTAACGATAAATAAGTGAAAATTTGTCATTAATTAATGAAATCTTGACAGAATAATTGAAGATGTCTGAGAAATAATTAAAAAAATCGGCAGTAATGATCGAATTTCTGACAGTCATAATTAAAATTTTGACATAGCAAATTAAATTTTTACAGAATAATTGAAAATTAATTACTATATTACTTAATTTAAGTTGACAGCAATCTTTGACAAACTTGAACAGTAACATTTCTATGTTGACAAAATAATTGAAAATTTGATAGTAATCATTGAAATTTTGACAGTGATCAATGATATTTTGATAGTGATCAATGAAAATTTTGCAGAGTAATTGAAAATCTGTCAAAATTAATAACAAAAATACAATAAGTAATAAAATTATGGCATGCCAATAGAAATTTTGATAGAAATTATTGGAAATTTTAAAGCAATCTTTGAAATTTGAACACTGAAAAGTAACCATTGAAATGTCAACAAAATAATCCAAAATTTGGCAGTTAATATTACAATTTTGACAATAATAATTGAAAATTAGACTGTAATCATTGAAACTTCGACATACGTCATTTATTTATTACAGAATAATGTAAATGTTGTCATCAATCATGTATATTAATAGAATTAGTATTAATGGTATTAATAGAAACTTATAGCTGCTTAAATTGAATTGAAGTTTAGACTACTTGACCTTAACATTAATCGTCGGTTAGTTTTCCTTCATAGAAATTTTGACAGAATAATTGAAAAAGTGTGAGAAATATTAATAAAAAAATACAGTAATCTTTTAAATTTTAACAGTAGGTAATAATTCAACTTTTGTAAAAAAATATGTTGACAAAATAATTAAAAATATGTGAGAAATAAGTACTTAATTAAAAACATTACAATAATCATTAAAACTCTCACAGTAATAATTGAAATTTCGCATAATCGTAATTTTTACAGAAAGTATTGGAACCTTGACATCAATCTTTTAAACTTATACAGTAACATTTAAAAATATGACATTGAACATTGATATTTTTACTGTGATCAATGCAATTTTTACCGCAATACGTTAAATTTTTGCATAATTGTCAAAATTGACAAAATAATTGAAACTTTGACCGAAATATTTCAAAATTTGGCAGTAATAAGTTGACTTTTGACAGTCAATCTCAATTTTGATCAATGAAATCGAGTAAAGGCATACATAAATAAATATATTCTATTCTATTCTAAATTTTTATTGTGATCAATGGAATTTTCGCAGAATAATTGAAAATATGTCAGAAATCAATTGAAATCTAGACAAGTGGACCTTAAAAAACTTTAATTGTCATTTGTTATTTTTTTCATAAAGTAGTTGAAAATTTGTCATTAATAATAAAAACAATTGATTATAATCATTGAGAGTAATAATTGAAATTTCACATGATAATTATTGTTTCACAGATATAAGTTTCACAGAGATTATTCAAAACTGTGTGAAAACTTCAATAATTATCATTTTAAAATTTCATTGATCACTGTAAAAATGTCAATGTTCAATGTCATATTTTGAAAAATTTGTCAAATTTTTCTAAAATTTTGATTTCATTGCTCAGCATTGTAATGTTACTGTTCAAGCATAAAATATTGTTGTTATATTTGAAGCTTGAACAGTAGCATTACAATATTGCCCAATTAAATCAAAATTTAAGAGAAATGTTTCAATATATGATATTGAACATTGATAATTTTACAGTCATCAATAAAATTTTGACCGTTTGACCGTTTGAAAATTTTCGCAGAATTATTGAAAATGTGTCGGAAAATAAAACAATGCAAAAATAATTGATATTTAGGCATACTAATACAAATCTTTAGAGATATTGAAAATGTTTCAGCAACCTTTGAAACTTGAACAGTAATCATTGACAGAATAATTCAAAATTTGAAAGTACCTAATCTTTGAAATTTGGACAGTCATCATTGGAAATTTAGACAAGTAGACATTAAAACTTTAATTGTCATTTGTTACTTTTTCATAAAGTACTTGAAAATGTCTCATTAATAATTAAAACAATTGATAATAATCATTGAGAGTAATAATTGAAATATTAAAATGACAATTATTGAAGTTTTACAGAGATTATTCAAAACTCTGTGAAAACTTAACTCTGTGAATAATTATCATTTTAAAATTTCATTGATCACTGTAAAAATGTCAATGTTCAATGTCATATTTTGAAAAATTTGACAATTTTTTCTCAAATTTTGATTTCATTGGTCAACATTGTAATGCTAGTGTTCAAGCTTCAAAGATTGTTGTTATATTTGAAGCCTGTAGCTTGTAAACAGTAGTATTACAATGTTGACCAATTAAATCAAAACTTAAGAGAAATGTTTCAAAATATGATATTGAACATTGATAATTTTACAGTCAACAATGAAATTTTGACCGTAATCCGTTAATTTTTCGCAGAATTATTGAAAGTGTGTCGGAAAATGAAACAATGCAGAAATAATTGATATTTTGCAATACTAATACAAATCTTTAGAGATATTGAAAATGTGTCGGAAAATAAAACAATGCAGAAATAATTGATATTTTGGCATACTAATACAAATCTTTAGAGATATTAAAAATGTTTCAAAAACTTTTGAAACTTGAACAGTAACCATTGCAATATTGAGAGAATAATTCAAAATTTGACAGTACCTAATAATTGAAATTTCGACAGTCATCATTGACTATTTAGAGAATAATGTAAATGCTCTCAGAAATATTTGAAAATCGATAATAATAAGTATTCAAAGAAACTTTCTGCCGGTTGAAATTAATCTGGAATACAACTGGGCCTTAAAATTGCTTACTTGTTGCTTAATTTTCCTTGAAATAGCATATGATATAATATAAATAATAATAATATAATGTGTCACTAACTATTTATTGTATATGCACTTGTTTTTATACCGGCCATTACATCCTTTACCAGTACCAAAAGGTAAATGAAACACTTGGTTAAAATTTCACGAATTTATAGATAAACTCTACAATTTTTTCGATCTCTTGAGCATTCTCAGAGTACAAATTAGACTGAGTCTACATTCAGAAACTTTAATCCTGACTTTAACTAAGTTTGTTATTTACCTTTTGATCGAGCATGTTTCACTAAGTGGTAACTATACATACATCTAATGTAATTACCAGTACATTGATATATTGTTATTATTTTCGATATATTTTAGTGTTATCGCAATATTTGTAGGCCTGGAGACCGAAGGCTAATTGTTGCTAATGAGACCAGTCATAGCTTAATTGGTTTTTACATTCACAGGATGGGGTCATGGAAATATTGAATAGAGGAGACACATTTTGTTCTTGGCGTATTGTATTAGGATATTGTATTAGAAAATATTAATTCGTGAAGAACAAGCTTTTTTTCAGCTTCTAGTAAAAATACCTTTAAAGGTACCTTTCAGGTACAAATCGATATATATATATATATATATTTCCCGTTTCTATCTTATTTGCAAATTGACGCCATTTTTCATAACGTCTCTGTGAGATCAAAATCTTGGAATTTAATTTTTATGTCGGAAAGTAAAAAAGGTAGGCGTACACACATCTCTACAAAAGATGTTTCAAATTAAACGGGGAAGACAGAAATATAATTATATATATATATATATATATATATATATATATATATATATATATATATATATATATATATATATATATATAGGGTGTTCCATTTAAAAAACAAAAGTTAATGGCTCCGCTAGACCGGAAGTGAAAAGGGTTGGATTTATTTGACCCGAGTAGAACGGAATCAACTATGTTTGGATGATTTTTTTCAAATTTTTATTATATCGGTAACCCTATAAACTTTTAATGGTCCATTAGCGTGGGGCACCCTGTATAATATCAAAATCTCTGTACTTAATACATATAAGTACTACATATGTAATATATTATAAGACTATTTAAAGAAAATTTTATACTGCTTATTTTTATAGCGAATAAAGAGTTATGGCATTCGTAATTAATTTCACAAAAGTGTTTCAAAACTACTGCAATAACGAAGAAAACAATTTTAGCAACGTGAGCACTAACCTGCATCCAGATGTGTACACACCTACGAACTCGCAAACTCTGCATTAACATTAGGTGTATTGCAGGCGTGATAGATTTCACAGAGAAGGCAAATTCGAATTGTTTGCCTGCGAGGAATCAATAAACACACATCTATCTTACAATAAACACTATCGGTTTTGATAATTTCAATGCCCCTCAACGTCTAAGCTTTGTACAATTCATCAGTGAAGTTATAAACTACAGGAACGCAAATCACAGCGCGCGCATCTTAGCATTTTCAATGCTGACCTATTCATTGAATCCTGTCCAGTCTTGTCTGTGAGCTAACAATGCGCCACTTTTTATCTTTTAATGTATTCATTGCACCTTTGTCTAACTGCAAGAAACTCTCGGTGTTGCACCAGCAGACAATAGCCTCACGGCCGGCGCCATGACCAGATTCACATATGAAAAAAATTACAAAATTTGTCCACTGAATAAGCGCCAGACTAATTGTTTTGAGTGGATTGATTCGCCGCATTGACACCTGCACGTCCTCTGATGAACAGTCGAGAGGATGTGCTGTTGTGATTGCGTGTGTGTGCTAAGAAGATGATGTTTCGGGCAGTTGGAGGTGCATCCAGAGATTTCAGGTACTCCAGAACCATCCCGAGGGTTCTCACGTATGCAGGGACGTCTTGTATAAGGTCAGTGCCATATGGGTTATCCCTAATTGTTCACTTTGATCGCGTATTGTGTAGAAATTGGTGCATTTGTCGATCGTATGAACGCCATGATTTGCACGTTTAGGATGGGAAATGTTAAAACTACAATTCACTCGCGCAAATCATTTTTACTTTCTCCATATAAGTTTACCAGGAGAGTATTGTATTGGTAAAATGTTTCAAAATCTACGTTGTAATGAAATTATCTGTATTATGGTCTTCAGTTTGGCATTTGTCGGTGACTTTAAGCATTGTCACTCCTATGTAATACACTTTCCATATGCATAGGGACGATTTGAAATTTCAAGCCTCTAATATCAGCAAACCACCGACACATAACAGCGAGGTAAAAGTCTTAACACCAACTTGAATGCGAGTATCATAAAATTGCTCCACGTAAATTTATTTAGATGTAACGGAGAACATTCTAGAGGTATATTAGAAGTATTCAGTGCTGCATGCTATATCTCTGCGGCCGATATTCTATGATCATAAATATCTTCAATATGCGACGTAGTGGTGCGTTATCCTGTAGGCCAGTGGTGGAAAACCTTTTTACATACTCGTGCCAAAAATTTCCAAATAATATTATCAAGTCTTACAGGCCAGGCCATTATTAATAAAGAAATTAATTATAAGCAGATTAATTATTGCAACATTGTCTTGGTTTCAATATAACATAATGTTCAATCAAATCAAATAACATAATTTGATAAATAATGATCATTTATCTTTATTAAAAAATCGACTGGATTTAAATCAACTTTTGCTCAACTCAAATTTTCAGAAATAAAATTCCAAGGTATCAATAGTTCCTCTTAAGCATTCTATTTTAGTATTCTCAATGTAGATCATTTTCAATTATTTCCAACTCATTTAAAAAAACGACACACTTTTGTTTCGCCATTGAACTGGATTTATTATTAAGTGGATTGTTAACTGAATTAATTTGCATACCCTGTAAATTCAGAAATTAGAAAGTAGTAGTGGAGTACTCTTCAAATCTCCAAAAATCTCCAAATTGAATATGTGTCTACGTGTATAATAAATTTTGATATTTCTTAAAATTGCATGAACTGTGCAAAACTTCGAAAATTCGTCAATAATTATCGATTGAATACTAGTAGAGAACTATTGTGTATCAATTTAACTTGATCTGGTTGTCATGAGATTCTCGATACCACAAGAATTTTGTATGTTTACAAAAAAATATTAGGTATTTTGTTATTTGTAATTTAGCTTCGAATGTTTGAAAACATTCATTATTTGAAACATATTCATTTGCAAAGCTATTCCATATCGAAACACCCAAAGAATATTTGCAGAAATTTTCCTCCTTAAACATTGGACGTTGTTGTACGAAAGTAAACCATTGTATGCCGAGTTCACCTTATTCAACGATTCTAGAAAATGTCGTTTATTTAAAGCGCGTTGCAAATATCAATTAGTTTTGTTGCTGTTAATAATGCAAAACTGAAAAATTGCATTGGTACTATTTCCAACACAAGAACGTACAGGTATAAAAGTGTAAATAAGTAAAAATAAATAAAATAGATGATCAAATTATGTCAGTACATTCATCAAGATAGACAAATTTAACTAGAAAATTTTGAAACAATATTTTGCAGTCCTATATTTTACTATATTGAAAGTCAGTGGTATATATTGTTCCTTTGAATTATTATTATTAAAAAATAAATAAAAACATAAAATGTAAAGCATAGAAAATTATGATGTGCAAATAATTGACGTGCCAGTAAAAAGGGGCCCCAAATTAAAATTTGGGACTCCCATGAAGCCATAACGCGCCACTGATGCGATAAAATGCCTCAGTAACTACATAAACTTCATTTGAATACACTTAAACACCCCTTATTCTCATATCTCATATTTACAAAATGATATCTCAGAAACTTGCGTATCAATATGAATGCAATAAATTACTGATATTAACTGATACACTGCTATATAATATGTGTAATTTAATTAGTATTCAATGAGTAATTATTGAGATATTATTTTTTTTGTCAAAATATTCAAAAATTTTGAGTCATTTAAGTGTTATTCTGATTAGTCTCACATTAATAGTGATGTCTTAAAAGCTAGCGTATCAATATGAATGCACTTTACTCCTGATATTAAACAATATACCAGTATATGATATATGATACGTGCAATTCAATTAATTTTCAATTAGTGAATCTTGAGATATTTAATTTTATGTTTCAATATTGACTTTTTTTTAGCATTTTTCTCAGTGCTGTAACAGATACATTTGTTTCTATCTAGATACAGATACAGATACTTCAGAAAAAATGTATCTAGATGCAAATTTGGATATGTATCTAGCTACAGATAAAGATACATTTGAAAAGTATCTAAATTCATCTAGATGCATTTCAGATATATGGAAAACCTTAGCAAAAATTGTCTTCTTTGTGAAACTGAATTACATTTAATCATAGACAAAATATAATGTTCAAACTATTTATTATTCATAAATAAGCGAGAAACTAACGTTAAACTTAATTTAAGGTTGTTATATTTATTACATACTGGTAAGTAATATTTATTTTTATTTAATTTTATGATTTATTTCTTTAGCCTGACTAGTTTCGGTTATTTAAAACTGTCTTCAGAGGTATATGTAATTAACGTTTATATAACTTGAATTTATTTGAAATGTTATATTATTTTTTGTCTATTTTTGTAAAATTAATAACGTTGATACTGTAGATAGATTGAATTCTAGATACTGTATTTAGATACATTACAACACTGTTTTTCTGTTTAGTGTCATATTTACATAATGATTTCTCACAAATTAGCGTATCAATATGAATGCAATTTATGTACCATATTAAATGATATATTTGTATATAACATGTATAATTTAGCAACTATTCAATGAGTGCTTTTTATATATTCAAAATTTCGGGGGCAATTAGTCTCATATTTTACTAATGATATCATCTTTAAAACTAGCGTATCAATATGAATGCAATTTATTACTGATATTACGTGATATACTTGTATATAATGTATGTAATTTATTTAATATTCAATAAGTGATTCTTAAGACATTCAAATTTTTATCTAAATATTAAAAATTTTCAAAAGTGATAATGTAATTAGTCTCGCATTTAAATAGTTATATCTAATAAACTAGCGTACTAATATGAATGCACTTAATTACTAATATTAACTGATGTACTAGTATATAACATGTGTATTATAATTAATTTTCAATGAGTGATTCTTAAGAAATTTCAATTTTTGTGGTCATTTAGGTGCTTTACTGATTAGACTCATATTTACATAATGATAACGTTGAAACTAGCGTATCAATATGAATGTAATTTATCACTGATATTATCTGATATACAAGTATATAATGTGTGTAGTTTAATTCATATTCAATAAGCAACACCTTAGATATGACAATTTTTCTTTAAATCTACGATTTTTTTAGGCTATTTCTCCAAATGGGTAATAATTATATTGAGATATCTCAAAAACTGCCGTATAAAAATTAATATAATTTCTCACTGATATTGCATGATATATCGGAACTAAAGGAGTATAATGAAATTTATATTGAATGAGTTATTCATGGGATATTTTAATTTTAGTAAGAATATTTGATTTTAAAAGATATTTTAGTAATGATATCTCAAGAGCTAGCGTATCAACATCAATGCAATATATAGCTAACATTAAGTGATATACCAGTATACACTCTGTGTAATTTAATACATATTCAATAAGCAACTCTTGCAGTACTACAATTTTTCTTTAAATTTGCGATTTGTTGGGGCGATTTCTCCATATTCGTAATATTTAATTTGAGATATCTCTAAAACTGCCGTATCAAAATGAACGTATTTTCTCACTGATAACGGATACTATAAATAAAAGATTATAATTTAAATTGTATTCAATAAGTGATTCTTGAAATATTAACATCTTTAGTCTCGCATTTAAATAGCGATATCTCAAAAACTAGCGTATCAATATGAATCCAATTAATTACTGATTAAGTGATATACTAGTATACAACATGTGTAATTTAATTAATATTCAATAACTGATTCTTAATGAATTAAAAAATGTAGGGTCATTTTACTGATTAGTATCATATTTACATAATGATATCGTTGAAACTAGGGTATAAATTTGAATGCAAATTATTACTAATATTAACTGCTATACTATTATATAATATGTGTAGTTTAATACATATTCTATGAATAACATTTGAGATATTACAATTTTTCTTTAAATCTACGATTTTTTTAGGATATTTCGTCAAATTGGTAATATTTAAATTGAGATCTCTCTAAAACTGCTGTGTCTAAATGAATGTAATTTCTCACTGATGTTGCCTCATGTACCAGTACTAAATCAGTATAATTAAAATTGTATTCATTAAGTGGTTCTTGAGACATTAAAATGTTGGCTGTAAATTCAAAATTTTTGGGGTCATTGAAGTGATATTCTGATTAGTCTCGCATTTAAATAGCGATATCTCAAAAACTAGCATATTAATATGAATGCAATTAATTACTGATCTCAAGTGATACATTAGTAAACAACATGTGTAATTTATTTAATATTCAATAAGTGATTCTTAAGAAATCGCCTAGATATTACAATTTTTCTTTAAAACTACTATGTTTTGAGGCTGTTTCTCCAAATAGGTAATATTCAAATTGAGATATCTCAAAAACTGCTGTATAAAAATGAATATAACTTCTCACTGATATTGCATGATATATCGGAAGTAAAAGAGTATAATAAAAATTATATCCAATGATAATATCCATGAGATATTTTTATTTTAGTGAGAATATTTGATTTTGACAGATATTTTAGTAATGAACACATGCCACATGCAAATATACTGGGGATCTTTTTTGCATTATCTTTCATGTGTCATAATTTGTGTAATTAATTTGATGTATTAATTTATTAAATTGCTTGGATATTAAGTTGTTCATTTTGATGCTATCTATAGATGCATCAAAATGTTTCCACCTGGACCGCAAATGTCTTTGGGATTTGCTCCATCTAAACAACATAATCCTTTTGATTGTACTTGTATATTATTAGATCATCGCGCCGATGAATATGTTATGTAAAAATAGAAAACAATGCAGATGTCGTCGCATGTGCGCCCAGGCGTATTTGTATTTCTAGAGTTAGAGGCGATGTATTTTTAACACAAAATAGCCATCAAAGTTGACGAATGAAGTTTTTGGAGGGACGAAGTGCTGGTCAGGCTGGAAATTTTATGATTATTTATAAATGAGTTGTACGAATAAAATTTATTCATTTCTTAACCATCAAAGGAAAACTATTATCTACGTATTGATTAAAACATATCTCATAGATAATATCTTATTTGTTGTAGGTAATTATACTTGTAGTTTTTATTTGTTGCAATAATGTTTTTATTTGCTCTTGAAAATGGCCGTGAGTTTTCTATGAAATTTGATAAAAATGTTTTTACTTACAATACTAGACCAAAACAACGGAAAACTTTTGTGATACTGTACTTTTCAGCACCTGAAATTCATCTGCTAAGTGCCTCATAGACCACCCTTCATAAATTTTCGTACAAATTCATTTAAATGAGCCATTTAACATTTTTTCAGCTAAAATTAACGCAAAATTGCTTTTAGAGTTGTCCAATTTTTTTTGTTTAGTACTGTAGGTACTTATATTTATTGGAGCCGTGGAAAACCAGTTTTTTTCTAAATCAATTCAGATACGTCCAAAACTATGCAAGGAACGTTGTCCTTTGTATATTTCTGGACTTAAATAAAACAACGTGGTGATCGAAATCTACATCTGGTAAATAACAAATTTAGTGAGGAAAAGGTACTCAAGTGTTTTAATGTGTAAGTTATACCACTCTGGTTTTCAATGGTTTAATGATGAAATTTTACGAGTACGTTTCGTGTGGAATACAGCGGAAAAACGTCACACCTATAAATTTCAGAAACCAAGGTACCGCCTCGCCGACTTTCCTTAATTGCCATCCTGTCCAAATATCAAAATAATCTGCATCACTTGCATACCCAGAAATGCGTTTTGTTCAGGACGCCACCGCACGACGCCCGGCTATGATTAATGGTCTTGCGAGCGTCGCCAAGAGTGTTTTATTTAAAATTCAAGAGTGAACGTCCTAATTGCAAGAATAATGCACCTAGAAATCTGTTTATTCCGGCAACTTGGCAATTGGCAGTTTCGCGTAAAAATATAAAATTGTTAGGGCAGTAAACTCTTAAACCCGAAAGCAAGGTGTGCTAAAATTGCTAGATAAGCGTGTTAAGTGCAAATACAGCGTACAGATGCACCGAGAGTGTGCACAGGTGTTTATCGCCAGATTTGGCGTTTTCTCAACTATCCTCTCATGTATAGGTAGATAAACGATCTGACCGTGCACGTCCTAGGAAACAATCACCTGAGTTCAGATATTGATAGTTTATTTATATTTAATTCTAGAATAAACTGGTACATACATTCTGAAACCTGTTACAGTATAGCACGAAAAACTTTAATTATATGTTAATTTTATAGGTAGAATCTAATCATGGTATGACATTACCATGGAATGATATGTATCAGGAAATACAAAATGGTATACCTAAATTATTTTGGCCTATACCCAAATTGCCAAGTAGCTTATCAGGAAATACAAAAAAGTACACTCAAATTATGTTGGTCTATACCCAATACCCATAATGCCGAGTATAAGGAAATACAAACAGTGGACCCAAAATTTTCCTGGTCTCGTCTATACCCACATTTCCAAGTAGAGAGTTGTCATAATTCTCGAAATATTTAGAGATATCATAATTAATTCAAGATCACAAATAAAATCTCTTTATTTTGAATGTTATAATTTTGCATTAAACAGTATTATCAACTTACGAGGCAAGCCGATAATACTATTTGCACCATTACTATACAGGGTGTCTCTAAATTACGTGGACATGGCTTAACCACCGATAACTGGGAAAAAAAAACTAATACTAATACTAATACTAAATAAAACATAATAATTATCTATATACAAATGCGTTTGGTTTAGCCAGTATTCAGATTCTAAGTTAATTTAAAAAAAAAAAAATTTGCTTATAAAAAGAGAACGTTTACATTGATTTGGATGTTGTTTGGTATGACACTTTATACGGGTATAACTCATATTTTGGCAAAATATTGTTATTATCAGTAGACCGGTTGTGTATGAAACAAGTGAGGCCCAACATTAATACATTCATATTTTTTAATGACAAAATCAAATAAATTAATAAAAAATCATATCGGACGCAGGCATTCAGTATTAAGTGTTTTTGTATCTTTATAGTTTTTGATATCTGTTACAGTTTCGGCACAAAAAAATGAAATTTGAGTGTCTGCGCTACACTCGTTTGGAAACAAATCATCAGTGAACAGAATTTTCTGGCTAAAAAGTATATGTTCAGCTCTTTTTTCCTGAATCAATCGGCAAATCACAAAACGTAGGTCAAAATCAGCTGGTAAAAGCTCTTGCACTATTTGGATATCGTATGGATGAAGCAATTGCTATAATTTCCAAAAATTCTTCCTCGTTATTAGGGCTCCTAAAATCCTAAAACCAGCAACATTTCTGTTATATCGGCGTAAGTGTACTTTATAATCATTATTGTAAATAAACCATCATCAACCCGGTAACTAGATTACATTGGTTTCCAAACAAGTGTAGGGCAGTCACTTATAGTTTATTTTTTTGTGCCGAAACTGTAACAGATATCAAAAACTATAAAAATACGAAAAAACTTAATAATGAATGCATGCGCCCCATTTGATTTTTTTAAAGTTATTTGCTTTCTCATTAAAAAATATGAATATATTAATGTTAGGCCGCCCTTGTTTTGTACACAACCGGTCTACTGATAATAACAATATTTTGTCAAAATATGAGTTATACCCGTATAGAGTATCATACCAAATAACATCCAAATCAATGTAAACGTTCTCTTGTTATAAGCATTTTTTTTTTAAATGTACTTTGAAGCTGAATACTGGCTAAACCAAACGCATTTGTATATAGATAAGTTTTGTTAAATCGTCTTTTTTTATCCCAGTAATCTGTGGTTAGGCCATGTCCACGTAATTTAGAGACACCCTGTATATGGGGTATTTTTTTAAATATGGAATGAAAGCGATCCTGCTGAGATAAAACTTGAATAAGTCGATTTTCGATTTTTGTCAATTTTGTGCAAAAATACTTATGCATTATCCTTTTTTATATTGTATTGTAGTATTGCACTGTAGAAATATTTTTAATATGTAATTAATTTATTGATTTGACTTGTGTAAGTCGCTCCTTCTTCTAAAATGTATATGCGTCTTAAATTTACTCTTTATTAAAAGCTTTTATAAAAAAATTGAAGATCATGAAAGTTTCATTAACCAAATTAACTTCTATTGTATTTATATGTCAAACTTTTAATAATTAGTTATTTGTTGAATGGTGGTGACGGTTACTTTGTGATACATTTTTATTAATAATCAATAAAACAACTATTTGGTTTATATGCCGTTGTGTTTCATTGATTAATTACCTATGTATTTTTTTAATAAAACCATATTATTGTTGGTGTTACTTAAATAAATCACTGCACAGGTACACGCACACTTCATAGTATTATTAAATACGCCTTAATCACAAGAGAAATTTGCACAAATTAATAACGTTATTCGTGGAAATCCTTTTGCTATCACAAAAAAACCTTCACTGGTGAAATCACGCATGCAATAGTCATAACTTCAACATGCATGACTATACATTGCGAAAACTATTGTGTAAAACTGTTGTGTAAAACTATTGTCTGCATGAATTATTTAGATTTCGTGTGAGGACACGTACAAGAGAAGTGTGATTTCGTCGAATTTGTCAAAAACCAGATTTTAGTAGTAAGTTCAGATCAGATATCTCTCAATAATCAGCATGAATCGTAAAGTAAAATACGTTTATACTAATGCGGTTCCCAGTTCAACGGCAAATACGAAGATACTTTATAGTCTCACTAAATATTACCTCATATTTTTTTTTTATATTTGTTGTCAAACATTAATATCATAATAATAATTAATCATTTACTTTAATAATAAACTTATAATGTGACATATATTATGTCAAAAAAATGAATAATGTCAAAAGTTAGTTGTTATGAAATCAAATTATTACGATTTACAGACTGTTCCGTTATAATTTTTACAGATACAGATTACAAAACTTGAACATAGTACTTAACAGTGTTTACAGTTTTTACTGAAATTCTGGCGAATTTTGATATTATGTGCAGAATTTGACAATTTTTTATCGTTGCAGTTATATACTTTTTACTACAAATTTTCATAAGTTATATACTTTTTATTACACATTTTCACAACTGCAGCTACAGATTTAGCAACTTTACAAATTTTGACACTTACAATTGATAATTTTGGCAGCTACAGTTATTTAGATATCATAAATATCGACAGCTACAGTTGAAAGTATTATAAATATCGACAGCTACACTTGAACACATGTCAAATATTATTGAGTTAATAGCTACAGTTGGATATATCAGAAATATCGATAGCTACAGTTAAAATTTGGTCAAATACTCATGGTTATAGTTAAAAGTTCGACAATTTTTGATAGTTACCAGTAAATACTTATAATGTCAGATGCAGTTAAATAATAATAAAAAAATCAATAATTTACATAATAAGCTTACAACGTGACATATTATGTAATAAAATGAAAAGTGTTAAAAGTTAGTAGTTATGAATAAAAATATAACGACTTACGAACTGCACTATTGTATATTTTATATATGTTTACAACTCGAGCATAGAACTTGGCAGATTTTGACAGTATCTAGTGAAAATTTGACAGATTGTGATTCTTATCGTAGAAAATTTGACAAATTATGATCGTTACAATTGTATACTTGACAATAATAATAATAATAATAATTTATTTGTATGTTGACTCTCAGTGGAGTATTACATTGTCAATATTGCACTAAAATAAAATAATAAAATACAAAATACAAAATATAAAAAATAAAATATAGACATTTATATATACTTAAATCAAGATCCCGTGTACTCCGACATATTGTAAATACACCGCTGTACGAGAAAATTCTTAAGTTTATTTTTAAAGGCACACAGGGTGCTAGATGATTTTATATCGATGTTTATTGTACATTACTGTGCATGCATATAGTGCTGTTTTCTCGTACAACGTTGTTCGATGGGGAAATTATAAATTTTCACATCTGCAGTTTGGTAAACTACAAATCTGGCAACTATGCCAAATATGAGCAATTTAGGAAATTTTATTTGAAAATATCAGAAATATCGATAGCTACAGTTGAAAATTGGTCAAATACTGCTGATTATATTTAAAAAATTGACAAATTGTGATAGTTACCACTGAAAATATTACAAATTTAGTCACATACAGTTGAAAATTTGATAAATTTTGATTGTTACCGTTGAAAATATAATTTTGACAGTTACATTTCAATATGACACATTTTGACAGTTGCAAGCAAATAATAAATAATCATTTAATTATATAATAAACTTAAAACGTGACACATTACGTAAAAACATGCCAGAAATTAGCAGTTATGATATCAACGTATTTTCACAAATGGAGCATTGAATTTGACAGATTTTAACAGTTTCCAAATGTTGAAAGATTTTAATTGATGCTGCAGTAAATTTGATAAATTTCAATAAATGGTATCATAGCTCGGTTAATTATGAAAGTAGATAAATGGAAAACTAGTTACAGTTACATATTTGACTAATTTTCACAAATTCGGCTACAAATTTGGTAAGTTCGTAGATTTTGACATTTATAGTTGAAAAGTATACGCAAAGTATAACAGTTACAGCTGAAAATGTCAGAAATATCGACAGCTACAGCTGAAAATATGTTAAATTTTGTTAGATACTGTTGAAAATTTTACAAATTTTGTTAGTTACCATTGAAATTATTACAAATTTTAACAGTTACAGGTGAAAATTTGACAAATATGGATAGTTACCATGACCGTATAACACATTTAGACGGTTACATTTGAAAATATGACAAATGTTGACAGTTGCAGTCAAGTAATAAGAAATAATCATTTATTTTCATAATAGACTTATCACATGACAATATTATGTAAAAAAATTAAAAATGTAAAAGTTAGTAGTTATGAAATTAAAATATTATTATTATAATTTAAAAGAAAATAGACACATGACACATTTATCAAATAATTTATTTCAAATGCCAAATATAAGTAATTTTAAGAAAAAAATGTGTGTTATATTTAACACCGGTTATAATAATACCTTTAATCACTACTTACTTTATTTTGTGTTGGGGTGAGCGCATCGCCACTAGTTATATATATATATATATATATATATATATATATATATATATATATATATATATATATAATATATAATACTAGTTATATAAATAACTATTATCTGAAATACGTATAATAATAGTACTAGAAAAGTTACAAAGAGTAAGTACTACGAAATTTCTAAGAAAATACTAAGAATATGTACTGGGTAAATTCTAAGAAAATAAAATATTAAAACGTACTAAAAAACTAATTAAAAATACTATTTTTTTTAAATTACTAAGACAGTACTAAGAGTTAATGCTAGGCAAGTACTAAGAAAATTGATTTTTTTACATATTAAGTACTACAGGAGTACAGGTACTTAGAAATGGCTCTACAGTTTTTTTTTGCAAAATCAATAAAATTTCACATATTTATGAAGCACATAGGTTTGACTTTTTCAAAATGTATGTGTTAAAGCTTGGAAACTTACTACCCTCAAGTATTAAAGAGAATGTACGACATGGTAAGTAAGAAAGCAACAACTCATGGCAACTCAAAATCTCCCAAATTCATGTGTAAAAACTGAAGTTTAGAGAATTTTTGGTCATTGGTAGCTTTGAAACGTTTTGCCCTCAATTATTAAAGAGTAGGTATGACGTTGTAAATGTGATAGTTTCAATTATGTCTATTCGTGGAAATGTAAACTTTTTGCAATTTCTCCATTTTACTCGGGATTATTGTACAGAAGAAATACTCTGTATAGGTATGTATCTTCATAGTCCCTGTATGATTTCTGTGGGACATAGAAATTTAAGTTTTATAGGTTGCAAAGTCTTACGAAATAGACGTGATAATATGTTGGTAAATACTTAGATAATTCTTCAGTTTTGTATATATTTCCGAGCGTTGGTCGAGTTTGACTATCTAACATATACGATTTCAAGTACATTGCGTTTAAAGAAATTCAATTCGATTTATCGACTCTCAAATTACGTTTAGGAAATGTAATTTATAAGATTGTGTACAAATATACCGCGTGATCATTAAAATTTCAGCTCTAGTTATCCATAGAAATATTCGCAGCCAATAAGAAAGATCACCAATATCGTCTTTCTTATTGGCTGCGAACGTTTCCATGGATAACTACAGCTGAAATTTAAATGATCGCGCGGTACAATATTTCAAATTAAATAATACTTTTAAGATCTTATTACAGATCTTACCAACTTACTACAGAATATTTTGTTCATGCCATGCCGTCATGTTCGCAAATATTCCAATTTCATCGGAACTATGTAATGACACATTATTCCATTGTCTACAATATTAACCACAGAAGCTGTTAGTTACGTAATAAAGTTCTTTCATATTCCTGCTGCACATTACTTATTGATGTTTTATTACATGCATTCTATCTTTCAGATACGTATAAAACTATCGGGTTCTACGAATTCTACAAAATTGCATGGTTGAGCAAAATATACGTGTTAATATTTGTGTACTACTTGCGTCATTGTTACATTGAATATGTTATTTATGATGATGCGTATTAAATTATTTATATTGTAATTGTTTGCCATTAGAAGCAAATATGTTAAGTACTAATAATTTGATTAACAGTGGAAACTTTTACTTGATAGTTTGTTGCAAAATATTATATAAATTACACACTTTATTGTTATAGCACTTTATTACTATAGAGATTATTCAACCATACATGTTACATCATGCCAACAATTCGTCTTCCTGCAGAAATTGTAAAAATTTTTAAAGTATTCTCTCCAGTTTAATAAAAATAATGATATTACACTTAGAAGCACTAGGGGAAAGGAACAGATCAAAAGTAACACGTGATAAATCAAAAATTGCCAAAAAAATATAAATTCAAATAAATCAAATATATTTGAAACTTTAACGCTATCATTGCAATGGCAAAACAATTCAAAATTTGGCAGAATTATTTCAAAATCTGACAATAATCATTAAAATTTTCACAGTGGTCAATGAAATGTTGATAAATAGAAATCAATAGAATAGAAATCAATAGAAAATTCGCGGAATAATTGAAAATTGTCAGAAATATTAAAAAAATACAGCATAATTGCAATTATGGTATACCAATACGAATTTTTATAGAAATTATTAAATATTTTACAGCAATCTTTGATACCTGAACAGTTAACTATAGTTGACAATATTAAAATTTTGACGGTGGAAAATGAACATTTACAGAAATCATTGAACTTTCGACAATCATCAATGATTATTATTTAAAAACAACGTAAATGTTGTGAGTTTTATTAAATTACGTTTTGAAAGAATTTATGAGAAAAAGTTACAGTAATCAATAAAATTTTGAGAACAATAATTGAAATTTCGCATAATAATTAAAAAAATTACAAAAATTATTGTAACCATGGCAGCAATGTTTGAAATTTGAACAGTGACAATGCAAATGTTGACAAAATATTTCAAAATTTGACAGTAATCACTGATATTTTGAGAGTGAAAAATAACATTTTGATAGTGACAATGGAATTTTCGCTGAATAATAGAAAATAATCAAAAATAATATAAAATTGCAATTATTACTCTCAAAATTTCAATGATTACCATATATTTTTAAATTATTACTCACAAGATTTCAACTATTTTATCAAAAAATATTTTCAAGATTTCATTTATTAATGTTGCATTTTTAATGATTAGGTATTGTATTTTTTCAAAATTTTCATAAATCATATCTCATCGTATGAAAATAATTTTCAACGAAGAAAAATTTCAAACTGTCGGCGATTCTAATAAAGTATGATAAGTTTTATTAAAATTTCCATGATTTCAGAACTTTTCAAACAGTTTTATAGAGATTCTAAATTTCCAAAATATGCGATAAAAATATCAAACGATGTTGAAAGACCCGAAATGTTAATGAACATATTAAAAGTTTTAGAAAATTACGTCAACGAACGAAATAATTTTAAATTGTTTAAAAAACTTGCTTCTTTGTCATTGTCGTGTTTTCTATTGCATTATTGGTATTCACTTTGTTTTCCCTTTATCCATTCACCTGCTTTGCTTACTTCTCTGATCATAACCAATCCTATTCAGTACTATATTTTCTTGGTCTCGTTTTATATTGGGACCAATTACAAAGAACTGAAGAATGAAATGTAAAGATAATGTATCAAGGCGACAAATTATCCAATCCTAAGTCAAGAAATCAATATGATCATGTTTAATTAACATATTATTAAATTATGTGCTTTTCTTTCTATCATTATTTTACAAAAACCGACAATAGTTGTTCTATCTTTTAACCTCTCTTCTTATTTTGTCTTTATAATTTCGATTTCTAGCTCTTCCTTCAATAGATCATGTTCAATGTACACTCTGTCTCTCATATTCCTGCATAATTAACCACAACCAGCTACTTGTCTTCTTTAATAATTAACAATTTTCTTATAATAGTTTATTCATAATTAAAATTAATTTATATCTATTAAAGGGATATTTAGAATTAGAAGATCTTATAATAGGAATAAACGAGTATTTTTTTTTTCATTTTTTATATACGAAAGTTATGCCCAAGTTATGATATGCCCAAGGGGACATGTTATCCCTTTTATGTTACATTATCTCTTGTTTCTCGTCCCATTTCTGCTATCCATGGTTTTGGTGTTTTGGAGCTGAAGAATTTTTTATCCTACAAAACTCAAAGTGAAGATCTCCAGCGTTCAATTATTCTGTCAAAATTTCAATGGTTACTGTCACAATTTTAAAGATTACTCTCAAATCATCAATAATATTTGACAACATTTGAGAATGTACATAATAATTTTTACAGAAATAATTGAAACCTGAACAGCAATCTTTGAGACTTGAACTGTAACTTTGAAATGTTGAGAAAATAATTCAAAATCTGTCAGAAATGTATACAAATTTGGCAGTATATAATCGTTGAAATTTAATAGTGATCAATGAAATGTTGATAGTGATCAATGATATTTCGCAAAATAATTGAAAATCCATCAAAAATATTAAACAATACAGTAATGATTGTAAAATTGGCATAATAATAGAATTTTGTCTAGAAATTATTGAAAATTTTACAGTAATATTTTATTAATTTAATAATCGGAAATATTCATTATAATATAAGTACATTACAAATAAAAGTGAACTTAATACCATAAAGCGAGAACATTGCATATTGACAGAATAATTCAAAATTTGCCATTTTGATCATAATAAATAAAAATTTAATAGAAATCAATGAAAATTCGATAATCAAAATAAAAATTATATTTTGATAGGATAATAGAAAATTTGTAAGACATAATTTATAAAATATAGAAATTATTGAAATTTTTGCATAATAGATGTCTAATTTAAAAATTGCGACAAATAATTAACAAATTTATAATAATCATTGAAATTTTGTGAGTGATTACTGAGATTTCGAATAATAGTTTCAGTTTATACAGAAATAATTGAAAATTTGACAGCAATCCTTGAAATTTGAACTGTGGCAATGCAGTGTTGACCAAATATTCAAAATAGGGCAGAAATGTTTTAAAATATGGCATTGATCATTGAAATTTTAACAGAGATCAATAAAATTTTGATAGTGGTCAATGAGAGTTTCCAGAATGACTGGAATTAATAATTCAAATTTTGTCAAAATAAATATTATATTGACAAAATAATTGAGAATTTGTGAGAAATAAGTAATTAATTAAAAAAATACAGTAATCATTGAAAACTTTTACAATACCGTAAACTGGGGTTACTTTGCTCCATTTTTAGAGGAGAAATTGAAAATCGTTTTTAAAAAAAAAGTAAAGAACGTATATAAAAGTATAATTTTTGCACAAAACACAGAGAAGGGTTTTAGTAATGTAGCTGTAGTATTATTTAATACAAAAACAAACGGCAAATATATAATTTCTTTTACTGAAGATCGGAGCAAAGTCTACCATAGGACGGGGCTACATTGCGCCGGGGTTTAAATCTCTATGTAATGCATGACTGTGAACGTCTGGAGTAAAGTAGTACTGCTCTCTAGTCAAAATTTCTCCAACGTTTCATATCTACTTATATAAAAGTAATAAAAAATATTTTTTTTCATTTTTAATATCAAAAAACAAGAGCTGCATCTAAAAATAGCAAATGAACAACACATTCTTAAATTATTAAGGTAGGTATTCACAAACAAAAAGATGGTTTATTAAAACAAGTTGTTGTTCAGCTCAGGAACTGCAAAAAAGCCTCTTTTGGAAACTTGTTTAGGTGTCTTTATGCCACCTAGAACGTCAGACCAGCAGTAAGTCATTTCATCACGCGTTATGGGCCATTTCCACATTTTTAAAGCCTTAACCATTGCATTAATGGTGACTTCATTGTCGTTAAACCCCATAATTTCACCAGGATACAATTCTCCTTCATATGAAAAAACTACGAAACGTCCTATTTCTCGAACAACGTTTGCAAACTCAAAAGCTTTGTTCTTAGTTGGCTTGCCTTCCACGTAATCCATAAACTCTATTTCTTTTTGTTGCTCGTCAACTAGGTCATGCAAATCAAAATCATCATCTGAGTTGTCCTTGAAATAGGGTTCGTCTTCATGTCTAGAGGAAATTGCAGGTTCATCCTCTAACATATTTTCATTTGCTACGACTTCTTCGTTAACCACGTCTTCATCGCTCAATGTATTTTCAGCACAAACGCTTTTTCCTGCTGGAATGTTAATTTTTTTTCTCCGGTTCCGGATTTTTGTAGAATCTGATCTTTTAGCTTCCAAGCTCTGCAGGAATACAGATTGAATGTCGTCTACATTGCAGGTCGATCTTGGCAAGCGGTTTAAAAGTTCTTCCACATTTAAAGGCACTATGCCACATTTCCGAAAGCCAGCTTTTAAGTTGTCTTGTACGTGAGGAGCAATAATATCCATCATTTTCGACAGCAGTGGTGGGAAGTTCTGCTTCTGTATGTTTGTATTACGGATGCCATCTTCTGTATCTTTCCAGTCACTTAAAACTTTTCGCCACGCTATTTTTAGTGGCCGGAAGAATGCCACATCAAGAGGCTGTGTCAGATGCGTGCTGTTGGCAGGCAAGCAGATTAAAGATATTTCATATTGGCGGCATAATTCTACCGCATGCATAGTTACATGGGAAGAGAGATTGTCACATAGTAATACTTTTTTCCCTTCTAATTTTCTCAATCGTGGTATCATTTGTTTTTCAAGCCAATCTGTGAAAATTGCTGCGTCGAACCATCCAGAACTGCTAGAATTATAACGGCATCCTTTGGGCCCGTTTTCAGTCCATGTGGTCCACATTTTGGTCGCTCGATAAACAACATACGGTGGGAGGAGTTCTCCA
The DNA here is from genome assembly GCA_951805005.1 of Othius punctulatus. Classification (NCBI taxonomy): domain Eukaryota; kingdom Metazoa; phylum Arthropoda; class Insecta; order Coleoptera; family Staphylinidae; genus Othius; species Othius punctulatus. Next base: position 94,334,733 of record OX638138.1, read on the forward strand.
GCCGCGTTACCAGCAAACATGACAGATATAGATGTTTTTGAGGCATTTCTGATCATTTCCGGATATTTGGATCCTTTTTTGACGAGAACTTTCTTTTTCCCCGGATCGTCGGTAAGATTCGTCTCATCAAAGTTCCAGATGTTTGTAGCAGGAACATCAATTAGCTCTTTGGACACATTTTGAATAAATGTTCTTAACATAGGTTCGTTAACTGCCGCTCGTGTTCGTTTAACATTTTCAGCAAAACGACGTGAGAGTTCAGGGTGTCTGGCAATAAAGGATTTTATCCAGTCGTTACCAGGTGAGTTATTGTCAAATATTTTTACTGTCCTTCCACATCGCCCCAAATAGTTTTTTATTATATGTCTCAGTTCTCGTTCGTTTACAGGAAACCCGTATTCACCCAAAGAAATTATGCAATTAATAAACTGGTTTTCTTCATCACAGGTAAATATGGGTTGCTTTCCTGGTTTCCTACTGTGTCTGCCTTTTAATTTATTCAGAATAGTACGTCTTGGGATCTTATATTTTTGTTCGGCTTTTCTATGCGATATTTTTCCACTTCTAATTTCATTTAAACACTCATCTAATGCTTCTTTCGTGTAGTCGGCATATTTTCTTGAACCCAATTGCCTTTGGTAATTTCTTGGCATTTCTTTAACCAAGGAAAACGTATTTTAGCATGTGAGGTAAAAAATAATAAGAAAAAGTGGGTATACTTTGCTCCGGAGCAAAGTAACCCCAAAAGTGTAACATTTTGTAGGTTGAGGACAACAAATATAGTTTTTTTCTTTCTAATGGAGCATTTCAACAAATTTTAAGTGCAAAACAGCTACGGAGTACTACAAAACCAATGTGCAAATACTTACTTGTAAATCAAGAACAATAACTTCTACAGACACTAAATTTTATCGGCAAACAAACACGTGAATTTCAGCTAACAACTTTATCACCGTCTTATTACCACTCTAAAAGCGCGGGAACGTAAGCCGACTGCGCAAGACATTGTTTTATAGGCAAACTTTAATACAGCGCTAAGTATTTTGTGTTGTCTAAGTATAGTTCCTGTGTAAAATCATATTTAACTCTTTTTGACAGTGGGGCAAAGTAACACCTTAAGGCGCAAAGTAACCCCAGTTTACGGTAATAAATGAAATTTCGCATAATCAAATTTTTTACAGAAATTATTGGAACCTTGACATCAATCTTTGAAACTTGCACAGTAACATTACAAAATTCACAAAATAATTTCAAATTTGACAGAAATATTCCAAAATTTGGCAGTAATCAGTGAAATTTTGACAGTCAATGTAAAATTTGATCTATGAAATCGAATAAAGACATGCATAAATAAATATATTCTAATCCATTCTTTTCTACTCAATTTTTTTATTGTGCTCAATGGAATTTTGGCAAAATAATTGAAAATATGTCAGAAATAAATCGAAATTAGTAGACAAGTAGACCCTAAAACTCTAATTGCTGTGACTTTTCCATAAAATAGTTAAACATTTGTCACTAATAACTAAAAAACTGATAGTAATCATTGAAATTTTAAGAGTAATAAGTAAAATTTCACATGATAATTATTGAAGTTTTCACAGAGATTATTCAAAACTTGACAGCAATCTTTGAAGCTTGAACAGTAGCATTACAATGTTGACCAATCAAATCAAAATTTGAGAGAAATGTTCGAAAATATGAAATTGAACATTGACATTTTTACAGTGATCAATGAAATTTTGACCGTAATCAGTTAAATTGTCGCAGAATTATTAAAATTTTGTCGGAAAATAAAATAATACAGAAATAATTACAATTTGGCACACCTACTCATACAAATTTTTAGAGATATTGAAAATTATACAGCAATCTTTGAAACTTGAACAGTAACCATTGCACTATTGAGAAAATAATTCAATATTTGGCAGTAAATATTACAATTTTGGCGGTAATTAATGAAAATTTGACATTCGATATTTGTCTGATATCTATTTATCTACATTTGTCTGTGATCGGTCTGATCATTGTAATTTCGACAATCATCAATGATTATTTAGTGAATTATGTAATTGTTGTCAGTAATAATTGAAAATTGATAGCTTGTATTTACAGAAACTTAATGGTGGTTGAAATTAATCGAAATTAATACTAGACTTATCCTTGAAATTGCTGAAAATTAATTCTTCATTAATCATTGATTATTTTGATATAAGAAATAAGAGTAATAATTGAGATTTCACATAATAATTGTAGTTTTTACAGAAATGATTGATAACTTGACAGCTATATTTATTATTTATATTTTCAACAGAAATTGCAATGTTGAGAAAATATTTCAAAGTTCGACTGTAACCAAAACTTTGACAATGATCAATGAAATATATACTGTATACTGTATACTGTATACTGTATACTGTATACTATATACAGAATGGTGTAGGGATCTTTTACATTTTGTTACATTTTTTGTTTAGTTTAAACTATCTTATACATAAATTTAGTCCATTGTTTCTTGTTTCTCGTCCAGGTTTTTCCTCTTTGTTTCAGTATCTCGATCATGTTTTGGTCCCATGTTTTCCTCGGTCTCCCTCTCCCTTTTTGTCTTTCTATCTTGCTTCCCATACTTTATTGACTGCTCTTTCTTTTCCTAACGTTTGTAGATGACCCCACCAGCTCATCTTCTTGTCTTCTTTCTATACAAGTTTCCAAAGATTCTATTTGTAGTTGTTCCCTAATGTCAGCATTTCTTATCTTGTCCATCTTTGTTACTCCCCTTACTCTTCTCAAAAACTTAATTTCCATTGCCTGCAGTTTGTTTTTCTCATTTATTGATAAGGCCCAGGTTTCACAACCGAACGTTAGTATAGCTCTGTATATAGCTTTAAATGCGTCAATTTTAGTTTTTCTTCACACTTCCTTCTTACTTATTAGTATTTTGTTCATTGCATGATATACTTTGTATGTTTTCTCGATTCTACTGTTTATTTATTTTTCCTGTTTACCTTCCCTTTCAATTTCTGCTCCTAGATGTTCCCCTATCATTAGTACTTTTGTTTTGTCTTTGTTTATCCTCATTCCATAGTCCTTACGCTCCATATACATAGGCTTTCCTGTAGGTCTACCTTTCTTTCTGTTATTAATATTATATTGTCAGCGAAAGCTCCTTCTGATATTGTCACTTCGTTCATGTTTCTATGTCCGACTACTAGTTTTTTTGTCTCTTTGGTGCACTCTTTTATTATTTGGTCCATATAGATTATAAACAGTAATAGACTCAGGCCTCCTCCCTGTCTTAGTCCTCCATGCGTTTTTAATAGCTGTGAGCGTAGGTTCCGGTATATCGCCGTGTTTGTATTTGTTTCATATATTTGCTTTATTACTTTTATTGTCTTGTCGTCTACTCCTTTGTCCCCTAGAATTTCCAAGAATTTTTCCGTTGTAACACTGTCGAAAGCTTTCTCTTAATCGATGAATCCCTAACATACATTTTTTTTTACTCTGGTTTTCTCTTTTATCTGTTGTATTGAGAAGATATGGTCTTGTATGCTTCGAACTTTTCTGAACCTGCTTTGCGATTCCTCTAGTCGTGGTTCTACCGTTTTCCTGATTTTTTTGTCTATGGGTGGGCCAACTAGCGCTTTCTTTTTAAATGATATGTTATTTTCTGCATCATATCTCCGCAGACGGAGTGGTCAACGGAGACTTTTTATGACCAAAAATTGAGAACATGGCCCTGGACCATCCTTGGTTTTAACAGAATGGAGCGACATCATATACAGCCCATCAAGCAATCGATATTTGCGCACCAAGTTCGGTAATGGAGTAATCAGCCGTCTTGGTGATGTCAATTGGCTGCCTTGGAGCTGCGGTTTGACGCCAATTTTTTTCTAAAAAATATTCTGTGAATTACCTTGAAAGATCGATATTATGCGCTCAAATAGGGGCCGAAACCTTCATCGACGTCTTGACGTCTGTGTAGCCATCCCCATAAATTAAGTCGTGTTCCGTACATAATGGGAATGTTCGCTCTGTTTAATAAAGCCATAATATATGGAAAAAAAATAATATTTGGTAATTTTATTGCATTTTTTAAAATAACGTTGCATTTAGTCTACTCCTTAATGCACTCAAATATTTTCATCATCGTGTTCGTTAGCGTTATCCCTCGATAGTTCGTGCATTCTTTTCTGTCTTCCTTTTTGTAAATAGATGCTATGAGTGATTCTTGCCATTCTTTTGGAATTGTTTCGTCACTCCATGCTTTGTTGTATATTTCTAGCAGTAGTTCTGTTCCCTTTGTTCTCATCTTTTTCATCATTTCTGCCGTGATTTTGTCCGGCCCTGGTGCTTTACCGTTTTTTTCTGGTTTCTTAGTACTTCAATTAGTTCTTCTATCGTTATTAGTTCTTTCGTTTCCTCCTGTCTTGTTGGGTTTCGTTGTGTGATTTCTGTCGTTACTTCTGTTCTTTCCAAGAGCTCTTCAAAATATTCCCTTCATCTCTGCATAATTTTTTTACCATCTGTTAACTGTTATCCTTTTGTGTATTTTATCTGGTTTCAGCTGTATACCTTTTCTTTTCTGTGTGCTTTGAGTACTTTGTACAAGAGATTTTGGTTTTCTTTACTGTTAGTCTCCCTTTTTTCTCTAAATTCTGCCCATGCCTTTTGTTTTGCTTCTATTACTAGTTCTTTTACTCTCTTCCTATTTTCTTTGTATATTTTGTATTTGTTTTCTCTTTTCTGTTTCGTAGGTATTGTTCCCAGGCTTTTTTCTTCATTTTTGCTGCGTCTCCGATTTCTCTCGTCCACCATGCTGTTTGTTTCTTTTCCACATTTCTCTTTTTGCTCACGCCACGTATAGTTCTTGTTGTTCGTAGTATGATATGTTTAAGTAAGTCCCACATTTCTTTCGTGCTGATGTTTTAGGGTTTTGTATTTGTATCGTTGTGTGTGTTTTTCTATTTGTTTCTTGATCATTTCTTCGTATGCCTTGCTTATTCCTTCGTTTCTTAGTTTATAAGCTCTTATCTGTTCATACTGTATGTTATCTTCTGAGTTTGTTTTAGTTACTTTTTCTTCATTTTCTGCGTGCTTTATTGTTGCTATGGCCAGGTAGTGGTCACTCCCAATTTCTTGGCCTCTTCTTAGTTTGGTATTTGTTATTGATTATCTCTGAAATTTGAATAACGATCAATTACATTTTCCCAGAATATGGAAATGTGTCATTATATTTTTGAGTACGTTTGCTAGAATAATTTAAAAATTGTCAATACATTTTTTAGTATGCCCAAAATACCATGATTCTTATACGCTCATTCTCGTTGTATTGCAGTTCATATTGGATGTTTGAAAATACGATTACAGAACAAATATTTAACAAGAAGTGAAAATGTTAATTTCTTTTAAATTAATAATTACCCTCCAATGCATTTGTATTATTTTGTAGGTATGTAGTTATTTGTGTATGTCTTCTTTTTCAAATAATAGTATTTCGTGATGATTTATATTTGATGCCGGTGTTGCATCCTGGAATGAGAATATCAAGTATTTCGTCGGATGTGAAACGTGGCTCTGTTTCACCTCAAAGGAAATCTGCTTCGTGGAACATTTGGCAGCTGGAAATTGATGCGTTCCCTGAATGCGATTCGGGCGTCCAAAAGGAGAAGCGCGGACGCCCAGACATCCCCGAGTGTCTCCAACACCGAAAATCTGTACACAGTATGTTGGTAAACGGTGTTTTGGCTTATTTTAGCTTGGGTTATTTTGAATTCCCACAATCTGCCTACCATATTGCCCGGTTGTGCCAATGACAGCACATGGTTCAATCTCACAGAAGCCAGATTTTCTGTGTGTGCACCAGATATCATTATGTTTTCTATCGGGGAAAACCTAGACGCGGCAGATGCCGGGACATGAATACGAGCCAAAGCCACCTTAATTCACTAAAACGTCTCAGACGCGTCGAAAAAGAAGCGTTTTCTTTGAGAGAAAAAACGAAACTTTATACGCGAGATAATAAAGAAGCTCTCGTTTTTGTTTTCCCGCGAACAGAAATAAAAGTAATCTAATTTCGTGGAGTTAATAGAAAAAGTGTTAACTGCAAAAAATGTCCAGCCAGGTGTGACAGCTGCGGCTGCGGGTTATTTCGGGGGCTGCATTGACAAACAGCGCGGCACATGCGAGCGTCTGTCAGTAGCACATGTCGGCACACGTGGAGCGCCGCGACGCCGCTACATATCACCGTTGCCTGAAATACCCGACACCCTGTACGGCTCCTGTTATAGATATACTGTGACAATGTTTTAGTACACACTTTTACAAACCAACTACACAAAAATATATCGTTAAACACAGTTAATGCCCCACCGATCCGTTGGCGTGAGCGAAAGTTAACGCGCGGTGACGTCCTGAGCGGCGGCCGAAGGATAAAAGCCACCCACCAATATTCGTAACTCCACAACGGCAATTATATTTATTATCGCAGCGGTGACCGCTTATAGGGAAATCCAATTTAAATTAATGAACCGCTATCTGCCCCACGCTGATTAATTGCAGCCATAACACTAAAGGTAATGTCCGAGAGTCTCTGGTTGCGAAGATTCTTAACATATCATGTGGAATTTAGATTCACGTTTATCTAAAATCGTGAAAGAAACAAATAGCGATAAAATCTGGAGACTATACATTCTCTTCACATTTGTCTTCGTATTAAGAACTTCTATTAGTATAAATGATACGCCAGCTGAGATAAGAGCAAGAGCAAAATTCGAGAATGGCACTAATTACACTGAATATCAAAAATTAAAAAAAAACTCATTGAATATAAAATAATGATAAACTATCATATAACAGAATATCAAAAACAAGTTATATTTATATTGATATGCCGGTTTTTAATATATAACTAATAAATTATGTGTGCATAAGGTGTCCATTACAAATTAATGAAATCACATGATCGTACTTACCCTGTAAATCTATAATAAAATACTTCTGTATAAACAAATTCTTAAGCCCGTATGGACATATGGCATCCAGCTGTGGGGTTGTGCCAAAAAGAGCAATATGTGCCAATAATCCAGCGACCCCAAAACAAAGTATTAAGGAGTATTGTCAACGCACCTTGGTATTTCCGAAACAATGACCTCCACAGGGACTTGGAAATAGACACTGTTAATGAGACTATAAACAAATTTACCAAGAGTCATGAACAGCGACTTCTTCAACACGTCGACGTCGAAGCCATCCTGTTCCTCGATAACACGAATTTGCTAGAAGACTACAGCGGACCAAACCGTTCGAGTTAGTTTAATATTGCGTTAGTGCAAAAGCAGAGCATAGTGCTAGTGTACACGCTAATATTAGTGTAATTAAGTCATTAGAATCTAAGGGGTACTAATGAGTAGGTCCTTGGCATTAAACCTTCATTTTGTAATTTAAGTTGGCATAACATTACTCTTTGATCCATCTTTGATCAGATTATAATTATAGTAAAATACCTTTAAGTGTTTTGCATAATAAAAAAGTTAAGATAGCCAATATGATAGCCAACATCTGGAACGGATAGGCACTTGCAGAAGAAGAATAATAAAAAAACATGATCGTACTTAAAATCAAAATTATCAAGAAACACATATTGGATTTTAATTCAATCAAATTTATTATATGATCTGTGCAAAGTATACCTGAAGATAAATCCTCTGAAAATTTGACCACGAGAATGTCTCAAATAAGTGAGAAATTCGAGCTATTAACTTTCCGAGTTGACCTATGTAAGTTATCTGCCACTGAAATTTCAGAAAATTTATTTAATGGATATTTTGATTATAATATGCCAGATTTTTATTTAGTATGCCTGAAAATAAATCCTCTGAAAATTTGACCACGAGAATGTCTGAAATAAGTGAGAAAATCGAGTTATTAACTTTCCGAGTTGACCTACATAAATAATCAGTCACTGAAATTTCTGAAAACTTATCTACAGGATATTTTGAAAAATTTATGAAAGATCTGTATCCAGCATGTATGAATACATACCCTCTGAATATTAGACCACGAGTATATCTTAAATAAGTGATAAAATAGAGTTATTAACTTTCTGCGTTGAGGAGTTATCAGTACAGTTAAGTTATCAGTACCGAAAATTTCTGAAAATTTATCAAATGGATTTTTTTTAAATGTTATGCTTGATCTGGATACAGTATGCCTGAATACAAACCCTCTGACAATTTGACCACGAATATGTTTCAAATAACTGAGAAAATCGAGTAATTAACACATATGAAAACATATTACAAAATATAAAAAATAAAATATCAATATTGATAGATTAGTTGTTGAAATATTTGCATTACTGTATGAGTAAAATTGGAGAATAACATCAAACTCATGTGATCAAAAATATAAAAACCACGCATTGATATTAATTTAATTGAATATATCATACATTTACATGCCGAAAAATATAAAAAATAAGTTATATCAATATTTATTTATTTATTTATTTATTTATTTATTTATTTATTTATTTAACGGAAAAAAACTTCATTTTTACATACATTATAAATAATAAGTAAAGTGTACATACCATTAAAACACCAAAAATACAATAATTAACCGTAAGGAGACCAATAACCAACAACGATATATTAAAATGGTAAACCATATCTAAAACAAAGGTTCCCGCAACACATCCTGTTTAAAGTTATGAAAAAGCTTAGCCAAATGAAACTGGGCAATCGGTTCATCTCATTGACCATAGAAAACATACGATTCATTGGACTATTTATCGCAAAATTCAAACATGATTCTTCAGCCTAAACATAGCATAGTAAACATCAATACCGCTTAGCAATTCGCCACATTCCATCTTACTATTGACATTTGTATGCAAAACACACAAATCCCTAACCTTCCTTCTACACTCAAAAGTATGCATTCTCAGTCTAGATCTAATTCCCGAATACCCTTCCCTTTGATGGACCATGTTGAGCTTAAATTCCACGCATCTTAAGAATTTATTCTGGATGCTTTGCACCTCAAATACATCACACCGTACATATGGCGACCAAACAGAAGATGCATACTTCAGATGACAGCTTACCAATGAACAAAACAGTACTTTTATACACTCTACTGAAAGATCCTTCGCCAGATTCCAAACAAAACCACACATACGCTTGGCCTTAATACACATTGCTGTGATGTGACAGTTATCTAAAAGTAAGTCTGATGTCACATGCAACTCCCAGGTCGTTAATATTATCAACCTTTTGTAAAGGAGTTGTCCCAATCTTGTAAGTTGTTTCTAACGCACTACGATTGCGCACATATGACACACCATTGCTGAATCCTGTCCACATAACTTTGAAGCAACATACATTCATTTTCTGATTCCACCATTCTAAAAAGTTTCAAATCATCAGCGTACATCAAACATTCACCAAACTTTATTACTTCCACCAGATCATTAATAGAAGCCAAAAATAGATAGATTGATGCGCCATTTGCTGAAATATGAACATTTAAGTATGAGCAAAACTTAAAAATAGCTCGTATAACACGAAAAATCGAAGATATCAAGAATTAAAGTTCAATTTAATTGTCAATTCAAATATCTCCTATGCGAATATATGTATTTTAGAATATCAAAAATAAATGTTATCAATACTTATAACATAAGTATTATTATATTATAACATTGTAAAAAATTCTACCAGTACGCAAAAATTTCAATTATTGGTGTATATTTTATTATTTTTTTATCTATCAAAATTTCATTGATCACTTTTAAAATTTTGATGAACAATATCATATTTTGAAAAATTTCGGATACATTTTTAATTGTTGGGTCAACATTGCAATGTTAGAAAGTTTCAAATATTGCTGTCAAGATTTCAACAGTTTCTGTAAAAAAACGACTTCAATTATTATGTTAATCTCAGTTATTACTCTCAAAATTTCATTCATTAGTGTAGTTTTTAAATTATTTGTATATCGTCAAATAGTTATTTATCTAATTAGTGGGATAAGAGAATCATTAACTGGCGAATGCGGTGAGTTGCTGAGACGAGGGCGTAGCCCGAGTCGAAGTAAGAGCATGAGTTTCAGTTAATATGACCTTATCACACGTATTAGATACAAGATTTTATCTACGACTGCTCTGAATTACGAAAATTATACTTTTGAATTGAAGTCGATGAAAAATCAGAACGTCATAGTATGTATGTAGAACCATAGCAACATGTAATTTGAATGTCAATTTAATCTTCAAAACTTCAAGAATTAAACTTCTAATTTCTGTTTTGCTGTGTTACAATGAGCGACTCCGAAACTCTGCCTTCGGATATCGAGGAATCGGCCACGCAGGTAGTTTCAATATTATTACCGGAAAAATAAAAACATAAATATGAACCAGTTTATGAACGTTTACGGAAATGGTGCGTTGAGAAGATAATAAAAAATGAAGCAAATGAAATGGTACTTCTAGTATATTTTGAAAACATTTCGAAACGCTATAAACCTTCAAGCCTGTGGGCATATTACTCGACGATACGTGCGATGATATCCATAAAGAAAAATGCGGACATCAGTAAATTTATTCAATTGGTTGCATTTCTGAAGAGGCAGTCAGAAGGATATTAACCTAAGAAATCCAACATTTTAACAAAACAACATATAACCCGAATTTTACAAGAAGCTGATGATGAAAAGTGGCTACTAACAAAAGTAAATAAGAACAAGTTATGAAATTTTATATTAAGAAATATTTTCAGGTAGTTTTGATCTTTGGAATTGGTGGAGCCTGTAGAAAGGAAGAACTCACTTACATGCAAGTGACCAACGTGAAGAACGAAGGGCAGTTCTTCTGCGTCACAATACCAAATACAAAGACCAACATTTCGAGAGAGTTTGTTATAACTTCTGGAGACATTGATGGAATCAATTTTGTAGACATTATAAAAAAATACATGGCACTGCGTTCACATAATGCCGTGGAGTGTTTTTTTGTTGGTTACAGGAATGGCAAATGTATAAAACAATCCGTTGGCATTAACACGATAGGTAGCATGCCGAAAAATATTGCTTCCTTTTTAAAATTACCAAATGCTAAAGAGTATACCGGTCACTGTTTCAGAAAATCGTCATTCTCACTGTTGGCAAACTCAGGGGCGGATCTGCTAACAATAAAAGGGCACGGGGGCTGGAAGAGCAATACAGTAGCCAAAGGATACATAGAAACTTCGGTTGAAAATAAGAAACGTATCGCTACAAATATTCTTGGAGAAAAGAATATGCTTGTAGAAGCTTCAACCAGTAGCTGCAGTAGTTTGGACATTTCTAAAACAGAAATGTCCTCAGGAATACACTTAAATAAATGTTAACATGATGTTCATAAGTAATTGTTTAATAAATTTGATCGTAACTTGGTATTGAAAAATGAGTGTGTTTTTGATTTCATTACCTAACTAGTTAGGTAATGAGTTTCATTACGTACCTTAAATGAATGTCAAATTCGTCATTTATCTAAGCAGTCGTAGATAAATGTAATTTATTATACCGAAATTTCAATTATTACCCTTACAATTTCAACGATTACTGTATTGTTTTTTATTATCACTCAGAAATATTCAATAGTTCCGGTCAAAATTTCAATGATTAATGACAAATATTCCACTTATTTCAAGGAAACGTATGCGACAATTTAAGTTATTAGGCATGGCTGTATAGATTTCGATTAATTTTAACCTACTTCATCGCCTGGTCTTTAAACATCTCACTCGTACTGTAAAATATGAGTTCCCGGACTTATAACGTGATACTCCTATAAAGAAACAAATTAGGAATTATCTCACTGGAAAACGGCATTACTTATAAATGGTACATTGAACAACTTCTACAAAATTTCGCAATGTTAATATGTACCATTTAATATTTATTCTATTGTGTGTATTCATCATACATGTCGCAAATGTCGTTATGCTCGCAGGCAAAATTTCCTAGAACCGTCCCTGCCGACATTTAAAAATAATATTTTATTAAATGATTAGTAGTAACGGATATTGTCATATGTTATTTGTTGTGTGCACCACATGTGTGCGATAACAAGCTAACGACGCATACATGATTTCGCAGAAACAACGTAATTCATAACGTGAATTTGCATAATAATTTGCCATAAGAATATTATGTACAGAATCTATGAAGTAGCTGCATTAGTTATAAATTGTCGAAAAGATATAAAAAAAAATAGAATCGAAAAATGAGGGCCGAATTGCGGTTGTTCGATGCCCTACAAATTATAGTTTTGAACCTCCCTAACAAAACAAAACATACAAATTTTGTAAGAGTAAGAACGTAACAAAAAATAAATACAAACAATAATTGAAAAATGTTTATAATCAATAAAACTACTTGGTTCATATCACGTTTAAATTTTATTAAAGGGTGACTGCAGTTGCGACTACTCCAAAACTATCCAAACCTATCCAATCCAAACTAACCGCCATCACTATTGAAAGTAAAGTGTTAAATAAAATAAAAATAATAACAACTAAACAGATTCTGTCTGTTTGAACAGAAATTTATTTATGAACTGCAAATGAATTAAATTTAAAATTATACATAATACCTCCATCACAATCAAACAAAAATGTATGCCTCCGATGTCCACAAAGACGAAGCAAGGACTATCAATAATAAACTAATAAAATAATATAAAAATAAACTGTAATTACTACCAGTAAGTACTTCAAACGAAAAACAAACTTGAAATAAAAAATGTTTACATTTTGCAATAATCAAAGTTATTATTAGAATTATTATACTTTTATTACTTAAACTTATTTTTTTACTTTACTAATTTTTTTAATTACTTTTACTTATACTAATAAAAGTATTCAAATCTGTTTTTAGACCGATATTAACATATAGCTGCGAATCATGGACACTAACCGAGAAAGAAAAGAACAAATTACAGGCAACTGAGATGAAATACTTCAGAATAGTAAGAGGCGTTACAAGGAGGGACAAAATCAGAAACACTCAAATCAGAGAAGAGTTGGAAGTAGAATCGTTAGATGAATTTATGGCAAGAAGAAAACTGAGCTGGTGGGGTCATCTACAAAGAATGAGAAACACAAGGTCAGTTAAGAGAATATGGGAAGCCAGACCAGGAAAACGTATAAGCAGAGGAAGACCAAGACAAACATAGAACAACTCCATAAACGAGTTTCTGAAAAACAGATGAAAATCATGGGCAGAGGCAAGAACAATGGCAAAAAAAAATTGTACATATGTAAAAAAAACTGTATTGGACACCCTACACCATTATATGGTAGAAGGGATATGATTATATATATATATATATATATATATATATATATATATATATATATATAATATACATATATATAATATATATATATATATATATATATATATATATATATAAAAAAGAAGATTATCGAAATCATGAGAGCAATGTACAAGAACAACAGGAATATAGTGAGGACCAATAACGAGGAATCGGAAGATATTGAACCGAAATAGGAGTAAAGCAGGGGTACATAGATAAGAAGTATACCTTTTTTTATGGCAATAAAGCTAATTCACCGAAAAATAGTATATGATTTAAAAAAATCCTAACCTCAAAGTTTGTATGTACCAATAACCATAGAAGAACCCCTGTTTCTACGGCACTGTGTTTACTCAGATGATTGTAATTATTTGTGAATATGTGTATTGATAGTGGGTGACTCGTCGCCAAATATCAGATGTCCAAGTCTACTCTAGTAGAAATGTTAATAAGAGAACTGATTTGCTACGTAACACTGTAAGGTCCTATATTTTGGAAACAAAAGCGATTAGAAAAAATAAATTATATTTTAATTTATTTTGCCTTTCTTAGCATGCTCCTAAATTTATGCCACGAAGTTGTGGGACACCTTGTGTACACTAAATTCGTATTCGCAGATTTCAAAATGTGATTTATGTGATGTGGCATAGACGATATGCGCGATCCAGTTATGAACTGCTCTCGTAACTAGACCAGATTATCTTAGTCATAGGAATATGCAGTGGATTAATTATCACGACGTTCATTATTAGGGTCATGAGCCTTGACTGGTGGTGAAAAATTTCTGGCGCCGGCGCTGCGTATGCACTATGCACATTTGGACTCTGCACACGTTTGGCGCAGCATACATCTCCAAACGTATTAAACTCCTCAGTACTGTTAGACCCGATTACAAAAATTCCCTGGCAGGTTATTAGTATCCGCGTTAATTAACGGCCATACGCTGAAGTACCCATATTCCTGCATACACGTAAGCGTAACTTAATATCACCGCGAGGAGCATGTGAAACTGCAGATTGGTGTGTGTACATACACGGGCAAAGAGCAATTGCAACGGAGCCGACACATCCAGGACACGGTTCTCACGAACTTGCAGGTACAAACACACACCGGAGGCCGGCGTTTTGCGGTGTGGGAACTCCTGCGGAGCGTTGAACCGCACCAGGAAGCGAACGCTGATACCTCGGCGTGCTATCTGCGCGTTTCTGTTCCGTTTTCCCCGTTTCCGTGTGACACCCGCATTATGGGATATGCAAATTCCCTGGTAAATTAATTCACTGTTATGTGAGACGTGATTGTTATGTAGGTGATCAGTAATAATCTAAATGCGTTTGTGCGCATTTATTATCGTGTGCGTCCGCGCGAAGAACTGGTTCAATTTGAATGCATGCATAATGCGGTATTGTTCGGCGGGACTTTACTTGCCCGGTGTTTACTACCGGCGCCTATGAGGCACCCGTTATTTACTCATTTTTGACAGACGTACCTTAAAAGGAAAGTCTGATTTGAATTAATAATTAGGCACCTACTACTAGTTGGAATGTTAAATAGACAGGCGTACGGGATAATTGAGTTGATAATGTGAAAGAATCGGAAATTGTGAAACTATTTAGCACCGAATTACATTACAAAGCAAATAAAAATATCACCTACTTTAGTGCTAGCGATTTGGGTATGGTGAAGAAAAAAAGTTAGCATTATTAATATGTTTGCTAACTATTTATTCAATTCCTTGATGGGTCCCAGTCTACAAAGATAACGATAATAATAAAAATAATAATAATAACAATAAAAATAATTACAGTAACAATAATATCAATATATTAATGTACTGGTAATGGCTGTAATGGCCTACATCCTACAAACAAAAACTATTTATTCTCGGACCTACGACCTAATTCCTAATTTCACCAGATCTGGAAATTCGAAAATCTAGCCTACCTAAGCCTCGATCTTTTCATCTAAGCATCTAAAATTCAGAATAAAAACAGTTGAACTTGATAGAAATCTTGATAAAATTGAAACGTATTTCATAGCTCTTTTGTTTTGCTTTAAAAAAAATTAATTTCACCGCCTCAGCGACAAGAAGTCGTTGAAGAGTTGAAGTTTTTACAGAAATCTTTGAAAATTTGCTGTGAAATCTTCTAAACTTCAACAGTTACATTAGAATAGAGATTGTAGTAACTATTTTTTTTTATATTTATGACGATCGGCTCCTTCAAATTAATATTTATTTTAAAAACATAATTATTACATGTAGTAATAATTATGTTACCTTATTATTATTACCTTATTACTATTACCAAGTACTAGTAATAAGCATGAGCAATAGCACGAACAACCCTTATCAAAATGAAACGCGCTCTCTGTACCCACGATCGAGCTAAGAATTAAAATGCTTAAGTGCTACATATTCCCAGTGTTACTGTACGGTGTTGAAACCTGGACAGTAACAGGCACACTAATGAAAAAAATCGAGGCATTCGAAATGTGGGCATATCGAAGAATATTGAAAGCCAGCTGGGTAGATAGAATTACTATCGTAGAGATCCTACAAAGACTAAATAAAGATAACAAATTCTATTTTAGAAGATATTTTGCTTTAAACCTTATTTTACAGAAATGTAAGAATATTTAATGAATTTTGTAGTTTATAATAGATTTTTGTAACATTTTTTAAAAATCTTGCCTTTTCCAGTAGTTAATAGAAATCACATGCTCTTGGTAAAAACAAAGATCTCAAGAATTACGCTTTGGATATTAAACTAATACAATACATTATGCACTAAAATATCACTGAATATTGATGATATATTGCATTGATATTGATACGCTAATTTTTGATATATCGCTAATTAAGGTATTAATATCACTGAATATTTATGATAATGATTACACTGAAATTTAAATATCTTAAAACTCCACGCATTGGAAGTTTATATAATTCAGTACATCAGAGATCAGCATATCACTCATTATTACCAATAAATTGTATTTATATTGGTACTTCAATTTTCAAGATCTCACTGATAAAGTACTAGCAATAGTATTTATTCATGTGTAGAGATATACAATGATTTACCCGATTTTACCAAAAAATGTGAAAACCCCATAGTATTTAAGAGTAAGTTAAAATTGTTTTTAATTGAGAATACATTTTATACACTACACGAGTTTTTAAATTTTTAGGGAATATAAACATATGTTTAATATACGAGTTATAATATGTACGGGCTATGTTGTAAAATTAAATAGTATGTATTGTTGACCTAACAAATATCATGTAAATGATCTAATGTTGCAAATAAATCTATCTATATATCTATCTATCTATAGTAACAAATAGATTTTATGATATTGCTAATGAAGTCATATCAATATTTGAAAATATCAATGGATAATTCATGGTCACAGTAATGACCAAATATATCAATAAACACGCATTGCATATTAATCTAATTTAATACATTAACCGCGCATATATTATTAAATATTAGTGATAAAATGCATTGATATTGACAACTTTGAGACGTCGCTAATGATGTTATCGACATTTGAAAATATCAATGGAAAACTCATGCTCACAGTAATAAACAAATATCTCAAAAATCACGCATTGTATATTAATGCAATTCAATATGTTCAACGTCAACGTATTATTGAATATTGGTGATTAAATGCATTGATACTGATACACTAGATTTTGAGATATTGCTAATAAAGTCATATCAATATTTGAAAATATCAATACAAAACTCATGATCACAGTAATATGAAATTATCTCAAGGATCACACATTGGATATTAATCGAACTTAATACATTGAACGTCAACATATTATTGAATATCAGTGATAAAATGCATTGATATTAATACACTTAATTTTGAGATATCGCTAATGAAGTTAGCCATATCAATGGAAAACTCATGTTCATAGTAAAAAGCAATTTTCTCAAGAATCACGCATTGGAAATTTATTTATTTATTTATTTATTTATTTATATAATTATTTATTTATTTAACGGAAAAAACTCAATTTTTACATACATTACAAATAATAAGTAAAGTGTGCGTACCACTAGAACACTAAAATAACAATAATTAACCCTAAGGAGACCAATAACCAACAACGATATATGAAAATGGTAAACCATATCTAAAACAGAAATTCCTATTAGCTATTAATCCAATCACCATTAATCCAATTCCAACACGTTGAACATCAATATATTATTGAATATGACTGATAACATGTATTGACATTGATACGCTAGATTTTGAGATATCGCTGATGAAGTCATATCAATATTTGAAAATATCAATGGAAAACTCATGCTCACAGTAAAAACCAATTATCTCAAGAATCACGCATTGGATATTTATTCAATTTAATACATTCAACGTCAACATATTTCTGAGTATCAGCGAAAAAATTCAGTAATATTTGATACGCTAAATTTTAAGATTTTGCTAATAAAGTTATATCAATATTTGAAAGTATCAATGGAAAACTCATGCTCACGATGAAAAGCAAATTTCTCAAGAATCGCGCATTGAAGATTAATCCAATTTAATGCATTCAATGTCAACATATTATTGAATATCAGTGATAAAATTCATTGATGCTCATATGTTGATTTTTGAGATATCGCTAATGAAGTCATATCTATATTGGGAAATATCAATAGAAAAAACATAACCCCAACAAGAAGCAATTATCTCAAAAATCACGAATTAGATATAAATTCGATTAAATACACTAAACGACAACATATTATTGAATACGAGTGATAAAATAATTCGATATTGATTAGCTGGATTATGAGATATTGCTAATGATGTCATATCAATATTTGAAAGTATCAATAGAAAACTGATGCTCACAATGAAAGGTAAATATCTCAAGAACCACGTATAGAATATAATTTCAATTCAATAAATTGAACGTCAACATAGTATTGAATATCAGTGATAAAATTCATTGATATTGATACGCTACATTTCGAGATATTGCATATGAAGTCATATCAATATTTGAAAGTATAATTGGAAAACTCATAATAACAGTAAAAAGCAATTATCTCAAGAATCCCGCATTGGATATTATTCCAATTCAACACATTCAAGAACAACATATTATTTAATATTAGTGATAAAATGAATTGATATTTATACGCTAGATTTTGAGATGTCGCTAATGAAGTCATATCAATGTTTGCAAATTTCAAAGGAAAACTCACGCTCACAGTGATAAGCAAATATATCAAGAATCACGCATTGGATATTAATCCAATTTAATACATTGAATGTCAACATATCGTTGAATATTAGTAATAAAATGCATTCATATTGACATGCTAGATTTTGAGATATCGGTAACGAAGTCATATCAATATTTGAAAATATAAATGGAAAACTCATACTCACAGTGAAAAGCAATTATCTCAAGAATGACGCATTGGATCTTAATCCCTTTTAATACATTGAACGTCAATATGTTATTGAATATCAGTGATAAAATGCATTGATATTGATGCCCTAGATTTTTAGATATCGGTAATGAATTTATTTCACTATTTGAAAATATCAATGGAACACTCATGCTAACAGTGAAAAGCAATTATCTCAAGAATCACGCATAGTATATTTATCCAATATATTCAATGTCAACATATTATTGAATATCAGTGATAAAATTTATTGATATTGATACGCTAGATTTCGAGATATCGCTAATGAAGTTTAATCCATTGACGCATTGGATTTCAATATAATTTAAGACTCTAGAGACAAAAAGGTCACATAATATTAATCTAAAAATTTATCAAAGTTGATACGCTAGTTTTTGTGCGGTTTTTAATAAGCGGAAAATGAAGGAAGTTGATAAAGTTGCAGCTGAAGCTGCAGAAAAAGCATGAAACAGTAACTTAGTTCCCGACACATATAAGGTGTATGGAAAAAACGTACAATGAATACCTTAAATGGTGCGACACAAGGAAGGATTCCTTTGACGTTTCTTTATAGCCCACGGGAAAGGGTCCATTGGCTATAAAAACACGTTTTTGACAATGTATAATTGTCAATTTATGATATTTCCGTGTATAAAGTACGTATTTTATACGCAGAATGTCGGTAGGCAGAATTTGTTTTTTTCTAATTCCTCTTTTGGATTGAATTTTAGATTAATAAGTTTTCATACAAGGCTCTCATATTATATTTACGTAACGCTCGAACCGGATTCGTGCCCGTATTAAGGTAAAAACGTCGCATAAAACTTGCCATTATTATTCAAATATAGTAGCGTGCAAAACTAAATTACTAGCTTCTATTACAAAACTTGCCCGAGATGGCCGCATTTGTTTATGGCATACTAGATATTCCTGTTCTATTACACATCACTTTGTGGACGTTTATGTCTTTTATAACTATAATAATGTTATAAATAACAGTTAGGTGGGACATAGTACTTTGGCAGGAATGTTGCGTTTATGAGCGGTTAGTTTATTATTTTGCACGGCTTAAATATGAGACACGTATTTACACGTACAGTAGTTTTATAGAAATCAGAATATTCCATGTGTGCACTATGGTAGTTTTATGCATATTGTAAAATATGTAAAAAAAATAACCCCAAATATTTCAAATTGATATGAAATGAAGGAAATAAGTGCCTTATTTTCCTTCACTTCATGGATAAGTTTCACAGTTTTTTTTAAATGTATTGATACTGAACAATTGTTTCCTTTGTTACACCATTCTGTTTCTGTGAAACTTATACCAAGTGTTTTATTTGCCTTTATTTAATATGTTTCACCAAGTGGTCACCAAATAAACTTTCAATTTAATGCTATGAAATGCATATACACATATTGATTAATATGGTCCACCTGTCTTGCAATTGTTTGATGTGATACTGAGACTGTTTCGAATTTTTCGGCAATTTTTGTTTCATTAAATTGTTTTGCCATTTTGATAGCACAATTTTTAATAAGTACGTCATCACTAAAAGATTTCTTCGCTTTGACAATTTCTAGAGCTACTTCGTAAGAAGCGGTAATACTGCACTTGTTATCAGTGTCAGATTTTTTTTAAATGTTGTTTGTTGTTTTAGTTTTTTCTTTTAATCCGTAATGATAGCTTTTCTTGACTCCCCTGTATATTGCTGAAACGTTTTCTCCTGTAACGAAGTGTAATGTCGTTTCATAATATATTATTTGAGAATCGATAGTACTTGCATACAAACAATGCACTGAACTTTATTATGGTTGTTTGTGATTAAATAGTCTGTTCTAAATATTTGTTCGTTATTTTTCTTTTCTGCGAAGACATATTTCACCGAGTATTTCACTTAAAAAGACTTTTGAATTGGTGCGTACCACACTAGAACAATTATTAACTAACTCTGCAAAGGGTCTGTAATTTTACAATGGCAATTACTTACAATGGTAACTAGTGAAAATATTAATTACAAGTAATATAAATGCATTATTAGCTAACCAATTTGGTTAACACTATACTTACAGGTATCTGGCAAATTCTTCGTAGAAATAATTTGCTTGAAAATATAATTCCTCGAAATTAACCGGAAACTGTTTCATATGAATCAGTAACAGTCAACCTTTGTTCGAAATACAAGTTCCTCGAATATATTACGTTAGGTTAAGTTATAATTCTTCGAATTGAACTGGAAATTGTTTTGTTCGAATCAATGAAACCAGGAACCTTTGCTCGAAAAGGTTAAGTTTAGTTAGATTAGGTGAGCTTAGGTTAGGTAGTTTAGTTTCGGTTAGGTTAGGTTGGGTTACATATTTTAAGCAATTTATATTCAAGTGATCGTATTTTCCAGGAGCTTGTACCCAAAGCATAATGTGCAGAACAGAGGAACATTTTCTACATGTAAAAATTTGGTTATTTACATAACAATTTGATTTCACAAAAAAAAAATATTTAAAAAAAAGTATTGCGTGATCGTTTTTATTGAATTAATTTTACTATCGCCACTTTATGCAATATGGCAATTATGTTAATAATAATGTAGCTAATAAAAAAATAAATTGATCTATACTTTTTTCTTGATACATAGTACTAGGTTTAATTTACCTTCAATTTGTAATGTTCACTACTCAAAAGAATGATCGATATTAAAAAAGAAGTACATTAATAATATACACTTCTATAAATTGCATTCACATATAATTTTTTTTTTTTTTGAGTAGTGTACACTACAATGGAGATTTCAGTAAATTAAATAAATAAACCAAGCATTACTGCTGACATGTCAATGCCACCATTGCGTCCGTAGAACTTGAGATTTGGGATTCATAAACAGTTACTTTTAACCTTCCGAGGCGTTTATGGTGGCCAATTTCCATGAAGGAAATTGAATGTACAAGTCGTTACATAACGCCAAAATGAATAATTTGATTCAAGGTTTATTTTTAAGTAGTACCAAATGTCGGCGTTTAATTTACGAGAACAATAGGAAGTGAATTGTACTTAAGGCTCCTCTGGTATATTAAGTAACCTACGACCTATCACGATTTATGGATTTTGAAATGAATATCGTTTCACATTTTGCGGTTTAAATTTAGCACCGTTGCGCTCTAAAACAAATGCAGCGTTTTAATTGCACACGCGTTCTACATATTACTGCGAAACAATAATAGTAATCGACATTTGCTCTACATATCGTATTCTCATTATTACAGCAACCAAAACATATGCTAAGGTTATTATTTCATGCTACTTATAAATGTTCAAAATACATAGTTAATAAGTAATAATAATATAAAAATACAATAATAAATAATGTGCGGTCAAATATTATATTTTCGTGCGACTAATAAATATTATATATATATTATATATATTTTATATATATATATATATATATATATAATATGCAAATGCAGAATTTGGCATATTTCAGCATATTGAGGTAAATATCATTTTCTTTAGAAAAAAAAAGATTATTTTCGTAGCATTCTCCATTTTATAGTATATTTTCATTTTTGACGGACACTTGAAATAGTTTTTGATAGCAAATATTTTTTGTTGCCTTTGTCATTATTTTCTACAAACATAAGAATAGTTTTACAGTTGCAACTAATTCAAAACAACAACTTGTTCATATTGTTATTGTTATGATATTTTTACATGGTGTTAAATAGAAGAAATACTATTACCTAATTTTATTACCCAAATTATAGGTTGACGTTTAATGTTTCTTTTCGGTTATTATTTGAAGTGTTATCTTTCAGAAAAAATTGCAAAACCGTCAGGAATTTGCATGAAATTTTGGAAAAAGTCTGGATTTTGTATAGATTTTATTGTGCAATTTTAGACATGTTTTATTTTAAATTTTACATAACTATTTCCAACTACAGCGTTAAAGCATAGTATATTAGAGATGAGTGTAGATTACTAATTTTGTAAACACAATGCAATTTGTCGTTTCTGGTGTTTTTGTGAATTTTTGACTAGGTACAAACTTTGTTTCTTAAAAATTACATTAATTTCAGCATATTGAGATAAATATCAACATTATTTTAGAAAAAAAAAGATTATTTTCGTAGCATTCTCCATTTTATAGCATATTTTCATTTTTGACGGACACTTAAAATAGTTTTTGATAGCAAATATTTTTTGTTGCCCTTGTCATTATTCTCTTCAAATATGAGAATATTTTTACAGTTGCAACTAATTCAAAACAACAACTTGTTCATATTGTTATTGTTATGATATTTTTACATGGTCATATATAGAAGAAATACTATTACCTAATTTTATTACCCAAATTATAGGTTGACGTTTAATGTTTCTTTTCGGTTATTATCTGAAGTATTATATTTCAGAGAAAATTTCAAAACCGTCAGGAATTTCCATGAAATTTTCGAAAAAGTCTGGATTTTGTATAGATTTTATTGTGTAATTCTAGGCATGTTTTATATTAAATTTTACATAACTATATTCAACTACAGCGTTAAAACATAGATACATTACCAATTTTGTAAACACAATGCAATTTGTCGTTTCTGGTGTTTTTGTGATTTTTTGACTAGGTACAAATTTTGTTTCTTGAAAATTACATTGATTTTCAATTTGCTAACAATTTCATCAGAAAAACTTCATTTATAGTAAATATGAATAAGCAAGATGAACTCGGTAGATACTCCCAGAAAACCCTCGGATTTTCTGTTATTTTTGATCCTGAAATGTTAAACTATAATATCAACATCAATACCTTCATAAATCTTGAAGTTGATTAAATATGAATGCAGATTATTCATTTCTAACATACAGCAGTTTGTCATTTATGTAAGTACAGTAAAATTAACAGTTTCTAAAGATGAAAATACCTATTTTCATGATATTTTCAAGAAATTACTATGAAATTTTTAACATACGCACAACTCTATTAAATTGCAAGAATTTCCATGGTATCTGTGAAAAAAACCGGGCATTTGTATGTGTAAAAATTTTGACATTTTGACCAGTAATTTAAATATTTTGTATTTTCTTGAAAATTGCATTCTATTTTAATCACTAACGCATAAATATATCCAAACATTTGCATTTATATAAATACAATATATTATTATATAAAAATATGAATGTGCACTATTGAATTATTTATAAAAAATTACCAAATTTTCAAGATTTTCATAACTCGATTTAATATTGTTTTAATATTAAATGAAGTAGTATATGGAAGCATGAAGTGAAACCTAAAATTTTCAACGAAATATGGCAATTTAAAGTGAAAATTTTGCAGTTACAGAGTTGCATCTTAGAGGGCAACATGTAAAATAATTGCATATAAAAATTCAGTACTATACCAGTCATATCATTGAAATATTATAATTTGCAACGAAAATGTTGAAATTTCCAATGAAAATTTTGAAATTTCCGATGAAATCTTGTAATTTTCAATTTTATGAAACAATGATTAAATATTGTACACATGTATTTAGTTCTACTTGGAAACATGAAGTAAAATCTTTATAATCCAAATTTCGCAACTTCACACAATAATTTGTAATTTCCGATCTTAAAAGGCAACATTTTTATTATTTTATATAAACACTCAGTAGTACACCACACATACTGCTGAAATATTATAATTCATAACGAAAATATTTTAAATTTTAGATGACGATTGATAATTTCCAATCTTATGAAACAATATTTAAATATTTTACACCAGCATTTAGTGTTCACGTTGCACTTATAAATGATAAGTTTATAATGTTCACTAAATTATTATTGAAAATTTCGCAATTTCTGATGAAAATTTGCCAATTTCTGATGAAAAGTTCTCTCATTCACATAATAGTAATATTCTATGTTATGAGGTAACATTTAAATTGTTTTATTTAAACATTCAGTTTTATATTGAAGCATGAAGAGACACTTAATTAATTTTCAAATAAATCCAGCAATTTATAATGAAATTTTTTCAGTTTTTGATGAAAATTTTGCTTCCAAAAAAACACATCCAATCTCATGAAGCAATATTTAAATATTTTACTTGAGCATTCAGTGTCACGTAGAATCATGAAGTAAAATCGGAAATTTCTATTTAAATTTGTAACTTATAATGCAAATGGCGCAATTTCTGATGAAAATTCCGCAATTTTAAATAATACTTTGTAATTTCTAATCTAACAACATTCACGTTAATTCATATAATATTCAGTAGTATATAGAAACATTCAGTTTTATATTGAAGCACGAAGAGACCCTTAATGAATTTTTAATGAAATCTAGTAATTTATAATTTTTTTTTTAGTTTTTGATGAAAATTTCTCTTCCAAAAAAACACATTCAATATTAAGAAGCAATTTTCAAATGTTGTACTTGAGCATTCAGTGTCACGTGGAACCATGAAGTAAAATCGAAAAATTTATATTTAAATTTGTAACTTATAATTAATATTTCGCAATTTCTGATGAAAATTCAGCAATTTTAGGTGATAATTTGTAATTTCTAATCAAACAACATTTACGTAAATTCAAATACATATTCAGTAGTATAATAAAACATAAAGTAACATCTAAGGTTTCCATTCAAATTTGTAATTTGAAATGAGAATTCGATTTGAGCTTTTAATGAAAATTATGCAATTCTAGATAAAATATTGAAGTTTCCAATCTTAACAACAAAATTAAATACATTTCACATAAGCATTCAGTAGTAGAAGTGAAAGTTTCCATTGAAATCTTATAATTTACAATAAGTATTTTCGCAATTTCGGATGATATTTTGTAATTTGCAATCCTGTGAAGTAACATTTGAATATTTGATGGGCATGCAGTACTTCCTGTTGGCAAGAAGTAATACCTGTAGCTCGCATTAAATTGTGTAATTTATAACTAGGAAAATTTATGAAAATATCGCAATTTATCATAAAAACTACCCAATTTCTGATGAAAATTTGTATTTTCTACTTTTATGAAGCAACATTTACATTAACTTATATAAATGTTCGGTAGAAGATACATGGAAACATAAAGTAACATTAATATAGAAGTAATTTCCATTTTTGTTAAAAAATCTGGATTTTGTATAGATTTTACCGAGACATTTTAAACAGTATGTTTTTTTTATATTACAAGACTATTTGCGACTATAGCGTTAATACATTCAAAACTCTTTAAATGAGTTCCGCGTATTAGAGATGAATGTTAATAATTGTTTATTAGTGTTATTATTTTATCTTTGAATTTTGTAATTTCTAAATTTAGACATTTTAAAAGTAGAAATTGTTTCAAGTCTGTCTTGTTTAATTAACTTTAGTAGATTTTTTTTAATTCTTTGAGACCTTTTGCTTAAGCTACCAATTTGTAAGTAAGTATGTATTTTTTATATAGCAGTTAAAAGCAGTCAGCACAAAATGTATCTTATAGTGAATTGACTTTTACAGATGTTAGTAGAATTTGTAAAACTTTGAAGTAAAAAATGAAAATGCCAACTCTTAATTGATCAAGTGACTGGCGTTAGTTTTTTAGATCAGCGGTTCACTCCGAAATATTACCCCCCCCTACCCGAAATATATTACGCTACATTTCTAAACTAAACTATACTAAAAAATTGTAGACCCGGCGCCCCCACCATCAATAACTAATAAAAATTAATTATTCATAAATTACAATTTTAGAAAACAAATTACTCATCTATAATTTTAGCAAATTAAGTGGGTCAACAGGACGTCAGTTTTCCGCACAATTTTCAGTTTTTCTGCGATAAATTAGACGAATTAACGAATCAAAAAAGTCGCGATTTCCTTTCGGATTTTTAATCCCCGTGAATAATGAAAGTACATATGCCACAACTTTATGGGCGTTGATTATAACATTGCTATATATTTAATATTAATTTAATCTCTTAATATTCTCGCCATAATTAGATATCTCATTTTATTTGGTCGTGCAGCTAAATGCGGACAGTGGCGTTACACTTTCCACTTAATTGATTTATTGCCTTCCTGTTCGCGACGCACGCACTCGATTGAGCGTAATTTTCCTGAGGAATATTCCCGTAACGGAAGCAGAGATGAACCATTTGCAATGCCATTAAGTTAATTAGCACTCGCTTAGCCTATTATAAGACAATTTAATAGTCGGAGGGACTGGATTACAAAAATGACCGACCCATTAATAACATTCTCCCGGTGGTCATTGAGGCAATACATAAAGCTAGAATTCATTCATACAACAGGTAGTCAATGAAATAATGAGGATTTGTTATAAATACTGGCCTGGTTCTGGCGGATGCGGCTGGAAGCATCCGCTGGAACGAACACGCTTCAGGAGAGGCGCTCCTCAGTGCGATAACTGGCATGTACGTGTACGTAGCGTATAAAAAATAATTACAGAAGATATGAAATGGGCTACCAGCCTTGCATTAAAACAGTGAGCAATCAGTGTAATTAACGTTTTTTTTTTGGGGGGGATTTTTTCGAAATTGTATCGTCGGACCAACTGATCCGTGTAAAATTTAATCAGACCACGGATTCGAGGAAATTGCGAAATATTAAATCCAGCTAAATTAGCTCCATTGAGGAAGATGCCTGCGCAGTGCACACGTGTAATTAATTTGATATTAAGGCAATATTTCGATACGCATAAAATTTTTTTCACGATGATTACGTCGAAAGGATATTACGGTTTCTACCGGATATTTCATGTCCAATTCATGCATCCTCAATTAAAAAAGCGCTCCGGAGAAGTGCAGGGAAATCAGCAATTACCAGCAAGAAAGTACAGTTCTAAGGACGTAAATTACTATAAACGCTGCATTAAGGCCGCCGCATGGATAAAAATATTAATAGAAAACGTTTACGTTTTCCACGCTTCCAAATACGTCTGCTCAAATCGTTATTGATTTGGATAAATCGATACAATTTGACTAAATTGCACGAGTTTCACTTAAGCTCGGTAATGTTTCATTTTTTCCTGTAAATTGATGCAGATGCGATCTGCAGGAAACATCTAATGATCGATAATGTCGCTATTAACCAGCAGACCAGTTTTTTTTACATTAATTTTATAGCTTATACAGGTATTAAAAGTTGGCGAAGGATTTCTGATCAATCTTTCGACTTAAGAGCTTGTCTGATGTTCTCTATAAATATTATTCTAGGTATTTTCCAGTAGAATAATCATATATTTACTGCAGAAAGTATTCTCAAAATTTGTTGTAGATTTATGCAAATCTCTGAATTTGGATACTAACTGCCTGTATTTTTTTAAATTTCCCATATCGAGTTCAAACAGCCATTTAGCCATTAAAGTAAAGAAAATTTAAACATATTTCCTTATTACAATATTTATTACCTGTGCAGGCAGCTTTAAATAGTTATTTACGTAACCAGTTATAAAAAATGTGATACTGTTTGACGAGTTTTGCAAATTACACGTATAAACAATATAGCATATTTCATAATGTGTTATGTACAAAACTTTATTTAATCCGTCAGAATTATTTAATCTACTATTTCAATAAGAACGTTCCTTACTACATCACAAAATCAGATCACCTATTGTTTCTACGGACACATGATTGCACTGTCATAAACAAATTTGCCAACAAGCTAAAACGAAGAACATGTCATCAAATAGTGATTCTGAACTAAATTCCGATGTTGAAAACTCCGCGAATGCTGCCATGGGTAGCCTAATACCTGAGAAATCTAGAAATAGATACGCCGTAGCCTACAAAAAGTTTGAAGTATGGTGCGAACTTAAAAAAGTAAAAACCATAAAAACCATCAATGAAAAGGTAATGTTAATATATTTTGAGACAAGAAATTAACATTAGGCAAGAAATGCAAGAAAATATTTCTGCAGAATCGGCAATCAACTTAACAAATTGTGTTGGTAATAATTTTGTGTTAAAATTAAAATTCTATGGTCATATCTTACCTAATTTCATTATTTCACTTTAAACGTGGCCAGTTAGGAAATATTTTTACACAACTACTTTACATAACTGAGTGCATGACAGTTATGAAAAATGTGTGTTTGTAAATAAATGAATTAAATTAATTCTTAGACAAGTAGAGTTTAGTTTACTTATTCAGTATTTTTTAATAGCGATATTATTTAATCATCAATTGAATGGCTTGAAAATGGCTACATTTTTGTAATTATATTTTGTAAACAAATAATGCAGAATTTGTTCTTGAAATGTGGTAAATATTTATCCTGTATTCTGAATTTTTATGTAAATTTTTGTAATATTTTGATACTTTTATTATGCATATCAGAAGCAGCCATTAAATATTTAAGTAAATTTTAGCTTATTTTTCATACCTGAAATGTATTTGCTACGCAAAAATAAAATTGGTACATACAATCGATTTTAGTATCAATGGATTTTTGCTTAGAGATGGCTGCAGTTGTGTAACATGTAACATCATAACCTGCCAAATTGGTTCAATTTTCAACTGAACTGCCAAAACTTGTTATACTATACACAATAACATAATATACCATACTATAATATTCAAGACCTTCAAATTTTGAACTCCCACTGTCAAAACCTGTAGAATTTTTAATTTAAACTGTCAAATTTTCAATTGATTCTGTGAAGCTCCGTCAGATTTTAAAATAAGTATTATAATTATAATAATAATATACCGACATTACCGAATATGTCTTGTTTTGAACTGCAACTGCTTAAAACTATCAAAATTTCTACTCCAACTGCTCAAACCTATAAAATTTTAAACTCCAACTATCAAAAACTGTCCATTTTTTAACTGCACCTGCCAAAACGATAAAATTTTAACTGCAACTATCAAATTTTAAACAACTACTATTAAATTTTCAACTACTGTTGTCAAATTTTGAACAGCAACAGTCAAAGGCTGTCATTTCAGCTACAAATGTCAAAGGCTCACATTTTCAACTACAGCTGCTTAACCTTCTCAAATTTTCATCTGCAACTATCCAAGACTGTTCAATTTTTAACTGCACCTGCCAAATTACAACCATCAAATACAACTACAACTGTCAAATTTTCAACTACTACTGGTAATTTTTCACTACAACTGTCACAGGCTGCCATTTCAGCTGTAAATGTCAAAGGCTATCATATTTTAGCTGCAAATGTACAAAACTCCAATTTCAGGTACTGTCATAAACTGTAATTTTTTTAACTTCAACTATAAAATTTTCAACTACAACTGTTAAATGTTTTACTGCAATTGTGAAAGCGTGTCATATTTTCAACTGCAACTGTACAAAACTAAAATAACAAGTACAGCTGTGAAAAATATGTAATTATGAACTTCTACTATCAATTTCTTATCGACAACTGCTCAATAACACCAAATTGTAACTAAATCTATAAAAAAATGTCCAATTTTTACTGCACCTACCAAAAATCGCTCAAATTTTAACTGAAACTGTTAAATTTTAAACAACAACTACAAATTTTTAACTACTACTTTCAAATTTTTAACTCCAACTGTCAAAACCTGTTATTTCTGCTGCAAATTTCAAAGGCTATCTTATTTTCAGCTGCCCAACTGCTTAACCCTGTGGAATTTTATCTATACCTATCTATCGAATTTTCAACTAGTTCTGCCAATTTTTGACTGCAACTGTCAAAGACTATCATTTCAGCTGCAAATATCAAATTCTGTCATATTTCAGCTGCAAGTGTATAAAACTCAAATGTCAATTACTGTTATAAACTATCAAATTTTTAACATCAACTATAAAATTTTAAACTACAACTGTCAAATTTTAAACTACTACTATCAAATTTTTAACTGCAACTGTCAAAGCCTGCCATTTGAGCTGCAAATGTCAAAGGCTATCATATTTTCAGCTGGAACTATCCAACTGTTCAGCCCTCTCAAATTTTCAACTACAACTATCAATGTGTTCATTTTTTGACAGCACCTGGCAAAAATCATTAAATTTTTTACTGCAACTGTCAAATTTTAAACTAAGTATAACTATCAATTTTTCAACTACAACTGTCAATTTTTTAATTGCAACTATCAAAGCCTGTCAATTCAGCTGCAAATATCAAAGGGTGTCATATTTTAGCTTCAACCGTCTAACTAGTCAACCCTGTCAAATTTCCAAATGCAACTATCAAAAAATGTCCAATTTTCAACAGCACCTGCCAAAAAGCATTAAAATTATAGCTGTAGCTATCAAAATTTAAACTACAACTATAAAATTATCAAAGTACAATTATCAACAGTGCAAAATTTTAATATGTAGTATCATATTTTCAATTATTACTGTAATATTTTTAACTACAACTGTCAAAGGCTGTCATATTTTCAACTGAAAGTCTAATAAACTCAAATTTTAAGTACAGCTGCAAAAAATAAAGCGAAATTATTAGCTCTGACATGTATATTTGTAGATTTGCCCCTTCTTGAATTACGATAATAGATAATAATCATATTGATAATTGATTATTGATAAATATTAGTAATAATTGATATTATTGAACAGAAATTGATATTTAAAAATGCTTACATAAATAAGAAAAAAACAATAGACTAGAAACGTAAGTTGGTACAAACAAAACCATAAAAATATAAAATATAAAATAAAAAATATGAGTACAAAGTTAGAAGCATAAGTGGTTGAAAAATTTCTCTGTAATAATTGGGCGACTATGTATAGATAGATAGGTTAAAGTTGAAAGATAAATTTGGCAAATATCAAGTTTCAGACGTTTTATTCACAATATAATGTAAAATGAGTAGGTAGGTAGGTAGCTTTAGTAGTAACTTAATAGATTTTTTCAATATTAATCAATTTTTGTATAATAATAATAATAATAATGATAATATTCTTTATAAATATTCTTTATAAATATAAATTGAATTATTTTTGATTTCAGATTTTTTTCTTAATATGTAAATCAGAAAGTTTTCTTGATTTAAAGTGAATATTTATCATGTTTTCTAATTGCTGTTAACGTTTTTTTGCGAAGTTTTCATTAGCAATTGAAGTATTTTTGAAGATTTCAGATTATCTGTAATTATCTAAGAAAATTTCATAACCACGAATTATATGTGAAGAATAAGAGTACGAATTACAAATATTATTGTTAAATGTCGAATTTCCTCATGTAAATGCGAAGTTTTCATTAGCTATTGAAAATTTCATAACCACAAATTATTTGGAAATTTAAAGAAAATTTGTAACTACTTCCACAATTTCATTGATCACACTAGTCACTGTGTGAAATTTACTTCCACTACTGACTTAAAATAGTTGCTCTCAAGCAACGAATTAATATCTTGAAGATTTTGTAGAAAATCAATATAAAATATGTAATTGAACTATTTTTTTTTTATATAAAGTACAAAATTTCTGTGAAAATTGAAATATTATTATTGGCAGTTACGGAATATGAATTTTATATTTTTGTACGGTTCATCATTAATGCATACTCATCCATAAGAATCTAAAATCATATTAAATTATAAGATTCATTCAAATTGTCGATTTTTTTTGCAATTTGCCACAAAAATTAATAAAACCTTTTTGAAATTGTGACGTCATTTGTATATAATAATAATATATAGTAAATTTGTCTTCCAAAATTTCAAGTAGAGTTTCGTAAATTAGTTACCAATTACCATCTTTCGATTTCCCATCTAGTATTACAAATCGGTTTTAATGTTAAATGTGGTAATTTTTCTATTATCTTGGACCATCTATGAGTTGATGCAGCGAAAAAAATATACAATGACTGTACTGGGTTAAAGAAATTGAGCATTTGTATATTAGATTCTGCAGCATCATTAAGACAAAATTTAATGAATGGCAAGAGCATGGAAGAAAAAAGTTTATATCCAAAATTTGTCTTTGCAGACCATTATGCTTGCCTTTCATATTGGCCCCATTATCGTACCCTTGGCCCCTGCAAATATTTGAGTTCAATCCTAAAATATTTATTAGATCCAAAAATGTTTGTTGAAAGTCCAAAGTCTGACGTATCCTTCACTTCCACAAATCCTAAATATTGACAAAACGAATAACTAATGTCAATTGTACGTTGTGACTAATATCAGGAGTAGAATCCATAATTATAGAAAAACAAACGAACGTCATTTAAAAAAAAAGTGTAAAGCGCCCATTGAATTTTGCGCCTCCGGCAGTCGCCTGTCCTACCTGTAACTAACGGCGGCCCTGCATATAGTTAAATTGTCTGCAATTGTCTCAATTTTTAGTTTGCATAGTTTGACTGCATGTTTGATATTTTTCAGGATTTTCATACGTCTTACTGCAGAAAGTTTTCTCAAACTTTGGTGAATATTTATCCAGTTTTCTGAATTTTAATATCAACTTTTTGGAAATATTTTTGATAAACTATTCATGTCAATTACAATATTTATTGGCTTTGCAGGCAGATTTAAAAAAGAATAAAATTGCTTCTTACCATTGATTTTATTATTATTATCAATAGAATTTGAAGATTGCTACATTATTTATAATTACATTTTGTAAACATATTATGCAGAAAGTGTTCTTAAAATGTGGTGAATATTTATCCTGTTTTCGGTTGTTGTCCGTTTTTTATACTGGCTTTATACTTTACATTACTGGCATGTTTCAGAAAATTTAGAAACGTAACTTGTTGTATTTTTGTTTATATATCTTTTATTTGCTTTGATATTTTTATTAAGCCTTCTCCGATTTTCATTTTTTTATTACACTTTCATTAATAGGTTTAGATTTATTATGAAATTAATTGATGAAATTTTCAGAAAATTTAGCAACTTTTGAGAAACTTCTGGTTAACTTTTAGTGCACTTTTCTACGTTATTATTGTTTATTATTCTAAGATTCTATGTGCAGTAAATTTTCAGAACTTTTTCCGACCATTGTCGTATTTCTGTCCACCATTGGGCGCACCTAAAATGTAAGTTGTTTTTAGAGGGTTTAAAAATAAGAAAGACTTCTTTGTAGTTAATTAAATGTTAATCAAACAAAATATGTTTCTTATTGGTAACTCAATCCAGGGACAGGGAAACTAGCACACTGTTAATTTATTGCATAAAACAGCAGTAAGTGAAAATTAATTTTTTTACATTCATATTTCATTGCCTAATTACAATTAACGTTGTCTTAAAACATAATGAAAATCTACAACGGTTAGTCGTATCCATAAACAGATTACGAGGAAACGCTAACAGTAATTCACGGGAGAAATGTGGTAGGCACAAACGAAGAAGCAGCACCGTCTCGAGCGTTTTATTCCCCTGAATTATATGATGAGTTTTTAATTAAATTTTACGATTCGAATTCGGTTTGGAATTCGTTAAAATATGGCGTTTTAATTTGCGTCCCGCTTCAGCCTCGCTGCTGCCGTCTCGGTATTTATAATCGGCATTGGGAGCGAGATTTTTGTGGATTGCGCAGCGCGTTTATTGTGAGTGGGAAAATTTATGCAGTCGCAGTAATAAAACCGTGACCGCAGTGACGTAGGCGAGGTGCAGGTGGCTTCAAGTGTTAATTGGGTCGCGCCGGAGATCCTACGGCTGGCTAATTAAGCAACGAGCGTTGCGCGGAAAACAATTTCACGTGGAGTTTCGCAACAGTTTTCCACGCTTCTGAAACGTTTTCCGCTGTCTGCTGCCATGATAAACGACTTTTACGTGCTGCCCTTTGCGTTAGTGTGGGCGAGGGTGAAATCTATTTGCCCTGCTCAAATATTAAACAGCGGATTCGTGGCCGACGTGAAATGTCGGAGTGCACGACGCCCTACGGCGCTCGAGCATAGGGGCCCATATAGTCCTGACTGATTTCTCCAAGGATATGCCTTGACGTAACGCGATCAACAATAATAGGCACGCGTCTGATTACAATACTCCATTATTCATAATGCTATTACTAAATTGACAGGGCTCGCGTTTTATTGAATTACCAACGAATTGTATAAATATCGGACACGATGATGCAAACAACAGAATTTATAATTGAATAAAATTACTTCAACATCAAACAGAAGACTCGCTATGTTTTAAACACACAATTTATTATATAGGGTGCATAAAACATAACGAACATTGGAGCATTTACCATTAGTTTTAGAAAAAAGAAAGTTATATAAGCAATCATTTTTCACTTTCGTTTTCATTAAGTTTGCAGGTGGATTTGGTATTTGGATATTTATATCTGTTAGGGTGATAATTATCAATAAGATACAAAATCAGTTATATTCAGGGTGTCTCAAAAATGTAAACAATACCTTTATCAACCACTACTAAAAACACAATTATGATTCATTCATTTTGTCAAATCTAGAAACACAACTGTCAGATTTGTCAATTAGTTTGACAGATGTGGACAATATCTTGTTTTTTTAATATTATTAGTTTTTAATAGTTTAAAATTGATGTTATTTTTTTTTTTTTATCAGTAGGGTGGTACGTCGGACAATGCACCGCATAGTGAGTTACATGTAAAATTTTAAATCTTTAAATATTTATATTGTGTTCATTTGATTTATGCAAATATTGTCATCCCTAATTATTTTAGAGAAAAACTAAAATGAACTCTGTTGTAGAGCAAAAAATACGGTGTAAATTTATGCTCTTACTTTTTTATTTTTAATCATACATAACCTAAAAATTCGACGAAATAAAATTTACACTTTTGAAAAATCATTGGTGCCTTGAAACTAAAAAGCAAATAAATTGCTTTTTCCAATTCGCATTATTCAAATGCTCATTATGTATATTGAATCTCACCGTTAAAACTACACTTTAATCGAATGGGTGAATAAAATGTTTACATTTTCACTTTATTCACTATAACCATTGACCACGTGAATTAAGTAAAAAAAGTAGGCAAATTCGCACTATCCTTGAAATTTTCGTTGTCACCTGACAATGGGACACTTCACGCAAATTATTCAATTCTGATAACGAATTGGAAAAAGTCTTGTATGATACACGTGAATAAAGCAATTTTATCCATTCGAAAACATTATCGCACTCGCCTTCGCCTTTTGCGCTAAACTGTTTTTCGTGAATAAAATTTGACTTTATTCACTTCTACCATAAATAGCTATTTTACATATTCCAATAATGTTTTATAACCCTAAATTTTATATTTACGGTAACAAGTAAATACCAAGATAAAGATCATCAGCATGTGAATTTCGGAAACCGTAAAAGTTACAAAGGCAGTTAAATTACAAAAAAAGTTGCGTAATTTAGTAGTCAGTGTTATTCTGTTGAGAAAACTAAAAAAAATCCGCTTACTTCCGGAGCTATTCGTCAAGATCTGAAACTTTGCGATATCATGTTTATGTTTTATTAAAGTTATTTGAAAAGGTATAAATACACAAAAGGCACTTTCTCATGCCACTCTTTTAGCTCTACAAGACAGCATTTATAAATTTTCAGTACAAAGTTTCGTTTCGAAGAAACCATCATCAACTTTATATTTTTTTATACTGCCCGTAAATAAAGTACACCCTGTATTAGATAGCATGTTTCTCATGTTTTTATTCAGAAAATAAAAAACATGAGAATACTTGGCTTGTTAATACTTTTTGAACATGTTGGTTCGAATAATCTTGTATCACTATAAAGAAAAAAAATGCCCTTTTTAAAAATATCTAAGCCAACCATGGCTGACATTAACAAAAAAATAAAGTTCGTATTTTAAATGAAAACTTATGGCATTTTTATCAAAAAAACAAGAACATATCTTGCATAAGCTCTTAAAACGACAACTCTTTCCTCATTTAACCGAATCTCTACGTCTTATGGTTTCTGAGATCCCAATGCTAAAAATGAAAAAAAATCACCCTGTACATAATATATTATATTATAATTTGGTGTTGTGCTGGTTTCATTTTATTTTATTTTGTGTTGTGTTAGATTAGAATTGGTAATTAAACATAAATCAAAACTTATAAATATATTGTAATTTCTACTTACTTTGTAAATTAAATTTTATTTGTATTGTAGTTGGTTTAATTTTATATGGGATGTTTAGAAATTTGTGCAGAGGTTTAAAATACTGTATATAATATATTATATTAGGATTAGGTGTGGTGTTGGTTTCATTTTATTTTATTTTGTGTTGTGTTAGATTATAATTTGTAATTAAACATAAATCAAAACTTATAAATGTATTGTAATTTCTACTTACTTTGTAAATTAAATTTTGTTTATATTATAGTTGGTTTAATATTATATGGGTTGTTTACAAATTTGTACAGAGGTTTAAAAGTTAATTGTGTTTGATCGTTTAGGCATGTTATGTTATTTTCTTTGTTAATAACTTCATTAATTTCATAATTTTCGAATCAAATTTCTTTTAAACCTTTGTGTTATGTAAAAGTTTTGTGTTTGTGTTTATGTTGTGTTTATTAACAAAAAAGCAGAATATGAATGCAAATTGCAGAATATTTAATCAAAATATCAAAATAAAAATAATGCAATGAAACAAATATACGTTTCAGAAACGTTTCTAAATTATCAGAAAAATGCCAGAAACCAAAGAAACTAAAAGAAACAAGAAAATTGCAGAAAATTTAATTATAATATCAAAATATACAAATAACGCCAAATTCGTTAAAGATTTTAGAAAAGTGGCGCAAAGTAAGTTTCTAAAATGCGGAATGAAAACATGATCAGAGTTAAAATGTCCATAATTTCAATCAAATTATCAAAACTATCACTAAATAGAGAAATTTAAACAATGTTGTAATGTTCAAAATGAAAGCATTACAACACAGAACAAAGTCAAGAAACTAGAAAATTGTATTGAAATTACAGAAAACTTATTAATAATATCAAAATGTGCAAGTAGCTGTGGTAAATTTATTGCATTTCACAACATTTCAACAACAATTTGTCAATAGTAGTAGTAACGAATGGCGAATGGCTCTAGTTTCTCAGTACAAATGTACTACCTGTACTGGGGCTCGAACCCAGGTCTTCGTGCATGCTAAGCTAGCGTTCTAACCTGTCAGCCAAACTAGCGGTAATTTGTCAATATTTTTTTGAAAATTGCAAATTTTTAACTTAAATCTTAACAAACATATTAAAGTATCAGAATATTATAAAACCAATGATACAAATGATCAAATTTCCATGAAATTAGTTTCGGAATATTCGTCATATTATTGCACGAAACTTAATCAACCAAAAAAATACAACCTATAACTAAAGAAAAACAACAATTTTAGATTTAGCTAAGATTATTAAATAAAATAGTATTTTTAGATTTTTTAAATTATTATATAGTAAATATGAAAAATCCCGAAAATGTAGATGGATATCATTTCTATTTAAGTAAAGGTGCTAAAAGTATTGGAACAATTATTTATGTTATAAATGAGATTTCTCAGAAAAATTTGAAAATAAGACCAGAAGGGACAGAATAACAAACAGACATACAGAAATAACCTAAAGATAAGACCAATCAATGATAAAATAAAAGAAGGACATATGAGATGGTTTGGACATATCTGCAGAATGAACGAGGAAAGAATTACCAATAGAGTATATGAGGCAAGAACAACAGGGAGAAATCATAGAGGAATACCAAGAATAGAGTGGAATAACACAATAAGAGAATAGGCGAGGAGAAAAGGGAGTTCCTGGGAAGACCTAAAGGAACGGACAAAAGATAGGAAGAAATGGAGGGAATACTATCGAACAGAATAAATATAATGTAAATACTATGATGTAAAAGAAAGCCTTACAACGAAAGGTATAAAGGTGGCTGATTAAATAAAATAAATATATGTGTTATGTTGTTTACCGAAAAATTGTAGAAAAACAATTTGCAGCCAAAAGATCTATATTCTAATATAAAATTTTGAAAATGTCAGTCATGAAACATTTAAAAATGTGATTTATTGTGATTTAAAAAATCGTCGCTACATCTATAAAATTTGAAAAATGTATGTTATCAAACTATTCCTAATAAATATACATAAAAGTCGAAAAGACTGCAGGCCAGTAAAAGATTATTACTATAAATAAAAACACTTGGTTTAAAATTTTCGTTTTTATACACAACCCTTTACCGGTTCTTTCTGTTTCGAAAACCAATCTTCGGTTTCTCGACAATTTTTATGAGTTGTTTCCTTAACAAAATGAAATGACTATTTTTGACTTTTATTTTTTCATAGAAAATCCTCTGCTATTGTTTCGGTTTCTCGATAATTTTGAAGAGTTGTTTAGTTAAGACAAATTAATTAATTAAAATTTAAAGCCTTAAAATCGAAATTCCTATATAACATGTTGAAAATGTAAGCCACAAAACATTTTGAAAGTGTCTTATTGTGATTTTCAAAATCATCGCTATATCTACAAAATTTTGAAAAATGTAAGTTTTCCAACGTTTGTAATAAAAAAAAATAAAAATTTGGATCAAGTTTAATTTTTTTAATAAAATTAATCCTTCTACAATTGTTTCAGTTTCTCGACCATTTTCAAGAGGTTTTTTTTTGATAAATTAAATGACAAATTAATTAATTAATTTGTTACAATTGTTTCAGTTTCTCGACCATTTTCAAGAGTTTTTTTGGCAAATAAATGAAAAATGATTTAATTAATTTGTTATTTAATTCGTCGAAAAAATCCCACATTCTGTTAACTAAATTACTTTCGAAAATAGTCAGTTTCTAGACCATTTTCAAAAGTTTTTTTTTGACAAATTAATTAATTATTTTGTTATTTAATTTGTCAAAAAAATCCCACATTCTGTTAACTAAATTACCTTCGATAATGGTCGAGAAACCGAAACAATTGTAGAATATTTTCTATAAAAAAGTGAAACTAAACCAAGTGTTTTCATTTGAGTGTTTTCTATTTATTTATCGAATGACATACACACACATGATTATGTTATATTAATATGAATAGAAATTAGAAGGCAATGGTCTTCATAATCTACATCAAGACCATCGATATCATGTTCATGTGTATGTGATCAGGAGATCGTACGGGTTGAACGATGATTTCTCCAACTTCCTTCGTTCACCACGAGGAGGCGAGCTAGTATTGCACTTGTTAGTGTCACTATTTTATTATTGTTATACTGTGAGATTCCCACTCCAGATGAGCTTGAAGCTAAGGAGTGTTATACATCATACACGTGCAAAGAGGTTCTTACTTTAGGCAATTTAGCTGAAATTAATATTCTTCTTGTCACTGTTAAGTTACAAATAATGACGAACGACATTGTACAAATTGTTGTAAACATAACAGTTGCACAGAGAATATAGATCAATAACGTCATAACTCAAAAACCGGAATTTTTGAGTTATTTGTCTATAAAGAATGAAAATTATGTGTACTTTTTACTTGAAAATAAAATAGGAACACTTTTTCACAAAGAGATTTGTTTAACCTAAATGTACATTTAGGTTCAAATGTGGCTATCTTCAGTAGCAAAACATTTTTTTTATACGATACATTCGCAAGCTCCACATCATTGGTTACACTTTAAATTTTTTGAAGAAAAATTTATGATTTTGTACCTTTTGTGTCAGGGTTTATTAATTAGAATTTATTCTAACTAAAGTAAAACTAACTAAGATCAAATTTATCTAACCTATTAAAAATGAAATCTATTATTGCAAAAACTTACATATAAAATGAACACTTTTAACTGGTAGAGTGGCATATTTCAGCGTCCAAAAATGGACTAGAGATTTTCACAACAAAACGTCACAAGTAAAAGTGGTGTGAAAGTTTTGAAATAAAGGGTATACAGGGTATAGTATATAATTATTCTTCCTTTTATATGCTTCCATTATATCACCACATGCCAGTTAACCAAATTATACCAATTTGGCGTTTAAAAATTATTTTTATTAATTATTTCAGGATTATTATAAAAATATGAAACTTCAAATGCGTGTCCTGAAAAAACATGATTTTTGAGTTATGACATTGATCCAGTAAACTGAGCGATATGTTTCAGTACGTAATAACCACAGGTACATTTAATTTAATTGGTAATAACTTATTACTTATTACTAACTTACTAATAAGTTACGAACACTGAAATTTTGATACATGACTACGTTTAGAAAATTATGAAAACGAAAAAAATGAGAAGCGAGGGACCGTAAAACAAAATGTGGAGACCACAGTAAAAAATTGCACGACATGTAGACGAGCAGTACCTGTTAATATTATTATTATAAATTTTCAATTTTCATGAGTTACCAATACCATATATCGTAATATAATCGATATTTATTGAATATGAACGCATTAATCGGGGTGTAATGCTATTCAATTTTATGGAATGTTACCATAACATGATGCAATAAATACATTACTTCCTCTGAATCTTCAAAATTGAAGTGGTTATCACCTTCATTATTGTCGACATCTTCTGCAACGCATAATTTTCTCACTGCGTATTGAATCACTGTGTGTCGAGTTGATCTACTGTAATATGCTTTACATTCTAGAGTCATTCTACAAATGAGAAAGTTTTCTTAATTCTGTTACCGATTCATCCTGTAAAGTTTGCTTTAAGTCATTTCTTGATTCTGATGTTTTAAAGACGAATCGTCAGTAGCAGTAGCAGTAATTCACAAATCTCTAACATTCAGGGAATTATTTGACCATTAAGAATCATTTATAAAACATCGTGCGGCTTTGATCAAAACATTTCTGGAACTTTTACTTACACCAAATAAATATTTATTTATGCCTCAATATTGACATCATACCTTTCTTTCAAACCAATCCCCATTAGATGTAGCACACTAATGGCCTCTTTTTTTTCTCAATTCTCAAAACACTGCAGAAATGAACTTTTTGGTATAGTCTTCAGCTAGCAGTGTTCGTAAGTTAAAAAAAATAAAATTTACTTGTTCGAGCCATTTTATTTATACGTATACAGCACTGAATAAAACACTAGTATGTTTTTATCAGAGTACCAGTGTTATTGGTTCCATCAATATTATTAGTCAGTGTTAACATGGATTTCCACGTAGCAAAGGTCCCAACTTGATCGGTAAAATATAGAAATTATTAATTTTGTTCTATATTACCAGTATGTATAATTACTGTAAAAATATTTGACCAGATAATGTTACGATTTACCAATTGTATCCCAGCACTATTGATTTCATAACTCGCAGCTATGAGATAATGAAAGTTAGCCGACCAATCGGATTGTATTTAACAAGTGAAACCTAGCCACAGATGTTCGTGCTTAAGCACCACCTTTGCACATTTTATTCGAGCACAAGGTAATATTACCGGACATTTAATTAGTAACCACGTTACCAAGAGCACACAATAACGCTGGATTAATCCGAGAGCAAAAATGTAACCACGTTTTCCATCATACAGGCGATGGTTACTGTAATAAATGACTACATTATTCATGTGGGTTAACTTTAATGGCGATTAGTTTAATTAAATTTGTATTGAATTACCTGATAACGACGTTGTTTTGTTTTAATTAGCATCACGCCGTTGTGGCTAATTATTATTTATTAGTCCGAAGTGGATATCGGTTGAATGATCGTGGAAGCAATCGTTTTAAAAGTACGACGGTTATATGATGATTCCCATTAAACGCAGGAAGGCTTCTATTTGCGCCCCATCGCCACGCACGAACGTGCCGCCATAAAGTATGCCGGAATGAGCAAGTTAAAATCCAATCAACAATTATCAGCTATTAGTGCCCATAATATCGTCAAACACCTGTGCTGGCCAGATAGAACTAATGTAGTATGCTGTATCTGCCTGGGTAAATTACTCTTTCCTGTCCCACGATTACGCTCGCACACAGATATGACGTAACGCATGGCCGAAAGCGGTCCGTTTTCCGGCTTTTTGGACACCTGATTAAACGACCTGGGAACCTTACCGCCTATCCGATTATGCAACAGCACGGACAGTGATAATGCGCATTAGTTGCGACGTTTCCCTTTACGAAATCAGAGTGAACGATGTAAAAAGCGTAGTATATTGATACTATGCTTGCCACGAACAACTCCAAACAAAATAAATTAATTTTAAAGTTCTTAACCGATACAAAACTATGCAGCTAAATATAAAATGTAGGTATACTTACCTGTTAATCTCGAGGCCACTAAAGGGCAAAGTTAATCAAAAAGGTAAAAGTTAAACAATTAAACATTGATGGTACCCTATTTCATAAACCTTTAGAAATTGAACAATGAAACAGCAAAATGTAAAATGTATACTTAACAGTTAATCTCGGAGCCAGTGAGGGGCAAAGTTATCCAAAAAGTTAAGTTAAAGTTAAAAATGTATGGTATCATATTTAATAAAAAAAAATGAAATTGCCATAAAGAAATATCTAACACGTGCAATCAAGTCATCATCACAGTTTCAAAGTCAATAATTTCAATCAAGAAAACAAAACAACAACAAAAAAACATTAAAAAAAAACGTTTTAAATATTAAAATGAAAAAATTACAACACCAAACAGAGAGAATAAAATTGAAAATCATTATTATAATTATAAATTTTATAATGACCACTTGATGTGGTAGAAACTATAGTCTCTATAATTTAATAAATTGTGATACCAACAAAGTAAAAAACAGGATTATTTATTTATAGTAGGTAGCTACATAATGTATCATGAAGTAAAAGCCTGCAGTGTTAACAAGACTTCATATACACTTTAGAAAATCTCAAAGAGTTTCATGTAGATTAAAAATTTCTAAAATATATCCAGAATATTATACATATATCAGTCCACCTTCTACCACAATGGTGTAGGTGTGTTGTTTTCTTGTCTCCTTTTCTTCTTCTGTTACTGTTTTTCGTTCATGAAGTTCTTCCATTTAGTACTGTCCTTCGCTAGTTTCCATGTTTTCCCTCTCTCTTCTATTATTGTTTTCATTCTGTCATCCCATGTCTTTCTCGGTCATCTTTTCCTTTTTTTTTGTTTGGCTTTGCTTCCCACACTTTTTTCACTATTCTTTGGTTCTCTATTATTTACATATGTCCCCACCATCCGAGCTGTCGTTTTCCATGTATTGTTGTATTGGCTCTATATATAATTCTTCTCTTATTTTTGTGCTTCTTATTTTGTCTACTTTCGTTACTCCTTTAATTCTTCTTAGTATTTTCATTTCCCTTGCTTGTATTTTAGTTTTTCCCATTCTGTCCAGCTTCCACGTTTAGCATCCCCATGTTAGTATTGATCGGTATATTGTTTTGTACACTTTTATCTTTGTTTCTTTACTTATTTCTTTTTTGTTTATGATTGTGTTTTTGATTACCTGGTATAGTTTATGAGTTTTTCTTCTTCTGCTGTTTATTTCCGTCTCTTCATTTCCGTCTGTAGTCAGTTCTACTCCCAGGTATTTGTATGTCCCTACTTACTACAATTCTCTTCAATTTCTATTTGAATCTGCTCCTGTTTCCATACTACCATTACTATTGTTTTGATTATGTTCAACTTCATTCCTTTTGCCTTTAGTTCTGTATTCCATAAGATTACTCTTTCTTGTAGCTGTTTTGATGTTCTTGTTATTATTAATACATTATCTGCAAATGCTCCTTCCGATATTCCTATTTTTTCCATGTTTTTGTAGCCTACTATCTATTTCTTGTTGTTCCCTGGTGTGCATTTCTTTATTATGTCGTCCATGTAGGTAATGAATAGTGTGGGACTTAGCCCATTTTATATTATTATGTATTATTATATTATTGTGTTGGTGTTGTTATCGTATATATTTTTTATTATCTTTATCATTTTGTCGTTTACCTTCCTTTGTTTCAATGTTTGCCATACTTTCGTTCTTGGTACTCCATCGAATGCTTTCTCTAGATCTAGAAACGCTATATATATATATATATATATATATATATATATATATATATGTGTGTGTGTGAGTGTCTGCATCTCGTTTTTCGTATGTTTGTTTGAGCGTGAATACGTGGTCCTGTACACTTCTTCC
The DNA here is from genome assembly GCA_951805005.1 of Othius punctulatus. NCBI lineage: Eukaryota > Metazoa > Arthropoda > Insecta > Coleoptera > Staphylinidae > Othius > Othius punctulatus. Next base: position 94,379,525 of record OX638138.1, read on the forward strand.
GCTTCTAAATCCGCTCTGTCGATCTTGCAGTGTCTTCTCTATTACTTTTCTTAACCTTTTGTCTATGATTTTTTCGTATATTTTTATCGCTGTGTTTAATAGGGTTATTCCTCTGTAATTTTTACATTCCTTCTTATCCTCTTTTTTAAATATCGGTAGTATGTGTGCTGGCTGCCAGTCGCTCGGTGTTTTCTCCGTTTCCCACACTTTCCTTATTATTTCCTGTAGCCTATCTTGTCCTTTTGTGCCCATGTGTTTGATCATTTCACTGGTGATTGTGTCACTTCCTGCCGCTTTTCTGTTCTTCAGTTCCTTTATTGCTGTTTTCACTTCTTCTGTCTATTTATCCAGAATATTAATAAGAATATTAAAAGTATTAGAATGTTCACAAACAGCGAACAGTATACAACCAACATTGCTCGAATGTTCATAAAATTACACGAAACTTACAACAAATCACAAAACTTAAAAAATACATTCAAACTAAAAACGCCAAATACATCAAATTGTTTTAGATTTAGAAAAAGATAAATAATATACTATTTTTAGAAAAATTATGTGGTAAATATGAACAATCTCTGTGATTAAAAATGGATTCCTGTAAAACAGTTTCAGTTACTGTTACTGTTAACTTACAACAAATCACAAAACTTAAAAAATACATTCAAACTAAAAACGCCAAATACATCAATTAGTTTTAGATTTAGAAAAAGATAAATAATATACTATTTTTAGAAAAAATATGTGGTAAATATGAACAATCTCTGTGATTAAAAATGGATTCCAGTAAAACAGTTTCAGTTACTGTTACAGAAAACTCTAAGAAAATACATGTAATTTATGGAAACTGTTAATGAAAGTCAGGCGTTATCCTACTTTTTGTTATAATTTCATGTATTGTATTGAAGTTATTGTATTTGTTACAATTTTTGTAATTAATATATTTTTCATAAATTTGGTATAAATCTTTTCTACATTTTCCATTTTCATGGAGTTATACTGGTAGTACTAAAAACGTATCAACTTTTATTTATACCATTGTAGTGGTAACCATATACTATGTTCCAATTTTTTTTTTAAATTAAGTTGGCTGTTAGGGTGACAGTATTGTTGGCCAATGTAAAAAGCCACTAGACTTGAATAAATAGGTTATATTTATGAAACAAGAGGTTATATTTTATGACAGTGGCAATGTTGCCATCAAATTGAGTATCTATAGGCGATTTACATTAATTCGGCAGCGCCACGGTGGCGTAATTACGTACTTCCGTTGGGTTCCCCAGTCAGCTGTTTTCATATGTGTTTGCATGCGACAGCGTGTGATTCATATAAAATTCATCGACTTCTGCAGTTTATCGTACGGTTAATAATCTTGTGGTTTTAGTTTAACATCAAGAATGGCCAATTCTCAAAAGGTTCGCACCGTATTCGGCTGCAACGCCGTCAGCAAAAAAAATCCAAAAAAGTTAGTTTCCATCGATTCCCGCCTGCAGGTAAAAGGATGGTTAAATATATGGTTATGGTTTAACATCAACAATGGCAAAATATAAAAGGGTTTGTACCGTATTCTACGCTGGTTTCCACCGATTCCCGGCTGCAGGTAAAAGGTGTGCGAATGTGCGATTCGTATCCAGTTCGTCGATTGATACGCGCATTATAACTGGACGATGAATACTGCAATGTATACGATGGGTATACATTGCGATGGGTATACGCAACTTGGTATTTTCAAGAGAAAATTCAAACCTTCTCTCATTCGAAAATAGTTTTCAGGAAGAAAATGCTTGGAATACATATGTAAACACTTTAATGAACACGACTGTACATGCTTTTTCATGCCCATTCTTAATTTGAGTTTCCATGCTTTTTGTATATCCATGAGCTCGGTGTTTGCCAGCTTCGTTAAATATTTCACGTTCATTTTTCCTGCAGGCGGGAATCGATGCGAACTGACGTCAAGATTTTTGTTGCTGTCAGCGTTGGAGGAATACGGTGCAAACCTTTTTATATTTTACCATTGTTGATGTTAAACCATAACCACCAGATTGATAACTGTACGATAAACTGCAGAAGTCGACGAATTTGATACGACTCGCACATTTTAGCACAACAAACACATAGGACGTTAAGATTTTTGTTACTGTCAGCGTTGGAGGAATACGGTACAAACCCTTTTATATTTTGCCATTGTTGATGTTATTTGATACACATCGCACACTTTAGCACAAGAAACACATAGGAACACATGACTGGAAGCGTCAAATACCCCCCATGGCTAGTACGTAAATGCGCCACCGTGGCGCTGCCACCTCGATGTAAATCGCCTATTGAGTACAGAATTTATTTCCTATTTTTATTTCACAAAACCAAATCACTTCAATTATAATATAAAATATAGTCGATGATTGGTTTACAATAAGCAGTTTTCAATAAGTTTACAATAAGTTTACAATAATTCAAGCACACTTGACTGATTCATGCAATAATTTAATTATTTAATTATATAAATTAGGCAACGTTGTTAGAAATCTGACATTTAATCATTTTTTCACTGTCAGATCGTTTTTGTTGGTGTCCATGTGTAAAACTTTATAAAATGTAACCACAGCCTTCTTAGTTAAAAATAAAAATGGAACATAGTTTAAGTGCTTTCATTTTTCAACTTGTGACGACAAATCGTGTTGACACTCTCTTCCCTGTAACTTGCGGCTCATATTTTTATTATTCAACACATATTCAATACGAACCAAAAAAACAATAATTTGCAATTGCCCACCTTTTTTTGTGTTACCATTTTACGGTAATGTTTAATAATTCCCTGGGTTTTTACAAAAAGTTTCATTTTGGTACACTTTTGTACGAAAATTAAAAGGTTTGGTCAAACTTTTTTGACAATATCTATCCATTTTTATTTATTTTTATTCACGTAATCCTGACGTATTCAGTAAGTACTGCATTAGCTTTTTCTGTTTCAGTTTTAGAATTCAGACTTATTAGAGTTGCATAATTTTTAGATTTTCATTTTCCATAAATGTGTTCTACATTTTTAAATTTGGGGTTAGTGGTACTTGTTAAATAAAAATTATCATTGGTTTGCAGTACCTAGATGGGTCGTAGAACGCGTCGGCTTTAAGATGTAGAGTATTGAATTTGAAAATAATCCTATGGTTTGTTTTAGAAAACTGCAAAATTTTGATTATGTGATGAAAATGGAAATTCTAAACGAAAGTTTTTGTTATAGATTTTTGTTAAGTTATTTTGTTATAGATTTATATAATTTACAGTTTCTTTATTTTGGAAACTCAGTCAAAATTTTACGTTTTAGAGTTACATAATTTATAGTTTTTCATACTCATTTTTCATAAATTTATTCTACTATTTTTATGAATTTTCCACCATTTTCTATTAGTATTATGGAATATTACTGAATATGAGTATTATTAGTATTAGTATTATTGAATATTGTTCCATATTGATTGCTGTACCAATGTCAAAAATCATCAATAATCATCAAAATTGAAACATCCTATATTTAAAAATTGAAACATTGGTACACACACACAAGTTCCAAAATTTTTAAAATACCTACAAAATATTTAAAAATAAAATGCACCAGTTTCTGTTTTAGGAAATAAATAGTTATGCGTTACATTTAAATATATTTTATAAATTATGGTGTATTTTTACAAACCACATTGGTGTGTTATTTTGTCTGAACTGGTTATAATATTAATAATAATATTATTATTATAATTTTGTTTTAATACAATACATTTGTACCCAACAATTTTCATCGAAAATCCTTCACCGAAAGATTCAATATCTATTTGAATAAAAGGTGCTAAAAGTATTGGAACCGTTATATATATATATTTTTTTTAGTAAAATGTAGAAACATTTGAAACCAAAAGATCTATTTTCTGAACTTTTGAAAATGTAAATCTGATCTTTTGAAAATGTAAGTCTGATCTTTTGAAAATGTAAGTCACAAAACATTGTAAATGGGTGACCAATTATGATTTGTAAAATCAACGCTATACCTATAAAATTTTGGAAAATGAGAGTTATCAAACAGTCCATTTCACTAAATAAAAAAAACATATTTTATGAAGTGCTAGAATTGGTGGCAGAATCCGACACATATCAGTTGATGGAAATTGCAAGCCTCAGAAATACAAGACAAACTATAAACGAAAGCTACGTGATGAGAAACTCAGTTGTAGTTACAATTGATAACTCACATTCAATTATCAATGACAATAGATGTCAGTAATCTTTTAGAACGTGACAATAATCAACTATTTCTATCAAAAATTTAATGTAACTATCAAAGATTCAAAGCTAGCTGTCAATTTATTAGTTACTCGTATATCTGTCAAAATTTGTCAAATGTCAAATGTTAAATTTCAATGATTATTGTTGAATATAACTTGGTTGAAAGGTTACAGTTGAAAACTGTAATGTTTTAGTTATTTCTGCCAACATTTCAGTTATTTCTATAAAAATTTCAATGTTACTATCGATATTTCAAAGATTGCTATGAATGAAACAATTATTTGTGACACCATTTCTATTACTCTCAAATTATTAATTATTTCTATTACAATTTCAATGACTACCGTGGATATTTCAAAGATTGTTATGAATGAAACAATTATTTTTGATATAATTTCAATTATACTCAAATTATTAATGATTTCAATTACAATTTCAATGATTACCGTGGATATTTCAAAGATTGTTATGAATGAAACAATTATTTTTGACATCATTTCAATTATACTCAAATTATTAATTATTTCTATTACAATTTCTGTCAACATTCCGATGTACCTACTGTCGAAGTTAATAATAGTGAATACCATTATTACTGTCACAATTCCAATGATTAATGCAGCAATTTCAAAGACAACTGTAAAAGTTTTAATTATTTCTCCCAAAATTTAATTAGTTCTTCAAAATGTCAATGCAACTATGAAGATTAAGCAATTATTTCTGACGTCACTTCAATTATACTGTCAAATTATTAATTATTTCTATCAAAATTTCAATGATTACCGTGGAAACTTCTATGTTACTAGCGAAATCTTCAGTTTCAATAGCCACTTTGTATTTCAAAATGTCAATGATTTTCAATTATTTCTGTCAACATTCCGATGTACCCACTGTCGAAGTTAATGATAGTGAATACCATTATTACTGTCAAAATTCCAATGATTAATGTAGCAATTTCAATGACAACTGTAAAAGTTTTAATTATTTCTCCCAAAATTTAATAAGTTCTTCAAAATGTCAATGCAACTATGAAGATTAAGCAATTATTTCTGACGTCACTTCAATTATACTGTCAAATTATTAATTATTTCTATCAAAATTTCAATGATTACCGTGGAAATTTCAATGTAACTAGCGAAATCTTCAGTTTCAATAGGCACTTGGTATTTCAAAATGTCAATGATTTTCAATTATTTCTGTCAACATTCCGATGTACCTACTGTCGAAGTTAATAATAGTTAATACCATTATTACTGTCAACATTCCAATGATTAATGTAGCAATTTCAATGACAACTGTAAAAGTTTTAATTATTTCTTCCAAAATTTAATTAGTTCTTCAAAATGTCAATGCAACTATGAAAATTAAGCAATTATTTCTGACGTCACTTCAATTATACCGTCAAATTATTAATTATTTCTATCAAAATATCAATGATTGCCGTGGAAACTTCAATGTTACTTTCGAAATATTCAGTTTCAATAGCCACTTTGTATTTCAAAATGTCAATGATTTTCAATAATTTCTGTCAACGTGTCGCAAGTTGAAATAGTTAATACCATATTATGTATATTGATGTCCAAATTCCAATGAATTGTAGCAATTTCAATGTTAACTGTATTTTTTTAAATTATTTTTCTTTAAAAATTTCATTAATTGTTCAAGATGTCAATGCAACTAACGAAGATTTAAAGATTGCTGCCAAATTATCAATTAGTTCTATGTGATATTCAGTGATTATTGTAAAAAAAATTAATTAAATTAAATCATTATTTCGATTCAGACAAAAATTTATCAAAAAATTTATCTACACAGAACATAGTATACAATGAAATATATGAAATATAATATAAATAATAATAACATAATAACATACCGAATGAAAATTTAATGATGCCTAAATTAAAGTTAAATTTTCAATTATTTCTGTCAAAATTGCCGTGTCAAAATTTCAATGTTATTAGTAATTTCTTTGAAATTTTCAATAATTTAAAATCTTAAATTATCTATTATTGCTGTCATTATTGTCAACATTTCAATGATTTGTATGGAAATTTCAAAGACTACTGTTGATATTGTTGTATATATGTTTAATATTTTTTCGCAAAATTTGATTACATCAAAATTTGAAAGTTACTATGGAAGTTGTCACTTATTTATTCCAAATAAGTGACAACCACTATTTTTTTTATATATCACGACGTTTATAAAATAACAAAATATCATAAGTAATTTCATGGGGTTTGATTGCTGGATTTTTGTAAAATTATCGCCAGATATTTGCAATTTTGACAAGAAGTTACACAATGTTCAAGATTGAGGACGAATTGCGAAATTTGCAAAATAATCCCGCTATGTCTATAGTTTTTTTTTAGAAAATACAGGACATCAAACATTCCAAATAACTGAATAAAACTCAAATTTTGAAAAATTATTTGTTTATGTAGAAAATTTGAAACATACAAGTAGAAGACATTGCAAATTATTTATGAATACTGAAATTTTGTTAAATCATCGTCAGACATTAAATTTTTTTAAATATAAATTATATAATGTTATTGATTGATGACGAATGGTGTAATTTGCAAAATAATCGTCGCTACGTCTATATTTTTTTAACATTCTAAATAATTGTTGATAACACAAATTTTGAAAATTATCTCGTCGTGTAAAAATTTTAAAACTTATGAATGAGTTATGAATACCGAAAATTTTGCACAATCGTCGCTACATCTATAAAATTGCATAGATATACGTCACAAAACCTTCTATATGAAATTTGCTGTCTCTATAGTTTTTTTTTAATGTACTCATCAATCTTGTCAAATATATGACAAATAATCCAAAATCGAAAACATTGTCAATATATTTATTAAATTTTGAAAATACAAATACTAGTAGATGCAAAACCTTGAAATTACAAGTATTTAAAGATTTCTAAATATTTTCTGGTGAAATAAATGTACTTCCTTAATTAATTGTACAATTTTTTTGAATTGTTCTACAAAACGTTACTTTGTGTGCACCGTATAAATTTATTTATTTGTGGCTATAGTTTCTAAATTTGAATTTGAATTGATTTTTGTTTGATAATGGTCACACATAAATAAATTTATGTGATACAAAGTAACTTGCTTTAATTATAATTGTAAAATATTTCATTTTACAGATTTCCTTTAGGCGACAAATGTTCGAATGATACAAAATTAGCGAGTTCAAAATGTTAAAAATAATATTATTCTGTCTAATTATTAAGTTCCAATTTTTTCAAAATCATCGAGTACCCACTCAAATTTATGAAAAATTGTTGCCATGCCTATACTCTTTGAATGCCATTGAACAAATTGTAACTAGAAATTAAAATCGTTTAGATTATTTGCATACTCTATATAAAAAACAAAAACCTCGAAGTCTAAATTGTTTAAAGCAACAGTCGGATGGAATCTTTATAAATATTTATATACATTCCTCTGACAACAAGCGATAGTTTATAGCTGTTATTGTAAATTTAGAGTGGGTGTAATTACAATCTGATCTTTGCGGATAAATATGATATTTTTGCATCACCAATTTCTAATAAATAAGAAATCTCACTGACATATAATAAATTGTATTGGTTTACAAATTCCGATAACCATCTAACGTATAATTAGAGTAGTGCCATGTTAAATACGTACATATCTATAATCTGATTGTTGCTACTATTATAAATAATTAATTACAGCGCCGCGGAATATAATTAATTTTACTTGCATTCGCGAAATTGATTATTGATTACAAATCATCGATTACATAACTATGCGCAGCACTGGTTTATTGTTTTACAGTTTTTATGTGCGCTCGTGTTGCCCGCATTTTAATGATTTTTAAAATTAATCAATTATTATAATACCAATACCCGTATGCTGATGCATAAATCATTACAGACACTTTCACCGACTTTCGTAGCGTTAAAGAAGTCCTGTTTAACTTTATAATGATAAGGCGGCGTTTAAATTTGTTTAAGTTATTATTATTATACGTAATTAATATGGTAAACGTTTCTTGCAAATTCCTGTTAATTATTTTTATATTGATTTGAGTACTATTTATATATTGATGAAGTAATGAGCTTACGTGGCTATTAGTTACTCTCAATGTGTGTTTTATATAATTATGTACTGTTATGTAGGTGCTGCATGATCTTCAGTTTGCATGCAATACTTGCAACATCACCTGTGTGATTATATCACTTTGCATGTTGGGTACTTAAAACCGATTGCATTTTAGATATACTTTGATTTTTTTGATGAAATAAAACGCTATTGAGTTGGATGGACACAAAATACCAATACTACAATACAAGTCCAAATTTATGTTTAGAGATTAATTTTGGGTACAATAAGTTATTTGTGAAAAAATAAATTATCAAACATGAAATTAATCTGATATCTAATCTAATCTGATCTGATCTCTGATCTGATCTGATCTCATCTGATCTGATCTAAATGTAATTGTTTATTTGGTGCTGAGAACAAAGTTTCACACAAGTCAAAATTTACATACTATGCTAGGTACATATTTGAATAATAAAACACATTAATTGTACAAAAATTGTAAAACACAAACTGATAAAGGGAAAAAAACTGTTATTGAGAATGTGTCTTGCGTGTATTAACTGTATTTTTATAGTACCATATACTTACCACGTAATTAACAGTAGGTATGTGGAAAATATTACTGTTAAGGAATTTGTATTAAAATTCCTGAGATGTAATTAAAATCGAGTAATAAATTGTTGGCATAAACACTTTGTGCATATTAGTATCGATAATAATAAGTAATTTTACCTGATCAATAATTAATTTTGCACATATACAGAATGATGCTGAATATTCAGATTAAAAAAAAATTGAAAATGAACAAAAATTTATAATTATATATACGAGTATGTCAATAATTAAGTTTGCACATATATAGAATGATGCCGAGTTTTCAGGTTTCAATAATATGAAATTGGAAATGACAAAAATTTTATTAGATATTTTGGGCCTTCAGCGAGTTTAATAAACAGTTAATACATCTTTAGGTACCTTCTTGATCTTTGGAAGTCCTAAGTTAATTTTCTGATATCAGAAGTGAAGTTGTTACAATCACTATTCAGTAGACCATTAAAGCAGGAATATGTAAACAACAATTTATATACGTAGATGTATGTAATATTATAAATAACATACAGTCATGCTCACATTATTATTAGGACCCATATTATTTTTAATATACATAAACGACCTCCCGCTGGTATTGGAAAACGCGGCAGTGATACTGTTCGCTGATGACACGACAGTGGTAAATGTGTCGAACGACAGCAACAAACTCAAAGTGAAAAATGCTCAGTCGCTGGAACTAGCACAAGCTTGGTGCAGCGAAAACAAGCTCAAGTTAAATCACAACAAGACCTCACAAATGATATTCTCTACCACAGGGTCAACCCTGAACATTGAACCAATCCGCTTTTTGGGTATTTACTTAGACCCTGAATTGAGATGGCATAAGCATGGCGATGAACTAGCCAAATTACTAGCTAAAAATATATTCTGCCTGCGAAACATTTCGCATCAATTACCTAAGCAAGAGTTGAAAAGTGCCTACTTTGCACTGGTTGAGTCCCACATAAGATATGGCATCCTTGTTTGGGGACACTCTGCTATCACTCATCGAATCTTTTCACTCCAGAGACGCGCAATAAGAATTGCAGCGGGAACGGGATACACACATGATTGCAAGAAGGACTTCATTGCGCTTGGCATATTAACGTTGCCTTCAATCTTCATCCTGGAATGTCTATGCCATATAAAGAAACACCTGGATAATTATTCTAGCCACGACCATATCTACGAAACAATAGGAAGGGATGACCTATGTCGGAACAAATTAAGACTAAAAAGAATGCATACAGGTAGCAAGTACTATGCAATAAAGTTATTTAACAAACTGCCGAGGGGTATAAGAAATTATCCAACAGAAAAGTTCATAATGTCCATCAAAAACTATTTGGCTACCAACGCCTTTTACTCCCTTGGTGATTTCCTGAACAGTGATATACATATTTAATATGTCTGAGTGCATCTTATTTATATAGTTGTTTTTATGTGTTCACCTAATTTTTAAAGTGTCTTAGTTTTAGTATTGTATTTGTATTTTATAGACCATATTTCTCCTTTGACTCGTGTAAAACCTTGTTATTAGCACCAAATAAATATTAAATAAATCTAGTACAAGAAATTAGGTTACAATAGCAATTTTATATGGCAATGTCAAATTGTTTGTACTAGATTTATGTGAGCATCACTGTACATCAGATTATATTCAAAGAGTTTTCAGTTTCTTTTATATATAAAAGATTGTACTACAATATTATTTGTTTTTAATACTGTATGGCAAAATTCCTATTACAAGGTTCCAAGGAATTATTGTTCTTGATTCTCATTTTGCTCTGCACCACTCTACACTTCATATCAATTCAGTTTGGAATTCCTGGATTTGCCAAATATCACATTTTTACATCTATTTAACATTGTATGTTACGACTGTTAATGGTTATATTATGGTACGTTTTTTAACATACAACGTATTCTATTACTTCGATTTATGTTCTTTCACTGCCAAGTAAACTTTTTAACAAGGACTATAATCCTTTTGAATGTTCATAATATACTAATTCCTATATTATGACTGTGAGGATTGTGGTCCTTTTTTGCCGACCATGCCCTTACAAATATTAAATGCACATTATATTTTTTCTCGAATTTGATTACTTTGATGTACATCCTTTTACAACAATACAAGTTGTTAAAAGTACTTTAACTCTTTAAATCGTTTCCATCTAAATTAGATTATAGTATGTCCCTAGAGTTAATTAAATTTTTGATTAAGTAATTCACCATCAATTTAAGGTGTTCAAGGAACACTTTTCTTTGTTTCTTGTAAATGATTCCGTTGTGGAAAATTACATCATTTACATCTTGTAATATAGCAAAATTTACAATAACAATAATAATAATAATTATGTACAATATTTAAAATATTATAATAATTTTTTATTTTAGATCTCTATATCGTCTCTAGTCTTGTTAAATCTTTGATTTAGAAATGTAATTTATCAGTGCCAAAGAATCTGATTTTTGTATCATCTCTATGCACATGGTTTTATCTTTGGGGAGCATAAGAATTTAATTATCAGTACCGAAAGAAGTATATCATAGCCCCAATTCCACTAATGGCAACCACGCTCCTATTTGATCATTTCATCGCCCCTACATTTGACCGGCCTCGAGGGTTGCACGTGCAATGCCTCCCTCATTACTTGATATGTTCGCACTAGTGTTTAATTAGGGCTTCTCAAATTAATAACGTGAGTAATAAATGTCTTTCGTTTGAAGTTATACGGATTTGTTATGTGATTCTCACCGGTTTTGCCATACATTATTTTAAATTTGAAAAGATTTAACAAAAAATTACGAATCATTTAACTATCAGTTTCACAGACATAGCAAACTTTATTGTATTTAACTTTAAACTTAAACATAACTTAACTTAATTATTTACATTAGTGTTTTATCCATTTTACCAGTTATTTTCAAATCTTGAAGTTTTTTTAATTGTACTTAGTGGTAATTATGTTTATTACATTTTAGGTAAATTTAAATAAACAAAATAAGCTAATTAATTAAACTTTTATACATTTTAAAAACCAAACGCATGTCATAGGGCCAATCAAATATTCGCATTTTCATTTTCTACTCCAAAGTTTTACAAATACGTCTCATGTCTCACGTCACAAATTACTCTGTAATTTCCAATTACAGTATCAATCGAAATTTTGAATTTTATAACATGACTAATTCTGTAATTTTGGATAAATCTACAATCATATTGGGTAATACTAAATAACTAGGCATGGAAAATTATATGGTTTCCACTTTCTAAATAATTAGAATTATTTTAAACTATTTCATATTTATCTCGATATTAGTTAAGCACATAAAACTCCTCATAAGGAGTATTTGAGCATTTTGTTACTTTTATTGCATATTTCTGTCTCGTACACTCCGTAGCAAATTTCATAGTAAATTTTGTACTGTTGGACTATGATATCGTATTATTTTTTTTACGTTGACAGCAATTTTGGAATTTTGTAGAATTTTAGAAAACGTGTCGCATATTTCTGTAGAAATTCTCTAATTTCGTTTAGATGATTTTGTAGATTTATTATTTTTTTAATATTAGTACTATACAATATTATTGATTTACTGGAGTCTATTAGAAAATGTTGCATTAATTTTTTGTTGTTTCTCATATTTCTATCAAAATTTATACAAATTTCTCGATTTTTTGTAATATTGTAAAACTTTTGTAGTAAATTTTGTAATATTTGATGATTACATAATATTACAATGATAATATTTACATTATTTCGTGTTCATTTTTTTATGTCGACAGCAATTTTGTAATTTTGTTGAATTCGTGCTGAATTTTCGCATATTTCTGTAGACATTCTTGAAGATCGTGCAGATTGATCTTGCAGAGATTATATTCAGTGATGTAATTTGGATAATTTTGTAAATTGATATTCAATTATTATATAGGTAGAGTATTCATTTTCTGAATAAAACTACACAAGGATTAACTTTAACTGTAATTTTAGAAATTTACTTTTCTATTTTACAAGGATTGAAAAATCTTGCAATTCAAAATTTTGTTATGTCGCATATTTCTACCAAAATTGGAAATTCTTACATTTTTCAATTTTTTGTAATATTGCAACACTATCGTAGTAAATTTTGTAATATTGGAACATGATTTTGTATTATGCACTTTTGGAATTTAATTGAATTCTAGCAAAAAAATTCCATATTTCATTAGGAATTCTTGAATTTCGTTAGGATAATTTTGTAAATTTCCAGAAATTTTTGATATCCAATTATTATATAGTTAGAATATGCATTTACTGTTGGTGATTGGAAAATCTTGCATTATATTTTTTAATTTCGCATATTATAGGTCTATCAAAATTTTAAATTTTATGCATTTCTCCATTTACTGCACTTTTACTGCATATTGTAAAACTTTCGTAGTAAATTTTGTAATATTGAATTATAATTTCGTGTTCATTTGCTTATGTTGCTGCTGTGTCATGTTTTAAAATTCTTGCAACATTTTTGCATATTTCTGCAGAAAATCCTTGAATTTCTTTTCTATAATTTTATTAATTTGCCTATTTTTTTTTTAAATATTCAATTATTGTAGAATATTCATTTACTGCTGTCAATTAGAAAATGTTGATTAAAAATGTTGTTATTTCGCATATCAAAATTTGAAATTGTATGCAATTGTATTTTCTATTTTTGTATTATTATAAAACTTCCGTCGTAAATTTTGCAATATTAGAACCTAATTTCGTGTTAATGTCGACAGCAGTTGTATAATTTTGCAGAATGTATGCAACATTTTCACATATTTCTGTAGAAATTCTTGAATTTCGTTTGGATAGCTTTTTATATTTGCTTCGATTTTTTTGTATTTAATTATTATTAAATATTCATTTACCGTTGTTTTAGTTACTAACGTCCATATGCATAGTTGACCCTAGTAGCTACTAAAGCTTAGTAGCTACTAATGCTCATCATAATGTGATTGATCTTGCAGAGATTATATTCAGTGATGTACTTTCTAGCAGTTGATAGCAGTTGTGTAATTTTGCAGAATTTATGCAAAATTTTCGCATATTTCTGTAGAAATTCTTGAATTTTGTTTGGATAGTTTTTTATATTTGCCTCGATTTTTTTGTATTTAATTATTTTAAAATATTCATTTACTGTTTGTTTAACGTCCATATGCATAGTCGACCCTACTAGCTACTAAAGCTTGGTAGCTACTACTGCTCATCAGAATGTGATTTATCTTGCAGAGATTACCTTCAGTGATGTACTTTCTAGCAGTTGACAGCAGTTGTGTAATTTTACAGAATTTATGCAAATTTTTCGCATATTTCTGTAGAAATTCTTGAATTTTGTATGGATAGTTTTTTACATTTGCCTCGATTATTTGTATTTAATTATTATAAAATATTCATTTACTGTTTGTTTTAATTACTAACGTCCATATGTATAGTCGACCCTACTAGCTACTAAAGCTTAGTAGCTACTAATGCTCATCAGAATGTGATTTGTCTTGCAGATATTGCATTCAGTAATGTACTTTCTAACCGTTTTTAATACCTACTAAGGTTTAGACGCTACTAAGTTCACTATGCACGTGGCTGTAATTGTTTTTCTGTCAATTAGAAAAAGTGGCCTACCAAATTTAGTTATTGCGCACATTTCTATCACAATTTTGAATTCTTTAATTTTTCAATTTTTTGTGATAATATTCAACTTATTTCATATTTTCTGAACCAAATCTTGTGAATTCGCCTAAAATTATGCAATATTGTAGAATTTAATGGAAGAAATGTTTCGTTCATCTCTGTCGAATTCGTACATTTGTATGGAAAATTCTGTAAAAATATATGCAACATGTAATGTCATACAATTATGGAAATACCTTTATAATTTCTAAATTCAGCAATGAAAATTTTCGATTTCGACGGTTTATTTTTGTAATATTTTTGAATTCTTAGAGAACTTTCACAAATTTATGTAATATCTTAAATCTTGGATTTCCTGCCCCAAAATCTAATGAATTTGCCAAATTTTATGCAATATTGTAGAGATGAATTATTCCAAAACGACAATTACCTTCAAAAAACTAGGTCGCTACGATTTTTTAAAGTTGAGCTTGCTTCTGCATGGTATTTGGAGACAAAAATTGTAAATTGGCAACACTGTAACATAATCCAAAACTAAATGGACAACAATGTAGAGGTTGAAATATGTAATCAGAAAACTTCTTAGAGAACTTTCACAAATTTGAGTAATATTTTAAATCTGTTTGGGTTTCCTGCCCCAAAATCTAATGAATTTGCCAAATTTTATGCAATATTGTGGAATTGAATTATTCCAAAACGACAATTACCTTCAAAAAACGAGGTCGCTACGATTTTTTAAAGTTGAGCTTGCTTCTGCATGATATTTGGAGACAAAAATTGTAAATT
This sequence comes from Othius punctulatus, assembly GCA_951805005.1. NCBI lineage: Eukaryota > Metazoa > Arthropoda > Insecta > Coleoptera > Staphylinidae > Othius > Othius punctulatus. The sequence continues at coordinate 94,394,934 of OX638138.1, forward strand.
GGCAACACTGCAACATAATCCAAAACTAAATGGACAACAATATAGAGGTTGAAAATGTAATCAAAAAACTTGAATAGATACAGTGTTAAATTAAAACAAATGTTTGTTTTTGTTATACCGCAAAATTGGGATACCCTGTCGTATTTGAAAATAATTTTACGGCAATAAAGATTTTTTAAACCAGTAACTTTTTGTACGAAACATTTATTTCTATCTCTCACGGGAAACGGGCTAGGAAAGCCCGACGGACTGTTGCAGGATCCTGTATATCCTGATCTTATATAAATTGAATTTTGGAATTTTAAAAATTACAGATGCCTAACTTGAAGTTTTAGTAAATTATAAATAAATAATTAAATTAAATTAAAAAAATACCAGTAAATACTTAATTCAACAACCTTAACTCTTTTTTGTATTTCATGCCTTAAATTTTATGAATTTGCCTAAATTTGTGCAATATTGTTGGAGGGAATCGAAGAAGGGTATCGTTTATCTGGAAAAACCTTCATACATGTAATTTGTATTATTGATATTGAAAATATTGTGAGTCCGGCGGAATTTTTGTAAATTGTTTGATTTGTACAGAATTTGCACAAATTTATGTCATTATCTAAAACTTTTTGTATTTCATGCGATAAATCTTATGAATTTGCTTAAATTTATGCAATATTGGAGAATTGAACCGAAGAAATATTTTGTTCATCTTGAAAAACCTTCATATATATTTTTTAGTAAGAAGGCTGCAGTTTCATTTTATAAAGTTTTACACATGAAACCAACAAAATTGATCTGACAGTGAAAAAAATATTAAATGTTATATTTCTAACAACGTTGCCTAATTCATACATGAAAATAATTAAATTATTGCTTCAATCTAATAAATTAGATTTATGCTTTAAAAGTAAACCAATCATCAACTATCGTTTATATTATAATTGCTTTTGTAAAATAAAAATAGTAGATAAATTCTGTACTCAACAGATACACAATTTGATAACAACATTGCCCACTCTCATAAAATATAACCTTTTTTTTAAATAAAACCTATTTTTCCTAGTGTAGTGACGTTTTACAATAGCCAACAATACTGTCACCCTAACAGAGCCAACTCAGTTAAAAATAAAAATGGAACAGAGTTTAAGTATGTTATTTGTAAAGTTAGTATTGAAAGTTTTTTTAGTTCGGCAGAATTTTTCTAATACTGTTGGATTTTTACAGAATTTGCACAAATTTGTGTAATAGTGTGAAACATTTTTTTCTTCAATTTTTGCCCTAAATTGTATTAATTTGCCTGTCTTTATATAATATTGCAGAATTGATTTGGAGAAATGCTTCCTTCATCCGGTAAAACCTTCATATATGTAATTTGTAAATTTTGTATTAAAAACTTTGTGAGTCGACGAAATTTTTGTAATATTGTTGGAGAGAGAGATAACGATCTATATTAGACTATTGGCCCTTGGCCTTTCCGCCTTGGTAGTAGTAGCAGTATATTATTGGATTCTTACAGAACTTGATGTAATGTTATTTATATAAGCAACGACTTTTTAACATTTGGATTTTTATTTATAAATTCCACCTGTTTTAAAAGTATCTATATTTATCCATTTCCCAATAAAAACGTCTTTCAAAGTTGTAGTTATAAATTAATATTTAAAAAATATTAAAACTGAATAGTTTATTGTTTACTTTTTAAACTGTTTTTTTTTACAACCAGAGTGTTCAGATTTTAAATAACTAAGGAAGCCAGAAACAAGAACACACATGAAACCATCCACGAGAATAAAAATATTTGAATTATGCAGTATTTATAAATCGTTTTCTGCAAATTGTTAATATTTTGTATAATTAATCAAAATTCTGGGAAAACTAAAAATAAACTATGTCTAAAATGTAGAAATTTATGTGTTCTTTCATCAATTCTTTAATCTTTACCTATTTTTTTCTATATATTCTTCGACGTTTCTTATATGCTTTTTTTACCTTTCGTTAATTGTTCAATCTCCCGCTTCTTTACTTGTGGTACTAGTAACTAGCAACAAAAACATTTGAGTTATGCAGTATTTTAGGTTGTAATGTGAATAGTTATTTGAAAATCGTTATATATTTTGGATAATAAGTCTAAATTCTGGGAAAACCACAAAGATATGAATGTAAAATTTATTTGGTTTTAGCATTTCTATTGTAATCTTTATAGTTATAGTTATAGTATAGTTATATAATATATTATTATATAACGGGTCCGTCATTTCACCTCCCGTCTTATATAGCTCAGTTACTAATTGAGTTAAGATTTTGATATTTTGCAGGCATTACTTGCATTCTGGGGCGTATTTCAGGAAAATATTTTTGATTAAACAGGGTGTCCCAAAAAAGTGTGACGTCATGATGATGTATATTTTTAAATTGCATGGTATATTTTTTGTAGCTTATTTGGGTGCCCTTTATGGATGCCTACATACCCATAAAATTTTATTAAAATCGGCTTAGTGATTTTAGCACAAGAAAATAAAAACTGAAAAAAACAGTTTTGCACCATTGGTTAAGAAAATTAATAAATTAATAAAATATTCCTTGTTAATAAAACCATACAAAGTACTCATTAAATAAGGTTTGACAGTTGCGTTAACCAAGTTTTATTGATATGCATTATACAGAGAGTCATAAATTTAGTGGCAAACTTTTTAAGCACTTTATTTTTCTTATTTTAAATTGGAGCCCATGTATATTTTTATGTCATTCTGTGTGGAATTAAAAGACAAACATTTTTCCTAATTAAAACTCTATCGCAATTCTTAACACATTAAAAGTTATGTGCAGATAACTCGATTTTATCAACCATTCCAATTGCCATTTTAACTAATTAAAATCGAAGGTGGGTTTGAAAAACAATTTATTGACATTAAAGTTTAACAAAGTGACCAGAGCCAATGTGACTGTAGTACTATAAAAGTTGAAAACTGTTTTAGCTAAGGTCTTTATACCCAAGATACCAAAATTATTTTTTATTCGATTGCATCATAAGGTAGTATTTTTCGGTATGAAAATCTGGATGAAAACGCCATCATTTTGTAAAAGACCATAATTGCTAGGTAACGGTCTTTTTCGTCCTAAGACGTAAAATATTTTTCGGCAGCAAATATAAAAAAGTCAATGGTTGATTAATTTATGGCATAACATGGTTCGTACCATAGTATAGTGAGACCATACAGTCAAAGATTTCATTTGTTGAAACAAATTTGAGAAATATGCCAGTAAAACATTCTCAAACGAGTTTTCTGCAAACACCTTTTAATGCGTTAGGAATTGAGATGAGGTTGTAATTAGGAAAAATGTTTGTCTTTTAATTCCGCATGGAATTACATAAAAATATACTGGAGTTCCAATTAAAAATAAGAAAAATAAAGTGCTTTAAAGTTTGAAAAGTTTGACACTAAATTTTGGACACTCTGTATAATGTATATCAATAAAACTTGGTGAACGTAACGTCAGACCTTATTTAATGAGTACCTTGTATGGTTTTATTAACGAGGCACTATTTTTATTTCTTATTAATTTTCTTAACCAATGCATTGCAATGGTGCAAAACTGTTTTTTTTAAGTTTTTATTTTTTTGTGCTAATATCACTGAACCGATTTCAATAAAAATTTATGGGTAAGAGGTATCCATAAATGGCATCCAAATAAGTAACAAAAAATATACCATGCAATTTAAAAATATACATCATCATGACGTCACACTTTTTACATACAGGGACACCCTGTATAATCAAAAATATTTTCCTGAAATACACCCCAGAATGCAAGTAAAGTCTGCAAAATATCAAAATCCTAACTCAATTAGTAACTGAGCTATAGAAGACGGGAGGTGAAATGACGCACTCTGTATAGTTAGTACAGTAATAGTTTATAGCTAATCTTTGTAGACATTCCCCTTATGTTTCTTATGTACCTACTTTCTATTCTTTATATTTCTTTTCCAATCTCCCAATTTTTCACTCGTGTCCTGTTTCCTATTATTCTTCCTTTCTTTGCATGAGTTTTTCTTTTACCAAGTAATGCTGACCTAAGTGGTGTTTTAAATATTCTTCCTTGTTTCTTTTGTACCTACTTTACAATTTCTTCATCATTCTTTAATATATCAATCTCTCACGTATGTACTTGTATTCCGCATAATTTCCTTTTTCTTATCTTCTGTCTGATCTTTACTGTTGCTATGTAGTGCTTCTCAAGATTTGTCTTATATATTCCTAATATTTTTCTTATATTTTCTCATTTTGTTGCATTCATGGTTCATGTTGAAAACTGGGGCGTTATGGATATAGCAGCTGATTGGAAAATGATACAGTAGACGACAAACAATGAACCATAATCCATAACGCAGTAATTTAAAATGTCACAACGGCCACCCCACACACCCCCGATCGTAATAACTAAAAGCCCTCTCGTAATCCGGCGCAATGTGACCTCAGCTGTCCGTGAAATTAACACATCTCAGTAACACGAAAACGCAATCTGTCGCCAAGGAGCGCACGGCCACATAATAAAAGCACATCTCGTGCGCAATAAAACCATATAAAGGAGGATCAATCGCCCCCCGACGGCGCTCCCCCAAAACGCTGCTTACATAAGGGTAAACCACCCTCCAATGAATACATCCACTCATTACTCGGCCGCTAAGTCACGGCCGACGGTTGGGGGTGGATGGTGGAGGGAATTTGCTGCCCCCCGGAAGGAAGAGGCCGCGTCGACGCAGTGCCGGAGGACGATGACTTATTGATCGCGTGGGGTCCGACTCCTTTTCATTATCTGGGAATCCGTAGGAATTCACTGGCGATGGTGATTAGCCTCGTAAATCACGTCACAAAAGAAAGAACGAAAGTTGGCCTCAATTTTTTTTTATTGTAAAATTATCGCCTGATAGGTACATGAAACACTTTTTACTTGCACTAGCAAGGAGAAAAAAATGTTTGCATTGAAATATAATATCATGATAACATACGAGCCCAGGCTCATAATAGTTCGGCCGGTTTACATTTTCAAGCAGAGGCCTAAACAAATCATAAAACTTACACAAATGGTGAGACATTTCGACAAAATTGTTTCGACTATATTAACATATATACTTTAACCTTACAAAAGCTGATATGTTAACCGAATAACATAATGGACAAAACTAATATAACAAAAGCTTTGGTGGACGGACAGCTCATAATAGTTCGGCCGATATTTAATATTGGCTTACATCGCCTTTGTTTGCAATAACAGCTTTAATTCTTTTGGGCATTGTATCCACAAGCCTTACATACTCTTCTAGTAGAGTAGTGTCCCATAAGTTCCTCAATGTAGCTTGTAGTTCGGGACAGTACGCGCCGGATGTTTACGAAGTTTTTTTTTTCATATTGTGGCAAAGGATCTCGCTAGGAGATAAATTTGGTCTAGAAGGTGTCCATTTTAATACTGGTATTTCATGATCTTTGAACCATTTTTGAATAATATTCACCGTATGGCATGGTGCATCATCCTGTTGGAAAATAAATTCACCTTCGGACGATTCACAATTAGAAGTTGAAGGCAAAAAACTTTCTTCCAAAATGTCTCTGTACTTTTGCGAATTAACTGTGCCTTCAATGAAATGTAATTTCCAATGAAATGTAATTCTTAAAAGAATTAAAGCTGTTATTGCTAACAAAGGCGACGTAAGCCAATATTAAATATCCGCCGAAATATTATGAGCTGTCCGTTCACTAAAAGTTTTGTTATATTAATTTTCTTCATTATGTTAATCGGATAAAATATTCAGCTTTTGTAAGGTTAAAGTATATATTTTAATATAGTCGAAACAATTTTGTCGAAATGTCTCACCCTTTGTGTAAGTTTTAAGATTTGGTTAGGCTTCTGCTTGAAAATGGAAACCGGCCGAACTATTATGAGCCTGGGCTCGTACATGATGTTTAGTTCACACATTAAGTTCATAATCGAACTCAAACATTTTATTGACAAGAATACGTTATTAATTCGGCTTTAATTTGCAATTCGACCGCATACGCATCACGTAACTATCACTCAAATTTCAAAGTGGAGTGAAACCGTTCAGGAAGCAGCAGCACCATCTACACTCTCACATATGCTGTATAATTAGCTCTATTTTTATTTCTTTTAATGTAGAGTATCGTTTGAAACGTTGTCGCGTGCTAAGGAGACTTGAAAGGCGCTTCTGTGCTGTACGTGGTATTAAGATATGGTATCCCTTTTGATGCTAATTATCAACAAGTGCGCATTAAACAGAACCACATGATTATAAGAATATAGGATGTCGGCCTCTTGGATGGGCTGAAAAAAGCATGAAAGCGTGCCACATTTTGCCGTCGCAAAAATTGTAATTATTGTCGCACTGCCGCAAATATGTTACAAGGTTCAGTTTAATATCGCGTTGCACAATATTACTGGCGTTGGGATAGACTACACAAGCATTAAACAAGAGATTCCAAGGATCGCCGCCAGTCTAGACGCTACTCATGTATCTAAAATATCTGCATTACCCGATCCCAGACAGTGCATTAAAAGTAACAAGAGAATTACACGTGCTACAATCATAAATTCAGATTAGATAATAGTATATCTGAACTCGTGTGTAATAGTTGACATTAAGTTATGTCAATCTTTTATTATTTTCTATGCCGAATCGAATTATTTTGTATGCCCCTAACTCATTTTTTTTTGTGTGTGACATGGAAATGCAATTAACAAATCTAGAATATCCAATTTTACAAAAAAAAACACACAAATTTAAACTGCAATTAATATGCACACTACTTTTCTTAGAAATCATGTTATCAGTTTAGATCTAATACATCTTTTAACTCTAGCAGATGAACATAAGTAATATTTTGTATTAGAAATATAATAATCATAGCAACGGTAAAAAAAGGCCAGTTTGTAAACAGCGGAACAAAATCCATGAAGACATAGTAGAAACTCAAGGATTGAAACGAATCGTAAGATAAAGAGAAAATGCGCACGAAAGAAGAAACATGGGTTCAGGCATACATGAAAGACTTGGAAAACTAAAAGACAATGAAGAAAAAATGAAGTGGAGAGAGCGAGGGAGAGAGAGAAAATTCTGAAAATTTCAAATAAATTTCTATAAGTGTATTAAAATAGCTGCGAAACATCACTAAAGCATGTAGCCTGAAAATGCTTAAAAAACTATTCCAGATTGTGGTTCAAAAGAACCACGTGAGATTTAGTTTCAAAAATTTCAACTGCAATTTTTAGGAAATATGCTGTATTCAATTCGGCATGAAATATAACTAACAAAGTTACTGATGATACTGTGTTCAATTCGTCAAGAAATATCACTAACAAAGTTACTTTACAAAATTTCTACTAATTTCCATAAAAATTGTCTAAAAAATCGTACAAAATATGTGATGGCGGACATGTAGATTAAGATTTAGATTAGATTAGATTTGGATTAGATTTTTTTTAATGAAATTTCTAAAAATTCCGAAAATTTCAAATAAATTCCTGTAAGTGTATTAAAATAGCTGAGAAACATCATTAAAGCTAAAGAAAGAGGAACTAAAAGAGAATGAAGAAAAAATGAAGTGGAGAGAGCGAGGGAGAGAGAGAAAATTCTGAAAATTTCAAATAAACTTCTAAAGTGTATTAAAATAGCTGCGAAACATCACTAAAGCATGTAGCCTGAAAATACTTAAAAAACTATTCAAGATTGTGGTTCGAAACAACCACGGGAGATTTAGTTGTTATGAATTTGTATACATTAAGAAATGCAAAGTTTCCAATTTCAAAAATTCTCAAAATTTGTCTCGTGTGAACAATTTCAACTGCAATTTTTAGGAAATTTAGAAAAATTAGAATTTCTTTACATTAAGAAATGCTAAGTGTTCAATTCGGCAAGAACGATAGTATCATTTAAAAAACATGATAACACTAATAGGTGAAATCTCAAGAATTCAGATTAGATAATTGAATATCTGAACTCGTGTATAATTGTTGACATTAAATTATGTCAATCTTCCCTGATTATTTTCTATATCCCAAACTCATTTTATTTATTTTTTATGTGGGACATATAAATGCATTTGACATTCTAGAATATCCAATTTTACAAAAAAAAAACGAAAAAAAAAACAAGAAATTTAAACTGAAATTAATATGCACAGTACTTTTCTAAGAAATCATTTTTTTTAGTTTAGGAGATTACATCTTCTAACTCTTTTAGATGAACATAAGTAATCTATTGTATCATAATTTAATTATCATAGCAACGTCAAAAGAGGGCCAGTTTATAAACAGCGGGAACAAATCCATGAAGACACAGTAGAAACTGAAAGTTTGAAATGAATCATGAGAGGAAGAGAAGGGAGAGAGTGAAAGAGATAATTTTGTTCGGTAGAAACAATCCTACAGAATTTCTAAAAATTTCCATAAAATTTGTCTAAAAATTCGCACAAATATGTGATGACGTACATGTAGATTCAGATTTAGATTAGATTAGATTTGGATTAGATTTTTTTTACAAAATTCCTAAAAATTCCGAACACTTCAAATAAATTCCTATAAATATATTAAAATAGCTATGAAACATCACTAAAGCAAGTAGCCTGAAAATGCTTAAAAAACTATTCAAGATTGTGGTTCAAAAAACCATGTGAGATTTAGTTGTTATGAATTTCTATACAAAAAAAAATGCAAAGTTTCCAATTTCAAAAATTCTCAAAATTTGTCTCGTCTCAAAAATTTCAACTACATTTTTTAGGAAATATGCTGTATTCAATTCGGCAAGAATTATCACTAACAAAGTTACTGATGATGCTATGTTCAATTCGGCAAGAAATATCACTAACAAAGTTACTGATGACACTGCAATAGTATCATTAAAAAAAAAACATGATAACACTATAAGGCGAAATCTCAAGAATTGTGCATTAAATATGAATGTAATTTATAAGCTGCAATATCCACATATCACTTAATATTAGCAATACATTTTATTCACTTTTATACGCTACTTATTGTAATATCACCAATAAAGTATCAACAAATCTTGAGAAAATCACTATAAACACATGAGATAACACTAAATGTCAAATATCTCAATAATTACGTAAAAAATATTAACCCACTTTAGCATACAAAATACCCATATATATATATTTAAATATCAATGATAAATTGTGTTGATATTGATACGCTATTTTTCGTAATGTCACTGGTAAAGTTGGGGAATATTATTATAAACATAAGAAAAAGAGTTAAGTATTAAATATTAATTGAATTGAGGATATATGTCACACAAATATCAGTGAATATTACAAATAAATGTTATTAACATCGATGCGCAATAATCGCAAGGGAGGAAAAACAAAAAGAAAAACGGTCATAACTAAATACAGAAAAATAATCATAAACGGAATAACATGGCAATGTAATGAAGAAAGGGAACAGAAACAAAAAAAGAATAACGGAGAATGGAGAAGGAGGAGCCAGAAACAGAAAACACACAGCAAGAAAAAAGGACAAGGGCACAAACAATCTAAAGGGTGAATAAAAACAAGAAATAGACACACTAATATAGAGTGGAGTGTAAGAAGAAAAGAAAATGGGGGAAACGACCGAGTAAATAAAAACGAAACATGGAGAATTGGAACATGGAACATAAGAAGAACATAAGAAAAATAATCATAAACGGAATAACATGGCAATGTAATGAAGAAAGGGAACAGAAACAAAAAAAGAATAACGGAGAATGGAGAAGGAGGAGCCAGAAACAGAAAACACACAGCAAGAAAAAAGGACAAGGGCACAAACAATCTAAAGGGTGAATAAAAACAAGAAATAGACACACTAATATAGAGTGGAGTGTAAGAAGAAAAGAAAATGGGGGAAACGACCGAGTAAATAAAAAAGAAACATGGAGAATTGGAACATGGAACATAAGAAGTATAAAAGGAAAATAACACGAACTAGAGGAAGAATTTGAAGAAACAAAACTAGACATACTGACAATAACGGAAACAAAGGAGAAAGGAAAAGGAATAATAAAAACTGTAAATGGACACACACTAATATACAGTGGAGTGGAAGAAGAAACGAGAGCGGCAAAAGGAGTGTCATGCCTTATACACAGGAAAAGAGAAAAGAGGATAGAAAAATGGGAACAGATAAACTAGAGATTACTAACAGTGAAACTAACTAATAAAACAATGAAGAAAACGAACACAATTATAACGGTATATGGGCCAAACGATGATGACACCACAGCAGAAGCAGTAGACGCAGCAGAAGGAAACAAGACCCAACATACAAAGCAGCAATAGGGAAGTACGGAGAAAACACCACAAACGACAACGGAAGAAGACTGCTAAACTTCTGCATAGTACGCTAATAATCACGAACACATTCTTCAGACACAAAAACATAACCGCATTCACCAGAACAGAACAAGCGAGAAATAGAAAATCGATAATAGACTATATAATAACGGAAGAGACAAAAAAAATAATAATAATGGACACAAGAGTAACAAGGGTTCCGGAAATAGGAAGCGACCACTACCTAGTGATAACACAAATAAGAGAAAACAAAAACAACGTAACAAAAACAGAACAGCACACAAAGAGAACGAGAGTATGCACCAAAATAAAAGACTTCAAACTGAACAATGAACACACGCAAACAGAATAAAAAGAAAAAATTGAGATAGAACTACAAAAAAATACAACACAAAAAGCAACGAAAGCATAAAATTTTGAACAGATATGGAAAAACCTCAAAGAAAGCATAATAAAAGTGGCAAGTAGAATATGCGGAACCAGCAAGAAAGAAGCAAACAAAAAACGAACAGCCTGGTGATCAACTGAAGTAAAAGACCAGGTAAAAACAAAGAAACAGGCATGGAAAAAAATACCTCAACAACAAAACAAGGGAGAAATACGAAGAATATAAAACCGCAAAAAACAAGGTAAAGCAGATAATACTCAAGAACAAACCGGAAGCATTTGGAGACAAACTCGAAAGAAATAGGGCGGAAAACCAAAAACTATTCTACAGCGTAATCAAAAGGAACAGACAAGACAAAGAAGCAACAGAGAGGGTCATAAAAAGCAAAAACGGTACAAAAACTACTAAGGGAAGAAAAAGAAATAGCAGAAAGATGGAAAGAATACTTTGAATAACTATTGGAAACCACAGAAGATGAAGAGGACGATAACAAAGAGACAAATAGAATAAAAGCAGATAAAGAAGAGGGAGAAGATATAACAGAAGAAGAAGTGAAAACAGTAAGAAAGAAACTGAAAAACAGAAAATCGGCAGGAAGTGACAGCATCATCAGTGAAATGATCAAATGCATGGGCACAAAAGAACAAGATAGGCTACAGGAAATAATAAGGAAAGCGTGGAAAACTGAGAAAATACCGAGCGACTAGCAGACAACACTCATACAACCGATATTTAAAAAAGGGGATAATAAGGAATGAAAATATTACAGAGGAATAACACTATTGAACACAGCGATGAAAATATACGACAAAATCATAGACAAAAGGTTAAGAAAAGTAATAGAGAAGGCAATACAAGACCAACAGAGCAGATTTAGAAGCGGAAGAAGCGTACAGGACCACATATTCACGCTCAAACAAACATACAAAAAACGAAAGGCAGACACAAAAATATACATTGGGTTTCTAGATCTAGAAAAAGCATTCGATAAGATACAAAGAGCGAAACTATAGCAAACACTGAAACAAAGGAAGGTAAATGACAAAATGATAAGGATAATAAAAAATATTACGAAAACAACACCAACACAGAAATATTCAACACGCAACACACAATCAGAAACATTTAAAACCAACAATTGCCTAAGACAGGGAGGGAGTATAAGTCTCACACTAGTCATTACCTACATGGACGACATAATAAAGAAATGCTCTCCAGAGAGCAACAAGAAATTGATAGTAGACTACAAAAACATGGAAAAAATAGGAATATCGGAAGGTGCATTTGCAGATGATGTAATAATAATAACAAGAACATCAAAACAGCTACAAGAAAGAGTAAACTTATGGAACACAGAACTAAAGATAAAAGGATTGAAGCTGAACATAAACAAAACAAAAGTAATGGTACTAGGGAAACAGGAGCATATACAAATAGAAATTGACAACAAAAAACTTGAACAAGTAGAGACATACACACACCTGGGAGTAGAACTGAATGCAGACGGAAATGAAGAGATGGAAATAAACAGCAGAATAAGAAAAACTCAAAAACTATACCAGGCAATCAAAAACACAATCATAAACAAAAACGAAATAAGTAAAGAAACAAAGATTAAAGTTTACAAAACAATATACCGACCAATACTAACATGGGGATGCGAAACGTAAAAGCTGAATAGAACAGGAAAAAATAAAATACAAGCAAGAGAAAAGAAAATAAAACTAAGAAGAATCAAAGAAGTAACGAAAATTGACAAAATAAGAAGCACAACAATAAGAGAAGAATTACATATAGAGCCAAAACAACATCACATGGAAAAACGACAACTCGGATGGTGTGGACATATGCAATGAATGGACAACCAAAGAATAGTGAAAAAAATGTGGGAAGCAAAGCCAAACAAAAAGAAAAGGAAAGGAAGACCGAGAAAGACATGGGATGACAAAATGAAAATAATAATAGAAGAAAGAGGGGAAAACATAGAAAAAAGCGAAAGACCTAGCGAAAGACAGGACTAAACAACTTCATGAACGAAAAACAGTAACAGAAGAAGAAAAGGAGAAAAGAAAACAATACACCTACACCATTGTGGTAGAAGGTAGACTGATTTATATACATATATAATATCGATGCGCTACTTTTCGAAATATCACTAACAAAGTTACTGATGATTCTACGGTAGTATCACTAAAAACACATGGCAACGCCAAAAGTCAAATATCTCATTAATTTTGCAATGTTTTACAAATTTTCTAAAAATTCCTAAAATTTCTAATAAATTCCTATAAGTTTATTAAAATAACTGGGAAACATGACCAACGCCTGAATTCTTAAAATGCTTAAAAAACTATTCAAAGTTGTGATTCAAAAAAACGACGTGACGACGTGAGATTTGGTTGTTATGAATTTCTATACATTAATAAACGCAAAGTTTCCAGTTTCAAAAATTCTAAAAATTCTTGTCTTGCCTAAAAAATGGCAAGTCCAATTTGTAGGAAATATGCTCTTTTCAATTCGCTAAGAAAAATTGAGGATCTCATAAAATTTATTTAACACATACGAGTATATTCCCAATCATACTATGAACAAGGCAGCACCCTAGGAGAACCGAATGGAACAATTTCGGTGCATTAAGCAAATCACAACCTCCCCCGTAAGGCATGGCATAGGAAATGAAATGGCATTCTAGTAAAAACGTGGCTTCCATTAGCGTGATTAGGTTATGCAGGGCGGGCGTCGTTCGACGTCCACTGAGTGACTCACTGCCGTCGAGAGAAAGACACCGTGAAAGATTGATCGCTCCATTCTTTGTGTATGAGCATACAAATGTACAACATTAATGATAAGCGATGTATACATCTATAGAATCCTTAATATGTCCAAGGTAGCCAAATGTATCTGCATACATAATACAGAAGTATAATATAAAACTATTAATTAAATGATGACTTTCGTTATTGGTTCTTTTTTTTACATTTATGGAAGCAAAAAACAGCACAGCACCAAATCCAAAGAGGTAAAAGCTAAGCTAATTAAAAAAGAAAAGAAGAGAAAATTTGATATGAAAATTTCATTTTTATGGGGAAAATTTTAACATATCACTTACTTAACCTCGATTTTTAATGAACCTCGTAAAAATCTGGCTTCTTAGTTTTGAATCCATGAACATTTTATAAATGTGATATCCAAAGATCCACGCATATATAAAAATAGCCAAAATTCCTCAAAATATATAAACCATTACCGAACAATTTCGGTCAAAAAAAATATATTTTTTTTAACTATTAATATTCATTGAAAGTACCAAGGTTTGTCCTTCAAATTAATTTAAATTATATCTATCGGACGAGCATTTCAATAAGAATCTGTAAAAAATATAAACTTTTTTATAAACTTAAGATTTTTATAATCCCGACAAATCACAATCCCAACAAATTGAAATCTTCACTTGAATCTTTGCTTGCTTAGGTTAGATTTAGGTTAGGTTAGGTTACATTAAATTGCGACCCGGACATTGCAAATAAAAGAGCGGACATTGAAAGGGAACAGAGAATTAGAACCGTGACGGAAAATCGTGAAAACTTAGATGTATAACTTAAATGTTAGTTTTGTTGGGATTTTGGTTTGTCGGGATTTCAATTTTTCGGAATTTCGGTTTATCTGGATTTTGATTTTTCGAAAAGTGTTTAGCAGCCGTTGTACCTGTGGCCCAACTTTTTCTAAACTCGAAACTGATTTTGCTGTGTACGAATTGCTAACTAAATTTTTCTTAGCGTGGCACCTCCACCATCGATAAATAATCAAAATTAGTTAATAATAAATAATTCCAAATTTTAAAAAATAAATAAAAGTGGGTGACCTCTGCCTGACATATTTTTTAAGTAGTTTATTAATAATATTTATTCTATTATTTATTATTAATTTAAGAATAATTTATCTTTTAATTAGCTGACACTAATCAGTAGAATTTATCCGAGACATATTTGTATAACTTTGAAGTAGAAAATTGCACAAGAAAATGAAAGTGCGTTTTTTTTTAGGGACAAACTTTCAATTAGTGTTTTAGTATCAAATGTATAAGATTTATCTCCTAATTAGTAGACATTTTTAGAAGTTAGTAGACATTTTCTGCGTTGTTTTGGTGTATTGTCTTACTAAAGAATTTTTAGAACTTTGTAAGTAGTATTTGCAAATAGAAAATGGGAAATTTTGGTTGACTTGTATCTCCTATTTCTTAAAGTACTTAGCTAACAATTTATTATTTTAGTTAGTTGACACGTTCAGTAAGTAATCAGTAGAATTTATATCAGAATTGTTTGATTTAGAGATTTACTTGTAAAACTTTGAGGTAGAAATGAAAATGCAATTTTCTTATTGACCCTATCATTTGCTTTTAGTTTGTTAGATGTATTAAGATTTATCGCCTAATTACTAGATATTTCTTGAAGGTATTAGAATTTTTCTGAAGTTTTTGAGTGTATAGTCTTACTGAAGACTTTTTAGAACTTCTTAAGTAAAATTTGAAAATAGAAAATGGGAACGTTTGGGTCACTTCTGTCTACTGTTTTTTTTTAAGTAGCTGACAAATTAATCTTTTAGTTAGTTGTCACGGTCAGTAAGAAATCAATAGACTTTATTTAAGAATTGTTTGGTTTCGAAACGTATTTGTAAAACGTTGATGTAGAAATGAAAATGCAAATGCTTGATTGACCCAGCGACTTGATTTTAATTTTTTAGATGTATAAAATTGATTTTTTAATTAATAAATATTTTTAATTTGTGTATAGACTTACTATACACTATTTAGAAGTTTATTAAATAGAATTTGAATTAAATTTTAACAGTAAAATAGGAATTAACTTTTTATGTGGAAGATAAAAATAAAATATAGGAAATTTTGGGTGACTTGTGTTGTTATTTGAAGTAGTCGACAAATTTATCTTTCAGATAATTTTAAACTTTTAATAATCATTAAAATTTATCAGATAATTGTTTGGTTTATTAGATACTTATTTGTAAAACTTTGACCTCGAAAATGAAAATGCCGATTTTTGATTATTGGGTCAAACCAAACAATTCCCAGATAAATTCTAGTGATTATTAAAAGTTATAAATTACCTGAAAGATAAATTTGTAACTTACGTATAGTTTTTTAGATTCGCACACTTTATTTTTTAGTTAGTAATTATTTTATTCAGCAGGTTTTTTTGTTTAGGGACTTTTTGGAACTTTTTAAGAATGATAGAATTTGAAAATAGAAAATCTGAATTTCTAAATTACTTGTGTCTGCTATTGTTTGAAACAGCTGACAAATTTGTGTCTCAAATAGTTGACAATTTTAATAATCAGTAGAATTGATCTGAGAATTGGTTGATTTATTAGATACTTATTTGTAAAACTTTGAACTTTGAGATATTTTAAATATTGTATACTGGTAGCCGTTACTTTGTGGAATATTGTAAATAAGTAAATTAAATAAAACAACTGTGTGAGTGGAAATAACAAAGATGTTTTATTTAATTTACTTACTTATTTGTTGTAGATACTTATTTGTACCTAAAACTGTGAGGTAAATTATGAAAATACGAATTATTTTTTTATTGGCGCAATGATTAACGTTTAGTTTTTTAAATGTATAAAATGTATCTTTAAGTTAGTAGACATTTTTTAAGTCAGTAGATGTTGGTTTTAAGTTTGTTATGTTTAAGAAACGGACGGTTTACTGTATGACTTGAATCGATTTTTTGTTTGTTCAACTGCGAATTTGTGGCGGTTTTTCCTTTTGAAGATAGTAGAAACATTTTCTTTTTGTTAACAGAATTTTTTTTAAGTTAGTAGAATTTGTTTCGGAGAACTTTTTATAGTAAGTAGAAAGCGGAAATAAAGATAAGTTCTGATTGAGTCACTAACTTGCGTTATTTTGTTTGAAAGCTCGCCTAACATTAATGTAATTTTTAGAAGAATTTGTTTAGGGTTTTCCATTTCGAAAATTACTTCTTATAACTTTTTAAAGTAAGTAGAAAGCAGAAATGAAAATAATCAGTTCTTATTCAGTCACTGACTTGCGTTATTTTGTTTCAAAGATCACCCAACATTAATGTTTTAGTTCGTAGACATTTTTAGAAGTTAGTAGAATTGGTTTTGGGTTGTGCGTTTCGACGATTGCTTCTTTGAACTTTTTAAAGTAAGCAGAAAGCGGAAATTAAGATGATAGTTCTGATTGAGCAGCATTAATATCATTTTTGGAAATTAACAGAGAGCTCACCCAATATCAATGTCATTTTTAGAAGCTAGCACAATTTATTTTGGGTTTTCCATTTCGAAAATTGCTTCTTAGGGCTTTTTATAGTAAGTAGAAAGCAATAATGGAAATGATAAGTTCTGATTGAGCCACTAACTTGCGTTACTTTGTATGAAAGATGGCACAACATTAATGTTTTACTAAGTAGAAATTTTTATAAGTTAGTAGAATTTATTTTGGGTCCTTCATTTTGAAAATTGCTTCTT
Organism: Othius punctulatus; assembly: GCA_951805005.1. Taxonomy (NCBI): domain Eukaryota; kingdom Metazoa; phylum Arthropoda; class Insecta; order Coleoptera; family Staphylinidae; genus Othius; species Othius punctulatus. The sequence continues at coordinate 94,412,193 of OX638138.1, forward strand.
AGAACTATAAGTACAAAACATAATTGGAATTTATAAGTTCTGATTGAGCCATTAACTTGTATGTATTACTTTTAAGAAAGTTGGCACAACATTCATGTTTTACTAAGTAGACATTGTTAGAAGTTTGTAGAATTTGTTTTGGATTTTCCATTTCTAAAATTGTTTCTTAGAACTATTATAGTAAGTAGAAAGCAGAAATGAAAATAATAAGTTCTGATTCAGTCACTAACGTTATTTTGTTTGAAAGTTGGCACAACATTAACGGTTTAGTAAGTAGACATTTTTAGAACATATTAGAATAGGTTTTGCATTTTTCGGTTCGACAATTGCTTCTTACAACTTTTTAAAGTAAGTAGTAAGCAGAAATTAAGATTATAAGTTCTGACTGAGTCACTGACTTGAGTTATTTTGTTCGAGAGCGCGCCTAACATTAATGTCCATTTAGAAGTTAGTAGAATTTGTTTTGGGTTTTCCATTTCTAAAACTGCGTTTTAGAACTTTTTGTAGTACTTAGAAAGCAGAAATGAAAATGATACGTTCTGATTCACTCACTGACTAGCGTTATTTTGTTTGAAAGTTGGCACAACATTAATGTTTAAGCAAGTAGACATTTTTCGAACTTAGTAGAATTTGTTCTGGATTTTTCGTTTCGATAATTGCTTCTTACAGCTTTTTAGAGTAAGTAGAAAGTGGAAACGAAGATGATAAGTACTGACTGAGTCACTGACTTGAGTTATTTTGTTTGAGAGTGCGCCTTACATTAATGTTATTTTTAGAAGATAGTAAAATTTGATTTGGGTTTTCCATTTCGAAAATTGCGCTTTAGAACTTTTTGTAGTAATTAAAAAGCAGAAATGAAAATGATAAATTCTGATTCACTCACTGACTAGCATTATTTTGTTTGAAAGTTGGCACAACATTAATGTTTTAGGAAGTAGACATTTTTAGAACACAGTAGAATTTGTTTTAGATTTTTCGTTTTGACAATTGCTTGTTTCAGCTTTTTAAAGTAAGTAGAAAGCGGACATGAAGATGATAAGTTCTTTATTATTAGAAGTTATTATGTTTGAGAGCTCACCCAATATCAATGTCATTTTTAGAAGCTAGCACAATTTATTTTGGGTTTTCCATTTCGAAAATTTCTTCTTAGTACTTTTTATAGTAAGTAGAAAGCAGAAATGAAAATGATTAAGTTCTGATTCAGTCACAGGATACCGTTGTTTTGTTTAAAAGTTGGCACAGCATAGTGTTTTAGAAAGTAGACAATTTTATAAGTTAGTAGAATATGTTTTAGATTTTGCGGTTCGATAATTGCTTCTTAGAGCTTTTTAAACTCAGTAGAAAGCAGAAATTAAGGTCATACTATCTGATTGAGCCACTCACTTGCGTTATTTTGTTTGGAAGTTCGCCAATATTAATGTCGTCAGCAGTTCTTAGAAGTTAGTAGATTTTTTGGGTATCCCATTTCGAAAATTTCTTCTGAGAACTTTTTATAGTAATTGGAAAACAGAAATGAAAATGACAAGTTCTGATTCAGTCATTGACTAGCGTTATTTGTTTTGAAAGTTGGCACAGCATTAATGTTTTAGTAAGTCGATAATTTCATAAGTTAGTAGAATTAGTTTTGTCATTAATGTCATTTTTAGAAATTAGTAGAATTTGTTTTGGATTTTCCATTTCGAAAATTGCTTCTTAGATCTTTTAGAGTAAGTAGAAAGCTGAAATGAAGATGATTCTGATTGAGCCACCGACTTGCGGTACTTTGTTTGAAAGTTGGCACAACATTTATGTTTTAGTAAGTTCTACTTTCTACTACTTTCTACTATCAATTTTAGAAGTTACTAGAATTTGCTTTGGGTTTTGCGTTTTGACAATTGCTTCTTAGAACTTTTTTAAGTCAGTAGAAAACGGAATATGAAGGTGATAAACAGGTATATTGCATATCAATAAACGTTAGCTATAACGTGTACGTTACTTAATAGCATCACATTCGAATGTCACATGCATTTATGACGATTAATTCATCTGATATTCGAATGTGATGCTGCTAAATAACGTATAAGTTACTGCTAACGTTGTTCGATACAATAATGATTTAGTAAGTGGAAATTTTTAGAAGTTAGTAGAATTTGTTTGGAGGTTCTTGCGGATATCGATTTTTATTTATGTCTTTTGAGAACTTATTATTGTTGTTTTTTTTGTTTGTTTTATTTAAAAAAACTAACTCATTAACTAATTCACTATTTTTTAATTGTTGGAAATTGGAAATTTTAGTTGAGCCACTAATATGTGTGTATTTGTTTTAAAAAATAAGTCTATGTGCCATTTTATTAGTAGAATATTTCATTCTCCGTCTGGTTTTCTTTGGTCTTTGTAATTTCTTAATGTATTTTAAAATCAGAAATTGTTTTAAGCCTGACTTGTATAATAAAATTTAGTATATTTTTAAAATTGTGTGTAGACCTTTAGTTGAGGTACCATTCGTATCGTCGCTTGAGAGCAGAAGTCAATTGCAAGTAAATTGGGCATAGACTAATTCTACTCTCAAGCGACTATATGTATTTTTGGTTTAGCAGTAACATTAGAAGAAAATGTATTTCATAATTAGTAGAATTTTTCAAATTTTATCGGGATTTTATCTGGATGTTGTTTGTCTTAGAGACTTACCGGAGACTTTTTAGAACTTACTTTATTATTTTTTTTTTGCGATTTGCCTGTCGTTTTGTTTACGTACTTAGTTGTAACATTTATTTTTTAATCAGCTGAAACTTTTAGTAATGAGTTGAATTTATCTGAGATTTGAATGACTGTGCGTTCCACTTGCACTTTGCGTGCTTGTATGCTACTTTGTTGCTATTGATATGTGCATTGCTGTTTAATGATCGTTAACCAACCCAACTCGTGCCATTTTCCTAGCTATTGAATTTAGAACGAAAAAATCTACCATGTGCACCTCATGAATACGCCAGCAAAAACCGACGAAACGAAAAAGGGACGGGCAAACTGCCTCACGCACTGAATTTCAATAGTTCGTGTCCCTAAAGGGTGGGCACCACTTGGAGCCAATCAAACTATAAAAAATACAGCGACCTAATCGAATATTGATGCAATGGTTTTAGCGTTTCGTACAAAAACGGTGCGGCGAGTGAAAAGAACTCCGGGGGGAGTTACGTGGCGCGCGGGAAACGTTTCGAAATACATGCTCATGCATAATTTATCTAGTCGAACGGTAAAAATTGTGCAATCCGCGCGAAATATTAATATGCATGGAGAGGTGAGTGAAAAAAATGCGCGAATTTGCATTTACCGAGGTTTTCAGAGGAATGTCCGAGGCGTTTGCGGTAATACACCGGCAACATAATTGGCATGTGTTGAAATTATCCATCTATTTATTTATCAATAAAATTATTTATTTTGTGTCATTCAGAATGCTTATAATTATCATATTATTAATTAAAACCCAATTTGAGCTCATTTCGCGATCAGCTCAATATTACAATTGTCAATACGATTCTACTTATTGATATAACATAAAGTATTACATGTATAAGATGTCTAAGTCATCAATAACGAAAATTGAAGTATTCCTGGCTGAAATCGTAATGATAATTCAGTCAACTATTGAATTATCAACTTCAACTATCAAAAACTATCAAATTTTCAATAACTACTGTCAAATTTTTAACTGAAACTATCAAATATTTACAGCTGCAACTATCCTAGACTCAAATTTCAAGTACAACTGTCATACAATGTCGAATATTTGGAACTCCAACTGTCAGACGCAGTTATATTTTCAGTCCTAAACTGTGAAAAATTTTCTCACTTAATGTTCAACTGATGATCTTTGATCCGAATATGTTTCTGATTGCATTTTTTTTAATGTGTTATTTTTTCATTGTGTAAGTTATAGAATATTTTTGGTATTGTTCTAAAGAAGACATTGTAGTACGTTAGTATTTGAAAAACTGGTACAATTCGATCTAATGAAAGTCAAATTTCCAGTAAGGCCGGAAGTAACGTTAAGATTCTTATATTTTTGCATATAGAAAGTCGTAGTAAACTAGTTAGGTTAGGTTAGGTGAGGTCAAAACTGGTACAATTCCATATAAAGCAATTAAAATATGTAGTTTCCTATTTAACCGGGAACTTATTTGTGGATTTCTATAAAGATATTGTGCCATTTTACAATACGCTCATGAAGTGTGAAGTATTTCTAGTTCATTTGCTTTAAATCGTGATAATAATATAATAATAATAAGAATATATTTTTGATACGCAATATACCTGAATATACACACAAACTATACATGTATATTATGTCTTGAGTATTATTCCCGTAATTTCTAATAAATATAAGAAATTGAAAACTGAAAAGGTAGGTAGCTAAAGTAATCAGTCTAGAGGTACTAAGGAAGATGAACACGGAATAGGAGCTACTACAAAAAATTTATAAATGGAAATTTTAGCTACATTTTAGCTTATATATTTTAAATTTAAAAAAAAGTGTCAATATTTAAAAGATTACTGTCAAAGTTATGTCTATATTTTTTGAACATCCCAAAATTGCAACGATTTATGTTAAGGCATATAATGTATTTTATTGATTATTGCCAATTTTCTAAATTTTAGTAAATTTTCTCTAATGGTGTACCACGGTGATTGAACCATGATCTAACTGATCCGCGTTCCTACAACTGGGCCTTAAATATTCATCATTCTTTCCAAATGTTAATGACACTAATCGCTATCATCAACATTTCACAAATTACTGCCCAGAATTAGCAAAATTTATTTCTATAATTTTGTTTTAATATTTCAAATATGACTGTTTATTACTATTATTACTATTATTACTATTATGTCAATATTTCAAGTATTTCTGTCAAAATCTCAACGGTTCTGTTAAAATTGTAATGATTACCTACTGCAAAATTTTTAATTGTGATGAAACTTCAATTCACCAGCAAATTTTCAATGTTTGGTATTATTTCAGCGAATACGGCTAAAATTTCAAAAATTACTGCCATCATTTTTATGTTCAGTAACATTTGTGTCATTGCAGTTATAATTTATAATATTACATATAAATTTTCAGTTTTTAGTGTACTAATTTGAATTACTGTTAAATTTTTAATTATACCTATTAGGTCCAGTTGTACGAACGTAGATCAGTTTGACTATGGTGCTGTTACCTAGGATACCATTATTGACACAATTGTATCCTAGGTACTTAGGGGTAAACATACAAAAAGATGGAAAGGATGAAAAGGAAATTAGACAAAGAATCGGACAAGGTAGAAGAGGTATTAAGAGGCTAAATGGTATATGGTGGAGTAAAGAAATAACGAAAAAGAGAAAATATAACATATACAACACAGTTATAAAAAGTATTGTACTCTACGGAGCAGAAGGATGGAGGTGGACCGAAGCTGACAAAAGAAGACTAGAGGCTCTGGAGATGGATGCCCTAAGAAGATCATGTAGAATATCGAGGTTGGATAGGGTACGCAATACAAGGATAAAGGAATTAATCGGCTTGAGAGAAAATATCGTACAGGAAGCAGGAAAACGGCAACTAATCTGGTACGGACACGTGAAAAGGATGGCAGATCATCGCTTGCCAAAAATTACGCTCGACTGGGTCCCTCCGGAAAGACGGAAACGAGGCAGGCCCAGGAAATCCTGGAATGACGGCATCCAGAAAGCTATGAGCGAAAGGAACCTACAAGATGACCAATGGCAGGATAGGTTAGGATGGAGGAAGAGTCTGGGGATCGGACAGCGTCGACAGACGTTCTAAAACCGAAATTATATATATATATCCTAGGTAACTGAACCTTGATCTAACTGATCTGCGTTCCTACAACTGGGTTTTAAATATTCATCATTCTCTCCAAATTATAATCACACTAAGCGTTATCATCAACATTTCACAAATTACTGCCCAGAATTAGCAAAATTTATTTCTATAATTTTGTTTTAATATTTCAAAACTGCAACAACAAAACCGTAAAAGTCAAAACATGTCAAGGATTTCCCCCAATACTTCAACGATTACTGCCGAAACTGTAATGATTACTGCCAAAGTAATAAAGAGCCAAAGGTTTAATCCGATAAAATTTCAAAGATTCCTAGCAAATTATGAATTTTTCGTAAAATTTCAGTGATTACAGTAAAAATTTCACAAATTACTGCCCAGAATAGTCAAAAATTATTTCTATATATATATTTTATTTAATCTCAAAACTGCAACAATAACTGTAAACGTCGAAAAAAATCAAGGATTAGTGTCAGTACTTCAACAATTACTGTCAAAACTATAATGATTACTGCCTATGTAATAAACGGCAAAATGTTTAATTCTGATGAACTTTCAAAGATTACACAAGATTACATCATTTTTTAGTAAAATTGCAGTGATTACACTCAAAATTTGAAAAATTACTGCCATCGTTTCCATTTTCAGTAAAATATCTATCACTTCAGGTATAATGTATAATATTACGGTTAAATTTGCAGTTTTTTAGTGTATTAATTAGTATAACTCTCGTATTTTAAAGTATGCCTTAAATTGCACGTACCTAAAATTTCAGTGTTATCTTAAAAATTCACAAATTACTGCCCAAAATAATCAAAAAATATTTCTATATTTTTTATATCTCAAACTACAACAATAACTGCAAACGTCGAAAAAATTCAAGGATTACCGTCACTACTTCAACAATTACTGAAAACTATAATGATTACTGCCAATGCAATAAACGGCAAAAGGTTCAATTATGATTCCTTTCAAAGATTACTTGCAAATTTTCAATTTTTAGTAAAATTGCAGTGATTACTCTCAGAATTTGAAAAATTACTGCCATATTATCTATTTACAGTAAAATTTCGGTCATTTCAGTTATAATGTATAATATTACTGCGAAATTTTCAGTTTTTTAGTGTACTAATTAGAATTACTGTCGTATTTTAAAGTATGCCTTAAATTGAGCCTACCTAAAATTTCAGTGTTATCGTCAAAATTTCACAAATTTCTGCCCAGAATAATCAAAAATTATTTCTATATTTTTTTATATCTCAAACTACAACAATAACTGTAAACGTCGAAAAAATTCAAGGGTTACTGTCAGTACTTCAACAATTACTGTAAAAACTATATTGATTACTGCCCATGTAATAAACGGCAAAAGGTTTAATTCTGATGAAATTTCAAAGATTACTTGCAAATTTTCTATTTTTGGTAAAATGTCAGTTAATCCAGTAAAATTTTCAAAAATTACTGCCATCTTATCTATTTTCAGTAAAATTTCTAAAATTTCTTTTAGTTATAATATATAATATTAGTGATCATTTTTCAGTTTTTTAGTGTACTAACTAGAATTACTGTTAAATTTTAAAGTACGCCTTAAATTGCACCTACCTAAAATTTCAGTGTTATCGTCAAAATTTTACAAATTACTGCCCAGAATAATCAAAATTTATTTCTATATGCTTTTTAATATCTCAAAACTGCAACTATAACTGTAAAAGTCGAAAAATTTCAAGAATTACTGTCAGTACTTCAACGATTGTTGTCAAAACTATAATGATTACTGCCAATGTAATAAATGGCAAATGTTTAATTCTGATGAACTTTCAAAGATTACTTGCAAATTCAATTTTTAGTAAAATTGCAGTGATTACACTCAAAATTTGAAAATTTACTGCCATCTTATCTATTTTCAGTAAAATTTCTGTCATTTTAGTTATATAATATTAGTGATAATTTTTCAGTTTCTTAGTGTACTAATTAGAATTACTGTCGTACTTTAAAGTATGCCTTAAATTGCACGTACCTAAAATTTCAGTGTTATCGTCAAAATTTCACAAATTACTGCCCAGTATAATAAAACAATATTTCTATATATTTTTTTATATCTCAAAACCGCAACAATAACTGTAAAATTCGAAAAATTTCAAAGATTACTGTCAGTACTTCAACGATTACTGTCAAAAGTATAATGATTACTGCCAATGTAATAAACGGCCAAAGGTTTAATTCTAATGAAATTTTAAAGATTACTAGCAAATTTTCTATTTTTTTGTAAAATTGCAGTGATTACAGTCAAATTACAGTACAATTTCATTGTTGTCGCAAAAATTACTGCACAGAAAAAATCAAAAATTATTACTTTTTTATACCAAAAAAATGAAGTTAAAAATCTTCGAATATTTCAACGGGAAATGATTTTAAATTACTTATATTTTTTATCGCATTTTCGAGGTATAATTAGTTAATTGGATTTTCTATATTTTTAAACGCTGCCAATTGGTTTTTGTGAATAGTTAATTAATTTTTTGATAACATTGTCGTAAATTCCGAGAAATTTAGGTGTTATGAGAAATATGTGCAACTTGCTAGAATTTTAATGTTTTGTAGTTTTGTAGAATTTGGTAGGTATTTAGAAATAAAACTATATAATTTTAATTATAAATGAAATTAGCTATGTAATTACATTACATTTTTGCACACTCATGCAATATTATTAAATAAAATATTATTAAAATTTCTTTAAATTTAAGTACTGTAGGAAATATTTGTGTAAAAAATAAAGTGTAATGGTAGTTCATATGTTTGCGAAAGTGTACATCGAAAACACAAGATTCCACGTTTCGCGAAAACGAAACTTCTTGCAACTATACACTCACCACTAAAAACATGTTTGTCTGCTTAATTACTGCAATTTCATGAATAGTTGTATCTGATTTTGTATGGTGAAAATTCCTCGAAAACAATTGCTCAAAAGAAAATTGCTCGAAAACAATTGCACGAAAGAAAATTGCTCGAAATCAATTGCTCGAAAAATATTCGTCAAATGGTAAATTGCTCGAAAGCCTAATTGCTCGAAGAACAATTCCTCGAATGGAAAATTGCTCGAAGTAATGAAATATGTCAGTAATAGAAAGTTTATTAAATATATATAAATACATAATATGTAATTAAATTCATGCACAGTCATGCTCACATAAATCTAGTACAAGAAATTAGGTTACAATAGCAATTTTATATTGCAATGTCAATTTTTTGTACTAGATTTATGTAAGTATGACTGTAGCTACTGGAAAGTAGTTTACATTTTTACCCTTAACCTCTGCGAGTACTATGGTAATATTCTATCTAACCTAACCTAATCTAACCTAACCTAATATGCTTCTCAGAATATAATTCTAGAACATGCATTTAATTAAATATATATTTTGTATTTATATAAATTTAATGAATTTTATTTTACTAACTTATTTCATTATGTCGAGCAATTTTTCATTCGAGCAATTTTCAATTCAATCAATTTTCCATTAGAGGAATTGTCATTCGAGCAACTCGGCTTTCAAGCAATTTTCCGGAGTCGAATAACTATTTTTCGAGCAACTGATTTCGAGCAATTATGTTTTTGAGCAATTTTCATTCAAGCAAGTGTTTTCGAACAATTTTCCGCAACCCTTCTGCTTTCACCTGCACATATATGCATTTTAGTCGTTTGTAAATAGCATCTAATTTATATTTATTTCACTCATCTGCTTGATTTCTCACTGAATTTTGGTCCATCTGCGAGATTGAACTGCCGGCCAGAAACTGTCGCCGCAGCAATTAATTTCACTAAGCCGTTTTTTATGGCGTCCAAGTAATATGTTTGGTAATTGGCGGCCGTAAATCATAATTATTTCCACAATCCACCGGAATTTTAATGGTGAATTTACGTTATTAAACGTTGGAAATCCGGCGCGAAGACGTTAATGTTAAAAGTTAAAGCGCGTTAAAGTAATTTTTAATTAATTAGTTTTCCTCGGGCATATGTGAGCCATGAGTTATGTGCTTATTTTTAAAGTTGTTATTTCGTGCAGTCAATTAATTTCCAGCTGGGATATTGGAGTTGAACTAAAATTAGCCGAAATAATTTTATAAAAATCCAAGATTTTTTTTACTTCGATTGTGAAATTGTAAACAGTAAATACGTTTCGCATTTGTATCATTCATCAGAATTATTTTAGTAGCTTGATTGATTTTTGTTACCATTTTGTAAATATATTGATAATACACGAATGGTTATAAGACACTTATGAAAGTTGAGTGAAAACATTTACATTTTCGCATTTGTATCATTCTCAGAATTATTTTAGTAGCTTGATTGATTTTTGTTATCATTTTGAAAATATATTGATTATACACGCATGGTTGTAAGACGCTTATGAAAGTTGAGTGAAAACATTTAGATTTTACCTTAATTGTTATTTTTTACCTTTTATTTTATTTTATTACTTTTTCGTAATAAAATATATAATAACTAAATATATTTCGATCGTAATGGGGGCATTTAATTAAAAAAGTAATAATAAGGACAAGTTTTATATTTTTAATTATAAGAAGATTATAAAAAAATTATAATGAAATAAAAATTTAATTATCAAATAATTATTTATGGGAGAAACAAATAGTTCTAGGATGACATTATATAGTATCTAATATGTAGTATATTATATTGAATATTTATGTATATGTCAAAATTTGATTGATTATTGTTAGAATTTTGTAAATTTATCGATTAATTATTAGAATTTTCTAATTTCGCAAATTATTATTTCAATATGTACCTACTAATCAGAGACACTATCTCGACATTTAAAAATTACCTATACATATATCCATATGTTTTTTAAAATCAGTACTAAATTTTAGTGGAAAATCAATAGTTGACTTCAAATACTTCGCCGAGAAGCAGTTTCAAAATTATGTTTACTATTTTCGTTGGGATTAAATGGTGCAGTCTGTGAGTTTGACTGAATTCCAAATTCTTGGCATTATGGACGTAAATTGTTGACACACAAAATTAAAAATATGGTGTGACTGATTGATGCATTTTCTGGATAATTTACCTTGCCAGTTATTTAATTATGAAGAATGTACGTTTAAGTGTACACAATTTATTTAACCTGGGCATTGAAATTTCGTGTCACCTAAGCAATTTTGTTTAGACAGTCAGAATCATCGTGTGCATTCATTATAAGTATTTTAAATTTGCATACAGCAAGCGACCAAAAGTATGGAATAAATGTATTAAAAATGGAACGTTTTTTTGGAGAAAAAATGTAATTTTCTTATTTGTTACCAAAAATTTAAAAAAAAGTTTGATTGCCGAAACAATTTGTCAATATTTAAACTTGAAATCAATAGAATAAAAATATCTGGAAATTAAAAGTACAAATTGATTTAAAATCTACATATGATGAAAAAAAAAATTGTCCATCAATAAAAAATGAATGATCTAGCAAGTTTATTACTATAATAAATGTTTCGTTGCAAAATTTATTATTTATCGTCTTACTAGTTTGGCTTCTATTGGCCATCGTAAGAAATACATTGTTTTTTAAATAAACTCCTAAACATTACAAAAAGGAATTTTACATATAGGAACCTTGTTTTGTAATTGTAGTGTTTAAAAAAAAATGATCATACAGTTACAGAGTTTTTCTATGGCCCTCCTTGATTGAATTCTATAGAATGAATCTCTAGGAGTTATTCTTGAGATCATATCTTCAAATGGACATTGTTCAATTTAATCGAAATCAGACAATAATTAAAAATTGAAATTTCATATGTGCAGTTCGACGTAAAAATAATTAAATATTGTAATTTAAAATCTGTACCTCCTTAATTTGTATTTAATCTTTATTTTGCCACTGGTTTCGATCTGCAACGCAGGTCATCTTCAGGCAAAACTACAAGGACAACGTGATCATTAAATATGTTAAACGTAAGCATTGTCCTTGTAGTTTTTGCCTGGTGATGACATGAACTGCAGGTCGAAACCTTTAGAAAAATTGAGATTAAATTCAACTTGAGAAGGTACAGATTTTGATTTACAATTACACAAAACCTTAATATGAGAAATCGGAATGATAATTAAATGTATCCAATGAATAATATAAATATAATATTTATAATATAAGTTGATGTAACTGTAGTAATGAAAATTATACTTGGAATACATAACATCGTATACTTGGAGATATGTATATGCATGTTGACGTAATGTCCCAATCGATTTCCTCAGTTACGTGTTTATTCAAGGTGTTTGCATGACGTCTGCACACAAACCTGTACATTACTCCCGGTGCTTATTTTGCTCCCCAAGGACTTGACTTATTGATCCTTGGCCGCCATGGCGGCCGCCGCTTGCCGCCCCTCGGCACGGCGGGTTGCCTGGCAACGCAACCGCCCCCAGCAGGGCTTTTGCATTATGCAAGTTCGAAAAACAAGGAGAGCAGCTAGGGAATTTCCAAATAAACATTCCACGAGAGTACGTAATAGTTAATTGAAATATTCCAATCGCATACTTTATCAGTTGTGCGAGCTTTTAAAAAGATAATGATGGAATTATAAAAGAAAACTATCAAAACCGAAAATAATATAAACCATGGAATATTAATTTTCCTTCAAAATCAAAGAGATTGCACAAAAATATTGAAGCTAGGAAAATGAGAAAATATTGTCGATAGAAAATAAAATATGGTTTCTACTACACATAAAGATAGCAAAGAAAGTTATTAAAGAAAGAGAAGCAACAGCATCCAACAGTTTTTTTTTTATTACAGGCACTCCAATTTGGGATCAGATTTCTACCAAGACACATTTTGTAAACAAAATATTAAGGTTTTTCGAAAATCAGCCTAAAGTTTCAATCCTACAAAAACATGTGCACTATATATATTTTTTTTTTAATTTTATCATATATTTCACGCAGCTTAAGCCAAAAACTGAAAGTTTCTGATTAAACTGTAACTCTAAAATGCAAGAATGTTGCCTTTTTCAATTGTAGACAAAACACATAAAAGTAAACCTTCACATCTGGTTGTCATATTTCACGAGAAACCATTGAGCACTAGCTATGTGAAAGTATTAAATTATCCACAATAAATTCAATAAATTCTTAAACAAATATTTCGAAAATAAATTTTGCGAAAATAATTTCTTCTTTGGGAGCAATATATGTATAAAGATAAAATAAATAAACATTAAATGAACATTAGTAATAATTCGTTTAAAAATGTTAGGTATGTTTCCTTGTACTAAAATAAATTGATAATTAGCAATAATTAATCACTTTAATGATTCGTTTTCAACCAATTTATAGTCTAAAACTCAGTATTCGAAAAAAATAGTACTCGTTAGAAATTTCATTTCTCTTTGAATTATAACAAAAACTGTAATATTTTTTTATTCAAATAATAACTTGAAATTTTTGTTTTTCAAAACACAAAAATACTTCAGAAAATTGGCTTTCGAAGCATTGGTTTTCGAAAACCACATCAATTTTAAAAGAATAATGACGCTTTCAATTATAATTAAAACTGTAACAATTGTTCCTGAATTGATAATAATTGATTACTGAAAGAATTTTATATTCTGAAACACTAATATAAAGTTGATTGATTTAGACACCTAAACTTCAAATGGTATCTCCCTATCATAAATCAAATGAACTTTCATCCATGTCACCAATTATTTTTATTTTAAGTTTTTTTTTCTTGAGTACTTACTGGTATGATATTTAAATTATGATTATTATTGCCTAACTGATTTGCCTAACATCGATTTTGAAAGAGTAATGACGCTTTCAATTATAATTAAAAATGTAAAAATTATTCCTGAATAATAATTGATAACTGAAAGAATTTTATATTAGAATTTCATCCATGTTGCCAGTTATTTTTATTTTAAGTTTGTTATTTTCTTGTGTACTCACTGGTATGATATTTAAATTTTTGTTATTATTGCCTACTTAGTTTCGGCTTTTGTCGCCATCTTCAGAGGCATAGCTTTTGTCTTTTTTAATGTAAACTTGTAGAAAATTTGGATAAGAGTTGGCGTACTAGCCAATTTCATTTGTATGTTTGCCAATCTTTCAAAAGTTTACATTAAAAAAGACAAAATCTATGCCCGAAGTTAGCCTTAGAATGAAAATCTTCATAGCTAACAAAAGTTGCCAAATTTCAGAACTCACAAAAATGTCTAAATCTTTTATAAATTTCGAGATATTTTCATAAATATCTCTTTTCGAAGGATTTACTTTCGAAAAGTAACATTTCGAAAAAAATGTGTCCGAAGAATTTGTGGGTTACTTTTATAAAAAAAATATATTTATGAACGACATTAACATGTCTCATACAAGTCGTAATGCAAGTAACTTTGTGTGCATTATAAGAGAATCGAGAATTAAGAAAATACGAATATCTATGATAACTTTTAGAACATGAAAATCTTCATAGCTAACAAAAGTTGCCAAATTTCAGAACTCACAAAACTGCCTAAATCCTGTACAAATTTCGAGATATTTTCCTAAATATCTTGTTTCGAAGGATTTAATTATGAAAAGTAACATTTCGAAAAAAATGTAACCCTTAAGGGTTATAAATGTAACCCTTTTATAAAAAAATATATTTATGAACGACATTAACACATTTCATACAAGTCGTAATTCAAGTAACTTAATGTGCATGTATAGAATACAATTACAATTACTTGCCATACTTGCATTGCTTGACTTGTCTCTTGGTCTGCGCGGTCTCAAATAGAGTAGTATTTCAAGAGGCGATGCAAATCTCTAGTTATGGTGAACACTAGAGAAATATCAGCAATATTCTTCTTAGAACGATGTGAGAGCCTGAAAATTCTAAGCAATTTTGCAAGATTTTCTGATAGTTTAGACACTATTAATCTTAATAATTCTTTTTTATTTAAAAAAATAAATTTTAAACAATAATAATTCAAAATTAATAATTAAAGATTTCAAGAAAGTTTACTTGGAATTTTCAGATATTAAATATTAATTTTGACAAATTTTATCTAAATTACCGTCAATTTTCACACATTTAGCTAACCACCACCATTTTTAAAACAGTTTGTCTTCATTATGGGCAATTTTGCCAACAACACTAAAACTTTTAAATTATTTACCCATTATAACAGTCAAAAATGTTATCAACAATACTTCACGTTGTAATACTTTTTGGATTAATTAATACCAATTTTTAAACAAGTTTTGGGGAAATTACAGCTAATCTAAAGATATTTTGGCATAATTAGTTGCATTTGTGAGATTTTTTTTTTAGTTGAATATATATTTATAATATATTTATAATAATAATTAACAATGTTTTGTCAAGTGATTAGCAAAGGGTCTGCATGATTACTTCAAAAACCGATACTTCAACTAGCGATTACTTCAACTTCAGATATTGCAACAAGAATATACTTCAGCGCACAATTATTTTAACTATAAAATACTTCAACTATAAAATACTTCTACTTGAGTATATTACAACCGCTAATTACTTCAACTCAAAATTATTTCGACTACAAATGATTTCAATTTGTAATAACCTAATCTAACCTAACCAAACCTAACCAAACCTAACCAAACCTAACCAAACCTAACCTAACCTAATTTAAAATAACCTAACCTAACGCAGGGGGAAGTAAATTCTACTTGAAGTACTTTCGAGTTGAAGAATTCTTATAGAAGTTATTCCGTGTTGAAGTATTATCTTGTTGAAGCAATTGCAGTTCAAATAATAGCTAGCTCAAGTAGTGTTTTTTTTTTTTCGAACAGTCGGTCAATTTCAAACTTATAAGTGTTTACACTTTCTGGTTTCGGGTGTTCATACAGTGTTATACCAACAAATTTATTCAATCAATTGTAATTATATAAAGTTCAGAATTTGCTCGAAATGCCCAAAAATTGTAAATTTTACAATTTTTCTTTGAAATCATTTAATATTTTATCAATGTGTTGCCAACTTTACATACATCGATAGCATTCTAGAAAATTGGACATTTTTTTGTGAGAGATACCTTTACATTCTAAATTAATTATATTTTAGTAAACTATTGTAGTAAAGTTTTTTATAACTTACAATTTTCGAAAAGTGGGATTTTTTTTTAATGAGAAACACTACTAAATTTCAATACAAATTTTGTAAACACTTATCTCAGAATTTCGTTAAAATATATTTTTTTTATTGTCTCTATAGTTGTCGCTTACCTTTTTCCTAAATTTCATCCTTGATTTTTGCTTGGTTTTTAAGACTTCTACCTTAGAGTGACCAGATTTGTAAAATAAAAAAGAACATAAAAATAATAATAAATTATATTTTTATTATAAAATTACATTTAACCTTTAAATGTTGTTTACAAATTTCAATATATTGTCCCAGTTCAATTCCCTTACTTCACAACAAAAATAATTGTTTGGTGTAACAAAAATATATAACAAAAACAAATCTGCACTGGTTTTATTTTCTTAAAAGACTCTCGTCAAAAATGTTTATTTTTTAAATCAAATTTAAGGAAACTATAATGTTTCATGTTCATTATATTTTTCCTATAATTTCTTTAAAATTTCAAATAATGGCGGAATTTTTGTGTATTTAGATAAACTGTTCTATAATTGATAATCCATGATTCATTTTCACAAAAAAAATATGACAATTTAATTTATACACTAAAAATCCCATAAGCAGCGGCGTTTTAGTCATTATGACAGCGAAAATAGTTTTCCCTAACTTTCCCAGCGACAAAACGGAACATAACGTTTGAAAGCGTCCGATTCTAGTAGATCTGCATAATCGATCTCTAGCAACCCTGGCATGACAACCAATATTGCAAACAAATTTTTCTCAAACTTGCGTTGTCAGAAACGTATCTAATCCGTGAAAATGTCGCGATTTGGAGAGTCTTCGATTGGAGAAAATGAATAATCCATCAACAATAATATGCCTCGCAATAATGTGAATTCAACTACGTCAATTATTTAACAAAAGACACGATATTTCTGAAAATCAAGTTGTTTATAAGAATTATGTTTTTAACAATTGTACTTATCCGTTAAATTAAATAAACTAATTTACACCTTTTATGTTAATTTAGTGATTTACGTATTCGTTGCATTATCTTGCCGAATTACACTGAAGCTTTTTTTTGGGTCGAAGTAAACTTGACATTAATAATTTGAGTTTTATTGCCTTTAGGCAATTTAACTCAAAAAACTGCCAGGATTTTTTTTTCAAAGGCAGTTTTTTTCGTTAAATTGCTAGACAATAAAATTCTCATTGATATGTCAAGTTTACTTCGACAAAAAAAGCTCTCGTGTAATTATAAGTTATAATTGAGTCGAATGTTTTCCATGCTACTAAGGTGTTAACATAGTCATAATTTTCAGACACAGGCACCACTGTATAAAATGTACTTAAATTCCTCCACTGCTATGAAATAATTTAGTGCAAACACTAATTACCGTTAATCAATTTCATCGAATTAATGAAGCACGAAGCCTTATAGATCATAATTCAATTATCTACAGGTTTCCCAGTAATCACGAATTCCACTCCTTACTCAGAACGAAAACCTAGAATCAACAATTCTCTTGTACGGCCGATCGCAATTAATCCGCAACTCCGATTACAGCGGATGTACCTATCATGTGTAATTACACAAACAGAGCCATTGCATCGGCGCTGTTTACTTAGCCGTGCATACATTCGTGTGGAAAGCGCATTAAAAATGCCGAAAATAAACAGGGTCAGGTTGAAGAAAAAAAAAACGCGCCGATGTAATCTACATTCGATTAATATGCGAGCAAAGTGACTCAATGGCTCCATAAACAATGCGACAGGAAATATCGCATAAATATGGTTTAATTCATGAATACAGTGGCAATGTAACTCGAATAAATTTTGTTGCCATTGAAATTTAAATAGCAACGCAATTAAAACTGTGCTGTCTGTAGTATGATTAACAGGAGTAAATTATTAAATGCTGCAGATACTCGACGTCGGTGAGTGGAATTACTGCATCATCTCGCGTTTTATGTGATCCGACTTGTAAGTCATTCGCTAATCGGTCATTATAACTCTGAGCAGGATATCTGCGTAAGTGTGCGCTTTAATGACTTTCTATGTGTGGATGCAATTTAGATAATCCCCAGGAATGCTGCATCTTAACTATTCGAATTACGTGTACGGTAATTGCTGCGTTGTTATATAGGATTTCCTCTGATTGTCGTTTTCCATAATTTTTACGTTCGAATCAGGATTATATTTTTTATTTGCACCAACATATTTTGTTGTGCTGCCCTTATCTTTTCTCGTTAGTCGGGTACATGCCCAACTGCAGAATCTCATTATTCGCTCCAATCCTGCATGATCGGAGCAATCCCATGGCTCCGGGGGACGAAGACTGCCAGTAATCCCGCAATCCTCGGGCATGAACTGGGGACCTCGGCACCCGCAATTCCCCTGCATAGATCAGTCTGGCGATACGGGCTGCACATCATAATCCGCTACACCATCATCATCCCCGTATCAGCGCAACCCTAACTGACTGCGCCTTCGGGCTTACACGTATTTACAAACGATTAAGTCTCCAGATCCCTCCACTCATTACTCCGTGAATCATTACGCGTCCGCCGAAAACGAAATCGCACTTCCTGCGAAACGGAAGTGCTCTCGTCAGGGGGCTCGATTCGGTCCATTAAGTCATGAGTCACCGTGGAGTGGCGTGCGGTGAAGTGATCTCGCGGGGTTGAAAGATACGGCTCAGTTCCGGTGCAGCACGCGACTGGAGATGTTCCGGTCACGTGGCCGGATCCGGAATATACGTCAGCTGATTACACACGTGCACCTACCCCTTGCGGACTAAATATCTTACGCGTACGTTGAACGGTTACGATGTATAGCACGGGGTTATAATTACACCCTGCGTGTGAAAACCTGAAAACGAGGCGAACCTTTTTGGGTAATGAAAAACAAAAAGTGCACGAGATATCGCGATTAATGTGAAACTAACACTCAGATTATTAAAAAATAACAGAAGTAGCAGCAATACATATAAAGTAAGGGAATATTAAAAAAAATACTGATATTAAAACATTGGTAATACCCAAATGTGTTACTATTTTGAAAGCAATATTACTATAAAAATGATTTAGCTGAGATTTTCAACCTACCTATAGCCGTCCATTTCCAAGATAGAGTGTGAGTAAGCATTTTACATGCGTGACAACCACGGGAACGCTTCAACAGAAGCATATGAATGGTCATCCCGCAGTCTGGACTAAGTGGATTTTGTTAGTGCAATCACTAGACTCGTGGGTGTAGAATCGGCCCTGTAACGGTTCGCACCCAGGCTCGCGATTTAGTAATAGTACTTTACTTTATGTTTGTGTTTTAAAATCCTTATCGTAACAACGTAATTAGGTTCGTTTTATGGGTAATGTGTCTGTTAGTAATTATGTTTGTAAGTAAAACACAGAATAATAATAATATTGTTATTATAAATTTTTTATAGAATATTACAATACATTTGTACCCAACTATTGGGCCAAATAAACGAAAATGGCAAACTATTCGTGGATTTATGTGCAACAAACAACCTAGTTATTGAAGGCAGTATTTTCCCACACAAATAAAGTCACAAAATAGCCCTGGTGGGCGTGTAAAGAATCAGATTGATCACATTTCCATCGACAAAAGATATAGAAGCTTCTTACAAGATATACATGCAATGTATGGGGCAGATGTTGGATCAGATCACGCTCTAGTGAGGGCAAAACTAAAAGTTAAAATAAAGGCAAGAAATGAACCCAACAAACCTAAAAGGCGATAGTACAACATACAAGACCTCAAAGATGAAGAAACGCGAAAGAAGTTCGAATCAACAGTGAAATCAAAACTAGAAAACAGCAGTGATATGGGACATATGAACATAGAAGAACTTTGGAAATCCTACAAAGAAGCAATAAAAGCAGCCGCAGAAGAAACAATAGGCCTCAGAAAAAACAACAGGAAAACATAGATGACTAAACATACATGGAATCTCATCGAAGAAAGAAATTTAATCAAACACGAAATACTCAGCGAACAATGCCCAGAGAGAAGAGTAAATCTGCAGAGTCAGTATGTTAACAAGGATAAACAAATAAAGAAGAGTGCAAGAAGTGATAAAAGAAAAGAACGAGAAAAAATGTTACTTGAAGCTGAAAAGGCATCAGGAGTGAATAACATGAAGACACTATACAATATAACGCGAAAGATGGCAGAGAGCAAAGGTATCACAACCACACAAATAAAAGATAAGCAAGGTAACATACTGAAAACTGAGAAACAGATTATATATAGATGGCTAGAGTATTTCACGAAAATCTATTCAAAGAAGGAGAAGGAGGTGTAAGATGAAGAAGAGCCAGTGGGGTCAACAGATAACTTGGTACCGGAACTAAAGATAAAAACAGATGAAATCTCGAGAGAAGAAATTGAAGTGGCCATTAGACAGCTCAAAAACGATAAGGCAGCAGGATTAGACAACATCTCAGGAGAATTGATAAAGGCAGGAGCAGAAGCTACCGCCGAAGTACTGCACCTATTGATAAACAAAATATGGACGGAAGAAAAAAATCCTGTAGATTGGGTGGAAGGCCTTATAATAAAAATACCAAAAAAGGGCGACAGGAATATGTGTGATAATTGGAGAGCCATTACGATACTGAACACCACGAGCAAAATTTTTACCAAAATAATACTGATTAGAATAAAAGATGAGGTAGGCACACTGCTCAGAACTAACCAAGCAGGATTCAGAGCCAGTAAATCTTGCACAGACTACATAGCTACCTTAAGAATAATACTAGATGAAGTAAATTAATGGAATAAAGAAATACATATAAGCTTAATAGATTTTAAAAGGGCTTTTGATACGGTAGATAGAGAAAATATGAGGGTCATCCTAGGAAATATGGACTGCCCGTGAAATATATTCGGCTAATCAAGCGAATACGAAAACTATACGCTAGAATAGAACACTCGGGGACTCTCTCAGAAAAATTTAAAGTTGAGACAGGTGTCAGACAGGGCTGCATCATATCACCCTTGTTGTTCCTCATAATGATCGATTGGACTTTAAAGCAAATTACTGACAATAAAAAAGGGTTGCAGTGGAGATTCGGTAAAAAACTCGAAGATCTTGAGTATGCCGGCGACATAGCCCTTATCACAGAAAATAGAACTAATCTACAAAAAAAAAACTGAATCTATTGAATCACACAGCCAAAAAAATCGGTTTGGAAATAAATACTGCAAATACAAAACCAATGAGCGCAAACCCCACAGATGAATCAATGATTAATATAGAAAGAGCCAGCATAGAAAACGTTAGCAACTTCACATACCTGGGCAGCGTAATAGAGGCAAAGGGAAATTGCCAGGAAGATGTAAATACCAGAATAGGAAAAGCTCAAAACGCATTCATCATGCTAGGGAAAATATGGCGCTCAAATGAAATATCAAAAACTACTAAAATTATAATTTACAACACGAATGTAGTGAGCGTGCTATTATACGGATCGGAGACTTGGGCCATAAATAAATCACAAGAAAGAGAATTACAAACATTTGTAAATAAAACCCTGAGAAGAATCCTAAGAATATACTGGCCAATCAAAATATCAAACATTCCAATAAAGACCACTATTAAAAAGAAAAAATTGAGATGGATTGGCCATACACTAAAGAAACCAGTGGGAGATCTAACCAGACGTCACTAGATTTTAATATGAGGGGAAAAATGAAATGAGGTCGACCACAGACGACATGGAGAAGAACAGTAAGGAAAGAGCTTGGACGCCGAAATATAACATGGAACCAGGCAAAGCACATTGCACAAAATAAAGGCAGGTGGAAAGAAATGGTGGATCAACTCTGCGAAGAAGAAGAGGCGTAGTTGCAGGAGAAAGACAGTAAAATGGTGACGACATTTTATTGGTACATCAGTCACAGAAACATCGAAAGATTCCCTACACTCCCTGGTGGAGTAATAGGACCAAAGAAGAAGAAGTACCCAACAATTTTCATCGAAAATCCTTCACCGAAAGATTCAATATCTATTTGAATAAACGGTGCAAAAAGTATTGGAACCGTTATATATTTTTTTTTTAGTGAAATGTAGAAAAGGCCAGAAGATCTATTTTATGAACTTTTGAAAATGTAAATCTGATCTTTTGAATATGTAAGTCTGATCTTTTGATAAAGTCAGAAAAAGAAAAGTCACAAAACATTATAAATTGGTGACCAATTGTGATTTGTAAAATAAACGTTATACCTATTCCTAATAACTAAATTTTAAAAAACAACATATTTTATGAAGTGCTAGAATTGGTGGCAGAATCCGACACATATCAGTTGATGGAAATTCAGCCTCAGAAATACAAGACAAAGTATAGACGAAAGCTACGTGATGAGAAACTCAGTTGTAGATAGAAGTGATAACTTACATTCAATTGTCAATGACAATAGATGTCAGTAATCTTATAGCACGTGACAAATAATCAACTGTTTCTATCAAAAATTCATTGTAACTATCGAAGTTTCAAAGCTTTCTGTCAATTTATTAGTTATGTCTGTCAAAATTTCAATATTTGCTGTCATATCAAATTATCTATTATTGATGTCAAATGTCAAATTGCATTGATTATTGTTGAAATTTCAATGAAAACTGTAATTTTTAGTTATTTCTGCCAACATTTCAATTATTTCTATAAATGGATTCAGTGTGATTTATCATTTTGAAACATTATGCAAGCGACAGGTAAATAAAATATAGTTTTATCATTCAAATTGTATGTTATTTATTTAATTATCTTTATTCCAAAATTTGCAAATATTTCATTTAATAATTATTGAATCGTTATTTATATTTTCTGACATTAAATGTTTTACTTTATTTTGTAAAATTTGTTATCGTTAATAATCAATATTCGAATTACAAAGTGAGATTAGCGACTTCATGTACCAAATTATCTTCAAATTGTACCAAGAAGTTCCTTCAATACATGTCATCACTGTATAGAAATTCGTTAGCATTTGTGGCTACCAATGAATTTCAACGCCACCTTGTGGATAGGAACAAACACATCGAATTCATGTAATAACTTATTGTTAAATTGTGCAGATAAGCACTGTATGTCATCATCGCATGATATTAATAGCATTTGTTTCTACTATTAATTTCAGCCACATGATCTGTCAGAACTTTATGAGGTAAATTATTTAAATAAAACGGATTACGGTTTAGTTTTATCAGGTTCAATTCTACTTTTACTCACGTCTATACATACGTGCATTCATTCATACGATTGGTTCTGTTGGTTAATCAAATTAAGGTGGTAAGGTGAAGTAGATTTTCTTATTGTAAGAGTCAGTGTTATTTATTGCAACAGTCGGAAATATATGAAAATGAAAAAAAATTAAATCTTTATAAATATGATATTATTCAATAAGTGTTACTAAATGCTTAATCACAAAAGTTGAAAAATTTGTTATAAATTTAAAATTATATTCATAGATATCATAAAATTATGTACCTAAATCTATCATGAAGTTTTTAACATTTTCATAAAAGCAATGCAATTTAAAAAATTGATATGAGTATACATGAAATTTTCATAAATATAACCGAACCCTAAAAAAAGGCGTAAATTTAAAGTTATTTTCGTAACAGTCAATGAAATGAATATTGATATATATCATAGATTTAATTCATTTAATCTTCATAGGCATGATACAATCTTAAATATGCTTTGGATTGTAAGACATGTTTTATCACAAAAATTGCAAAATTTGTTATGCATTTTAAATTTTATTCATAAATATCCCAAAAATACGAAAATATTATTATTATTATTATTATATATTATTACACATTTTCAGATATGAAAATCTTCATAAATATGAAATGATCTTAAAAATGTGCATTGCATTTTTAGGCATAAAGCAATTATCGCAAGAAGTGTAAAATTGGTATTTAATTTCAAATTATACTCATAAATACCATTAAATTAAGAAAATCTGTCCTAAAGTTAAAGGTATTGCCAAAAAGCAAATTTAAAATATTGACTAGAGGATACACGAAATTTTCATAAATATCCAAAAACCTCTAAAATTTGCTGTAAATTTAAAATTATTTTCATAACAGTCCAAGTATGAAAATCTATCATAAATGTCGAGACATTTTTATAAACACAATGAAATTTCAAAATTTGACAAGAGGATTGATACATGAATTTTTCATAAACATTAAAAAATCTCAAAAATTTAGTGTAAATTCTCGGCTATCCTCGCTCGGACCATAGTTGCTAGACCAATAAAAATTGAGGAAAAAGTCTGATTGGAAGTTATTGAACCCTGAATGTGCCACGTTTTGAAATTATTTTCGAGTGTACAGAGTGTACCATAAATCCGGGACACAACATTTCATCTAATTTTCAAATAGAACACCCTGAATATTCTTTTATTTTTGTAATCTGCTTCATATGGGCTTCATAAATCAGTTTTATTTTTAAGGATCAGATGCAAGGTTGCCAAGTTATTCACATTTTAATCAAATTTAACAAAAAATCTTCACTGGAAAAATCACCTGAAAAAAATTCAACAAAACAAACCTTATTATAAGATATCAATGAAAGAATCCGGGTATGCAAGTACCCAACCAATGTGCCAAAACATTCACAATATTTGGAGTCACGTTGAATACACAGTTTGTTCTGAAACAACGATCATATTTTGCTATTTTCAGCTTTCATTAGTCTAGCAGCAATGGTCCGAGCGAGGATAGGTGGGCCACACTGTATATACTTAAGAAGAGTATATGTATATACTTATATACTCAAGATCCTGTGTAATCCGGCATATTGTAAATACACCGCTGCATGAGAAAATTTTTAAGTTTATTTTTGAGGACACGCTACAGACAAGTTATTTATTTTTTACTGTTAGTCAAAGAAATACGCACGAATATTTCATTCGCGAGTTGATAATCCAATAAGAATGCGCGATTTTTCTTAGTTACAACGTATTACAACGATTAGTTGAGTAACCAAGACGACTAGCAATTATACAAACCTTGGTATTATCGATTATACAAAGGTTCGTATAATTGCATCATTAAAATGATCCTCGTCCTTGAAAACAGAGGAAAAAACTAATAATCGATCAAATGTATATAAAAATTGTATATTCAATATTAATAGTTATTAAATTTATAAATTTCCTGTGTACTTTATTGTAATTAATTTTTTTTTTCATTAAATAATCTACCTATATACATGTCGACGATCAAAATTACTCGAATCTCGAATTATTACCTTTTAAAGTACCACTCGACGCTGCGCTTTTGTATAATCGATTATTTTCGATCGTCCAGTTTAAATTAATCTATTTAAAAATGTTAGACATTTTCATAAAAACTAAAATTATATTTATAAATATGAAAAATATATGAAAAACCTTCATAAATTTTAAGAGACTTTCATAAACACAGCTCAATTTCAAAAATTGACAACAGAATGCATGAAACTTTCGATGCTTTGAATTTTAAGACATATTTTATCACAAACGTTGATTAATTATATTATATATGAATTATATTTATAAATATTCGAAAATCCTTTATAAATTTTAAGACACTTTCATAAACACAGCTCAATTTTAAAAATTGATAACAGAATACATAAAAATTTCATAAAAATTAAAAAACCTCAAAAATCGGCATTACATTTTAAGACATACTTACTTGCAAATATGACAAATATTGCAAAACTTGTGATACTTTTCAAGTTATATTTGCAAAGATCACTAAAATACGAATTTTTGTCTTAAATTTTATGCCATTTTCACAAGAATGTAAAAAAATCGAAATTCTGCATTAATAAACGAGACCAAAATGCAATTTTGAATAAATAAATAAATAAATGTTTGAATAAATTTCACAAAATTAAATATCTGTTATAAATTTGGAGTTATGTACGATCGCTGCCATAAAACTTCGGGACAGGTTTTTTGCCTAGTGTGAATTTGCTCTAACTGAAGATTACAAAAAGTATGCAACTTACCTGATAGACCATTCACTTTCAATTTCTCTATTATTCTTGCTTTATTAAAAGCACTAACTTGAGGGCCCATTTCAAAATGTGGCTTTTTATTAAGTAACATGTAGATATTCATATCACAATGACAATGCCATGTTACATGATTTTTCTTTGCAGAGACGAATGACATTGTTTTGGCCGCGACCGTACTTTCATTTGTATCACAAAAATTTGCAGAAAGTTTCAGGACACAGAAAAACCTAAATCTTGAACAAATTTCGAGATATTTTCATTAATATCTCAAAAATTTGGAAATATGTCATAAATAGTTTCGTCATAAACAAAAACTTTTATTCAATTAATATTTTCTAAATAAAAATAAAATTACTAATCTGTGGACATATCGTATTACTGAGTATATATATATGAGAATCCTGTAACTAATTTGATGATCTTAATATATTGAATTACGGCGCCATTGGGACTATATATTATATATATAGCCTGTATGTACCTTCTCCAAATATATAAATAAATATTCGTCAGTCAGCTTAATATTCTGTTAAACTATGTACGTTTACTTACATAACACCCTGTATAAAGAACAAGCAAACCTTTAAAACTGGTCTACTAGAAGTAGCCAGGGAAAGCTGAGGAACTAAGAATAGTGTCAATGATATATGAAGAAGAGATGAAGTTATGATGAGATATGAAGTTAGAGGAACTATAAGAATAGTGGCAATGAGATATGAAGAATATATGAAGATATGAAGAGATTGAAGTCCGAGTGGTGGATATATGAAACCATGAAGATATGAAGTGAAGAGTGGTGGACTGAAGGAATACATTAAAGTAAAAAGTAAATACATACATAAAATAAGGACAAAATTATTTTTAAATACAAAAATAAATATTTCTCTTTGGGCCACAAAAATTCCTAAATCTTTTACTAACTTCGAGATTTTTTTATTAATATATCAAAATTAAAAAAATATGAAGGAATACAATAGAGAAATAAAGATAAAATTATTTTTAAATACAAAAATAAATATTTCTCTTTATGCCACTAAAATTCCCAAATCTTTTACTAACTTCGAGATATTTTATTAATATATCAAAATTAGAGAAATATGTATATCATAAAAAACGATTAATCGATGTTATAAACAGTTATGTTCATATCTCTAGCAAAAACTCGAAAATCTATGATTATTACGTTAACATTTTCACACAGATAATGTGCATTTATGGCATACGAGTATTCGCAAGAACCTAAAGACTAGATATCCACGCATTCTTTACGATTTTTTTTTAATTGTTGTCGGACGTGTTCTGTATTTTATATATTTTATATGTTATTTTTTGTGTTTTTGAGTTTATGTACTTTGACTAATCACATCTGTACAATCCAGGTACGTGAACAAAGAAATATTATTATTATTATTATTATATAAAAATATTATCATATAACTTTGAAAATCAGCATTAATTTCCGTTATCGTAAAAAACACGAAAATTCCAGAAACTATAATTTCCTGAATGTTCTGTAAGTATATCGAATACCAAATATTTATTTCATTAGTAATTTTTTCATAACAAATTTTATTATTAGATTAATATTTCCTAAAATATTCAAAACACTAGTGCATGGACATTCTTCTTCTTCTTCTCCCTTCGAAGGTTGGTGATCCAAATAGCCATCATTGTTTTAGACACTGCTGCACGGAAGATTTCAATTGATGTGCAACCGAACCATCGACGTAAATCTTTCAGCCACGAGTTCTGCCGCCTTCCGACTGATCGTTTCCCCTGGATTTTGCCTTCAATAATAAGTTGAAGAAGTTCGTACCGCCTCCCTCTCATGATGTGGCCTAGATATTGAGTTTTCCTTTCCATAATTGTGAGCAGTAGTTCTTTTTGCTTCTTCATGCGATTGAGTACTTCGACGTTGGTCACTCTTTGTATCCATGATATCTTGAGTATGCGTCTGTAGAGGTACATTTCGAAGGCTTCAATTCTTTTTTCCATGGAGGGGTTGAGGGTCCAGCTCTCGCATCCATATAGGAGTACTGGTAACACATAGCATCTTAGCATGCGAATTCTCAATTCTAGGCTTAGGTCCGGTCTAACAAAAAAGTTTCTCATTGTAGTGAATATCTTTCTTGCCTGTTCTATTCTCGATTTTATCTCTTTTGTCTTGTCACAGTGTTGGTTCACTATGGTCCCCAGATACTTAAAATTGGTCACTTGTTCTATAATGTTGCCATTGATTGATAATACAAATTAGTGTACCATGGACATATGGTACACTAATTTGATAACTAACTTTTTGATTATATATTGCATAAGAAAATGCTAGATTTACAGGAAATACGGAAAAAACTTAATAATACTTTTGAGCTTTGGAAAATGTGTGTTGCAAAAAAAACGACAAAATCTCATTTTATTTTGTGATTACTGTATTTTACTTCCCCCTTTTGTTAGAAAATTTTCAACATAATTAGTTTTATGTAAACTAAGAATGCCACGAATTTTTCTATCCTAGATAAATAGATGAAAAATGATAAAATCTTAAATTTTTTTTTAAAAGTATTCAATTTTTTTCCAGAATGGTGAATTTGCCAAAACCAGACCACAAATATTGGTTTAAAGTAACTGTCCTTCCGTATTTTTGAAAATATTATGTACATTTAACGATTCATTGCCGTATTTTATGATGCTTTCTGGAAGACTGTGTCTATAATTTGTTGAAACTATTAACACTTGTTTTAAACGTTTTATGAAAACTTTCCACTTATCTTAAGTAAATTGCATTTACAGAAATTTTAATCAACTTGAACTTTGGAAAGCGATTCTTGAATATTTTCGATGTTAATTAATTTTATTTTTTAATTACGTTAAAATAATTATCGATTTTTCAATTTATAATTATGGGACATAGTAGGTATAACGATATCGGGAGTATTATGAAATTAAGAATATTTGTTAATAACTTAATAAATTAAAGGCACAATAAAAAAAATTATATAAACAAACGGATAACATAAATGATAAACATATACATAAACATAAACATAAACATAAAATAATCATATAAACAAGCGCACAACCTAAATAATGTAGATACACATAAATATATTGTTCAACTTTCAATTATAGGAAATTGTATAACGATACCGGGAGTATTATAAAATTAAGAATAGTTATTAATAATTTAATAAATTAAAGGCACAGTACAAAATTAATATAAATAAGCGGACAACATAAATGAATCGTTTGGTTCAGAAACTGGTCAACAGACATTTTTATGGATTTTCCGCTTTTGGCGGAATCAATATCTCCTATTGTCAGGGCATATTTTTCTGCAATATAACTTCATCTGCCATTCCGTTTTGTGGGATATAATTTACAATGAATATCGCGTTTAGTGCAGAAACCTGTCAAGTGACGTCCCATAGCGTGTTTCTGCAGTAAAAGTCCTATGGTATTTTGTATAATACTAATACCATGGTAACAATTACCATTGGTTTACCGTTACTTACCATTGCTTAGCAGTGTGGTATATTTAACAAATTAGAAAATTAGTTTAAATTTCTGTATTGTATTTTAATGAAAACACGAAAAATTTTGTGTTTTATTCTGTGTTCAAATAAAATAAAATATAGTTTATAATAGTGTATTGTTTGTTGAAAATAATAATACCACAAAAAAAAAGGAAATTACCATAAAAAATATATGTTTCTACATTAAAAACGCATTTTATTGCAGAAACGAGTCAACTGCAATATTTTCATTTTTTTTTACAATTGAGGGTGAAATATTATAATTTAATTACATGCAGCATCAACTTCGCGAAAATGTTAACTAAAACTAGAAATTTTTTCAGGCGAAAATCTGTTTAATATCAAAGATATAATGTTTTTCTCCGTTTCCCAACAATTTGAAAAGGTGCACTTGACCAGTTTCTGAAATAAACGATTCAAATGTTAAACATACACGTAAACATAAACGTTACCGTAAAAATAAACATAAACATATTTTATTAATCACGCGAGGTCAATAGTTGGACAAGACAAGTCAATTAAAAACATTTCATTTGAAAGAATCACTTATTATAGTGGCAGAAATTGATGAATTTGAGAAGAACGTAGAAATACCGAAGAATAAAAATAGGCAACAACGAAATATGCAGACACCGATTTTACAAAATTGGAAACAGAATTACATAGGTGAATCAGAAACATCGCAACAGAAGAAAGAAAAAAAGGAAATGTAGTTTTTCAATATTTAATTAGTTGCATTGGTTAAAAACAGTTTGCAAGCTTTTTGATGTTCTGGGAACCTAAATTCGCTCATAATTTGCAATGAATATTTCAAACTCTGGTGAAATTTTCTGCATTCTCGTAATGATTTTTTAGAATCATGATTTATTTTGTAGACATGATTTATAAGCTGTAATTATATTTGATTTTTATTTTCAAGTAATAGTTATTGGAAAGGCCAGTAATAAGGTAGCAACCAACTGATTGAATAGAAAACAACTACTTTATATGGAACGTTTAGAGGTAACAATAGTCGCTTATTTGCGTTTAATTGTTATTGTTTTCGTGTTTCCATTCACGTATTTCTCACAACAGTAATACAAATAAAATTGCACCATTGACTAAACTGAAAGCACAGTTACTGGCGCGACTATCATAATATTTTCACATTGAGCAATGCAATAACATAAATTCCCCTAACACCATCCTAAGCTCCAATAGCCGGTGGCGGAATTAAATCGTTTCAGGTCTAATTCATCGTCCTGTGTATCCTGTATCCCGTGGCAACGCTTCCAGGACGAGTGCTATTGGATTCCAGGACAACAATGGCCGCCTATCGATCCTGGCTTGCTCACCATCAGCAATTCTAATTTCCCACTGTACGCTTTCCGAAATAAACGGGATGCGGAAAATTCGTGCACTGGGGGAGTTGGGCTCCTCGCTTTTCGAGTGCATGGATGCACGTGTCCGACAAGGCTGTCTCATTAAGCTAACGAAGACACGTGCAGTGCCCCACACCAACGCTGCACGTGCAGGCTGCTAATACTTCAGTTAAAATAGTAACCCAATATTACAATCCCACAGGAATGGTTTATTAAATATAGTGCTGGCGTTGCTCCATCGCACTGAATGCGAAGAATATTAATTGGCGTTATTAATATTCACGGATTATTATCCTCCGCGATTATGCAGACGGCCGAAAGGATTCTTTCGTGTTCGAATATGGCAAACTTAATTTACACCTATCGGTTTAATGTAGGATAGCTTGACATTATGCACGCCAGCTCCGTTTTGAGAGGCTGCGGGCGTCCTTTATCGTGTTAATTATTAATTACTGCCCATTACTAACGTTATTGTAATGAGCGTTGTATGAAATCAAAAGCGACAGTTTTATGGTAATTAATAATTGCAATAAAACTCACGGGATCAGTCATGTGTTATTTAACGCATAATTAAGCACAATTATGGTATTATTGCATTTAAGCCGTAGAGCCAACAATTATTCCAAATGCATTGCTTTCGCACACTCCTTCGCGACTGACACAGCAGCGAATCGGAAAATTATGCTAGTTAATTTTTTTTTAGTTCTGAGTTTTCAAAATTATTTTTTAGTTTTGTAGGTTTCCATAGTAATTATTTTTGCATAAAATTTGTCTTTGCGTCTTCGTTTTCTCCATATGTATTAAAGTGCTTGCTTTGTCTTCTGTTGAATTTATTTCTGCTATCATTTAATAATAATTTTTAATATATAACATATATAATAAAGCTAGAAATAAATAACGCAGTCTATGAACTAAAAAGAAACGAGCTCTTTATGAAAGAGATCCAAATAGAAGAGAATGAAACATTTCCGCAAATAAGATATATTTTGCATGACAGATCCCCACAGGAAAGTAACAGCAAAGAACAAACCAGAATAATGTATAAGACGAAACACTAAAAAAACTAAGATTAGATAAAATGGAGAGAAACAACAAGGACCTGGCAATTAAAATGTAAATAAGTAAAAGCAATAAAACAAGTATAAAACTAGATAAGACAAAAAACAAAACAATGATAACAAAACAATCGGTAGAACTACAGGGAATGTACAACAAAACCAAGGAAAAATCAGAATAGGCACATGGAATATAATAAGCATCAAAGGAAAAGAAGAAGAACTAGTAAATGAAATAATAAAACATGAAGTGGACATAATGGCAATCACAGAAACGAAAAAGAAAGATGAGGGACTCAAACGAATACATAAGGGATATTAGATGCTCTGGTCAGGGGTGGAAACAAAACAGAGAGCGAAAGGCGGAATTGGATTAATAATCGCACCAAGCAGAATAAACCTGATTATAAGAGAAAACTATGTAAGCGAAAGAATTATGACTATAGAAATGAACATAACAGAAAAGGAAACATGGTTCCTGATCACAGCATACGGAGAAAACGAAGACGCAAAGAAAGCGGAGAAAGACAAATTCTGCGAAGATATATAAAAAGAAATTGATAATGCAACAGAAAATGTGATAATAATGGGGGACCTAAATGGACGAGTAGGAAACAAAGAAGGGGGAGAGAAGGAGTGGGAAAGAAGGAGAGGAAACCAAAAATAACAATGGAGATAGAATAATCCAGGTATGTATAGAAAACAACCTAGTAATAACCAACACAGAGTTCAAACATAAAAACATACATAAGTATACGAGAGCACAGCCCTCCAAAAACGAAGCATCAGTAATCGACTATTTCTTAATAAACAAAAAAAAATTGAAAAACATAAAAAGTGTAAAAGTAACCAGAAGGGCGGATATAGGAAGCGATCATTTCCTAGTAAAGATGGACATGAAGGTAAACATCGAAACAAGCGTAGATAAAAGGCGAAGAAAAACAAAAGAAAACATAAAATCATACAAACTTAAGGAAGCACACTACAGAGAGATCTACCAAGAAGCGAAAGAAAATTTAAAGAACAAGTAAGACAGAACAAATGCGAAGAAAGATGGAATACATTTAAAAGCACAACTAAACACAGCAAGAGAATGCTGCGGCGCAGCTAAAATAGTAAACACAGACACAAAAGCGACAACACGGTGGACCAAGGAACTCAGAACAACAATAAAGAACAAGAAAAATTAAAGGGAGACATACGTCAGCACAAAAAATGCAGATGAAGATGCATAACTTCGATATAGGCGATTTTTGCAAAAAATCCCGAAACACGCTAAGTATTGTTTTTTCTTGCCCTCATTTCTAGGTATATGCTGCTTGTTTATCTGTTCCCGGAAGAGCGCAGCCACCTCTGACTTTTTTTTTTTCAAATGGAAAGGTATGTCAAGTGACACCTCGTTTGAAAGGTCTCTGCGCAAGTAATACAACACACTATTTATTTCTTGAATATTTACAAATCCCACGTGATAAAAAAAAACACTTTTATAACTTGAATACTATTTAATGCAACAAATGTTCAAAATGGGCACCGTTTCTTTCTTGGCAAAGTGCAAATCGATGATAACATGCATCTCTAATGTTTTGTAACATTTCTGGTGTGACTTGCCGTATTTCATGCCTAATACGTTGCTTAAGGTCCTCAATGTCGTTTGGTTTGGTTACATAGATCTTACTCTTGAGATATCCCCACAAAAAAAAGTCAAGGGGACTAAGATCCGGAGATCTCGCCGGCCATTCAATGTGACCTCTTCTTCCAATCCATCTATTGGGAAAAACTTCGTCTAAATATCTACGAACGATCACAGCATAATGGGGTGGAGCTCCGTCCTGTTGATACCATATTCGTTCATCAGGTAAATCTGGATCTAATGGATTTGGAAATAAAGTGGCTAACGCTGGCATGAGGTCGTCTTGAAGAAACGTAAGATATGTTGCTCCATTAAGATTACCATCGAAGAATACTGGTCCTACAATCTGATCACCTATTATTCCAGCCCATACATTGACTTTTTGCGGGAACTGAGTATGAGTTTCTCGCATCCAATGAGGGTTATGATCAGCCCAATAACGACAATTTTGATGATTAACGTCACCATATAATGTAAAAGTACTTTCGTCGGAAAAAAGAATTGATGCTAATGAAATCTGGTTATTGTCGATCATGTTCATCATTTGCTCGCAAAATTCGATTCGGCGGTCCGGGTCATCTTCCGTTAATTCTTGGAGTGCCTGCATCTTGTAAGGATGCAGCTTGGCTGATCTAAGAATTTTCAGGACAGTAGTATGACTAATCTCGTTGTCACGGGCCAGTTGCCATGCTGGAGTCACTGGATTTTCTTGAAGAGTTAATAATACGTTTATCCTGGTATCTGCTTGAACAGTGGGATTTCGCTGTCTGGGCACAACCCTGACATGACCCAAATTGTTGTATTGTGTCTCAATTTTGCTTATGGTACTTTGGCTAATGGGTGATAAATCCGGATGCTCTTCTCGAAATAACTGAGCAACCTCAAGCTGACTTCGTCTTCTGTTACCATAACCGATCATCATCAGAATCTCGATTCGGAGATTTTCGGTTAAATACGGCATTTTAGAAATCACTTCGACAACTTGACGAGCGTATGTGACTGCTTTGGTGACTAATATTATCACTAGTAACTAAGCAACGCAGTTCCATAGATAGCATCAAAACACATGTCAAAAACATACAACTTTACGCCGAAACATGTTCAACGTAAAAGTGGTTTTCTTTTTTTTATCACGTGGGCTTTGTAAATATTCAAGAAATAAATAGTGTGTTGTATTACTTGCGAAGAGACCTTTCAAACGAGGTGTCACTTGACATACCTTTCCATTTGAAAAAAAAAAGTCGGAGGTGGCTGGGCTCTTCCGGGAACAGATAAACAAGCAGCATATACATATAAATGAGGGCAAGAAAAAACAATACTTAGCGTGTTTCGGGATTTTTTGCAAAAATCGCCTATATCGAAGTTATGAATTTTATTCCAGTTAAAGTTTCCACCCTGTATATATATATATATATATATATATATATATATATATATATATATATATATATATAAAGAAGCGAGAAATAAAGTGAAGATAGAAGTAAGCAAAGCGAAGGAAGAATCATGGAGAAAATTTCGAAACAGATACAACAAACTACAGAGAAAGCCAAAAATTGTTCTACAGAATAGTAAAACGATTGAAACAAAAGAAAGAACATAATATGACGAACATAAAAGATAAGGAAGGAAACATAATAACGCAAGAAGATAAAATAATGCAAACAAGGAGGGAATACTTCGAAGAATTGACAAAAGCAGAGGAAACGACAGCAGAAGAAGGCACAGTAGAAGATCAAAGAGAAGAAAAGGCTGAAAGTGAAATAGAAAACATAACAATAACAGAAGTAGAAGAAGCAGTAAAGAAACTAAAAGGAGGAAAAGCGCCCGGAAAAGACAACATCACCCCGGAAATGCTAAAGTATATGGGAAAGCAAGGAACAGAACAATTAACAGAACTGATAAATGAAGTACTAAAGAGCGGAGATGTACGTAAAGATTGGAGCACCGGAGTAATATTACCAATATATAAAAAGGAGGACAAGAGAAAATGCGAGAACTACAGGGGTATAACGCTAACAAGCATAGCGGGGAAAATAGTGACGAGAATAATAGAAAAGCGAATAAGAGAACAACTAGAAGAAACGATAGAAAACACCCAAAGCGGATTCAGAAGGGACAGAAGCACGCACGAGCTTATATTCACAATAAGACAACTAAGCGAAAAATTGATAAATAAGAAAAGTTTCATCCATATATGCTTCATAGATCTAGAAAAGGCCTTCGATAGGGTAAAAAGAGAAGATATATGGAAGGAACTTAAAAATAGATGAATTGACACAAAAACAACAGAGCTCATAAAAACAATGTACAAAAATAACATAAACACAGTAAGAACGAATAACGAAGGATCAGCAGAATTCAAAACAAATATAGGAGTAATGCAATGATGTATATTAAGCCCACTCTTATTCATACTAGTGCTCGACGGTGCCATAAAAGAAGCAAAGAAAAAGATGAAGAACATAAGGGTAGGATACTGGAAAATGGAAGAGACCTAGATATGGAAATGCGGACGATATGGCCATAATAACGGAGGTAGAAGAAAACATGCAATTCAACATGGAAGTACTGGAAAGTGAGTTGACAAAGATTAACATGAAAATAAACACAGGTAAAACCAAAACTATGATCATAGCAAAGGAGAGCACAAACCACAGAATAATGATACAAGATAAACAAATAGAACAAGTGGAAAGCTTCAAATATTTAGGATCAGTAATAGAAAGCAACGGGAAAATAGAGAAAGAAATAAACGATAGAATAGGCAAAACCGGAAGAATATTTGATGCACTAAAAACTTATTTCCTAGGAAACAAAGAAGTACCTAAAGAAACAAAGACCAAAATAGTGAAAATGGTAGTGAGACCAACGTTAACCTACAGCAGCGAGCCCTGGACATTAAACGAAACAGACAAATCTAAAATCAATGCGGTAGACATGCGCTTTCTAAGAAAAATTGAAAATAAAACAAAAAGAGACAAAATACAAAATGACATACATAGATAAAACTTACAAATAATGGTTCGGGCATGTTTGCCGAATGAACGATAACAGATAGACAAAAACAGTGTATGAGACAAGACCTACGGGGAAATCATATAAGGGAAGACCAAGAAAAACCTGGAACGACAGAATCACAGAGCAGGCAGAGAAAAGAGGATTAACATGGGAAAGAATCAAACAACTCACACAAGATAGAAAAAATGGAGAGAAACCTACATGAAGAAACAATAAACTGTAAAACCCTACATCAACAATGGTAGAAAGGGAAATGATTAAATAAATAAATAAATAAAAACATATATAATACAATATAATATAATAAATATAATATAATATAATAAATTAAAATACACCTAAGAACAAGTACTTGTGTGTGCATTAGTTTGGATGTTCATTATGGTACTGTAATTACGAATTTTGATCTTCATGGTTGCTCACTAGATTGTGTCTGTGTTGTTATTCCCTGTTCATTTTCCATATATTTTATGAATTTATTGTAGTTCTTTAGTATGTAGTCCTTACTCAGTTTTTTAAAGATTCTGCTATTCACTTTGTTCTTCAAGGTAGTTGCGAGTTCGTTGTAAATTGAATGCCTAAGTAGTTGGCTTGTCTTTGCATTTGACTTTTCGTGTTGGTTGGTATAACTTTATTGTTGCTGGTCTTTTGCCTTGTGTTATGTTTGCGTGGTATTTTTTTAGCAAGTATTTTACCTTTTTGTATTAGTACACAAGTGGTGTGTATGTACGACATTATATTTAGTATTCCATTAGATTCCGCTACGTATAGTTGTTTCGTAGGCCTGTTGTCTATCTTTTTTTATAAATAATTCTTAATTTATAGCTTTGTACTGTCTTGTGTTGTCTAATTACATTGTTGTATGCATCACCCCAGGCTATTTTCCCGTATCTGAGGGATTCTATTATAGTTTTAATGTAAAACGCTTTATGCACCAATTATTAAATTCTACTATCGCTTTGTATATCAAAATGAGCGTTTTCTGTATTACGATATTTCGGAGTAGATAGAATTTGTGGAGTAGAGTTCGAATTTTGTTGGTCAGATAAGTTATGTGCTGTTTCTATTTTAGATTTTCATCTGTAATGATACCCAGGTATTTAGTTTCATATATTTTTTTTATATAACTTTCGAAGTTATTTATTTTTATACTGTTGAAGTTGGACTTATTATTGTTTGTTATCATGAACGCATTGTAGTTTTGTTTTTGTTATGTGAATGGATAATTTGTTCGTGTCTAGCCATGATTTAATA
Source organism: Othius punctulatus (assembly GCA_951805005.1). NCBI lineage: Eukaryota > Metazoa > Arthropoda > Insecta > Coleoptera > Staphylinidae > Othius > Othius punctulatus. The sequence goes on from OX638138.1 coordinate 94,450,029, forward strand.
GATTCACAGCCTGTTTGTACCTTATGTTTTGTTTGTTTCCAGTTATCACCTTTGAATATTATTGTTGTGTCATCTGCGAAAGATATTATAGTACTATGTATCTCCAGTTCTAGAAGTGAATTGATATAGAGGGCGTCCTAAATAGAGTAGGATTGCATGGGTATCTTTCTTATTCTTAAAGCTAGAGATCTGGTTAAATAGGCAATATTGTGCAGTTTTACGTGGTGGTTCAGATTATGTTAAAAAAAAACAAAAAACCGAGCAGTTTAGAAGTTATTCTAAAAAAACTAAAAATCGCGATTTTCAAACTACTCCGATATATTCATAATTATTATAGATGCGGAACAAAGTTTAAAATGAAAGTTACTTGGTTCGATCGAACAAACTTGACAAACAAGTCCAATCAAAATTCAAGATGGCGGTTTCCGAGATATTAATAGCAACTTTCTCATTTTAAATGTCCACCATATTTGATTTTTATACGTCTAAATAGACTTTGTTTTCCTATTTTAAACGATGTATAACAACCTAAGTCAAAATGAAAAATGTGGGAAATATTAATTATTCCAATTTTTATTTTATTTTCTTAAATTATATTTAAAACAAGTGTCAACAAAATTTAAAAAAAAGGTAATACAACTAAGTAGTTAAATAACAATTAATTATTAAAAAAATGCTCAACATTCTGATAGTTATTGGCCAAAAACAATTGACAGCGTTAAATGTTCGAACATTTCAACACCGCAAATAGAAAATCAAGTTAACGTATCTAAATCTAGAGCATCAACAATTTTAAAAAATCACAATTTTTACCATTATAAATATTTCCGTATCTTTAATAATTATGGAAATTTCGGAGTTTTTACAAAATCGCTATTGTCAGTTTTTTTAGAATAATTTCTAAACTGCTCGTAGACTTTTGAAGATTTTTCAACATAATCTGAAACCACATGTAAAACTGCATAACATTGCCCAATTAGCCAGATCTCTAGCTTTCAAAATAAGAAAGATACCCATGCAATCCTACTTTATTTAGGACATCCTGTATACTATAAATAAGACAGGGCCCCGGACAGTTCCTTGCGGGATCCCAGTTTTCATTTCATTTGCGTCACTGTATGTGTCACATACAGTGTCAAATGCTTTTGCCAGGCTTTTCTGCCATTTTTTGTCAAATGTTGATGAAATAGTCGTTGCAGTAATTAGCCATTTCTGTTTTACCTGTGAATTGCTTGTCATTATTATCAGTTATCACTAGTTTGTGGTTTGCTTTACTTGTACTGTTTCCATTTGTCAATCAATTGTTTCACATATTTTCTTCATATCATTTTGTATTTTGGCTATATGTTCTTTATAGTAGTTTTGTTTTGTTTGTTTAATTTGGTTATTCAAGTAGTTACTATATTTTTATTTTTTTAAATCGCTGTTTAAGCCATTTGTGTTATTGTTTTTATTTTTATTTTCATTTCATCCCTTGAAAAATTGTACATTGATCCCTTTTTATTGATTTTAGAATTCCTGTAGTTACCCAACTATTTTTTTGTTCTTGGTTTTTATTAATTTACTTTCTGTTGATTCTTCTATAATTTTCTTTAAGGTTTTTATAAATGTGTGATATGCAGTTTGTGGAGTGTTCTCCTTCATTACTTTATTCCAGTTTTGTTTATTAGCCTGTTGATGTAGCTTTGTGTAATTTGTTTTGAATATTTGGCTATTTACGTCTTCTTCTCTTCTGTTTTTATTTATATTTTGTTCAGTGATACTAAGTATAATTTGATCATGGTCTGTAATTGCGGTTTTTAGGATAGCTGATCTGAAGTTCAGATTGTTTGCGGATTTTAGTTTTATACATATATGATCATTGCAGGTTTGCGATGTTTCAATTACCCTTGTGGGGGTATTTATGTATTTAGTGAAGCCTTGGTTAGCCAATGTAGTTATAGCTCTTTGTGCAATAAGTTAGGGAATGTATTTTTTTTCCGTACTAAGCATAGGTTTTTGATCGAGGCGACAGCCGAGATTTAAAACATGCGATGTACCGAAAAAAAAGGGTTTCCTACGTATTACACACATCATTGTTTCTTGTAGAGTTTGGATAATTTTAATATTTTAAAATTATTTCTTAATTAAATAGCGGAGTCGCGATTGTTCTGCTATCGTTACTATGGAGACATAATATTCTTTGTAAAAAAACAAAGTTTGTGAAGGCGTTTAAGTTGTTGGTTCAAGTAAGTTTACGGAAATTTTATTAAAATGTCTGATACAAGAGAATCGTCTGATATTGAAGAATCAGCTGCGTTAGCTGTTGAGTCTCTATTACCAGTGAAAACAAAGGAAAAGTACGAAAATGTTTATCGACAATTTCATTATTGGTGTAAAGAAAAACCGGTGAAAGAGATCAATGAGGAAGCTGAGGACATTATCCAAAATATTGGGCAATAAAGAAGAGGTAACATACATACATCCCCCTTTTGCCCATTGGGTGTCGAGGTTTTGTCCTATTAACCTTTCGTATTGTCATTGACCCACTTCCACCATTCACTTCTGTCCGTACTTTTTGTCTTTGCTTCCTTAAAATCTATACCACTGTTTTTTAAAATATCACATATTGTTTCATTCTATGTTTTTGCAGGTCTACCTCTCCTTCTTTCTTCCAGAGAGGGGTTAACGTAAATAATAACCCTATTTCTACTTCCACAAAGACCAGTTCTGGAATTTCATTCACGAACTGTGAACATGTTTCTGTTAAGATTTATAATAATGATAAAAAATAATATGCACAATTTCAATAAATTGACATAACTTTTTCTGTTGAAATTTAATTTCCGCACTTGTTAGGAAATATTCCAGTTTTATTATCTCAAATTAGTATTCAAATGTTAAAATTTTCCAAACTCTAGTAGAAAAAGTATATATTTACCTGTTCATCGTTTGTTTGTAGAATGTCAACGTTTATGTCACCAATAATTATTTCAAGTGTGTTCTTATAATTCTTCTCAATGTATTGTGCTATATCTTTTATAAAGTAATTCGTTGATATTGATGGAGATCTGTATATGGCAGTTCATTATTCATTTCTGGAGTTAGTTTTGATAATATTATTTTGGTTTGGTTAAGAGTTGTATGCTCTGTCTCGTAATGTATGTTGCTTTTGGAATAAATTAATATTCCGTCACTTTTTGTTACATTGCCTTAGTTATAGTTGGCATTATATCCTGGAATGTTAAATTGTTCTATCAATAGTATTTGCTAGCACTCAGTGAGAATGATTACATCACATATTTCTAGATTACGTTGGAAGTATTGTTAGTACATCGTAAAAGTTTTTTTACACTTCTTATATTGAAGTGTATTAGGTTGATAATTTTATCTTTACTACCTATTACCTCATCAAGGCCAGGTTGTTTTTCCATAGATATGTCCTTATTCGCTTCTGTTATTATTTCTAGTTTTGTTTGTTCGTTTTGTATAACCATGTTTGCAAGTTAATGTGTTGTAGTCTATTTGTTCTCGTATTGATCTTGTTTTTCTTTGTATTGTTGGGCAATCTTTGTTCAGGGGTGGGTGCTGCGTGTTATGGTTACTTTGAAAGTTTTCATTTTCCGTCTGGCAATTAATGCAATATTCATAGCTGGTTTCTTCTATGATTTGTTTTCTCGAACACCTGTTGCTTCTTCTGTCTTCATTTCATTATTTTACTTTGTGGCCTGTTTTTTTTTTTTGCAATTATGGCTTTTGATTAAGTAGATCTCTTCTTCCACATAATATTCTCCCCTGTCTATGTTTAAGTATCCGTGTTCCATTATTTTTTTAATGTGTTTTTGTTTGTCTCTGCAAATATGATCCATTTATTTGTTTTCTTTAGATGCAATTGGTATATTATATTGATTTCGTTGTTTTCTGCTACGTAAGGATTTTGTTGCTTGATGTCTTCCAATATACATTTATAATATACCCATTTGGCCGGGTCAATCATGGGATACTGTTACACAAATTATATTTACTGGGGCTTGATGAGCTTACAATTTCCTGGTTTTCCTCATTTTTGACTATGCGTACGCAGCATGTAAAACTTAACAATTTTGTTTCGAATGAAATTAAAGTGTGCTCTGGGGTGCCCCAGGGATCGCATTGCGGCCCGATTCTATGTTTTGCTTTTATTAATGATCTGGTGGAAGTAATAAAGTATGGTGAATGTTTGATGTACGCTGATGATTTGAAACTTTTTAGAATGGTGGAATCAGAAAATGATTGTATGTTGCTTCAAAGTGATGTGGACAGGATTCAACAATGGTGTGTAAGTAAGCCTTTTCAAAAATTGAAACGGGCTGTATTGAGGGAATGTCTGTGTTAGATGTGGTTTACCATTTTCATATATCTTTGGTTATTGGTCTCCTTATTATGAATTATTTTGAATTATTGTTATTTTTTGTTATTTTAGTGTTTTAGTGGTAGTGGTATGTACACTTTATTAATTAATTGTAATATATGTAAAAATGGAGTCTTTTTTCCGTTAAATAAATAAATAAGTAAATAAATATTTGCTCATCTGTTAGGGTGTTTCTTAATCCTAGTATTTAAATATTTGACTTTTTTAGTTTAGATTATTTAATTTTGTAGTTGCCTTCGAGATTTATAACAATTTCTTGTTGTAATCTTTGCCTTTTCTTCTTTTGTGTGTGTTCTAATTAGTATACCTCCATCCCGTATGTGTTTAATATCTTCTGCGTACATTTCTTGTAGTCTTTGAATCTGTTGCTAAAATTATTAGCAAGGAGCGCATTTCTAGGTATTATACATCAGTTTTAATAGCAGACCAAAATGACTTCGTATCTATACGAATTTCAGCAAATGAAGTAACGTGACAAATTTTTGTTTGTGCTTTTATGCATATTTTCAGTTTTTTTAGGAATATATTTTGTTGCACATTATTGTAATGAGAATTCAGTATTAATATTACTCCGTTACGTCTAGAGTGCTTGGATATCACAAAATCATCAACATAGCGAGCGTGCGTACGTGATATTTGGTAAACAAAGCTTGATTATTTCAGGGATTACCCTATTTTTACGTGCACAGAACGCATCTGGGGCAAGTGTGCTATCAATTCAGTCCAATTTATCTCAATATTCAGTACGTTGTGCTTGTGTTTTGTGTGTATTACGTGTTTATAAGATTTCTTGTATAAAATGCCGAAAGTAAAACTTTCCGTCGATGAATGGATACGTGGACATTCTGAAGTAAAATATAAGAACGGCAAATTAATTTGCAGGGCTTGTATCAAACCGGTAAGTTTTATTTTGTGTTGCTATTGGCCTAGGTACAAGCATGTATTATGTTGTAGATTAAGTGCGAGAAAAAAATTAACATAACACAACATATCAAAACAACAGTTCACCTGGAAAATTTAAAATAACACAAATCTGCAAGCAGTGCCCTCAGTACCCAGCAAACTATTTCCGAGTCTTTTGCGAGTTCTTCTACACAGAATGAAAAGAAATTTTACTTTGATTTGTGCAATACGATGGTATCTTCTAACTTTTCGTTAAAAAAACTAGATTATTGTATGTTCAAATCTTTTTTATAAAAATACACCGGTAGACATATTTCTGCCGAATCAACCATTCGCAAAAAACTATGTCAAGCAAGTATATTAACACACTATTGAGGAAATAAAAAAGATAATTGGCAACAATTACATATGGTTCTGTGTAGATGAAACTACTGATTCATGTGGTCGGTACATGGCCCATTTAATGATTGGAATATTAAACGAAGAATGCATTTTTAATTAGTTCCAAGCAGTTAGAAAAAACAAATAGCAATACCGTTGCCAAATTCGTTCACGATGGATTATCACTTTTTTTGCCAAACCTCGTACCAAATGATTAATTATTATTGATGCTTTCTGATGCCGTTACATATATGTTGAAGGCATATTCTAATTTAGAAGTATTTTATGAGCAATTAATGCATTGCACCTGTTTGGCACATGGTTTTAATCGAGTAGCTGAAACGATTAGACTGCAATTTCCGCTGGTCAATGATTTGATAAAAACCAGGAAAATTTTCCTAAAAGTTCCACTGAGGGTTGAAATGTTTAGGGAATAAATGCCAAATGTACCTCTTCCTCCGGCACTGGTTAAAACTAGATGGGGTACGTGGCTAGATGCTGCCTTCTATTATGCCGACCATTTCGATTCATTTAAGGAGCTTGTGTTCGAGTTTGCCGAAAATATGTCAGAGGCAATTAAAGAATGCCACAAAGTTCTTAAAGATAGGAGGATTGTACAAAATTTAGCATTCCTAAAAACCAACTACAGTTTCGTAAGCAAAGCGATTGATCAACTCCAAGCAAAGGACACAACTTTGGTAGATGCGGTTCGAATAGTTGAAGATTTTAGGGACGACGTCTCAAATGTACGGGGATCTATAGAAGAGATTATTTAAAAAAATGTGATGCAGTTTTGTCAAAAAATGAAGGTTTGGCGAGTTACAAAAAATGTCAACAGTTTTAAAAGGATATTTCGTGGAGCATTTGCTGATAAATATTACAATTGTTCCCAAATTTAAATATGCTATTTTCACACTTAAAAAATGTGCTCAGTGATAGGAGAATAGGATTTTCCACTGAAAATTTAGAAAAACATTTAATTATTTATTCATTTAAAAATCAGCAGTAATCATTATTTGTTATTGATTATTATTGTTATTAATATTAATTACCAAAACCTATATTATTAAAATATTACTTTTATCTACTTATAGTGCGTTTCTGTTACTAAAATTATGTTTTGTTTTGTTTTTCGGTATTTTCATAAAAAAATAAAATATGCCTTTTCATGCTTTTTCTGCGTTTTTGTGCTTATTATAATCCTTATGCTATTTTATATGCTAATTTTCTAAGATTTTTATGCATTTTTAAGCGCTTATTTTGTAATTTTTTATGCTTATAAATCCGTACTTTGATTATTAGTCCCACCCCAGCACATCCTGGGAGCTTTGAGAGTATCAAATTACTCGCACAGTCGTGATTGATTAAAAAAATTACCATAAATTAAGATAATTAAATGATCATATAAAATCAGCCGTATAGATTATCAATATTTATGGTGGTAATGATTGTGATACTGAAACCAAAATTCTAAGGTTCGTTTGGAATAAATTTCTTCTCTGTATCATAAAATCGTCTTTGTATTTCTGTACCAATTCCTATTATTCAATATTGAGAAACTAAAATTATCTTAAATGTCCACGAAAATTAGATACGGAACGGACTATATGGCTGCCTGATCTCATTATTACCGAAAAAAATAACGTTACACGGTGCTTCTTCGCAGTCGTAATCAACATGACACTTTTGACATATTATTGTCTTTGACGTCCAAAATTCCCGGTGTATCCGACATCTGGAGAAACCCCACTCCAGAGATGTACAACAACAGGGATGACCTGGATCTCGACGAGGACGGATGCTACATCTGCGACCAGGAGGCGCCAAAAGTGAAGGGAAGATTCGGGCTTGCCTGGGTGTCGGAATCGCCGGACTGCCCATGCCCGGTGCCGATCGGCTGGCAAGTGGAGTTCCTGGACACGCCGTCGAAGGTGGAGCAGAAGTGCCAGGAGATGGTGAAGTGGATCAACTGCCCCCCGCTGCCCAGGTGCGAGCCATGTCCGCCGGAGGAGCTCTGCTGCGGGACGCAGAATAAGTGCTGCAAGTGCCAGCCGAAGAAGGAAAGGGGGAAGGAAAAGAAGAAGTGCTGTTGCTGCCAGGACCAGGGGAAGAGAAAAAAGTGGTGCGCCCCAACGGGACCCCCATGCTCCTGCAAGTCCAAAAGGAGTTAAGAACTAATATATTAACTATTATATTTATCAAGTCTAAAATAAAAACATTTCTAAGCCTATCACTCAAAACGAATACTGTTCTTAAATCAGTAGCTTGAAGGTTAAGTGACCAAAAACCATTTCGAGTTATGACCACCATTCATCTCAAAACTAAACTCCACGCCAAATAATTTGTCACTTTTCTCATAAAAACCTCAACCCAATGAGAGTGCACGCTAAACTTGCCAGAGCGGTTTTGAGCCATAAAGCCATAAGCCATAAATATATTCCTTTGATCCCTTACAAATGAAGTGCTTTGGAATAATCAACCACATTACTCAGGGACTTCAAGGTCACTTTCGTACCTCAATAAGTTCTGTCCATTTCGATAGGAGATGTATAGGAGGTATAGGACAGAGGGTGGGGTTTCCGTTTTATTGGAAAAGTGACAAACTATCTGGCATGGACTATATCAGTTCTATCAGTAGAAGAAGCGCCAATCCCCCCTTTATCATTCAAAACCAATATATTTTGTTAAGGTCTAATATCCGTAAAATAAATCAAATATCAATTAATCATTAAATATAATTAAAAATAATTCTACATAATTATTTGTGTTCAACAATTATAAAGGAATTCGAAGAAAATTATTTAAAACATAGGGCCATATAAAAAGCATAACAAAAATAAATCTATCTCATGAAATTTCATGGAAAACTTACAAAATTTACAACAATGGACATTGCCTCTTTTATTGATACGTTTTATTTAGTTTCAATTGCGTTTATAGATAAAGAATTCACACCAAAAGATTCAAATTTATATGAATTTGTATGATTTTGTATGATGGATTTATAAAATTGAATATGTACGAATTTCCTAGAAAATTTGCACGTTTTCTAGATTTTTCCTAAATTTTATAAATTTATTATACTGCGGATTCAACACAAGTTGTATGAATTTTTTAGAATAATTGCATGTTCACTAGATTTTTGCAAAACTTTGCATCATATTTAATACTGGAATCATCTAGAAAATTAATAAATTAAAGTGCAGCTACAACATAATTGTATAAATTTCTATAAACTCCAGAAAATTTATACAATCCTATTGAAACTACAATTTATTTTACAAAATTTTCAGAATATTATATAAATTCATAACAGTATAATAAATATTTAGTAAAATAAATTGCAGCTCCACTAGAATTGTATAATTTTTTTAAAATATTTGCATTTTTACTAGAAATTTTGTAGAATTATCAATTATTATCGTATAATCATCTCGAAAATTGGTAAATTAACGTGTAGCTTTAGCAGAACTGTATAATTTTTATAACCTCGAAATTTAGTCAAATAAAATGCTGCTACAATAAATTTGTATGATTTTTTTGGTATATTAACATATTTACTAGGTTTTCTCAACTTCGTTAAATTATCGATTTTTATATAAGGAATCTTCTAGATTAGTAGATTTAAATTAGTAAATATAGCAGCTTCAACATAATTGTACGAATTTTTATAACTTTCTGAAAATGTTGTAAAATTGTATAAAATTATTTTCTAAAATATTAGCATATATACCAGTTTTTTTTAAATTTTGTAGAATTATCAATTATTATAGTATAATCGTCTAGAAAATTAGTAAATGAATATGCAGCTATAACAGAATTATATGATTTTTTATAATCTTCTCGAAATTTAGTCAAATAAAATGCATCTACAACAAATGAGTATGAATTTTCTAGAATATTTACCTTTTACTAGGTTTTCTCAAAATTTTGTAAAATTATTGATTTTTACAGTAGAATAATCTAGAATATTAGTAAATTACAATGCAGTTTCAACATAATTAAATGATTTTTTATTATCTTCTGAAAATTTATAAACATAAATTGCAGCTCCATTAGAATCGTATAAATCTTCCAAGATTTTTACATATTTACCAGAAATTATTAAAATTTTGTTGAATTATCAATTATTATGGTATAGTCCATTGGAAAATTAGTAAATTGTAGTGCAGCTTCAACATAATTGTATGAATTTTTATAACCTTCTAAAATTTTGTAAAATAAATTACTGGTCCAATAGAATTGTATATATTTTCAAAAATATTAGCATATATAGCAGATTTTTTTTAATTTTGTAGAATTATCAATGATTATAGTATAATCGTCTAGAAAATTAGTAAATTAATGTGCAGCTTTAACAGAATTATATGATTTTTTATATTTTTTCAAAATGTAGTCAAATAAAATGCATCTACAACAAATCAGTATGAATTTTCTATTTGCATATTTACTAGGTTTTGTCTTTTTTTGTAAAATTATTGATTTTATAGTAGAATAATCTAGAAAATTAGTAAATTACAATGCAGTTTCAACATAATTAAATGAATTTTTTATATCTTCTGAAAATTTATAAAAATAAATTGCAGCTGCAATAGAATTGTATAAATCTTCTTGGTGAAGATTTTGAAAAACTATCAATTTCTGTAGAACTTGCATTGACTATCGAACAAATTTTCCGTGAAATTGTTAATTTGTTGTTGAATTTTTTTTCTTCAAAAGTTGCCAAGCCAGCTGTTTGATTTATGCGAATATCTATGTGGAAAACATACATAAATAAAACAAAAAATGATGATGAATGAGATCAAATAAATTAACGAGACCAAAAAGAAATCAGTACAAATTTTTAAATTATGAATTGAGTTTTAAAAAGCGACCCATTTTTTGCTTTGCATTTCAAAAGGCTTTTGAGTAAAATTTGAAACTAGCTAATGGATTTGTTAAAAAACTAGCAAGTAAGTTGATTGATTTTATTTTTAAACATATAAAGGCAAATAAAGTAAAATACGATGATCGATGAGAGAAGATAAATTGGAGAGACCAAAGATAAATTAAAAATTTTTCAAACTTGGAAATTAGACATTAGACATTTTATGTTGCAAATTTTTTCATGACTTGAAAGTTTTAAAAGTTTGATGAAGGTTTTGAAAAGCTATTATTTTTAGAGATTTATATTCACTATTGAACGAATTTTCCGTAAAATTTTGAATTTGTTGGTGGAGTTTTTTTTAAAAAATTGCCAAGCATGCTGTTTGATTTATATCTACATGGAAAACAGACATAAATAAAGCAATAAATAATAGTACTTATTATTATTTAGAATTATTACTTATGAAAAACTACCAAACTTCTTGGAATCCGCATGAGTTTCGAATTTATTAATTTTTTAAATTGATCAAGCAAGCTGATTAATTTATGTAAAACCTACAACAATGAAGCAAGAAATTAATTACATAAATTAAATCAGAAAGACCAAAAAGGAATAAATAAGAATTTCTGAGGCTTGTTATGAATTGCATTTAGAAAATTTCTAAATAGTCTTTATAGTATTCATTAAAATATCTTAATTATATAAAATTGAAATGATAATTTCACGAATTTTTTGAATTGTTAATAGACTTTTATTATAAACTGCCGGTTTTTTTTTTGAATTTTTTCAATCACGAAACAATTTGTCGTGAATTTTGAATTTGTTGGTTAATGTTTTGAAAAATGATCAAGCAAGCTAATTGTATTTATGTTTAATTTATGTAAAACATACATCAATGAAGGAAAAAATTAATGAGATCAAATAAATCAGAGACAAAAAAAAAATTGAGACTTGTTTTGTATTGCATTTAGAAAATTTCAAAATGGTCTTTATAGTATTCATTAAAATATTTTAATTACATAAAATTTAAATGGCAATTTAACGAAATTTTTGAATTATTAATAGACTTTTATTATAAACTGCCGTTTTTTTTAAATTTAGTTTGTATAAATTAGACTTTTGAAAACCTATTTTTATTAAAATATTTAGTTATAATATTTTTATTAAAATATTTAGTTGATTGATTTATGTTGAAAGAGATACATAAATAAAGCAAAATACGATAATCAATGAGAGAAAATAAATTAGAGAGATAAAACATAAATCGGTAAAAAAATTGATATAAAACATTTGAAATTGACATTTTCAAAAAATGTCCTTTATACTATACAATAAAATATCTTAATTATGTAGAAGATAGAGTACTTTTTTCCCGAAAATTTGGATCGGAATAAGACGTTTGAAAAACTACCAAGCTATTTGGAATTTGCATTGAGTTATGAAAGAATATTTCGTGAATTATGAATTTGTTGTTTAATTTTTATTACATTCATATTTGTAAACATATAAATTAACAAAAGTAATTACAGAAATAATGTTATTTAAAAGTAAACCCACACACATTTACACATAATTCTAACATTTTTTTATTCCATCTCTATGCGAAAAACAATTCCTCGGTGTTTTCATATTTTTCTATTTTTCTAAAACATTCTGTAGATGCTACACTTTCTCTTTTCATTGATTTAATTTATATATCTCACGGAAATTATATTTACATCGATTTTTATCAAATTTTATTGAATTTTTGTGTTTATGAATATCTTTTAATTATTAAAAATAAAATTTTCTATTTTTAATAATGTGTATGTTATTTTAGGTGTTTTTAATTTTCGGCAATAGGGAACTTTAAGGGCCATGCTCCTTTTTGATCCTTCATCCTTAGTGACGATTGGTGATATTTAATGAGTCATATCCACATTCAAACGTTTTTTTTTAATCTCATGTTTTTCTTATTTTTAATCTTCTTTTTAAGATCTTTTAATGGGAGTAAACATGTAAAATAATTTTATAGATAATTTTGTATAGATTAACATGTAGGATCTTTTATAGATTTATTATTTTATATAATAATTTTATATATCTTGAGCAATTACTATCTAAAAATATTGTAAATGTTTTAAAATTGTATAGGGTTGTAGGGAAGTATTATAAAACGAAATATGTTTTATTGAACTGAGGGATGTGCTTACAAAAACACATGAATATTTTCGGTAAATATACATGTAGAGATAAGTCAATTTGACTAGGCTGTTGGCTGTAAACCTTTTCGCCTTGGTACGATATTTTTTGTTTTTTTTCAATTTTCAATTCATGGAAATAGTACAAAAGTAAAGTACTATTAGGTTTTTTGATACAGAGAAGAAATTTATTCCTAACGAACCTTCCTATTTTGCTTTCAGTTTTACAATTACTTCCACCACCATTGCTGCGTCATTTGCAACATCGATAATTTATGCGGCGTGTTTTTAACGAACAAACCAAATTTATTGTCTTGATTCATCGTCGGCTTTTAATTGATCACGACCGCGTCGTGCAGAGTAATTTAATACTCCCAGGATATTACTGCCGCCTGTACTTACACCATGTTTGGACTGATTAATTGGGCACTGTGAATTCGGCGTTCATTAATTAACAGTAATTTGTTTGATTGCACTTAATTGGTGCTTCCTGGCGCAACCGCGGGCAATAATTAGCGGACATTAAATGCGATTTCACGTTTTCTGGATCTATTAATTGACGCTATTATAATTTTCAACACTGACGCCGTGATTTTTTTACCTGCAGTTGGAGCCATTATCCTGGAATTAAAAGAGAAATTTCCACGTTACTCAATGAGTTAAAAAAAATAATACGAAAACAAGTTGTTCTGAAAATTTTTAATTGTGAGGAACCATCACTTTTACAATTTTCGAATAATCGAATTTTGTATTATTAATTATTATTATTGTTATTAATATATGGTTGAAATTACTTAGTTCGAAATATGTAGGTATTACGTTTTGACAGAAAATAAATTTATTCCTAACGAACCTTACAACTATGCTTTCAGTTTTACAATTATTACCACCAAATGATTTGCTTCATTTGCAACATCAATAGCATTTAGAAATGGCAATGGAAATGTGGTTAATATGTTTTAACTAAACAAATTTCTATCCAAAAATTTAAGAAAGTATGAACAGCGAATCAAATAATAATGTTTTATGTATTTATGATTATTACCAGTATTATGATATGATGATTATTATTGTAATGATTATGATATTTATTACTTATGTAGCAAATTAAATCCATATTTTTGGTGATAATAATTGCAATACTGAAAGCAAAACTGGATGGTTCATTAGTATAAATTTCCATTAACTTCTTCTGTGCCAAAAAAAAACTTCTAGTATTTTTACCCAAACCGGAGCAGTATAATTTTTTGTAATACACTTCTCAGATTTAAGACCTAAGGCTAGCGCAGTCAATGGATTCACTAATTAAGGTTGGGAAACACCTCTCACTCAATGCAGGTGTTCGAAAGCTTGTAGCGGCTTTAATTTTTGCCGAGGTTTTTTACCAAATATTTCCATCGCCAGTCACGACCGCCCGCCTCCATCACCATTGCATTGCAAGAGTTGCAAGAGCCTTGCCACAGCCGTCCATCCATCGGATTGGAATTGTTGTAGTCCTTCGGTTCCTGGATGCTCGCGTTGTTGCTCACGTTATTGCTCATCCCGCAGATCACACGGGTAATTGCGTGCATCGATTTATGTGAAGACCGAATGACGATGTTGAATTACCGCCGCAGCGCCGTTAATATTTATTGCATTAATTTAATTTGCGTCGTGAATAAAGTGGGCACTTCGGAGAATATTGAATATTTATCGAACCTGTATTGGATCGCTCGTAAAAACCGCCGAGCCGATTCCGTAATCGACGACGTAACTTCGAAATTCCCCGGTGCTTCGTCAATTAGGAGAGCTGATTGTAATTGCCAAATGACACCACTTCTTGGGGCTTCGAGATCATATGAATAAACATTTTAATGTACGGCAAAAAAATAATCAGGAACACTAAAATCAATGACTTGCCAATCGATTCTACTCAGGTTTAATAAAAAAAAAATGCTGCAGGCAGCAACAATAATAATAAGAATAATCATACTACATTTTTTTAAGTGCATTGCCATTTTTGCCATTAGCACAATGACACTTAAAAAATGCTACTTATAAGTTTTTTAAACTGTATAATAATGGATTTATGGAATACCAATAGCTTCTATCATCGACTAGCATTAGAATGTTGCGATTAAGAATATCAAAATCCGTATTAATCAATGGTGTGCCATAAAGTGACAATATTGTGCCATAAAATAATAATGCGGCGCCATAAAGTCGTCTTGCCAGGGAAATATGTTATTATTATTATTATTATAGTCATAATCAGTAACCCTTTCGGGTGTAGAATATTGTAGTTTTTCAATTTCTTGTATTTTCTTTTACTAGTAGGTTCCAGATCTTCTTGTTTCCTGTGCTTTTCTTCATTTGGGCGTTAGATATTCCTCTTCTTTCCACAATATTTTCGACATATTTGTCCCACTTCTTTTTAGGTCTTCCACTTTTCTGTTTCCGGTTATTTTTGTTTGCTATATGATTTTTGATTGATTTGTGTTTTTTCTTCTGTGTAGGTGTCCCAACCATTGCAGCTGTCTTCTATTATTTTAATTTAGTTCTGTTATTTCTAGTTCTCTTCTTATGTCTACGTTTCTGATTCTGTCTTTTCTGGTTACTCCATATACTTTCCTAAGATACTTCATTTCTAGTGTCTGTATCTTACTTTTTGTCTCTTGTTTAGCGTCCACGTTTCGCATCCATATATTAGTGATGGTATTAGTATTACTTTGTATATTGTTAGTTTTGATTTTCTCGATATCTTCTTGTTGTTTAGTATTATCTTTTGGATCGTCTGGAAAGTTCTTGTTGCTGCTTGCAGTCTATTGTTTATTTCCACTTCGAGATCCCCTGGGCTGTCTATTATTTGCCCTAGGTATTT
The DNA here is from genome assembly GCA_951805005.1 of Othius punctulatus. Taxonomy (NCBI): domain Eukaryota; kingdom Metazoa; phylum Arthropoda; class Insecta; order Coleoptera; family Staphylinidae; genus Othius; species Othius punctulatus. The sequence goes on from OX638138.1 coordinate 94,465,610, forward strand.
AATTTGTTCGGTCTTTTCTATTTTGGTGTTGCTTATTGTTATTTCTTCTGTTTCTTTTCCTCCCCCTATTTTCATTATTTTGGTTTTTTCTGTGTTGATTTTCAGTCCTGCTTTTGCAAGTTCTTCGCTCCATATCTTAATGTTTGCTTCTAGGTCCTTAATATTTTTCGCTATTAGTGCTACATATACAAATATACACTCAGTGATTTCCATTGCTTTAAGGTTCCTGTATCCTATGTGTGGTTTTTTTTGTTTTCTCTTTTATATTTTTCATTACCGCATCTATAGCCATTATGAACAGGCATGGGCTTATCGCTCCTCCTTGTTGACCGTTGATCGTTGTGAAATTCTTGGACTTCATGTTACCCGTTCTTATACAGTTCTCTGTTTTGGTATATATACTTTTTATTGCCCTGATAAGTGTTTGTCCTCCTTATTGTTCTTGTACGTCTTGCCATACGTATTCTCTGTTTATTTTGTCAAAGCCTTTTTCTAGATCTATGTATGTTATGTATATTTGTTTCTGGTGCTCTCTTACTTCATTTATTAAGTTCCTGATTGTGAATAGGTGATCTATTGTGCAATGTTCTCTTCTGAATCCGCTCTGTGATGGTTTCAGTTTCACTTCTAGTTCTTGTCTTATTCTTTTTTCCAGTATGTCCTCGTATATTTTTTCTGTTGCATATAATAGGGAAATTCCTCTGTACTTACTACATTCCCTTTTATCTCCTTTCCTCCATATCGGTATTATCGCTGCTGTTTGCCAGTCTTTGGGTATTTTTTCTCTTCCAAACTGCGTTTAATAGTCTTGTTAGTTGCTCAGTTCCCTCATTTCCCATGTATTTTAGTTGTTCGTTTTTGATGCTGCTTCGTTTACTTCTTCCGGTGTTATTTTTCCATCCGTTACTTTTTCTTCTTTTTGGTTTTGTTTTCTTACTTTCTTCTGCTGATTCGTTTGTTGTTCTTCATCTCTTTCTTCGATACTATTTTCTTTACCCAGCAGCTCCTCGAAGTGTTGCTTCCATCTTTGCGCTATTTCTTCATCTCCTGTCAGTATTTTCCCGTCTTTGTCCTTTATTTGGTGTATCTTGATAGTTTTTTCTTTGGTGTTTCTTCTTATCACGTTGTAGAATAGTTTTTTGTTTTCCGTGCGGTTTTTTTCCATTTTCTCACCGAATTGTTCCAATGATTCTTCTTTAGCTTGTTTCACTTTGATTTTTACCTGTCTTCTTTGTGTTGTGTATTTTTCATAATCTGTCGTTGTTTTGCTTTGTAGGTAACTTTGTCATGTCTTATTTTTCATATATATTTCTTTCTTCAGCTCTTCTGTCCACCTGCTCGTTTGATTTTTCTGCCTGTTGGTTCTTATTGTGCCACAGGCCTCTATCACTGCTCTTGTCAACATATGTATGTCTGAAATCATTCCATATTTCTTCTTCGTTCACGTTCTGTGTTTTTTCCATTTTCTCTGCTTCTTGTTTTATTAATTCCTGATATTGATTCTTTATTTCTTAGTCTTTCAGTTTGTACACTTTTATTATTTCTCGTGTTGTGTCTCTTATTTTAATTTCTTCCGTCTCTGTTTCTTTTTTGAGCGTTGCTCCTACTAGGAAGTGATCGCTCCCTATTTCGTATGTCCTGTACACTCGTACGTCGTATATTTCTTTCCTTTGGGTCTCTTTCGTTATTATGTAATCTATTATTGATCATTCGTGTCTTCTGCTTACTTCTCTCGTGTATTTGTGTATTCTCTTTGTATAGTGTGTTCAGTATTATTAGATTGTTTATTGCGCAGAAGTCCAGTAGTCTGCTTCCATTACCGTTTTTGTGTTTTTCTCCTTGTCTCCCTATTACGTGTTCTAATCCTCTGTTCTTATTACCTACTCTAGCGTTAAGGTCACCCATTAGGTATACCTAATGTTTCATCTTCGTACTGTTCTGTGATTTCCTGTAGTTTTTTCCAAAATTTGTTTTTATTTTCTTTTGTTTCATTTTCATCTGGTCCGTAGACTATTATGTAGTTAGTTTTAGTCTTATTATCTTTCATTGTTAGGGTTAGTATCCGCTCTGTGTGTCCTTGCCATTCCGATAATTTCCATGTTTCTTCTTTTCTTCTTATGCAAGCCACTCCTGCTTTTGCTCTTGTTTTGGTTTCTACCCCACCGTATAATTGTAGATGGTTTTCAATATATTTGATTCCTTTCCCTTTTATTTTTGTTTCCGTTAGCCCTATTAGATCCATTTTGTTTTCTGAAATTCTTCCTCTAGTTCAATTTCCTTTCCCTTTATTGATCTTACATTCCATGTTCCTATTTTTCTTGTCCTGTTTCTTTGCTTTGTCGTTATTGTTATTTCTTGTCTGTTTATTTGCTTAAATAGTTTTTTGTAATGATCTCATCTTTTAGTTCTTGTGTATCTTCATTCCAGACGGGTTGTTTCTGGTTTACTATTAATTTCTCTTTGCATATTTTTACAATGTTCCCTTTAAACTTTTCTTCTTTGGCTTTTCATCTTATTATTGCTTATATCTTCAGTTCCTCCCTTGTGTAGTCGCTGTAGTCGCAGTCTATATATATATATTTCGTTTCCTTTTAGTTTATTCTTATTTCTTAGGATGCTCATTTTGTCTTCCCACTATCTGACTTTCGCCACCATCATTGTACTGTATTTTTTATGGTGATGTTGTGTGCATCTTTCAGTTTTATATCTATTTGTAGTTCCTCCTTTAGTAGTTTTTCCACTTCTTTTTTTGGGGCCCCTTTTCCCTGCGACATTCCTTTTATTACGATGTTATATTTCTTGCTATTCTTGTCTTGGTTGTCCAGTCGTTTTTTTTTAGTTGTTTTATAGTTTAATTTATTTCTTCTCTTTCTTTTTTCCACTCTTCCTCTTTTTTCTTCATTTCCTCTTCCATATTTGAGATCATCCCGTTATTTACCATGATGTCTTCTCTTATTTGTTTGTAGTTTCCTGTCATTTCTTCTTGCAAATCTTTTTTCTTCATTTCCTCTTTCATGTTTGAGATAATCTCGTTATTTACCACGATGTCTTCTCTTATTTGTTTGTAGCTTCCTGTCATTTCTTCTTGCATATCTTGTTTCATTGAGATTATTAGCTTTATTAATTCCTCCATTTCTGTTTTCTCTGTTTGTTTGTTAGTGTCTTCCAGGAAATATGTAAATACGCTAATTTGACACATGGGACGAACTTATTAAGAATTATTTTTAAAATTGAATTGTTTGGTAAAACGTTAGTTCGGTGATAAAATAATGTATGAAAATCGTTTATATAGCACGATTGTAAGTTAAACTAATTTCATAATTCTATTAGGTAGATACATTTTTTGTAACCTGTATAATTTACTGGAAAAAAAACACAAAACTGTGGTAGATTATGATCCAATTAAAAAAAGACTATTATATGTTTTTTGTTTGTAACTGTAGAATAATTGCTTACTAGAAAAATACACAAAACTTACAAATTCCACGAATTTCTGCCGGAATGTTGGATCCAACTCTTAGCAGCACACCAAATAATGTCGTTATTGATGATTTGTGTATTCCGACACGATTTTGCCCGAGGAATGCCCATTAAAATAACTCGACGCTTATGCCTAATCTTCCTTTCAGCATGAAATACTTCTTGAATATTTACGGCGAATTTCGTGGAGTTTAGGAATTATTGGCTGCCTAATTTGGAACCAAATTGAGCTTTCTTTCTACGCAAACCGCTGCAGATAAATTATAATTCATAACGCTCTCCCATATGCTAAATGTAAGCGTTGAAAGAAGTGATATATAATTTTGTTATTTTAATGGTTCTGAATGAGTTATAGGCGTCATTTTATTATGGGTTATATTATTATTATATTTAATCACAGCTGTTCATATGTATGATTGCATGTGTGGTGTTGGTGTTTGCTTAATTTTGTTAATACCAATATTTTATTTCCGGTTATGCTGTATAGCTATTAACACAGTTTGTTCATACTTAAAATTAATGTAAAATAAGCAGTGAGTTAAGATATCGCACCCCTCGAGAACAGTTTCACAACTCAAAAACTTGCCCTTTTGAGATTATGTCAGTGTTAAATACGTATGGTGTGTCCCCTCATGCTAAAAAAACATCACATCTTTAAATCGCATTTTAACCGCCAGAGGGCAGTTGTCAGTTTTCTCTTAGGCTAATTCATTATTCATCATTGCAAGAATTGTCATAGTCAAGAACTGATTTACAGATTTGTAATATTCTTCCATAGTATATAATAACATTTACCGCAACAGATGGTTATCTGAAATTTAAAAGAAGCTTATACAATGCAATATAAGTTTGAAAGACGATTTTCTTTTTTCGTTATTTCTCAAAAACTGTATTTTTGAGTTATGTCAGTTTTCTTGCCGGGGTGCGATATGCTAAGCTTAGTTCAATTTAAATTAGACAAGTTACGTTAGATTTATGAAGTTGATGGATAAAGCCTTTACTACGAGGCTGTTGATTAAGTTACGTAAACGTAACTTGATATAATGTAGATGCAACATAATGAAACTTAAGGTAACGTAAACCTAACTTATTATCGGAAATTAAAACACACTCACAAATTCACACATTCTCAACTGGGTTTTAAAACTCGATCAGTTTTCAAATCCACTTGAGAATGACCGAATTGTGATCGAAACTGCAGTCATATTAAATGTAAGAAAAGTGATGATTCAGCGTAGCAAAATGTGTGTTTCTATTTCCCATAGTAAGTTATGTGTACGTAACCTCAAGTTACATTAAGTTGCATCTACGTTATATCAAGTTACGTGTACGTTACACTAAGTTAAGATTACTTTAAGTTGAAATAAGTTTAATTAACATTAGGCTGTAATTTAAGATATAAGAAGGGTTTAATTAACATTAGAATGTAATTTAAGTTACGTTAAGATATGTGCTATTAATTTTAAGTTTTTGTCCACTTACGTATGAGATAAGCATAGTTTACTTCGATTGAGATTAGATGTCAGTTTAGTAGAGTAAGGTTCATGTTACCCTAACCTATGTTAAGTTTACGTTAAATTAAGTTAAATTTACGTTATGTCAAGTTACGTTTACGTTACGTTGTGTTAAGGTTAATTGAAGATGACCCTGGCCAAGTTATGTTTAATTAAATTTAAGATAAGTTAAGTCTAATAAAGTGTGTGTTAAGTTCAGTTACGTTTACGTTGAGTAAGATATGTATAGTTCATGTTAAGTTTAGATAGTTACGTATAATATAGAATTAGTTTAATTCGATTAAGATTAAATTAAGTCAGTTTAGTAAAGCAATGGTCATGTTACCCAAACCTGAGTTAAGTGACGTTTGAATTACATTAAGTTAGATTTACGTTATGTCAAATTACGTTTACGTTATGTTAAGTTACGCTATGTTAAAGTTAATTTAAGATGACATTAATCAAGTTAAGTTAAATAAATAAAAGTTAATTAACACTTGGTTGAATTTAACTCAAATTAAGATAAATTATGTCTAGTAAAGTTACGTTTACGTTGAGTAAGATATGTGCAGTTTATATTAAGGTTAGACACATACGAATGAGCTAAGCGTAGTATAGTTCTATTGAGATATTATGTCAGTTTAATAAAGAAAAGTTCGTGTTACCCTAGCTTACGGTAAATGACGTTTAGGTTTTTTTCATTTAAATTTACGTTATTTCAAGTTACGTTTACGTTACGCTATATTTAGGTTAATTTAAGATGACGTCAGTCAAGTTATGTTTAATTAACACTATACACTATCAGTAAGATATGTGTAGATTTTGTCAAGTTTAGTCCAGTTATGTAAAAAATAGGCGCAGTATACTTCGAATGAGATTAGATTGAGTTAGTTTAGTAAAGTTCATGTTACCCTAACTTACGCTAAGCGACGTTTATGTTGCATTAAGGTAAATTTGCGTTATGTCAAGTTACGTTTTGTGACGCTATGTTAAGGTTAATTTAAGATGACATAAGTCAAGTTATCTTTAATTACCACTAGATTAAATTCAAGTTAAATTAAGATAAGTTAAGTCTAGTGATCTAGTGTCTAGTCAGTTTAGTAAAGTAAAGTTCATATTACCGTAAGTTACTTTAAGAGACGTATACTTTGCATCAAATTAAGTTTACGTTATACTTTCGTTATACTATGTTAAGGTTATTTAAGATTACATTAGTCAAGTTAAGTTTAATTGCCGCTAAATTGAGTTTAAGTTACATTAAGGTAAGTTAAGTTTATTACGGCTGCGTGTGAGTTAAGTTACGTTTACGTTGAGTGAGTTAAGGTTCATTTAAGTTGCTCATTTTTATTTACGTGCAGCTATTTTTGTGTGTTTAATATATTCACATGTGATAATGTATATGAACATATAACTTTCCCAGGTTTAAATTGCTTTATAATTTAAGTTGCTTTAAGCTGAGAACAGATAAGTTACATTTAGTTCAAATTAAATTAAATTTAATTTATGATAAACTATGTTCAGATTAATTAAAGTTAAGGTTATGAAAGTTACATGTACTACGTCAAGTTACGTACGTCAAGTAGTTAAGTAATATTGCGTTACATTACATCAAGTTATTTACGTTATATCAAGTTACGTTTATGATAAGGTAAGGTTAATATAAGTAGTTAATTTATGTTTGAGATTATTTGAGTAAAGATCAAGTTGAATTAATGTTTTGGCGACAGTAATTAGTCATAGCTGCAGCAATGAACTTCGTTAAATTAGTTTAATGTTTGTACATTTAGGTCTTTCAAATCACTTGTAATCCAAATTAAAAATTCTTTTTTAAATTTGTAGTTAATTTCAGTTGAATGAAGCAGAAATAATTTAGAATTTTCCCATAATTTCTCCTCCTTATCTCCTTATATAAGGTTAGCACTGTGAAAATTTAGTTTTAAGTTTAAGTTATTAGTTAGTTATTAGTAAGGAATTTAGTTCTTAGCTTAAAAAGTTAAAATTTGTTAAGTTATGTTGAGTTAGAACTAAGTTAAATTTAGGTTAAGGTAAGTTAAATATGGTTTTGTTTAAAATAGTTTAAATTGCGTGTAACTACGTTTACGTAGACATTACGTTATTTTAATATACAGTTAAGTCACGTTAAGTTAGGTTTACGTTATACCAAGTTTAGATTAATTGAAGTAGTTAATTTTCTTCAAATTGTGATTATTTACGTTAAATGTAGTTAAATAATATTCAAAGCACCTTATTCACAAAAACCAAATCTTTTTTTCTGAAAAAAGTGTTCTGATTCTTATTTACAGATTCTGTAACAAATTCGAAAATATTTGGTTAAATGTAGTAAACATCACGTGATTTTATATTTTGGCGACAGTAATGGACATAAATGTAGCAATAAACTGTCGTTAAAGGCTTACAGTGTTATTCATAAAAAAATTAACTGCGATTTAGCGGTAGTTTAGCCGTGTTTTACAAAGGTTTGCCAAGGTTACTAAGATTAGACCGCGGCTAAATTTTGATGAATAACACTGTTAAAGTATATACATTTAGGTCTTCCAAATCTCGTCTAATCCTAATCGAAATATTTATAACATGTCTTAAATTACCATATAAGTTCTACTTTTACAACGAATTAACCAAATTCAGTTTCGAATTTTCGAAGTTTTTCTAAGATTATTTTTATATGCCTAAACCAAACTTCCCTATTTTACTACGATATGTACTCGTAACTGAAAAGATCCTGGCAAGTTTTCAAAACAAGTGATAGTTTTCATTATATCTCTATTTTTTTTTTAATTCATTAGCAAATGTACAATTTTTAACTCAAACGATAATTTGTATAACCATCTGAACCTTGGTTCAAAATATTGAGTCAGAAACTAAAGACATTTTTTTATGCGAATTTAAATTAAGTGAAAAAATAAAACAATAAGATACAAAAATAATGAAATTAATTGAATTGCAAATTTCGAGAAGGGCTTATTTCCGAAACTTAAAATTTTTCAGAATACAAAAAAAAATAAATCTGTTAAATCATTTGACTTATATGAGCTTTTTTTCAAAAATATTTAAATAAATTGAACTGCAAATTTTGAGAAGGGTTCATCTCCGAAATTAAAATTTTCCTGGAGACACAATACACGGAATTTCTGTTGAACCTTTTGACTTATTTGAGTAGTTTTTTTTTTCATTTCTTTCACCACTATAAAAGCCAAATATCTCGCTCATAAAATACCGGCCTCATGTGTAAAAAAGAGGGAAGAAATTCATTTTGAATACTCCCCGAGGTGAGTCATTTTGAAATTTTTATTTCTATGTAAAATCAATAAAACACAGTATATAAAATATGGTTTTATTTTCTAAATGTCTTGAAAAAACTGGTGAAAACTAACACATTTTGTTATCAAGACACTATTGCACTTATTGCTATGCAATAATGTGGTCCATTTCTGTGCGATTTTGTTGGTGTTAATATAGCACATTGCTGTAGAAAATGCGATATAATATCAATTGCATATAATTCAAATATGAAATATTAGTTTTTTTTAAATAATATGTTTTATTATAAACACACCAACCATAGATTAATATTCCTTGCGTAACAGTCGTACTTTTAGAAAGCACCTAAATTTCAGTTGCCTCATAGACATATTACTTGCGATTAATTTAAATTTGTCTGCGCATTACATAAATTACCTGCATAAATCACGGACGTGAGCATTTGTACCCAGTGCTTTTTACGAACGTCCCGAATTAGTGCTAAGCGCCTGTTGGAGGTGTTCTAAGGAGGTAATGAAATTACGAAATTCCATACGGCGAGTTATGTAATCCGATCCAGCCGTTTTTTCCACAACTGCGCCCATACATCATCGGTAAGTTGAGGGTAATGGAACGGCCAGCTTATAATTGCCGATTAATTGCGTGCTTGGGCGCAAAATACAATTTTTGTTAATTAACGACGCACTCAGCTTTTTTAAATTAATTAGCGGTGGGAACGGTTCCCTGAAAGCGCTTTCAAAAGCGATTTTTGTAATTTTTGACGTCTGATTATGTGTTTAATTAACGTGAAGTAAAATATCCCTTGCTGTTGCTGATAATGACTGTAATTAAGCGCATTTATGTTTTCACTTATTTGGAAGTATGGAGAGAGGATTATGGTAGCATGGGAACACACATAATACATTTATTTAATAATGATAATAATTATAATTATAATAAGAAGATGTAATAGTAATAAGAAAATGAATGTAGATAATAAGAAGTAGAAGAAATGATCAAACAACAAATAGAAATAATGGGAATAACAGAAACAAAAAAGAAAGAAACAGGAATGAAAGGAATAAATACATAAAGTGTACTGGATCAAATGGTCAGGAGTGGAAGAGAAAGAAAGAGCGAAAGGAGGAGTCGGTATAATAATTTCACACGAAAGTATAAAAGATGTAGTAAAGGAGCAATACGTAAACGATAGAATAATGGCAATACAAATAGAAATAAATTAAGAAGCGTGGACGATAATAATAGCATAGGAAGTAAACGAAGACGCAAAGATAGAATACAAAGACAATTTTAGGCTAGAGATACAAAGGGAATTAGATGAAGGAACAGAAAACATAATAATCATGGAAGACCTAAATGGAAGAGAGGGAAGAGAGAACAAAAGGATATAAGATTTGATGGGGAAAGAAGCAGAAGAAGCAAAGAATAACAACGGATAAAGAATAATCAAACTGTGTGCAGAAAATAATCACATAACAACTAATACAAAATTCAAACACAAGGATATACACAAATTCATATGCGTACAAGCGATATGCAACGAAAAATCCATAATATATGAAGGAACAGAAAACATAATAATCATGGAAGAAATAAATGGAAGAGTGGGAAGAGAGAACAAAGGGATAGAAGATTTTATGGGGAAAGAAAGAGAAGAAGCAAAGAATAATAATGGAGAAAAAATAATCGCTGTGTGTAGGACACTGTGTGTAGAAAATAATCTGATAATAACTAACACAAAATTCGAACACAAGGATATACACAAATACATAAGGGTACAAGCGATACGCAACGAAAAATTCATAAAAAAATCTGATAAATAAGACGAAATGGAAAGTTTACCAATTTGAAATGTCAAAGTAAAAGCGTAGAAAAGCGGAAATTGGAAGCGATCATTGCCTACTAAGAATGGACATACAGATAAATAAGGAAATAAAACCGGGCAGAAGTAGAGTGAAGACGAAGGAACAAATTAGAGAGAATTAGAACAAACTGAAAGAAAACACAATTAGACAGAAGTACCAAGAAGAAATGAGAGTAAAAATAGGGGAAGATGGGACACTACAGCAAAAAACATTAAAAAAATAATTTAAAAAATAAACAAAGTGGGGAAAAGAACAGAACGGTGGAATGAGGAGAGAAATAGCAAAATTAGAGCTAAAATAGGAAGGTGGCAATAATATCTAAGCACAAAAAAGTGTATGAAGAATATCAAGAGGCAAGGAAGGAAGTAAAGCAAGAGGTAAAGAAAGCCAAAGAAAAATTGAATTTTCAAAAAGGATTCAATTTCGGAGAAAAGATGATTGACAACTTCAAGGAAATTCAAAAACTATTCTATAGAATAATGAAATAGCTCATACAGCAGAAGGAACATACCATGATGAACATAAGATACAAAAACAGAAACAAAATCAGATATGAAACGAAAATAATGCGAAGATGGAAAGAATACTTTGATAAATTAACAAAAACAGAACCAAATGGAATGGAAGAGCCAGGAAGAGAAGAGGGTGACGAAATAAAAAGAGAAGATATAGTAGAAGCAATAATAAAAACTAAAAATGGAACGGCAGCGGGAATAGGTGAGTTAACAACAGAAATGGTAAAAAACCTAGAAGAAAAGGGAATCGAAAAACTGACAGAACTGCAAAATGAAATCAGGAAAGAAGAAAACTCGGCAAAAGAATGGAATATAGTGATTGTATGACTGCCGATATGTAAATGAGGAGACAGAAGACAATGCAGTTACTATTCAGGGATAACAATAACAAATGTCCCAGAAAAGATATTCACGAAAATCATAGAAAAAAGGACAGCACATTACAAGACACTCAATGTAGGTTCCGATGAGGAAGGAGCACACAGGACCTAATAAAGGCAAATAAACGAGAAGCTAATCAAAAAGAAGACACATATGATTTGTGGACTTTTGTGAAAAATCATTCGATAGAATTAGAAGAGAGGACATTTGTAAAGGACTGATAAGCAGAGGGGTGGAACAGAGAACAATAAGAATGATAAATTCAATGTACAAAAATAATAAGAACGCAAAGCAATGAAGAGTCAGAAGAGAATAAAACAAAAAAGGAACGAAAGAGGACTGAATAATAAACCCACTACTATTCATCTTAATACTAGATAAAGCGATAAGGGAGGCAAAAAATAATTATTGAACCTCTAAACATTAGATTCTGGTAAATGGAAAGAATGAAGGTACTAGAAATGATATTTGTAGATGACATAGCAATAGTAGCGGAAACCGAAAGAGGCCTACAGCACAGCATGGACATACTCAATAAGGAACTAAAAACGATAAATATGAAAATAAACAAAGACAAAACAAACAGCATAATAATTTCAGGAAATACAATACGCACAAAATCTGGATTGAAGGAAAACCAATAGAACAGGTGGAGCATTTCAAATATCTGGGCACATACAGAACGATACATACAGAACACATACAGAATGATGGGAGAATCGATACAGAAATAATGAAATAAGAGTAATGAAAGAATAAGAAAAACAGGAAATAGTTATTTAAGCATTAAGAGAGGTAAGTATCTTTTACCAGTCGAGGTCGAGTTTGCGCCCGAGCGACAGCGAGGGCTAGCAATAAAGACCGAGACTGGTCAAAACTTACCTCTCAAATTGCTTATAACTGTTTTTCCACTCCTGAAGTTGGTTTAATTGTTTGTGTTTGATTAATTTCTTTTCGCAACATGAACAAAACGTCAGTACGGCTTTGGTTGCTAAGACTATCTTTCAAACAAAGTGTGAATGTCAGAAATTGCATTCGTTCAGTTGTAAAATGAATTCCAATGAAAATAAATAAGAAATGGCAATTGAAGAAGCTGCAGATGCTGCCTGTTCCTTCCCACTGCCGGAGAAGTCGAAGGGGTGTTATCAAAAGTGTTTTAAAGACTGGTGCCACAGAAAGAACGCTATTGAAATGATTTTACTTACTTCCCTGAGGGAAGTAAGTGATTACTTACTTCCCGTTGCTCATAGTAACCAAAGCGTTATCGGTAAGTGGGACTTACTTCCACTAAATCAATGTTATAACAGTGTACTTACCATGCAGGGAGTGGAAAAAATATTTTACATGATGAAGAATTCATTCTTTATTAAAAAAGAGATTCCAAAGGGTGCAAAAACAGAAATAGTCAGGAAGGTGACAAGACCGACACTGATGTACAGCATTGAATCATGGACGTCGACAGAGAGACAAAGATCAAGTATCAATGTAATATATTGCTATGTTATGTTGTTTATGGTTTAATTTTATATTTCATTTACATTCATTAATAATTATTATTGCCCCACGTTCGGGTTCGAAAATGCTACGTTATTGTTTTATGATTTACCCCACGATGAGGGTGCCAAATGCTACGTTATAGACAATGCCCCACGTTCGTGTGTTTAAAATGTGCTGTTATACTAAGTCTATTAACTGCGTAGATTTATTGGTTGATAATTAAGAATCATAAAATTGTTACTTACTTTTGTTGTTATGAATTTTATTATTTTGTTTTTCTCTTTTCTCAGGGTCAAAAAGTGGGATCCAAATAAATTAGATGGCAGGCAAAGAATATTAATTTTAATTAATGATTATTATAATATTAAATATTTAGATAATTGATAACAAAACAAACACTACACTAATTCATAATGAAACAAAATGAACGCTTTACAATAGAAAGAAAGTCCCATCACTATTTAGCAATCTAACACTATTAATATTTAATAACAATAATTCCCTAAATTCATAATTCGCACAATTAACTCCCTAATTGAGTAGTAATTTTAGTAAATTCATATTCATATTCCTGGTGAATAGCTGCAACTCGCAGTGGTTATCGGCAATCCTGGTTGCAGATGTCGAATCAGTAAATTCGATTAAGTCGGCACCAATTCCCTCGATTCAAAGTCCTGCTGTCCTCGCTTGATCCTCTTCTATAGTTGACGTTCTCGCTGAATCGTCTTTGGGGTTGAAGTTCTCGTTGAATCCTGTTGGACTCCTTTCAGCTGTTCCGTGTTGATAACGATTCCCTAGTTCACGTCGAGTGTTTACAGATGCTCAAACGCAAATAATTACTCTCCCGAAATTGATTATATCGGCGTAAACCAAAAGTAAATCAAACTGTTTTTGAATCATGCGCGAATGTAAATAACTATTATTCGACTATGTTTGTTTCTGTACAACTGTTTTCTTTTTCTCTGCTGACCGACGTGGATGCTCCGGGATCTAGAGCGAATCTGATTGTTTATCGACGTTCAGCCTTTTTAAAAGCTCGGTTAAACAAGTGATTTTCGCTTGTTTTAAATCCGCCTACGTTGGTCCAAATAAGCGTGTAAATTGTCGAGTTTCTACCCGAATCCAGTTTGTAACCACGGCAACGAATCAACAAATTATAATTATAGTTATAATTAACCATATACCGGTGAAACCATAATTCCAATTGTGATTTGAATCTGATATTCGAGATCCTTGTATTTTTCTTCTTTTATACGAATGTCTAACGTCTTAATTTTCCATTGAATTTTATACATATTACTGAGTCATTACAATTATTTTACGTCAATTGTGCCCTGAATTAATTATAATTCTAGCTATACAAATCCTATTTGACTACCTAAGTAATCCTATTAATATCTAAATACCCAAAATCTAATATATTCAGTATAATTTTCTATAAACAAAATCCTATCTAACGTATACTATAAAATAACAAATTAAATCTATTGAATAACATCACAATATATATGAGATTCTTCAGAAAATTAGGAAACATAACAAAACATAATCGGATAAGAAACGGTATAATAAGAAACAACATAAAAGCCAAACTATTGACGCAAGATAGGAAGAAGTGGAGAGAAACGTACAGGAAGAAAACAGAAACACGCTTTACACTGTAAAGAATGTAGGGCTATACCGAGAAAATAAATAAAAAATAATAATAGGTATATAATTACACTGGTCAACACCATTTTTGTCGTATTAGACTTAAATAGCCGATTACGAAACGTCAAAAAAATGTTTCTAGGATGTCAGTTTTTTCTGAAATTTAAATTTTCGCAAAATGTATAACTTTATTTCTTTCATGATGCAAGACCGATTCCGATGTTTTTTTTTGCAATACTGGATTGAAATTTTAGTTTGACAGTGTTACCGGTAAGTACAGTGTAAGTAAATGGTGAAAAACTATTTAAAAATCCTAAAAAATTACCTCCAACACATTTTTTTTCACATCGTACATATTCGTAGTAATTACTTTCCAAAAAATTCATTTAAATTGAAAGGACAACACATATCTCAAAATTTGTCGACCAGTGTTATAACATAAACTCCAAGCTATTAAGAAGTAGTTAGTTGCAATTTATATCAATATTATTGGTATTGACGTAATAAGCTTCAGAAGATTAAAAGAGCTGTATTTCATGCGATACGTCTACTTATGTCACAGGGAATGCAACAAATATGTAATGATATAGAATCGCAGTTAACGGATCATAATATAAGGTAATAGGTAATAATTAAGGTAATAAGATAACTTGAGGTAATAAATTACTACGTAATCAGTAATACCATTCCTCATTTCGTATTATTGATGAAATTTTCTGTAATAGTAGCCAATTTTCGAATGGTTTCTATTTCATTTATCGACAGGCAGGATGAATAATAGGCTGGACACCTGCATGGAAACCCGAGGTCGTTGATTCTAATACCGCCGGAGGGTGGATTATCTGGCAAGAAGTGCCGTTCATCTGTGGGGTGTTTCACCCCATTTATGTTCGTACCTCCCAATGCACTTGCAAATATAAATATAAATAATGCGGCAGCCTCTCTGTACCACTTAGTGGGTGCATAAGTTATTTTTGCTAATAACGCAACTTCTGTTATAATAATAAGTATACCTTTTTAAACAATACTTCAGGAAAGCAACATAAAAATTCGCGTATTTTCTTGTACAATGGTTTTCTGCTTTTGTACAACTATGACATAATTTCCCCAATTATTATTTATAATGAACAGTAACCCAACTTCGTAAGTTTTGAATTTTCGAAATGATATAACAATAAGACATAAATAATACTCAAAATAATAATAATAATAATACTTCTTGTAATAATACTTCATATTAAAAAAATGTGATTGTTTTAAAGAAATTAAAGTTTTTTGTACTTACCTACTACCAAGTGAAATAAAATAGCACATATCTCTGCATATCATAAACTTCAAAAAGCATGATGATGACTAGTATAATTACAAATTTCGAAAACAAATAGGTAAAACTTATTTGACATATGAATCAAAACGCCATAATATGCATGTATAATTCACATAACAATTTCAGTTTTTTAAAATTTTCTTAATTATACTGAAATTTATGTACTTATTTAAAATATTAATGAAAATTCCAATAATATGCACCGTAAATGGCGTATTTTATTAAAATTGTACAAAACATAAATTCTTGCATTCCATATAAGTATATACAATATAAAAACTTCTCCAAAAGATAATTAATTTAATTAAAACCGAAGCTGAATATGTATAAAATGATGTCTCGCAAAAACTATCGCATTCATTATAAAATCCGCGTAGCAGTAATTATTCCTGTCATTGAAAAAGTGGGTATGTCCGCTTATATTATCCTTCTTGCATCAAAAAAGGTAGTAATGTCTTGCAAATTGTAATCAATTTGCATTAAACGAGTGCTAAATGAATGCATATTGATGCTTAAAACAGGGGTTTATCGACGGTCCGGGCAGGAGCCGGACCACCTACAGAGACCTCCTCAGATTCTCTCTTAATTGCTATAATTTTCTAGGTTACGCGAGTTAAGTTCGGTACCTCTATTAGCAAGGTGCTCTATTAATTTTTGTGCGATCCGCTGCAGATGATGGCAGTATAAAAAGTATAAAACTTTGGGCGTAAATGGGTTAATAATATGTATCAAGCTTTATGTGAGGATATAAATTAGTGCATATATGTTTGAATAATTGTAGGTAAATATTAAATAATTTAAATGACAAGAGCTGTTACAATCTTTTACAAGCGAGGCATTTATGTTTATTGACATATTTAAGTATAACTAAATGATGATAATGTATAAATACTATATTCCTTGTTTTTTAACTTATGGAAATATTGCTATTGAATAAATTCAAACTTTAAAAGTATTGAAATTGTGCACTCTTAGGATGTAGCAATTTAAATTTTCTTAAACGTGAACTATAAATCGCTTATTTTGATTATTTTTAAATCCATTGACTCAGGAAGGATCTTTACAGTTTCAAATACAACCTTGTTAAATTCAATACTGCACATCAATGTTGGAATAAATCACGATTTAAAAAAAAGATTTTTTAAATATTTCTGAGCAGTTTTTGCCAATTCAGATGTGATTTAAATCAATTGATTCACATCCCGCTTCAAATCATATGATTTGTTTTAACTTAAATTCTTGAATTTGAACTTTGTACTATGTTATTTATTTATTTATTCTTTTGCCTTTCTACCTTTCGGTGTAAGGCAACTATGTGATACTATCTTATGGACCAAAAATGGAAGAACAGAAAATTATTTTACTTACTCCCAATTATCTATTTTAAAGCATGCTAATTCTATAGTTACATTATATTTTTAATTGTACACCTATTGGAATGCAAAAATAATGATTTATTAAAAAAATTATTTATGATTTATGATTTAAATCAATTGACCCTGCTGTGCACAAATATTCGCAAATATTCTCTTGTTTGCAATTTTTTAACGGTTCCTTAGAACTTCGCGCAATCAGTGAAAATGTTTACTTTTGTTCAATTACATGATAAATTCAATCTGTGCACAAATATTTACAAAAATCTGAATTATGATTGAAATTTTGGAATGGTTTCTTAGAACTTCGAGCAATCAGTGAAAATGTATACCTTTGTTCAAAAACTTGTTAAATTCAACACTGTGCGTAAATATTCTTACATATCTAAATTATGATAATAAAAATTTTGGAATGGTTTCTTAGAACTTCGAGCAATCAGTGAAAATGTATACTTTTGTTCAATAACTTGTTAAATTCAATACTGTGCATAAATATTTTTACATATCTAAATTATAATTATAAAAATTTTGGCATAGTTTCTTAGAATTCGTGCAATCGATGAAAATGTTTGCTTTTATTCAAAATTTTGATAAATTTTATCCAAATTGTGTAATCAGTAGAAGAGAATACATAATACAAAACAAATATCATCCGTGTCCTCTATCTTCAATAAGGTTGCATATCCATTTACCTCTTGGATTTATCTATTTGTACCTACCAGTTGAAACTTAGTTACAGATTGTAGAGTTACTATTACAATATGCGAAACTAAGATTTTTGAAAGTAAATTTTGATAACATTAAAAATTCAACAACCATAGATCGTTACTCTTGTCAAATTTTAATTTGTATCAATAATTTCTCACACATTGATATTTAAAAAAAATTTAGTTAAAATAATCTAAAACTGATTTAGTATCTCATTTTTGGGTTATGTTGTGTTGTAGTGTGTTGTATGTCAGACCCATTAAAAAAACAGTGAATGTATATTTTTCTTATTATAATTGTATATATACAAGAAAGTTTTCACTATTATTTTCTGAAATACTGGGGTGCAAATCTAGCTCGCCTCCACGTGGTGCACCCTGGGTAACGCTAAAGAGCTAGAGCGATTGGCAGCCAGACATCTGCTGACAATTTCAGATTTCTTGGTCACTGAATTTCACATAATTTGCTGATAATGATAATGTGTGGTAATCGATAAATAAAATAATTTTGAAATACTCATTAAGTTAAAGAAGATTTTTTTTAAATTTTCAATCAGTTTAATTATCTGAAGTACTTTTGAAAGCTTCTTCTAGCCCTGATATTTGGATTTTGATTTCTCAGATAAGGTTTTGATTTATTATTTATTACCGTTATTTATTTAAGTACTCATTGAAGATTTTTCGAAATTTTCATCCAGAGTACAATTTTCTAAAATTCTTCTGCAAGTTCTTCTATAACACTTACTAATATTTAATATTAGTATAATATTTATTTAGATTTCTAATTCTCATCTGATTTTTATTTTTGATCTGCATCGTTCTTAATTCATTTCTGAAATACATACTGAAGATTTTACTGAAATTCCTATAACAAATTTTACTGAAATATTCATTGAAAGTTTCTATGAAACATCAATGAACCTGGAGTATGTCATAACAACATTATATCGAAGCATCATAAGTTATTAATTTATAACAAATTAAACTTCTAATATCTTATTAATTAAAATAAAATTAACTTTCACTAAAACTTATTTATACAGTGAATGTATATTTTTTCTCACTTGCTCACTGGTATGTTATACGTAATGCTCAAATAACTTTTCACTGTTACCTTCTGAAATACCTACTCATTAAGATATATTTTTTTAATTAATAATTTTCTATAATATGTATTAGTGAAAGCTATTCCATAATACTCACTGAATGTTATTCACATGTGTATACAAAAATTTATGGAATTTCATAAAAATTTCCTGCCCTTATTGATGAAGCTAACAAGCTCTTCAATAATAGAAGGTTGGCCTCAAATATTAAGTTTTCATCTGATACATACTTCACGATATCATACAGAGATAAAAGTCTATTTAATAAGCTTTCATTTGATATAGGATTTCCTATACTCAAACCTAACAGTTACTTTAATATTTTGGAACTTATTCGTAATTTACATATTGTTGTCATTTTTTGCCAATTGTGGGCTTCATTCATAATAACTAATAACAAAAATGACACATACCGACTTGGCATCAAGTAACAAGTAATTAGTGCAACAAGTAATTAGTACTACACCAGTCCGTAAGATTCATTTTGGATATTCACAGATCTTGTAAATTGAGGATTACGATCAATGCAGAAATGGAGATAGTGACTTGACAATTATTGTTTACTGTAGCCTCATCTGTAGGCATTACGAGATCAAAAAATGTCCAATAGTTTTCCATGGCATTGAGAGTCCAGTGACAGAAATCCACTCTGGCACGAAATCTGCTCCTCCAAGGTGCCCTATAGATGGACGTAGTGGGGATGAAATTTGGGTTCAATATTCTGCAACTTGATGATAGGCTAATTTCCAATTGGGTATTAATTTCATGTAATCTTGTTTGGTTTTTCTACAATGGACCTTAAAACCAGTAGGTAATTATTTTTTTGTTACAAACAGGTTTGTCTTGCACACGTTTGGGGTAGTTTAAATTTCCTGTTGCCTCAAATCTTTCCTATAATCTTTTGAAGGCTTATTTTTTTGGACAACGTCTCTCAGGATAGTTCTCTCGAGTTCCATATACTCGCGATGATAGATTTCAATTTTTATAACATTGTCAAGGATACAAGTCGTATCGACCATGACTTGTTGAGAAATATTCATACTCCACTAAGTAAGAATTCACTTTTACGAACTTGAACAAATCTTACAGACTGCAATGAGTGTACTAATTACTTGTTCATGTCAAGTCTGTATGTGACATTTTTGTTATTATTATGAATGAAAGCGTGGACAAAAATTGACAACAACATGTAAATTACAAATAAATTCCGAAATATTAGAGTAACTGTTAGGTTTGTGTATAGGAAACCCTATATCAAATGAAAGCTTATTTAATGGACTTTTATAATATGGGAGTTCCATTTAAAAAAAATGAACAAATGGTGCAGTTTGCAGATATCGATCACCCTGTATGATATCGTGCGGTATGTATCAGATGAACATTTATTATTGAAGGCCAACTATGAATAAAATTATACACTGAATTAGATCTTGTTAACTTCACCAAGAAGAGCAGGAAATATTAACGAAATTACATATTTTTTTGTATAAACATCTGAATAACATGGAAACGGTTAGGTTTCAACCGCAGTTATCTGATATCATTTTAATTGTGTAGTAACAAAGGACCCAAACATGCATACATATATAAGGTGTTCCATTAAAAAAAAAACGTAAGTTTAGTCTGTAACTTATATACGAACCACCCTGTATACATTTAAATATCTTTATGAAGTACAACTCATTATTGTGCACAACTTTTGTATATTTTTTTCTATATTTTCATTAATTACCCTGTAGTTGGCCGTTCACAGAGCGTTGGGACACCCTGCATCTAAGAAATACTAACAATATAAAATTTCAACTGCAATTTTGAATTATTAGTTGTGTTTTCAAATGTATATGGGTGATTCTCAAGGAAGGTTCATATTCATAATTTTTATTTTCAAAAATTCAAGGTTAATAATTTAAACTCCTTATTGTCTATAAACCGTTGTTTTGAGCATCCAAATACTGATGGATACCCGGTTAAACACTTTACTTGGATTTTTTGACAACAACCCGTTTTTTAAGTCTTAATCGCGAAGGGAAGAATACATTCACAGAGGTGAGATAAAATAGGCAGACTGGCAAAAATAGCGGATATACATGCAAAGAAAATTAAAATTGGGGCTTACTCATTTTTTTTCCTGCTTTTGAATATCAAAATATATTTGCTACTTTCTAAAAGTCCTAAATATTTGAAGCATACATTATAATTATTGAAAATACACTTTGAGAATATAAGACAATAATAACAATTAAAAGGACGCGCATTTATTAACAAAATAAACTATTTACTTCGACTCTGAGTCTTTTATAAACGAACAATAACAGACTTGCAGTCTTTAAGATTTAAAAGAATATAGATTTAGAAGCATTTGAAAAAAAAAACTTATATCAGACTCAAATTTACTTGTTACCACAAGCTTTTTAATACGTCAGACCCAGATTAAATATATATTGGTCTCTACTATTCACAATTGGATTATCAAGTTTTTTGAGTATGTCACAGTTGTCTATGTGATATATTTCTTCTTTTTCTTAAAATATAAACTTATTATCTCCAGATACTAGTTTCATATATATTATTGTGCAATAGTCATCAAATACTTCTTTTACTAGTGCAACCAAATTTTTGACTGATTTTTTCCACTTCACTTGCACTAGAACGAAATCGTTTACGTGAACTTTAAACGGTCCATTTTCATTGCTAGTTTCTACTTCGGCATTTTCTTTATCTGACACATCTACAACACTGCTGGAGCTGCTGCTTGAGTAGACATCAGAGTAGAGACTTATCTTTGTGGGTGTACCTTTTATTTCACAAACACTAAAATTTCTAAGTCTATAATTGGAACACGTAGTAGAGCAAATTAAACATGAAAGCTGGCTCGCCTCAATAAATAAATTAGTTCTTCCCCAAATATATTCATGGGTTTTCATTAATCCCTTAAAATTTTGTAACACTTTTGGTAAATAGGATTCTATTGTGCCTAAGTTATCAAGTTTTAATCCTAAAATGCATTTTCCCCATTGCATTTTTGCGATAACATGATCAGAAAAGTTTCAAAATCAGGGATGTCTACTCCATTCGCAACTAGAGTATCTGCTGTCCTCTTTAGACAGCCTCCTATTCTACCAGGAGCTCCTTTACCATGTCCATTTTCACTAAAATGCCATCTAATTATTTTAAAGAAGCCGCTAAGAGCCATATCATTTTCCTATTGCGACACTGCGTACATGGTCCATTGTTTAGAAAATGAATATAATTTATTGTCTGAATTTTTGTTTTTAAATAGCTGATAACTGGTTTTAAATGTTCCATAATTGCGACGAGATCGTGTCATAAATTGGAGGATATAGTTCAAAAGCAAGTGTTGGCGAATTGCCTTTCTTCATTTAAATTAGAAGTGACAATTGTATGCAGAGATAATTGAGGCTTTGACCCTCCGAAGTTAGCTGATTGAACCTCTGCTCCGTACTTACAGTTCTAGTTTTCGGAGAAATCTATATGCAATAAAACTTCATCCGGTCTAAGGTTATTTTTATCAATTGAATAGTTCGTTGTTGATGAATAATATTTCGAACGTGTAAAGAAATGGATTTAGTACGCCGTAAAATATATTTGACAACCCTAGCTTTCTAGTCTTTATTTTTCCGTTTACAGTTCTACTGCATATCTTTGGCTGCCCTTTTATTACTAACTCAGCCCGTTTAGTCACCCATTTTTCATACAATATTATGTCACCTGCTTCTGAATCGTCAATCCGTATGTCAATTGTTAAGTACTTACATTTGTTACAGGACCGCTCCAGGCATTGATAGTAATTTCGGGGCAACATATACTTTTGTAAATTTCTTGAGGCGTACTTTCTCTAATCATTTCAAGAAGTTTCATTTTCAAGTTTCAAGTTCGTATGCAAGACACATGAACATATATCACGTTTGTTTACACATGGTTATAAAACCCAAAAAGGTCGACAACTGCAGAATGTCGCGTAGCTTATATTGATTTAGTGTTTGTTTAAAAAAATCTTATAAAATTTTTTCAGGGTTTCGGTTAACCATCTTTTCTCTATCTTAACCTTATTTCGTCTAACAAAATCAAGTTTTCCTGGACAAAGTTGGCTGCATTCATCTGTTTCAAGGAACGACTGAACAAGACTTTTTGTTTTCTTAAAAGTCTCGTTTCTCCTTCATTGGAGACAAGCCAGTCCGACAAAACATGATATTTCGTTCTTCAGCTGAGTCTTCTTTCTTAGGTTTGATACTCGTTGACCGAAGACATTTTCCCAGAATAAACGTTCTTCCTTAGTACTATTATTTTGTTGGTAGTTTTCTGATAATTGCTTTTTCATAACCTCGCCAAATATCAGTTGTCTGTTTAACTTCTGGGGTTACTTTTTGATTCTCTAGTAAGTTATCAACATTTTTTAGAGGACTACACTTTATAGATTTACATTTAGATGCAAGTCTCTTAAATTTTTGTTTATATTTAGTTTTTTATTCTCTTCAGTCTTGAGTTTCTTTTTTAAGCTTTAAATTTCTGTCCGCAATCTTTGTAAATTTGTTTTTCTTCGCAACCGTCCCGAACCCTACCGTCCCCTAACCCTATTTGATTGTTAAGCCCTGCAGGGCTTGACGGCAGAGTTTCTTCGTCAAGTCTTTTTAACATTAATTTTTCATTCTTCTTTCGATCGTAATTTAGCTTGCTGCTTACGCTCCATTTTTTGCGTTGCTGTATTTTATTCCTTTTGAATAATTCTGCTATGCCCTTCACTTTCCCTTGTTCTTTACGTCTTTTCCATCGTTCTCTTTCCTTCTTCGTATTTTTCTGGATTATTTTTTCTTGCTTCGCAAAGTCTTCTCATCGCGAGTCTCTGGCGCTCTTTTTGCTTTTCGTCATTTTTTTTGCTGGCATATTTCTTGTTTCTAAACAAAAACTGTTTTAAATTTTATGAAAACCAGAATCAATTCAATAATGGAAACAGCTCTAAACAGTTCGATATTATTAACTAATTTTAAATTTTATTCAACTAAATCAATGCTGTGCTTTCTTATCCAACTTAGATTATTACGTGAATTGATAATTAATTTCAACGCCATGAAGAAAACCTCTACACCGTGAAGTGGTACCTTCCCGGTGTTGAGATTCATGGAGTGTAGGTTTTGCAGTTTATTAGCCATATTAAAAAAAAAAAATACCAAATCGTTTTTATTCCATAACTACCTTGAATTATAAAATATGTTATATCGTAAGTCTACAATCCCCTAGCTCTAATACTTACCCCAATATTGTTATTCATGAAGTTGAGACAGATGGATTTCCAAACAGGGAACAAAACACACATCCGCTCTTTATAGCTTCCCAACTCGAACTGGATCATACATATGTCCCATTCCAGACACAAAAATTCAAGAGAATTCTATTGGACCAACCAAGATCGAACTACCACGTGATTTACAAGCAGTTTTATAAATTACGAAAATAATCACGGAGTTGAGACAAAATGAGGGTACATGTGAAAATATGCTAATTGAAAGATAATAAAAATATTTTAAAACATTTGTAAGACTTCGGTTTTCCCAATATTTAATAATTAGGTATATTTTACTTGTAATCATAAATTCTTATAATTTATGATATTTGTTTTGGCTCGTTATTTATCTATTTTACTTTTATTTTATGTGATCGTATACTTCTTTACGTTATGTTTGATATTAAATCATTATCGTGACAACTCCAACTTCTTTTAGAGGTAATGCGTGTGTTAGTAACAATAATATTAATAAAATAAAGACACATATTTATGGATTAAGTGTAATTACAGGATTTTACAACAACAATTATACATAAATTTTGAATTTAATGACTTTCTTTATTGACTCAAAAAGAATTAGTTAGTTTTGGATAAACGATGTACTTAACGTCAATGACTTCACACATTGCTCAATTCTACGTCCCCGCAAAACTGCTCAATGCATGTCACCACTTCATGTAATATGTTACTGTTTGTGCCTTCCAATGTCACATTCCATTTTATTCGTACATCTTGGAAATCTCTAGTAACGTCAATTACTTCACACACTGATCAATTCTACGTGCCCGCAAAACTGCTCAATGCAGGTCACCACTTCATGAAATATGTCACTGTTTGTGCCTTCCAATGTCACATTCCATTTATTACTTCAGAATTCACTAACTAGGTTTTGATAGATACAAGTTTTTTAAATATATCCTGTAAATTGTTCGTATGGCTGTTATTAATGAATTTGCAATATGATTATTTATAACTCGTTTATACTCATTACACAAAACAACCAATAAATTGCCACAGTATTGCCCAGTTATTATGTAAATTATACCTTAAAATTTTATACTTATCCCTGGAGAACATTATCGTTTTTATATTTCAGCTTTAAATTTAGAATAAGATTTATTAAACAAGCAATATCGATAATTTTATTGGTTTCATTTCATTAACCTTCAGTTTTATTTCTGTAATGTCTCTCAATTAATCTTAATCTTCATTTGATTCAAATTCATGTTATTAATTACTCATAATTAAATAATGTTTTGGCAGTTCAGCGAAGAGATATTAATTAGGTTATATTTTAATAATTTATACTTATTCCCTGAAGAGTATTATCCTCTCTATACTTAATTTTAAATTTATAATGACAGTATTTTATTAAAGAGGAAATTCAAATGATATTTCGCATTTCATTTTAATTGATATTTTTATGACTTCTGTTAGCATGTGAAGGGAATTGTTAATCATGTCTACTAAGGAAAACACAATTGGAGATGGTAGCATTCTCCTGTCTGAACGAGAAGGAAACGGGAAAGAGTACTTTATTAACGTCCACGCCACCGCTTATATGGCGTAAACCATAAATTAATAAAGGTCTCTAAGAACTGCATATACTGTTACGGCCACGCTTTTAGCTTTGAAGCCAACAATATATTGAGAAGGAACATGATTTTGTAATGCAAATTATAAATAATCTACGGTGTATTTATTTTTGGTAAATTTTGAATGGATTCTTTAATCATGTCTACTAAGGTAAACACAATTGGAGATGGTAGCATTCTCCTGTGTGAACGAGAATGAAACCTGAAAGATTACCTTATCAACCTCCACGGCACCGCTAATAAAGCGTATAGCAGAAATTAATAAAGCTCCCTAAGTACTGCATATACTGTTATGGCCACGCTTTTAGCTTTGATGCCAACAATATATTGAGAAGGAACATGATTTTGGTAACGCAAATTATAAATTATTTACGGGGTATTTGTTTTTGGTAACTTAGGGAAGAATGCACTGATTATTACTACTCAATTTCGGAATAATTAATATTATTTTGAAAACGGTAAGTTTTAAACAAATCGGATAATACTCTTTATAATGGTATTCGCGTATACTATTGACGAAGATAATAACGGCCTGTTGCCTCGTGAATCTGGAACCAACTAAACTTTTCGCATGTAAAACGATGCTATTTATATTAAAATTTTGTCCACTCTGCTACTCTACGGGATTCCCCTTAATATTAATTCTCATTCCGGTGATCTCACATGTGCCCTATAGCAAGGTTACTAATGCAAAATTATCAAACTGTTATGATTAGTCATCAGCCTGCTCCGGCCTCTACTGTGATTATTTATATAATTGCGTCACCGCGCATCGACCCCGTTTTATATTACTGATTATAAAAGTTCTCATAAATTCCTTTGTAATCTCTTCAAATTGAATTGACATTTAATCAGATTACTTATTAAATCTCTAAAATGATTATCCCTTCCTATTCTAACACAATTCTTGGTTTTTACGTGTGTTTCAATGTTTATACCTGAGTATGAAATTATTTCAAATTTATTACTAACCGTACCAATTAATGTCAGTAATTTTTTCTGGTTTTATGTTAAATTAATTAAATTGAAACTATGTGTGGATACTACTTGGTGAAACATTATGATTAGGTTAAATCAAACACTTGGTTAAAGTTTCACTGTATTGGAAGAATAAACCTCTACAATTGTTTCGGCGTCCCGACCATTATCAAGAGTATCTCAGTATCTCTGTACTCTTGATAATGGCCGGGAGGCCGAAACAATTGTAGAGGTTTATTCTTCCAATACAGTGAAACTTTAACCAAGTGTTTGATTTAACCTTAAATTAATTCATACAAAATATGGATTTTCCGATCCCTTACACATTACTGGAAACTTATTTATAATTCATTGCCGATAGTGTGTTTAAGGACAAAAGGCATAAGATGCTTACATTTACGTCAAAATTTAAACATTTCATAATAAAAAAGGCTAAACATTACGCAGAAAAAACTATAGTAGTGAAAAGTAAACGCTATTCCAAATGAGTTAAGCTATTTTACAAGATAATTGTTATACTTGGAAAATGGTATCACGTTAGGTACACAAAAACTAGCGTTTGGTGAGAATCACCTATATAATCCTAGTCTACAATCACATTCAATGAATTCATGTATTCATATAAAAATTACACTATATTTAAAATTTCACCTAGTAAACTATTTCATGCAAAAAACTAATATATGGGATTCTTAGGTAGCTGTTTTGTTATTGAAGCTTGAAGAAACTGTTATAGGTATAAGTTGCTTATTCCGTCTACTAAATTGGCAACACTGGTACTCAATGTCTTATTCTTAACAAATGTTCGCACGCGCAAATTTGCTCTAATCAGCACGCAGCTTAATAGGGTTTAATTGTCTCTGTGGTCCTCCACTTGCACTTAACAGTTTCACAGGTGGGAAAAAAATGTTTCCTCGAACCGGCCCTGGCTGTGTGGAAAGAAACGCGCAGGTTGAGGCGAGTCTGGCGTTGTTGTTGGCTCGGTGAGAGGTGGACAAGGGCAGGTAGCCGGAATGCGGCGAGATTGGAACGACCGGCGGTGGCGCCGGCGAGTCTGGCGCACACCTGCAAGCTTGGCCACCGTGTGAACCGCTGGCCTGCGGCTACATCTCACCCACTCACGGCTGGACCATCTACTATCATGATTTATAACCTGGCGTAGATCAATAACGCCACGTTCCGCGCTGAACGCGCTTTGTGCAGATCTCGTTCCACGAACAGCGACTCCCGCGGCCGTCGCGGCCTTAACACGCGAGCGTTTCAATTCGCCGCAATGAACGGGGCAATTATTGCCGAGATCACAGGATCACCGGACGCCCACCTTCGCCGATTCTGAAAAGCGAACAATGTATTGTCCCGCGCACTTGCCAGTAAAAAAGCAGATCACAAAACAAGCACCAACATTTACCGAGTTCAGACAACGGCCATAACTCGTCGGATAAATTTAGATACCGATACTGATTACGGCTATAAATAATTTTCTGGGCGCCCTTTTTTCTCCAAATGCTCCTTCGAGGTGAGGCTTTCTTCTTGTTTGACGTTTATTGGGCAACATTTGGACCGTATTAATTAATGTGTTCTTTGGTGGCTTTCAAACAATTCCCTCGCGACATATTGCACGCCGCGAACAAATATAAATAACAGCGGAGCGACAGAAAACAAGGTTTCGAGTCACACAAAAAACGGTACACATTTTTTTTACGTAGCCTTACTTAAACCAACGCTGTCTACAAAAATGCTTTTAAATTAGAAACTGACGTTTTGTTTACGTTTCCAGACCAGCAACAAAGTACATACAGAGGTGCTCGGATTTCAATGCAAACACTATAACGTAATAGATTCACATTAAAATTAAAGATGCGAAATTATATTATATTTATAGCATGTATTTAGAGTCGTAGAGTGGAGTCAATCTGGACAAAGTTACGTAATTTTTAGTAACAGCAACGAGACCCAGTGGAACGTGTTTGTTATAGCAACAGTTAGAAAACCCTGACTTTTCGGACAAAAATATTCTGTAAGACCCCTTTTTTGGCCAAAAATGTTTTAATTTTTTTCGACCACTAAAGTCAGTAGCTAAGGTACAAAAATGGAACCCTTTTATTATCAATATTCAAAGAATCTCCAGTTTAAATTTTGCGGGCATATGTTCGCCCCCCGTACTGTAATACACGTATATACAGAGTAATACAAGTAACTTCTATATTAAACTTATTTCCGCATCTTTAATAATTATGGAAATATCGTAGTTTTTAGAAAATCGCAATTTTTAGTTTTTCTAGAATAATTTCTAAACTGCTCGGACTTTTGAAAAGTTTTCAACATAATCTGAACCAGTATACAAAACTGCATGACATATTTAACCAGATCTCTGGCTTTCACAATAACGAAGATACTCATGCAATCCTACTCTATTTAGGACACCCTGTATACTATATATACATTTTTCGCAAAAAAATCAATCGCCGCTATTTTGGCCAAATCTCAATCGAATTGGACATAATTTTGGGTGTAGATAGCCTATATTACCCAAAAAACCTAAATAAATTTCATTTAAAAATATTTTTTGCAAAAACTTCCAATTTTAGTCAAATTCACTGAAATTTTCAAACGGCGATATCTTTCAATTTTTTTTTTTTTATATTAAATATCCGACAACTTTAATTTAAAAATATAATTTAAGAATATTTTCACAAAATCCATATTTTCGATATAATAATCATTTATTGAACGATATGTATTTATGCACTTGGAGGTTTTTCTGCTTTTACGGGAAATACACGCAGAAAATAATAAATTCTGCTTGCTTTTTTGTCGGGAATCAAATTACCAACTACTATCATTATTTTTTTCTCGTAAAATCGATCTTATTCGAGATATTGGCAAACGGCCAAATGCCGTAAATGGCATATATTGAAAAAAGCTATATTGCTGTCATAAGATGAGCGAAAGTAAATAAAAACACCTACATTTTGCTGCAAAGAAAATATAGATACGACTATTTCGACAATAGCTATACCAGTTTGAAAATTTATGTCAATTTGGCTAAAATTGCATTTTTTTGCATAAATATTAGATATTTTTAGCTAAACGTTTTTAATAATATGGGCTACCTACACCCAAAATTATGTCCAATTCGATTGATATTTGGTCGAAATAGCGGCAATTGTTTTTTTTTTCGAAAATTACGTATGTTACAGAAGGGGGGTGAACATAACCCCGCTAAATTTCAACTGCAGATTCTTTGAATATTGACAATAAAAGGGTATAATTTTTGTACCTTAGCTACTGATTTAAGTGGTCGAAAATAATTAAAACACAAAAACAACCTTCAAAAAGGATTAGGGTCAGTTTTTGGCCATAAAAAGGGGTTTCAGGAATTTTATTTTTCCAAAATCTCAGGATTTTCTTACTTTTGCTATAACATATACGTTCTACCGGGCTCGTTTACCTAAATTTGCCAGCCTCGCCTAAATTTTTCCCAAATTGACTAGACTTGTGGGTAACCAAAGTTAGGGGCAATCTGGTATTTTAAGAAATATTTGTTTAATATTTTTTATTAAGACTGCAAAGGCAAGACTTCGTCCGATCCATTTTTTTCGTTTCGGTTTTCGTTCCCTTTCAGAGAAGAATATATCAGTTGGATTCGTAACCGGTTCGTAAATTTCATGAATTTCCGCAGTTTACATAATTTTCCCCAATTGGCACTATAAAAATTTTTCTCCAAGCAGTTTTCAAATCTAGATTTATTCACAAATATTTGTGCAATTTTCCAAAAGATGTGGTATTGTTTAAAATATGATTTCAATACTTTGCATGGAGAAATCAAAACAAAGAAAATCGATTTGTCTGTCTTTCTGTTGGTCTTGATGTTTAAATTTTGCAGAATTGCATGCAAATTTAAAAGATTTATTTACATTTGGTTAAATCTGTTGGGAAATTTAATAAAATATGTAGCAACTACTAAATTGTATGAATTTAATAGATTATCTGCAAATTTCGTAGAATTATTTAGCAAAATTGATAAAAATAATATAAATTACTAATAAATTCAACAAAAGATTAACAAATTTGGTAGAACTAAATGTGTAAATTTGTAGAAGAATTGAAACATTTCAGTAGTGTTATGGCAAAACATGCTATCTACATTTATTTTCAAAATGCACGTTTTGGCATTAAATTGGCCACAACTAAATGATACTTTAAGTTGATATTATTATATAAAGTATCTGTATTGTACCTTCGTATTATAAATAACTATGGCAATGATACATGCTAATCTACATTCACATTTATAAATACTAAACTGTGTTTGCTTCTCCTGGAAAATAACAAATAACACTACTGATTCGGTAAAATTATATAAAATGTTTTTTTTTTAGATTTATTGAATTGGGTGAAAATAATAGAATTATGTGCAAATTAGAAATAACATCTAATTTGGTAGAATTCCTATAAATTTAATAGAAATGTTATAAGATTGTGAACTATCGTCGCTACCATCACCCCTGTTGCGGATACAACGATTACCAAATCAATATTGCAATGCCATTTAGTCATATCATACTATATTTAGTGATAGCTGTAGTATAAGTAAATTAAAAAGTTTTGGAATTTGAGAATAGGTTGATAGAAATCTGATGCTATAGGATTGTTGCTACACTTTTATCAATCAACTTGATGTTTCCTATTTGTCATATATGTGCGTAACATTCATTCTTTTTATTATATAATTGGTATAAATTGTATTTTATTTTAATGGTATTATGGTATTTATTATATGTATTTACTGTCTGTACACATCGGCCTTGACCCGTTAATTCAATTAAAAAACAATTGCTTGCAAATACATTATTTGTGAATATGCGGAAAACTTGGTACAAGCATGTTCAATTCTATGTAAATTTAGTAGAATTACAATCGGTTTTTTTTTTTTATAAATATGTGCAACGTTCGAATTTATAATTTATTAGCAACCCCTTATCGAATATCATTTGATTTGGTCTGACCATTCAGTAAAATTGTGGGAATATTTATAATATAATAGCTGTTGTACTTTTCTTTGTTTTATATTTTTTATTTCTCTGTTTCTGTTTTTGTTTTAATGGGCATGGTCCCGTAAATAAATAAATAAATAAATATCTGCAATTTTATAAGAATATCTAGAAGTTTACTAAAGTCATCTGCAAATGTTGTAGAATTATCATAAAATTTTGTAGAATTGCATGCAAATTTTAGGAGAATTATTTAGATTTGTAGAATTTATTAAATATTTGATAAAATAATATGTAGCTGCAATAAAATTGTATGAATTTAATCGATAATCTGTAAATTTCTTAGAACTATTTATAACCATAGTACAATTGCTTAGAAAATTAAAAACTACCAATAAATTCATTAGAATATCGTCATGTTATGTAGAATTAAATGTGTAAATTTGTATAAGAATTGACAGACTTAATAGAATTATGTGCAAATTTGGAATAAAATTTTAATTTTTGAGAACACTTATTAAATCAAGTAGAATTTTCTATCAGAGATTGTGTGCAATTTTAGTATCATCATTTACATTTTCTAGAATCTGTTGAACATTTGGTAGAAGTATTCTAAATTTGAAAAAGGATTATAACATTTCGTAGAATTATATGTTTTTTTTAGATTTATTGAATTGTGTGAAAAATGATAGAATTACGTGCAAATTTGGAATAAAATTTAATTTGGTAGTATACCTATTAATTTAGTAGCAATTTCACAAGATTGTGAACAATTGCTTGCAAATACATTATTTGTCAATATGCGGAAAACTTGATACATGCATGTCCATTTCTATGTAAATTTAGTAGAATAACATACATTCAATCGATTTTTTTTAAATTATTATGTGCAACCATGGTTATTTATAATTTATTGTCAATCGTGTATCGAATATAATTAGATTTGGTCTGCCGATTCAGTAAAATGCACACTATTTTGTATTTTTTCTGTGAAATTATAAGAATATCTACAAATTGAATAGAATCATCTGAAAATTTAGTCGACTTATCATAAAACTTTACAGAATTGAATTCAAAGTTAGGAGGATCATCATTAAATTTTCTAGAATTGCATACAAATTTAAGAGAAATATTTACAATTTGTACAATTGTCGGAAATTGAATCGATTAATGTGTAGATACAGTAAAATTGTGTGAATGTAATAGAATATCTGTACATTATTAGTACAGATTAGTAGAATTATTTATAATGGTAATACAGTTGTCCAGATATTTAAAAAAAATGTGTGTGATTATAAGAATTATAAGTAAATTTAGCAGAATATCACCGAATTTTATAATTATTAAAATTCTGTGCACGTGCCATTAAATCAAATTCTTTAGGCAGAAACAATTGAATATTTGACAGAAATAAAAGAACAGAAAAAAAATGGCAGATGCCCTACATTTTTTTATTTCCTGATATTTTGTAGAATAGGAAGGAAATTTAATAGAATTTTATTAACGTAATAGAATATCAGTACATTTCGTAGAATTTTTTATAACGATATACAATTGTCCACATAATGTTTTGGAAAATGTGTGAGTTTGTAAGAATTATTTGATAATTCAGTAGTAAAAGAATCGGTTGGAGCTTGTGAAATATTAATAGATAAGTACAAATAATACATAAGAATTTGTACATAAGTACAAATGTCTGCTGAAGATGACCACGTAGTGGTTGAAATGTACATGTAGAGAAATAAATGTCGTTGTGAAAAAGGATAATTTGTTATTTTTCTGTAAGTAATTCAGTAGTGTTATGGAAAAACATGTTATCTGCCATTTTAAAAGTATGCCATTTAAAGTATACTTTATTTGTGGCCATTTAATGCCAAAACCTGCATTTTGAAAAAAAGGCAGACAGCATGTTTTGCCACAACACTAATAAATTGTTAGAATTCGTTCTTTCTAGAGTGTCAACTTCATAAACTGTATTGTTTATACTATTGTATCGTGCAAGTGTCTAAAAATCTAATGCTTTATGCAAAAACAATTGAATATTTACAATAAATAATAGAACGTTTGTGGCGATAGGAAGTTAGTCAGAAATAATACATTTTTTTGGCAGATGCTGTGGAATTTTGGATATAAACTGGAACACAAGAGAAATTTTGTAGAAATAGGAAGTTTCTCAGATATGAACTAATGTGTGACAGATGCTTCGGAATTTTGACAAATAATAGAACACAAGAGAACTTTTGTAGAATTAGGAAATTTGTCATAAATAATACAATTTTTGACAGATGCTGCAGATTTTTTGACTTATACTAGAACACAGCAGAACTTTCCAAAGAGATAAAAAAGACAAGCAATAGATTTTTTACTGAGTATTATTGAATAATGTGAAAATTAGTGGTATTATTTGAATTTTGTGGAATTTGCTACAAATTTAGTAGAATAATGTGTAATCTCAACAGAATTGTGTGAATTAAGTAGAATAACCGCAATTTTAATAGCAATTTCTACAAATATAGCAGATTCAGCTCGTAAATGGCTAAAACATTCTATTAATTCGAAACAATTTATAAATTTAGCAGTAGATTTCAATTATTAGAATTATAAATAAGTTTATTGAAATCGTGGAGTTTATTAGAAATTATAGAATTTTGAATTCTTGACAGAGACTCTAAAATATTCGAAGCCATAGGATTTTTGACAAAAAACAAGAGATGAATTATTGGAACTGTAGGATGTTTTACAGTTGCAAGAACATTTTGGGCAGTAACATCAGATTTTTTCATAGAAACTTTGAAAGAAACTTTAAAATAATGTGTAGCTTCAAATAGTTGTGTGCAATATTGTTGAATCATTAATATTAAAATTATCTGGAAGTTTAGTAGAATAATGTGTAGCTTCCATCAGGGAGTTTCCGGGGGTTAAGTTTCCGGAGTTGTGAAGTCGGCAAAAATATACCGACTCTCAACGATCGGAAAATTTCCACCGCGCTGACTCAATTGAACACGTATTTTCACCACTTACGCACAAATATTTGTGCAATTTTCCAAAAGTTGTGGTACTGTTTGGAATATGAATTCAATAATGCGCTTGGAGAAATTCAAATCAAAGAAATTCAATTAATTCAAAACTGTTCGCATACACGGAGAAATTAAAATATCAAAATAAGGAACACATGGAGTTATTTTGCGAACGATTAATTTCAGAGACATTTGCTGTTTGCCATTAAAATGGAAATGAGTACCAAGATTAATTGAAAATATGTAAGCAGACTTTCATGTGGCTGTTAACCAGTACACATTATAATACATATGGCAGTAAGTGTTCATCAAAATACCAATTATATGCGCAATATATATTACTACTTATAATTTACATCCATATTACATCAACTCGGACAGTTGGCGCGGAGTGAGCTTGGGCTCGAATAACTTTTTACCATGTTTATGGCTGTATCAACGCAACAACTATTTGTAGAAGGATGTACTGCCGGAGGGCAGATCATTTTTAAACGGCCGTAACGTAGTAATGCGTGTCGTTTAATTGGCAATTACGCATTTGTAGTTTATTAGAGTGAAATCGGTACCAATGCATTGGCGGACAACTGAGCAATTACAAAAGCGATGCTCATGTTTAGAGCCGGATCTAGGCAATCTGGACGCTAGGACACAAGACAAGGCAAAAATCTAGTTAGGCAAACCTAGAAAGGCGAAAGCCGTAAAATGTATTGGCGATAATTATTCTACAAGTATAAGGACATAAATTCATTATAGCATTACTTTCATAATTCATTAACATTTTGAAAATTAATTTACCGAGTAATCACATTACCGAGTAATTAATTTTCTAATACTTCTAAAACGCTTAATAGAGAGTAATAAACGAAACAAAAAATCATACATTACTCAAATTGCAGTGGTACATTTTACTGAGTAGAAATTACATACCAAATTTCTTGAGCCCGGCGCCTCCACCATTTTTAAATAATCAAAATTAGTTTGACTTGAAATTAAGAAGATAAAAATTACTTACAAATAATTTTAGCAAATAAATTAGGTCAAAAGGATGCCTAATCAGTGTTTTACAAATTATTCTTATTTTTCTAAGAATTACATTTCACGTCGACATAACAATAAAAAATTGTTAAATCTTTCAGTGTACAGTCTTCTTGCGGCTGCTGAATTTCCTTGGTAATCGCCCAGTATCAAAAGCATATTCTTATATTCACTGTTGGTATAGTTTTCCATAGTTGTTCAAGAAAATATTTTAATTTTACAAAATAACACTCAAAATTCTTCCTTTCTTAATAGAGTGAAACTAAACCCATGTTCTTTCCAATGTTAATTCATATTATTAAACAATTATGGAGTATTTCTAAGCACACTACATTATTATTAGAATTGTATTTTTTTTTAAATTATTTTATGTGTTCTGCCTACTTTAACGTCGCATATCTCAAAAACTCTTCATTTTTCAAAATTCTAGAAGTATACCTTTTTTATGACAATAAAGTTAATTTACCGAAAAATGGTATATGATTTAAAAAAATCCTAACCTCTAAGCTTTTATGTAGCAATAACCATGGATAAACCCCTGTTTCTACGGCGCTGTATTTACTCAGATGATTGTAATCATTTGTCAATATGTGTATTGATAGGGTAACTCGTACCAAAATATCAGATTTCCAAGTCTACTCTAGTAGAAATATTAATTAAAAAAAACTGATTTACTAAGTAACACTTTAAGGTTTTGGAAACAAAAGAAACATTAGAAAAATTATATACATATTCGGTTCATTTTGGCTTTCTTAGCATTCTCCTAGATTTATGCCACGAAGTGGAACACCTTGTATAATTTCTGGTCACAACAGGATGTTATAATTGAACAATGCTCTTAAAATTTAAAGTGAAACCGTCTGCACCTGCTTCCTAGTCTTCAAACGTAAACAACCTGTAGGGATTTAAATAGTAGCACAATTGGCTTGGACCGTTGAGTGAAGAAGGAAACTCCTTCACTCAACGCTTGGACGCACGGTACAAAAGTTAAGAACCATACTGTTAACCGACTCCCCGTCCATCTGAAAACAGCCCAACAGGTAGATTATGACAGGATAATAAATAATAATTGCGTTTACTTGAAATGTGCAGTAAATACTCGAAAGTGTCTGATGGTTTTACATAATGGGCCAAGCACTTTGCATTTATTACTTTTTTATTGGTGGATATTTACGCGATTACTGGTTAAGCATAATGTTATTGATCACTGTTACATTATGCGATATTTATGTGTATAAAATTACACCAGGTAAAATTTGATTTTGAGATTAAAACTTTTTCTTACAACCCTTTTTTGCCTTTTTGACCTAAAAACCTAAAAACATATTAATTTCCGAATTTTAATTAATTATGTTATTCAAAGCAATTTTCACCTTTTTTATGAAATTAAATCTAAAAATCGTCTTAATAGTCCCGAATGACCACATAAAAAAATAATTTTGTCAGAAATTGATGTTTACGATTTATTTTGTCATTTATGTACTTTTATCAATGTTATCAATCATTGCATTGATACAACTACATATATCACAAAAATTAAAAAATCTAGTAATTAATTTCTGACAAAATTACTTTTGAGGTGTTCCCTTAGGACTATTAAGACCATTTTTAGATTTTAAAGATTTTAAATATGCGTTTGTGTTTCTCAATTTTTTTTGTAGAGTTTTAAGTCGAAAATTGCTTAAGATAATAAATTTAAATTTGAAAATTAGTCTGTTTAGAGCAAAATCTAGATTTTAGTTTTTTGAAACAAATGACTACTCATGTACTGTTACATGAGGTACTACATGTAACTTTCCTATAGAATTGTAAATCAAAAATTGCTAAAGATAATTGATTAAAAAATCGAAAATGGAAGATGTTCAGAACAAAAGATTTAGATTTGAGGTTTTTGAAACAAATTGTATACTGGTAGCCGTTACTTATTGGAACATTTTAAATAAGTAAATTAAACAAAACAACTTTGTTATTTCCTCTCACACTTTTATTTTTGAAATATATTTAGTGACTCCAGTTTGGACTAAGGTCTAGTCATTATGTCTAGTCTAGTCAAATGACTACTTATATAGTACAACGTGACTTACTACATTAACCTTTTTTGTAGAGTTCTCAGTCAAAAATTGCTCAAGATAGTTGACACAAATTTGGAAATGAACATGTATAGACTAAAATTTATATTTTAGGTTTTTGAAAGAAATGACTAAAATCTCTATTTCTACTCATATCTACTCTTGTACTTTATACCTTCATTTGTACCTATTAAACTGAAAAACAAAATTTTGATTTATTTCTCGCCCCTTGACATCTTCCCATTTAACTGGTCCATCCTGTTTTTTTTTATTCTCTTTATGAATTATTTCGAAATTATCATGAGTAGATGTTAAAAGTACATATTTCAATAAAAAGCTAATGATAAATAATTGCAAACCGAAGTTTTCTTTGAAAACGTCCAAATTTAATTACTTTCGTAATCATCCAGGTGACTAGTAGTCATCATGTGCCAATCAGACTTTTACACACTCTGCATATTAAATTTATAATTTTAACAATAATAATACAAAACCTGTTAAAATTTTAATGATTACTCCCAAGATTTCAATGATTATTTTCAAAATATCATAATTTACTCAAAATTTTGAGTAATCATTTATCACTGTAATACAGCAAAACTTAATCTTTAGAAAATAATAATTGAAATTTTGTAGTAACAATTTGTCATACTAATTGATATTTTGACTGTAATAATTGAAATATTGTCAGGAATTACTATCATTTCTGTTGAAATTTACCTAGAATAATAACATTTTGACTCTGCTCATTAAAATTTTATGAAACACTAAAATTTTTAGTCATAATTTTAACTTCTACTAATATTGACAAGATAATTAAAATTATGACAACAATCAGTGAAATATTGGCAATAAATTTATTACCACATAGCTATGTAAATATTTCAATGTTAACTGTTAATATTTTAATGATTAGTGTCAAAATAATCATGGAAATATTGACAGAATAAATAAAATTTTGACAGCATTCAGTGAAATATTGACAATAAATGTATTACCACATAATATGTTAACTTTGAAAATTTCAATGATTAGTATCATAATTTCAATGAATATTTTCAAAATTTCGTAATTTTGTCAAAATTTTGAGAGTAATATTTCAATGTTAACTGTGAAAATTTTATATTTTCAAAATTGCGTAATTTAGTCGACATTTGAGAGTAATCGTGGAAATATGGACAGAATAAACAAAAAAATTACAAAAATCATTGCAATTATAATACGAAGTATTGATCTGTACAGAATAACAATTAAAATTTAGCAGCAGCAAACAAAATATTGACAGACTTATCAATATTTTGACAGTAATCATTGAAATATTACAATGAATTACTATCATTTCTGGTGACAACCTAAATTTCAACAGAAACTTTAGCCAGAATATTGACATTTTGAAGGTACTCACTGAAATTTTGAGAATAATAAAAACATGTATAGTAGTAGTTGAAACTTTAACAG
Organism: Othius punctulatus; assembly: GCA_951805005.1. Classification (NCBI taxonomy): domain Eukaryota; kingdom Metazoa; phylum Arthropoda; class Insecta; order Coleoptera; family Staphylinidae; genus Othius; species Othius punctulatus. The sequence goes on from OX638138.1 coordinate 94,504,731, forward strand.
TAGCCCTTGAAATATTGGCAAAATAATTAAAATATTGCCAACAATCAGTGACATATTGGCAATAAATAGAATATCACATAGTTATGTATATATGTTAATGTTAAATGTTAAAATCTTACTATATTACTGTCAATATTTCAATGATTATTTTCAAAATATCGCAATGTAGTCAAAATTTTGAGAGTAATCATGGATATTTGGACAGAATAAACAAAATTTTGACATGAATCATTGCATTTATAATAGGAAATATTGATCTGTAGAGCATAACAATTGAAATTTTGCAGCAGCAAACAAACTATTGACAGACTAATCTATATTTCGACAGTAATCATTGAAATATTGTGAGGAATTACTATCATTTCTACTGACAACTTAAATTTCGATAGAAATTTGAGCCAGAATATTGATATTCTGAAGAAAATGGTGAGAATGATATATTTTTTTATAGTACTAGTTGACACTTTGAAACTAACCATTGAAATATTTGCAAAATAATTAAAATGTTGACAACAATCAGTGCAATATTGACAATAAATTTAAAATCATATTGTTATGTATATATTTAAATGTTAAATGTTAAAATCTTAATATATTACTGTCAAAATTTCAATGATTATTTTAAAAATTTCGCATGTTCATGAAAATATTGACAGAATAAATATTTTTTTACAGTAATCATTTCAATTCAGAAAAGCTTAATCTTTGGATTATAAGAATTTAAATTTAGCAGTGACAATTAGTCAGACTAATTGACATTTTTACTGTAATCATTGAAATATTGTTAGGAATTGATTACTCTCAAGATTTTAATGATTATTTTGAACATATCATAATTTAGTCGAAATTTATTAGTAATCATTGAAATATTGAGAGGAATTACTGTCATATTTATTTAAATTTAGAAATAATATTGACATTTTGACGGTACTCATTGCAATTTTGAAAATCATTAAATTTTGTATAAGATTGGAAAGTATAGTTTGACAGTTAAAACTTTTAAGGTAACCATTAAAATATTGGCAAAATAAATAAAATTTTGACAACAACCAGTGAAATATTGACAAAAAATCTAATATCACATAGTATATCACATATGTATACATTTTGTTGTTAATTGTCAATATCTCATAGTTATGTATATATTGTAATGTTAAATATTAAAATCTTAATATATTACCGTCAAAATTTCAATAAATATTTTAAAAATTTCGCAATTTAGTTAAAATGTTGGGTGTTATCATGAAAATATTAACAGAATAAATAAAATGTTGATAGTAATCATTGCAATACAGAAAAACTTCATCTTTAGAGAATAACAACTGGAATTTAGCAGCAATAATTAGTCTGATTAATTGACATTTTGACTGTAATCATTGTAATATTGTCAGGAATTGATTACTCCCAAGATTTCAATGATTACTTTCAAAATATCATAATTTAGTCGAAATTTTGAGAGTAATTTTGAGAGATAGATGTTGTCATAATAACAGTAATAATTGCAACATTAATAGAATAAATTAATCTTTAGAAAATATGTATTAAAATTTAGCAGTTCCATATCAAATATTTTCGTCATTAAAATATTGACAATTACTGTCATTTCTGTTGACACCCAGATTAATGTCATCTTGACTGTAGTGAGTGAAATTCAAGAATCAAGTTTGATTCTTGACAACTAACATCACCCCAGAGAGATGCGTTTTATAATTAATAAAACACTCGTGTTTTATGAAAGGAATTTTATATCTATAGTTTTTTTTATATTAAAGTTCTGAAAATTCAGTGAAAATTAACTTACTTTTTTACTTTACTTTACATTATCTTTTCTTGTATGCCCACGATATGAAAATTCTAAAATTATAGAGAAAATCCATTAAATTTCCACCACTGCTTCAAAAGTTCTATAAAACAGGTAAAAATTTCGTAAGTAATACGTAATTTTTCTAAAATTTCCCGTAGAATTTCCGAGGGATATAGAACAAATTTTAGTTTAAAACAAAAAATTACGTAATTTGCTTTTTAAATTATGTGCAGCCTATAAAAAAATCTTTAAATGATTTTATTTGTATGGCACTCGCACAACAGAAAATCGCCAGTGATGTAAACGTGTCTTGCAACATAATTGTCCTGCCATCTAATTTGATTCATTTTAACTGAAAATATGATCTCTTTGCTATGCACTTCTAAATCATTAGGTAAAATACACACACAGGTTACTTTGTTACTATCACTTAGATTTATTTAGTAGTGACTATAGTTTCGACTCCTTAACGGGTGATTATCGAACTTACAAAAACTTAAAATTACGACAGCAGCAATATTTATATTGCCGCAAATTTCCGACATATTTCAACTACACATTAAAATTACATTTGTGAATGGAAATACAGCAAATAATACACATCATTTAAATGCCTAAATTACACATTTAAATAAGGGCGAGTGTAACAACTCGGTTTGGTCATTAAGGAGAATAGGTAGGTATGCCCATTATTGTGTTTCGCTTTGAATATTTCCATTGATTCTAGGAGATCTACTTGAGGGCATTTTCGGCAGAATGGAGTAACCTGTGTTATTTTTTTAAACTTATTTCACAATGTATCACAAAGTAGAGCTGTCAAGCGTTACTCATCTAAATCCTTAGTTTAGAAATATGGGAGAAGAGTCTCCAGATTTTGAAATTCAGATTTGATATTACCTTTAAGCAGCTTTAATGATGGCGACGAAGACAAAAATGATTACCTAATTTTAACTCAGAATAAATTTCAATTTTTTTAATAAAAATATTTCGGCAAGAAATGATTCATTGTAACAGAGAAGTTTTGATTTTTAAGTAAATATGTTTTATTTTGAACTTGTATATATTTTTGAATATATGTAATTCTCATTTGTTTCGAAAATTAGTTCTTGATTTTCCCTTGTACTTTTTCCCGTATACTCGCGTTTCGTTCATTATTTTTGTATTGCCTTGTATCCGATATGTATGCCCGAATCATCTCAACAGTCCCTCCAATATTTTTTTATTTTTGTTTTTCAAGATTATGATGACAAGCAAGCATACTGATGAAAAGACGGGATGAAAAGCATTAAAAAAACATATAAAAAAGACTTAAAAATCACATATTTTTGAAAAACATAAATTTACATAAAAAAGCACGAGAATTTTGCAAAAACCCAAAGAAAAGTTTAAAAATGTTGTTATAAAATTTATTTTTATCTTAGATTATAAAAGTAACTACAGAATAGTATGGTAAACTTACCAAGATTATGGATGTGCCTTTTATTATTTTTTCCAAAACACAGAATACTTGAAGAAAGCATTGACTGAATAGAGCGTCGAGTTATAGATAGAACAATGAATTCAATTTAAAGCATTTAATTTTTATAAAAGTACATTTTATTTAAAATTTAAAAATATATGTTTGTGGAAAAAATACTAATATATCCTAAATATAGGTAGGTCCATACTAATTAACAAAATCACATTCTAAAATACTGGTTTCTTTGAAAAAGTCTTCTATCGCTCAAAATATATTTATAGACAGAGAAACGTCTTTCAATATCCACACTTGTTATAGGCACATATTTAAAGTAGCTAAAACATTTAAATCTGCCTTAAAATTAATATTGTAGCTGGACAACTAACATCACCCTACACAGATGATTGTTTTATAATTAATAACACACTCGTGTTTTATGTAAGGGATTATGTATCTATAGTTTAGAGCTACTTTTTTACTTTACTTTACATTACTTTTCTTGTATGCCCACGATATGATAATTTTATAAATATAGAGGAAATTCATTAAATTTCCACCGCTGCTACAAAAGTTTTATAAAACAGGTAAAAATATCATAAAAAATACGTCATTTCCCGTAGAATTTTCGAGGGAAATCGAACAAATTTTAGTTAAGTGCAAACACTTACGTAATTTTCTATTTAAATTATGTCCAGCTTATTAAAAAAAGCTTGAAATAATTTTATTTTTATACCACTCGCACAACAGAAAAACGTCAGTGAAACGTCAGTTTGTTGCAACATAATTGTCCTGCCTCCTAAATTGATTAATTTTAAAAGGGCGACTTCAAGTTTGATTACTAATCTATACAACAGATGGCTCATGAAGTACTGGAATATTAAATTAATTCTTAGTATCTGAAAACATCCGCTAGAGCAGATTTGGTTAATTCTGCATTTGCCAGGTAGGTCGCGCTGCTTTACGCAGAACGGTAACGATATACAGTCGATGTATTTCGTTAGTACTCGTTACATGGTTGCATGGTTACAGTGTTGTAGTTGTTGATACGGCCTTGTTTTTTTGTTGGCGTATCAAGTTTCCACCTGTTGTCAAACCACCCAAAAAGAGGCCAAAAATCAGTATTCATATATTATATACCTATATATATATATATACTGGGCTTTTTTTTCGTTTTTACACATATGATTGACAATGTATAACTGGTTGCCTGCATCTACCTGCAAGGAATTTCCTGTGTAATTCTAAAAAAAAAAAAATCAACTCATTAGCGGCGTCGGTGCAAGCAACCTGTCAATTTTGGCATATGTTACACAGAGAGGTTAGGTTTTTATTCAAGACAATACAAGAGAGTATTCCTAATGTATCAAGATCAGCTGATTTGTCAACAAATGATTATTTTCTTTGGGGTTACCTGAAAATGTAAATGTTTAATGACGTACAAATACATAACGTAGATGAATTGAAAGGCCGTATACGTACTGCATGTAATAGCATAAATCCACAATACATTAGGAATACTCTGCGTATCTTCAAAGACCCCGTCATGTATTGCCTTGAATAAAAACATAACCTCTCTGTGTAACATATGCCAAAATTGACAGGTTGCTTGCACCGACGCCGTTAATGAGTTGTTTTTTTTTTTTTTAGAATTACACATAGGAAATTCCTTACGGGTAGATGCAGGCAACCAGTTATACATTGTCAATCATATGTGTAAAAACGAAAAAATAACCCGGTATATATATATCAACTTTTGATATAATCGTTACATTTTTTATTTATATTTTTTATCGTTATATATATATATATATATATATATATATATATATATATATATATATATATATATATATATATATATATATATATATATATATATATATATATATATATAGTGCGTAAAGTGATACTTTTTAGAACAAGCTTCTGATATTTTAAATACATTCTAGACGCTTTGATGCTTTGATTGTATGTTTTGAAAATTTTCAATCTCCACAAAACTTTTTGGCAGTTTCTTGAACCCCATTGAAACTTATCATACACTTCCTGACAAAATTAAGGAACCACTAGTAAAATATAAAATAAATATAAAACATGATAACGAAATTTAATGAATCAAATAAAGATATAAATCCAAGTGTTTCCTCACAGTTTAGTTCACTTAAGAGCTATTAAAATTAACAAACTATACTTTTACTTACTTGTAGAAGTAGAAGAAACATAAAGCACGCTTTATTAATTAAATATGTTAAAAAGGTGAGTCAACAATTATAGCTTTTTGTTGATTTTTCGTTTCCTAGCAGATACTGTCCTGATATTGTTAATTGTTTCATGGCATACTATTTGAATAGTGCTTAATAAACGTCAATTTATGACAAGTGCAAAGTCTATTCAAAACAACTTGTAATTTGGAAAAGTTATTTCAAGTTTATTTGGTGGTCCCTTAATTTTGTCCGGAAGTGTATTTTATTGAAAATGCTGAAATTTTTGCTTATTTATTTATATGTTGTGATCATTATTTTGATAATATGATTAAGTTTTCTGGAACTATAAAATTTTCCGGTTATCCATTAAGTTTAAGATATTTACTATAATGTTCACAATTTCAAAACCTTCTCATTCTTTTGATATTTTGATTATTTTTTGAATATGTATTAAATCTATCTAAATATTCAGGTTTATTTATATTACAATACCATTACAATTACAATTTGCTAAAATTAGTTCAAATATTTTTTAATTTAATATTGCCAAATATAAAAATAAACTGTTTCGAGTTTAGTTTTTTTTAAATTTTGATAATCATTTAATAACTGTATCAGATTTTCGTGTGCGTTGTGCCCATTTTTGAAAATTTACTGAATTTCAGAAATTTTTATAGAATTTTTTAAAACATTTAAACAATTAAATTCTCGTCAATTCTTCGTAAATTGACACATTTGTTAGTTTCAATAAGCTTCTGATATTTTGAATAACATTCTGGGCGTTTTGTTGCTCTAATTGCAAGTTTTGAAAATTTTCAATCTCCACAAAACTTTTTTTCAGGTTCTTCAACCCCATTGAAACTCATCATATTTAATAATAATAATAATTATTATAATAATAATAATTTATTAGTGCTAGTACAGAAATGTTTACACAGGTCAAAAAAATACACTTAAACACATACAAACTGTAAAATATGAAATATATAATATAAAGCAAGGACTGATGCGAACAAACAGCAATATACAAATACCGAACCGTAAAAAACCAGCATACATTTGATTGAAAATTTTGAATATATATATAATATATGATATGAACATATTATATATATATATATATTATAATTATTTTTTGAATCAGTATTAAGAAATTAGGAACAACGTAATAAGAACGTAACAACATACAATGAATTAAAAAAAAAACTTTCGGCGGCTTTCATCAACTATCACCACTAATGCTTGATTACGAGTTATATATGTCATCGTGGGTAATAAAACGGCAACATCGGCGTTTTTTCAGTGAATACACACGACGTCTTTTGTGGTGAAGTGGTGAACTAATGGCAATTATATATTTGCAGCAATCTGTAAGTTTACTAGTTTGTCATCAGAAATAAGACGTCTTGAAAAAGATACTTTTTTGGGATTGATGTACAAGAAAATAATGCAGTTTTCAAGTAAGTTTCATATTCCCAGTCATTAAAAATATATTCCTTTAGTACCTAATACCATTTTTAAAACAATACTGTATGTCTACAGCAAGTATTTTATGATGATCCACATTGCCAATTTCGAAATTAAATTCATAAAGACATTTATTTCATCAAATAAATTTATGTTAAAAACTACGTAATAATAAACCATTTAATATTCCCGAAACTAAATTCTTAATATGTTACCGAATTCCATGAACATCAATCCCAAACATTTACCTGTTGGCGCCATCTATTGGTTGTTAACTATGTAGTCGCCCTTTTAACTGGAAATATGATCTCTGTGCTATGCATTTCTAAATCATTAGTGTAGAAATAAAGGAGAATAGTCTCCACATTTGGAAATTCAGATTTAATATTACCTATAAGCAACTTTAATGATGGCGCTGAAGACCAAAATGAGTACCTAATTTTAACCCAGAATAAGTTGCAATTTTTCTTATAAAAATATTTCGGCAAGAATTTATTCTTTTTAATAGAGGAGTTTTGATTTTTATGTAAATATGTTTTATTTTGAACTTGGATATATTTTTGAATATAAGTAAGTCTCATTTGTTTTGAAAATGAGTTATACTGATTAGTTTTTGGAAATAATTTTTATGGAAAAGTTTTTATTTTTAATTTAAAAAATGTTTAATCTGTTTTGTTTTTCGCGAGAATTATTCCGAGTTTGTAATATTTTGTAAGAAACAAAATTTCATATCACTTTTTTTTAATTTCATTAATTTCTTTTGTAATATTTCTGGTTTTATATTTTTCTTTTCATTTCTTTATCTCCCGTGGTACCGATTTTTTTTTCCATGTTGTCCACCTTCGCTCTGCTTCTCTCATTCATTTTTTCTTGATTTTCTCTTGTACTTTTTCCCGGCTTATCGACATGGCTTAACCACAGATTACTTTGATCAAAAGAAGACGATTTAACAAAACTTATCTATATACATATGCGTTTGGTTTAGCCAGTATTCAGCTTCAAAGTTAATTTTAAAAAAACAAAATTTGTTTATAAAAAGAAAACGTTTACATTGATTTGGGTGTTGTTTGGTATGACACTTTATACGGGTATAACTCATATTTAGACATAATATTGTTATTATCAGTAGACCGGCTGTGTATAAAACAAGTGAGGCCCAACATTAATACATTCATGTTTTTTAATGACTAAAGCAAATAAATTTAAAAAAAAAATCAAATCGGACGCAGGCATTCATTATTAAGTTTTTTTGTATCTTTATAGTTTTTTTTAGTATCTTTAGTATAGTATCTTTATATTTGATATATGTTACAGTTTCGACAAAAAAAAATAAAATATATGCATGACAGTGCTACACTCGTTTGGAAAGAAATCATCAGTGAACAGAATTTTCTGGTTAAAAAGTATATGTTCAGCTCTTTTTTCCTGAATAAATCTCTTGCACTATTTGGATACGGTATGGATGAAGCAATTGCTATAATTTCCAAATTTTCTTCCTCGTTATTAGGGTTCAAAAAATCCTAAAACCAGCAACATATCTGTTTTATCGGGGTAAATGTACTTTATATTCATTATTGTGGATAAACCATCATCAACCCGGCAACTAGATTACATTTGTTTCCAAACGAGTGTAGGGCAGTCTCATATTTTATTTTTATGTGCCGAAACTGTAACAGATATCAAAAACTATAAAGATAAAACTTAATAATGAATGCCTGCGTCCGATTTGATTTTTTTAAAGTTATTTGCTTTGTCATTAAAAAATATGAATATATTAATATTGGGCCACCCTTGTTTCATACATAACCGGTCTACTGATAATGACAATATTATATCAAAATATCAGTAATTCCCGTATAGAGTGTCATACCAAACAACATCCAAATCAATGTAAACGTTCTCTTGTTATAAGCATTTTTTTTTAAATTAAACTTTGAAGCCGAATACTGGCTAAACTAAACGCATTTGTATATTGATAAGTTCTGTTAAATCGTCTTTTTTGATTCCAGTAATCTGTGGTTAAGCCATGTCCACGTAATTGAGAGACACCCTGTATATACAAAACTTTATTATTAATTAGAACAAACATAAATAGTTATCATAGAAATTGCAATATACATAATTACCAAACAAAAAACTGTTATAATTTATCAAATGAAAAGCACTACTCGACAAAATATGAGAGATCTCCAAGCTATTCTGGCCAAAAACTTTATAATAAGTTACCAGCTTTGCCATCTGCCAGATTCAAGATGGAACTAAGGAAGTTGCTTCTGGAGATATATTTATGATGTCAAGGACTATATGAAAGACTCATATTAAATGTCCATCGGTGTTGAAATATGTGTGGTATGTTAACCTTATTTTCATTATTGACCAAATCAGCTGTGATTTTAAATAATATGTTTATGAATTATGTACCTATGTAACGCTGTAATATTCATTGTAACGGATCCAACTACAATAAAGAGATTATTATTATTATATTATACTCGCGTTTCGTTTATTCTTCTTGTATTGCCTTGTATCTGACATACATGCCCGAACCATCTCAACAGTCGCTCCGTTATTTTTCATTTATGATTTTCAAGATTATGATGACAAGCAAGCATACTGATGATGCATATAAATTTCATTATGCACATGAACGCTCGATCTGCATATTATAAATTTTTCGGACTTTAACATTCCGCAAAAATTGAATCGCTGCACTAGTTACATGTAATAAATAACATCCTGCATCCTGTGTTCTAGAATCCGTACAAATGGAAACTTTCAAACGAAAATCTACTGGTTTAGCCGAAATGTTCGATTCTTATCGGTTATCGGCTTTTAGAACGACAATTTAGCGTCAATTATCTTATCAGTAACATTTCCAGGTACGTATTTTTACAAGCCAATTCTCTTGTTAAGTCGTCAACAGATTTTCCAATAGGTCACATCCTGTGTTTTATAATGTTCCCGGAGAAGAACCGGCTTACACGAAGAGATGCGTCTGCGATTGGGAACGGTCAGAGCGGCCATAAAGACACCTGCATTCGTGGCTTTAAAGTTATCTCGCCGTCTCGCAGACGGGGCGCATTGTGCGGCTCCCCAGGGGGTGGCGCCTTACCCAAACAGTCATAATACGACTTACAGGTGTATGGACCATTAGTGTCCCCCGCCCGGATTGGGACGTGTTACTTTCCATGCCCAATTAGTCAGTCCCGAGGAATTTTCGTAATCCTGCTCAATGCGGCGGCTCGATGCTCACCCAATTCTTAAAAATTTCCCAACAGAATGAATACGGGACTGCGTTTGCGTCAGGTGCGCTCGTCGTTTTAAGCGGCCGGATTCCTTGAAAGATAGCACGCAGGCGATGTCGTTAGTGGACATTTAAAGCCACCCAATCCGTGATACAAATTCCTTTTAGGGATAATGAACAGGTTATCTTTGTGTAAAATGCGAATGGCGGCATAAATAATATGTAATAAATATTTAAAACCGGCAGGCACAGCAAATTGAGTATACGTAATTTTCTAGATAAAATGCATCACCAACAGTTCATGCCTGCTGTCGTTTATTAAATTTTCTAGGAGTGGATCTACATATTTGCTTGCACACATATGGCCATGTTGGTGCGTTTTAGCGGCCAACTGTCACCTCTACATGCACCTCCTTTGTTTTATCCATTAGTATATACCACTTGCACCATCTGGCTTAACATTCGCTGCCATAAACTAATAGCACATTTGGCAATTGGTAACAAACATTTTTTTTGTTGTTATTACAATGTGCGCTCTAATTAAATGAATCTGCGCGAACCTGCAGTATCACACAAGTCAATATGCAAACGCAATCAACGCTAACAAATCCCTGTAATGCGCGATTATATACACCATCAGTCGCATTGTGCAAATAAAATAATACAGGTGTAATAAACTAAATAATATTTACTTATAAATAAGGCACATGTTAACTTTGTTAATACCACTTAGTGTTTTAATCGATTTTTTTAATATCAAGCATTGACTGCATCAAACAGACGAAACTAAGTCACAAATGAAAAATTATACTAAAAACTATCGTAACAAAGTGTGTTTTATTTATAATATAGTTTCACAAATCAACCATCATTCAAAATAAATACTTAAAAAATCTATAAAATTTGCGAGTACCTACTATTGCCAGACGTTTCAGAAATCTGTGCCGTATTCAAGTAAAATTATCTAAGTTACACTTTACCTACCAACCGTGAAGGAGACTGCACTTAAAGAAGAAGTTACACTTTTAAATCTTCTAGAAATCTGTGCACCGATTTAAATTTTAGTTTAGGAGAGATCGTGTCTGAAAAATATGAAACATTGCTTTGCAACGATACGAAGTTATATAAAAGTTGCACGTAATACTTCTAAAAGTTTAATAAAGCTGTTCAGAAAATCCAATTTTTATAAGTGTTGTGATAAAGATAAAATTCCAAAAAAAATTACAAAATTATATGAAACATCCAAGTACGAGTACTATTCCCAAAGATCTTGGATATTTTAGACAAAATATACCTATATAAGTATGTATATATATATATATATATATATATATATATATATATATATATATATAGGGTGGCCCACATATTCTCGCTCGGACCATTGCTGCTAGAATAATGAAAATTAAGGAAAAAGTCTGATTGGAACTTATTGGACACTTGATGTGCTACTTTTTTAAATTATTTTCTAGTGTACAAAGTGTACCATAATTCCGGGACACAACATTTGATCTCATTTTTAAATGGAGCACCCTGTATATTCTTGCACCTGGACTTGACCTGGAAAAAAATTCAACAAAACCGTATTCTAAGAGATAAATGAAAGAATCTAGGTGTGCAAGTACCCAAGCAATGTACCGAAACATACACAATATTTGGAGTCACGTTGAATACCAATGCCATTTTCAAATGGCATTTAAAAAAATGTTTGTTTTTGTTATACCAAAAGATTGAGACACCCTGTATGTTTGAAAATAATGTTACGGCATAAAGATTTTAAACCAATAACTTTTTGTACGAAACATTTTTCTTTGTTTAGGTGCTAGGAAAGCACGGTTACCAAAGAGTGTTTTTGTTTCAAAATAGTTATTTACCATAAAAAGAAGACTTTAACTAGTACTCTCAAAAATATTCGCGATTTGGGAAATAACGGACACCCAAATATATAGGGTGTCCTAAATATAATGGGATTGCATGAGTATCTTTCTTATTCTTAAAGCTAGAGATATGGTCAAATGGACAATATTGTGCAGTTTTATATGCTGGTTCAGATTGTGATGAAACATTTTCAAAAGTCGGAACAGTTTAGAAAACATTCTAAAAAAAACTAAAAATCGCGATTTTCTAAAAACGCCGATATATTCAGAATTATTAAAGATGCGGAAAAAAGTTTAAAATTAAAGTTACTTGGTTCGATCGCCCAAACTTGAGAATCTAGTCAAAACAAAAGTCAAGATGGCGGTTTCTGAGATATTAATACCAACTTTCTTATTTTAAATAGCCGCCATATTTGATTTTTATACATTTAAATGGACTTTCTTTTCCTTTTTTCAACGATGTTTAACAATTTATGTCAAAATGAAAAATATGGGAAATATTAATTGTTCCAATTTTTATTTTTAGTTATTTAATTATTTTTAAAACAAATGTAAAAAAAATTTAAAAAACGAATACAACTAAGTAGTAAAATAACAATAAATTATAAAAAAATGCTCACAATTCTGACAGTTATTGGCCAAAACCAATTAACAACGTTAAATGTTTGCTAATCCGAACATTTCAACTCGGCAAATAGAAAATCAAGTTATCGTATCTATATTTAGAGGATCAACAATTTTAGAAAAGCACAAGTTTTACCCTTATAAATAGCATATTTCTCATACTTTACAAGCAAATGGTAACATCCGTAGATTAACATTTTGCAGAAGGTTAATCAACAAAATTACGTAAAATGGTGATTTTATAAATATAATTTTATGGATAGATGCATCCTCCTTTTCTTATTGTGGATTATTTAGTCATCATAACGAACACTATTGGGCTCAGGACAATCCACATATAGTGATTCCATGGCAAATGCAAGTGCCGTTTGGCTTTGATGTTTTTTTGTGGCATATTGGAAAATTATTTACATGGTGCTAAAATATTTCTAAGTGCACAACGTCATTTGGAAATTCTTCAAAACAAATATAGTACCAGTAAGATGACGCCCCTCCAGTCAATGCTAGAGATGTGATTACTTATTTAAATGGCCCTTTTAATAACAAAGTAATAGCGACTTACAACTGTTCAGTGGTTAGCCTGATCTGCATACTTAACGGCTTTTGACTTTTATTTTGTAGGGTACTTTAAAATACAAAATTTATGGAAGTAACTTCAATTATAATAATGTAGATGAACTTCGTGAAGCAATGAGAGAGGCAATAAAATTCGTTATTCGCAACAGATTGCGATATGTAATGGGGAATATTCTAAAACGCTGTCAATTGTGTTAAGCTTATTTTTGGCCATTTAGCCAGTAACAGCCAGCATGTTGAGCATTTTTTATAATTTATTGTTCTTTTACTATTTAGTTGTATTACATTTTTTTATTTGTTTAACAATTGATATATCCTATATTTTTTTATTTTGATATAGGTTCTTATACATCGTTGAAAAGAGAAAACAAAGTCGATTTAGCTGTGTAATAAACAAATATGGCGGCCAATTAAAATAAGAAAGTTGCTATTAATATCTCGGAAACCGCCATCTTGACTTTTGTTTTGACTTGATTCTTAAGTTTGTGCAATCGAATCAAGTAACTTTTATTTTAAACTTATTTCCGCATCTTTAATTATTATGGAAATATTGTAGTTTTTAGAAAATTGCAATTTTGTAGTTTTTTTAGAATAATTTCTAAACTACTCGGACTTTTCAAAGTCAAAATTTTTCAACATAATCTTAACCAGTATACAAAACTGCATGACATTGCTCTTTTAACTAGATCTCTAGCTTTCAAAATAACAAAGATACCCATGCAATCCTACTCTATTTAGGACACCCTGTATGTATATATAAAATTCTATTATGAAACATTTTCAAAATTGCCAAAAATTTAAAGTTTCATTTCATATTAAATTAGTTTATAGAATGTTCTTGAAATTTTCACAACATTTTTTTTCACAAACAATTTTGGTATACAGATTTATGATGACTTTGAAAATTGCTTTCCAGTAGTAACAAAAAAGTTACAAAATTATATAAAATATCCAAGTACGAGTACCTGCTATTCCCAAAGATTTTAGAAATACGTGCAATCTACAAATAAAGCTTTCTAAGTTACACAACTAGAAATCTGTGCAGCAAGTTTTGAGAGCGTTTTTTAATGTAGTACAGAAATATCTGAAAGTATTGAAAATTGCTCGTCATGAACCTGTACAGTATTTTTTGTTTTAAGAATTGTGCTGAAAGTTGATACCACTTAGTCTCTATGTCGCATAATATTTGATAACTTTGGAAAGTGGATTTATCCAACCAATCCTCATCCCCAAGATAGAAAAGATTAATGATTAATCATTTAACCTTAATGATTTAACTACTTTCTAAATTCCTCGATGTAGGTATGACTATTCAGCAGATTACTTGTCCCAACCTTGAAAAGACCGTCCCTTATTGAATAAACAACTTTCCACACATTCCACCATTTTTTAAATTAACGTATGATTATCCGGCAAATAACTTATCACCTACGGTGAAAACATTGTACCTTTCATGGTTTATTAACTTCGAAAGTTCCCATTGCATCGAAGGATCCATCCGGATTGCATCCCATTAGTACGATTATCGGGCAGGTACCTTATCCCAACGGAAAAAATCGAATTTATGTCCAGAAAAATTTAAAACAAAATTCATAATACTTCCAAAAATGTTCATTCCATAATGAATTAATTGTCAAAATGTCAACATTTGATAGCTAACTTGTCTTTTACTGCCTATTTTAGATGATTGATTTCTCAGAAACAATCAAGTTCAACGTATGTTACATAATATACCGGGCTTTTTTTTCCTTATTACACATATGATGGACAATGTATAACTGGTTGCCTGCATCTACCCACAAGGAATTTCCTATGTGTAATTCTAAAAGAAAAAATCAACTCATTAGCGGCGTCGGTGCAGGCAACCTGTCAATTTTGGCATATAGGTTACACATAGAGGTTATGTTTTTATTCAAGGCAATACACGACAGGGTTTTTGAAGACACGCAGAGTATTCGTAATGTATTGTGGATTTATGCCATTACATGCAGTACGTATACGGCCTTTCAAGTCATCTACGTTATGTATTTGTACGTCATTAAAAATTTTACTTTTCAGGTAACCCCAAAGAAAATAATCATTTGTTGACATATCAGCTGATCTTGATACAATACGAATACTCTCGTGTATTGTCTTGAATAAAAACATAACCTCTCTGTGTAACATATGCCAAAATTGACAGGTTGCTTGCACCGACCGCTAATGAGTTGTTTTTTTTTTTTTAGAATTACACACAGGAAATTCCTTGCGGGTAGATGCAGGCAACCAGTTATACATTGTCGATCATATGCGTAAAAACGAAAAAAAAAGCCCGGTCTATTTATATTATTATCTGTGCCAAATGTATGTGCCACAGTGAACACGTTTTGGTTGGGCATTTTTTGTTTATCACAGTTTATTGTCAGATGCTTTCCAGTACATCTGACACAGCGCAGTTCCATGGCGCAATATTTTTGCGTATGACCATACGCTTGACATTTCTTGCATTTCGGCACAAGCCTGGATTTTCTCAAGGGCAAGATTTAAACTCCTACTCCTAATATATCTTTTATGCCATAGATTTTATCAACACTCTCATCGCGGTTGAATGAGAGCATGAACATATTTAGGGGTTTTCTTGTACCGTATTTTAGTTAAAGTTGGATTTTTCTGCTCATAAAACCAATGTAACTTAAAAAAGAGTCGTTTATTTTCATCAGCTACTAAGCCCACAACCGACGCCGAGTTGCATAAATCAACTAAGTTTGTAGCTTACCCGACACTATATATCTTACTCCCGTACACAGGGTGTTTTATAAGATATCCAGAATAGACAGATATTTCAGGGCGTTTATAATTCCTCAATAATTTGTTGTCAAACTTGTATTCGTTACCAATGAGGCCACTTTGAACAGTTCGTATAATGTTTAATATTATTTGTCATGATTTTGTTTTTGTTCGCCATTTTCATCCAAGGCCTATATTATTCTTCATAATTTAATTATTTCTTTATCCTATTTTTTAAGATTAAGAGGAAAATTCCAAAAATATCACTATTGAATATACACGAACCAACTGAAGATACGGGACGGGGAATAAAGGAGGACTTCTATAGCCTTCTGGATAGGGAGTATGAAAAAATGATGAAGTACGATATGAAAATATTACAAGGAGATTTTAATGCTAAGATAGGGCAAGAAAGTATGTATAGACGGACAATTGGAAAGTTCAGTAAACATCATGCTAAAACTGAAAATGGCCAATTACTTATAGATTTTGCAAAGGAGAAACATATGGTTGTTAAAAGTACGTACTTCCAGAAAAAGGAGATTCACAAGGGAACATGGACATTACCTGATGGAAGAGTTACAAACCAAATAGACCATGTCCTGATTGAAATAATGGAACAAAACTGTATAACAGATGTAAGAAGTTACAGGGGACCAGACGCAGATTCAGACCACTTTTTGGTTGGCATAAAACTTAAACAGCAGATACCAATGACAAGGAACGAGGAACGAATGAAGAAAGGGAACCGAAAAGAAAGAAGATTACTAAATGAAGAGGAAAGGGCGGAGTATAGTGCGAAGATAACTATGAATCTAAGTACAATGCGAGACAGTGGGAATATTGAAGAAAGGTGGAAATGTATAAAAAAACGAGATGGATAGGGCACTAAATGACGAAACGAACATGAGTATGCAAAATTGGAAATGGTATGATAAGGTAAGCGAAAGAGAGGTGGATCAAAGGAAAAAGCTAAGAGCTCAGGCAATTGAAAGAGGATCGAATTAAGTAAAATGCAAGTACCAAGAACAAACGAGAAAGTGTAAGAAACTGTTAAGAGAAAAGAAACGGAAACACAACGAAAAGCTAATAATAAATATAGAGGAATGCTATCAAAATCATGAGGTGAGGAATTTATACAGAGGATTAAAGAGGGAAGGGCGGGAGTATCAACCGAAGACAGTATTCTACTGAAATAAAATGGGGCAACTAGTAGGAGGAGAAAATGAAGTATTGGAGCTGTGGAAGGATTACTTTAGTGAGTTGTTAAATGGAAACTAGGAAATACACAGAAGTAGGGGCAGTGAACGACTAAGGGTGGGCTACTCAGTAGAAGAGGAGGAGGTACCCCCAAGCTTGAGGGAAGTGGAGGAGGTAGTGCAGAAAATCAGAAACAACAAGAGCGTCGGCAAAGATCAGATAACACCGGTGATGGTAAAGTATGGCGGGGAAGGACTAATGGAAACAATCCATGTAAAAGATGTATGGAAAAAATAAGAGATGCCGGAGAGCTGGGGAGAGGCCATCCTGGTGTCAATTCAGAAAAAAGGCGACAAAAGTGAGTGCATGAATTATAGAGGAATTGCACTCTTGAATGTAATGTATAAAGTCCTTGCCACTTGCATAAAAATATAAATTAGTAATGAATGTAGAGGAGAACTTGGGGGACTATCAGTGCGGATTCCGAGCCAATAGATCAATGGTAGACTAATTGTTTGCGTTAAGAGAGATCCAAGCAGAAAGCTACGAGCACAGTAAAGATACGTATGTACTATTCGTTG
This sequence comes from Othius punctulatus, assembly GCA_951805005.1. NCBI lineage: Eukaryota > Metazoa > Arthropoda > Insecta > Coleoptera > Staphylinidae > Othius > Othius punctulatus. The sequence goes on from OX638138.1 coordinate 94,522,533, forward strand.
ATTTTAAACAGGCATACGATAGAATAAGGAGAGACTATTTGTACAAAGCCTTGGAAGAGCTGGGAGTAAAGAAGAAATTAATAAACCTAACCAAAGTATCACTAAGAAGGACCACTAGCCGAGTAAGAATTGGAGGAACGCTGTCTGAGAGTTTTATGGTGCAGGAAGGAGTACGGCAAGGTGACCCCCTATTACCGGCACTATTCAACTGCACATTGGAATACGTAATTAGGAAAGGCGGGCTAAGAAGATCTGGACTGATATACCATAACCTCCACCAGTGTATGGCTTTTGCAGATGACCTAGCAATAGTGACCAGATCCAGAACAGAACTGCACACTAATAAAGTTAGAAAGATAAGCACTGCTAGTGGGACTAGAGATAAACCAGAAAAAGACCAAGTATATGGAATGAACAGACGAACAATTCATGCAACGGAATCTAACAATAACAACGGGAAAAGGAAGGACGTGTCATTTCGAAAAGGTAGAGCAGATGAAGAGCTACTTAGGATCGGAATACCAAAGAACACCAGGAGTAACAAATGAAATACAGACCAGAATTAGGGCCGGGAACAGGTGTGAGTTTGCACTTAAGATAATTCTAAATGGGAAGATAATACCACGGAAACTAAAAATTCGGGTATATAAAAGCGTAATTAGACCTGTAGTTCTCTATGGATGCGAAGTATGGACAATGGGCAAAGCGGAACAAAACAGGTTACGAATATGGGAAAGGAAGATCCTCCGGAAAGTATATGGTGGAAAATGTGTCCAGGGGGAATGGGTAAGAAGAACCAACAGGGAACTAATGGAACTGTACGAAGAGCCGGATATCGTGGGAATAGTGAAGGCGCAAAGGCTAAGATGGCTAGGACATGTGAAGAGGATGGGGGTAAGCCGAACGACAAGGAGAGTACTAGAGACTAGGATAGGTGGAAGAAAACGAACTGGAAGACCAAAAATCGAGATGGATGAAGGAAGTGGAAAAGGACATAGCAGAGTGTAATATAACAAATTACAAGGACAAAGTGAAGAATAGGATGGAATGGAGACAGCTTGTCAACAAAGAAAAGGGCATGTTAGGCCTGGAGTGCTAATTATCCTATTTTTTTAACTTTAACTCAGAAACGAGAAGAAATTTGTAAAAAGTTTTTCATTTTGACTTATCATATAATCCTGCATACGTCATTTCATTTTTGTACACCAGTAAAATATACCTGGGTGTTGTAAAACACCCTGTATAACTAGATGAATCGTTTCTTGGGAGCGTCCCGTACTGGTTTGGTGTGAACGCCCCGTAAATAATCTCCCGAGTCGCCTTTTTAAAACACATTCCATAATCTATGATCGAAATATTACGGTCATCTCTTCGGAAAGCACATGGTTAATCCGCTGCACAATCCCACGACTGCGCTGTGTGGCCGCCCCGGCCATGATTTACTTTTATTCCGCGACCGATAATAAATTCACGGTGCCGCATTTTAATTACATCCTTGTGGCGCGGCGATTTTTATCGCGCAATTCCCGGAGTATCAATTACAGGCTGTGATTCAATAAGAAAGCAAAATCAAAGCCCGTACATTCCCATAACTCCATTCTTCCCCGTCCACAATACCCTGGGATTTACATAATTCGTTCATAACATATGCAATGCGTGGACTTATTAGAAAGTCATGAGTTCCTCGGGTTTGACTAATAACCGCTGTTTGTCACGGCGCGGACTGATGAGCGCCGCAAATGTCAAACAACCACCGATGGTCGGTTGCCCGCCGATGATGGGAGTATTGTTCGCGTTATGTGTACCATAATATATTTGCGTTAACACCGGAGCGTCCAAAAGCTGTCAGCTGCGTAACAACGGCAGACGGCGATCGTGGGGTTTCGAATGTCTTTTCAATGGTAAAACGAGCGGCGAGATCTTTAAGCCACAGTTGAAGCGTATTGATTTGCGTGCAAATGTGCAACATCAAGAACGTTATTGCTAAATTGCTCGGGTTACAAGAAGACTCCTCATATGTCTTGAAAACAGACCTCAAACAAGAAAGATCATTCAGATCGCAAATTAAAAAAAGTAATCCTGATTTACGACTTTTTTGCTGTTTCACAATTTAAATATGCACAACGACATCCAACAGGTGCTGGCAAATATAAATACATTAATACCTACAAATGTATTTATAATAAATACATTATACATTTAATAATTACATTATACAAATAATGCCATTATACATGGCATTATAATAAATACATTAATACAAATACCTACATTTTAGAATTGTCTGCTTCTATTTTCTGTTCTGTTCTGTTGAGCATGAAAAAGTCATATCATCCTATGTTTCTTTATAATTCAAAAATTTCGAATTTGTAAGGAAAATGAGAGAAGCGTTTTCATACTTGGTGCTTGCAATCGACCGCAGAGTGCAGAGTTAATAAAACGTAATCGTTTTATTTACAGCCTGGTGCTGCCGACATAACGTACACGCGAGGTCATTAGTATCGCCCGGACGTCACTCAAAAGTGACCTTTACCAAGGTTTAATTCAAATTGTAGCCATAGAATATGGAAGTATCATGCAATTTTGGGTTCGTCGCTTACTCCATGACCTGCCTGTGGATAAAAAAATGTTCAAACGCAGCGTTTGTATTGAAAATATTGTTACGGCCACAAACTTTACATTTTCGGACGATACAAATCGCCTTATGTATAGTTGTCAGTGGCGTAGCTGGCCCTGTGGAGGCCCTGTATCAAACTTTCTGAAACGGCCCTTTCACAGAAAATTAAAAATAAAACAATAAAACGCATAAGCAAAATATATAATTTTTTTTGTTAAAAATAACCTAACCAACAATATATATCAAATACTTTACTCAAAGAAGAAAAAATATTGTAGTGGTTACATAGGTGCTTTTTTTTGGGCGACGTATTTATAATATCGTCCTAAGCTGAAGAAGATTTTAATTTCATTCTTCATTCAACTGATAATACTAATAAGTCTGATAGACTTTCTTGCCCCATAGATGTTCTAAGATGGTTTTTTATTAGTGAAAGTTTGGAAAAGCTTCTTTTAGCTGTCGCGGTTGTAACTGGAAGGGTCAAAAATAATAAGCATCCAGTTATAACCTCCGAAAAACTGGAGGCGAGGCTTTTGAAATTTATTAGTAACAGTTCTGCGAGTTCCTTAATCGTATTTATTTTCTGAATTTCTGATTTCAAGTTTTTTTACAAAGCAGTAATTAATCGATCATAGATATCATCATCTTTAACGTTATTTTAATATTTTGTAGCCAGTTTTGTTGCTCCAATTTTTATGACTTCGTTAGAAAAGGAAAGTAGTTTATCCGGTTGTAAAATTTGAAATACGTTATTTAGATCACAGAAACTCTGAAATGGTTTTTTTAGTTTGAGAAATCAATATATCTAAACTGCAATATTATACGTTGACTCTGCAGTATGATTCCGGCTCAGAAATTCTTTCATCTTCATCTTTCATCTGATAGGTCATCAAAAACGCGCTTCTCTACCCTCCGTTTTCTTATTTTTGGAAATTGGTGTTATATTCCACTCTTTTGTTAGAACCCTGGAGTCATCTAGCAAACCGTTGAATGTCTGTCCTGAAGATTTTTTAATCAAATACTGGGTTTTTGTAAATCAAAATGTTCGTGCTGTAGGGCTTCAGAAATAGGGTTGAAGGTTTCAAGTAGCTGAGAAATAAAGATGACAAACACTATAAAATCGTAACTCTAAAACATAATAAAAAACATAATAAAATTTATTTTTATTTTTTTTGCCATTCGTCACGTTCGCCTTTTTTTGATGTAATTAAATTTAGTTGATATAAAGCTTTGATAACTTCTAGATTTTTTTTTATACCGAATAAAGCATCATTTCTTGACGACCATCTAGTAGGCCATACTTGTTTAAGAGTAATTTTATATATTTGAGATGAATTATTTCTCAACAATACCCAGCGTTTTATGCAATTGCTAAATAAAGAATATATAATTTCCAAATTGTCGACAAATTGTCACACTTCGGAAATATGTCAAGCAGCATCATTTAAAATTTAATTTAATGAGTGAGCTGAACAATAAACGTAATCAGCATTTGGTGCTTGTTTTTTTATAACGGTTTGTACCGCTCCATATTCACCTGATATTACATTGACACAATCGTAACCCTGCCCTATACATTTAGACAAATCAATGTTATATTATTCAATTGTATTTAAAATTTCAGTTTGAAGTCCTACTGCAGTACAATCAGCTACAGATCTAAACCCCTAAAAGGACTCGCAGATTTTTATTTTTATAGGTATATCATTATGTTCGATTATCGAAATATATCTAAAAACTACTGAAAGTTGGTCAATTTTTGAGACGTCTTGTGTTGTATCGAAAATAATCGCCAAAAAATAGCTTTATTAATTTCCAAAACTTTTGACGGACATTTTTCGATAAATCTGCAAAAACAAGGAGAATGAGAGTTGTTTCATAATAGTAGTGTGAATTTCGGGTGTTTACAAAAGCACATTGAATGCCTCTACGGGACATCCCCTAAATGGAATAATTTAGAGCTATTGCGGAGTCTATTATATTCATTCACTGCGATTTTATCAATACGATTTAAAAACTAAAAGTATGAAAGTAAGAAACTGCTTATTTATTTCAGTTTCGACTTAATTTTATTCGTTTATTTATAATAATATGTAGACGAAATGATGATGATAATAGTTGTGTACCTACATTCAAAATAATCTCTTAAAAACAACACAAAAAATGTTTTTTTTCTGTGTACTAATTGATTATGGTTTTATTTTTCAACTATAAGATAGTTTCGAGACACCTTAGAGATACAGATACCCTATAGATACCCTAAATATACCCTTTCACCACCACCTAATCTGTGATGGTTTAATTATTTCTTCTTCTCCTTGTCTTTCTACTATCGGAGATTGAATATCAATTTAGATAAACTTAGATTAATTACAAAATTCTCTCTTCATGAAGTAATTGATTTATAGATATCGTGGGGTTACAGACATAGTGACCATATGAAAAAATACTTTTAAAATTTGACATATTTTTAGTTGTTTTCAGATAAATCATGATTTAAATCATGATTCAATTCAACTGATTTTTTTTTTAAATAAATCATTGATTTAAATCAAATTTGATTTTTTTTAAGTTAATCATTATTTTTGCACTGTTTGTGCATTCCAATAGATGAACAATTAAAAATATATTCTAACTATAGAGTTAGCATGCTTTAAAGTAGATAATTGTAAGTAAGTAAAATATTTTTCTTGCCTTCCAATTTTTTGGTCCATCACATAGTACAGATATACAGAAATTTGTTATAATTATCAGTTCTTGCCCAAATTCAAGAATTTATTTAAAAAAACATAAGATTTAAATCATTATGTAAATCAATTGATATAAATCACATCTTCCCTGGCAAAACTGATCAGGAATATAAGAAAATCAAACAAAAATGATTTTTTTAAGTAAATCATTGATTTCTGATATTTTTAAATAAAACATTGATTTTTGATTTTTTATTTAAATCATGATTTATTCTAACACTGGTTTTCAGTATTTTAGTTTTGGCATTTGATAAATCAACACTTCTTGATGAATCTGGTCTTCAATATTTATTGTTCCTGCATAGTTTTTACTCCAATATTCCATTCCAGTGAACCATGATACAACACAGAAACTTTTCCCTGGTAAATACAACTAACTTTTATGGTACCTGATCATTTAATCATTTTCGTTTCTCATTTTCGTCTCATTCTATCAAATTTTGACTTGGTAATATTATCGTACATGCCCACAATACAGGGTGTACAACTGACTAGTGCAGCAAGTTAATAGTTACGAAATGATCAAAGTGTTAACAGGGTGTCCAAGATAAGGATCAACAGCAAGCGGATCTCGGAAACCGTAAAAGTTACTGAGGCGGTTAAATTACAAAAAAGTTGCGCAATTTAGAGGTCAGTAATATTCTGTTGAGAAAACCGGAAATTTCCGTTCACTTCCGGAGATATTCGACAAAATCCGAAATTTTGCGATTTCGTTTTTTTTTCTGAAGTTATTTGAAATGGAATAAAAAAAACAAAGGCACTTTCTTATTGCCCCTTTTTTACCTCTACAAGGCAGTGTTTTCAAATTTTCAGTATAACGTTTCGTTTCTAAGAAACCGTCATTAACTTTATTTTTTTATATGGCCCATAAAAAATGTACATTCTGTAATAGATAGCATTCCCCATTACGAATTCAACTATTTATATTACAGTATGATTTCTCATGTTTTTATTTAGAAAAAGGCTTGTTAGTACATTTCGAACATTTTCTTGTAGTAGGCGTTGAAATGATGACGAGGAAGAAAAAAAAATATTATTAAATTTTAACCCCGAATAGGTACCAAAGTAGTAACTACAAATAATTTGGCAAAAATTGTTGTCAAACATTGAAACATTATAGCTATTTAGAACAACACTTATTATTTTGTTACTGTGATATGAGAATTGTTCTGTTCATTTAATGACGACGAAAACAATAACTTTTACTTAATTTTAACCCAGAAGAGGTACCAAAATAGTAACTAAATATAATTTAGCAAGAATAGTTGTTCAACATTGACACATTATAGTTATTGAAAACCACACATATTATTATTTACTGTGGTATTATGAGAATTATTTTGTTCATTTAATTATCGTAAAATATTAAAATTAGATGATAAATATTGTCTTCGTCGTTCATTTCAACGCCTACTGTACCAAAATGTTCGAAATGTATTAATAAACCTCTTTTTCTGAATAAAAACATGGGAAACCAGACTGTGATATAAATCCTTGAATTCATAATAGGAAATGATATTTAATTATTTTAATTATTTAAGGGCTATAAGAAAACATAAAGTTGATGATGGTTTCTTGGAAACGAAACGTTGTACTGACAATTTATAAACCCTGTCTTATAGAGCTAAAAAAGTGGCAACGAGAAAGTACCTTTTGTTTTTTTTTATACCTTTTCAAATAACTTCAGAAAAACATAAAAACTATATCGCAAAATTTCGGATTTTGTCGAATATCTCCGGAAGTAAACGGAATTTTCGAGTTTTCTCAACAGAATATCACTGATCCCTAAATTGCGCAACTTTTTGTTATTTAACCGAATTTGTAACTATTACGATTTCTGAGATCCTCATGTTGTTGATCCTTATCTTGGACACCCTGTATATATTACTATTACTGACTTCATAAAAAACATTTGCTTTCATGTATATCTATATTATTATGTTTTAATGTCTAGTAATTAATTTATTGATTAAGTATTGTTTAATCAATAGTTTACGTCTATATGTTTACATTTGGTCAACCAGCCTACTGTTTAATTAAGAATAATATAGAAAAAATAGTTGGGTCTTTCAAATGCTGAAGGTAATGCCAGAGTTAATAATACGATCCCTCAGCTATTGTTCGTCGAAATTTTATAAAAACATGCCGATGTATAATAAATTTAAAAATAATTCTTACAAAAGGTACACACCTTCTAGTTATGAAAAATTATATTATATGCAAATATGTATGAGTGCAACATGCAGCATTGAATATGCAATGTACAGGTCAATGAATTTCGATTATCTCGGAAATATAAATGTATGTTAAATTAAACAGATAACAAATAAACAATTTCAAATTTTCTGATGAAATCTCGGTAGTAATTGGTTTCAATAAGAGGTGGCGTTCGTATGCTTGTCTCATACTTCGTTAAATTAATATTCTCTTCGTGTCTATAAAAAGGTTACTGTTTATACATATAACACACGCTTATTTATTTTATTTATTATATTATATTATTTATTTTATTATTTTTTAATTAATCATTGTTTTTACTCGTATATTCGTATATTCCATTAAAAATTTAACATGTACTTAGCATTAATTCAAATTCATAATATAATTTTGGTATTTTGAAATTATTTCTAATAGTTTGAAGTTTTATTTTCGGCAATTATTCCTGCTAAATTTGCCATTGAAGTCAGATTTGATTATGTTGATAAAATTTATTTATTGCTAAATACGCTAAATATACGCTAAATTGTCTAATTTACATGTTATTGTTAAATAGCTTTGTATTTTCTAAATATTTTCAATATTACAAAAAAAGTTTTAAAACTAATTCTTTGCATTGGATTTTATTTTCTATTAAAGTGTATAATATCTCAGGACTTTAAATTTAATATTACACCGAAGGGTTTTATTGAAGTTTCTTTGATCTTAAAGAACTCTATTTTTTCCATCATTCCATCATTCAGAACAAATTATTTTTTGTGCTAATTATTTGATAGGAGAAATTCTTCTTATGCCATCTTCTTCTCTTCTTCGCTTTTTCTTTTCTTCTCTTGTTCTCTTCTTCTCTCATCTCTTCTTATCTTCTTAACTTCTTCTCTTCTTATCTTCTTATAGCTTAACTTTTTTAATTTACAAGTTTTTTGAATAGACTTTCCACATGTCATAAATTGACGTTTATTAAGCACTATTCAAATAGTGTGCCATGAAACAATTAACAATATTAGGACATTCTCTGCTGGGAAGCGAAAAGTCAACAAAAAGCTCTAATTGTTGAGACACCTTTTTAAGTAATTTCATTAATAAAGCATGCTTTATGTTTCGAAAATTATTGAATTTGTTTGCATTGAGTTAATTAAATATGCCTAGACGTCATTGCAGATGCGAAGAAGTATCTCAAATGATTATTCTTCTTCGTGAAGGATATTCACAAAGAGAAGTTGCTGGAATTCTAAATACCAACAAATCTGTGGTGCAGAGGGCCGCAGCACAGTCCAGAGGGACTGGTAGTTGCAAAAGAAGACTCGGGCAACATCTAGTGAATTAAAAAATGATCTTAGATTAGCGACTGGAACAGGAATTTCAACCAAAACGGTAAGAAGAAGACTGAAAGAAGTTAATTTCTCAGCTAGAAAACCAGCAACCGGTCCAATTTTCACAGCTTCGTACAAAATAAATCGCTTAAACTTTCGTCAAAATCATCAAAGTTGGGACGAGGGGCAGTGGAACACCGTCTTATTTTCGGATGAGCCCAGATTCCTCCTAAACAAGAATGATCTCTTGTCTTAGTGTCGAGTCTTCTTGTCTTACAAAGATTGTCATTTCTTGTCATTTCTTGTCATTTCTTGTCATTTCAAGAATATGGTTGTAAAATACTTTTTTTATAGTAAATTGCTCTTGAGATAAAATATATATCATTCCATTTAAAAATTTAAAATAGAATATTTAAAACAGAATTAATTTAAGTGGGCACTTACAAATGACATTTTTAAATGACTAATTGTCAAAATTTTCAGCTGCAACATATATCAGTTGAAGAGGTACCTTTCTCAAAATCTTGGAGTTTAATTTTCATCTCAGAAAGTAAAAAGATAGGTATACACACATCTCTACAAAATATGTTTAAAATGAAACGAGAAAGCCAGAAACATAATAATACATAGGGTGTTCCATTTAAAGAAACAAAAGTTGATGGCTACTTCCGGTAGAACCGGAGGTGATAAAAGTTTAAAAGTATTTCATCTTAGAAGAACAGAATCATCCATGTTTGGATGATTTTTTTCAAATTTTTATCTTATCGGGAACCCCATACACTTTTAATGGTACATGAGCGTGAATATACCATCCACCATATGAGCTGTAGATATACTACATGACAAGATTTTGTTTGCGTAAAACTGATATCAAATTCGGACTTCATGCAGGAAATCCCAGCAGGAACTACAATTAACTCATTAGGAACATACTTATGGACACTTTTGCTTTTGCATGGACGCCACTCAATTACACTGGTAAACAAAATTGTAACTTTGTCGTGCCACATGGTTTTTTATAATATGTTTTACTTTAATAGGTGGTTAGCAGTACAAACAAACATTAAAAAAAATCTGTTAGCCAAGAATTTTATTCTCTTAAGTAATTTAAAATATTTCAAAAAACAATAACCTCCTAAACTAAAAATGTAAAAAAGTTTTATTATGAAGTTACGCTCTAAGATATTCTAGCAAATTTAACTCCTGGTTGGTGCCTTTTGATTGTCCAGCAGTAATCTCCCAACATATTTGGGTTCCATTTGCCCAGGTAACGTTTTTCCATCTTAGAAATGTCCTGATGGAACCTTTCTCCGTGCTCATCGCTCATTGCCCCTAAATTTTCAGAAAAAAATCCAGGTGTGAGTCTAACAAATGAATCTTGACATGTTGCAACTCAATGCTTGATAAGCCGACAATGGCTCGCTAACCAACTTTCTATAGCTCTCACTCTTATGGTTAGCCAAAAAAATTGCAACAACATTCTTAAAAGATTTCCATGCTAGTTGTTCTAAATCGCTCAATTTTTCTTCCAATACCGGATCTTTTATTTACACCCTGATTTGAGGTCCTATGAAAATATTTTATCATTGCATCACTTATTCTGGGGATTTTTTCTTTTAGATACAAAAATCCACTCCCATTGCCATTTATTGCCTTTTGATCAGGCCTAATTTGATATGCAATGGTGGAAGAAGTACTTTGGATAGCTCTACACTGGGTAAATACTTCACATTTTATTGTCCAGGAATTAAGGATGCACGCGTAGGCCATATTTTGTTATGATAATGGTTTGTTCTGTCTCGACTGTCCCATTCACATAAAAAGCAGCAGAATTTAGTATAACCTAGCTGAAGTCCGATTAATAGGGCAACAACTTTTAAATCTCCACAGATTTTGAAAGAATATGTACTGTGCTTCATTTTTTCAAGTAATAATTTCTTGTTTTCATAAGTTTCTTTCAAATTAGTAGCATGGACCAGAGGTACAGAAGGAAGTATATTTTCGACATGCAGTAAGACTGCTTTTAGACTTGTTTTAGAAGAGTCAATGAATAAACGCCAGTGGGAAGGATCAAAATCGATTTAATAAATCTTCATAATCCAATTTATATCATTACCAAGGCGCAGATTTCTGGTATTATGCTATACATCAGTTTTAATAGTAGACCAAAATGACCTCGTATCTATACGAATTTCAGCAAATGCAGGAACATGACAAATTTTTGTTTGGGCTTTTATGCATATTTTCAGTCTTCAAGCTTATAATTACTTTAATGCATTTTTTGTGCATATTAAATTATCTAGGAATATATTTTGTTGCACATTATTATAATGAGAATTCAGTATTAATATTACTCCGTTACGTCTAGAGTGCTTGGTTATCACAAAATCATCAACAAAGCGAGCATACGTACGTGGTATTTGGTAAACAAAGCTTGATTATTTCGGGGATTACCCTATTTTTACGTGCACAGAACGCATCTGCGGCAAGTTTGCTATCAATTCAGTCCAATTTTTCTCAATCTTCAGTGCGTTGTGCTTGTGCCTTATGTGTATTACGTGTTTATAAGTTTTCTTGTATAAAATGCCGAAAGTAAAACCTTCCGTCGATGAATGGATACGTGGACATTCTGAATTAAAATATGAGAACTGCAAATTAATTTGCAGGGCTTGTATCAAACCGGTAAGTTTTATTTTGTGTTGCTATTGGCCTAGGTACAAGCATGTATTATGTAGTAGATTAACTGCGAGAAAAAAATTAACATAACACAACATATCAAAACAACAGTTCACCTGGAAAATTTAAAAAAAAACACAAATCTGCAAGCAGTATCCTGAGTACCCAGCAAACTATTCCGAGTCTTTTGCGAGTTCTTCTACACAGAATGAAAAGGAATTTTACTTTGATTTATGCAATACGATGGTATCTTCTAACATTCCGTTAAAAAAACTAGATAATAGTATGTTTAAATCTTTTTTTACAAAAATACACCGGTAGACATATTCCTGCCGAATCAACCATTCGCAAAAACTATGTCGAGCAAGTATATAAACACACTATTGAGGAAATAAAAAAGATAATTGGCAACAATTACATATGGTTCTGTGTAGATGAAACTACTGATTCATGTGGTCGGTACATCGCCCATTAAATGATTAGAATATTAAACGAAGACTACACCAATGCATTTTTAATTAGTTCCAAGCAGTTAGAAAAAACAAATGGCAATACCGTTGCCAAATTCGTTCACGATGGATTATCACTTTTTTTTGCCAAACTCCGTACCAAATGATAAATTATTATTGATGCTTTCTGATGCCGCTGCATATATGTTGAAGGCATATTCTAATTTAAAAGTATTTTATGAGCAATTAATGCATTGCATCTGTTTGGCACAAATGGTTTTAATCGAGTTGCTGAAACGATTAGACTGCAATTTCCCCTGGTCAATGATTTGATAAAAACAGGGAAGAACATTTTCCTAAAAGCTCCATTGAGGGTTGAAATGTTTAGGGAAAGAATGGCAAATGTACCTCTTCCTCTGGCACCGGTTATAACTAGATGGGGTACGTGGCTAGATGATGCCTGCTATTATGCCGACCATTTCGATTCATTTAAGGAGCTTGTGTTAGAGTTTCCCGAAAATGTGTCAGGGGCAATTAACGAATGCCGCCAAGTTCTTAAAGATAGGTGGGTTGTACAAAATTTAGCATTCCTAAAAACCAACAACAGTTTCGTAAGCAAAGCGATTGATAAACTCAAAGCAAAGGACACAACTTTGGTAGATGCAGTTCAACTAGTTGAAGATTTTAGGAACTGCGTCTCAAACGTACGGGGATCTATAGGAGAGATTATTAAAAAAAAATGTGATGCAGTTTTGACAAAAAATGAAGGGTTTGACGAGTTACAAAAAATATCAACAGTTTTAAAAGGAGATTTCGTGGAAGATTTGCTGATAAATATTACAATTGTTCCCAAATTTAAATATGCACCGATACAAGTGTGGATTAGATTTTCACACTTAAAAAATGTGCTCAGTGATAGGAGAATGGGATTTTCCGTTGAAAATCTAGAAAAAACATTTAATTATTAGTTCATTTAAAAATGAGCAGTAATCATTATTTGTTATTAATTATTATTGTTATTAATATCAGTCACCAAAACCTATTTTATTAAAATATTACTTGTATCCACCTATAGTGCGTTCTTGTTAAAAAAATTATGTTTTGTTTTGTTATTCTGTATTTTTATAAAAAATAAAATATGCCTTTTTATGCTTTTTCTGCGTTTTTGTGCTTATTCTACTCTGTATGCTATTTTATATGCTTATTTTCTAAGATTTTTATGCATTTTTAAGCGCTTATTTTGTAATTTTGTATGCTTATAAATCCGCGCTTTGTTCATAACTGTGTAAAAATGATTAGTTGCTAAGTTGACATCACAATTCAAAAGATTATCCCAATCGATAAGAGACAGATAGATATTCATTGCAGAAAAGTTACCTTTTGAGAAATCATATCGATGCTCTTCGTGCTTCAGATTAGCATGATTACCCTTGGGTATGTTAATCAGTATACACAGTGCCGGGTGATGGGGATCCAAGCAATAATGAGGGTAGTTAGCTAAAACAGTATTAGCTATCAAAGTTCTTATGACATGACTAGTGTTGACCAGTGTTATTAAAATGAATCGGTAAAATTTCATTTGTGTAAGGTAATCCCAAGAAGGCCCAAAAAGCTTACCAAATAATCAGTTTATGTCCAATTCGTGCACGTATGCAATCAAAATTTTCGTGTTTGCAATATTTAAAAAAAGGCATAATGCCTAAGATCCGGTCTCTAGTAACGAGTTTGCATTGAAAACATACAGAACATTACAATTACAATTTCGAACCGACTGTTGTTCCATTACAGCATTTTTCTCTTTGGTTTATAACCCGTCGATTACCACTCCCCGGCAACGGCCAGTTCCCGGCATGTGCTCTCAAATGACGGGTCCGGGATTACAACAAACCGCAGAGGTAAATTACGTGCAAGCTTTCTGGAAATTGTTTTGATGTGTTCGAGAGCAGCCTTTACGTATTTCATGACTAAACCCGAGGTGAGCGCTAATAACATTTATTACCGCGGTGAGGTCATGAGAAACCGTGCCCGTCCGAGGATCGCGCGCTCAAAAATAACAGCTCGCAAGTTTGTTTTTAATATTAAAAGTGGACGTAATTAAACACGTGGCCGCGCCAGTGATAAAAAGCGACCTCAGGATGGGAAGTGCTCACCATCTGGCGGCAATCAAAGCCCGGATGACAATCTTCGCGCGAATTGACCGTATCCTGCGTATCCTTTCTAATCGCTCCTGTGCGTTTTGTTTAACCCACTTGGGACGAAATTGTGAGCGCAAAATTCGCTGCGTCGCTTCAAAATCGGCGGAAAGATCAGCTCCGTTGCGAAATTTGCAGACTTTCACTCGCGATTGCCTCCCACGCGTTTGCGTTTCTACTACCAGCCCCGGTCTATTGTTTTCACTAGAATCCTGGTGCGAACATCGGGCTATACACGGAGAATGCGAAATAATGTTGAGTACTTTCTTTTTGTGGGTTCGGCACTTATTTCACGGTGATTTCACGCACGAAAACTGCGGAAACTGCGCCTCCTGTATTACTTTAACCCATCCACGCCCTTCCTTCCTGTCCCGTCCAATTGATCACATTTAGGCCCTAATTATTTAAATTTTCGATCTGGAATGAATGAAGACGCACGGTAGGCACTGCAGACCAGTGATTCGAAAGCCCATTATAATTGCCGCGGATGTGACTTTCTGCTTTTGTAATAATCGCAATTATCCACCTAATTAGTGACGCTGGCGGAGGATCAACAATCCTGACACGACAACGTTTGATCGCTTTAAACCTGCCTGATTATGGAAGGGTAACATAATCCAACATATGTGTGACAGCATGTTGTGTCATTGCGATTCCCTGTAGTCCCGGCCGTGACGAATGGCATGCCAATCAAATTAACAAGGCCGTCGATTCATTAGAGAGTTTTATTAAACGGGGGCGACCGAGCGCCCAGAGATACACGCAGAGATACTGCATCCCCCAGCCTAGAGGGGTTCCCCTAATGAATATTTGTAGTACAAGGAATGACAGTGTTCCTTACGGGTGCTTGCACTTTATTAGATTCGGAGAGTGCGGAATTTCATTACTGCCTCGCTGACTCACTGGGGCATTTCAAATATGAAGTTATTGCGTTTTACAGCCCCCTCGCAAATTATTTTCACTTATCCACGTTTTGTACATCCAAAAAGAGTATTCTCTTTGTACAAAAATCACCAGGTAACGCTCCTGCTGATCGACAGAGTAGGAACAGGCGAGAAAATACCAGATCTCTACGCTAGCGGCATCTGGCTTCGCTACACCCAACAGTGAAACATCAAGCAAACTGTAATTCATTTGCATCTCAACACAATAATTTCAAAAGAACAAACTTCATGACATTTAAGAACTTCTAGAAAATTGTTAAAACATAGTAATATAATAATTAATTATAAATATACAGGGTGTCTACTAAAAAAAACGACAAAGATAATGACTTGGGTTTATAATGCTTGGGCACGCACTGATGAATCCGATTTAAAGGATGACGACTAGCATTTACAGTATTTTCAGCGCGTGTAGATAAATTGTCGTAGAAATATGAAATAGGAACTCATCTTAAGGCTAATGACTTACATTCTTGGCATTTTCGTGTATATTAATGAATAAATTAAACATGTCAAGGATGATGAGTTAACATATCTCCTTTATGTTAAGATTAAATGGCTCCATGTGTTCTACAAAGGGGCCATATTTTTTTATTTTTATTTAATGGTTACATATATTTTCTTATTTTATTTAAGGTAGGGTTTTTTTCTGAATCCAAAGATGTATAACAAGTTTGCTTTGCTGGAATATTCGTTACGGAAAAAAAATGTTTAAATAGTTTTTCAAGTGTGCCGTGAAAAACAAAGCGAACACAATGTGGAAACCCGCCAAGTGTCCTTTTTTCAAATTTTGGAGAAACAAAGAAAAAACACTATATCTATCATATTATACACGGTGTTCAAAATAAGGATCAACAACATTGGGATCTCGGAAACCGTAAAAGTTACAAAGGCGGTTAAATTACAAAAAAGTTGCGCAATTTAGTGGTCAGTAATCATAAGTAAACAGAAAATCAGAAATTTCCGCTGACTTCCGGAGATATTCGACTAAATCCGAAATCTTGCGATTTCGTTTTCTTTTTTTTTTTTTTTAGTTTAAACGCCTTTATAACTTTTATGTTTTCCGAGATCCCCATGCTGTTGATCCTTATCTTGGACACACTATATACCGGGTGTACAATTTAAAACTCACCCCCCACCTTGCGATACCTCATTTAAAATCTTAAAAATAACCTAATCTAGTGGCGTAATAAAAAAAAGATTTGTGTCGATTCGTTTTGGAAAAAAAAATAAGAAAAATTCCAAAATAATTTATATTGAACAAATCTTTGTTTTTTTTTTCAATGTCACAAACAAGTCGAACCAGTTTTCGAGCCAGATGTTAAAAACTATGTTCATTGAATATAAAATGTTACCCCTCCCCCTAGCGACTCTCACTTGTCTACAAAATTTAAATTACACCCCTACGTTGTAATACCTTGTTTTAAAGCTTAAAAAAATACAATCTAGAGGTGTAACAAACATATATTTACGTCACAACGTTTCCAAAAACAAAATATATTTTTCAAAAATAAATTATGTTTGAACATTTATTTTTTAAATTGCTAAAACAATATTTTTTTATCGAAGATTTGTATTCATATATTATCGATGTATTAATTATGATATATTTGTTTATTGCTTGTAAAAATAAATGTGTAACTAAAATGTGTAGAACTACATTGACGTGATTTTTTATTCAAATTGACAATTTATTGAGACTAGTTACTTCTGAAATGAACGTCAACATAATTTATTTTAAGAAATTATATGTTTTTTTATTTTTTATTTCGGTAGAATTTTCTTATTTGTTTCAAACCATACAACATTTTAAATAGGTTACATTAGGAAAAATTAAAGAAAAACGGCCTTAAAGTAAAAAAGTAAAGATGAATTCTGGCATTATGCGCTGTTGCCCCGTCTTGGTGAAAATAAAGTCGATTGAGCTCTGCAAGGAGCAAATCGTCTAAAACAAGTTTAACGTCTTCAGTCAACAGTTGATGGTATTTATCTTGATCTAGGTTGCCGTCTATGAAAAATGGCCCAATCAATCGATCACCCAAAATACCGCACCACACGTTCACACTAAATCTTCGTTGAAAATTATATTCTACGCATTTCCTGTGCCCAACATCGATGGATGCTTCTATTATAAATGCCATTACTGGTAAAAGTGCATTCATCTATCCAAATGATTTTTCTATAAAAAATCTGATCTTTTTGCATCACATTTAAATAAAAAACACAAAATTGCGGTCTTCAGCCAGGAACATTTTCCTGCAATCCTTGTACTTTTTGAGGTATATATGGTTTGTATTTGTGTTTCTTAAGAATTGCATTTACTGTTCGTTTTGATGTGCCAATGTTATTTGCAATTCCCCGAATAGATGTTCTTGAATTTTCTTGCACACTAAGAAGTACATCTAATTCCGCGAAATATTCGTTCCTCTCTCTTCGGCTTCTTAAAAGCACCATAATTTATTTTCAAGTCTTTTCAATTTTTTCAAGTTTTCCAAATTTTCTAGGCTCTGGGACTTCTTTGCTCGGAAAACGGTTCATGATCGCGATTTTTATTGCATTCGGAATATACTTGTAATAACTAATAATATACTTGTAATGTCAGTCAATCGATTGTTAATATTGTTAGCCATCACAATTATTTCACAAAAATTGGACCAACAAAAAAGATAATTTGACACACTATATCTTAAATGACTTTTACTGTTTTTTGTGTTCACATTGTTTTCCATGGCACACTTACAAACAACAACTTTATGTTAACAAACATTATTTTACTTTGCAAAAAAAAATAAGGTCCCTTTGTAGAACATGTGGAGCCATTTAATCTTGTTTTTGTTTTATTGAAATCGGCCAATAAATAAAGGAGTTATGGCCAGCGCTGGCCATGATATTTAGGAGACACTCTGTATGTATCACAGATTACCACATAGTAAAGGTAGAAACATTCTTAATGATTAATTACTTGTAGAAATAAAGTTAACAATCTAAGAATCAATGTGTACTCTTTGGAGGAACAAAGCCGGAAACATATTTAGAGGCCCACCAAATAATTAGTTAGCAACAAAATAAAATTATTTAAAGAAACTACGTCAATAATTTATTGCATTAGATTATTTGTAAAACAAAAGATATGAGAATAATATCAAAATGTCTGCATATTTCTCGTCTGACATCAAATTAAATTTCCGGAGAATCTAGAAAAGATGTTCAAGAATCAATACACATCTCGTTTACATCTTACACATCTTTTGACTCCAAATTCATTTTTCGGAAAATTTAGAGATGGGGTATATTTTGATTTTTCATTTTACACTAGTCCTAAGCCAACTTAATAATTGTGTAAAATTTGAACGTTTGAACGTGATTAAAAATTAATTCTAAAACTTAATATTGGTGCAATATTGCTTCTAAAGTTTCGGAATTAAAATTCCGGAAAATCTAGAAATTGGGTATATTCAGATTTTTGCATTTTCTAGTAGTATTAAGTGTACCGTGCACAGAAAAGTATATCATAAATTTGGTTTTAGTTACCTTTTCTTAAGGTTACCTTTAGTGTTCAGTTTTCAAATCTCTCTGCATAAAGCGTTATAAGTTTGAAACAGTTTTCACTTTATAAATTTACATTCATAAAGCCTTTTATGTTTTCAATTAGCGTTAGAAGTTTTGTTATGTTTCCAGTCTAAAACTCAGCAGTTTTCAGTTTATAAATTTCCCTGCACAAAGCGATTTTTATGTTATCAGCAAATTTCAATTTTCATTATAAGTTTCTTGCAGTTTTCAGTTTTAAAATGTCTTTACGTAATTTTTTTTTAAGTTTTCGTCAGTTTTCAGTTACCTTTTTAAGTTTCCAGTAGTTTTCAGTTTTAAAATATCTTCGTATGAAACGTTTTCATTTTAAACAGTTTTCAGTTTATAAATTTACATTCATAAAGCCTATGTTTTCAGCAGTTTTCTATTAGCGTCACAAGTTTTTTTGCAGTATCCAGTCTAAAATGTTTTAGTATTCTAATTTTGTATCTTGTAACTTTGTAAGTATCTTTTACTATACTATTCGCTATCGATATAAAATTTATTGAATATTGACACTCCAGTTTTATTTTATTATAACTTGAGATCCAACTCTGAACTTTTTAAATAACAAATAAAGTAACATGTTAACTAAAAACATATGTGGTGCAATATGCTTCTAAAGTTTCCATAGCTTTTTTCAATTTTCTAGTAATATAAGTGTACTTAATAACCCCGAGGAAAAATTAAATTTTACGCCACAGTTTTGAAAAAATTATAATAAATTTTCAATATTTCCATTGTCTTCATGTTACTGCACTGACTTCAGATTCATTTTCCGGAAAATCTTGAGAGGGAATATATTCTACTTATTACATTATTCAATAGTCCTATACCTACATAATAATCGTGTAAAATTTGAATGTCACTAAACTACCAAAAGTATATTAAAACGTCAATTCTAAAAGTTTTGAAATGTAAACATGGCACAATATTGGTTTAAATGTTTCAGAATAAAATTCCGGAAAATCTAGAGATGGGGTATATTCTGATTATTGTGTTTCTAATACTTCTAGTCTGATTAATAATGGCGTAAAATTTGAATGTCATTAAACTACCAAACGTGTGTTAAAAAAATAATTGTAACACATTTAAATGTGTTTACAATAATGCTTCTAAAATTTCAGAATAAAGTTCCGGAAAAACTGGAGACGGGATATACGGGATACTGGTTTTTGCATTTTTAGTAGAATTAAGTGTACTTAATAAACTTGTGATTTTTTTATGTTATATGCCACTATTTTTGAAAAATTAAATTCAATACTGTTACTGTTCTGACTTCAGATTAATTTTAATTAATTTATATTCTGTTTATTTTCATTTTGTAACTACCTAGTTTTAAGTGCACCTAATAACATTACAAAAATTTTAATTTCATATGCCTCTGTTTTTGAAAAAAAGAATTATTTATTACTTACTCTTCTGATTTCAGATTAAATTTCAGAAAATTCTAATGTTGTGGCATGTTCTGGTTTACGAAAATAATAATTGTGATACGCAGATCTTTTCATTAATCTCATATAAAGGTTTTGTTGAATATTTTCCACGTCCATGATTTTTCGTCAAATTTTATTAAAATGTGAATAACTTGGCAACGTTGCATCTGATCCCTAAAAATGATTTGTGAAGCCCTCATGAAGCAGATTCTGAAATTGAAAGAATATACAGGGTAATCCATATAAAAAAGAGTTTCCAAATTTTGTGTCCCCGGATTTATGATACACTCTGTACACTCGAAAACAATTTTTTAAAGTAGCACATCAAGTGTGCAATAACTTCCAATCAGATTTCGTCCTAAATTTTCATTAGTCTAGCAGCAATGGTCCGAGGATAGGTGGGCCACCCTGTATATTATATGTTCTGGTTTGTTGCATTTTCTGATATATTCCAAATATAGGTACATACTTATTTGTGTGAAATTTGAACATGATTAAAATAGTGAAATTTTCTGTATTACAATTATTTTTTAATTATCTTACAGTTTTTTGTTTTATTTCTTGAAAATTTTCTTTGCGTTTTTTATACATTTTTCTACGATTCCTTACAAATTTTCAGTGGATTTGTTACAAAGTTCTCATTACGACTGTAATATGACGATAGTTCATGATTATTAATACTTAATAATAAATCTAAACTAGGTAAGGAAACTACATTAACACTAAGAAATACATGCTACAAAATTCAACCAGTTACATAATTAAACTCTCTAAGAAAATATTTTCAATTTTAATTTTTAAAAAAACTGTAATTTTCAATGTTTTTTGAAAATTTATTCCCGAAGAAGGCCCAATTTAAATGAAAACTCGTTTTGATTTCCTCAAATCAAGAGGAAATTAACACTGATAAATGAATACAATAAAACTCTACAAGTTACCTTTCTTAAAATTTGCAATAAGATATTTTCAAAATAAAATTTTTACAATAAATGTTGTATTCTGCACCTACCGAAATTGATTATATTTTTTGGTAAAACATATTCCTGATATGTAATTTAAAATCGATGCACTTTTAGATGTTTTTTTTAAATTTATCTCTGAAGATGACGTAATTTAAACTAAAACTAGCCAAGGATACACCAATAAATCAATACACCATAATTCTAACAGTTCCTCTTGTTTGGTTATTTTACTTTTTGTTTTGCGTCCTCCTTGTTTTAGTTTTGTTGTTTTGTTGCTTTAGTTGTTTGTTGTTGTTTCTTATCTTTACGTCTTTATTGTGGTATTTTGTTGTTTTAGTTGTTTGTTGTTGTGTCTCACATCTAATATTTTATTAGTAGTTGGGAGTATTTTATGGGTTCTTTGTTGTTGTTTCTCGCCCTCCACGTTTTTATTTTCGTCTTTTATTGTTATAATTATTTGTTGTTGTTTCTCGCCCTCTGCGTTTATTTTTAACGTTAATTGTTTTCGTTTGATATTGTTTTTTACCCATCGCGTTTTTTCTGCTCTTTTTTTGTTATTTTTGTTGTTTGTTCTTGTTTCTGGCCATCCACGTTTTTAATTTGGTCTTTTATTATTATAGTTATTTGTTGTTGTTTCTCGCCTCCACGTATTTATTTTGGTCTTTTATTGTTATAGTTATTTGTTGTTGTTTTTTGCCCTCTGCCTTTGTTTTTAACGTTAATTGTTTTCGTTCATTATTGTTTCTTGCCACCAGGTTTTTTGCTCTCTTATTGTTTTAGTTTTCTGCTGTTGTTTCTCGCCATCCACGTTTTTATTTTGGTATTTTATTGTTTCAATTATTTGTTGTTGCTTCTCGCCATCTGCGTTTATTTTTAACATTAATTGTTTTCGTTTCATATTGTTTTTTACCCACCAAGTTTTTTTTTGTTTTTTTATTGTTTTTTTAGTTGTTTGTTCTTGTTTCTGGCCATCCACGTTTTTATTTTGGTCTTTTATTATTATAGTTATTTGTAGTTGTTTCTTGCCCTCTGAACTTACTTTTAACGTAAATTGTTTCCATTTGTAGTTGTTTTGTGTTTGCTCTTTTATTGTTTTTTAGTTGTTTATTATTGTTTCTCGCCATTAACGTTTTTATTTTGATCTTTTATTGTTTTTATTGTTTGTTGTTGTTTCTCGCCTTCACGTATTTATTTTTGTCTCTTATTGATATAGTTATTTATTGTTGTTTCTCGCCCTCTACCCTTTATCTTTAACGTTAATTTTTTTCGTTTGTTATTGATTCTTGCCCACCAGGTTTTTGCTCTTTTATTGTTTGCTGTTGTTTCTCGCGATCCACGTTTTTATTTTGATATTTTATTGTTTCAAGTATTTGTTGTTCTTTCTCGCCCTCCACGTTTATTTTTAACGTTATTTGTTGTTTCTTGCCCTCCACATTTAATTGAATCCTTAATTTCTTGTTTATCTCCCTCTGCGTTAATTTTATTATGTCTTATTTGTTTTTCTTTCATTGTCCTTTATCATAGTCTTTATCATAGTGTCATAGTCTTTCATAGTAAATCAGTGCTTCTCAACCTTTTTATGCCCATGTATGTTATGCTACAATTTCAAACTCAAAACTAATTTTATCGCGTACGAATTACAAACCAAATTTCTTAACCCGGCGCATCCACCACCTATAAATAATTAAAATTAATTAAAAATAATTTCAAATTTTAGGGGAAAAAATAGTTACCAATAATTTTGGCTAATTAATTAGGATAAAAGGACGCCCGATTAGTTTTTCGTGGATTATTTTTTTTTTAAGAATTACGTTGATATTATTAAACAATTACGCATTACATTAAGCATTTGTTTTAAAGTGAAATCGGTACCAATCGGCGGACAACTGAGAAATTACAAAAGTGATGCTGGTGTCCATAGCCGGATCTAGGCACTATGGATGCTACTCAGAGGAGGCAAAAATCTAAATAGGCAAGCCGAGAAATTCTGTGAGTAGAATTTATATATGTACAAGTTGTACAACATTGAGGATTGAAAATATCAAAGTTTGAAAGTAACTAGTTAAAAAATGTATTGGTTAATTTACTTAATAAAAACATAAAATTGCAGATAATGTATTTAGATTGCAGCTAATTTAATGAAAATACCTCAGAAAATGTAGAAACATCGCAAAAAATCTATGCAAACGCGGAAAATGTAATTTAAAAAATCGGTACAAACTTTATGAAAACAAGTTTTTAAAAATGTTACTCTTCCGAAAGTATTACAAATTGATTTTCTGATACAGTGTTTATCAACTTTTTTTACCCGTGGCTCACTTCGAAATATTTCTTCCTCCTATATTACCCTACATTTTTAAACTCAAATATAATTTTACCATGTACGAATTACAAACCAAATATCTTGACCCGGCGCCTCCACCATAGAAACAATAATCAAAATAAATTAATTATTTCAAATTTTAGGAATAAAATTACTCACCAATAATTTTAGCTAATTAATTAATTCGAAAGGGCGCCCAATCAGTTATCTAAATATTGTATTAAACATATAATAAGTTATGCAAATTGTTTTTATTTTTTTAAGAATGACGTCGTAATTTTGTCTTGTTTTTCATCCTCCAAGTTTCTTATGGTATTTTTTTCTTGTTTTTGTTATTGCCACGTGTTCGGCTAATTATTTTTTTGATTTGTTTCTGACCGTTCGTTTTTTTTTAATTTGATTTTTCATTGTTTTTTTATCTTTGTCGTTGTTTAATCACCATGTTTGTTTTGTTTCTGACCTTTCTTATAGATTTTTCATAGTTTTTGTTGTGTCTTTGTCATTGTTTAATCATCATGTTTGTTTTGTTTCTGACCTTTCTTTAGATTTTTCATTGTTTTTCTTTTTTCTTTGTCATTGCTTAATCACTAAGTTTGTTTTGTTTCTGAACTTTCTTTTAGATTTTTCATTGTTTTTGTTTTATCTTTGTCATTGTTATATCACCATCTGTTTGAATATTTCAGTGGACTTCTGTTATTTAAGATCAGTACTTTTTTTTTTCGGCCACTAAATTTATTGTTGTCTTCCATTGTTTGTATTTTTGTTTATTTTTCTTTCATTGCCGTTTATATGATTTTTATATTGACCAGCCTTGATTAATTTTTTTATATGTTTCCATTAAATCATTCGTATATTTTGATATTTATATTTGTTTTTAAGGCCCATTTTTTAATTATTTCACCGGCGAAGTCAGTGAAATAATGACTTCGTCAACACATCGTGAAAATGTGAAACATTTCACTTCCTGAAAACATCAATAAATTGATTTTAATAATCATAATCATAAAAATATTCATAACTTATTGATGGTGGTACAACAAGTTGTTTTCATAAGTCAAGTTTCGTTTCGTTTCAAAAGGTAAATAAAACATTTGGTTCGTTTTGTTTCCTATCCTCTTCAGTTACTTTTGTTTTTATTTCTCGCCTTCTACGTTTACATTGGCGTTTCATGGCCTTTATTTTAATTTGGTTACTCGCCATTCACGTTATTACTTTGTTCTTTTATTGTTTTTTGTTTGTTGTTGTTTTTCACCCTTCTCGTATTTACTTTGTTCTTTTATTGTTTTGTTTGTTGTTGTTTCTCAGCCTCTGGCTTTATTTTTAACATTAATTGTTTTTATTTGTAGTTGTTTCTTGTCCTCTACGTTTAATTACATTTTTTTAATTCTTGCCCTCTACATTGATTACAGGCTTTCATTGTCTCCATTTTGTTCCTTTATCATTTACACATCGAGTCGGTTATATTTTGAATTTATTCACTACAAACTAAACTAATGATCACATTTTTTATTAATATTTTATTCATTTTTTTTTTGTATTTGAGCATAATTTTTTTTTTTTAAATAGTACAGATTTTATTGATACATAAAAGTTAAAGAAAATATTGAATGGAATGGAATAGGAAGAGGAATCGAATTGATTGTAAATTTGCTTATATTTTATAACCAATTTATGTAAATGTATTTTAAACAAAGTCGTAAAACTTTAAAGCAGTTACATATCGGATGCAAATTTGTACAACATGAATTAGGCATGAGAAAACCCATGACTTATGTAAACTATGTACACGTGTGCAAACATTCCTATGCTACTACATTTTCGTGGTTCCCAACGGGGGCCTATCGTATTTCTTGGGGACCACCTATCAAAACTTAACTTTGGAGGTCCACGCTAACTTCTGAATAGGCAACAAAATTCCCCAGAGATCCGCTTTCAATGTCTTAAATTTAAAAAAAAACGAACGTCGAAATCAATTACGTCGACGTAATTCTTAAAAAAAACAACGCGTGAAACTGAGGGGGGACGTCTTTTTGACCCAATTAATTTGCTAAAATTATTGGTAATCTAATTATTTTCTAAAATTTTAAATTATTATTAATTAATACCAATAATTTTTCGATGGTGGAGGCGCCGGGTTAGGACATTTTGATTGCAATTTGTACGCGGTATAATTTGTTTTGAGTTTATTAATGAAGCGTAATATATTTGGATTGGGTAAGTAATATTTTTGAAGTGGGACGCGGATAAAAAAAATGTTGAGAAACACTGGTCCTGAGGATACAATTTATGTATCCAAAACATTAAACATTATAATAAATAGTTGTAAAGTTTTAAGATCCATATATTAGTTTTGTACGAGGGAAAGTTTGTACTCTCAGGTTTTTTCAATAAAATTTTCCAGTAGGATTTGTTTTGTTTACATGAGAGATGTTTCGGCCTCATGGCCTAATGACCGATCGTCCTGAAGGTCGAAAGGTTGTTTCAATAAAATTCTCCAGGAAGATTTGTTTTGTTTACATGAGACATGTTTCGACCTTCAGGAAGATCGGTCATCAGGCCATGAGGCCGAAACATGTCCCATGTAAACAAAACAAATTCTAGTCGAGAATGTTATTTAACAAACCTGAGAGTACAAACTTTCCCTCGTACAAAACTAATATATGGACTTAATTTCTCTCATACAATTTTTTTTTTTATAAATAATGATCACCTAGAAATTACGTTGCTCTTATTATTACAAATTCATATATGATTTCAGTAGTATAGCAACAAGAGTTCTGCCCCATTTTCCCATAAGGATTAACATGGGGGTCTAATTTCACATTTCAGCCATTTTGTTTTTTCGGTCGTCCAGTTCGAGGACCGATATTTGTACAACGGGTTGCCTATACAAGAGGGGCGACCGCCCTCGAATTGAGCGGAATGTGCAATGGGGTGCCTGCCCCCTGTCGCAGGTGCCCGTCGCAAAAGCCCCCACGTTGCAGGGTCCCCTGCACAAAGCCCCCTCCACAAGGCTCCCAGGTTGTAAGCCCCGGCCCCAGATCGTAGGGCCCCCAGGTCCCCAAGTCGTAGGCTCCCCCTTCGCAAGGTCCTCCAGGCCCCAGACTTTGAGGTTATGTTTATGGTTTGAGGTTATGATTTGTACAACGCGTTACCCCAGGAGTGAGGGGTTCGTACGTGGGACTCTGCAATCGCCAAGCACGAGGCGGGCCCCCCGCAAGGCCTACATCCGTATGCATCCACGCTGTGAACACCGGCTTGAGGTCGCGCGCTGGAGGGTGCCCATGGATATTCGTATGCGGAACCCCACTGCTAGCGATAAGCACGGGGCGCTCCGCGCCCCACATTACTCTCGGGCCGCGGAGAAAAACGTCTCGCCTGTTTCCAAAAGCCGCGCCGCCCGCAAGGAAGGAACCCATCTAACGAGCGATAACCGAGAGATAACCGATGATAACCGAGAATACCAACTGTCATACCAACTTAAATCTTTCATAATCCCTGCGATTTGACAATATACGGGTACCGATTGAGAAATAAATATACGAGGCCGTAAAATATTAAATCGTATGCGAGTGTAAATTCAAGATGGAGTCCGGCGTAACATGTACAGGAGGATTGGGCTAACAACGTGTACCGAGAGTTCAAAAATAAATTAAATATTATATTAAGGTAAAAGGGGAAAACGTACATAGTCTAATTGTTTTTCTCGATAAGTATGGAATAGATGTCGGGGGTGTATAAGATAATAAAATAATATTAACTCTAGGTGACACTATAATGTTTAAAAATCCATTTAGTTATTAATTCATTTGTTAATGCTTGGCGAAAGGGTGTAGGCGTTTTTATCAACTAAAAATTGTAAGTCTGGCGATAAAACTTCTGCGGTTTTATTTAAACAAGGATGTGTATATTTTCACACACATAGGTAAATATCAGCATTAATTAACTACGAGCGATCACCGGCAGATGCCCAGTATGCATGACACACCCGACAAACAAGCCATGATGAATGAAATAAGAAGAGGAAAGTGGAGGAACACCTAGCACCTATTTTAAAAACACATATTTGGCTTGGTACAGAGACTTAGAGTAGATGTGACGATGATCTACAGATACCTGTAATTTCCGTATCAGTCGTGTGTCACAAAGGCTACAACAGATGGCGCTCCAAACGTCAAATTAAAACTTACGATAACGCCGTAAACCAAGGTGCACACTCACGTCACTAACCAGCTAGCCATTATTATTAGTATGGCACGAATTAATTTTAATTACGAAATGTGTCAATTTAGCGCTAATTAATTTGAATTATCTGAATCATCGTATGTTGTCGGTGGTTGTCGTCATCGGTGCCGCGCGAGTTTTGAATTATTTGATTATTATATATTAATTACATTAAATATTTTTACCGAATTAGAGTCCATTCATTTTCGGTGTGTTTACAAAGCGAGAGATTAGCGCAGTGCGTCAACTGATAAGAACCGTTTTAAACGTTTGTATTAATATATATTCTTACAAAGGAAGAGTGGAAGAGCAACGAATGGCACACAAATGTGCGTTTTTTATCAACTAAAAATTGTCCTTTTTCAAACAAACAAAAATAATAAGAGGGAAAAATTTGATAACAGGTTCTACAAACGCAACAATTGGTCGCATCATAAATGAGGATTGAGTAACCATACTTTTGATTGACATTTGAAGTAACATAACCTCAATATCATTTTACATTAGTTTTCAACCAAATCATTTTCAGTGTTACCATGTGTAAATTACGCTGTTGGCGATTTGTTGTTTTATTAATTAACTGAGCATAAATTAAATTGATTGAAATTGAAACGCACATGCCCAACAACAAGGACATTATCATACAACTGATAAACAACAACTTCACTCTTAAAACAAACAATAAAGAATCTAAAAATAGACTCCAGGAACTGATGGGCAAACATCTCATCAAAACACCCCGAACCCAACAACAGCTAACTACCACACCGAACACACAACGCACATACACCGAATCACACTACATAATCCTCTGAAGTTGAAAAGGAAACCCCAGACGACGAAGATATTGGCAAACAACTCACTAACAAGAAATACACTTATAGATACTGCAAACGCATCATAGCAAGAGCAACAGACATACCAACATCGATGATAAGAATTATAACTGGAGACATCGACTCATTCGAAAGAATGACATATGACGGAGGACTGTATTACCTAAATAGGTTCTACAGATTCATACCAAGCTCCCCACCCAAACCAATACCACAAGCATGCAGCAAGTGCTCCGCATACGATCACACAACCGAGGAATGCAGGAAAGGAAAAACATTCACCAAGTGTCAAGGGGGCGCATGACGCAACTAAATGCGGTTCGCCACAGCCACAGAAATATGATGCCCGCAACGCCGAGGTCCATGCAGGGTGGTCACCCAGATGCCCAAAGAGACCGACAACACTCATAGAAGGCAACCCCAGCATAAGGATAAAAAAAAAACATAAATAAAAAATCTACAGATAAACCAAACTCAACCACTCATAACAATAGAAGCCCTAACCCACTGACTATACCCGACCATATCATTATCACACACACACACCCACACACACATGACATAAACAACACACAGAACACCAACAGAGAAGAGATTCTCAAAAAGCTCCGCAAACGCTTTATAATTGACTATGTCATTGAGACACAGGCTGTACTTTCCGGCAACAGAATGTATATAATCATGTTCGACAAACAAGCATCAGATAGCATACCACCGACAGAACCCTCAAATCATACCACACAAGCCACCATGCATGTACAGAACGATCGACCAACCATCATATACGCAAACATCAGCTGTCCCAGTAACAAACGGACGCCAATAAATAATTATATAGAGAATAGCAACATTCAAGGTTGCCTTCTTTTCGTAGAAACAAAGACCAAAACCGACACAAACGTGACATACAAGAACTGGGAAATCACACAAAAACAAGGACACATCAACATCAACGCACGAGGAGGGATAGGTATCCTCCACACCGCACGTAGAGCCAACCCGCCAGTACCGAACAACCCACAAAATGATCGCCTCTACTTTACGATCCCATTTGACAATGACAAACTTCACATCATTCTGATATACATTCAACCACACACACACCAATCGAACAGAACATCGCCATAAAAGCAGCTCATGAATAGATATTCGATTATCATTGGTGACTTTAACCTACACCCCTAGAAGAGACGTCAACTACAAACGTTCATAAATAACTCTGACTCCAGAAGGCAATACACGCACAACCAACACTCATCATGCCCAACAATAATGACACAATCCCAGGTATACTACATGCATACTGACAATCTAACAAATAATATAACATACATCGAAGTAGCACAAGACCGTTGCTCAGATAACTTGGCTATTAAATTTACATTTCAACTAGACCGACCACGAACTGCCGAAACAATCAAGACAAAATTCATTCTCAAACTCACAAATACAAAAGCAGTAAATACATTCATGCCGACATACCTGAACGAAATCGAAAGAAAAGACATAGAACTACATCACCTAACGGAATTTTAGACAAAACTCGCTAGCTCTATAATAAAACATAGCCCCTAAACAAAACGAAACATTTTACAAACACAAAGTACCTAAGTACATACTTACACTAATCAAGTACGAGTGACAAACGTGCTGAAAATACACTCTGACAGGAGGCAGAAACACAAATACAATAATGAATAGACTAAACAAAACCATACAGACAATGACATGGCAATAAAAGGCACATACATGGTTTGAAGTATGCAAAGAAATTGAGAGAGACCGAGGAACAACCTATTGGACTAAAATTAAACGACAGACAAAATACAAAAAGACGTCACATACAGCTACACTCCAACAAGATATTAAAAAAAAAAAATACGACAGACGAACATATGGCATACGCCTGCGCAAACCACTTCACATCTGCTTTCACCCCCATCGACGACCCTACATATAAGAACGATAACTCCACAAACGTGAACGACTGGTACGATAGACATTGTAACCAAAACACAGCGGGATAGGTATCCACCACACAGCACGTAGAGCCAACCCGCCAGTACCGAACAACCCACAAAATGATTGCCTCTACTTTACGATTCAATTTGACAATGACAAACTTCACATCTTTCTGATATACATTTCAACCACACTCACCAATCGAACAGAACACCGCCATAAAAGCACCCCATGAATAGATTTTCGATTATCATTGGTGACTTTAACCTACACCCCTAGAAGAGACGTCAACTACAAACGTTCATAAATAACTCTGACTTCAGAAGACAATACACAACAACCAACACTCATCATGCCCAACAATAATGACACCATCCCAGATATACTACATACATACCGACAATCTAACAAATAATATAAGAGACATCGAAGGAACACCAGACCTTTGCTCAGATCACTTGGCTGTTAAGTTTACATTTCAACTAGACCGACCACGAACTGCCGAAACAATCAAGACAAAATTCATTCTCAAGCTCACAAATACAAAAGTAGTAAATACATTCATGCTGACATACCTGAACGAAATCGAAAGAGAAGACATAGGACTACATCACCTAACGGAATTTTAGACAAAACTCACTAGCTCTATAATAAAACATAGCCCCTAAACAAAACGAAACATTTTACAAACACAGACTACCTAAGTACATACTTACACTAATCAAGTACAAGTGACAAACGTGCTGAAAATACGCTCTGACAGGAGGCAGAAACATAAAAACAATAATGAATAGACTAAACAAAACCATACAGACAATGACACGGCAATAAAAGCCACATAAATGGCTCGAAGTATACAAAGAAATTGAGAGAGACCGAGGAACAACCTATTGAACTAACATTAAACGACAGACAAAATACAAAAAATACATCACGTACACCTACACTCCTACAAGATATTAAAAAGACATACGACAGACGAACATAAGGCATACGCAAACCACTCCACATCTGCTTTCACCCCCATCGGCGACCCTACATATAACAACGATAACGCCACAAACGTGAACGACTGGTAC
The DNA here is from genome assembly GCA_951805005.1 of Othius punctulatus. Lineage (NCBI taxonomy): Eukaryota > Metazoa > Arthropoda > Insecta > Coleoptera > Staphylinidae > Othius > Othius punctulatus. Next base: position 94,554,077 of record OX638138.1, read on the forward strand.
GACAGACATCATAACCAAAACACAGACAATAAGGAACCACCAAACATAACAGAAGACGAATACTATGACATACTAGATACAGGTAAAACACCGCCCCGGACAAGATCTTACCACAAAACAACTTCTTCGAAGCCTATCATACGAAATACATAAACACATAATATCTATTATTTCATGATAAAATAGCGTAATATTTAAACAGACTTAAATCATACTAGTTGCTGATTAAAATATTCCTAAAATGTAGTCACGTGTGAGACGCTGTGTTACACATGTGAGACGCTGCGAGACAGACAATAAGGAACCACCAAACATAACAGAAGACGAATACTATGACATACTAGATACAGGTAAAACACCGCCCCGGACAAGATCTTACCACAAAACAACTTCTTCGAAGCCTATCATACGAAATACATAAACACATAATATCTATTATTTCATGATAAAATAGCGTAATATTTAAACAGACTTAAATCATACTAGTTGCTGATTAAAATATTCCTAAAATGTAGTAACGTGTGAGACGCTTGTTACACATGTGAGACGCTGTGAGGCGCTGTGTTACACATGTGAGACGCTGTGAGACAGCTATAAGACACCTCTGAGACAGCTGTGCGACACCTCAGAGCCAGCTGTGAGACACCTGTGAGATACCTGTGAGACACCTGTTGGTGGTGGTGGTGCTGTTGCTGGTGTGGAGGTGGCGGTGGTGCTGTTGCTGGTGTGGAGGTGGTGGCGATGCTGTTGCTCATGTGGAGGTGGTGCTGGTGATGGTGCTGGTGATGGTGGTGATGGTGGTGATGGTGTGGAGGTGTTTTTTTATTTATTATCTTATACTTTTGACATATTGTATATTTAAATACTATTGTACATATTTTTAAGGATTTTTCTTTATTTAATATGTTGTCCTCTCTATGCACTATGGAGGGGGTGAATAAAATAAAGTTTTTTTAAACGGATTTTTTTTTAAAAATTAGGCTAATTTTTAGCTTACAATTGGGCGCTAGTATGTGGACCCTCCCGAAGCACCTCTGTACCCTCCTGAAGCACCGCCGTACCCACCCGAAGCCCCTTCACCTCCATCAACATCGCCAGCCCCTCCTGAAGCCCCTCCGCTACCACCAACATCACCCGCCCGTCCGCCCCTCCCGAAGTCCCACCAGCCCCTCCGCCCCTCCCGAAGCCCCACCACCCGCCGACCCCACCAACATATACCAGCCCCTACGTCCCTCCCGGAGCCCCTCCGCCATCAGCAGCACCACCAGGCCCTCTGCCCCTCCGTCACGAGTATGTAATGGATATTTTATGTGGTAATATCCGTTATACTATCGGAATGTAGCTTGTAATATAGAAATGTTAAAGTACTGTACAACTATGTAATGAATATTTTATATGGTAATAAAAAATAATAATACAATGTAAAAAAAACTTTATTTTATTCACCCCCTCCATAGTGCATAGAGAGGACAACATATTAAATAAAGAAAAATCCTTAAAAATATGTACAATAGTATTTAAATATACATACAATATGTCAAAAGTATAAGATAATAAATAAAAAAACACCTCCACACCATCACCACTATCACCACCATCACCAGCACCATCACCAGCACCACCTCCACATGAGCAACAGCATCGCCACCACCTCCACACCAGCAACAGCACCACCGCCACCTCCACACCAGCAACAGCACCACCACCACCAACAGGTGTCTCACAGGTATCTCACAGGTGTCTCACAGCTGGCTCTGAGGTGTCGCACAGCTGTCTCAGAGGTGTCTTATAGCTGTCTCACAGCGTCTCACATGTGTAACACAGCGCCTCACAGCGTCTCACATGTGTAACAAGCGTCTCACACGTTACTACATTTTAGGAATATTTTAATCAGCAACTAGTATGATTTAAGTCTGTTTAAATATTACGCTATTTTATCATGAAATAATAGATATTATGTGTTTATGTATTTCGTATGATAGGCTTCGAAGAAGTTGTTTTGTGGTAAGATCTTGTCCGGGGCGGTGTTTTACCTGTATCTAGTATGTCATAGTATTCGTCTTCTGTTATGTTTGGTGGTTCCTTATTGTCTGTCTCGCAGCGTCTCACATGTGTAACACAGCGTCTCACACGTGACTACATTTTAGGAATATTTTAATCAGCAACTAGTATGATTTAAGTCTGTTTAAATATTACGCTATTTTATCATGAAATAATAGATATTATGTGTTTATGTATTTCGTATGATAGGCTTCGAAGAAGTGGTTTTGTGGTAAGATCTTGTCCGGGGCGGTGTTTTACCTGTATCTAGTATGTCATAGTATTCGTCTTCTGTTATGTTTGGTGGTTCCTTATTGTCTGTGTTTTGGTTATGATGTCTGTCGTACCAGTCGTTCACGTTTGTGGCGTTATCGTTGTTATATGTAGGGTCGCCGATGAGGGTGAAAGCAGATGTGGAGTGGTTTGCGTATGCCTTATGTTCGTCTGTCGTATGTCTTTTTAATATCTTGTAGGAGTGTAGGTGTACGTGATGTATTTTTTGTATTTTGTCTGTCGTTTAATGTTAGTCCAATAGGTTGTTCCTCGGTCTCTCTCAATTTCTTTGTATACTTCGAGCCATTTATGTGGCTTTTATTGCCGTGTCATTGTCTGTATGGTTTTGTTTAGTCTATTCATTATTGTTTTTATGTTTCTGCCTCCTGTCAGAGCGTATTTTCAGCACGTTTGTCACTTGTACTTGATTAGTGTAAGTATGTACTTAGGTAGTCTGTGTTTGTAAAATGTTTCGTTTTGTTTAGGGGCTATGTTTTATTATAGAGCTAGTGAGTTTTGTCTAAAATTCCGTTAGGTGATGTAGTCCTATGTCTTCTCTTTCGATTTCGTTCAGGTATGTCAGCATGAATGTATTTACTACTTTTGTATTTGTGAGCTTGAGAATGAATTTTGTCTTGATTGTTTCGGCAGTTCGTGGTCGGTCTAGTTGAAATGTAAACTTAACAGCCAAGTGATCTGAGCAAAGGTCTGGTGTTCCTTCGATGTCTCTTATATTATTTGTTAGATTGTCGGTATGTATGTAGTATATCTGGGATGGTGTCATTATTGTTGGGCATGATGAGTGTTGGTTGTTGTGTATTGTCTTCTGAAGTCAGAGTTATTTATGAACGTTTGTAGTTGACGTCTCTTCTAGGGGTGTAGGTTAAAGTCACCAATGATAATCGAAAATCTATTCATGGGGTGCTTTTATGGCGGTGTTCTGTTCGATTGGTGAGTGTGGTTGAAATGTATATCAGAAAGATGTGAAGTTTGTCATTGTCAAATTGAATCGTAAAGTAGAGGCAATCATTTTGTGGGTTGTTCGGTACTGGCGGGTTGGCTCTACGTGCTGTGTGGTGGATACCTATCCCGCTGTGTTTTGGTTACAATGTCTATCGTACCAGTCGTTCACGTTTGTGGAGTTATCGTTGTTATATGTAGGGTCGTCGATGGGGGTGAAAGCAGATGTGAAGTGGTTTGCGCAGGCGTATGCCATATGTTCGTCTGTCGTATTTTTTTTTTTTTAATATCTTGTTGGAGTGTAGCTGTATGTGACGTCTTTTTGTATTTTGTCTGTCGTTTAATTTTAGTCCAATAGGTTGTTCCTCGGTCTCTCTCAATTTCTTTGCATACTTCAAACCATGTATGTGCCTTTTATTGCCATGTCATTGTCTGTATGGTTTTGTTTAGTCTATTCATTATTGTATTTGTGTTTCTGCCTCCTGTCAGAGTGTATTTTCAGCACGTTTGTCACTCGTACTTGATTAGTGTAAGTATGTACTTAGGTACTTTGTGTTTGTAAAATGTTTCGTTTTGTTTAGGGGCTATGTTTTATTATAGAGCTAGCGAGTTTTGTCTAAAATTCCGTTAGGTGATGTAGTTCTATGTCTTTTCTTTCGATTTCGTTCAGGTATGTCGGCATGAATGTATTTACTGCTTTTGTATTTGTGAGTTTGAGAATGAATTTTGTCTTGATTGTTTCGGCAGTTCGTGGTCGGTCTAGTTGAAATGTAAATTTAATAGCCAAGTTATCTGAGCAACGGTCTTGTGCTACTTCGATGTATGTTATATTATTTGTTAGATTGTCAGTATGCATGTAGTATACCTGGGATTGTGTCATTATTGTTGGGCATGATGAGTGTTGGTTGTGCGTGTATTGCCTTCTGGAGTCAGAGTTATTTATGAACGTTTGTAGTTGACGTCTCTTCTAGGGGTGTAGGTTAAAGTCACCAATGATAATCGAATATCTATTCATGAGCTGCTTTTATGGCGATGTTCTGTTCGATTGGTGTGTGTGTGGTTGAATGTATATCAGAATGATGTGAAGTTTGTCATTGTCAAATGGGATCGTAAAGTAGAGGCGATCATTTTGTGGGTTGTTCGGTACTGGCGGGTTGGCTCTACGTGCGGTGTGGAGGATACCTATCCCTCCTCGTGCGTTGATGTTGATGTGTCCTTGTTTTTGTGTGATTTCCCAGTTCTTGTATGTCACGTTTGTGTCGGTTTTGGTCTTTGTTTCTACGAAAAGAAGGCAACCTTGAATGTTGCTATTCTCTATATAATTATTTATTGGCGTCCGTTTGTTACTGGGACAGCTGATGTTTGCGTATATGATGGTTGGTCGATCGTTCTGTACATGCATGGTGGCTTGTGTGGTATGATTTGAGGGTTCTGTCGGTGGTATGCTATCTGATGCTTGTTTGTCGAACATGATCATATACATTCTGTTGCCGGAAAGTACAGCCTGTGTCTCAATGACATAGTCAATTATAAAGCGTTTGCGGAGCTTTTTGAGAATCTCTTCTCTGTTGGTGTTCTGTGTGTTGTTTATGTCATGTGTGTGTGGGTGTGTGTGTGTGATAATGATATGGTCGGGTATAGTCAGTGGGTTAGGGCTTCTATTGTTATGAGTGGTTGAGTTTGGTTTATCTGTAGATTTTTTATTTATGTTTTTTTTTTATCCTTATGCTGGGGTTGCCTTCTATGAGTGTTGTCGGTCTCTTTGGGCATCTGGGTGACCACCCTGCATGGGCCTCGGCGTTGCGGGCATCATATTTCTGTGGCTGTGGCGAACCGCATTTAGTTGCGTCATGCGCCCCCTTGACACTTGGTGAATGTTTTTCCTTTCCTGCATTCCTCGGTTGTGTGATCGTATGCGGAGCACTTGCTGCATGCTTGTGGTATTGGTTTGGGTGGGGAGCTTGGTATGAATCTGTAGAACCTATTTAGGTAATACAGTCCTCCGTCATATGTCATTCTTTCGAATGAGTCGATGTCTCCAGTTATAATTCTTATCATCGATGTTGGTATGTCTGTTGCTCTTGCTATGATGCGTTTGCAGTATCTATAAGTGTATTTCTTGTTAGTGAGTTGTTTGCCAATATCTTCGTCGTCTGGGGTTTCCTTTTCAACTTCAGAGGATTATGTAGTGTGATTCGGTGTATGTGCGTTGTGTGTTCGGTGTGGTAGTTAGCTGTTGTTGGGTTCGGGGTGTTTTGATGAGATGTTTGCCCATCAGTTCCTGGAGTCTATTTTTAGATTCTTTATTGTTTGTTTTAAGAGTGAAGTTGTTGTTTATCAGTTGTATGATAATGTCCTTGTTGTTGGGCATGTGCGTTTCAATTTCAATCAATTTAATTTATGCTCAGTTAATTAATAAAACAACAAATCGCCAACAGCGTAATTTACACATGGTAACACTGAAAATGATTTGGTTGAAAACTAATGTAAAATGATATTGAGGTTATGTTACTTCAAATGTCAATCAAAAGTATGGTTACTCAATCCTCATTTATGATGCGACCAATTGTTGCGTTTGTAGAACCTGTTATCAAATTTTTCCCTCTTATTATTTTTGTTTGTTTGAAAAAGGACAATTTTTAGTTGATAAAAAACGCACATTTGTGTGCCATTCGTTGCTCTTCCACTCTTCCTTTGTAAGAATATATATTTAATACAAACGTTTAAAACGGTTCTTATCAGTTGACGCACTGCGCTAATCTCTCGCTTTGTAAACACACCGAAAATGAATGGACTCTAATTCGGTAAAAATATTTAATGTAATTAATATATAATAATCAAATAATTCAAAACTCGCGCGGCACCGATGACGACAACCACCGACAACATACGATGATTCAGATAATTCAAATTAATTAGCGCTAAATTGACACATTTCGTAATTAAAATTAATTCGTGCCATACTAATAATAATGGCTAGCTGGTTAGTGACGTGAGTGTGCACCTTGGTTTACGGCGTTATCGTAAGTTTTAATTTGACGTTTGGAGCGCCATCTGTTGTAGCCTTTGTGACACACGACTGATACGGAAATTACAGGTATCTGTAGATCATCGTCACATCTACTCTAAGTCTCTGTACCAAGCCAAATATGTGTTTTTAAAATAGGTGCTAGGTGTTCCTCCACTTTCCTCTTCTTATTTGATTCATCATGGCTTGTTTGTCGGGTGTGTCATGCATACTGGGCATCTGCCGGTGATCGCTCGTAGTTAATTAATGCTGATATTTACCTATGTGTGTGAAAATATACACATCCTTGTTTAAATAAAACCGCAGAAGTTTTATCGCCAGACTTACAATTTTTAGTTGATAAAAACGCCTACACCCTTTCGCCAAGCATTAACAAATGAATTAATAACTAAATGGATTTTTAAACATTATAGTGTCACCTAGAGTTAATATTATTTTATTATCTTATACACCCCCGACATCTATTCCATACTTATCGAGAAAAACAATTAGACTATGTACGTTTTCCCCTTTTACCTTAATATAATATTTAATTTATTTTTGAACTCTCGGTACACGTTGTTAGCCCGATCCTCCTGTACATGTTACGCCGGACTCCATCTTGAATTTACACTCGCATACGATTTAATATTTTACGGCCTCGTATATTTATTTCTCAATCGGTACCCGTATATTGTCAAATCGCAGGGATTATGAAAGATTTAAGTTGGTATGACAGTTGGTATTCTCGGTTATCATCGGTTATCTCTCGGTTATCGCTCGTTAGATGGGTTCCTTCCTTGCGGGCGGCGCGGCTTTTGGAAACAGGCGAGACGTTTTTCTCCGCGGCCCGAGAGTAATGTGGGGCGCGGAGCGCCCCGTGCTTATCGCTAGCAGTGGGGTTCCGCATACGAATATCCATGGGCACCCTCCAGCGCGCGACCTCAAGCCGGTGTTCACAGCGTGGATGCATACGGATGTAGGCCTTGCGGGGGCCCCGCCTCGTGCTTGGCGATTGCAGAGTCCCACGTACGAACCCCTCACTCCTGGGGTAACGCGTTGTACAAATCATAACCTCAAACCATAAACATAACCTCAAAGTCTGGGGCCTGGAGGACCTTGCGAAGGGGGAGCCTACGACTTGGGGACCTGGGGGCCCTACGATCTGGGGCCGGGGCTTACAACCTGGGAGCCTTGTGGAGGGGGCTTTGTGCAGGGGACCCTGCAACGTGGGGGCTTTTGCGACGGGCACCTACGACAGGGGGCAGGCACCCCATTGCACATTCCGCTCAATTCGAGGGCGGTCGCCCCTCTTGTATAGGCAACCCGTTGTACAAATATCGGTCCTCGAACTGGACGACCGAAAAAACAAAATGGCTGAAATGTGAAATTAGACCCCCATGTTAATCCTTATGGGAAAATGGGGCAGAACTCTTGTTGCTATACTACTGATTTCAAATTTATGTATCATTATTAAAAACACTATATGTACTTAAAACCTAGATCTGATACTTACTTGAAATGTAAAGCAGCAACAAAAGTGGAGAATTCACAGATTAATTCTCAACCATTGTTGTAGTCAATTGCATGTACAGCTTCGCTAGATCAGCTGTCTTAAACCGGCAGTATTCTGCCAGATGGCCCAAAATAGTAATAATCCTCAACGATCAAATAAACGTATACACGTTTATAGTGAGGTATACCATTAAAATACAATAAAACACAAATAAATACGAAATTTTTGCGAATATTCATGTTGCTGGGGAAGACTTTTGGGGCACATTCTGGATAATTGGAATCTCCTGATTCCAAAAAACCCACTTCCAAGTCAGTAATTCCAGCAATTCTGAGATAAAATAGAAAAAGTATAAAATAACTACTACAATAACTTGAAAGAATTTCAATGATTCAAATTTTAAATTATTTGTATGAAATTTTCGATGATTAGTGGCAAGATTTGCTCTGTAGTACTATACATTTTTTTAATAATCAATGTCAAATTTGCTCATATTTCAAAGTTTCAATAATAATTGTCAAAATTTCAATGATTGCTGACAAATTTTAGATAATTACTGCAAAATTATCAACGATCAACGATATCAATCTTTTAATTGTATTTCCAGAAATTCCCATAATTTCCATAAGTAAGAAATTGATGAAATAGTTAATATTCTAAAAATTAAAAGTTAAGAAGAAAGTTTTTAAGTTTGAGACAAAGTTAAGTTGTAATAATTACTGTCAAACTGTCACCGTCATTTCCATAATTACTGCAAAAGTTGCAAGGACTGCCATTAAATTTTCAATTATTTCTATCCAAATTGCCAAGATTTCTACCAAAATTTGAGTAATTCTACCAAAAATGCAATAATAACAATAAATATTGCAATGATATTGCAAAACTTTCCATCGGTACCCTTCACATTTTGTATTATTTTAGTTATTTATTGCAAAATTTCAGTTGTTTTGGCAACATTTCAATGATAATTCATAATAATCTAAAATACAATAGCAGAACTTAAAAAAAAATTGCAATAATTTAAATTACTCAAATTTTGAAGTATTTGTATAAAATTTTTGTTGATTAATAACAAGATTTCGACGATTAGTGTACATTCTTTAATGATTAATGTCAAATTTGCTCTTATTTCAAATTTTCAATAATGATTGTCAAAATTTCAATCATTACTGCCAAATTTAGGATGATTACTCTCAAATTTTCAATAATGATTGTCAAAAATTCAATGATTACTGTCAAATTTAGGATGATTACTCTCAAATTTTCAATGATTATCAATCTTTTAATTATTTGTCCTGAAATTCCCATATCTCAAAGCATAAAATAGTTAATATTTTGAAAATTAATAGATAAACGTTAATTTAAGTTGTAATCAATAATTACTGTCAACATTTCCATAAATACTGTAAAAATTGCAAGGATTACTGTTATATTTTCAAATATTTCTGTCTAAATTTCAATTATTTTTACCAAAATTTGAGTAATTCTGCCAAAAGTACAACAATTACAGTAAATACTGTGATAAAAAATTCCATGAATATCATCAAATTTTGTATAATTTCTCCTAATTTCAATTAATTACTCGAAAATTTCTGTTATTCTGGCAACATTTTATTGATAACTCATAATATTCTGAAATAATTAGATGTTTAAAACTGCAAAAATTTCAAAGACTAAAATTTTAAATTACTCCCATCAAATTTTCGATGATTAATGGCAAGATTTCGACAAGTACTCTAAAAATGTTATTCAAGTCATATTTACTCATATTACAAAGTTTCCATAATGAGTGTCAAAATTTAAATGATTACTGCCAAATTTAGGATGATTATTGTCAAAGTTTCAACGATTATAAATTCTTTAATTATTTAATGTCTAAAAGCATGAAATTGTAAATATTCTGAAAATGAATGGACAAATGTTAAAATTAATAATTACTGTCAACATTTTTATAATTAATGTAAAAATTGCACGGATTACCATTTAATTTTCAAATATTTCTGTCAAAATATATTAGCAATTAAGCGAAAAGTGCAATATGTATTGAATATCAATTATATTCCAATAATTCAATGATTGCCAAAATTTTGATGTATACAATCAAATTTTGTATTATTTCTACAAATATTTCAATTATTTATTCCAAAATTTCAGTTATTCTGGCAACATTTCAATGATGACTCATAATATTCCAAAATAACATAGAATTTTAAAAACACTGCAAAAATTCAATTATTTCTACCAATATTTGAATATTTCTGCCAAAACTGCAATAATTACAGTAAATATTTAAACGATTATTCAAAAATTTTCATGAGTACCACCAATTTTTGTATTATTGTGAACTCAGTTTCAAGTTAAGAAAAAACAGTAAAAATACATTAATATTTCTGTTGCAACAATTTTGATGCAGTTGGTCTCATTTGACTTGGGAGTCCTCTAGTGACTGCCCCCACTTCTTTAATGCAATCCCCCAGGGTATTGCGACACTTTGGGAACCATCAATCTATTGTATTCAAGTATTTACCTTAAAGTAATTTACCAATTATGGCATAAAAATGAAAAAAAAATGAAAAATACAAAATCTCAAAATGTTGCAATCTGCCACAAAAAAATGGTAAATTCTAAGAAATAGGTCATTATTATAATTGGAGCATACATCAGCTGTACAACGTATTGAAAAAAATTAAGCGTTAAAAATGGAAGGAGAATGATTTAAATTGAATATGTAGGATATTTTTATTGAGATTGCACAAAAAGCCTGTTGCTTTTAAAAATATAAACTAAAATAATGTCTATATATCAAAACTCAAATTGCATCACATAACATAAAGCTATTAATGTAGAAATGTTCATTCAAACAAAAAGCTTATTCCATTATAAAGTAAGGGGGCAAGAGTATAGTGGACTACGATCCTTTATAGCCATGAACGCATATATGTCTTCCAACATACAAAACTACAATCTAATTCATTATAAACTAACAATACAATTTTCAAACAGTCTTTACATCAGTTGTGTACTGGCTCAGATCTCCTTCAGGATTTATATACGCAGAATGATCATGTATTACAAACAAACAGAACCATGATATGTTTTTCTTTTCACTTAAAATAGAGAGCATTGGATCACCCTGCATAATAAATAAAATACTGGAATGGGGTTTCAATTTCGCAATCGAAAGTCATGGCCAATTAAAATATCACAGTTAATTTTGGGTTCTCTTTTTTTTTAAACATTATGTCATGACTAGAAATTTTGAACATAAATAAATAAACGGTCTGTCCTGGTTTTATCTGGCCATAAAGTCACTTAAAAACCTAATATTACTTCTATAAAATACAATACTTAATCTCATATATTTAGTACATGTAAATAAATGTATACAGCTAATAGAAACATAAACTAATAGGATAAGTTGACATACCGTCAAAATAAAAAGTAAACCAATAAGTACAATTTATCACAAAATAAAATACATAAAATCCTTGTAAAGACGTAATTAGTCTGAAAATTTGACCAAATTTTAAATAAAATGTAAATTTATATCCTTTAAAAGGATTCAGTACATTTTAGCTGCTTATAATTTTATAGCTACGGCTAGCAAGTTCTCTAAAATTATGTTTCCTCATAGCGATGTTTGTCTTCATTCTTCCAGGAACTTACTTGAATGTGTGGTGGCGGCAAGAAACTGCGTAACGATTGAATCAACTGGATTGTATCCATCAGAGCTGCAAACGATAATTATCAGTAATGAATACAATGCAAACACAATACCAATTTACTTTTTTGAAGTGCCTCAGATTGCTTGCCGTATGGTTTGCACATCGCAGGCCGGACGTACGTTTTCATCCGCGCCATATTCTTCATGACTTCGCCGAAAGCCCGCACGATCTTCTCCTGCCCGCCCTCAGTGTTGCGCTTGTCGTCGGTGGCGCCGTTGTTCGCCCAGGCGCCATTATGCAGCGCCAGCAAGTCTTTATTCGATGACGACAGGCCTTCCAGGCTGTCCAAGTTCGCTCGCAGGAAATCGGTGAGCTTGTGCTCCAGCGGCATGTCGAAGTGCTTCTGCCCCTTCGCCATGTCCAGCTGCTGCTGCAGCTGCAGCTGCTGCCGCTGCTTCTCCAGGTTGGCGTTCAGCTTCTCGATGTTCTGCTGGGCGATCACGCGGTTCTGCTGCTGGATCAGGGCAGCAGTAATCTGCTGCTGGCTCGGCGCCACCGACTTGGGCCGGTCCAGCAGGGCGGCCGTCGCCTTGGCCTCCAGGTTGTTCTGGCCGGTCAGGTCGACGGCGTTGAGCCCCATGTGTGAGCTCATGTTCGGCGGTATGGGGATGGGGAACTCGGACGTGAAGTTACTGTTCCTGAGGTCGGCGCTGTTCGACTGCGTCTCGGGCATGTAGTTTGGGTTCGCCAGGTGCTGGAACGTCTTCTGCGTCAGCTCCATCTGGTTCTTGTAGAACCGGCATGCCGGGTTAGGACAATTCTGCACGACCTCGATGATGAACTCCTTCTCCATGCCGAACTGCTCGCGGCCTATTGTGTACGAGTCCATGACCTGAATACAAAATGTAATTTATTTCTGCGCGGGTCAGTGAACACCAGCCGAAATGGAGAAAAGAGAAAGTTGCAATACAATTTAAGAATAGGCTGCTCTCAATTTTTACTATTGATGGAATAAATGCCAAGGTAATAATAACGATTACTTCAATTATACTGATATATAATCTAAAAATATACGCAGTAATATTTGTTATCTCAATTTTTACTATTTATGGAATAAATGCCAATGTAATAATAACGATTATTTAAATTATAGTGATATATAATCTAACAAGTTAAATTTTAATATCAATATATATAATCAGTAATATTTATTATCAACGCCTTCATGGAATTTAAAACAATGTAAATCAGCTCATTGTTATGTAATAATGTATCATTAAAAAAATGCCAAGTACTTATACAATTATAGAAAATATAATAAATTATAATCACATGGTTTGTAAATTTGGTTCAAGGCCTTGCATAAATACGTAATAAATTTGCATTTACGCCATTAAACGAGGTACTTACTGCTCTGACCGTCGCTTCTACGCCCAAATGCAGGCCGTGCGGCCCGTTCATATGCTTTAGCATAACTGCATTTGCGAAATGTTCAAATGGCAGAATGATTTTTCCGTTTTCCCTCAGTATCAGCCGACCTTGGGAGTCCAAAGCCACCCTGCTCGCCATCATTCTGGAATATGAAAATTATCCCATGAAGACTCTTTAATGCGCACAATTTTTATTGAAATATCGGCAGAGTTGTCAGATAAGATCAAAGCTTCTTTCAATAATCATCGCGCGAAAGCCACACAAACGGGGCTCTCAAGCGCTCACCTCGGGGTATCATCATGTGAAAAATACGTAGATTGTTGGTAAATAAAATTTCAAAAAATCTATTTTCAAAATGACTATATTTTCGAATTTGTAAAAACCAAGTTTCAAAATTTTAATATTAATATTAATGAAACAAATTTAGCTTACGACAATGTAAACACAAAAAACTATCGAAAAACATATTATTATTACATAAAAATGTAATAACATTGACATGTCAAAATTCTGTTGTGTTTATTTTAAAAAGTGTTAACATTTTTAAAATAACCATGTACAATGTTACGTTTTTGAACAAAGCGTAACCATTTTGCACATGTATCAAAATCAATGCCAAAACTCTCACATTTCAATCATAAAAGTGTCTAAAACTACACAAATATTGAAAATTTGGATTTTATTTCTGAAAATTCTATCATTGAATTATGAAAATTTTGTAACCTAAAAATGTCAAAAAATGCGGAAATTGCAAAAGTTATGGAAATATTATTAGAAAAATTGTAATTAGGGAGATTTTAGTTATGGAAATAACAAAATTATGTTTAATATATATATATATATATATATATATATGTATATATATATATATATATATATATATATATATATATATATATATGTATATATATATATATATATATATATAATTTTGGAATTTTGGCACATTTGGATTAAAACTGTAAAATTTTGGCATTTTTGGATTAAACATGTACAATTTTACCCTTTTAAACAAAAAATGCAGAAATTGCGGACATGTTATTCAATTTTTAACGTTAAAACGTCAACGTTTTCAAATTTTTAATATAATACTGTAAAATGTTGACATTTTTGGATAAAAACTGTAAAATATTGGCATTTTTAGACTAAACATGTACAATTTTATCTTTATAAACAATAAAATGTAACAATTTTTGTGCTTGTATCAAAAAAATTGCCAAATATTTTACGTTTTTGATCAACAAATGTCAAAAACTATGTCGCATTTATTGAAATTTTGGATATTATTTCTGAAAAGTACAACATTTTAACAATTGGATCAATGAATTATAAACAATTTGTAAGCTGAAGAGATAAAAAAAAGTTTGTAAAATGTAAACATTTTCAAATTTCAAAAATAAAACTACTTTTTTGGCATTTTAAAATCAAAACTATAAAAATTTGGCACTTTTAGATCAAACAAGTACGGCGACAACTTCTTGAACCAAAAAATGTAACTATTTTTGAGATTGAATCAAAAACATTGCCAAAATTTTACAATTTTAATCAACAAATGTCAAAAACTATGTCGCAAATATTGAAATTTTGGATATTATTTCTGAAAATGACAACATTTTAACAATTGGATCAATGAATTGAGAACATTTTGTAACCTAAAGATATTAAAAAAAAACTGTGGTAGTTAAGGAAAAATTATGTTATTTAGTTTGTAAACTGTCAACATTTTCAAATTTCAAAAATAAAACTGCACATTTTAAGCATTTTTAGATCAAAGCTGTAAAATTTTGGCATTGTACGGTATTAACTTCTTGAACAAGAAAATAGAACTATTTGTGAGATTGGATCCAAAAAATTGCCTAAATTTTACGTTTTAATCACAAATGTCAAAAATTACGAAAATATTGATGTTTTTTATTTTAATGCTGAAATAGTTTTAATGGAAAAAAAAATATTGGCAATTGCATCATTGAATTATGAACATTTTTTTAATTTGGAACAAGCAAACATAAAAAATTGCGGAAATATTGAACTAGGAGATTCTAATGGACAAAATGGTGAATATTGGATCATAGAATGTAACAAAATTCAACTTTCTTTCGGTTTTAAAACGTCTTAACTTTGCCCTTAAATTTTTCCACTCAGCGTAATCTCAACAGTTTTTACAATTCTCAAAAGTTTTTAACTAAATTAAATAAAAGTTTTTAACTACTCATTGGGGGGTCATGACCTACAGTTCAAGAGTGTATGACCACTTTTTGCACTGGCGACCTCTTCATGAAACGGAATTATTGGCGACCTTTGAGGCACAGCGTCTTATGATATTTCTAAACAAAATGAAAACCTTTACAGCATTATTCGTAAAAATTTAAATGTGGTTTAGCGGTGTTTTACAAAGGGTTACCAAGGTTACTAAGATTAAACCGGAGCTTAAATTTGTCTGAATAACACCGTTAGAATTTTTCTAAAGCATGTGTACAGTTCTATGACCCCGTAGGATTTTTAAATGAACCTTCTTTGAGTGGTTGATACACACAGTTTAAGAATCACTGGTTAGACAGAGGGCTGGCAATTTCTTGCAGACAGGGGCCACATTGAGATACGTATTGGGGTTTTTTGGGGCCCACACAGGGGGCATGGAATGGAGCTCAGCTTAGGAAATTTTGCCTGTAATTTGCAGGCCAGACAAAAACATCGTATAGACTACATATCATCAACCCTTTAAAAGGGTCTCTATCAATGAAAATTAAAATAAATATTGATACGTATTGTGTTTTGATTGTGCGTTAAATGCCTGCGTAGTATTAAAAATCGTAGCGTTACTTACTGTAGATACGCGGCGCTCGGAAGCATGGACGACTCCTTCAGCTCGGTGAAGCACTGCAGCAGCTCGACGGAGGGGTTCCACCCCTTGTTCTGCAGGTACAGCTGCAGCAGCATGTAGATCTTCTCGGTGACATAGCTCTGGCCCGGGAAGCCGATGTTGGTCGAGGAGGGCAGCTCGTTCACCGAGGTCTGCTGGATGCCTTTCGCTAGTACGTTCTTCATCGTTTCGGCCAGGTCCATCTCACGGTGACGCGGACCTTATAATGAGGATGCCTAAAAGAGAGCAGCAACATGCATCACCAAGCGCTGGAATTGACCCCCCCGCGGGGCCGCCGCACGATCGGCGGCCTTTGTGCCGGCGGTTCCGTAATTCGTTTCATTCACTCCAATTTATCAAATAGAAATTAATTACCATCGGTAATGACTTTTTCCTGCTGCTCTTCGGCATTCCCTAGCTTACTCCTACTCCTACCACAGCTGATTTTTTTTTATTAAACTTTATAACCTCGACGCGCAGGCATCGTTGCCAACCTTCGGAATGGAAAATGTGGTACAACACCTGAAAATTGTGGTTCAATATGGTACAATTGGTACAGTCGAATCTAAATTTATGGTACGTAAATATGGATTAACAAATACGGCGCCAAATTCAAATATTTTAAAAACATGTTGAAAATCCTGTGTTTAAATATGAATTACAACGTTTTGAATGATCTAAATAAATTTTAATCCAAATTTTCATTCAAAATTTATTCATTTATTTATATTTATGAATATCCATCAAAAGTTTGTAATTAAGAACAAAAATTTCACAATTTCTAATGAAAAATTCGTAATTTTAACTTGACACTTGACTGACACAAAATTTCAAACAATTGAATGCTCTTTTATTTTTGTTACGAATATTAATTGAATTATCTAATTTGTCCGAAATTTTTATTATCTCCAGTGAAAATTATGCAATAATTTATAAAATGGTATAATTTATTCTTAAAATTGTTTAATTACTTATAAAATATAATACTTTATAATGAAAATATTTTACAGTGCGGTGACACATTGAAATTCCTGTGAAATATTGTACATACATCAAAAATATTGGCACAGTCATGTTCACATAAATCTAGTACAAACAATTTGACATTGCCATATAAAATTGTTATTGTAACCTAATTTCTTCTACTAGATTTATGTGAGCATGACTGTACATACACCAAATTTTGTAATTAATTTGAAATATTCACTAATATCCACCAAAGGTTTATAATTAAGAATGAAAATGTCACAATTTCTAATAAAAAGTTCGCAATTTCGTGAGAAACTTATGCATTTTACAATGAAAATTTGAAACACCTAAATGCTATTTATTTTTGTTAGGAAAATCTATTGAATTTTCTTGTTTGTCTGAAATTTTCATAGTCGCCAGTGAAAAGTGTGCAATTACTTATAAAATCTTATAATTAATATTGAAATGTGTGTAATTACCTATAAAATGTTATAAATTAAAATGAAAATATTTTACTGTGTAATGGAACTCTGAAATTCCAGTGAAATTAATATTGTACATATAATGAAAATATTGCTGTATACAGGGTGTCCAAAATAAGGATCAACAGCATGGGAATCTCGGAAACCGTAAATGTTACAAACGCGGTTAAATTAGAAAAAAAGTTGCGCAATTTAGTGGTCAGTAATATTCTTTTGAGAAACCCAGAAATTTCGGCTTACTTCTGGAGATATTCGACAAAATTCGAAATCTTGCGATTTTGTTCTCATTTGTTTCTGCAGTTATTTGAAAATGTATAAGAAAAACAAAGAAAAACAAACTTTCTCATTGCCACATTTTTAGCTCTACAAGGCAGCGTTTACAAATTTTTAGTACATACAACGTTTCGTTTCGAAGAAACCACCATTTACTTTATTTTTTATATGGCCTGTAAAAAATATACACCCTGTATTAGATAGCATTTCCTATTACAAATTCAACTATTTATATAACAGAATGGTTTCCAATGTTTTTATTCAGAAAAAGAGTTGGTAATACATTTCGAACATTTTCTTGTAGTAGGGGTTGAAATGATGAAAAAACAATCTAATTTTTACCAAAAATAGGTTCCAAAATAGTAATTAAAAATAATTTACCTAGAGTAGTTGTTAAACATTGAAACCATACTTATTATTTGTTTACTGTGATATGAGAATTGTTCCGTTCATTTAATGGCGACGAAGATATAAATTATTACATAATTTCAACCCAGAATATTTACCGAAACAGTAACAAAAAATAATTTAACAAGAATAGTTGGTAAACATTGAAACAATACAGTTATTTAGAACTACACTTATTATTTTTTTACTGTGATATGAGAGTTGTTCTGTTCATTTAATGACGACGAAGACAACAATTATTACTTAACCCAGAATAGATACGAAAATAGTAACAAAAAATAATTTAGCACGAATAGTCGTTAAACATAGAAACATTATAGTTATTCAGAACCAAACACATAATTTTTTTACTGTGATATTATGAGAATTGATCTCTTCATTTAATTATCTTAAAATCATAAAATTAGGTGATAAATTTTATCTTCGTTGCTCATTTGAACGAATACTACACCAAAATATTCGAAATTTATTAAACAAGCCCTTTTTTCTGAATAAAAACATGAGAAATCATACTATATATAAATCGTTGAATTCGCAATAGGAAATGTTATTTAATACAGGGCGTACTTTATTTACGGGCCATACAAAAATATAAAGTTGATGATGATTTCTTCGAAACGAAACGTTGTACTGAAAATGTATAAACGCTGTCTTCTAGAGCTAAAAAAGTGGTAATGAGAAAGTGCTTTTTGTTTTTTTATATCTTTTCAAATAACTTCAGTAAAACATAAAAACAATATTGCAAAATTTCTAACTTTGTCGAATATCTCCGGATGTAAGCGAAATTTTATAATTAAGAACCAAAATTTCACATTTTCCAATGAAAAATTTGTAATTTACAGTGACACGTTTGTAATTTACATATAAACTTTCATACACTCATTTTCATTAATTCATTTGAAATATTCATGAATATCCACCTAAAGTTTGAGAAATTAAGAACTAATTTCACAATTTCAAATGAAAAGTTCGCAATTTCGTGTGAAACTTATACATTTTACAATGAAAATTAAAAATTATATAGCATTCTGGTGTTTGATCAGAATGCTATTTTATTTTTGTTAGGAAAAACAGTTGAATTTTCTAATTTGTCTGAAATTTTATTAGTCTCCGGTGAAAATTGTGCAATTATTTATAAAATGTTATTTATAATGAGTTTTGTGTAATATGAAAATGTTATAAATTATTAAGAAAATCTTTTAGTGTGCAATGAGACTGAAATCCTGTGAAAATTGTGTACTTATTATGTTATATCTTATAAATAATTATGCAATTCGTTTAAAATATTTTTAATGTCCTATGAAATAAAAATATTGCCATGAATTTAATATTAGACTTATAACAAAAATTTTGCAATATTAATGTGAAATCTATACAAAAAAATCAATGTACATAACATTCATAACTTCCAGAAAGAAATTAAAATTTATTATACAAACATAATTTTATGTTTGTATTTATGTTTGTTTAATAATTCACAGAAACTTGGTAATTTACCTTGAGAATTTTATAATTTTTGGATTGGCAATAAAATTCTGTAATTAAAAATAAACTCTGTAACTTTACAGTGCAAATTTACATAACCTAGTACGTTGAGAAAAGGAGAATAAAACTTTATAAAGCTTTCTCGTCTTTTAAAATCATCTAAGCTTATTAGCTTAAAGATGAAATTCTAATTAAAACTAAATAGAGACAGTAAGTTTCTCGTTCAGCCATTTATTCCAGCTTTCAATTAAAAAAACTAATGACTATGCTGCATTTGCACAGTCAATATACTGAGAAGTAGCTCAGTTTACCAATTAAATATGTGAATTTGTTATTCAAAAGCGTTTTATATAACTTTTTATTCGTTTTTCCTGAAATTTTAGTTATATATTATCTATAATTTTCGATATATTGATAGGTGTTTGGCAAAGTAACGTAAGTAACTGATTTATTTACGTCAATATATGTAGCTCCTACTGTGGCAGTTCCTATAAAAGTAATACAAAAGTATTATCTATTATGTGTTAAGTAATTAAGTAAAAGTATCAAGTCTTCAGTATTACAAAATTGTTCAAAATTAAGGACAATATAATCACAATTCAAGGGATAATAAGAAAATAAAAACTCCTAAAATTGACTTGTTGCCATATAGAACTTGTTTTGCAGAGTAACGTAAGTAACAAATGTCAAATAAGCCATTTGCATTAGATTATAGCAATAATAATAATATGTTTTAACAATTTTGTTGACAAAAATATTTCACATAACGTGATATTTTGTTTAACTCTGAACGTAGTCAATACAACGTCCCTATGCTCAATTTTAAAAAACACATGTCAACAATTTGCGAGTATTAGCTATGCAACCAATTATACCATAAACCTGTCAAAATATCTGTCGATAATGTCGAAAATGATATTGAAGAACTTAAATATCGGATAAGGCTCAGGCATGCATGCAATGAGCTTGATCCCAATTTCAGTAGAAATGTTGTTCAAGGTTTTTACAATAGGCAGATATCTTGTCTAGAACGTAAAGGTGGCCATTTCGAATATTTATTAAAATAACGCATCATTACTTACCTGTTCCTGTTACCTGGTTAATTATTGGTTCTATTTCGTTTGTGGTATTTATACTCAACCCATCCGTGGGTGTTAACTTTTGAAATAATATTAAAAATTGTTCCCATTAATGGAATTGGCTATCAGGATAAGTGACTCAAATAACGTAACACACATTTCTTATGCTCTGATTTGCTTAGTATAAATGCATTATTTGTAACTTTTCTTCAGTTGAATACATTTCTTTAATGTATTTTAGCTCAATAATAGTTCAAACAACTTGACAATTCTATTTATTTTGATTACCCATCAGTAGTTATTTTGACGTTACGTTGGTCACTTGATAACATCCACGCATTGACCTGTGTTTTTTTAAAAATTGAACATAGGGACGTGGTATTGACTATGTTCAAAGTTAAAAAAATGTCACAGTATATTTGTAATAATAATAATAATAATTTTATTGGTATGTAGCCATTACAATAATGGATATACAGAAAAAAAAGTTTACAATCAAAATATTAATAATATACACACAATAATACAAGAAATTAACATGGGACATGAACATTACACTAATTACACTTACAATATTACTATTATTCATTACTACTAATTACACACAATTACACCAACTAATATCAATGTAAACTAAATAAAATTTCTATATCTATATAACTAATATAATTTGTTTCTTTTTAAGTAATTTTATGAATTTTTCGATTTGTTACCAAGTGTATTTGTGTATCTCACAAAATTGTCGTATTTGCTGAAATTGTGAATACATTCTCCTCAATTTTCACAGTTTGTTCACAAGACAATTTCGCGTAATCATTTCTGGTATTTTCTATAATTTCGATTATAATGTTCACAACTTATGAATTTTATTATTTCAAACATTTGTTTCTTCCTGTTCTTCGAAGAATGTTTACAATATGGACCTCAATTTTTGGAATTTATTATGTAAACCAGTTGTACATAATTTTTCCTTCTTATTCAAGAAATTTTGGATTTATTGTCCTTATATTTTGATGCTTTTTGTAGTATGTTAAATCAATCTGAAATATTATTCGACAATTATTATGTTCCAATAGATAATTCCTGATATTTTAATTATATTGTCCATAATTTTTGGAATTTTGTAAACAATTTCATGGAATTTTAATTTTGGCGTTTTTTATTATTATTCCAGATCATCGTTTCGTCAGATAATTCATGAATTTTTCATTATATTGACTACAATTACTGGAATTTCAAATTATTATTCACAAAATTTAGATTTTCCTAAGTTTATTAGTATATCAGTTGTCAATATTTCATTGCTAATTTTATTAATATCGAAATAGTTTTCCGATAAAATAACTCTGTACCGCTATAGCATTATCCCAAGTTGGTCTCAAAGCTTAAAAACGTAAAGTAGTTCGTAAAGCACTACTTTACAAAAAAGGTATCATACCAAGTTTTTTCTACGACAGCTACTATGAAAAACAGCCAAAATTTGATGCAAAATACTGTCGTTATTTAATTGGTGAGTGAATTAATGCTGTGTAAAACTTATATCACGCACAGTTGATATTTTCACGCACAGGTGATTTTTTTGAACGTGCGTAAAAACTTAGTTTACGTACTGTCGTAGAAAAACACATTTATATATTTACAAATCTCACCTTTTTCCGTCGTTCTGTCAAAAAGCACAAGCACCCCCTGTAGGAATAGGTGTACCATTAGAGCACTCGAGACGCGAACCACCCAAAAACGTTTATAGAGCGAACTGCATCCATTGCCACCCCCACTTTATTGCGACGCAGAAATTGCAACGTTCGCGAAAATAATAAAATTATTATTCGTAAGTATTTCATGATGGTCTGTAATTATACATCATCTGATGTATTCTTCTTTTAAGTAGCCGACAGTGCCGCAAAATAATAAGTGCGCGCGTAGAAATCTTCCGACAAAACCAATATGTATTTGAAATTATTATATGTATCGGTGCTTGTTGCACCGGTCATCATCACTTATATACACAAGAAAATATACCAGAGAAAACTGGCGGACCTAAGGAAACGCTACGAAGACTCAAAGTACAAAAGCTACTTCGTCACACTTAAGAATCGCCTGTGTGCTTCCCACATAAATAAGCGCCTGGCATGCAGTGACTATTGCTCCTACACATACATAAGCACCATCATTGGCATGATCGACTCTGCCAAGCACACAATATCTTTATGCATGTACCACTTAACGATGGAGGACATCAGCAACGCCATACTGAGGGCCCACTCGAGGGGTGTTGTCGTGCGCTGCATCACTGACATGATGATGATCGAATGCAGCGGATCCAAAATGCGAGTGCTGAAGCATCACGGTACGTACAACGATAATCGTTGTTGCATTGATATCGATAGCTTAAAAATATCCATTCTTTCACAAGCTCCAAAAATTCATTCTTTCATATGCTCAAAAATATTTGTGTGTTGATAATTTAAACTCTCTAGATGTACCGATTAAGACGCAGTCATCCAGGCAGAGCATTCTGCATCACAAGTTCATGTTGGTCGATGAGAATTATGAGGAGCACAGGTCCATCCTTTACGGCTCGATCAATTTCACATTGCAGGGGTTTCTTAACAACTGGGAATTGTTCACCATCACGAACAATAAGGATACTGTAAAAAAATACAGCGATGGGTTCGAGTATCTGTGGTCTAAATTGACACCAGTTAATTAGATGTGGCTAGCTAGCTGATCATGATAGTTTTGACAAAGCCAATTGTTTTTTAATTTTAACAAAGCCAATTGTTTTATAGTTTTGACAAAGCCAATTGTTTTATAGTTTTGACAAAGCCAATTGTTTTATAGTTTGACAAAGCCAATTGTTTTATAGTTTTGATAAAACCAAGTGTTTTATAGTTTTGATGAAGCCAAGTGATTTATAGTTCTGACACTCCCAATTGTTTTACAGTTTTGACAATTAGATTGGAGTTAATTACATGCGGCAAGCTAGCTGATCATGATGGTTTTGACAAAGCCAATTATTTTACAGTTCTGACATTCCCAATTGTTTACAGCTTTGACAATTCCATTATTTTATAGTCTTGATACTCCCATTTGTTATGTAGTTTTCGCACAAATTATTTTACAACTTTGACACTCCCAATTGTTTTACAGTTTTGATAATCCCTATTATTATTTTGTTCAGACATCACAAATGTTTTATATTTTTGACAAAGCCAATTGTTTTATAGTTTTGACAAAGCCGATTGTTTTATAGTTTTGACAAAGCCGATTGTCGTAACTTTAATTGTTTTATACTTTTGATACTCCCAATTGTTTTATAGTATTATATACAGATATAATAATGTAAGTTTTGATACTACCAACTGTTTTATAGTTTTACAGTCGAGTCAACATCAAAACTTGTCCTGTCCACTTCTGCTGTATTGGAGTGCAGTAGACAAGTCTTGTGGTGGTTCCTCTTATAAACCGGTTGACTTTATAGTATTTTTATTTTTTTACGATACTACCAAAGAATATTTTGATATAATCATTTTAAAATTAAGATGCTCAACTAGTCCAATCTTATTTAGTCAGATTGTGTACAAAGAAAGGATATAAGGGTTAATTATTGATCTCTGTTTGATAATACAAACGATGCCCTTATATAATTACTTAATCGTTAAATCCAAAAGTATTTATATGTCCTGATTTATACTAGAATACAGTGTACTTTGAATGTTTTCAAGGGATTTAGTATTAGTATTTTTGTACCATACGACTTTATTGTTTTTACAAATGTTTTACAAATAAATAAGCAAGTTCGTATTATTTGAGCCTATTTTTATTTTAAATAATTATTGAAAACATGGTGTCTGGTGATAATATATGTATATATTAAAAAAAATTAAATCCGATGGACCTATATTAAGAATCCAGTTTTATTCCTCTAGATCTAAATCGTTCAGTTCATCATCGAGCGCATCCAAATCTTCCTCCAGAAACAGGTTTTCATTGAACGGAACGGCGGTGGCTTCGTCTGATAGCCCGTTCATTTTCAGTTCTTCGACGGGTTCAGCTTTCAGACGGTCTTCAGCTGCCACCGTTCCCGTCCCGTCAACCTAGAAAATATTTAACATATTATTGTATAACAATTATTATAACATATTTTAATTATGCATAACTCACATAACAAAATATTATTTCCACATTCACACAAACTACATTAAAACGGGTGCGAAAACGTACCTCAGATGCTTCGAAGCCTATTAGATCTAATTGCAATTCCTTGTACTCCATATCCTCCTCTTCATCCTCCGCATATGCATAAGTATCGAACGCTTCATCTCCGTCATCCATGCTATTGTCATCAGCAAGTTCGGGATTGAAGCTGAACATTTCCCTTCCAGACAGCCCAACTTGCCTTCCGGCTTTGTAATCGCTTCTCTTCTTCTCCTCGTCCCTAATAGCCGTATCGTTCTTCTCCTGCGTATAATATGCGTATTAATAATTAATTCCTGCAAGATGTAATGAATTAATACCTGAATTTTCCTCTTTTTCCATGCAACAAAGCTCTCTAATGTAATTCTTGTTTGATTGGGACCTAAAGCTGCACGTTCTTTTTCTATCAAATCTTCCAACGAAATATCACTCTTTTTATCTTCCTTCTTCTTATCCTTCTTCAGGACGAATCCTGCGGGCAGGGCGTGCCTGTAAATGCAGCTGCCGCCCGACGGGCACGTCCAGAACCATCCGTACTTCGCCTTTTCGACGGCCTCCAAGAAATGTTTACAAATCTGAAACGATTACTCTAATAGAAATTGGTGGTGCAGGCGAAGCAATTCATTTACAATATCCGTTGAAGGCATTTTCTTGTCCATCGCGTGCTTCTTCTCGATTACTTCTTTGAGCTTCTCCTCATCCCAATTCTCCATCGTGTCTTCCTTGTCGTCGGGATCCCTCATGTCCACATATAGGGAGCGCTTCTCGGCCTTGCGTTCGATCGTCAGGTCGTGCGAGAACTTGCACTTGTCCCCTTTCGTGCACTGCCCCTGCTTGAAGAACGCACAGACGACCGATTTCGGATCGGCACCTGTAAATACGTTCGTTCAGTAGGTGAAAATAGCCGCGCGGACGTTCGCAACCTTTCTCTACTTTCTGCGTCTGCACCGGCTTAAACAGCATGGCCAGTTCCTTCTGGTCCTTGAGCTTCTTGTCTTTCTCCAGTTTCTTCTGGAGAGCGGCATCGACGGTGAGCGGATGGTGGCCCCCGGTTTTGACCTGCTTCTCCACCTGCTGGATGAATTTTTGCTGCTTCGCGCCTTTCTTGTTCTTCAACCCGAATGTCTTGTCCTGCAAGTGTGTTCATTGCAAAAATATGTTAGCCGATAGGTTATCAATTGCAAGCTGGACGTATGCTTTACCTCGATGACTTTCTCCTTCTTCTTTTGCTCATTCTTTTTACTGGGAGCTGCTGGAGGCTGCTTTTTCGGAGGCATGGTTGCAGCCTAATTAATTATTGTATCGGATAAAATTGTTCTTAATTCCTACGTCTACACATGGAGACACCGACGAATTCCTGTTCTGAAGTTGTCAATGTGACATTCTGTTGCCAACGCAAATATTCTCTGTTCACACATTATCTGAAATAAAATAGTAGACAAAGCATTCTGAACTGATAATAATACATTGGGTTTAGCTCAATTCGCAAAATTTTGTTAGATTATTAACACCAGAAGCAAATGAAAAAAAAAATTAATTGCTAAAAGTTTGGGGTCAGAAAACATAGCAACCAAACTTGCACCTCATTCTGTTATACAGGGAGGTTCTTTATAAAAGTATACATATCCGATATGTATACTTTTCTTGATGTATTTCACGATCTCATCATGATTGATGATCACGATCATCTAAAAATGAAATTTTGGCTTTCTTGAGACTATATATAGCTAAAGTAAGCCAAAATTTCATAACTATTTCTTAATGTACCTTCACGACCTCATGATGATTGATGATCACGATCATCTAAAAGATAAATTTTTGCTTTCTTAAGACTATAAGGCCCGTATCTATAGTCCGTACTTGAGCTTCAGTTCGATACAAGTCGTATATTTGGTTGCGCTTGGTGCATAAACCTCTATAGAAAATACGCAACCAAATATATGACTTGAGTCGAACTGGAGCTCAAGTACGGACTATAGATAAGGGCCTATGTCTCAAGTAAGCCAAAGTTTCATAACTATTTCTTAATGCATCTTCACGATCTCATCATGATTGATGATCACGATCACGATCACGAAATTAACGAAAAAAAAAATGTTTTGACGTTTATTTTATTTAAATGGTTAAAGAATTAACCTTGTGATAATCTAAAGTGCCCTTAATAATGACTCAGTCCGCGATTTTTTTTAACCTGCCGCTAGAAAATTGCCAGTAGAATCGAATTGAATTGGCATGGCAGTCTTGTAAGAAGGTATAAGAAAAATTGACCTTTTTCAATAGTTTTTTTTGCCAATATGGTAATATGATCTTTATGACTTAATAATTCATTCCCAAGATTACCCATGTCAACAAAACATCGGGAAAAATTTGACAATTCTGCTCAGGGAGGCTTTTACGAGTCGATCAAGTAGTTTACGATGATGTTACGTAGTGTGATGATTTTAAACTCGCGATATTTTCAGGTTTTTTAGTGTTTTTTGCCATTTCCATGAATTATGGCAGTGTTTTGGAGAAAAATAGAGATTAATTTCCACAGGGAGAAGTACCAATGTCCCAGTTGGTTAAGTTGCCTAGCGTAAAACGTAAAAATTACGATTTTTATAAAAATAGTTGCTGGTAGGAGTTCTATGTAGAATTTCATGAACAAATTACTATCGATTTATAAAACCATTTCGTATGTTTTCGAAATTTCGAAATTTTGCCGAACTGTCCGCAAAAAGGTTCAGTATTGAAATGTTCAATAACTGTAAGTGGAATATTCTTAGGTTTCTAATAAATTATGTTTCGCCTGCATGATAAAAACAATACATAAATTATCAAATGTAAAAATCTAAAGAAAATTTAAACTTGTCTGCAACATTTTTTATTTAGGCATATGGTATTTTAATTTTTCTGATCCTCTGGAAAATTACGAAACTTGCAATTTTGTAATCGATTCTGCATTGATTTTTTATAAATCTATGAAATCGCCCGAAAGATCCAATTTAAAATAAATAATAATTTTAAGATTGGGGATAGAAAATCTAAAAAAATGCACTTGAATGCACAATTTTTAATTGAGAATATGATATTTTGATAATTTAATGTTTCCAACCTTCTGCAAATTTAAGAAATTTGCAATTAATTTTTAGAAATCTAAATAATTTAATAACTATCTTGACATTGTGATACAAAATTCAGAACTTTTTTGACCTCATATAAAATTGAGCATATGGCAAATTTTCCTGTACATTTATTTTTATTAATTTGGCATTATAGATATATTTTCAATTCGAATTCTTAAATGCAATTTCCAATTTTTCATCTAACTATTCCAAATTTACTTCTATTTTTATCCTTAAATTCAAGAAATTCTTAAAATTAATTTCCAATTTTGGATCTCCCTTCCAACTTTAGTATTATTTTTGCCGCTTGATTTCTAGAAATTCTTATTAACAATGATAACATGCATATAAGCTCCAATTTTTCATCAGCATAATTAAAATTCACTATTACTCTTCGAATTAAAGAAATTCATGAAAATAGTAAAAGCATAGCTATAATTTCCAACTTCCAAACTTACTACTATTGCCCCTTAATTTCCAGAGCAGAGATGTTCTTGAAAATTTTGGAGAACTTTTAAATTTGCGTATTAATAAATACAATTTCCAATTTTGCATCTAAATATTCCAAATTTACTACTATTTTTATCCTTAACTTCCAGAACTTCTTAAAAACAATTTCTAATTTTGGATCCAACTTTAAAATTTAATACGATTTTTGTCCCTAAGTTCCAGAAATTTTTAAAAACAATTTCCAATTGTCTATCTAACTTCCATATTTGCTACTATTTTTGCCCTTCATTTCCAGGAATTCTTATAAATAATGATAACATGCATATAAGCTCCAATTTTGGATCTGAAAATTTAAAATTCACTATTATTCTATTCTTCAAATTAAAGAAATCCCGGAAAATAGTGAAAACATTGCTATAATTTGAAATTTTGTATCTAACTATTTCTAATAGATTATTATTCTTATCGCCTTAATAAAGATCGTTATATATATATATATATATATATATATATATATATATATATATATCAAATCAATATCAATATATATATTATATATATATATATATATATATATATATATATATATATATATATATATATATATATATATATATATATATATATATATATATATTATATTCTTCATAGCCAATTGGATCTCAATATTTAAAATTCACTATTTTCAATATTTTTGTTTTACAATTCTTGAAAAAAACCATACATTCTTAAGGAATGTAAGTACTATTTTTGGATTATTTAAATTATGTTGGATTTTAATAATTTACATGGAAAATTCTTAGAATATCAAACATTTTACTTTAACATGCATTGGAATTCAAATAATAAACATAATACATTTAATTATTTTCTCTTATATTTTTAAGAAATTTTAATGTTATTTTCTTATAATGTCAAAAACTTGCAGCATTTTAGATTTTTTTAAGACCTTCAAAATTCTGTAAGATTTCCAGGAAAATTACTTTTCTTTTTTATGTAGATATAAGAAAGATTTATATTATCTTAATAAAGTTGATGGAGGAAGACGTTAGTATGTGATAATTAATCATGATAATACAAAAATGAAACACGTTACTACGTTGTTTATCACTTTATAACGAAAAAATAACACCAAATAGATTTTTTTTCTAATATTTATATAGAATTTTCATTGATTTTTAATATAATTTGGGTATACTCTGCTTTTCTTTATACAATTTATACAATTGAGTTAAGGTTTTTTTATTTTCTCAGATTTTCAAGAAATGTTTTTCAAATATGTTTCAATATTTTTTATATAATTTATGACAAATGTCATAAGAATGTGGGTTACGTATTTAGGGAAGATGTTTTGTTAGATTTTAATTGAATTAACAGTGTCCTATGAATGTAAATTTTTTTAGATAATATGCATTAGAATTAAAATTAAACTTAGGATTATAAAAGTAATTATAGCAGACAGATATTTCATTATTGCTAAGTAATTATTGCTATATAATTAGTGCTAATAAGTGCTATTGCAAAACAAACATATAGTTACTTCTTTCTTAAATTTTCAAGAAATGTCTGCTTTCGTTTCTTAAGTTTCCAAAAATTAGATTTTCATAACATTCATGTAGCATTTGCCTCAAAAATTCGAAAATGCTACATGAATAATATGAAAATCCAATTTTTGTAAATTTAAGAAACCAAAGTAGACATTTCTTGAAAATCTTAAAAAGAAAACTATTAGCTAAATGTTTTTTTACTAGAAACATTTCCTGCAGAATTTTGTTAGATTTACAAAAAAACTACTTCAGTATCTCTTAGATTAAAAAAAAACATACATCTTCAAGGAATGTAAGTTACATTTTTATGGAAAATTAAATTTAGAAGTGTTTTAATTTATAATGGTTATGAATTCATTCATTAATCATTCTGTAGTAACACATCCATTTAGTTATATTTCTTGGACTTTCAAGAAATCTTTATTTTACTTTCTTACATTTCCAAAATTTTTATTTTGATGTCAATTATGTAGCAGTTTCGAATTTATTAAGTACTTGTGCAGAATCTTCTTAAATTTTCGTTAACTCGATGTTAATATTTTCAGGTTAAAAAAATAATTTTAAAAGAATGTGAATATGTTTGTTTCTAAATTTTCTAAAATTTTCAAGAAATGTTTTTCGATGTCTTATGTTATCGATTTATAAGAATTTGTAAAGATTGTATGGCCATTTCCCGAGCTTATTAATGGACCAGGGTAAATTGTTGCAGAATTCATATTACGTTTTTAATAATTTGTGCAGAATTTTCTTAAATTTTCTTCAGGTTGAAAAAATGAACCTACATTTTGATAAAATGTAAGTAACGATGAGGTGGAGCTTGTGAAAGTATTGTAGAATATAAAATACGGAACACCTTTTTCACAAAAAAACATTTATTTACTGAAAGTAAGCAGCCGCAATTGGGATGGGAACAATTTTGTGCATATTCTTATATATGCTTCCTAAAATTACACAAAATAATTATTTCACAAGTTCTTCAGTTATTGAAGGTAGCTGCATTGCGGCCGAAATATGCATTTAGTAAATAAATGTTTGAAAAAAATGGAAATACTTACAATTTTTAAAACTTCAAACGGTATCTCCCCATCATAAATCAAATGAATATCTAAATTGATTGATTTAGACTGCTAAACTTCAAACGGTGTTATTTAAACAATTTTGAATTTAAAAAAAAATTACATGGACTATTCTTAAAACATCAAAGATTTCACCTAAATATGCATTTAAATACAAATAATTAACAATACATTTAATTATTATGTTTCTTGGATTTTCAAGAAATCGTTTTGCTTCATTAATTATATTCACAAAACATAGTTTAGCATAAATTTTCATCAGATTGTAATTGTGACCAGAAAAACTGTAAAAATGCAGTGATAGATAAAATAGTAAGTAAAAATTCTCCCAGAAAATTGTGTTTTTATCATAAAATAGAATATTCCAGTATGGTTATCGTATGTTTTCGATTAGCATTTATTTGATTAGTAATTTGATTTTAATTATTCTATACTTTAGAGGAAATTAGCGAAGCATTCCTCTAAAATTTTGGGAGTTTCGTTATAAGACCGGTTTTTCGGCTAGGACAATCTTCACAAAATTGCGAAAAAATATTGTTGGATGGAAAATGGATTTTCGTCATAAGACAAGCTTTCCATCTATGGTTATCGTAAAGTTTTAATGAATTTTGCAAAAAAAAATCTCTCTCTTATCTTCTCTCTCTCTAAATTTTTGTCATAAGAAGGTTTTTTGACTATGATTATCTAATAATTTTCAACAAAATAATCATATATCTCGCCAATAAACAATTTTTTTTAGCATAAATAGATTTATCTTATTATTTTTCTAGTAATTTTCTCATCACCATTTGTTATTAACTTTTCTGGTCAATAATTAATGAAAATTTCTCTGGTGTAGCACTGTTGTGTTTTCGTTGTTTTCATGAAGATGAACTTCTATGCAACAACATAAGTGACTTATTTAATCTACATAAAAAAAAAACTATGGCTTTTTCTTTGTTATCAAGAAGGTGCATTTCCAGGGAAAAACAGGGACGACGGATATAAACTACTTAGATAAAAAATCACTGTTGCATTTTCCTTGTTTTCATGAAGGTGATTTTCCACGGGAAAACACCGGAATGACCGATTTAAACCAGACGGACGTGGAATATCTTACGTCCCTGGTTGTTTTTCATATCCGCTGTAATAAATTTTCTTCAGAGTAATCCAATTTTCGTGTATGGGATTTCAATTTGGTTTCCCAGAAGTCACCAAAAATAGACGTGTTTTATGATATTTATATCCGCAAGCCCTAGTATTTATACGCGGGACTCTTCGAGGAAAAATCGAGAATTGTGGTATTGATTTTGAGGGCCTGTATGACTTTCATTATGCATTTTCATACTTTCAGAGCAGCCGGTTTATCAGGTGTAAGATCGATAGCCCATTAGAAAAACTACACGGCCACAGAAGTTAATCATTTACGAGCTCGCCGCATTGTGCTGTCTGTGTTACAATTATTTACGTTGTAATTAATTAAGTGGAGGCATCTTTGTACCGGCTAATTATGTATTTGTTAATTCCGCGTTGCATTGCACAATGCGCTGGTTAAAGGAATGCACTTTCGATTCATTCGCTGCTGCTTTAGAGCGAATTCGCACAATTTCGGCGCTTCTTGCAATCAGTGTTGAGCTGATTTGTTTTTGCGTAAACGAGGTAAACAAAGTTGCGGTGGAACGGAAGTGGAAAGAGTTCAGGTGAGGCGCGCAGAAGCGTTTTGTTACCACAGCGATACAGGATTGTTTATAGTTTCCTGCCATTTCTCCGGCATAAAGTACGGTTCAGGTGTAAAACAACGTGCGCCAGGTAAAGATGTACGTGTGCTTCCTAATTATACCAAGTTCAAAGTTTGCGTGCTGCTAAATGAACTGAACACTAACTTAGTAATATGTATGTGCCATTGTCGGGGAAGGAGCGTCACTCATTTTTTAATCAAAACGACGGATGTTATATACCAGGGTAAGCATTTTTTTTTAAATTAACTAATAAAAATACTCAAAAGAATAATCGCAAATTTTTATTTATTTTTTCTACCTACCTCAAACTCGAATCACGTCGGCAAAAAATAACACTGGTGTTATTTTAGAATATGCGATAATTATTTTGAGTAGTGTATTTACAGTTTTACGAAATACTTTTAAACGGATTTTACGATTCAAATTTATGCATTATATGCTAATAGAACTAATAAATATTTACATTTACGAAGTGGATGCATAATTTTGCACACATGTTTCATAATTCAGCTCCATTAATTCTTAGCATGACGTTGTTAATTGATTAGGAACCTTAATAATAAGTTTATACTCATAGTATTTTAATTATAATATTCAAATATTAAAATATTGTCTGGCTTCGTGATTAGAAAGTGTTCCCGGCACGATTCTTGAAATTTGTTTTCCGAGTAGTTCGATAAATAGAATATCAAAACAAATTTCAATGGGCGTAATATATTTATGAACTTTGCTTGCACGCACAGGGTAATCTACGACTGGCAACAAACGTGAAATTTGCCTGAATATTCGTGGCAATAAACGTGAAATTTGCCTGAATATTCGTTACAACACACGTTAAATTTGCCTGAATATTCGTGGCAACACACGTTAAATTTGAATGAATATTTGTTGCGCCAGAAATGAAAATAACTATAATGTTCAATAATAATGTAACAAAAATCTACGAATTCAAATATAAAAATGTATTGTAGATTGTAAACTTGATGACGACTTTGCTTTAAATTTCTTAGCGCCTGATTAAATGCAAAAATAGTTGATTCTAATGCCATTTGATTATTAGAGAATATCATAACATAAAGATAACAATATTTCTTTAATTTAATAACGCTTATAAAAATATGGTATAAATATTATCAATTAAATAACGTTTTTCAAAATTGAAAATTTTCTAGATTTTTGTAATCTTTTTTGTGGTACTTACATACGCAGATTTTTTTATTGGTCTCTTATAATAAGGTTTTGTTGACATTTTTTCCACGTCCATGATTTTCGATAAATTTGATTAAAATGTGAATAACTTGGCAACGTTGCATCTGATCTCAAAAAATTTAAATGATTTGTGAAGCCTACATAAAGCAGATTCTAAAAATGAAATAATATACAGGGTGATCAGTTTATAAAAGAGACCAAATTTGGTGTCCCGGATTTATGGTACACTCTGTATACTCGAAAATAATTTTAGAAGGTAGCACATCAAGTGTCCAATAACTTCCAATCAGATGTTTTCCTTAATTTTCATTAGTCTAGCAGCAATGGCCCGAGCGAGGATAAGTGGGCCACCCTGTATATTTCTTAATTTTCAACAATTGGCGTCATAACATTATAATTTGTAATTATGAATATCTCATGGGAAATATATTTTTTTTAATGTTTTTAAAATTTTAAGTGGTTGCATGATTTTTCTATTCTTGTTGGTATCAGAAGAAAAACTTGACAACTTAGCATTCAATTTTTACAAAAATTTGATATGAAATCAAAGAGTTTAAAAAAAAAATGATGTAAACCATGAATATAAAATTACTACTGCTGCAAATTATTATAATTAATGACCGCCAAAGTAAACGAAAGAGAACTTGAATATTGCTAATAGTAATAAGCTAATAAGTATTCAATTTTCACAAAAAGTTCATATAAAATCTAAAAGGCGAACAAAATTTCTAATGATGTAAAAACTGAATATAAAATTTCTACTATTGCGAATTATAAGAATTGATGACCGCCAAAGTAAACGAAACAGAACCTGGATATTTCTAATAAGTAATAAGATTAAGTAATATTTAATAATTGGAATTACAATTATATAATTTGTAACTTGTACTTTTTTTTATGTTTAATATTTTAAGTGTTTTAGATTTTTCCTTTCTTGTGGGTATCACAGAAAAACTTTAGGAAAAATTTAAAATTCAACTTCAGGAATGAGACAAAAATTACAAATGAAACCTAAATGTAAAAAAAAATCAATACATGTATAAACGGCCTATCAAATTTCAATACAACTCCAGAATAAATAGTTATTAAGTAATATTCATTAATTGGATTATAATTTTATATTGTTTGTAATAATTATGGATTTCTCGTAAACGAAACCGAACCTGAATAGATAATAATTAATAATCAATATAAGGAATTACAATTATATTACTTATATACGTAATTAAGAATATCTCATGAGAATGTTTTTAAATGTTGAACATTTTAAGTGGATGCGAGATTTTGTTGCGAGATCTAGTGGAAATCACAGAAAAACTTAAAGCACTTAGTAGGTAATTCCTTCATACCTTCAGGGACCAGACAAAAAAATAAGAAACTTATTATATTCACTTTAACCTGATAATATGATAGGTTAGTTTAGGTCAGGATTAGGATTGTTAGGCTTTACCTCAACAATTCTAACCCTGACTTAACCGAACTTAACATATATTTCAAACGTAGGTACAGATAGAACTCGCAATGTGGGTGAATAACCTGAGATGAGGTCAAGGCAAACAACTCTAACCCTGACCTGACCTAACCTAACGTAATCTAAGATG
Source organism: Othius punctulatus (assembly GCA_951805005.1). NCBI lineage: Eukaryota > Metazoa > Arthropoda > Insecta > Coleoptera > Staphylinidae > Othius > Othius punctulatus. The sequence goes on from OX638138.1 coordinate 94,589,427, forward strand.
ATGTGATGCCAAACAGTTCTCCTGTTTTAAACAGCAGCTATAAAAATAAATATTTTCATTGTGAGACCTACAATACAATAAGATGATGTAAAGCCAAACAATTCTAACCCTGACCTAACCTGACCTAAAGTAACCTGACCTGATCTGATATGAGGTGACATCAAACAATTCTCCTGTTTGAAAGAGAAACTATAAAAATAAATACTTTCATTGTGAGTTCTACAATAGGATAAGCTAAGATAAGGTGACGCCAAAGAATTCTAACCCTGACCTGACCTAGCCTAACCCAACCTAATCTCAGATGAGGTGATGCCAAACAATTGTCCAGTTTGAAATAGAAGCTAGGAAAATAAATACTTTTATTGTGAGACCTACAATAGGATAAGATGAGGTGAAGTAAAACAATTTTAACCCTGACGTAACCTAATATAAACTAACGTAATCTGCCTGAGATGAGGTAATGCCTAAAATTTCTCCTGTTTGAAAGATAAGCTAGAAAAATCAATACTTGTCTGTGAGAGCTGCAGTAAGATAATCTAAGATGGGGTGGTCAAACAATTCTAACTCTGACCTAACATGACCTAACAAAAACTAACCAAACCTAATCTGAAATGAGGCGATGCCTAATAATTCACCTCTTTAAGAGATAAACCATAACAATATATACTTACATTGTGTGACCTATGAAAGGAAAAATCTTGTTGAATTACTGTCATGCTTGCAACGTGAGTTTGAGTTTATTGCACAGTCAGTTTCAACTCACTTTATGATTCTTAATATTGAAAAATTTTAAAGATTTGTAGCTAAAATCTTTTCAAAATTATAGCTTTTCATCAAAAGATTCATTCAAAAAGATGGATCTTCCTCAGAAAGTGAGCCAATGGTACATGCAGTCACTTTCATCTCATATTATGAATGATCATAGTAAAAATCTGTAAAGATTTGTAACAAAAAAAAATTCAAAACATAAAAACATCTAAATTTTCATCAGCAAGTGAGCTAATAGATGATAAATAGCAGTGTGATTTGTCGAAGAACTGTGTCGCCGTAATTACAAAATTTGCACATTTCGTCTGAACAGAAAAAAAATCTATTTGTGCTGCAAATAGCTCTTTCAATGAAGATATTGTTTTATCATTTTCTAGTACGAAAAATGTTCTACTTATTTGGTTTCCGCTTTTCATAACGTTCTTCAGATCTTTATTTAAACGTCCGCACAAATTAAATTGATGGTCTATGTGAAATACAATTAAATGATGTAATACGTACATTATAAGGTGTATGCATAGATATGGTTAACACGTAAATACTTTTAAGTAATTTGAGTAAACAAAATGTGGCCTTGGTAATGTTAATTTCTTCTTGGTACATACATTATCATTAAAAGTTATTACTACTGCAATCAATCTTATTAAATATTTGACGCTGTGTGTATTTTACAGTAGCACCAGTTATGCAATAATAAAAATGATTTAATCCATGAGTAACTGAACATAAATTGTCCATAAAAAAATATTATTCGATCGATAATGTAATTGTTAGTGCGAAAATGTTAATATTTTAAAGAATACCGTGAAAATTTGAATTTTTATTGCCAAAATTTTATGTTTTCTGTCAATTGTTGAGTGGTTACCATTAAAATTTGACAGAATAATGACATTTTGAGAGTTTATTATTAATATTTCAACGATTACTGCTAAGATTTCATTGTGTATTAATAAATTTCAATCGTTACTATAAAAATGTTTATTATTCGGCCAATATTGTAATTGTTAGTGTCAAAATCTTAATGTTTTTGTTAATATTTTAATGAATACCGTAAACATTTCAATTTTCACTGTCAAAATTTGATGTATACGCTCAATTTTTCAGTGGTTACATTCAAAATTTTGAATCATAATAATATTTTTGGAGTCTATTATTATTATTATTGCTAAAATTCGATTGTTACTGTCAACATTTTTATTAATCTGTCAATATTGTAATTGTTAGTGTCAAAATTATAATATTTTTGTTAATATTTTAATGAATACCGTCAAAATTTAACTTTTCTGTCAAAATTTTATGTATTCTGTAATTTTTTCAGTGGATACCATCAACATTTTGACAGAGTAATGACATTTTTAGAGTTTATTGTTAATATTTCAATGATTACTGTTAACATTTCATTGTGTGTTGCTAAGATTCGATCGTTGTCAAAAAAATTATTATTCGGTCAGTAAATTTATTGTTAGTGTCAAATATATTCTGTCAATATTTCAATGACTACTGTCAAAATTTCAATCATCAATACCATTATATATCAATTGTTATGCCGAAAATTTTAGTTGCCAATATAAATAAATAAGTTTTTCTGATTTTTTTTAAAATTACTGCCAATTTTGATATATTCTGGCAATATTTTAACCACCACTAACAGTATTTCAATCACTACTGTCCAAATTCGACAGAACAATGGCCATTATGAGAATGATAATTGTTTTTTTCCGGAATTTGTCGACTTTTGACTTTTGATTTTGATAATAAATTTACGTTATTATTTCAATGATCTTGAAATCCCTTTCAGTTGCGTTTCTGTAAATTTAATTCTTTATTAGGAATGTTTCATTTTGTCTATCAAACATTTGTGTATCTGTCAATTTTTCAATTTCGACATTTTGAGAGTAACAATTGAAATTTTGACAAGATATATAGAGTGTTAATAGAATTATATATTAATAAGTTTATTGTTAGTAGTAAATATAAAAAAAGTTTTAAATATTCTGTCCGTACTTCAACGATTACTGCCGAAATATCATTTACTGTAGAATTTGATATATTGTGTCAATATTTCAACCGCTTCTGATAATATTTTAATAATTCATGACAACATTTCAACAGAATGCTGTTAATTTGAAACTGATAATTGTTTTTTTTTCAAATTTGTAGAATTTTGATAACAAGCTGATGAGAGATGAGAAGGTTAACTTAAATTTTATTATCATTCCTATTTTTAAGGTGGAGGTTTATTAATTTGATGTGCTTCCTTAAATTTCTTTTGCAACCGGTTTCGACCAATGAAGTGAATATCATGCAAAACTAAAAAGAGCTTTTAAAATGAGTCAAATACAAAATTTAATCATTTAAATTATTTCCAATATCAAAATTATATTTGATTTCTATTTTTAAGTTTACCTTTAACATAAATTTTAAAACTTTAAGGATGGTACGGATGGTTCCTCTATTTGCCTCTTAACGAATCTAAAACGAATTTCTGCGATAACAATAATAAACATAATAGGGGTGAATCGTGAGCATAACATATAGATTATGAAAAAAATGTGATAAAACGTATTTAGCATAATTTTGCAGATTTGCCATGTCTTTTGTGATAATTATTATCTATTATCTTTCCATAACAAAACAAGTGTGTGAGACGAACAGTAAACGTATAAATAAGCTAAATCGTGATATTATGATAATAAAGCATTTTAATAATAGCACTGAATCCGCCTTTATGTAAAATCCTCAGCTAATTCCAAATAGATAATTGTATAAATTATAATAAATTCTCATAACTATTAACAATTACAATAATATAAATATATAATTTCATTAGATGAATGGCAATTAGTATAATTCACTCACATTATTGTATGTGGTTTAATGATACCACAATTAACGTCTTCAATTTTCTGTATTTATTAATATTTCTAATTTTTTACAACAGTTCTTTGTAAAATGGCTTGAATTTAATAATCGATATATTAAGTTGATTTCACAATTTCAGTGCAAATGTTAAAATCTCATATTGCAAAGAATATATCTCATAGAAATAGTCCCAATATTCCGGTTTCACACAGCAATATCATGTTCACAATATTCATAAAGAAAATATCTATTCGATGGCCCAAATTAATTTTCATCAATTATTAGACCTCATGAGTGAATTTGGGAACTATTTTCGAATTGTTGAAGTACCTATTTAGAAAGTTGGAGAACTTAAGGAAAACATATTTTTGGAATGTTACTAAATATGCACATGTTATTCGAATTTTGGCTCTCTTTTTCATTCTTTCTATGAGAATTTTTCTCATCTTCTCTCATGTTTTTTTGTTTCTTTTCCACTTTTTCAGTTCTTTTATCTCATAATACAATTCATCATTCATCCAATTTGTGCTTTCATTCCTGCATCATTCACTTAATTTGATCCATTTTTTTAGCTTTTCAGAGGTTTTCGTTTGTACCATAAATTGGCAAATTTATTCAAAACAGTAGCAATTTAAATTCAGAAAACTTATGTTTAAAATGTTACTGCTATGTAGTTCGATTTTGGGAAGTATTTTTGATATTTTGTAGCACTCCGAAATTAATTTGGCAAATTGTTCAAAACTATTTAAACTTAAATTTAGAAAACTTATTTTTCAAATATTATGGAGTAACTTGAATTTGGGAAGTATTTTCGAAATTTTATTGCGCTTAGAAGACAAAATTTGCCAAATTTATTCGAAACTATAGCAACTTAAATTCAGAAAACTTATGTTTAAAATGTTACGGCAGACATAATTCAATTTTCAGATTGAATTTTTGTAGAAAGCTGTAACTCAAATTTGGCAAATTTGGCATGTTTGTTCGAAACTGTGGCAACTTAATTTTAAAACATTTATTTTTCAAATATTATTGGAGATGTAACTCGAATTTGGGAAGTATTTTTGAAGTTTTATAAAACTTAGAAACCCTAATTTGAAAAATTTGTTCGAATTGTTTATTAATATTTTAATTTTTTTAACAGTTTTCTGCAAAATGGCTTCAATTTAATAATCGATATATTAAGTTAATTGCACAATTTCAGTGCAAATGTTAAAATCTCATATTTGAAAGAATATATCTCATATAAATTGTCACAATATTCATTTTTCACAAAGCAATATCATGTTCATAATATTCATAAACAAAATATCTATTCGATGGCCCAAATTAATTTTCGTCAATTATAAGACCACATGAGTGAATTTTAATCAATTTTGTAAATTTGCAATATTGAAAATCATCAAATTTTCTGATTCCTTTATCGTGAAGAGTTTATTTAATGTCATACTTAATAAGACACAAATTGCATAATTTAACTTTATTTACTGTGAGAATTGTAATTGACTATATGTGCCTGGTAGTAAAAGTAAATATACTTTATATTAGTTACATTAATTTGTATTGAAAGGTTAAGGAAAGCAATAAAAAACTTTTAAAGGAATACATAACAATATAGACTTGACTTATCAAAGTTATGACCGATTCTTGACGCATATTTCTTTATAAACCATCTAATTAGCAATTATATTTAGTTACGTTATCATTAGTTACATTAGTTTCGGCTGCATCGAGTGTCTAAATTTACTTTGAGCTTTCTTCATAATGGCCCTACGTGCATGCCCAAGATACTTACTCTGACAAGTATTTTAAGTCAGACATGTATTTAATTGATACTTACACTGCTATTATTTTTGATGGAAATTTAAATTCACTGGTTTTGGAATTGATATGCATTTGATTAAAGATTATTATATTAAGATAAATACACAGTTTATCTCAAAGCCTCACAGTCCTAAAATACCGGTGGAAATGAATTATTTATTCAATTCGGTACAACCTAACCTTATATACATATGAGGTGCTTAGAAGAGTAGTGGATCAAGTCAATTTTTCTAAATTTCGTCGATAACACACTCACAGTACACATTAGTACGTTCTACGTTCAGTAGAGAAATGATTCAAGTCACAAATGTATTTCGTATGCTGTTTATCGAGTCGTCCTCCTTGTGCACTGACCAAAAGCTTATGGCGTTCAGTGTAGTAATGATTTATGTCCAATTCAGTGTAATAGTGGATTTATGTCCAATAAATCTGCGTGTTTATACGTTCAACAATGGATTCGTCAACATCATCCCAAGAACCTTATCAATCAAGTGGATCGGAATTTAAAAATAGTACTGATAGTATGTACTTCCGATACTTCCGGTGGTAAGTTATATAATTGTAATTTTTATGTTCATGTGTCGGTTACTAAATTTATATGTTATCCTACAATAGAACGAAAAATGTATGTTGTTACAGATTATGATCAACTTCCGATAAATGAGATATGAAGCAACACTTTATATGAGCCAACTACACAAACTGCGACAGAGCCTTAGAGTCTAAAAAAGGAGAAAAAAAAACGGTTAGTTAAGAAGTCTACTTAGAAAGTAAATATACGAAAGCATCGCCGAAATACTGGACAAGACTATATTACAAAATCTGGAAAAAATGTTCCTTCTAAAGCCTTTTCCAATAACCCCTGTAATTGCAGACAGGGCTGCGTCCAAAAAATTGCAGAGCATCAACGAAGAGCCATTTTTGAATATTTTTTGAAACTTGCTGACTATTCCCGGCAAAATCAACACAGTCAAAAGAAAACGTGTTAGAGATGGCTCACATCCGGAAAAGCATGCGTACTTTAAATATGCTTTCAGAGTAGATAACACCACACACCGTGTGTGCAAGAAATATTTTGCAGAAACGTTGCAAATTAGTACCGGTAGACTGTATACGTGTATCTCTAAAGACGAAATGATTGCGGAGACTGATCAACGTGGCATGCATCCTAGAAAAAAGCTAGACGATTTAAAAATTGTGAAGCATATCAATTCATTTCCTGCGTACCAAAGTCATAATTCCCGAAAAGATAATCCCAAGAAAAAATATTTGAATTAAAATTTAACTGTAAGTAAAATGTACGAATTGTACACAATTCGAACAATGTGTCGCCGAGGGAATTGATGCATTGAAGAAAAAAATCGATTACCATGTAATACAAAATTCAATTTAAGTTTTAAACCTCCAGCAAAAGATACATGCCGAATATGTGACCAACTGCAGATGAAAATAGCTGCAGAGCAGGATGAAACCAAGAAGAAGCCTCTAGTAACGGAAAAAAACAGTACACCTTGCTAAAGCCGAACAAGCACGAACATGTCTTCATGAGGATCAAATGACTGCTTGCGATGAAAAGTACTTGGCAAAATTCGATCTTCAAAAAGCGCTTCCGTTTCCCAAGCTATCTACATCAGTAGCATACTATAAAAAAAATCTATATGTTTATAATCTAGGAATGCATTCTTCTAATGAACAAACGGGATTCATGTATATGTTCGACGAAATCGAAGGTGGGCGTGGATCTCAAGATGTAGCATCATGTCTTATAAAGCATTTACAAGAAAATGCTCCAAGTCATAGACATATTGTTTTGTACTCTGATTCTTGTACCGGTCAGAACAGGAACATTAAATTATCACTGTCTTTACTAAAATTAGTGCAAGATCCTCGTATGGCTGTCGAAACTATAGATCACAAATTTCTCGTGTGAGGACACTCGTATTTGCCAAATGACGCAGATTTTGGTGTTACTGAACAGGCAAGTCGCAAGAATACACATATTTACTCCCCTCAACACTGGATGACTATTGCACGGACTGCTAAAAAGCAGGATCCTAAATTTATAGTTTTTGAAATGAAAAGAAAAGATTTTTTTTTACAAACAACTTGGAATCTGCAATACAGAATCGAAAAAAAAACTATTGATGGATACGCATTCAGTTGGCTGAATATCCGTTGGTTGAGATTTGAGAAGACATCACCGACTTTATTCAAATTTAAACAAACTTTGAATGAAGCTGTTGATTTTGATGAAGTAAATCTTAGTGAAACTGTGTGTGGTCGACCAAGAACTTCACTTAATATAGAACAAGAGCAATTGTATCCATCAAGGCGAATTGTGGCAGACTCAAAAAAACAGCACATGATGGATTTACTGCCCTATATACCGCCAATATACCATACATTTTTTAAAAACCTACCTATCGCATCCAAAACAAGACAAACTCGCATTGACAATACAGACGAAAACAATGATGATGATGATGATGAGCCTTTCTATGAATAGAGGAAATTAACTTCCTTCGGAGTAACAATGGTTTAAGTCCACTTTCTTTACTTTATTTGTGAATAAAAATTATTTTTCTTTTGAATTCTTAACTTTTTGCTATACGATAATAAAGTATCATGTTTATAATTAGCGAATTTGTTTGTAATTTTTGTATACATTTTGTTGCAAATTAATAAAGTAAAAACCTCTTTAAGGTCCATTTTTTTAGGTCCATTTTTCCTCTGAGCACCCCATATAAACAATCTTTATTGGGATACAATGTTTATAGGGGTACGATTTTTATTGGGTTAGAATTGGGTACGATGCAAATTATTAACCAGTGCTTAAACGTATATGTACTTAATCATAAATCAATAATATTCTTATATAACATATAATGGCAATAATAAGTATGCTGTATAATATGTTGTTACTGAACCAATGATTAATATTTATATGATGCATTTCATGGCACTCAACAACCGGAAATTGAAATATAATCGTTGTAAATTACCACACACACCAATCATGTGCAATGAGCTATAAAGGCGGCCTAATTTGCTCTTCAGTTATTCATTGTAAGGCGCAATTCGCCGGCATATTTGTGCAAGAAGCCGGCGCTATTTGCCACCGATACTATTTTTCCCCGTCTAACTGTTTCGCCGTTCCATCGTTGCGGAAAAGTTAATCAATTGAAGCGTGTCGCATCGAATTTCTAACCGCCGTGAATTCGCGTACAGCTACTAGCCTTGATCTACGCAAAATTTGTCCTTATTTTCGCAACGCGATAAATTACACCGCATGCATGGAGAGGCAGAATAACAATATTTCTGCGGTTTGTTGCTATTGGCACGTGACAGGAACATAGCCGCTTTTCAAAATATCGATTAATCACCTGTCCGAGAACTCAAATAACTTTCTTGCAAATCCACCCATGCAACTAATGGCGGCAAACAGATTTTCTCTTTTCTGCCCAGATTTTGCACGGTCGCAATTATTTTCTCGCGTTTTCCTACGTTTTAAGTAATTGACAATGCAGACATTAACGTGTAACTAATCCAATGAGAAAATTGGTATCAACAGTAATAAAATCAAATGTGTTGATTGGATGTAGATTGCAATAAACCGTTTCGCCATGGTGTACTTACGCAGTTAATTGCGGTATATTTAGAATTTTGTATTGAAATCGAATACAAATGGCGTGAGGTTTCCTCGTCGGATTTATATGGGGCCGATAAAGGTGTGCCAGGAAGTTCTAGGCACTAATGCCTTTTAAAAACGGTTAATTTAGATTGATACGCAAGGGTGCACTGTATTTACAGAACGCATCAGACGCATATGACGAGTAATCCCTTTACCTTATCACACGTAAAATGCATGCGATAACTATAATAACCGATAACGAATGATGTACATAATCGCATTGCATAATATGTATATAACAGAACATTATGAATGAGCTTCATTTTCCAGTTCCACGTATTTCTGTAACCGCACGTCACGTGAATAACGACAAACTTTACGAAACACATTAGAGTCAATTGATATAAATTTCTATAGCGGTTATAAGGCTGGAAGTGAATCTGTAAGTCTTCGATGCACGCAATCAAGTCCTAATAAATGTAATGGAATCGAACATTGGAAGCATGAATGGAGTTGTACTCGGTTTAATAACATACGTACGTACGTGAACATGCGCGTGCACGTAATGTAATTGTATGTAATGAAAACTGTGGAATGTAACATTGAATAAGTATATCGCTGTTTCGTACCGATGGCAATGAATTATAACATTGGAAATAAAACTATTTACATTATGTTACATCATTTTCAAACATATAAAAAAATTCAGTTGAAATAATATTATATCTGAACTGATGAGATTCCATTTTACAATACTAAAAGTGTAATACCTGAGCCTGAGAAAGCATAAATCTTTTGAATAAAATTCATTTAGCTCAGGAATTAGGATGTACATTTGTACATTTTTAAATATCAGTAAAATTATTGAAAACTGCAGGGGAAAAATAATTTAGTGAATTAATAAGAATATTTTATTAGCATAAGACTACATAATATATACAAAAGAATAATTAAAAAATATATCAAAAACAAAACAATATCAAAATGGACCACAAGTCATACACACATTTTTTCAAAACATATATGTTTATGGTAATTGAATCGTTTATTTCAAAAACTGGTCAACAGACATTTTTATGGATTTTTCTTTTTTTTTGCGGAATCAGTATCTCCTATTACCAAGGCATATTTTTCTGTAATATAACTTCAACTGCCATTCCGTTTTTTGGGATATAATTTACAATGAATATCGCGCTTAGTGCAGAAACCTGTCAAGCGACATCACATAGCGTGTTTCTAGTAAATTTAAATTTCTGCAGTAAAAGTCATGTGGTATTTTGTATTATACTAATGCCATAGTAACAATTACTATTGGTTTACCATTACTTACCATTGCTTAGTAGTTTGGTATATTTAACAAATCAGAAAATTACTTTAAATTTCTTTATTGTATTTTAATGAAACCACGGAAAATTTTGTGTTTCTTTCTGTGTTTAAATAAAAAATATATGGTTTATAATAGTGTCTTGTTTGTTAAAAATCATAATACCACAAAAAAATTAGGGAATTACCATTAAAAATATATGTTTCTACATTAAAATCGTATTTTATTGCAGAAACGAGTCAACTGCAATATTTTCAATATTTTTTTACAATTAAGGGAGAAATGTTATAATTTAATTACAGGACCATCAACTTCAGGAAGATTTTAACTAATACCAGAATTTTTTTCAGGCGAAAATCTGTTTAAATATCAAGGGTATAATGTTTTTCTTTATTTCCCAACAATTTGAAAATGTGCACTTGACCGGTTTCTGAAATAAACGATTCAATTGCCTAATAAATTTAATTATTGTATAGGTATTTATTTCCTGATGTACTAAAAATTAAATCGTTCCATTATACAAATCGAAGATAAGATATCAGCTCAAAACTATCGCCCCATTTCACTTTTAAGTTCAATATCAAAAGTTTTCAAATAAACCATCGAGAACAGATTGATTATTTTTAGTAAGTAAGTTTATTTTTAGATTTACTTAAACTATTGCAATAAATTGTATCCTGATGATACAACTTTTAATAGTTTTAATATCAGTGTTCGATAATCACCAGCATAATAACAATTGTTGTTTCAAAAATAAACTTTGTAAACCCAGAAAAATGAAAATTGTACTTTATTTCGGTAAAATCCACATTCCATTATTCAAATTTCAATAAGTTTTCTCGGTCTGTAAATTTTTTTTTTAAATACAATATAGACAGCTATTATTATCATTACACTGATCAACACAATTTTTGTCCCTTAGACATAAATAGCCGATCCCGATAGAAAATTTTGCACTGATTTCAGAAACGTCAAAAAAATGTTTCTAGCACGTCAGGTTTTTGTGATATTTCAATGTTTGCAAAATGTATCACTTTTGGGGGTTTTTTTCGGGATGCAAGGCCGATTCCGATTATTTTTTATGGCAATACTGGATTCAAATTTCAGTTTGACAGTTACCGGTATCACTTTTCTAATCTATTTTTAACTGAGAACGGGTGTTTGTGAGGAAATAGTGAAACAACGTATGTAAATACGTACAGTAAAGAATGTAAAATATCTAAAAAAAAAATGGCCTGAAACACAATTCTTTTTTTTAAATTTCGTACATATTCATAGTAAATACTTTTCGCAGTACACAAAAATGCATTTAAATTGAAGAGACAATACATTCGTCATAATTTGTCGACCAGTATAACCTGAGGTAATTACAAAATGATTTCTGAAATTATGGTCATAGTTTGGAAATGGTAATAATTTGTGCAAATTATGACCATTATCAAAGCGTTGACGTCATAGATAGTGAAACCAATAGAAATATAAGAATAATTCAATAGAAGTGCAGATGTAATTCAATTTTGGGAACTATTTTCGAATTGTTGTAGTACCTACTTAGAAACTCAAACTTGGAAAAAAAATTGATGTTGGAGAATTTAAGGAAAACATATTTTTGAAATGTTACTTAATGTGCAGATATTATTCGATATTTTGTAGCACTCTGAAACTTAATTTGGCAAATTGTTCAAAACTATAGCAACTTAAATTTAGAAAACTTATTTTTCAAATATTATGGAGTAACTAGCATAGAAGTATTTTCGAAATTTTATAACGCTTAGAAACCCAAATTTGTCAAATTTATTCGAAACTATAGCAACTAAAATTCAGAGAACTTATGTTTAAAATGTTACGGTAGATGTAGTTCAATTTTGAGACGTATTTTTGAAATTTTGTAGAAAGCAGGAAATCAATTTGTCATGTTTGTTCGAAACTGTGGCAACTTAAATTTAAAACATTTATTTTTACAATATTTTTGAAGATGTAACTCGAATTTGGGAAGTATTTTAGAAATTTTATAATACTTAGAAACCCAAATTTGGCAAATTTGTTCGAAACTGTATCAATTTTAATTCACGAACATATTTTTAAAATCTTATGTCAAATGTAATCCAAATTTGGGAAAATGTATGTTTGAAATGAAAAAAATTTCACGGCTATGAAAACTGAAATTAACGAAATTTGAAAACTTATTCGAACTTTTAGTAGTATATATTTATTCATTTTGGGGTTTTTAACAAAGGTAGAATTATTTAAACAAATCTGAAGATTTAATGTGTGCGAATCTTTAATCAAAAACTCCACACAAAAAATTAATTGAATATTTTTTTCGTAATTAGTAATTTGAATTTTTCATTATTTTCATTGAAAATTTGCTAATTTCGGGTAAAAATTGTCAAATTATGTATTAAATTTCGTGATTTGTATTAGAAATATCTAATTTAGAATGAGACTTTCGTGAATTCAAAAATTGAAATATTACAACACAAATTTTGTAATATCCATTGAAATTTTTTTATTTTGTACGAAAATATTTCACTTTCCTAAATTCTATTAAAATTTAATAACTTATTGTAAAAATGATCAATTTTCGGAAAGTTCGTAATTCGCACTGAATGCAAATATTTTGTTATGCTTATTGGTATACACAATGTATACAGTAAATTTGTTAATTAATTTCAATTTTTCATTATTTTCATTAAAAATTTGCTAATTTCGGGTAAAAATTGTCAAATTATCTATTAAATTTCGTGATTTGTATTAGAAATATTCTAATTTACAATGAGACTTTCGTGAATTCAATAATTGAAATGTTACAACACAAATTTTGTAATATCCATTGAAATTTGTTTCTTGTTTTTTTTTTTGTACGAATATATTTCACTTTCCTAAATTCTATTGAAATTTAATAACTTATTGTAAAAATGATCAATTTTCGGCAAGTTCGCAATTCGCACTGAATGCAAATATTTTCTTATACTTATTGGCAAAATTTCGAATTTGACTTTTAAAATAAAATTTGTATTTAAAGATGTTCAATTTTTCAAAAAACTATAACTGCAAGCAGGATACACTTACAATATTTTAATTACCACGCAATATTTTCCAAAATGTGACAAATGAAATACGGAAAATATAATAAAATAAAGTTAAAAATAGTTCTAAACTGCGTACTGTATACAAATTTGCACACAAATCTCCGAATTTGCTGATATTTTCATTATTTAAGAGTTCAGATATCAAATTTTGGCAGGTTTCGACAGTTCAAGTTGAGAATTTGACAGATTTCCACAGCTAGTGCTAAAAAATCACAGATTTTGACACATAATTGGAAATGTGTAATTTAAAACATTTAAAAGTTGACATTTGGCAGATTTCGATAGTTGAAGTTGAGAATTTCATTGATTTCCATAGCTAGTGGTAATAAAAATGCACAGATGTTGACACATATAACATTGGAAATGTGTAATTTAAAACATTTAATAGTTGACATTTGGCAGATTTCGTCAGTTGAAGTTGAAAATTTGAGACATTTCCACAGCTAGTGGTAGTAAAAATTCACAGATTTTGACACATATAATATTGGAAATGTATAATTTAAAACGTTTGTAAGTTGATATTTGGCAGATTTCGCCAGTTGAAGTTGAAAATTTGGCAGATTTCCACAGCTACTGCCAAACAATCACATATTTTAAATATGATTTTTCAGGTAGATATTTCACATATTTCATTGGTTTCATTAATCAATTTTACTTTTTATTTGATTGCTTAAAAACGACTAATTTCTGCATCTATGGCTAATTACCACCCCCAATGAGCGATCTATGAATTCTAGAAACGTTTCTGTTTGACCATATATTTTTAAATTGATACTTTAATTGCAAAAATGATAAGAACAAACGTTATTGCAAATTGCACCATATAACACTTCTGTACTCTTGGGTTTTCCATAAACCTGATAGTTTTTGACAACAGTTACGACAAAAATGAAAAATTCTATAAAATAAACTACCACTTCCGGTTTTCGGATTTAATGATCGTGAAGCGAGAATTTCTGAGCCGGAAGTGGTAGTACACCTCCCATATTTTTCTTAAAAGCCTAAATATGAATTTTTAAGTCGATCATTTAAGCCAGGCATACAGACGGACATACTTTCTTTTACTATATAAATGAAAGTACAATTTAATTAATTAATGTTATTTAATATGATAAAATTATCTAGAAGTCACATCATTGTTTCTCTTTGAAACTATACAGAAAACATGTATTTAACAAACGGACACCTTCAAGGTTGCTTTCTTTGAAATGGTTCTTAAAATAGCAAATATTTTAAGCTCTCAGAGGTTTCTCATTGTTATCACTTGAATAATTTCCGTTTCTCGTTTCCGATTTTCGTCTGAATCAAATTATTTCGTAACCTTCTTCGTTTCCCGCAATTATTTTCACCGAATATATATGAGCACAAAAAAATATCTATATATATACGTAAACTTATACAGAATTCAGAAAAAATCGAAATATTTATTGGGCAAAAAATGTATACTATTCTATATTAATACCTGACACATTTAGGCAATGGGTAAAATTAATTAACATTTTTTATTATTTCGTACATTGCCTAGGAAATATATAAATCTAGGCATTATTCGCACGTTGAAAACAAAAAAAGACCGTTTTTTTAATAATTTTATTTTTTAACCTTTTTAACAAATAAATTGAAACAATCATCAAAATATCATTTAATAGCTAAACATTGCTATAAACTGTATATTAGTGGTAATCTTTTTAGAAAATTACCACGATAAAAATTTAAATTAAAACTAAAATTAAAATTAAACTAAACTAAAACTAAAAAATGCTGAACTGTAAAATGTTAATTTTTGTATAGAGTCACTTTTGTTTTCAACGTGGGATATAATACTGAAAGTGATCTAAGGACTATGTGAATAAAACATTTATTACTAACCTAACTGACCTAATTCATAATGTACAATAAAAGTGTTCTAAGGAATATATGAATAAACTATTTTATTACTAACCTAACCTAAATTAATCTTATCTAGCCTGTTCTGACCTAATTCATAATGTAGGTACATTAAAAGTGTTCTGAGGAATACATGAATACAGCTATTATTACTAACCTAAATTAAACTAATCTAACCTAGGGTGATATAACCTTATTCGTAATGTATGTTACAAGTCCTCTAAGCAATATATGAATAAAATATTTATTACTAACCTAACCTAAACTAATCTAACCTAGCCTGATCTGACCTAATTCATAATACATTCAAAATATTCGGTTTTATGCCAATATTTTCGGTTTATGAGATAGTTCAGTGTAAAAACAATCATTTTTAGTTTTATTTAAAAAATATGTTGTTCGATTTTAGGACCAATGAATTGTAAAATATTCTAATGCGATAATAATCTACAATGCAAATCATAGTATAAAAACTTATTATATAGTATTAAACAACTGACAGAATAATGATAATAATAATAATAATACTGTTTATCGTCATCTTAAAATGATTCGTCATACATAATACGTATAAATACAGTAATACAATATCAAAAGTAAAACATGAGATTAACAGAACATACAAGTATAAAACTATCACATGTCCGCCGAATCTGTATATTCAAAAGGCTCCTTCAAGCTGTAGAAGCTACCCTCTAGTAGAAATTGTTAAAGATTTATACCACTTTAAATAACAAATAAAAAGTATTTTATTAATTACTTTTACACTCATTACAAAAACGTTCTAGTAGCTTAAGTTTTATATTTGTTGCATACAATTTTTTCGAAAATTTTATGAAACATATTTCAAGCAAATGCCAGACACCTTTTTACCGTCGGCATAATTTTGTAACACAAGGTGCATAAAAATTAACTCTTCACATGCCGAAATTTACTGTGATCAATAATTTTAGAAGGTTAAAGGTGCCAAACACAGTTGTCTAGGATACAAAATCAACATTTCAAACACAATCAATGCATTTAAAAAAGAGCGACTTACTACTAGGAATTACATATAATTAATTAAAATGTACAGATATTATTTTACACGTGCTCTCCGCTTAATTGTACATAATTGAATCGATATTGGTCTGAAACGGAAATTTCTTGCAGGAATATTTCAGTCCCTCGCGACAAAACCAACTAATTCGATATTAAACTTCGTAATTTGGTACTTCGTAATGCAAACATCTAACCATAATAATAAATAATCAAATTACCAACACAACTAGAGATTTGCCTTTCAAGGAATTTTCGTCATTTTAGTCAACATTTAATAATATGTGAAATATTTCAATCAAATTAAAGTTAAAATTTGTTTAAAAGACAATGCGGAAAGAAAAAAGAAAAATTCTAGATTCTTCTCTAAAAAAGAAAAGCTTTATTCTATAGCTGGGAGGAATTTTTAATTTTTAAGTGTTGACATCATTAGTTCGTTAGGATTTTAATGAATTTATGTTTATACTTATACCTATTATTATTATACTGTTAGTGTTGTGAGTTGCAAATTTTTAAGCATTTAAGAATTTTAAGGAGCTTTTACTTATTAATTTCTTAGCTTGTAGCATTTTTTTTTAGCATTTTTAGTAGTACTCTAATTTGTCCTGACCTGTGTAAACATGAAATGTAATAATACCAATAAATTATCTATGGCTTAAATTATCTTTAACCATGAGTCTATTCCGCTACTACTAATTCATGTTAAACACATAGTGATCCACTTATCGAGTCGTTCTTATTATTAAGATTGAACTATTGTACACGTACGGAAGTGAAATGCGATTTATTATT
The DNA here is from genome assembly GCA_951805005.1 of Othius punctulatus. NCBI lineage: Eukaryota > Metazoa > Arthropoda > Insecta > Coleoptera > Staphylinidae > Othius > Othius punctulatus. The sequence goes on from OX638138.1 coordinate 94,606,642, forward strand.
ATTATGACATCTGTAATTGAAAATTAATAAGCAGAAAGTTGCCAGTTGACATCTGTATCGTATTAATGGTTAATTACAATTATGGAGAAAGTCATCATATGGCACCAATGTCATATTCGCGATTAATGTATACATTTCCATGCATTTTTTGAATGTGAAGTGATATATGAAACTACGCAATATTGGTAATGTTTATCTTCATTCGTCGTACGATTTATTAACACGTGAGTCTAAAATTCTTTAAGGAAGTGTGCAAAAATGAAGACCAATTACTGTGGAGCAAATTGAGGACATGTAATAGAAAAGGAGCACAAATATTAAAGAAGTAAGCTAAAAACAAGTAACGATAAAAGTAATAAAAGAGTGTGAGCAATATTAGGCGAGAGAAGGAGATAAACAATTCATCATTACTAACAACATTTATATTTTTGTTATAGTTTCATCCATTATTTATTCCAGTTTTTATAGTATTTTTTATTGTTTTCTTTTCAACATCTTTATATTTTAAATATACTACCAGTAAGTACTCCTAATAAAGAAGAAAGAAAACAATAAAAAATATTTATATTTTTGTGTTACACAAAATTATTTATAAATAATAGGAAGTCCGGATTCGTCTTCGGAGGCACTGGACTGATGAGACCCACCAGGTTGAATCTGGTCTTCTATAGAAATGTCCAACTATACAATATTTGAATATTACATTTATATTACTCCCACAGTAAATTACTATTTTCGAGTAAACGACTTAACATTAGACAAACAAATACCCAGCAATTTGAAGACAAAGAAAGTGTACCTAATAACACTATTCAACTTCTTCCAAATGGCACATCTATGATATTGCCAATAACATGTACACGACTCTCCAGGAAATAAATGCTTTAGAATAAAAACTAAACGTTAGCATGTAATAAATTCAAATATTGCACCAACCAGCGATTTGAAGACAAAGAAACTATACCTAATAGTATAATTCAAACTGATTTGCTCCCAAATGGCATAGCTATGATTAAAGCATAATTAAATCATTGCATAACTCTCCTATCAACGTGAAATCTGTAATACCATAATACCTATGTTATAGAGAAAGAAAAACGCATGTAGGAAAGAGTGTGTGGCATTTCAAAATTACAATGAATTACACGCGGAAGCCGACTTTCTTGGATTGTGAAGCTCATTAAATAATGGCGACCATAATAACTTTTTAATGCACATTTGTCAGATGATTGCACGGCAGCGAAACGTTTAAACGGTATTTACGAAAATGCCATGCATTTAATTGCCTGGATTTAACTACATGTTCTTGCAAAATAATAATAACGTCATTAAAACACAAAATAAATTATTTTCTTTATTGTTAATTGTAATATTGTTTAGTGGGCAATCTACGAAAATTTTAACAATTTACAAGACAATTTACAGATTTAGATGTCAGTAACTATTTTTTGAGGTTGCCTTAAAAACATAATGACATAAGCCGAAAACAAAGACAAACATAAATTATTACTGAAACATGAGAGAAGTATATAGATGCCATCTCGTGGTAAAATCAATTACTACTGAAATCTCACTACACGCGGAAAATCACCATTATAAAAACATAGCTAGAGATGGATCTCACAACCACGTAAACGTGGGAAATTTATGTTCTGTTAGGGGCTTCGAAACCTAATTACCTACATGACATTTCATTAAAACAAAAATTATATATTATATAAATTACTTGAAAAATAACCGTTTTCAAGGGTAATTAAAGGGTAAAAGGTTAGGTAAAAATCGATCGCCGAAAAATATTAAATGAAATAGCAAAATTATGAATTTTGTGCAATTTATCAGCACTCTGTATTAAATAATAATCTTATTAAAAATTAGTTTATTATTTTATCTAAATTAGCAGGTAATATTTATAATATTATTGGTATGTGTTAAGTTGATTGAACCTGGAAGTGCATAAACTTTTAAACATGATATAAAATTATTATTAAGAAATCATTCCACTATAACCATTTAGTTAGTTCGAAATGTAGAAACAATTTATTCAATTCCCATAACATTTTCACAATCCCAGAATTGCGCATTCTGATAATGTCTAATAAACGTAACATGTGTGAACTGACGCGTCCCGATTCTCATTTTACAAGCGATTCAGTTTACGTCTGTTAATTTACATGATCCTAAGTTTTTGAGCCATGCGAACAATTATCAAGACAATCGACCGTGACTGTGAAGCGTCCAAAACTGCATCCAATTTATGACACAATACAATCTACTGAACAACGTAAACGAAACGGGTATCACGTAAAATTTCCTCGCGCTGTTTTGTGGGAACGAATGCGGGTTTCTCTTTCAATGCAAAACTTGCAAACAATGAGCTCCAGCTGACAATTCAGATAAATTCAAAACTAACGCTGTAAATATGATCTGTTGGCTAAAGCGAATTGAGACGCGCCTGCAATGGTTGTATAAGGAATATTGCAGAAACAAATACAAATTTTTTTTATACAATTATTACTTAATGGTTGTTATTTGCTATTACTTAATTACTTTTCGTTGCCATAATTACGAAGAATGTAGGCTACGGAATATATTCCCTGAGGTATAATTTCTTGGAGCGTAATTGGCTTAATGTATATTATTGTTGATTTCAAATCAAATATGTTATCACAGAAATTTCTATTTGCGGCTAATAACAATCCCACAACCACTCTGCTTGTAACGTAATTGCTAATTTATATTATTATTTAATTGATATTGCAATGTACTACTTTAAACAATACATTTATTATATTATTTACAAAATGTTATTAAGGCCAAATGGTGACTATGGTTTGAACGAAGAAATGAAATATATACAGGGTGTCAAAAAACAAATGTAAGATATTTATAGGACACATCGTCGGCTTACAAGTGAAATCACTTAAGACAAAAACTATAAAATGTGAGAAACTGCAATTAAAGTATTATATTCTGCTGTTACCTTTCCTACTCGGTCATTTAATGAGTAAAGAATTTGGAAGTTGGGCTACAGGACCTTTTACTATATCCCTACTGAGCCTGAGATATGTTACAATTAATAAACCATCAAAATAAAACTTAACTAAAAACAGCCAAAAATTGACTTAGTATATTTCACTTGTAAGCCGACGATATAGTACAGACCAAAATAAGCCCAAAAGTCTTAACAAACAGGTGTCTTAAAATAAAATTTTCTGTAGGTAATTCAAAATACTATAAATCAAAACAAACTCATATAACTTAATAGTAATCATGACAAATCCACTTTTTCCAAAATTAACCGTCTTGGAGATATGGTTGGTTACAATAGTAGCCTGCGTTATTTAAATTTTAAATTAAATTAAATTTAAATCTGTATTTTAACTTTATTTAAATTTAAATCTGAATTTTAAATTTAATTAAATTTAAATCTGAATTTAAAAAAATCATTTATTTATTAATTAGCTGGACTTTTTTTTCTTGAAATAGTTTCAGGTTTCCAAACATTTTTATTTTTCAAATTATTTTCAGTATTACTTATCTAGTTTTTTTTTTTCATTTAAATGGTTTTATATCTCTACAAATTATCCGTTTCACGATTTTTTTAAAACAACATGGCTTTGATAAATAATAAAGCTAAGTAGATTTGTTGCAATTACTATTAAGTTACCTCAAATTTGAGTTTATTTTTTTAATTTTTAATGTTTTGCATTACAGAATATTAAATTTTAAGACACCTGTTTATTAAGACTTTTTCGCTTATTTTGGTCTGTACTGTACCTTGTATGCCCTACAAATATCATGCATTTATTTTTTAACTCCCTGTATATAACCAGAAACCGCTTTATAGTTTTAGAGACCAACCATAGCCTTAATATTTACGCCACACATGGTCAATTATTAATAGGTATTCATTTTAAAAATTGATATTGCAATTGTTATTATCTCACTCGAAATAGGTCATTTAAACTGGAAGAATGAAGAAAATATGATTAAAATTACTAAATACCTCACAAAGTCAGCAATGAGGCTTTAAAAATATAAAAACTGTACACTTAATTATTATAGTAATAGTATCTTAATTGTAGAAATAAATAGATTTTATTTAAATATTAAAATTGTAAAACTGCTGCGAAATTACTCGACTGCTGTCAACATTTACATTATTAATTAAATGGATCCTAATCTGAGTCAATTTGAATTGATGTAAAACGATTGATATATGAAACTATCTCAGGTAAACAATTTAGATTCACTACCGTGAAAGTTGCATAAACTTTGCAGTCTATGATCTAAATTGTTTACCTGAGATAGTTGCATATATCTATCGTTACGCTACATTTCGAAACTAATAACCAATTTTAGCGAGCACGAATTGAGCATCTAATTTCTTGTCCCGGCGCATCCACCAGAGATTAAAAAAAATCAAAATTAATTAATAATAATTCGAAATTTTAGGAAAAAAATTACTCACCAATAATTTTGTCCAACTATTAAGGTCACGAAGATGTCCAATAAATTTTCTGCGTTTTTTTTGTTTAAGAATTACGTCGTCACAATTCTACATAATTAAACAACTAGTAACATAATATAAATAATCATAACATCCTTGGACTTTTTCCATTTCATCACTTGCTTTCTTTTACTTGCCTGTAGACCCTCTATGTACTGTCCAAGTTGAGTCAAAATTAGTAGAGGCGTTCCCGCTCAGGAAGTATATCGAAATTCAAAAAAAAAAAAAAAAATATTAAAATTTCGCATATTTTAAAATATATAATTATTTTTAAAAGTATATAATTATTTTTTAAAGTATATAATTAATTATCCCAAATATATGAATCTCGTTTAACCCGTAAGGTCCTAATGATTACTTTCAAATTTTAATTTATTACAGTCAAAATTTGTAATCCTTACTGCCAAATTTTGAATTATTCCGTCAATAATGCAATAGTTACTATTCACGTTTCAATAATGACTTTAATAATGACAATAATGATTATGCCAAAATTTCAATGATTATTGAATTTTTTATTTTATTTCCGATACACTTTCAATTCTTCAAATTGAAAGAAAATTATTTGAAAATTTCATAGATCACGGTCCAAATTTCAATGATTACTATAAAAAATTTAATCGTTTCTGTGAAAATTTTATCAACAGTGCAATGGTATTATTCAAGGTTCATAGATTGCTGTCAAGTTTTCAATAATTTCTGTAAAAAATTACTTAAAAAAACAATTTTATGCGAAATTTCAATTATTACCTACGATAAAATCTAAATATCTTATGTAAAAATTTCAATGATTACTGTATTTTTTTTTTAATTATTTCTCACAAATTTTTAATTATTTTGTCAAAATTTAATTTATTGTTATTTTCCAACAATTATCCAATTATTTTCATAAAATTCTAATCCAGTCAATCAATAAGTAATACATATCTTGAAAATGCTAACCACAAAACTTCTACTGACAAGTAACAGTATCTTAATAGTGAAATATTTGTTAGAAATCACAAAATTTCAATGACCAGTGCAGTTTTCTTGAACTTGCTCGTCAGAAGAATCCAATTATTACTCTCAAAATTTCAATTACTGTATTTTTTAAAATTATTTATCACAAATTTTTATTAAACTTGTCAAAATTTCAGTGATTAGTATTTTTTTTACGATTTCAAGGTAAGCCAGTATTAAAGTTCTATATGCTAGTTCTATCAATTTCAAGCCATTTTAAACAGCAGCTAGATTCTACTTAATACAAATGATCAATTTTCAATAATAATGAAATTGATGATGAAATTTCTGTAAAAATTCAATTACTGCATTTTTTGAAAATTTACTTTCCCTCAGATTTTTAATTACTCAAATTGTATGAAAACTATTCGAAGCTTTCTTGAACGTGCTCGTCAGAAGCATCCACTAGAGAGTTACTGATGCCTGTTGTTTTCTGGGAAATGCAAAATCACCAGTTTTAACTGATGAATAATTATATTTATTAGAATATCAGTAGCCAACTGACGTATACATATTTCTATAAAGTGCAAGTCACCAACTAATAAACAATCTTTATTAGGCTATTAGACTATCGGCTACCGAACGTAATACAACTTGAAAAATGCAGACGACAAACTTTTGCTGATGCATTAAAAACGCAAGATATGAATATTTAGTATTATTACCAAAAAGAAATATATTAAAAAAAAAATGTAAACAAAAACTTTTACTGATGCGTTCAAAATGCAAAATATAAAATTTTACTGATGAATATCCCTTCCTGGGAAACGTAAAGTTACCAAATTTTACTTATGAATTGTTATTCTTTGCAATTACAGAGTGCAACTGATGAATAATTGATCCTAATAAAATTAAGTTGCCAAAATTAACCAAAAAGTAACACATTCTGAAAAATGCAAACGACAAACTTCTACTGATACATTAAAAACGCAAAATAAAAAAAAATAGTGCCAACTATTGCTTCTTGGGAAACTCAAATTTTACTAATTAGTAGTTAAATCGTTAGAATCACTAATTAGAACTTCAACTGAAGAGTAATTATGTCAATAAAATTAAAATCACCAACCAAAAATTAGCACACTCTCAAAACTGGAAACCAGAAAATTAGCATACAGTAATGTGGTTGCCACTTAGAATGCAATAAGAAAATAGTGTATTACTTGTACAGTGTACAATAATGTACACTTTGTGTTGGCCTGCAGGTGTGTTACCTCTTTGATTTCCTTATCCTGCACTCGTTAATTCGTTGTGTGTGTGTATTGTAGACATGTTATTAGATGAAATATAAATATAAACTTATAAAGTAGATACCTAACGTACATTTGGCATACATTGGTTGATGTATGGAGGACATTGTCGGCTTTATGTTACAAGGTTCTATGTGAAAATTTATAAATTTGGGAATAAGGACTTTAAATATGTTTGTTATTAGAGAAAATGATGTATTGTGCACTGTAATTTTTTTTTTATATCACAGGTTCTTAATATGGCGATTTTAACCTTCCAACAAGCTCAAAGATCCTGCCTTGAAAACATATGGTCCTGTAAAGTTATAGACCTAAAAATTGAAAAAATGTTACATGCATTTATAACACAAGCCGACGATTTGTAAAAAAGGCGTGGCAAATTATAGACGCTTTTTATATTTTTCTAGAAATCAACAATTCATTGTCGCGTAATATTTTGCTTGATGCCAGTTATTATTATTTCAATTTTGCTTTTTGCGTGTTATGGTTATTCCAAATTATTTTTTCGCTTATTGTTTACTGCATAAGGATGTGTTTGCTCCAAAAAAAGGTTTAAACTCATATTAAACCAACAAACATGGCAATAAAAACGATTAATGAAAACTGTACTGTAAGTACGAGCCTACAATTGTAATCGCCGGACTGGCGTAAATAATTGCATGCGTTTTTTATACCCATCGAAGGTTGATAAAACAGAGTACAATGAACATTACGCAATCGTTCTGGCATCTCCCATTATAAACTTAGTGCAACGCAGTTTTTGCAGTTATTCAATGCATTTTTACGTAATAACTGCTTTAACAATTACCTTACAAATAACTGTTAATACACGATCAAGTGATGGACTTCTGATTTGTAGAAGCCATATGTCAAGCTTGAGTTCAATTTTAAGTATCAAAATTTTATTAAATCTGTTTTAATATAATTACAATTTACAATATTAGTCTTATAAACTAAAATTAAGATATTCGTCTTGTAAGGGGCCATATTTTCTTTAAAAACAACAGGACATATACTTTATATTACAATACACAATGCATATGAAAAAAATATATGTAAAAAACCAAAAATACTTGAAAATGAACACAAGTTAAAAAAATTTAATATTTCTACAATAATCTCTATATCATTGTTAGATTCTCGATGATTATTAGATTCATACATATTTTTGAAGAAGAATGATTGATCTTTAATAACCCTTCATTTGACTGCCACATTTCTTGCAATTGGGCATAATTCAAATTAAAGTTATAATAAGTAATATTTAGATATTAGCAGTGATTTTAACATACTAAACTCAGATCAATTACTAAACTAAACATTTTAAACTGGAAAACAAGTTGACAATATAACAATTCTCTAAATGTTTTCTTTCAATTTAAATTTAAAAGTTTGAAACCAATGAAATGATATACAAATAAATGAAATAATTAAAATAAGCATGAAAAACCAGGACAAAATCTAGGACATAGTTTGTCCAGTACAAACTCCATGAAGACAACTCTTCTGGTAAAATCAGTAGGAATGGTTACCTTATAGTCTTTTAAAGTAAAAATAATTATTTTTTTTAAACTTGAAAAAAAAAATCTTCGTTGCACGTGATAGGTACCATTTACTAGGCCACATACTTAATGATTGTTAGAATAACTTTGTAAAGACATTTTTATGACTAGTTCGTTCGTATACTCCCAAGTAACAATTTAAATGTATTTTATCTTGGTCTTGTTTTATTGTAATAATTCATTATAATAAAGAAATCATAAAGCAAGAACAAGAGGAAATAAGCAAGGGCAACTTCAAAGGGAGACTCGAAACCGTATAATAACCATAAACATGTTAATGATTGTATACCATTGCTGGTATACCATAATAGTTGTGTTAATTGAAGTATTTTATCAAATGTGATTGTAATTTATGATTATAATTTTTATGCTATATAAACTATTTTGTCAAAAAAGCTCTGCCCGTAAATTAACAAATAAATGAAATACATTTAAATTGCTACTTGCACTGTTTGAACTGTCCGGAGGCATTTATCTAATTACCATTTTATACAGCTAATATTATATACTTTTAAATTTTTTTACAGATACACCGGCCACTGTCCTACTTTACGTTTCCAATATGGAACGTCTTATGGTACAAAAACGAAAGAAATACTACAGGTAATTCTATACAAAACCATGACAAATTAATCGATACAATATATGATCTGTAGGATTTAAGGGATAAAAACGTAATAAAAACCATACAGCGAACACCATACAGACAGCACAATGACCACGATAAAGCGGCCATGCAGCCGATCATCAGAAGCAAGGGGCAGATGGCAGATCCCGCCTTAGATTACAAGAACAGATCACCAAAGTATATTATAGGATACACAGGTGGGTACAGAGCATCCTGAAATCTATAACTGATTTACGTTTTCGCAGGCTTCATTCCAACATTGAATTTCCGGTATGGCAAATCCTACGGACGGACAGCCGATGATAGTATGTATGAATTTAGTACAAAGCAGCGTCGACTGAACGAGCAGAGGATACAGCTGGAAAAAATGAGGGTCCAGAGCGCCCCAAAACTGGAGTCAATTCGTAATGTCGATGAGGTCAAGTATGTCTTCAGGGAAAGCGAGGCAAACAGATTTAAAGGTGCACCATAATCCTTACATGTCGGTTTAGAGGTAAAACTCATTTACTAACATTTTAAGCAAAAATTAATTAAACATGTTTTTTTTTCTCCTTTTGATAATAAACTTACAAATACAGGTAAGAACAATTATACTTTTAATGTTCATGTAGAATAAATTTCTTCGGTAATTTCGTTTTTTTACACCAAGTTATTATTAATATATCTTACATATCTCAGAAATATAAAAATATTTGTAAATGATTTTTACCTCTACATGGGCGATAAATAATTCGTATCCGATTCTCAAATCCAATTACTTAAATTTAATTTTACATTTTAGAAAGACAGGTCTCTCCAGAGTTCCCACCGATAGCCGGATATACGGGATATGTGCCTAAAGTTAAAGGGAACGAAGAATCTTTGTCACAAAGATATAACAATGTAGTCAAGAGAAGTTTAACGTTGTTACAGGAAGAGAGGGACACTCACTTGAAGGATCTGGTAGAGAGGAAAAAATACATAAAGAGAAGTGAAAACAACATGCATAATTACGAATCAAAACATGATTATAAAGAAACATAAAACGATCCTTTCAATATTTTAATCAATATTGCCTTAAAGGATATCGAATGTGTTTATAGAATTTTAGGTGTACCTCATTTCATTTATACTAAATGGAATGATGAAACAAGTAACTATCATCTCATGCAGCATCTGTAAGATAAACTCATAAACTCATATTTGTATCATTTTTAAGTTTCCGTAGTAAATACTTTATTATTGTTATATATTTTAATAAAAGTCACTGTCAAAACAATGTATACCTAATTCAATTATACACCATATATAATGGCCCCCTGCTGCAAATGTGCTCGATTGCACAAAAGTGAACTGAGCTTCATTAGACGGCTCAAACCGTTTAAAAAACCCACATTGCTGCTGTGCAAAATTTTTGGCAACATTTCCACATTCAACCTGCGAATATTCATGACCAAAATCGGCAATTTCAGCAGTTACATCAAAGACTTCAGCCAAATAGTGGACTCGCTGATAAGAAACAAAATAGAGGAGGCCAGCACAAGCAACGAGCAATCAAAGCACTTCGAACAAGCTCAGATATATGACACACTCATGCAAAACCCGGGGTATTTATGTTTGCCGAATAAATATAACCCTAATATAATTTTTTATACCTCAGATTGAACTACCGTTACGGAACCATGGATTTGAACAGCTTCATTTTGAAAATGGAAACAGAGCATTCGCCTAGATACTTCGCCTCGTTCCTCTGGAACTGGAAATTGCAGTTGGACGCTAAGAAGTGCAATGTATGTGATGTTATACACTTGTAGGTCGCGTTATTTTTTTTAAAACAAATTTTCTTGTTATCATTTCCACACAAAAACATAAACAAGGTGTTGTTGGAGACTTAATACGGCCAAGTGTATGCCGCTTCAAAGATTATAACTATTTAAAGGGCACTGCATTGTATTGATAAGTATCTGGTAAAGTAGAGTAACATTTTTAAGGAAAACTGAATTATGTAAAAGTAAATAGCTAGCAATGTATAGTTAAGTCTAAAATTTGTTTTCTGCCAAATTTGCATTAAATTTAATTCCATATTACTTAAATACCTACAAAAAAAAAATGTTATGCAAAATTAATATTACTAATTTTTACATTTCTAAAACCAAAGTATAGCAAAAAACTAATGTAAATGAAATATTTGGAATTTGTTACTTACCTTCTCTGAAAAATAAGCATTGAAGTCTTCATAGATATAGACACAGCAGCTCTCCGAATGTTATATATATTTCGTCTTCGTTTTGAGATTCGAAAGCAAGGTGTATTCTGCAAATTCATGAATCAAGCAATAAATATAATCAATTATATATTTTTTTAGAAGCTGATGGAATATGTCCAAAGGAGCATATTTTTGACCATCAAATACATGGGATATTCAGATCTGGAAGTAATGAAGTCTTTAATCATGGTAAAAACTGTTTATACTCTCAAAGTCGTCTTGCAACACATTGAATTGTTTGTAGCACAATTATACCAATGGTATACCATGTGTACAAGAAGAATCAACAACAGAACAAATACAGATATGTCTAAAAACCCTGATATATTCAAATGACAGGGTGGTAGAATTGCTAATTGATGTCATCCATGATTGGTTTCTTGTAATGGTAATCATAGCTGCCGGATTTTCAAAGCAGTTTTAGTACTTGGCCAATTTTTGTGTTAAATTCCACATAATTCATCTCTGGACAACCAAAATTTAATTTAGCGTATTTCACAAAATTTTACATTTAAATTATACTAAAGAACCCTTTGTGGGTCTTGGCCTTATAAAATCAATCTTATTTCACTGATATAAATAATGCCTGCCATACACGCTTCGGAAAATCTGTGAGGAAAAACTGCGAAGACCTAGCCTTTCTAAGAATTTCTGGAGGGTGTGTGTGGAAAAACTGAACAGCCTGGCGGACTGTGCAGATTATACTGAGCTTGTGTATTACCAGCTCAGATTAGTCGTCGGAATGGCTGTTAAATCTGAGATGCAATGTGATCGAGATCGGAGTGTATGTGTGCGACGTGGAATTCAGACCGGCTCCGGAAATCCTCACAGATAGATCTGCGCAGATTTTCATCACAGGTTTTCCGGAGCGAGTATGGCAAGCTTTTGAAACACTTTTATTAAATGTGTTAATATCACATTTATTATTTCAGAGAATTTTGTATTAGGAGAAAGTTATGATCTTATTAAGCACAAATCTTGGATTGTACTAAAACCATTAAGGGAATTTGCAAAATTACCTAAACTTGTATTCATGCATTAAAAGTAAATTTGTTTTTTAGCCAATTCTAATCGAGCTATCAAAGTGCACCGGTTGGGATTATCTCTTTGAAAGCAAGGCTTGCTTATTGGACTTGGACACATTGTACACAATACTAGTGAATATTGTATTTAACACTCCACAATGTAGGGAATATGCACTTGCCAAAAATTAATTGTATTTTTAAATGAAATGTACACATTTTAATAATGAAGATTAAACGTCTTTTTATTGAGAAGTGTTTGCATGGGAGTTTTTTAAGTCGTCTTTTTATTGAACAATTACACAAGAGTATAGAGTTGAAATTATTAATCTCAAAGGTAGAATAACAAATCCAAATGAGTCTTATTTGAACATATAAGATGACGAAAATATGTTAAAATTGTGAATCGTAAAGATAGAATAATAAAGCCAAATAAGTCTTTATTTGAAGATATAAGAATATGTTTTAAGAGAAATATGGATGAAGAGGGAAAAACAGAACAGCATCTTATTAAAGTTATTTATTTCAAAATCCGTATTTCAAAATGTGACATAAAAAGTATCACCGTAACAATTTCATCATGGAAAAATTGAAGTGCCATAATAATGTCATTATTGGACAATTTTTGCTAAAATCCAGCAATGCTATTGGTTGACAGCAGTGTGATCCATATTTTTATCGTCAAAATGACAAAAACCCCATTGCCCACAGGATTTATTTATCCGTTAAATTATCACATAAATAAAAATAATATAAAACTTCAAATATAATCAAATCGCCAATAATTTTGTACATACAAAATTCAGGTGGTTTCAGTCATGACGCAGTAACAATATTAGCTCAGAATTTTTGCAAAAAGATCGTTACGTCCAATTAATCAACTGAGATACAAAATATGGATTTATAGTAAATAGTTAAAATACTTACAGTAGATATAGCGGAAAAAATCCAATATTCATTTTCACTTTTGTACATTTTAGAAAAATATGGTCCAAAAATTACCTCACCGGACTTCACATTTGTAGGCCACACCAAATATGAAAGACGAACTACAGAATGGCTCGGCTAATTAACTATGAACAGAACTTTTATTACACTGATAATTGCATATCAAATGCGTATTAACACAATGATAACTCTGCAGTTACACAAGTTTAGTTCTTTCACATGGTTCCTGAATACCGATGATCAGGTCGCTCTCTTCCGCTGGCCAGATTACCGAGAGATTATAGTCTAAACATGGAAAATTGGTAAGTAGCAGTTGGAACATGAACCAACTCTCATTAGTGATAATAAAGTTAGTTGTTCAATCAAAATCGAACCTTTCGAGTGTAAAATTAATGACTATTGAACAAAAATATATCCGTATTCAGAAAGGCATGCGATTTGTAACCAACTGTTGATTTATGTTGGCAAAGCAATAAATATCGCTAGATTTTAATCAATAGCAACTGAAGACGATTCAAGTTTGTACAATTAAAACAATGTAATTGTCTAATTGACGCATGATATAGGTGGATTTTTTTTTTAAATTGATGCCGTTGCTCAAAAATATTTTCTGATTTTCTTCAATGTCACAAATTTTGGAATTTGTGACATTTCTAATAAAAAAATTCTATACATTCATTTGAATTGTATTGCATTAGGTAACTTTCTTAATTAATTGAATCCCCTGAGAATAATTATGCTTATAAAAAGTGCAAAATATGATTAATACATTTATTATAAAAAAAAGTACATAAATAAATATCCCGGCAGCGTTAAGACTTTGGAAGCCTATCTTTCCTCTCCGCTTCCAGCTGGCAGGCTCTTTTCCAGCACGTATCATCCAAAATGCTTTTTCCTTCTGCGAGACACACCAGTCTAGCGAGAACCAATAAATTATGTAGGTCATCGACTGTCGCGTTGCAGTTTTGGCGCATATTTACAAACTCGGATTGCACCAGCTACAATAAAGATAACAGAACATAATAATTATACCATAATTTAGTCTTATTCGCTTACATCTTGAACGTTGTCTGACATCTCGTATTGAGCATGCCTTCGAATCGACAAATACGTCCTGATTGGGTCCAGAAGTTCCGGTTTTAGGTACACTTTCACAGCCTCGGTTATTTCACCGAATGTATGCACACAAACATCATCTATTTTCAAAGGAACTTGCGAGTCGCTCTGAAAATTTTGCATTAATAAAATGTTTCAGAAAAATTGCTGGGTAATATAAGCTAACATTCTAGAACTGGTCTACAACAGATTGCAACAATTGAATAAAAGTATTGTTAAAAAAATAGCGTCGATTGTTGAAAATACATAATCCTTGACGTTTCATTAAATTTAATTAAACGTATTCTAAAGATAATTTGATATAGTCTGCAAGTCTGACTCAAACATACAAGTATAAGATTGCAATTGTATACAAGTACACATTTTGACTTGTATTTGGAAATGTTTGCAAAAGCATACACGATCAATCTAGACTTAAGAAAGGCTCGCACCTGTTTTGCATAACGGACTCTTTGCTATAGGCTAACAATTTTGCGTCAAATACCTTAGAAAGAGAAAAAGACAGTTAAAATTCTAAGCCACACATTACATTTTTACACATAGTACAATTTATTGTAACACTTATGGTACAATTTATTGTAAAACTTATGGTACAAGAAATTGTACAAAAAATGGTACAATAAATGGGATTATCTGAAAAAGTATAAAATATAAGGCGGAAAGACCCCATATGGGGTCGATAGCCCAATAAGATCGATTATATATATATAATAATAGAAGTATTACTTAAAGGTAACAAAAATATTTGCCCTCTAATAGAACAAGAAACGGAATATTTTGATTCAAACATACAAGTATAAGATTGCAATTGTATACAAGTACAAATTTTGACTTATTCTATGGGGAATTGTTTGCAAAAGCATACACGATCAATCTAGACTTAAGAAAGGCTCGCACCTGTTTTGCATAACGGACTCTTTGCTATAGGCTCACAATTTTGAGTCAATTTCCATATAAAGAGAAAAAGACAGTTAAAATTCTAAGCCACACATTACATTTTTACACACAGTACAATTTATTGTAACTCTTATGGTACAATTTATTGTAAAACTTATGGTACAAGAAATTATACCATAGAAATTGTACCAAAAATGGTACAATAAAAGGGATTATCTGAAAAACTATAAAATACAATAGAAGTATTACTTACGGGTAACAAAGACTTGCCCTCTGATAGAACAAGAAACGGAATATCACAATCAAATTCCATTTGATAATAATTGAAGTCATATGGAGTTTTCTGGTGTTGGATAACTTTAGATATAGCGGCGACAGCTTTCACACCAGATTCACTTAATTTGCCGGGACTTAGAGCCGTTTCATCCAAAACCAAGTGGGTATTTTCGCTCAACTGCAGTATCCCGCTTGTTATTCTGTTGCAATCGTAATCTTTTCTAAAGCAAAAATCAGCTATTTATCCATGGTGCTTGAGTATGCAAAGACTTACTTTGGAATGTATGAGAGATCGTTCATGTTATCCAAAGTCATCGGCAAATAATGACTTTTTGGAACCAATTGTTCTATGAACGTGTATAGTTGCTCACCGTAATTCGGTATTTCTACGGATGGAATGTTGGAAAGGTTCAGGGAAAACTTTCCCAGTGCCAGTAAATCTTTCCGGAGATAACTACAATAAAAATAAGTTTTAGTTCGTTAACGAGCTTCTATGTGGAATTAACCAGTGTTCAAGATCTATTCGGGCCATAATTTCATTCATTAACAAACCCCTACATGAAAGTAAACACTTTTCAATATCCAATCTCGCCAAAGTTAGCGTTTACTTTTTTGTTAAGTTGAATGCATGCATGAACTATAATCGAAATGTGATTTGCAAAAAATGTTCAAATCAAAAAAACCCTCCAAAAAAAAGATCTCGTTGAAAATCTTACATACACTTTAGATATGAGATGGTAGATTAAATATTCGGCAGCCAACTCGTCCCCCAAAAGCAGCTGCGTGAGAACTATGTGCAATTCTTTCCGTAAAAACTGCATAGTCTCCATCGGCATGCTTATGCCATCATCACAGAGAGGATTATAATTTTCCACCTTCTTAAAGCTCACGCAATGTATCCTGGGCACTAGCGATGGGGGCGGATGATGCGTTTGCATCTCCATCGCCGAATCATCATAGTCGTCGTTCTCGCCCGTCCTAACTCCGGCCTGACTTAAAAGCGGGTTAACGGACAAGAACCCCACACACTCGATAAGGTCGTTCAGTTTAATCGTGTCTGCGCTGCTGTACAATTTTAAATGGCACGCCTTGCCTTTCCTTCCCGGGAGCGGAAAGTTCAATAGGTGGTCCTGCGAGACGACTTGCTGGTTTTCCGTCGATGTCGGAGCGACACACTGCTTCTTGGAACTGGTCGTTGGCTTGTCAACTGCAGATTCCGGTTCCTTTGGATGCTCTGTTTCGGCATCGTCTTCCAGCGACCTTTTAGTTTTTATGGGCGACGTTGAGGCGTTCTTTTTTTCAGTATACATTTTGTTTTTACTAATTTCGATCTAAGTATCAGTTAAGGAACTATTTCTTTGTATTTAAAAAAATTATAAGTATAAAAATAAGAAAACCAGATGAGACCACAATTCATAAGTATTAATGCCGATTCATAGATTTCTAACGGGACCCAATGCAATGCTATCACTATGTACGTATCTCAATGGACACTGAAAGTGCCCATAGTGATAGCATTGCCTAAGAATTGCGGCGTCGCGTAAGAAATCTATGAATCAGCCTTTAAAGTGAAGTAATCTTAACGTCTACATTTATGGCAACATATAAGGGAACTTGGGACCACAAATCATGACATGACTTCCCTTTCGTGGAGCAAAAGAAGGGGTCACTGTGTATATCGTAACATTTACGTTAAATATAAATATAATAAATGTTTAAGGATACATCCTCGGCCCATTTATTTAAGCCAGGCATTGAAATTAGTACAAAGGTGTGCCGCTCGCTTGTTATGTTTTTGTCGCTATCAAAGTTGATAACTTCTTTATCCTGGAAAATACACGTTTTTAATCAGGAGAAGTTTTCGTTTAGCTGCATATATATTGACTGCAGCCATCTTTTATAATGCACAACGATAAATCTACAGCTCTATAACTCACTGAACAATCCGTTGTGTCAAAGTATTTGCCATTTCTCATAGATGTTTCTGCCGAGATTTCATCGATTACTTCGTATTTCTCGAAGTAGTACTCCGGATTGTACATGTCCTGAACCATTCCGATGAACCTTACCAACTTACTGTCCTGCAGGTTTTGAATTTCATTGGTGTTGACGAGGGGAATTTTGTTCCAATCTTTATTCACCAGTTCCAGGCTATCCTCCTCGTTTCTCATCCAGAAATTAACGTTGATATTGGAAACCTCCATCACTGCGCACCAATGAAGAATCTCTTTAACAATTTGTGAGGTTATGTCGTGTGCAGAAAGCGCGAAATTGAATGACAGGAAGTTAGCTTCGATAGTCACTGCCAACTTAAAAGTAAAGATAAAAATGAAGATAATTAGAGATAATGAATTAAGTTAGATCAAAATTGCAAATACTTTGTTTTATATATAATTATAATTAATTGTTATTATTTTATTATATATTATTATATTTATTATATATTAAATTGGATGATTTACTGAATATAGTTAATTGGAGTAAATACAACGCATATTAATCCAAAAATCGAGATTCATGAGATATTTGATATTTAGTGTGATTTTTTATTTCTAGGTGATATCCTCAAATATTGCTGACACTCTATTAGTGATATCTCAAAAATTAAAGATCCAATTGGTGGCAACGCTGCTTATGTGTAAATTTGGTTGCCTTATCTCACGTAATGATGTGTAGGTGGGATAAATGTCATTAGGTTATAAGGTTATAATTGCCGCAACAATAATAGTGTTTCCTGAACTGCCTGCACGACAATACAGATGGTTTTGAAATAGACAGTAAAAGGACTTTCTAAAACCATCTAAACAAAAAAAAAAAAATCTTTTCTGTTGTACAATGACCAATTCTTAGGAGCATTCAAAAATATAGAAAAATGGATTCGAAGCAGGGAATCCACGTAATGACGCTAGCTAATAGCATAATCGGGGTGAGCATACTGGCAATGCCGTACTGCTTCAAACAGGTGAGCACATTCTGCAGACTTGTAACTCGTATTAACGCTATTTTTTGTAGTGCGGAATCATCCTCTCCATCGTCCTATTAATATTGAGCAGCATCATATCTCGACTAGCATGCCACTTCCTGCTAAAGTCTGCAATGAAGGCGCGCCTGCGAACGTTCGAATTCCTCGCATATCACGTGTTCGGCTCGCTGGGAAAGCTCTTTGTCGAAATAGGCATGATCGGCTTTTTAATAGGGACATGCATTGCGTTTTTCGTCGTCATGGGCGACCTGGGGCCGCAAATCATAGCACATATGAGCGAGACAATCAGCAGCGATACGATGCGGACATACATTTTAATCGCGTTAGCGCTGTTTTGCGTGCTGCCCCTGGGGCTGCTGAGAAATGTGGACAGCCTTAGCGGCGTGTGCACCGCCACAATTGGATTTTATGCTTGCTTAGTACTGAAGGTAATTGATTAATTACACCACGCAAACTTATTACTGCCCGTGTTCATTAATTTCAGATTATGGCCGAATCAGCGCCACATTTACTACTGAGCGATTGGTTTGATAAGGTCAACTATTGGAGGCCTGCCGGCATTCTGCAGTGCATACCGATTTTTTCTATGGCTCTATTTTGCCAGACGTAAGCTGGATTAGTTCTGATGCATATTCGTACTTATATTGATGATTTTAGGCAATTATTTGAAATTTACCAGGCAATTCCGAATGCGTCCCTAGAAAAAATGAACGAATTGGTCCGGATGGCCGTAAATATTTGCACCTGCGTTTATATTTTCGTCGGGGTATTTGGTTACATCGCCATTTCACACGAAGTCAATTTTACTGGAAATATCCTGATGAATTTCAAGCCGTCAATTATCACCGAAGTAATGAAGATAGGGTTCGTTCTGTCGGTGGCCTTTAGTTTTCCTTTGGTAATTTTTCCGTGCAGAGCCAGCTTATACTCATTAATATATAAACCGGTGAGTTCTAATTGCTTATTGCATTCAGCCTTGTATTGTTATCATAAAAAAAATATATTTTACCTGCCAAGGTTAAAATTTTAATGACTTTGTTTTCTAGGCACTGTAATAATCCCATCTTCATTTGCATTTTCCAGACTTACTCGGCTTTACATGAAGCATCTTCATTTTACATTCCAGAAGGCAAATTTAAAATTTTAACATTCCTAATTGTCATCATTTCACTTACAATTGGAATCTACATACCAAACATAGAATTAGTATTGGGTTTAGTTGGATCCACCATTGGAGTTATGATTTGTGTATTGTTTCCAGCCGCTTGCTTTATATGTTTAACATCGAAAAACACTAACGAAAGAATACTGGCACAAATAATGCTGTTTATCGGTATTGTTGTGATGGTGTTGGGAACATATGCAAATCTCTATGCAATCGAAGAAGTGGCCCATTCTCCAATTATAGAGAAGCCAATAATGCCCATAGATGTTCAATTGAATAAGAACAGCATTGCGCATGAAGCCATTCTGATAACAACTTGTAAGGATTTGGTTAATTTCGTTGTATATCATTTTGATGGGTTGTGTTCTAGTGAAAAATTTGGCCATCAAGGATAGTATTGATTTGGATAAAAATGTAATTCAGCTTGCGCAAATCAAGGAAATAAGGCATGAACCACCTCAACCGGAGGCGCCTCTTGAAGAACCGCAGAACGTTAAGGCTCCAAATGTTGTTGATAAGCCTGTAGATGTGGTTGTAGAAAAAAAAACTCCTCAAGCGGAGCCACTGCAAAATCTGACAAAGAAAAATATACAAATCGAAATCAAATTGCCAGAAAATGGAGAAAAAATTATTGAAAGATCTCCAATTGATATTAATTTAGGAAGTAACGATGCCAAAGCAAAGGAAGCAAACCAAGCGGAGAACAATATAGAAAATCCCAACGATTCGACCAAAAATATTCCCAATAAACCTACTACTAGATCACCAGATAAAAATGTTAGACCAGAAGCAGTTACTAAAAAGCCCGAAGAAGTAGACATTGAAGCCATTAAAAAAGAAGACAAAGAACTACAAGATAACCAAGATGCGAAGGATGACAGCCTGCAAAAGCATGAAAAATTATACGAGCAACAACAGAAATTAATGGAGGAGAACAAAAAGTTACTGGAGCAACTGAAGGTGAAGCAAGATCAGGAAGATAAAGTGCTCGCCAAAGTTAAAGAACAAAAGATGCAGGCGGTGAAGAACATTGAAAGCCTGGCAAAGCTGGCGCTTGAAAGTATCGCAGATGATGCCGCTAATAAACTTTCTGAGGAAAAATTACCGAAGCCAAGTGTGAACTCCACTAAAATTGATTCAAAAGTGGGACGCAATGTCACCAGCAAAAACATATTGCAGAATTTTGCTCCCCTTCCCATTGCGCTGGCCCAAAATTCCAACCGGCAAACCAGCGCAGAGAAATTACCTGAGCTAATTGAAAAAGCTGTCGACATTCAAGATGCCGTAAAAGTTGCGCCTAACAAGGAGGCTGATGTTAATATTCTGCAGCTGCTGAAGGGAACCCATACAAAAATTCAGGACACAAATGGCTCAATAGCTGCTGAAGTTCAAGTTAATCAAGAAACTAAAGAAGATAAGGGGGCCGAAGTAGATCTCAATAGCAATGTAATTCAAGAAAATAAAGAAGATAAGGGGGCCGAAGTGGATATCAATAGCAATGTAATGCAAGAAAATAAAGAAGTTAAGGGGGCCGAAGTGGATATCAATAGCAATGTAATACAAGAAAATAAAGAAGTTAAGGGGGGTGAAGTGGATATCAATAGCAATGTTGTACAAGAAACTAAAGTGGTTAAGGAAGCCGATAACATAATTGATAATTTAAATAAAATTGCAGAGCCAGTATCTAAAGCGGATGAGAAATTAGACAGCATCCGCAGAGACTTGTTAACCAGGGATAATTACGTGAGGCGGAAGCGGGATGTTGAAGAGGTACAGTGTGAAAAAAATTTGACGGACATTGCGGAGCCAAAAATAGCAATTGATATTTCCAAAGTCGATATCATACCACTATCAAGGGATTTAAAGAACGTGGATGAAGTCTGAGTTTTGTAATTTGTACATACAAACGTGATAAAATTGCACTGATTGCCTGTGATCTACACTGTATATGAAGTACATATGAATTTTTTTTAATTGCTTGTAAATACTTTTATTTAATGTAGTTTAGACTGATGGAATAAACTTTTTATTTGTTGTGAGTTATGTAAATACGATCACGGGATGCAGATCTTCCGTGTTAAGCACACTTTTGGCTCCTTTCTCACCGCATTAACTAGTTTTAGTGCAATTAATATCCCCACATTTGCAAAGTTTTTTATGCAAAATGCAGCATGTAAAGTCTATAACGTATAAATGGAATATGTATTTTGATGTTTAGAATCATATTCAATACGGTTTTCAAGGTAATTTTGAGTATATTTGAATACTCACCCTCAGTAGTTTAATGAAATGGTGAGACAAGCTATTACCAGTAACGTAACTTCAACACGCAGTCATGCAACCTAACAAAATGTCCCTATCCCTAACCTAACCTAACCTACCAGAGCGGTATTTATAAATCCCGTCTTTTTTAACGACATAGCGCCATCTCGTGGATTGTGGCTATATTAAAAACTAGAGTGGGGCCATCTCGTGTGTTCTTTTCTTAAGAAAGCTACGGACCCAAAAATTATAGAGTGCGCAATCGCGGCAAATGGTTTTTACAGGGAGTTAAACATGGTGTCCCATGAAGTATCCAAATCTTGAAGGGAATCCAAAACAATATCAAGTAAATCTTGCTAATTTTGTGTGCCAATTGGCTTCACATACAGTCATGCTCACATAAATCTAGTACAAAAATTTGTCATTGCTATATAAAATTGCTATTGTAACCTAATTTCTTGTACTGGATTTATGTGAGCATGACTGTACATTTACACAATTACACATGGCGATTTAATGAACAATGTCACTCAACATGTATAATTACGTCCTAAAACAGCTCTAAGCATCAATTTCCACGCTAACTGAACCTGAATTCATGGCGTGAACACGAAAATCAAAACGAAAACATTCCACCGTTTTCGTTTCCACATTTAGCACTTTTTGAAAGAACGTGGTACACATTCGGATAGGCAACCAAATATACCCACATTTTAATTATCTTAGTAGATGTATTACTGACATTAAACAGCATTCATTAAGCAGCAAGTTGAGTATGGCAAACACCGGGGGAATAGTCAAACTCCCAATAAACACGTTGAAATTGCAGAAATTTGGTTTAGTATCATGACTTTTCGACAGATTCGACGCAAACGCCGCCCTGGCGAGTGTTTTCGAACTAGTTTTGCGACAAAAATCCGCAGCCTCGTGGAAGAGGGCGCTAGCGTCGGCACATACGAGGTGCGTTCATAAAGCATTCCTACTTGCTCAATAACTTGCCGAAAATTAGAAATTTTTACAACCTGGTTGCGGAGTATGATACCAGTTAATGCCTATAATGCGTACGTGTGTAATACTAGTGGAATTTTATCGTACAACGGTGCGTACTAACAAAAACTTGGCCAATGCCTGTGTTTATCCTAAATTGGGGATTACCAATCAGAAGGGTAATGAATGTGGTTTATAAGCCAGCAATTAAATTCTATCTAAGTACGAAATTTAAACGATGTATGAATTATATTTCTCTATACATTGGTACACATTCAAGAAAAAATAATTAACTTTGTTAGTAAGAGGTAGTACATGTGTAAATTGCAGTTCAAATGCCTTTGAGTTTTTGTGTACCAGTGAAATTAGTATGAACTAAACATCTCAGTAACGCGGTTTGTAGTTTGTACCAAGTAATCATTTAAATGTCAGCTCTAGATATCCATGGTAATTTTCACAGCCAATAAGAAATGAGACATTGGTGATCTCATATGATTGGTGGTTGGTGATTAATAAGAGTTGGAACAATGAAGTAATATACTAGCGACAATAATCTAGCATAGAAGCAGACACAAACAGTCGTTAAATAACCAAATGATAACACGAAGAAAACCCAAACAGAAAGAGGAGGGAAAAAATTAACATACACCTGATATTCGAGGTGTAAAAATCAAAGCTCGAGACTGTAGGATCCCGATTTTTTGACCTAAATCAGACCCTCAGTAAGGCTGTAAAATTCAGAATTGTTTAACAAACTATAGATCAGCACATGTTGACGTTACGGGCATTTAAGTTTCATATTCTGTAAGGCGAACGAGTGTCAGAAATAGAGAAATATTTTAATCTGATCATACAGTTAAGAGGCCTCTTTACCCAAACGGGGTATAGGGAATTGCATGTACACGACAGCCAAGATAATTCATGAACGGGTCAACATAGTTACAATCAAAGACCTGATTTAGAAAGTTTAGACATTTATCTACAATTAAGCCGAGTACTTTTAAGAAATAATAAAATTGAGATTTATGATGTTTATTAAAGGAATGGCATGTTTAGCAGATTTGTAAAATTTTCTTCTGTATTTATTTAATTAAGACAGGAAGCATATAATAGAAATTCCCTCGGGGTACTTGGAGCTAATGTTGTTGCGAACCACTTTCTTTTTTTTTGTTAGAATATCTAGAATTATAATGGAGTATTCTTGACTGCACATAAATCCGATTAGGTGATCAAAAATAAGTCATCTTTAACTTATTTCTTAAAACTACTTTGTCCAATTGTAGATAAATGTCTAAACTTTCTATATCAGTTCTCCGATTGTAATTATGTTAACCCGTTCATGAATTATTTGACTGTCGCTTATTAATAATGCCGTATACTAGCTGGGGTAAAGATGCCTCTTAAAATTAATTATTTTTAATACCGAGTGGAATTTTTAATTGTGTTGGTGACTTTTTGTTTGACGTGATATTGACAGGTAAATTGATACACTGCAATAATATTGGACGTGACCTTATTTTGGCAATTTTCATTTAGAGTTTATTTTAAGTTTCATTCTGATTGCAGGTGTTGACAGACATAGTATTATTCTGCTGGGTTCTTAAAAATACTGTAGGTTAAAGAGGAACACTACATAACTAAGGCTTACAAATAGTCGACACTTTTAACGTTGTTGAATAATCGGAGGTCAAATAATCCTGAACTCAAACAGCAAGATAATTTTTTGAAGTATCATGAAACCCGACTTTAGATATCACAGAAGACCTGGTGTTCATCATTAAGATTATCAAAAATGTCACTTAGCAAATTGAGCATTACGTCGCCAGTACGTTTCTTTTCCCTAAAGCCAAATTATTCAGGAGAGATAATTTTGTGTTTTGTTAGAACGCTACTAATTCTAACAAAATTACCCTTATAATATATAATAATAATAATAATAATACTTTTATTCAAATAGCTGCACTATTACAGATATGAAGCGTCAATATAAAAGAATACATAAAACATAAAAAAAAATATATCAACATCAAAAACATTACACAGTGGAATACCACAAACCGCATTACACACATATTATTTTGCAAATAATAATTACATATTGTACAATAAGCTATTACGAAGAAACAAGCCTACATATTTTGTAAAATAGTTAGCATTTTGAATCTTGCATATTAAGTCTGGAAAAATGAAAATTTATTTTTGAAAATAGAAAAATGTGATATTTTGTTGAAGGCGCCGGGCTAACGTGGTTTTCAGTTGTTACGTTGGGCTTATGCCTTTACTTGTCTGACTGAAAAATAGCCCCATTTCTACACTTTTTCCAGTTTTGTTTTTGTAGTGGATATTCTACCTGTCTCCCCTAGCACATTCCTGAAAAAAAATAGTGCATTTAAAAATGCAGATTAATATTACCTTCAATAAAATTTTTATACAGGGTGTCCTAAGTAGAGTGGGATTGCATGGGTGTCTTTCTTATTTTTAAAGCTAGAGATCTGGTTAAATAAATAAATAGGCAATAATCTCCAAAGATATCTCGCGTTCTTCCCGAATCACATGGTTGTGTCTGTATCCAAACTAATGTAATTATGGAGCCCCATTGATTGAAGTAAATTAGTAATTCTACCCACGACCACAGCCAATGCCCATGTCACAAGTAGTCACTACCGTCAGATATGTTACAAGTTGTGTCAAATTACATTTCCTGCTACCTCAATCGGAAATATTTATGTAATGTTATAATATATTATTATTAGGAACATTGGAGGTTATAATTAACTTCTCTTGTGATTAGACCAAACTTAATTTTCTCGTTTATTTTATTTTTCTCTCTGGTTACGCGGGGTTTTAATAATTCCACTTATTTCTTGTTTGCGATCTTTAACCACATATTGTCATTATATTTTCAAATTATTAAGATTTAATCCAGCTTATTCTATTTATACGATTCTAAATTATTCTGCCCAATAATATATACGTTATGTGCTTATTTTATGATTTGAAATAAAGAAGCCAGTATTTGTATACATTATATTTTTAAATTATTAATTTTTAATCTAACTTATTCTATTTATACGATTATAAATTACTCTGCCCAATAATATGTACGTTATGTGCTCTTTTTATGATTTGAAATAAAGAAGCCATTATCTTTATGAATTATGTTGATTTGAATTATGACGGTGTATGTCAGAGGGTAACACTGAATGCCTTGATTAGTTATTATAGTTATGGTGAATAATAATAATATATTGCCATACTCGAATCGAGCGTCGGCTATTTCCCCGCATACGTCAGTGTGTGAGTGTCTGTATTGTAGTTACAGTGACGTATGGCACCTACAGTTTAACGTCGGCTGCGAACGACTGGTTTGGGGAAACTATCCTGGGCAGATTACTCTCAGTGGTTTGCCATTGCCTTCTGAAAGGAGACGAGCGGATTTCTAGATATTTTTACCGGAGCCCGGGATCGAACGCCGGTCCGCCGCGTGAAAGGCCGACACTCTGACCGTTTCACCACACTCGCCACTCAATGTGGTGAATACAGCCACGTTAATTTGCGATCGCGGGCGCGATCTATAATGAGTTTATACGTTTAGATACATATGATGCTGACAACGATTTGATTCTAGTGCGGGAAGTGATTTCACAATAACTGGTGCGTGAACGAAGTGCGCCTGTAGGGCGTCAATTACACCTGAGATTGCTTCCTCTAGTGATTCGTAAACGTGCAGACCGTTCGAGACGCCTTTTGTTTACTTACGGAATAGGTAATCGGTGTTTGGTTTTTCTAAGTAATTTGTGGTTGGTTGAATACCCTATCTTCCGTCAATTTGAATCTAGTGCGGGAATTTGATTTCACAATAACAGATGTGTGTACGAAGTGCACGGGTGGGCGTCAATTACACCTGAGATTGCTTCCTCTAATGATTCGTAACCACGAATAGCGTTCGAGACGCCTTTGTTTACTTATAGAAATAGGTAATTGGTGTTTGGTATTTATAGGTAACTTGGGGTTGATTTAAAGGAATAAGCATTCCCGTGAATTTATAATGAGACTGGTTTAACAACTTTATATTATAGGTAATAGTATAATTTTAAGTTACTCTGTACCTAGAATTGTACGGTTTTCGATTTATTCAAATTTAAATTATACTTTGCGTTTTTACAACGTTATACGTTATTTATTAAATTATATTCCTTATCTTCTTTCCCTTGTGTGACCAGCATTTCACACTTCTAATAAAATTTATGAATCGCGTTATCTGGTTTGCCAGTTTATTTTTTCGTTTTGTAATATGTTTGTCACTAAAGTGTCATTTGCATTAATAAAATGTCGTTAACTAACTCAGAAATGGTTCAAATTGTTTTTATTGTAAGGAATAATTACAGAACATGCAGAGAAGCAGCTAATGAATGTAATGTAAATCATCCTGACAAAATCATCAGTCGCAAAACTATTGCGCAAGTACCAAGTAAGTTTAATCAATGCTCGCCTATATTAGATCTATTAAAAAAATATTCAATTTTTCAGCACTATAAAAAACATAATTCAATTTTTACATTTACATTTACATTTAACATTTTTTCAGTTCTCAAATAATGCTATTATTATTTTGAGATATGGAGGACTTTTTTGTCAAGTAACTTTTGCCTCCAAAATGCATATTAAACATTGTTGTCCATTTGTTATCTATTATTCTGATCACGCTCTATAACTTATTTCCTTATTCACATTAATTTGTATGTTTTACAGATTTACAGCGTTGGCCTAAATATAAATTTAAATTAAGAAAATGTCACAATATTTCATTAAGATGTACGTAATCAAACTTGGCTTGTCGTTATTTCATATTAATTACATACATACATACATAATCCGATCCTCTTGTACCCTGAGGGTGTCGAGGGATAGTTCTTTAATTTAGGTTTTTGTGGCTTCGGCAATAAACCTGCGCCACTTATTTCTGTCCTCACTATTGCACTTAGCTTGTATCCACGATAGCATACTAGTTTTGAAAGTTTCACTCATAATACCATTCCACGTGTTGGCCAGCCTACCTCTTCCTCTTTTCCCATAAGGTCTTGCTTCCCAAATTTGTCTCGTCTGCCTAATTTCCTTTATCCGGTTCAGATGTCCTAACCATCGGAGTTTACTTGCGATAATTTTCTGTTTTGTGGGCGTTACATTTAAGCGCTTCCTTATATCTTCATTCTTAATTCTGTCTTTCCTTGTGATGCCTTCCACTCTTCTGAGATATTTCATTTCTGCTCCTTGTATTCGGCTGTCTTGTCTTTTACCAGTGACCCATGTCTCACTCCTATATGTGAGTATTGGAGTATATACAGTTGAACACCGCGATCTTTGTTTTCTTAGATATTTCCATATTATTCAGAAATTTACTTCTCAGGCAGTTTTCGAGGCTGCATGTACTCTGTTATTTATTTTACAATCAATATCACCATTTTCTTCTATAATTGCACCCAGGTATTTGTATTGAGATACTTGTTAAATAAAGCTGCCTGCAATTCTCATCGATATTTTTTTCTTTTCTTTGGCTATTCTCATCACTTTTGTTTTAGTTTAATTTATTCTTAGATTGAAGGGTATCAATTCTTGTTCTAATGTAATTATGTTGTGTTTCAGATCTGCTTCACTCTCTGCAAATACCACCAGGTCATCGGCGAATGCATACAATGCAATGTCCACTATCTTCATATTTCTGAATCCTACTTTCAGCTTCTTCATTTTGCATAGACTTTGTTTTATGACTTCGTCTAGGGCTGCTATAAACAGTAGTGGACTGAGAGTCCCTCCTTGTCAGACACCTTCCTTTGTTCTAAATGTTTCCGATTTCATATTTCTTATTCTAACATAGTTCAGATTGTTAGCATATATGCTCTGCAATGCTGCCAGTAGTTCTTCACCGATGTTTTTCTTTACTAAAATCTTATATATCTCCTTTCTACTTATTCTATCAAATGCCTTTTCTAAGTCGATAAAGCACATACGAGGTCTGATCAAAAAGTTCCGGGACTTAAAATGGCGCGCCAAAGAAGCGACAGAGAGCAAGGCGGTTGGCAGCACTGTGTAGAGGGGTTCTCCCTGAGTACAGCAGCTTTTGCAGATCGTCAATAGGTTGTTTAAAAGCGGAGTTATAGCTATTTTAGTAAACCGACATTTTTGTGTTCGGCGATTTTGTGTTTTTTTTTTGTGATGGAAGGAAAACATGAGCAACGCGTTTGCATCAAGTTCTGTGTGAAGTTGGGGAAAACTTTTACCGAAACTATTCACATGTTACAAGCGGCTTTTGGGGATGAGTGTTTGAGTCGTTCGAAGTGTTACGAATGGTTCAAGAGGTTCAAAGAAGGCCGCACATCAACAGAAGACGATCCTCGTTTAGGACGCCCGTCAGTTGCGACTAACGACGATCATATGGCCCAAGTGAATGACGTCGTTCGTTCAAATCGTCGTTTAACCATTCGGGAAATGGCAGAGGAATGCTACATTTCATTCGGTTCATGCTAAGACATTTTAACAGAAAAACTACACATGCGTCGAGTGGCGGCAAAGTTTGTCCCAAAGTTGATGACCGCCCCTGTGCATTCCTCGCTGCTCATTTTCGATTTTTGCACCAAAAATTTAATGATAGTTATCCTTTTTGTTGACTTTTTTTTGTTTCCGAAAATGAAGAGGCCCATGAAAGGAGAGTGATTTGATGATGTTGAGAAAATCGCTGGAGGAACTGAATAGCATTTCGGAAGAAGACTTTCAGAGGGCCTTCCTGCAGTGGAAGCGGCGTTTGGAAAAGTGTATATCTACCCAAGGAGAGTACTTTGAAGGGGATTTAGTTTTGTAATGATTATCTATTATCAATAAATTTATATAAAATAAGTCCCGGAACTTTTTGATCAGCCGTCGTATATACTTCCTTGTTGTACGCTTTGCATTTCTAAGATATCTGTCTTATAGTGAATATGTGGTCCTGTGTACTCCGCTTTCTCCTGAATCCACTCTGATTTTCTTCTAGCTAGTTGTCTATTTTTTCTCTCAGTCTCGCTTCTAGAATTGATTCGTATGTTTTTCCCGGTATGGAAAGTAGGGTTATGCCTCTGTAATTACTACAATTCCTCTTATCTCCATTTTTGAATAGGGGGACTATAATTCCATACTCCCAGTCTTTTGGAATCATCTTGAGTTGATATGTCAGGTTGAATATGCTGTGAAGTTTCCTAAATCCAAGTTCTTCTAGGTATTTAATCATCTCATCCGATATCTGGTCCTCTCCTGTGGCTTTTCCTAGTTTTATTCGTTCGATTAGTGCTCTCACTTCTTGTTCTGTTATTGTATCTTCGGTTTCCTTGTATATAGTTTTGTGTCGTATAGGGTCTTCGTGTTTACATGTTTCCTCAACTCCCTCCACTAGTAATTCTTGGATATATTCCCTCCATCTGTTGACAATATCTCCATCGTTCATTAACACTTCTCCTTCTTTGGTCAGGAGTTGTTGTAGCGTGGAAGATTTTTCTTTCCTAAAACTTTTAATTATTCTGAAAAACCGCTTTTGATTCGCACCTTTGCTTTCTTCTATTTTTCTTCCAAAATCCTCCCAACGGTTTTTCTTTGCTTCAGTTACCGTTTCCTTAGCTTTTTTCCTTTGTACTCTGCTTCTCTACTGCTTCTAAATGTTATCTTGTGTGTGTTTG
Organism: Othius punctulatus; assembly: GCA_951805005.1. Taxonomy (NCBI): domain Eukaryota; kingdom Metazoa; phylum Arthropoda; class Insecta; order Coleoptera; family Staphylinidae; genus Othius; species Othius punctulatus. The sequence continues at coordinate 94,637,192 of OX638138.1, forward strand.
CAAATATTTTTTCCACATCTTCTTCTTTGTTTTCACTTCCTCTTTCACTCTTCCCGTCCACCAAACTGTGTGTTTTTCTTCTATCCCAATTTTGTAGTTCCGCATGCATCCTTTGCTGCTACCATCACGACGTTTTTGAACCTTGTCTACTCTTGTTCGATATTGTATGACTCCTTTATATCGATATTGAATTCCCTTGCAAAATTTTCTCTGTATTTGTCTCGACAGCCCTCCTCTTGCAATTTGTAGAATTTTATTTTCTCTTGCTCTGGTTTGCTTAGTTCTGGTGCTCTTGCTTGTGTTATGTATATTACCAATAAATAGTGATCGCTTCCTATTTCTGCACTTCTTTGGACTCTTACATCTGCAATTTTGCTTTTGTTTGTTCTCTCCGTGATAAGATAGTCGATTATAGACTTTTGGTTTCTGGTAGGCATTACTCTTGTATACTTGTGGATGCTTTTGTGTTGACAGAATGTATTTGCTACAACCAAGATGTTATTCATATAGAACTCAATTATTTTCTTGCCATTCCTGTTTAATTCGTTTTCCTCAAACTTTCCGATAACTCCATCGCATTGCTCTGCCATGTTGCCGACCCGTCCATTTAAATCCCCTACAATGAAACTGACTATATCTGATTCTTCATATGTATTTTGCATTTGTTCCCAGAACTCCTCTTTTGCTTCTACCTTTTCGTCTTCGTTATGACCATATGCTACAATTATTCGGTATTTCTCATTCCTATTCTGTTCCATTTGTACTACTAGTATTCTTTTTGAAATAACATTGGCTTCTCTTAACTGTTTTTTGTAGTCTTTTGCCAGGATACAACCAACCCTTGTCTGTGCTCGGGTATTTTCTGTAACTCCACTGTACAAAAATATATATGTTTTGTCCCAATCTATACAACCATTGCCTTTTTTCTTTGTCTCGGTGACAGCCATTATTTTTATATTTCTGTCTGCCATCTCTCTTACGATTTCCGTTTCTTTCCCATTGATTCCAAGTTGATTCCAAGCTCTCACATTCCAAGTTCCTACTTTCCATTTTTCTTTTTCTCGTGTTTGCTTATTATTTACTGTTTTTATTTCGCATCTCAGTTTTCCGGTATTTTCTTTCTCCTTCTCCTTGTATTTTTCCATGTGATTGTCCTTATCCGTTGCTTGTGTCTTTATCCCGCTGCCCTTCCCCATTTTCTCTGTTAGTTTTTTGAAAGGTCACCTGTTGGTTTCACGCCCTTTATTGATTTATTCCAACCATGTCCCTGTCCATCTATTTCAATTTTCCTGCATCCAATTCTTACATTCTTCCCTTTGGCCTTCTCTTCTCTACCTATGCTTCTAATTTATTTTTGCACTAGTCTTTCCTCCCTGGTTAAGTCGTTGTCTATGATATCCTTGTGTTCCTCAGAGCACTTTTTTCCTTCATAATTTGTTTCTTCATTTCCCATGACTCTAATTCCGCGATTAGAATTCGTTTCTCTTTGTTCATTATGTATGCTTTTACAATATTTGTTTTCACCATCAGCTTTTCGCCAAGAAAGTCTCCACATCTTTCTATATCTGTCTTTCGTTTACAGTTATTCTCGTAATTACAATGTTGTTTTTCGCTTTAGTTTTTCCTCTCTTTCTGATCGTTCTTCCAGTTGTTAAATTCTGCTAACTAGCTCCTGTTTATCTTGGGCCTAAAGTTCTTCTTTACTTCTCATTTCCTGTCTTAACTCTCTTATTTGTTCTTTTAGTTCATTTGTGTTCTTCGCCATTTCCGATAATATATTTCTCATCATGTCCTTTAGAAGATCATCCATGTTTTTATCGTTCAGTAGGCTACCTCGATTTTTCTCTTCCATTTCTTTATTGATATTGTGTTGCTTCCACTTGTTCTCTTCTTCTGCCCTTCTTTGTTCCGGTGATCGTAGTACTTTTTTGCTTCGATTAAATATTGTATCTTCTACGTTGCTAGCCTCGCCCTTTTCCACACTATCTCTTCCTCTTTTACGCTGCAGACTCATTTAGTATCTTCAGTATATAACCAACTCCGATATTCGATTTAAATCATTTATATTGGGTTGCCTTTGTAGGTTTCTTCTTATTGATTTTCCGTTTACAGATATCGCTTTTGAGTCACTTAGCTAATTTGTAGGTTTCCGTCCACTCTCCTTCCTGTCAGTTTCGCTTTCCGTTGATAGATGTCGCTTTCGATAAAGCAAGGTACGCAAGGTACCTTATTAAGGTATCAAGGTCTCCTAAATATAACCTGAAAAACCTCTTTTAGTTATTGCGCTTCCTTTTGTATCTCGCTTCTCTTCTCCTCAATCTTCTTCTACACTTCTACTCCCTTCTACACACTTTCAATTTATTTATTTAACACTGTTTTATTTACGCACTAGTAACGAGACCGCCCTTGCGGCTTGCTCGTTGACGTACCGTTCATTAATAACATTTACAATTACATATTACATTTTTTCAGTTCTCAAATAATGCTATTATTATTTTGAGATAATGCAGGACTTTTTTGTCTAGTAACTTTTTCCTCTAAAATGCATATTAAAAATTGTTGTCCATTTGTTACCTATTATTCTGATCACGCTGTATAACTTATTTCCTTATTTACATTAATTTGTATGTTTTACAGATTTACAGCGTTGGCCTAAATATGAATTTAAATTAAGAAAATGTCACAATATTTCATTAAGATGTACGTAATCAAACTTGGCTTGTCGTTATTTCGTATTAATTACATTAAAAATGTTATATTTAAACTTGAATTAATTCTTTATTATTACCCTTTTATGGCTGATTCACATATTGTGTTTCTTCGCGTTATAATACTCATTTGAAATAATAAGAATTATGTGCTTATATTATTTGGAGTGCAACCAAAATTCCCACTTCTATCTAAATGTATTTTTAGTCAGATGATGTAATTTAGGCATCATTGGGATTTTTAACATAAAATGAATCAAACCTATCAGATACAATTAACATTATTTTATTTGGTGCAAGGCATGTTTTGTGCAATTACCCAAATTACAAGGCATGCATATTTGCATATCCTGTGGCCTACGGATGCATATGCGTCGGGTTGCGAATAGAAATGCGAGGTTTTAAAATAGGGTGCAGCTTAAATTAAGTATGCATTGTTTGTACTAAACAAGAAGTATTTACTATTAAAACGAATCTAGATTAAGAGCGAGTGCAACGTGGTGTGTGACGTCCATAAATACGTTGCACGTCCCAGATTTGAATGCCACTACAATGATCTCCGTGACTGTGATGGCTAAGCCCGGGATAACCGGCGACGCCGCAACTAACTCACCAGTCTGCGCCGCGACGCTTCAGCAGCAATATCTGCCGCCGCCAGAGCTGTACGCATAGTAAAAGAAATCTTACGGCCGCGAATACTGCTCAAATCTACTCGTTTCGTAGTTACTCAATCTACCATGTTCTCCATACCTGTACGCAAATAAGGTAGGATTGAGGGGCTCGAAGTGCCAATTAACTGATCGAATTCCGTTTTGTAGTTTTTCTTTATTGTTGTGGGCGAACATGGGAAGCCACATGAAGAATGCAATCGGTGGCAGCATACATCGCGTTCGCGAGTTCGAATTGGAAAAAGTAAGTCAGCGCTTGGTTTGGAGGCATCAGCTAGTTTCTGTGTGGTTAATTAAGTCTACCCGGCAATCTTTGCTTGGAATATATCCAATTTATTTACAAAACATTACAAAAATTACGTTGTCAGACCGCTAGAAATGTTGGCAAGAAGCGGCATTATCCCACGTTTATTATCCGCGCAAATCGATTACAAATCGGCCGGCTCAATAATGGTTCAATTAATATTAAACGTCTGCACGAATCAAATTTAAACACACAAAAAATTAACGATCTAATAATAGGGCGCATTCAAACATCGCCTTCTTGTACTTCCCAGCTTCATCGAGCAAATCGATGAATGTTTGTGTACAATTATCAATTGATCTTTCGCGCTGTTGTTATGCCAAAAGCTGGCACTCGAAAATAGAATACATGTTTGGCCTGTGAGTACTATTTCAGGGTTAAGCGTGTACGCTTGCTTCTTAAAAACGGAATAATTGCTGGTGCTGATGATTAACAGATCATTCCCGTACACTCTTATATTTAGAGCCTTTATTAACTATTTGAAATACACTGGGAGGACGTTAACCCTCTCGCGTTTCTTCAAATTAAACGGCTCACGTGTTTCGCGCTAATTATATTTCCCGCGTGTATTTTTAAGGTTCAATATGCCTAGTCAGTCGGATGCACCGTAAATTAGAAGCTGCATTTTACGGCGGGTTTGGTGCAAATGTATTGTCAAATCGCTTCAGTTGCAGCATAGATAGTACATATTTAGACCATGATGGGCGCTTAAATAAACGACGTCCGGTCTTTCCGGTCCGGCCTCAAAGACAATAACTTTTAGTGTGTTCCAAGTTGACGCACGCACAATGCCACAGTGCACCAGGACTAAAAAAAAAATCATTTCAAACTGCGGCACACAAGCGACATGAGTAGAATTAGTACAGCAGAGTAGCTAAAGATATCCAGTTAAACAATTTTTAATTGGATTTAAACATGGAAGATAAAATTAGCATCCTAAGAAATAAGAATAAACTAAGAGGAAAAGAAATATATATATATATATATAGACTCCTCCCATCACAAAGGAGGTGAAGTTATAAGCAATAATAAGAAGAAAAGCCAAAGAAGAAAAGTTCAAAGGGAACATTGTAAAAATATACAAGGAAAAATTAATAGTAAACCAGAAACAACACGTCTGGAATGAAGATACATAAGAATTAAAAGAGGAGAAGATTACAAAAAACTTTTAAAGCAAATAAACAGACAAGGAACAAGAATAACGACAAAGCAAAGAAATAGGACAAGAAAAATAGGAACATGGAATGTTAGATCAATAAAGGGAAAGGAAGTTGAACTAGAGGAAGAATTTCAGAAAACAAAAATGGATCTAACGGAAACAAAAATGAAAGGGAAAGGAATCAAACATATAGGAAACCATCTGCTATAATACTGAGAGGTAGAAACCAAAACAAGAGCAAAAGCAGGAGTGGCTTGCATAATAAGAAATTATCGGAATGGCAAGGACCTACAGAGCGCATACTAACCCTAACAATGAAAGATAAAAAGACTAAAACTACCTATCATAATAGTCTACGGACCAGATGAAAATGAAACGAAAGAAAATTAAGACACATTTTGGAAAAAAAACTACCAGAAATCACAGAACAGTACGAAGATGAAACATTATACCTAATGGGTGACCTAAACGCTATAGTAGGTAATAAGAACAGAGAATTAGAACACGTAAGAGGGAGACAAGGAGAAAAATACAAGAACGGAAATGGAAATAACCTACTGGACTTCTGCGCTATAAACAATCTAATAATACTGAACCAAATATACAAACACAAGAGAATACACAAATACACGAGAGAAGTAAGCAGTAGACACGAACGATCAATAATAGATTACATAATAACGAAATAGACCCAAAGGAAACAAATAAACGACGTACGAGTGTACAGGACATACGGAATAGAGAGCGATCACTTCCTAGTAGGAGCAACGCTCAAAAAAGAAACAGAGACGGAAGAAATTAAAATAAAAGACACAACACGAGAAATAATAAAAGTGTACAAACTGAAAGACCAAGAAATAAAGAATCAATATCAGGAATTAATAAAACAAGAAGCAGAGAAAATGGAAAAACACAATACGTGAACGCAGAAGAAATATGGAATGATTTCAAACACATATTAACAAGAGCAGCGAGAGAGGCCTGCGGCACAATAAGAACCAACAGGAAGAAAAACCAAACGAACTGGTGGATAGAAGAGCTGAAGATAGAAATAAAACTGAAAAAGAATAGACGGCAAAGATACCTACAAAGCAAAACAACGACAGATTACAAAAAATACACAACACAAAGAAGACAGGTAAAAAATAATGTGAAACAAGCTAAAGAAGAATCATGGGAACAATTCGGTGAGAAAATGGAAAAAACCGCACGAAAACCAAAAACTATTCTATAACGTGATAAGAAGAAACAGAAAAGAAAACAACTATCAAGATACACCAAATAAAGCACAGAGACGGGAAAATACTGACAAGAGATGAAGAAATAGCGGGAAGATTTAAGCAACACTTCGAGGAACTTCGCTATTATGTGCGACAGAAAAGATATGCGAAGACATACTGGAAAAAAGAATAAGACAATAACTAGAAGGGAAACTGGAACCATCGCAGAGCGAATTCAGAAGAGAACATTGCACAATAGATCACATATTCATAATCAGGAACTTAATAAACGAACTAAGAGAGCACCAGAAACAAATATACATAGCATACATAGATCTAGAAAAAACCTTTGACAAAATAAACAGAGAATACGTATGGCTGGCACTACAAGAACAACAAGGAGGACAAAAACTGATTAGGGCAATAAAAAGTATATATACCAAAACAGAGAACTGTATAAGAACGGGTAACATGAAATCCAAGAATTTCACAACGCGCAACGGTCTAAGTCAAGGAGGAGCGTTAAGCCCATTCCTACTCATAATGGCTATAGATGCGATAATGAAAGATATAAAAGAGAAAACAAAAAAAACACACACACATAGGATACAGGAACCTTAAAGCAATGGAAATCACTGAGTGTATATTTGTGGACGATGTAGCACTAATAGCGAAAAACATTAAAGACCCAGAAGCAAACATTAAGATACGGAGCGAAGAACTTGCAAAACCGGGACTGATAATCAACAGAGAAAAAAACAAAATAATGAAAATAGGGGGAGGAAAAGAAACAGAAGAAATAACAATAAGCAACTCCAAAATAGAACAAACCGAACAAATTAAATACCTAGGGCAAATAATAGACAGCACAGGGGATCTCGAAGTGGAAATAAACAATAGACTGCAAGCAGCAACAAGAACTTTCCAGACGATCCAAAAGATAATACTAAACAACAAGAAGATATCGAGAAAAACAAAACTAACAATATACAAAGTAATACTAATACCAACACTAATATAAGGAGGCGAAACGTTGACGCTAAACAGGAGACAAAAAAGTAAGATACAGACACTAGAAATGAAGTATCTTAGGAAAGTATACGGAGTAACCAGAAAAGACAGAATCAAAAACGTAGACATAAGAAGAAAACTAGAAATAACAGAACTAAACAAAATAATAGAAGACAGACAGCTGCAATGGTTGGAACACCTACACAGAATAAAAGACACCAATCAAACAAAAATCATATGGCAAACAAAAATAACCGGAAAAAGAAAAGCGAGAAGACCGAAAAAGAAATGGGACAAATATGTCGAAAATATTACGGAAAGAAGAGGAATATCTAACGCCCAAATGAAGAAAAGCACAGGAAACAAGAAGATCTGGAACCTACTGGTAAAAAAAAATACAAGAAATTGAGAAACTACAATATTCTACACCCGAAAGGGTAGAAGAATGATGACTATAATAACAATTTTTAAATTGGTTGGCGGTTTTTTAATGCCAGTTGTAATAATTTGATCAAAATAATAGAAAATATCAGCTCAATATCAAATATCAAACTCAACTATCAACTCAATATCAAAAGTCCGAATAAAAACTTACTTATATCACATTATAAGTTCGAACTGTTTTCATCAGACTGCAATGCAATTTGCATCCCAATTTTCCACACTTGAAAATGTTGGTAAGCACAAGTCCAAAATGCCAATTTAAGGCAATTAAAAGAAAATCGTTCCAAATCTTTACTATAGACCATAATAAAATATTGTGTTTTAGTAGTTATTGATTTATTACATAACACACAATACAGAAGTTGTGTCCCATTGTTGCACCAAACGGCGAAGCACTATTTATTACCTTCAAAACAATTTGTTGAAAATGGATTCTTATTGCAACTGTGTCTTCAATTGCGTAATAATGTCGGCAAAGTTATATGTTTTAATGTCTTTTAATATCTACATGTCATTTTGAATATCAACAAGACACAGTGGGAAATTGGTGCAAAAGTCCTCAAAATGTTAAATCTGGAGGTGCCAAGTTACACGAACAGACAACTCTTCTTCTTCTTGTTGTGCATCTTCATTACTGAAGGTTGGCGACCACTTCACCATATGTCTTCCTATCTCCGGCCATGTGAAATAATTCTCCCACGCCCATACCAGTCCAGTTTCGATATTGCGTAGCCACGAAAGGGTACTCCTGCCTATTGATATATTGCCTTCGATACGACCCTCCATTATTAGTCGTAGAATATTATATTTTTGGTTACGTACTATGTGGCCGAAGTAAATGGGTCTTCTCTATTTTATTATTACCAGTACCTCCATTTCTATATTCATTTTCTGTAGAACTGGTTCATTTCGTACTTTTTCCGTCCAAGATATTTTCAGAATTCGTCGGTATATCCACATCTCAAAGGCCTCTATTTTGTTCATGATGTCTGTTTTTAGGGTTCACGTTTCGGCTCCGTACAGTGGTATCACCAAAACGTAACATTGAACAGTGCGACATCTTGTCTTTAAGTATTATGTTCCGTCGCATAGTAAATGTTTCCATTTTATAAATATGTAGACAACTCTACAGCAAGCAATTCTACAGGTCCACTTCCTCCAATTCATGAATCATGAAAATTAGAATCTAAATGTACAAATGACTTGTGCAGAATAATGAGGCGGTGTCTCGTTCTGTTGAGAAATATTTTATCAGCCAATAAGCTGACCATTGATATCCAAATTTAAAAAAAAAGGATGTCAACATCTTCATCATCAACTCGGATCTATCTTCTAATGCATGAATCAAATGAAATCATGAATAAAAAAAATCATATAAATGTAGTTACAATGTAAGTTACAATTGTAACTATTGTTATTTACTGTCTGTTGCTATTATTATGACTATCAATTGTGACGTATGTGAATTAGCAATTCTACAGGTCCACTTCTTCCAATTCACGAATCATGAACATTTGCATCTAATTTGTACTAATGACTTGTGCAGCATAATGAGAAGGTGTCTCGTCCTGTTGAGAAAGATTTTTTAAGCCAATAAACTGACCATTTATGTCCAAATTTAAAAAAAGGATGTCATCATCACCTTCATCATCAAAACGGATCTTTCCTCGAATGAATGAATCAAATGAAATCATGAATAAAAAATATCATATAAATGTATTTACAATGTAAGTTACAAAATTGTAACTATTATTATTTATTGTCTATTGCTATTATTTTGATTATCAATTGTGACGTATATAGACATTTTGAATGTTCTAACTGTAAGCACATTAAAAATGTTTACATACGTCACAATTATTAGCTACCAGCTAACATCTAATATACCTAACATATCAATAAAGTCTATCTATCTATCTACTGAGAAAGATATTTGTAAACCTATAAGCTGACCATTTATATCAAAATTAAAAAGAGAATCATCATTATCATCCCCATCAGCTTCATCATTATCATCATCATTATTAGTCATCGCCATTGATAAATTCATTGATTGAAATCTCGAAAACTATTGTGAAATCATGAAAATTTTTCAGAAAGTACTGCAAATTTTGATAATCATTGAGAAATCTGCAAAAATCTCGAACACTATTGAGAAATCATTATACATTGCTGGACATAGACCTCCCATTATGCTTGCGATTTAGTTGGATCCTGAGCCAATTTCAGGGAATTATGGAGCATAAAAAGAATAACAAGATTACAAATAATCCCACTTAACTCCACTGTTGAATTTTAATTTAAAAAAACGTAGTTCCGAAAAAAACGTATTTTTGTTCCACTTCAATAGCATTATAATTTATAATGTTTCAATCTGTATTTCTCCAAATAAAAATGCTGCAAATATTGTTAAAAAAATCTAGAGAATTATTGAGAAATCTCTAAATATATTAATTATAACTCAGAAATGATTCATTGATTGAAATCTCGAAAACTATTGAAAAATCATGGAAATTATTCAGAAACTTCTTAAAATCTTGATAATCATTGAGAAATCTGTAAATATCTCGAACACTACTGAGAAATCATGGAAATTATTTATAAACTTCTGGCAATCTTGATAAACATTGATAAATGTCTAGATATTTTATGAATTATTCAGAAGTTTGACGAATGAAAAAAAATTATGTAATAATCATGCAATTATAATAATAATTCTGCATTTTCTGATTTTCTGACTTTGAAATTGATTTGAAATGTTAAATGAAATCTTGACAATAATTTAAATATCTCTGGAAATATTTCTACCTATCGGGAAACCTATAAATACTTTAAAAATTATTCAACAATTTTGGAAATCTCTAAAATTCTTAATAATTATTGAGAAATTTGTGCGAAAACTATTGGGATTTTTGCCAATTATTGAAAAATCTCTAAAAAATCTTTACAATTATTGAGAAATTTGTGCGAACACTATTGATAATCTTGGGAATTATTCAGAAATCTCTAAAAATCTTAATTGATAAATGTTTAGATATTTTATGAATTATTCAGCAGTTTGATAAATGTATGTAATACTCATGTCAATAATTCTGCATTTTCTGATTTTCTGACTTTGAAATTGTTGGGAAATATCTCAAAATCTTGAGAATTATTGAGAAATCTTGCCAATAATTGAAATATCTCTGGAAATATTATATATACCTATATAAACATATGTATACAGTATGTCCCCGGATTGAGTTTACAAGGGGAAAAACTTTTTTTCTTTTATTTTACGCCAAAACTGCAAAGGAATAAGATTTTTTGCTTGTCCTGAAACCAGCAAATCTCTAATTAAAACTTAATTATTCTGACTCAGTGAAAAGAAAAGTTCATTTTTCTTTTGATTTCGGACTTTCTCTGCTTTTTAAATCCCGTCACATTGGCCGTTGCCGTTTCTTTTTGACGATGTAGCTTTGACAAATAAGTATACGGAAGTTAAATAACAAAAATGTTTGTGAAAAACATAATTTTAATAAATAGCAACTCAAAGAAACAGCTATAAGAAAAAAAGTCATTTTTAACAAGAACAATCATTATTCAATTAATCCCCCACCCAATTCTGCGCACAATTCTACTCTAAAACGAAGCTCCTTGAAACTTCTTTGAATTTCTTCGATGGACAATGATGCCACGTCGTCTCTTATTCGATTTTTTAATTCTTCGGCATTATTAGGTAGGTTATCCATATTCACAATTTGCTTTAAACGTCCCCATAAATAAAAATCCAAAATTGTTAAATCGGGACTTCTGGCAGGCCACAATACTGCACCATTTCTTCCAATCCACAGATCTCCAAATTTAACATTTAACCAGTTAGTTACAATGCGAGAATAATGTGCAGGACAACCATCTTGCTGAAAAAACATTGTACGTCTGTAATTAATTTCTAAAGCATGAAGCACATCGCTAAGAAAATTTTCTAAAATTCTAAAATTTCTAAATCTAAATATGTGTGCTGATTAACGTTGTTATCAAAAAGTATGGACCTATTATCCAGCGATAATCAACGGCACACCACACGGTTAATTGAATAATGATTGTTGAAGAAGCTGTTTCTTTGAGTTGCTGTTTATTAAAATTATGTTTTTCAGAAACAGTTTTGTTATTTAACTTGCGTAAACTCATTTATCAAAGTGACATCGTAAAAAAAATAAAACGGCCAATGTGATGGAATTTAAAAAGCAGAAAAAGTCCGAAATCAAAAGAAAAATGAACTTGTCTTTCCACTGAGTCACAATAATTAAGTTTTAATTAGAGATTTGCTGGTTTCAGGACAAGCAAAAAATCTTATTCCTTTGAAGTTTTGGCATAAAAAAAAAGAAAAAAAAAGTTTTTCCTCTTGTAAACTCAATCCGGGGACATACTGTATATATACAGTGTCCTGCAACAGTGCGTCGGGCTTTCCTAGCGCGTTTCCTGTGAAAGATAGAAGAAAATGTTTCGTACAAAAAGTTTTTGGTTTAAAAATCTTTATGCCGTAAAATATACGATACAAATATACAGGGTGTCCCAATTTTGCGGAATAACAAAAACAAACATTTTTTTAAATAGAACACCCTGTATTTATTCAAGATTTCTGATGACATTTTTTAACCTCTACATTGTTGTCTATTTAGTTTTGGATTATGTTACAGTATTGCCAATTTACAATTTTTTTCTCCTAATATCATGCATAAACAAACTCAACTTTAAAAAATCGTTGCGACCTCGTTTTTTGAAGGTTAGAATAAGTTTTAGCAATATTCTCAGTTCTCAATCTTAGAAATTATTGAGAAGTCTCTAAAAATCTTAACAATTATTGAGAAATTTGTGCGAGAACTATTGAGAATCTTAGGAATTATACAGAAATCTCTAAACATCTTAATAATCATTGATAAATCTGTGAGAATCTCGAACATTAATGACAAATTATGGAAATTATACAGAAACTTCTGGAAATAATCATTGGGAAATCTGTAAAAATCTCGAACACCATTGAGAAATCATGGAAATTATTTATAAACTCCTGGAAATCTCCATAAACATTGATAAATGTATAAATTATTCAGAAGTTGGATAAATAAAAGAATGCATGTAATAATGAAGTCAACAATTCTGCATTTTCTGATTTTTTGACCTTGATATTGTTGGTAAATGTTTGACAATCTTGATAATTATTGAGAAACTTTGACAACAATTGAAATATCTCTGGAAATATTTATACCTACCGGGAAAACTGTAGGATTTTTGAAAAATATTCAACTATTTTGGGAATTATTGAGAAATGTCTAAAATTTTTAATAATTATTGAGAAATTTGTGCGAAAACTATTGGAATTCTTGCGAGTTATTGAAAAATCTGTAAAAATCTTAAAAATCATTGAAACATCTCGGACACTATTGAGAAATCATGGCAATTATTCTGAAACTTCTGGAAATCTTGATAAATATTGCGAAATCTGTAAAAATCTCGAATACTGTTGAGAAAGCATGGAAATAATTCAGACACTTCTGGAAATCTTGATAAACATTGATGAATATATTGATGAATATTTTATGAATTATTCAGAATATTACAAGAACGAAAGCATGTATGTAATAATAATGTCAAACATTCTGTATTTTCTGATTTTATGACCTTGAAATTGTTGGGAAATTTCCCGAAATCTTGAGATTTATAGAGAAACCTTGACAATAATTGAAATCTCTGGAAATATTTTTACTATCGGGAAACCTGTAGAAATTTCGAAAATTATTCAACAATCTTGGCAATTATTGAGAAATCTCTAAAAATCTTAATAATTATTGAGAAATATGTGGATATCTCGAAAACTATTGAGAATTTGGGAATTATTGAGAAATCTATAAAAATCTTAATAATTACGGAAAAAATTGTGGAGATCTCGCCAAGTATTGAGAAATCATGGAAACTATTCAGAAGCTTCTAGAAATTGCCCAACAGATGTGTAACATTTTTATGACTTAACATTATGTATAAATACCTGATATATATCTCTTACTGTACGAAACCATGGGAGTGCTGAGTCCAATAAACTACTTAACAACTTGAAATGTTATATTAAAATATAACATTTAATTAATTATTGAGAAATTTGAAAAATTAAAGAATGTATGTAATAACCATGTCAACAATTTTGCATATTCTGACTTTCTTACCTCAAAATTGTTGAGAAAGGTCTCGAATTTATGAGAATTATTGAAAAATTCAATTGGAACAGTTCAAAGTTTTGACAATTATTGGAATGTTTCTAGAAACCCAATTAGAACAATTCAATGTTATGGGTATCAATGATACTTATGGGGATATCTGTAGACATTTTGAAAATTATTCAAATTCAAAAATCTTAGGAATTACTAAGAAATTTCTAAAAAGCTTAACGATTATTGAGAAATCTGCCGAAATCTAGAAAAGTATTGAGAAATCATTGAAATTATGCAGAAACTTCTAGACTCTTTAGAAAGAATGAGAAATGAGACTGTAATGAGAGTTAGTGAAAATGAAATATCTCTAGAAATAGTGATACTTATCGGGAAATCTGTAGACATTTTGAAAATTATCCAAATTCAAAAATCTTAGGAATTACTAAGAAATCTCTAAAAAGCTTAACGATTATTGAGAAATCTACCGAAATCTCGAAAAGTATTGAGAAATCATTGAAATTATGCAGAAACTTCTAGAATCTTTATAATAAATGAGAAATGAGAATAAAATTAGAACAAAAGAGTGATTGTAATAATCATACCATTATTTTGCATTGTTTTATGTTAATGATGTCGGAATTATTTACAAATCTTGAGAAATCTTGAGATGTTAGCACAAATCTCGAAAATTGTTAATAAATCTTGGAAAGTATTGTAAACTGTCTGGAACTTTTAATAATTATTGAGAAACCTGTGGAAACCTAAAAATTTATTGTGAAATTGGTAATCATTTGAAAATCTCTAAGAATCTTTCTAATTATTATGAAATCTGGAAAACTCTACAAATATTGAGAAGTCTTTGCAAATATTCATTATCACATATCTTGATAAATAATAAGAAATGTCTAGATATTTTAAGAATTATCGAAACATTTTGAAAATTAAACAATGTATGTAATAATCATGCCAAATATTTTGCATTTTCTGGTTTTAATGGCCCCCAAATTATTCTATAAATGTCCCGAAATCTATAAAACAATTGATATATCTATAGAAATCCGAAATCTTGATATTTATTGATAAATCTGCAAACATCTCGAAAATTATTAGGAATTATTAAGAATTTTCGAGAACTAAAAATATATAAACAAACGCATCAGCTATCAGCTGGTTTTATAAATCTAAAAGTTATTGAAAAATATAGAAATCAAGATATTTATTATGGGAAGTATAGAAATCTTTAAAATTATTGAAAGTTTCTATAAACTCTAGGTAAATATTAAGATCTGTATAAATTTCGAAAATTATTGAGCATCATTAAGAAATCTAGAGAATAAAAAGTATGTATACTAATGTAACAGCTACTTGAAATATCTCCAGATATTAAAATAATAATTAAGGTATTTGCAGAACTATCGAAAATTACTGATAAATCTTCGAATATAAGTATTAAAAAATCTCTATAAAAAGTGGCCTGTAAATTGTTGATGAATCTTCTGGAATATAATAAACTAATGAGACATCTATGGAAATCTCGAAAAATGGTCGGTTTATTAAAAAATCTCTGGAAATATTAATAATTATTGAGGTATCTGTAGAAATATCGAAAATTGTAGGGACATATTAAAAAATTGTTTATATTGTGCAGTTCTTTATTTTAATGACAAATTTGTTGATAAATCATTGTACTTCATGATGATAATGATGTCAATCAACAATCATATTGATAATAATTTGTAAAAGTTTTACAATCATTTAACTCAGTAGGATCTGTACATTTTGTACAGTTTTATTATTTATGATAATAATTGCTGATAAAGACATCTGTAGAAATCTGGAAAATAATAGGAATTATTGAAAAAACTCTGGAAATCTTGTAAGTTATTCAGAAAACTGCAGACGTCTCGAAAATGTTGAGAAATATTAGGAAATCTCGAGATTAAAAATATGTATACCAACGCTAGCAGCTATTTGCAGTTCCTGATTTTAAGAACCTAAAAAATATTGAAAGATCTGAAGAAATCAAGATATTGATTAAGGTAAATATGTGTAGAAATCTTCGAAATTACTGAAAGTTTTCTATAAAATCCAGATAATTTTTAAGATATCTGTAGAAATCTCGAAAATTATTGAGAATTATTAGGAAATCTCATGATGAAAAATATGCATACTAATGCTATTAGCTATTTTGCTATTTTGCATTAAGAATCTCGAAATTATTGAAAAATCTCCTGAAATCATGATGATTACTAATGTTTCAGTAAAGTGTCAGTGTCAAAAATCACTGAGAAATATTTGGATTTATCAAAAAATCTCTTAAAAATCTTGATAATTATTGATAAATCATTATGTTTCATGATCACAATGATCTCAATTAACAATCATATTGAAATCATCATGATAATAATTTGTAAAACTTATATAGAATAGAAATATTTGGATTTATCAAAAAATCTTTTTAAAATTTTGATAATTGTTGATAAATCATTATGAAATCATTATGATAATAATTGTTGATAAAGACATCTATAGAAATCTCGAAAATAATTGGGATTATTGAAAATGTCTGGAAATCTTGTTAGTTATTGAAAAATCCGCAGAAATCTCAAAATTATTGAGAATTTTTAATAAATGTCGAAAATGAAAAATATGTATACCTACTAATTTATTGTGCTATTTTGCAATTCTTGGTATTAAGAATTTCGAAATTATTAAAAAATCTCCAGAAATCATGATGTGTATTTAGAATCAGACAATTTCTTGACATTATGTGGACACTTTCTATAATATATTTTAATTGATGAATCATTTTAATTCTAATGATGCACTTTTACTTTAAAACACGCGTAACGGACTGTATATTAAAGAGAGTGGAAACAGAACGTCTCTTAGAAGGGCTCATAACCGCCTACAATTTACATTTAACAAAGAAAAGTGGAAACGTCTCCAAAGTATGTAAGTTAGAATTAAACTAATTATTGATTTAAAAAAATATAATAAGAGTGTCCAAATAATCTACAAAAATGATTTTGATATCTTCAATAACAACCAAGTTATGAAGAGGAAAAGAAAATCACAACTATACGTTTATTTTGCAGTGCGCTGTGAATCATTATCTGTATGGTTTTGTTTTATTAATTTGTTTATCGGTTTTGTTTAAAAATCAAATTAATTCTACTTTTATTACTATTATTATTATCATTATTGTTATTGAAAATATATATGTAGTTACGTGCTTCGAATAGCAGAAAACTGTCTGTAGCGTAAATTGGCTTGTCTAGACGGGATCTCCCAAACATAAGTATCCAATATTTATGTTGTTATTCGCTCAGGCTTTCAGGAAAACTTGCATTTTAAATGATGTACGACTCCAGCACATTTACATGTATAAAATACGCCTTACTTATTCCAGCTGCATGAAATAATCTTGAATTTACAAACTGCATAAAACGACAAAATCGAATTCCAAGCAGAGATTTCTTCCTACAATTATAATATTTCTACAGGTTATAATGTGTATTATACCTATAGAAAATGTAATTGCGATACATTTAGTGCTTAATTAAAGTATAAGCTTAATAGTAAGTATACTAAAGAGTATAATGTATTATAATTAATCCATTATAATAATTATTAGCCGAAATGAAATATTTGTAGCGAAATTTAGAGAGATTTATAAAACTACATTCTTACAACTACAACTAAATGACGAGTAATCTCAAAAATTACAACAGGTTACAAGAAAGAACTGTGTGTTTTATTTTTATTGCATCTAATGCGGAGATATTACTGCTATATACACACATTTAAATTACTGGCAATATCAAAAATAACTACAACGTTTTTTTTTACAAAACATGTGTGTTTTTCGTTTTTAAACGGATCTAATTGCAAAAAAATTAAAAACCTACTCACATTAAAATTACTGGTTATCTTAAAAATAACCAAACATATTTTTTTTATTGGAAAGATTTGAAAACTAGATGCATACATTTAAATTTCAGGTAACCTGAAGAATAACGACACAAGATTTTTTTACAAACATTATATATTATTCAGTTTTAAGCTGATCTAGTTTTGAATAATTTTAGAACTACATTGATTCAAATTACAGATAATCTCAAAAATACTAACACTGACTATAATTTTTTTGTGGCAAAAATCGTCCTCAATTGTACATTTCCGGAGTGGAATATAAATGCACTATCGAAATTAGTTCCGACAGATGTCTATTAATACGAACTAATTTCACATCCCGCTATTAAAACGATAAAACAAGCTCCGTATAATTTGTTTATACTTTGCTTTGTGAAAGTTTTCACAGCAGTGCACTCAATAGATTTAATAGCAATCACCAATGTAAATTTTGACCGGTAATGCAGCATGTTCGTATTTATAGAATTTTGGAAGCCATTTCAGTTGAAACTTAAAACCTAGAATAAAATTGATGACCTACTAATTGCTGGAAAAACACGAGTTTTAGTGTGTGTGATTTACGGTACATTTGCTGCCAACATTCAGCGCAAGTTAGATTTTCAATGCTGTTATCGAGCGCTTCGGATCTTCTATATTTATTTAGCAATTAGCAAGTTCCGCAAATGTTTCTGAAAGAAAATCATGTAGTTCTTTAGTTCAATTTTACCATATTTACTATACATACATTATATTATACAAGGTGTCCCACAATTTTGTGGCATGAATTTAGAAGCGTGCTAAGAAGAGCAAAATTTAATGAATATGTAATTTTTTTTCTAATCGTTTTTGTTTTCAAAATATAGGACATTAAAGTGTTACTTAGCAAATCATTTTTCTTATTAACATTTCTACTAGACTAGAGGTTTGGAAATCTGATATTTTGCGACGAGTCACCCACTATCAATACACATATTCACAATTAATTACAATCATCTGAGTAAATACAGTGCCGTAGAAACAGGGGTTCTTCTAAGGTTATTGCTACATAAAAACTTTAAGGTTAGGATCTTTTTAAATAGTAAACCTTTTTTCGGTGAATTAGCTTTATTGTCAGATTTATTGTCAGAGCAATATTTATTTATTTATTTAAATTAATATCAAACTTATAAAAGCGCAAATCTCAGTATTATCTAGTCTAGAGAATAAATATTGCACCGTCAAACGACTGAAGAGTTTTTACTGGCAATATTTGGCACTGGAAACTCGGTACTAAAACATAGAACGAATTACTGTATTTCACTATTTGCATTTCGTTATGCATACTTTTGCTAGCGCCGTAAACATTAACCTTTGTATATTTATAAATTGCGGAAGATAAAATTGTTGGCAAACAAAGTGATGAAAACTGGTTTGTTTGGCTTCGCACTATTAATCGCTCCATAATAATGAAACTACAGAAACTATGAATACGAACACTGTATCAATTTTCTAAATAATCACTCCTATTAATTAGGGCGTAAAATAGTCGTACAATGTTAATATTTAATTTCACATACAAATATAACTTCATTTACCTGCTATAAATATAATATGGGCAGAAAATTATGTTGTGTACGGATTTATTTGTATAAAAAATGGCTTAAAAAAAAGATTATTAAAAAATTATTAAATAAATAAATATTAACCTAATGATATCTCACAAACTAGCGAATCAATATGAATTTAATTAATTTACCGTATTGAATGATATACTAGTATATGAAGTATTTAGTCACTATTCAGAGTGATTTATCATATATTCAAAGGGGCAATTAAGTGTTTTTCTGATTAGTCGCATATTTAACTAATTATATCTCTAAAACTAGCGTATCAATATCAATGCAATTTATTGCTGATATTAACTGAAATACTAGCATGTAATATGTGTAGTTTAATTACTATTCAATAAGTGATTCTTGGGATATTATTTTTTTAATCTGGATATTCAAAATTTTTGGTGTTATTAAATCTGATTAGCCTCGCATTTAAATAGTGCTACCTCAAAAACTAGCATATTAATATGAATGAAATTAATTTCTGATATTAAGTGATATACTAGTATACAATATGTGTAATTTAATTAATATTCAATGAGTGATTCGTAAGAAATTAAAAATATCGTGGCCATTTAGGTGTTTTAATGATTAGTCTCATATTTACATAATGATATCGTAGAAACTAGCAAATAAATATGAATGCAATTGATTTAAGATATTAACTGATATACTAGTATATACCAGTATATACTAGTATATACCAATATATACTAGTAAGTATATCAGTTAATATCAGAAATCACTGATCTAATCATTATAACACCTAAATGACCCCGAATTTTTTCTTACGAATCACTCATTGAATATTAATTAAATCACACATGTTGTATACTAGTGTATCACTTAATATCAGAAATTAATTTCATGTGTACTTTAATTCATATGCAATAAGCAACTCTTGAGATATTACAACTTTTCTTTAAATCTAAGAGTCTTTTAGGCGATTTCTTCAAACTGGCAATATTTAAATTGAGATATCTCAAAAACTGCCGTATCACAATGAATGTAAGTTCTCATTAATATTGCATAATATATCAATTCTAAAGGAGTATAATCAAATTTATATCTATTTAGTTATTCATCAGATATTTTTATTTTGGTGAGAATATTTGTTTTTAAAATATATTTTAGTAATGATATCTCACGAGCTAGCGTATCAATATCAATTCAATATATAGCTAATATTAAGTGATATACCGGTCTACACTATGTGTAATTTAATTCATATTCAATAAGCAACTTTTGAGATATTACAATTTTTCTTTAAATCTACGATTTGTTGGGGCTATTTCTTAAAATTGGTAATAATTAATTTGAGATATCTCTAAAAGTGCCGTATTATATTGAATATAATTTCTCACTAGTATTACCTGGTATACCAGTACTAAATCAGTATAATTAAAATTGCATTGAATGAGTGATTCTTGAGATATTAAAATCTTTAAAATATTCAACATTTTTTAGGGTCATTAAAGTAATAATCTGATCAGTCTCGCATTTAAATAGAGATATCTTAAAAACTAGCGTATGAATATGAATGCAATTAATTACTGATATTAAGTGATATACTTGTGTATAACTTGAGTAATTTAATTAATATTCAATGAGTGGTTATTAAGATATTAAAAAAAATGGGATTATTTAGATGTTTTAATTTTTAGTCTCATATTTACATAAACTAGCTCAGAAACTAGCATCTTAATATGAATGCAATTTATTACTGATATTAACTGATATACTTTTATATAATATGTGTAGTTTTATTACTATTCAATGAGTGATTCTTGGGATATAATTTTTTTTGTCTGAATATTAAAAAAAAATTGCGGTCATTCAAATGGAGTACAAATTACAATATTAGATGCTGGAGAGAATCGAGGCAAAATACCTTAAACAAATAACATTAAGTTAATGTTACTTCTTCATTTTACTTATTTTCTATAATATTTACGTTGCTATTATTTGAATATTTTATTAATGACTAAAATTATACACAAAAAACGATATAAAACAATTTTAACATTATTTCTATTAAATTGAGGAGTGCCACGTAATTTTGCATCCTATAAAACGTGATGCAGTTTATGATTACTTTTAACTAATGTTAAAATATTGTATCTGCCATTAAAAAAATATAAAACAAAAACCAAATTTGTTCCACTGCATATCGAATATGCAGAAAGTAATTGACACAAAAAGAAGAATTTACAGCGCTAGCTGATCAAATAGTTTTCAAAAATGACTTAAATAAATTAACAATAATACAAATAATAATAATAGTAATTAAGTAACATTAAGAAGTAAGTAATAGGCAAAATCGATGAAGAACAGGCGACTTGCCTATCTAGAAGAGGGCAGAAGTAGAAGTAGTATTAATACTACATAAAGTAATTACTTATAGAATTAACAATACTATATGGTAATAATATTATCTAAATACTAACATGAATATTACATGAATAATAATGTACAACAAAGAATATAACTAATGTCCACTGAAACTTGTTTTGTCCGATTGGTGGAGGCGCCGGGTAAAATCCTTTATGTGAATATATAATAATAATAATATACACTTATTTCAGATATTGTTACTACATTGCAAATTTAATAAAGTTAAGTGATATTATTAAAAGCAAAATAATTTGAACAATAAGTTAGATAAAATATAAATTTTTGAATCACTGAGGTTGAATAATTCTTTTCTCTAAAGTTGGAAAACAAAAGTTGTTTATTCCAAAATTTGCTTTCTTGAGCTATTACGACTAGAAAAATTTATATTGAACAAAACTCACACCACCTGCGTTTTTTTTTCATACGTTCTGCTCTGGTCACTTGCCAAGATTTTTTTTCGTACAATAAAATATATCCGAATAAACCAAAACGTCTTATAACATTGCTTTCGATAACTGAATCCCTAGATAAAAAGTCCATTCTCAAGGCCCAAGTTATAAGTAATCTGTCGGACAGACATACGCACAAAGTTAAAAACAGTGCCTGCCTAAAGCGTTTCAAATCTCGTTGTGATGACGTAGAATAAAATATTTCCCTAGTAAATGATTTAACAGAATCAGAGTTGATAAATCTTATCAGAGCTTGATAAACAAAGATTATTTGGATATTTACGAGTTATGTTCTTGAAAATAAAAAAAGTATTTTAGTTTTTTAAACCGTCAGATAATTATTTCATTGATGAAGCGAATGCTCGATTAAACTTCATGACAAATGTAAAACTTGTGGAAGGTGTATTTTCTAGAAAAAAACCTAATATAATAGCTTTCAAGAGTTATGTTCTCGAAAATAAAAAGTATTTTAGTTTTTTTAATTTATTTAACATTAACTTCATGTTAATGTAAATCTTGTGTCCGGTGTATTTTCTGGAAAAAAAAAATATATACAGTTGTAAGTCTATTTTAATAATAATCCCAGAAAACCAAAAAGTTATTTCGAAAATAATTAAATTTTACTTGTTTCGTAAATTTCAGATATGTTCTCGGGATTTTTTGAAACATTATCACGATTTTAAGACTACAGAAATGTTTCAATATAAATTTTTATATATTTTTTAAAAATTCTACAAAATTTTCTAAATATTTTAAGATTGCTTCGTGGACATTTTAAAGAGCGAATTCATGATAAGATATTCTATAGAGTTTCTATGATTTTTTCTGAGTATTTTAAAATATACATAATTTCTACATATTAATTCGTTTAATGGTCCTAGGCAGTCGTGTATAACATTCGGCCATGAAATTTTATACCGTCCATGGGAATGAGGTACTTTTTTTAAAATGGAAAATTGACGATTTTTCTCAAAAAACCGGAATTTTGAAAATAATATAAAATTATATTTTGTACAACTTAGTCTACGCACAAGTTTTTACGTATTGTTCACGGTGCATAAAGTGCTAGTTTTTAGCACAAATGCATAAAACATCACCTGTGCGTAAAATCATTAACTGTGCGTAAAATAAGTTTTACCCACAATTCATTTGCTCAAAAATTAAAAAAGAGATAGTATTTTGCATCAAATTTTGGCGGTTTTTCGTAATAGCTGTGAAAACTTTGTATGATACATTTTCGTAAAGTAGTGCTTTACGACCTTGTATCATAAATAACTATTATACAAAAGGCACATATGCAATTGGCTATAAAATAGCACATGCAATAAATAGCAAATTGTGGCAAGATTTAATTGAAATTAATTTGTTACATATGTAATATATGTATACACTGTTATTATTCAGTTTCTAAATAAGTTAGTTCAAGCGAATAATTGATGTAGTAGCAAATAGCTTGCTTTATGTAAACAATCTTTATTTGGCTATCCGCCGGAGGTCTTTCCGGTGTTCTAGTTTACATTATTAGCATAAATGTAAAATTATTCTAAACTGAATCTAAATTATTACATCCTCCCAACACACACTGCATATTAGTAGTGTATTACTTATTTATGAGTTCTAATATTATAATTTTGCGCTATTTTTAGTATTGCTTTGATTCGATTATTGCCGATACAAATATTTTAAATATCAATACGTTGATCCACTGTATCAACATTTTTGTTGGAAGCGAATCTAATATTTTTTAATAGCTCAATATTTTTTTACTTGGCCACATTGAACGGTTTCAAGGATATATTTTATTATAAAACATATTTCTGCATACACATTAAATATCTTAAATACATATTTCTCATTAAAACGTCTGAAATGGCGATGGGGAAGTACATTTCCGGATGTAATTGTTTTATATGCGAAACATGGTTGAATTGATAAGCAATTAAAATAAATCCAATTATGTTCTTTAAATACATACTTTATTTCTACTAATAACAAAATGCCATTGTATAATAATCTTTAATACTTCGCAAAAATGTGAAAATCACAAAAAGTAAATGTTAACTTTTGACACTTACCACATTTGTACACTACACCATCGATATGTAATATACTCATATTCAAATAAATAGCAAATTTTGCTAACATAAGATGTTCATTGTATCTAAATAAAAACGCCTCATTCTTTTATTGATTCAAGCATGTACTTAATTTAAAAAAAGTATAACATACTTGCTGATTTTTTTTATACAATATAAAGTTATACCAAATTTGGGACAAGGCAAATGTTAAATCTACGAAAAAAAATTCTATTCAACTAATAAACTAGAATTTGTAGCAAATTTTATAGCAACATGTAGTAAAACTGTGTGTAATGTAAACATATTGATTTGAACTAGGTATGTAGCAAATGTGTGAAAAATCAATGATTTAATGCATTAAAAAAATATTCCTGATGTTAGTTATGTTAATTTCTGGATTCTATTCTCTTTGTCTATTCTCGTTTGCATTTATTTATTTCAAAATTAGTACAATTAATAACAGGCACCAAAATATATAAAATGTTTATCCATCCAAGGTAACAATGTTGCTGTCGAAATTACCATTATTACTTTAAAATTTTCATTTATTTCAGGCAAAATTGTAACATTTACTGCCTTATTTTTAATTATTCTCTCAATATTGCAATGGTAACCATATTATTGTGGTAACCATATGGTATTAATATGGTATTATGGTAACCATATGGTATTAATTTTCAAAGATTGCTGAAACACTTTCAGTAATTTGTAAATATTTCTGTTATGCAAAAATTGTAATGATTGCTGTATATTTTTATTATTTGTGACAGATTTTCAAATATTCGTCGAAAATTGCATTGATCACTGTCAAAATTTTAATTATTACTGTATAATTTTATTATTTCTGACAGACTTTCAATTATTATCGAAAATTTCATTGATGACTGTCAAAACTTTAATTATTACTTACAAATTTAGAAATATTTCTGTAGAATTTTGAATTATTTTGTCAACATTGCATTGTTACTGGTCATGTTGTCAAGTTTTCAATAATTTCTGCAAAAACTTCAATAATATGCAAAATTTCAATGATTACTCTCAAATTTTTTATATTTTTGTGATCACTGTATATTTTCAATTGTTTCTCACAAAATTTTCAATTATTCTGTGAATATTTCAATGATTGCAGATAAATTTTCAACTATTTCAAGGAAAAGTAACCGACGATTAAAGTTCTAAATCAATCAAAAAACAACTTTTGTTGTAAACAAATTTGCCAAAACCTATTATACAAACACTGCTAAAATGAATTGAAAACACGTATTTCTATGCAGGTTGATTTAAAAGAAGGAAAAGTAGATGTCTAATGTTTTAGTAGGTGTTCTAGAAGTTTAGAATTATTTCAAAATTTTCTGAATTGGCCCGTAAATCTTAAATAAATAAACAAAACTCCAGTGATACACGAGTATACAAAGAAACAAAATAAAGAGAGACTTGCAGAAAATTTAATTCTAGATAGTATCAAAACATACAAATATACAAACAATCATACTTAACTTAATATGTAATGTGTATTTTTCGCTTCTATGTTTATTTCACAGCAAAATTGTTTTTATTATTTCTCACAAATTTGCAATCACTCTGTCCAAATTATTTTATTCTGGCAAAATGTCAATGATTACTGTAATTTTTTTAATTACTAATCACAGATTTGCAATTTTTATTCTGTCAAAATTTCAATGATTATTGATAAATGTTCATCTATTTCAAGGAAAAGTAACCAACAATGATCTAAGATCTAGTTGTACGAATTTCGATTAATTTTAACCAGCAGTAAGTTTCTATGAATAATTATCAATTTTCAATGATTTCTGACAACATTTACATTATTCTCTAAATAATAATAACGACTATCGAAATTTCAGTTATTACACAAAGAATTTAAATGATTACTGTATTTTTTTAATTATTCTTTTTTATTTCATTTTATGTCTTACTAATTTTCAATTATTCTCTAAAAATTTCAATGATTACTTACTACTACTACTACTACTACAACGATTTTTTTAAATGTTTTCTTATAATTTTCAATTACTCATTACTCATTGAAACTTTGACATTTCAATAAATACTGATAAATTTTCAACTATATTCATGGAAAAGTAACAATTGATTAAATTCTAAACTTATTTTATTTAATGTCTTACAAATTTTTAATTATTCTCTCAAAATTTCAATGTTACTTAATACGAGGTACTACTACGACTTCTTTAAATGTTTTCTTACAAATTTCAATTACTCATTACTCATTGGAATTTTGACATTTCAATGAATACTGATACATTTTTAACTATATTGAAGGAAAAGTAACAAATGATTAAATTCTAAACCTATTTTATTTAATGTCTTACAAATTTTCAAGTATTCTCTCAAAATTTCAATCTTACTACTACGATTTTTTTTTATGTTTTCTTACAATTGTCAATTACTCATTACTCTTTGAAATTTTGACATTTCAATGAATACGGATAAATTTTTTACTATTTCAAGGAAAAGTAACAAATGATTAAATTCTAAGCCTATCGAAAACCACATTTTTTGAAAACGACTTTTGTTGAGAACAACTGTTGTTGAAAACCATTTTGTCAAAATCAATTATAGAACAATTATTAAAACCACGTGATAATACGTATTTCTATGAGTCGATTTTAAAAAAGTACACTGCGCGACAAAAGTCTGGGTTCACTAACAATTTTTCCGATTTTTCGTCCTATTTTTTTTTTTTTCAAATAAACCAAAATGTTAATGTTTGTTTATCAAAAAACAAGTTTAATGACGTAGTCGCCAAATGCATAGCCGTACAATTTTTAATATAGTGCATGTTTTCCTTCTAACGTGCCTTATTCAGATTTTTGAGATTTGGTTAACAATTAAGTTGGTGTTGTCATGGATTTGTTTATCATGCTTCAAATGTTGCTGGCAAGTGTCAGTGTGTGCTGAAATTTAGTTTTGTGATCAAAATGCCGATATCTCCAGTAAGATGTGCACGGATAATTGCCCACATTGAAGAAGGACATAGCCAGAGAGAAGCAGGCCGTAGGTATGGAGTTTCTCAAAACGGGGTCCGAAGGATTTGGCAGAGGTATGAGGAAGATGGTCTACTAACAGCCAGAGCACGGTCAGGAAGACCAAGAAAAACTAATGCTCAAGATGACCGATTTATATTGTTACAATCTTTGAGAAATCGCACTGAAACTGCAACAATTAGAGCTAATGAGCTTGCTGCAGTCAGAAATGTTCAAATATCGGCACGTACAGTTCAGCGACGACTTCGAGAAAATAATCTAAAGTCTTATCGGGCTGCCACTGGTCCAAAACTTATGGTTCGTCACAAACAAAACCGACTGAATTTTGCTAGAACTTATCAGAACTGGGGGGCTGCCGAGTGGCGACATGTCTTATGGACTGATGAATCCCGTTTTACGTTGGATGCTCCAGACGGTCGTACACGGGTATGGAGGAGACCAGGAGAACGATACGCAGCATGTACCATGGCTCCTAGATCCAATTTTTTCGGAGGCTCTGTAATGGTATGGGGAGGGATTTCTGTCGAGGCTCGTACAGAACTCCATATTTGTGATAGAGCAGCCCTTAACGCAGATAGGTACATTAGGGATATTGTAGAGGAACATGTTGTACCATACAGTCACTTTATTGGAGAAAACTTTCAATTAATGCGGGATAATGCCACATGTGCTCGCCCACATGTGGCGAACATTACCCTCCAATATTTTAACGAAGTCGGAATTAGGTGTTTGGATTGGCCTGCTTGTTCACCAGATCTGAACCCTATTGAGCACGTGTGGGACCAACTGGGAAGAGCCATTCGAGCTCGCCCTGATCGCCCTCGGACCTTAAGAGACCTTGCAGCATGTTTGGTTGAAGAGTGGGACAGACTGCCGCAAGAAAACATTGCAACGTTGATTAACAGCATGTCTAGACGTCTGGACTGTGTTATTAGGGCTCGTGGTGGAAACATCAGATATTGAAAGTTTCGTTCGTACCCATAGTTCGTGTTTTTCACTTTTTTTTATAAACACTATATTTCTTTAGTATCCTAAAATGTAAGTAAATAAAGATTAATTATTAATTTATCACCAAAGGTGGTTTTTCATTTTTGTTTTTTGATAAACAAACATTAACATTTTGGTTTATTTGAAAATAAAAAAGAAATAGGACGAAAAATCGGAAAAATTGTTAGTGAACCCAGACTTTTGTCGCGGAGTGTAGATTTGTCGCAAAAAAAAATTAGTCATTTGTTTTATACCAGAAGTTTAACAAATGTTTCTAAATTTCCTGAAATATGATCTTTAAATCTTGAAAGACTTGAAGAACAAAACTGCAGTGATGTATACAGAAATAAAATAACGAGAAACTTGCAAATAACTTGAAATTAGAAAAACTAATGTAAAATCTTGCTTGATTTAAGTAACCTAAATTGACCTAACCTAACTTGACCTAACTTGACCTAACCTAACCTAACCTAACCTAACCTAACCTAACCTAGCGTGACCTGACCTGATGTAAACAGGAAAGAACAGGAACATTTTTTCTTTTCATAATAGATTTATCCACTTCTTAAACAATTCTTTAACAATAGCACAATTGAAACACGTTTACGTTTTGAGTAATTGTTTGGTGTGCAAAATTCCAGTCATTGTACAAGGCTAAAATTCCAACCAAACAGAAATAATTGGTTGCGAATTTTTGTGTTGTTCAAGTTTATCTCAGAAAAAACAGGTTTAATGGATGTGTTTGAATGAGTCAAACAAAACAGATTAAAACGAAGTTACACAGTATTGACAACATTATAGAATCATCAACTGATTTTACTTTGGATATTATTTACCAAAAATTGACAAAAATTTGAATTTTTATATCTCAAAACCACGCAAATTGGTATTTCTCAAAAGTAGTTTCGCTTGATCAAGACATTCAAATCATCTGGTGAAACTAAATTTGGGAATTCAGTTGCCCAAGAAGTAATAGAGACACGTCTTTTATAATGGACTTCTGGAGTTGAAAATATTCTTAATTTTCTAAAAATTTGAATAATGTTATATATAGAGTGTTAATAAAAAAAAAAACTTTTTACGCTTTGACAGATGATGGTATCGACAATTTTAATTACTTACACTTTCCAATTTGAATGACTGTAACAGACATCAAACGTAATAACATCTACAACACCGCAAAACAAAAGTTGTGAGGTAAAGTCGTCATGGCAACCCTTTACTTGACTTTTAAAGAATCATTTACAGAGTCAGCCGAGATGACAGTAAACGAGCTCTGAGTTATGCCCTCTTGAGTAAAGTTAAGAGGACATAAACTTGCTTACTGCCACTGTCAACAGGTCACTGTCACTGTCACTGTCACTGTCACTGTCACTGTCACTGTCACTGTCACTACAACCCCTGTTGTATTATGAAGTCATAATACAACCCCTGTTGTATAATGAAGTCATAGTAAAATCTGTGTTGAGTGATAGAGATGAGTCATAGATCAAAAATAAAATAAATTATCTTAACTATCATCTTAACTATAACCTGTCAAAGCGTATAAAGTTTTTTTTATTAACACCCTGTATATTTGACGAGAGCTTTCTATGAGAAATTCTGAACAATGGTTATGGAAGTTTAATAATTCTTCATCATATATTTTTTGTATTAGATATTCTCCAAAGTCATTTTGTCTAAATAATCTGTCTTGACGAAATAGTCTAGAATAGTTTTAATATGGTAAGGACAATAACGTAAAAATATGATTTAGAATTTTAGAATATCAAAAAGATCGCAGATATAGTGAAAAAATAACCGGAAAAATAATTTTCCTTTGTTCACCTCTAAAAATCCATAGATTAGGGGGAAATCCTTAGACATAGCAAGTCGGGGTTTAGTACGTTTTAATTCTTAGGTATATAGATTTTAGCGTTTGATTCTGATCGTAACCCTCACAGATATAATTCTGAAAAATGACAATGTCGAACATTTACTCCATTTATTCGCAATTGTACTTTGCATTTTCTTGCATGTATAACCTCGCGGGGATTATGTTCTGTGGCGTTTGTTATTGAACAATTTCGCATCATTTTTGTAACACCTGAACACTGTCCATCAACTTGCGTATATCTCGCACTCACTCAACTCGCTTGCAATTGTTGGAATTTTTAATTTTAATCTTCACTCACATAATTATGACTAATTATGCTAATAGTAATAATAATAATTAGTAAAGTATTTACCATACTCATAAAGTGATAACTTTAAATGATATATAAAAAGTAAGTATAGCGAACCCTATCGCTATAAAGAAAATTTGTCCTTTTTAAAAATGTCAAGGCCAACTATGACTGCCATTTAAAAAATAAAGTTTTTATTATAACTGAAAAACAATAAACTCTTAAAACGACCACTATTTCCTCATTTAAAAAACTCACCCTGTATATGCATAAATATAGATACGCAGCTTACAGCGTACTATGTAGATATACATGTGAGTTGTATAAAATGAAAACTGTCAACATCCAAATACAGAAATTTTGCCAATTAACCAAAAACCGCTCTACTCGACAATCTATTTCCCAGAATTTTGCAAATTAATTCTTTACATCCTGTTGGCTCTACAATATGAATTGTCAAATAAACAAATACTTTTTTATATAGCATTTTAAAAACAAAACCAGTTAAAAATTGGACAATTGTGAGTTTTGAACCAATACCCTTGGGATATTGTTAATTTTCCATATTAGTGAATCGATAGGCAATGAAATTTACATTAAGTGTTAGTTAATATTTAAAAACATGTTTATTAGTTACATAAACTAAAGATTACTTTATAAAATAAGAAAAATATATATTTTTTAAATTAAATTAATATGAAAAAAATGGTTTAAAATAATGTAGCCACCATAATTCAATTAATTTAAATTACTAGATTTATCACCTCTTCTCGTTCTTCACAAAAAAAATCTTCCTCTTGGATTGTTGGACCTGAAGCAACTGCTCCAGCAATAACATTTTGAAAAAACTTCAAATCAGACAGTTCTTTCCAGTTTTTCTCATAGTGTTTTTCGAGAAGTTTTTGAACGTCTGCCTTTTTCTCTTGGTTCACATGATTTTGCAGTTCAATAATTCTTGGCGTTAAATAAATCAATAGTTTTCTTTCCTTGTTTTAGTTATGATTTTGAAACCCCCTGGTCCAAATTATAACTTAGTAGTCTCTCCCCGAAGCTTTATTTTCCCTTGTGTTGATTTGGTAATAATAAGTGGTTTGCATTGTGAGATTTTGAAATGCCACGACGTTACAGCCATCGTTGCATTGTCCGTTGATTCTCTGAAATCGAACACTTCACAATCCTGCCCAACTTGTTTAATTGTAGCATAATTCGAAATCATTTCATAAATTTATTCTTTTATGGCTATTATTTCTCTTTTCTTGATGTCCTTCTCAATAAACCCAAAAACCTATCCAGGGTTATAAAGCCGTGACCAGTTACCGGAAATACAACTTATATTTCCTTAATGTGCTTTGGTGCTTTTAAATACAGCCAGTAACTGCACATGGAGGCGAAATCTCAAATAAGATTAAAGATTTTCAAAACAGTGTAACTATTTTAATAACCCACTGTTTTCAGGCTTTAGTTAATATAGCAACCAGAAAAGTTGAATTTTTATTCTGGGCAGCACACCCATCTGATACGACACGAATTTTGCGGTAATGCGTCATGTCTGTTCTACACAAGATGTTAAACATGCATGAAGATATCATATTAGAATCACGACGGAACTCATTTTAAGCCCAACAGAATGACGTTGCTGACTTAGGATTTAACAATGATTTACTGTGACCTTTAACAACTGTAAAATTTTCTACGTATTTTTGCCCACTATAGTAAGTCGACTGATGGGGCACCTTTGGTATAGGATGATGATTTTCATAGTCAAAAGATAAAATTGGTATTTTTCATCCATATCCCGCAATGTCTGAAAACATTCTTTGGCCCTCAGTTTGTAGACTCGCTTTTTCAATTAAAAAGTTTACTCTTGTAGGCTGATCAGCTTCCTTTTTTATTTGTTCGTTCAGATTTAAGCATACAGAACATACATCCGGTCATGGCGACCCACAGTCTAAGTTGTAGTTTGCGTTGAAAATCATTCTGAAATACGATTGCTTTACATTCGTATTATTATCGTTTCCATGTTCTACCTGATACATTCTCCATAACTTTTTAATATTTAACTCAGAGGAAAGGTACCGACGATTAACTCGCCCTCTGCAATAGTGGAATACTAAACAATAAAATTAGTTAATAAACTCCATTACACATTGTTTTCTTTGGAGAAATTCCGATGATCTTTTGAATCCGCCGCTGTTTTCTATCAAAAACTCGTCTGTATGGAATTGTTTCGTGATATTATTAATTCTAAATCTGGATGCACCCAAAATTGAAATAAAGTTTTATAAACATTCCAGAATTATTTCTTTGTTGCAGTTTATAACAAAATATGTTGTTGTTCTTTGTTGTGTTTTATATTTTTTGGTTGGTAATGCCTTTTTTGATTGATTTGGTCTACGCCGTTTGACATTTTTAATTTGTACAAATTTGAGTGTAAATTGATTTTGATACTCACGCCCATTCTTTTTATAAAACATAGCATGAAAGTTTTTAATATCCGTCATAGATACCGTTTTTCAATAGTTATTTAAGCATTAAGGGAGGTAAGTATTGTTTACCAGTCGAGGTCGAGTTTGTGCCCGAGCGATAGCGAGGGCTAGCAATAAAGTCCGAGACTGGTCAAAACTTACCTCTCGAATTGCTTATAACTGTTTTTTCACTTCTGAAGTTTTCGCAACTTTCGCAACTTGAACAAAATGTCAGTACGCCTTTGGTTGCCTATTTGACAAGAAGACTATTTTTAAAACAAAGTGTGAATGTCAGAAATTGCATTCGTTCAATTGTAAAATGAATTCCAATGAAAATAAACAAGAAATGGCAATTGTAGAGGCTGCAGATGCTGCCTGTTTCTTCCTACTGCTGGAGAAGTCGAATGGGCGTTATCAAAATGCGTATAAATGTATAAATGTTTTAATGAGTGGTGCCAGAAAAAGAACGCTACAGAAAACTTTTTACTTACTTCCCTGAGGGAGGTAAGTGTTTACTTACTTCCCGTTGTTCATAGTAACCAAAGCTTTATCGGTAAGTGGGACTTACTTCCATCAAATTAATGTCACAATAGTGTACTTACCATGTAGGGAGTGGAAAAAATATATTTTCCTTTGATGTGTTTACATTTGGGATACTCCGGCATTGATTTAGCTTGGTATCTGAAAGAAAGATAAGTATTTATTTAATAATAACTATATGTTTACAATGTTTTAAATAAACATGTTTTGTTTCTTTAAAAAAATTATCTTGCAGTTCGCTGGACATTATTTTTCCACTTGCCAGGATCCTTTAGTTAATTACCTTGTTCTTTCAACGGGGAGAACCGGAGTTACGAGCAGTTCTGATTCCATAATAGTTATAAAATATCTAATTATATATGCAATAAAATTGATTTTATTAGAGCAAAACAGACAAAACCAACAAAACTAGGCACAAAAAATAGGTTATATACAGTAACCTTCAGGTGAGGTTGATGGTTGTGATTGGTTGAAAATCAGTTGGTGTCAAAAGTAACAATATCCAATGGATAACGTTAGTTTTGACTGCAAACCTCTACTTCTGATAGCATTTTACCCGGGATATAGTGAGTTTGGACTTGAACCGACGCCATATTTGATTTCAGAGCAAAATTTCAAACAAAAAACCTGCTAACTTGATTTCGATGATTTTGGATATTTGGTGAGTTTTGATTCTATACGACTCATATGTATTATAACAAAAATTTTGCATTTGAATTTGTAACGGTTCACACCCAGGTATTATACAAATTCTCATAATTTGTAATATTTTTTTGGCTCGTGATTTAGTGATAGTACTTAACGGTTCGTTTGATTTTAAAATCATTATCGTGACTTAATTGGGTTCGTTTAATGGGTAAAATGTCTGTTAGTAATTTTTGTTAGTAAGTAAAACACAGATATATGGATTCAGTGAGATTTATTCATTTTGAAAGATTATGCCAGCGACAGGTAAATAGAATACCGTTTTATCATTCAAATTGGACGTTATTTATAATTTGTAAGGTTTGTTTTAATTATCTTTTATGCAAGCGACAGATAAATAAAATTCAGTTTTATGATTCAAATTAGACGTTATTTTTTAAATTTATTTTATTTCAAATTTTGCAAATCTTTTATTTAATAATTGTTGAATCTTTATTTATAATTTCTGATCTTAACTGTTTGACTTTATTTTGTAAAATTGGTTATCGTAATAATCAATATTGGAATTACAAAATGAAATAAATTAGCGACTTCATGTAGTATGCGAATTAATTTGAACAATCCATTTTCTTGTATTTATTGTAGTTGTCAACTTTGTCATTTCACAAATGTCACGCGTAATATGCTATTTATCATCATCTCAAATCAAGCATAATATTAGCATATACAAGCAACGTGTATTTGGTATAATTAACGGTTGTTATTAATATTTTTTAGTATTTATAAACACAGAGAAGAAAAGATATTTGTGTAGGTTTTATGCAGTTTTGAATACGTTTATCGCATTGTTTTATAAAATGGATATTACGCCGAGGAAACGTCAGAAGATTGTGACATTATGAGAGTATACTTCGATGACACAAAGAGATATTTCGAAAGAGTGTGGAGTAAGTTTGGTGGCGGTAAACAAAATTCTAAATCTAAAGAATGAGAATGAGATAAAGTATCAGTTGAAATTTAGAGAAACGGCAAGTGTGGTAGAAAAAGGAAGACAACTGCCAGAGATGAAACGTTTATACTCAGAAACAGTAAAATTAATCCTAGAATAACTAGTTTCGAGTTGAAACAAGATCTGGCTGCCTGTGAAGTCAAAATTCATGATTCAGAAGACTTCTGAAAACGGGAAGAAAGGCAATCCGACCTCAGAAAAAGAATTCTTAAGTGCTCCAATGAAGAAAAATAGGCTTCTTTAGGCCAAGAAATATGCAGCTTGACTACAGATAATTTAAGGAAGGTATTATTCTCAGATGAGACACTCTTGGTAGTGCAGGGCCAACGGTCACGATACGTCAGGAAATCACAGAACGAAAAGCTTAGAACCGTTCATGTTAATCAGAGAGTTAAACATAGTCGGAAGAAGATGTTTTGGGGTTGATTCTCCTACATGGGGCCTGGATATCTTGTGCCTATTGAAGGAATGATGAATATTACATGTACAAAGAGTTTCTGGATCGAAAATTAGTTAATGATATGGGAAAAGTTGTTCCTTATGGTGAAGCAATTTTACAGCAAGATTCAGCTCCGTGCCACAATCAAAGAAATTGATGAAATATTTTAAAGATAGTAATATTACTTGCCTCGATCGGCCTGGAAATTCACCAGATTTAAATCCAATACAGAATTTGTGGGTTTGTAAAGCTAGGCTCCGAAAAGTGTACAATCCACTATTGGATTATTATTAATATTTGTAACCTTTTATACATAATAAAATCGTCTTTTCAAGTATTTCACCTCTGTTCACATTAATTCGCACACTACTGTACATGTCATCACTGCATAGAAATTCATTAGCAGTTGTGTCTACCAATGTATTTTAACGCCACCTTGTAGATAGGAACAAATTACATAAATGACTTCATCAGAACTTTATGAGCTAATATTATTTAAATAAAACAGATTCCGAAACATATGAATTATCTGTATTGAGAGATTTATATACCTATTATATGTACTCGTTGCTACTTAGATTTTTAGTATACAAACTTGATTCGTTATATCGGTCTTCATCGTTTCAAAGTAGGAAAGGAATGCAATTTATAATATTCTACAGTCATGAAAATATTGTCAGGACAAGGTATGAAATGTAGTTAAAGTTCGACTACGCTGATACAGCGATAGAAACCTACATTCCTACCTATATTAAATTCGTTCCGCCCACAGACGCCATCGCGTCGAAATGTCACTAGATAGGTGCTATCATTAGTAAGGAAATTGACTTTAGAGTATGTTAATAAGGTGTTATGACCGCCCCTACGTTTTCCCCTGAATCGATAAGATCTTTAGTTATGTTTCTAATCGATGGATTTGTACGATTGTCACAATGTTTTGCGACGAGGGAAAGGAATGAAATTTACAATATTCTACGGTCGTATGAAAATATTGTCAGGATAAGGTATGAAATGTAGTTAAAGTTCGACTACGCTGATACAGCGATAGAAACCTACATTCGTACCTTTATTAAATTCGTTCCGCCCACTGATGCCATTGCGTCGAAATGTCACTAGATAGGTGCTATTATTAGTAAGGAAATTGACTTTAGATTATGTTAATAAGGTGTATATTTGATATCGTCGTTCGCATAATTACCTGAGAAATTAACGCTCAACTTCTGGGATTTCGCCAAGCAGAGTAACGTTCTGTGCTGGTGGTTACTTCTAACTGACCTAGTATGAGC
This sequence comes from Othius punctulatus, assembly GCA_951805005.1. Taxonomy (NCBI): domain Eukaryota; kingdom Metazoa; phylum Arthropoda; class Insecta; order Coleoptera; family Staphylinidae; genus Othius; species Othius punctulatus. The sequence continues at coordinate 94,673,881 of OX638138.1, forward strand.
CGAATTGCTGGATTTATACTATTTCTCCTTCCATATTCTACCACCCCGGTCCTATTTTCGCTTATTTTTCTGAATTTTATCTCTCTCTGCACATGTGTACTACCCAAGGTTACCACGCCGGCGACGAGCTCAACCTCCCCGTTATTTGACGATTTAGGTAGTTTAAAACTTGGGTTGATGTTAAGTAATGCATTCTCATTTATATCTGTCTGCTTTCTCTCAATTGTGCATGTCCGAAAATGCGGGCGGTCTTATGCCTTCTCGAGCCCTCTAAATCCTTTATGCGTATGCGTTTTTGTATTATACGTTTTCAGTATGGAATAATTATATTTAAATAATATTAAATATGGATCGGGTCGGTACAAATTTGTATCCTTCAATAAATAAATAATAATGTCCTTCGCCATGTTTTCCAAAAATTAGTTCCTAGTTCCATTTACTGTTTTTATTCGTTCGAAGTGGTTAAATGTCCATCGCCACTTGTGCATTTATTCGTAGCAGTTAGAAACATAAATCAACCAATAAACCCATTATATCTCAAAATACGCACTGCAAAGCATATTTCGCGCATTATTCGCGTAAACGAAAAACATGTTTGGAAGGGACCTTTAAGTTGCACATATAATCTCCCATATCTAATATCGTGCCGACTGTTACCTAGGTGAGCCTGGCCGACGAGTTCGACATACTGCAGATCGTCGGCGAGGGATGGTTCGGGAAGATCCTGCTGGTGGAGCACAAGGCCACCGACACGGAGATGGTGCTCAAGGCGCTGCCCAAGCCCTACACGGCCCTGCGGGACTTCTACAGGGAGTTCCACTACGGCCTCCACCTGGGCGCCCATAAGAACGTGATAACGACCTACGACGTCTCCTTCGAGACGGCCGGCTTCTACGTGTTCTCCCAGGAGTACGCCCCGCTAGGTGAGCACAAATTCGAAGACGCATTTCGACACATTCGTTTGTCTAGGAAGGTGGCGACTATTTCGGGACGGCGCCTATTGCCAGAACATAATAACGAAAATATTTCGCAATTCGCGGATTTATCGCGAGGAATTCGAACTTGACAAGTTCATGAGTACCCGCTGTTTGCAGGTGATTTGACGTCCAACGTGCAGGAGACGGGGATTGGGGAGCTGCACAGCAAGCGGGTGGCCAAGCAGCTGGCGTCCGCGCTGGAGCACCTGCACACCAGGGACCTAGTGCACCGCGACGTCAAGCTGGACAATATTTTAGTGTTTAAGTCGGATTTTTCGCGCATCAAACTGTGTGACTTTGGTGAGACGCGCAGGGTGGGTTCGGCCGTGCCGAGGAGGAACGAGTGGCTGCCGTACGCGCCTCCTGAGGTCCTGCGGATCAAAGCAGATAACGATTACATGTGAGCCACGTGAACTAACTAGTAACGATAAAAACTGTTTAACATTTATACTTATAGGGCAGTTTCAAACCACGACGTCTGGCAGTTCGGCATAGTAATTTTCGTATGTCTTACCGGCTGCCTTCCATGGCAGAAGGCTGCCTGCGACGACCCCAGGTACCAGCGATACCTAACATGGCACTTGAGCACCATGAAAATAGGAAGGCAACCCAAGCTCTTCAAGCTGATATCGTCGAAAGGGCAGAGGCTCTTCAAAAAGTACCTGGAACCACGTCCTGAGAAGCGTACCAGCGGTTTGGCTGAGCTGCACAAGTTCATGGACGACCGGTGGCTATCCAAAGTGGGCATCGAAAAAAATAACGAGGTCGCAGTCGAGGAGGAAGGCCTGTGCCCGTCCATGTACAGCTTCCACAGCAGCCCAGAAGAAAAGAACAAGCTGCTATTTTCGCTGACGCAATACGGCCTGGAAACCACCGTCGACAGGCACGCGAAGAAAGACAGAATCCGCGACTGGATCCAAAGCAGCGTGATTGAGGAGGAGGACGAAGACGCCGAGGAGTACGACGAGGACGACACCGACGAGGACATCAGGCTTAGAGACCACCAAGCGGGACCAATCGGCGAGAGGATGCAGGAGCGAGGCCCGATCTCCGAAAGGCGGATCAGCAACGGGCACGTCACCCTGGAGAGGAAGGTCAGCAGGAAGAACTCCACCGCGAGCATAAGGAGCGTGCGCAAGATGCCCGAAGTCTACACGCCGCCCATCGACCCCAGGATACCACTGGAGCAGCAGAAGGACAAGATAAAGCAAGTAGAAGAAATCCGCGGCGTCGTCACGCAAACCGACAAACTGGTGCACGCCAATTCTCTAGAAGAATCCGAGACGTCTAGCGTTGTCTCCAATGAGTCATCGGCGTCTCAGGCGACGATTAATTTTGAACATTTTGGCATAAAAAACGCTCTCCCATTCCAAAATATCAAAGTGACCCAGCCCTCCCAAAGCGTAGAAAGCGATAACTCCGTCAAGCACAGGATAAACGTGCAGATACCCCAGTCGGACTACACGGTTTCGGTGCAACAGGAAGCCCCCATTCCCATTGCTCCCGTTGCTCCCGTTGTTCCCGTTGTTCCCGAGAGGTACGAGGTGAAGCAGAGGATGGTCGAGATTAAGGAGAGGCGCGAGCCGAGGCACAGGCACGCCGAGAACGGCAGGAGCTCGAAGCCGCGACCCAGGTCTCCAATCCCGCCGAAGAGGACAATCAGGGAAGACAAGCGCTTCGGCGCGTATGGCATGCACAACAGCAAGAGCTCGTCTAGCAACAGCAACAATTCTAACGAAATAATGAGGAAATAAAGGATGGGACCTTGTTTCTGAATGGATTCGTCTGATAAGTTGGCAAAGAGAAAACGAGCCTTTGCCAGATTTCTTTTAATAAAACAAACAAAACTGACGCGAAAATTACGATTCCCGATTGTTTTATTATTTTCCACATTATCACGTTTCATAATATTCCAATAAGGATTGATCGATTATTAATACGTAAAGTAGTAGTGTTTGAAGTGAAAAATAATTTTCGAGCGATAGGTACTTGCAATGGAAGCAAAACGACTGATTGCCGACGGGGAAGTGGAATATCAACGGACGTTTCTGATGACTGTAATTTATAGAACCCTCGAGGAGTTATTGCGAAAACACGTTTTTGCAGATAGTTAGTCTCAAATTGCAAACTCTGTATGGTTTACGTTCACATAGCGAAACTATTGATATATTATATAATGCAATAATATGTCTTTCACGCCAGTTTATGGCAGGATGATATTTTGTATTTTTTAATTGTAGATTTGTTTTAAAACAATAAAATCTAAAATTTTCGTTTTTGTGAAACTCTACACCCAAACCAGAAAGATTCTTTTAAACCCCCAAGAGTGTTTTCATCGCAGTTTTCTACTTGTTCTTCCGGGCACCATTTTTTTAAAGATTCATATCATCGGTGAAACCAAACAGTGTAATTTCAAAAATAAAAATTTTTCAGCAAAGCATTTTAACGTCATAATTTCACATTTACATCATACGAAAATACACAATTTCTCAGAATGTTATTACAGGAATCTGAATAAATCTTATCAACACAAACAACAACTACTGGCCAGTGTTGTATACATGCACCTAGATTAAGGTGACCAGATTCTAACACTAGAAAAGCGCGACGGGGGCGGGGGGTGGGGGGTTGATTTCTAAATAAATTAACAAAGAAAGCAACACGCCAATTATATAGGGTGAGTTTTTTTTTCATTTTAAGCATTGAGATCTCGGAAATCATATAGAACATAGAACATAGAGATTCGGTAAAAGGAGGAAAAAGTTATCATTTTAAGAGCTTATGCAAGATATGCTTTTGTTTTTTTGAAAAAAAAAACATAGTTTTCGAGTTATAATACAAACTTTTTTTTTAAATGGCAGTCATAGTTGGCTTTCACATTTTTGAAAGACATTATTTTCTCTTTATAACGATATACGGTTTGCTATACTTACTTTCATAAATAAATGAGATGCAGGATTTTTCGTTGTATAATTTTAATAGAATTTAGTATAATTAGAATAAAAAAATTAATAGAATTCTCGTAGTAAGAGTAAAAAAAAGTTTTCCATGACAAACTCTGTTTTTGCTACTCTCAATAATACAAATAGTCCAGTATCGTGTTTATTTGTCATAGTATGTAATAATTTTCATAAAGTTAATTTTCGAAGATGACCTTGTGCCGCTATAAAGAGAAAAATGTGTCCTTTTTAAACTTGTCTAAGCCAATTATGGCTGCCATTTGACCTTTGACCCAACCTTTTGACCCAAACTGTAACCTTTTCCAAAAAATAAAAGCATATCTTGCATAAACTCTTAAAACGACAACTCTTTCCTCATTTAACCGAATCTCTATGTCTTATGGTTTCCGAGATCCCAATGCTTAAAATGAAAAAAAAAACTCACCCTGTATAATATTATATCACAATATTTTTAATAACATAAAACATAATGTCCTCAAATTTACAAATATAAAAATACAAGGCATGTTTTTAAGTAAGAACCTTTTTGTATTTTGGCCCTGCAGCGCTGATACAGCTATTGGCGAAATATATAAGCATATAACTTTAAAATAGCGAATAAAAGATAACCCCGAAAAAAAACGCAATCTTTCAATCTTTTCAAAACCCGTGACTTTTTTGAAACATCGCGGGACGCGGGACAAATTTCTAATAATCGGGTCCCGCCAAAATCGGGACGTCTGGTCACCTTAATCTAGATACACTATCTAGGTACATTTCAAGTATATAGATACGTTCCTGCTTGAGTACCTAAAATTGTATCTAGATACATTTTCCAAGTATCTCAGATACTCAGATACTCAGATACTCAGATACTCAGATACTCAGATACACCTTCCGCATCAAACACAAATGCTGTTGATATCGAGTATTATCAGTACATAAGTGACAAGTCCCGCGATTTATCAAGTCTAAAAACTACCGCATTGTTTGCTCAGTTTTCAAAAAATATAACACTATTTTGCCTTCCTCGGCTGCCGTAGAGAGGCTTTTCAGTGCTGGTGGACAAATTCTGACACTCCGTCGAAATAGTCTGCCAAACGAACGTTTTGAAACGTCATTAATTTTACAAAAATAGACATCTATCAAATTTAAAATCACATTTCAAATAAATTCACGATATAAAGAGTGAGTTTTTTCGGATGGGGATATACAGGGTATCTCTAAATTGTGTGGAAATGGCTTAACCACAGATTACTGGAATCAAAAAAAGACGATTTAACAAAACATATCTATATACAAATGCGTTTGGTTTAGCCAGAATTCAGCTTCAAAGTTAATTTTAACAAAACAAAATTTGCTTATAAAAAGAGAACGTTTACATTGATTTGGATCTTATTTGGTATGACACTGTATTCGGGCATAACTCATATTTTGGCATAATATTGTTATTATCAGTAGACCGGTTGTGTATAAAACAAGTGAGGCCAACATTAATACATTCATATTTTTTAATGACAAAAGCAAATCAATTTAAAAAAAATCAAATCGGACGCAGGCATTCATTATTAAGTTTTTTTGTATCTTTATAGTTTTTGATTTCTGTTACAGTTTCGACACAAAAAAATAAAATATGAGTGGCTGCGCTGCACTCGTTTAGAAACAAATCACCTGTGAACAGAATTTTCTGGTTAAAAAGTACATGTTCAGTTCTTTTTTCCTGAATAAATCGGCAAAACTCAAAACGTAGGTCATAATCAACTGATATCAAAAACTATAAAGATACAAAAAAACTTAACAATGAATGCCTGCGTCTGATTTGATTTTTTTTTAAATTGATTTGCTTTTGTCATTAAAAAATATGAATGTATTTATGTTGGCCTCACTTGTTTTATACACAACAGGTCTACTGATAATAACAATATTATGTCAAAATATGAGTTATACCCGTATAAAGTGTCATACCAAACAACATCCAAATCAATGCAAACGTTCTCTTTTTATAAGCAAATTTTGTTTTTTTTAAATTAACTTTGAAGCTGAATTCTGGCTAAACCAAACGCATTTGTATATAGATATGTTTTGTTAAATCGTCTTTTTTTGATCCCAGTAATCTGTGGTAAAGCCATTTCCACACAATTTAGAGACACCCTGTGTATATAGGGTGTAACAGAAATACGTGTGTTAATTTTAAACATTGGTAGAACTCGCTATATAACACATTTTTTCTATATGGTTTTTTCAAAATCTGCAGGATTTTTAAATATTTTTTTGCCCCCTAATTTTGACAGAACGAGCCGTTCTCAGGTACTGTCACTATAATTGTCAAGTGAAGTTTATTTCAAAATGCCAAATTTTTCTAATCAAGGATTAACAGATATTGTGTTGGTATATGGCCGAGCTTTTGGAAATGCCGCAGAAGCCCGAATATTGTACAGTGCACAATATCTAAAACGTGTTTTGATTAATAAGCAATGATGTACCTTTATGACACCGTTGCCATCACAACAAAATATTTTATCGCTGCACACCTTTAACCATAGGCGGGTACGCGTTTTAGTAGATAAACTAGAACATATTTTAATCAGTTTAACGTTGCGTTTTGAAAAAAAAACATATAGAAAAAATGTTTTATTTAACGAGTTCTACCAATGTTTAAAATTAACACACGTATTTCTGTTACACCCTGTATACTCTGTTCCATTTTTATTGTTATCTGTATATATATGGAGATCTCGGAAACTATCGGAGATAGAGAAATGATTAAATGGGGAAATAATTGCAGTTTTAAGAGCTCAATTTCATGAGCTTTTGGTTTTTTTGGAAAAATTACATGGCTAACTAGATATCTCGAAAAAATATATTTTTTGTTATTTTGTTCGGTGCCTATGGATCTGTTATTATTGACTTTAGAAAAAATGGGTAAAGGAAAAAGTTGTACGTAATTATGTGCTTCATAATACAGCCTAACCGATTATTTCATTTAGGCTATTATTTTTAAGTTATGGCACAAATTTGAATATTTTCTAATGGAAACCATAGTTGGCCGTGACCTTATAAAAAAGGCCCTTTTTCAACTTTCCAAGAAAAAACACAAGTTTGTGTCATAACTCAAAAATTATAGCTTAAATAAAATAATCGGTTAGACTGTATTATTAAGCACATAATTGCCTATAACTGTTTCATTTACACATTTTTTCTAAAGTGAATAATAACATAGCCATATGCACCGAACAAAATAACAAAAAAATATTTTTTTCGAGATATCTAGTTAGCCATGCAATTTTTCCAAAAAACAAAAAGCTCTTGAAATTGAGCTTGAAAACTGCAATTTTTCCCAATTTAATTGTCCCTCTATCTCCGCTAGTTTCCGAGATCCCCATACTAAACATCCGAATAAAACTCACCCTGTATAAACATTAAATACATATGCCTCCGAAGGTGGTTTTTCATATCCTAAACTTTCAGGCTAAAGAAATAAGTCATAAAATAAAATAAAAAGCATACGGCAAGAATAAAAATGCTGCAGTACACCAACTCCAACACATGGCCAATAAGATCGAATCGTGGTACATTAAATGGCGCCTGAAGCTAAACCGAAACAAATCACAACTAATTCTCTTCAATCACAGATTAAAAGATCCTCCACCTTATATCACTTTACAAAATCATGATATGCACAAAGCACAGCAAAATACCTCGGCGTCAAAATTGATTCAAAAATGTCGTTCAACCCACATCTAATACAACTTAAATCTACCATCGTATCAAGAACGAAACATTTTCGGTCGCTGGTTTGCGGCCAAAATGGTATTAACCTGCCAACGTCAGTTCAAATCGACAAAATGATCTGCCGCCCACTTCTAGACTACGCCTCCATATTACTGATCAACACCAAGGAATCGACCAAGAAGAAATTGGAAATCATAGAGAGAAGAACCCTTCGGAGTATAACGAAACTAAGGCATCCTAGAATTCCCCTTCACAACATACCCAAACAGCAACTCTATGAACAACTAAAGTGATACCGATTACCACATGCCTTATATACCTTGCAGATAAATTCATATCCAAATCGCCCTTCCAGAATCTAGACAAAAATAAATCCCCTACCCTTCCACTTTGTAATCACCTATTCCGCCTATAACACAACGTTATCAACCCCATATGAAGAAATCCAGGCTGAAAGGCTGCGGCTGATGGCCATTTGAAGCATTGCAGCAAGACCTTCTTTTACAATTTAATAATGTACATACAACAGCAAATATGTAAATGTTTCAATAAATTATATCTTATATATAAAATGAAAATTAATATTACTTACCAGTAAGTACTAAATATAACAACCTTATATTAAGTTTAACGTTTCTCGCATTATTTAAGAATCATAAATAGTTTGAATATTTTGTCTATGATTGAATTTATTTCAGTTTCAGTTTCACAAAGAATACAATTTTTGCTTTGGTTTTCCATGTATCTGAAATGTATCCAGATACTTTTCAAATGTGTCTCTATCTGTAGCTAGATACATTTTCAAATTTGTATCTAGATATGTATCTACATACATTTTTTCTGGAGTATCTGCATCTGTATCTAGATACAAAAACAAAATGTATGTGTTACAATACTGCTACTGGGTAATAAACGGCACAAATATCTCATTTTCAGTAAAAGTGGAGTTTTCACTATTTTCTGCTTTCGTCGATGATATGCCACTTCATATAACTTTCGCGTTTTTTCTGGTAGTAAGCTGACTTCCATAGTATCTCCATAAATTTATATTTACTTTCTTTAAATATCATAATTAATAAAATGTCATGAACTTTAAGGTAAGAACCAAAAATGAAAACAAAAATATCCGGAAAGATCACAAACACCATAATATTTTTAAGGTACACCCTCAACTGACTGATTGGTAAATCAGTCAAAATCTGTCGATTTTTAATGTCAAAATTGACTATTTTTTATTTATTTATTTATTTAGATTCTTGTAAGTGATTCCATTATGGAAAATTACACCGTTTACATCTTGAGCACAGTAATGTTAACAATTGAATAAAATAGCAACATTTACATACGATATTTAAAGTACACTTCCGGACAAAAATAAGGGACCACTAGTAAAATTCGAAATAAATTTAAAACCAGTTAACGAAATTTAATGAAACGAATAAATATATAAATCTTATAATAAATAAGTGTTTCCTTATAGTTTAGTTGACTTAAGAGCTATTCAAATTAACAAACTTTACTTTTATGGACTTTAAGAAATAAAGTTAAAAATTAGACATAAATACCAATGGTCTTCTTTTGAACTGAAATCCTAATTTGCAATATAAAGTAACATTATTCATAGTGTGTATGCCATCCTCTTGCAGCACTACAAGCTTCTAATCTTCTCGGCATGCTTGAGATTATGGTTCGTATTCTTTATTGGGGTATCTGTTCCCATTCATGAACAAGATTGTTAGAGAGCTCATAAAGAGTTATTGGCGGTCTCGGTGCGTTTTAAATATTTTGGCCCAATTGATCCCAGAGATGCTCAATAGGATTGAGGTCAGGGCTTTTGAAAGACCACTCCAAACATTGTATATTTGGATCTCTCAACGAAGTTGTGACAATGTTAGCTCCTTGAGGTTTGGCATTATGTTGCATAGAAATAAATCCATTGCCGAAATTTTCGGCAAATTGTTGAACATGTGGTACAATAATCTCGTCTGAATATCTTCTTGTTGTTAGCGACCCATTTCGTATCAAAAACAATTCTGTACGACCATTAAATTGTATCCCACCCTAAACCATTACAGACCCCCACAAAATTTGTCAAATTCTCGAATGGTACATGGTACAAATCGCTCACATGGGTTTCGTAAGGCAAGAACATGGCGATCATTCTTGTTTAGGAGGAATCTGGACTCATCCTAAAACAAAACCGAGTTGCACTGCCCCTAGTCCCAACCTTGATGATTTTGACAAAAGTTTAAACGATTTCTGTTGTGCGTAGCTGTGAGAATTGAATCGGTTGCTGGTTTTCTAGCAGACTAATTGACTTCTTTCAGTCTTCTTCTTAGTGTTTTGGTTGAAATTTATATTGCAGGGGCTAATCGAAGATAATTCACTAGATGCTAGATGTTACAAACAGCTTTCTTAAACCCTGAAGTTCGATAAAACGATCTTCTCTGCGTGTTGTTTTTTCTTTTAGCACCTTGTCCGCAACTTCTTTTTAAACTACCAGTCCCTCTGAACCGTGCTGCGGCCATCTGAACCACCGATTTGTTGGTATTTAGAATCCCAGCAACTTCTCTTCGTGAATATCTTTCACGAAGAAGAATAATCATTTGTGATACTTTGTTTTTGTCTGCAATGGCATCTAGGCATATTTAATTAACTTAATGCAAACATATTCACTCATTTTTGAAACATAAAGCACGTTTTATTAATTAAATGAGTTAAAAAGGTGGGTCATCAATTAGAGCTTTTTGTTGACTTCTCGTTTCCTAGCAGAGAATGTCCTGATATTGTTAATTGTTTCATGGCACACTATTTGAATAATGCTTAATAAGCGTCAATTTATGACATGTAAAAAGTCTATTCACAACAACTTGTAAATTGGAAAAGTTATTCCAAGTTTATTTGGTGGTCCCTTAATTTTGTCCGGAAGTGTATGTAGTATAAGATTATACATAGTCAATAATCTATTAATTATACCTAAGATACATGAGCATACATGCATACATGTATGCATACACGCCTACAGCACAGAACAGTTCGGACAAAACGGTTCGCGGGTCTATTATTTGTCAGTGAAAAATCAATTTGACAATGAATAAAATGACTTATTAACAAGGAATCTTGGTAGCTCATTTTTAAATATATTTACTTTAGGTAAATAACTTTGCCTAGATAATGCATAATAAACAAAGATAATGCATATCTAAATTCAGTTAGAAATGCACTTCATTGTAGCAGGAAGGTTAAATAACACTGTCTATAGGTATCATATTGTAAACTTCAAATATCTAAACTGCCACATTTTTCAATTGTAACTTTCTAATACAGTCAAAATCTGTCGATTTTTTGTTTTGTTACAATTGAAAAATGAGGCACATTTAGACAGTCGGAGTTTAAAATTTGATAGGTTTGGACAGTATCATTTAAAAAATTGTCAGTTTCCATTTTTTTTTTTACTAATTTGGGGAGTTGAGTATGAACATTTCGCAGATTTCAACAGTTAGAGTTGAACATTTTATATATTAACGCAGCTGGTACAAGACATTTCATAGATTTTACCAGCTCTCGAAAATATGTCGATTGTGACATTTATAGTTAAAACATTGTTTATTTTTAACAGTATACCAAAATGTTACTTATTTGGATATTTCCAATAAAACATTTATTTGACTTAGATTTGGACAGTTACAATTGAAATTTTTGATAGTTGCATTTAAAAATTTGGTATTTCACATATTCTAATGTTGACATCATAACTTGATAGATTTTGACAGATTCAGGCAGTTGAAAAATGTGACAGTTTTCAACAGTTAGAGTTTATAATTTGACACATTTGGACAGTGTTATTTAAAGAGTCACATTTGGACAGTATCAATTAAAGAAATTTACATATTTGAACAGTTTCCATTAAAATTCTTACAAATCTGGAGAGCAGAGTTTAAAAATTTGGCATATTTCGACAGTTTGAGTTGAAACAATACATGTTTTCGCAGCGGTGGCAAAATTTGTATAGATTTAACAGCTTCAGTAGGAAATATGACGATGTACGATTTTTAGAGTCGCAGTTAAAAAAATGTTTATTTAACAGTATCAGGATGGATCCACACACATTCCAGTATCAGTTTATTCAAATTATAAACCCTAACTGTTGAAGAGTTTATTATTTGACACATTTGCAGTGTCATTTAAAAAAATGTAACATTTGGACAGTATCATTTAATTAAAATTACACATTTGGACAGTTTCCATTAAAATTCATACAAATTTGGAGAGCAGAGTTTGAACATTTTCGCAGGTGGTACTAAATTTTTTATACATTTAACAGCTTCAGTAGGAAATATGACGATTTTTAGAGTTGTAATTATACAATTGAAAAACCAGTTCAAAAAAATGCAAATTTGTGAATTTGGACATTGGAAATTTAAAATTTTACGACTTAGGTATGTTCTTATTGGAAACTTAGACAGTTGCATGTGAAAACCAGGCATCTTCACATTTATACCTACAAAATCGACAGATATTGATAGATTTCAGTTACTGCTGGAACATTTGTTGCATTTGAAATTCTACTATGTTTAGATGGTTTCAATTTAATATTGAACCTAATTTGGAGAGGTTAATAAATTTGACGAATTTTGACAATGGAACTTACAGATTTTCGAAGCTTCAACACCAGCTTCGAAACATCCTAGATTTTTAGAATTGCAATTCAATGTTGATGAATTGCGACAGTTTTGATTGAAAATGTGATGGTTTTTTACACCGTGAATTAAACAGTTAACTCAAAACAATTTGAAAATACAATAAAATGTGCAATTTTTAAATTTATCGAATGTACTCAAGTACATTGTCATGGGCATTGGGCCCGTTAAAAGGCCCATGAGTACAGATAGTAATAATATATATGACAAATACCACAATATCATAGTAATAATACTAACAATACATGTTACAAATACCACAATTCCGTAGCAATAATAAAATTTATACAAATTACCTACATGTAAAACATGATAAAACAATTACGAGAAATTTTGTCAATTTGGTGATTTTTATATGCATATTATAAAATATTTAAATAATTTGAATTTGAATTCGATAAATACTTGAACTGTTTATAACTTCGGAAAGTACTTATAATATTTTTAAAACTCTAAAATAAAAAGTTTTTTCTATGTGACTACAAAAATTTTCAATTATTTCGCAAATATGTAGGAGTAGACACAAGTGCCTCATTGTAGCGAAAATGGATTTCCTCAAAAATGTACAGAGACGTACAAAGATTATAAAGATAATAGAAATTACCAAACAGGTATCTAGAATTCAAATTATTTGCCTGATAGTTTTTCCTACAAAATGTATAAAAACTTTCACATTGCTCTTGATTTTGCTAAATGTAATTTCTACAATATTCAGCATATTAACACTTGCAAATTATGTATTTTTTCTGAAAACTTTGTAGAATTTCCCAAATATTTATCAACATTTTTAAGACTCTGAAAGTTTTTCCACTTCAAGTGATTTTTATTTTATTTTCCAGAAATTAAATGGAAATATTGTGGAAATATTCTGGGGAATTATCCAAAGTATGTACAAACATTTCAAAAACCATGAAAATTTGTACACTTCATTTGATTTTTGTGGAAATGTACCAAATTAATAAAAAAATCAATGACCACAATATTTTTTAGTTAGGAATTATCTGTAATTTCCTACATATTTGGAATATTTTATTGTATAGCCTATATCTGGAGAACTCGCCAGAATTTCTATAAATTTAACAATAAACACTGGTATTTGTGGAATTTCCCCCAATATCAAAAACTATGAAAGTTTCTACACTTCAATTGATTTTATTAATTTTGCAGAAGTTCAATGGTAATATTTTCGAAATATTCGAGGATATGCAAGACAGATTTTTGGAAATGCAGTTGAAAACACATCAGAAAATTTAGATGTAATTGCAAATTTAGTAGATTTCGACAGGCAAATTTTGATCTGGTATAGTTTTTATAGCAAGTTTGACACAATTTCACAGCTGTAATTTATCAATTGATTCTCGCTGTTATAGTGCGCTATTTAAACAATTTGAGTCAAAAAATAATTGAATTTAAAACTCTTAGAGATGTTGGCATTTTTATTAGAAAATTTAACAACTTTATGAGTTCAGTTGAAAATTTAATTTATATTTATGGTTTCTATACAATTTCCGGAACATTTTAGCACAAATTCGCTACAGTAGGTACTTTATGTAGGTTTTCCATTATTTACGAAAATTCAATGATCACAATTTTCTTTCTTCAGAAATTTTCTATAGTTTCTTACATATTTGCCAAATATATGAGCATTTTTATTAATTATGCTAGCAAATTTGGGAAACTCTTCAGAATATGAATGAAAATTTCAGAAACCATGAACATTGTACGCTTCTGTAAAATTTGCAATTTCAAGAAATTTTCTACAATTTCCAGCATATTTTCGCAATATTTGACATTTTTTATAAATTTTGCCGGAACTTCTATGGAACTGTCCCGAATATTTATGAAAGTGTAAAAAATCTTAAAATCTATACTTTTTAAAGATGTTATCTAAATATATTAAAGAAATTAAAAATAAAAATACTTGTAATAAACTAAATACTCTGTAATTCTTGTCTGGCAAGTCTGCTACAGTAAACATACACTGCTCAACAAAATTAGGGGAACACCTATAAAAAAGGGTTAAAAATGGTGAATTTTTTTTATAGTAGCAGGTATTTTTATGCTTATTTTGAGCACATGGTTTTAAAATGCATTTCTCTGTTTAAATAAACATGAATTAAGATTAATCAGAAATAATGAATTTCGTATAGGTGTTAAATTTCTATTTTAACCCTCTTTTAAAGGTGTTCCCCTAATTTTGTTGAGCAGTGTATTATTATTATTATTATTTTAAGTTTGTTTTTATTATGAAGTAATTACTGGTAGTAATTTTCTTTTATTTTTATTTATTTTATTTATTTATTATGGCCTGACTTAATTACTACCAGTAAGTTCTTCAAAATGAAAACAAACTTAAAATAAATAATAACTGGTATCATGGATAAAACCTTAATAGAAATGATTATTATTATTATTATTATTATTATTATTAAATTCTGTTGTATTTTCCATATATTCTAAAATATGTACTGTGTCGAAGATTTCTTCAATAATTTACCGATAGTAAATTATAAAATGATGGAAATTAGCAAGAAGTCTTTTAGAATTTTCAGAATATTTTCATAAAGTTGGCTATATACAAGTATGAACTGTTTTCCTACGAAATTTATGAAACTAAAGAGCTAATGATTTCGTTGTATTGTCTATAATATTCAGCATATTAAAAGTTAGAAATTATTAGGAGTACCTGCTACATATATAATTTTCTGAAATATTTGGGAAACTTTCCCGAATATTTCATATTTCTGACAATATTCCATACAATTTTCGGAATAATTTAGTACTACATATGTAGTTTGATATATTGAAGCACGTAGGTGTGGTTTTCCAAATAATTACGAAAATTCAATGACCACAATTTTGTTTTTTTTTTAAATTTCCTATGACTTAATATATAATTGCGAAATATTTGAGAATTTTTCTGAATTTTCCTAGCATATCGGTTCAATTCTACAGAATATGTATAAAACATTTATAAACCATGAAAGTTTGTACACTTAAATTGAATTTTGTGGAAATTTTCTACAATTTCCTATATATTTTCGCAATATTTGAAAATTTTCATACATTTTGCCAGAACTTCTGTAAAACCTAATCTCAATGAACGTTTCAAAAATCATGAAATCTATAGGCTATAATTATTTTCTAATTTCTAAATTTAAATTTGAAAGTTTTCTATATTTATTAAAGATTCGGTTGTATTTTCCATATATGCTGGAATATGTACTGAATTTTCAATTTTTATTTTTATTAGAGGCATTTTTTTAATAATCTACAAAAATTGTGAAGATGATCGAAATTATCAAGAAGTTTTCTAGAATTTCCTAGAATTGTGTATTATGAAACATAAAAGCGCTCCTTTTTCCTACGAGATTAAGAAAAAAATGAGACAGCTTATGATTTTCTTGTACATTTTTTACAATATTTTTTACAATATTTAGAAATTTTCTACAATATTCATGGTATTTTCTTAAATACTTGCGGAACTTTCCAGAATATTAATGCAACCTTCAAAACCTATAATTTCTACATGTCTCTCATTCTTTTTAATTTGCCCACCATTTAATTGAAATTTATTGGAAATAGTCGTGAATATGTGAGACATTTTCCAGAATATATCCAATGATAAAGTTATTATTACCTAATAATAGTTATTTTTATTAAAAGTAGTAGCAACAATATTTTAATGGCTATCGACCTGCAGGTCTTTTCCCCTAATATTATTAATAATACTTATATATGATTAATATATTTATTAATATTTTATGTATTACTTATTATAATCTCAACTGGAGTAACGAATAATTTTTGTATTGTAGGTTCTTTGGAACAAAGAACCAAAATATATCATAAATAATGACATAAAAAAACTTCAATTAATTATTACATCCAAGTACATTTTTGTTTTGTTTATTTCTTAATTAATTGTGGTGTGTATAATTACTTGATTTAGTTTTCAAAATGATATAAATTGTGGATTATAGTACTATTTATGTAAGAAATATGTAGATTTTCAAACTAAAACTGAAAGAAAGTTTTGTAGTCTATGTTACATATGAAATTCATTACAGTTCTAAACGGTCCACTAAAAATATATCATAACATAAAAGCGCACGTAATATATCACCTTATTCCCAGTACTTTCATCACTCTTGCCAAGTATTCCATAAATACATATCTATTTGAATTTCCCTCCACAGTAACAGGTTTGGCGACCCTGCATAATTTTCACGTTGGCACTCACAGTTGTCAGAATTCATAACCATAAATATTTAGGATTTCTCACATGTGTTGTGTTTATTTCCTACACAGATTTGAAGCCAATTGATTGATCATGGGGAAGCTAAACGTGACGATGATGCGGTATTTAACCAGCGAGGACTTTCGCGTTCTAACCGCTGTAAGTATTGTGCACTTGACCTGATGTTTGAATGCTCATCGATTGTTTTTCAGCTGGAAATGGGCATGAAGAACCACGAACTCGTGCCGGCTGCCCTGGTGGCATCGATAGCCAACCTGCAGCACGGAGGGGTGCACAAGTTGCTCAAGGATTTGTGCAAGCATCGGCTGTTAAGTTACGAACGTGGGAAAAAATGTACGTTACTTAAGGACACCGGAGAACGTCAATAATATTGTCACTCATTCTCATTGATGCGACTCATTGAATGTAAGAAGTGATTGATCGCTTGTGATTAGTCAATGAGTTGCACTTCAATTGAAACCGTCAAATGTAATTGTCAATATTATTGACCATCTTCGCGCCACTTTATTATGTGATTGTCGGCTTTAGTTTGCAATGGTGGCTGGTCAACGTTAATTGTGTTATCATTGCAGATGATGGATATCGTCTCACCAACACTGGATACGATTATTTGGCATTAAAGGCGCTAACGAAACGGGACGTTGTCTGTTCGTTTGGAAACCAAATAGGCGTGGGAAAGGAGAGCAACATCTATGTCGTTGCCGATGCGGACGAAACACAGTTATGCTTAAAACTGCACCGGCTAGGGAGAACCTGCTTCCGGAACATTAAAGACAAACGTGATTACCACAAGCACAGAAAGACGATTTCTTGGCTGTACCTGTCGAGGATATCCGCCACGAAGGAGTTCGCTTACATGAAGGCCTTGTTTGACCGTGGCTTTCCGGTGCCGAAACCCATAGATTTTAACAGGCATTGTGTTATTATGGAATTGGTAGTAGGAAAGCCTTTGTAAGTATAAGTCTGCCGATTCTAAAACATCCTCACAGACCGTCACAGTAATGCAAAAGTTCCAGAATCGGCACTATTGGAATATTCTAATTACTGTTTTTTATTTGAATTTCATGCTGGCTGCTACTTTGTGATACATTTTGTTAAAATTATTTATTGATTTGTGATTACTGCTTGTCTGGGATTTATCTTTTTGGTTGTTTGCTTGCTTGGGGTCGTATTTGTCGTATAATACAACCCCATTTGGGTTGTATTTGTTTTAAAGTTTTGACTACTTAAGTAATCATTTTCCAAAAAAAGTCACTGTTTAAAAATGATTACTTAAGTTGTTTATAGTCATATCATCATTTTATGTGATATTAATCAAGTAAATAGTTTTATTTATAACATTTCTGTTTTTTATGTACTTAGGATCAACGTAATGGAAGTGAGTGACGTAGAGGCCCTCTACGATGAGCTGATGAACTTGATCATCAGGTTTGCCGACGCCGGGGTTATTCACGGGGACTTCAACGAGTTCAACATCATGATAAACAGCGAGGAGAGGCCCGTAATCATCGACTTCCCGCAGATGGTGTCGACGTCCCACGTGAACGCCGAGATGTTCTTCGACAGGGACGTCAAATGCGTGGTGGAGTTTTTCAAGAAGCGCTTCAACTACGAGAGTGAGCTGTACCCGAAGTTCAGCGACGTCGAGAGGAGCGACAACTTGGACACCGAAGTATTATGCTCCGGCTTCACCAAAGAAATGGCCAGCGATATCAATGCCGAGCTCGGAATTGATTCCTGCGAAGAAGACGAATCCGAAGAGTCAGACACTGAAGAGACAATTAATAATATTTCACAGGCCACTGAAGATCTTGCAATAAACGATTATAAAATTCCAAATGTAAAACTTAGCTCTGACTTTGATAGTAAAGAACAGCTTTGCACTTTAGATAGTAGAGTGAACGATTTCAAAGTTCCAGATGTAAAACTTAGTACTGACTTTGGTAAAACGGAGCAGTTTTGCACTGTCGATAGTATTTTTGATCAAATGAAGGGGGACAACAAAAATCAGCTGGAATTAATTGATGATAATGATCATTCTGGTAGTTGCTCTGATGCGTCTGGTGATGAATTTGTATCCGGAAGTGTAAGATCTACTGCTACAACCATACATCCTGATGAGATTAAAAGGAGAGTCAGAAAACAGATAAATGTCAAAGAAAAAAGGACTCAGAGAAAGAAGTGCGTTGCCAAGGGCGAGGCAAGTGCTGTGACTCGCAACAGAAGGGACAATTTTGATACGATTAAGGAAAGTGATGGAATATGGGGATAGTTTTTTTAAAATAATTTTTATGTTGTAAATATTTGTTGTCTTATTAAAAATATTGAGAAATTTATACTAGTTTTACTCCCTTGTAATAAATTGTAACTTTGACTCGTCACAAAGATATGCAATTAATTTTTAACGGTCATATAAATTTATAATTTATACTTTTGAAATGGAGTGTTTTCAATAACCAGTGTTAAGGATTTTGTTCAATATAGCACTACTTTTCATAATGCATTGGAAAAGTATGATGTTCAAAATGGTATTACCTGTATCTACATTTCTATTTGCCTCTTAAGAATCCCATGGCTCTATAAATTCTGTATCATTTTACATATGACTGAAATAAGATTCTGGTCATAATAGAGAAATTAATAAATCGATGGTCTGTATAAATACATGTACAATTAATTCATATGGCAAAATTCATTGAAATTTTGATGGTTGAAGAATATGATTAAAGTTCTTGAAATTTCGATATGTATTGAATGTCAGTGATTTAATTAAAGGTTAATTCCAAATATTTGTTAAAGATCATTAATCATTGAAATATTGACGGAAAATGATTTTTTTTCACAAATGATAATTTGGCAAACGTCATTGAAATTTTTATGGTTATTATTGAAATTTTGACAAATATAATTGAAAATTTGGTAAAAATAAATGAAAAACTGCTAAAAACCATTGACATATTGATAAAATAAAAGTTAATTTTTATAAATTTCCTATTTTAATTATTGACAATCCAAATAATGACAGAAAAATGGAAATGTTGGCACTAATTGTGTTCATATTATGGCAAAAGTCATTGACATTTTTATGGTTATTATTGAAACTTTGGCAGAATTAAATAAAAATGAGATAAAAATAATAGACAATATGAGAAAAGATCTTGAAATTTTGACCTAAACGATTCAAAAGTTTTGCTATTTAGCTATTAAGTATTAGCAATAAAATTAAATTTTTATTTTTGATTTTAGCAGACAAATTGAAATATTGATTGAAAAATGATAATTTTTGTCACAATTAATTAACTTCAAAAGTTATTGAAATTTTTATGGTTTTTATTGAAATTTTAGCAGAAATAATCGAAAATTTAGTAAAAGTGAATGAATAATTGCTAAAAACCATTTAAATTTGACAGAAAATTGAGATATATTTTATCTTTTCAGGTTTGGACAGTTGCAGTTGAAAAAATCGATCAATAATCATAATTGAAGATTTTCATTGACAATTTTCATTGCTGAGGTTTGGCATTTCAACAGTTCTTGTATAAAAATTAAGGAATTGAATGATTACAATTGAAAATTGTAGAGATTTGGACAGTTTCATTTGAAAATTTGTCAGGCTGCACGGGGTTAATTAAAAAAATTAAAACATTTAAAACAAAAAATGATAATTTCGCCTGATAAAGCTGTAAATTGTATAAATTCTCAATGCTACAGGTAATATCTTGACATAATTTGCAGATGCAGTTGAAAATGACAGATTTTAATAGTTCTACTTAAAATATTTGTAGTTATTTGTTGTAAATATTTTTGTACAATTATTTCATATTATGGCAAACGTTATTGATTTTTTTATGTTATTGAAATTTTGAAATTAAAAATGTCTCAGTTGAACATTTTGAGAATATCAGCCTAATATTTTGACAGTATCATTATAAAATTTCACAGAATGGATAAGTTAAAGTTATAGTAGATAATATAATACATTTTATTTCCTGCAGTAACAAATTCGATATCATATGATGTAATTTCATATAATTTAAAATTTTATTTTCACCGCTGCAGTACGCCAGTTAAAGAATTTTTGTGAGAAAATTGAGAAAATTGAATATTTACAATAGCAATTTAAAAAATGTGAGCATTTTTAACAGATTTGTTTTGTGCAGATGACAACTTTGGTAGATTTCGAGGGATACAGCTGTAAATTATACATACTCTCACAGCTGAAGATTATTGCGAAAGTAATTGAAATTTAGATGGTAATTATTGCAATTTTGACAGAAATGAATGAAAATTAGGTATTAAATAATACACTCAGAGGCAAAAAAAAACGGGTCATAGGGTCGTTGTTTGCAAAAAACCCATTTTTTAAAATTTTGATGTTGGTATAGTCCTTAGAATGAAAGTTTTAGTGCTTTACAATCAAAGAGACCATCAGGATGTAGAAAAAAACAACATATGATACTTATCAGTTTATTTAATAAGCGAAAATAACATTTAAAGGTATGCGTTCTTCACTACCTATTACTCATTCGGTGTTATGCATAGAGGATCAAGGTGGTTACTGGGTTTTGATTTGTTTGTTTTCGATTAACTGTCATTTTCATTTATTATACTCTGTTAAGTTTATTTTGCAGAAATGCATTTTTTTCGTGTATACGTACATTATCGTTTTCGCTTATTAATGTTCATTAAATAAATAATAAGCACCATATGTTGCTTCTTTTTACATCCTGGCGGTCTCTTTGCTTGTAAAACACTAAAAATTTTATTCTAAGGACTATACCAACATCAAAATTTTAAAAAAGACGGTTCTTTTGCAAACAATAATCCACTGACCCGGTTTCTTTGCATCTGAGTGTACGAAAATTGGTACAAGTCCTTGAAATTTTGACAGAAACGTTCAAGATTGGATATATATATATATATATATATATATATATATATATATATATATATATATATATATATATATATATTGAATAATGGTGTTACATAAAATTCAAGGGTTAAATGATTCGACCCATAAATATATTTTTTTAATTCTTTAGTAGAGATATAATATATATTTCATTTGTTACATCACCGCCACAAGGGTTGCATATGGGGTGCAAGTCGAAGGGACGCGCGTTGCTGGCGTCATAAGCCCTCAGACTGTGGTGGTGGTGAAATGTGTATTTCCTTTGGGAGCTGTTAATTGGTGAGTTGCTACTCATTGTTTTTATGGTATTACCGGGTATGGATAGGTATTGTCTGGAACACTTTGGCATGTGGGGGAGGTAACTCCCAGGTACATATGTGTGAACATTGTGGACTGAGTAGGGATTCGTTCGACTGGGCCCCTTTGTCTTAGACAGGAAGCACCCTGAACTATATTCCGTTTATCGATAAGCTTACGTTGATCAACAATTACTGTATCCTGATATACAAGATAATACCATATTGAGAGGCTCACAGAGTGTTGTTATTCAATGCTCAGATACGTTTTCTCTTGTTACAGTACTAACGAGAACTGAACCAGGGGATGCTGACAGCGGCCATTTTCATTAGAGATGTTATACTTTATATTTTATAATGATAAAAATAAATTAAGTTTTTAGTATTAATTTAAATCATTAGCCCCACTCAACCATCCTTGTGACAAACTTCAGAAGTGGGATCTGAATAAATAACTGTTTAAACAATTATAATATTGACAAATTAAATAATATCTCATGAAAATGCCTGGTTCAGTTCTGGGGTTGAACGCTAGGTCACTTATAGGCCACGTTAGTGGATAGTTGGTTGCCTGCGTGATCTAGGGGTGCGTGTATTTCCACCCTTGCGCATAAATGGATTAGTCCGAATTAGTAATTGACTGGTGTCGTTTGGTTTAGAGTTTGTTAGAGTTGATTATATCCCGAGTTTTTATCATTATGCCCCGTGGACGTGGACGTGCTCGTTTTTCCACTGAAAGAGTCGTTACTTCGACTCCCGAAGATGTTGAAGATGATATTCCGGTTACTCCGACCATGAGTTCACAGCAATTCAACCAATTTTTATAAAGTTTTACGGACGTAATGGCGGCGACTCAACAGCGCACGGGAGTTATAGAAACTTCGTTTCTAAGTGTGCCGATTTTCAATCCGTCAAATGATGACTTGAATGTGGTAAGCTGGCTGAATAAAATTGAAGAATTAGCTGAATTAAATAGCTGGAATGAAGCTACAATGATTCATGCAGCAACAACCCGTATTTCCGGTTATGCTATTACATGGTACAGAGGTGTGAAAGGGTTGCGTCGTACCTGGGACGAATGGAAGGAGCTATTTAAAACAGGTTTTCCAGAGCGTACCAATTACGCTACGCTGTTAAAAAAAATATTAAATCGCAGAAAGGAGCGTAATGAGGACATTCTCAAGTATTATTATGAGAAGTTGGCGCTAATAAATGCCGCCGAAATAGAAGGCGAAAGGGCGGTAGATCTATTATTGGACAATTTTGGCGACGAGAGTATAATAAAAGCAGCGACAGTGAGGCAATTTAAATTCCCTCATGAATTATTACACTATTTTAAATCATTAAAGAATGATAACGATGATCAAAAGACGCAATACAAGCATCCATATTCACGTAACATGAAGAAGGTTGCTGGTCGCAGACTACTAGAACATAGGCCATATAAAACACCATTCGAAAATAAAAATCGAATAATTTGTTTTAAATGCAACGAGAAAGGGCACAAATCACCTGATTGTCCGAAAAGGAAGGCTGATGCTGGAGTTAAGGACAGGGTGCTAACCACTAGCGGAAAGCAGGTGAATTCTAGTTTAAAATATTTTATTACCATAAAAATAAATGATATTAAACTGCGTGCGTTTGTAGACTTCGGCTCAACAATAATGGCAATCAATGGCGAGACAGCGCATCAATTAAATATTGTGATACATCCCGAAATAGTTAAAATAAATGTTTTCGGTGGGGGTTCAATAAATACAATCGGTCGCACAGATGATTTAGAGATTGTACTTGACGATATTCAATTAAATTTACCCTTTTGGGTCGTATCAAAACAATATCAATTATTTCCAGTATTTCCAGTATATAAGGTTCGCCCCTATCGCCTACATTATTCAACTTGTACTGTCACGATATATATAATGCAAACCCTGAATATTTCAACCCCAACTGTTACATCCTACAATACGCAGATGACACAGCGTTAATATCACACCATAACTCCATTGACAAAGCAGTAAATCAATTACAAAGCCTTATCAACAACACCACAGAATGGTTCCTTAATTGGCGACTACTACCAAACCCAGAAAAATCTCACCTCCTACTACATCACCACCGAATCGAAACCAATTCACCTTACATCACCCTCTTAAATCAAGACGTCTTCCCTGAATCATCGGTTAAGTATCTGGGAATAACCATAGACAGTGCCACCACACTACAAGAACACACGTCTTACATCAAGAAACAAATAACAAAACGAGCGAAATATTTCAACAGCCTAAGGCTAAATAACTCTGGCATAAACATAAAAACGGCTTCGCGTATCTACAAAGTCACCTGCAGACCACTTCTGGATTACAGCTGCATAGCGTACCTCAACTCCAACAAGAGCGTCCTCACCAACTTAAAAAGAGCAGAGACTATTGCACTACGTAAAATAACTAAACTAAGACACCCTCATAACCCAGTGCACAATCCATCCAATCAATTACTATACAACAAGACCCGCATACAACCCATCCAAGAAAGAATAAAATATCTGTCACAGCGATTCATCAATAAAGACTCAAATAAAACCATCATCACTCAATTCACCCCAGCCACCACAGACATCTGGAAAAGAAAAAAACCCAAAGCCACCATTAAAGAGATACTGTATTCCCTGGAAATGGACTAAACCAAGGACAATGACCATCAAGGGCGGAAGGACTCCGGTCGATAGCCCTTTGCCAGGACCAAAACATCTAATACCATACCAATATATACATAAATATTACGAAATGTAGCCCTGGCAATAAATTTCTTATTCTTCTTCTTCCAGTATTGGTAGGGCAGCCTTTTACGGATCACAAGGAAATATTAGTTATTAAGGATAGCGAGAAGTTAAAATTTTTAAAAGTAAATGCTACCGATAATGTCATTTCAAAAATATTATTACGATCGGTTGAAAATGTAATCATTCCTCCCAACTACGTTGGATTGATTAAATGTAGTTCTGATGTGTGTGGAGATTTTTATGTAGAGGGAAGTGTAAGATTGAAAGAAGGAGAAGAGTCGGTAATTCCTAATTGTATATTACAAATTAACTTTGATTCTCAGTGCACATTGCCCGTAAATAATTTTTCAAATTCAGAATTAGTAATTAAATCAAATAGCATTGTTGCTCGAGCTTACTCTTGCGAACTAGAAAATGAGTCAGTGGCAAGCGTTGCAGAAGATGTTCAATTTTTCTCATTGGCAGATTTGAATATTAATTCAGAATTGTCAATGGAACAACAGGTAGAAGTTTTGAATTTAATAAATAAGTTTCGTCACTGCTTTGCTGTTCGATTGACGGAAATAGGATGCACCGAGCAAGTAGAAATGCCAATAAAATTAGTAAAGGATGAAGTAATATCTTTTAGACCATATAGATTGGCACAAGCGGAACGCGAATTGGTAAAAGGAATGACAGCTGAACTTTTACACGCTGAAATTATAAGTGAATCTGAATCACCTTTTTCATCACCTATAGTTTTGGTATCGAAGCCGAATGGACAAAAGAGACTCTGTATTGATTATAGAAAGTTAAATCAGATTACCAAAAAGGATCGATACCCTATGCCTCATATGGATGATCAAATTGATCAATTAAGGGGTAATACATATTTTTCATCACTTGATCTTTTCTCCGGTTATTACCAAATACCGATGGAGAGTGGTGCAAGAGAAAAGACAGCGTTCGTGACTCCGGATGGACATTATGAGTTTAATCGGATGCCATTTGGACTAACGAATCCTCCTGCAGTTTTTCAGAGGCTAATTAATAAAATTTTAAGTCCTTTAGGAAGCACTGTTGCCTCAGCATATCTGGATGACATAATAAGTCCATCAAAAACTTTTGAAGAGGGCTTAAATAAATTGGAAATTATATTTCAAACTTTATCAGCAAATAAGTTGACTTTAAATCCGGAAAAATGTTATTTTTTCCAAACCTCGATATCGTATTTGGGATTTGAAATTAACAAAGATGGTGTCAGGCCGGGAAGCAGAAAAATCAAAGCCGTTGAAAATTTTCCAACACCCACTTCAGCTCATAATATTCGTCAATTCCTTGGATTGACAGGATTTTTCAGGCGATTTATTAAAAATTATGCTGAAATCGCAAAACCTTTGAATGAATTATTAAAAAAAGGGAAATGAGTTTAAATGGGAACAAAGTCAACAATCATCTTTTTCACAATTAAAAACTAAATTAATTTCCAGGCCTGTATTATCAATTTTTGACCCCAATGCAGATATTGAATTGCATACAGATGCCAGTCAACTTGGCATAGCTGGAATATTATTACAAAAAGATGAAAGTAAGTCTTTGAAAGCCATAAGTTATTATAGTCGACAGACGAACGCATGTGAGCAAAAATATCATTCCTACGAATTAGAAGTATTGGCTGTTGTAGAAAGCCTGAAAAGATATCGTGTGTATCTTTTAGGTAGAGATTTTAAAGTGGTAACTGACTGTAGCGCAGTTAAAACTTGTGCTACGAAAAAAGAATTAATTCCTAGAATTGCACGTTGGTGGTTACAACTACAAGAATATTCTTTCGAAATAGAACATAGATCTGGAATAAGAATGAATCATGTCGATGCTCTAAGTCGAAATCCAGATAAAGCACAAGAACCAGAAATATTGGATCCGTTTATATTCCGTATTGACATTGACGATTGGCTATTAGCGGGTCAATTAACCGATATAAAAATTAAAGATATTCATCGAGTATTAGGATCACCACCTACTGATAAATATGAAAAGAATATACACAATCATTATAAGTTACGAAATAATCGTGTTTATAAAATTATCGACGGAAAGGAATTGTGGGTCATACCTCGTAGTATGAGACGAGAAATCGTGCGAATTGCCCATGATGCAGGTGGACATTTTGCATTGGAGAAAACAATTAAAAGACTACAAGAAAACTACTGGTTTCCAGAAATGCACAAATACGTTTTAAATTATATTTCATCGTGTATTCGATGTTTGTATAATAAGAGGCTGAAAGGGAAACGTGAAGGATTTTTACATCCCATAGAAAAAGTATGTGTGCCATTCCATACTTTACACATAGACCATTTAGGTCCATTTTCAAGAAGTTCAGGTGGAAAGAAATATATTTTTCTCGTGATTGACGCGTTCACGAAATTTTTAAGTATTTGCGCAACGAAAGATACTTCGACAGCTCCGACAGTAAAATTTTTAAGACGTTTAATTGAAACATATGGAGTACCCACTAGAATTATTAGTGATAGAGGAACTGCGTTTACTTCAAAGTTATTTAAAACCTTTTGTGAAGAACACAATATAAAACATATTTTGAATGCTGTTGCTACGCCGAGAGCAAATGGGCAAGTAGAACGATATAATGCTACTTTACTAGATGCATTACGAACATCAATTGAAAATGAAGCAGATTGGGATAAAAATCTTGCAAAAATGCAATTTTCGATCAATAATTCTGTGAATTCTACAACTAAATGTACTGCTAGCGAACTACTTATGGGTTATCGACCAAGAAATGTGGGAGATGCTTTCATAACCAACGAAATTCAACCTGAAAGACCAACAGTTAACAACATCCAAGAGATTAGAGAGCAAGTTTCTGCTCAAATAAAAAGAAAACAAATTCAACAACAAACAAATTTTAATAAAAAAAGGAAAATTGGTAAAGAATATGTACCTGGTAATCAGGTATTGGCAGAAAAACAAACTTTTGCGGAAGGAAGTAAAAAGTTACAACCTTTTTACAAAGGACCTTTCGAAATAGTAAAAAAATTAAGTAATGATCGGTACGTAATTCAAGATTTAATTGGATCAACAAGATCACAACGAAAATTAACTAGTGTAGAAGCAGTGGATAGAATTAGACCATGGATTAGGACCGAAGGAGTAAGCAGTTCGTCGGACGATGACCAGTAAAATCATTAGCTTTTTGAAAAAAAAACAAATTGGGTGAGTTATAACTCGAGGGCGAGTATATTGTCAGGATTGGCCGAACTGTTACATAAAATTCAAGGGTTAAATGATTCGACCCATAAATATATTTTTTTAATTCTTTAGTAGAGATATAATATATATTTCATTTGTTACATCACCGCCACAAGGGTTGCATATGGGGTGCAAGTCGAAGGGACGCGCGTTGCTGGCGTCATAAGCCCTCAGACTGTGGTGGTGGTGAAATGTGTATTTCCTTTGGGAGCTGTTAATTGGTGAGTTGCTACTCATTGTTTTTATGGTATTACCGGGTATGGATAGGTATTGTCTGGAACACTTTGGCATGTGGGGGAGGTAACTCCCAGGTACATATGTGTGAACATTGTGGACTGAGTAGGGATTCGTTCGACTGGGCCCCTTTGTCTTAGACAGGAAGCACCCTGAACTATATTCCGTTTATCGATAAGCTTACGTTGATCAACAATTACTGTATCCTGATATACAAGATAATACCATATTGAGAGGCTCACAGAGTGTTGTTATTCAATGCTCAGATACGTTTTCTCTTGTTACAGTACTAACGAGAACTGAACCAGGGGATGCTGACAGCGGCCATTTTCATTAGAGATGTTATACTTTATATTTTATAATGATAAAAATAAATTAAGTTTTTAGTATTAATTTAAATCATTAGCCCCACTCAACCATCCTTGTGACAATGGTAATAACGTTGAAAGTTTACCTTTTGTTATTTGTAAAAATCTCATTGATCATTGAAATATTTACCGAAAAATGAAAAATGTTGACACAATTTGGCAAAAGATATTGAAATATTTATGCATATTATTGAAATTATGAGACTAATAATTGAAATTTTGAGACTAATAATTGAAATTTTGATAAACATACTTGAAACTATGGTAAAAATTGCGAAAATCCATTGAACATTTATTTGACAAAACATAAAGTTTTTATTTGTTTGTTAAATGTGTTAGTTATTTGTACTTTAATTAATGATCACCTAAAAATGGACTCAAAAATCAAAATTTCGGCACAATTAATTTATATTACGGCAAATGTCATTCACATTTTTATGGTTATTATTGAAATTTTTGTAGAAATTACTGAGAATTTGGTAAAAATAATTGAAAAATAGATAGAAGCACCTGAAATTTTACAGAAACGTTGAAGTTTTGATGTATTCGAGTATTAGTAATAAAATTAAATATCAAGTTTAGATATATGTAAAGAAAGATATATCACTGAAATGTAAACTGAAATTTTTAAAAAAAGTAAAAAAAAATTGATAATTTAGCAATTCATTGCCATTTTTATTGTTATTATTTAAGTTTTGACAGAATAATTAAAACTTTGGTAAAATTAAATGAAAAATTACTAAAAACCATTGAAATTTTAACAGGAACGTTTTTATATGGATTAAGTAGTAGTAATAAAATTAACGTTTCATTTTAGGTATTTGTAAACGTAATCATTGATCATTGAAATATTGACAGAAAAATGATTTTTTTTGTCAAATTGAAATTTTCACAGAAACATTAAGCTTTAATATGCATTGAATATGAGTGATAAAATTAAAGTTTAATTTTTATTATTATCTATCTTAATCATTGATTTTGATCAAAATTTTGGGACAATTTATATATATATATAACAGCAAAATTCATGAAAATGTTGATGACTATTACTGAAATTTTGACAGATATGAATAGAAATTTGGTAAAAATAGTCGAAAAACTGACAAACGCACTTGAAATTTTGACAGAAACGTTAAAGTATATATATTTTCGAGTAAGAGTAATTAAAATTAACGTTAATTTTTTTGATATTTGCAACGGCAATTATTTGCCATTGAAATAATGACTGAAAAATGAAAAATATAAACATACTTATAAGTTATAGAAATTTTTATAGTTAATTTTAAAATGTTGACAATTTTGAATATTGGTAATAAAATTAAAAGTTTTACTATTGATGTTTGTAAAGGTAATCATTGATCATTGAAAAATTAACTGAAAAATGAAAAATGTTGCTACAATTAATTGATATTTTGGCAAAAGTAATTAAAGTTTGTATTCGTATTATTGAAATTTGAGAGAAATAATTAATATTTTGTTAGAAATAATTGAAACTTTGGTAAAATTACATTAAAAATTGATTTATTTATTTATTTACAATTAAGCAATTATTAGCAATTAACATTAATTGCTAGAAAACATTGAAATTGCTACAAAAACAATTAAGTTATGATTTGCGTTGAATATCTGTGAACAAATGTAAGCTTAATTTTAGATATTTGCACATTCAGTCAATGATGATAATCAAATTATCATTGAATGATAATTGAAAAATGATGACAATTAATTGATATTTTGGTAGAATACATTGAAATTTTGATGGTTATTATTGACATTTTTACAGAAATAATTAAATTCTTTTTCAAATTAGTTGAAAATTTGATAAAATATCTTGGAATTTTTAAAGAAACATTAAAGTTTTGAAGTGCATTGAATATCAGTGATAAAATTAATACTTAATATTTTAGATATTTGCACATTTAATCAATGCCAATCGAAATATTGAATGATAATTTAAAAATTATGCCAGTTAATTAATATTTTGGGCATAGACATTGAAATTTTTATGGTTATTAGTGAAATTTTTACGGAAATATTTAAAATTTGATAAAATATCTTGAAATTTGAGAAATATAATTTTGGTTTAGATAATTTTATCAAGAGTTTTCTGCTTCAAAATGCTACTACATATTCAAATTTATAGTAAAAATCGACATTCTTAGTACCTACTCCGATTTTGATAATTTTTGAAATATTTTCAGCATTTTTCACTCAATACAGGGTTATCAATATTAAAATTTCAATAATAACCATCAAACTTTTGCGATAAAAGTGATAAGTATTGATTATTAGTAATAAAACAAGCAGTTATCAATTTTTCCCACTACCCCCACTATACTAGATGAGTAAGAAAATCATATTGATAACCCTGTATTGAGCGAAAAATACTGTAAATACTTCGAAAAATTTTCGAAATCGGACTAGATAAATTTTAATATTTAATAACATTTTGAAGCTAAAAACATTTGATAAAATTGTCTACACCAAAATTATATTCCATAATTTTAAATCTGGATTACAAATATTTTGAATTATAATAGTAATATTAACAATATTTGTTAGGTCATCGACCCAATCAGACTTTCTCATCGACTAAAAAAATGAAAGTTTTGGCAGAATTAATTCATAATGTGGTAAAAGTTCGTCTTACACGTAATTGTAACTTCGTTGAAATATTGATGGTTATTATTTAAATTTTGACAGATTTAATTCATATAATGCTAAATGTCATTGAAATTTGGATGGTTATTATTAAAATTTTGACAGAAATGAAAGAAAATTTGGTAAATATAATAAAAAAACTGATAAAAGCTCTTGAAATTTTGACAGCTTTTGATATAACGTTAAATATATTTTAGATAGTATTTCTTTTTTATATGATACAGTTACACATTTAATCAGTGATCATCAAAATGTCGAATGGTAATTGAACTATGTTACTCATGAGACAACACAGTTAATTGATATTCTGGTAAAACAAATTGAAATTTTGATGGTTACTGTTAAAATAATTACAAAACTAATTAAAATGTTGGTAAAACACATTGAAATATTGCTATATCTCCTGATATTTATACAGAAACATTGATGGTTTGATAAGTATTGAGTGTTAGTAATAAAAGTAAAGTTTTAATTTTTGATATTTGGAAACGTATGCATGAAAACCATAAAATCAGTGAAATATAGGTAAATAGTTTTAAGATAATCATATACAAATATACAAATCAAATATAATTTTGGAATTGAAAAAAAAATGTTGGTGTTAAAAGTTAAAACCCATTTTTGCAATTCAATTCAATTCAATATTCAAGGTTGGAATGCATTGTATTGAATATATAGTAATTCCATTTATGTAGTATAAAATTACACGCGGTATTTTTTGATAAATTCCTCCGATCGTTGTAAATTTTGTGATATTTATCAAATTTCATGTAGCAAATACAGCGGTGTAATTCACCCCATTAATCATGGAATCTGTTTGATTCCATTAACAGAAAAGCAATTCGTTTATACAAAAATTTCATTATTTGCAATGTGTTACTTGTGTATAACGTGTACTTACTCCATTATTTACAATGAGTTTGCATTATAAATAATAAATAGTTCCAAAGTTATGCATTAATAACAATAAATTATTTATAGTGCTCGTACCCTTAGATTTGTCAGGGCTTCGCGTATTAAAACTAGTTAATACCGGTGCTGTTTTTGGGAGATGAATTAGCAGTACTTAGTCATGATAATAACCGTATTCGAACAATATTAATACGCAGCCCACTGGAGAGGGCGCACCAAACGAGGATTAAAGTCCCTTCCCTGATAGACCATAAAATGCAATTAACTAATCCGCAAAATCCATACGGAATGCACAAACTGAACGAAATTCCCATATACATGTAAACTGCAGCATGTGCGCTCCATTGTTACGTATATTTTGGGACGTGCGGTTTGTAGGAAACAATTAAATGCGTTTTTAGAAAGTATTTGCGTTTTAAATTTATAATATGTAGTGAGGAATTGAATCGGTGGTAAGAATATATGGTAATATAGTGGAATTAGCTGTACATCCATGAATTGTGGATAGCATTGTGGATGTGGTAGGATATACGTTTGTTAAATGGGGCTTGCAGTTTTACTAGTTATGTATGTGAGGTTATCAGCAGCACTATGTCAATGCCACGGGTTAGTTAATTAGCAAATTGATTACTCCACATATTACCAACTAACGGCGCAGCCTTAAATTCGCCCCTAATATATTGTAGTCGATAACGTGCCACTGTAATTGCAAATTACGTTCGTTTAGTGCAATCATTTTTGCTGCTGAATGTGGTAGGTTTTATTGGTGCAATTTTTCCATTATCACTTATAAAAGAAGATTAGATTTTATGACGTTAGATGACATAAAGGATGATTAGATTTGATGATATTAAATGACGCAAAAAGTGCGATACAGTATAATTCTACTTTAAATTTTAACACGCATTTTAATATTAAATTAACTTCCTGACTTTCATCATCGATCCGTTTCAGTGGAATTGGAGTTGATAATATTCAACATAGGAAACATAAAACCATAAAAGTGTAGTGTCTGATGTTCGGGCGGGCAGAAACAGCAGGATGATGGTATGTGCAGCTCTCCAGAGGGCCACGAAGATGAGCAAGGATGTCATTGCCATGGTAACACCCCGCCGCATGCCATTGCAGATTTAAATGCTCCATAAAGAGTAAACCAGGAGACTAACCGATTACTATGGGACAGGTTCCATGAAATATATAGGTGCAAGTTCGTGTACAGGCCGGCCAAAATTCAGACACCTCTCAAACGACGATCGATACCGAAAAATTCACGCGAAACACCCCGGAAACGCGGGAGGGGCAGACCGGAAGTCGGCTGCCGGAAACTGCAAGGGTACGTTTCCGGGGGCGGCGCATTCTTCGAACTCCGCCGCAAAAAAATGTAATCGCGATAAGAGGATCTATATAAGAACAACTTCGCATAGATACATTCCTCTTATATTAAAAATTCCCCGTTTTATTACTCCGCACCTATTTTTTTGTAAGTATTTCGCACATGGCTTAACAATACATATTTTTCATCTTAACCGGATATTGCCGCTGCGGACGAAGAAAAGGATATGCATGTGAACGTTATTTGTCGGAAAATGATTGATCGTACGCGATCACTCATTATTTGTAAAATATTATGATTTTCTTGGAATGAATTTTAATATAATCCGTGCCTTAGTGCAATATAGATTTGAAATTGATCATAAAAGAAAACAGAAAAAAAACTACTTTTAACAAAAAAATATTTAAATACAGTTTTTTTAATACTTTCTTGAAGTTTATTATTTCTTGAGAATTTCATGAGGTTACATTATTTATATATAAAAAATATTAGAAATACATTATTTTTTATTTCATATTTTCTAATTGATATATCTCAACAATTCCTCACTGGATTTAAATTTAATTATTGTCATTGAAAGTTAATATATTACTTTACAGTCTATATCAGCGATGGCGAACCTATGACCCGTGGGTCATACACTGATCCACGCCCACTTAACTATTGAGGTGACCCACATGTCCTGGTAAAGTTGTATTAACCATGTTTGAAAATATCAACACGTTTATGACAAAAGTTGATATTTTCAGGAATGATTTGAGAATGAAAATAGGTAATGCAATATTTTCCATGCCTACAAAAACATTTCCAAGAAACGAAATATTTTGAGATTCTGGAAGATATTTCAACAATTTATGAATTTGGAAAGTACATTACCATTCATTTTGGATTGTTTTTGGAATTAACCATGTTCACTTGGTTAGGACTTCATAATTTAGAAAAGGAATTGGAGGAAGTCTAAAATAGTTTTATGTGGAAAAACAAATTCGATAATTTATCTACAGAATTTCAAAGTCAAATTGAGAATAAAGACGCAATAATAGGACAAATACCTGAGAAAATTATATTGAGAGAATGGGACTCATTACCTGACACATACAGTGAAATAAACAATTTAGCTAATGTTCTTTTAACTATGTTTAATTAACATATGCATGTAAAAAACTATTTTTGTCGAAGAATTTTATAAAATCTACGAATGAATCAAATTTATTAACTCTAAATATGAACCCAATATACAAGGTGGCCCACTTATCCTCGCTCGGACCATTGCTGCTAGACTAATGAAAATTTAGGAAAACATCTGATTGGAAGTTACTGGATAGTATTATGTACCCAAGCAATGTGCCAAAACATACACAATATTTTAAGCCACGCAGAATACACAGGATGTCCTGAAAGAACGATACAATTTTGGTATTTTGAAATGACTAAAACTCATTTTTTCAAATGGAACACCCTGTATATAGCATCATATTCTGAGTGCTCATCTAATGAGCTATTCAATGGTAGCATATGCACTATAATCTAATAAAAAAAAAATTAGGTAAATAACGATCAATCTCGATATATTTTAGCCATTTGAAAATAGCAAAATTCGATCGTTGTTTCAGAACACCCTTTGTATTCAACGTGACTCCAAATTTTATGAATGTTTTGGCACATTGCTTGGGTACTTGCACACCCACATTCTTTCATTGATCCCTTATAATAAGGTTTTGTTGAATTTTATTCCAGGTCCATGATTTTTCGTGAAATTTTATTACAAGGTGAATAACTTGGCAACTTTGCATCAGAACCCTAAAAATAAAACTGATTTGTGAAGCCCACATAAAGCAGGATCCAAAAATTAAAGAATATACAGGATGTTCCATTTAAAAATGAGATCAAATGTTGTGTCCCGGATTTAAGGTACACTCTGTATACTCTTTAATTTTTGGAATCTGCTTCATGTGGGCTTCACAAATCATCTAGTCTAGCAGCAATGGTCCGAGCGAGGATAGGTGGGCAACCCTTTATGAAGGAGGTATGAAGAAATTGTCTGCAAATAATTAGGAACATATATTTCATGAAATATTATACGGTCATTAGTTATATGGTCTTTCTTAATTATCGAATAGGTTGATTTTTGTTATTTATTCCGTATTTTCTGAGGCATTTAGAAACATTATAGCATGAGTAATTTTTAACTTGTGACGTCATTCACATTTTTTAATCAGAATTTTATGTGAAAAATTAAATTAAATAATTAACTAAATTGATTTTTATTTTATTTTAGCGAAATAGCTGACATTTTTCGGACAGTTTCTGAAAATTATTGAAAATTTAAGATATTTTGTCAATTATTACTGGCAATTTTGAGACAATTAGACTATTATTACTGATTATTTTCAGATATTAAGGCAAAATATAAAAAGGTAAAGTTTAAAATGCCCAAAATTTCAGAATTTGTAACTATTATGTTTAACAAAAAATGTAAGAGAATAATTATCAAATTGCACATCATCTGTTTATATGTGTAACATACAGTATTGTTTTAAAAATGGTATTAGGTACTAAAGGAATATATTTTTAATGACTGGGAATATGAAACCTACTTGAAAACTGCATTATTTTCTTGTACATCAATCCCAAAAAAGAATCTTTTTCAATACGTCTTATTTCTGATGACAAACTAGTAAACTTACAGATTGCTGCAAATATATAATTGCCATTAGTTCACCACTTCACCACAAAAGACGTCGTGTGTATTCACTGAAAAAACGCCGATGTTGCCGTTTTACTACCCACGATGACATATATAACTCGTAATCAAGCAGGAGTGGTGATAGTTGATGAAAGCCGCCGAAAGTTTTTTTTTAAATTCATTGGATGTTGTTACGTTGTTATTACGTTGTTCCTAATTTCTTAATACTGATTCAATTATGATATATATATATATAATATGTTCATATCATATATTATATATATTCAAAATTTTCAATCAAATGTATGCTGGTTTTTTTTTTCGATATTTGTATATTGCTGTTTGTTAGCATCAGTCCTTGCTTTATATTATATATTTCATACTTTACAGTTTGTATGTGTTTTAGTGTATTTTTTTGACCTGTCTAAACATTTCTGTACTAGCACTAATAAATTATTATTATTATTATTATTATTATAATTATTATTATTAAATATGATGAGTTTCAATGGGGTTGAAGAACCTGAAAAAAAGTTTTGTGGAGATTGAAAATTTTCAAAACATGCAATCAGAGCAACAAAACGTCCAGAATGTTATTCAAAATATCAGAATCTTATTTAAACTAACAAATGTGTCAATTTACGAAGAATTGACGAGAATTTACTTGTTTAAATGCTTAAAAAAATTCTATAAAAGCTCTACAAGATTAATTTCTGAAATTCAGTAAATTTTCAAAAATGGGCACAACGCACACGAAAATCTGATACAGTTAATAAATGAATATCAAAATTAAAAAAAAAACTAAAATCGAAACAGTTTATTTTTATATTTGGCAATATTAAATTTAAAAATATTTCAACTATTTTTAGCAAATTGTAGTTGTAATGGTATTGTAATATAAATAAACCTGAATATTTAGATAGATTTAATACATATTAAAAAAACAATCAAAATATCAAAAGAATGAGAAGGTTTTGAAATTGTGAATTATAGTAAATATCATAAACTTAATGGATAACCGGAAAATTTTATAGTTCCAGAAAACTTAATCATATTATCAAAATAATGATCACAACATATAAATAAATAAGCAAAAATTTCAGCATTTTCAATAAAATACACTTCCGGACAAAATTAAGGGACCACCAAATAAACTTGAAATAACTTTTCCAAATTACAAGTTGATTTGAATAGACTCACTTGTCATAAATTGACGTTTATTAAGCACTATTCAAATAGTACGCCATGAAACAATTAACAATATCAGGACATTATCTGCTAGGAAACGAAAAATCAACAAAAAGCTATAATTGTTGACTCACCTTTTTAACTTATTTAATTAATAAAGCGTGCTTTATGTTTCTACTTCTACAAGTAAGTAAAAGTATAGTTTGTTAATTTTAATAGCTCTTAAGTCAATTAAACTGTGAGGAAACACTTGGATTTATATATTTATTTGATTCATTAAATTTCGTTATCAGGTTTTAAATTTATTTTATATTTTACTAGTGGTCCCTTAATTTTGTCAGGAAGTGTATGATAAGTTTCAATGGGGTTCAACAAACTGCCAAAAAGTTTTGTGGAGATTGAAAATTTTCAAAACATACAATCAAAGCAACAAAGCGTCCAGAATGTATTTAAAATATCAGAAGCTTGTTCTAAAAAGTATCACTTTACGCACTGTGAACAGTACGTAAAAACTTAGTTTACGGACTGTCGTAAGAAAAAATGTAACGATTATATCAAAAGTTGATGTATATATATATATATATATATATATATATATATATATATATATATATATGAATACTGATTTTTGGCCTCTTTTTGGGTGGTTTGACTTATTTTTACTCGGTGGAAACTTGATACGCCAACAAAAAAACAAGGCCGTATCAACAACTACAACACTGTAACCATGCAACCATGTAACGAGTACTAACGAAATACATCGAATGTATATCGTTACCGTTCTGCGTGAAGCAGCGCGACCTACCTGGCAAATGCAGAATTAACGAAATCTGCTCTAGCGGATGTTTTCAGATACTAAGAATTAATTTATTATTCCAGTACTTCATGAGCCATCTGTTGTATAGATTAGTAATCAAACTTGAAGTCGCCCTTTTAAGATTAATTTCTGGAAATTTTTAAACAATTTGGCAAAATTACTGCCGATTTTAAGATATTTTGGTACCCTGAATTGCAATTTTGAAACATTTTCTTAAAATTGTTAAATTAAAATTATTAGAAATCATCATTTGAAAATATTTCAATAAGAAATATTATGTAAATTATAGAACATCTGGTTAGACTTATTTATATTATTTCATTAAATCTTTCCTAAATAATTTAGAATTTTTCTATTTTATTGAAATTACTGACAATTTTTAGACAGTTTTGAGAAGGCAATTTTGAAAGATTTTTACTATTATTAAATATTATTTTTACAATCGGAACTAAGATACATTTTATGGCAAACTTTAAATAAGTTGACGTTTAAAATTACCATCATTGAAGAATTTGTAACTATTTTGTTTAACAAAACATAACATAACAAAAAACGTAACTAACAACGAAATATCCAATGTTTGCTAAGCAAATTTGATTTTTTAATTTACTGACATTTTGAAAATTATTACTGGCTATTTTCGGCATTTTGACATTTTTTTCTGGACATTTACGACATTTTAGTACCAAATAAAAATAAAATTAGTTGCAGTCTTCAGCAATATTTGCAACATTTAAAAACTATGACAATTTAGCAACATTACTGATCATTTTCAATCATTTGACAATTATTACTAAATATTTTCAGATGTAAATATAGGCAAAATATTAAAAATAAAATACATTGGAATTGTCGAAATTGGAAAAATAGTAACTATTTTGTTTAACAGAAAAATTTAACATTGAATTATCAAATTATAGATCACTTTGTTAGAAAAAAAATAAATGTTTGGTAACTAATTTTTTTTTTAAATACTTACAATTTTCTGACATTTTAACAATTATTGATGATATATTTCTAGCCTAACTTTGGTAGCTCTTATTTCCCTATAGTCTATAGGCTCAATTTTTTTTTTGCAAAAATACTTTCTTTCTTTTAAAAAGTGGAGACTTTCTCAATAATTCTTATTGATTTCTATCGATTTCGCATTGATTATCCTGATTTTGAGATCATTCCAATTAGAAAATCCAAATTGGTTCACACGATGGACTCGATTATTAGATAATTTATTTTCATGCTACAACTTTTTCGATGATTCTTAAAATATCTAAACATTTCTAAATTTTAACATGATTCGTAGAGATTTACCTAGAATTTCCACGACGTCTCAAATTTTTTGAAGATTTCTACAGATTTCTCAATAATTAGCATGATTTCTGAAGATAATTTCAAGATAAAGATATGCAAATTGCTATTTTCAATAACTCTAAAGATTTCTCAGTAATTCCAGAGATTTCTTTATTAACACCTTAGATTTCCTAATAATTTTCGAGATTTCTACAGATATATCAGTAATTCTTAAGATTTTGAGAGATAATTTCGAGATCACAAAAAGAAAAAATGATTGAAATGATTATTACTCATATTTTTTCATTCTCCAAATTTGTCGATAAATTATAAAATTTTGAAATATATTTAGATATTTCTAAATATTGTCAAGATTTTTCAAATCATTTCCCTGATTTCCCAATTATATTTGAAATCTCTACAGAATTCACAATAATGATCAAATTTCTGGAGATTTTTTTATTAAATCCAAAGATTTCCCAATAAATTTGCTGTTAATAACTCCACTTTTTAAGGGAAATAATAGAATAGAATAGGATATATTTTAATGCCTGTCGTCATACGACTTACACAAGTCTAATTAATAAATTACACATTAAAAAGATTTCTACAATACAACACTACAATGCAATGCTTAAAATAACATCGAATACACCGCAAGCACATCACAAATCATAAGTCAATAAGTTCATACAACTAGACAGCATCGATAAGAAAAAAATCTCTGAAGTCGTACAGAGAAAGCATTTTTACAAAACTTAAGAGACTAAACTAAGTGACTAAAGAGAATTAAGAACTGTACTATGTTGTCTACGTTTTATAATCTAAAATAAAATATTCAGAGAGCGCATAAAGTATTAAGACCTGCCTTTATTTTATCCCATGTATAAATTTTCGAAAAACGCTTCTACAGGTCAAAATGATTTTTTTCAAACAAATATTTTGAGACCATTTTCAATTTTCCATCTCTCTCCGTCAGAGTTATGACGTCAGAGTCATTTTTTTAATGACAACTTATATTTTTTATTATTGATTTTGAAAGTACTTTTTATTATGTTTTCAACATGACATTTTCAATACGTAACATTTGAAAAAAAAAAATGAGATAAAGTTCGTTAAAGTAAAACTATTAAATTATTATTTCAATATGCAGAATGCATCTTGTTACCATTCAAAACAACGTCAGTTAAAACAAAATTTGGAAAACAGACTCGGATTTTAAATATTGGAAAAAAGCAAAATTGATCAACCTGAAAAACATCAACAATTACAAAAAGAAGAATAGGAAAACCAAAAGAAATTTTTATCGAGAAAAAAATACTTATCACTTGTTTTAAGATAAGTTTTAAAATTTAAATTTTTAAATAATATGAAGTCACAAAAATAATTAAAATAACGAAAACATATTGGTTAGGAAAAAAATCAAATTAGATGTTCAAATTGTTGACCATTTTGTTCTTGACAGGGTGCCAATCGATGTCGAAAGGCCGCACAGATATTGAGGAGAACTTCTGGCTGTAGTTGTCTCATTTCGACTTGGATCCGTTTTTTCAATTGTTCAATTGTGGTTGGCCGATTAAAGTATACTTTACTTTTGATGTAACCCCATAAGAAAAAATCTAAAGGGGTCAGGTCAGGGGAACGCGCTGGCCATTCAACAAAACGCCTTCTGCCAATCTACCTACCTTGGAAAACTTCGTTGAGATAGTCGTCTACCATTCGGCTATAATGAGGTAGAGCCCCATCTTGTTGAAACCATAAGTCTTCATTTGGAATGTCGGGATCGTGTTGATTTGGGAATAGAACCGTCATAGCTGGAACGAGGTAATCTCTCAGTAGCACCAAATATGTTTGGCCTGTCAACGAGCAATCAATGAAGAAGGGCCCAATAATAATATCACCTACTATTCCTGCCCAAACGATTAATATTTCCGGAAATTGGGTATGGGTTTCCATCATCCACTGAGGGTTGCGCTCGGACCAATAGCGACAATTTTGTTTATTCACCGTTCCATTCAAATAAATAGTTGCTTCATCACTAAATAAAATCCTGGTGGCAAACCCTTCATCGACGTTATAGAGATTCATCATTTGTTCGCAAAACTGAACCCTACGATCAAAATCATCTTCGTTCAGTTCGTGGACTAAATTTACTTTGTAAGGATGCCATTTCTGCCGTTTCAAAAATTTCAAAACAGAGGTTTGTGAGAGCTCACTATTTGCCGCAACCGCTATGGAGGGAATATGAGGGTTTTCTTGCAACTCGAACAGCACAATTAGCTTAACATCTTCAAGAACTGACGGTCGTCCACTTTTCGGGCGATTTCTAATATGCCCCAACTGCTCATACTTTCTTATGATTGCACTAACAGAGGTCTTAAGAAGATGTTCATGAAGCGGATATTTATTATTAAAATAAATGGACACTTCTTTATAGGTACGTATTCTATCACCACAACCTCTAATCATAAGAATTTCAATTCTCTGTGCCTCCGAAAAACGTCGAACCATTTTAAAATTAATTTGTGCATGATGAATGAAACGTTAATCTGACTGTGAGTAGGTAATAATTTGTTTCAAATAATTGTACTAGATTGTTTTTCAGGTTACTCAATTGTTTTATTTCAATATTTAAAATCCAAGCCTGTTTTCCTAATTTTGTTTTAACTGACGTTGTTTTGAATGGTAACTAGATGCATTCTGCGCATTGAAATAATAATTTAATAGT
The DNA here is from genome assembly GCA_951805005.1 of Othius punctulatus. NCBI lineage: Eukaryota > Metazoa > Arthropoda > Insecta > Coleoptera > Staphylinidae > Othius > Othius punctulatus. Next base: position 94,715,946 of record OX638138.1, read on the forward strand.
TTTACTTTAACTCACTTTTTATCAATTTTTTGTTACATGTTACATATTCAACATGTCATGTTGTTGAAACCATAATGAAAAGTACTATCAAAATCAATAATAAAACATATAGGTTGTCATTAAAAAAAATGGCTCTGACGTCATAACTTCAAAACGGAGAGAGATCGAAAAATGAAAATGGTCTCAAAATATTTGTTTGAAGAAAAAAATCAATTTGACCTGTTGAAGCATTTTTCAAAAAATTATACAGGGGAAAAAATAAAGCCAGGTCTTAATACTTTATGCGCTCTCTGTATAATATTTCAATGCTTTATTTACCTGTCCTGTGACTCAAATAATTGCTGACCAAACCTGATGTATTTTGACCAATCACATCTGTACAATGCAGGTACGTTAATAAAGTACGTAAATAATACAATTGTTTTATACAAAAATTGTGTAAAATAATAAGTTGCATTTCGTAAAAATATTTAAATTTATACAGGGTAGTTCATATGAGAGCTACAAACTAGACTTCCCTAAACACCTTAGATTTATCTTTACATTTTTGGATCCTGCATTACAACAGAATTAAAATGATATTGGGTTATATAGGTTGAAACCTAACTGTTTGCGTGTTATTCAGATGTTTATACCAAAAAATATATAATTTTATTAATTTATCCTGCTCTTATTGATAAAGTTTACAAGCTCTAATTCGGTGTGTAATTTTATTCACAGTTGGCCTTCAATAATAAATTTCCATCTGATACATACCTTACGATATCAAACAGGGTGATCGATATTTCTGTACCATTTATTAATTTTTTTAAATAAAACACTCTATATATTATTTCATAGTATAAAAGTCATTAAATAAACTTTCATTTGATATAGGGTTTCCTATAGTCCTATACCTATACCTATATGAACTACCCTGAATAAATTTCAATATTTTTACAAAATGCAACTCATTATTGTACACAATTTTTGTTTAAAACAATTTTTGATATTTTGGTTAATGACTCCGTAGTTAACCGTTCCCAGAGCGTTGGGACACCCTGTATATTATAGCAATAATTTGTATGGTTAAAATATAGTTTAAATATGGATTACCACGTAGCAAGGTTCGCAAACATCCCGATGAATAAAATAACAATTAATACGCAGATTGGTTTTTAATAACCCCGTAATTACATAAACGTTGATGAACATAAAAAGCGTTATTAAAACGGATTAAAATGTCGTACTCCTCCGCTCGTATTCAATTGTGCTTGAATTTTTTTCCTGCAGTAAAATTATACAATTTTCAGAATTCGTGCTGCCAGTGGCCGCGGGTTGAAAAACAAAATAAAGTATTCCGTAACCGGAAACTCGGCGCAAACAATTTTCATACGCATTCCAAATTATTATAAACGGAAGACCCGTGTAACGGAAAACGCAACTAAAACGCTGGCCGGGCAGTTCTCGTTTTATTTAAATATATTTCATTATGTTCATCCGCGCTCGCTGCTTTCACGGGACATTTTAATTTATAATATATACCAGTGCCATTTTAATTACAAACTACGTCGTTGCGCGACTGAAAAAGGCAAAACCAAATCAACGCGTAAACGGATATGTGCATATGTAAAGCACACGCTTTATAATACTTCTGCGAGAACGTAATCCGGCCCAGATTAAAGCGGCATTTAATTTTATTCGCCGGGGAAAATGAAAATCCGTTTACATCATTAAATTATTTCCGCAGCGGAGGCCAATTCGGCTTAAAAATTTCCAAATGTACTCAAATCCCGCCAGTATTTCAAATTTTAAATTCTCTTTGATGGTCAGCCCAGTGCGATAGTTTAAAAGAAACGCAGATTGAACTTGGCTTGGCAATAAAACTAAATAAAATATTCAAATTAACTCCTCGCTCACATTTGCAATTCGTCTTAAATTAAAATATATATGCACCCTCTAAGTGCCTCAATGGAAATGTGAAATGCTAGTTCGCAAATGTCGGATGCAGTTTTATTTTTGCACGTGGTTTCTTCGTTATAAATGATGCAATATTTGTATGCAGCGGCGTAATAGTTTTCGAGATGAATTGTGGAAAAGGATGAACTCTGTGTTCCGGGGCACAGAAGTTTAGCATCCTGAGGGATGAGCGTCATCCTGCACCACCTTGGATAAAAATGGTGTCATTCCTGGTGTATGGGAGTTGCGATGTGCGGGGATGATCCCGTACATCAGGCTTTACGACCAATGTTACTCTCTGACATACACATATCTCATTTCGTTCCATGTATCCCTTCGTGCATTCGTAAAGCAAACAATGAATACTCCTTCATTTATTAATATCGTTTTTTTTTCGTGCCGTGGATGGGCACGCGGCGGGCCCGTGTTGATTATTTAGCGCTCTGCAAAAACGACAATGCTCTTTTGAAGTTGCTTTTTGTGCGAGACGAAAGCGCGGCCCGGAATAAAGAAGCGCTGCAGTAATTTTTTCGCCGAACCCTATTGATTTACATCTGCATTCATGTTTCGATATTAAATTTTTATTAAATTCTTTTGTTGCAAGAAATGCTTTTATTAAAATTGCTTTCGTCGGAGTTCTTCAACATGGGTGCAATATATTTTCACGTAAGTTCTCTTATTTTCGCAATAACTTTCTATCTGCCGTGTCATTTCCTATATTTCAACTCGTCGTCGTTTAATGCTCGCATTGAAGCTTTTGTATTCTAATATATCACCAGAAGCAGAATTCTGATATTAGGTATCCTTGTGCTGAGATTTTCCCCGATACCTGAAGTCGAGAGTAAAACATCAAAAATATATTGTATCATCCTTGGTTTTCCTTTAATGCACAATTATTAGCAGAATTTTATTATTTTTATAATAACGGTTACACAGTTTATTATAAGTTTATTATAACATTACACAGTTACACAGTTAAGTTATATTGATCCTATATAAAACCACTATTATAATAGAAAATTATCAATACTGATTGTAACTTTATAGAGTTACTATATCTATTAAATGAATATTTATACAATTAAATTTGCGGCATTACTGATTTGTTTCATTTCATTAACAAATAGGATAAAAGATGAAAACAATCCCAGCATTGCCTATTTTCATTCATTCACTTTAAAAATAGTTTATCCAAAAATAACATTATGGTTAAATAATTATTGTATAAATTATTAAATATTAACAATAATATAGAAGGACCCGACCCATTGGCCGATAGCCAGTTAGGGATAGTATTTCTAACGAATACGTTCACATAATAGTATTAAAAGGTAAATAAAACACTTGGTTTAAAGTTTAGTAATAATATTAATTAAATTAATAATTACAAATAAACACTAATATGAAAAGAAAAACACCCACTTTAGATAATTGATTTAAAAAACCTTTCTAAATCGATGTTTTGTTCTAAAAAACCTAATTTTAAAATATTTTTCAATCAACTTTGATAAATGTGATGTCTCTTTGAACAGTTAAAATTTAAAAATTTGTACATTGTCAATTTTTCCCATCACTGATAAGATACGTTTTGTACGATTTTAAGTCACTTTCGCGATGTTTAATTTAAAAATAGACACTTTAAATTCATAACTTGTAGATACACACAATTCTCTGACTCAGTTTTGTAACGTCAAAAATTTACTGTGTGTAATATATCAGTCCCGATATTAATAATAAGAAAATATGAATGTACTCTCCTTCACGACGTTTTTGCGTCAGGGGAGTCTACGAAAATCTAGTAATTTTGTTGGTAGTGTTTCGGAAATAACTGAATTCCTGAATGGAACTTGTCAATTTTCTTTAGGTTAAGTGGTTTTCAATTTGTGGTTATATTTATTAAATAACATTGTTGCAAGTTTAAATTATTACAGATGAAAATGGAACAGCAGGAAAGAAAATGAAACATAATGCATTGAAAAACATTCAATTTATTGCAATTTGGACAAGGATTGTGCGGAGACTTTGGTATGCAAATTTGTATTAAATGCTTTTAAATTATAAATCTGACAATGTGGTAGGAAGCCAATGTCTAATAGACATCGACACAAAATAGCTATTTATGGTATAAGTGAATAAAGTCGAATTTTATCCACGAAAAAAACAGTTTAGCGCAAGAGGCGAAGTCGAGTGCGATGATGTTTTCGAGAGGATAAAATTGCTTTATTCACGTGTATCATACAAGAGTTTTTCCAATTCGTTATCAGAAGCGATGAATTTGCGTGAAGTGTCACATTGTCAGGTGACAACGAAAATTTCAAGGATTGCGCGAATTTACCTATTTTTTACTTCATTCACGTTGTCAATGGTTATAGTGAATAAAGTGAAAATGCTATTTATGCTATAAGTGAATAAAGTCGAATTTTATCCACGAGAAAACAGTTTAGCGATAGAGGCGAAGTCGAGTGCGATGATGTTTTCGAATGGCTAAAATTGCTTTATTCACGTGTCTCATACAAGATTTTTTTCCAATTCGTTATCAGAATTGAAGAATTTACATTAAGTGTCACATTGTCAGGTGACAACGAAAATTTCAAGGATAGTGCGAATTTACCTATTTTTTTACTTTATTCACGTTGTCAATGGTTATAGTGAACAAAGTGAAAATGTAAACATTTTATTCACCTATTCGATTAAAGTGTAGTTTTAACAATGAGATTGAATATACATAATGCGCATTTTAATAATGCGAAATAGAAAAAAAAAATAATTAACTTCCCTTGCAGTTTGTCCAACATGACAAAAAGGAAACCCAGCCAACTCGGTTGCAAACAGGTCGGGAATAGAATATATTAAAGGACATTTATTGAAAATAAGAATATGACACAATTTGATGTCTCTTTGCTACAATGTTTCATATCATTGATGAGATATCTGTTAAATAAGGTGACAATCTTAAATTCATACGTTCTCAATTTGTCATATCATTGAAAATATGACTCTTAAAAATAGAGAAAATTTGAAATTTTTAAGTTCTAAATTCGTACAAATACAAGTTACTTTCTAATAAATTTGTGGCGAAACACTTAAAATTTGATATTTATTCAGTAGAATTTGTAAAAAATTCACAAATTTTCAAGTTTCCATAATACTGGCGCGATCTCTTAAAAAAAAATGAAAATTTAAAATCCAGAAATTTTCAATTTGTACGAAGACAAATATAAATTTTTCGCGAAACCATTAAAATTTGAAACTTATTGACAAGAATTTGTTACAAATTAACACTTAGGTTCGTTTGAGCTTGTGAAATGTGAAATATTATTAAAACACGAATTAACCCTTTTTCACAAAAACATTTATTAATTTTAGAATTAATAAATGTTTTTGTGAAAAAGTCTTAATTCGTGTTTTAATTACAAATTAACATATTTTAATTTTTTGTAATACTGACGCGAGGTTCATAAAAAGAGTGAAAATTTGAAATTCAAATATTCTGAATTTATTCGAACACTAGTCACATTCTAAATTGAAACTGTTTTCTAGTATGCTATTATTTTGAAATTTTCGATGACAAACTATGCAATTTTCTAGAATGTTCCACAAAAAAATGAGCATATTTCATGCAGTTTTCATAAAGCCTGCACAATTGAACAAAATAAAATAACAACATTTTAAAAATTGAACTAAATTTAGAAATAAGAAAATAATAAACCAAAACAATATCAATATTAGGTACATCAAACTAGTAGACGATTTTTAGATAAATGTTGTAAAATTCATTAAAAAAATATAAAATATATAGTTATAATTACTGGAATTTAATTACATAATTTATCAAAAATAAAAATTTCGAGAATGTTGTGTCTGTGAGAATAGTGATAATTTAAAATATTCGAGATTTTTCACTACGTTAAGTTATTAATTCAATTCAATGCCTCTTGAAACAATAAAAGACTGACATTAAAACTTATTTAGATTTCACTTCTAAGAGTGACAAAGCGCTAACATCAATTGCGCTTAGCACTAGCACGATGACGATGAGCTTATCACAAAAACAATATCGAAGAGTGACAATTATAACAATGACAATCAATTTTTTATTGTTGCAAATAGTCATCAAGTTCCAGATTATGAAACTACAAAGATTTGCACATTTTGACAGTTTCAGCTGAATATTTTGACAGTAGCAGTTGAAACTTTATACAAACACAAGTCATTTTCTAATCAATTTCTTGCGAAACAGATAAAATTTGATATCTATTGAGTAAATTTGTGAAAAATTCACACATTTTCAATTTTTCATGACACTGACGAGATCTCTCTTGAATAGAGTGAAAAGAGCTGATTGAAATTCAGCGTTCAATTTGTGCGGACACGGTCACTTTCTAAATTTGCGTGAAACCATTAACATTTGAAATTTATGGGGAAGAATTTGTGAAAAATTAACATATTTACCTACGCCATTTTGGTTACCCCTCCGAACCACCTAAACGGTTTTGAGTAAATTTATAAATAATCATTAGTTCTATGGAAAAAGTCGGTAGCAACTTTTCAGATTCACACCCTGTATATATGATCTTCTGTCATTGAAAATTTGTTATTATTTCCCAGCTAGCTTCAACAATTCATTTTCACCGCTTCAGTGTGCTTTTTAAATAGTGTTTATAAAAATATTTACAAAATTGCATAAATGCATTTGAAAGTTTAAGACATTTTCATAGTTTTTTTTTAATTTTAAATTTTACAGATTTGATTATGTGCAGTTCAAATTGTGATAGATTTTGATGAATATGGCTGAATTTTTTACAGATTTTCACAGTTCAAGATAAAACTTGATAGATTTTAACATAAATGGTTAGTTTCAGTTGAATTATAAGCAGTTTATTATAACAGATTTGACGTGTGCAGTTGAAAAATTAGGTAGATTTCGAGATGTACAGCTGCATTATACCGATTCTAGCAGCTGGCAGATTTTTTTCTAGTTGCAGTTGAAAACTTCATAATTTAAGGAGTTTAGATGAAAAATTTGGTAGATTTTTACACTAGGTACACCTACAAATTTTCACCTACAAGTGAAAACGTGACATTTTTACAATTTAAATTGTAAATTACATATATCGATATTCCACATAAAAATAATTAACAGATTTGGATAGTTGTAGCTGTTTATTTTTACAAGTGCACATGAAAATTCGACTTCGACACTTCAAAATCACAGATTTAGATTAAAACACTTTCTTCTTAGAAAATCAGTAAATGTTTTAGACTGATTTTCAAAGATGTAAATGAAGATTTAACAGTTTTTGACAGCTGAAGTTGAAAATATGACAGATTTGGATTTACAGTAGAACATTGATAGATTTGATCTGCTGTAGATGAAAATTTGTTATTATTTCACAGCTGAAGAATAATATTTGATTTCCAATGTTTCAATGCGATACTTGATGAATAAATTTTGTTTAAAAATGAGAGAATTGGATAATTGCAATTAAAAATTTAAGAAATTTGGATTGATTCATTTGAAAAATTCTCAAACTTGATGAACACTTAAAAAATATGGTAGGGTTGGACGGATACAGCTGAAAATTTTACACATTTGGAGATACATACTTGAGATATTTGATGTTTGCAGTAGAAAATAACACATTTCGAGAGTTCCAATTGAATCATTGGCTGTCTGACAATCTCTACTCAATATTTTGATATAAGCAGTTAAAATGCAGAATTTAAACATTTCTTGTTAAAAACTCGAAAGAATTGGAAAATTGAAAATGTAAAAAAAAATGATACTTTCATTTGAAAGTTTAACAGTATTCACAAAATTAGTACAAAGATCTGATAATTCGATAGACACAGCTATGAATTTAACAGATCAAGATTTAACAAGAGCTTGATATATTTTGACAGTTATAGTTGAAAATGACAGATGATATTTGATTTAAATCATGATTTAAATCATTATTTAAATCAATTGAATTAAATTACACCAACCCTGGTTTATATACATCTATAGCAAAACTGTATAACTTTTTCCCCACCTAACCTTATATAAAATTATAAATTTATTGAATAGAAAGGATGTACTGTAGATATTTTATCGTCTGCTGATATATATGAGTACAAATAATTGATTAATGCAAGTGATTCTTTTTGTTGAGTAAATATTTTAAAGTGCAATAATAATTACAAAAAATTTAGGTACAATGGAATAATACATTTAAATATAATATAATATAATTAAATTTATGATACGCAGATACCAAATTAAATAAAAATAGTAAGAGTAACTTTGCGCGTCTTATTTCTAGCAAATTGCCTTATCAATTCTTGCATAGCTAAGGTAATTAATAAATTGATTCAATAGAAATGATATATGAAAATATATCATGTAAAATTTATAAAACAAATATATCATATATCAAATTTGGAAGACGTTCTTGAGACATTGATCACCTTAGCTAGTTTTCAATAAGTTTCAGTTTTCAGAAAGATCGTTCCGCACTAGCTACAGAAACAGGTATAGTTAACAAAATACGCAGTGCTACAGTAGTGTTTGGAAATGCTTGATTTAAATTGTTTTTACTAATACAATTTAATATCTCGTTTGGAGAAGACGTAATCTCTGTGCCAAAATTTTGTAAAAACTGTAATTCTTGCAATAATTCAAGACAATTTATATCGCCTTAATTTTTCTTTGTCTTTTGTTCTTCGATAAAAAAATTTCTAATTCGGTGCATAATTTTAACTGCTCACTTTCTGAGTACTGAGAAAATTTTCAAATGTCGGTCAAAAAATTAAAATTATTTGAATAAGTTGATAATAATTGAAACCTTTCTTATACGGACTGTATGGTGACATCTAATATACCATTGAAGCAGTTAACTTTAAATTTTAGTTCTTCGCTCGCAATTGTTTCGTAGTCATCTTCATAACTGAACTGCTTTAAGTCAAATTGTTTTTACTAATATAATTTAATGTCTCGTTTGGAGAAGACGTAATCTCTGTGCCAACATTTTGTAAAAACTATAATTCTTGCAATAATTCAAGACTATTTATATGGCGTTAATTTTTTTCTTTGTCCTTTGTTCTTTGTTAAAATATTTTCTAATTTGGTGCATACTTTCAACTGCTCACTTTCTGAGTATTAAGAAAATTTTAAAATGTCGTACAAAAAATTAAAATTATTTGAATAAGTTAATAATAATTTAAATTGTTTTTACTAATATAATTTAAAGTCTCGTTTGGAGAAGACGTAATCTCTGTGCCAAAATTTTGGAAAAACTGTAATTCTTGCAATAATTCAAGACCATTTATATTGCGTTCATTTTTTTCTTTGTCCTTTGTTCTTTGTTTAAATATTTTCTAATTCGGTGCATAATTTCAACTGCTCACTTTCTGAGTACTGAGAAAATTTTGAAATGTCATACATGCTTAAGGTTACAGAAATAGACGCAGAAATAATGTTCAGTTATGGCTTCGATGGAAGTAGGGTCAATAAAATTATAAACAAAAATTTGAAAGTCCTGGTACTCATTCTGACAACTCTTTGTTTGCAACAACATGTATTCCTCTTCGCTTGCAAACCTTGAATGAAACAATTTTAAGGAACAATTGCACTTCACAATCGGTACGTTTTTGTAGACCAATCAAACTAGAGGACGTAAAAGAAACATTGGCGCACATTTTAAAGGAGAAGCATTATATTGATGACGAAATTGAGACCCTTGAAGTATTAACAATATGTATGATAGAAGACAAAGTCATAAAAATAAATTATAAATTATATATGACTTTAATGTTTGGTAAAATATTAAATACATTGACCGGTACACAGTCAAATCGAGCTTGTCCCATATGTGGGGCTACTCCAAGACTGATGCTGGAAATGGAACATTTTGAAACCACAACAATATTTGAGCCAAAAGCAATTACTTTGTAGTTTGGAGCAAGCCCTTTACACGCATTGATTAGATTCTTTGAGTGCATAGTTCAAATATCGTATAGATATGATTTGTGTGTGTGGGAACATCGAGGGGATTAAAATAAGGAAATTTTAAAAGAGTGAAAGAAACTTGTTCAACAACAATTTTTGGAAAAGCTGCATCTAGTTGTCGATAAACCCAAATCCAACGGGTTTGGCAGTACCAACGACGGAAATACCAGCTGTCGAGCGTTTAGCAACTCAAAATTGTTTTCCGAAATTTTCCGAAAAAACAGGTGTCAGTGAAGAATTAATTCAAAGGTTTAAAATAATTTTAATTTGTTAATCTTGTAGTTTACAAATTGACCCTATAAAATTTGAGACATATTGCCACGAAACGGCAAGATTATTTATGTTCAAATATTCTTGGTACGCCATGCTACCAACTGTCCACAAATTTTTAATTCATGGCAGACAAATTATTGAAAATACCGTATTGCCGGTGGATTACTTTGGAGAGGAAGGGTCGGAAGGAAGAAAATTTATATATCTGATAGGCAATTCCATGCCAGAAAAACAAGTAGAAAAAACAATTTGCAAGACATTTTTTGCCGAGCAATGGACACATCAGATCCTTTGATATGTTCCATACACGTAGAAGATCGTGTACGTCGTCAAAAGAAATTGCCCCTTCCTTCTGAAGTTATCAGATTACTCCTAGAACCGAATCCAATCCAAGCCGAATTTAAACAAACAGATGAAAATGAAGAACATGTAAAAAAATTGATTTGGAGACTATACTTTTAGAAGAAATCATGCATTCTGCTGAATTAGACATCTTTAAATTAGAATTAGATAGTTAAATATTACATTTATTGTGTAGAAAATTATTTATTATATGTTATTGCATACAGTGTGAAGCGGGTAGACTTTCTGTAAAGATTAAAAAAAATGTATTAAAAAATCAGTTAATACAAAATTGTTTAATTTTCTTCTTTATTACTATATAACTAGTTAAGACCATTCGTTTCCAATAAAACACAATATATTACTTTTGGCCACGTTATTCGGCTCCAGAAACCATAGTGCCCTGGTTCAGATACATCTATAGCAAAACTGTATAACTTTTACACCACCTCAACTTATATAAAATTATAAATTTATTGAATAGAAAGGATGTATTGTAGCCATTTTATCGTCTGCTGATATAAGTACAAATTATACATGAATGCAAATATGACATGTTTTTCAACGTGTAACAATGTTTTCATACCAAACCGATAGTGCGGCGATATCGACGTGGAACAACAAATATTTTACCGCTCAAAGAGAGAAAGACACGTCTCCACCTTAGGGGAAATCATGGAGGTAAAATATTTATATACTCCGGTTTCGAACCGGAACGAGGGCTGAATACACAAATCGTGTCTGTTTATTCAATTTGTTAACCCCCGGGTCACACACTCGACAGATTTTTGGAAATTGGCACGGGGCTTTGTTTTACGTGTGCAACTCCCAGCCGGCAGGAATTCTTATAACCAAATCTCGGGAGCCGCGTTCGCGGAGTGTTTGCATTTTTCTCACTTTGCGGCTTCACGCGCCCCCAAAATGTTTACCGGTTCTTTAGGGCGCTCTCCGTTACAAAAATATATTCTCCCCAGGTTAAATATTCACTTGATGTGGGCGCTGATTTAGGCGCGTGCGTGCGGTTTTTCAATTCTTGATACCCCATCTAAAATGCTTCCACGGAGTGCTATCCTCGCTGACAAATTCGACACTGTTGGTCACTTCTCAACAGATCACAGATATGAATTATTCAGGGACGTGGAAATTGAATTTATACACCCATGTACGCCGCGCTCTATGAGGGAGCTCCACTTCACTATTAAATAATGACCCTTCGCCAATTTGGTGTGTATACTTCATGACTTGCAAAGTATTTTAATGAATATTAATAACGATTTTTTTGTCGGGACGCAAAAGAAACTTGGATGATTAACGAGGCGATATTAGCGCGTAACAATGCGTCGATTTAATGTGGAATAAGTTACACATTAAAAAGCCATTCCAACGTAATTAATATTAATTAAACCTAATGACACACCTTTTTTGTGGAAAATTTCGCAATTTAAAGTTTCCAATGATTTTGCATATTTTTTTGTCGGCCGCACGTGTAATGGTTGCCAATTAAAAAATAGCGCAAAGAAGTGGATTGGGCGCAAATTTTAAAAAGCCTGCCGTCGGACTAATTAAAATTACTAGATGAAAGGCGCGTGCTAGCCAGTAATTTCATCTAAAAGTGTACACAAAAATTATACATTCATGTTTGTCTTTCTCCTTCTGTTATATGTTCTTTCCGAAAACTTTTCGCGTGTCGTCTGCTTTGATCTGTATTTAATTAAAAACCGGCGGGAAGTTTTTTATGCGTTTGGTGGAACAGGTCGTGCATTTTGAATAGCAAAAACTCCGTTATTTCGTATAATCGCGTCTCGAGGAGATATCCTCTTTGATGTCGCATTCGTTGAGTGAAATACACATTTAACGCAATAATATTTAGTTTCGGAGTCAGCACGTCAATTTATCTGCGCACTCTAAATAACACAGCACATAATATCCATTACATAATTCTCATTTAAACTTATCCCAGGGTCACCAATAAAAAACAATTCAAGACACAAATGTTTATCGCCTAGGAATCTCATTCGTAGTCAATGTATTATCAATATATTGTCAATGTATCGGGTATCCCATTTAACCTGACAAATCAAAATAACTCGAAAAATACGCATCGTACGAAAACTTGTTTCAGACAACAAATAAATTAGGTTAATAAAGAAAACACTTGGTAAAGTTTTACAAGTTTTATAGAATTGCTCTACAATTGTTTCGGCACTGCTGCCATTCTTAAGAGAGATACACTTCAGTGTAATCAAAATGTGTCACCAAGAAGTAACCACTTCCTCATATACTTTAACAAATAAATGTTCTCCTCCCCCCCTCCACCCTCAGTGGATGTAGCGGGGGGCAACTTTGAAATTTCAAATGGGATCCCTAATTTTTTTACAGATTCGTATTCTACGAAAAAAAAAAAGTTTTAGTCGAAAGATTTTCTTTTATTCGAGATAGTCGTCGCAATCGCACAAAATAGATTTTTTCTACTCCTATATGTATATTAGCATAGTCTTTCATAGACTACTATACATATATGTGGCCTATTGCAATGAACAATGTGGATATATTTTCATTCCCACACACGTGTGCGGATATGATATCCACCAATCAGAGAGATGGAAAATTGCAGAGCAACATGTTTTTTCATAAATTTGTCATAGTTGTCAACGACAAATTAATAAGCAAAAGTCAAATCGACATTATTACAATTATCTTTACAGTGCTGAATTATGATTTCCAATTATGAGTTCTGAAATGCTTATGTTTTTGTAAAAGATATTAATTCTAATATATTAAATGTATTGAATGATGAATGACATTCAAATGTGTCACACTGACATTTATTAGTAAATACCATTTACATAACATTGTTATTCGTTTTTGTCGTAGAAAAAGTAGTGTGTACAACTCGAGTGGATTGCCCATATCGCACTCGGAGGTTTGGCGCACTCCGCCTGCGGCGTCGTGCGCCAAACTCCCCCTCGTGCGATATGGGCATCGTATCCACTCTAGTTGTACAAACTACTATTTCATAATTAGCTCGTAACCGGTGACGACCACCAATTTTTTAAAGATTTTTAATTATTCAAAATAATACTAAACTTTTCTAAAATGGTTTAAATGTATGTAGAAACATAAATAAATAACTTATTTAGCTGTAAAACTTGACAAAAGTAGTAGTTATTTGAATCTTAAAAAAATAGTGGTCTGGCATACTCCTGCAAGTTTTTTATGGGAAAACGGTTAATAAAATTCTGCTGTACATCGCTTCGGTTTAAAACTTACAAATCAAAGTAAGTTAAATAATTTTGTTTTCTTTAATTTTTGGTTCCATCACATAGTACAGATACACCGATTTTTTTTTAAAACATCAATTCTTGTTCAAATTTAAGTATTTATTTAAAAAAAAAATCATATGATTTAAATCCTGATGTAAATCAATTGATACAAATCACATAAAAACTGGCAAAAACCGATCAGAAATATAAAAAAATCAGTGATGTTTGTTTTTTTTTAAATCATGATTCATTCCAACCCTGATTAAAAGGGAAGAGCCATATTATTTTTGTCTAAGAAGGCAGTGGTTTCATTTTATAAAGTTTTACACCAACAAACATGATCTGACTGAAAAAATTATTAAATATCAGATTTCTAACAACGTTCCCTAATTCATATAAGTAAATAGTTATTTAAGCATTATGGGAGGTAAGTATTGTTTACCAGTCGAGGTAGAGTTTGCGCCCGAGCGATAGCAAGGGCTAGCAATAAAGTCAGAGACTGGTCAAAATTTACCTCTCGAATTGCTTATAACTGTTATAATTATAACTTGATTTAGTGGAAGTAAGTCCCACTTACCGATAAAGCTTTGGTTACTATGAGCAACGGGAAGTAAGTAAAATAATTTCAATAGCGTTCTTTCTCTGGCACCAGTCTTTAAAACACTTTTGATAACACCCCTTCGACTTCTCCGGCAGTAGGAAGGAACAGGCAGCATCTGCAGCTTCTGCAATTGCCATTTCTTGTTTATTTTCAATATAATTCATTTTACAACTGAACGAATGCAATTTCTGACATTCACACTTTGTTTGAAAAATAGTCTTAGCAACCAACGCCGTACTGACATTTTGTTCATGTTGCGAAAATAAAGTAATCAAACACAAACAATTAAACCAACTTCAGGAGTGGAAAAACAGTTATAAGCAATTTGAGAGGTAAGTTTTGACCAGTCTCGGTCTTTATTGCTAGCCCTCGCTGTCGCTCGGGCGCAAACTCGACCTCGACTGGTAAAAGATACTTACCTCTCTTAATGCTTAAATAACTATTTTCACTCCTGAAGTTTTCGCAACTTTCGCAACTTGAACAAAATGTCAGTACGCCTTTGGTTGCCTATTTGACAAGAAGACTATTTTTCAAACAAAGTGTGAATGTCAGAAATTGCATTCGTTCAATTGTAAAATGAATTCCAATGAAAATAAACAAGAAATGGCAATTGTAGAGGCTGCAGATGCTGCCTGTTCCATCCTACTGCCGGAGAAGTCGAAGGGACGTTATCAAAATGCGTATAAGTGTTTTAAAGAGTGGTGCCAGAGAATAAACGTAATGAAATTATTTTACTTACCTCCCTGAGGGATGTAATTTTTTACTTATTTCCCGTTGTTCATAGTAACCACAGCTTTAGCGGTAAGTGGAGCTTACTTCCATCAAATCAATGTTACAACAGTGTACTTACCATGCAGGGAGTGGAAAAATTATAATAGCAAATAAATTCTGTACACAATAAATACTCAATTTGATGGCAACATTGCTCACTGTCATAAAATATAACCTCTTTTTTTAAATATAACCTATTTTTTCAAGTCTAGTGACTTTTTACATTGGCCAACAAAACTGTCACCCAAACAGAGTCAACTTAGTTAAAAATAAATATGGAACAGAGTTTAGGAAATCGATTTTTTTTAACTAATACAATTTGTTTTCCAAAGCATTCTTTAATTTTTCACATTTTCCTCATCAAATTTTTGTACTGTAACCTGATGGTATCTTTTGATATTAGTGAAGAGTGGGACACTTGGGTCCAGGGGAGGATGGGTCATAAGGGAAAATGGGAAATTTACCGGTGGGCCGGTGGACCCGCGGAATATTGGGCGGCTTCAGAATTTTGGGCTGACAGACCAGACGACTTTTGCGCTTGAGGGCCCGACTCTGTGCATTTGAGCGGCATAAAGCAAGTTTAGTAATAATTTGATAAACTAACATTTTTTTATTTAATGTATTAACACGGTGGTACCCAAACCATTTCGACAGGCAGCCTCTTTTTTGAGCTAGGGTTTTCCCAAGGCGTTTTCCCTTTCCTTAATATTTTTTGCAATTTTTTTAACACATATAACATAACATTTAATAGGTCATTTTGTGAAGAAAATAATTTGCGAGGAAAGCCATTACACATTTCATTACACACATTACATTAAATTAATGTTTGTAATTTATGAAAAAATTAATATTTACAATAAAAAATTCTAACGAAAATTTTGTAATTTGCAATAGAAATGCAACATTTATTGTAATTTACAATCGATATGTATAATTTCAATGAGAATTTTGTGGTTTGATGAGATTCTTGCAATATTTAATAAAATTTTGAAATTAGTAACGAAAATGTAGAAAATTTGCTTAAATTTTTTTATAATTTCTATTGAAGTTTTTAATTTATAACAAAAATATTGAATTTTCGCTTATAAGTTTTGCAAATTTCTATAAAAATATTAATAACTTAGTCAGTAATATGTTTTGAGGACAAATCCTCTAGAATTTCTACTAAAAATTGCAGATTTCAATTAGACTTTGAAATTTTTAATTGAACTTTTGGTATTAAAATAACAATTTCATAAATTCTAATGAAAATTTTGTAATCTCTAATGAAAACTTCGTAATTTTATAAATTTTCTATATATAACTATGAACATTTTAACAACTTAATACAAATTTTGCAAATTCCAATGTTATTTTGCAGTTTACAGTGAAATTTTGGCAATTTACAATAAAATTTTCATAGTCGCTGTTGAAATGTTGTAATTTATAATACGAATGTTGAAATTGATAATGATATTTTTTACAAAATTTAACAATTTAAAATAAATTTTTCATAAAGCAATTAATATTTTGTAATTTTGCAATATTAAATAAAAAATTTGAGTCACAAATGAAAATTGCATAACTCCAATAAAATATTATAGGATATTATATATATATATATATATATTATCCTTATTTATTACTTAATATTTGTTTCCTATTTTCATTGAAATATTGAATTTTTAATGAAAATCTTCACTACAATCACAGATGACTTATAAGTCATCTGTGCTACAATGTTCGAATTCATATTCAACATTTTACAAATTCTACAGAAGTTTTGTAATTTACATTAAATATTACATAATAACTATTAAAATATTGTAATCCATTATCAAAGTTTCGCAATATTCATTATAAAGTTATAACATTATGATACATGGTTTTTTTTGTGATTGGTAATAAAAATGACGAAAACTCCATAGTTTCTATTCATGATTATTGATTTATAATGTATACCTTTCAATATATTTTTTGCAAATTCCTATGAAATCTTTAATAACTTTGCAAGGAATATGATTTCTCAGGAAATATGTTATAATTTCTAACTAAAAACTCATAGATTCCATTAATATTTATAATTTATGAAAATTTTGGTATTAGTAATAAAAAATTATAATGAAAATTGTGTAATTTCCAACAGAAATGTAAAATTCGTTGTAATTTGCAATCGAAATGATATAATTTCAATGAGAATTTTATGGTTTGATGAACTTGCCAATTGTAATAAAATTTTGAAATTAGTAATAACATTTTGTAATTTGTAAAGAAAATTTGCATAAAAAATGTATCATTTTCAAAGAAAATTTCATAATTTTTATTTAAATGTCCAATTTAGGTATAATATTTGTATTATTTTTACCATTAAAAGTTTTGCAATTTTCTATTAAAATATTAATAACTTAGTGAGTGATATGCTTTGTGGACAAATTCTTTATAATTTCTACTAAAAATTTCTGGTTTCAATTAAAGATTAAAATTTACAATTAAAATGTTGGTATTTACAATAAGAATTTCAAAATTTCCAACTAAATACTGTTATTTATCATGACAACTTTGTTGTTTCTTTCGAGTTTTAGAATTTATAATACAAATTTAGTATTGTCAATAAAAAAAAATCTTTTATTTATTATAGTTAAATGTCAGCAATTTTTCTAATTATTTATTATTCTATACAGGGTGTAAAAAAAAGAGTGTGAAATATTTAAGGAAGTAATAGTATGAACCACAATAAAACAAGTCTTGATAAACATGGGTCCTCAAAGTAACGGTATTGGAGATAAGGAAGATTATTCTCGTCTGAAACATTTATTTGCCTATTTGCAATTATTTATTACTTATTGAGAATGTGCAAACAAACAAATGGAGCTTCTAGCAAAAACAAAGAACAGAGTTACAAAAGATTTCGAAGTGCTTTCCTTTCCT
Organism: Othius punctulatus; assembly: GCA_951805005.1. Classification (NCBI taxonomy): domain Eukaryota; kingdom Metazoa; phylum Arthropoda; class Insecta; order Coleoptera; family Staphylinidae; genus Othius; species Othius punctulatus. The sequence goes on from OX638138.1 coordinate 94,734,031, forward strand.
TTCCAAGCAGGCACGACATCTTTGTCTGAAGAATATTCGAACTCTTTTTAAAACACCCTCATTAACTCGGATTTGTTGGCACTTTTGATACATTTTCAGATGCAGCTCCTCGAGGCTATTTGCAGGAGTACCATAGACTAATGTTTTCAAATATCCCCAAAGAAAGAAATCGTTTAGATTAGGCTCTTCTTATCTATCTACGTGGAAAAGTTTGGTCTAAATGCTTTCTAACGGCAATCGAAAAATGAGCTGGAGCACCATCATGCCGGAACCACATGTGTTGCCTATGGTTCAGAGGAATGTCGTCCAAAAGATCAAAAATTGTGTTGTGCAGAAAGTTTAGGTAAGCAGCGCCTGGCAATCGGTTTGGTAAAACAACAGGACCTAGAAACCTATCGCCTACAAGACCCATCCAAATGTTTAATGAAAAACGTGTCTGATGTTTACTTCCATTGCAGCATGGGGATTTTCGTCGGCTTAATGAAAACTTCTGCAATAACAACAACTGTCAAATACTGAATGTTTATTTCACAAAACATCAGCCAACTATGATAAGAAAGTGCAAGTTTTAGCAAAATAAAAAAAGGAGGTAAACATTAATAATCTTCCTTATCTCCGAAACCGTTACTTTGCGGACCCATATTTATCAAGACTTTTTTTTATTGTGGTTCGTACGACTACCCCTTTCAATATTTTACACTCTTTTTTTAACACCCTGCATATTATGTAGGTTCTCCGGCTAATATGCATGATTATTATTATTTTCAATATAAATTGTATAATTTAAATGAGAATTTTGTTTTCTGATTAACATTTTGTAACGTAAAATAAAAATTTGTAAGGAATAATGCTGAAAATTACCTTTTAATTTATTATACAGGGTTATTCAAATTCGATTACCAATATAATGATATCGGAAACGGTAAGAGATGCGAAGTCGGTTAAATTGGGGCAAAGTTGCGTAATCATCTGGGGAACAATATTCAATAAAGATAATTAGAAAAATGTCAATGATTGCTGAGACTTGAAAAAAATGAAATTTTGCAAACTCTTATTTATTTTTTCCTGTCGGTACTTGAAGAGATATTAAAAAACCAAAAATATAAACTATAAACTATAATCTTTTTTTTTCATTTTCACGATTTTTTTTGCAAATAACTGAACATTTTAACAACTTTTCAAGGGATATACTTTCTGAATAAATCCTCTACAATTTTCGGCAAAAATTTGGCGGGTTCCAATTATAATAGTATAACATATAATAATAATATTTATTTATTCACGTAGCTGCATTATACAGATGTGATTTGTCAAAGTACATAAAATAAAAAATACAAAACAAATGGAAAATACAGAACACGTACGACAATATTTCATGATAACATACAAGTACAGCTCAATCCAGTCGTGGATCAGTTGAAAATGAACTCACTGACAGAATAATAGGTCTTTTGCTGCAAATACGCCTTAATATTTGTTATAATGTTTTACTTAGCTTAATATATTTTTGGTACGCTGGCAGTTTATTGTAAAACTTATGACCTGCGTATAATGGCAATTTTTCTTAAAGATGAAAACTCCTTTCCCAAATATTAGTCAGTTATATTTCGCTTATTGCTAGACGCAGAACCATACTCGATGAATGATTATTTAAAACTGAGATATATTTCTTAACTTTTGTAGGGTTGTCTAAAATTGTTTATTTTTTGCGATTTTTTCTATAAGTTCCTTTTCCTTTGACACAATTTCATTTATGTTTGTAATAACACTGTTGTTTTTGTAAACATATCTTGAAATAATAAACTATTATTATTATTATTATTATTATTATTTTAAAATTTTGTTGATCTATGATTATTATTGGTTTATGGTTTATAATTGGTTATTATTCTTTGTAATTTATAATAATGAATATTATGGTATTATGTAATAGAAAATTCCAATGAAAATTGGAGGATTTACTTTGAAGATTTCGTAATTTACAACTAAATTTTGTAATTTATTACGATCGCTTTGTTATTTCCATTAAATTTTGGAAGTTTCGATTAAAAAAAAATGTAATCACCAATAAAAATCAACAATATTCATTGTAATTTTGCAATTTGTAAGAAAGCTGTCAAAAGATTCCTTTTAAATGTTATTGTTTTCAATGAAAATCTTGGCGTTTATTGAAAATATGAATATCGGAAAATATCCCATTATCAGTTATTCAACAATTTTCTTTGAAACTCATTAGAACACTATCTTAGTTACATTCAGCGAATTCGGCGAAAACATGTTTCCCTTTATATGAAAATGTGCGCTATAAAAATATGCAATATACTCCATATCTAGAATTTCCGGAAATTTTATCATGTCAGAGCTGTAGATACTAGGTAGGCAATTTGTAGATAATTGTTTTAATGTTTTTGGTATATGAAATTCAATTTTTCACAAAGTAATATAATATACTATTATTATTGATTAAACGAAAAGGTTACCGAATGATGCAATAAATGATCAACCATTATAGTGTTCCATTTATATACTGCACAGTCCATCCATGCTTTTATGCATCATCGTGTCCGCACTGTATGGCCGTAATTAAATTTGGTGGGTGATTTATGCGCTGAATCAAAAGTAGAAATTCCGAATTAATTGGACGGACAATTATAACTATACATCTCGTATCGGAGCGATCCGCATTGCAATGTCACCTATAATTGGATCGATCACATAAATATGTTCAGTTACACATGTATATTACTTGAATAACTAACGTGTGATATGGTGCAGTGCGCTTTTCCAATTTGCACAACTATCCGTGCATCTGTATATGCAGATATTTTGTCAATTGGAGGGGCGTTAAAAAAAGCGCCCGGAATGGAAGTGAATAATAATGCAAATGAATCCATTAAATTGAAAATATTCGCGTCGGACGAATCGCTGTTGTATATTTTATTATAATAACGTTTAGATAACACGCCATTCGACATCGGCTGCATTCAATTACGGAAAGGATCGGCTGGCTCCTAAGCTGCATAAAATTTTTGCCGTGCCAACGCGATATTTTATGCCGGGTTATTTACATAAAGTTCAGAATATTATTCCGATACTCAGAGTCAAACCTATAACACATATTTTACGGCTCCAATACTTTCTAATACTTTTTACCGGTGCGCTTATATACTATATTTCAGTGCTCAGCAGTAATCGGCATCAGTTACTTTTATTAGGATACTTACATATTTGCCTCAATATTTTGAATAATATTCCTAATTTTATGATCAAGGAAGACCCAAATTTAATTTTATAGTACCAGATGTTATCAGTAATAACATAGTTCTGAACCATATTTAATGAATTTAAAATTTAATTATAACAATATGAAGTAATATGGTGTCTCCATAGGACAGTAATAAATTTGGAAATATTTTAGTTATGTGGAATATGTAGTTTATAAATGAAAGGCATAACAGGCAAATTTGTAAATAAGAATTATTACAGTATTTTCATTATATTAAAATAAATTGCATAGAAAATGATTTAACGTTGGAAGAAAGAAAAGTGCAAAGAGAAATTAGAAACATAGCGAAGGAAGAAAAAGACAAAGGAAATGAAGTAAGAATGGGATACAGAAAAATAGTAATTAATAGAACAGAAAACAGATGGAACAAAGGGAGAAAAGGAATGGAAGTAGTAGAAGATGCAAAGAAGGGTCCAAAAAACTAAACCAAAAACCAAAACAGAAGATAACAGAAGCGGCAACACACAGGACATGGATATGGAAAACAACGATAGAATAGATAATATAGAAAAGAACACAGAACCAGAACAAAATAGCAATAACAAAATAAAAATAGAAAGAAAGGAAAAAAGACAAAAAACAGAAAAAAATAACAGAAAAAATAACAACAGGGACATGGAACGTTAGAGCTTACATGGGAAAAGAAGCAGAACTGGTGGAGGAGACGAGAAAACATTAAATAGAAATACTAGGAATTACCGAAACAAAAAAGAAAGGACACGGAATATAAAATATATATGGAGGATACTGGTTGATATGGACAGGAGTAGATGAGGAAAGAGCAAAAGGAGGAGTAGGAATTATAATAACACCGGAAACATATAAACGAAAGAATAACGACCATAGAAATCAAACTAGTCGAGGATGAAACATGGACACTGATAGTAGCATACGGACCAAACGAAGATGCAAAGAAAAACGAGAAAGACACATTATTTGAAAACATACATCTAATCAGAACAGTAGGGTGCCAAAATAGCAGAATAGAAGAGATGATGGGAAAAAAAGGAGAAGAAATTAAAAACAACAATGAGGAAAGAATAATACATTTATGCATTGAAAAGAACCTTGTAATAACAAATACAAAATTTAAACACAAAAACATACACAAGTACACGAGGGAACAGCCAAGCAGAAACGAAAGATCGATAATAGACTACCACCTTATCAATAGAAGCAGCTGGACACAAATAATGAATGTAAGAGTTACAAGGCAAGCTGAAATAGAAAGTGACCACCACCTACTAAAAATGGACATGAGTTGGAAGCAAATACAAAAAACAGACCTAAGAGGATAAAAGTTAAAGAAAAGATAAAAGCCTACAGATCAAGAGAAATACAAAGAGATACTACAAAATAAATTCAGCGAGAGCGAAATGAAGCTAAACATAGAAGGGAAATGGGAAACATTCAAAAGAAATATACTAGAAGAGGCAAGGGAGACCTGCGGAACAACAAACATTGGAAACAGAGAAATGAAAAAGACAAACTGGTGAACAGAGGAAGTCAAAAAGGAGATAAAAGACAAAAAAGAGAAATGGAAAAGATACCTACAAACAAAAAAATAGAAGTTTATGAAAAATACAAAGAAAAGCGAAACAAAATGAATTCAATAATAAAAATAAGCAAAACAAAAGTCATGGACGAAATTTAGTGAAAGAATGAATGAGAATTTTGGCAGAACCAAAAACTATTCTACGGAACACTAAAGCAACTAAAACAAAAAAAAAGAACACAACATCATGAACATAAAAGATAAAAGTGGAACAATTATCATGAATGAGGACAAGATTATGGAAAGATGGAGGCAATATTTCAAAGAATTAACCGAACAGGATGAAGAAGATAACATAATACACGAATGGGAGAAAAAGTCGCAAGAAAGGCAAGAGTAGCAAAAAGGCAAAAGCGCAAGAGTAAAAAATTGAACAAATTAAAAAAGTACAAGAAGCAATAAAAAAACTAAGAAAACAGGAAAGTACCAGGAACAGACGATATAACCCCGGAGATGATGAAACACATGGAAGAAGAGGGAATAACACAAATTACGAAACTAATAAATGACATTGTAAGCAGCGGCGAAACACCAAGAGAATGGAATAACGGAATAATTCTATCAATACATAAGAAAGGGGATAAAAAATTATGCGAAATTACAGAGGAATCACACTAACATGTATACCAAGTAACATAATGACCAGGATACTAGAAAAAAGGATGCGAGACCAACTAGAAACAACAATAGAGGACAACCAGTGCGGATTCAGAAGAAGGAGAAGTACGCAAGACTAAATCTTCATACACAGACAACTAACCGAGAAACTAATTAAGAAAAACAGAGAAATGCACATATGCTTTGTAGATCTTGAAAAGGCATTCGACAGGATAAGGAGACAGGACATATAGAACGAACTAGCAGAAAGAGGAATGGAAGAGGAAATAATAAATGTAATAAAATACATGTACAGAGAAAACAGAAATATTGTGAGAATAAACCATGAGGAATCAAAAGAATTCGAAACGAAGAAACAAGTAAAACGTGCTAAGGATGCGTGCTAAGCGCTTTGCTTTTCACAATTGTATTGAATAAGACGATGAAGAAAGCAAAACAAAAACTGAAAGTGCTAAAAATTGGAAACTAGAAAATGGAGATAATAAAAATAGCAGAACTACTATTCACGGATGACATGGTAAAAATTGCAGAAACATAGGAAGAACTGTAATACAACATGGAAATAATTGGCAAAGAGATTAAGAAAATAAACATACGAGAAAAAGGAACAGGAAACAAAAATGCAAGGAAAACAAATCTAACAAGTAGAACAGTATATATATATACTTAGGAACAAACAGAGCAATGGTAAATTAGATAATGAAATAGAAAATAAAATAGGAAAAACAGCAAAACTATATGACCCAGAATTGTCCTAGCCTATGTACTGCTTTAGATCGTAGCTTTAGTTAAAGTAATTTTTTTATTATAAAACAGAATGTGAACAAACATTGTTATTTAATATATTTTGAAAAGCATACTATACCTATAAACAAATTATCTATGACAATGCTAACAGTGCAATCTTGATACATAGTTTCAACAGTTATTATTAACTCTTGCTCAATTTTGATGACCATTTTAAGGATTGAATATCTTTATTATTCATAACATTAGTTATTTTTATTTCAAAAATTCTAGAGCCTACAGAGTTTGGATGAACAGGCAACTTTGCCTGACCGGGATAACTTTGGTATTGACGCATCATGACCGTGTGATCGTTAAATAATGATAACCACCTACCATTAATTCTTACTACAAATTTTCTTTTCTTTCGAATAAGCTTCAATTAATATTACAATCTTTACCATTTAAGCAATGTTGGAATTCGTTGGTGCTGGGCATGGTGGCATTGTAAAGATCAGAAGTTTACAAGCTGGTATGTTCCTTGCTATAGATTCTGGAGGTTCAATTTCTGCCGTCGTAAGTATATACTTAAACTCGAAATCTAAATATATAAATGATAAATTTGAATATTTCCAATTTAAAATATATACGTTTATTACCATTTATGTATCAAGATTTTGAATAATTCTAGGATTTCATGGTATCTTTTAGAAAACATGATACACCAAAAACTACCTAAGAGTAAAGTTTACGTACTTTTTGTTTAGAGAAAAACGTATCACAACGTATTATTAAGCAGTATTAGTGTTGTTATTATTATTACTGTTATTAGTAAATTTCATAATTTAGATGCGTTGGCCATTATAAACAAATGCTTCTTGTTATGTTTTATTTTCAAACAAATTATACGTATACTTTTCAATTAGCTGCTGTTCCTGTTCTCTAAGGCATAAGTTGTTGAAACATTAAACTTGAAAAACTTATATTTTATATTTATTTTGAAGTTTGATCAATTCAATAATCTTGTTTTTGTTTTATTTCTAAAATGAAAACTTTTATACAAACGTTACCTTGCTCAGTATTCTGTTCATTGAACTGAAAGATCTTTCTACTGAGGTTGCTGTTACAGGAATGACAAGAACGATTTCACAGAGCTTTTGTAAGTCACAATATCCCATGTCACTTCCAATATTTTTGAGTGCTTTCGTCTGCTGAATATGTTCTGCTTTCTTGCATACACTTGACAAAATAATTAAAACATTTCCGGTCTGCAAATACAACTTGTGGGTTGAGAATCGGAAAGTTGTCAGAAAACTTTCCGACTTCAATGTCTTTTCAATTATATAATGGCTAAAAGGTCTCTAATTGACATGCAAATACCAGAGTATCTATTGATTTGTCATTAAATCTGTCTTCAATTTCTTGAATCACATTTTCGCAGTATTCCTTCATACTTGCAAATGTTTTCCTTGGCCCTTCAGATCTGATGTCAATTATCTTGCAACTAACATTTTTTTGCAAATCACTATAATTGCATTCACACTGTTTTGCAATATATTTTAAATGCAAGTAATATATGTTAAATATACTATACAACTATATGTTAAAAACACATTTTTTAGCAAAAAGGAGATATCAAGAGACACAAATACAGAAATAGTCAAAAAAGTAATTAGACCAACGGTAACTTACAGCAGCGAACATGGACGATGACTGGGAAAAAAATAAAAATAATAAATGCCATGGAGATGAGATTCCTAAGAAAAATAGAAAACAAAACAAGTAGAGACAGGATAAGGAACGAGACGCACAGGAAAAACTTAAAAATAAAACCAATACAGGAAAAAATAACAGAAGGCCAAATGAGGTGGTATGGATACATGAGACAAATGAGAGAAGAAAGAAACATAAGAAAATGTACGAGACAAGAGCAACAGGAAAACAACAAAGAGGAAGACCGAGAAAAGAGTGGAACAGCGCAATACAAGAAGAGGCATCAAGAAAAGGGAACACATGAGAAGAAATAAAGGAATTAACAAAAGATAGGAGGAAGTGGAGAGAATATTATAAAAATTAATAATGTATGCCTTACACAAAAAGGTAGAAAGGCAAAGGAATAAATAAATAAATAAATAAATAAAATAAATGCAATCATTAAAGTAGTAAAACAAGGTACCTAATCATGAAAATTTTCGAAATCGAGATTTTTGTTGAAATATCCGATTACGGTTAAAAAAAATGTTTGTGCTGAATGTTGAATCTGTGTATATGTTGAAAGTTGAATTATTCTGCCTATATCATTTAAAATACATTAATCCATATCTATAATTTTGCTATAATAATGCTTTTTTTGCCGAATGTTTACCAAATTGTTCTAACGAAATTAATATAACTATGAACACTTAAAATTACTTACATTACCTCGTATAAAGCAGCCATTTCAATTTGATTTGAACCCTCAAAGTTTCAGATGTAAACAATAAAACTTTTATAATGCGCCAAGAAAACGAAACAGGGATTCAAGTTGAAAGCAATTTCACGCCTGGAGCGAGTCTCCGTTTGATAGGAAACTGATACGCCAAATTGAAATGGTCGTTACTGAAAGGTGGGTTACTTTTATTTTTCCAGTTACTATCTACATGAAAACCTATTTTCCGGCGCATCCTTCTAAGCAGACGTCCGCGGAGAGCAACAAAAACCGCCTGATGAAGCTGCATAACAAGGGCTAGTTTTATTTACCGCACCTAATTGACTGATGTAATATTTATACCGGCGAGCAGCGATTTATCCCGCCAGTTATAAATATTGGACCTGAGCACATAAAACCATGCGCTAAGTTATGATCCCGCTTTTCAAAATTATATTAATGTGCGCGCTCTGGGTGCAGTTCACACAAAAAAATGCGGTAATATAATGTATATAAAGCAGTTTCGAGTAGCCAGTACTCATTGTTTTCTCTGATTTATTCAGCATCTAAAATGCGGCGCTGATTCATAAATCTCGGGCTAGATGTGGTTAACCTTCCTCCAAAGACTGGCGACTATTGAATATCAATTGATGGATATTTTCAAAGGACGCCGATCACGCAGAACGTTTCTTGCTAAACACTTCTGTCGCTGAAATAAATGTTGTACATTTATCACGAGCGAAACAAACATCAGCAATGCTAAAAATCACGTGTACGCGATAGAACGCCGCATCATTTGAAAAAGTTTTATGAAAGTAACATAAACAATAGAGTATAAATATAAAAATATATACCTACATGTAACATAAATATAGCAAGAACAAATTGATTTTGTTGCACATTGTATAGATATAAATATAATTAAATAATATGTATAATTATAATATAAACAATTCATTTACGGTATTATAACTGTGTGGAAGTAGTATAAACATTTATTCCATATACATAATTTACAACATACTTAATACATACAGGGTGTCAATTTGAAGTTGTCATCGACGTTTTTCATAGAACACATGATTATTTTTAAAATTACTCAAAACCGTTTGGGTGGTTCGAAGGGGGAACCAAAATGAAGTAGGTAGTGTCGACTCCTTACCCACCCTTCAATCCACAGCCACTTCCATCTAAAAAAATTAAAAGGCACCCCCCTACTTGTGCTACATCGTTGGAAAGCTCTTGAAAAAATGTCTAGTAACTACAAAACTCAGGGAAAGGATAGAAGCAGCTGAATGTAATACAGCATTAACAAAAACAATAGAATTTGAACAAATTTAAGCCTACAGATTAGCAAACAAGGAAGTAGCCAAAAAGTACGAGGAAGAGTTAACAATGCAGCTCGAAAACAATACGATAAGGCAAGATAACACATATTATGGAAACACTTTAAAACAAAATTATTTAAAACCGCAAAAATGGTTTGTGGAAACAGTAGGACAAGTAATAAAAAGAAACAAACTAGCTGGTGGTCAGAAGAAATAAAAAATTAAATAAGAAAAAAAAAAGAAGAAATGGAAAATTTACATAGGAAATAAAACAACAGAAAATTACGAAAAATATCAAATAGAAAGAAAACTAGTCAAGGAATTGGTACTAGCCGCAAAAAGACAACAATGGAATGAGTTTGCCAATAAAATGGAAAGAGACGCAAAGAAAGCCAAAAACTATTTTATAGGGCACTAAAGACACTCAGTAGGGGAAGAACCCATCACACAAGAGGAATCAAAAATAAAGACGGGGAACTGCTAACGCAAGAGAAAGAAGTGATGGACACATGGAAAGAGCACTTTCAAAAACTTCTATGGGCGGAACAAAAAGAACAAACAGTAGACAGAAGTAAAAATTCGCAGGAAACAGAGGACAAAGAACCGGCAATTACCACAACAGAGATAAAGGAAGCTATAAGAAACCTGAAAAATGGGAAAAGTCCAGGATACGACAGAGTCACGACGGAAATGCTAAAATACATGGGACGAAAAGCTACTGAGAAATTACACCAGATAATAAGCAAAACATGGGAAGAGGAACAAATCCCTAAAGATTGGAGAACCACACTCATAGTACCAATACATAAAAAAGGAGACAAACATGAATGCGATAACTACCGAGGAATATCACTGACCAGTGTGGTTATGAAAGTATACGAACAAATAATAGACAAAAGGATCAGAGCAAAAGTAGAAAATACATTTTCAGAACCGCAAAGCGGATTCAGAAAAGGCAAAAGCATTCAAGACCACATATTTACAATAAAACAATTAATAGAAAAGAAATACCAACCAAAAGGGAAAACAAGTTTTGTAGGATTTATTGATATAGAAAAAGCTTTTGACAAAATTCTCAGAAGAAAACTATTAAAGGTAATAGAAGAGAAAGGCATCAACCAATAAATAATAAGAATAATTAAAAACATTTATGAAGTAAATAACAACCGTGTCATAAGCCAGGGCGGAATATCAGAACCATTCCAAACAAACGAAGGATTAAAACAGGGAGGTGGACTAAGCCCCCTACTATTCATAGTATACATTGATGAAGTCATCAAAAAGTGCACACAAAAAACTAAAAAGCTGCATGTAGGATATACATATACAACTTCAAAGAATATCAATCTCTGAAAGAGCTTTTGCGGATGACCAAATACTGATTGTAAAAAAGGAAGAAGAACTGAACACAAATCTCAAAACTTGGAATGAAGCACTAAAAGAATATGGAATGACAATAAATAAAAGCAAAACAAAAGTAACGATAATTGGAGATGAACAACACAAGATCGAAATAACATTGGAAAACGAAGAGATTGAACAAGTAAAAAACTACAAATACCTTGGAGGGGATATACATATTAATGGTAATCAAGAATTGGAAATAAACAATAGAATGGAAAAAGCAATGAAAACATATTACGCAATGGGATCATTCATAAACAAGAAAAAATATAAAAGAAAACAAAAATTAACGTATACAAAACCATATACAGACCAATATTGGCCTTTGAGTGCGAAACATGGGTGTTGAACCAAAGGCAAAAAAGTAAGACCCAAGCAGCGGAAATAAGATTCCCTGAAAGAGTCAAATGAGTGACAATAAAACACAAGATAAGAAGTTCGCAAATCAGAAAAGAACTAGGAACTAGACCAATACTAGAATTTATCGAGAGAAGATAACTTAGCTGGTAGGGCCATCTGCAACGGATGGAAAGTAAAAGGACGTTAAAACAAATATGGGAGGCAGAGACACAAAGTAAAAAGAAAAGGGAAGACCCAAAGAAACATGTCATAGTGAGATAGGAAAAATACTGAAAGCAATACATATAATATATATAACATATATATATATATATATATATATATATATATATATATATATATATATATGTGCTCTATGAAAAAAGTCGATGGCTATATGGTCACTTTTCAAATTAATACCCTGTATAGTATAATATACATAATATACATTGATATACGCTGAGTTATGATACATGATATATGGAATGGGCTGTAGACTTTATCTATGGCGGTAAATAATGAAATACATTTAAATTGAAACAAGTAAGTAAAAAACAACATTTGTAAACTGAAAGAGTCATGGAAAAGAATATCAATAGATTATGATCTAACAAAGAAATACATTAGTATATAAAAACAATCAAAGAAATTAATAAATATGAAAAGAAAGCAGTTGAACCAGGGTACAACAAAATAGCTATTAGCACGATACAATGAAAGTGGTATGAATACATGTACATGGAGATACTGACAGATTTGTAGTAAAAATAATGCAAAAATGGTATAATATCATGTATCATCATCATTAAACATGCATCATGTGTCCATATTATAGTTTCAAAAATTGTAGCAAATTAGTAAAGAATAAGAAAGTCACGATGATAGAAAACAATATGAGAAACAACAAGAAAGAAGTAATTGAGAAAACAGATGAACTGGCAGGTATTAAAGAAAATACATGTACAGATGGAGTATAAATGAGAAAACTTTGTTATCAATTTTCCAAATATTTATAAAAAATATTCTAAATTAAAAAATACCCAATTTAAAAAAAATGTAACTTCATTTTCACCAAAAAATGTAACTACATGTCCACAAAAATTGTTACTACATTTCCACAAAAAATGTAGTTTTTGATACCACTTTACCATGACAACATGTGAATTCAAACACGTGAACTCATAGTTTTTGTTAACACGTTACCGAGGCGACATGTGAACTTATAGTTATGGATGACACGTTACCACGACAACATGTAAACTCATAGTACTTGATGGTGCCTTTCTATGACAGCATGTGAACGCATAGTTTTTATTAACACATTTTCATGACAACAAGTCAACTCACAGTTTTTGTTGACACGTTATCATGACAATATGTGAACTCATAACTTTTGATGATACGTTACTATGATAATATGTGAACTCGCGGTTCTTGATGACAGTTAACTAGACAACATTTGAAGTCATCATTTTAAATGATACGTTAATATAACAGTAGATAAGCTAGGGGAGTTCTGCCGCATTTTCCCATAAGGATTTACACAGGGGTCTAAATTTACTTTTCAGCCATTTTGTTTTTCAGCTCATCGAGATGGGCGAGCCTTATTTGTACAACGGGTTGCCAAGTGTATGCTAGGGTGTTGATTTGACAGCACGCAAATTATGCTGAGTCGGTTGCCTACATACTTAATTTATTAATATTATATATGCGCGCGAGTTTATTTGAATATTTATTAACCATTAAACTTTATTAATTTGGATTACGCAACTTTTATATAATTTTTACCTGATAAAAATTACATGCTCCGGTGAGAATCGACCCGAAGGCGCTGGCATGACATACGGGAATACTAACACATGCGCCAAACTCCAGTTTTAAAAGGGGTACTGTCCATATCTGTCTTAATACAATATGGGCAGTATATTTTTAGCTAGCGAAATGCTGTGACGTGCCCACTTTTAAATTACAGGGAAGTTTTCGACATCGGATGGTGACATCCGCGCCGACGCAATATTTTTATGCGGAGCTAATTGTCTTAACTGGTACAGACAGCTTGGAGATATAGCGGGTGCGGTGGCAGGACTCTTAAATTATGCGGAGATACGGAGCGCCGCCGCTGGTATACCAACCCTTTTGCACCGCTGGTGATCATTGCAGATATGTTCAACACCCGCCTGTTACAGATACTGTGGAGGAGCTGTCTAACGCAAATTTTATGATAAATTTATGGCATCCTTATACACTATTTTTTTTATTCTAGGGCAATAAGATTAATGGTATACAAACATTTTTTATAGCAGAGTTCTTTCAACCGGATAAATAGATTTAGGTATTTTTACTAGGCAATAAAACATGTTAAAGGTGTAAAATATTTATTTATAATATATCAATAATATAAAACATATATATTTTACAGGCGCAAGATATAATGCAATCGGTATAGATGGCGACAATTATTTAATATAATACGTTTAGCACATTAAACGATATTCACAATTATTATTACATCTATTATACATAAGCAAAAATAATGGCTATTTTAGGATATCTATTAATTAAACTTGTTATGTGTTTATGTACATTCAATCGAATGTTTGTTGGATACGTTGGATCATCACGGAAGTATTTCCGGGGTGAATTGGGTGACTTAAACTCTTCATAGTATGACATCATTTTTCATGTATCCGCTCCGAGTGTAAATGTAACCAAAGGATTGTATATCCATTTGCAGATGCCGGCCTTGAGTTTCCTTTGGGCAATCAGAACGGAGACGCCGTATCTACCCGCCGACCCAATCGGTGCACCAAAAATATACCGGTATGGATAATGTCGGACGAGAGATCAAATTACATGTTATATGATAATAAAATTGTGAATTTACGACGCGGTTTTAAGAACGGGAACACCGCCGGTCTAGTGTAAGAATCACCCCAAAGTCCCGCCCAATTGTTGCGATGTTTTTTGAATAGCGACGGGGACACTGGATGAACAATAACTCCTCTCCACTCTATTATCAACTTTTTCATATAGCGGCGTGGGATCCCGAGGGGGCCAATAATATTGTGAATTTACGGCGCAGTTTTAAGAATGGCGTACCCCACGCAATTGCTGGGGCGTTATTTGAATAACGACGGCGGCACGGGATGATTAATAAATCGAGAATTTACGACGCGGTTTTAAGAACGGGAACACCACCGGTCTAGTGTAAGAATCACCCCAAAGTCCAGCCCAATTGTTGCGATGTTCTTTGAATAGCGACGGGGACACTGGCTGAACAATAACTCCTCTCCACTCTATTATCAACTTTTTCATATAGCGGCGCGGGATCCTGAGGGACCAATAAAATTGTGAATTTACGGCGCAGTTTTAAGAATGGCATACCACTGCAATACCCCCCACGCAATTGTTGGGGTGTTTTTTGAATAACGACGGCGGCACGGGATGATTAATAAATCGAGAATTTACGACGCGGTTTTAAGAACGGGAACACCGCCGGTCTAGTGTAAGAATCACCCCAAAGTCCAGCCCAATTGTTGCGATGTTTTTTGAATAGCGACGGGGACACTGGATGAACAATAACTCCTCTCCACTCTATTATCAACTTTTTCATATAGCGGCGTGGGATCCCGAGGGGGCCAATAATATTGTGAATTTACGGCGCAGTTTTAAGAATGGCATACCCCACGCAATTGTTGGGGTGTTTTTTGAATATCAACGGCGGCACAGGATGGATAATAAATCGAGAATTTACGACGCGGTTTTAAGAACAGAGCACCGTCAGCCTAGGATAAGAATCATTTCAAAGCCAGTCATATTGATAAGGCGTTTTTGTGCACCTTCGGGGCGAGGATAATTTACAAAATAATAGAACCGACGCGCGGACACAATGTTAATTTACGATCGTGCACACACCAATTTTAGCTCAGACATGCTTCCAGAAAATATTTAGGGGTGGTTTGTGCAAAACATAATACAGGGGGCTTAGAATGAAAATTCTCGACCAATCAAACAACGCCAATATATGACGGAGGCATGAGCTTAGTAATATTGATAGGGTTTAAAATCTATAGCACCAATACGGATTGCGTATTAGGGCTCACACCCCCACCTCGATACTCAACAGAAGATTTTTTAAACTGCAGCTGAGCCACTGCGAAAATGCAATATAAAAGTGCGTGTATTAAGATTCTCATCAGTTTCACTTATATTATTACAACAATGTCTGACAATATAGTGTATGTGGTCGACAGCGACGATGAGGAAGTGAGTTCCCAAAGCTACACACAATCATCCTCATATCCCCCAAGAAGCTCATACATGCCGTGGAGTCCGTACGCGTCCAGATCGACGCAGGGATATATACCAGCCGCGCCATCACCCTACAACAACCCCCAGCCGGCATCGCCATGCAGCAACCCCCAGCCGGATGCAAGGGCATATCCGGTGGGCAGGGTCCCCCGAGCAAGAACAACGAATCGGCCACCTACCCACCTAGGGCAGCAGCAGCAACCGTGTGCCCCGGGTATAACATACTCGGCCACACCATCACCAGATGGCAGATATGCAAATCGCTTGCAGACCGGGTGCTCGCTCCGCAATTATTTATATGCGGCGGTGGAGCAAATCCATAAGGATATGTGCAGACAATGCACATGCATGTGTCCATTTTGCCGTATATAACCACCCGGGGACAAAATGTTTTTAAATTAAAAAAAAAAATAAAAAAATTATAAATATTACTGTATATTTATTTATATTACCCATAAAATCGTTTTCAGATGCTGTGTGTGTGTGTGTGTGTGTGTGTGTTACAGGCTACTGATCAATTATCGCTATGCTGTAAAATGCCACGGTCTGTAACCTTATGAATTCCGTTACATACACGTCATAATAAAAAAAAAATTAAAAAAATAAAAAAATAATTAGCTTCAAGCATAGGCTCGTTTTCATACTATGTGGTTAATCACCTCGCATGCTGGAATTATTCTGAATATTAAGTTAGTTTTCAATGTACACAGAAAATTATGTAAATATTAAAATTTTATAATTATCCAACAATAATTACAAACTCCTCGAGAATATATCCAACAAAATAGTTTTAGTACACCAGCGAATACAGATATCCAAACTAATGCTGCTATACAAACTTCGAAAAAGCATTATACCGGTATATGTAATAAAAAAAAATTCAGATGTATAATATTAATTTATTATGCAAAATAAAAAAAAGTTGGGTATTACCTATATACAGCGTTGGAGGGCATAGATGATGAATTGCGCCGATGATGCACGTACATGCGTCCATTTTATGTCAAGTCGACAAAAAAGCGTTATAAAATTATGTTTTAACAGAAAAAAAAAATACGGCATATTTATTTATATTACCCATAAAATCGTTTTCAGATGCTGTGTGTGTGTGTGTGTGTGTTACAGGCTACTGATCAATTATTGATATGTGATAAAATGCTATGGTCATAACCTTAGGAATTCCGTTACATTACGCGTCGTAATAAAAAAAAATTTCAAAAATCAAAAAAAAAAAAAATAATTAGCTTCAAGCATAGGCTCGTTTTCATACTATGCGGGTAATCACCTCACATGCTGGAATTATTCTGAATATTAAGTTAGTTTTCAATGTACACAGAAAATTAAGTAAATATTAAAATTTTATAATTATCCAACAATAATTACAAACTCCTCGAGAATATATCCAACAAAATAGTTTTAGTACACCAGCGAATACAGATATCCAAACTAATGCTGCTATACAAACTTCGAAAAAGTATTATACCGGCATATGTAATAAAAAAAAAATTCATATGTATAATAATATTCTATTAAGCAGAAAGAAAAGTTGGATTTGCGGGAACGCGCTTATGCAACTGTAAATCAATGCGGACAAGGGTTTATAATGTATAAAAACATGGTATTTGCATACAATTGCTCTAATTACGCCAGCTATCCCGCGGTATTTACACATAATTGCACTAATTACGCCAGCTTATCCGCGGTATTTGCATACAATTGCTCTAATTACACGATTATCCGTGGTATTTGCATACAATCGCTCTAATTACGCGATTATCCGCGGTATTTGCATACAATTGCTCTAATTTACATTACATTATGGAATCTCCCGCGCACCGGGGGAGGTGGAGCGCATCTGAGCCGCATATGTTTGGCGGTAAATTACAAAGCACGGTCACGGAAATCGCCCATCACCTCACACAATAAAAACCGCACCCTCCGCCGTATTAAAAATCCGACAGATTATTAAATCATTCTTAGGTTCGTGAGACCGCGCTTATCTAACCGTAAATCATTGAAGACAAGGGTTTATCAGGTATAAAAAAACACGGGATATTTTTTTTTTAGACCCCATGTTAATAAGATCAGAAGATATATTACCCATTAAATCTTCGAGGAGGGTGACACTAATACAGGATGTATAAAAAACATAGGCTGACTATTAAATCATTCTATTTTTTTATTTTTTTGGGTTCGTGGGAACATGATTATGCCGCTAGAAATCATTGCGACGATAGAATTAAGGGTATAAAAGCGTAGATTTTTATAAGTTTTAAACCATTCACTTTTAAACCTTCGCGCTGTCTGCTGTACCCAGTTTATATCTCCGCGTGTTTTGTGTTCTTCGTCAAGCTTCAAGTTTCAAGTTCAAGTTTTGCTTCTTTATTTTTGGTAAGTACACTATCATCTATTACTTGTTGCCAAAAATTTGATAGCATGACGATGTTTCGATTACCTTCCTCGAAACAACTCATCGACATCTTTTGGGGGATTTTCACTATAATTTTACAGTACGCATGGGGGCCGCCGCTACACAAAACGATCTGTACTTTGAGCTTAAATTAGTTTTTATTAAAATTTAATGAACCCCTCAAGTATTAAATTGTAGACAGCTGATTGAAACCGAGACATTTATTTTATTAGAGGGGTATCTCAAAGATTACATATGTATTATTTCAAGATAAAATTGCTTAATATTTACACAATCGGGGCTAGTAACTCCCTGCGGAATATTTTAAATGTAGCAGTCGAATAGATGTTTTATTATATTATAAACTACATGAATTTATTATGGGGTGAAAATTATTATAGAAAGTACACGCGGTAATATCGAGAGGTTTTAAGCTGTCTATTAATTAACCTAAAATAACGTGGAACTTTATTGGAGAGATTTCATACTCGCCATAATACTTATATTATGACCTCCTATTGATATTCAAACCTCTCTTTACATACGGTTCTTAACAACTTAATGTATGACGGTACTAATTTGTATACATATTTACTGAACAGGTTTTCAAACAGCTCATACAGGTTATCAAACAGGTCAAACACAGCTTTTTCAAACAGCTAAACAGCTTTTGGAACAGTCAAACAGCTTTTCAAACAGCTAAGCAGCTTTTGAAACATGGCAAACAGCTTTTTAAACGGTTTAAACATCTATACAGTCGCCACCACAGCCAACACCACCAAATTATTTTAAATTGATGCTGAGTCTCCGCCCCCGCCGGACCTGTTTTTGAGTTGCTTTAACCTGTTTTTGAGCTGCTCTGACCTGCTTTACAAACAACTACCTGAGACAGGTTATACACCAAACTCACGCATGCTAAGTATAACCATAACTAAGGAAACAATGATGAATTTATTTACATCTTGTACCTAATTAGATTACAAACTGTTGATCAACTTAAAGTTTAGTAAAACTACTTTAAGCATAAAGAACATATCGTTTTGTAAAACAGTAAACTCTGATGCAGCATTTTGATTGGGGTAATAAATATCCATCCTATTCATCTGGAATCTAGACTTCAACTGAAGTTGATAAGAAGTGGCGGAGGTGTTCATATACACCTGTGCGACGTGTGGGACGGGTATGAGACACTGTGGTACAGGTGTGAGACAGCTGTGGGACAGCTGTGGTACACGTGTAGCATAGATGTGGTGCAGGCGTGAGACTCCTTCTAAATAGAAATTATGGCCGGTTTTACAATGGGTTTAACAATGGGTTTAACTATAATTAAATCGTGACGCGAATTGATTAAATCAAGCTAAACACCGAGTGCATGAAGCTAAAATACGCAACTAATTCAGATGAGCCTGTTTATAATTAAATGGATGGGAGATGTAAATAAATTGCAGGTTTCATACAATATAAATATTTTTATTAGCATATAGAAACACTTTACAATAGCAATTATAATCACATTACAGGGCAATACTTAATAATAATAATTGTAGACATTATATATTGCTATCAAGGGATAGTTTTATATAGAAAACATACGCATGTGTAATTATAGATGCAGCACATCCTCAAAACTGAGACCTCGAGAAATGGGTTTTGTTGAAACACGCCAAGCAAAATGCCATTTTACACTGCACACATTTCCACTTAATATTCCTAGCTCGCCTTTGTGCAGTCAGTCGACCGTGTTGCTGGGCTATTGATCGGTAGCATTCAATACATCGACTACGGGATGTACCTTTCTTTAGCAAGTGATTAGATTTTTCAACTTTACTCTTGCCAGTATTTTCATGCTGCGGATACTCATTAGAGGGGTGATGAGAGCCCTGCATCTGATGAATGTTATATTTGCCATCGAAATATTGTTGTGGTGTGGCAACTTGTACTCGGCTGTCAATCAGTTTTTTCTGCCATGTTTGACAACCTGCTGCTGATGCGCCATTTTGACTACGGAAATCAATACCCATCCTATCCATCTGAGATCTAGACTTTAACTGAAGTCTATACGATGGGGTGCTCTTTATATACTCCAGCGAGACGTGTGAGACGCTGAGAAACACTATGATACATGCATGAGGCTGGGGTGAGACATGTGTGAGGCTGGGGTGAGACATGTGTGAGACAGCTGTGGGATAGGTGTGGGATAGGTATGAGACATGTGTGGGGCATGCGTGAGGCAGGTGGGTGTGAGGCACCTCACATGTATTATAAAGATTTATATTATATTCTAGACGTATCACCGCGCTGCTAATATTGTGCCATGATAATGGATTTGGGGTATCAAGACATGACTGCTGATGAAGGCACGTAATTAATCAATTAAATTTTATATAACTCTAATAATATTTAAATAGAATTTGTAGATGGGAGCGATGTGGGGAGATGCCCCATATGTCTGACGAATGTGGTGCACTACCTCGTCAACTGCGGTCACGCGTTTTGTGGGGCGTGTGTTTCCCGGCTGGCGAGATGTGGAGTTTGCAGAAGCCTCATAACCATACGGTTTAGGATTTACTTGGGGGGCACTACAAACTCCGCATCAACCCCACAACCCGAGACGCAGGCAGCCCCACAACCTGTACCGGTAGTCAGCACAGAGGGGGGCATCTCCGATGAGACCACCTCAGGTGAGAGCATCTCCGGTGGAGACACCTCTCACGAAGATATCGACGATGCGTACGGCTCAGACGAGGATGATTGGCATGATCACCAGTTGGTGGACCTCGCGCCCATACGGATAGATCCTTTCAATTTATGGGCTGTGGACCCTGATAATGACAGCTGGTGAAGGTAACTACAGCGTCGAGAGGCATCATGCTAATAAAGATTGACCGTGATAATTTTATAATAAATATGTGTGTGTGTGTGTGTGTGTGTGTGTGTGTGTGTGTGTGTGTGTGTGTGTGTGTGTGTGTGTGTGTGTGTGTGTGTGTGTGTGTGTGTGTGTGTGTGTGTGTGTGTGTGTGTGTGTGTGTGTGTGTGTGTGTGTGTGTGTGTGTGTGTGTGTGTGTGTGTGTGTGTGTGTGTGTGTGTGTGTGTGTGTGTGTGTGTGTGTGTGTGTGTGTGTGTGTGTGTGTGTGTGTGTGTGTGTGTGTGTGTGTGTGTGTGTGTGTGTGTGTGTGTGTGTGTGTGTGTGTGTGTGTGTGTGTGTGTGTGTGTGTGTGTGTGTGTGTGTGTGTGTGTGTGTGTGTGTGTGTGTGTGTGTGTGTGTGTGTGTGTGTGTGTGTGTGTGTGTGTGTGTGTGTGTGTGTGTGTGTGTGTGTGTGTGTGTGTGTGTGTGTGTGTGTGTGTGTGTGTGTGTGTGTGTGTGTGTGTGTGTGTGTGTGTGTGTGTGTGTGTGTGTGTGTGTGTGTGTGTGTGTGTGTGTGTGTGTGTGTGTGTGTGTGTGTGTGTGTGTGTGTGTGTGTGTGTGTGTGTGTGTGTGTGTGTGTGTGTGTGTGTGTGTGTGTGTGTGTGTGTGTGTGTGTGTGTGTGTGTGTGTGTGTGTGTGTGTGTGTGTGTGTGTGTGTGTGTGTGTGTGTGTGTGTGTGTGTGTGTGTGTGTGTGTGTGTGTGTGTGTGTGTGTGTGTGTGTGTGTGTGTGTGTGTGTGTGTGTGTGTGTGTGTGTGTGTGTGTGTGTGTGTGTGTGTGTGTGTGTGTGTGTGTGTGTGTGTGTGTGTGTGTGTGTGTGTGTGTGTGTGTGTGTGTGTGTGTGTGTGTGTGTGTGTGTGTGTGTGTGTGTGTGTGTGTGTGTGTGTGTGTGTGTGTGTGTGTGTGTGTGTGTGTGTGTGTGTGTGTGTGTGTGTGTGTGTGTGTGTGTGTGTGTGTGTGTGTGTGTGTGTGTGTGTGTGTGTGTGTGTGTGTGTGTGTGTGTGTGTGTGTGTGTGTGTGTGTGTGTGTGTGTGTGTGTGTGTGTGTGTGTGTGTGTGTGTGTGTGTGTGTGTGATATGTCCAGCTAATTTTCTTAAGAAGTATTAGTTGTGCTTCATTTTACATGTAAACATATGGAAAAAGTGTGCAGATTACCTGATTTCATATGAAATTGCATTGTTTCTTATGCAAAACTAGCACAAATGTTGCTCTCAAGGGGGTGTTTTTAACACAATTGCTACATCTGATCGCTGATTGACTGAAATATTGAGCTCTGTGATTGGTCTAAATTTAAATGTTTGGCGGGCTAGAGGGCATATAAGCGTAGGTTTCCATCGATTTACTCATTCGCAAAAAGTTGTATGTCGTAACGTTCTGTTCAGCCAGTTGAAACTTCGCGATACATTAATTTGCTATTTCTACACATTATAATAGATCTGCAATTAGTATGTTTTATTATGTAAATTACTTGCATGCAATTTTGTAAACTATATTTCACGCAGTAATATTAACGGTCCATTATGATAAGCGTCAATTTGATGGTGAAATAATATTTTCATGGTTAATTTGAGTATACATTCCAATTACATAATTATTAAAATTTAAATAGTTGTACACATTTGAACATCAACTCTGTGGAGATGATATTCCCATGGTAGTTTAATTTTCAAACACGAGATGGCGTTCTACGCTTCCCCCATGCATTATCGCACTATACTCTTGTTATTATACACACATATCTCCCAAATTTATTTTCAACTGAACGATAAACCTTATAAAATATTGTTTAGATAATATATCTATAACATTTTATAGAAAATGGCTTCAACTTCAATAAACAAAAATCAGTCTTTTTCAAGACTTGTGGAGGAGACGCGTGCCCACGTGATCGCCGTCAGAGATGATCCTCCTGCCATCGAGCCGGCGATCAAGAAGTGCAGCAAAGATCTGCGGATGATGGATGCTGCCCTCAAGGCTGCAAAATCCGTTGGGGAGAAGCAGCATGTTCTGGGCTGCATATCCCTCATGCAGGGCTTTCGATGCATGCTGAAGGCGTTGCGCGGCATATCCGGCGCAGGGTACAAACCCTCACATCCAAACCGTGCAAATTACGCATCTATGCGTGTTAAATGGATTGACCAGCAATCAGCTTTCAATAGCCGTTTGAGGACAGGAGCAGTAATCAATCTCCAACACAAAGACCCCACTGAATTCATCCAGGATGCCCAGCAGTTGTTCACCAGGCGTATCAAGAACACCCTCAAGAAGGAGGCGTCGGTAAAAATGAATGCTGTCTTTTGTGGGGAATTTGTGGCTATGAAAGCTGACGTGGAGATGTTTGAGTTCAAACATCTCAAAACCAAAAATTCCCCCATCTACCGCGACACCGATTTGGCGGAATGGTTTGCAGTCAACGTTGGGGGACCCATTTTAATGCAGTTGGAGGAATTTCAAGTACGTTTAAAAAGATCTACAATAATAACGGTAAATTAAATCTATTTTTATGTTTTACAGGAAAAGGACAGCGGTTGGAGTTTGGCGACAATTATCAACATCGTCTTCAACATCAATAAGTTCACGCCTCAGCTGGGTTCCTCCTACATCGAGTTACCCCGCCCCATCAAATTGAAAAAAGCCTGCATCAACGTTCAAAATGCTGATGATGCATGTTTTGCATGGGCGGTGACATCGGCCCTCCATCCAGCAGCATCAAAAGTGGCGGATAGATGTTCCGCATATCCCCACTATTCCGAGGTGCTGAAGTTGAAGAATATCACCATGCCGATGACGGTCAAGCAGATCCCGCGGTTCGAGGCCCAGAACAACATATCCATCAACGTGTACATCCTGGAGAAGGCTGGGAAGAAATTCAACGTGGTACCCACATACCTAACGAAAGCGAAACAGACGAAGCACGTCAACCTGCTACTTCTCCAGGATGTATATGATGGCGATGATGGCTGCACTCCCCGCTTCCACTACGTGTGGATCAAGAACTTGAGCCGGCTGGTATCCACACAGCTCAGTAAACATCATGGCGAGAAATTATTTTGTGACCGCTGCTTGCACTACTTTCGTTCCTCGACGAAGTTGAAAGCGCACATGGAGGACTGCGAGACGATGAACGAGTGTAAGGTTCGGCTACCAACACCCGAAAATGCCCGCGTTCAATTCAAGAACCATTTGAACGGGGAGGCTACGCCGTTCATCGTTTATGGCGACCTGGAATGTTTGCTTACACCGCCACCAGCCGGCAAAACTACTCCAACAACTACAACTCTCCAAGACCACACACCCCATAGTGCAGCATATTTTGTCAAATGTTCGTACGATGACTCATTGAGTTTCTACCGGAGTTACCGTGGTGAGGACTGCAGGCAATGGTTTGCAGCCGAAATGAAGCAGCTAGCAGAAGATGTTGAGACTGTGTTTTTGTGTCCCCTTCCGATGGAGCCTCTTACACCTGCACAACAGCTTGAATTTCACTCAATTGCACACTGCCACATCTGCGGGCAAGACTTTGACATCCGCGACGTCAGAGTCCGGGACCATTGTCACCTTACCGGTAAGTATCGTGGGGCTGCACATGATAAATGTAACATCAGCTACCAGGATAGTCACATAATTCCGGTTGTTTTCCATAATTTAAGCGGCTATGATGCGCATTTCATCATTAAAAATCTAGCTAAAGATTTTGAGGGTCGTGTTGATTTGCTTCCTATAAACAAAGAGAGATATATTTCGTTCACAAAAAATGTGACGGATAATCTCATCAAATTTAGATTTATAGATTCATGTAGATTTTTGGCAAGCGGTTTAGAAACATTAGCATCTTATTTAAACACTTTTCCAAATTTAAAGTCACAGTTTCCCGGTTTAGACGAGTCGAAATTTAATTTGCTTACACGTAAAGGTGTGTTTCCATACGATTTTGTGGATTCATGGTCGAAATTAGACGAGACGCAGATTCCCGAAAAAGCAAAATTCTATAGCACATTAACCGACACAGAAATTAGCGACGGCGAATATGCACATGCTTGCAATGTATGGGCGAGTTTCGCGTGTAGAAATTTAGGAGAATATTCTGATTTATATTTAAAGACGGATGTTTTGTTGTTGGCTGATGTGTTTGAGCAGTTCCGCACGAGCTGTTTGAAAACCTATGGCCTAGACCCGGCCCATTATTATACCTTGCCCGGATACACGTGGGACTGTATGTTAAAACATACAGAGATTAATCTTGAACTACTAACAGATATCGACATGGTTTTGTTTGTCGAGCGTGGTATCCGGGGTGGGTTGAGTCAGTGCTCTAAAAGGTATGCAGCAGCCAACAACAAATACATGCCTGGCTATGATTCAGGGAAGCCATCGAAATTTTTAATTTACAACGACATCAACAACCAGTACGGATGGGCAATGTCACAGTGCCTACCTTATGGCGGATTTGAATGGGTTGAGGATAATTTAAATGATTTCAATTTCAATGTGCCTGCAGATCACCCTGAAGGTTACATTCTTGAGGTTGATTTAGAGTATCCGCATACCGCTCACAATTCACATAGCGACCTCCCATTTTGTCCTGAACACCGCGCGCCACCAAAATCACGCGAAACAAAATTATTGGGCACTTTATTTAACAAAGAACGCTACATCATACACTACCGTAATCTACAACAGGCATTAGAGAACGGGTTAAAATTAACAAAAATTCATCGTGTGTTGAAATTTAAGCAGTCTGCCTGGCTGAAATCGTACATTGATTTAAATACGCGTCTGAGGACAGCTGCCACTAACGACTTTGAGAAGAATTTGTTCAAACTGATGAACAACGCTGTATTTGGCAAGACAATGGAGAATATCCGCAAGCACTCCATTGTGAAATTATTGACTAAATGGGAGGGTCGATACGGTGCTGAGGCGTTGATCGCGAAACCTAATTTCAAATCGAGCACCATTTTTGATGAAAATTTAGTAGCCATTGAGCTCAATAAAACCGAGGTTTACTTTAACAAACCCATATATGTAGGTATGTGCATCTTAGACATTTCAAAATTAAAAATATATGACTTCCACTACTCGTATATGAGGAGTCGATTCGGTGATAAGGCCCGCATCTGTTACACAGACACCGATTCCCTCATATACGAGGTGGAATGTCCTGATTTATATGACGTAATTCGACACGACGCTCAAAATTATTTCGACACCTCAGACTATCTGGTAGATAATGTGTACAATATCCCCCGCATAAATAAGAAGGTCATTGGGCTGATGAAAGACGAGAACGCCGGTAAGGTGATGACCGAGTTTGTGGGTCTTCGCTCAAAGATGTATGCCCTGCGGGTTGAGGGGCATGACAAGGACAAGAAAGCTAAGGGTGTCAAGAGGCACATTGTGAAGAACCGCATCACCTTTGATGATTACATCAAGTGTTTGCGGGAGAACACAGAAACAGCAGTACAGCAAAAACTGTTTAGATCTGTTAATCATGAGGTTGCGACCATCGAGCAGACAAAAATTGCCCTCAGTCCTCATGACAACAAGCGGTTTCTAATACCCAACTCGGTAGAAACTCTGCCTTGGGGGCATTGTGATATAATGGAGTAGCTTTAATATGTTAGCATCATTCCTGTATATTTATTTATTTATTTTATTGTATATATTTTTATTGTATAGTTTTGATTGTATATATATTATTCTCTTGTACATATTTTCCATTATTTTTGCTTATGTATAATAGATGTAATAATGATTGTGAATATCGTTTAATGTGATAAACGTATTATATTAAATAATTGCCGCCATCTATATCAATAGCATTATATCCTATATGCGTAACAAAAAAAAAATATCTTATATGCCTTGGAGACATTGTAATGTACTTGAGTAGTTTTATTATTTTTGTGTTGATCTTCTATATTTATTTATTTATGTTATTGTACATATTTTTATTGTATAGTTTTTATTGTATATATATTGTCCTCTTGTACATATTTTCTATTATTTTGCTTATGTATATTCGTTTGTAATGATAATAATTGTAGATATCGTTTAATGTGATAAACGTATTATATTAAATAATTGTCGCCATCTATACCGATTGCATTATATCTTGCGCCTGTAAAATATATATGTTTTATATTATTGATATATTATAAATAAATATTTTACACCTTTAACATGTTTTATTGCCTAGTAAAAATACCTAAATCTATTTATCCGGTTGAAAGAACTCTGCTATAAAAAATGTTTGTATACCATTAATCTTATTGCCCTAGAATAAAAAATAGTGTATAAGGATGCCATAAATTTATCATAAAATTTGCGTTAGACAGCTCCTCCACAGTATCTGTAACAGGCGGGTGTTGAACATATCTGCAATGATCACCAGCGGTGCAAAAGGGTTGGTATACCAGCGGCGGCGCTCCGTATCTCCGCATAATTTAAGAGTCCTGCCACCGCACCCGCTATATCTCCAAGCTGTCTGTACCAGTTAAGGCAATTAGCTCCGCATAAAAATATTGCGTCGGCGCGGACGTCACCATCCGATGTCGAAAACTTCCCTGTAATTTAAAAGTGGGCACGTCACAGCATTTCGCTAGCTAAAAATATACTGCCCATATTGTATTAAGACAGATATGGACAGTACCCCTTTTAAAACTGGAGTTTGGCGCATGTGTTAGTATTCCCGTCTGTCATGCCAGCGCCTTCGGGTCGATTCTCACCGGAGCATGTAATTTTTATCAGGTGAAAATTATATAAAAGTTGCGTAATCCAAATTAATAAAGTTTAATGGTTAATAAATATTCAAATAAACTCGCGCGCATATATAATATTAATAAATTAAGTATGTAGGCAACCGACTCAGCATAATTTGCGTGCTGTCAAATCAACACCCTAGCATACACTTGGCAACCCGTTGTACAAATAAGGCTCGCCCATCTCGATGAGCTGAAAAACAAAATGGCTGAAAAGTAAATTTAGACCCCTGTGTAAATCCTTATGGGAAAATGCGGCAGAACTCCCCTAGCTTATCTACTTATAACTACATGTGAGCCAGCAGTTTTTGTTGACACGTTGATATAGTAATCTGTAAACTTGTCTTGAAATTAAATTATACGAAACAGTTTTTCATTGAAATAATAACAAAAAATGCTATCGAATTCTATTTTAAAAAGGTGCGTAGTAGAAAAAGGATTTTTTTATAAAAGTATGGAAATTTAATCATAAAAATAATAAGAAATGAAATTACACTTAAAATGGAGTATAGGGGTATATATATATTCAATCAATTTTATTGCAGCTATGAAAATTGATAAGTGACGAGTTGTGCATGTATTCACAAATTTCAATCATTTTTTTAATCAATTAATAGTCAATAATTAATAAAATAACACATGTTAGCAAATTACGTTCTCTGGGAATTCTTTTACATGAAAAATTATCATTGAAAATAATTTTGATACCATTTTTTACATAATCCTTAGCTCTATCGTTGGTTAAAAATGTATTTAATAATTATATATGCAACGATTGGTATTTATTCGGTCAGTATTTTCAAAAAAAAATCAATAAGTTTTAAAAAATACGATCTGTACGATATTTATATTAAAATATCCTTACGCAGTTTAAATTGTCCAGTATTACACTCACTACTACAGAAACTTGTATATAAAACAATTGATCAGTATTCAGTATATACATGTTAGCAATTGACGTTCTCTGTGTATTGTTTTATATGAAAAATTATCATTAAAAATAATTTTAATACCATGTTTTATACAATCCTTAGCTCTATTGTTGGTTTAAAATGTATTTAATATATGCAACGATTGGTATTTATTCGCTCAGTATTTAAAAAAAAAATCAATTAGTTTTAAAAAATATGGTCTGTACGATATTTATATTAAAATATCCGTACGCAGTTTAAATAGTCTAGTATTACACTCACTATTACAGAAACTTGTACATAAAACAATTGATCAGTACAAACTAATCTAATGTAACCTTACCTGACGTAATCTAACCACTATTCTAAAATGATAGTGACAATATTCGATTTGGTACTGGATAATAAATAAACTTCGACGAACATTTTATTGCACATTGACCATATACTATTTCTGAAAATAATTCTGGAACAATTTTGTACTTAATACAGTATAATCAGTATTTTCAATAGTCAGTATTTATATTAGAATGTCAGTACATAGTATAAATGGTTTAGCATTGCAGTAACCACTACAAAAATTGTTAGTATTTTCATAAGAGTGTTTACAAATGCAATAATTTATGAGAATATACCATAACCTAGCCTAACCTAACATATTTTAACTTAATATAACCCAATTTAAACCTAACCAATATACCATAACCTAGTCTAACCTAACATAACTTAACTTAATATAACCCAATTTAAACCTAACTTAATGGTAACGTACCTGACGCAATCTAATCTAACTAAAATTTCAAAATTATTCAAAAAAAAATGCATTTGGTATTAATACTAACGAACATTTGATATACAGGGTGTCGTAAATAGGGTAGGATTGCAGGGGTATCTTTTTTATTCTTAAAGCTAGAGATGTGGTTTAATGGGCAATATTGTGCAGTTACATTTGGTTGATATATGTTGGTAGCTTTAGGAACTTGTATAATGGCGCGAAATTTAAATTAATCTGGTCATTAATGTTTGTTACATCTGGTTGTTGTATAGTTTTCTCTATTTCTAAAGCTTCATATAGGGTAAGTTTCAATCCCTTTTTTAATTGTTTAATGAGTTTAGTGTTTGTTTCAATGTTGCAGGTGTGATTGTTGTCATATGTTGTAGATGTTTTCCAAAATTTGATGTTGTTACGTTTTTTATGTGTTTTGTCGCTCTGATGCGTAGTTTACGGCCTGTTTCGCCTACATATATGGCATTGCAATCATTGCCAGTGATAGTGTAAAGTCCATTTTTTTACTGAGAATCTAATTTCTTGTCTGATTTGAAAGTTAATGTGTTATTTATGGTGTTTTGGTTTTTAAAAGCGGGGGTGATATTGAGTAATTGGGTGATATTTAAATTTCGCGCCATTATACAAGTTCCTAAAGCTACCAACATAAATCAACAAAATGTAACTGCAGACCACATGAACCCCAAAGTACATTAACTTTCACATCACAAAATGGCGAACCACCATGAACACACACCGCTTTAAAAAGTACAACTAAAAGCACACAGAAGCGAACACATTTATATTGCACATAACACAATAGCAATAAACTTAATACTCTGGGCAACATGTGGTATGTAGAAAAGTTGATTACATATACCAATTCACATTATAAACTCAAAAAATAAACTTTCACACAGGTAGAGAAAACAGCCATTTTTTCATCATTCATCCTCATGATCACCTTTTCAAAATTTTATCTTCAATTTATCAATATTAATCGTCAAAATATTACTAATATTAGTTAAAAAAATATTTTCAAGTCATAAGATTAAAAACGTAAAATTAGACAAATTTCTGCAAACACTAAAAAACAATCACAATCGTTTAATATCACACAATTAATCCTCACATGTCTTCAAACAAAAACGATGTACCACAATACCACTACAAGATTTGAAAAATATATATAATTGAATGTATGTTTGAAAAACAAACAAATTGTCATGTAACTGAATTATAACTATATATTTTTAATTAAAAATTTGAAAGCTGAAGACGACTCATAAGCCGAAACCAGTTCATAAAAACATAGGTTTTATTTACCCTACATCTGAGAGTGCATAAATACTTCTCCATTTTCAAGTATGTTCAATCAACGTAAGTAACTTTAGTCTGAAACATTTCTGCATAACTGTTATTATTTCCAAAATATTTAACTTCAAATAAAATTGCCATTTTCAGTTCTTTTGGAAGAATTTATTGGCTCTAAGAAATCTCTTAGTTTAAAGAGAAAATTTAAATTAAAAAAAAAAGTAATTGCTTATTTCAATTTTATATGTGAACTATTACAATGTACTACTATTACATATTTAATATTTATGCAATTGTGATATTTTGATAGTTGTATTCAATGTATGATAAACTATTAATAATCATAACATATTGCATAAAATGCAATTGTAGAAGGATACGTGCAAAATTTAGATTTCATCAAATTAATTAAACTTTTCAACTTTTCTTAGATTTCAACAAATTCCATCAATAGCTTTACTGGTAGAACTTCATCGTGAGTTAACCTAACCAATTGTAGCAACTGTATTATAAATATTTATAATAGTATAAAAAAGTAATGGGATACATATTAAATAGATAGCTTAACTAACTGTGAGAATTGATTTACATTGACAAATGTCCATAATAATCAATTAAATAGTAAGTTATTATTAATTTTGTTTAGATTTTCTTTCGTGACTGGTGATAAAATGATTTTGTTTCATAATCAGTTGTGAAAAGTTTTACATTTCTTAACTAATGACACAAATTACTTTTTACAGACATATATTATAGGGTGTCACTTTTCCACATTTTAAAACTGACAGTAGTTACGTAATATCGCACTTTTCGTGCGTAGCTAGGAGGTCAAACGCTTTAATTTAATCACTAGTGATGAAAATGGTGTTATTTTCCCACTCGTTAAATATTGTTGAACTAATTACATAAATGGCTGTTCTGGTACAATCAAATTCTTTTAGGTTTATTAACATTTACCATATAACTAAAAAATATAATGATTTATGGTTTATAACTTGTTATAATTTTAACATTAATTAATTTAGTGTTTGATAATGAAACCAGTCGAAACTATAGTCACTAATGAAAAACAAATTGAAAATATTAACAGTTCTAAAGTGTGTTTAATTTATAATAAATACATATAACATGTATCACGAAATAAACCTCTGCTCCATTCAAAATATCAGGTAACTCAAAGTTAGGGTTTCCTTTTTAATAACTCTTCGCTACGCTCTCTTGCAGAAGAATGCCGACCATCCGTCTTAATAAAAAATTAACCGTCACCAAATAAATTTCCAGCAATAATTTAACAAAATGGTGATAAACAGGAGCGAGGGAGCGTTCCCGGGGAAAAATGAACGAAGGGCGGAATAGAGGCTTCGAGGTGAAGGGAATGGACCCCCAAGGACCTCCGGCACACACCACCTGCAGTTTCATTTTGCACGACCCTTTGACTGATACTTGCACGGCATCATATTAAGGGCGTTGATTGAGTACACGATATTTATTATTTTTACTAGACGTATACACGCAAAACATTATTTGATACCAAATTCACTCATGTTTTTCTTTTATAAACTTCAGAATAATAATTCTATGTTTAAGATTGACAATTCTGAAATTATTTGTTGTAAATGTTGCAAAATTGTTGTAAATTATTGGTGTTTCTGCAAATTATTAAAATTGTTGTATGAGGTATAAATAATTAGTAAATTCCTTATAAAAATCATTCAGCAAGTAATTAAAATGCTTTTCTTAGTTCTCGAACATACATTGCGTGTTATGTGATGCATGTAGGTGGATTGCAAGTGCATTTAATTTTTTGCACAAAATATTGTACACCGAGCAAACATACTTTTTACTGTAAGCCCAACTAAACACTGACTTGCTGCGTTATTATATATTTATTTATTGGCGCATTCTCCAATAAAGCAGATGTATATTATAATTCCAGTTGTTGTAACTATATTTACGTCCACGGACACCTACATGCCGTAGATAATATGCTTTCTACCTGACGGTTTATACGCTCGTAAATTTCAGAACGTACATTGTCTTAAATACAGTTGTACTCACAACGGTGTACAAAGCAATAATTTTTCGTTTGCCAAGCACATTACGAGGCCGCGAATTTATCACCTGAAACCGGTGAAAAAATAATAAAGTCCCGAGCTCTGGGACCCCTCGATGATGGTTCAGGTGCTGGCGGGGGTCCGTGGGCAACTCCACCCTGACCGCACCTTCACGCCGACGACTCCTGGTGAAATGGGATCGCATAACTTGTCAATAAGCCCATATTGTGCGGCCATGCCGCAGCTGCTGCCCCGCTTAAATCGTAAGATGGATGTTATAGATAAAAGTAATAGGGCAGGCACCTGGTGATGCTATAAGGGTAGGTTTATAGACGATCCAAATTGATTATAAATATCAATAACAGCTCGCCACAGCAGCGATTTATACGGCGGGATGAAATTGAGAAGGGTTTCCGGAGTCAACTCATTTGGGCATCAATAAAGGAGCGTTTATGGACGGGGCGACTATCTGCCCATGAAAGTTGCGATAAATCGGGAAAATATTAATTTCCATTCCACGTTTTCAGAAATTCGATACATGAAAGTTTAAATATAAAAATTGAACATATTCATGACATACAGACAAAAAAAAAAACGGGACAGCGCAAATTTGCCTCAATTTTAGCTTAGTAACACAAAAAATTATAAAATGCCTCATTCAAATGACATTCAAAGAGCTAGACTTTATACGACTATTAAAGAAAGGTGGTCTACAGGGGCGGAATATTGCAAAAGTTTATAATCACGTAGAAAAAAATTAGAATAGTAAAAAATTACCTGCCTATTTTGCGAATTCGAAGATGTAGTAATAAAATATAGAATTTGGGATTCCAAATAAATAATAATAATAAATAAACAATATACAACCTTGCGGCGCAAATTTTCATTTAAATGGAAACTTGTTTTCGCTGAATTCGCTGAATGAACTTATTATTTTATTTTTATTTATCCTTCGTCCCTTTACCCTTTCGGTTGTTGGACTGCTTAATTACATTTATAATAAATTTTATAATTACATGTCTTCGCAAATTAATTCCTTCACTCTTCTTTTCCAGTGGTCCCTGTCTTGTGCCAATTCTCTTATTTCATTCCATTCTATTCCTCTTCTTTCCGCTGCTTGGTGCGTTTGTTTATTCCATCCCTTCCTCGGTCTTCCTACTTTTGTTTTGCCTTGCATTTTTACTTCATGTATTCTTTTTGTTATTCTCTTCTTGCATGTGTATATGACCTAGCCAACCCAGCTGTTTTTCCTCTATTATTGTTGTTATTGGCTTTATGTTGAGCCGTTTCCTTACTTCTGTGTTCCTCACTCTTCTTTTTTGTATTCCATCTACCTTCCTTAGGAATCTCATTGCCATTAATAATAATCCGTAATAATAATAATCCGTACTGCTCCTCCACCTATGGCGTAATTGCGTTGATCTTGCTTTTGTTTCTTTCCGTTATTGTCCACGATTCACTGCCATATATTTGAGAGGGCTTTACTATTTTTTTGTATATATATTTTGTATTTTTTGTATTTTTGTTTTTATTTCTTTACTAATTTTTTTTTTCTCTACAAACGTGTTTTTTATTGTGTTGTAGATCCTTCCTGCTTTTCCTATTCTTTCTTCTACTTCTTGGTGAATCTTTCCCTTTTCTTGTATTATTGTTCCTAGGTAGTTGTATTGATTCACCTGTTCTGGTTGTTTCCCTTCTAGCTCTATTTTGTGTTTGTTTTCTTTTGACGCTATTACCATTGTTTAAGTTCTGCTGATGTTTTTTTCCATATTTACCTTTTTCAGTTCTTCTTCGTATATATTAAGGTTACGTTGGAGTTTTTCTTCTGAGTCTGCTATTATTATCATGTCGTCTTCGAACATAAGTATTTGTATTTTAATCACTTCCAGTTTCCTATATCCTATAATCGTGTTTGCTGTTCTTACTTTGCTTGTCCTTATTGCTTCATCTGTGAGCGATGCGAAGAGTAAAGGGCTTAAAATGCAACCTTGTTTTAGTCCAATTTCGGTCTTGCACTCCTCTGATTCGTTTGTTTTTATCCTCACCTTGTTTCTGTTGTTATCGTACAGCTTTTTTATTATGTTTATCATGTCTTTTTCTACCTCTCTTTTTTCTAACATATTCCATATGTCCTCTCTTATTACTCGGTCAAATGCGTTTTTCAGATCTATGAAGCATATACGTAGTTCTTTTCCTGTTCTGATCGTCTTGTCTGTTAGTTTTCTCATTTTGTGTATCAGGTCCTGTGTACTTCTATTTCTCCTGAACCCGTGTAGTTCTTCTCCCAATATTTCCAGTTTTTCTTTTTGTCTTGTATCTAATATCCTTGTAAATATATTCCCTGGTATGCTGGTGAGTGTAATTCCTCTGTAGTTGTCGCATATTTTTGTTTCTCCCTTTTTGTGGATGGGTAGTCTGATTCCCTTGTTCCATTCGTCCGGTATTATTTTTTCCTTTATTATTTCATTAAAAATATCCAGGAATTCCTCTTTCCCTTTATCTCCCATGTATTTCATCATTTCCGCTAAGATATCGTCTGGGCGTGGAGCCTTTCCTAGTTTTGCATTTTTGATTGCTATCTCCTTTTCCTCCATTGATATCCTTCTGATTTCTTCATTGGTTCTGTTGTCTGTTTTTTTCTTCTTTTCCTACGATCTTTGTTCCTGTCATTTCACTAAAGTATTCTTTCCACCTTTCCATAATATTCTTTTTTCTGTTATTGTAATTCCATTTTTATCTTTTATCTTAATTTGTTTCGGGGTGTTTTTGTTCCTCATTTGATTTATTGTGCTGTAGACCATTTTCTGGTTTTCTGTGAACGTTTCCTTTATTTTCTCCCATGTTTGTTGCTTTGCTATCTTGATTTTGCGTTTCGTTTCTTTGCTTGCTGTTTTATATCTCGTATAATCTTTCTCTTTTCCTGTTCTTATGTAGGTTTTCCATTTATCTTTTTTTGCCTTTACTGTTTGTTTTATCTCTTTTGACCACCATTTATTTTTCTTCGTCTGTTTATTTGAAATTGTGCTTGTTCCGCAGCTTTCTTTTGCTACGTCGCTTATGATATTCTTGAACTTCTGCCACTTCTTCTCTACTCCTTCTGCTTTGTTTGTTTGTCTGTAGCTATTCTCTATGTTTGTTTCGTATTTGCTTCTTGTTTCTTCCTCTTTTAGTTTGTAGCTATTGATTTTTTGTTATCTTCCTCTCTGTTTCCTTGCTCTTTGGGTCTTTTACTCCTATGTTGATTTCCATTTTTACCAGGTAGTGGTCGCTCCCGATTTCCGCTTGTCTTGTTACCTTAACATCTTTAACTTTTTTCCTTTTCTATGCGTTTACTAGGAAGTAATCGATTATTGATTTCTCTTTTCTTGATCTAACCTCTTGTGAATTTGTGTATGTCTTTGTGCTTAAATATTGTGTTTGTTATAATGAGGTCATTTGCTATGCATAATTCTATTTTTCTTTTCCCATTTTCGTTTCTGTTCTCCTCTCCATATGTTCGCATATACTTTTCTTTGCCTTTGTTTTCTTTTCACTCTTCCATTCATATTCCCCATCGCTATTGTGCTCCCTTTGTCGTCGTCTATTTCTTTTTGTAGGTTCTCATAAAATTTGTCTTTTTCTTCCTTTTTGTCGTTTCCATTTGGTGCGTACACTACAATTATGTTCCATATATTATTTTGTTCTGTTTTGACTTCTACTGTTAGTGTTCATCCATCTCCGTATGTCTCATTTATTATATTGTTTATTTTATCAGGTTTTGCACGTTTTTAAACACATTTGTCCTACTCCCTCTGCTCCTCTCTTGTTATATTCTACTCCTGCCCAGTATAGCCTGTATCCGTCTTTGCGTTATTGCATTCCCCTTCCTTTCATTTTTGTCTCGGTTATTCCTAGATAGTCTAGTTTCTGTGTTTTCATTTCTTTTACTATTTCTACCTCCTTTCCTTTTATACTTCTCACATTCCATATTAATACTTTTATTATGTTTTACTCCTTTCTATTACAGTTTCCTCGCCATGTCGTTTCCTCAGTGATCCTTTTCTTTTTCTTTAGTTGTTTTTTTTCTTCAGTTATTTGAGACCGCCGTTGATTCCATTCCCTTTGCTTCTTTATTCCATCTGTACGCCTCTCCGTTAATTGTTATTTTCCGGTATCCTATCTTGATTCTGTTCCCTTTCGATTTCTCTTCTCTTGCTATATCTCTGATTTATTTTTGCACAGATCTTTCTATATAGTTGTATATATATATATAGTTGTTGTCTATATATATATATACCTTGGTGCCTTTCAGGTTCCCTTTAGTCTTCATTATTTGTTGTTTTTCCCATGATTAGGCTTCTACCCGTATTATTTGTTTTCCTTTATGAATCATGTGTGCTTTTTCTATCTTGACTTGTATCTTCAGTTTCTCTTCTAGGAATTTCTCTACTTCTTGCATTACTCATTTCTTCATTACTCAATAATGCTCAAATGAGTTTCAAAGGAAATTGTTGAAAAACTGGCAATCTTGTATTTTCCTATTTTCATATTTTCTGTAAACGCGAAGATTTTCATTGAAAACAATAAAATTTTACCGGAAAACTTTGTAAGCTTTCTTACAAATTGCAAAATTACAATGAATATTGTCGATTTTTATTGGTGATTACATATGTTTTAATCGAAACTTCCAAAATTAAATAGAAATAGCAAAGCGATCGTAATAATTTACAAAATTTAGTTGTACATTACGCAATCTTCAAAATTGTAGAGGATTTATTGAGAAAGCATATCCCTTGCAAAGTTGTTAATATGTTCACAGTTATTTGCAGAAAATTTCGTGAAAATGAAAATTATTAATTATATGTAATAAATTAAATGGTAATTTTCAGCTTATTCTCTACGAAGTTTTATTTTACACTGCAAAATGTTTATCAGAACACAATATCCTTATTTTAATTATACAATTTCTATTGAAAATAATACAAGTCATCGGTATTATCTAGAGAACCTACATAATATACACAATAATAAATTACCAGAAAAATTACTGACAATTAACTACATTTTCAACAAAACACAGGGATAAAAAATGACAACAGTAACGTGTACGTTATTTGACAGCACCACATTCAAATCACAAATGCTGTTATGTCATAATTAATTGCATTTGACATTTGAATGTGATGCTGTTAAGTAACGTACACGTTACTATAAACATTTAAAAAATTTAAGTCTTCGGTTTGAGTAGATTACCCCCTCCTCTCAAATTCGATTGACAAAACATAATTTATTAATATTAATACAATTTTTCGTGCCTTCAAATCGGCATTTTTTTGTAAATTTCTGCCTCATCTCATTGCGCAGCTATTTCATTCTCTATTGATAACAACGTTAAAGAATTTAATCTGTCATCGTTCATGGTTGAACGTAATTACGTCTTACAGTTATAGGAATTGCTTAGAAAATTCTTAATGAAATCCAAACGTTGGGTAGAGTATGTTGTAATACATTGGTAATTATGAAACTAAGAACATCCAATGGTTTACAAACATCAGTAGGGACAAAGGTCGATACGGATTTCAACTCATCAAATAATTCCGCACCATTTATATTGCAATCAGCGTAGTCTTTTAATTTTAATTGTAGATCATTACAAAATTTTATCAACTCATTGAAAGGTCGTAACTTCTTGAGATCATATAAAAATCCCCAAGTTTGCTGAAATTCGCTTGGTTGACCAATCAATTCTTGGATAGAGGACATGGTATTATCTAAAATCACATTAAAAAAAGTGATTTTAAAATTATCTTGTTGATTAACTATGGAATCATCTCGGCTGTCATAGTTGAACATACGATTTTTTCTTCGCAATCTGTTTTTGACAAAAAGTCACTAGTCTACGGCTAGTCTTTCAGCTAGGTCTTTTGCCTCTATTAGTGAGTTTTTAAAACCTGTCGCCCTATATTGAGTTACGTACTCTGCATGACTTCATCAATGAAACTACTGAAGCCATGTCCATGGTGGCAGATTGCATAGATTTACTCAGAATGTTAACATTGTAATTTCCCATTTTCCCGTATGACCCATCCGCCTCAGGTGGTCTAGAGGCGATTAGTAGAGAAATTTCAGCTGGGGAGAAGCACCTACGTATCATACATGTGTCCCGTTTTTTGTCTGGTGGGTACTGTTTATTTTTTTGTATTTAAAATGATTTAAATTTTTCATTTTCTATTTTGAATGTTTAGTTTTTCTTTGTATTTAAAAATTGTAGGATTTTTTTTTATAGTTATCAGACAAATTTGAGGATTTAAAAAAAATCAATTTTATTATTCATTTACGCCCTTACGTAAGTTACGGAATACTTGATACTTTTGTATAGATGAAATTGCAGTAGATAAGTTTAGAAATTGATGCAGTGAAAGCTTGTGCCCCGTTTCCGTCATTTACGAATGTTTAAATTTTCATGCATTGCACTGGAGCAATTTTCCCAGTTTTTTTTCTATCCAGTTTTGCGGTTTGTGTTTCGCGTCACGTTCTGCGCACCGTGCCTTTTCTCATATTTTTTTATTTTTCCCGGGATTCGCGGGTATAAATTATAAACATTTTCAATAGCACGCCCGCACGTCTCCGCTCTTAGCAATTTTGAGGGCTCGGGTGTGACGCGGTCCGAAACCCGGGCTGAATGAATAATAAGTGATGAGGCTTTCAATCAATTTAAATGGGGCTCGAAGAAGAAATTATACAGATAGGCTTGAATATTAATCAGTCAAAGTTGGGGATGTTTTTCACGAATATTTCGCAGCGTCGAACTAAATAAACAACCGCAGTGCTCAATTCTTTTACAGAATTATATTTGAATCAATAATATATAACATTCTTCAGCAATGTGTAACGATACAATGTGTCGAGTTCAATCCCGGGGTCGCCATATATGTATACAATTTTAATATTTTTTTAATGCCGTTTATTTCCCTTTTTTAATGAAAAGGGACTCCAATCTTCTTTAATTCCAATGTGACACTTTGATTTTGATAGAATTCAAAAATAAACTCCACTTTGGAGCTAATAAATGTGGTGATTTGCATACTTTGTTTTAAAATTTGTTTGCTACCAATAAAATGTTTAAATACTAACTAGAGTTTAATGGTGGCTAAATAATAAAATTGTAATTTTCGTCAGAGAAATGAAAACTTAAAATTAGAAAATAACTGAAAGTTATTCCCCCATTTTTTTGTTAAAAATCTAATCTTAAGTTTGATTATGCAGAATTTAGAGATTTACACATTTGATTTACACATCATCCAAAGTTGATTAGTCAAGCAGTTGCAAATACTATTTTATCATTTTTAAACCGAAATTTCAGTTCTGAGTTAAGAAAAAATATAGTGATTTTTATACAAAATTTGTTAGTTAAACAGGTTGCAAATGTTATCTTCCGATTTTCAAACCTAAATTTAAGTTTTTAGCTAAGAAAACATGTAATTTTTGTACTTGTAAAAATTTTAGTTAAAATTTTAATACATAATACATTTAGATTTCTACATTTTATTGCAAAATTCGTTAGTTGAACTTGTGATTTGAAGTTTGTATTTCACAGAATTGGGACACTTGCATACTTTATTACCAAATTGTTTTTTCCCTATTAAAATTATAAAATTATAATTTTACTTCTATTTTGAATCAAATTTGGGGCTTTTTTATACTTAGTCGGCAAACATCACAAAGAATTTTTTCGCTACATTTCTAATTTGTTGTTTGAACTTTATAGATTTGCAAAAAATAATATTAGAATTGAATACAGTTTAAAAAAAAAAAAAAATTGTAGTACGTTATGTGTTGGATTCTTAAACTGTAGGCAACGAGACCTTGCTGGTTTCTTTTAACATTTCGAGAGTGCCAAAAGCTATTTTTTAAGATTACTGCACCAATTTCAATTATACAGAAATATTTAGTAGCTCATTCCCAAATTTTCAGAATTACCGTTATTATATCAAGGCCTTACATCGAAAGGTAGATAGGCAACGGAA
The DNA here is from genome assembly GCA_951805005.1 of Othius punctulatus. NCBI lineage: Eukaryota > Metazoa > Arthropoda > Insecta > Coleoptera > Staphylinidae > Othius > Othius punctulatus. Next base: position 94,775,131 of record OX638138.1, read on the forward strand.
TAAATAAATAAATCGATAAATATATATCAAGATTTACTATCAAAATTGCAATGATTATTGCTAAAGTTTTAATTTCTAAGTATTAACTCCAATGATTGCAAGCAAATTTTCAAACTATAGTAAAATTTCAGGCATTGCAGTCAGAGTTTCAAACATGACTGCAAACTTTTTAATTTTCATTAAAATGACTGAAATTTTAGCCAACAATTTCAAATCGAACTTTGTTTATTACCTCCAGTCAAAATTTTAATAATTCTGTCAAAATATACATGATTATCATTAAAAATTTATTAATTTATCATTATGTCAAGAATTATTATCAAAATTGCAATGATAATTGCAAACTTTTAATTTCTACCTATTAACTCCAATGACTGCAAGCAATTTTCTGAAGTTCAAAAATGGCTTAAATTTTTTTTCAATTTTCAGTCAAAGTGGACACATTTCAGCAAAAAAATCAAAGGGTTCAATTAACACTATCGAAATTTATTTATTAATGTTAAAATATTAATAATTAAAAAATGACCGTAAAATTTTCAATTTTCAATAAATGTTCAGTCATTTCAGCCAAAATTTCAAACGTTACAATTAGCACTATCGAAATTTGTTTATTAGTATCAAAATATTATAGATATGTCAAATTATTCATGATTACCATCAAAATTTCATTATTTGTGCCCAAAATTAAATTATTACTGTCAATTTTCTCATCAATTCTACATTAGTTTTAATTTCTACCTATTAACTCCAAAGATTACAAGCAAAGTTTCAAAATTTAGTAATATTTGAGACATAATACTCACAGTTCAAATCATCGCCCCTTTTTTCAATTTTCAGTAAAAATTCAGTTATTGCCATCATCATATCAAGAATAATTATCAAAATTGCAATGATTATTGCCAAAGTTTTCAATTCTACCTATTAACTTAATAGATTGTAAGCAAATTATCAAAGTTTAGTAAAATGTCACTCATTACAGTCAGAGTTTTAAAATTTAGTCAAATATCAGTCATTAAAGTCAGAGTTTCAAAAATGTTCACTTCTTTCTGTTACTGTTTAATAACTACGATCAAAATTTTAATGATTACCAAAAAATGTCAATAATTACTGTCAGTTTTAGTAACATTGTCAGAGTTTCAAAGTTTAAGAAAATTTCAGTCACTAAAATCAGAGTCTTGAATATAGCTGCAAAATTTTCTATTTTTGATAAAATTTCATTTATTTCAGTCAAAAATTTCAAAGATTTATTAACACTAGTGAAATTTGTTTATTAGTGTCAAAATGTAATTAATTTGTGCCCAAAATTCAATTATTATTATTATAATTTTTTTTGTGAATTCTGCAATTTATTGAATATTCCTGCAATACTTCAATGACTATTGTCTAATTATCAGACACATTTCCATATTAAGTGCCAAAATTCCAGTTATTACTGTAAAATTTTTACTACTTTCTGTCAATGATGAATTACTCTGATAAAATATTAATTATTAGTATCAACATTTCAATAATTACTGTCAATTTTAGTAACATTTTAGTTGATGCTTAATTCTTTCAGTCAAACTTAAAAAAATAATGATAAAATTCCAGTTATTTCTGTAAAATGTTGACTTGTTTCTGTTAATGGTTAATTGCTCCGATCAAAATTCAAATGATTACTCTCAAAATTTCAATAGTGACTACCAATTTTAGTTGTTACTATTATATGCAATTCTTTCTGTCATATTTTCATATTTAATGTCAAAATTCCAGTTATTATTGTAAAATTTTCACTACTTTCTGACACTGTTTTAGTATCCTGGTGAAAATATTTATGATTATTGATAACTATCAAAATTTCAATAATTACTGTCAATTTTCGTAACACTTTAGTTGTTATTGTTACATTCATTTCATTCTGTCAAATTTTCATATTTATTGTAGAAATTAAGAATTGAAATGATAATTGCAATAATTACAGTCAATTTTAGTTACTGTATTGTATTTAATAAAGCTGGAATTTTTTTAATTATTTCTGTACCCTTTTTACGTCAAAATTGCAACAATTAGTGTAAAAGTTTTAAATATATTTAAATTTAGAATTAGTGAATTAGCTTATTTAATTCATTCGCAATGTTCCACGAAGTGCAAATTAATATATAAAACAAATTAAATTCTTGATATATTTTGGATTTAAAAATATGCAGAATACAATTAAATTGTCTGTATGCAAATCGGGTGAGTAGTGACAAGTCTTCAGATTACTTATTCCTTTATAATTCCGTCGCTGTTTATTTTTTATCCAAGGTGGCTAGCTGACATGCATTCAAACGTGCCACTTATTAATTACATAACCGCCGGTCATTTAAGAAACTTTATGGAAGCCATTAATTAATACAGTTCGGAATTCACAGCTTGCAGTTGAAAAATCTCATCTAAATTATACAGCCACATGTAAATATAATTAATAGCCGTTTCTCGATGCGACACCTTAATGGCCGTGAAATTGGTAATTTAAGGTATGCCAAAAAAAGAACGTGTTAAATGCGGTAGTGCAAATTACCCAGAAGTTAAAATATAAGTATGAGTGTCTGAAGTGGCGAGACTTTTAAACAGGAATGCTCCAGTAAATTTTAATTTACTTGTACAGATTAATTTGTAATTTCGTTAAGCCGAGGCGAGATTGTGTAGGCACAAGTGGCTATTATCTGTGACGTTAACAGAAAGAAAGATTCGCGAATTTATTAAATTAGCATATGCTCTCGCCACTCGCACGCCTTAATGGGGGTGTATTCTGTGCAGTAAATAACGCGCTGGGTTAGGAACAAGGCCTCTTTGAAATAATCGCATTTGCATCGTATCCATAAAACGTAATTTATTTCGCGCGACTCGAGTCGTATCAAAGAAAATTAATATTTATTACCGAAACGGCAATCCGCGCTTCATGTAAAAATTAATTGCGTATAACAGGATTCGCGAAATTCACGTTTTATGCAGCGTTTGTTCCACGAGAATGATTGATACGTGTGAAACTAATGCGGGCGGGCCCTGACATTTTTTCGCGTTAAATGTTTGATGAATTTCGGCGCGGATATTCCAATTCCCCAGATTGCTGTAAATTCATACGAACGACGAAATTAAATTCAGACCGGCATGAATTCGCAATGTGCAATTTTTGGTTTTCACCTATGCGTGTGGACACTGCGAAATTAAATCTCGGCGATCAATGCGAAAATATGTATGTTTTATGGCTTCGGGATTTTTATTTGTTTGTCAACAGGCCGCGGCTTTTTTGCGTCACATTGACCATAAATTTGATTAAATATTTAATGATTTTAATACACGTTTCTGCAAGCATATATTTGGCCTGGCTGAAATTGGCTGGCCGTTAGGTAGTGTTTATGTGGCCCTGCTTCATGACTGTCTGAAGCTACGGAAGCATTTGGCTATGTTATTACCGTCAATAAACACGGATATAGTTTATAGCCGCGTGTCGTATTAAACAGAAACATAAAATTCTAATAGAAAAATGCAGTATTCGTTAAATACAAGATAGGAATTTTAAACATTCGTAAAAATGTTATCGTATCTGCAGTTTATTGTAGTAAATTGGTTTAATTAAAATTATTTTCAATTTTACTTCATACAAATTAAGGTTTTCGCCATTTAAATCTTATTCTCCTGACACTCATACTTTCTAGTCGCCCAATAAACCATACCAACACTATACCATATGGGAAACTTTTTTGTTCGTGTTTTCTCAGGAAATTTTATTCTTCTCAAAAGTGTGCTTCATCAAAACCAAAACGTGGTTTATTAATCTTTATAATTTTTTTATAAATATTTCAAAAATGATTAAATCGAACCGTTTTTTTTGTAATTTTTACATAATATCGTTTACGGTTTTATAAAAAATCGGTACGGTTTGATTTAACTTTTTTTTTTAAATTTCGCCGAAAAATATAATTGAATGTAGATTTCTGGTCTCAAAACAAAACTTGATGACCTATTGTCGTTGCTTTTTGTGATTGTGGCTTACTATTTTTATATTTTTTGATCAAAATCTCAAAATTTATTAAATTGAACAGTTTTTTGCTACATTTTCAAAAAATCGTTTACGGTTTTCTTGGAAATATGAAAATTGCTTCGATACAAACACTCAATAAAACTTATAAACAAAACTTATTCAGAATTGTCAAAAAAAGTCTCGAATCTTAAATTTGATCCAACATTTTTTTTTTTCGCTGAAAAATATCATTTAGTACCCGCTAGTTTGGGTGACAGGTTAGAATGCTTGCTTAGCATGCACGAAGACCTGGGTTCGAGTCCCAGTACAGGTAGTACATTTGTACTGAGAAACTAGTGCCATTCGCCGTTGGGAGCTCATTAACGGCGCTCTAGAGATCGGGGGCGAATTTCTAGAGTAACAAGCCCTAACTCAATACACACATTTACAATATACAAATCACACGGCAGAAGGACCCACGTTGGTCGATAGCCAGTTAGGGATAATATCCCTAACAAATACAGTCACTACTATCATTTAGTGTAGATTTCTGGTTCCAAAACAAAACTTGGAGAGCTATTTTCGTTTCTTTTTCCGACTGCGGCTTATTAATTTTAATAATTTTTGGTCAAAATTTCAAAATTTATTAAATTGAACCGTTTTTTGTTATTTTTATAAGAAATCGCTTTTTGCGACTGTGGCTCATTTAAGTTTTATATCTTTTGATAAAACAATAAACTGAACCGTCTCTTGTTATTAGTTTTCACAAATTTGTTATCAGCGTTGTTGAAAATATGAAAATTGCTTCCACGCAAATACTCAATAAAAATGATTGACAAAACTTATTCAGAAACATAAAAACATAAAAAAGAACCGAATCTAAAATTATTTTAACATTTTTTTTATTTCGTCGAAAATATCATTTGTTGTAGATTTCTGGTCCAAAAGCAAAATTTAAAGAGCTATTTTTATTTCTTTTTGCGACTGTGGCTTATTAATTTTAATATATTATGATCAAAATTTGAATATACAGTATGGCCCCGGATTGAGTTCACAAGAGGTATATTTTTTAAGTAAAAATGTTACAGGAATTATAATTCCTGCTTAGTGTGATACTACCAGTTATTGAAACTTTGATTTATTTATACAGGGTGTTGGCAAAATAATTTTTTTTAATATTATTTTGACACTTATTTATTCACTATTTGCCAAAGAAATTTAAAATTGGATTTACCAGCATTACAAAATGCAGCAACAGAAAAATAAAATCAGTCAAGCAATCCCCAAAATCCAGAACAAGATACTAAAAAATTAAAAAGTCGCCTACGAGAGGCATTTGCTACAATAACTATTGAAGAAATCTAAAACAGTCTTCAGGAGTTCCATACCAGGCTTGAACTGTTTGAAAAAAATGGTGGGGGATTATCTAAATGATGTTATTTTTCATAATTATTTGACATAAAGTGTCACTGCATAAATAAATCAATGTTTTAATAACTGAAGTGGTAGTTTCAGACCAAGCAGAAATTTTCATTCCTATAACATGTTTACATAAAAGTATAAATGAAAAAAAAATCCCTCTTGTAAACGCAATCCGGGGACATACTGTATATTAAATTTAACAGTTTTTTCTTATTGTTTCAAGAAATCGTTTACGTTTTTTTTTTGAAAATTTAAAAATTGTTTCCACACCAACACTCAATAAAAAATATCTTATATATAATATATAACTTATTCAGAATCACCAAAATAATAAAATCTCAAATCTAAAATTTGGATTAATTTAACATAGTTTTAAGTTTCGTCCCGAAATTTTATTTGATGCAAATTTCTGATTCAAAAAAAACATGAAGAGCTATTTTCATTGCTTTTTGCGACTGTGGCTTCATATTATATACAGGGTGGTCACTTTTACGATGCCCACCAATAGGATCTATTAAACGGAAATATATACAGAGTTGGTCAAATGGGAAAAAAGTTTCTTATTTTCATGACTTTTATATTCTGAAAATAAATCCGGGATATCATGCACCGTTCCTGAAATATCGCTGAAAAACCGAAAAAGTGCACTTTCCCTTTATTTTTAAAACTTTTTTACTTTTGGAGGAAATTTTACGAAACTTGGCACTCTTACATTTTTTGACGTGAGCTTTCTGATTACAGTGCCAAACATTTTCTGCGCCAACTAGATTCCCAAATTTTCATGGTCAACTTTTAATTTTCTTATGGCCACCATATTGGATTGTAATAACGTTGAAATCTGTTTTTTTCACTCTTTTGAATGCTATTAAAATCCTATATTGGGGCCATGAGTAAATCAAAAGTTGACTATGAAAATTTGGGCGTCTAGTTGGCGCAGAAAATGTTTGGCACTGTCATCAAAAAGGTCACGTCGAAACAAGTTTCGTAAAATGTCTTTCAAAAGTAAAAAAGTTGTAAAAGGAAAAAGAAAGTGCACTATTTCAGTTTTTCAGCGATATTTCAGGAACTGTGCAAGATATCCCGGATTTCGTTTCAGTATAATGAAAGACACAAAAATGATAAACTTTTATCCCATTTGACCAACTCTGTATATATTTCCGTTTAATAGTTCCTAATGGTGGGCGTCGTGAAAGTGACGACCCTGTATATACTTATAAATATACAGAGTTATCAGAATAATAAGTAACAAATGGACAACTTTTAGTATACATTGTAGAGGGAAAAGTTGTTAGGCAAAAATGTTCTGCATTATCTCAAATTAATAATAATAAATTATTATTATTATTATTATTATTATTATTATTATTATTATTATTATTATAGCATTATTTATTATTTTATGAAATAAATGTTGAAAAATTGAATATTTGTTTAATAGGTCTAAAATAATATAATCGCAATAGTTTTGCGATTGATTATTTTGTCAGAATGACTTACATTACATTCACTGGCTGCTTCTCTGCATGTTCTGTAATTATTCCCCACAATAAGAACAATTTCAACCATATCTGGAGTAGCATTTTACCAGTGCAAATGACACATTACATTACATTACACTCTACACTTACATTGTATATTTAATTTAACAACTTAATTAAGCGCTTTTTCTAAAAAAAAATATTAAATTTTTAATTTTTAATTTTTTCAGTTTCGAAAAATCTATTATTAATTTAAGATAACGCAGGAGTTTTTTGCCTAACTTTTTCCTCTAAAATGCATACCTAAAAAGTTGCCCAATTGTTACCCATTATTCTGATCACGCTGTGTATAAAAAATATTAAACTGATTAGTTATATACAGGGTGAGTTTTTTCATTTAAGGCATTGACATTTCGGAAACCACAAAACATAGAGATTCGGTTAAATGAAAAAAAAACACAGTTTTTGAGTTAGAATACAAACTTCATTATTTTAAATGGCAGTTATAGTAGGTTTTGACATTTTAAAAAAGGATATTTTTTTCTCTTTATAACCATACAATTTTTGAGTATACCTACTTCTATAAATCTATGATATGCAGGAATTTTCGTTGTATAATTTGAACAGAATTTAGTATAGCTAGAATAGAAAAAATAATTGAATTCTCGTAGTAAGAGAACACACATGTTTTCCATGACAAACTCTGCTTTTGCTTTTCTCAATAATACAAATAGTCCTGTATGGTGTTCATTTATCAAAGTAGGTAAGTAATATTTTTCATAAAGTTAATTTTCGAAGATGTCCATTATTTATCACAGTAAGTATAGCAAACCTTGTATCGCTATAAAGATAAAAAATGTCCTTTTTAAGAACGTCAAAGCCAACTATGACTGCGATTAAAAAAAAAAGATTTTGTATTGAACTGAAAAATTGAGGTCTTTTTAAAAAGAAAAAACAAAAGCATATCTTGCAACAGCTCTTAAACGGAAACTCTTTCTTCATTTAACCGAATCTCTATGTCTTATGGTTTCCGAGTTCTCAATACTTAAAATGAATAAAAAAACTCACCTGTATACAAATTATTAAACTGAACAGTTTTTTGTTATTAGTTTTTCACAAAATTGTTATCAGCTTTGTTGGAAATTTGGAAATTGCGTCCACACAAACACTCAAAAACGATTGACAAAACATCTTCAGAATCATCATAAAACAAATTATGAATCTAAAATTTGGTGTAATTTAACATTTATTTATATAATTTCCTCCCAAATCATTTAATCCAGGTTTCCGGTTAAAAGAAAAACTTGGTTAGATAATTTTTAATTGCTTCGTGCGACTGTGGCTTATGTCATTTTTAATTTTTTTTTTAATAAAAATTCATTAAATCGAATCATTTTTCGTAATTTTTTTTTTCAAAATCGTTATCCACTTTGTTGAATATTTCAAAATTGCTTCCACACAAACACTCAATAGAAATTGTTGACCAAAGTTATTCAAAATCATTAGAACTTTGATTGGATTTAAGATATTTTACAATTTTGTCCCAAAATACAATTTAATGCAAATTTCTCGTTTTGGGAATCTTTCAAACCATTGTTTTCTTCAGTTTTTGATTTTTAATTATTTTTTATTTCAATTGTTTAACAGCTTTCGTAGTCCAAATATAAATTTTGCCAGAGTATGGAAAACACATTGAAGATTTTATACAAACTCTTATCTAGGGCGAGGGAGCAGTAAAAAAATAAATAACCAGGTTAAACCCTTTGAACCACAACCAGTGTTGCCACAACATTCAAAGAAAGGTCTTAGAAAGAAAAAAAATCTACATATCAAAATATCTGAATTGACTGCAAACTTTGAAGCTGTGGAAAAAACTACGAAAGAGCTCCATATTTTAGAACTTTGGCAAATAATTTACACTTCACAATTTTGTAAAATCTAAGGTCAATTAACCTACAAAATTTGTAAGAAGACTTTTTCTTAATTTGCACTCTATTGCAATTCAATTCTCTTACATTTTTATCAAGATTTGAAAATGCAAGAGAATTGAATTGCTATTTTCCAGCTATAAATGGAAATTCTGCCACAACTCATGATTCAGATTTACTCTTATAGTATAGTATAGTATTTATTGGTGTTAAGAAACAAAATTGTTTTACACAAGTCAAGAAAAAAATAACATACAATTAAAGTTGAAAAGTATAAAATGAGTAAAAATTGAAATGTACAATGTAGGTATGTATAAAACACAGTAGGACATAATATCGACACAGAAATATTACAACAGTAAACATAATAAAATAGTATAAAATAATACAAAAGTTGATGCATGTATATAAGATATGGATATATTTTAATAATTTTGAAAAACTCTATTTGAACACAAAATTTCAGATTTTCTTGTGCAACATTTTTGTGAAATACATTCAATATTAGAAAAACTAGGCTATTCTCATATTGATATATAGCGTCAATGTTGTCAGTGTAAGTGTCAGCGTTGCTATGTAGCAATTATGTATGCAGGGTGTACCATGGTCATGGACCATGAAAAGTTTATTGAGTTCCCAATAAATTAAAAAAATGAAAAAAATTATCCAAACATGGCTGGTTTCATTATCCGCAGGTGAAATACTTTCGACCTTCTATCACTGCCGGTTCTACCGGAAGTAGCTATCAACTTTAGATTTTTAAATGGAACATCCCATACATTATTTTATTTCTGGCTTCCCCGTTTAATTTTTAACCTATCCTTTTTACTTTCCGAGATAATAATTAAATTCCAAGAATTTGACCTCAAAAAGACGTTGAGAAAAATGACTACAATTTCTCTTAGGAAGAAGATAAAGATTGAAAATTTATCTCGAATTGAACCTAACAGGTACCTCTTTAACTGGTATATGCACCAGCTGAAAATTTTCACGATTAGATATTCAAAAATGTCATTAGTTATGTGCCTACTTAAAGTAAGGGTATTTAATTTATTAATAAATGGGATGACATACTTTTATCTCATAGAGTAATTGGCATGACAATTTGCTACAAAAAAGTATTGTACAACTATATTGCCAAAATAAGAAGTTTTTGAAATATTTCGAAAATTCGAATTTCTGCGTCATGTAATTTCGCCTATGGTATTTACACCTGCATCATTGTTTTGTGAAATATGCTTGTGTTTGGCCACTGTGGTAACCAATGTTAACAAAGAAATTTCAATCTTGAAAAGTTCACTTTAAATATGTAAATGAGTATTAAATGTATAGCAATAAACACAGTATAAATTTAACATGGATATGATTTCAAATTACTTTTAAATAATAACTTCCTGAATTTTGTACAGCGCAGTACATAATATGTATATTAATAATATGCAAGTTTTGTTCGTACAAACTATATTAATGCAAGTTATGATTAGTGCTTAGTTTCTCTATTTTTCCGGCTATTCATTCGCTGTATGAAAATGTTCATTAACTTTTGCGCATTCAATTTATTCAGCCGTATATTTCGCATCCTCAGATGGCACAGTGGCTCTGCAGGCGCAATTCTAAAGCAGTAAACTAACATGATAACTGCAATTACATCTGTAATATAAGCCGCAGTGAAATAACCTGTATGCATCGATAATTTTATAATGTATCTGCAGTAAAACGATTACATTATTATTCGTGCCCTTTTACGTGTATCAAGTTGCGCTATAAATAATTTGCTTAGTGGCCGTATTAATTGCTGCAGGAATTTGCATAGCATCGCCATTAAGAACTGTGAAAAATCGAGTAATTATCACGTAATTCAATTACGGCGCATATATCTTCGAGTACACGAGACGTTTATTAAGTAGGCATAAAATTAAGAGCCCAGGCATGGCGGGAGTGTGTAAATTGGTTTATTGAGAAAAGTGCGATGAAAACAGGACACCCACTCATTGTCACGGTATGTTCTCTAATGAATCATGTTTGCAGTTTGCCCCGCATTTATCGAATGTATATAGAATTTATTGATTCATTTAAACCGAGGAATAAGCCACTTTATGCAAATATATGTATCGCGAAATCGTGTAGCGAAATTCTTGACATATGCTATTTCCGTGTGTGCGTCTGACTTGCAATGCTGTATTTATACCATTTTGAACGTTATTGCTTTATTGTGTAGCTGCATTATTACATTCGAAATAAAGATAAAGAGGATTACTTATTATATAGATTACTTATATAAAATAATCGAATCTAACAAAGTCGAAACTCCGAAAGCCGTTATAATTTTCAACTAAAAATTCGCAGATTACATTATTTTTTTAAATTTATGAAAAACTTGGTAACTACAATAAAATAATTGTAATTTCCTATTAAATACAACATTCATTGTAATTTAGAATTGATATGATATAATTTCAATGAGAATTTAGTGGTTTGACGAGATTGTTGAAATTTTTAATTATATTTCAAAATTCGTAAAGAAAATGTAGAAAATTTGCATACAAAATTTCATAATTTCTATTGAAGTTTTTAATTTATAACCAAAATTTTGTATTTGCGATTATAAGTTTTGCAATATTAATAACTTAGTGAGTAATATATTTTGTGAATAAATCCGCTAGAATTTCCACTAAAAATTGCAGGTTGTAATTAAATTTTTATATTTGTAATTGAATTTTTGGTAATATAAAATAATTTTATAATTTCTTATGAAAATTTATGTAATCTCTAATGAAAAGTTTGCAGTTTCTAAATTTTCTACAAATAACTATAAACATTTTCACAACTGAATACAAATTTGATAATTGACAAATGTAAAATGCAAATGCCAATTTTGCATTTTACAGTGAAATTTTGGCAATTTACAATAATATTTTTATAGTCGATTTTGAAATTTCATAACTTATAATTCGAACGTTGAAATTTCCAATGATATCTTATACAGGGTGTCCTAAATAGAGTAGGATTGCATGGGTATCTTTGTTATTTTGAAAGCTAGAGATCTGGTTAAATAGGCAATGTCATGCAGTTTTGTATACTGGTTCAGATTATGTTGAAACATTTTCAAAAGTCCGAGCACTTATTCTAAAAAAACTAAAAATTGCGATTTTTTAAAACTATGATATTTCCATAATTATTAAAGATGCGGAAATAAGTTTAAAATAAAGTTACATGGTTCGATTGCAAAAACTTAGAACCAAGTCAAAACAAAAGTCAAGATTGCGGTTTCCGAGATATAAATAGTAACTTTCTTATTTTAATTGGCCGCCATATTTGATTTTTACACGGCTAAATCGACTTTTATTTCTCTTTTCAACGATGTATAACAACCTATGTCAAAATTAAAAATATGGGATATATCAATTGTTCCCATTTTTATTTTTATTCTATTAGTTATTTTTAAAATAAATAAAAAAACGTAATACAACTAAGTAGTAAAATAACAATAAATTATTAAAAGTGCTCAAAATGCTGACTGTTATTGGCTAAATGGCCAAAAATAAACTAAACACAATTGACAGCGTATTAGAATATTGCCAGTTACTTATCGCAATGTGTTGGGAATAACGCATTTTATTGCCTCCGTCATTGCTTCACGAAGTTCACCTACATTATTATAATTGAAGTTTCTTCCATAAATTTTGTTTTTTAAAGTAAATTACAAAATAAAAGTCAAGCGGTCAAGTATGCAGATCTGGGTAACCACTGAACAGTTGTATTAATCGCTATTACTTTGTTATTAAAAGGGCCATTTAAATAAGTAATAACATCTCTAGCATTGAGTGAAGGGGCGCCATCTTACTGGTACTATATTTGTTTTGAAGAATTACCAAATAACGTTGTGCACTTAGAAATAGTATAGCACCATGTAAATCATTGCCCAATATGCCACAAAATACATTAATGCCGAACCGCACTTGCATTTGCCACGGAATCACTATGTGTGGATTGTCCTGAGCCCAATAGTCTTCGTTATGATGATTTCGTTCGTTAGTGTTCGTTATGATGAATCCACAATTAGAAAAGTTGGATGCATCGATCCATAAAATTTTATTTATTAAATCACCATTTTACGTAATTTTGATGATTAACCTTCTGCAAAATGTTAATCTACGCATGTTATCATTTACTTATAAAGTATGAGAAATATGCAATTTATAAGGGTAAAACTTGCTTTTTTAAAATTTTCGTTCCTCCAGATTTAGATACGTTAACTTGATTTTCTATTGCACAGTTGAAATGTTCGGATTAGCGAACATTTAACGTTGTCAATGGTTATTGGCCAATAACTGTCAGAATTTTGAGCATTTTTATAATTTATTATTATTTTACTACTTAGTTGTATTACGTTTTTTTGGATTTTTTGTACATTTGTTTTAAAAATAATTAAAAAATAAAAATAAAAATTGGAATAATTAATATTTGAAACATTTTTTATTTTGACATAGGTTGTTATACATCGTTGACAAGAGGAAAATAAATTCTATTTAGAGGTATAGAAATCAAATATGGCGGCCATTTAAAATTAGAAAGTTGGTATTAATATCTCGGAAACCGCCATCTTGACTTATATTTTGACTTGATTGTCAAGTTTGTGCGATCGAACCAAGTAACTTTTGTTTTAAACTTTTTTTCGCATCTTTAAAAATTATGAATATATCGGAGTTTTTATAAAATCTCGATTTTTTGTTTTTTTAGAATAACTTCTAAACTGCTCCGACTTTTGAAAATTTTTCATCACAATCTGATCCAGCATATAAAACATAATATTGCATAATATTGCTTATTTAATCATAACTCTAGCTTTAAGAATAAGAAAGATACCCATGCAATCCCACTCTATTTAGGACACCCTGTATAAGTATCACAGTGAAATTTAACAATTTAAAATATTTTTTTTATAAACCTATTAAAATTTTGTAATTTAGAATGCAAATTTTGCAACATTATTTGAAATTTTGAGCCACAAATGAAAATTACATAATTCCAATAAAACTTGTTTATTACCTAATAAGTGTTTACTATTTTTATTGACATATTGTATTTATTATGAAAATGTTCACTACAATGTTTCAATTCATATTCAACATTTACATTTAATTTGCCATAATTTCTATTGAAATATTGCAATCCATTATCAACATTTTGCAATATTCATGTTAATGTTATAACATTATGATACATGGGGTTTTCGAATTTTATTTGTAATTTGTAGTAAAAATTACGAAAATTTCATGGTTTCATTTCTTGGTTATTGAAGTTAAAAGTACACCTTTTATTATATTTGTTTCAAATTTCTATGAAATCTTTAATAACTTTGTAAGGAATATGACTTCTGAGGAAAGACGTTATAATTTCTAACTAAAAACTCATAGGTTCCATTAATATTTGTAATTTATGAAAAATTTGGTATTAATAATAGAAAATACTAATGAAATTTTTCTAATTTCCAATAGAAATGGCACATTAATTGTTATCTACAGTCGAAATGATATACTTTCAATGAAAATTTTGTGGTTTGATGAACTTGCAATTTGTAATAAAATTTCGTAATTTGTAAAGAAAATTTATGTATATAAAATTTATCATTTTCAAAGAAAATTTCCTAATTTCAATTTAAAAGTCTAATTGAGTTATAATAAACATTTTATTTTTACCATTAAAAGAATTGCAAATTTCTATTAATGTATTAATAAGTAGTGACTGTTACACTATGTGGACAAATTCTTTATAATTTTTACTAAAAATTTCAGGTTTTGGTTAAACATTGAAATTTATAATTAAAATGTTGGTATTTACAATAAGAATTTAATAATTTCCAACTAATTTCTGTAATTTATCATGACAACTTTGTTGTGCCTTTTGAGTTTTGGCTTTTTAATACAAATTTGGTATTGTCAATAAAAAAATTCTAATATTCATTGTAGTTAAATGTTAGCAATTTTTCTAATTATTTATGATTGTGTATATTACGTAGGTTCTCCCGCTAATAAACATGATTAATATTATTTTCAATATTAATTTTATAATTCAAATGAGGATTTTGTGTTCTCATTAACACTTTGCAGTTTAAAATTAAAATGTGTAAGGAATAATGCTAAAAAATACCTATTAATTTAATAATTATAATTAAAAAAAATCATTTTCACGAAATTTTCTAAATAACTGAGAACATTTTAACAACTTTGCAAGGGATATGCTTTCTTAATAAATCCTCTAAATTTTTCAGCAACAAATTGATGGAATTCAATTATACTTTGTAATTTATAATGAATTATATAGAATTATGTAATATAAAATTCCAATGAAAATTTCAGGTTTTATTTTGAAGATTTCGTAATTTACAACTAAATTTTGTAATTTATTACGATCGCTTTGCTATTTGCATTAAATTTTTCAAGTTTCAATTTAAAAAAAAATGTAATCACTAATGAAAATCGACAATATTCATTGTAATTTTGCAATTTGAAAGAAGGCTGTCAAAAGTTTCCGTTTAAATTTTCTTGTTTTCAATAAAAATCAAAAATCGTTTACAGAAAATACGAAAATCGCAAAATACTCCATTAAACTGATAATTCAACAATTTCTTTTGAAACTCATAGTGCACTATCTAAGTTACATTCAGCGAATTAAGCGAAAACAAGTGTCCATTTAAATGAAAATTTGCGCCGCAAGGTATATTGTTTATTTATTATTACTATTTATTTAGCCATAACAAATTCTATATTTTATTACTACATCTTCGAATTTGAAAATAAAGGTAAATTGTTTCAATTCTACTTTTTTCTACATGATTATAAACTTTTGCAATATTCCGCGGCCAGTTTGGAAACCACTATAATCATAAATAAATAAGTTTTATGGAAAAATTATATGGTGTTATTGGAATTTTATGTGAATGTAAAATGGGCCGACAAAAGGCTATTTTCCGGGCCGCTTGTATGTTGCCCATCCGCCCCTAATGGAGGTGATAGAATTTTAAGTGATCTGCATATTAACCTCTAAGATAGTCAGTTTACTTGTGCAACAACATCTAAGGAATATGAGTAGGATTTTGTATCATAAATCTTACATAAATTATTGTGCAGCAGTTTGCATTTTATGCACACATAAAAATTACTTCTGGTCCATTTGAGCAGTAAATTTACATATTAAACGTAAAATGTATTGACAACCGTTTACTTTCTGAAATATAATGTAGGATATGCGATTATAATGTACAGTTAACTTGCATTGCCGTTTCTACTGATGCATATGACGTGGGCATATATAATCATGGATTTATGAATTCTTTCACATAATTTCCAACTGTTATCAAATGGAATACTTCAATGCAAATGATGAATTGCTTCACTGCCAGCTTGATTATAGAGATGTAACTTACCTAATAGCACTGAATTTGCATTATAAAACATTTTAATTTATTGAATTGAATGCATACAAGTTGTCAATTCATAACTAATAGATTAGGTACCTAATTATTTTTTGGCACACATAACTACCAAATTAAAATTAATACTAGCACAACATTTGCTATTGAATCCATAATAAACATTCATTAAGCTCATACACATTATTCCACAAATATGTATATTTAGTAAATGTCAGAAGGATTGCAATTAATAATTACTTAAAATAATTTAAATTGTAACAGTGCTAGAATAATACCATACGACTATAATTGTAATAATGTTGATAATAATAATCAATACAATATTTTTTTATTCATACAAAAGCACGGATATATCAAATATTGATTTTCCGCTTAAAGTCCGTTTGTTTGTTCAATTATCGCGGCATTGTTTTCCACTCGTAAAACATTTTTTTCTCTGCGCATTCCGTTTAATTAAAACCAGAAATTATTTCCGCCGGCCCATTATGCGTTTTTTTTTCTCTCGTCAAATCCGCAGTAACTTTCCACGGTGGAGGCCTAAATGTGTTTCGCCTTTTGCTCCTTTCCCGTCTTATTTATTACCGCAATTAAACCGCTTTCGTCATTTCCTTTTGTTTATAATTCCCTTTCCTTTCCACTTTGTTACCCTTTATCTCGTAATCTTCACACTTTTCCTCCCAACTTTAACCTTCCCATAAATCTCCGTTTAGATTTTAATTTAAGATTTCCCGTAAATTGCGCACAATTAATCAATCGGCGCGCCACGTGTATTTACATGCCGCTTGAAATTTACATTAGTTTCGAAATTTTTAATTCGAGCAAATAAAGTGTGGGGAAATGAATTATATTTTTATCTGCAATTTATGTATACATTCTTGAATACATGGAAATTTATTAAATATTATGTACATATTTATAGTAATTTAGGGATTCTGTAGTGATTCAGATTAATAAAAATTAAAATTTAGATACATAATATCAGTTTTTCTATTATTAATTATGGATGTTACCATTACACAAAAACTGAATACCTGCACGAAAATGCATTAAATATTTTTTTATTGATAAAACCTTAAACTAGTATATACATATTTATAGTAATTTAATGATTTTCTAGTGATTCTGTAATAATTTACACCAAAATTCTTTCTAAAAATAAAAGTTTACATAATTTCAGTTTCATCAATTATGTATCTTACTATTACTGAGAGAAAAAAAAATCAGAGACAACCACAAAGGCATTGCAGTGTCCAAAACAAAACAAAAATTAAGGAAAGAGTCAAAAGGCAAAAAAGTGGATGAAATAAAAAACGGAAATTGATGATCAAATTGGATAAAAACCAGGAAGAACTGAAACAAGCGATAAGAGTGCTGAAATCAGAAATCGAAAAGAAAGCAAAGCATGGGAGAAGCGAAAAAATATAAAAAAATAATATTATAATGTAATTATAATGTTGTTTTTTGTATTTTGAAGTACATGCTGGTATATATTTAATTAAAGACTTTTTACTTTCAGGCAAAAAACAAATAAAAAGGTAATAAAATAAAAATAAGTTTTTAAATAAATTTATACCAGCAAGGACTTCATAGTACAAAAAACAAGATTATCATATAATATGATAACTAGTAAAATGGATGAAACACTAATAAAAATAAAATTTAATAATAAGAAAAAAATACTACTGTGTAGCAATATAGGTACATAATACTATATCGTCAGCTTGGTGTTACAAGGTTGTATGTAACATTTTGTAAGATTTTGAGTATTGGGTATTATAAGATTATATGTGTTATAAGCTATCTTTTGCAAAAGTCTAATAGATTGCAGCACTTGTCTAAACATTTTTATTTACTGTGAAACAAGGTTGTATGTCAAATTTGGTATTTACACTTTAGTGTAACATAGTTGTATGTAGACGCATACAACTTTAACCGACTTTGTTTTGAGAGTCTTGTGAAATATAGATCAAATTTGTGAAAACTATGTCAGTGATGATTCTATACAGGGTCGTAATTATTGCCCAGATGATCAAACCTTACAAAATAATACAGATACAGTCAATTGATTTTTAGAAATTCCAAGAATGCCCGACTTTGCTTAACTATACTCTAGTGCTGTATACAAAGGTTCAACAAATTAAGTTTTGCGGATCTGTATTCAATATTTACTACAAAACTTCCCATGCTGTCGAAGAATTTGTCGAACAAAGCATAAAACGTGCTATTGGTAAAAAAACAGGTGTCATCGGGTCAAAGTAAGGTAGACTTCCCTGTACCCAAGCAATCAAAGGGAACAAAATACCGTAAAATAAGATTGGTGCAATCAAGTCAATGTACCAGTGGATGCCTACAGTTGATAAAGACTATTTTGACGCAATTCTTCCAAAATCGAAAACTGGTGACAAAAAAGGAAAGAAAGGAAGAAAAACTATGTAAATATAACAAATTTAAAATATTGTTATTGCGTTATTGAGATATTGACCCCATTAAATGTGTTAGTAAATAAAATATTATCTAATTTTGTAAACATTACGTGCTCGTATTTTCTTTCAAAGTTGCATAGTTGTATGTTACTAACGAAATAACAAAATTGATATAACAGAGTTGTATGTAATTTTTGGTTTTTTCATAACTCAAAAATTTGGAATGTTGGAAGCTTGAAATATAGGGATAATAAATACTGAAATTTTATGAAAATGTCAAGACAGAAATCAAACGAATAGGAATAGTACGGAACTTTTTGTAACACCCCAATATTTAGAATCGATTTTCCCAAATTTATGAAATTTGCACATACAACCTTGTAACACCAAGCCGACGATATGTCAATATTAGAATGGCCTAGTTTTTCCAATATTGAATGTTTCATTTCGAAAAATTTCCGCAAGAACTTCCCAAATGTGTTCGAAATTTCCATCAAAATAAAAATACCAGGTACAATATAGCAATATACATAATTGTTACATAGCAACGCTGACACTGACACTGACAACATTGTCACTGTATGTCAATATTAGAATAGCTTAGTTTGTCTAATATTGAATGCATTTATTTCACAAATTTTGCACAAGAAAATGCCAAATTGTGCGTACAAATAAAGTTCTAGTTTTTCAAAATTAGTAAAATATAAAATATAAGAAAAAATAAAAATAACAGATTTAAAAATAACATAAGAAAATAAGAACAATGAGTTGTGGCAGAATTTTATTTTGTGGTTGGAATAGCAATCATATTCTCTTGCATTTTCAAATCTTGATTAAAATAAATTAAGATTAAAAGTTTTCTTACAAATTTTGTATTTCAGCTAATTGACCTTAAATTTCATAAAATTGATAATATTGAATGTATTTATTTCACAAATATTCCACAAGAAAATCCCAAATTTTATGTTCAAATTAAGTTCAAGTTTTTCAAAATTATTAAAATATAATATAAGAAAAAATAAAATCGGTATCATGAGTTGTGCCAGAATTTTCACTTGAAGTTAAATAGCAATCATATTCTCTTGTATTTTGAAATCTTGATTAAAATACAAGTTTACTTCTAAATTTTTGACTTCAATTTATTGACCTTAAACTTCCCAAAATTGATCAAAAAAATCTTGAATTAAATTGGTTTTGAAATTTTGATAAACAAATATAAAAATTAATAATCCACAGTCGCAAAAAGTAATGAAAATAGGTCTTTAGATTTTTTTTATTTAAACCTTAAATCTGCTTTAAAAGATGTCTTGGAGAAAAATTTTAAAAGAAAAAAAAATACTTTTAAACAAACTTTTTGATGATTCTGAATAACTTTGGTAAATAATTTTTACTGGGTGTTTGTGTGGAAGCAATTTTCCAATTTTTAACTAAACCGATAACGATTTTATTTAAAAAAAAAAGGGTTAAGTTTAATAAATTTTATAATTTTGATTAAAAAAATATAAAAATTGAATAACCAGTAACCAATAACACAGTCGTAAAAAGCAACGAAAAGGCTTATCAAGTTTTATTGTGTACCTAAAATCTGCATAAAAGATATTTTGGGACAGAAAAAAAAGTTAAATGAAACCAAATTTTAGATTAGAGTTTTTTTATGATTCTGAATTAAGTTTTGTCTATAATTTTATTTGTGTTTGAATAGAAGACATTTTTGTGTAGGGCACCAAGTGAATTGAATATAACTGCTGGCAAAGTAAATATAACTCCTAGCAAACAATTCTGGAATATTAGTAATATTCCATAATTACTTATAATTAATATTAAATTACATTTAGTACCTAATTGTACATACATAACCTAGTCAACATTTCTAAATAAAGTTTTTCACTTGTTGAAAATGGTCTCTATTATCACTAATAAATATTGTAGCATACATTTTCGATATTACTATCTTTTCAACTTCCTAATTAGGTATAGGTATATGTATAGATACATTTTCAATTTAAAATTTCAGAAAAACGTAAAATCAATTTCTGACGGGGTTTAATGAATTTAATAAAAATAGTACCAATTTCAGAGAGAGTACAATCAATTTGAAAATTGGACACCAAATTTAGAAAAGGTAACTTTTTGACGAGTTAACTTCAAAAAAATAAATTTATAAATGGTTAATAGTCAGATCTAACGAACTTACGAGTTATAGAAATTATTGAATTTTGTAGAAATTGTGTACCATTCTGAAAAAAATCCTTTGAATTCTGTTTAAGTTCTATCGAATTTGTAAAAAAATATATTTAATTTTACAAATTTTCTATAAGTATGAGGAAGTATAAAGAAGTACTATTTTCTTAATATGTATGCAGATGTAAGAATTGTGAAGTAAGCATTGAATATGTAAATATGCCAATTCCAATACACTGAAGAATTTTGTAAAATTCTGTAGAAATGCCATTGAACTATCAAGAAATTCTATTCAATTTCATAGGAATTAAATTGAAATTGATTGAAATTTCATTGAATTTAAACACAAATTGAATCGACATTGGAAATGGACGTAACCTTTCTGTTTATGTTTAAAATATCATTAAATTAAATTGTTGTGCATTCTGCATATTTAAAATATGCCATTTAAAAATTCTATCAAATTTAATAGGAATTCCATCGAAATCGATCGGTTTTTTTTTACAATTTTATCATAAAATGAAACGGTAATGGAAAATGGTCGCAACCCTCGTAATAATTGTTGAAATATCATTAAACTCTGCACAATTTCTATTGAATTTTATAAAAATTGTATGAATTTCTTAGAAATTATTGAATTTTGTAGAAATTTTGCAGGATTCAGAAGAAACTTCGACAAATTCGGTTGAAGTTGTATGGAATTTGTAAAAATTGAATTAAATTTTACAAATTTTCTACTAAAAGAAGAGCTTTATATGTTATTCTCTGCTTTACGTTCATGAATCTTAAACCCTGAACATATCCCTGATATGTATATATTTGTTCACTTTAAGTATTATACGCATGGCTATCTCATCATTCGCATCATTCATTTCTATTGAATTTTATAAAAAATTCATTGAATTGCATAGACATTTTTGAATTTTGTAGACATTTTTTTAGAATTCAGAGAAAATTATGTTGAACTCTGTTGAAGTTCTATAGGATTTATATAGGATTTGTATTGAATTCTGTAAATATGTCAATTCCAATACACTGAAGAATTTTATAAAATTCTGTAGAAATGCTATTGAATTATCTCATTGCGAAAAAGTCGCAATCATCTAGATTAATAAAATATCATTAAATTCTGCACAATTTCTATTGAATTATAAAAAAATGCCGTCAATTGCATAGAAATTATTGAATTTTGTCGGATTCAGAAGAAATTTCGTTGAATTTTGTTCAAGTTCTATGGAATATGTAAAAAATGAAATGACATGAAGACATGAATTAGAAATGAATTAGAATAGAAATACTATTGAATACACTAAAAAATGATATAAAAATTCTATTGAATTTTGCAGATATTTGATGAACATTTAAAATTTATTTTGTTATCGATTTGTGAGATTTATGATTTACTGTTAGGATATATATATATATATATATATATATATATATATATATATATATATATATATATATATATATATATATATATATATATATATATATATATATATATATTTAGTTGAGTTTACAGATGATGTGAGAAGAATATTTTGTTTGATACAGTTTTATATCAGAAATCTACGTATAATTATATTTTTCCCAGTTCCATGGATACACTTTTTCAAGGCTATTCTTGATTCTCTTCGGCATACTAATCTCGTGGTTTTGCTAATCAATTCCGTTCTAGTTGACCTTCACCACACTACAGATTGAATATTAACATTAAGAAAATATATTTTTAATTCCCTGATTGTAAATTCTTCTTCTCTAGGTGCTTTCTGCGTTTCAGGGGTTGGCAATCCTCATCGCTATGCGGACTATTGACAAAGCTGCTCCAAATAATTGCTCTCTTATGTTTTTCAGCCATGAGAGGCGCCATCTTCCAATACTGTCCAACACTTCCAACACTTCCATTGTAAATAAACAATGATAAATCGAAATTAATGGTAACGGTGAATTACCACTATTTACCGTAGAACAAAGAATTTAATTATATGGGATTTTATTACTTTATTTTTGGATTTAATTATTTTGGGAAAATATTTTGGGGTGTGCATCAGAATATGGCAGAATAGATAGTATGAAGGAAGATAATAAGAGTATCGACATGAAACATATGATTGTTAAATACAAAGGAACAAGATGCAAAAAATAAAAATAAAGCCACATTAAGCAAACACCAATGACGTTATAACCAAACATTTCGAAGACGATAGCATTTTAAAATCTGAATTAATCTGTGCGAGTAAGTTTCTTAAAAATATAAATACTTTATCACCATAGTGTATAATTATTATTACTTTCTAAAGCAGAGAAAATAACTAAAACGAACTGAAATCTTCCGTTCTAACATTGGCATTTTGCCTTTCATTTAGAATGTGAAGATAATTTGTAATTTTATAAACTTCATATGCATGTTATTAAATTAAGCGGTTTTTGTGAATCCTGAAAGAGGTGCATAGATTATGCATGATGTTGTGAATGTGGCTCCAGGTGCAACTAATAACACCGCTTAAGAAAGAAAGGGGAATGATAGATTCCATAATTAATATCTATCACTGAATAATTCATGTGCACATACAAGTGATGAAGCATCCTACTGATCTCCATTGTGAGCGATTGAGACAGCGAGGAGATGAGAGCGACACGGGGATAATAACAGAGTATAAACCGCGAGCTCGCTCATCTGCATTCGGTGACATTGGGCGGTATAACATTTGCATTCATCACGGGATGACCATGTTAATTAATCAACATGCTTTCCCTAATTTACATGTGATTTTGCATTTAGTTAATTATATGATTAGCAGAAACACATAATGGCATGATTGGCTATTCGTACTGCAATCGTCCCCAATGGATATTGTTGCGGGACATTTATTGTGGGCGAACTAAGCGCCGTCCCATTGCGCAATTCAATCAAAATAATTCAGAATTAATTAGCTCGGCCGCAGCGGCGTGTTTTTCAACGAGACCGATGGGACTAAATAGATCATCGTTAACTAACCAAATCCCTTCATATAAATTTAATTTACATTGCGAATTTTAGAAATACTAGTAATTCAATGGTACAACGCTAATACATTTTTGGCTCGCAATAGAAACCAGCCGTTAATATTTGATCGCATTAAAATGCAAACTGGTCCCCCGTTATTACAATAAAAGTTATAGTTACGGCAACAAATCCAATTTCCTGGCTTCGGCCGGCTCTCAAGGCATAATGCATAACACATGTTTTAAGAGGATTTCCACGCGAGTTTTCATCCCGCAATTTTGCGATACATATTTAAAGAGTTTTCCCGGGTTAGTCTTATACACACCGGCGACATTTCCTTTAGTGGAAGTTATTCGGGGCGCAAAACTAGATTGCCAATATAAATTCCAAGTTTCTGCACTTTCTCGCTAGAGCTTCCTAATTTACTACTGAGTTATGAATTAAGTATGGCTGCGAGCTGGGGTTAAATATCGCGGATTCCTGCTGAATATCACTGTCAATTTTAAACTCCCTTCCTCCCCATGGTTACAAAGTTTCAAATATAAAGTCAAACTTAATAAGTGAATTAGTTCATTTCATTTCCATTAAATTTATAAATAGTGCTGATGAACTAACTTACTTACTTCGAGTTTACTCAAGACCCTTATAAAATTTGTATAATTAATTAGAATGTTTTAATAAACCCACTTCCGTGTATAATTTTCTGTTCATTAAAAGTATTAATTACTCAAGTATTACCGTGCTATATTTCCTGCTGTGGTATTAAGTTTTAAGCGAAATAATTTTAACAGCAAGTATTAATATGATTAGTTTCGCTTTGTTTTATTAATCTTTGTAGTAATTATAATTTTAATTAAAATAATAGTTACCTAAACTTACTCACTGGCAACGTTTTTGTGGATACTGCAAGTCAAACAAGGCTCAAGATAATTGAGTAAAATTTCAATTTCGACACATTTCGAATAACATTTATAAAAAATAATAAAAATCGACATCTGGAACGGGATTTTTACTATTTCAGAGTTTAAGAAGAAGGTAAACAGGTTTATTTTTGTAACAGAAACATTTATGCTCCGAAAAAAATGAGGTGGAATTTATTAAACATATTGCTGTGGCACAAACTTAATTTATTTTAATTCACTTATGATCAGTAAATTTTGTAATAGAAAAAACAGTTTCATATTATGTTTAAATTGTTCGCAATTCGAATCAATTTTATCGGAATTTATAAATATATGTGATACTTATTAACATTGTTAATATCAACAAGAAATTTACATGATTAAAAGTATTAATATAATAAATAAAAAAGATATTATAAACAATATAATAATATAAATAATAATATAATGCAGGGTGTCCAAGATAAGAAACAGCAGCATGGGGATCTCGGAAACCGTAAAAGTTACAAAGGCGGTTAAATTACAAAAAAATTGCGCAATTTAGTGGTCTATAACATTCTGATGAGAAAACCAGAAAATTTCGCTTACTTCCGGATATATTCGACAATATTAGAAATTTTGCGACATCGTTTTTATGTTTTCTGAAGTTATTTTAAAAGGTATTAAAAAAAACAAAAAAGCCCTTTCTCATTGCCTCTTTTTTAGCTCTACAAGACTGCGTTTATAAATTTTCAGTACACCGTTTCGTTTCGAAGAAATCATCATCAACTTTATATGTTTATATGGCCCGTAAATAAAGTACACCATGTATTAAATTGAATTTCCTGTTACGAATTCAACGATTTATATCACAGTATGGTTTCTCATGTTTTTATTCAGAAAAAAGGCTTGTTAACATATCGTCGGCTTAATGTTACAAGGTTGTATGTGCAAATTTGTAAATTTGGGAATAAGTATTTCAAATATGTTTGCTATATAATAAAATTATAAATTTTGCACTGTCAACAGATATGTTTTTTTCACAGGTTCGTAATGATCCAATTTTAATTTTCCAACAAGTTGAAAGGTCCCGCTTTGAAAACATATAGCCCTGGAAAGCTATAGAACTAAAAATGAAACAAATGTTACATGCAACCTTGTAACACCAAGCCGACGATATTTCAAACATTTTGGTGTAATAGGCGTTGAAATGACCGACGAAAACAAAATTGGTCATCTAATTTTAAAATTTTAGAGATAATTAAATGAACAGAATCATTTTTATAATACCACAGTAAACAATTAAGTGTGGTTCTCAATAACTCCAATGTTTCAATGTTTAACAACTATTCTTGCAAAATTATTTTTAGTTACAATTTTAGTACCTATTCGAGGTTAAAAATAGGTAATATTTGTTGTCTCCGTCGTCATTAAATGAACAGAACAATTCTCATACCACAGTAAAAAAATAATAAGTGTGGTTCTAAATAACTACAAAGTTTAAATGTTTAATAATATTCTTACTAAATTAATTTTTGTTACTATTTTGGTACATATTCTGAGTTAAAATTATGTAATTATTTTAGTCTTCGTCGCCATTAAATGAACAGAACAATTCTCATATCACAGTAAAAAAATAATAAGTGTTGTTTTAAATATTTAATAGCTATAATGTTTCAATGTTTGACAACTATTATTGCGAAATTATTATTAGTTACTATTTTGGTACCTATTCTGGGTTACAATTTAGTTTTTTTTCAAATAAAGTTATCTAAAAAACAATTCTAATAATAATGTAATGTAATAATTGTTTAATAATATTAATTGACATTAGAAAAAAACTGTTTAGTTATACTCTGTTAAGAAAGAAGAATTTTTAGTGCTATTCTGTAATAAGTACAAAACTTTTCTTGAATAACTATGGAAAATTACACCAACAGTGAATATACGTATATGCTATTGATACTGGGCTATTATGTGTTTTGCCTAGTTTAACGTCGAATGTCTCAAAAACTCTTCATTCTTTCGAAGTTTAAGAAGTATACCTTTTTTATGACAATAAAGGTAATTCGCCGAAAAATGGTGTGATTTATAAAAATCCTAACCTCAAAGTTGTTATGTATTAATAACCATGAAAGAACCCCTGTTTCTACGGCACTGTGTTTACTAAGATACTTGTAATTATTTGTGTATTTGTGTATTGATAGTAGGTGACTCGTCGCAAAATATCAGATTTCCAAGTCTACTCTAGTAGGAATGTTAAAAAGAAAACTGATTTGCTTTGACTTTGAAGTCCTATATTTTGGAAACAAACGCGATGATTAAAAAAAAAACATTTCCATTTAATTTTGCGTTTTTTAGCATGCTACTAGATTTATGCCACATTGTAGGACACCTTGTATATATAATATAAATAATAATTAAGTTTAAGGCTTTGTCCATAATTACCAGTTACCAGTTATTATATATATATATATATATATATATATATATATATAAATATATTTAAGGTTGTTGTATAAAGTATTACCTGGTATTTATTTTAATTTAATTTTATTATTTATTTTTATCGCCCGACTAGTTTCGATTTATTTATAAAAAAACATCTTTAGAGGCATATGTACGAAGAATACATAAATTAGTTTAAATATAAAATTAGAGTAAAGTTTGCTACAAAAATGTTTAATTATATATTATAATGATATTTGTTATGTGTTTATTATTATAGTGTGTATAAATGATTTAGTATTTATATAATTTGTTAGAGTGGAAATGAATTAAGATGTGTGAAAATTATCTTTTATAGGGGTATTAATTTTGGTGCTAGAAAGTAAAAACAATTCTTAAATAAGTGTTTTAGTTATTTTATAAGTTATAGATGTCTAATTTGTAGTTTTAGTTATTTTTGTTGTTGTTTTATGTGTTATATGGATTATTTAGAAATTCATAAAAAGGTTTAAATCTTAATTGAGTTTGGTAATTAAGGCATTGTATGTTGTGTTCTGTATTGATAGTTTTATCTATTTCAAATGCTTCTAATATATTTTGTTTTAAGCCTTTATCTGTATTGTGTAAGAGTTTTGTATTTTTGTTTATGTCGAGGTGTCGTCCAAAATTTGAAATGCTTATGTCTCTTAAATGTTCCTTGCTTCTTAATATTAAAGTACTGCCGGTTTCTCCAATGTATTTTGAACCACAATCGTTTTATCTTAAAGCGTATAAATTTTTATCTAAAAAGTTTGTTTTATCTTTAGCGTTAAATAGTTGTGTTTTGATTGTGTGTTTGGTGGTAAAAAATGTTTTAATGTTATAATGTTTAAGTGTTTGGTTAATTTTGTCGCTTATGTTTCCTTGAAATGTGAATGATTTATAATATGTGGTATTTGTATCATTTTCTGTTTGTGTTTTAGATATTATGATATAATTATTTATATTGTTTAGTTTTTTGAAATAATTGTATGTTGATTTTTTATTATATTGTTTATATTGAAACCATTATTAAAGGCGATTTGTTTTATTAAATTTATTTCATTTAGTTTATTATTTTCATTAAGAGGTGTTGTTAACACTCTGTGTATGCATGTGTGTATGGCAGCGTATTTATGTGTATTGTGGTGAAAAGAGTTTGCTGGGATAATGTAGTCTATTTGTGTAGGTTTTCTAGAATTCGATTTTGTTATTTGTTTTATATAAAGTTAAATCTAAGAAATTAATATTGTTGTTTTGTTCTATTTCTAAAGTAAAATTGATGTTTTTGTGTAATGTATTTATGTAAATATGTAAATCAGTGATTGTGTGTTTGTTATTTTTTGTCCAAATTATTAATATGTCATCTACGTAGCGTTTCCAAAAGTTATGTATGCATTGAAATGATTTGTGTTATTAATAATTAGGCGTTCTAAATTGTCAAGAAAGATGTTTGCTAGTATGCCACTACGTTTTGAGCCCAAACGTATTTCATCGTTAATTTATAATAATTGTTATCGAAAAAACAAACATTATGTTCTACTGTTAATTCAATTAAATTGAAGATGTCTGTACTTTCTATTTGAAATTTGTTATGTCAAATGAGGCTAAACTGTATTTTGTTGGTAATTTTGTGTTGTTTATGTATTGAATAAGTTCGTTTCTGTTATTTATTGTGTGTTTAGGTGTGAAATTTATAATGTTTTTAATTATATTATTTAAAATTTTAGCTAATTTATGTGTTGGAGAGTTGATAGAAGTTATAATTAATTAATTATATTTTAATTATATTATTTAAAATGTTAGATAATTTATGTGTTGGAGAGTTGATAGAAGTTATAATTGGTCTAATTAGGTTGTCTTTTTTTAATGTAATGTATGTATGTTTTTTTTAATTATTTGTATATTTTTTTAAAGTAGTTTTTATGTTTTTTATAATATTTTTTGTTTTGTTTGTAAAAGAGATAGTTGGATCTTTGCTTAGCAGTGTAAAATTGATGTTATTTATGAAATTTTGTGTTTTATTTATGTAGGGAGTTTTATTTAAAATTACTAAACCTGCAATTTTATCTGCAGTCACAATTGTAAGTTGTTCTTATTAATTTTCTTTTATACACTATTAAGAATTTCATTAGTTTTTGTGTACGTATTAGCGATTTTTTGTTCTGCTATTTCGATTAGTTTTATGCATTCTCCTTTTATTGTTGTTCTTGTGGGTGATGTTTTAGTGCAATATCTAATTCTATTGAAAGAGTAGGAAAATTTATGTTTTTGAGGGTTAATGCATATTTGTGTCCTTGTGTTTAATAGTTTTAATATTCGTGTATAATTGTTGTATTATTAATATAAGTATCATAATTTATTAGGTTTTTATTGTAAAATTCTTCTTAGTCTTCTTTCTTCTTTCTTAGTTTTATAATCTTGTTTTTTTATTAATTGTTTTTCGTTCAGAAGATCTTTAAGTTGTAGTTTTGTATTGTCTATGATTAAATGTATATTTATAATGTCTGTTCTGCTGTGCAAGGTATTGATTAATAATCAATTTTAGTTTTTATTTTCTTTTAGGTTTGCGTAGTGTTATGTATTTCATTTTTTAGTTTATTTTGTTTCAATTGTTCTTGGAATAGTTTGTTAATATAAGAGGAGAATTTGTAATTTATGAAGGCTGGAGTACGTTTTTCCAAGGTTTTCGCGAGTTTATATGCTGTTATCTGTGCTGTTATCTGCTGAGTATCTGGATAAGTTTTGGCGTACAAGTCGTTTTCATTCAGTTTAAGGTTTTATCCATAATTATCAGTATTATACATATTTAAGGTTGTTGTACAAAGTACTTATTGGAATTTATTTTCATTGTATTATATAATTTATTTTTATCGCCTGACTTGTTTCTGTTTATTTAATTTATCATTTATATTTAAATACTTTTGTAACTCTAATTTTTAGTTATATATAAGTTTTGTTATTTTTTGTTATATTTTTAGGTTATATTTAACCTAATTATTGTATTATTCGTAGATATGCCTCTGAAGATGTTTATTTTAATAAACCGAACCTAGTCAGGCGATAAAAATAAATAATAAAATTAAATTAAAATAAATACCAGTAAGTACTTTATACAAAAACCTTAAACAAATAATAATATAAATAATATAATAAACAATTTTTGAATTTAAATTTTCTCTCCATTGAATTATGCAACATTCTTGGATAATGCACATAAGAGGAGGACCAATCCCAAGTATTGCGTGTCGCGAAGATAAGAAAAGTCGCACTCATTCGTTCTGGGCCTGAAAAGCTAAACAACCGTTCAGCTTTTGCGAGTTAGTTGAACAACTTTTTGAGACTCCGTAGGAAAAAATGGGACATATTGAACGGTCCTCAGGCGCGCTGTTGGAGCACTTATTGGAAACTGAAATACTTTTCTGGAGAGGTTTCGTTGCCGTTATTGTTACTTGTAAGAGGTATTGTGTGTATTACAGATTACAGGGTGTTTGTGTTCTAGTAGTAATTTTTATTGTGTATGATATTGTATAGAGATTACGCGAATATTTGTAATACGAGTAATTTTCTGCAAGTTATTATTTGTATTATCACTATAATGATTTAATTCCAAAATATTGTTAATTGTTTTTGTTGAATTTTTATCAAATTTTAAATTAGCATTAAATGTAGTTTATTTCAGCGAAATTTATAAAATATGTATTACATTTTTGTAGCTGATAATACATCAGCTCGATATACTTTTTTTTATTGTTTATTGTGCATTATAGCACATAAATTTACATTATGTTACAGTACATTATACATTATAGCATATCAATATTTTAGTGTAAGTATTAATATAAATTATTTGAAAATGAGGGCATTCGTAAATAAATAACTAAATACATAAATATATAAATACAAACATTATTTATATCCATGTTTTTCAAGATATTCTGTTTACCGATGGCTTATTTCTAATGCCTTGAGCAATTTGCGACAAAGAGGAGCGATCGATGTAACATTAGTAACATGGGAATTTGACTCTACGGATTTCGATTTAGTGTGATCGTCTTGTTATTAAGTGCAGTAGTAATTTAATAGTACACAGGATCACCAGCTCTAATTTAGTATAAAGGCTTCATGTAGATACAGGGTCTCGAATTCTCAGGAGATAAAGGTTCTCGAATTCGCAGGAATCCTTCTGCTGCTGCACTCGGAGTACAAGTCAATCACGCCATTATTCGAAAAAAAATGATCACGTCATTATTATAAAAAGATGTCAACACGTCATTACTAAAAAAATAAGTGTCCATCAACTCATTACACGAATAAAAAGATACCAATCAAGGCTTTACTCAAAGACGAAACAATGTTGTAACGTCATTATTAAAAAAAAAAATGTCAATCATGCCATTGCTAGAAAAAAAGGTGTCATTATACGAATAAAAAAATACCGATCAAGTGATTACACAAAATAGAAAATATCGTTAAAGTTATTACTAAAAAAAGACATATCAATCCTGTTATTACTCAAGAAAAAGTTGATTACGTGATTAGATATGATGTTTCATTTTAGGTAATTTTTTTAGGTAATTCATAACTCAAAGCAAGTGTAAAAAAATGTTGTTTTTAATGTAAATTAAAAGCGAATGTGGAATCCGAGGAGAATTTCTAAAACAGGATTATTATTTCATTTTAAAGAATTTGTTGCATACTTGTACTTGCACTTGTACTGCATTCAAAATTAATTAAAACATGAGTTTCAAATATCTTTTTTTCCCTTGAAAATTTCCCTTGAATGTGTGAATATAATTAAGGAGTCAATTTGTTGACCAGGCCTTGACACAAAATTTTTCGATTACATCGATACTCAAAAAAATAGCAATGAAATCATTATATTGTTAAAAAAACATTAATCATGTCATTACTCGATAAAGAAAATGTCGATCACGTCATTTATTATATATTTTTTTATATGAAGTTTGAATATGATTAAAGTGTCAATTTGTCGACAAGGCCTTGACTCAAAAACATGTCGATCACATCATTACTCAAAAAATGGCAATGAAATCATTATCTTGTTAAAAAAAACGTTTATCATGTCATTACTCGATAGAGAAAATCTCGGATATGCCATTTAAAAAAAAGGTCAATGATGTCATTACTCGAAAAATAAAATGACGATCACGTTATTAATATAAACCGTCATTACTGCCCGAACACGTCATTACTACTCGAAAAAAAAAACAAATGACAATCACATCATAAATTCTGTACAGATCCCATTGATTTATGTGGCAGTAGCAGTACATTTTAGTAAAATACTATTAATTTCCATTAAAATATCATTACAAACTGAAATACCAATTATTTAATTATCTAAAAATGTTTCCGAATTCCATAGAAATGAATTATGAATTTATTATTTGTATTTTTTGTATTATATTGTATTTATTAATAATTGATAAAATGTATCACGAAGTAAATGTCACCACAATTCAAAATTTATTAATTGCATTCAATTCTTTAAAACGTCTACATATGTAATATGTAATGTACATATTCATAATATGTAATGCAAATGGATCAAACGTCAATAAATACTTATTATTATTATTATTATTATTATTATTATTATTAAATTCTATAAAAAAAATGTTGAATTTTATAAAAATTATATAGAATTCTGAAAATATTTCGTAGCATTCTATAATCAATATTGATGCAGGGATCAGATTTCTAAAAAGTCCACTGTGAAGTATAAATACATTAAATTTGGTAAAAACCCCTTGAAATTGAGAAAGCTATTCAATTCTGGACAAATTTCCTTAAACTCTGTGGAAATTTAAATGCATTGTTCAGAAATTCAAGAAAAATAAATTAGGTCAAGGTCTACTAGTACTGCAGAACCAGGGGAAGAAGAAGTACAGAAATTCCAATAAATTGAATGGAATATCTAATGAATTCTGTAGGAAAATAATTAAATTCAAATAGGTATTTACATGGCTAATGCAATTACTAAAAAAAAAATTGAAAACATTTCATAGAATAGATAATAAATTCCGTTTATTTCCACAGAATTTGCTACAGGTCTAATTTTGTAGAAATATAATTGAATTATGTAGAAAATTCAGAAGTTTTCTAAAAATTCAGTTGAATTTGGACGAAATATCATTCGAATCTGTAGCTACAAATTCTATTGTTTTTTTTTTAAATTATTTTGAATTCAACAGAAATTTTATTCCATTAAACCCTAGGTACATAAATCCAATTTAGTTATGTTCAATTGCTATTGAAATCTGTGAGAATATGTTCAATTGTTATTGAATTCTGTAAAAATTGCAGTGAATTTTATGATGTGAAATTTTTAGGTTCAAACTAAATTTCATTGACTTCTGTTCAAGTTCTATTTAATATGTAAAACTTCATTGACTTTTTCGATTGACACATTCTATTCAATCAGTAGGTTGGAGCTTGTGAAATTATTAACACATATAAAAAAGTCGCAATATTCCTTTTTCACAAAGACATTTCCTTAAACTAAATGTACATTTCGACCATAAAGTGGTCACCTTCAGTAAACATTTGTTGCGGACGATATACACACTATTTTACACAAAATCTATTCAATTGTTTTTAAGTTACTGCAACAGAAATTGTATTCCATTAAAACCTACATAAATCCAATTTAATTATGTTCAATTTTTATTGAATTCTGTAAAAACTCCAGTAAAATGTATAAATTATGTCTGTAATTCCATGTAAATGGCATTTACTCAGTAACTTCGTACTTTGATAACGAATCTAATACAAATTACATTGAATTTTTTAGAAATTTCATTCTGTTTATATAAAATTCAATTTAATTTGATAATGTTTTTATAAAAGTTAATTCTATTGAATTTTGCAAAAAAAATGAGTGATTTTTTTTTACAAATTATGTGCAAATTTTAGAAATTTCGTTGGTTCAGTCGTGTTTTTATTGAATTCTGTTGAATTCCTATCAAATATGTAAAGTTTCATGGACCTTTTCAATTGACCAATACTATTCTACTGCTTTTTGAATTATTTTTAATGCAAAAGAAATTTTATACAATTGAAGCCTATACAAATCGAATTTAATTATGTTCAATTTCTATTGAATTCTTCAAAAATGCAGTGAATTTTATGATGATGTGCAATTTCACAGGTTCAGTCGAAATTTCATTGATTTCGGTTTGATGTTCTATTAATTTTGTAAAACTTCATTAACTTTTATAAGCAAAACAATAAGCTTTCAAAATCTGTTGAAAGTATATTGACTGCTGCAAAAATGTAGCAATTTATTAGAATTGTATAGAAATTCTAGTAGTTTGAATAGAAATTTAATTGAAATTGATATAAATTCTATTGAATTCGATGTATATATCATTTACTTAGTTTAATAGCAATTCATTCGAATTTGATAGAAATTTTAATGAAATCTTTAGATGAATTCCATGGAATTTAATAAAAATGTCATTGCATTTGAAAGAAATTCCATTGTGTTTAATTTAAATTCAATTGTATTTGATAGAAATTTTAATAAATTTACTAGAAATTCTATTGAATTTTGCTAAAATTGCAGTGAATTTAATAAAAATTATGTGCAATTTTAAGAAATTTTACAGATTGAGTCGTAATTTTATTGAATTCTGCTAAAGTTCTATTACATTTGTAAAATTTCATCGACTTTTATAAATTCCATAGAAACAGTTGAAAGTACATATATTGAGTTCTGCAAAAATGTAGCAATTTCTTAGAATTGTATAGAAATCCTATTAATTTTAATAGAAATTTAATTGAAATTAATATAAATTCGATTGAATTTGATGTAAATGTATTTTACTTAGTAACTTTTGATGACGAATCTGATATGAGTTATATTCAATTTTATAGAAATTTCATTCTGTTTAATTAAAATTCAATTGAATTTGATAACAATTTCATTAAATTTAATAGAAATTCTATTCAATTTTGCTAAAAATGCTAGACACTGGGGAAAGTGTTTAGTGAACGCATTGCAATGATAGGTGAGAAAGTTTCACCAAGAAAGTCAATTTTGTACAAATGATGTGCAATTTTTAGAAATTTTGTAGGTTTAGTAGAAATTTCATTGAATTCGATCGAAGCTCTATTAAATATTTGTAAAATTTCATAGACTTTTATATATTCCATGGAAATCTGTTGAAAGTATATTGAGTTCTGCAAAAATGTAGCTATTTCTTAGAATTGTGTAGAAATTTAATTGAAATTGATATAAATTCCTTTGAATTCGATATAAATGACATATACTAAGTTTAAAAGCAATTACTTTGAATTTGATGAACATTATAATGAATTCTTCAGAAATTCCAATGAATCTGGTACAAAATTCATTCAGTTTATTAGTAGTATGACTCTTTATAGAGCATTGAAATTGATAGAATTTTAAAATTGTACATAAGTTCAATTAAATTTTATAGAAATTCTAGTGAATTTGTTAGAAATGCCTTTGAATCTGATCTTGGATATGGTCCGATTTTAATGAATTTGATAGAAATTTAAATAAATTAAATAGAAATGCCATTCAATTTAATAGAAATTATAGGGTCTTTAATAACAATTCTAGTTTTTTGTTCAAATAAATATACTTAATAAAGTATAAAATATAAATATATTTAACACAAATATCTGATAGCAATAGAAATATATAGAAATCTGACAGATATTTTATTGAATTGGATAGAAATTTCATACGATTTAAAACAAATTCTGTTGACTTCTTTAAATAATCATTGTTAATTCCATAGAATTCCATTCAATTATATGTACTTTCCATTCAATTCTGTACAAGTTCTTCGAAATTCTGTAAATATATCGCTGAACTGTATAAAAGTAGGTATACAAAAATAATAAATAATATTTATACAGAATACTAATTCTGATTTCTATGGAATTCTGAGATTCTACGGAAATCCTATTTATTTATGTACCTAAAAATTCCATTAATTTTGAAGTAAGTAATAGTACGTCAGTAATAAGTAAGTAATAGCATTAGTAATGTATATATTTTTATTTAAAATGCTTACACAGGTTAGTAAAGATAAAAATATTACAAAATATAAAATTTATGTATTTTATATTTTGTAATATTTTCATCTTACTTATTTATGCCCGGTTGCATATAGTTTTAACCCGGTTTATATAATCCTGAGTTATATTTATGTCAGATTGACGTTTCAAATCAGTAGGATCAAAATTTGATGATGTGGAGTAATGTATAGCAAAAAAAAACCTCGGGTTAAATAAAATAGGTCACTTGTGAATGAATAAAGTTCGTGTAACTCGCATTTTATGTTTTATTTCAGGTCTGGTGTAAGTCGTTTTTGAGGATAAATTTAACCCAGAGTTAACTTTATAACCACGAGTTCATATTTAACTGGCGTTGATGCAACTGGGCATCAATGGAGGTATTTCTCACAATCTTACTTACATGGAAATTATATTACGAATTTTATAAAAAAAATCCGCTCGGTTAAATTATTCAATATTAAAATTTTCTTGAATTCTCCAAAAACTCATTTGAATTCACATTTCCACAGAACTTATATTCCATTGAAATCCCAAATTCCTTTCAATTCTGTAAAATTGTTATACACTTATTTAATAAGTTCGTTGAATTGCACTGAAATTACATGAAATTATGTAGAAAATATGTTGAAGTTAAATCAAATTTCTAAAAACTCCAATGTGTTCTAGAATTTTTTTGATTTTGTAAAAGTATTTGTAAAATTCTGTAAAAATGGTATTCAACTATATCGACTTATGTGAAAATTAAATCAATCAAGTTATTACTCAAAAACAAAAATGTTATTAGTAATTGGATTCGATATAGAATTGTATCTAATAATTGTGGAACCTTTTCTTCACTATATTTATTTGTGACTGAAATGTAAATTATGGTCACAACGTGACCATAATCACAAGTATACTCAGATATCAATATACTAATGAATCCAAGAAATCTAGTGAAGAAAAGATATCGCTATTATTATTTTCTATAACACTTTCCTTCACGTGCTCAACAATATATATTATAGAATTGTATCTATTGATAATTTGAAACTTGCCTATGCGGGGATTTTTTCAAAAAACTAATTGTTTCATTTTTAATGGATTTATTCCACACTTTAATAGCTCATTGTATACAAAATTAATATTGAATTGTATGTACCTGTTTTTGAAGGATTGCAGACTCTAAGTTCTCATTGTATACGTTCTTACCTGAAACAAAAAAAAAATTAAAATAAATTATTTTATTAGCTCTCTGTCGAAAAATATTTTCGAACACAAAAATTGATCAAATCAAAATTTAGAAGACATTAATGGAGAACCAAAATAACTTATTGGATGAGTAATTATTTTATTATTATTATTAAATTGTCAAATAATATTTCATTTCCACAAATCTTTGTGTATTTTCGTATTTTTGGTGCCAATAAGAGTAAGGGCAGGTTATCATAAATTCAATATTGATTATAAATCAATGGTTATAAAATTTACTAAGCGTGTAATTTAACATCTGCTGATACCTCAACATAAAAATTCTTACAGAATCCAAATAATACGTTTTCTGGGTTAAACAAATCATGTACACATAATGAAGTTGGTGGTTTTGCCTGTCGATGCCTAGTCAGCCTTTAATCTTTAATCAAAGCAGACGTGAAGCTCGCAAAACGGATTCGGTGCCCCCCATTTTAATAACCGAAAATAAAAATTGCCCCGGCCAGAGCATGGGGCACGGGGATTAATTCCGCCGGTATTTGGAGAGGTTAAAATGTTTGTTTTCACAATCTGTACGAAATGAGAGCCAATTAAAACCAATTCCGCAACTCTCGACGATTCAATAGAGTTCGGTTTGCACGTATTCACGATCCTTAACGGTCGAGTAAACACAGTCACAGACCACACAAATGTACAAAACCTAAGCAAACACAGTTAATTAAATTCCACTGTAATCTCGCATCTGCCTGTGGCAATATTATGCGAGCCGTTTGACTCTATTTTTTTTTCAAGGGCGCGTTTTACTGCAGATGCACAACAATCGTAAATATTCGGGGTAATTAGAGTTTGCGCTAATGCACTAAACTTCTTCTGCAGTTTCCCGGTGAATATTTTGGAGTGGTTTTTAAGCGTCGCAAAAAAGTAAAATAAATGCAAATATGGATTTTAAAAATGCGAATCTGTTTAATTATAAACATTAATAAATCATAAAATGGAGCTTTAAAGACAACATAATTCCATTCATGAAAAAGCCCCCGGAACAATTTAGGACGTCTGCATTTGAATTTATAAAAGAAACAAAATTCATTATGCATAACGCGTTTTTGTATTTTTTAAGGAGTAATTCCTTAAAGCTTGTCATATTAAAAAGTTTCGAATAAAACTTTCCTGACAGTTCCCCCCTTTTCTAGACTCTCAGGGTATAATTTAAATTGAATTAATCATTATTTTAACGGCGTGGCAGCCTGGAATTTTTAGCACGCAGGATCGGTAAGGCGAAATGACCGCTAATGTGAGCAACTATTAAATATGATACGGGCAGATAAGCAATAGCCATTTGAAATGTGTACAATGCTAAAGTCCGCGTGCCTTATAAGTACATGCGGTTTTTTGAAGGCACAAACCCGTTTAAATTACAGGGTAATCCCTATTATTATGTACACACTGCACGTCAATCATTGTGCAAGGTAAATTAATATGAATCCACCGATTCATGATTGATATTGTCAATCAAGCTATTTCACGCATGACTTCCATAATTGTCTATTAGTGCCTCAATCACTAAGGTAATGCATTCATTCTGATACCAATCAAGTTTACACAACAAAAAGTAAAAACCTACTCAGCTTTAATAACAAAAAGTTAATTAATTACCTAAAACGTGCATTTTAATTCGCACCTACATGAAACACTGACGGCAGCAATGTTCATCGCAAGCCTGAAAATCGCAGCAATGTTTCAGCGAAATGTGCAGCCGAACGGCAGCACACTCGATACACACAAAAACAGTTGCGCCCGTTAATTACCGGCAACTTTCCCGCTGCAACGTTTCAATAACTAATGTGCGCTGATCTGGAAATTAAAAGATAACCACGATCTAATTAACGGCACTCAAAACTGAAAACTATTAGCGGCCGCGCTGACCGCATGCAATAATTACTTCTGTTAGATAACTTCCAGCGTTATCTTCGGAAAATAATTGATCACTGGCGCCTGTGTGCTACATAACAAAGCGCCCTACACACACTAATGTGTGTGATAACCAAACTACATAAAGCTTACACCGGCATATGTGATACTAATTAACTGGATCACTTTTGAGGCTCTGATTTTCTTTAATTGCCACTTATTATGTATCCAAAGAAGATTTAATTTTATATTATAAGAAACAAAAAAATGCTTTAAAAAAGTGCAAGGAGACAGAAATCGTTTATTAATGATTGTAGATAGACTTACAGAGGTCAGAGGTAAATAGGTACAATTGAAATGTTATTATGTTAACCTTGTGTTAGGAATCGTAAAATCTTCAATTTACTGTTGTTGAACATAATAATATTCTTAAAAAACGTTTAAAAAAATTGATAATTCTTTAAACACTTGCACATTCAATTGCGAAAATACATATATTTATGTTTCCTATTGAAAAATAATGATTCATGTTTTTTTCCTAGAACTTGAAACAGAGTTTTATAATATACAAGGTTCCCACAACTGTGTGGCAATCTAGGAGAATGCCAAGAAAGGCAAAATTAAATGAAATTGTAAATATTTGTTATTTTTAATCGCTTTTGTTTCCAAAATAAAAGACCTTAAGGTGTTTCTTAGCAAAACAGTTTTCTTATTAAAATTTCTACTATAGTAGACTTGGAAATTCGATATTTTGCGAGAAGTCATCCACTATCAACACACATATTTATAAATAATTACAATCATCTGAGTAAACACAGTACCGTAGAAACAGGAGTTCTTCTATGGTTATTGCTACATAAAAACTTTGAGGCTGGCATTTTTTTTTAAATCATATACCATTTTTCGGTGAATAAGCTTTATTGTCATAAAAAGGTATATTTCTTGAACTTCGAAAAATTAAAGCGTTTCTGAGATATTCGAGGTTAAACTAAGCAGAACACATAAAATAATATTAAAAAAAAACAGTTCTAATAATAATTTTGAGTACTTAGAAACACTCCATAATTATTTAATAATATTAATTGACATTAGAAAAAACTATTGTGTTAAGAAAAGAAGATTTTTGAGTGTTATTCTGTAAAAAGTAACAATCTTTTCTTGAATAACTATGGAAAATTACACCGGCAGTGAATATATTTATATGCTTTTCATACTGGGCAAATACTAACAAAATTCAGCAGCTGCAAGAAGACTGAACACGGAAAGATTCAACAAATGGACTGGAATAACTCAGAAAAGCTTAATGTTTTCCAAGTCCAAGAAGTATACCTTTTTTATGACTTTAAAGTTAGTTCACCGAAAAATGCTATATGATTTAAAAAAAATCCTAACCTCAAAGTTTTTATGTAGCAACAACCATAGACGAACCCCTGTTTCTACTGCACTATGTTCAGGGGTGGATGGGCCATACGGGAAAATGGAAATGGAAAATGGAACTGCGGAAAGACCGGTTAGGTCGCTAGCCTAATAAAGATTGATTTACTGCTGGACAAAATTCCGGTGGGTTTTAGAATTTCGGGCTGGGAGACCCGACGACTTTTGGGCTTGTAGGCCCGACTCTGTGCAGTTTGAGCGGCATAATGCAAGTTTATTAATAATTTGCTAAAGTAACATTTCTTAACACGATTGGTATTAACACGGTGGTAACCAAACTTTTTCGACTGGCGGAGTCTTTTTGGAACTTGGGTTTTCCCACGGCTCCTTCCCTTTTTATTACATTTTTTGAAAAAACTTTAACACAAATATAATATTGTGAGCCGTTATAATTTTCATGTAAAATTTCACAGGTTACAATAATCTTTGTAATTTATTAACGAAATGGTATCTACAATAAAAAAAACTTGCGAAAATTTTGTAATTTCTAATAGAAATGCAGCATTTATTGTAATTTGCAATCGACATGATATAATTTCAATGAGAATTTGTGTGGCTTGATGAGATTTTTGCAAATTTTAATCAAATTTTGAAATTTGTAAAGAAAACGTAGAAAATTGGCATGCAATGTTTTTTTTGTTTTTAATTTATAACAAAAACTTTGTATTATCGCTTATAAGTTTTGCAAATTTCTATTAAAATATTAATAACTTACTGAGTAATGTATTTTGTGGATAATATCTCTAGAATTTCCAATAAAAATTGTAGGTTTCAATTAAACTTTGAAATTTGTAATTGAACTTTTGGTATTTATAACAACAATTTAATAATTTCTAATGAAAATTTTGTAATCTCTAATGAAAAGTTCGAAATTATTAAATTTTCTATAAATAATTATGAACATTTTAACAACTTAATACAAATTTTGCAAATGCCAATTTTATTTTGCATTTTACAGTAAAAATTTGGCAATTTACAATAAAATTTTCATTGTCGCTGTTGAAATTTTGTAATTTATAATACGAATGTTGAAAGTGCCAATGATATTTTGCGTAAGTATTAGAGTGACATTTATAAACTTAAAATAAAATTTTCAAAAAGCTTTTAAAATTCTGTAACTTGGAAATAGATTTGGCGGATACTTGTTTAAACTCCATTATTATAGCTGGGTAAATAACGCACGTTTTGAGTTAAAAAAAAATATTGTATTGTCTGCGACATGTTTCGACACACAGTGTCTTCATTATTCATCTGCCCGATGAAGACACTGTGTGTCGAACATGTCGCAGAAAATACAATATTTTTTTTTATACTCAAAACGTGCATTATTTACCCAGTCATAAAATTTTGTAATTGAGAATGCAAATTTTGTAATATTAAATGAAATTTTGATTCACAAATAAAAATTATATAATTCCAATAAAACTTATTTATTGCCTAATAATTGTTTACTATTTACATTCAAATATTGTATCTATAATGAAAAGTTTGACTACAATGTTCCAATTTACATTCAAAATTTTACAAATTGTACAGAAGTTTTGTAATTTACATTTAATATTCCATAATTTCTATTGAAATATTGAAATCCATTATAAAAATTTTGTAATATACATCATAATGTTATAATATTACGATACATGGGGTTTCCGAAAATTTTCTGCACCTAATTTGTAGTCAAAATGACGATAATTTCATGGTATCAAATTCATTATTGTTATTGAAGTTTAATAAAATTTAGAACTTTCATTATATTTGTTGCAAATATATATGAAATCTTTAACAACTTTGTAAGGAATATGATTTCTGAGGAAAGACGTTATAGTATCCAACTAAAAACTCATAGGTTCCATTAATCTTTGTAATTTATGAAAATCTTGGTATTAGTAATAGAAAATTCTAATGGAAATTTTGTAATTTCCAATAGAAATGCAACATCCATTGTAATTTACAATCGAAATGATATAATTTCAATGACAATTTTGTGGTTTGATGAACTTGCAATTTGTAATAAAATTTCGTAATTTGTAAAGAAAATTTGAAAATAAAATTTATCATTTTTAAAGAAAACTTCATAGTTTCTATTTAAATGTCTAATTTAGGTATAATAAAAATTTTGATTTGCAAATTTCTATTAAAATATTAATAACTTAGAGAGTGATATGCTTTATGGATAAATTCTTTATAATTTCTACTCAAAATTTCAGGTTTCAATTATATATTGAAAATTACTATTACAATTTTTGTATTTACTATAAGAATTTCGTAATTTCCAACTAAATTCTGTAATTTATCATGACAACTTTGTTGTTTCTTTTGAGTTTTGGAATTTATAATACAAATTTGGTATTGTAAATTTAAAAAAATCCTATATTAATTGTAGTTAAATGTTAGCAATTTTAGTAATTATTTATTATTGTGTATATTATTTAGGTTCTTCCGCTAATAAACATGATTATTATTATTTTCAATATAAATTGTATAATTCAAATGAGGATTTTGTGTAAAAGAAAAATTTGTAAGGAATAATGCTGAAAATTACCTTTTAATTTATTATATACAGGGTGGTCACTGTTACGACGCCCACCATTACGATCTATGAAACGGAAATACATACAGAGTTGGTCAAATGGGATAAAAGTGTGTTATTTTTGTGCTTTTCAATGTACTGAAACTAAATCTGGGATATTTTGCACAGTTCCTGAAATATCGCTGAAAAACTGAAACAGGGCGCTTTCCTTTTCCTTTCATAACTTTTTTACTTTTGAAGGAAATTTTACGAAACTTGGCACTCTTATATTTTTCGACGCCAGCTTTCTGATGACAGTACCAAACATTTTCTGCGCCAACTAGATGCCCAAATTTTCATAGTCAACTTTTGATTTTCTTATGGCCGCAATATTGGATTTTAATAGCATTCAAAAGAGCGAAAAATTCCTATTTCAACCATGTACAGCACATGGATAATCTGACATTATTTACTACCAAATATCGAAAATTTAAAAATTTGTTGCAAAAATGAAACTGCTGTGGACTGCTCTAAAAATCAAGTTGCCATGGAATAACAAATTACCATTTTGACATTTCTTGATACAAAGAAAATAACTTATGAGTAATTGTATTGTGTATAAAGTGCAAAAAAGGAGATAATATCTTTAATAAGTAAAAATGGCAAGATATTATCCTCAACATGAAAAAATTGACATGTACAATCTCTATAATGTAATATCTTACAGAGCCCTCACCGAGATTGCAAATCATAAATCATATTACTAAAAATACCATTCTTGAATTAATATTTAGGATATTTAATTATTGCCATTTTTACTAATCAAAGATATTATCTCCTTTTTGGCACATTATACACAATAAAATTACTCAGAAGTTATTTTCTTTGTATGAAGAAATGTCAAATTTGTTATTCCATGGCAACCTGATTTGTAGAGCAGTTAACAGCAGTTTGATTTTTGCAACAAATTTTTAAATTATCGATTTTTGGTGATAAATAATGTTAGATTACCCATGTGTTATACATGGTTGAAATCGTAATTTTTCGCTCTTTTGGATGCCATTTGGATCAGAAATCTCAGAAATTTCTTCCAAAAGTAGAAAAGTTAAAAAAGGAAAAGGAAAGTGCCCTTTTTTAGTTTTTCAGCGATATATCAGGAACTGTGCAAGATATCCTAGATTTCGTTTCTGTACATTTAAAAGCACAAAAATGAGAAACTTTTATCCCATTTGACCAACTCTGTATGTATTTCCGTTTCGTAGATCCCAATGGTGGGCGTCGTAAAAGTGACCACCCAGAGTCTTATGAATTTTTTGGTTTGGAGCTTGATGAAAGTAACGACGTTGCGAGACTTGCTGTTCTTGTGTGTTTCTTTTGATGAGTGAAGTGACTTACACCCCACGCGATGAAATTATCAGAAAAATTACTTGTAATGGATCAAGTATGTGGACATTTGCAGCGATGG
Organism: Othius punctulatus; assembly: GCA_951805005.1. Classification (NCBI taxonomy): domain Eukaryota; kingdom Metazoa; phylum Arthropoda; class Insecta; order Coleoptera; family Staphylinidae; genus Othius; species Othius punctulatus. The sequence continues at coordinate 94,819,904 of OX638138.1, forward strand.
CGCGACTGCAATGGTTGGAAAAGTGAAGGGAGCCTAGGAGTGTCTAGGATGAAGCAAGTGGCAGGAAATGCCACTAGCAGCCACTGTGTCATTTAAAGGCAACATTTAAAAGTCATATTGGATGGTGTTGTGAAGATAATCATGTTAAGAGCCACCCACTTCAAGCACGCATTTTAAAACGTACAGCCGAAGATCTGGGTATGGATAACTACCACTTCTTGCTGCACACAGAAGTGCGGTGGCAATCAAGGGGAAAAATTGTAGGCAGATTGTTTGAACTATAAGATGCACTGGTGGTCACATTTACAGAGGAGCTATTTATCCAACAATTAACTGATGTCCATTGGCTGCTTAAATGAGGATACCTTTTCGACATATTTGACAAACTAAATGAAACTTCAACTTCTCTTCAAGGAAAAGTAGGAGCACAATTGGAGAAAAATAAAGCCTTGCGGAAAATAATTACATTTTTTAAAGCGTGTGTTGAGAGCAGAGATATCAAAAGAGATATGTTCAACTTCCTCGGTTGCAAAAATTTGCAAAACAAATCAGATCAACTTTCAAACTAACTTCCTCGAAATTGTTATTGCCCACTTGCAAGGTTTGGAAAGAAGCATATTTGATTATTTTCCCGACACTAACTCTGATAACATCTAGAGCTGGGTGATGAACCCATTCTCCTGCGACCCGAAACATAAACCTGCTGGAACGGCTTCAGATCAGCAAAGATAGTGGTTTAAAATAGAAATACCGTGAAGGAAGCCAAGAAGTATTCTGGATGAAGGTATATTCAGAAAACAATGGTGTTTGCAAAACTGCAGTAAAAATACTTGTGCGTTTCATGTCAACTTATCTTTGTGAATCTGCATACTCAACATATGCTTACATAAAAAACAGATACAGGAACTAACTTTCTGGGTTAAAAGTGATTAGAGGGTTAAATTAACTAAACTTCCGATTAACATAAACAAAATAATTGAATATTCTTCAAAACAGTTTTTTTTCATCACATTATAGACAACTGAGCATTAAATTTGCACTGTTTTTTTTATTCCTTTCCTAAATATTCAAACTGCTCTAAGGGTAGGTGTGCCGCGATTTTATTTTGCCCGACATTGTTGCCGCGGCGAGAGAAGTTTGAGAACCAGCTGCATTAGAGTACTATCTAAGTTACATTCAGCGAATTCAGCGTAAACAAGTTTCCATTTACATGAAAACTTGCGCCGCATGATTGTTTATTGTTTATTTATTACTATTATTTATTTTGCAATCCAAAATACTATAATTTATTACTACATCTTCGAACTCGCAAAACAGACAGGTAATTTTTTTCTGTTCTATTTTTTTCTACATACTACATACACATATGTGTTTACACATATGGTTGTAATTAGTTGTGAATATGTGTATTGATAATGGGTAACTCGTCGCAAAATATCAGATTTGAAAGTCTACTCTAGTTAATAAGATACTAATATAGATGTTAATAAGAAAACTAATTTGCTAAGTAAAACTTTAAGGTCCTATATTTTGGAAACAAAAGCGATTAGAAAAAAATATTAATTACATTTACATTTAATTTTTCCTTTTTTAGCATGCTCCTAGAGGCACATTTTTGATTTGAGTATTCAATAAATAATGCTATATAAATACCTTTTATTTAAACTAATGTATACATAACTAAAAGCAGTTCGAATATTGATACACATTATATCTTCAGATACATACGTATTTGTACACATTGCGTATTCCTTTTTAAGACCATGCAGCAAGTACATAAAACGGAATATGCAAGCGCTTAGATGCATAAATTTGCATCTATGCAAAAATGACTCCCCCTCTATTAACATAGATGCATGGCTGAGCGTATAAATAACGTCGATCCGGAACAACAAAAAAAAGGACCCTTGAAATTTACATCACTTCCGCGCTTAAAATATAGTAAACGAACCGTAGATATTTTCACACCTTTACGTGGGCGATATCCTACCATTTTAGTAAATATTTGAAGTCTAACTGTGAACGATACCTTCCACGAGTATTTGCGGAGGAGCTTCGGGTCGATCCCGGCGCTTCCACCGAACTGTACCGCGGGGATTCCGCCGGGAAAGAACTACCCAGCACACAGAACGAGAAAGGTCGAATTGGGTTAAAAGGATCCTCGCATGTGAATGAAATAACGGAGATTGTGGCGTTACTCCTAGATTTTCGCTGAATTTTACATATGAAAGTTGCGTTAGCCGGACTAGTTTGTATTGGAGTGTCGTACGTTTTACAAGTCCCTCGCATCCTGTACTACTTGATGTAAAGAATTTTCAGAGAAGATTTCTACAGTCCATTTTATTTCGCAGTCACTAAATTATAATAATATAATAATAACACTTCGGGTGCAGTGCAGAAGTTTCATGTCGGACTTTGCAGATACCGAAGCTTGGGGATGATCAGTCCCTAAATTTGTAATTCTTGAAATGATTTATGCACAAGTTGTACGGTTCAAATTTTGGTAAATTAAAATATAGTAAGCTGACGTATAAAAGTCAATGTCATTTGATTAGTAGTGGATTTGGATCAATGTATCTAGAAAAACAATAAAAAATCAAAATAAATAAATATTTGCCACTTTAGTGCAAGGAAATGAAGTGGTCAGTTGTATTATTTGTAACGTCCATTATAACGTATGCCCATGCATATTACGAAGGTTCCAAGTACGTGAGCTCGCTTAATCCACTCGACCTGTATAAATTGCGGCATGACGAGAGCGACGTCTTGTGGCTGGTTCAATTCTACAACGGGTCCGCTGAGGAAATGGCAAACATATCTAAGGGATACGAGACGGCCGCAAAGTCGATGGTGGACTACGTGAAGGTGGGTGCTGTAGACGTCGAGAGAGCCGTATTAACCAGCTTTGTGATGCGTTTGGAAAACTTCCCCGTGTACGCCTTCTACGGCTACTACAAATACATGCCGGAAACTTACAACAAACTGCGATCGGTCGACGAAATACACGACGAGGCAGCGAAGCAACTGGCTTACTTGTTCGAGGAGAGGAGCATTCCGCGCTTCCTCGGCTGCAAGAATAATTACGAACTAGGCGCGACCGACGTAAATTTAAAACTGAACAAATCGCTTTCCGCATGGGCCGTCGTTTACTACGACTTACAATACGATAAATGCACAAGCTTTGCGGAGATATGGGAGAAGCTAATAGGCGAATTCGGCGAGAAGATTTACTTCGGCGCCGTTAACAATCCCCTGTATAAACTAATCAAAGAAAACGGCATCGACTACCCGAAAATAATCCTGTATCCTCCAGGAGACAAGCACACCATCAAGCCTGAAACATACAGCGGACCTCTGGAGTACGCTCCACTGCACGACTTCTTGTACGACAAAATTGGAGAATCGCCACTCACCCATTTGATCAATTCAAAAACTGCGATCGCGTGTTTGGATCAACGATTTTGCATCTTCGCGTTCATACCGAAGCCGGATATATGTGCCGCGAAATGCCGCACCGAGGCTTTAGACGAGCTACAAGCCATCAGCAAAAGGAACAAGAAGAGCTCGTGGATTTGGTTTTGGAATGTATTTGGAGAGCAGCCAGATGTGGAGAGGGAGTTTGGCATTCAGGCAGGCAACCAATCGGTGATTGTGGCGCTTAATGTGTACGCCGAAATGTACATGAAAATTGATTTAGATGTTATAAATGAGGACACACTATCAAAGTTCGCCAATAACATCGCAAACGGCAAAGAATTTTTGCACGTTATCACATCCAAGCCTGTACCTGACATTAAAAATATTTCACGTATGGCTGGGCCTATTAAAAAGGATGAACTTTAAGTTTGCAACATTTCATAGTTTATTGTTAATAGTTTATCGTTCAGTTGTTGATATTATGTAATTGTTGTAATTAATAAATTCTTCCTGTGGCTGAAAATATTTTGTATATAAAATGGTAATTGTACGTAGTACTATGATATACCGGGTGTAATGTAATGTATATTAACATAACGTTGTTCCATACGCCACGTTCGTGAAGTTTTGCCATGCATTTGATTTACTCGATTATCCCAAAATTACACGTAAATCTGTAAATAACAGCAAAATAAGCAGCAAAAATAAAAATTATAATTCTATAATAGTACATTGCGATATAAGTGTGGCAAGGGCTTAATTTCGAAACGTGTATGAAAGTTATCGTTAAACGTGTATCATACAAGTTTTGCAATGGCCATTATGCTTTTTCTACGGTTGGGAACTTTTAGTAGTGACTGTATTTGTTAGGGATATTATCCCTAACTGGCTATCGACCAACGTGGGTCTTTCTGCCGTGGGAACTTTTAATTTATCGTAAATGTTATTTTAAATGTTTAAAAAAATAAATGTCAACGTGACGTTTATGCCGGAGCGAATCTTACAAATTTGAAGAGACTGTGCACAGTGTAGTATTTTGCGAATCAAGCGGGCCAAAATACATAAAAACAGTATGTAATATATTCAATTATTATTCTCTCAAAATAGAGCTGACACACTACATAAGACATTTTCAAAATATAACATCTGTAGGCGCCCACACTTAGCGTCAATCTGCGGACAAAATAGGGTTTCTTCCTGCTCATTCCATAATCAGTCTCCTGTGGTTTCCTACGCATTAAGTTCTAAAGATCTAACTGCTATCGTATTCATTCGAGTTAACGTTTTCACCATATACGTGAAGGTATGTAGTTTAAATTTAGTGTATAAAAAAGCTTCCTTAAGCATGAATATTTAAAGAATTACCGTTGAAATGGATTGGAAAAATAGTCTAAAATTAACTAGAAGTAGTGAAATCTTTAGACAGCCAAAATTTTTGTACACATTTGTACATCATGATTTGATTATATTTATAATTTTAGAAGTCATACCAATTGTATACAATAAAATTTGGATTCAAAAATTTGCGTTTTTCCAAAATATCTGTATTTTTATAGGTATGCTACAAAGCGTGTCAAGAAATGAACTTTCCGAAGTGTTAAGAAATGAGGATAATAACAGCCGAATATCTTCTGTTAAGCCGGAACATACATTTGTGAATTATCTGAAAATGAAATTCAACATGCACCACCAACGAATGTTTGAAGAATTGAACCGGATTATCCATTCATTTATGATTGGGTTCAATAAAAGATGGAGAACGTGCCATCGTAATAAGAATGTGTTCTTAAAAAAATATAATGATAGGTTAATTACCACGGTAACCACAAATGGCCTCAATGCAACCAGTACACGCGGTATACATAGTGTAAAATAAGGTGGGAGGAGAAAATTAGATTTCAGCTCCAGTGGATTGAAATCAAAAGCGAGAAAGGTGAAACCATTATTTACAGATCATACATTAGGCGACTTAACTCTTGCTCCAAATATGAAGCTGAGGTAATCTGGCAAAAGGGACGCTGCTTATATACTGACGCAATTCGTTTCTAGTCCGAAAAGAGCAACTAAGGTCAAAAAGCCTTTCACGGAGCAGCGCAACAAACACCCCAGTATTCATCTGATGGAGCGTTAGCTTTAATAAATGCAACAAAATTATCTTACCGGAATATCAAGTTATTAGAAAATCTGCAATTTTAAAAGGTCTGAAATTATACCCATCATATCATATGAACAAATAAAAAGTGCCACAATAAAGTGCTATCCACTTACCGGAATACCGGAAATATCAAGTTATTAGAAAATCTGCAATTGGAAAAGGTCTGAAATTATACACATCATATGAACAAATAAAACGTGTGCTATCCACCTAACATGATTGCTTAATTAATGATTCATTGGCTGAAATTAAGTGGTAATCAATAGTTGATTTGACTATAAAACGACTTTGTATTGTGCAAGCCGAAGTTTTGAATAGTATTTTTGTTGAAAAAATGACAGTACCAATAACTTTGACAATGATATTCAAATGGGGATGCGATGGTAGTGGTGGAAAAAGCCGGTACAAACAAAAAATGAATTCGAAGATTCAAATATTTTAGCGGCGTCATTGGTACTTTTGCAGTTATATGTTCTTGGAGAAACAAACCAAAATAACATATTGTGGCAAAATCCACGGACGTCGTCAACTTCCTACTGTAGACCTATAAGATTCAGATTTGCCAAAGAGACTGAGCAATTAGTTCTAGACGAATTTATATACGTGAGAAGGCAAATTTCAGAAATTTTGCTAACTTTTGTAGAATGCAATGGAATTATTCTTGAAGTTATACATAAATTTAAAGAGAAGATGGTTCATGGGAAAATATGCAGCATTTTAGCGTCCAACAGAGAACACAAAAGTCCTACATTTGTCAAGCAACATCCAAAGACATGAATAATATAAAAATAATTCGACGGCGTATAAGCGATCCAGAGACATTTTCTTGGGGCTTATCCACATTACATGCCCAAATAAGACTTATGAAATGTGTCTTATATATTGCGTATAGGTTAGATATACAGAAATGGCAATGTCGAACACCTGAAGACAAATTAAAGATAGCCAATAGAAAGAAACTCATTATAGATAAATTTAGGTCGAAAACAAGATAATTGCTAGATACTCCGAAACAAGGTAGAGGCAATATGAATGATGGTAATAGTGCTAGAAGATGTTTTTTTAAATGGTGCTATGGCTGCTAATATAACATAATAATAAATAATAAATAATAATCCGTACTACTCCTCCACCTATGGCGTAATTGGTTACTGTCATAATTTTGAGTCAATCACATGAGTCAATCAGTCTCTAATTCATCGATTTAATGTAATATTACGCACACTGACCTGTGGATATGAGATGAATATACCTGCATTTACAGAATACTGCGACGAGACCGCCACTTTATACATATCATATCAATTATACATATCAATTGGTATCCAATGCCCATTACATTACACAAGATTTTGTTGCATGGGTCAGAAGTAATTCAGCACTTCATACTTCTTATCGGACTCATGTCCAAGGAGGCTCAGGAGTCTCGCCATAAAGAAATTCGGAAATATCGACTTGAATATTCAAGAAAAGTGTCAAGGACGACCACCAATACGGACATACTGCACAGTGTTTTGATTTTTTCAGATCCGGTAATTACGTCTCTAATGCCAAAAGAAAAGTATAATGTAGCAGATATACATTCTTATGTTCAAAAACTGTTTCAGTCACCAAATAGCCATGAGCAAGCTAAAGAGGAGGCGCAAGGAAATTACAGCAATGCTTCTACTAGTGAAGCCAGTGATTCTGAAGATTCTGGTAATGGTAGTGGTGGAGATAATGTGCGAATTTGTGAAATTATGCATTTTTTTGCAATATATGGGTCAGTTATTTCACAGTTGTAAATAAATTGATAGAATAGATTGCTATTTTAGTGTCATATTTAATTTTGTCCCGCTAGATATGCAAAATACTACACTGTGCGGTGGCTGGCGCTATTTAGCAGTTGCAGAAGGGCAAAGGTAACCGTTGCAGAAGCAGATAATGGGGGACAACTCGAAGGAAACATCTCATTCTTCGGTGTTAACAACATCTATCCGTACTGTTCCAGTTCTTCCCAACGTTCAATTACCATAATGAACCATAACAACTAATTGTGACTCTTGTACAAGTCATATAACATTATAAAAGTTATTAAAATAAAATCTGCTGTTAACACACTTTTTTTAATCTTAGAGTGTGGCAAGAAATTTGAAAGTGAAACGTTTGTTCAGAATATTGATATGTTGACATTTCGACACAACCGTAAAAAAAACATTGATTGCTTACGCCAGAAAATGAGTTTAATAAAGTTCAGAAATATGTACCTTAATATAAATTTGCTATAAATCTATTAGTCAGCAACTTTTATTTTGAAAATTTTATACTAAAAAAAAAAATACATACCAAAATGCACTTAAAAACTTAAAAATACTGGATATTATAATAAAAAGGCGGAAAGACCCCATGGGGTCGATAGCCCAATAAAGATTGTTTATATATATAATAAAAAAAATTAATTCATGATAATGTCCTTATATATAGTAGGTTAGGTTAGGTTAGGTTAGGTTAGTACATAACAGTATGTTTTCGGAAATATTGACGTAAAATAATGGCATGGTTAACATTTAATAATAATAATAATAATAATAATAATAATAATAATAATAATAATAATAATAATAATAATATCATGTATACTGCTGCTAAATATATAAATGCGTTTTATACCTCTTCAGCGGCAGTATATTTACCTCCCTTGGAAGTTTTTTATACAATTTAACACTTTCGTAGGATGGAGTCCTCTCATAACTACTCGAGTTATGTCTTGTAACTCGATGTAGTTCACAGTTTCTAGTTGCATAATGATGATTTACACTGTGTCTATCATATTTATTTGAATAGATCAATAGATAAATAGATAGACAAAAATAGTCAAATATATTTCCAAATGTAAATGAAAAATAGCCATCATTACCACAAATTCAATAAATATACCTTTGAATATCATGATGAAAGATATATCTTTTGAATTTAATATTCGTTCAAATTTTTATGATTCACCAAAATTATTACAAGTTTAAAGATTAGTAAAATTTTTAAGCCTTTTTTTAATTATTAAGTAAAACAGAGAAAACAGAAATATTGTGAGGTCAAACAATGAGGAATCAAAAGAATTCGAAACGAAGAAAGGAGTAAAACAAGGATGCGTGCTAAGCGCTTTGCTTTTCACAATTGTATTGGATAAGGCGACAAAGAAAGCAAAGCAAAAAATAAAAATTATAAAAATTGGATACTGGAAAATGGAGATAACAAAAATAGCAGAACTACTATTCGCGGATGACATGGCAATAATTGCAGAAACAGAGGAAGAACTGCAACACAACATGGAAATAATTGAGAAAGAGATTCAGAAAATAAACATGAAGATATACTACGAAATGAAAACAACCATGATAATTGCCAAAGAGAAAAAGAAACATGAAATAAGAATACAAAGAAATGAAATCGAACAAGTAGAAAAACAGCAAACTTATATAACATGTTAAAAAACACTTTTTTTGCAAGAAGAGGATATCAAGAGACACAAATACAGAAATAGTCCAAAAAGTAATTAGACCAACGCTAACACAGCAGCGAAACATGGACGATGACAGGAAAACAAATAAAAAGAATAAATGCCACGGAGATGAGATTCCTAAGAAAAATAGAAAACAAAACAAGAGCCTGTCTCTTCTTGTTTTGTGTCTTGAGAAATTCTAGTAGTTATTAATGTAATATGATTTGGTCAACTAGTTTTGTAATAAAGTGCAAAAGTGTTCAATTAAATAAATTTAAATAACGTTATGTTATAATGTTAAAGTAAATGTAGGAAATGGTTTCCTTGTTTTCTAAACAAAAATATGGTCTGCTTTCAACCTACTCGCGAACTTTCTAAAAGGTTTGTCTAGTTATAGCTCGACATTATTGTGCTATTGTTTCTCATAATTGTTCAATAGTATCTGGTTGCGAGTTATAAACTACAGACTTTAAGTGACCCCATAAAAAAAATACTTAGAGGTGTTAGATCTGATGATCTACGAGGCCATTTGATAGGCTCTCCTCTTGGAAACCACTGATTTGGATAGTCACATTCTAACCATGCTCTAACTGTAAGTACATAGTGAGGAGGTGCACCGTCTTGTTGAAAATGTAATGTATTTTCGGTAAGTCCATAATTTCCATGTTCATCTGTTTGGTTTTCAACCTCCTGAAGTACGAGAGGCTCAATGAATTTATCCAGAAAATTAGCATGCATTTGACCGTTCAAATATTCATTAATTTCTACAGCGATTTTTTTTATGGGGTAACTTGAAATCTGTAGTTTATAAAACATAAATGAAAAAGGAACCGGATACTATTGAACAAATACGATAAAGAATAACACTAGAATGTTGAGCTATTACCAGACAAACCTTCAAAAAGTTCGCGAGGGGTTTGAAAGCGGGCTATATTTTTGTTTAGAAAACAATAGAAGCCTTTCATAACATTTACGTTAACATGTTATTTGAATTTAATACATTGAATACTTTTGCACTTCATTTGCACTTAATTCCAACACTAGTTCATCAAATCATAGTGTATTAATAATATCTGGAAAGCATGTTTCAAGAGCTTTCCAACGATGTATTACAAGTAGGGGTGGTTCCATTTACTTTTTTTTATGTGGCAATGGCTGTGGTTTAAAGGGAGGGTAGGGAACACTACCTACGCCATCTTGAGAGCCTAACAATCACAAATTCCAAATCGACAAAAACAATAAACTTTTACATAACACCAACAAAGGTCGAAATCTCAGAAACGCGAAAAAAAAATTACATTTATTAATGTTACGAAGTTGTGACACACCTTGTATAACATAATCACGAAAGAACGAAAAAATATATGAAATAATCCTTTCAGCTACGACCCAGAGAAGAATATTCTCGGCTGCCTTACAAAACAATTTTCCTACAAGAAGTGCACTTGGAGCTTTCGTTCAAATTTTAAACTACTAACGAAACTCGTAGAAAACTGAAGGACATGTGTGAACTGCATTAGGTGGAGCCGTCTCCTATAGCGGAGTCCTCGAAGACGTTTTTATTGAATATAATATGTACGGGAAATTTAAATATAAATAGAAAAGCGGACGATATTACAAAGGCAGGCCAGGTCCAGCCACCCACTCGTCCACGCTATAAACAATAGCCAGACGGTTGGCTACCGTTTATATAATTCACAGTCCTGTAATCCAATATGGTCGTATCTTTGATCTGTCGCGCGCTGCTTTGCATACAACTTGCGGTCCCCATAATTAATTAATCCTTGCGTGGCACAGATAACCATTGCAGGCTCCTTTTTAGTCGTAAAGTACACCGCGCACTTTTTCAAAGGCATCATGCCATTGTTCCCATACAAAATTACAGTTAATTAGTTCCTTATCTGAAAACATGGCTAACATATGGATTACAGTGTGTTGTAAATTTTTATTCGGGCACCTTGTGGCGCTGGCACATTTTAAAATTGCAAGATTAATCGTGTACCAAGTATACATAAATTTCAGCCGCAGACAGACAGATATAGAGAATTTTCTTCAGAATTGCTACAATTAAATACATTACACAGGCTGACATGATTTTTGGTGTTTTAAATTTGATATATGTCCTTAGCTAATACGGGTACGTTGATTCTGAATGTGAATTTGGTTTGAGCCCATCATGTCAACATTTTTCACAAAATTTAAAAAATATTGTGAGATATTTTGTACTAGATGATATTTCCTAAATTGCATTAAATTTTTTTTTTTAAATACTTGATACATCGATAGAAAATATTTTAGTATAATATTATGTTTATTTCATTTCAATGACAACACTGTTTAATTTTCGCATCTGCCAAGGTCAACTTGATGGCATCGGCAGTTGTTTACGAAATAGTTAGTTAGCGTCAGTTGTTTGTAGCATCGAGTTATGTTTTGTTTTCTGAGTGCTTAGTGCGTCATAATTTCATCAAGAAAGTGCAAAAACAGTCCTGTAATATTTTGTTACGTGTGTGTTGATTTAACGATAGCAAACCATCAACGAAACAACAGAATTGATCAAGAAAGCTTATAACGCTTACTTCGGTGTAAAGCTTGGTGATCAGGACAAACTTTAGGCTCCACATAAAGTGTGCTTTCACTGTGTCGAGCTACTGAGAAAACAGACAAAAGGTACACGTAACTGTTTACTCTTTGGCATTCCTATGGTATGGAGGGAACAAAAAAAACCATGGAGACGACTGTTACTTTTGCTCCTGCGATGTCAAGGGTTTCAATTCGAAAAATAAACATACTATTCAATATCTTGATTTACCGTCTGCTAAACGACCTGTACCTCATAGACCAGGAATTCCCATTCCTCCACCTTTTCTTCACACCATCCAACAGCAATCATCAGATGAAAGTTCAAACAAAAAACCGATGAACACGAATTCAATCCTGATATAGACCAACCTCAACAGTTCATCCAAGCTGAACTAAATGACTTGGTGAGAGACTTGGGCCCATTGACGGATGCTGCCCAAATCTTAGGATCACAACTGAAAGACAAAAGTCTGTTGGCTCCAGAAACCACATTTTCGTGGTATAGGCATCGTGAAAAAGAGTTCGCGGAATATTTCTCTCAAGAGGGTTCACTGGTGTATTAGAATAATATTCCTGGAGTAGTCATGAAACTGGGAGCTGACAATTACGATTCCACATCATGGAGGTTATTTATTGACTCTTCTAAGAGAAGTCTGAAGAGTGTCTTGTTGCACAATGGTAATACTTATGCCTCGGTGCCTGTTGCTAACTCCGTGCATCTCAAAGAAACGTATGAGAATCTTGAGCTGTTGGTAAATACAATAAAGTATAGCGAATATTGTTGGCAACTCTGTGGAGACCTCAAAATAATATCTATGCTTTTGGGTCAGCAGTCTGGATTCACAAAGTATCCATGTTTTTTGTGCGAGTGGGACAGTCGAGCACGAAATTTACATTACGTTAAGAAAGACTGGCCACTAAGAGAAAGACTTGTACCGGGACAAAAAAATGTGCTGCGTGATGCATTAGTTGACCCAAAATTAGTTCTTTTGCCTCCCCTTCACATAAAGTTAGGATTGATGAAGCAGTTTGTCAAAGCTTTAAATACACAAGGTGACTACTTTAAATGCCTGTGCGATAAATTTCCTGCACTTCCTGAAGCTAAACTTAAAGATGGAATTTTTGTAGGCCCTCAAATTCGAACCTTAAATCGTACAGATTGTCCAGAATACAACGACCCAGAAGCATGGAGTTCTGAAGCATGGAGTTCTTTCGTAGAAGTCATAGACGGTTTCCTTGGAAACAACAAGTCTCCAAACTACAAAGAAATTGTAACCAACATGGTCGAAAATTATAAAAAACTGGAATGCAATACGAGCGTCAAACTTCATTTTCTGAATTCCCACGTTGACTCTTTTCTCGAAAATCTTGGAGCTGTCAGAACAGAACAGAAGAGAGGTTCCATCAAGACATAAAGGAGGTGGAGAAACGTTACCAAGGAAAATGGGATATTATAATGATGGCTGATTACTGCTGGACCTTGAAGAGGGACTCGCTCACAGAACTTTGCAAAAAGAAAACTACAAAACGCAGTTTTGAGTCAAAAAGAGGACGATTTTATTCAAAAAAAAAAACTAACACTTGTAACAATTGTCTTACGTAGATTATACTGCATTATTTTTTTTATGAACATCTCAATTTTGCTGTGTAATTTTCTATTAAATATAGTTTCAATAAATATTTTCTCATTATTTTCTATGAAAAATTTCAAACACATTTTTCCTGAAAACCTGACGTGCTGGAAAAAAAACTAAGCACATATTTGTGATCAGCACAGCACACCCCATTTACTATAGGACACCTATTAAACTTGAAACACTTTTTCATGACAAAAAAAAAATGTAGGCCGGTGTTATTAATGGCATGCAGATAGTCAGGGATATATAAGTATTAAACACAGAGCGCACAGGCAAAACGTTCGTTAAAAAAACAATAAAAATTTGAATAAATCATACTGTTAATTACTTTTTTCTCAAAGGAAATACTTTCTATCATTTTCGGTTCTATTTGAAGTAGCCATCAGCATTGGTTTTTATAAACGGAGTACCATGTGTGACAGTTTTGGCTTCCTCGTGCTTTGTTCTACAGAGATATATGTGTAGTTAACGTTTACGGTTTTTACTTTTTAAGATAAAAAATAATTAACAAAACCTAACTGACCCACCTTTCAATTTCGAATGTCTTCTGTGAAAATGCATGCACACCTTTTTAATTTTATTATTGAGATACACATTTTCAAAATTTTCACCTAAAAAGAAACATTTAAAAAACCGACTTGAATTCTCTTAGGAATCAGATATAAAAGAGAATTTCGACTCGTATTATACCCTACTGAAGGCGTAAAGTTAACTGAGGGTGAATTATGTAGCATTATTTATTTTTAATTCTGCGGACATTGTCCAACGTGGTTAAAATCAGAAAAACAGTCTGAAAATAAAAGTCAATCACTGAAATATCAATAGTGTCTAGTTTAACTGACAAAAAGATTGATAAAAATGTTGAATTAAAGATAATGATGGACGAAAATGAAAAAGCAATTTTAAATGTCAAAACTAGTTGGAAATTAAATTCCAAAAACTAAGGTGTATGGTTTTCCTGACAAAAATGTTGAAAAAGTGGCTTGAAGTTACAAACATATTCGCAATTTAAATGCAAAAAAATGAAAAAATCATAGTGTTTGGTTTTACTAAAAAAAAAAAACAAACAAATGTAGTTTAAAAAGTTGCCCAAAGTCGCAAAAATAGTCGCAAATTAAATTCCAAAAGATGAAAAATGGTGTCTGGTTTTCTAGAACCAAATATTATTGAATTAAGCTAACCTGAAGGGTGTCAAATGAAACAGTTTTTGAAGATCAGTAAAGCAATAAAACAATTTTGAAAAATTGGAGAAAATGATTTCGAGGCTTCACAGAATTCCGAAAATGCGTAAACGGATTTTTTTTACAAATTTTACTGTTATTGGCCAATAGTTATTGGTCGAGGTTTATTGAACGCTTGAAATTCATTTTACAATTACAAAAATTGTCGCAAAGTATATGTCAAAAACTGAAAAATTCTCGTACCTTTCTGGTTTCACAGAAATAAAAATTAATGAAAAATGATTACCAGAAGGGTTTGGAATGAAGAAGTTTTTAAATATCAGTGAAAAAATTAAGTGATTCTGAAATTTGGGGAAATTCATTCCGAAGCTTCACAGAATTCTGATAGGTTTGCCAACCAAATTTTCAAATTTTGCAAACTACAGCCTAAAACTGGAGGAATTCATTTCAAAGATACATCGAACGAAACTTTTCGATTTACAGAATAAAAACAGAATTCTGCAATTCGCTCATTTGGATCAAGGTTTGAGTTTTACTTTTTGAATATAAGAAATAAAGAAATAAAACTTTTTGAAAATTTTAGAGTAAATCATTCCCAAGCTTCGCAGAACTCAGGTAGGTTTTGCACAAAATTCCGAACATGCGTAAACGGAAAAAATGTTTACAAATTTTACAGTTATTCGCCAACAGTTATTGGGTCCAGGTTTGCTAAACGCTTGAAATTTATTTTACAATTACAAAAATTACAAAAATAGTTTCAAATTATATGTTGCAAACTGAAAAATCCTAGTATCTCTCTGGTTTTACAGAAATAAAAATTATTGAACAAGGATTACTAGAAGGGTTTGGAACGAAGAAGTTTTTAAATATCAGTAAAAATATTAAACGATTCTGAAAATTTGAGGAAATACATTCAGAAGCTTCACAGAATTTTTATAGGTTTGCCAACAAAATTTTCAGATTTTGCGAACTACAGCTTAAAACTGGAAGAATACATTTCAAAGATACATCGAATCGAAACTTTTCGATTCACAGAATTAAGGCAGAATTGTGCAGTTCGCTCATTTGGATCAAGGTTTGAGTTTTACTCTTTGAATATAAGAAATAAAGAAATAAAATTATTTTGAAAATTTTAGAGTAAATCATTCCCAGGCTTCGCAGAATTCTGGTAGGTTTTTCACAGAATTCCGAAAATTCTAAAATGCGTAAACGGAAAAATGTTTACAAATTTTGCAGTTATTCGCCAACAGTTATTGAGTCCAGGTTTGCTAAACGCTTGAAATTTATTTTACAATTACAAAAATTACAAAAATAGTTTCAAATTATATGTTGCAAACTGAAAAAAATGCTACTACCTCTGTGGTTTTACAGAAATAAAAATTATTGAAAAAAGATTACCAGAAGGGTTTGGAATGCAGAAGTTTTAAAATATCATTAAAGAAATTAAATGATTCTGAAAATTTAGGGAAATTCATTCCGAGGCTTCACAGAATTCTGATTGGTCTACCAAATTTTCAGATTTTGCAAACTACATCCTAAAACCCTAGGAATTCGTATCAAAGATACATCGAATCGAAACTTTCCGATTTACAGAATTAAAGCAGAATTGTACAGTTCGCTCATTTGGATCAAGATTTGAGTTTTACTTTTTGAATATAAGAAATAAAGAAATACAACTATTATGAAAATTTTAGAGTAAATCATTCCCAGGCTTGGCAGAATTTTGGTAGGTTTTTCACAGAATTCAGAAAATTCGTATACGGAAAAATATTTACAAATTTTACAGTTATTGGCCAACTGTTGTTGGTCCAGGCTTATTAAACGCTTGAAATTTATTTTACAATTACAAAAATTGTCGCAAATTATATATCAAAAAATGAAAAATCCTAGACCCTCTCTGGTTTCACAGAAATAAAAATTAATGAAAAAGGATTACCAGAAGGGTTTGGAATGAAAAAGTTTTTAAATATCAATAAAAAAATTAAATGATTGCGAGAATTTGGAGAAATTCATTCCGAGGCTTCACAGAATTCTGATGGGTTGGCTTGCAAAAATTTCATATTTTGCAAGCTACAGCCTAAAACAGGAGGAATTACAAAGATACGTCGAATGGAAATTTTTGATTTACAAAATTAAAGTAGAATTGTGCATTTCGCTCATTTGGATCAAGGTTTGAGTTTTACTTTTTGAATATAAGAAATAAAGGAATAAAACTATATTGAAAATTTTAGCGTAAATCATTCGTAGGCTTCGCAAAATTCTGATAGGTTTTCCTATTTCCAGTTTTCAGACTTTTGCAAACCACAGTCTAAAAATTGAGGAATTTATTTCAAAGATCAAATTCTCACAGGTTTCCTAATCAAATATTCTCATATTTTCAGAATTAAATGCAGAATTGTGTGATTCACTCAATTCGATCAAGGTTTGACTTATAGGTTTTGAAGAGAACACTTTTCTCCAAAGAAGAAATTTTGCCTTACTCCTATATTCTAAAATGTGAGTCCGAATCCGAACCCCATTTTTGAGAAAAATCTTCAAAAACATGTTCAAATTTTTTTTGCCCCGACAGTGCGTAAGTTAAGTTTGTACTTATGTGATACTCTTTAGCAGGGTTGTAAGTAATCAACATCATCATGATCATGAACAAAAAATCATGATTCATGATCAATCAATCATGATTTTTTTGAGTTTTTTATATTTCTGATCAGTTTTTGCCAGGGTAGATGTGATTTATATCAATTAATTTACATCACGATTTTAATCATATGATTTTTTTTTATAAATTCTCGGATTTGAACAATAATTGACGATTTAAACCAATTTCTATATATCTGTACGATGTGATGGACCTAAAAATGGCAGACAAGATAAATATTTTACTTACTTACAATTATCTACTTTAAAGCATGCAAACTCTAGTTACATTATATGTTTAATTGTTCACCGATCGGAATGCACAAATATCGCAAAAACAACGATTAAATAGAAAAAAACTTAAAAATTTATTAAAAAAATCAGTTGATTTAAATCATGATTTAGATCAAATGATTTAAATCACACAGAGCCAGTTTTTTGGCACAAGTGCGTAAACAAATAACCTGTGCGTAAAATCATCAACTGTGCGTAAAATCGTTAACTGTGCGCAAAATAAGTCTTTCACACAATTCATTCACTCACCAATTTAATAGAAAAAACGTATTATAATACATTGCGTAAAATAAGTTTTACACACAATTCATTCACTGACCAATTAAAAAATATATAGTATTTTACATAAAATTTCAGCTGTGTTTCAAAATAGACGTAGAAAAAACATTGTATAATACATTTTCGTAAAGTAGATGGTGCTTTTTATCACTAAAGTAATACTAATACGATTACAGTAATTTCGTAAAAAGTATTGAAATTTTGATTAAAATTATTGAATATGATAAATAATCATCAAAAAACAGTTGAATCGACAAATCAGTAATCAGTAATCACAGAAAATGTTACAGTAATTATTAACATTTCACACTATGTATAGATATAGGCAAATCGTTTAATTTGAAAATGTAAGAGATTTGACGTGTGCATGGTAGATTTTAGCTGATATAGCTGTAAATATTATAGATTTTTTTAAGAAAATGAAAATTTAACAGATTTCGACACTTGAAAATGCAAGATTTCGATAGATTTTAAGATAATTTATACATTTAATTAAATTATAAGCAATGTAAACAGTTTTAACGGATTAGACGTGTGTTGTTATACAGATTCTAGCAGCTGGTAGATTTTTACAGTTGCAGTCGAAAACTTCATAATTTGATGAGCTTAGATGAAAAATTTGGTAGATATTGACAGCTGGACCTGAACATTTTCAAAGTTGGAAGTGAAAAATTAACAAAAGTTTACAATTTTGATTGTAAATTACAGATATCGATAGTTCCACTTAAATATAATTGATAGCTATGGATAGTTGAAACTGTGTATTTTGACAGGTGCAAATGAAAATTTAACAGATTTCTACACTTGAAAATGCAAGATTTCGATAGCTGCACTTAAAACATTTGCAGATTTTGTAGGTGTAAATGAAAATTTAACAGATTTCGACATCTGAAGTTAAAAATTTGATAGATTTGTAATTTACAGTTTACAGTTTACCAATATGGCAGTTGATCAGCTGTATGAATTTTTGTTATAATTTCAGAGCTGGAGTATAAAATTTAATTTTTACTGCACGCCCTGCAGCGGTGAAAATTAAATAAATTGTGTTAATAATCGAGAGAATTGGATAATTGCACTTGAAAGACGTTTGGTTAGTTTATCATTTAGGTTTCCGATATTAAAGACATTCTTTAATGATTGGAGTAGAAACTCCTTAATCATTTATTTATATTCTTTATTAATCATTCACATTTGCTACCGGTTTCCACTCCATGTGGAGTTATTATCAGGCACGACTCATTATAGTTATTGCCTGATGATGGATCTACATGGTGTTGAAACCAGTAGCAAATTTAAATGGTAAATAAAGAATACAAAATATACTTAAGGAAGTACATAGTTTCTACTCTAAACAATGGTTAGTTTAATTTGAAAAATTACGAAACTTGACGAGTTCAGTACAAAAATATTGTAGGCTTTGACGGATACAGCTGTAAAATTTAGACGTTTTCACATTTTCACATATTTTGTACCACACTTTGACTATATTTTAACGACGATTTAATGGACCATTCTTTATTAGAATTAGATGGACCATCCTTTATTTTAGAATATAATAGAATAGAATAGAATGGAATAGAATAGAATAGAATAGAATAGAATAGAATAGAATAGAATAGAATAGAATAGAATAGAATAGAATAGAATAGAATAGAGTGGAATACAATACCATGGCAGAGCATAGAATGGAATAGAATAGTATGTAATCGAATAGATTTTTTCTTGTGCTAGAATGTTATTAGATTTTATACATGTCAAGCACAAATTATCAGCATGTCCAGAATTAAAAAAATACCAGCGAAATATCCCAATTCCAGCATCTCTTTAAAGTGTACATCATCTTCATATTATAATGAGATGATAAAAGGATTCGAAATTATACAAACTACAGTTGCAGTAATGCAGTTTGATAACAGTGAGTTAATCTAATGTATCCCACATATCTTCCAAACCGTCATACAGATTTATCAAAACAAAAGTGCCTCATTTGCTGCTCGATTGTGCGTGGGTTTATGGTACCTGCATATTCACGCACAAAATTACCATAATAAATATTATCAACGCAAGCGCGACTTCATTAAATAACCTTCCAGATAGTGGCAATGTGCAGGCGGTATTTTATTCCTATCGGGGCTGATATAAACCGACCGGCGTTATTTGCGTACAGATTTACAACTGGAAACTGACTGGCTCGGTGTTCTGTCGCCTCGGAATCATCATATACTTGTTGTGATAGACGACAGGTACGAGATTCCGTTATATACTTGAGTCGCTCGAGGAAACGCTCGACGATATTTTAGCCTTTTTTCACGTCATTAGGGAAATGCGTCAGGAAAAACGCTAAATATTCTATTTTGTAAATTATGTAGGATACGCCTCCGAGCTTTATGCAGTATAAGCATTAAATATGAACTGGTGGGTATTAAAAAAAAAAATCCGTATGAATAATTGAATTCAGATATTCGCGATATCCACTGAAGTAACCATTTTATTAATGAAATTCCCACACAAGATTCTAATGAAATGAAAATTTTCAATAGAAATGCAAAATTCATTGTAATTTATAATCGAAATGATATAATTTCAATAATAATTTTGTGGTTCGATGAACTTATTGCAATTTTTAATAAAATTTTGTAATTTGTAACGAAAATGTAGAAAATTTGCATAAAGCTATTAAAACTTTAAAATTTAGAATGCAAATTTTGCAATATTATATGAAATTTTGAGTCAAAAATGAAAATTACATAATTTCAATTAAAATTATTTATTACCTAATAATTGTTTCCTATTTTCATTGAAATATTGTATTTATAATGAAAATCTTCACTACAATGTTCTAATTCATATTCAACATTTTACAATTTCTACAGAAGTTTTGTATTTCATATTCCTTAATTTCTATTGAAATATTGAAATCCATTATCAAAATTTCGCATTATTCATCACAATGATATAACATGATACCTAGGGGTTTCGAATTTATTTTGTAATGTGTAGTAAAAATGACGAAAATATCATGGTTTCTATTCATAGCATTTCTAAAAAGCATAAGACATAGAGATTTGATTAAATGAGGAAAGAGTTGTCGCTCTAAGAGCTTATGCAAGATATGCTTTTGTTTTAAACAAAAAAATATCACAGTATTTCAGTTATAATACAAACTTTTTTTTTTTTAAATGGCAGTTATAGTTGGCTTTGACATTTTTAAAAAGGACAATATTCTCTCATTTATTTATAAAACAAATTTATGTTTCTTTTCTAAAAACAAAAGCATATCTTGCATATGTTCTTAAAATGATAACTCTTTCGTCATTTGACCGAATCTCTACGTATTATGGTTTCTGAGTTCCCAATGCTTAAAATGAAAAAAACTCACCCTGTATATGTTGCAATTTTCTATGAAATCTTTAATAACATAAATATGATTTCTGTGGAAAGACGTTATAATTTCTAACTCATAGGTTCCATTAATCTTTGTAATTTATGAAAATTTTGGTATTAGTAATAAAAATAGTAATAAAACATTCTAACAAAAATATTGTAATTTCCAATGGAAACACAGCAGTCATTGTAATTTACAATAGAAATGATATAATTTCAGTGTGAATTTTGATGAGCTTGCTATTTGTAATAAAATTTTATCATTTGTAAAGAAAATGTTCATATAAAATTTAATTTTTAATGAAATTTTAATAAGTTCCATTTAAATGTCTAATTTACAATAAATACAATTTAAAAAAAACGTTTTTGCTATTTACAGTTTTGCAAATTACTATTAAAATATTAATAACTTAGTGAGTGATATACTATGTAGACATATTCTTTATAATTTCTACTCAAAATTTCAGGTTTTAATAAAGCATTGAAATTGACAATTAAAATTTTGGTATTTACAAAAAGAATTTCATAATTTCCAACTAAATTCTGTAATTTATCATGACAACTTTGTTGTTCCTTTTGAGTTTTGGAATATATAATACAAATTTGGTATTGTCAATAAAAAATTCCAATATTCGTTGTAGTTAAATCTTAGCAATGTTTCTAATTATTTATTATTGTTAAGTTTAAGGTTTTATCCATATTACCAGTTCATTTATTGAAGGTATTAGTTTGTACTTAAAAATATTTTTTATATTATTTTATTATAAAGATAATAAATTGAAGGTATTAGTTTGTACTTACTGGTAAAGATAGTTTCCATTTTATTTTATTATTTATATATTTTTATTTTTGCCTAACTAGTTTCAGTTCATCAGTAAACTATCATGTATTCTTTCTAGACTTATCAAGCCTCTGATGATGATGTACTGAAGACATCGAAACTAGTAAGGCAAAAATAAAAACACATAAATAATAAAATTAAATAAAAAATATCTTTACCAGTAAGTACCAACTAATACCTTCAATTTATTATTGTGTATATTATGTAGGTTTCCCCGCTAATAAACATGATTATTATTATCAATATAAAATGAATAATTTAAAAGAGGATTTTCTGCTCTGATTAACATTTTGCATTTAAAAATAAAAATTTGGAATAATGCTGAAAATTACCTTTTAATTTATTAATTATAATCAAAATATTTGATTTTCACGTAATTTTCTGAAAATAACTGTGAACATTTTAAGCGATATGCTAGCTGAATAGATCCTCTACAATTTTCGGCAAGAAGTTGGCGGATCCAATTATACTTTGCAATTTGTAATGAATATTATAGAATTGTGTAATATAAAATTCTAATGAAAATTTCAGGATTTATTTTGAAGATTTCGTAATTTACAACCAAATTTTGTAATTTATGACGATCGCTTTACTATTTCCATTAAATTTAGGAAAGTTTCGATAATAAAAAATTTACCAATAAAAATCGACAGTATTCATTGTAATTTTGCAATTTGTAAGAAAGTTGTCATAAGTTTCCGTTTAAATTTTATTGTTTCCAATGAAAATCTTCGCGTTTACAGAAAATATGAAAATCGGAAATAACTCCATTACCAGTTTTTCAAGAATTTCTTTTGAAACTCATTAGTAATTAAGTAAGTAATGTATTTAATGTTTACGCCAAAGGCTTACATACGTCAATACTAATCTAAAAATAGGAAAAACACTCCAAGGAGAGAAAAACATATAAGATAACATTTTTCACATTTTACATATATATATATATATATATATATATATATATATATATATATATATATATATATATATATATATATATATATATATATATATATACGCTGAGTGCTTAGAGGCAACACATCCAAATGCACAGGTCCATCCGCGATCATTATAAGCTGTCTAGGGCTTACTTTGCTCTACTGAAATTGAGACGATATTTCAATACAAGCACTTAAATGAGTATGTACTACGCGATTGTTTTTCCGCATTTGACTTACAACCTTCAAGTATGGGGCAACTTGGCAAGATTGTTTGTCCTACACAAAAAGGTGATAGGTTTAATTTTTAACCTACGTAGAAGAGAAGTTAAGATAGCCAATATGATAGCCAACATCCAGAACGGATAGGCACTTGCAGAAGAAGAAGAAGAGATTCATGCCACCTAGTATTTAAAAAGAACAACTTCGTGACAATAACTGGCCTTTATATTTATAAAGTGCGTTATTTGCATTTAGAAATGGGGCGAAATTTCATAAGAACCGGGAGACACATGGATACCATACCAGATACGTTGATAACTTTCGTAAAACTCCGCACAATACAAAACACAGTACGAAAAATCAACAATGTATTCATGTATATCTATATATAACAAAATCCCCAACCATATAGAGGCAAATTAAAATATCAATGTTTTTAAAAATCAACTCAGAGCTTTTATCATTGAAAAGTGTCTCTACTCATACTCTGAGTTTGAATGTATGTAACAAAGTATCAATTTTTTTTAAGTGTTAAAATTTTACCTGACTGTACCTGACTTGTCCAATAAACAGTGTAAGTTGCTTTTAAGGATGAATAAACTGTGCTGAACTATACGAATATAAACTCCTGTCAATTAGGATCGTCTTTAATGCTTTTTTTAGCTCTCTTCGATCAGGCAGCGCATTGTAAAAGAGTATGGCATATTTGGGAATTATATGGCAATTTGTGCTGTTTTTCGTAGGTAGAATTCTGGAGCTGCGTGGATAGATGCAATTTTTACTCCTTGTAACGTGCGAATGCACATCCCTGTATTGTTCATACTGATGAATGTGCTTCTTCCGGTTCAGTTCTTCTTCATTAGAGCACTCTAAGTTACATTCAGCTAATTCAGCGAAAAAGTTTGCATGTATATGGAAATTTGCGCCGCAAGGTATTTTGTTTATTTATTATTATTATTTATTTAGCAATCCAAAATTCTAGATTTGATTCCGACATCTTCGATTTCGCAAAATAGACAGGCAATTTTATAGGACTTTTGGATTGGATTGATTGGATTTTTAAACAAATGGAAAAACAGAGAGAAGAAATAATAACACACAGAGAAGAATAAGGGAGAAGAGAACACCAATGGAAAAAAGGGAAGAAATAACTCCAAGGTGAAATAAAGGTAATTAAAGGAAAGTTAGAATCCCAGGAAAAGAGGACAAAGAAAAACAACATAGTAATCTAATGGATAGAATCAAGGAACGAGAACCTCAAAGAATGGGTTGATTAATTCATAGAAAGAGAAACCGACACCCCAGTGGAAGTTGAAGAGGCGTTCAAGATAGGAGAACAAGACCCAAAGATAATAGTAGCTAAATTAAAGAACTTTGAACAAAAGAAGGAAGTGCTTAAAAACAAAAACAAATTAGGAAAACCAAAAATCTACATAGATAGTTGCCTAACCAGAGAAGAACAAAAAACCCAAGCAACCATAAGAAAAATAGCCAGAGAAGAGAAAAACAAAGGCAACACAGCGAAAGTAGGATATAGAAAACTGGAAATAAATGGGACAAAATATAAATGGTGTGACGAAAAAAACGTACTCGCAAAAAACTAACAATAGGGAAAACGGAAGGAAACAGACGACGAAAACAAAAATGGAAAATGAATTGAAAAAGAAAGACGACACAAATAAAAAATACAAACTAATCAAGAGTATACATATGGCAACCTGGAACGTGAGGCGAACGTACGAAGAAGGACTAATTAATGAACTAGAAACACAACTAAGGAAACACAACATAGACATAATCGCATTACAAGAAACAAAACAGAAGGGAAACGACATCTGGGATATGAAGGAATACACTTTCTTCAAAAGTGGAGGCAAAGGTAGGAGATTAGGGACAGGATTTATGGTGAGCAAAAATCTCAAAGCAGCAGTAATAAACTTTTCCCCCGTAACAGACAGACTATGCTACCTAACACTAAAAGGAAAGTATCAAAAAATTAGCAAAATCAATATACATACTTCTATTAAGGAGAAACAAATAGAAGAGACGGAAAAGTTCTATGAAAAGCTAGATAGAATATACCAGAAAGTACCAAAATTTGTTGTGAAAATAATCCTAGGCGACGCCAACGCAAACATAGGAAAAGAGGAATTATACCAACCAACAATAGGCAAATATATCTTACACACAAAAACTAATGAATATGATATAAAACTATTGATAGACATGGCTATGAGTAGAAATATGAAAATAAAAAGTACTTATTACCAACACCAGGACATACATAAAGGAACGTGGAGATCACCAGATGAGACCTGGGAAACGACAAACCAAATAGACCACGTGCTGGTGGAAACGAAAAGTGAAGGAGTAATCAAATATGTACGATCCTATAGAGGACCAGACTTAGATTCTGATCATTTTATGATAGGAACAAAGCTAAAACAACTAATACCAAAAACAACAATTAAGAAGACCGAACAAAAATAATACAAATAATATCATTAGAAGGAGAAGAAAGACAAGCAAAGTACGCAGAAGGGATTAAGGAAAAGCTACGACAAGAAGACATGCCCCAAAACACAGACGAGAGAATGAGGCTACTGGAAAAAAACTGTGACGTGCCTGAAGAACTATCAACGCGTTAGGCCGCGGAGCGAGTGGAGGGTCCCTTCGAAGCAGCGACGAGGGCCAGGCTCTCGGTGTCGGAGAGTAGGGGGGTTAAAAAAAGGCTCCACGTAATTTTAACCTCGCCACTACGCCACCTTTTTCTTACAAAAACGCAAAACACGTACGGCATGAAACACGCAATGCAAATTTACACATAAGAAAAAAACGATATATCAAAGGAAATTAAAACAGTAAAGGAGAACAAAAAATATAGATCTGGCCTGCGTTCCTCGCGGCGACTTCGCTGGCGGTTCTGGGCTCGGCTCTAGGACGTGCTGCGGCCGGCAATCGTCGGGGACACCGTCGCTAAATTTCGGTCCTCAGAAAAACTCTGGCAGGGTGGTCGTCGCCCCTAGCCGAGAACCTGGCTGGCTGGGTTACTTCAGCCCCTACCCAAAAAACGCCTGTAAAGCACATGGCCTTATTAACAATGGCCGGACACGTGTCTATACAAAAAAAAGGTGTCGGGTTTAACCACTTACTCTCGTGTTTCGAGCGTGTATAGTTGATTACTGCAGTACCCTCCCTTGCCTTGTGCCGGTGTCGTCAATCCCTCATAGGGCGGTTAATGGAGGATACGTTTTAAATCCCGGAAACCGGTTGGCGATAGCCCAGAGAAAAACTGTGACCTCTTGACACTTCTGCACTCCAGGAGAGTTGACTAGCTTCTACTTCATCGCAGCGCCTCGCCGCCGAATTACAATCACACGCATATCGGAAACACGTCACGTTTAAAGAAACGTGTGCGTAGCGGTTGCCTACGTTGGCGGTCCGTGAGCGCAATTAAAAATTAAGACAGTTTCCGTCGGAGGCAAAACCGGCCCGTTACAAAACCATATTGAGTACAGTCAAGGAGCACTGCATAATACAAAAAGTGATAGGACCAAATAGTACGACGATGATTGTGAAAGGGGAGTAAAAGATAAAATGAAAGCAAGACTTAGAATGCTGCAAGAAAGGACAGAAGAGAGCAAACACAATTACGAAATGCTAAGACGGAAATGCAAAACCCTATGCAGAACAAAGAAAAGAAGGCACCAAACCAAATAACTAGAAGAAATAGAAGAAAATCACAGAAACAAGTATATCAAGAACTTCTATCAAGGAGCGAAAAGGGTCAAAAGGGGATACCAAACAAAAACAAGCCTCTGCAAGGATAAACATGGAAATTTAATAGGAGATCAAAACAAAGTAAGCGACAGATGGCCTAAGTACTTCGAGGAGCTGCTGAATAAACACCAGAGTGAAAGCAAGAACCAACCAAGCAAGGAAAAGAACCGAACCCATTGCAAGAAGAAACACTGGACATAAAAGAAATTAAACGGATAATAAAACAACTGAAGAACAATAGGGGTGCAGGAATAAGCGGAATACAAGCCGAAATGATAAAAAATGGAGGAAACAGACTACAGGACACGATAGTAGAGTTAATAGAGGAAATCTTTAAAAGGGAGGAAATGCCAACAACATGTACCGAAGCGATAATCTGCCCAATTTTCATGAAAGAGATAAAGAAAACTGTGAAAACTATAGAGGGTTAGCTTTATTGGACGGAATATACAAAATCTTAGGTACCCACATAAACAACGAAATAAAAAACACTCTGAGAATATACTAGGGGAATACCAGTGCCGCTTCCGAAAAGGAAGATCAGTAGTCGACCAGATTTTCGTACTAAAGGAAATACAGGCAGCAAGTCACAAACATCAACTAACCACACACCTACTATTTATGGACTTCAAGCAAGCTTACGATAGCATCAAAAGGGACAAACTCTATTCGGCAATGAACAAACTAGGAATACCGAACAAACTGACCAGACTAGTAGAAATAACCCAACAGAATACTATAAATACAGTAAGAACGAATGGAAGACTGTCAAAAAAGTTCAGAGTGAAAGAAGGGCTAAGACTAGGAGACCCTCTCTCCTCAACATTATTTAACCTTATATTAGAAAAAATCCTAAGAGACAGTGGGATAAGGAGAGAGGGCACATTATACCAGAACCGACATCAATGTTTAGCATTCGCCGACGACCTCACAATACTAGCCAGATCAAAAGAGGAAATACAAGACAGCATCAAAAGAATTATAGTAGCAGCAAACAAAGTAGGTTTAGAAATAAATGAAACAAAGGCAAATATATGATATGGGGCGGCAAAAATCTCGGGCAAAGCAAGCATCTAAAAATCAAAGTAGAAACCAAGGAGTACAAGTTCGCAGAAGCAGAGTCTTTCGTATATCTTGGAGTGCAGTTCACAAGAACACCAAGTAGTGCTGACGAAATCAATGCCACTATAGCAGCAGGAACAAAAAGTGCGCATGCAATGAAGTCAATAATTTCGGGTAAGGTGTTCTCTAGGGCAACAAAACTAAGGGTGTACAAAACCATCATAAGACCCGTAGTAACGTACGCGAGTGAGGTGTGAACTCTACGCTAACAGGCCCAAGTGCTACTAAGTGTGTGGGAAAGAAATATACTAAGAAAAATATATGGAGGAAAACAAGTAGAGGGCAACTGGACAAGAAGAACAAACCAGGTAATAAGACAACTGTATGGAGATGCCGAAATAGTGGGGGTCGTGAAAGCTCAAAGACTAAGATGGCTAGGACACCTTGCAAGAATGAAAAATACAGAGGACTCCAAGTAGGATATGGACATTAGAAATAAGTGGAAATAGAAGAATAGGAAGACCCAAAACCCAGTGGAAAAACGAAGTTAAAGCAGACTTAGAACTTTTCAAAGTGTAAGACTGGAGAGAGATAACCAAAGATAGGAAAATATGGGCTCAGATTGTCCATAAAGCCAAGGCCCTCCAAGGCCTGTAGCGCTCGTATATATATATATATATATATATATATATATATATATATATAAATATATATATAAATATATATTACAGTATATTATATGACAGACAGAGGAATTTTAACGGACAAGGACAATGGAATGGAAATCATAGGAAGAAGATGTACAAGATAGTAAGAAGATCCAGCAAGAGGAAAAGGACAAACACCAATGTAAAAAAACTAACACTACCATACGAAGGTTCTTATACCATTTACGGGGTCATAGGGGATTCAACATACATTTTAGAAAACTCACATGGCGAGATAGTCAGGGAAAAATTGAATATTCAGTTGCTTCATCCATATTTCGAAAATATCAAAATTCTCAACCCAATATGTAACAGGGGATAAAAATCAAATATTAATCATTCTATTTTGGGAATATGTGATGATATTTTGTAGGTTATTATTATTATTATTATTATTAGGGTATTTATGTTAATTAGGTTAGTTCGATAGTCCTGTATCAGTAGGAACACAAACAATTAAAATTAATAATTAGTGAGACGAGTCGAAACTGAAGTGCGTAAGGTCCAATAATAGGATCAAGTTAGCTTGGTGGTGGTGACGCGACGAACAATCACAGATCGACGGGAGTTATTAAGTAGGCAGAAAAAAAAGAGGAGTCGCGAGACAGACGGCGTCCCCTCGACATCCGAGCGGGGAGGTCGCGTAAAATACGGCAGAGATTCAACATCGGAGAGCGAGAGTGTGGAGCTACAAACGGTGTTCTTCGAGAGCAGAGTGAGGCAGTTCATAAAAAGGCGGACAACCCACGACAGAAAAACAATTGAAGGGGACTCACGAGATTTGGAAGCTACGGGAAGCAGTATTCACGGAGACGGAACCTAACGCGGAGCAGCAAAGCAGAGCTGAATTGAGATCGTCAAGACGGCGTTACGC
Organism: Othius punctulatus; assembly: GCA_951805005.1. NCBI lineage: Eukaryota > Metazoa > Arthropoda > Insecta > Coleoptera > Staphylinidae > Othius > Othius punctulatus. Next base: position 94,849,370 of record OX638138.1, read on the forward strand.
GTACGCACGAGAAGCGTGATACGTACGACAGAGAAGAAAATTCTGGAAGATTCGTCTTATTGAAGAGAGAATTGAGGTAGATCATAATCATACATTGGCCATAATTAATTGTTTGTGTTGTTAGATAAGGTTAAAATAGTTTGTTAAATTTAGTTTATTAATTTTCGTAGATGGCAATTATTATTGTTGACAAGTTAAATAGTTGCTAGATTTTGTTAATTGATTTATATTATTTAATGAGAAATTAAATTATCATTACCAAACCAAATTGTTCGTTGGAGTAAAGTTATTTCACAATTCACATCCCTGATCCCACCGAGAACCCTGAGAAAATAGTATAAAGTAAGTAATTATATATAAATAAAAAGCATCGAAAGAACACCACAATATATATATATATACCACTAAATTAATAAATAAATAAGGATTATGGAAAAATTATATAGTATTAATGCAATTTTATGTGAGTGTAAAATGGGCCGACAAAAGGCTATTTTCCGGGCCGCTTGTATGTTACCCATCCGCCCCTGTTTGTATACATTACAACTGTGTAAGTTTGATTGCAACTTACTATTTATTTCCTTGCAAAATTTTGTAGTACGTGCAAGAAATTATACGATATGAATACTAACGTATAAAACAATTAAAATCTCATCTGCGTATTTCAAATTACAACACAAAACATGCATGCCTATAATAACCGTTCATCAATATTTTAGTACCCTAGGTGTTACGGTTCGCACACGTATTCAGTTCATAAAACCCGCAGCTTTCAAGCGAAAAAATGAGGACATAACATAGAACAGATACAGTAATTACAGTGTGAAGTAATTTACCGACAATTAAAGTGGCCATTATTTATATTTATCGCGCAATTTTATCGCTGCATGTGGCCGCTTTTATGCATTTTTTTTACAATGACCGCTGATTACTAAATATAGCAATTTAGATAGCCGCGTTGTTAAAAATCAAATATGCTAATTTTAATTAAGTGATAACGTAATGGGGCCATAATGATAATAAATCAATGCAGATTAACTTTGACTCTCGGCGCCGGCATTATAAAATGATACCCATCAATTTGGAGTCCGGGTTTAATAAAAATTAATGGGTTAAAAATTGATTTTCCATCAAAATAGTTATCTTAAATAACAGCGTGCGCTCTGTTTCCGACAGGTCGCATATATAATGCGTAAACGGGAAAATGTTTACAAATTATCGCCGGCCTCTTTAAGTTATTGGATCCGGGTCCGGGCTTATTAAACGCATTGATTTATAGATAAGGGAAATTACATCGTGTGGCATTATCTAGGAGAGTAGCTTGATCTCGACCCAACGTAAGTGTTCATGAGCGTTATATATCCAACGGAATGACTCCTGGCATAAATCAAACAACTTCCTACAGGTATTTATCAACGTCTTTTCGATAACAAAGTCCATATATCGGTCAGGTTTTAATGGATAAACTGCCCCAACCCACAGTGTCGTGGGTCATATATTACTGGGGCTTAATTAATTATTTATTTTACGAAAATAAATATGTTATCAATATAACTACTACCATAAATTTTACGTGTTATTTATAGCCGAATTATAAACCATATAACGTAGCAATTTCATGGTGAATAAAGTTCAGTTCCCTGACCGTATACTTGGATGCGCTTAAAATGGATAGCAATTAAATGGGATTCAATCGGTCAACACTTGTGCCGAGAAAACCGTCAACATCCTGTTTTTCCAGGTAGAAATAATAAAGCGCTTCCTCTGGACGAGTTCCGTGGAAGTCCGCACGCGCCTGATTGCCATGCAGAACGTGATTGGCACGCACTGGCGCGCCGGCAAAGAAGTGAAGCCGAAACCGATGAAGACGCGGCTGAATTATTCATGCACGCGGCTGCATCTATACAGATTTTCCGACAGCAAACACTCATCGGAGCCCCCCAGATCATCCAGTTACCGCAATATAAATTGCGCCCATGAATATTCACGCACGTCCCGGCCAAGTTAAAAAGCGAAGTGTTAATTAGGCGCGCTGAAGACGAGTCGCCGCCAGCATCAGGGATAAAACGAAACGCGCTCACCTCAACCTATAAATTTTTCCTCGTCGCACATTAAGGTCCTAATTAGCGGCTTTAATAATAAGCCAGAGTGTATTATCCTATTTGAACAAAAGCAGAAGCCGTCGCCGGTTCACATTGAGCAAGGACAGATGGTTGGCTACTGCATTACACGCCCGAGAATGTCAACTCATCATTCTCGGCGTATTCCGCTGCTGGTAAGGTGTTAAGACCATTTACACATCTTTTAATTACGACAGGGACTAAGCAGGATAATGAATGGCTGCTTTCTAAGGCTCGCAACGTTAAATCCTGCATTTCTCTGCCCCAGTATATTCTAAGCTCGTTTAAGATTATGCCCCAACGATCATTCTACCCGACTTCTAGGGCACAATTATTACAGTATTACCAGATAATAATCAGAAAAATAATCTTTCGCCATAATATTGGGACCTTCCACATCAACTGAGACAAAGCTCCGGGCATAAATTGGAACAACCAATAATCAAGTTTAAGATCTCAAAATCTTCGTTGTGTATAAATATATTTCGATTTGGGCGGCACATTAACTCGGCACAAGATCATTCCGACCATCCTTTTCGCCTTTCCTTTTCCTTAGGCGACTCATTGCAACGTCGCAGCCAAAGAAAAGTTATAGCCCGGCCAATTCGGATGAGGAGGAATTACTGGTTGAAGCCAAACAGCATGGTTATTACCTAATAACAAGAAGAGAAAAATGTTTCATTCCCCGGATAAAGTTTCTCCGGAAAAAGTAGTTAAGAACAGAAACCAGGAAAATAAGCAAACCTTGGTCAGTCAACAGAAACCACCGCCGATAATAATAAGCAAGCTAGCAAACTACTCGGTTCTAGATCAAGCCATGCAAAAAAGAACTTAAATATAAAACCAATATGATGAACAACAGCCAGCTGAAGGTGAATGCAGAATCAGAAACAGAATATAGAAATATAACTAAACTATTAAATGAAACAAAAATACACTCCTTCAACAAAACAAACAAACCAGACCAATCCGGGTCATTGCTAGGGATCTATTCCCGACATGTAATATCGATGAAATAAAAGAGGAACTACAGAATACAGATTTAAAATTATTGATGTAAGCAACAAACTACAGAAAACAAAAGTAAATGGAAAATAATAATAATAATAGTTTATTATCTCAAGAAATGTTTACAAAAACAACAGTGTTATTACAAACATAAATGAAATTGTGTTAACGGAAAAAGATAAAAAAATCGCAAAAAATTAACAATTTTAGACAACACTACAACAATCAATTATCAACTATATCTTAGATTTAAATAATCATTAATAGAGTATAGTTCTGCGTCCAGCAATAAGCGAAATATAGCTGACTTATATTTGGCAAAGGAGTTTTCATCTTTAAGATTACTTGGCAATTTGTTAAATAGTTTTATACATCTGTAGGATGCACTTCGTTCCGTCAACGTTAGTTTGTGTGCAGGATATGTCAAGTCTTTGTTTCTAATGGCGTATCCGTGGTCACTAGCTGTTTCAAGAAAAATTGATTTATGTATAAAAGTAAATTTTAAACACTCGTACACATACAGGGCATGTATTGTGAGTATGTTATTTCTCTTAAAGACTCCTCTGCAGGATTCTTTGTAGTTTAGTTTAGTGTGTAAAGCCGCACATTAGACGAATATATATTTTCTGCATTATGAATAATTTTCCTATATGGCTACTATTTCCCCAAAAAATGATTCCGAATCTTAAAACGGACTCAACACACGCATAATAAATTATTTTTAGAGACTCTTTATTTAGATATTTTCTAATATTCTGTAAAATATAACACAATCTTGCCGTTTTTAAGCTTACATATTCTATCTGTGGGCGCCAATCCAATGTTTCATCAATAATCACTCCAAGGAATTTCACCTCAGATGAACGTTTTATTTTGCTATTCGCCACTTGTATGTATTCAGGAGCACTAATATTCGATTGCTTTGTTTTAAAGAGCATAGCATTTGTTTTGTCTTTGTTCAGAATTAGCCTATTAGATGCAAACCACCTTTCCATATTTCCAAAAGTATTACTACACATTGAGACGAGATCTGGATAAAGTACATTGGCTACTAGGAAGTTAGTGTCATCGGCATAGTTTGTGATACAACACTTCGAGTCTACATTCAATAAATGCAAGTCATTTATGTACACTATGAACGGAATTGGCCCTGCAATACTGCCTTGCGGTATGCCAATATCACCACTTTTTTCTGATACACGAACGGAAGTGTTTCCCCCCCTCCTCTATGCTAACTCGTTGATTTCTGTTCGACAAAAAAGACCGGAAAATATGAGTTAACTAAACTCTCTTTATTTATGCTAACATTCCACCACACAGAAGACATTAAAAAAAAATTATGAGATACGTTACTGTTGTCAGATCAAAATAAAAATTGAAGCCGTTAGAAGTAATAAACTAATTCCGCAGTGTAAACGATGCCAAAGTTATCGATATACACACAAATTCGGCCAATGGCAACCTGCTTGTATCAGGTGTGCAGGTACCCACCTGACATCAGATTGCAGTACACCCAAAGAATCATTACCCAAATGCATAAATTGTGCTAAAGAACATCCTGCCAGCTATAGAGGATGTACGATAGTTAAAGCACTCCAAAAAAGAAGGGATAACCTCTGAAAAATAAATAACCAACCAAGATCCTTTCAGGCAAATAGAGTTAATGGCGAAAAGTCTTACCTGCAAGCAACTCAAGGTAAACAGAGGCTATCAGAACAAAATGGCGTGCAGCAGTCTATGATACAGATGATGCAACAGATGATGCAACAGATGATGAAAGCGATGGATAAACTTTGTGAAAGAATGGAGCGACTGGAGGCCAGAAATACAGGTGCTACCCTTAAAAGAACAACTTAATGGAACAAAAAGATATTAGTAACGCAACGTGGAATGCCAATGGCACTATAAACAAAAAACAAGAACTAGAAGTATTCCTAAACACACAAAACATCGATGTATGTCTAATATCGGAGACGCATACGACAAACCAGTTATATCTGAGAATACGGGATTATAAAGTGTACCATACCTACCACCCGGGACACCAAGCAAGGGGAGGAAGTGCAATAATACTAAAAGAAACTTTAAACCACTTGGAAGAATCCCATTTACAAAAAGAAGAAATACAACTAACTGTAGTAAAGATCAAATCTGTCAAGCAATATCTACTGGTAGGAGCACTCGACTGCCCACCAAAACATAATCTGAAAAGAGAAGACCATAACAGTTTCCTCCGGCACCTAGAGGAAAGATTTATAGTGGGCGGGGATTTTAATGCGAAGCATGTAGATCGGGGCTCCAGACTAACGAACACCAAAGGCAAAGAACTCAGAGAAGCAATACGAAATGGAGGATGTAATTCCCATTCTTCGAGAAAACCAACATACTGGCCAACAGATCCAAATAAAATTTCAGACCTACACGACTTCTTCATTTCGAGGAAGGTATCTCGTAACTTCATTGAAATTAAAGAAAACTTCGACCTTAACTCAGATCACTTGGCAGTAATACTTACTTTAAGCGAAGAAGTCATTAAGAGGCAAAATAAACCAACCTTAACTAACAAAACAACTGAGTGGGAGAGCTTTAGGACTGAGATAGAAAATGAAGTCAAGCTAAATGTCAAACTAAAAACTAAGCAGCAACTAGAAATTGAAGCCGAGAAGTTCGTCGGTATCTTACAAAATGCTGCATGGAGTAACACAAAAGAACTCGCACATAAGATAACTGGTATCAACTACCCGATGGAAATAAGAGAGCTTGTCAAGGAGAAAAGAAGAGCAAGACGAATATGGCAGCAAACGAGAGACCCTATAGATAAAAACATTGTTAACATTAAAACTCAACAACTAAAAAGGGAAATAAAAATGCTAAAAGAAAGTATCATGAAATGTTACCCACAAAATCTAACGGCATATGTGAAAACTAACTACTCCTTATGGAAAGCAACCAAAAGAAATAAAAGGCCAGCCACACAAATTCCTACTATAAGGAGTATGGATTGCAGTTGGGCCAGAGAGAACTACCAAAAAGCTGAGACTTTTGCCAAACACCTTGAAGAGACTTTTAAACCTAACGAGATTAAATCTGAAATTACGACAGATATACTACAAATAGAGAAGAAGAAGAAATTACATTGGTACCCTGAAGGAGGTTGTGAGCGAACTTAAAATCATGAATCAGAAACAAATCCCAGAATTCGACCTTATAACAGTAGAAACTCTTAATCAACTACCAAAAAAAGGAATAAGTATACTGACATGCCTAATTAATGTAGCACTCAGACTGAAATATGTCCCGGGAATTTGGAAAGTATCCGAAATAATAATGCTGCCAAAACCAGGCAAACCACCTAACGACGTATAGTAATATCGGCCAATATCTCTGCTTCCAGTGATATCAAAACTCTTTGAGAAGCTATTTAGTAAGAGACTAAAACTAGTAATAGACAGAAAATAACTAATTTCTACTCACCTATTTGGGTTTAGACAGAAACATGCGACAATCGACCAAATGCACCGGATCACGGACATCATAGAAAAGGCCCTAGAGAATAAAGAAATTTGTTCAACTATATTTCAAGACGTGGCCCAGGCTTTTAATAAGGTCTGGCATGAAGGCTTAATATACAAACTAAACACAATTTTGCCGAAGCAGTATGTAGATGTGCTAAAATAATACCTATCAGATAAACTCTTCCGTATAAAAGAAGAAGAGGAGTACTCGGAATTAAAAAGCATCACAGCAGGGGTACCACAAGGTAGTGTCTTAGAAGTGTTACTTCTGGAAAAAGGATTGAATTATAACTTAAAACAGAGCACGAAACCGGCCAGTCTAGAAATATTAGCCGTTGAAACAGAAATCGCGTTGCAAAAAACAGACTCAAATAATATGGATACAAAATACCAACTCAAGGGAATTATTCAAAAACAAGATAATTTCTACACAATCCAGAATGGAGAACTTAGAACTGCTAAATCAATAGACATTTATTAGCAGTAGTGTCAACCAATGTATTTCAACGCCACCTTGTGGATAGGAACAAATGAAATAAATAACTTCATCAGAACTTTACGAGGCAATATTATATAAATAAAACAGATTCCAGTTTAGTATTATCAGGTTCAATTCTACATCTATACATACGTACATTCATTCATACGATTGATTCTGTTTGGAATGCTGAGATTGCTTGAATATCGGAGCGCTGAACAATTTTATTTACGAAATTACGTTGACCCAGAATATCATTGAATTATTTATATTGAGCGATTTATTCAGGGTGATCTATTGTGTGCATTGGTAACTAGTTTGGTTTTTGAACTAAACTTAATTCATGATATCGGTATTTACGTGTTTTACAATATTCTGTCTTGATAAAAATATTGTCAGGACAAGGTATAAAATGCAGTTAAACTCAATCCACTACACATTGTTCGGCGTTAGGAACCCACATTTCTACCTTTATTAAATTTTGCTTCATTCGCAAGCGGCACGGCGCTGCAATGTCACTAGATAGGTTTTCTCATTAGTATGGCAATTGACTTTTGAGTAGGTAAATAAGGTGTATATTTGATATAGTCGTTTGTATAATTATCTGAGAAATTAATGTTTAACTACTGAGACATTGTCGAACACAGTAACGTTATGCGATGCTGGTTACTTCTAACTGATTTGAGTATGTGCCGAATATCTGAATTTATACTGTTTCTCCTTCCACATTCTACCACCCCGGCCCTATTTTCGCTTATTTTTCGGAACTTTATCTCTCTCTACACATATGTACCACCCAAGTTTACCACGCCGGTGGCGAACTCAGCCTCTCCCAGGTAGGCAGTTTAAAATTAGAGTTGACGTTAGTTATGTATTCGCATTAATACCTGTCAGCTTTCTCTCTATTATGCATGTCCAAAAATGTGGGTGGGCCCAAGCCTTTTTGTGCGCTTCTAAAACCTTTTTACTTTTGCGTCTTTATAATAGACGTTTTAATTGTAGAATAATTATATTTAATTAATATTAAATATGGATCGGGTTCTTACACTTGTGAAAATTAAAATTAACCCTTTTCGCAAAAACTCAATTATCAATATTTTGGGATAATGTATTTTATACAATTTTATTACGAAGTTTCAATAAATAACAGCCACATCAATTAACCTATTGTATGGCGTTTGTAGGTAATAATTGCTCCATGTGTACGTTTCGATCATATCAATAGATATTAACAGTGATATATTAAAATTTATTTAAAGATTTGTTATAATAAAATTTGAAAGATTAAGTTGGAAAATGTATTGATACCTTTATAAAATTTAATATTTGATTTGTTAAATGGAACATCATTATTCATTTACCAAGGCTGGATTGTTTTCATCTAAATAACTTATTACAAATAAAAAGTGTTTTTGTCAAAATTTCAGTGCTTAGTAGCAGTTTTTTAATGATTCCTACAAAGTTTTCAATTATTTCTTTACTCAGTAACAATTTTAATAATAACTACTAAAAAAACTTCGTTGACTTTTGTTAAATTATCATTTTTTTTTTTTCATTTTTCAGTAAATATTTCAATGATTAATGTCTACGTTTTCAAATATAAAAATTTAAACATTCAGGTGTAGTGTGTAACAAAAAAAAACGGTAACAGCAACGTGTACGTTAGTTGACAGCATCACATTCAAATGTTAAAATGCAATTATGACATAATAGCATTTGATATTTGAATGTGATGCTGCCAATAGACTACATGTTACTGCTAACGTTTTTTGATACGTTGATTAATTTTATTACCAGTACTTAATGCATATCAAAACTTCCATTTTTCTGTCAAAATTTCAAGAGCTTTTATCAATTTTTCAATTTTTGTGTGTTAACTTTCAACAACTCTTGCTAAATTGTCAATTTATTATAATATTAAAACATCAATATTAGTTTATTGTTTTCTTCCTTCTTTATTGGAGGATTTTACTTACTCTAATCAATACCAGTAAAGAAGGAAGGTAACAATAAAAAAATATAATAATAACTGGTATCCAAAATGGACTAAACTATAACAAAAAACAACATTTCTTTCAAAATTTTAAAGAGTTTTGCTAAATTATCAATTAGTTGTCACAATCAATTTTTCAATTAATTGATAAATGATTATGTTTATAAATATCATAACATCCAAATTCGTCAATTTTTCAACTGCAGCTATCAAAGCCTGTTAAATTTGATTTGCAATTATCAAAATATTTAGTTGACTATTGTCAATCTGCCAATATTTTAAATGGAAAATTAAACTTATCAGTTTCAACAGTAATTGTCAAAATCTGTAAAGCTTTTATGTCCATCTATTAAGATCTATCATATTTCGCACATTAGGTACTAAATTTGTAAACATTTTAACTACTACTGCCGAAATCTGTAAAGTTTTTATGTTCATCTATGAAAAACTATCACATCTTCCACATTAGGTACAAAATCTGTCAAATTTTCTACTACTACTGCTGAAATCTGTAAAGCTTTTATCTTCAACTATGAAAATCTATCATATTGTAAGTGTAGAAGTCATAAGTCACTGTAAGTACTAAATGTATAGAATTTTCAACTACTGGTGCCAAATTTTGTTAAAGTTTCATTAGCGTCTATAAAAATCTGTCACTATTTCATGTAGTACTGTGAAAATCTATCATTATTAATCAACTAGAACTGTCAAAATCGGTCTAGTTTGTACCGAGAACTGTGAGAATCTATTAAATGTATAGCTTTATCTGTCGAATTATCAGATTTATTAACTGAACTCGTGAATACTGTTAATTTTTCAAATGAATCTAATGTTTTTATACAATCAATAGCAACTGTCAATTGTTTTATTTTTTCAAAAAAACTGCGTCATCTAAGCTAAAGCCAAAATATTGAGCGGGGACTGTCAAACTGCCAATGTTATAAGTGGAACTATCAAAATGCATCAACAGCAAGTGTCAAAATATCTCATGTATAGCACATAATATGTTCACATGTGAACATGTTTAAAAGTTACAGCTATGTCCATCGAAGCCTATAATATTTTTGAACTAAACTCATCAAGTCTCAAATGAAACTCTCCAAATTTAATAAAATTTCATTTGTAATTATTCAATTCTCAGTTGTGGAAATCTGTTAATTTTTAATTTACACCTATCAAAATCTTCCAATGTTTTAAGTGGAACTATAGATTTCTGTAATTTACAATTAAAATTGTTAAAGTTTGTCAAGTTTTCAGATAAATCTTTGAAAATATTTAGGTGTAACTGTCGAGATTTACCAATTTTTATACATAACTATTCAAATTTTCAACTGCAACTGGAAAAAATCACCCAACTGCTAGAATCTGTATAATTTACAGCTGTATCCCTCGAAATCTACATAAACTTTTACGGAACTATATAATAGTCGTAAAATTCTATTTAAAAAATTCCACCTTTGGTGAAAATATCACATAAATGCATAAAAGTACGTTGAAATATGTAGAAGTATTCAATAGAGTCTCCATATAATTTACTTATACAAATAGTTTTATTACTTAATATTAATAAACTATGATTACATGAAAAATCGATGAATATTGCTCCCGATTATATAATTTTTTGGCTTTACATGATTGTTAATTGAACTATGATAAAATATACTAAATTTCACCTAATTTCCGATTATCTGAATGTTTATACTGTTTAGATTATTTACGTTTATTATAAATAATACGAGAAAAATCTACCCTTAAACGATTCACCAGTTTTGACGTAATTTATTAATATTAATTTAATAATAAATATAATAATAGTATATTATTTAGATTGTATGAATCGGTGGTTAAAACTTGGTGAAACATCTTTAAATTAGTATAAATAAAGCACTTGTGAAACTTAACCAAGTGCTTTATTTATACTGAAGTATATTATTTAATGAGAATATTATATAAGCTATAATTCATTGGGATGAATTTTATACACGAGTCGAAGGCGAGTGTATAAACATTCAAGTGAATTATAGCTATTATGTGCGAATCAAATACGACGTTTTATCTATGACTTTTTAAATAAAACAATTCTTATTAATATTTTTTTGTCAATAAAACACAATTGTTAGCAACAAATTTTACATATGTAAATTGAGCTCGCATGGATTAAATGAAACATAACAATGACAGCGTATATAGGGAAGCGAAAAATAAAGAGATGTGAAAAGCGTTACATATAGAAGCTGCACAATGTTGTATTATGAAGTCATAATACAACCCCTATTGTATTATAAAGTAATAATACAACCCCTGTTTTTTAATAAAATTAATTCTGTTAGAATCGTTACGTATATAATAAATGTTTATTTATGAGTCATAGATAAACATATTTGTATAATATTGGTCCTCTAACGCAAATTAAAATTGCGAAAAAACTAGAGATGGGGTATATTCTGCTCTATGCATTTTCTAATAGCTACAAGACTAGTTATTAACCGTGTAAATTTTGAAATTTATGCTCCCACAAAGGGGAATCTGTATAATTAAAAATGTGCTAAATGCATTGGAATTAAAATTTATATGATTTTATATTTTAATATATAATATAGAATATTGTAATAGATCATCATTTACAGTTATCACAATTGCCAAAATTCAATTTGAATTTGATGTATAACAATAACATTATATATATATATAATATATATTATATATAATATATATATATATATATATATATATATATATATATGTATATATATATATAATATATATATAATATATATAACATAGACATACATAACATTTGTAGATTTTCTAACCAGTTTTGGATGTACAAAATATTTTAAGATATGTGATTTTTTATTTTTGATATTTGTGGCTTAATACATTGTGGAGTATTGTTATAATAGTTCGAAAGATTCTTGTCAGTTATCATAATTGATAAAAATCTGACGATTGTTGAAATTCAAATAAGTTTTTGAAAATCAATATTATATTTTATATGATTTTGGAGCTTCATCTTGACAGAGCCGTGTACCATTGCGCCAGTGGGTTAAATACCAAGGCTAGAAATAAGGAATATTTCCTGACAAATGAGCTTAGAAAAGAGCAAAAAAATCGTAAACATATTTTTTTCTCTACAAACTGTCATAGCTCGATGGGAACAGGAGAATGGCAGACCAGTAAAAAAATGTATTTTACTAAACCTTTTATACGCACTGATGCCTTAAGCTTCTGAAGTGTTTACATGTAATACCTGATGCCACTCATAACAGAACTGACGGGATAAAATTAATTTCCTCCAAGAGATTTACATTATTAACTATTTGCATGTGTAAAGATATATCCAGCGAGAACCGATTATTATATCCTCCGTAAGTGAGATATTATTTGCATGGCGTATCCGCAATATTAGCATTGAAATTACTTATAAGGAATTGTTTTAATGTCGACTTGCGTACATAAATTACGATTGCACTGATTACTCCCATGCGTGGCTCTCTCAAAATCCCTCGAGTCCTTAAAATTCCCGGGAGACTAAAATAAGGATACGCATGTGGCATGTATGAGATGACGAATCTGTGAAATCCCACCTCACATAAGAGCACCCCAAAAGTCTGCAAATCCATCCCTAATAGCATGTAAAAATGTACACACGAATTTGATAGCGCCTCCCGTTTCATCAGAGGTCCATAATCATTAAAATCAATGGGATCTCGGATGAATAGGCCCACATACACACACCCCATGTAAAAATGCCCCGTAATACTCTGCGACTTGCCACCGTTACTTATATATACTTTCGGTATCCGACCGCTCACATTTCAATTATCTTCTCCCCGGAGATCCGTGAAACTTTTTCACTTTGACAACCCCCTAATCTGTACTTTTATTATGTGGCTCACCACATCTTTCGTAGCTAATTACTTTTAATGATACTTTGTTACTGCGTGGACGTGACTCACGCCGATTCACCACCGAAAACGATGATGTGAAAAAGTATTACCTCAACTAAAAGCTATTTCATTACATAGATAAGCTAAGATAATGTATTGGTGTTATTACATTTTCATGTTTACATAGGTCAGTATTATAGTGTAATTCTTAAACATTTACAATTCACAACAATAAAAGTATAATAATAATAGTATAGTATATACTATTATTGTTAAAGTATAAAGTAAGTATAAACTTAAATTAATCAAAATCCAAGTTGACTGATTGGATGTTTGAACGATAGAGGTGTGGCAAGTAATTAAGTACTGCAAACATTAACATGATAATTATGGCAATATCATATGGGGTAATATAGTTCTAACAATATTTATTTGCCGATTTGATTATTCTACGCAAAAGCTATCAAATAATTAATAATTTGTTTAATTTGTATTGAACGCTTGACAGATGTTAAAAACTCATTCGGTCCAGTGAAAATTGTGCACTGTTTATTTATCATTCCAATTATATCATTTGCACCCAATATGCACAGCCCTGTTTCCATGCGTTTTAATTATAATTACATATTTGTGTATCATTCATAAAAATTATTATATGAACATTATTTGCACGCTGATAATAAATAATAGAGATTAATGACATGTGCATTAATGAAATATTTATGATTCAAACACAATTTGTAAAAACATTTCAATTGTACACTTTATCTCACCTTGACGTAATACTTGAATCATAACAATATATTTGTTATTTGTTTATATTTAATACTTACTGGTAGTATCAAAATAATTATCTAGTACATGGATAATATAATAATAAAATAACTTTAAGTTAAAGGTTTTACCCTTAATAATACCTTAAATAAAATAACTATATTAGTGCGCACTGACTAATTCGAGTAATTCATTATACGAAGCAGATCAGACATAGCAATCCAACACCACTGCAATGTACAACAACAACTATTAATTATCTCAATTTGGGAACTAATTAGACGATGACTGGTCTCTTGCGGTGACCAAAGTCTACCACAAGTGACCAAAGTTTGAATTCAAAGTCTAAGATCAAGTTGAACTTTGAAAGATGAGCATGTTAAATTAAGAGATCTTATTTTATGCACGCTTGCAAAAAAATTATTACTTTATAATAATTAAAACCTATGTAACTTATAATGGATAAAAATATAATTTCAATTTTTCAGTTTAACTTTTACCTACATTTATGAAAATAATAAAAAGTAATAATACCAGTTTAATTTTTAATATTAGTTTGTACAGTTGTCTTGTTTTGTTCATCTAATGTTTGTTTGTACTTAGTTTCTTAAATTTTTATTTACGTGAAATAATAATAAGTACTTAATAATATACACTACTCAAAAGAATTATCGCATATTCGGAAAAACGCCACTATTATTATTTTTTTAAGTTGTCAATGTGATTGGTGTTTGTAGGTTGAAACAAAAAAAATAAAAATATGATTTTTTTTATTTGAGTAGCCTAATTGCAATGTTCTTATGTACTTAGTTACCTAACCTAACCTAACCTAACCTAGACTTATGTAATTATTTATTAATAATAATACAATCTAATAATATAAATCATATTTTTGTTTGTACTCATTTTAACCTACCTTGAATGCACATTAATAATATGTTATATGCTTACACCATACACCACTATTATTATTTTAAGTTGTCAATGTGATTGTTGTATGTAGGTAGGAACAAAAAATTTAAAAATATGATATATATTTTTTAGTAGTGTAATTTCAATGTTCGTATGTACTTAGTTTAACCTAGACTTACGTAATTATTTATTAATAATAATACAATCTAATAATATAAATCATATTTTGGTTTGTACTCATTTTAACCTACTTTGAATGCACATTAATAATATTTTATATGCTTCATTAATCACCGCGCATTTGTGTCTATTTGTGTAGAACAGATTAATGTTATGCTTACACTAAAATAAAATGTAGAACACGGAACAGCGCTATATCATATCGCAATATAGTAAATTTAATTCGAAATGCATATGTATATTGCAGAGTACTAGAGCCAAACTAAATATTTCTATTTCTCAACGACCACATTAATGATCGCACGGATATTTCAGTGCTTAAATTTAGAAATTCAAAGAGACGAGTTTAATCCTCAAACTCGTTATTTGTAACCAACAGATTTTGCACGATACCAGCAGACACTGAAATTTATACACCGACAAACTCAGAGAGGTCACACAGGAGAACAAAATAAGCATTAACATTACATTTACCTCTTAAATGAATTTTTATTATTAAAATAAACCTTAGTATGAGAATTCTAGGCAAAATAAGTATTGTTTGGTATTAAACCCGCTAATGAACGGCTTTTTGTAGTAAAAAGCCACCAATGAATTTTCCTGCCCAGATTTTTGTAATCTCTTCATAAAATAGTTCAATAAAACAGATTTTCTATTTTTTTAATGCCAAAATGACTCATTTACTAAAATGGGTTTATATTTGGTCAATTTTTCAAATGAGGTGACCTAAAATTTGGAAATTCTAACGTTTCCATTATTTGTTACACAAAAAAATTGCAAAATTTTGTATTTTTTGCATTTTTTTATAACATTGAGGTGACATTTTCTAACCAAATTATAGAAAATGGACCCATTTACCATAAATTTCTACAACTTTCATTAAAATTTCTAAAAAATTCTTTAATCCAAGTCCCTTAAAATATATTTTAAGAAACTTATATCAAATCTCTAATCTCTCTTTCTAATTTCTAATTATTTAGGAATTGTGCTACAAAATTCCAAAAAGGTCGACTAATTTCATTTTAAATTTATCAAAATAAATATAAAGATCATTTAAATCACTGGAAAATATCACTAAACATATATTTCATATCCAAATGTCTCTTGGAGATTTGTCCTAATATCAAGTAACTTTTTTCAACCTCAAAGTACCAAATAATGTTTTTTTTTAATTTTTCCGTGTACAGTCCTGTTCCGGCTGCCGAATCTCGTTGGTAATCGCCCAGTATCAATAGCGTATCTGTACTCTTGGTGTAATTTTCCATAGTTATGCAAGAATTTTCACAGAATAACACTCAAAATTCTTCGTTTCTTAACAGAGTAAAACTCAACAGTTTTTTCGAATGTCAATTAATAATATTACACAATTATGGAATGTTTCTAACCACACTACATTTTTATTAGAATTATCTTTTTAATTATTTTATGTGTTCTGCTTAGTTTAATCTCGAGTATCTCAGAAATGCTAATTTTTTTCGAAGTTTAAGAAGTTAACCATTTTTATGACAACAAAGCATTATTCACCGTATATGCTTTAAAAAAATCTTAACCTCAAAGTTTTTATGTAGCAATAACCATAGAAGAACCACTGTTTCTACGGCACTGTATTTACTCAAATAATTGTAATTATTTGTGAATATGTGTATTGATAGTAGGTGACTCGTCGCAAAGTATTAGCTTTCCAAGTCAAAAACAAAACATATTTATGCAATCTAAATATACATATCAATCGCTAGGCTACATCTTCAGAAGGAACAGTACTCAGTAATGTTTTGTGAAAAAGGTGTTTTATTTTTCTTATTTTTGTAAAGACTTTGTAAAGACTAATTTGATTAAATATAATAAAACACTTGAGTACCTTTTCCTCACTAAATTCTTATTATCTTCTAAATGTAGATTTCGATCACCATGTGACCATATTCACCAGTATATACTAATGAAAATGGCCGAAATGTATAATTAGAAAACAATATATTTAGTGAGAAAAGGGTATATAGGAAATTGGAACATAAAAAGTCTGAAAGGATAGGAAACAGAACTAATAGAAGAATTTGAAACAGCAGGAACAGATATACTAATAATTACAGAAACAAAGAAGAAAGGAAACGGAATAATGACAACAGAAAACGGGCACATACTAATATACAGTAGAGTAGAACAAAATGAGAGAGCGAAAGCAGGAGTGAGATGTATAATAAGGAAAGAAATGGAAAAAACAATCACGGAATGGAAGTGTATAAATGAAAGGATACTGACGGTCAAAATAGAAGAGAAAGATAAGTTTGAAGCAAATATTATAGTAGTATATGCAGTAAATGAAGATGAAAGCAAAACCGACAAAGACCAGTTCTGGGAAGAGATACAACAAGAATTCGAAAAGCGTACAGAGCCAATATACGTAATGGGAGACCTAAATGGTCGTGTAGGGAATAAAAACAAGGGACTGGAGAGCATAATGGCAACACATGGAGAAACGAAGATCAACAACAATGGAAGAATACTTATAATTTTTTTCATATTAAATGATCTAACAATATTGAACACCAAATTTGCACACAAGGAAATACACAAATACACAAGAGAGGAAAGAAACAGAAACGAGAAGTCCATAATAGACTACTTTTTAACAAACAAAGCACAAGTGAAGGAAGTAATGGATATTAAAGTCAAAAGAGGTAGCGAAAATGACAGTGACCACTATCTACTAACATCGCGAATAAAATCAACAAGAAGGGAACCGAAACAAACACAGAAAACAGTCGATAAGGAAGTAAGAATAGAGAAATTTTGAATATACAAGCTGAGTGACAAACAAGTCAGGGAAAACTACCAGGAATAAATACAAGAACTAATAAGAATCACTCAAAAAAGCGGAAAAACAAAAGTAGAAGATGTATGGGTCAATTTCAAACATATAGTAAGAGAGACAACAAAACACGCCTGTGGAAAAACTAAAAGTACACCAAATAAAAAACAAACAACCTAGTGGAACAAAGAAGTGAAGAAAGAAGTTAGGAAAAAGAAACAAAAAGGGAAAAAATAACCAAGCTCAAAAAACGAAGAAGACTACAAAATATACAAGCAGTAAAGACAGAGAGTAAAAACAATAATAAGGAAGGACAAAACAAAGAAAATGGGAGAATTTCGGAACCAAATTAGAGGAACATTTTAAAGAAAATCAAAAACTATTCTACAGAACACTGAAAAGCTGCAGAAAGGAAAAAGAAACAAATATAAAGCTACTCAAAAATAAACATGGTGTACTAATGAAAAAGGATAAAGAAATCATGAACAGATGGTAAGATCACTTCCAAGAGCTTCTGTCTGGAAAAGAGACAACCAATGAAGAAAATAAAAACGAAGAGGAACAAGAAAATAGCAACGAAACAGAAGCAGAAGAGGGATCTATAACAGAAGAAGAGTTAGAAAACGCGCTAAAGAAGTTAAAGAACCAAATCACGACAAAATCAAATCTGTAAAGCTGAAATACATAGGAAAGAATGGGAAACAACTACTACTACAGTTAACAGATAGAATATGGGAAACAGGAAAAATACCAGCAGACTGGCAAAGAGCAGTGATCTTCCCAATACATAAAAAAGGAGACAAAGAATAGAACAACAACTTTAGGGGAATATCCCTGCTGTGCACCGCGGCAAAACTGTCTGAACCAATAATAGAGAACAAACTAAAAAAGGAATTTGAAAAACAATGGAAAAGTCACAAAGTGGATTCATGAAAGGACATTCAACACAAGACCATATCTTCACAATTAAAAAGATGCCATAAAAATTATAAGACAAAACATCAAACTATACATGATATTCGTGGACTTTGATAGTGTAAATGAAAAGGCATTTGATAGAGTCCCAAGAGCCAAAGTGTGGGAAATACTTGAAGAAAGGGACATATAAGTGCATTTAATAAAAGCGATCAAGAGTATGTATGAAACCACAGAAAACTGCGTAAGGACAAATAAATCAACATCTGAGAATTTCACAACCACACAAGGACTTCGACAAAGGGGCGCTTTAAGCCCTCTATTCTTTATTATATTCCTAGAAAACATAATGAAAAAAAATAAGGATAACACCAAGAAGGTAGAAATAGGATACTATAAAATGAAAAGAATTGTGATAGCAGAATGTGCTTTAGCTGATGAGTTAGTCATGCTAGCCAAAAGCGAAGAAGACCTGCAACACAATATAAGCATATGGGAGGAGGAACTGAATAAACACACATGGTAATTAATATAAACAAAACATAAGTAATGGTAGTAGCAAAAGAGGAAACAAATGCAAAAATAATAATAAATTTGAAAATGATAGAACAAGTTGAAACATTCAAATATTTGGGTACAATAATACATAATAAAGGAACCATGGAAAACAAAATAAATAACAGAATCATGGCCGCACATAAAACCTACTATGTAATGAACAAGTACATTCTAAACAATAGAAGAATCTCCAAAAACACGAAAATGACACCCTTCAAGACAATTTATAGACCAACACTCTTATATGGAAGCGAAACCTGGACAGCAAATGAAAAGACAATGAACAAAATACAAGCAACCGAAATGAGATACTTGAGAAAAGTTGAAGGAGTCACGAGATTAGACCGAGTAAGAAACGAACAAATCGGTTACAACCTACAAACACAAAGTGTTCAAAAATTAATATAGAAACGAGAACTAGGATGGTTCGGGCACCTGATAAGAATGCCAGAAGACAGACAAACAAAAATAGTATGGATATCAAAAGACGAAAAGAAAAGAAAGAAAGAGGAAGACCAAGGAAAAGATGGGAAAACAACATCGAAGAGATCCTAAGAAGAAACGACCTCGATCAACAAGAAGCAAGGAAAAGGGCTACAAATAGAAAGGAATGGAAAAACTTCGTAGACAACATAATTTAGTGGTGGCATGAATCTCGACACCCGAAAGATTATAGCAGATGTAAATTGAATATATTTATAAAATAGTGTTTATGGTATTTTTAGTAGGTATTTTCAAAATCCTGAGGCATTTTATATTATGCTCACTACATATTCTATTACTATTTATAAGTTATATAATAACTGAATTTATAAGTTAAAATACTTATTGAGATATAAGTACGTGAAAGTAACTTGTAAAGAGGATTACGGGAAAATATGCACACACAGTTAAAATGTACCAAGGACAGAGCCTGGACAGTTATTATAAATTTCCTCATTATGTTATTACTTATTACCTATAAAATTATAATGCATTGAATTTAATTTTATCATGCCAAATGAATCTGTCCGAATAAAACGCGTTACACATAAAATGCAGGCATAACTTCACGCCTGAATTGTATTTATCGTATGTTGCACAAAAGCGAAGAACCTGATTTCAAAGCAATTGTCGACAAAGAAACAAATGTACTGAAATAAAGTGCGAGCGTTTATTCTATATTTATTTCGCTGCTTGACTCACAACGGAATAATAAATCAGTTAGGTGTATAGAAACCGGTGCATTTATCAGTTACACACAGGCAATTACACACACGGTCCAATTGTCAATCTCTCGAAAGCGTAATGTCATTTTTAATTGTTCCGCTGGCAAAACGCTGGAGCATTAATCATTCCGCGGTGCCATTAATGTTTTTTTTTTGTTGCAAAATTAAAATCTACGTATCCAGGACGCGGACATGTCTTGCGTCCGCAATGCCATGCATCGTGCCGGTGCTAATTTTTCGTCACCATTTATTTCATTCATAAATCGTGCTGTTAACAAGGCAATAAATCACGAGCCAACAATACAACGGCCACTTTGTTGATAAACATGTCTGTCTGTATCGCGGCGACGCATGACAGTCCTGCCACAGCGATTTAACAACTTTTCGCGCTACAGTTGCCAAACAAAGCGTTTTACAACTGTTTAAGCGCGCATAAAGGCTGACCCAAAATTTATGGAACACGAGGGCCCTACGTTACTCGAAAGTAGGCACCCTGTCTGCCCTACTACGAGTAGTCGTAGTCTACTCGTTGAAAATTAAGTGATTTTAGAGCCCCGAAAAATAATCTTTAAAAAAAGTAAAAATATGCACAAAAAAGGCCAGCAAAATTGCAATATTACGATACTGAGATAATTTTATATTATTTGGCATGAAGTTTCTTCAAACATGGTAATAAGGCTTGATGTACACAGAATATACTGAAAAACTTGTAAAGCTTAAGATTATAAATTAATCTGAAAAAATATGTACATCTAATAAATCAAATAAAGAAGAGATAGAAAAAAATAGAAATAATGTTCAATAATAATCAATGAATAAAAACAAGAAATTCGTGGAACAAACACGAAATAAAAGCAAGAATAATGGTATTAGTCATGAAATAGTTACAATATCTTTATAAAAATCAATGATCCAGGTAAACATAGACTAAATAAGAAAAATGCGAAATAGTTTAAATAAAAAATCAAGATGGATTTTTTAAGGAAGAAATTTAAGTGGTATGGCAATAAATCATAATCCAAATGAACCAAAAAAAAAATTGATTAATCAATAATAATTAAGAACAAACAAGAAGAAATATGAGACAGAAAACATAATGCGAAAAAAAACCACGAATTAGACATTCAAGCCTATAAACCAATCTATACGACTAAAACATCAAAAATGAAACAAAATAAATCCGCAGAGGTAATAATACTGAGACTAAGTGAAAGTAAAACGAAATGATACGACAATTAAGTGGAAGAAACGCCTAATTATACTAAGTGACTAAAACTGAGATTGAACGAGTTAAAATTTTTTTTGTTGGTTTTGTTGGGTCATTTCCCTTTTTACCTTGTTTGTGTAGGGTTTTACAGTTTATTGTTTCTTCATGTAGGTTTCTGTCCATTTTCTTCTATCTTGTGTGAGTTGTTTGATTCTTTTCCATGTTAATCCTCTTTTCTCTGCCTGCTCTTTGATTCTGTCATTCCAGGTTTTTCTTGGTCTTCCCTTATATGATTTCCCCGTAGGTCTTGTCTCATACACTCTTTTTATCTGTCTGTTATCGTTCATTCTGCAAACATGCCCGAACCATCTCAATTGAC
The DNA here is from genome assembly GCA_951805005.1 of Othius punctulatus. Classification (NCBI taxonomy): domain Eukaryota; kingdom Metazoa; phylum Arthropoda; class Insecta; order Coleoptera; family Staphylinidae; genus Othius; species Othius punctulatus. The sequence continues at coordinate 94,871,313 of OX638138.1, forward strand.
CTTCTGTGATTGTATCATTTATGTCTGTTATTTGTAAGTTTTGTCTATGTACGTCATTTCGTATTTTGTCTTTTTTTGTTTTATTTTCAATTTTTCTTAGAAAGCGCAGTCTGCATTGATTGTAGATTTGTCTGTTTCGTTCAATGTCCAGAGTTCGCTGCTGTAGGTTAACGTTGGTCTCACTACCCTTTTCACTATTTCGGTCTTTGTTTCTTTAGGTATTTCTTTATTTCCTAGGAAAGCAGATTTTAGTGCATTGAATATTCTTCCGGTTTTACCTATTCTATCGTTTATTTCTTTCTCTATTTTCCGTTATTATGTTTCCTTCTTTTCCTATTATGTTCATCATATTATGTTCTTTCTTTTGTTTCAATCGTTTTATTGTTCCGTAGAACATTTTTTTGTTTTCTCTGAAGTTTTCTTGTATCTGTTCCCCAAATTTTCTCCATGATTCTTCCTTCGCTTTGCTTACTTCTATCTTCACTTTATTTCTCGCTTCTTTATATTCTTGATAGTCTTTTGCATTTTTTGTGCTGAGGTATGTCTTCCATTTATTTTTCTTCTTCTTTATTGTTGTTCTGAATTCCTTGGTCCACCATGTTGTCGCTTTTGTGTTTACTATTTTAGCTGCGCCGCAGCATTCTCTTGCTGTGTTTAGTAGAGTGCTTTTAAATGTATTCCATCTTTCTTCGCATGTGTTCTGCCTTACTACAAGTTATATACCAGTTAAATTACATTATTTAGTCGTTTGTGTTGTCATGTGATTGAGCTGTGTTCCATTGAAACCGCAGGCTCCACTATTCTTAGCGGATAGCTTCCGTTGGCTGCTTCCGGACTAATGGTATTGGAGCTTAGTATTTTATAGCTTATTTGAGAAAATTAGTGTTATGATCTCTTTATTGAATGTGAGGATGTTGCTGTTCTTGATGCTATCGTTTAGAGTGTTGTAGATCTTGGCGATTTTAATCAATTTCATAATTTAATTAAATAAAAAATTACGTCGATATTCTTCAGAAGATCATTAAATTTTCAGAAGAAGGTTTAAAGATCATCTTCAGAATTTGGATTTTTCAGGGGATCACTCCATTTCCAGAAGAAGCTTTAGAAGATCTACAGATTATGAATACGTTGAAATGTTTATAACTTAGGCGACTAAAGTTCCCCTTCCTTTTAAAAACTGCCAATCTTCAAGCAACTTTAATAAAAAAATATCTTTAATTTTGTTCCAAAATTACCCAGAAGTTCCTTTAAATTTCAAATGGCAATAAGTTCCTCGGTTAAAAATATGAAGAAATTGTGTCGAAAATCTAACAAACAAAATTTTAATTAGAAACTTTGGGTCAATTGATATCGACCTTTGATCTATAGAATTGCGTCGATATTCTTCAGAAGATTCCATTATCAATTTATGAATACGTTGAAATTTTCATAAGTTCCAATTCGTTTTAAAAATTGCAAATATTGGTATGCGCTCTATAAATAAACAATGCAAATATTGCAAGTCATAATTAGTTCGTTGTTTGATGCCGTGGATTTCTTTGAAATTTCCGGTGTGGGAAGAACAATTGGTACAGAATGCGTAGGTAAGTAATTTTCATAAAGGATCTTTTAATTTTTTCGAAACTTACCTAGAAATAGCGTAAAATGTATGTAGGAGATCTTATCAACAATCGAGAATTTAGAAATTCCACATTTTCTTAAATTTCTTAAATTTGGCAAACTTTTCGAACTGCCTTAAATTAAGTAAAGCACTACTAACATATTTTCACAGAAACATTTATTATCTAAATATTAATTGAAGGGAATCGTCTCCTAGTCTATAAAACAAAAATAAAAGATATGTGAAAATCCTGTCAAAATAACTTTTATGGTCACATATTTTGAATTCAAATTTTCCAGATTATTCCAAATAATCTGGAAAACTTGAATTCAAAATGTCCTATAAACAATTATGCCGGGCGTAGCGAAAACGCGAGTCTCCTGCGTGGATGGTTCCTCAAATCCGGAAACTCCAGGCAGTTTCTAAACTGACTAGAAATGCCGTCCGCATGTTCACACTTCACGATGTCTTCGTACTTTATTAACTTTAAGGCAGTTTTTCTTGAATTTTTTTGTTATGTAGTATATTCAAAATATTGTATGGTTGAAAATAAATTAAAAAACTCTACCAAAATAAAAAATTAAAATTATATGTTGTCGTTTAAAAATAACATTAATGACGTCACAACTTTTAAAATTTTGTTTTTTTTAAATCTGAAAAAAATATTATCGTATGCGCAGTAATTTCTATCGCTATCTCCCTTTTAGATTTTTTCTCTCTCATACATATTACAGCATTTTTTTTACAAAAATGCAAAAATCAGACTATACTCTCTAGTTTTTCCACCATTTTAATCTTAAGTTACAACAGCAATAATGTGTAAAATGAATTTTGGACATTTTGCATACATATGAATTTGGTATATTTAGAATTTTACGATTCATTGACAGTCACTGTTGATAATATGACAAATTTTGACAGTTACCGTTGAAAATATGAGAAATATTGACAGTCAAAGTTGAAAATATGACAAATTTAACAGATTCAGATAAAATTATGTCAAATTTTAACAGTTTCAGATATAACACATAATACAAAGATCACAATAACACATTTTGTCATGGTATATTCAGGTATTCATGACATATTGATAGTCACTATTGAAAATATAACAAATTTTAACAGTTACAGTTGAAAATATGAAAAATATTGACAGTCACAGTTGAAAATATGACAAATTTCGCAGTTACAGGTAAAAATATGACAAATTCGACAGTTACAGATATAATAATAATAATAATAATAATAATAATAATACATATTATAATATAACACATAATATAGATATAACAATGACACATTTTGAGCTGAATATAAAAATGTCATATTTTTACAGTTACAGTTTAAAATATAACAAAATTTGAATGTTGACTGTCGAAGCTTTCTTTCGATATGTTCAATCAGTTGTAATCAAAAAAATTACATATTTTAACTTTCTACAGGAAGTTTGACATATTTTCACATTGTCGCACCTGGGTATGAAAAAAATACAAATTCTGTTAGTAGCCGTTGACAATGTGGCACTTTTTCAAAGCAGGAGCTTTGAATTAGACAGAAAACGTCCGTCACCATTGTAAGTGTGAAAAATTTGGATATTACAAAATTTTGTAGGTTTCTGTAGTTACAGTTCTACATATAGCTGGCGTAAAAAAATTTATAGATTTTTTACAGTTACAGTAAAAAATATGACGATTTTGACATAAGCAATTAAAAACTAGACAGATTTTGACGGTACCAATTTGACAAATTTGTATGCTAGCCATTGAAGCAGATTTGGACATCTGACAGATTTATATGGTTGCAATTAAAAATATGACATAATTTAATAGTTGTAATTGAGAATTTTATCGATTTATACATTTGTAAATGAATATTTAACAGATTTTGACAGATGCAATTGAACATTTCTCAGAATATAACAGTTGCAATTGAAAAAAATACCTGTGAAGTTTGCAACTAAAAAATTGATAGATTTAGTCAGTTTTAATAGAAAATTTAACAAGAAAACACCGTAATTGACCATTTTACAGATTTTGACTACTTCAGTTGAAAGTTTTCCAGATTTTGACAGTTACAGTTAAAAATTCGACAATATACATCTGTTTTATTAAGAGTTGTGGCAGATTTCGGCAGTAAAACAAAAAAATTATGCGCATTTTCATAGATGGTATTCAAAACATCACAGATTTTGACAATTTGACAAAATTATGACAATTTGATACAAGAAATTGGAAACTAGTCACATTTTGATCGTAGCAATTGAAAATTTTGACAAATTTGTATATTTGTAATTCAAAAATTGTGGGGATAATTGAAAATATGAGATATTTTAATAGTTGCAATTGAATTTTTTTAGATAGAAACATTTTTAATTGACTATTTAATAGATGTAATTGAACATTTCGCAGATTATCACAGTTGCAATTTAAAAAAATATGTCTTGGAAGTTTGAAACTCAAAAATTGATAGATTCAGTCAGTTTGAATAGAAAATTAAACAAAACGCACCGTTGTAATTGAAAATTTGACAGATTTTGACTACTTCAGTTGATAGTTTCACAGTTTTGGACAGTTGCAGTTAAAAAATCGACAAGATCTGTCTGTTTTACTAAGAATTGTGGCAGATTACGGCAGTAACACTTAAAACTTGTGCGGATTTTCATAGCTGGTATACAAAACATCACAGAGTTTCATAGTTTGACACAATTATGATGAATTTAATATAAGCAATCGAAAACTAATAAAATTTTGAGGGTGTCAATTTTTAAAATTTGTATCGTAGCAATTGAAGCAGATTTGGGCTTTTAAAATTGCAAAATTTGACAGATTTGTATGGTTCCAATTGAAAATATGACATTGACATATTTTAATAGTCGCAATTGAAAATTTGATAGCTTTATACATTTTTAATTGAACATTTAATAGATTTTGACAGATGCAATTGAACATTCCGCAGAATATGACAGTTTCAATTGAAAACAGTGTTTGGCAGTTTGCAACGTAAAAATTGATAGATTTAGTCAGTTTTAATAGAAAATTTAACAAAAATGCACCCTTGTAATTGAAAATTAGACAGATTTTGACAACTTCAGTTGAAAGTTTTCCAGATTTTAACACTTGCAGTTAAAAATTCGACAGGATCTCTCTGTTTTATTAAAAGTTGTGGCAGATTTCGGCAGTAACACTTAACAATTGTGCGGATTTTCATAGCTGGCATACAAAACATCACAGATTTTCACTGTTTGACACAATTATGACGAATTTGATATAAGCAATTAAAAACTAATCAGATTTTGAGGGTGTCAGCTTTAAATTTGTATCGTAGCAATTGAAGGACATTAGGGCTTTTAAAATTGCAAAATTTGACAGATTTATATGGTGCCTATTGAAAATATGACATATTTTAATAGTTGTTAATATTTTAATTTGATAACTTTGTACATTTGTAATTGAATATTTAATAGATTTTGACAGATGCATTTGAATATTCCGCAGATGATGACAGCTGCAATTGAAAAAAGTGTTTGGAAGTTTGCAACTTCAACATTGATAGATTTAGTCAGTTTTAATAAAAATTTAAACAAAAACGCACTGTTGAAAATTTTACAGATTTTGACTTTTGATTTTTAAGTTGCAGTTAAATATTCGACAAGTTCTGTCTATGTAACTAATAGTTGTGGCAGATTTCGATAGTAACACTTAAGACATGTGCGAATTTACATAGTTGGTATACAAAACATCACAGATTTTGACAGTTTGGCAAAATTATGACGAATTTGATATAAGCAATTGAAAATTAGTCAGATTTTGACGGTGCCAATTTGACAAATTTGAATAGTAGCAATTGAATCAAATTTGGACTTTTGAAAATGCAAAATTTTAAAGATTTATATGGTTGCAATTGAAAATATGACATATTTTAATAGTTGCGCAATTGGGAATTTATTAGAATTTTACATTTATCTTAGAGATATTGATAGTAGCAATTGAACATTTCACAGATTATGGCAATGTAGTATATATGTTTGATACATTATCTTAAACTTTGGTACATAGAATTAATATACATAGAAAATTCTTAGAATAATAAAGATCAATAGCAAATTTAGTATTAGAATCGAAATAATTAATATTTTAGTTATTATGTGTTTGAAAATGCTATGCACTGTCCTCCATACTTTCTTAGATTTCTAAAAATATGGATTTTTACAGCATTTGTCTGACATTTTAATTTTTTTTCCTCGGAATTTCTGAAGAATTTTCAGAATTTTTCTAAAATTTTGAATTTGTTAGATTAAAAAAACTGTAGGATTTTGAACAATGTAAATTACGTTTTTAAAGAGAGTAGGTTACAATTAAAAAATGTAGGTTACATTTAAAAAATGTAGATTACAATTAAAAAAAATGTAGATGTAGAATAGAGGTACGTTTTTAAAAATGTAGGTACATTTTTAAGGAATTATCTTAAATTATGGTACATTAAAAAAAATATATGAACAATTCTTAGAATATGAAAGATTTTACCACAATATGCATTTGATATATAATTAAATATAGGGTTAGAAAAGTAAGAACTACTAGCATTATATTTTTAATTACTGTCAATTGTATATATGTGTTTTCGTTTTTAAAAATATATATGTACTTTACTTCACCTTTTGTTGAGAGAATTGGGATGATTACACGTACACCATTTTAAATGTGCAAATGTGCAAAATGTGCAAATGTGTGAAATCCGTGATTTTATTTTGCAATTAATTATGACAAACAGCTCGGGCCTTTATATTACGCAATCCTGCAAAATGTAAACTGAAGACATCCGCACCCTCGAAAGTGCTTCACAATGGGGGTATTTACAGACGCAGGATATACATTCAATTACGCAAACTTTTTCCTCAAAGCGCGTAATTAATCCCGAAATTAATTTAATTTAAATAGGGGATGTGTAATTGAATGCGAGCGGAACTTTATTTTTTCGCAGTGAAACGCAATTAGGGCGGACCCCCGTTCGCCTCTTAATTTTCGCCTCTTTTTGGCACGGCTTTTTTTGGGAGCGCAATTTGAAACATAGATATTTAGAAACGCGTTAAGCGCGCTAATGATTTACGGCGGAAGGAATTCATTAAAGCGGGCGTTTTATGAGGGTTTAAGTAGGCGAAAGGGATGCTCCAAGACTAATGCAGGCTAACTGCGAAACGGGGTTTGCCTAGCGAGCATTTAAAACAGTCGAAACTCTTTTAAAAGCGGCGTACATTTTAATTAGGCACATGTCGGCTTGCAATTAATCCGTAATTATACACTTGGATGGCTTCTGTTTCATTCATTTGCATCACAATTGGCCGCGTCAGGTCGTTTTCCTTGTAATTATATTAGTTTAGAGAGGCGCACATATTAATAAAACAATGCCCCCATAATTCTAAGAGATATTTAAGCGCTAATTAATATCTAACCTATAATTAATCTATTTAACACCTGGAATGGAAGAACCAGTGGCGGATTCATTTTACATAGAATTTATGACATTTTACTAGTATTTTTGTGACCGTTGGAGTTGAAAATTTTATATTTGTTGGATATGTACGGATATGGAGTTTATTGTGGAAATTTTAAAACATATTATGTTTTTCGTCATCTCTAGTCATTTTCGATCTCAAATCAATTGCATGCCCCCTCTAAGCTGACATTTTATAATTATATTACTATTATTATATTATTATTATTATGTTATTATATTATTATTATGGAGGCTCCCTGGCGACGGCAAGGTACGAAATCCCTTAGGATACGCCACTGACACAAACGGTAGCCAGTAAATTATCGATTCAGTTTTAAATACAGACATACTTTTATATTTGCTATCGCCATAATTTTTGGCTATTGAATTTAAATGTAGTCAACTACCGAAATAAATTTATTGTGCGTATGAGAGATAGACATTAATTTCATATAACTAAATTTATAGTTATTGTTGTGAAATATTATCTATCAATATTAATGAAGTGTGATTGATAAATTGATTGTGCATAACATTTTAATTAGCAAACTTGTTTGTATAAAACATTTATAAATTACGCAGACTCTAGCATTATTTTCAGTTACAATTATATGCTTACTACAATAAATTATAATTAAATGTATCGAATATTAAAATTACGTTTAATTATTATCATTAGCATGAAACAAATATTGCAACCCTTCTTGTTTAGAAAACTTTAATTTAAAAAGTTTGTTGTAAATAAATCACTAAAGTAATTTAAAAACATATATTAATATTTTTCAACAAAAAATAAAAATTATGTAATGCATGGAATAAAGTTGTTGGCATATCTTAATAATAATAATTTATCCAAGGCACAGAAAAAGTAAATAGTTTCTATCAAAATTCAACTTCACCACAAGTGTATTTTTAAAGTCTTAGTGATATGGTGAAACAGTGATATTAGTGATATAATTATTAATCCAAATGAACTGAGACTAAAAGGAGGGAAATCGAAATAATAATTTGCGTCCAACTGGAAGTAAAAATGAAATAATTGTCAGACTAAGTGAAAGAGAATGAAATTATATTGATAATAAGTGGAAGAAACTCCAAACTCTACGGAGACTTAGTGGAAGAAAACCAAAAGAATACCGAAAGTAAACACTAAAACAAACTAAAACAAATTGTGCTGAGACTTACTGGAGAATTAGTGGAACAAAAAAGAAAATAATACTAAAACTAAGCACTAAAATAAACTAGAGCAAACTGTACTGAGACTTGGTGGAGACTTAGTGGAACAAAAACAAAAGAATATTAAAACTAAGCTCTAAAATTAACTAAAAAAAATTATATTGAGATTTAATGGAGACTTAGTTAAAGAAAAACAAAAGAATGCTGAAACAATCACCAAAATAAACTAAAACAAATTATATTGAGACGTAGTGGAGACTTAGCGGAAGAAAAACAAAAGCGTACTGAAACTAAGCACTAAACAAACGAAAACAAACTATACTGAGACTTAGTGGAAGAAAAACAAATCAATATTGAAACTATGCACTAAAATAAAATGAAACAAATTGTATTGAGACTTGATGGAGTCTTAGTGGAAGAAAAACAAGAGGAATACTGAAACAAACCACTAAAACAAACAAGAAATAATTATACCGAGACTTAATGGAGATTAAAAAGAAAATAATACTGAAACCAAGCACTAAAACAAATTGTATTGAGACTTAGTAGAGGTTTAATAGAAGAAAAAACAAAAGAATACGTTATGTGGCTGCATGAATATCTTATCTTATCGTATCTTACTGAAACTAAGCACTAAAACGAAGTAAAACAAATTGTACTGAGACTTAGTGGAGACCTAGTTGAAGAAAAACGAAAGAAAGCTGAAACAAAGTACCAGAACAAATTGTACTGAGACTTAGTGGAGACCTAGTTGAAGAAAAACGAAAGAAAGCTGAAACAAAGTACCAGAACAAATTGTACTGAGACTTAGTAGAGGTTTAATAAAAGAAACAACAAAAGAATACGTTATGTGGCTACATGAATATCTTATCTTATCTTATTGTAGCTTATTGAAACTAAGCACAAAATCGAACTAAAACAAATTGTACTGAGACTTAGTGGAGACTTAGTTGAAGAAAAAGAAAAGAAAACTGAAACCAAGCCCCAAAAAAAAATTGTACTGAGACTTAGTGGAGACTCAATGTAAGAAAAATAAAATAATACTGAAATTAAGCACTAAAACAAACTAAAACAATTTGTACAGAGACTTCGTGAAGACTTAGTGGAAGAAAAACAAAATAATACTGACACTAAGCAACAAAACAAACTATAACAAACTTTACTGAGACTTAGTGGAGTCTTAGTGAAAGAAAAACACAAGAATATTGTAACTATGCACTAAAATAAACTAAAACAAATGACTAAAACCTTAATGGAAACTTAGTGAAAGAAAAACAAAAGAATACAGAAAGAAAGAACTAAAACAAACAAAAAACTAATTATACTAAGACTTAGAGGAGACTTAGTGGAAGAAAATTAAAAGAATACAGAAACTAGCACAAAACCAACTAAAACAATTGTACTGAAACTTAATGGAGATTTAGTGGAAGAAAAAAAAACCTGAAACTGAAACATACTAAAACAAATTGTGCTGAGACTTGGTGGACGAAAACAAAATAATACCGAAACTAAACACTAAAAAAAATAAAACAAATTATATTGAAACTTAGTGGAGACCTTGTGGATGAAAAACAAAAGAATACTGAAACTAAAAGGAATCAAAGGGAAGTAATATCGAGACTAAGTGGAAGAAGCACGAAATAATACTGAGACTAAATGGATGAAAAATTAAATAATATTAAGACTAAGTGGAACAAAAAAGGAATATTGCTGAGACTAAGTGAAAGAAAAATGAAATAATACGGAGACTAAGTGGAAGAAACACGAAATGGAACCAGGAGGAAGAAAAACGAATTGTTACTTAGATTAAGTGAAAGAAAACAAAATAATATAGGAGCTGAGTTTTCACAGAAATGGAAGAAACCGAAACGTATAAAAATGGCGAACAAAGCTACTTATGCTTTACATAAAAAAAACTATAAAGAACACAAGAAAATTTACAGGTCATAATCATTTTACTACGAACACGGCTTGGTCTAATAATATTTTTTAACGTAAAATCTAGTATTTTATTAATGAATCAGACGAATGTATTTCTTTAACTTTGTGTAGTATTTTATTAGTTAACAAATGAAAATCGAATACCATAATTTCAAAATGGGTGCAATTGTTTCGGGCCAGTAACCACTATCAATATTTTTTTATTATATTGAAGAACATGAAAATTTAATAGTTGTGCAACATATTTTAATAAAATATAAGTTTTGTTTTATAGATTCAATTTAAATGTAGATCTCTTTTATATTTAACAAAATGTACATTTTCCAATTTTTGTGGAATTTATACAAAAGTTTCACATATTTTCGAAAACATGTACGTGGGTTTCTTCTAGCTCTTCAAATCATTTGGATTTGTTTTGAAAAGCTAACAGAAACCCAAGTACATGTTGTTTCTTTTAGCTCTTCAAAACAAATACATAGATTTAATAACAAGAATGCCATACATTTGCAAAGACTAGAGGTTATACTTTTAAGAAAATCATTTAAAGTTTATTAGATTTTGAAAGAATTAACTCTATTCCTAGGATTAATATCAATAACATAAATCAATATAAATTTCAATTATAATTAAATTTACGAGTCATATTAAGGTTAATTTTTTTCCGGTTTCGATCTGCGGTTCAGATCATCATTATTTGTTACATTTTAAAATATATTAATATGGACTATTCTTTGAATAAATCTGCTTTCTTACATTTCCAAAAGTTGGATTTTCATTTCATTTGTGAATCATTTGAGATATATTTGGGAATTACTGCAGATTTTTTTTAATTTTTCATAATTGACAACTTTTTGCCTGATGATGATCTGAACCACAGACTTAAACCGGTTGCAAAATAAAGATTATATACAAATTAGGGAAGTACATATTTTGATTTATGAATATTTAGTTAAATTAAAACATCTATATACTCTTAAAGAATCTAGGTTATTTTTTTTTAAGGATTAAGGTAAATCCTAAAAAAGCCCATAAAAAAGTAACATCTGAAAAAATAAGAAACTTTTTCACATTCACGCTCCATTTTCTAATATAATATTTGGCGATACAATATATATCACAAAAGTGTTTGCAAAAGCTGGAAAAATAATTCACATTATATGTATTATTATTATTATTAATTACATAAATTGTGGGGTAATTTTCAATATTTCAATATTTCCATCTGCTCTTGAAATACTTTTCCAGGGTACAAAATATATCAACACATAGTGTTTCAAAATATTATTATTCCATCCACAAGATAGTTTCTTTTGTAGAAAAAAAGTGATAACAAAAGTTTGGCAATGCGTAAATTTTTAATAATTTCAAAAGGTGACAGTTGTCAATGCCAATTTTGGAAAAAAAATGAAAAAGATCCAAATTTATTGGTACCTACTAATGTCATCAGACATATTTTGTGTGAACATAAAGCACTTTTTTAATTTTAAATTTAAATTTCAAATTTAATAAAATTGTATGCATCTTAAGGAACTTTCTTGAAATTTTCAAGAATTTGTAGAAATTTTAATGCATTGAGATATTTAAAGCGTATGTTTTGTGTGACGAAAAATGTTGTAGTAATCTATAGCGAGAAGACTTTCTTAGGTTATTCAACCTCCTTATTCAATCATTCATGACGATTAATAACAATGTTTAATTTTCTTGGATACTTTTTGAGTACACAAAGTGAAAATTCCAATGTATGCCTTATACAGATTCAACATTTTTTATGTCTTATATATTATTTAAGACAGATACTCTGCTAGTCAATAAATACAAAAGAACCGGTTTTACTGCATCTGTCAGTTTCCTACTTCAAATCCGTTATAAAGGTAGAAATAAGGCAAAAGGATGAACGTCAATTCTCCGATGGAAAATAAAACAAGTCTTTTTTCCAATTACTAAAATGGGAACAACGCGCTCTACAAGATCGATAGTTGAAAAATGAAGTGAGTTTATAAATGTCTTTTCTTATGCCAGTAACTATGTTGTATGGCATGAGAATTGCATGTATGTATGTGTAACAAAATGATTTAAATGTTTGTTCAAAACTGTGACCATTAAATTGATTAAATTATTAACAAATTGATTCAATAAATATTTTGTGTTTTATTAAATTTTAACAAAATCAGCACTCATATTATTCACATACATAAAATTCAATCAATTTTATTAATTCAGGATAATAGAGGAGCCTCCATGCAAAACCATACTAATAATAAAAGAGCAAAAGAAATAAAGCAAAAAGGAAAGTAGCTTATAAAGACATTTAGTACATTAATTGCCACTTTGGTAGAATTAATTGATACGTGGATAGTAATCATAAAATTTTGCAAAGAATCATTTCATTTTTGACAGTAATCATTAATATTTTAACAGAATAATTGATAATATGACAGTAATCATTAACACACACGGAATAATATATCATGATAATATGACAGAATAATTAATCATTTGATATAAATTGTCGAAATTTGGTAGAATAATTAAAAAAGTTGGTAGATATAATTGAAAAATGATTGATTATCCAAATTTTAATAGACATATTGCAAAATTAGCACTACTAATTGCCATCTTGATAGAATAATAAAAGTGTGAAGAGCAAATTTCAACAGAATAAATGAAAATTTGCCAGAAATCATTGAAATTTTGAAAGAATAATTGATAATTTGACAGTAATAGTAGGCATTTTGAAAACAATTTAAAAATACAGTATGAGAATAGATAATTTCAAAATTGGTAGTTTACATGGAAACTGTGACAGAGTAATAAAAATTTTGAAAGTAGTCATTGACATTTTAATAGTATAATTAATAATTTGATAGAAATGTTTACAGAATAATAAATAATTTGACAAAAACAAGTCAACATTAGGTTGAAATAACTGAAAAATTGACCGATTATTAAAATTTAAATAGTCATATTTCAAAATTGGCATTAATAATTCCCATTTTGACAGAATAATGCAATTTTTAAGAGCAACATTTGAAATTTTAACGGAATAAATGGAAATTGGACAGCAATCTTTGAAATATTGACAGAGTAATTGATAATTTGACAGTAACAGAGACTTTCAGAAATAAATAAATGAAAAAATGTACTACGAGAATTGAAATTTACAAAGATAATTTTAAAATTGACATGGAACTGACATTTCACATGGAAATGAAGACTTAAAGACGTAAGAAATTAATTACAATTTTGACAGTAGTCATTGACATTTTAACACTATAATCGATAATTTGATAGCAACCATCGAAGTTTTAACAAAACAATGTAGCAAATCTGTGGTAATTATAACAAAATTGGAAAAAGTGTTTGATTGGTTGATTGGAAATTTTCACCAATTTTCTCAAAAAATTCTATGAACATTCAGTGTTCATGTTCAATAAAATAAATTGATAAACTAATTTAAAAATATATCATTAAGAATGTTCAATAAGTTTGTTCTTAAAATTGCTTTATTTTGTTGTTAACAAAATTCTGGTGGTTCTCTAAATATTTGCGCCTTGTGCCTTCAAAAAGGCAATGAACTAGGTGTAGGTACATTAAACTATGAATTTAGTTAGGTTTAATGTGGAGGCTTTATATTTACGGCACTTATATGTGGCCCGGCTTCGCCTGAAAGCAAATCGATGATATTAACGACCGATCTCTGATTTATTTATCTCTTTCTGGATCGTGCTTTTAATGTGAAACGGCCGCGCCGAGAAAGCGGTTTTGGAAGTGATAAGGAAAAAACTAATCATCGGGTGAAAGTAATTTGCAGAAAATGAATGGGGCGAGCCTCGGGATTGATTAAAAAGTTTCCGGCGCAAAAATATAGACGTATTGTGAAAAAGGGTGGAATGGTTCTTTGAACAGGACTTTTGTGTGCTTTGTTTTTACGGTGTTTAATTTTATTGTTCGAAGTTTCGAGGATACTTCGAAACCAATAACATTTTAACTGCATCGAAAGTAAAATAGAAACGACTCGAAACTACACGATGAAAGCATTAGAGAACTTGGAAGATTTAGGACGCGCGCGGTTTCTTTGCGCCGTTGTTTTCCTCCGTCCGATCTCATTGTGTGGTGTTTTTCATTATATTACGGCGGTGAGCGAAAAGTTTTGGCCCCTTTGTGCGGGAAAAATCTGGTTTGCCTCAACTATATTTTTAGCGCGGGGGGCGCTGCTTAATTTTTGATTTTTGCCAAAGTTTTAGGCAATAATTTGTTTGCCCTTTAATCCCGAAGTTTGCGCGCAAACTTATTTATGCCCGAAGGAGGAACTTTGATACAATTTCCTAAATGTAATTGTCGAATTAGTTTGCACTCTGCTGCCTCCATCTGTCATCGCTTAAAAACTTTACGCGCTTTAAACTAATTCCTCCAAGTATGAAATAACTTAAACGCTCTTTAATTTGCATGGCGCATTATGGAGTGATGAATTATGTTGCGCTGTGCGAAATTGTATCTCTATAGAGAGATGGCGAGAGACCGGAAGATCGAACAATCCGGCCGGACACGCCGCATCCATTGTTCGCTTTACCTCGGTCCCGCTTCATTCCGGATTCATTTCCGATTTAAGCGGTTGGAAAAACGGCCAGCCATTTCGCGCGAGTTAATTAGTTTTAAATTCAAATTAAAGGCTCCCTCTTTCGCTCTTTCGCCCCGGCAAATTGAAACATCCAGCCGTTCCGTGAGCGCCGACTTAAAATTTACCTGCATGTGTGCATGTCGAAGTCAACATGATTCCACACATTGTAAACCCGACGTAATAAATTTCATTTCGAATTCGAATGTAGCACGAAATGAAACTTGTATTTGCGCATATTATATAAGCGGCGAATGTGGACCGGTAAACTGCTGAAACACTTCCCCCATTAATTTACCGCGTTCATTATGCAAACGTACGTACTTTGAAACATGCGGATTTTATTTATTTGCGATAATTAATAATCATTTTAACGGCGCGCAATGTTTGAGTTCAATTTTCATAAATTCCCAGCCGGCGCCATTCTAAATCTTTTTTATTGCAATCGTTTCGGCTATTTTGCATCACCTTTATTTGTTTCGTATCATATATGGTAACCATATTCATATATTAGCGTTATGAATTTATGGATAGCTGAATTTTACCGCGTCCAGAAGTGAATTATCACTTGCCGCAATTCCCGTTTCCATTTTGTGCCTATAAATCTAAAATTTTTATTGAAACAACATAAGCATAAAATCCATATGAAAATGATTTACACTTGCCGTTGTTAGTTAGCATGGCTGAAAATAAATATATAAATTTAGACGAATGCTTTTTTTATCGTAAATCATTTCATGCAACATATGTTTCCTGATAAATGGCATAATCATGAAAAACCTGACAATGAGGAAATGTGGTGTATTTTGAAGTTATACATATAACTTGAAAGTAAATATTCGCAGGGTACCTTAATCTTTATAATTTACGAAAAGTTTGGCATCTATAATAAATTCTAATGAAAATATTGTAATTTCCAATAAAAATAATAATAAAAATCCCTACTACTCCTCCACCTATGGCGTAATTGGTTACTGTCATTATTTTACCGCGAATTCCGTCCCAATTACATTTTATTTTACCATAGGTACTTGAACTACTAGTTATGCGGGCGTTAAGAGGAGAAGAGCATAATTATTATTGCCCATCTGCACCTGCATGCGGCTTATAGATGGTTGAGACACATTTCCAACATTTGTTGCAAGGAAATGGGAAAACTGCGGAAAAACCACCCCAGAAATGCAGACCCGGGAATCGAAACCGGGACCTCGCGGTCTAGAAGCGAACGCGTTAACGCTCACTCCACCGCCGCCTCAAAATGCACTTTCATGTGGTTTGATGAGCCTTTTGCAATTTTTAATAATATTTTGTAATCTGTAAGAAAAATGTAGAAAACTTGCATCTAAAATTTGTCGCTTGCAATGAAAATTTCATAATTTCTATTGTAGTTTTTGATTTATAATAAACAGTTTGTATTTTCCTTTAATCTGTAATATTTATGATTTACTTTTAGAATATATTTAGGTAGTTGTACAGATCATGCGAGAAGAATAATTTATTGGTACAGTTTTTTATCACCGATTTACTTATTTTTATATTTCCATAGATACCCTTATTCAAGGCTATTCTTGATTCTCTTCGGCATACTAATCTCGTGGTATTGCTAACCAATTTCGTACTGGCTGCCCTGCACTACACCACAAATCAAAATTAAGGCAGAATTAATAAATCATACGAAAATTCGTCGAATATTCATTGTTAATGATATTTTTTCATTTTTTTGAGCAATTGCATTAATTTGTGCATAGATTTAAACATAATTTTCATAAAATTTCTAAAGAAAATCTTCCTAAATCGACGAAAATTGCGTTCATCACAAGAATCAACATTCCTGACAATTGCAAAATATTTGTAAAAATTCACAAGAACCAATAAAAACATTGTTGTTTTCGTCAAGTTTTCGTATTTTGTTAATTTTTAGTTAATTAATTATTAATTTAATTATTAATTAATTTATTATTAATTTAAGTATCAATTAATTTATTATTCATTTGATTATTAATTAATTTATTATTCATTTAATTATTAATTAATTTATTATTAATTTAATTAATAATTAAAATATTTCAATAGATTTTTTTAAGTTCTTTGACAATTTTATTATTTTAGAAAGGTCTCGTAGTTTCAATCCGAATTTTCATGAAATTTCTGAAGTAAATATACGTAAATAGATAAATATTTCACATTCATTTAAATTCTAATTAATACAGTAAAAAATCGATAAATGTAACTCCTGACAATGCAATATTTTCTATTAGCAACTCTCTATAAGAGCATCAATTTTGGATTAATTTTTTCCAAACCAATTTATGACATTTGACAGATCTAACCTTAACTGGTTGTAATTGTGTTGCTTCTTGTTTGTGTTCTATCTTATGTTTGAATTCAAATTAACCTACTAAAAAATATACAGGGTGAGTTTTGTTTCATTTTAAACATTGGGATCTCGGAAACCTTAAGACATGGAAATTCCGATAAATGAGGAAATAGTTGTCGTTTTAAGATCTTAGCTTTTGTTTTTTTGAAAAAAATGCCATAGTTTTCCAGTTATAATACAATTTTTTTTTAAATGGCAGTCATAGTTGGCTTCGACATTTTTTAAAATGACACATTTTTCTCTTTATGGCGATACAAGGTGTGCTATACTTACTTTGATAAATACAGGCCATCTTCGAAAATTAACTTTTTGACAATTATTAATATACATTATATATATTAATATACAACAAATAAACACGATACAAGACTATTTGTATTATTGAGAGTAGCAAAAACAGAGTTTGACACGTAAAACATTTCATTTCCTCTTACTACGAGAATTTTATTAATTTTTATATTGTAATTATACTAAATTCTATTCAAATTATACAATGAAAATTCCTGCATCTCATTTATTTGTAGGGAGCGAACAAGTAAGTATAGCGAACCCTATATCGTTATAAAGAGAATAAATTGTCTTTTTTTAACATGTCAAAGAAAACTATGACTGCCATTTAAAAATAAATAAGTTTGAAGGTATTATAACTTTCAAAAATAAAAGCATATCTTGCATGAGCTCATAAAATGACAAGTTATTCCTCATTTAACCGAATATCTATGTTTTATGATTTCCGAGATCCCAATGCTTAAAATGATTAAAAAAAACTCAATCTGTATAATACGTTTGGCCTTATGTATTAGCATCAGTAAATACTCGTTAAAAGCAACTTTTTTTTTAATCCAATAGAATCAGGCCTGTGCACTTATCGACTTTTTATTGTAATAGCAAAAATATCCAAGATATTTGGTAAAACTTGGTAAAATAAGAACCAAACGAAAAGTGCATTGCTTACGTTCAATTTTCATTATTAATGACATTTTTGTAATTCTTTGATCAATTGCATTAATTTATGCTGTTCTGATATATTTAAACTATGAAAACATGAAATTTCAAACATTCCCGAAACATAATTGCAAAAATTACTCGTTCAAGAAATTGTCGATCATGCCATTAGGTACTGAAATAAAAATCAATGAAGTCATTACTCGAAAAACAAAATGGCGATCACGTCATTAATCAAATGATAAGTCATTACTCGATAAAGAAAATATAGATCACGTCATTTAAAAAAAATTGTCAATCACTTTATTACTCGATCAGGAAAATGTCAATCACGTTTGGCGCTGCCAAACAGATTTAAAGTATAGACTATTATAAAATATTTACACAAAAATTAAAAAGCCATTAAGGTCAAGACAATAATGAACTGCTGTGATTGATACACCACTAATAATTATTATAATCTACCAATATGTAGCAGAGATGAAAATATGTAATCAATAATTTACTAAATTAATTAGCCTACTTACCTTATAAAGTACAAATAATGTACGCTTAGGTAATCGAATTATTAGAAGTAGATATTAGATTAAGAAACAACAATCCACAATTAATGTATTTGATATTAGAACTACAAAATAAATAAACAAAACAAAAATTACAATCAAATCATTACTCCATGAAGAAAATATCAACACGTGATTACTCGATCAAGAAAATGTCGATCATGTGTCACTACTCAAAAAAAATATCAATGAGTAATTACTCGAAAAACAAAGCGTCGATACGTTAATAATCAAATAAAAAAATCATGCCATTACTCGAAGAAAAAAATGGCAATAAAATCATTACTCGATTAAGAAAATATAGATCACGTCATTATAAAAAAAATCAATCACGTCATTGCTCGACCAAGAAACTGTTAATCACATCATTACTCGATTAACTCAAAAAAAAAACAATTAAGTCATTACTTCAAAAACAAATTGTCGATCATCATTAAACAAAACAAAAATCATGTCATTACTCGAACAAAAGAAAAGTTAATAACTAACACAAATCTAAAAAAAAATCAATCAAGTTATTGCTCAAAAACAAAAATATTATTAGTAATTGGACTCGTTATAGAATTATGCTTTTTTATAAATTAAAAAATACCTAGAGGCAATTTTTTCATTATTTTTTCATTTTTAATAGATTTCGTCGATAGTTTAACAGCTCATAGCATACAAAATTTATATAGAATGTATGTACCTGTCATTGATCGATTGTAGATAAGTTCACTTATAAGTTCACATTGTATGTAGAATTATGCGTTCTTACCTTAAACAATAAAAAAAATATATTATGTGAGTACAATACAAATTATTTCATTATCTTTTTATTCGAAAACGTTTTAGAATTCGAAAAATGATCAAATTTAGATTCAGAAAGCATTAACGGAGACCCAAACTTACTCGTTGAGTAGTTATTTTAATATTGTTATTATAAAATTGACAAATAATCTTTAATTTCGACTTGTTTTTATCTGTTTTTTGGAAGTTTTAATTTAATATATCGTATTACTTTTACATCATTTATCCCCTACATTTTTGTTAATATTACCTTAATTTTACATTACTTGTATTATATAAGCTAAATGTCAACATGTCACAGAATATCACTGATATATTTGATTATTATTGTTAAGCTAATTTTTGAGATATCAATCAAAACTACTTAAAATGTCATTTAAAAGCACATAATAATTTTAATCATTACAAGAACAATCAAGAGTAAAACCAGATTATCTCAAAAATTAAATATTGGATATAATTTCAGTTATAATAAGAATATGCCAGTATATCGCTTAATATCATCAATAAATTTCATTTATTTTGATACGGTAGTTTTTGATATAAGATTATGTAAGTTAGAGTCACTTTTTAATGTACTTGAAGGAGCGTCTAAAATGATTACTATCAGAATATCTCGAGAAATCTGCATTGCATGTTAATTATATTATACAAACTAAATGTTAATATATCACTTAATATCACTAATAAATTCTATTAATATTGATAAGCTAGTTTTTAAGATATCAATTAATAAATATAACTACTTAAAATGTTATCTAAAATCTCAATATGACACTAAACAACAATATACGAGGTGTGGCAATTAAGTTCCGAGACTGATTTTTTTTAACGAACACCTGCGTAGCTAGAAGAATGAAACGGGCGTAGTTTAGATCTGTGTATATCCCTTCACCTTGGGTAAAAATTTCAAGCAGCTGCAACAAACAGTCTCGTTGTAATCGTCAAATAACGAAGGTGAAAAAACTGATCGCGCCGAAAAAATGTTGGACACAAAAACTGAGCAAAGAGTGAATTTAAAGTTTTTGTTAAAACTCAGGAAGTCCGCGACCGAAAGCTATGTAACTTTGCAGAGGGTTTACAGGGATGATTGCCTTTCCCAAGCCAGAGTTTTTGAATGGTACAAACGTTTCCAGGAGGGGAGGGAGAATGTTGAAGATGACGAGCGCCCCGAGTGGCCTGTGACTTTAAAAAGTGACTAGAACGTTCAAAAAGTGACCCAGATGGTTCGAAAACACCGTCGATTACGTATTAGGGCCATTGCTGAATATGTGGACATTAATAAAGAAACTGTAAGACAAATTTTGCATGAGGAACTATACATGAGGCCCGAAATGTGGAATGAGAATTCCTGGATCCTCCATCAAGACAACGCGCCGGCTCACAATGCGCCCTCTGTCAAGGACTATTTGGCCAAAAACCAGGTCACAGTAATGGAACACCCACTTTATTCGCCAGATTTAGCATCCTGCGACTTCTACCTGTTCCAAAAAATCAAATCTGGCTTAAAATGAATCCGCCACGAGTCATTTGAGGACGTAAAATAAAAATCGGCGCAGGTACTCAAGAGCCTGTCGGAAGATGACCTGCAGCACTGCTTCGCATAGTGGAAGATTCGCATGGAGAGGTGTAGGGATGCGGAAGGGGAGTATATTAAAGGGGAAATATTAAAAATTGTAAAAAATTGCGAAATACAGATTTTATAGCAACAGTCTCGGAACTTAATTGCCACACCTCGTATCAAAACTTTTATGTTGGATATTAATTCAATTATAATCAAAATATGCCTATACATGAGTACACTATCATCGATAAATTTTATTAATTTTGATACGACCGTTTTTTAGATATTATTATTAATGTTGTGAATTACAGTATTACACTACATATTACACTATACTACTAATTACATTTTTAAAGTTAGTAAACTTGTTATAATTAAAGTAAGTAAGTACACTACACTTTGTAGTACAGTTAAAGGAGCGTCTAAAATGATAATATTGCATGATTAACAGAATATCTCGAAAAATGAGCATTGGATATTAATTATATTATATAAGCTAAATGTCAATATATCGCTGAATATCACGAATAAATTGTATAGACGACGAATGAAATGAAAAATAAAGAAGAACAATGGGTACAGGAGAGAGCATTATTGCATGAAAGAATGAAGAATATTGAGAGCAGATTGGATAACGAGGAGATGGAGAAGAAATGAAACAAGATAATTATAAAAGGTCTAAGAACGAAAGATGAAAATATAAAGAAAGAATTCAGGAATTATAGAAAATGAGCTTAAAATAGGTGTAAAGGTGAAGAATTCAAAAACTAAAAAGAGAAAGCATATGTGGTAAAAGGTAAAAACCTGGAAATGCTATGAGAAACAAGAAATCGTGGAAGTGCAAGAAATTTATAAGAACAAAAAAACATGGGAGGGAAACAAGGAAAACGAAAAGCATCGGAAAAAGCAAATGAGTACAAAGAAAATAGAGGCTGAAGTATAATTGAAACCAGAAAAGCGATTTCAAAAACTTCTGACAGAATTTCAAAATTTTATCAAAATAATAGTTTTTATTCAAACTCAGCGTGATCTTCGTGAATATTTTGGTCCACATAGTCGCCCTTCTGTGCTTGCTATACATCGAATCGTTGAAAAATTTGAAACAAATTTTACTTTACACGATACCAAAACACCAATA
The DNA here is from genome assembly GCA_951805005.1 of Othius punctulatus. NCBI lineage: Eukaryota > Metazoa > Arthropoda > Insecta > Coleoptera > Staphylinidae > Othius > Othius punctulatus. The sequence continues at coordinate 94,893,514 of OX638138.1, forward strand.
AGAAAACGAAACGCAAGAAACCAAGAGAATATTAACACTGTAAGTGCCAGTATTGCAGCAGATGCAAATCAGTCGATTAATCGTTCTCAAGAACTTTGCCTTTCAAGATTGACAACTTGGCGTATTTTGAAAAAAGATTTGGGGTTACATCCGTATAAGATTGTATTGACTCAAGCACTTAAACCATTTGACCATCATAATCGTCGTATGTTTGCTGATTGGGCTCTAGAGCAACTTGAAATTGATTTTCAAGTCATGATTTTTTCATCAGAAGAAGCCCTAAATAAAAATGGGCTTCATCTGAAGAAAAAGTTACTGTTTGCTGTAGTTTATGGCATAGTGACATCATCCGACCTGATTTTTTTGAAGATGCAAATGGAGATGCAGTAACAGTGAGTGGTGAGCGTTATGGATCAATGATAACGGAATTTTTGTAGCCAAAGTTGGATGACATTAATTTACAAGACACGTTTTTCCAACAAGATGATGCAACACCACATATTGCTAATGCCACTATGGAGTTACTGAGAGAAAAGTTTGGCGAGTCTGTAACCTCCAGAAATGGAACTGTAAATTGGCCTCCAAGAAGGAGTGATTTAACACCTTTGGAGTTCGTCTTGTTATTATTTAAGGGTTGTTATACAGCCGCAGGCTGCCTTCCCACTCCTAATCTCCATCCTCTTCTATCCCTAGCGTCTTCTTCGTCTAATCCTCGGGCTGTCATGGCCTTCCTCATGCCTTCATTCCAAGATCTTCTCGGACGTCCCCTCTTACGTTTTCCGGGGGGAACCCACTGGAATATTCGCTTGGGCCATCGTTCCTCTTCCATGCGCATGAGGTGTCCAAACTATTTCAGACCTCGCTTTTGAATTCGTTGGTTGATAGTTTCCTCTGCCCCCATGCAATCTCTTATCTGATCGTTTCGAATTCTCTGGAGTCTGGACACTCTAGCACTTCGCCGCAAGTAGTCCATCTCTACTGCATTCACCCGACGTTCCATTTCCGCATTCATTACCCATACCTCACTACCGTAGCAGAGCACGGACTCCACCATAGACTTTCCAATATGTTTCTTGGTCTTTCTTGAGATGTGCTGGTCCCAGAACACAGAGTTTAGACATCCCAAAACTCTGCGGCTGCTCTCTATTCTCCGCTTAATTTCATGAGAGCCTAATCCATCCTGGGTAATCATAGCTCCTAGATATTTGAACTGTTGGACTTGTCGAATTTGGATGCTGTTTTCCAACATGATAAGGAAGTTTGCCTGACAGTTAGCTGCTATGAATTCCGTTTTATTGAAGTTTATTTTCATTCCCCATTCCTTATATTCATTATTCAGGCGTTCCAGCATAAACTCTAGATCAAACGCGTCCTGAGCTATGACCACTTGGTCATCAGCAAAGTTCAGGTTAAAGAGACAGTCATTCCCAATCGGCACCCCCATGCCACTGCATCTTCTCCTCCATCCCCTTAGCACTGTCTCCAAGTATAGATTGAAAAGCATAGGCGAGAGGCAGCAACCCTGTCTTAGTCCTTTGTCCGGTCTGATGGGTAGAGACATTGTTTTTCCGTTTTTAATAGTGGCTTCATTATCCCAATATATAAGTTTTATTGCCTCAATAATGCTCTTTTTAACATCCTGAACTTCTAATGCCATCCAGAGTCTGTTTCTTGGGATTGAGTCGTACGCCTTTTCTAAATCAATAAACGCCATAAAAGTTTCCTCTCCTACTGATGTTCGCTTTTCAACTAATTGTTGTAGTATTAACAGGTTATCAACGCATGATCGTCCGGGCATGAACTCCTACAACAAGAAAGTATAAGAAAGTTATATCAGAATAGACTTGAATCTCACTTAACTAGAGAAAATGTCAGAGAAGATGCTAATGAGGAAAATACCCGGATCAAGAACGCAATTCATCAAGCAGCAGGAGAAGCTCTAGGAAATGTTACCAGGAGTAAAAGAGACCAGATCTGGTGGAGCCAGAGAATCAAGCAAGCGGTCGAAAAGAAAAAGGAAGCCTATAACAACTGGCTTATGCAAAGATCAGACGTATCCAGACAAGAATATAAAAGCTATAATAGAGAAGTAAAACGAATTATTGCCCAAGAGAAAAGCAGAACTTGGGAAAGAAAGTGCTCAGAGATAGACAGCTATTTGGGTGGATCACAATCCACAGAGGTATGGCGAGTTCTAAAGAGTATGAAGACCAACACCGAGAAAACACCCATATCAATGATCGATGACGTAACTTGGAGGCAACACTACATCAATCTCTTAACCGAAAATCGTCAACAATACAAGGGCAGCTACATAAATACGGAACCTGAGCAGGGAGAGATACTGCAAATTAATATAGAGCATGTACAAAAGGCAGTCAAGACGCTTAAGAATGGAAGATCACCTGGCCCGGGCGGGATTCCTGCAGAACTTATTAAATATGGAACCGATACTCTATGGAAGCAATTGACTAACCTTATAAACTACTGCTTACGTGAAAAGATCTTACCAGATGAGTGGAAAACCTCTAATATTGTATCAATACATAAAAAGGGTAGTAAGAAAGACCCCAACAACTATCGAGGTTTGAGTATTACTAGCTCACTAAGTAGACTATTAGGAAGAATAATCAAGGATATCCTACAAACTGCAATCAATAATAAAATTAGTGAAGAGTTCGTCTTGTTAAGTTATTTAAAGTCGTTGGTCTATATCACTAAACTTCGAACTATAGACGCTTTGAAATTGAACATAAAACATTAATGAAAATACGCCTGACTTATTGCACAAAGTTACCGAAAATTGGGTTTATCGGATTCGATCCTGCAGACGAAGCTGAGGTGGACATTTGAATAATGTGATATTCTAAAGATAATTGTCATAAGTTGTACTATAAAATACAGAAAAAGTTTTGCTTTTGTCTCAAATATTTTGTATTTTATCTAATTTTAAAAACATATCGGGAAACCTTTTACTTATACATAAAATTAAAATAAAAATAAGAAAATTATACAAATAAAAAAAATAAAATATTTAAATATTTTTTTTTACGAAATTACGAATTTTGTTGTTTTGTTACTGTAAACATTATCACCATAACGTGCACAGCGTTTCCACGAAAGTTTTTACCAAATGAAGTTTTTGTTTTAATTGACAATAACATAGTTTGCATGAATTTCCCTATTATTATTTGAGATTAAAATTTTGAAAATATGGTGGGAATTTATGATTTTCGATCATGTATTAATCGATCAAAACATCGTTCATGAATAAAAGTGATGGCTTCATTGGAAAGCGTGAAAGTCACATACATTTAAATATTTGTTTGCTATGGGCATCATTGGCTATTACGTTATTTGTTATTTGATTTATATTCTATTTATGAAAGTGTTTAATGGTGATAAAAACCTGGCGGACACAATTTTAATTTACGGCGCGAATTCATTAGACACACGCATTTCGTTTTCGAGTGTACGATTGTTATTTATTAGCATAATCTAATCTAATTACACCGCCGAGCTACTTTCTAAACCATAAAGTACAAACAGTAATCCGTTATGTGAGTAATAAAAGAATTTATGCATTTTCCAGGCTATTAAGTGAAATAATAACTTCATTAATCGTCACGAGAGTTGATTTGAATATCGCGTACAAAACGATTTTATTCGCCGGGCAAAAAAGTGCAGTACTCGCAGAGAATTCATAGTTCATTGCTGTTTCGTTATTAGACTGGAGATAAAACGTAGATAATGGCTGATTTATGCGGGCGGCGAGGACGCCTAGACGGAGGCAACACGCGACGTTAACGACGCCGATTACCTGTTTGGACACAAAAACCCCAGTGCCACTAGAAACAACAAGATTACATTTATCAGAAGAAGAATATAACTAACGAGCTTCACACATTCGTGAGCGCAGTAATGCAATGGTGTTTGTACATATTTATTTTTATAAAGCGATAAGCTATAGCTGCGGAACAAATGGAATAAAGACTTCGCTGCAAACCGAAATGGGAGCCGACGCGCATATTGCCTTGCGTTAAATCACACTCGGCTTTGATAATTCGCGCACGATACAGATAAAACTTCGCCCCGTTTCATCTGCTCGCAATCCCGTTAGCTCCCGGTCTCAGACCTTGCGGAATATAGGAGCTCACGAATTGATATAGATTCCAGGCATTAATTTTAATTATAGTATTGCAGCAAATGAGAAAACTTTTAATTAAAATGTGTACACATCGTTTATAAAGAAAATGGATTAAACCGGTTATATCCTCAAAGCGTGATTCTCGCAACGCGAAATGTTGCATGATAAATAACGTCAAAATTAAAGGCCTTAATAGCCGTTTAATGATGGAGCAGAAAAAATCTTTAGTCCTCATTCAGTAGCGTGGCACAATGGGCATTGGTCTCTTAATTTAAAAGCCTTCGCCAAGATTTTTACAGTAATCTTTAAAATTTTGGCAGCAATAACAGATATTATGACAGAATAATTTAAATAATGATTTGACAGTGAATGACACTTTATTGACAATGGACATTTTGACAAAATAATTATAATATTTACACTAACTTAGGTTTCAAATGTTGGTGAAAATATATATTCTTGGTTTTGAGCTGCAGTAAAATAAATTAAATATAATTAAAAGTTAAAATAGCTATCAAACCTATAACCCGTGGGTCACAAACTTACCCACGTAACTATTTCAGGTGACCCACGTGTCCTGATAAAGTTATATTAACCATGTTTGAAAATATCAACACGTTTATGACCAAACTTAATATTTTCAGTACTGATATAAGAATGAAAATAGGTAATACAAAATTTTCCATGACTACAAAAACATTTCCAAGAAACGAAATACTTTCGAAAGATTCTGGAAGATATTTCAACAATTTATGAATTTGAAGTACATTACCATTTATTTTTAATTGCTTTTGGAAATAACCATGTCCAGTTAGGACTTGATAATTTAGAAATTGAATTTGTGGAATTCCAATATGGTTTCATGTTTAAAAACAAATTTAATAATTTATCTACAGAATTTCAAAATCAAATTGAGAATAAGGACGCAACAAAGGACAATTGGCTGATACATTCTGTGAAATAAAGGCTTTCGCCAATGTTCTTTAAACTATGTTTGGTTCAATATACATGTAAAAAACTATTTTTGTCGATGAATTTTATAAAATCTGCGAATGAATCAAATTTATGAACTCTAAATGTGAACCCAACATATGAAGGGGATATGAAGACATTGTCTGGAAATAACGAGGAACAAATATTTCATAAAATTTGTTCAGGATCTTTACTAAATATCAAACAGGCCGATTTTTGTTATTTATTCTGTATTTTTTGACGCACTTAGAAAGTAATTTTTAACTTGTGCCTTCATTGGCATTTTTTCAAACAGATTTTTTTAAATTTTATTTCTTCTTTCATGAAATATTAAATTGATTAATTAACAAAATTAATTTTTATTTAATTTTAGCTAAATGACTGACATTTTTTTGATAGTTTTTGATTGTTTTTTAATTTCAGATATATTGTCAATTAATGCCTGCAATTTTGTCACATATTCATTATTTTCAGATATTATCGCAAAATATAAAAAGTTTAAGTTTAGAATCGCCAAAATTGCAGAATTTGTAACTCTTATGTTTAACAAAAAATGTAAGAGAAGAATTATCAATTTGTAGATCATCTGTTTATGTGTGAAATGTGACAAGCAACCAAAAATCAAATGTTTGCAAAAAAACTTTTATTTTATTTTAATTATAGTTAATACAGGCAATTTTCAACATATTTAAAATTATTTCTGGAAATTTTAAACACTTTGGCAAAATTGCATCCAATTTTAAGATATTTTGGTGAATTGCAATTTAAAACATTTTCTTAAACTTGTTAGCTTAAAATGATTAGAAATCATCATTTAAAAATATTTCAATCAGAAATATTATGTATATTGTAGATAATCTAGTTAGACTTTTTTTGTGCAATGTAGCAGTAAATAAAAAATTAAATCTTCACTTAATAAATGATTTTTTTTTCTATTTTAGTGAAACTTTTCAGACAGTTTTTGACAAATGTCAGTTGTTCTGACAATTAGTACTGGCAATTTTGAAACTTTTTAACTATTATTACTTATTATTTTTACTATCGGAACTAAGATACATTTTATGGCCAAATATAAAAAAGTTGATGTTTAAAATTTGCCGAATTAGTAACTCTTTTGTTTAACAAAACATGTAAGATTCAAAAATATAACGATCAACCAAATATCAAATGTTTGCTAACTATAGTTGTTTTTTTTATTTAGTTGAATTTACTGATTTTGAAAATTATTACTGGCTATTTTCAATATTTTAACAATTACTTCCGGCCATTTACAGACATTTTAGCAATACTTCTGCCAATTTGGAGACTTTTAGTACTTTGGATTGAAATTTTAATACAATATCTTGAAATTGTTACCTCAAAATTATTAGAAATCTCCATTTCAAAATATTTTATTAAACTTAGTAGCCGTCTTCAGGAATATATGCAACATTTAAAATCTATGATATTTTAGCAAAATTACTGATAATTTTCAGACATTTGACAATTATTACTAAAAAATTTCAGACGTATTGGCAAAATATTAAAAAAAATTAAATTAAAATTGTTGAAATTGCAAAAAAATTAACTATTTTGTTTAACAGAAAAATGTAACATTGACTTGTTAAATTGTAGATCATTTGACGAATAAAATAAAATGTTTGCAAACTAATTTTTTTTTTTAAATACTAGCCAGCTGACTTTTCTGACATTTTAACAATTACTGATAAAATGTCAGAAAAGTCAGCTGGCTAGTATTTAAAAAAAAAATTAGTTTGCAAACATTTTATTTTATTCGTCAAATGATCTACAATTTAACAATTCAATGTTACATTTTTCTGTTAAACAAAATAGTTAATTTTTTTGCAATTTCAACAATTTTAATATTTTTTTTTTTACTGTTACTTTTTTTACTGATTCTTACTGATTACTGATGATACTTTTCTGGAGTAACTTTTGTAGTGCTCTTAATTCTCTTTACACTCATAATTTATTTAATTTTTTGCAAATATACTTATCCTTTCCTTTAAAAAGTGGGGACATTCTCAATACTTCTAATTGATTTCTGTTGATTTTTCATTGATTATCATGATTTCGAGATCATTCGAATCAGAAAATGCAAATTGGTGCACAAAATTGACCCGATTATTAGATAATGTTTTTTATTCTAAAAATTTTTCGATGATTCTTTAAATACCTAAACATTTATAAATTTTAGCTCTAATTATTTTTAAATATTGACCAGATTATTAAATATTTTTTTTCATTCTATAAATTATTCGATGATTCTTAAAATAGCTACACATTTCTAGGTTTTAGCCAAAGATTCCCAGAGATTTTCCTATGATTTTCCACGATGTCTCAATATTTTTGGACTTTTCTATAGATTTCCCAATAATTATCATGATTTCTGGAGATAATTTCAAGCTAAGGAAATGCAAATTGGTATTGTCAATGACTCTAAAAACGTCTCAATAATTTACGAGATTTCCTCAGATTTCCTAATAAATATCAATATTTCCAGAATTTTTTTTATAACTTCCAAAATTTCCAAATAATTTTCAAGATTTGTACGAGATATCTCAATCATTCTTAAGATTTTAAGAGATAATTTAGAGATTATGAAAATCTAAAATGATTGACATGATTGTTACTATATTTTTTCATTGTACAAATTTGTCGATCATTATAAAATATCAAGACTTTTTTTAATATTGTCCAATTTCGAGAGATTTTTCAATAATTTCCCTGATTTCTCAATTATATTTGAAATCTCTGCAGACTTCGCAATAATGATCAAATTTATAGATTTTTCATTGAATCCAAAGATTTCCCGATAAAAAGTTGCTCCACGTTTTAAAGGAAATAATAAACATTTTTACAAAATTAAAAAGTCTGCTAAGTGACTAAAGAGAATTAAGGACTCTACTATGTTCTCTACGTTTTATAATCAATAATAAAATATATAATATTTCAATGATGTTTTCACTTGTCCTATGACTCAAATAATAGATGACCCACGAGTGAGTTAAAAAAAATGTATATATTTAATTTTCACCCACCAGAAAAAAAGGTTCGAAATCGCTTGTGTACGGGATGGTACTTAAATCAGATGGAATATAATCACTATACAACAAAATAAGACCAAGGAATTCTAGTACACAATCTATCTATATTAAGTACAATTTTCGTCAAACGAAAATATTAATTTGTCGCAACTTATATACAGCGTGTTTACAACAATAGGTAACAAATAGACAACATTTTTAGAATGCATTTTAGAGGAAAATGTTGTTAGACAAAAAAGGTCCTGCATTATCTCAAATTAATAATAGTATTATTTGAAAACTGAAAAAAATGATTTTTTTTAAAGTGCTGAAAAATCGAATATTTTTTTAAAAGATCTAAAATAGGCGAACATTGTTTAAACTTACTTAGTACTAAAACGCAATAGTTTTGCGACTGATGAGTTTGTCAGGGTGATATACATTATATTTATTAGCTACTTCTCTGCATGTTCTGTAATTATTCCCCACTATAAGAACAATTTCAACGATTTCTGAGTTAGTTAACGGCAGTTTACTGGAGTAAATGACACTTTAGTAACAAACATATTACAAAAAGAAAAATTAAACTGGCAAACCAGATAACGCGATGTATAAATTTTATTAGAAGTGTGAAATGCTGGTCACACAAGGGAAAGATAAAACAACCCGTAGAAGGTGATAACAAACTGTACATTGTATCTTTTATTTAAGAACATACTTAAACACTTAAAAACAAATCCATTCAATTTTGAATTTTTTCAGTTTTCAAAAACAGCTATTATTAATTTGAGATATTGCAGGACTTTTTTGCCTAACAACTTTTTCCTTTAAAATGCGAACTAAGGAAGTTTCCCATTTCTTACCCATTATTCTGATCACGCAGTATATATAATTCGAAAAACTTTTGAAGAATATACTTCAATTTTTAGAATCGATTTCCCCGAATCAATGCCCCCCTCTTACGTACCAATTAAACAAAACAATTATGAGCTTGTCGACCCCTCCTGGCCTTGCATCTTTTTTAAATACGCGTTATTTTAAATAAGTTTAAAATATTTAATTGGATTTGGTATTCCATCTCCCAAATTATAACTGCATTTGCATAATGTGTTTTATCTACCTCAATTAGTTAATTAAATTTTTTGTTAGATTATTTAGCTATACTGGTTCTTAGGTTTCTACAATAGTAAATATGGAAAATTGTTATAGAATCATAGTTTCGTCAATTTTCTCAAAATTCCCTATTATTAAGTTATTAAGTATTATGATTGAATTAAACATAAGAGATTACTTAAAAAAATGTAAGTTATAGGGAATACCTACATAAATTAAAATGCATCGAAATAATTTCTGTGCCCGACGTGTAATACTTATTTACTTAAAAGTACTCTGAATACTCCAGCAAGTAAAATGAATATATAATTTTGCTAATCCAAGAATAGAAGACGCACTATATATCCATCAATATCGTACGTGATTCGCAATTTTAGAGATGACTTTTTTGTCCTCCGACGATCTCCGTGTTCGTGAATAAAAGAAGGCGCCGCCGTCCTCCCAGATGCTGCGGAAAACTTCAAATACATGATGAATAAGTCAAGTATATAAGAAACGGGGAGAACCACCTATTTCATCTCCCACAATGTGTTGGCCGTCACACTCCCTGCATATGTTCGGGCGCTATCTGCGAGGAAAGGTGCCTTTGGACAAACGTAAAGCTCCTTCCTGTTATTGCCCGTGCGGTTTATGCAATGCTTCCGCCGGTTGTCTCTCAGGATCTGCATTATTGCACGCTAGGTGTGGCCCCCGCACGATAAGGGAAATTTAAATTTTCAACACATTTTAAAGAAAATCTCATGTGAGGAAACGAAACAGCATACATGAATACGTAATGCGCTGGTATAAAAATGCCGGACAACACAACAATGTGCACAATGTGCTTACCACTACATTATTAAAGCGTTATCCTGGAAGTTGTATTTTAGCGTCTTCCTTATTTTATATTCAATAGAAATAAAGGGTTATATTTAACTTTATTATTTAAACATAATTACTATAATTTTGACCAATACCTGGTCATTTTAGAACTACACGTGACTTGTAAAGTTAGTTAAAATGCGAGTTCAAAAATGTAACTTGAATTTTTGCATAAAAGTTTTTAACGTACTCGTGGCAATTATAATACGTCGGAACCAGAATTGAAACGCATCAAACTAAAATGGGCAATTTCAAAATCAATCAAGCAATACATAGGTACGCCCAAGCGATCAACACACATAACTACAATGGGCTCAAATAATTGTCGCCGAACAACATAATAGTTTCTAGGCAGTCGTAAATAATATAAAATATGCCCCACGCATACTTGAATCCGCTTCAGTAAGAAATTGATATGCTTGTTATATTTTAAGATATTTTATAAATACTCGTTCAGACTACGAAAATTATTTAATATACTTTCCGTATTCCCCAGTTACGCAAGAGAAGCGAGAAAGGGAGCTTTCATCCCGGAGAAATGAAATATAAAACATCCGAGATTTAATATTTCTCTCTGTCCGATATACAATGAAATGTTGGACTATGAATCTCGACAGCGGCTTATAAAATTCCTGCGGAGGCCCGAATACGTTTCTTGTCATATTTCTTTTTCGGATCGCCGCGGAAAATAATGACGGCCCAGGGAGGTCGGCGGTAAAAAGCGGCGGGCGGATCTAAACTGACGTCGGGGATGAATGGTCAATTGGAAAAATGTTCTTATCGTAGCCGATAAGACTTGAGGAGAATTCCACATATATTACGTTTTCAATTTGGCGGCCGTAAAAAGATTCATGGGATTTTATGCGGGATTTCACCAGAGTATTTGCAATTTCACAAACGTAAAAGTACGTATACATTTAATACAATTCAGCTACTAAATCTAATGCCACTGCAAAAAAACTTAAAAAGCAAATATACCACGAATAACACATTGGATATGGATCCAATTAAATATGTGGCATACCAATACCATTTAAAATGACCACAAAAATCGTATCAATACTGAAAATTTAGTGTTTGAGGTATCACTAATGAACTATACTCAAAATTTGAGACTATCCCTAAAAACACAAATATTTCAAGTATCACACATTGGATATTCATCTAGTTAAACAAATTACATGACAGTGTATCACCTGATAGTTCACCTCAATTTCATTAATATTTATACGCTAGTTTTCGAGATATCGCTAATAGTGTATTTTGCCAAATTTTGGATTTGTAAGTGCTACAATATTTCGAAAATACAACCCAAAATCGAATTACATCTACAGTAAAATTTTAAATATATGTTGAAGATGGAACTAAGGAAGTTGCTTCTAGAGAGGTGAAATTATGATGTCAAGGACATATGAAAGACTCATTTTAAATGTCCATGGGTGATTAAATCTGTGTGGGATATTCTATGTACTGTATCAGTGTTTTTTTTTCAATAAGGTATATATTTTAATTATTGACCAAATTAGCCGCGATTTTAAACAATATGTTTATGAATTATGTACCTATGTATCACCTGATATCACCTAATATCACTATCACATGATAGTACCTCCCAATTGCATTAATATTGATACGCTAGTTTTCGAGATCTCGCTAATAGTGTATGCACAATATTTACTATCATTGCTTAAACCATATAAGCGTACTTTCGCTTCAACCATATAAGAGTACTTAAAGGCAAATATCTCAAGTATTACACATTGCATATTAGTCCATTTAAATGAATCATATAACAACATATCACTTGATAGTATGTCTGAGTTACATTAATATTGATTTGCTAGTTTTTGAGATATCGCTAACAAAGTATATACAATTTTTGAGAACTCTCACTAAAATCATATAAACGTATTAAAAATCAAATATCTCCAGAATTGCATATTGGTTGTTAATACATTTAAACTAATTATATAACAGTATTCACTTGAGTTCATACTTGTACTACATTAATATTTATACGCTACTTTTTGAGATATTGTTAATAAAGTGTTCGCAATATTTGAGACTATCACTAAAAAAGCAGTTAATTAATTTTAGTGTAAAGTTAGAAAACAAACTTACAAGAAAATCTATCAAGTATCACATGTTGGATAATTCAATGAATCATATAACAACATATCAATTGATAGTATGTTGAAATTATTTTATTATTTATACGGTAATTTTCGAGATATGGCGAAAAAAGGATATACAATATTTGAGATTATCACTAAAACACATAATTATTTTTAAAACCAAGAATAGAAAAACTGGAACAGAAGGCCGACAATCGTATTACATTTGCACGTTAAGTAACACCAAAAAAATACATTTTCTGAATTTAAGTTGCTCCAGCAAGTTCGAGTTTCTAAGTGTTCCAAATTGAGAAAATATATTTTTGAAATGTTACTTAATGTGGAGAGGTAATTCGAGTGTGTTAAAAGTGTGCTAAGTGTTAAAAGTGAGATTTTATGTTGTGAGTGGGGAAAGTTTGTGGAACGAGCAAAGCGAGTGAAGCAACCCCACGAACAAAATAAAATCCTTTTAACACGTATATCATACACTATATTTTCTACAAATACTATAAAACGCAACACAAAGCTCTTTAAAAAGGTTGCAATCAGCTTTCAATCAAATATGTCAGTTGTGGAATTTATGAAGAAAGTAAATCAGGTTACGTTTTGTATGACACATGTGTCAAACAATAAAAAGTCTCGCTAATAACTATACATGAAGAGTTCCCGGAAGAAAATGAAACAAACTTAGGGCAACCTTAAATCTGGTGCCCACGAAATATGGTAAGATATTATTATTTTAATCAATGTATTATGTTTGTAATATTTCAATAAAATATATGTGACTTTGACAAAAGTCTGTCAGTTTACTTTTAACACTAGTATTAAAAGTGATTACTTTTAACACTAGTGGATAAATATTCCATTTTTAAATCATGTATGCCTTGTTAAAAGTTCAACTTTTAATAGTGATTGTAGAAAAAATATATTTTCTCAATTTGGAGCAACTTAAATTCAAAAAGAAAAAAATTCTTATGGAAAGACTAGAAAAGCTGGAAAATAAGGCCGAAAATCGTATTTCATTTGCACGTTAAGTAACACTTAAAAAATACGTTTTCTGAATGTAAGTTGCTCCAGGAAGTTAGAGTTTCTAAGTGATACATCTCGAAAATAGTTCCCAAAATCTAAATACATCTGCAGCAACATTTCGCAAATTAGTTTTGTGAATTTAAGTTGCTACTGTTTCGAATTAATTTGCCAAATTTTGGGGTTCCAAGTGCAACAATATTTCGAAAATACAACCTAAAATCGAATGACATCTGCAGTAATATTTTAAAAATAAGTTTTCTGAATTTAAATTGATATTGATTCGAATTATTTGTCAAATTTGTGGTACGAACAGAAAAAACAAAAAAAAAGAATAAAAAAATTCTAAAATATACACTAAAGTCATAGAGCTTATTCCATAACTCTGATGATCCGCTATTGAGCGATAGTGATGAAGAGGATGCCATTTTACTTGTGAACGATCAATCCAACAATAATTACTTTGGTAAAGAAGATCCTATGGAATGGGAAGCTGAAGATGATTTACCACTGGCAGATATTTCTGCACAGAGAAATATACATAAAAACAAGAAGAAAAAAAGAGTAGTAAAATGGATATCTGGAAAGGCACGTCAAATTCGACCTGTATTACCGTGGAAAGGACAGTTACCAGATGGACCTGAAGAAGGTGGCCTACCTTTATATTATTTTCGAAAGTTTATTGATCGAGACATATGGTGAAACAGAGTAACTTATATGCGCTCCAGTCTGATTTGAATAGGCCTCTTTCATTATCAGTAGAAGAATTGGAACGATTTATAGGAATTACATTCCTGATGTCTATTTATGGCGTACCTCGTACAAGAATATTTTGGCACCGAGCTATACAGGTGCCGAAAATGGCACAGACTATGCCAAGAAACCGCTGGGAGCAGATAAAAGCGAAATTACATTTTAATAACAATACTGATCTTGCTAAAAGCAATTCTTCAACATGCCGTACGAACGTGGAAAACTAGGCACAATCTTCCATCTAGGAGTACTGTGCATGAATATGGGACGAGGTCGCAGCATCGTCTAGTCGTCCTATCAAATAGACTTCACCTTACAGATCCAAGATCGGTGGGGATAAAAATTCTGAATCATCTTCCAGTACAATGGCAGCACCAGAAAATGCACAGTTTCAAAAAGCAACTTAGCGAACACTTAAAAGAGCATGCTTTCTATACAGTACAGGATTTTTTTCTACATAAAATGTAGTGTTTTCCTAATTTATATTGTTTTGACCTCACATGTAATTCATGTCCAATAAAAGAAGTTTGAAGTTTGAAGTTTGAAAGACAAATTATACAAAATCCGCTTTATTGACAAAGTGGTCAAAAACTTCAACAAAATCCCAGTGGGGGAGAAAATTTGTGTGGATGAAAAAATGATACCTTACAAGGGTCACCATTCCATCAAACAGTATATAAAAGCAAAACCTAAAAAATGGGGATTCAAAGCCTTTATGTTATGTGGGTCTGATGGAATTGTGTACAACTGGGAGCTCTACTGTGGTGCTGTAGATCACGATTCTGACCTTCCAGATGTTGGTGTCAGTGGAAATGTTGTCTTGCGGTTAGGCAAAATAATTCTAAGAAATAAGTATCACAAGATATACTTTGATAATTGGTTCAAAAGTTTGCAGTTACAAATTGAATTTCATAAATGTGAAATGCATAGTTTGGGCACAGTACGTCCCAATCGTTTAGAAGGATGCGAATTTTCAAGTGATAAAGACATGAAAAAAAGGGCCGCGGATGTGTGGAAGAGAAGAGGGCTGTTATAGAAGGTATGGAACTATTGCATTAAAGTGGTTCGACATTAAACCAGTGCATATGCTAAGTTTCTTCGTTGGGGCGTATCCTGCAATACAAGTCAAACGCTGGGATTCTAAGACCAAGAGCAGAATTAATGTAGACTGCCCTAATGCTGTAACTATCTGCAATCAGTTTATGGGAGAGGTAGATTTGGTTGACTCTCTTGTAGTACTATATCGAACTACCATTCGGAGTAAAAAATGGTATCACAAACTCTATTTTCATCTCATGGATTTGTGTGTATTGAACAGCTGGCTCTTATACAGAAGAGATTTCAATTTCTGTGGCACATCAAAAAAGAAACAGTTAAGCTTGCCTGCAATTCAAGGCTGATGTTGCTAGCACCCTATGCGCCATGGGTGATCAGCAAAATGAAAACAAAAAGGTCGTCCCAGTTCATCATGTGTCCAACGCGAAATTGAAGAAAAACATAACAGAGGCAAACCTTCAGAAATGCCTACTTTAGACACAAGAAGGGATGGTACAAGACATTGGCCGATGTTTCAGGAAAAAAGAGGAAGATGTAAATTTCCAGGATGTAGCGGCGTTCCAAAACTTTTCTGTGTCAAGTGCAAGTTGCACTTGTGTTTAACGCCGACACAAAATTGTTTTGTACATTCTCATAATCAGTAAATGTTTATTGCCCACTGTAACTTAGAAGTTACACACCCCTAAAACCTAGTGGGGTGCGTTAATTCTGCTGCTTAATGTTTCATATTGCCTATTATGTATTAAAATTTTGTAAAAATGATAAACTGCATTTTTTTACATGTATTATTAAATCGGGCAGTAGAGTGTTAAGAAGCATTCCAAAACTATGTGTTCTCACAATTTAAGTTGCTGCAGCTTATTACCGGAGTATTAATCCACTAATGAATCAAATAAGAAGTGATAAAAATGGAAAAGATATTGAAGAAAAGATACAATAAAAAATATTGGAGAATGTGCGAAATATTCTGATAAAGAATAGAGAATCTGGAAGCTGAAATTTCAATTACATTTGCACACTAAATAACATTAAAAATACGTTTTCTGAATTTAAATTGCTTCAAATATATTTTCAAAGTTCGAGTTTCCAAGTGCTACAACATTTCGAAAATAGTTCCCAAATTCAAATTACATCTGCAGTAAATTTCACAAATTAGTTTTCTGAACTGAAGTTGCTATTGTTTAGAATAAATTTAATAATAGTAATCGTTGAAATTTTAGATACTTTTATAATATTGTTTACGAGAAAAAAGCTTGGATTTGAAGAATTAAGTTTTTTTGTCTTGGTGTTCATTCCCAGGTGTATTTAATATTTTTTTTGTCTTGGTGTTCACTTCCAGGTGTATTTTAAGATATTATTAGTAAAATGGCACACCAGTGGAAGTGCGGTATAATGAACAATTATTTATACGTACAAAGAGGTGCAATTTTAGATTTCACAAGCTCCTGTCCCTAGGCAAACACATTACAACGCGAATGCGGTTAATTTTAAATTCAAACTCACGTGCATTTGTTTATTTTGCTAATTACGACACTTGCGCAGAAATAAGGCAAGCCTTAATGGTAGTTTATCACGACATTAAAGCCATCAGCTGGAACGAAGGTCGGACTTCCACGTACAGTTTCTAGAAATGCGCTCGCATTGTGTGTTACCAGAGGTGTTATTTATCTAATTTCGCATCGGCGGAAAAGGCCGCAAACGGAGTCAATTAGCCTCTAGAAATAAGTGCACAGACATCCTGCACGCCGCTTTTAATTAGATTCGCAACAAAATGCTTCCCCGTGAATGATGTGTACTGAAATAATTTCATCGAGCCCGAGCCAAATAACTGTCTCCTCAATATTTGCGCTCCTCCTGTTGTGCCGAGCAGTTGTACATGGCTAATTCAGATTTAGCCCGACATACAAAAAGGACGCGGAAAATCATTTATATAAAACCGTCAGGGTATGAATAATTTATATCCGCCGGCCGCCTTAGAAATAACAAATGTTTTAACAAATACCGTGTCATTACAAACGTAATTTATTGCAGCCGATTTAAGGGGAAATAATTCCAGGCGGAATATTTAAACAGTCATTTCTCTGCGCTATCCTTAATTTTCAATTTCTTTAAGAGCGGCGCAAGATTTGTGCGCTCGTATTTCATCCGTTTAATGTATACAAAGTACGAATATCGCCAAGAAAAATAACCTACAGCCCAAGCGATTCGATGACTGCTGCGTCGTTTATCAAATTTGCAACTTTCTACTTGCAATGCGCGTTTTGAAACGTCTGTCGTCGACTAATTGATAATAAGCGGAAATTAGCAGCAGGCCATTTTTACTGCGAATCTCAAAGCCATTGCAAATGACGCTGCGTGCCTTCAAGTTTCAAGTTGTATTTTAAAAAAGGGCGTCTATCGGATAAGGAAATTGCCGAGATACAGATCGGGATTTTTGCCGAGTATCATGTTCGTATTTGGAGAGACGATTTATCGCGAACTCGGCGGGGCCAGTGAGTCATGTAAAAGGATTAACTTAGCAGTTTCATACATCACGTGTATGGACCACTAACTAGACGCGGAACGCAAATTTATTGTCTCGAATGTAAGAAATGCGTCAGCAGTATGGAGCTGTAGACGCCTTTCGTGAATAACGGCCGCATCTGCAGGAATATCTTGCCCGTTTAGAGAACAATGCAGAGAGTGCATCTTAATCGGTCCGACGAATGCGCGAGGGCTTCGATTCCTGGGCTTACGCACAAAAACTGTGTACGCTCTAAATAAGCTGGTCTATTTGCATTCTATTGATTTTGCATAAGTAATCAGGGCTAGGGCCCTTTCGGCCATGGAAATGAGACGGCACTCGAGTTATTCAAGAACCATTTAACAAAAAGGTAATCCTGATAATACCCCGCCTACAAGGAATGCCTACAAATTAGGCAGTAATGTTCTGTTCCGCGTCATTAACGGGAAATACATTTGACTTGATTTAAAACGCAAGAAATTTAACTGTTTGGCTATAAAATTTATTTTTAAAACACCATTTCAAGCAAATCTGGGAAACTATGATTGTGTTTCGAAACATTACTTGCCAGACAAATTGTGATAGAAGTTCGTAAAGTACTTCCTTTCCTCATCGCAAATATTTGATAAACATTGTGTCTATAGTAAACAAAGACGTAAAATATAGTTTTGATTCGAGAAGTTTATAATGATAACATATGATTTCTTAAAGCCGGTTGCAGATTTATTTGCAATCGGTAGTTAATAAAAAGTTGCGTCACTGGAGCATAACTTAATAATTTCAATATAAATAATTCAATGGTATTCTGGGTAAATTAATCGTATAAATAAACTTGCTCGGCGTTCCGGTATTCAAGTAATCGCAGCATTATGAATGAATCAACTGAATGTGTGCATGTAGTAAGAAAATTAGAATTTGAAGTAGAATAAGGCTTTATCATACTAAACTATAATCAATTTTGAATAACATTACCTCTTAAAGTTTTTACGATCACATGGCTGATATTGTTGGTAGACAAAAATACTTGTAATATCACGCGATGAGAACAACATTGGGGTGCATCATTGAAGTACTTTAATGTGTGAATTTATGTGATTCGTTCCTATCCACAAGGTGGCGTTGAAATACATTGGTAGACACAAATGCTAGTGAATTTCTATGCAGTAATGACTTGTATCAAATAACTTTCTCGGTATTATTTGAAGATTTTGGTACGTGAAGTCGCTAATATCACTTTGTAATTCTAACAGTAGTATTAATAATTAACTCTTCCCTCAGCTTTAAAATAAAATAAATCATTCAAAGTCAAAGAATATAATAAAGATTCAATAATTATTGAATAAAATCTATTCCAAATTCAGAATAAATATAATTAATTGGTTGTATGGTTGTAGTATGTTGTGAATAAAATCGTATAAATAAACTTGCTCAGCGTTCCGGTATTCAAATAATCGCAGCATTATGAATGAATCAACTGAATGTATTGAAGTACTTAAGTAGTTACAAAATTAGAATTTGAAGTAGAATAGAGCTTTAGCATACTAAACTATAATTAATTTTGAATAACATTAGTTCTTATAGTTGTTACGATCACATTGCTGATATTGTTGGTAGATACAAATACTAGTAATATCACGCGATGAGGACAACATTGAGGTGCATCATTGAAGTACTTTAATGTGTGAATTTGTGTGATTCGTTCCTATCCACAATGTGGCGTTGAAATACATTGGTAGACACAAATGCTAGTGAATTTCTATGCAGTGATGACTTGTATTAAATAACTTTCTCGGCACTATTTGATGATTTTGGTACGTGAAGTCGCTAATATCACTTTGTAATTCTAACAGTAGTATTTACAATTAACTCTTCACTCAGTTTTCAAAATAAAATAAATCATTCAAAGTCAAAGAATATAATAAAGATTCAATAATTATTAAATTAAATCTTTTCCAAATTCTGAATAAATATAATTAATTGGTTGTACGGTTGTGGTATGATGCTTCCCCAACCTTTAAATATTGAGGAACTGCACAATGTGCCTTAGCCGTGCAACTAATACTTAAAATGAGAAACATTAAATAAATATAATTAAATAAATAACTTCCAATTGGAGAAACAAAACTGTCTTTTATTTACCTGTCGCTTGCATAACCTTTTAAAATGAATCAATCACATCAAATCCATATATCTGCGTTTTACTTACTAACATAAATTACCAACAGACACATTACCCATAAAACGAATCAAATTGAGTTGTTACGATTTTTAATTAAACATAATGTAAAGTATGTACCTAGTAGAATATAACCTGATATCACCCTCACAACACGGATTTGTAAAAGGCAAGAACACAACTTCCGCACTATATGAACTTACTACATATGTGACAGAGGCGTTAGATTATGGAAAATACGTAGCAGGAATTTACGTGGACGTAACAAAAGCATTCGATAGCATAGACCACACAATAATGACAAAAAAATAGAAAAACATGGACTACAAGGTCTAGTCAAAGAATGGATACTGTCATATCTATCAAATCGAAAACAATACACAGAAATTAGTGCCGATACAAACAGTAAAACACAGAAGCATCATGCATCGAATATCAAAATGACAAATATGGGAGTTCCACAAGGAGGAATCCTCTCTTCTCTATTATTTATAATCTTCTGCAACGATCTAGTAGAAATACAGAAAGAAAGTACGAAGACAAAAGTTTGCCAATATGCGGATGGCAGGAATATAATCATAACAGCAAACACTCTCCATGAACTGGTGACCCTATGCAATCAAATGATGCAACGAATAGAACAGTGGTGCAGAGAAAATAACCTAGCTTTAAACAAACAAAAAAAAAACAGTGTAATACAATTTTCAATAAGAAACATTAAACTAAATGGACAAAGCATGTTGGTAAAATGCTACCATGTATCAGTACCAATCATAGCACACACAAAATTCCTAAGAGTACAACTAGACAATAACTTAAACTGGACTGATAACATCATCTACATCACAAAAAAACTAAACATATCTCATTATGCACTCCTTCAGCTTCAAAAATGCATAAACAAAATTAGTCTCATAAAATATTACAATGTACACGTAAGAAGCCATCTGGAATACGGAATAATTGTATGGGGAGCCACAACCAGCCTCAATGAGTTACTAATTATACAAAAATCCAAAAGAAGATTGTAAGACTCATGCAAGACTTCAACAAACAATGGACAGAACACTGCAACCCTCTCTAGGGTTGCAGGATCTAGGGTCTAAGGATCTAGATATTATGACAGTATACTCTCTTTACCTTTATAACTTGGCAATACACATGTTCAAAAATGTATATAAATTTAAAACAAATGGCAGTATAAGTACTGCGATACAAACACGTCACTCCTCCAATTTGTCGCTGCCCACACATAAAACAACACTCTATAAGAATTCGACTAACTATATGGGGATAGTTGTGTACAACAAATTAATTACATACTATAATGAAATAAAGTCGGAACATAGATTCAAGAGTGCAATGAAAGAATATTTTTTAATCAAACCACTGTATAACCTCCAAGACTTTTTAACATAATTTTAATTGAGACATGTACTTACAAAATGACTAAGTACTGAAATTCATAAATTTCTGTATGTTATCCTACAATGAAAATGTAGTACTCTATTTAGAGACATAATACAAATAAATGATGAAATGAAATGAAATAAATCACGAGCCAAACAAATATTATAAATTATAAGAATTTGTAAATCACGAGCCAAATAAATATTACAAATTATAAGAATTTGTAAATCACGGGCCAAGCAAATATTACAAATTATAAGAATTTGTATAACACCTGGGTTAGAAGCGTTACGAACTTGCGATTAACTAGCATCGACAAATAATATTTCTAGAATTGTATGTAAGTTATTTATTATATGTATGAATAATGTCGAAATTGTAAGGTATTTGAGAAATATTTTGATGAAGGAAGATTTATTGTGGACATTATAGTAATATATTTCAAAATTGCAATGATGCACTGGCATAGCTTTAATTATACCAAATTTTGAAAGATTACTGGAAAATTTCAATTTATGAAGTAAATGTTCAGTAGTTACCATCATGATTTCAATATTACAGACAGACATGCATTTTTAGTACCTGCACTTTTCAGTATTACTGTCAAACTAGCAATTATTAATGTCAACAACTTTGCAATAATAAACTGTAAAGCGTCGAGTCTACCAGAAGGGCTACAACTACAACTTAATAATAATAATAATAATAATATATCAAAGTTGCGTTTGTTTAACTGTCAAAGCCTTAATTTGTTAAAGTGATAACCGTCAAGTTGTCATACCTTAGTGACAAATTCTTAAAATTGAATGTGTAAAAATTTCATTTATCAACGTCAAAATTGCAATGATAAACTGTGAAAGTTTTAAGTCTACTAAAATTTCAAAGATACTACTGCAAAATTTAAATTACTGAAATTTCGGTTATTACTGACTAAGTTTTCGTTTTTAATATCACAATTTGAAGCATTACTGTCACACTTGCAATTATAAATGCCAAAATTGCAATGGTACACTATCAAAACGCTGAGTACCAGACGTTTGACGACTACAACTATAACTATCTGGCAAATTTTCGATGTTTGTAAAGTTTTAGTTACTTCTGTTAAAATTTCATACATTACTGTCCAAGTTTTAGTTTTTAGTGTTAAAATTTTAATTAATAATGTCGATAATTAATGCAAAGTTGCATTTGTTCTGTTGTCAAAGCTTTAGTTAAAAAAAAAGGTAATTTCTGAAAAACTTTTATTTTTAGTTATTAACTTTTAGTTATATTACCAACAAATCTTCATACATTACTTACAAATTTTTAAAATTTAATGTATGAAAATTTTAATTATCAATGTCAAAATTGCAATGATAAACTATCAAAGTTTTAAGTCCAGCCAAATTTTAAAGATTACTGCAAAATATAATTTATATTAGTAAAATTTCAGTTGTTATTATTTCTGGCCAAGTTTTCGTTTTTTAGTATCTGAACTTCAAGTATTACTGTCACACTTGCAATTATTTGAATCTACCGGAATTTTGACAACAACTGGCAAATTTTTAAATTTTGAATTCAAATAATATACTCAACGCTTAATGTCAAAATTGCATTTGTTTAACTGTTAAAGCTTTGGTTATGTCGAAATTTTTAAGATTTCTTGATATTTTTGATTGTTAAAGTTTCAATTACTACATTCAAATTTCCATACGTAACTAACAAATTTTCTAAATTAAATGTGTATAATTTTCAATTATCAATGTCAAAATTATAATCCCAAATAATCAAAGTTTGAAGTCTACCGAAATTTTAAACATTACTTCATAATATTATATACATCAGTAAAGTTTCAGCGATTACTGACTAAGTTGACTGCAATCGGTCAAACTAGATTATAGATATAGAGGTATAGATGTATAGGTAAAACTTTCAATTATCAACGTCAAAATTGCAACGATAAACTGTCAAAATTTTAAGTCTACCAAAATTTTAAAGATTAGTGCAAAATTTTATGCATTATTGAAATTTCAGATATTACTGACTAAGTTTTCATTTTTGTATCAGAACTTCAAGTATTACTGTCAGACTTGCAATTATTAATGTCAAAATTGCAATGATAATGTCAATGCGTGGCATTGCAGTATCAAAGCGTTGAATCTACCGGAATTTTGACAATACCTGGCAAATTTTTAGTATTCGAGTCAAAATTTCAAATTATACACTTAATGATTGATGTCAAAACTGCAGTCGTTTAACTGTTAAAGCTTTAGTTATGTCGAAATTTTCAAGATTACTTCATTTTTTGTATTGTTAGATAAAGTTTCACTTACTACAGTCAAATTTTCATAGGTAAATGACAATTTTTCAAAATTAAATGTGTAAAATTTTCTATTATCAATGTCAAAATTACAATACTAAACTATCAAAGTTTTAACACTCCGGAAATTTTAAATATTACTGTAAAATATAATTTATATTAGTCCAGTTTCAGTTATTACTAACTAAGTAGTATCTTGGAGCTTGTGAAAGATTCGTAGAAATAAGAAAAACAAAACACATTTTTCGCAATGCGTTGACGATGTGTTTTTCGCCAAACACATTTATAAATGTACATTTCAATCGCTAGGCGATCATCTTCAGTAGAAACATTACTGAATAATGTTTCTACCCTTTGACCTTTTTGATTAGCTTTCCATGTGTAATTTAATTTGACCTGTGTAAGATATACTAGTGTCAGAAACATCAATAAAATATGATTATTATTATTATAATTATTAAGTTTTCGCTTTTAGTATCAGAACTTCAAGTATTACTGTCAGACTTGCAATTATTAATGTCAAAATTGCAATGAGTCACTGTCAAAGCGTCGAGTCTACCGGAATTTTGACGTCTACAACTACAACTTTCTGGCGAAATTTTCATTGTTCGTAAAGTTTCAGTTATTCCTGTCAAAATTTTATACATTACTATCAAAGTCTTAGGTTTAAGTGTCACAATTTCAATTAATACTGTCAATAATTAATGTCAAAGTTGCATGTGCTTGTCAATACGTGTGTTTGTCACATGTGTTGCATGTGTAATGTCAATGTTGCATGTGCCAAAGCTCTAATTTTGCCGAAATATATAATATTTCTTGAAAATGTTGATTTTTAGTTAGTTATTAAGTTTCATTTATTACTAAGTATATTATAGAAAATAAATAAAAACAAGTCATAAGCATCATGAAAGCCTTGATTAAATAATTGATTGTTTCAGTTATTCGATTGTTTCAGTTAACCAAATAAATATTTGCATCGATGACATAGTAAAAGTTTTCTGTAAAGTTTCTCATTGCAATTTGTTATGTTGTTATGTTATGTTATGTTATGTTATGTTGACTATAAAAATAGTTACTTACAGCACAAGGTAACTTGATAATCTGCAGTTCTAGCAACATTTTCTTTAGTTAACCGAAACAATTTACTTTTTTCTGACTTTGTCAATTGTGTAAAAGTGGAATGAAAACATCAATCAAATGGACTTTTTTTATGATGTTCATTTTTTTTGTAATTTAACGAAGTAATGCGAAAATTTTAAATTGTAGGATTTAGCTATCTATAAAAAAGTTGCATAAGTACCATGAATAGTATATTATTCCACGTGGAGGAGAAGTGAGACTTTTCATGACTTTTCTCCAAGTGAAATATACTATTTTTTCTTTAAACGTACTGAAAAATACGAAAACTCGTAATTTTGATATATATTTTTACAAATAAATTTAACATCAAATAATACATCGTATGGTTTTTTGTTTTCTTGACAGCAACTATTTCAGCATTTGACAGTGATAATTTATGTTGAAGAATCCATTTATAGAGATAATTTATTATTGGCGAAAGCAGTATATCTACCAGAAAATAGGAAATAATTTCAAAACACTAATATATTTAATTGTTATATGAGCAAATTTATAGTATTGCTTCGGGTTTGAAGCAATACTAAGGTCACAATTTGAAGCATTTCTGTCACACTTGCAATTATAAATGTCAACATTGCAATGGTACACTATCAAAGAGTTTACCGAACTTTTGACGACTACAACTATAACTTTCAAGCAAATTTTCATTTTTTCATTGTAAAGTTTTAGTTATTTCTGTTAAAATTTCGTACATTACTCCCAAAGTTTTAGTTTTTAGTGTCAAAATTTCAATTAATACTATCAATAATGAATTTCAAAGTTGCATTTGCTCTATTGTCAAAGCTTTAAAACCTTTTATTTATAGTTACTAAGTTTTAGTTATTATTAACAAATCTTCATACATCACATACATTTTTTTTAAATTTAATGTATGAAAATTTTAATTATCAATGTTAAAATTGCAATAATAAACTGTCAATGTTTTAAGTCTAGCCAAATGTTAAAGATTACTGCAAAACATAATATATATTAGTCAAATTTCTGTTGTTATTATTAGGTACTGGCTAAATTTTCGTTTTTAGCATCAGAACTTCAAGTATTACTGTCACACTTGCAATTATTAATTATTAAAATTGCAATAATAATGTTACTGCGTGGCATTGCAATGATAATGTCAAAGCGTGGCATTGCAATGATATTGTCAATGCGCGGCATTGCAATGTCAAAGCGTTGGATCTACCAGAATTTTGACAACACCTAACTTTTCTAACAAAATTTCTAACAAGATTTAGGTTATCTTACACAAAAATAGTGTTTTATGGAAAAGGCAACCTTTTTGTTTGTAATTTGTAATTGTAATTTTACTCTTGATTTGGTTACAAAAGTATTAACATGAATTGGCGTGCTCTATTTTTGAGATACATTGCCTTATGTCGCAAAATTAATTGCTCGTTCAAATTTTTTCAAGTTTTGCAAAATTTCGGGAATTATTTAATTCATACTCTTATTTGCCAATCACAACGTGAGTTTGGATCAAGCAACACGAACTATGTACGAATATTTTGAATATTTTGTTTGTTGATTGGCTGTCTACTTACGTTCATATATTAACAAACTACACTTCATAATTAACATAACATAAAATGAAACAAAACGAATGGGAATGAAATGCTTCAAAACTGTTATATTTGAAACGACGCAACGTTGGATATTTTTAATGACCTGGCCGAGATTGCAAATCATAAATCATATTGTAGTCATTAAATAATCTGATCAATTACCATTCATGAATTAAAATTTGGGATATTTAACTCAAGAGTGCTGCATAGAAAAACTCGTGTTAATTTGTCAGAAAACCACTCAAGCGCTGCGCTCTCTCGTGATTTTCTAACTGACAAATTAATACTCGTTGCTATGCAACACGATATCGTAAAATATCTGGAAAATTTTATTCACTTATGGTATACTACAGAATATATCGTCATTTCCGGCCTAAAATTTTACATTGAGAATTTCAAAAACGTGATAAATTTTGAATACTTTGAATTTAATTTGCAATCATTACATTACTGTTACTATTATATGTTATGTTCGCAATTTTTTGAATAAAGTTAACCCCCTCTTTCTCTAACTTGACCAAACCTAACCAAATGTAACCTAAATTTACTTTTATTCAAAGTATTAAACGCATGTACCATTTATATCTCATAATTTGTTTGCCAAAGTATTAGTATAAATTGGTATAATAGATTTGGCATTTTCAATTTTCTTTGGTAATTTAATAAAGTAATCTGAAAATTTTAAATCAGGATTTAATTATCTATAAAATCGTTGCCTACACTAGGAAATGTAATTATTTCAGAGTTTTTATATCAATTGTTTTTGTCAACTATATTACTAACTACTGAAAATGTTTTCTGTAGTTGTTTCTGATCATTTTTTCAATTGTTTTTGTTAAGTAAATAATTATTCATGTAAGCAATACAGTACAGGTTAACTTTAAAACTGTAATGCCAATTAGTCGTTTTAACTGTAGTAATTGTTGTTTAAACCTCAAAGTACCTGAACAGATTTCATATTTCAGAAGTTCATTGTCTTCAGTTAACCAAATCATTTTTTAATTTGTGTTGCAATTTTTCTAATTTTCAACAATCTTAATTGGTCAAAACGTATTGTGAATTTGATAATTTTGATTTCTTCTAGTTCATTTAAATAAAAATAACCACGTGAATAACACACCAATTATTGCCTGCATAAACGTTTATATATTTGTATATATGGCGATTACAGATTCTACCTATTTTTAAATTTTTAAACATTTTTGTCCAAAAGCAAAATACAATGACAAAATTACTGAAATTGTTGCATTTTTAGCATTTTTTCCAGTTAATTAAACAAAATAGCTCAAAGGTTTGACGTTTCCGTTCAGATTTCGAAACAAATCTGTTATAATAATATTATAACAGAAACAATAATTTTTAATCATGATACTTATAACAGATTTGTTTCAGATTGTTATTTTAGTATTATTATTACTACAGTAACGGAAAATTACTGAAATTGTTGCAATTTCAGCATTTTTTCTAGTTAATTAAACAAAATAGCTCGAATGTTTGACATTTCTGTTCAGATTTCGATACAAAACTGTTCATGAAAAATCATGATTAAAAATTATTGTTTCTGTTGTTATATTATTATAAGTTATTATATTGTTATTTTATTATTATTACTAAAGTACGGATATTTGGATATACTGTATGCAGCTAAAGTATGGAATAAATTTGATAAAATTGAAGCAGTTTTGATTTAAATCCTCGTATAGGATGATTTTATATTATAATAATACGCTTAACGCACTAGATATACATAAACATCAATTTTAGATCATCATTTGTTTTCCTAAACATTTTTTTTTAATGCCAACCCTATTTTACTTGATTTTCACAGATACTTTAATTGTCAAATTAATAGTATACACATTTTGATGCCATAACATAGAATAATTTCCAGCCGTAAACAATGAATAAATCGTTTGTTGGACTAGTGAGTTATCCAAGATATTGTTCACGAGATTTTTTTTTTGTAAGATAATTACAATACTGCTTTATAGATAAATCATCAGTCATATTAAATATGTTTGTAAATCCTTATGTATATGCATGTATGTAAATAATGTATAAATATATCCCCGGCGCCTGCACCAAATATATTTTTTTAAATATTTTTATATATTTTATTTTCTGGGTCAACCGACGTATTTAATAATCTAACACTTAAGTCTAACATTCTTCCTACAGCTACTGAAAATCTATGGAAATAATAGATCATCACAGCTAAAATATTCAATTATTTAAAGTATTATTATTCATTATTATTTTATATTTATTATTATATTTTGTTAATTTATTAATAGTGCCAATTTTATAATGATGACTTACTATGAGAATTTTAATGACTACTGAGAAATGTTCCATTTTGTAAAAATGTCAATAATTACCAGCATGTAGACTGAAATTTTCGATAAATCTGTCTAAATTTCAATGTTTCAGTTCAGTATATCAACGAGTGACAGTAATTATTATTATTTTCATGTATGTAGTACAAAATTTCAATAATTTTGGCAAATTTGCAATACTGCCAATTTTTCATTGATCACTTGAAATATTCAATTAGTTACCACAAAATTTAAATTATTTTTATGACTTGTATTGTTCTTTAAAAATTTCAGTAATTTGGCAAATTTTTGATTGTCAATTATTTAATAATTACTATCAGAATTTCAATGATATCTGTGTAAAATATTCAGCTTTGCAAAAATGTCAACGATTATTGTATAAATTTCAATAAACAGTTAATTTCAAAACTATTACGGCAAAGTTTCAAATTTATTCGATAAAAGATTTCAATGATTTTCAGTTCTCATAGAAAATTTATAATGTGTGCATTTAAAATGTCAATGATTGAGAGAAATAAATTAACATTTGCATATGCAGGGTGCTCTAAATAGAGTAGGATTGCATGGGTATCTTTCTTATTTTAAAAGCTACAGATCTGATTAAATGGGCAATGTTATGTAGTTTGGTATGCTGGTTCAGATTAGGTTGAAAAATTTTCAAAAGTTTGAGTAGATTAGAAATTATTCTTAAAAAACAAACAAATCGTGATTTTCTAACAACTCCGATATTTCCGTATTTATTAAAGATGCGGTAATAAGTTTGAAATAAAAGTAACATGATTCGATCGCATAAACCTAACAATCAAGATTTTTCAGTTTGTTCAATGTCCTGAATTCTGATTTTTGCATTGACATTTTAAAATAATACTTATAACTGTTGTAAACATAATTAAAATTTTGATTGAAGAAATTGAACCTGTTAACAGTGATCATCAACATTTGAATAATTGGCAGAAATTATTGCAAACTTGACAGTAAACTAAAATCTCACACTAACTACAGGGTGTCCTAAATAGGGTAGGATTGCATGGGTGTCTTTCTTATTCTCTTTCTCTAAATAGAAAAATCTATTTTTTGTATTCGCAAATGCATTTAAAAACATATATTTTAGTTCGTCCAAGAACAACATCTGGATGGTTCAGTCATAGAATTTGCGTTGGTGTGACATATATTTATCCTTATATCCTTAAAATCTAGCTGGGGATGTTATTTCGTGCCTCAGTTGTTACATAACTAAAATATAATTTGTAAGTACACCGGCAAACAGGGCGCTTCAAATAGCATTTATGTAACTCCCCGGCAAGACAATGTTGGGGCTGCGTGTGTGGAAACGGCATTAAGTGCCTCCACTAATTGTCCTCTCTCCAAAAATCCCCCTCGCATTAGGTTTAGCGCGTCGCAGGCGCCAGAAGCGGAATCCAAAACGTAAATGTATTAAGTTCCAAAGCAAAACGCGCCGGATCCTTTCTCGGGACAGCTAAAGGGATTAAACAATGATTCCACTAATAACTTATCTCAAAAGTAAATTCACCTTCCTCAGCCGATTATCCCGTAATCCCCGGCGTCTAAGTGCATTACCTTAGACGCGTTTCGTATGAACTATCACTTCTAGCCACCCACACGCCTCTAAATATGCATTACATTGCATACATATTCATCGTATCATTTTCCTGCTAGACGCGTACCTTTTACAGGGTGGTGATTGATGTTGAATTCCACACCAATATAATTGCCTATTGCTTGTTATTGTTTTATTTTCATGCACAACTTTTCTCCGTCTACAGCTTAAGTTAATAAACGTCAACTCGTTTAATTTAAAACAATAACTTTTGTCATAAAGCAGCGTTAAACTGCAGTTACCAACAACCTTTAGGCGACGACTATAATATTCAATACCTTAAAATAATTCATAACTCCACGAAAGTTCTTTGGAGTTCCACGTCGGATTTTGTAATTACGTGAGCAAGTAAATGCCTCTACGTGAACGAGATTTTACTGCTAGTTAACGCGTTGATATTATCATACCGAGATGATAATATAATCCCATTACACGGTACAACTCGAAGTGGCCACTATAAACCACAGTCTCAAGAAAAGGTTACAGATATATATTTTAGTAGCCGGGTCGTTAGTGAAAATGTCTCTATTACAGCCTCGTCTGATATCATGGCCATGTTTCTATGTATATTTATGTGTGGAAATAGACGTAAAACTATATTATCTCTGGCCATAAACATGCGAGAACAAACGATAACTCAATATGCAAGACATGGGGCTTAATGATATAACATGAAGGAAATTACACCATTACCTACACAAGGCGCGCTTCACCTACAACCTTATATTGAATTAATATGCAAATGCGCAATAAATTTATTTTCAACCGCAACTACATTATGTTTGTAACACAATTTAATTTTAAAAATATCAACACATTGCTAGTTCTATGTCGTTAATCTTACACGCAGCACAGTTATCATTATCACAAAAATATACAGTGTGTACATAGATTAAGTTCACAATATGAAATATATACTTTTGTTATCGAAAATATGGCTTTCTTTATGAAAATGTTTGCTTGTCAACTGCCCTAAAATGCCATGAAATATTGAAATTCATATACACTCAGATGCAAAAATACCGGGTCATTGGGTTATTGTTTGCAAAAGTGCCATTTTTTTTAAATTTTGATGTTGGTATAGTCCTTACAATACATTTTTTAGTGTTTTACAATCAAAGAGACCGTCAGGATGTAGAAAGAAGCAACATATGGTACTTATTATGTATTTAATGATCATTAATAAGCGAAAACGATAATGTACGTATACTTGCAAGAAAATTCATTTTTGCAAAATAAGCTTAACAGAGATTAATAATGAAAATAACAGTTAATCGAAAACAAACAAGTCAAACCCCAGTAGCCACCTTGATCCTCTATGCATAATGCCGAATGAGCAATAGGTAGTAAAGAACGCATATCTTTAAATGTTATTTTCGATTATTAAATAAACTGATAAGTATCATATGTTGTTTTTTTTCAACATCCTGAGGGTCTCTTTGATTGTAAAAAAACAAGAAATCTTTCATTTTAAGGACTATACCAGCATTAAAATTTACAAATAAGGGGTTTTTTGCAAACAACGACTCAATGATCCGTTTTTTTTGCATCTGAGTGTATAATAATTATTGTTATTAGTATACATATAGCAATATAATATTATTATTTTTTTAAGCATTGAGTAACACTAATACATTTAGTATGTACTAAATAGTAACTAGTTACTATTTGAGTGCAACAGTGTTGACAGAATAATTCAAATGTTGACATAAATAATTAAAACATTTTAAGAACTTTTTAAGAGTTTGAGTTAATTTTGACGTATATATTAAAAATTAAAAAGTTATTACTAATAGTTGTTGACAGTAGTTACAGCATCATTTAAATTTTGAATGTAATAATATATATTATGACAAAATTATTCAAAATTTGTGTAATCACTTAACATTTGACAGTAATCTTGGAATACAGTAATATGTAATTGAAATTTTTATAGAATAATTAAAATGTTGTTACAAATAATTGAAACTATTTTATAAAATCAGACAGAAATCAATGAATTTTGACATTTAAATTAAAATGTCATTAATAGTTGTTGACAGTAGTTATCATATTATTTCAGTTTTGCCAGTAACAATGTATTTTATGACAAAATCAATTCATATTTGAGCAATCGCCTTAACATTTGACAGTTATATTGTACTACAGTAATAATTGAAATATTTAAAGAATAATTAAAATGTTGACATAAATAATTGAAACATTTTTAGAATACATATTTGGAATAAATTTTGACGCTTATTTTTAAAGATTAAAAAGTCATTAATCGTTGTAGGCAGTAGTTACAGCCATCATTTTAATTATGACAGAAGTTACACCCATCATTCAAATATTGACACCAAAAATATACATTATGACAAAATCATTCAAAATTTGAGTAATGATTTAACATTTGACATTAATTTCGGACAGTTTGACAGAATAATTTTGACAGAAACTGTGAATTTAAAACAAACAAAAAATGAACAAGAATTCAATATCAATAATACAAATTTCGCTTTTGATATCTACAGGCTTAATAAATGATATCTTAACATATACAGATTTTTTTGTTAATCATTAAATTTTTAACATAAGTAATTCATGTGTAGTAAAGCATCTTGTAGAAGTAATAAAGTTAATATGAAGTTGCTAATAGAGTTTGTCAGAAAACATAGAAATTTTGACGAATAATTACAAAGTTTTCTGATTTTTCTTCAAAACAATTGTAAATCTCTCAGTATCATTGAATTTTCGCAGTAATTATAGACATTTAATTTTAATATTACTATTATACTATATATTATTAAAGTTATTAATACTTTTTGACACTAACTACCGATTAGACATTACATTTATATATTACAAAGCTATTAATACCATTTGACATTAATTATAGAAAGTTTGACAGAATAGTTATAATTCTGGTAGAAATAATTTAAATATTGGTAAGTATAATATTGTTTGAGCGGTAGTATAGTTAGTTTGAAGTAAATAACAGTGTTAATAGTAATACTTGAAATTTGGACAGAATAATTAAAATGTTGACACATATGAGTCGTATAGAATCAAAACTCACAATATCCAAAATCATCGAAATCGAGTTAGCAGCAGTTTTTTATTTGTAATTTTGCTCTGAAATCAAATATGGCGTCGTTCCAAGTCCAAACTCACTATATCCCGGGTAAAATGCTATCAGAAGTCGTATCATGAAGTCAAAACTAACATTATCTATTGGATATTGTTGCATTTGACACCAACTGATTTACAACCAATCACAAGCCATCTTATGGGTGTCAACCTCACCTGAAGGTTACTGTTTATAACCTATTTTTTGTGCCTAGTTTTGATGGTTTTGTCTGTTTTGCTCTAATAAAATATTAGATATTTTATTAATTTTATAACTATTATGGAATTGGAACTAATTATCAAAATCAGATGAGAAACATTATCCACATATTGGTTTCAAAACTGACATTATCCAACCTTTAACTGGCATTATTATTAAAATGCAATTAAAAAAATCATTTTTTTTATTTTACAATTCATTTTGTAGAGCTATCAGGATGTAAAAAAATCATTTGCAAATTCGGAGAAATAGATTGTCGAGTAGCGGTTTTTGGTTAATTCAAAAAATTTCGTTATTTGGATATTGTGAGTGTGATTCTATACGACTCATATAATAATAATAATAATTATTATTATTATTACAAATTATTATTAAATACTACAAATTTTTTCCATAAATCAGTGAATTTTAACATATAATTTCAAAATTTCAAAGTCATTAATAATTGTTAACAGTAAACAAAAGGCAATACCTACTTATGCAGATATATTAAAAATTCTGCTAGATATTATTTTGATAGTAAACTTGGAGTTTGACAGAATAATTCAAAATGTGACAGTAATCATTAAATATATGGCAATAATCTTGGAAAGTTTGACAGAACAATTTAAACTTTTATAGTAATTATTTAATATTTGACGGTAAATTTAAAGACTTTGACAAAAATATTCAAAATTTCATAGTTCATCACCTAATATTCGATAGCAATTATTCAAACTTTGACAGATTAATTATAATTTTGACAAAAACTGTAAAGTTAAATGGTAAAAAACGTGAGTTCGTTTATATCGTAAAAAACTCTGAGTTCGTTTAAATCGTAAAAAAACTTGACCTGCATTCAGAATCTATAATAAAATAAAGTTAAATTTTAATATTTACAGACTTAATAATTGTAATTTTAACAGAAATAGACATGTTTCGTATGTACAGGCTTAATCACAAAAAGTTTATACAAATAATTAATGAATAATACTTATTGGGTAGAAATAATAAAATATTAATATGAACTCACCAACAGATTTACAGTAATCATAGAAATGTCGATAGAATAATTAAAATGTTGAATTTTAATTAAAATGACAGAAATAATTGAAATTTTGAGAGAACAATTGAAAATTTGACAGTAATCACTGAGTTTCAAAATTAAAAAGCAGTAATCATTCTGTCAAAAATCATTACTAATTAAACATGAAATGTATAATAGAAAAAATTTATAAATTTGACGGAAATTTATTAAATGTTGATAAAAACAAATAAAATTTTGATACTTATCAATTAAGGTCCCAAAATTATATGTGCTTAATTGATATTATAAGATATCTAGAATAATTGAAAATTTAGCAGTTACTTATGTTGTAACTTGTACAAACTAAATAATACTTCTTTAGGGATAGGTATAATAAATAAACTATCACGTTCAGAGTTCCAACTCAGACTGGCTTTATTTCTATGCTATCCATGAAACCTGGCATGGTTATAAAAACTATGTCACCTTGTATACGTTTGGATAAAATGTATCACATTGTCACACCCTCACCCTTAAAATTTAACATCGTTTTCAAATATAACACATAACGATTAAACTTAAAATTAATAATTTCTAAATAATTAATGATTAAATTACATCAAGTCCAATTGTACAATTTAAATTAAATTAAATACAAATAATAATTTCTAAATAATTAATAATTAAATTAAATAAAGATATACATCAAATAAAATTTATAATTAACAATTTCAAACCATTAAGATTAATACCAACATAGAAATAAAGACATAAAAACTAAATACTAATTATTTACATTTAGATCTCAAAAAATACGGTGTTATGTGTTTTGCTGAAACCTCGTCTTTGTCAACCTTCGTCTCCTCTATCACCGCACTCTCAGTCTCTATCGCATTTTCAGGCTGTTCTA
This sequence comes from Othius punctulatus, assembly GCA_951805005.1. Classification (NCBI taxonomy): domain Eukaryota; kingdom Metazoa; phylum Arthropoda; class Insecta; order Coleoptera; family Staphylinidae; genus Othius; species Othius punctulatus. Next base: position 94,928,867 of record OX638138.1, read on the forward strand.
CAACAATTAGATCACTATCACTCGGCATCTGATTTTCCGAAAACCTTATTTGATTTGAATGCCTTTTTACCTTTTTATCTTCTCCGATCTTCACTTCGTACATCACTCTACCTAACTTCTCTACAATCTCCCCTTCACACCAAGTGGGTTTTGTAGGGTTTTTAAAATCACGTACTAACACCTTTTGTCCGCAAAGTAAATTTACCTTGTTATTATTTTTTAGGCTTTTTTCATCATATGCATTTGACTCTATTATCCTCTTCGTATGAGGACGTAATAAATCAAAACGTGTTCTCAATTCGCGTCCCAACATTAATTTAGCTGGACTTTCCTTAGTAGTTGTATGTTTGGACATTCTATAATCAAATAAAAAGTGCGATAGTGCAATATCTAAATCCCTTTTATTTAAATATGCCTTTTTTAAAGCTAATTTGATGGTCTTCACGTTTATCTCCGCTGCACCATTACTCGAAGGATGATATGGAGGTGAAAACTTATGCTGAACGCCATTTTTATTTAGAAAAAATTCAAATTCCATCGAGGTAAATGGTGGGCCGTTATCTGAAACCAACGTATCAACTATTCCGAAACGTGCAAAAAGTGATCTTAAACAAGCAATTACCGTTTGAGCGGTCGTTTTATCTAATTTAAAAACTTCCAACCACTTAGAAAACGCATCGGTGATAATCAAATATTTTTTACCATACAATGGTCCCAAAAAATCAACATGAATGCGTGACCATGGCCTTTCCGGTACTGGCCATGAAGCAAATATCTTTTCTGGGTTTGGTCTAAACGTCTTACATATGCTGCATTTTGAACAAAGATCAACAATTTCCTTGTCCATATTCGGCCACCAAAAATAGGACCTGGCAACTGATTTCATCTTGTTGCCACCTAAATGAGATGAATGTAAATCCTCTAAAACAGCATGCCGCAATTTGGTAGGAATTACTATTCGGTATCCCCACAGCAAACATCCATGTTCAATGTGCAATTGATCCTTTCTTATGAAATATGGTTTATCCGAATCAGTAGGCTCATTTGGCCATCCGTATAAACACCATCCATAAATTTTATTTAACATTACATCTTTTTGTATCTCCCGTGCTACCGTCTTGTAATCGCAACTAATAGCATCGTTTAAATAAAGTAAATGCCCTAAATCACGTTTGTCCTTTTGAGCGATATTCAATGGTAACCTCGATAAAGCATCCGCACAATTATTACTGGAGCTAACATATTTAATTTCATATTGATAAGCTGCTAGTATAATTGACCATCGTTGTAATCGACTGGCTGCAATTGTGGGAATTCCCTTCTTACTACCGAAAATCGCCAATAATGGTTTATGATCGGTTAACAATGTGAAAAACCTACCATAGAGATATTGGTGAAATTTACGGATTCCAAAAATAATTGAAAGTGCCTCCTTATCAATCTGTGAGTAATTTGTCTCGCTCTTCGTTAAGGTTCTAGACGCATACGCAATTACTTTGCTAGACCCATCTGTATAGGTATGAGCTAACACTGCCCCTAGTCCATATGAACTCGCGTCGCACGATAGTGTTAATGGTAATGCTGCGTTATAATGTGCTAAAAAACTCGAGGATGCCATCTCCTTCTTAATATTTTTAAAAGCATTCTGGCAGTTATACGTCCACCACCATTTCATGTCTTTCTTCAACAACTGATGCATAGGCTGCAATTTTGAGCTAAGATTTGGGATAAATTTCGCGTAATAATTTACTAAACCCAAGAATGACTTTAATTCTGTAACATCTGTGGGACTTCTTGCCCTTAATATTGCTTCCACCTTTTCCTTGGACTTATGCAACCCGTGGGCGTCAATGATATAACCCAAATACGAAATTTCTTTTTGAAAAAAATTACATTTGTCTCTGCGCACTCGCAACCCGTACTGTTTCAATTTATTTAACACAACATTTAGTCTTCTTAAATGTTCCTCGTCGTCTTTCCCCGTTACCAGAATATCATCTAAAAAACTGCTACGCCTTTTATGCCCGAAAATAACTGATCAATAATTTTTTGAAAAATTCCCGGAGCCGATGCTATTCCGTACGGTAAACGATTATACACAAATAGTCCTTTGTGTGTGTTTATTGTTACCAATTTTTTTTGATTCTTCCTTTAATTCAATCTGCGCGTACGCTTGTGATAAATCTATCTTGCTAAATAACGTTCCGCCGCTCAAGTTAGCAAAAATATTCTCAATTTTGGGTAATGGATATTTGTTAATGTGTAATCGAGGATTTAAAGTTACTCTAAAATCCCCACATAACCGAATGTTACCGTCTTTTTTAATAATGGGTACAATTGGCGTAGCCCACTCACTGTAATCTACCGGGGAAATAACTCCCTCAGTACATAATCTCTCAATTTCGAGTTCCACTTTTTCTTGCATTGCAAAGGGTAATGGTCGTGCCCTACAAAATACTGGAGTAACTTCCTCTTTCAAAAATAACTCCGCCTTGCCGCCATTAAACGTACCTAGCTCGCTATTAAAAACTTCGGGATATTGCTTAATTACTTTATTTACTTCATCAGAAATCGAACATCTGGGCAAATTTAAAATTCTGGATTTAAAATCAATTGAAATTCTCAAAATTTTCATCCACTGGCGACCCAACAATGGTGGTCCGCCATTAGGAAAAATAAATAGCCTTAAATTAGGGAATTCTTCCTTTTTATAAATGATATTCACCGTTATGTAACCCAGTGTTGAAATTCTATGACCATTGTATGATTTAAAATTGCTGCAATCATTATTAATGAATCTTTGTTTAAAACACCTCTTATACATTTGTTCGGAAATCGCCGAAACACTAGAACCCGTGTCTATTTCCATAATTACTATTACCCCGTCTATCGCAATTTTTGCTTGAATTGGATCCAAATTATCCTTAATTTGAAATAAATTTAAATCTGAGTCTGAGCTTCTCGCGTCCGGCTCTGAACCAAGAAAATGATTTGATCTATTACGGTCCTCCTTTCGAGTCTTATTGCAAATCGATTTGATGTGCCCACTTTGGCCACAATTATGACAAATTGCCTTCTTAAAATAACAATCTGTAAATTTATGGTTTGTTCTGCCGCAATGTTTACATTTGGATAATACCTGCGTGCGCTGCTCTCGTCGCTCGGGTTTCGCCAGTGCCGTCGGTGGTCTGCAGTTGGCACCGCTTGTGCCTAGCTTCATTGTCGGTTCCGCGCGCCTCGTCCGCGTGCTTTCACCGCCCCTCGCACCTCTTCGCCGATCGAACTGCGTACCTGGTCGATGTTCCCAGTGATGAACAGCTGACGTTTTTTCTATCATCTGTGAATCGTTCTCGGCTCGCTCTAGATTGAGCGCAATCCCAATGGCCTTCTGATAAGTTAAAGTCTTATCTGAAAAAAGTCTTAATTTAATGGATTCGCTGCGAATTCCATACACGAATTGGTCTCGCAGATTTTCCTCCAACGTGGTCTTGAAATCACACGTCTTCGCCACACTTTTTAATGATGTTATATATTGGGAAATTGTTTCACCCTCTTCTTGCTTTCGTAATCGGAATTTGTACCTCTCTGCCATCGCTGATGGTGCCGGTTCCAAATGATCCTTTACCATTTTCACTAGTTGATTGTAGGTTTTGTCCTCTGGTTTATCGGGATCGCTTAAATCCGCCATTAATTCATACGTTTCGTCTCCAACGACTGTCAGTAATATCGCCACTTTGTTATCTTCTTGCACGTTATTTGCCTTGAAATACTGCTCGACACGTGCAATGTACGTTGACCAGCTCTTCACGCCGATTTCGAATTCCGTAACTCTACCGATAGACATCTTTCCGGTTTTTAATGTTTTTAATCCTCGTCGCCAATTGTTGTAACTTGTACAAACTAAATAATACTTCTTTAGGGATAGGTATAATAAATAAACTATCACGTTCAGAGTTCCAACTCAGACTGGCTTTATTTCTATGCTATCCATGAAACCTGGCATGGTTATAAAAACTATGTCACCTTGTATACGTTTGGATAAAATGTATCACATTGTCACAACTTAATCATTCAATATTTGACAATCTCTTAGAAACCTTGACTAAATTATTATTATTTTGACAGAATAATTAATATATTGACAGAAATAATTGAAATTTTGACACAAAAATTGAAATTTTTACAGTTATCTCTGAATTATTACATTTAATTTAAATATACATTAAATTATAATTTACAATTACTTTAATATTTTTTGATAGTAACTATCGAAAGTTTGACAGAATATTTATTTTAACAGATTTTTTCAACTTAATAAACATTTAATTCGTACATTTATTAAAAGGTAAAAATAATAGAAGATTTAGAATAATAGAATAATAGAGAATTTTTTAGATATTGAAATGTTGACTAAACTCATTGTCTATTCATCAATTGTAATGTCAAATTCAATTTTTGATACTGATGATCTTTGACTAATGATGAATTTGATATTGATGAATATCAAAACTAAAATGAAATACAGTGTTTGATATTTACAGTCTTGATAAATTAAATCTTAAATTAGCAGAAATCGATTTGTTTGTGAATACAAACTAATTAATTCAAATTTTGATGAATACTAATAATAATAAAGTGTGACCATATCCATGGATATGTATGTTCACAATAAGAAATACTAATTGTAAATTACTAAGAAATTTTGACATTTTTTAAAAATAATTGATGTTTTGTGATTGCATTTAGTATCAATAAATAAACTGAAGTTTCATATTTGATAGACTTATAGACTTAAAATATCTATTTTTTCAGAAATTGATTTTTTTATAGTCATTTCATAAATGTTAATAGAAACATTATAAATCTGCTACAAATAATTTATATATGGTAAACCTAAAAAAAAAAAAAATTGGTAGCATTCATTAAAATTAGGTCAGAAATAATTGATATTTATTATTATATGATAGAAATGATAGAATGATGGTTATTATATGATCGAGTAATTGAAAATTGTGCAGAAATCATTTAATATTTGACATTATGAAAGTTCGACAGAATAATTATAATTTTTAACAGAATATTTTTATTTAAATGTTGTTTCAATAATTGCATTAGCACAGCAATGATTGAAGTTTTGACTAAATATTAGAAGATTTGACATGATTTCAATATCAATAATGAAATGAAATGTTACTTTTGATATTAACCTACAGACTTAATAAAAACCTACAGAAATTTAGGCAGAAATAGATTTGTTTGTGATTACAGACTCGATCTTGAATAATTGAAATTTTGACACCATTCTTATATATAATAAAATTCACCTACAATACGCACTAAGTTGAATAATACAATTAATATGAAGTGAAAATTGCTTATAACGTAAGCTCTGGAATTTAAATAAAAATTCAAATTTAAACCACTAAATTATAATTAATTATATATAAACAATTATATTAATTTTAATTAATTATATTTTAACCATAATATAAATTTAAAATATAAAAATTTATGCACTCTTAGGATTTAACATTTAAAATGGAAATTGGAATGTGCATTTGGGAATTACTTCCGCGGAAAACTAAACAGCGGTTTTAACCTACTTGGGTCTCGTCAGTCCAGTTCCACCTTCGGACTGGACTGGACTAACGAGACCCAAGTAGGTCGAAACCGGCCTCCAGTTGTCGCAGACGTAATTTCCAAATGCGCATTCCAATTTTACAATTTTAAATTATTAAAACCTCAGAGTGCATAAATTTAAATATTTAAATCATACATTTATCATACATCGTACATTTTAAAACATTCAACTCAGGCTGGATCCATACTCTTTTAAATTATATGAGTATTAGTGCTTTTTCTTCATTTCAGCAATTGCGACCAAAACTTTTAGAGAAACGTTTTTGAGATTCGTTTCCTATAACATGCTGCAGTTTGGCAGTAATGATTCAAATTTTGACACATGTGTTGTAAATTTCACAGTACTCATTGAATTTTGATATTAAATTTTGACATTAAATGTTGGCATTACATAGGCATAATACAAGTTAATACTTTTTGACATTACTTATAGAAATTTGTATAGAATATTTATAATTCTGATAAAAATATTTTATATGTGAAAAACAAATAATTTTTTTATGTAATCGACCAAATTTTGATGAAGTAATTGAAAATATGGGAAGTGCATATTTCTGGATGAGCATTTATAATTTCAAATAGATATTATTTCCTTGGCTCTAGGATATGCAAAAAGTTTCTCAAAGATGGACATTTTTTCAAAAATCTAAAATTAAAAAAAAACTCTTGTAAACTCAATCCGTAACTATACTATATAAATGACATCCAAATTACTAGAAATGTTGGTAATCACAATAATTACTAATTACTTATTCATTTATTAAAATATAAAATATATTGTAATCAGTGAATATGTGTTCATCAATACACAATATTTTATTTTATACCAATGTATTCTTCGTCGCTGTTACCTTACGAAATTATATATTTATTAAAAGAGTTTGAAAGAGATTAAAAGAGACAATTCAATTTCACTTAAGTATCAAATAATTGATACTTATCACTTTAATGGAAGAAATGTAACCCACTTTACGACTACTTTTGTAAATAGGCGGGAATTAGTGGATAATTAACGGTGGCACATAAAATTAATAACATGAAACAGTCAATATCCTCGATCATATATATCAGAGTTTCCCAAAGTGAGGGTCGCCACCCGGAACCGGGTCGTAGAAAAATTTTGCCGGGTCACACACAATAAATGGATACTTTTTCTTATAAATCATCAAAAAAAACCTTGTTATAAAAGTTTCCGACGAAAATGGATAAATGGTTAATCAACAAAACCAGAAATTTAAATGAAAGATATTTTGTCTGAGGCCCCTAAAGGCAGATGTACGGCGCCAAAACAACAAGCGTAAAACTAATTGGACTCGCAAATATTGTGACGAATATTTACGGTTTGGGTTCATTGCCGGCAGCAGTCAATATAATTTGCCTCTATGTGTTATTTTCAATTCGCACCTTTCAAATAAAACTATGAAATCGTCAAAGTTGAAATCGCATTTAGACATATTTCATTCTGAGTACTCTGATAAGTCAATTAACTGTTTTGTTGATACAAAAATCAATCGAGTGCTGCTCAAAAAACAAAATGAAAAATGCACTCTTTCCTCACCAGTCAAATAAAAAGCTTACTTTGATAGCTTTTTAAATTTCAAAATTAATAGCTGACACTGGGTATCCTCATAGTGCTGGAGAAAAAATAATACTTCCCGCTTTAAAAATTGTCGCAAATAATTTATGCGGAATAAAACAAAAAAGTTAATTTTCGGCGATACCATTATCAAATAATACAGTTAAACTGAGAATTGAAGATATTGCGAAACATTTAGAAGAAAAACTAGTTGTTAAAGTAAAAATAAAAACATGTTTTATCCTTACAAGTAGATGAAAGCACAAATTTCAAGGATAATGCAAATCTAATGTGTTTTATCAGATATATTGACGAAGACAAGATACAAGATTTTGTTTTGTTTTGTAAAAGGCTTCCGACAAGAAAGACCTAAGATCAGATTTTTAAACTACCAATGATTTTGTCACTGGTCACGGTATTGATTGGATGAAGTGCGTTGGTTTAAGTAGCGACGGAGCACGTGCAATGGCAGGTTGTCATAAAGATTTGTTTAAACAAATTCAAGAATTAGCCATTAATTGTGTATGTATGCACTGTTATATCCATAGACAAGCGTTGGCTTGCCTTTAAATTTAAACATAACTTTTGAAGAATGTGTCATGTTTGTAAACTACATAAAATCTCGTCCTTTAAATAGAAGCGTTTTTACCGAGTTATGCAAGGAAATGGGGAGTGATCATAAACACCTCATTTTGTATTGTAATTCACGATGGCTTCAAAAGCAAACGTTTTAACGTCTGTTGGAGCTAAAAGACGAAGCTTTATTATTTCTGAATGGACCCCCACCATCTAAAGAAGATGCTATTTTTCCATTTAAGGATAGATTATACGATTTTGAATGGTAAATAAAAGTGGCTTATTACGGCGACATATTTGCTACATTCAATGAATTGAATTTAATTTTGCATGGCTTTGGTAGAATCCATTTAAAAAGGAGACCAAATTTTGTGCCCCGGATTTATGGTAGACTATGTACACTCGAAAATACTTTTAAAAAGTAGCACATCAAGTGTCCAATAACTTCCCATCAGATTTTTTCCTCAATTTGCATTAATCTAGCAGCAATGCTCCGAGCGAGGATAGGTGGGCCACCCTGTACATATATAAATTTAAAAAAATGATTTACGTTCTATGACTTCTTCTTCTACTTCTTCTCCTTCTCATTTTTCTCCTTCTCCATCTTCTCCTTCTTCTTCTTCTTGTGCAGCTCCATTTCTAATCTTTGGTGACAACTGCACTAGATAATTGCCGTGATAAAAGCGCGTGAAAAATCATCAGTAAAAAGAAATCAGTAAAGATAGTAAAAAGAATTCAACATTTGGCTGGTTGATACACGGAACCAGTATGACCAATATAAAGCGATCCTCATTCCGAAATAATTGACAAACTTCGCGGTGTATTATTAATATGGTGGCTATTAATTCAGTTTCATTAATCCGTCATCATGTATGCACTATGCATGGACCAATCAAAGTGTATGCTTGTAAATTTATGAACCAATTGCATTTTATTTTCGTGAATAAAAATCACGTTGCTAATGTACCATGCGAAACTATCGAGCGTTCAATAAAAATCGACGACGAAGTTGGCGTTGTCAATCTCAAGACATATCTGCATATGAGATTGCCAACGCCAATTGGCAATGTTCTATTATTCTTTAGATTTATGGACAATGTTTTGACTGATTTCCAACATCACCTACAAGGTACAGTCTGCAAAACAAATGCTTGATTTGCACCTTCAACTAAAACATTATTTACTGTAGAGTTCCTCAGATACATGGTTTTCCCTTATAAAAAAAAATATTTATCATACGGCAATCTTTAAAACAAATGTGAAACACCATGCATCATAGAACAAATATCAGATGGTTTATATTTATAACCACGTATATCATTCAGTGACGGTGATTTGTAGTTACTAAATAGTATGATTTACTATTTATTACAAATTAATTACAAAATTACGTTGAATAATGATGCAAATCAGGAATTCAATTTACTGATGCCGTTATCTTTTTATTTTATACATGAGAGATATCGCCTAGAGCCCTGTTATACTCATGTATACTCAAATAAATTGCGAGATTTTGAAATGAAGATATTGGATATGAAAATCCATATTTCTGGCCCATCAGAATGATAAGGACCCAAAGAATTAGGAACTGACAAGACTCCAAAGTAGACTCCTGAAGAAGACTTGATTGAGTTCAACAGTGTATATGAACGCTCAATTACAATCTATAATGTAACTCTACAGTAATCGATAAGCTAAGGTGCAGCAGAGAACTCTGAACTGGGCTCAAAAGGACCTCCCATTTGGCCTCAACGAGGAACTCCCAATAACGTTCTACAATGTTGCACCAGAACTCAATGAGTTACTACAGTGTCACAGAGAAATCCCAATCTGGCTCATCACAAGAACTTAATCAGGTTTAGTGCAAGTACTCAGGAAACTTAGTCATGTGAAGAATTGTGAGATGTTGAAAGGAAAATAATGGGTATGAAAACCCTTTTCCGCAACATCTGGCCCATCAGAATGAAAAGGACCAAAAGAACTATGACAGGGACTGACAAGACTCCAAAGAGCTGAAGAAAACTTAATCGAGTTCAACAGTGTCTATGAACGCTCAATTGTAATCTACAATGTAACTCTATAGTAATCTATAACCTAAGATGCAGCAGAGAACTCAGAACTGGGCTCAAAAGGACCTCCCATTTGGCCTCAACGAGGAACTCCCAATAACGTTCTACAATGGTGCACCAGAACTCAATGAGTTACTACAGTGTCACAGAGAAATCCTAATATTGCTCATCACAAGAACTCAATCAGGTTTAGTGCAACTACTCTGAAAACTTAGTCAAGTGAAGAATTGTGAGATGTGGAAAGGAAGTAATGGGTATGAAAACCCATTTTTCCTCAACATCCGGCCCATCAGAATGAAAAGGACCCAAAAAACTAAGAACAGGGACTGACAAGACTCCAAAGAGCTGAAGAAGACTTAATTATGTTCAACAGTGTATATGAACGCTCAATTGTAATCTACAGTGTAACTCTAGTACTCAATAAGCTTAGATGCAGCAAAGAACTTTTAATTGGGCACAAAAGGACCTCCCATTTGGCCTCAACGAGGAACTCCCAATAACGTTCTACTATGCTGCACCAAAACTCAATGATTTATACAGTGTCACAGAGAAATTCCAAACTGGTTCATCACAAGAACTTAATTAGGTTTAATGCAACTACACTGGAAATCTTAGTCAAATTAAGAAATGCGAGAGAAGTTCGAAGGAAGATAATCGATGTGAAAATCCATATATCCTCAATGATGATGGTAGAAATTACCCAAAGAACTAAGAACAGGGACTGACAAGACTCCGAAAAGCTGACGAAAACATGATTGAGTGTAAAAATGAACGCTCAATTGTAATTTACAATGTAACTCTAGTACTCAATAAGCTTAGATGCAGCAAAGAACTTTTAATTGGGCACAAAAGGACCTCCCATTTGGCCTCAACGAGGTACTCCCAATAACGTTCTACAATGCTGCACCAAAACTCAATGATTTATACAGTGTCACTGTATTTATATTGTAATTTATACAGATTGGGAGAAATCCCAATCTGGCTCATCACAAGAACTTAATCAGGTTTAATGCAACTACACTGGAAATCTTAGTCAAATGGAGAAATTGCGAGGTTTTGAAAGAAAGCATATTGGATATGAAAATCCATTCTAAACTGGCCTAGCAGAATCTTTGCAGAATTGCAAGATATTGAAAGAGGATATGAAAATCCATCTTCCATACACAAGCGCAGACATTTATATAAATGATCGCTTCATGATAAAGGAGGCCCAAACTCTGAGCATTGGTGAAAACCTGATTTTTTTTGCACGATTATAATTGACAGCAACATCTCTGTTTTCTGAAAATTGGGAACTCCAATAAAAATACATCTCCAATACTTGATCTCGTAGACATCTTAAACCTCAAGATACGTACCGCAATTACATAAATGAATGCAAATTAATTGCATAATATTCAAATTTGTTTGCAGTAATATCTAAGTTGCAGTAGTAATTGTGTAAAATACTGAAATTAGTAGAAGTCGTAACATTTGTAGACCGCCGTAAATGATCTTGACTTGCTATCTATATTGGGAGCTTGTATAAGCTATGCTTTGAACTAGTGAATGTACTATATGATCAATTTTTTTGGAAAACATATTTAAATTATATTAATTTGATTACAGATTAATCAACTTATTAGATAAAACGTTGTATGAACGCAGTGTGCATTTGTGAGAAACTTGAAGACGTTCCTATTGTGCATATATTTTAGTGCTGTTTTGTTCTCAAGTTGTAGCAACGTAAAAATAAAACATTACTAAATATGTGCAAGAAGTTTCTTCTAGTTGCTTGTAATTGCTCATTGAGTGTTGATAGTGTTTTACCTATTAAGTTGATTGATCTATAATATAGAATTAATACAATTCGGTAATAGTTTTCTAAAGAATTTGATACACATAGTACATATACCAGTTTAAAGTATAGCTTATGAAAGCTCCGAATGTAAGATGTAAATCAAGAACATTTTAGCAGTGCCAAGTAAAAGCATTTTCAAGTGGAAAATGCACGCGTAAATATTTGTCGTGGCAAAAATGGCTCATCATTATAAAGACTACAAGTAAGACTAAGCATGAAGATCTGCCTCAAGGCGAGAGTACATATCTCAGCACAATAACTTCGACTCATCTCTGAGCTATCGACAACACACACCACTGCCAATTTTTGTCGTTTTGCGCCCCAATTTTACGCCCCCGCGATTTCGAATGTCGGCCGAAATTATTTTTACGTCTCACCGGATATGGACTCCGATTTATGGAAGTACTATACTTCCCTTCTTCCGCCCCAAGCTCCAATGCCTACCCGCTTTTGACGTATTGCAGCGAATTTTACTTTGCTGGCACACGAGTTCCATGGGGAACTTGGACGTTTCCTATTTCCAGGGATAAAATTTTCTTTTGGATAAAGCAATTTTTGTTATTATAACCATACAATGTTTTATCTTGGGTGTGTTTTCAAAACTTCGGAAAAGCTGGTGCTCATGGATCATAGACATCAGATTTTTCCACCTGAATGTCCGGATGTAGTGAGATACCATTGAAGAAAACTGGCACTCATGAATCATAGACACAAGGTTTTTCCACCTAAATGTCCTGATGTAGTGAGATACCATAAAAGAAAAGCTGGCGCTCATAAATCAAAGACAGTAGGCTTTTCCACCTAAATGTCCTGATGTAGTGAGATACCATAGAAGAAAAACTGGCGCTCATGAATTATAGACAGCAGGCTTTTCCACCTGAATGTTCTGATCTAGTGAGATACCATAGAAGAAAAACTGGTGCTCATGAATCAGACAGTAGGCCTTTCCACCTAAATGTCTTGATGTAGTGAGATACCATAGAAGAAAAACTGGCGCTCATGAATCATAGACAGCAGGTTTTTCCACCTAAATGTCTTGATGTAGTGAGATACCATAGAAGAAAAACTGGCGCTCATGAATCATAGACAGCAGGTTTTTCCACCTAAATGTCCTGATGTAGTGAGATACCATAATATTGAGAAGACAATTTTGGCGCTCATTATTCATAGACAGCAGGTTTTTCCACCTGAATGTCCTGATGTAGTGAGATACCATTGAAGAAAACTGGCGCTCATGAATCATAGACACTAGGCTTTTCCACCTAAATGTCCTGATGTAGTGAGATACCATAAAAGAAAAGCTGGCGCTCATATATCAAAGACAGTAGGCTTTTCCACCTAAATGTCCTGATGTAGTGAGATACCATAGAAGAAAAACTGGCGCTCATGAATTATAGACAGCAGGCTTTTCCACCTGAATGTCCTGATCTAGTGAGATACCATAGAAGAAAAACTGGTGCTCATGAATCAGACAGTAGGCCTTTCCACCTAAATGTCTTGATGTCTATTGAGATACCATAGAAGAAAAACTGGCGCTCATGAATCATAGACAGCAGGTTTTTCCACCTAAATGTCCTGACGTAGTGAGATACCATAAGATCGAGAAGAAAATTTTGGCGCTCATTATTCATAGACAGTAGGCTTTTCCACCTGAATGTCGTGATGTAGTGAGATACCATAGAAGAAAGACTGGCGTTCATGTGTCATAGGCAGCAGGTTTTTCCACCTGAATGCCCTGATTTAGTGAGACACCATAAGATTGAGAAGAAATTTTTGGCGCTCATGAATCCAGACAGCAGGCTTTTCCACCTCAGTGTCCAGATGTAGTGAGACTCCATAGAATTTCGAAGGAAATTTTTTATAAGTTCAAACACACTTCTATATATTTTTATGGTAAAAAAAAATTAAAAAGACGAAACAAACATACAAAGGAAACGTCCGTAAAGTATCCCCACCGCTTATACCTCATGCGCCATAACAAATTCACCGCAATATGCCCATTCTGTGGGGGTCAGGCATGAAGTTGGAGGGATCAGAGGAAATATTTCGTTCCGGAAAGCGAAATCCATTTCCAGTCGGAGACTATAATTCCTGCCAACTATCAAAAACGTAGGGTCGCAGAATTACGGCGCGAAACGGGTAAAAAGGCAATACTGCAGGGATGAGGAAAACCGCAAAGTGTGTCTTGGTTGCTATGCTTGGATATCATCGTCACATTGAAGCCAATATTCGGGCTAAAAATTTGGAAACGTTTCGTTTCTTTGAAGACAAACAAAATGATGATTTAATTGGTTACCACGAAAGATATGTAAAATGAAAAAAATATACAGGGTGTCCCATGAGATAGGCAACGCGATAAGTGTCTATGGATATAATTGTGTTTCGCGAAATCGTGAAATACGCCAATTTTTAAATGAGGGGCAAACCTTGGCGAGCAAATGATCTCCAATATTTGAACCCCCTTACAGCAGCGGAAGTAAGCCGATATATCGTCGGTGTTCTAGCAAAAGTCACCAAGCCCAATAAGGTCACTTTAGAGTACACATTTAAAAGGTCTAACAGGTACGAAAAATCGCTTATTTAAGATTATAGGAACATTCTGTACACCATACGTATATGTATGGTATTCATAACGATCCTATAATCTTAAATAAGCAATTTTTCGTACCTGTTAGACCTTTAAAATGTGTACTGTAAAGTGACCTTATTAGACTTGGTGACTTTTGCCAGAACACCGACGATATTTAAATTGCAGTAGGGGTTGAGTGATAGTTCATTTGAAACCTTACATAATTTACAATACAACGCTGTAGCTTTATAAAATCTTTCGACTTCAAAAGTAATACACCGTTGCATTGCAAATTATTCTTTCAAATGAACCATCACTCAACCACTACTCCAAAAAAATCGGCTTACCTCCCCTTCGGCAAGGGAGTTAAAACATTTTAAGATAGCTTGCTTAACAAAAGTTGGCCTCCTGTAATTAAAAATTGACGCATTTTGGCGATTTTGCGGAAAAAAAATCGTAGATATTTAAGGCGTTTCTTTTCTCCTGGAACACCGTGTATATACAGAGAGCTTTTTTATCGTGCAACATAGGGTTAATCATTTCAATAGTTACACACTTCAGTCGCAATGACAACTATGTATCAAAGCGTCTTTTTCAAAATGCAACATAGAAGTAATTCTCTGTCAGGCAAATATTACAGTTTATGAAGTAAACAATGTTAAGCTGAGGTTTGCAGCATCATTCATTTGAATAACAGAGCTCTTTCTTCAGTTGAATACATTGTACAGCCGCGGACTCTGAGAATGACGCGTCCGTCGATCCGAGCGGTCTGCTATCCTTGTCTGCTCCCGCACGGTAGGGGCACGGTAGACTGGGATAGAAGCCTTCTACGACATACGGACGCGTCATTCTTACAGTTCATGGCTGTACAATGTATTCAACTGAAGAAAGTGCTTTGTTATTCAGATGAATAATACTGCAAACCTCAGCTTAACATTATTCACTTCATAAACTGTAATATTTACCTCACATACACTTGTATGTTGCATTTAAAAAAAAAACGTTTTGATACATTGCTGCCATTGTGACAGAAGTGTATAACTGAAAATGGTTAAACCTATATGGCAAGATAAACAAAAACTCTCTGTATATGTATATTAAGACTTCTACATGTAATAAGCATATATTGCGGCCGAAAAGCCCCAAAATTATGATTAATTAATACTGCAACCGATAAAGCAGCAAACAAATCAAGAACATAATTCATTTACTTAACTACTGCATTTTGTTGCCAAGCACTAGAAATACAGTAATTTCGATTGCATTTTATTGTAGCATACACGGTAAAGATAAAAATATTATAACCATGCTAGAAAAACACATTTAAAATTTTATGAAGTGACCAATTATTTATGTTTGTGCGTGTGTATGTTTGTAAAAGCTAAGGATATTGTCGTAACGACAATTTTGGAAAGCGTGGGAGAATTTTGGGGGCGAGCATAATTCGGCGGATAGCACGAAATTTGCTTCATGATATGAAAATCATTTCGAATATTCAAAATCTAAGAAATAAGCGAAAACCCTAACTTTACGACGATGCAGTGCGAGCTGGCGCTGAAATTAAAATAAGTCTAAGTACTGATTCGTCTTTAAATGTTTCGTTATTATAGTTGCACCATGGAAATGCATTTCAAGCAAATACAGAGTTAAATTGTTCCAGTTTTATTTTTAACTAAGTTGGCTCTGTTAGGGTGACAGCATTGTTTGCTAATGTAAAAAGTCACTAGACTTGGAAAAAATAGGTTATGTTAAAAAAAAGAGATTATATATTATGACAGTGGGTAATTTTGCCATCAAATTGAGTAACTATTGAGTACGGAATTTACTTGCTATTTTTATTTTACAAAAGCAAATCAGTCAAATTATAATATAAAATATGCTTGATGATTAGTTTACTTACTAATAATTAAAGAAACCAGCACACTTGAATGATTGAAGCAATCATTTAATTATCTGGATATATGTATTAGGCAACGTTGTTAGAAATCTGAGTTTTTTTTTTCAATGTCAGATCATTTCTTTTGGTATTCATGTGTAAAACTTTATACAATGAAACCATAGCCTTCGTAGTTAAACATAAAAATGGAACAGATTATAGGTATATCAGTAAAATATTGAATAAAATATTCAAATATTCAAGTTAAATTGAAGCCGAACAACAATAAGAAGTAGCCAGAAATTATTTACGAAATTGAACATTGAACATTGAACAACAAAAAAATGCAAATATTAAAGAGTGTACAATTTAAATCTTTATATTATTATTATTGTTAAACAATAATAGGTAATTATTAAAGGCGCATTTTCACGAATCAAGTTCACCAATGAAGTTAATTGATTGATTGTAGTTGATCGCCAAAGTTGAACAAATACAATAGTACCATGCGAGCAAAAATTATTTTCATCAACGTTTTCTTTACATCTAAGGCCATACAGCCTAGCAGTAGAGCTTAATGCCTCTTGGATAAAAATAAGTTTTGCTCGCACAGTATAAAGTTGATCAACTCTATTGAAACAAAATGTTCTATAGTCACTACATCACTATCACTATATGACTAGTCAGTATAGTTACTATAGCACCTATAGTTATCATTCAAGTTTTGTTGATCAACTACAATCGATCAATTAAACTCGATACGATTTCGAAAAATTGGTTTGGCAGTGCAACTATTTGATATTGGCTTAAAGTTTCAAACATATCCGAAGAATTAAAGTTGTAGCGATTTCGTAAAATTGTTTTACATTTTATGCCCAGTAACTGTATGATTTTGGCTTAAATTTACAAACATGTCCATGCTTACTTTGCAGAGTGATGTAAGCAACCACCTTCACCTGCACTTAAAGGTACGTTCTAGAAATATTGCTAATTGTGAGGTAAAATATATTTTAAACCATGGTACTATTGCGGCACTAAGCGTTACTACGGCGTTACTTACGTTACTTTGCAAACACACATTGATACTTGGAATAGTAAAACACCCAAAATTCCACTTACTTTGCAAGCACCTCTGAAGCGTTCTGCCCAACGCAACGCGCCAACTCGACTGAACTGATATGCGCGCAGAGCACCGCCCCTCACCAATGTACTTTTATCTCGATCTATTTACAATAAAAACGTCCGGCGATGGGATTTGAACTTGAGGTTCTCGCCTTGGAGAAGACAGCGGAGAATTGAAGCGCGTGCGAAGGTTATTCTGCGTAAAGTATCGATCGGCAAAATACATCTATGTCAACTCTTCGATATTTCACTAGTTCAAAATACACGTAATATCACACATCAAAATACATATAATAATAACAAAATATATATATATAACATATTTCAATAACATCAATGTTGCAAATTCTTTGCCATAGAATCTGTGTACTTCATCATAATATAATAAGATGGCCTGTAAAAGTGTGAAAAGTAATAAACCATCGTAATTTGAAAACATATTTTGGTAAGTAAAGATTTTCGATTTGTCTCACTTATTTATTGGTAACTTATTGAATTACTTATGACTTATTTTTTGGGCAAAGTTGGGCAACATTTTAGCATAAAATTTCTTCCAAAAAGTACTCTCTGGAAGTGTTTTGAAAATTATGGTGGTACAGCAACTTGCAAAATTTTGCTCAAGAAAACATAATACTTCTGGGAATGTACATCAAATCTAAAATGCTACTTACACAGCTTACACCCTGAGATTTTAAGATTTGCAGTCAGGCTATCAATAGTACTACAACAATAAATATTGAAGTAACTTAGCTTCTGAGAGTACATCAAATCTTAAAACCATTTAAAAAGCATACACTCAGACATTTTGAAGAAATCATACCAAGCTACTAGTAGTTGTAGTACAAGCAGTCTGGCTATCAGTAGTACAACAATAATATATATTTTTTTTGTTGTTGAGGGGAAACTCATCATGAGCACTGGGCGCTTTGTTCTGCCGCGTACCAGTAGTGCCGGACTCTTACCGGCTAAAACCCCTCTTTTGCCTCTTACCCTTTTTTCCCGGACCACCGTTTCCGATATCTTCAACGGGAAGAAAAGCAGGCTCTTAATGATATTCCTCGTTTTTGCGTTCTTGCATTATGTGCACAATCATGTGTTGCAGGGTCTTCCAGTTTTCCTTTGACGTAATCATTTTTGACACTATATTGTCTGGTGTCACGTCACCGTCGATTACCTCTTCCGTCATTCTTCTTATTTCTTGCCATCTCTGACATGTGAACAGCGCATGCTTGGGACTATCCTCCTCTCCACAGTATGCACATCTGTCTTCCTCGGTAATTTGCATTCTTTTCTTGTATGTTCCAAATGATCCATGGCCAGTCAGCGCCTGTGTGAGCCAGAAATCAAGGTTTCTGTGCTTACATTCCACCCACGCCTTGATGTTTGGGATAAGCCTTTTTGTCCATTGTCCTTTTTCCACATTTTTATTCCATTGCTCTTGCCATAGATTTATGAGACTCTCTCTTGTCCTATTTTTTGCTGCCGTTTGTCTGTGTCGGGGTTTTGGTGTATCTGTTCCCTTTCCATCACCAGAATATCTATAGGTGGTAACGCCCGTTACTACATTTAATGCCACGGTAGATGTAGTTCTGTACGCGGAGGCTATTCTAAGTAGCATTTTCCTTTGTACAGAGTTTAACATGCTTATGTATTTTTTTGTCTCCATTGCCTTGTACCATATTGGCGCTCCATATAAAATAATGTTGTGTCCTACAGAGCATAAAATTTCCCGCTTTGCGCTAGTAGGCCCCTCGGTATTTGGCAGTAGTCTGGTCAAAACTGCAAGTCGTTGCTCTGCCTTTTTTACAGCTTCTCTAATGTGGATATCGAACTTCCCCCGACTGTCCAGGTGTACTCCTAGGTACCTTACCGATTTTGTAGGCTTTATTTCGGTGTCGCCCAATTTAAATACGATGTCCTCTTTTCACCTTTTGGCTTTAAGCATTAGTGCCTCTGTTTTTTGTGGGGCCAAGGCCAGTCTATTTTCAGTCATCCAATTATTTATTCTGTATAGGCATTCATTTGTGCAGGTTACTAGATCCTCTTTGTCCTCTGCTTTTACCAGTAACGCCCGGTCGTCTGCAAAAGCGATCGTCGTGGCATTTCCCATCAGCTGTACCTTCAGAACTCCGTCATATAGCAGATTCCATAATATCGGTCCGAGAACTGATCCCTGTGGGACACCTTTCTATCTTTCAGGTACTCAGATATTGTATTTACTAGATATGAGGATATCTTTCTCCGTCGAATTTCTTTGATAATTAAGCTGTGGCTTGCAGTATTGAATGCGTTCTTCACGTCAAGCAGCGCCAAGACGCACCAGCCCTTGTCTTCACTGTTTACAATTTCTATGATCGTCTCAATTGCTTGGACAGTTGACCTCCCCCTTCGAAAACCGTACTGGTTTTCATGCAGTACTTCCCCGCTCCCGATTTCTCAAATTAGTCTTTCTCTTATCATGATCTCGTACAGTTTGCTTAGTGAGTTCAACAGGCATATTGGTCTGAATGAAAGAGTTTCCATGCTCCTTGCTCCTTTTAGCAGTAAGATTAATTTGGCCACTTTCCACTCCGTTGGGAATTTCTGCAATATTAAAATTCTATTAAGTTCCTCCAAAAGCCGTAGGGGCCACTGTTTTGCTACTTCCTTAATAACCTCATTGGGTATTCCATCCAGCCCCGCTGCTTTTTTATTTTTCATCTTTCCGGTGGCTTGCATCAATTCTTCCATGCTGAAGGGTGCTATCTGTGTGGTCCTTTTTCTTCTGTCCAACTATCGACGACTGCTGTAAAAAGTTCTTTCACCGCTTTCTTTTTTGTTTCGCTGTCCAGTTTGGACGGTAATTTGTATCTTAGACTGTTCATCACTATTTTAAAGCCATTTCCCCAAATATCTTCTTCTAGGTCGTTGCAGAGCTTTCTCCATAGGATTCTTTTGGAGGTCCGAAACTATTTCTTAGCTCTTTTCTTTTTTCTCCGAGTTGGGAGTCTAGTTCTTCAACTTGGTTATCGTTTACCCTTTGTTTTGCCCTTAGTCTGAAGAGTTTCCTTCTAATATTATTGCATATTTCACGTTTTTGCGCTATCTCGGGATTCCACCAGTACGGTTGTCTTATCTCTGATGTGTGCTTGTTTTCACCTATGCTATCCTTATAAGCTTGTCTTATGATGTTGTGTGGGGTGTTTCCATCACCGCAGCACCACCGCAACTCCATGGAGGCCTTGAACGCGCCCCAGTCAATGGCGGTTTCAGCTACCTGTCTCCTCTTTTGATATTTTACCTTTGAGATTTCGATGTATATATATTTATGCTCGGTATGGCTGTCAATATCCAAGACCTCCCAGTTTTTTTATTCTGCGTGCTATTTTTTCCGTTGTTACTGTTACGTCAATGTGCGATTCGCTTCTGCCTCTGACGAATGTAGGTGTACCGCCGGTATTTGAGACAACCATGTCGACAGAAGAGAAGTGGTCCATCCATAGTTCTCCCCTTGAATTTGTGTTGGGTGCCCCCCAGGCTGTGGATTTTGCGTTGATGTCTCCTACAAGGATCGTTTCATCTTTTGTGGTCTTGATTTGTCCCATTATTTTCTCCACTTCTTTCTTGTATGTTTCTTGTGATAAGTTCGGAGGGATATAGCATTCCATCAGATTAAACTGGCTTGTCTTGACACATATAAAACCATCACCTCTAGTTATGCCGCACACTCCCACTCCCCTGTTTAGAAACGTCACAGCCACGTCGCTTCTGTTGTCTTTTATAAACCTGTTATTTTCCACCATCTTTTTATTTGGTTCACATAGCACTAGTATGTCTATTTGCATCTGCATTGCAGTAGCATATGCTACATTGCTACATATGCCCTACATTTATTTGCAGTATTTTCAGCTTCATTGCGAGATAGTACTTTTCAGTCTATTTCTAGTCTTGGATTTCTTCTCGATCGCCTTTTCCTTCTCTCGGACCAGTCTCCTAAAATTGGGGCAACTAAACTGTTCTGCACTGTGACCACTAATATTACATGCAGTGCACTGCGCTGTATTGGTACATTCCTTTCTATTGTGCCCTTCTTCCCCGCACTTTAAGCACTTTTGGGACCTGTCTTCCCCTTGACATACATCTTTTCTGTGTCCAAAGTCTAGGCATCTGTAACACCTCTGGACGATTATCTTTCCCTTTACTCTGCAAGCTGCCCAGCCTATTTCAATTTGACGTTGGTTGATGAGATCCAACTCTTTCCCTTTTGGGAGTATGACCGTGGCTATTTGGCTGCCATTTTGTTTCTGCCTCATTGCTACTATCTGGATGTGCTCTTCTTTGATGTTGGTCCCATTTTTCATAATGGCGTTTTTTACTTCCTCCTCTGTTGTGTCCCCATCTAAGTCCAGTATGTGGACTACAGCGGTATTATTTTGAATCACCACTTCCGTGTTCTGTGTTTTGCGTTTTATCACATCTCTGAGAGTTTTTGCTTTACCTTTGTCTCCCTCTACTTCTAGCATTAGATCCCCTTTATCTGTTTTCTTAATATTTTTCACCTTGATATCTATGTTCTTTATGTCTACGTTCATTTTTATATCCCGGAGTGTATCCGCGTATGACTTTCCTTCAGCCACTTTTATAATCACATTCTCCGTGGGTATATTTTGCCAGTCCGAGGATTTTCGGCTGCCTGCTTTTCTATTTGTCTCTCCGCCGTTCTCTTCCTTGTTTCCTAGAATATTTACTTCAATCCCGGTGCCTTGAAAAAGGTATTCTAAGTGCGTGACTGCACTTAACTTCAGAATTTTAAATAGGAACCTAGGTCATGTATGGAATCGTTGGATAAGTATTTCAAACAAAAACAACTTTTGTAAGAAAAGTATTTATGTAAATTATATGCTGAACGAAATAAAATTAATGTTTCAGACAATCAGTCCTGCCATTTTCTCGAAATTATGGCGTCATATAGGTTCAGGAAACAAAAATTGCATCACATAAGCCTACCTAAAGAATGTAATAGTTATTGTTTCGGTTTTTGGAAATAACCAAAAGTAGGCGTAACTGCTCTCAGATTTCAAGTATGTTTGTAAACACTAGACTTTGTCTCCGATTACTGTCAAAGTGTCTGTTTTAGGCGTGCTTTCGCTTGCAAAATTTACAATTGCGGTACAATACGTTGTTGCTAGGCAGTTAGACTCAATTGTACTGAAATGTTCGTTCCGGCTTAACCACATATTTTTCTAACAATTCAGGCAGTAAACACGCCTAAAAATGGTCACTTTGAGACAAATCGGAGGAAAAGTCTAATATTTACAAAAATTCTTTAAACCTGAGTGCAGTTACGCCTACTTCCGGTTATTTCCAAGGATCGAAACTATCACCATTTTATTCTGTAGGTATGCTTCTGTTATGCAATTTTTTCCCGAACCTCTATGACATCATACTTCCGAGAAAATGGCGAGTCTGGTTGTCAGAAACATTAATTTTTATTTCGTTAAGCAAATCATTTATAAAAAAACTTTTTTAGCAAAGGTTGATTCTTTTTTAAATACCTATCGAACGATGCTATACATGATATAGGTTGCCATTAAAAATCGGAAGTTGAGTGTAGTTACGCCTACTTCCGGTAACTTCCGGAAATCTAAACTACCTCTATTATATTCCTCAGGTTTGCTTATGTTGCGCTACTATTCCTCCTGAACCTCTACGATGTCAAATTACCAAGAAAAAGGCCTGGGACGGCACCCTGTATACCTACCAAAGAATCATTTGTAAATTTATTTCTTGTAATGAAAATTCTGTTTTAGTTTATCTTTATCTAAAAAAAAGTCATTTTCCTGGCAGTAGACAATCAGATACTGATGAATGGATAATTGTCGGGTGTGAGGTCGCTATCGCGACTCCAGATTGCATAATGAGCAGTTCAAGCACTGAACAATCAAACAGTATCAGTACTGATGTCGCTGACATGATTTCAGTTGGAACAATATACCATTAGTAATTGATAAATGGAAAATTCTTAGGTTAGGGTTCAGTTAGACTCCAATTGTGCAGACCCTGGATAATCAAAAATTATCAGGTCTGATTGCCTCAGCGACAAGTTTCGATTTTTTCAGTGTCTGATTGCTCATTATTCCAACTTGGAATCTCCTGAGCAACATCAGAACCGATAAATTTTGATTTTTCAGTGTCTAATTGTCTTAAGACTCGTCAGTTCTCATGTCGCTGAAGCAATCAGACCTGATTATTTTCGATTGTGCAGTGTATGATTGCTCATTATTGCAACTGGACTCCCCCTAGCTTTGTTAGAATCGATAAATTTGGAGTTTTCTGGCCTGATTGCCTACTATTCTATCTCGACTTGGCAATTTTCGATATATCAGAATCTGATTCAATTGGAGTCGCGTCAACGATATCAGACCTGTTAATTTCCGATATATCACTTCGTTCGTTGTTCCAACTGAAATTGGTTCATAAATATAAATAAATATAGTGTAGGCCAGAGTTCCCCAAAGTGAGGGTCGCGACCTGGCACCGGGTCGTAGAAAAATTTTGCCGGGTCACGCAAAATAAATGGATCCTGAATACTAAAGAAAATCTATACGATAAATGGTTAATCAACAAAACCAGAAATTTAAATGATGATCAACCAAGTTCGAGCAAAACTAAACATCATGATTATGAAGATACTTTGTCTGAAGCCCCTAAAGGCAGATATACAGCGCCAAAACAACAAGCGTAAAACTAATTGGACTCGCAAATATTGTGACGAATATTTACGGTTTGGGTTCATTGCCGGAAGCAGTCAAAATAATTTGCCTCTTTGTGTTATTTTCAATTCGCAACTTTCAAACAAAACTATGAAATCGTCAAAGTTGAAACCGTATTTGGACACATTTCATTCTGAGTACGTACTCTAATAAGCCAATTAACTTTTTCGTTGATAGAAAAAGGAATCGAGTGCTGACCAAAAAATAAGAACAATGCACTCTTTCCTCACCAGACAAATAAAAAGCTCACTTTGATAGCTTTTTAAATTTCAAAATTAATAGCTGACACTGGGTATCCTCATAGTGCTGGAGAAAAAATAATACTTCCCGCTTTAAACATTGTCGCAAATAATTTAGGGGGAATAAAGAAAAAAAGTTTATTTTCGGCGATACCATTATCAAATAATACAGTTAAACGGAGAATTGACAATATTGTGAAACATTTAGAAGAAGAACTAGTTGCTAAAGTAAAAATAAAAACATGTTTTATCCTTGCAAGTAGATGAAAACACAGATATCGAGGATAATACAAATCTAATGTGTTTTATCAGATATATTGACGAAGACAAGATACAAGATATTGTTTTGTTTTGTAAAAGGCTTCCGACAAGAAAGACCTCAGATCAGATTTTTAAACTACCAATGATTTTGTCATTGGTCACGGTATTGATTGGATGAAGTATGTTGGTCTAAGTAGCGACGGAGCAGGTGCAATGGCAGGTTGTCATAAAGATTTGTTTAAACAAATTCAAGAATTAAACATTAATTGTGTATGTTTGCACTGTTATATCCATAGACAAGCGTTGTCTTGCCGTTAAATTAAAACATAACTTTGGAAGAATGTGTCACGTTTGTAAACTACATAAAATCTCGTTCATTAAATAGCAGACTTTTTACTGAGTTATGCAACGAAATGGGGAGTGATCATGAACACCTCATTTTGTATTGTAATTCACGATGGCTTCAAAAGCAAACGTTTTAAAACGTCTGTTGGAGCTAAAAGACGAAGCTTTGTTATTTCTGAATGGACACCCACCATCTAAAGAAGATGCTATTTTTCCATTTAAGGATAGATTATACGATTTTGAGTGGTTATAAAAGTGGCTTATTAGTGCGACATATTTGCTACATTCAATGAATTGAATTTAATTTTGCATGGCTTTGGTTTAAATATTTTCAAAGTATCGGAAAAAGTCGCTGCAATAATTTAAAAAAAATGGCTCTGTGGAAACAACGACTTTCTGTCGACGTTATGTACTATCACATTAAGGAGATTCTAAAAATGAAAGAATCCATTTAAATAGGAGACCAAATGTTGTGCCCCAGACTTATGGTAGACTCTGTACACTCGAAAATACTTTTAAAAAGTAGCACATCAAATGTCCAATAACTTCCCATCAGATTTTTTCCTCAATTTGCATTAGTCTAGCAGCAATGCTCTGAGCGAGGATAGGTGGGCCACCCTGTACATATATAAATTTTAAAGAATGACTTTCAAATATTCTTCTTCTTCTACTTCTTCTCCTTCTCCCTTTTCTCCTTTTCCATCTTCTCCTTCTTCAAATTCTTCTTCTACTTCTTCTTCTTCTTCTTCTTGTGCAGCTCCATTTCTAATCTTTGGCGACAACTTCACTAGATAATTTCCGTGATAATTGCGCGTGAAAAATCATCAGTAAAAAGAGAATTCAACATTTGGCTGGTTGATACACGGAACCAGTATGATCAATATAAAGCGAACCTCATTCCGAAATAATTGACAATCTTGGCGGTGTGTTATTAATATGGTGGCTATTAATTCAGGTTTATTAATGCGTCATCATGTATGCACTATACATGGACCAATCAAAGCGTATTCTTGTAAATTTATGAACCAATTGCATGTGATTTTCGTGAATAAAAATCACGTTGCTAATGTATCATGCGAAACTATCGAGCGTTGAACAAAAATCGACGACGAAGTTGGCGTTGGCAATCTCAAGTCATGTCTGCACTTGAGATTGCCAACGCCAATTGGCAATTTGGTTGAACGCACAATAGTAAGTTTACGCTATGTTCTATTATTCTTTAGATTTATGACACCGATCTGAAGAAAGTGTTTGATAATGTACCACTAATTAATTTTTTGTTGCGCTGTCCAAAGGAGTATCCAAGCGTAAGCGAAAAATCGATACAATTTTTAATGCCTTTTGTCACTTATATGTTACGTGTGAAGCTGCGTTCTCAGCCTTGGTGTACTTAAAAAATAAGTATCGAAACAGATTGGATGTCGAACCTAATTTGAAAATGAAATTAACATCATTACCGCCTAATTTGAAATTGTTAAATTGTTATATGATGACAAACAACATCATCCTTCGCACTAAGAACAAAATATATGGTAACAAAATTTACTATAATTGTTAATTTTTTAATTACTTTTTATTATTTAATATTTAATATTTTTCTTATATAATTATTTTGCAATTTTTGTGTATGAAATAAACAAACAAATAACTTGATTTTTATTAAAAAACAAAAAATTGTTTTGTAAATAAATGGTATTTTTCCATAAAGTGGGTCGCGAAAAATTTTAGAACCTCGTACCGGGCCGCGGTCAATAAAGTTTGGGAAACGCTGATATATATCATTATTTCAATGATTGATTGCCCCAAATCCGAAAATGCTATTTAATGAGGTTTATTAACGGGAATAAAAAGCTGTTATTACTCACTTCAGGTTCGAAGTAGTGTCCATTTCTCCACGTTTATGTCCTGCGTAATAGGCGAACTTGAATAAAGTTCCAAACTAATAAATGCAGCCATAAAATTTATAGCACATCATATAAATACATTGTTATGCACAACACGCTATTTTCAGACGGCGCTGGCAATAAAATTGTACTGAGAAGTCTATTTAAAATAATGCTAACAATTTTTGTTGCATCCCGTTTTCGATTTAAAAAGAGGTGCCTGCAGGAGACATATTTTTGCTGTAGTTAATATCGTTTGAAATATGGCAACAAAAAGGTACTATAAAAATTTTCACCTCGCGCTGGATTTTCCGCCGCTAAAAGACTATTATATCCGGACATGAGAGAATAAATGTCCTCAAAAAGCTTCTGCACAACTTTTTCTTCCAGCATTAGATGAAATATATTATTTAGTTCTACTCATATTTTCCGAGTAATGGCCGTGAAGTAAAAAATATACAACTTTATTGCAACTTTCAAGAAATTTTAATATATGAAACAGTGCGGGCGCTTTATGCAACTTCCCTGATAATACTTCCCGAGAAAAATAAAGGAGCCCGTAATGCAAGTTTAGTTTTAATTTCAACATTAAATAGATCATACGAACTGTACAGTGTACATAAAAGAAATGGTTTAATATTTTATATTCGTTGAAACTTAATTAAGAAATTGCAGTTGTGTCAGGTTTTAATCATACCTAGCATCCCACTCTCGGCGTTTGAGCTGCCAGCATAAAGCCATCTTTCTCCGCCGTTAATTATTTATACTCCATTAGGCGACACGACTACTCCATATCGAAATGATATAATACAGATTACCGTCCATTAGAATAATTATAAACAATTATAAAATCGAAGCATGTCACTTATATTGATGCCATTTAAATGCAACCGGTAATTAGAATAGAAATAAACTCATTAACTAGCCTCTCATCTCCAGTACAACAGTTATGAAATACGGCCTATGCAAATCGAATGCATTTTGCATTGTCGCTAACGTTACAAGCTGCATAAAACATCACCATTACAATTTATTTATTACCAATGCCAGTAAGGACCTTACAAACAGTTAAATAATTATTTGGAACTTTAGAGCACTACAATGTATCTGCCTGTTGTAATCGTAAATTACATGTTTATTGCCGTACGTAAAATATATTTTAATACTTTATATTAAGTATATGGTTTACTAAATGATACGCCTGAAACTTTACATTTATACGTACAAAAAATTAATCTAATTGATAATTGTGAATATTGTAATTGTCTAAATAAAATGTCGCTGCGATTATAAAATTATGTTTAAATAAAGAACCGTACTATTGTTTACTATATTTGTATTCTCTTTAATGCATTCCTGCGTTT
This sequence comes from Othius punctulatus, assembly GCA_951805005.1. NCBI lineage: Eukaryota > Metazoa > Arthropoda > Insecta > Coleoptera > Staphylinidae > Othius > Othius punctulatus. The sequence goes on from OX638138.1 coordinate 94,956,979, forward strand.
ATAAATAGGCGAATGATGTGAATCAAATTCCAGTTTGTCTGAATAAACTGCCTTTTCTCTTTCCACGCCTGGCGCACTGCCAATCGCGATGGTGATGTTAATGTACACTGAGTTTATCGAAGCACATCTCATATTTGTTAACTGCCAAGGAGTGTGAATAAAATATGGAAATGAGGCAGTTTGTTAGGCGTTTGCCTCTTCTTATTCTTCGCTTAATAAGCGCAAGGATTGGTGGGCGATATTTATATTTGCCTGGCGTTGTTTTGACTATTTTTATTTTCATTTGCACAGTAAAAGAAAATCTTATCAATTTTTGTAAGGCGATTTTTGTGGAAATACCCATTTCTAAGTGGTATTTGTCCGGTCGACTATAAAGTCCATATTAATGTTACTGTAAAAATTCCAAAAATGGGCATGAATTCGTCAATAAATTTCCAAAAATAAATAATTCTTCAATTATTTGCAACAACTTAATATTATGTATTACTATTTTTATTTTGTTCCTCAAAATTAAAAAAAAATCGAAGTCAAGTTTTTTTAAATTAAGAAACTCTACTAAATCTCCTGAAATTTATTATTTATCAGTTCAATTAATTCCATAAAATAAATCAAATTCAATCAAATTCATACCAATTTATTGGTTCAATAAATTCCACAAAATAAATCAAATTCTGGCCCAAGAAAACAATTTCCATAATGAAAATAAAAAAATCATCAAGTGATCAAAAAATTAAAAGTGGAAGCTAATATTATTTGAAAACAAAATATTTTTTAAATAAGAAAAAATGGAAACAGTAAATAAAACAAATATTTCAGAAATGTTATGCATTTTAATGAAATTATAGGTAAAACTTCAACAATGATTCTTTAAATATTATAAAATATCACGGTGATCAACATATTTTTCAAATATGTATCACAATTTCAAAATTATTCGTACAAATACAAAAATTACTGGCATAAAATTCCAGAAATGTATTAACATAGGAAGTAGACGAATTCAAAAGAACTCAAAAATAATTGAAAAGGACATCCTAATAAATGTCCTGAAATATTTATTACGCTATGCAAACATTTTTTGGGTCATCGCTTCCAGTCAAATGGCTCCAACGCGAAATTAAAGTAGGCAACAGACTAACAAATCTCCAGGGGTGTTTTGCGACTTTTGCGACTTTCGCATTTTGACCCAATTTTCGCAATGTAATTCGAATTAATTTTGTTTTCAGTAAATTTAATGGAAACATAAAAAGAAATGAAGAAAAGGAACATTTTCCAGTTTATTTAACTTTTAATATTCTTATTTATTTTTATTACTTTCATTATTTATAGGTTTTAATTTTGTAATTTTGTTTATTTTTCAATCGAAGAATAAACACAAATTCACGAATAAGCACTTTTTTATTTAATAGTCATATTAGGTCGCAATGTAATTCAGATTTAAAATTCATTATTCATTCAAGTATTCATTCAATGAATGAATGAATGCAAAAAATGCAATAAAATATCAGGAGGATAAAAATATAGACAACTACAATTAAAGAAAAATGGATGGCGGGGGAGGGGGACACTTGGTGCATTCAAACATTTAACATTTTGGTAATAAATCACTAAACAATACAAATATGTTTTCGCTTTGGGCGAGTGATATTTTAATAGATATGCCGAATATATTTCATGACGTTCCATAATGAACATATGCCTATGATTTATTTACACTGTAGAGTAAATCATGGATTTTATTGGAAAAAAAAATTAGCACGAATTTCGGCAATATTGTCGACACATTTACTAGGAGTTTTTGTTTTTCAAATTGACAATGTAAATGCAGTAATATGTAAAAATATATTCGCCAGGCGGAAAGACCCCATGGGGTCGATAGCCTAATAAAGATTGTTTATATATATATTCGCCTAACAATTCCTATTGATTTTTGTTTATTGTCGAGTTATGTTTGTAAAGTTTTCAAAAATTATACGCGTCAATTTCATTCTAAAATTAGTAACTTATTTCAAAAATTTGTAACACAAATAAAAAATAATCGGTGACAAATTATTAATATAATTATTAAGCTTTTTTTAATAAATACCTATACAAAAGGTGTCATATAGTATCAAGGAATTTACCACGAAATGATATTACGAGCCATATATGTACAAATTGTCGGGCTGTGTCTTGCAAAATGTCAAAAACTTCCGAATATTGGCGAATTTTTAATAACTTACCGACAGAAATTTTTGAAAAAAATTAAGCACATTTAGAAGCGAATTGTTCAAAACTAGACAAGTGTGTTGGCGTAATAACCACGATATTTACCTAGACAAAATAAAATTGAGATACTCCTAATGATTGTTTAATGTATTGTTTACCCCCTTACCCCTTACTGGGGAATTTTAAAAAATATATATTTCAAGCGATATATGTACAAATTGGCGTGCTTTTGCTTCGATTTTTTTTTAAATTGACGACACAACTTTCAGAAAATTGTTTATTTTTTTAAAACTTGCAGACACAAAATTTATAAAACGTTTCATCGAATTTACAAGAGAACCCTTACTGGAGAGTTTTTCAAAAATTGATATTGCGAGTGATTTGTTTACAAATTGCCGTGCTTTTCAGTTAAAATTTTCCAAAAATTGTCGACATAACTTTCTGTATATTGCCGAAATTTATAAAACTTACCAAAAATAATTTTCTGAAAAACTTTCACCACATTTACAAGGGAATTTGTTACCACGTAAACGTAAACGTAATTACCACGATCTTAACCTAGAAATTGCCAAAGTTTGTGAGATATTCTCCTAATGATATTTTATTGTATTGTTTTCTTGAGAACTTTTCGAAAATTGTCGAACCCTTACTGGGCAATTTTTGAAAAATTCCCGCAATGGGGAATCCGTACTGGGGAATTTTTCAAGAATTCCAAAAAAAATACCACAATTTTACCTAAACATTGCAAAAAAATTTACAGTTAATTTCAGATATTCCTAATGTTTTTTATCGTATTGTTTTCTTGAGAAAGTTTTTCGAAAATTGTCGCATCCTTACTGGGGAATTTTTCAAAAATTGATATTGCGTACAGATTTGTGTACAAATTGCCGTGCTTTTCAGTTAAAATTTTTCAAAAATGGTCGATACAACTTTCTGTATATTGCCGAAGTATTTACAACTTGCCGACATAAATTTCTAAAAAACTGAAACTGAAAAACAGCCCCTTGTAGAATATGTGGAGCCACTTAATTTTGTTTTTGTTTTATTGAATTCTGCTAATAAATAAAGGAGTTAGGGCCAGCGGCGTTTTTTAGGAGACACCCTATATATATATATATATATATATATAATATTGAATGAATTTTTGAATAAATATTATGACTTTTAATTATTTGTCAAATTTTGATGTGTATTGTTTTCTTGAGTTTTTTTTGAAAATTTTTCAACCCTTACTGCGGAATTGTTCAAAAATTCACAAGTCATTTCCTATGCAAAGTTATAAAAAATACCAGACCTATATAAATACCTCATTCCAAACTTTTTAATTGTTGAGTTAATTTACTTTGAGTTTAAAAACATTATCTACACGATTTTTCTACGTTGTAGACATTTTTTTTGTCTACGTGGATACTTTTACTTGCGATTTTTTTTAAACTAACTAACGTTAATTCACTTACTAACGTTCAAAAAAGACACAGTGTTTGAGCTTCTCTTAGTTTGATTATCTTTTTATTAATAGATATACTCGTATTGTAAGTTTCGGGCATTTCCTGAAAATTCGAGGAATACTTTGAAGCTGTTGATAGATGTTGTTACTTCTAACATTAGTTAATATGTATTCGGGGGTTGTGAGTCTTCGGGTTCCTTTGATATTTTGAGATTTGAAACATTTGGAATATTTTAACTCTTGATATTTTTACTGGAATTGGGATATTTTAACTGTTGATATTTTGACTGGAATAAGTACCTATATTGTTTATATTTTAAATCTTCATAAACGTTTTTGGCAATTTCTGAAATATTCATAAAATGCTGTATAATTTCATTGAAACTCGAAATTTAAATTTAAGTTAAATTTAAATTTTGGCACACAATTTTAATATCTGAACTTTTTGGTGATTTCTGATATCTTTATAAAATGTCGTGTAACTTCATCAAAATCAACCATATGTTGTTGAAATTGCAGAGAGTTTACTACGTATTCTTTGCATATTTTGAAATTATGATTTTGATTTTCTTGCATATAACAACCGAAATGTCTCTATATTATTTTGGCAATTCCTATAATTCTTATAATTCTATAATCTGTTTTTAAAGATATTGTAGATTATTGTTTAAATGAAACTCCATTTAGTAATTTTGTAAGAAGAATGATGAGATTTTTTACTTATTTTACTTTTACTGACACAGATTTTCTTTAATATCTACAGTAGATACTTGCTTTCAATCATTTTCTAATTCCATTTATGGTTCCTCTTTCCGTTAAAAGTTCAAAATGCGTCTTTGAAGATTTCATGATTTTGAATTAAGGAGAAAATTTCGAAATAGTTTTTTTTTCAGTGTAAAGTAAATTATAAAAAAAAACTCCATTTGGAAAGAACTTTTGTAAAAAGAATCCAAATAATATATATTTTTCAATTATCAAGGTTTTGTATTAAGTAGAACATATGGCAATCATTTGTTTTTGTATAACTTGCGGAAAAAGCTCCATTGGTAAGAATTTTTGTGAAATTGCTCTTTTGTAAATGCTCTTGAAAATGTTTATATTATAAACGAGTTAATCACTGAAAAAGAGAACCTTTTATTGCGGCAGCTATAAATTATTCAGTTTATAGGTGCTATAAGAGGCGGCAAATTGTCGCAAAAAGTAGCCTATTTAAAAAAATTCATAAGTACGCATTAAATTATATCGGAGCCAGTTGAAAATTAAATATTAATAACTTGTGGAAATCCAGTGCCGCTGCAGAATTTATAACGCCATTTAATAGCCGTGTGTATGCAAATAAGTTAATTACAGGCTCGTTACGATTAATAAATGCGTCCATAATCCCGCATACGTACTCCTTATAGCACGACAAAAAGGAACAAAAACCCAGAATCTTCCGAGTTATTACGCGCAATAAAGGTCCTGATGGGAATTTATAGTCGCGCATAATGAATTTTAATTCGGACCAATTTTTCCTCCATTCCGCGCGAATTAAGGCTCGCATCAGGAATTTACAATTCAATTTTTCAGGACGTGCAACACGGAAGAAAGGCGAACTATTAGAATATTGCATTCGCATTTACCGGCATGGAAATATCGTGTTCGGCTCTGCGTTTCCAATTCTGCTGGAGGAGTCGTTTTATTTCAAACTTCCCCAGCTATGAACACGAAAAATATTTCAGATACGTCCGGCAATTTCTCTGCTCGGTGTCGGCGCATGCATATTTCATACTAATGCATTTACACATCCCACTATCTGCCTGAATGCAGAAATTTCGAGCAACTCACATTGACACCGTTCTCTAGCAACTATGCCACTGTGACAAAATATGAATGTGACCCGATTTCGTTCCAGGTGGTTTGCGATTGAGCACAGAGTATGAAGACTGACGGGTGCATGACGGAAAAATAAGCAGTGATATTGAATTTTCACTCGATCATACATAATATGTATACAGTATTGCAATCGTGCAAACAAAATCAGATTTTGCGGAAATAAACGTCAGGAATGTTACATCCATTAGACTCGAAATTTTATTTGTAAAAAATTACAATTGAATAGATTTTTTTTAAATGTAATCGAGTGGAGCACAGCATTGTACGCAGTCCTTCAACTTTCAACAGAATTTTATAGTACCAAATTAATTGAGAATAGTTGGGCATATTTTGTTAAATCTGCTAAACTCGTATAAGGTAATTGAACACGTGCCATGCTCACTGCAATTGTCCAAAACGGCTCTAACTTTGCGACTCGAATAGTTCAATGGGATTTATAAATTCCGCGGCCGCGCTATCGATTCCCAGCCAAGTGATTAAGCCAATGCGCATGATGACAATGGAATATCTCCGATCTGGAAGCAGCCAGCAGTTTGCATAAGTGTCGCAAGACGTAAATCTAAACCATTTAATGGCATTCTAACTAAATAAATGGATATTATGGTAAAATAGCAGCTGCATAATTTATCTAATGTGCCAAACAAACAGGATTTATGCGGGTTAGCCCGGCGTTTAGCGAATCTGCAGATAAATACAACGTAACCGTGGGTTTAATTATAATCTGGCGGTTTCGGGAGCACTCCCTGAACGTAATTTATACTGAGCGCTCTCGAAAAAGTACGCTTCTTGCATGTGAAATTATGGCAAGAACTTCTCCCCCGCAGGGTCCCGTTCCTAATTGATTTTCAAATGAGGGTCTCCCAGGAACCCACGTCCTAATAAAATTATTACACTACAGGATTAAACTTCATGGAATTTAGTTCATCTTAGCGACAGCCCACATGTGATAGGGTTTCACTAGAAGCCAATAACCGACTAAAAAAAATTAATCAACAACAGCTAACAAATTTGCTAGAAATTATATTAATTACAATAAATAATTACTTTTAAATACATTTTATAATAAAATGAGATGCTGAATACAACAAACTAATAAAATATAGGGAATGCCATTTAAAAAAATGTTATGGCCCCTCCAATTTTGCCAACATTAATGTGTCACAGCAAGGTGATGCCAAAATGCAAATAAACAATCTTCCTTCGAAAATATGCCTCAAGTAGTTGTTTAGACACAGGCAAAGTCCCAACCTGATATCCCAAAAAGTGTCCTGTGATTTTGAATAAGGTAGCCATAATAGACCCCCATATATCCCAAGAGTTAAACTTTTGGAAGCCACAATATTTCTTGCCGTATAACGTGAATAACCCTGTATAGTATAATAAACTAAAAGGTAATTTTCAACATTATTCCTTACAAATTTAGATTTTTCATTGCAAAATGTTAATCAGATCACAAAATCCTAATTTGAATTATTCAATTTATATTGAAAATAATAATAATCATGTTTATTAGTGGGAGAACCTACATAATATTCACAATAATAAATAATTAGAAAATTTGCTAATATTTAACTACAATGAATATAGGAAATATATTATTGACAGTACCAAATTTGTATTATAAATTCTAAAACTCAAAAGTAACAACAAAGTTGTCATGATAAATTACAGAATTTAGTTATTAAAAATTAATTATTAAATTCGTAATGTAAATACCAAAATTTTAATTGTAAGTTTCAATGTTTAGTTGAATCCTGAAATTTTGAGTAGAAAATATAAAGAATTTGTCCATAAGGCATATCATTCACTAAGTTATTAATATTTTAATAAAAATGTGAAAACTTTTAATGGTAAAAACAATTTTTTTATTATACCTAAATAAGATATTTAAATAGAAATTAGAAAATTTTCTTTGAAAACGATAAATTTTATATGCAAATTTACTTTACAATTTACGAAATTTTATCACAAATTGCAAGTTCATCAAACTACAAAATTCTTATTGAAATGATATCATTTCGATTGTAAATTACAATGAATGTAGCATTTCTATTGGAAATTACAAAATTTTCATTGTAATATTTTATTACTAATATCAAAATGTTCATAAATTTCAAAGAATAATAGAACCTATGAGTTTTTAGTTAGAAATTATAACGTCTTTCCTCAAATCATATTCGTTACCAAGTTATTAAAGATTTCATAGAAATTTGCAACAAATATAATGAAAGGTGTAATATTTTTTAAATTCCATAACCATGAATAGAAACTAAAATATTTTAGTCATTTTTACTACAAATTACAAACAAAAAATGAAAACCCTATGTATCATAATGTTATAACATTAAATGAATATTGGGAAATTTTGATAATCGATTTCAATATTACAATAGAAATTATGGAATATTAAATGTAAATTACAAAACTTCTGTAGAATTTTTAAAATGTTCAATATGAATTGGAACATGTAGTGAAAATTTACATTATAAGTTTTCACAAGTTACGAAGATTAATGGACCTATGAATTTTCAGTTAACGTCTTTCCTCAGAAATCATATTCCTTACAAAGTTATTAAAGATTTCATAGAAATTTGCAACAAATATAATGAATGGTGTACTTTTTTTTTAAATCTTTAATTTTTTAATTAATTTAATTTAATTTTAATTAATTACTTTTTCGTCTTTTTTACTACAAATTACAATTTTGTTTTCGAAAACCCCATGTACCATAATGTTATATAACATTATGAAGAATATTACGAAATTTTGATAATGGATTTCAATATTTCAATAGAAATTATGGAATATTTAATGTAAATTACAAAACTTTTGTAGAATTTGCAAAATGTTGAATATGAATGGAACATTGAAGTAAAAATATACATTATAAATACAATACTTCAATGAAAATAGAAACCAATTATTAAGTAATAAATAAGTTTTATTGGAATGTAATTTTCATTTGTGACTCAAAATTTCATGTAATATTCCAAAATTTTTATTCTAAATTACAAAATTTGTATTGCTTTATAATTTTTTTATTTAAAATTGATCAATTTCACTGTAATACCTATGTAAAATATCATTGGCAATTTCAACATTTGAATTATAAATTTCAAAATTTCAACAGCGACCATGAACATTTAATTATAAATTGCCAAAGTTTCACTGTAAAATGTAAAATACCATTGGCATTTGCAAAATTTGTTGCAGTTTTTAGTGGAAATTCTAAAGGATTTGCCCACAAAACATATTACTCAATAAGTTATTAATATTAAAATAGAAATTTGCAAAACTTATAAGCGAAAATACAAAATTTTGGTTATATCTTAAAAGTTCAATAGAAATTGTGAAATTTTGTATGTAAATTATCTACATTTGCTTTACAATTTTGAAAATTTTATTAAAAATTACAAAAATATGTCAATCCACAAAGTTCTCATTAAAATTATATCGTGTCGATGGCAAATTACAATGAATGTTCAGTGAAAATTTTACTGTAAAATGCAAAATAACATTGGCATTTGCAAAATTTCTATTAAGTTGTTAAAATGTTCATAGTTATTTGTAGAAAATTTAGAAAGTACCAACTTTTCATTAGAGATTACAAAATTTTCATTAGAAATGATGAATTTTTTATTATAAATACCAAAAGTTCAATTACAAAATTAAAAATTTAATTGAAACCTGCAATTTTTAGTGGAAATTCTAGAGGATTCATCCACGAAACATATTACTCACTTAAGTTATTAATATTTAATAGAAATTTGACAAACTTATAAGCAAACATACAAAATGTTGGTTATGCATGGGAAACTTCAATGGAATTTATAAAATTTTGTATGCACATTTTCTACATTTTCTTTACAAATTTCACAATTTTATTAAAAATTGTAAAAATGTCATCAAGCCACTAAATTCTCATTGAAATTATATCATGTCTATTGCAAATTACAATGTTTCATATCTATTGGAAATTACAAAATTTTCGTTAGAATTTTGTATTATAAATACCAAATTATTCATAAATTACAAAGGTTAATGTAACCTGCAAATTTTTTGTTGAAAATTATACCGGCTTTCTTCACAAATTATATTCTTCACAAATTGACCTATTATATGTTATGTTATATATGTGTTCTAACATATTAAAAAGTATTAATAGCCTAAATGTATACTTTTATAAAAACTGTCTATTTGCTGTTAATCATGAAATTATTAGTTTAGGCATTATGTGAACAAAATCATGTACACACTTTCCAGTATAGTGCATTTCCATTTATTTAAGCCGATTAACCTGGAAACTTTTCGCACAGAAAGCAAAGGCTCAGCGCTAAGTATTCTGGAATCCGGGGAGATTAGGCGTGCCTTAGTAAATAGCCCGCATATAGTTTATGATATTATAAAGTTAGAAGTCTTGCAGCGCAATTTCGGATTCCTGGAATTCCATTCGGTTTGTAAAATTCATTGTTTGAGCCTACAGTTACTCGTAACTTCCATCGCAAATATTCTGCAAGGAAGGGAAGCAGAATGTGCGATAGTTACTGCAGCAGCATCATAAGCCACTAGACTAGATATTTAAGTTTGACTTTGAAATATTGCTGTCAAGTTTTCAATAATTTCTTCAAAAACTTCGATAATGCGAAATTTCAGTTATTACTGTCAAAAGTATAAATGATTACTGTATATTTTTAATTACTTCTCACAATGTTTTTACTTCTGTATAAATATTTCTGTATAAATTATTGTTTTTTTTATTATTACTCTATCAAAATTTCTATGATTAAGAGGCCTCTTTACCCAAACGCGGTATAGGGAATGGCATGTACACGACAGCCAGGATAATTCATGAACGGATCAACATAATTACAATTGGAGGCTTGATTTAGAAAAATTAGACATTTATCTACAACTGTGCTGAATAGTTTTTAAGATATAATAAAATGGTGATTTGTTATGTTGATTAAAAGAACGGCATGTTTAGCCGATTTGTGAAATTTTCTTCTGTATTTTTTAATTAAGACAGGGTACATATAATGGAAGTTCCCTCAGAGTATTTGGAGCTAATGTTATTGCGAACCACCTTATTATTATTTTTTGTTCCAATACCATGAATTATAATGGAGTATTCTTGTCGGCACATAAATCCGATTAGGTGATCAGAAATAAGTCACCTTTGATTTATTTCGTTAAACTACGTTGTCTAATTGTAGATAAATGTCTAAACTTTCTATATCAGTTCTCCGATTGTAATTATGTTAACCCATTCATGAATTATTTGGCTATCGCTTATTAATAATGCCATATACTAGCTGGGGCAAAGATGCCTCTTAATGACAACTACAATTTTACAACTATTTCAGGAAAAGGTAACTGACGATTAATGTTAAGGTCTAGTTCTATAAATATCGATTCATTTTAACCAGCAGTAATATAAATTTTAATTATCCATTTTCAATAATTGCTGACAACATTTACAGTATTCACTAAATAATAATCAATGATGCCTTTCAATTTCAATCATAACTGTGAAATTTTCATTTATTACAGCCAAAATTATAATATTTACTGCAAAATTTGAATAATTCTGTTAAATTGCAATGTTATTTTTTTAAGTTTCAAAGATTGTTGTAAAATTTTCAATTATTTCTGTAATTTTTTCAATTGTATGTCCAGATTTCAATTGTCATTTATTGCTGTTCGTTTTTAAATTATTTCCGGCAGATTTTCAATTATTCTACCAAAATTTTATATATTATGATCAAATTTCATCTTACGGTTAAAATTTCAATCATTATCTACTCTAGAATTATAATTTTAGCGTATTTCTATTGTTATCTCAATCTCAAAGTTTCAGTGATAAGTTTTCAAAGTTTTCAAGATTTTCGCGAATAAACATCACGTTGATAATGTTTTATATTAAACTAGTAAGTTGGTTTTATTGCGGTAATAAAAATCAACTAATTTTTCGTGCAAAAACCGCAGGTTGATCTTATTTCTTATGTTGATACAAAATATCAAAAACTTTTGCTCTCAAAATTTCACTGTAAAATGCAAAATACCACTGGCATTTGCAAAATTTGTATTAAGTTGTTAAAATGTTCATAGCTATTTGTAGAAAATTTAGAAATTACAACTACGTTTCATTAGAGATTACAAAATTTTCATTATAAATTATGAAATTGTTATTATAAATACCAAACGTTCAATTACTAATTTCAATTACTAAAGTTTTTCAAGTGTATTGAAGCCTTCAATTTTTAGTGGAAATTCTGGAGGATTAATCCACAAAACATATTACTCATATAAATATAAACATAATCATCATAATATAAACATATTACTATAAATTATCTACATTTGTTTTACAAATTTGAAAATTTTATTAAAACTTGCAAAAATCTCATCAAACCACAAAGTTATCATTGAAATTATATCGTGTTGATTGCAAAGTACAATAAATGTTGTATTTCTACTAGAAATTACAAAATTTTCATTAGAATTCTTTATTACTAATAGTAATTTTTTTATAAATTACAAAGATTAATGAAACCTATGACTTTTTAGTTAGAAATTATAACGTCTTTCCTCAGAAATTCCTTACAAAGTTATTAAAGATTTCATAGAAATTTGCAACAAAAATAATGAAAAGTGTACTTTTTTTTAATTCAATAATTATGAATAGAAACCATGAAATTTTCGTCATTTTTTCTACAAATTAAAAAATAAATCGAAATCTCCATGTATCATAATGTTACATAATATTATGAAGAATATTGCGAAATTTTGATAATGAATCTCAATATTTCAATAGAAATTATGGAATATGAAATGTAAATTACAAAACTTCTGTAGAATTTGTAAAATGTTAAATATGAATTTGAACAATTTAAATATGAATTTTCAATGAAAATAAAAAATAATTATTGGGTAATAAATAAGTTTTATTGGAATTAGATAATTTTCATTTGTTACTCAAAATTTCATGTAATATTGCAAAATTTGCATTCTAAATTACAAAATTTTAATAGCTTTATGAAAATTTTATTTTAAAATGATAAATTTCACTGCAATACTTATATAAAATATCATTGACAATTTCAACATTCGGATTATAAATTACAAAATTTTAATAGCGACCATGAAAAATTAATTATAAATTGCCAAATTTTCACTGTAAAATGCAAAATAACATTGGCATTTGCAAAATTTACATTAAGTTGTTAAAATGATCATAGTTATTTGTAGAAAATTTAGAAATTACCTTCTTAGATATTATCATTAGATATTACAAAATTTTCATATTTCAAAGTTTTTTTGTGGTTAGATGAACTTGCAATTTGTAACAAAATTTCGTTATTTGTAAAGAAACATTGAATAAAAAATTTATAGGTTTCAAAGAAAATTTCATAATTTCTATTTAAATGTCTAATTTAGGTTTAATAAATATTTTATCATTAAAACTTTTCAAGTTTCAATAAAGAATATTACTAACTTAGTGAATTATATACTTTGTGGACAACATCTCTATAAGTTATACTCAAAATATCAGGTTGCAATTAAACATTGAAATTTACAATTAAAATTTTGGTATTTACAATACGAATTTCATAATTTCTAACTAAATTCTGTAATTTATCATGACAATTCTGTTGTTCCTTTTGAGTTTTGGAATTTATAATACAAATTTGGCATTGTCAATAAAAAATATCAATATTCATTGTAGTTAAATGTTAACAATTTTTCTTAATTCTTTATTATTATGTAATCATAATAAACATGATTATTATTGTTTTCAATATAAATTGTATAATTCAAATGAGGATTTTGTGTTTTGATTAACACCTTGCAATGTAAAATAAAAATTTGTAAGGAATAATGCTGAAAATTGTCATTTAATATAATGACTGAGAACATTTTACCAACTTTGCAAGGTATATGCTCTCTGAATAATCCTCAACAATTTATAGTAATTAATATAAAATTGAAATGAAAATTTCATGATTAATTTTGAAGAAAGTTGTAATTTACAACTATTTTTTTTAATTACGATTGCTTTGCTATTTCCATTAAATTTTGGAAGTTACGATTAAAAAAATGTAATCACTAATAAAAATCGACAATATTCATTGTAAACTTGCAATTTGTAAGAAAGCTGTTAAAAGTTTCCGATTAAATTTTATTGTTTTCAATTTAGATCTTTGCGTTTACAGAAAATATGAAAATCGGAAAATACCCCATTACCAGTTTTTCAATAATTTCCTTTAAAACGTTTTTAAAATAAATGGACAAAGAAAAAGAAGGATAAAAAAACAAATAAAATTCTAGAATAATCGGCTAAAAAAATTTTTTAACGTACTTCCTATAACAACCCGTAACCTGCCTCTTAAACAATTTAAAGCGAACCTTAAGACTTATCTCAACGCAAAAACGTTTTACTCGATCGAAGAATACCTAAGCAACAACTTCAGTGATCTGTGATATTCCCATGTAATACTGCCTATAACTGTAAAAAAATTAAAACTATAAAATTCTATATATACATATATCTTTGTATTTTTTATTTATGTGTGATATGTTATCATCTTTTATCGCGGTTTCCAATATCTTATACATTCATAATCCATCCCTCTTTTACCCATTGGGGTCGAGGATGGAGCAGGAAGGTGTCCAATATCTTATACAATTTTCTAATTTGTCAATATTTATTTGTACTCACAATTAATATTTTTTATATGTATTTTATGTAACTTATGTATACCACTATTTATTGTTGAATCTACTTATACACATATGTCATGATAGTCAATTATTTATACGTTACACTATATACCTCTCTTTTCATGACTTGTGTATATTTTATTACTACATCTTCGAATTCGCAAAACAGACAGGTACATTTTTTCAGGTACATAAACAGGTATTATGGAAACATTATACGGTGTTATTGCAATTATTTATGTGAATGTAAAATGGGCCGACAAAAGGCTATTTCCCGAGCCACTTGTATGTTGCCCATCAGCCCGTGTTACCTACTGTAATTTTATGAATATGCTGCTTACAGAAACAATTCAGTAGTGTTATGGCAAAACATGCTATCTGCTTTTCTTTTCAAAATGCAATTTTGGCGTTAAATGACCACAAATAAAGTATATTTAAGTTGATCAAATGGTTTAGTGCTGTCAAAAATTACAAATTATAAATAACTATGGCAAAGATACATGCTATTCTACTTTCAAAACTATACATACAAAACTCTTTTTGCTTCTCCTGTAAAATAACAAAAATGGTAGGTAACATGTTTTGCCATAACACTACTGAATTTTAATTCTAAAGAGTTCGGTTGAAAGTTTATTTTATATCTTCTGTATAAGAAATTATTACCGAATCTGCCGTGTTTGGAGTAAATCTTTTCTGCTTGACGGTGGTCCTCCACATGTACGGATGCGAACACTCGTGCAGTAAGTATCGCCGTGGTATGTACAACATTTATCAACTCCTGATTAATATGCACTTCTCCGCGATAGCAGTAGCAATCTTTAACATTATTCCGCCTACGGCGTGGCTGCTGCGTTATTTATGGTGCTTCTCCTATATCATTAATTGTAGTTATATGAAATATCTCTTGTTCTTCGGAGCAGATATAAATGTTTCAATTCGAACCTGGAAAAATATCAGACGCACACACATGCAGGCGAGGCATTTATCTTTAACCCCATGGTGCGAGGGCGAAAAATTATGGGCCACCCCCTTGCGGCGGCAGCAAATCGAGTGCCTTATCTGGATTTAGACCATGCGGAATACCATTAAATCTAAATATCTAAATCTCGTGCGTCTGGGGGGTAGTACAGGGGTGGGCCCCCAGTCAAGGTCGGCATTAACGCTATTAGTTATATCAAGACTGCAGTCACGCCAATTATAGTTACTCGCAGAATGATAGAGAAACACACGCTGACTAATTCCCCAATTTAAGGGGGTGCCCGCAATCGATGGCGGATAAGTCGCCGCGCCACCGCCGACCGACGTTTTCCCATTACATCCCCACGTCCGGTGCAATTTTTTTGCAATTCTGCGTTCGAAATTGTATCCGAAATGTCGTGCGTAAAAAGAACATTAAACCAAGCCCTGATCCTTGACGAAGATTGATACCCATAAGGATTTCGAAAATTAATTTAATTATAGCGATTCATCAAATTGAAAATGTAATTACTCAGTTTATAATTGTTTCAGTTACATTTGTAATTTTAATTCCCAAAATATTAAGCGCATTAGATACGATTGTAACTAACTTCGTCGGAAAATACGCCATTAATTACATTTAATTAATTTACTTCAATTTATTGTAATTGTTAAAAAAATCAGTACACTTAAATTTGAACTTGAATTTGTATTATTATGCTTAAAAGCACTGCTACTAGAAAATAATTTCGTTTGCTAATGGATAGTGTTCAAATATCAAGTCAACACAATTGTCTTCCGCATTAGTACATAATTAATCAAATATTGATTCCAGACCAAAAATCATTACTGAAAGAATTTAGTCATCTTGAAAGTATGATTAGGAAGTTGGATAGGTTGTCACTATAATCCTCTTCGTAATTCTACCAATCACAAATTTTAATCTATTATCATGAACTCGAAATTAATGATAACAAATTTATTTATTTATTTATATATACAACCGGCAAATGACTGTACATGGAAAGTAGAAAATAAACATAATAATACACTGAATACCACATTACAATATCCCCCATACCAAACAGTATTGGAGTGCGCAGTCCCTTGAGAAGTTCTACTTCTGCTTTAACGTCGTTTTTCCACTGGGTTTTGGGTCTTCCTCTTCTTCTATTTCCACTTATTTCTAATGTCCATATCCTACTTGAAGTCATCTGTTTTTCATTCTTGCTAGGTTTCCTAGTCATCTTAGTCTTTGAGTTTTTACTACCCCCACTATTTCGGCATCTCCATACAGTTCTCTTATTTCCTCGTTTGTTTTTCTTGTCCAGTTGCCCTTTATCTGTTTTTCTCCATATATTTTCCTTAGATGTTTTCTTTCCCACACACTTAGTAGCAATTGGTCCTGTTTGCGTAGAGTCCACACCTCACTCGCGTACGTTACTACGGGTCTTATGATGGTTTTGTACACCCTTAGTTTTGTTGCCCTAGAGAACACCTTACCCGAAATTATTGACTTCATTGCATGCGCACTTTTTGTTCCTGCTGCTATCCTGGCATTGATTTCGTCAGCACTACTTGGTGTTCTTGTGAACTGCACTCCAAGATATACGAAAGACTCTGCTTCTGCGAACTTGTACTCCTTGGTTTCTACTTTGATTTTTAGATGCTTGCTTTGCCAGAGATTTTTGCCGCCCCATATCATATATTTGGTTTTTGTTTCATTTATTTCTAAACCTACTTTGTTTGCTGCTACTATAATTCTTTTGATGCTGTCTTGTATTTCCTCTTTTGATCTGGCTAGTATTGTGAGGTCGTCGGCAAATGCTAAACATTGATGTCGGTTCTGGTATAATGTGCCCTCTCTCCTTATCCCACTGTCTCTTAGGATTTTTTCTAATACAAGGTTAAATAATGTTGAGGAGAAGGGGTCTCCTAGTCTTAGCCCTTCTTTCACTCTGAACTTTTTTGACAGTCTTCCATTCGTTCTTACTGTATTTATAGTATTCTGTTGGGTGATTTCTACTAGTCTGGTCAGTTTGTTCGGTATTCCTAGTTTGTTCATTGCCAAATATACTTGGTCCCTTTTGATGGTATCGTAAGCTTGCTTGAAGTCCATAAATTGTAGGTGTGTGGTTAGTTGCTGTTGGTGACTTGCTGCCTGTATTTCCTTTAGTATGAAAATCTGGTCGACTACTTATCTTCCTTTTCGGAAGCCGTTCTGGTATTCTCCTAGTTTGTTCTCGAAGTGTTTTTTTTTATGTCGTTGTTTATGTAGCTGGCTAAGATTTTGTATATTCCGTCCAATAAGGCTATGCCTCTATAGTTTTCACAGTTTTCTTTATCACCTTTCTTAAAAATTGGGCAGATTATCGCTTCGCTCCATGTTGTTGGCATTTCCTCCCTTTTCCAGATTTCCTCTATTAACTCTACTATCGTGTTCTGTAGTCTGTTTCCTCCATTTTTTATCATTTCGGCTTGTATTCCGCTTATTCCTGCACTCCTATTGTTCTTCAGTTGTTTTATTATCCGTTTTATATCTTCTATGTCCGGTGTTTCTTCTTGCAATGGGTTCGGTTCTTTTCCTTGCTTGGTTGGTTCTTGGTAGCTTGTTTCGCTCTGGTGTTTATTCAGCAGCTCCTCGAAGTACTCAGCCCATCTGTCGCTTACTTTGTTTTGATCTCTTATTAAATTACCATTTTTATCCTTGCAGAGGCTTGTTTTTGCTTAGTATCCTCTTTTGACCCTTTTCGCTCCTTGAGAGAAGTTCTTGCTGTCCTTATTTCTGTGATTTTCTTCTATTTCTTCTAGTTGTTTGGTTTGGTATCTTCTTTTCTTTGTTCTGCATAGGGCTTTGCATTTCCGTCTTAGCATTTCGTAATTGTGTTTGCTCTCTTCTGTCCTTTCTTGCAGCATTCTGATTCTTGCTTTCATTTTATCTTTTACTCCCCTTTCACATTCATTGTCGTACCATTTGGTCCTGTTACTTTTTTGTATTATGCAGTGCTCCTTGACTGTACTCATTATGGATTTTTCTAGTAGCTTCATTCTCTCGTCTATGTTTTGGGGCATGTTTTCTTGTCGTAGCTTTTCCTCAATTACTTCTGCGTACTTTGCTTGTCTTTCTTCTCCTTCTAATGATATTATTTGTTTGTTTTTTTTTTGTTCGGTCTACTTAATTGTGGTTTTTGGTATTAGTTGTTTTAGCTTTATTCCTACCTGAAAATAATCAGAGTCTAAGTCTGGTCCTCTATAGGATCGTACATCTTTGATTACTCCTTCACTTTTCGTTTCCACCAGCACGTGGTCTATTTGGTTTGTCGTTTTCCCATCTGGTGATATCCACGTCCCTTTATGTATGTCCTTGTGTTGGTAATAAGTACTTTTTATTTTCATTATTTCTACTCATTGCCATGGCTATCAATAGTCTTCTATTTTCATTAGTTTTTGTGTGTAAGCTATATTTGCCTATTGTTGGTTGGTATAATTCTTCTTTTCCTATTTTTGCGTTGCCGTCGCCTAGGATTATTTTCACATCAAACTTTGGTATATTCTATCTACCTCTTCATAGAACTTGTCCTTCTCTTCTATTTGTTTCTCCTCAGTCGGAGCAAGTATATTGATTATGCTAATTTTTTGATACTTTCCGTTTAGTCTTAGGTACCATAGTCTGTCTGTTACAGGGCAAAAGTTTACTACTGCCGCTTTGAGATTTTTGCTCACTATAAATCCTGTCCCTAATCTCCTATCTTTGCCTCCACTTTTGACGAAAGTGTATTCCTTCATATCCCAGATGTTGTTTCCCTTCTGTTTAATTTCTTGTAATGCGATTATGTCTATGTTGTGTTTCCTTAGTTTTGTTTTCTAGGTCATTAATTAGTCCTTCTTCGTACGTTCCCCTCACGTTCCAGGTTGCCATATGTATAGTCTTGATTGGTTTGTATTTTTTATTTGTGTCGTCTTTCTTTTTCAATTCATTTTAGATTTTTGTTTTTGTCGTCGTGTTTTATTTGTCACACCATTTATATTTTGTCCCATTTATTTCCAATTTTTTATATCCTGCTTTCGCTGTGTTGCCTTTGTTTTTCTCTTCTCTGGCTATTTCTCTTATGGTTGCTTGGATTTTTTGTTCTTCTCTGGTTAGGTTACTATCTCTTTGGTTTTTTTGTTTTCCCAATTTGTATTTGTTTTTAAGTACTTCCTTCTTTTGTTCTTCAATTTTGCTACTATTATCTTTGGGTCTTGTCCTCCTATCTTGAACGCCTCTTCAACTTCCACTGTGGTGTCGGTTTCTTTTTCTATGAATTGTTCAACCCATTCTTTGAGGTTCTCGTTCCATGATTATATCCCTTTGATTACTATGTTGTTTTTCTTTGCCCTCTTTTCCTGGGATTCTAATGTTCCTTTAATTATCTTTATTTCACCTTGGAGTGAATAACAAGATAAAGTAACATAAAATCAGATCATACAATTAATATAGGTCAGTCTTGTTATAAAAGGTAATAATATTATAAAATGTTATCATAAGTAGGTAATAAGAGGCAACACACATTTTCTGTGAGTCATTGTTTGCAAACTTGTGTAAAACTTAACTTGTGTTTTGCAAATAAAATTTTCCAAATCGTATAAATTTTGTGTTAAAAATATCCAAATACATTAAACTATCGATCGAAACATTGCAAATATGTAAAAAAATTGAACTGCAACGTCAATATCTGCCATATGCTAAGAAAATTGGACAAATTTTTACAGCTAGTGCTAAAAACTTCACAGATTTAATATACATTTTGACTGCACTCATATTCACTCCTGATAACCGAGTTTTTAAATATTTTACTAGTTGCAGTTATAAAGTGGATCAATTTTTACTGTTTTAATCGAAAAATTTACGACTTTGTATATTTACCATCGAAAATTTGAAATATTTGAACAGTTCTATTTCAAGATTTTAAAGATTTTACCAGTTAAATTGAAAAATTTGGTACAATTCTACAGACACAGTTGTAAATTTTACAGTTCTAATGGTAAAAACTTTGCGGATTTTAAAAGTTGCAGTTGACAATGACAGGTTTTGACAGTAATAATAATAATATTTATACAGTGTTTGCACAATAAATTTATCATATTACATAATAAGTCATATTACATATGGTATTGGATACAATTGAACAGTTGAATTGATAATTTTGAAAGCTGCATTTGAAAATTTGCCAGATAATTTTATATTTTTTTCACACTTCGATTAAAAAAATGACATGTTATAACATATTATATAACATATACATTATATAACATATAACTGTATATAACATATACAGTTAAACATTGAACAGATTGGCACAGCACAGCTTTTACTAATTTGAGCAAAGAATAATTAAAAAGAAAAATGAAATGAAGTTTCAATTAAAAATTGAACAGATTTAGAGAGTTCAGATATCAGACTTGGCAGATTTTGACTGTTGAAGTTGAACATTTATTTAATAATTTAATAAGTATAATAATAATATAATACATATTTAATAAGTTCCGTAACAGAACATTTGTCCACCAAGTGTTGGAGAAAATACATTGCAACATATAATATTTGTTGGTAAAGGTGTTACCCCGTTTTACAATCCTGAACAATCACAGAACAATATTTGAAGTATTCATACAAGTAAAGTGACGGAGTAAGTATATCAAGATCGTCAAATATGTTGGCTTAGTACTTTTTTTACAGTAAATTAGTACTTCCTTCAAACCTCGTTTACATTTAGAAAGTTTACTGGCGGAAAGTACTTGCCGAAAGTACTTTACTACAGTAAACTAACGATGTGTAAAAAAGAAAAAAAAACCCCTTACTTTCTTGTTTAGTATCTTTCTTGACAGACGTTTTTTTCTGGTTTACACATCGTAAGTTTACTGGTGGAAAGTACTTGCCGCCAGTAAACTAACGATGTGTAAACCAGAGAAACGTCTTACTTTCTTGTTTAGTTTCTTTCTGGACAGACGCTTTTCTGGTTTACACATCGTTAGTTTACTGGCGGCAAGTACTTTCCACCAGTAAACTTTCCAAATGTGAACGAGGCTTTACTTACTATTTTACAATTATAGAAACTGCAGTTGGAATGTAAATAAAGATGACAGACTACTGGGAATCTGTATGAAATTCTTGTTGTGACCTGATGAAAAATCGTGTCAACTAAATCTGTAAAATAAATTTACACAATATTTAGCAGTTCCTTTTTTGACAAACGTAGTTGAACATTGAGCAAATGTCACATCTTTGGACAGTTTCAATTAAAAATTGAACAATTTTCAAATTTGGCAGATTTCGACTGATCAAGTTAAAAACTTTACTTGTTCAATTGAAAATATTGATATAATTCTACAGGCACAGTTCTAAATTTTAGTATTTTACTTCAAAAGGTTTTTTTTTCCAGATTTTGATAAATACAGTCAAAAATATATCAGGTGAATTTCGTCTTTCACTGAGTAAGTTAAAAATTTGATAGATGTTGACAGTTACATTACAAAATTTGAACAGTTTCAATTGAAAATTTAACAAAAGTGGGGAGTTTTGTGAGAAACTTTCGCAAATTTCGAGAATCGATGATGAATATTATACAGATTTTCACCGCTCATGCAAATATTTCATATTGAACAGAGCCAATTGAAGATATAACAAATTTGGGGAGTATTATTTTAGAAAGTGTCGCAAATTTCGACAGTCGACGTTAAAAATTTGACATATTTTTATCCCTGGTGCAAAAATTTCAATTTCCACTTACAGGGTATACTCACAAACCCTTCAGGACTAAGTAATACCTACATAAGTTTCATTGGACAGCAATTTAGAGTTTAATTGTTTTAGTTGGAAAATTATTGATTTTGATAGTTACAGTTAATAAAAGTTATTTTAATAAAAATAACGTAATATAATATAAATTTTACATTTTGAATGATGGAGCTTAGCATATGGCAGACTTGACGTTCAGTTAAATGTTTCGATCAAAAATTTATGGATTTGGATATTTGTAATACAAAATTTATAAGATTTGGACAGTTTCAATTGACAATTGAATGGATGTGATAAAATGATCTGAAAAATTTGGAAAAACTGTTCTTGTTTTTCTTCAAAAGATTATGACACATTGAGTTTTTAGACATCCTCAAAATTTGTAAGACTTTACTTTAGTAGCTTAGTATTTCACGATTTGACCTAAGTAAAGAATGAACTAATTTTGACTGACTTAGAGTATTCTGAGTCAAACATGTAGCATATTCTGACATGTACATACAGTTGCATTGAAAATTTGAACTGCGTTTGATTATTTTACAGATTTTCACCGCTCGTGCAAACATTTCACACTGAACAGTGTCAATTGAAAATTTAACAAATTTGCATAGTTTTGTTGGAAAGTGTAGTAAATTTCAATAGTCTACGTTGAAAATTTTATAGATTTTCACCCCTGATGCAAAAATTTCACAGAGTTTTAGTTGGAAAAATATGGATATTTTGAAACTTGCTGCTGAAAATTTTGAATAATGTAACTTAGCATATGGCAGATTTGACGTTGCAGGTAAAATTTTCACATATTTTCAATGTTTCGATCGAAAGTTTAATGTATTTGGATATTTGTAACACAAAATTTATAATATTTGGATAGTTTCAATTGAAAATTGAATGAATGTGACAAAATCATCTGAAAAATTAAGAAAAACTGTTGCATTTATAAATGTTAATGTTTTTTGCTTCAAAAGATTGTGACACATTGAGTTTTTAGACATCCACAAAATTTGTCAAACTTTACTTTAATAGCATAGTATTTCACGATTTGATCTAAGTTAAAAATGAACTCATTTTGACTGACTTAAAGTACTCTAAGTCAAACATGTAGCATATTCTGACAGGTACATACAGTTGCATTGAAAATTTGAACTGCGTTTGATTATTTTACAGATTTTCACCGCTCGTGCAAATATTTCGCACTGAACAAATTTGCATAGTTTTGTTGGAAAGTGCAGTAAATTTCAATAGTCTACGTTGAAAGTTTTACAGATTCGCACCCCTGATGCAAAAATTTCACAGAGTTTAATAGTTTTAGGTGGAAAAATATAGATATTTTGACACTTGTTGCTGAAAATTTTGAATGATGAAACTTAGCACATGGCAGATTTGACGTTGCAGGTAAAATTTTCACATATATTCAATGTTTCGATTGAAAGTTTAATGTATTTGGATATTTGTAACAAAATTTATAAGATTTAAACAGCTTCAATTGAAAATTAAATGGATGTGACAAAGGCATCTGAAAAAATTGGAAAATCTATTGAATTTATAAATGTTAATGTCTTTTACTTCAAAAGATTTTGACACTTCAGTTTTTAGACATCCACAAAATTTGTCAGACTTTCACTTTAGTAGCTTAGTATTTCACAGATTTGACCATCTTAAGTTAAAAATAAACTTATTTTTAATGTCTAAGTACTCTAAGATAAACATGTAGCATATTCTGACATGTATATACAGTTACATTGATAATTTCGACAGCTGCGTTTGAATATTTTACAGATTTTCACCGCTCGTGCAAATAATTTACACTGAACAGTTTCAATTGAAAATTTTACCAATTTGTATAGTTTGGTCGGAAAGTGTAGTAAATTTCGATAGTCTACGTTAAAAATTTTACTGATTTTCACCTCTGATACAAAAATTTCACAGTGTTTAATACTTTTAGTTGGAAAAATATAGATATTTTGACACTTGCTACTGAAAATTTAATGATTTTGAATGATGAAACTTAGCATATGGCAGATTTGACGTTGCAGGTAAAATTTTCACATATTTTCAATGTTTCGATCGAAAGTTTAATGTATTTGGATACTTGTAACACCAAATTTATAAGATTTGGACAGTTTCAATTGAATATTGAATAGATGTGATAAAATCATTTCAAAAATATGGAAAAGCTTTTGCATTTATAGATGTTAATGTCTTTTACAATAAAAGATTTTAGCACATCAGTTTTTAGATATCCACAAAATTTGTCAGACATTCACTTTAGTAGCTTAGTATTGCACAGATTTGATCGCCTTCAGTTATAAAATTGACTTATTTTGACTGGCCGAACACTTGGCATATTGTTACATTTGCATTCGAGAATTTGAAGCATTTAAACAGTTGAATTTATAATTTGAGCAGTTATGTTTGAAAATTTTACTGTAGCTATCGTAGAAAAATCTTTGAATGATGCATTCTTATAAAGAAGTACTTTGCGAACTTGTATCATAAATAACTATTATTTTAAAGTTTCAAAACTTTTAAGTCTCATAGTTGACTGTTTTAGTTATTACGAAACAATAATAAACAACGTTGCTCATACTTATACAAATAACACTGTTTAATGTATTTGAGCAAGCAGAGAACAGACCAAATATATCGGGTCAGTCCTCAAGTAATATTTACTAGTCAAACTCGGTGCTAATCGATTGTCTTCCTCCCACTGCTATTGGTACATGAAATTCTGCTCCGGGCTCGGAGCCCTCAAATTAATCTGCCCTGTTTACCTGAGATTATAATCAATTCTATTGATTCGGTTTTGTGTAATCTCCGCCGAATCGGCCATTTGATTCGACTACAGACCAATGTAAAATCGCGGCTGTTAGCATATTAATTACTATAATTAATATAGATGGAGATCCCAAATTGTTACTACCTAAACTAATAAATATTTTATACAGATAGAAAAGCTAGTAAAATGTGTGTTATTATTATTTGGTAATAGGAAATTGCATTTTCAATTACTTAGGTAATGAAAATAACTGATGATTTAGTTGAATTACTTAGGTAATGAAAAACAAACTGCTGATTCATTGCAATTACTTAGGGAATATAACTCATACGTAAAAGAGTGACGTCATAACAATGTGGTTTCTATAGTTACGCATGTATTAATAACTGACAATACTGATAATACCACGGTTGTATTTTCACGATAATACCACGAACAAATGTCGGTCGCTGTCACAATTTTTGGTTAAGCACAAATCGCAGCGAAGATCGTTGCGATCGGTTGCGCCCACAATCTAGTCGGCCGCTGATAAAAACATAACCCGTAATGTCAGTGTGTCTCAAGTACAAGTAAAATAGTAAAATGTGGTAATAAATGTGGTTTTCTGCTTGAAAGATGGAGTGATCTAAATAAATATAGGTATTTAAACTGTATATTTAGCTTCTTGTTTATTCTGCTGTAATAGATGACTCAATCAATTTATTATATTCCCTTCCTGAATATAATTCATGGTGTTCTCAAAAATCGATAATGATTTTAAAAATACAACTTATTTCAACCCCAATCTTTGAAAATGCACCTCGCCCTTCGGGCTCGGTGCATTTTCGTCGTTGGGATTGAAATTCGTTGTATTTATAAAATCATTATCGATAATGAGAACACCACTTGTTATATTACCCCTGGTAATGAAAATAACTGATGATTCAGTTAAATTACTTAGGAAATAAAGACACTGATGATTCAGACGGCACCAGGTGAAATACTTTTAATACAATTTTAGATAAAAAGCTTCTATTTTCTGAATTGTGCGGCTTAAAGTGTTGTGTTTAAGTTTTCAACCTTATAACTTGCTACTAAATAAGAAATATGTACAAATAATTGCATCTGCTGCAACGATAATTAACATTTATAGTGAAAATTCTGGTGGAGCTGAGAACTTTTACCTATTCCATCAGTTCTTCTTTTTGCTGCGTGCTATTATAAAAGATTGAAAAAGTTTGTAATTACGCCCCGAACGATTATTGATTTCATCTAAAAGAAGAGCCTGGGCAAAACCTCCTTAATGCCTTTCTTGGATGTAATAACGATAGAATTTTATAATCCCCCATTTGCAGTTCTGTCCTTATAATAAAAGCGATCGGTAAGTGGTTCAATGAATCCGAACGAATGGCCAGTTCGAGTGCTTAAAAATAATTGCAGCAACTTCAATTTTCCCGTATTTAAAGCAGCAAATCGACTCTAATTATATAAATAGGATGGAGTTTTACTTTTTTATTTTTACTATCATTCTAGGTATAGCAGTGTACGTATTCAAAGCAGCGATATTTATTTTATAATAACGATTATAAGGTTTGTATGGTCAATGATTAATGAATAATTTTAAGTATATAGTTATATTTATGATTATGTTACAAAAATATTAATTACATAGACCTATCCAAATCCATCAAATTGAAACTCAGAAATTTGCAAACGAAATATTCTAAATATATCAAATTTTTGACTCAACGTCAAAACTATTACTAGTAGTAAATAATCACTCATAAACGTAATATATTCAAAACTAATTGCAAAAATTTATTTATATTTAAACTGTAACCGTTAAAATTTGTGTTTTCCCAACTATAACTATTAAATTCTGTGAAATTTTGCCAATTGTCGAAATTTCTTACACTTTCCATCAAAACTCTCCAAATTTGTAAAATGTTCAATTGTCACTGTCCAAATATGTTTATTTTTGGTTGATATTGTTAAATTTGTTAAATTTTTAAATATATCTGTCATCATCTGTCAAATCTTTACCTCTCTCAGTGAAATTTAAACACATATGAAAAACATTAAAATTTAGAAGTGTAGTTATCAAACTGCACCAAATTTTGCAAATGATTTTGTCACGTGTATCAAATTCTATTAAAACTGATGAAATTTTTGTAAAATTTTGAATTAGAAATATCCAAATCAGCCAATTGTTTATAGAAACATTCAAGATATATGAAATCATCACCTTCATTTATCAAAATCGACCACTTTTTAACCATGACTATCAAATTTTTTAATGTTAAATGTTAAAATTTACATTTTTCCGTAACTATCAAATTTTGTGAGGTTTTCGCGCCAGTGCCTGTGTGGAAAATATGTAAAATGTCAACTATAGAAATCTGTTACACTTTCCAACTAAATTCTGATAATTTGTTAAATTTTCAAATGACACTGTCCACATTTGTTAAATTTTCAAATGACACTGTCAAAATTTGACAAATTTGTAACTCACTTGGTGAAATTATAACAAATACGCCATATTTTCGACTGCATCTATCGAAATCTGATAAGTTTTTACCTTTAGAAGTAAAAAACTGAGAATTTTAAAACTGTGCCTGTAAAATTCATCAAAATGTTTCCATCAAACTTGTTCATTATGTAAAATTTTCAAGTTCAACAGTTGAAATATGCCAAATTTAATATCTGAACTTCCTAAGTTTATTCAATTTTTAAACGAATCTGTCAAAATTTGTGAAATTTATGACTGAAGATGTGTAAATCTGTCAATTTTCAGCAGCATATGTTATAGCTATTAATATGAAGTTATGAATGTTAGCCGTAGATGTCAGTTTCATCAAAGAAAGAACATCTAAGGGGCTGTTATGCCAGTCGGATTTAAAAATAAAGACATATTTAATTATTATTCTAATTGCAATATTATTATGATCAATATTTCACTTTCGAATTTACGGATTGATGTGCTCCATGATTACAACTGCTTTTTGTCGTGGTCAAAATAAACCTTCGTAATGCAAATTCATTCAAATTAGAAACAGATAAAGACCGTTTTGTAAGCTCATTGTAATTAATTACCGCTGAAAATTAGTTTTCAATTTCTTGACAAGTGTTGATAATGACATATCGGTAGTGTAATATTGCCCGAATATACCAACACATACATTATATTTCTTTAAATTGGTGAATGAATGAATTGTGTGTAATACATATTTTACGCACAGTATTTTTCTATTCCCACATTAGTAAGTTGTCAATTTCACACGGACTTCAAGACTAGTACATCAATTATAGCGTAACAGTGTTATGTAATGAAAGTCACTAGTGTTGCGTAATATAAATATTTTACGTAACAGTTAGGGGGGAATTATTTGTATGAGCATTGGCAACACTGTGACATTTAGTATTGAAATCAAATTTTGAATTTCTATTCCGTTTAAAGCTCCCGCCAAAAATCGTTCTGTGATCAGCGCCGTTCGCGGAGCGCGGCCAACAACTAAGTCTGAAATTTTTTGCAATGTGAGTGGCCTATCTATAAGGGGGTTATCTATGATTGAAATTGTCAAAATAGGCATATGATGGTCTATATCAAATATTGCGATGAACATTTGACAGAACAAAAATGTATCAATTTGTGCAAAAAATTTCATAATTACGACTGGGAGTAGAAAAATAGCGTACATTACTTGAGTTGTAAGGCAATTACGTACTCGAGAAATTACGCACCACGCCGCTGTGCGACTAGGTACATAAACTTTCTCTTCGTTCGTAATATGCTTCTTACAACTCTCGTTATGTAATATACTATTACGCACGTGATTTTTTACGCACTTGTGCTAAAAATTATCACTTTACGCACTGTGGCCAATTTTGTAATATGAGGATATTACAAGCTATATTGTAAGATATTGCAAGATATATCATAACATGAGAATGTTTTGTATTATCATAAACATATTAGTGGATATCTTTTTCACAGCTATTAATAAAAACTATTTTCTCAGGTCATAACGGCTCAAACGTAAAAATTACAGCTCTTGGGATACATAAACGCCGGCAGTTGTACAAGTTACATTTAATTTTTTCTTTAAAAAAATGTATAATCTGCACATTACACACATTATGCACGGTGCTCTGGTACTGCTGGTTAACTACAAATATTATGCTCTCTGCAAATTGCTGCGTAATGTATAAATACACTCGTGAACTGTATTTAGAACCTGTATTTTCTCTGAAAACAATTCCTAATTACTGTGAAATGCTTGCAAAATGTAATAATAGCATCTAAATTTCGTCTCTAACTTCATATGTAGCTGAAACACATGCTGGAGCTTCCAAAATATGAAATCATATACATATTTATATTTGATATTAATTTGTGTTAACTTTTATAATCAATATGAGTATTATTTTTAATAATAATAAATGATTAATTATGTACTATCAACAATATTGCTGTATGCTGTATAGTTCTAAACACAATAAATATTATTATTATTATAATTATTATTATTATTAAATAATTAATATTATTTTTAACAGTTAACGACAATTGATGTTAACTCTAATAATTAATTGATACTATTACTTTTCAAATAAGTGATTATTTATGTATGGTCAATTTAAATAAGTACCATTGTTTCTGACAATAAATAATTCATTATATCTGATGCATTAATATTATTTTTAACAATAAATGATTAATTAATATGATCAATTAATTTAAATAATTAATATTACTTTTAACAATAAGTGATTAATTATACTACATGTATGAAGCGTTTAAAATTATGTAGCGTATTTCTACGTGCTGTGCGTGCAATTTATCACTACACTTCTGGACGTATTTCATAGTTTTATTACAAAGATTACCAGGAAATCGCAGAACATTTAGGTGGATTAATTATTTCCGAGCTGCAATTTATTGCTGCATGTTCAAACATGCATTTAATGAAGAGAATACATTATAATTACTATTATATTAGAAAAAAAACCAACCAAAACTGGCCTTGGTGGGTTGACCCAATCCACCACACTTTAATTTTGATTTGGCCATGGTGGGTTGCAGTAATGCACTGTTTCTCCATTATATGCATGCTGCTGCGTTATTTATCACGATTAAAGCTCGCAGCTGAGTTTAAATATACAGGTTCTTCCGTCTTCCAGTTTCGTGCATTCGCAGAAAACTGAAAGGCTGGTAGTAAAACATAATAAATGTTTAACATATACTATTAAGCATGGGAAGTATTTTTGGTCTTTTAACAATTAATTATAACGATTTAAACAATAATACACTTGAGTAACTTTTTTGCACATTTATTTTTATAATAAAAAACCCACACTGAAAAATCCCCCCTTAGACTTTTCAAGATCAAAATGAGACCTATCAATTTAGTTTTGAGAAGTAACAAATTCAAATTAAGACCAAGCAATTTCAAATTGGAAACAATCAAAATCAAATTGAATTGAAACAAATTGAATGTGAGATCTAACAATTTCCAAATTAAATTTTCAATTTCAAATTGAGATTAATCAAAATCAAGTTGACAATAAACAATTTCAATTTGAAAATATTACCAATATGTATATTAACGAAATATATTATAATATAATTTATTGATGCATGTAATATTAAATATTAACATTATACAACAAAGATTAAAATAATCTAAAGAATAAACTACTAAACTAAAAGTACATGTCTTCCATGTTTAACACGTAAAGTGCCACCGTGGGTTTACGCGGCCCACCAGATAAAGAAAAAAAACCAAGCAAAACTGGCCTTGGTGGGTTGACCCAATCCACCACACTTTAATTTTGATTTGGCCATGGTGGGTTGCAGTAATGCACTGTTTCTCCATTATATGCATGCTGCTGCGTTCAGAACTGTTTTGGCAATCTAGTAGTCAGATTGGCCTGTTGATGGTGCACTCATGTGACCCACCGCGGCTAGAAAATGAAAAGTAGTATCAATTTGAAAGTTTATTATATATTCTCTAAGAAGATTAATTTAAAAAATAAATTAAGATCATTATCTAAGATCAGACTTATGTAAATTAAAAAAACAATTTAAACATAAATATTTTGAGCAACCGCAGCACCGGGTTTTTGTCTTGGATGTTTTATTCTTTGCTTCTTTTCGCCCAAGAATAAGAACATTTTTATGGTAGCATCCAGAGCAAATTTGCTTTTTTTCCATTTCTTTGAGAGTATGGTTTTGATCAAGTGGATTATTTTGAAGTGGCAACTCTTTACCAATCAATCCTGAGAAATAAAATTGGTTAAATTTGATTCTCTTGTTTTGTACTAGATAGTTTATTTTACCTGCTATAACTTGTTCTCTAAATGTAGTAATACTTATTTTATTGTTGGTAATATTCTGGTAAAGCCAATACGCGTCTACCAACGCAGCACCAGTCACCAATTCTATGGCCAATTTTCTGTACCACTTAACTCCACGTCTCAGTGATGTATTATATGCTTTCATTTGATCTGCCAAAAATATATTATGATATATACCATTAGTAGTCATTAGCATTATTACTAACAAAATAGTAAACAATCAAACTTACCTGATATATCAATGTAACTTTTATATTTATTATATTCTATAACAGATTTTGGTTTTTGAGTAACTCCTAGACGTTTGTGAATGGTAATCATTTCAGGAACAAATTTGGTATTCAACATCATAACATCTCGTTTATCTTTCCATTTCTCAACAAATATGCCTGTATTGCTCTCTTCGGCTATACACTCTCCCTTTTTTAATTTTTTCAGGATCACGTTTTTTGGGTTATTTCTTCTGTTACTCCTTAGTGTACCCAATAAATAAGTTTCTCTGCCAATTAACTTATGAGCCAGTTCAACTGACGTATAATAATTATCGGTGCATAGCGTTCGTCCCTTTCCAAGCAATTTGTTTGCCAAGTTGATAACTACTTTAGTGGGAACAGTTTCAGATTTTTCTTGGTTGTCTTTTTCTTGGCCACAATACACCTTCAATTCATATAGGTAACCACCTTGTAGACATAGTTTGAACAATTTTATTCCAAATTTATGTCTTTTGTTACTTATATATTGTTTGAATTTTAGTTTTCCTTTGAAAGGCACTAAAGTTTCATCTATGCAAATATATTCTCCTGGCACAATTTTGGATTGGAAAGATTCCCTCAATTTGTCCAGAAGAGGAGATATTTTATACAACCTATCATTTTCATCATGTTGCTCCGCATTATTAGCAAAATGCCAATGTTTTAGTAGCATTTGAAATCGATTCCGAGAAAATACATCACGAATATTATTTTGGTACAAAAAACACTTCGACCAGTAGGAAGAAATAGATGGCAATGAAATAACCCCCATCCAAAATATAATCCCTATAAATTTTTCCATTTCTTCTTTCCCAGTATCTTTCCAATCCCGGATTCTGGATTTTCTGAAATTATTTTTCTCGTTTTCTTGTGCCGCATACCTATTTGTTTCTGTGACAAACATCTCAATAATATCATCAGTTACTATCATTTTAAAAAAATCATATGGAGTTTTGTCATATTTGTCATATAAATCTGCAGATATTCCAGGATTCACTTCTGACCAATTGAATTGCCTTCTGAAGGAGCCTGTGACCGGTGTCCATGAAATTACTTCTGATGGTTGATCGTTTACATGGCCGTCCTCCGAATCAGTAGAATTGTTATAAGCATTTTGAGCAATGACATCTTCTATTATTTGGTCAATATCTTGAATGCAGTGTATATCTGTACCATTACCTTTACTCGTTGAAGGTAGGTCTTTTGTCGACCTTGCTACTTGTTCTATATTTTGGTCCATTTCGCTCAAAATGCCGTTTTGCTTTGTTAGTTTCCCTTCACGCGCACTACTTTTTTTTCTGATTTTGGACTTTTTACACGTTCCCAAGCTACGTGCACTTGAATCACTGGTAGAACTTTCAGCGGAAGGTTCATAGTCTGATATATCAGGGGAGAAATCGGATTCGTCAGACAACAGTTCATCCCATAATTTCTGCAACCCAGCCTGCTCCTGTTCGTATGCCATCACGAAAAACTTCAGCAGACTTGCTCAGATGCACACACAACAACATACATCGATGCACTAACAAAATTGTCTCTAAACCAGGATAAAACAATACAAGATCATACATGTTCTTATGGTGGGCGTGGTTCACCCCCCACCGCAAAAATTGCAGATTCTTATCATATAGGCCGCGGTGGATCAATGTAGCCCACCGCAAAAAAACATTTTTTTTTGGCTAAAATAACATTTTTGACTATGTAGAAGAGCATTTTTCAAAAAGTATTTGATTTTCAGTAAAGAAAGCCTAATAACCATAGTTGGCCAGTAGGTCACGCTAACTAACCCTTCCATGGTGGCACTTTACGTGTTAACCCAGCAGGAATAAATGTTTGGATACCTGCCACAAATCTCGCACAATTATTGACAACATTGTTTTTCCTTACGTTTTTGTTAATTATGTTTTCCAATCTTTGAATGCTAAACTCTGTTTGTGTCATATTATTTCTGCCTTCTCCATTCGAACTTTGTGGCATTTGTACTGCCAAATCTGCTTTCACACCAGATTTCATGACTGGCCATGCATTCTCAATCGGGTTCAACTTTGGGCTATATAGACTTAATCGAAGTAAGTGATTATTTCTGAATTCATGTTCATGCCCATATTATAATTCATATTAGCAAGGGTTTCCCAATCTCCAATATTATTATAAATAGCACACAGCTGCTTCTTAAAATGTACTGATTTTTGTTTTATGTAGCGTGGAATTTTTAAAACGGCACATGTAAATAAATTATGTTGTCATAATTAATTTTATTTGTTTATTCTCAACTTGATATTGTTTAGTGTCAACTTCATTTTGGTTAGTTTGAATTTGAAATTGATTGGTCTCAATTTGAACTTGATTGGTTTCAATTTGAAATTGAGTGGTGTCAATTTGAAATTGATTGATCTCAATTTGAACTTGATTGGTCTCAATTTGAAATTGATTGGTCTCAATTTGAACTTGGAAAGGTATAGTGCTCGCATCCACAATTTCTCTCACTAATAAATGCTCAAATGGACAAATGCTCACAGCAATAAATGCTCAAGGGACACAAGTGCTCAAACAGACAAATACTCACACCGACAAATGTTCAGACCGACAAATGTTCACACCAATAAATGCTCAAACAGACAAATGCTCAAACGGACAAATGCGCACACAGCCAAAAGTTCACATGGACAAAAGCTCACAAACAAATTTGCACGAAAAAGTGTAAATTTTTTGGAGAAAGGTTACTCAAGTGTATTATTGATCATAATAAATGTTTCTCAGATACGACTTTCTGCTTATATTTATTATATTTATGAAGTAATATTCAAACCATTTTATTTGCAATTTTTTTAAAAGCGGTAGGATTTTTTTTTTCCAAAGTCTACCTATTTTCCGGAAAAATATCGAATTTCTGTTTTTTCAATAAAAAAATATACAAAATATTCTATTTGAAAAAAAAAGGTAGATATTTGTACATAGCGCACCCATAGAAAAATATCTAGACAGAGATGTGTTTTTTATGTTCCTAAAAAGCGTCTCATTGGTGAGCGCCAATACCGTACAGTCTTTAATGAAGTCAATAAAAAAGCTTTTCTAAACAGACTCGGTCAGTGTAGCTGGGAATCGGTACAATATTGAAGTGTCGGACGTAAATTCACAATGGAATGTTTTCAGCAAGATTTTTAGCAACCTGTTCAATCAAAGTTTTCCAATTACATGCATCAATAGTTCTATACTTAAAAGTAAGTTTTTATATACACATCCTGAGAAAATAAAGGAGAGTAAACAATAACTGGATGTACTGTTCGTACAGTACTAGGCATTATAGTTCCTTTTCCTTTAACACAATTTCATGTATGTTTGTAATAACGCTGTTGTTTTTGTAAACATTTCTTGAAATAATAAACTATTAATATTATTATCTAACTTTGTTTTTTTAAATAGAACACCTTGTATATTTTTACAGAATTATATTCTAGATCAGTGATTCCCAACGGGGGCGGTACAACTAACAACAACTTCTTGTTGTTATTTTTCTTGTTTTATTTTTAAGATATGTCGGAATCAAAGAAAACATGTAGACAATACAATGTCGAATATTTAAAATAAGGTATTATTCAGTCACCCACAAACAAGACATTGCCAATGTGCCTGATTTGCCAGAGTGTTTTCTCATATGAAGCCATGAAACCTTCATGATTACAAGAACATTTGAGCAAAATACATCCTGCCATAAAAGATAAAAAATTATCTTACTTTCAAATGCTCAAAAATCAACATTCTAGACGTTCAACTTTAGCCGGTATGTATTCAGCAGCATCAAAACAAGACAATGATGTGTTACGTGCATCTTACAATATTTCGTTGCTTATTGTAAATCGGGAAAACCGCACACTATTGGAGAAGAATTAATACTGCCAGCTGTGAGTGAAGTTCTCCGTACTGTACTTCACAAGTCACCTTCAGATATTATTAAAAAAATCCCCTTGAGCAATAATACTGTACAAAGACGAATCGACGAAATGTCCGAGGATGTGGAGAGTTCTCTAACCGAATTTTTGAAGACGACCGAATTTTCTATACAGCTCGATGAGTCTACATTGCCTAACAATGAGGCATTGTACGTTTGCTTCATAAGAGATGAGAACATTTGTCAAGAACTATTATTCGCAAAAAAATTAGAAACTGATGCTAAAGGAAAATCTGTATTTGACGTTTTGGAACAATATTTTAAAGAAAAAGATATCCCTCTGAATAATATTTTGTCCGTTGCTACTGATGGTGCTCCGGCAATGGTTGGACGATACCGCGGGTTCATTGCATATTTAAAAAAAGCTGTACCAAATGTAGTCGCCAAATGGTTACTTTTGTGAAAAATATTGAATATCTCCACAACTATGGGGTTCAGACGTAAGATATGTACCATCAAATTGAAGAGAAGAAAAAGACCACCGAATAATGACATAAAATGGGGTGTATTCCATTTAAAAAAATGGGTTATACCGCTGTGAAATTTGCAAAGTTTGGCATTTTTTTCTGGACACCCTGTATTACTAAATTCAAATTTCTCATTACAAAAAGGATGCTTATTAACCACACTAAGATTATTGCTAAAACTTATTCTTACCTTCAAAAAATTAGGTTGTTACGACTTTTTAAAATTGAGCTTGCTTAGGCATGATATTTTGAAAAAAAAAAATGTAAATTGGTAGCACTGCAACATAATCTAAAACTAAATGGACAACATTGTAGAGGTTGAAAAATGTCATCAGAAAACCTGAATAAATACAGGGTGTTCTATTTAAAACAAAAAGTTTGTCTTTGTTATTCCGCAAAATTGGGACACCCTGTATGTTTGAAAATAATTTTACAGCATACATTTTTAAGCTAATAACTTTATGTATGAAACATTTTTTTCTATCTCTTACGGGAAGGGCGCTAGGAAAGCCCGACGCACTGTTGCAGGACCCTGTATACGTAGTATAATATAGTTCACCTAGAGGGGCGCTCTTGAATTGCTCTTTGAAAAGGTGGGAAACCTATATTGATTTTAAGTGAGATTTTATTTCTGAATGGGGGGCGGTGAGTAATTTGTTTTTTCGAAAGGGGGCGGTAGGCTAAACATGGTTGGGAACCTCTGTTCTAGATGATATTTTCTTTATAATAGTGTATGTGGATATTGTCCCTTGTATATTTCTGTACTTGCCTGCATTAAAAAAAAAAGAACTTACATCACTCTGGTTTTCAAGGACTCAAGGATTTATTACAGCAACATTTGTTTCCCTTCTTTTAAAAGCAACTCGAGAATTTACGTTACTATTTACGGCAATAAATATCTTAAATTCGTGTCTGTCGACGCATTGTATCATAGCTTTATTTATGGGTACCTGCGAAGTACAAACTTTGCAGAACTTCAGCGCTACACGTGTACATTACGAGCTCAGCTTAACAAAAAGGCTTTCAAGAACATCTTTACGCACCGCCATATTCGCCGAAATAATTAATTTTCGTCCTATTTAGCCGGGCGAAATTATAATGATTTACTCGCGGAAGTTCGCCGGAATTTCGTTCGAAAGTATGCGCTTCCTAAGGTGCCAAATTGTACGAAACCACAGCCCCGCACTGCACGCTTCAGATTAAATTCCTTCCGAATTCTTTGCGCGAATTCCGCGCTGCCGTGCGCGCGTGTTTAATTAAAAATTTATAAACACGGCCGGAAATTGGACGATCAAAATGCTGAGGAGCTTATCACAAAAATCCAAGGAATCGACTCGCGACGTCCAGATAAGGTAATCAACTTTAA
Source organism: Othius punctulatus (assembly GCA_951805005.1). Taxonomy (NCBI): domain Eukaryota; kingdom Metazoa; phylum Arthropoda; class Insecta; order Coleoptera; family Staphylinidae; genus Othius; species Othius punctulatus. Next base: position 94,994,110 of record OX638138.1, read on the forward strand.
TTCGCCGCATTTTCGAGGAGCGGAAAAATATACGAGCGCAACCAGGAAGAAGTCCAATAAACATTCTTGGACGCGGTGCAATATTTCTATGGTTAATTGAGTCGCTCGGGAATCCTGGTAGGAATTTAATTTCGTAATTTTGTTTGGGCGGTGTATAAATCTATGACGATTCTTTTCAGTTGTCTCATCTTTCGGACTGCTATTTTCTTTCAGTGGGTTAGAGATTGTGCCAAACTACAGTGAACACTTTAGGTCAGAAACTAAACCCATATAAAAGTACTGCTACTATATAATTAGTAATATTTGGTAAGCAATAATATTTGCCTATAATATTTATTAATAACAATAATTTATTATAAATTATTAACAAAATAATATTAAAAATTATTATAATATAATTCAATTAGTAAAGGTTTTTAGTTATAATGGTTCTAATAGTTTTAGTGCATTAAGTATTAGTAGTTAGGCAACACGGGTTCCAGATCGCCCCCCGCGAAGATTTCGATTAATTTAATCCGCGGTTTTTATTGGCGGATTAATCAATTACCGCGGGCAGTAACAATGGGTTGATTGCGGAAATCGCGAGTAATTTAATCACAAATACAGGATAACAATGGAATAATTGCAGATGCATTACTTTAATTACAGGTGCATTACTGCAATTACAGGTACTTTAATTGCAGGTTAATTGACGATCCGCGCATTTAATTGGCAGTCTAATCACCGCGAGCGGTAACAATAGATTGATTGCGAGTAATTTAATCACAATTGCAGGATAACAATGGAATAATTACATCAATTGTAGGTACTTTAACTACAGGTTAATTGACGATCCGCGCATTTAATTGGCAGTCTAATCACCGCGGATCAAATTGATATCATAGATCGCTAGACTGAGGATCGCCACACAGTAGCCGCCCCCGATACCACCGCCCCCGACCTCGCCGCCCCCAGACCACCCACGAGGCCAGAGGCCGCCGCCCCCGCGCCGCCCCCGCGCCGCCCCCCCCGGGCACCGTGGTCCACTGTCACACCGCCCCCGATGCGGCCGTGCAGCGAGTTGAACCAGCGATAAGGCCGGGGTCAGCCGAAGGGTCGCCCCACCCGCGGTATGTAATGCGATACGGCAGGAAGTAATCACTCAAACCGGCAGGCCATAAACACATCAATTTTATCATTATGATTAAAATAAAACTGCCGGTTCCCAGACGGCTATAAAAAAGAAATAGTAGCAGAGTCTGGAGATTAAGACAGCTGATAAACACGGATGTCACCCGATACGGGGTTTTCGGGCGCAGCTATAATCATATCATTATAATTAAGTCACCGGGGCATTCAGACGCGATAACAAAAGGTCGGGGAGATAAGACAGACATGATAAATATATCAATTTTAACGATGTCGTAAATTGAATACTAATGGAAAATATAAAAAATTAGGCGGATGCAGCTGTGAATTAAGATTAGATATCTAACGAAATATGCACGTGCACCAATTAACTTGATGTCGCAACAAGTCGAGACTAGATAATTCCTGTCTGTGTGAAGAAGCACGCCATCACACCCCACCCCTGCGAGGGGTATTTAAACGAAAAACTTCATGCCACGAGCATCAGTCTACTCCGACCAGTGTCGAAGCTCACATCTAGCCCTTCAAGTTTCTTGTGTTACCCTCTGTGCCAGCACCGATCTCCTAGTGAGTGTTATCGTGTTAACTCACCGTTCAACATACAGTGCCCGACCAGTTTCGAATAGGTAAGTGCTTATTTATATTAAATTAAATATCCGCGGGCCCCAATTTAAATAAAAATTATTAGTGCAGCGGTATAAACTTAATCGATTTAAATGCATTTTCCTGGATATATAGCAGATGCCTCACATCGTAATTTAATGTAGCGTTTGAATCAGCATGAATTAATAGTTTGTATTTTATTGCTCGCAGATATGGACTTCGTAAGCAAGCTGAATAAGATTGGGATGGTAAAAGATATCATCAAAATCGGCGAACTGGAGCAGGACGTTCAACACCGCATCATCGAAGGCAGGAAAATCACCACCAAATTTGGCGAGAAGCAAACGCTCGAGCTGGAGCAGGGGATCCTATTCCTACCGAAGCGTTTCAACAGCATCAGTAGCGATGAGTTTGGGGAGGCAGTCGCACGCGGTCTGTACATCAGCAGGAGATCGGACAATGGACTGTCGTTTGAGAGTGATGAAGAGAGAGCTGCGCGATAGGACGTTGTTGATGAAGCGTAAAATCGCCGAGGTTAAAAAGATGATCGAGACGCGCAAGCGCAGCTTCGAAATCATCAAGCAGATGGCATCATTAAAAATAAGTGTTTAGTCTTTTAATGTCAGCACAAAGAGATGGACCGCATCGATATCCTCATGAAGAGGTTTGACAGAGAATTCACATTGGAGGAGACGCTTCTGGGCAGCTCTACATTCTCACTCAATAAATCCCAAACAAAGCACGTGAGCATTGGGATAAGTCCTACTGCGGGTTTCATACCCATCGTCAAAATATGGGGTCCATTCGCCTCGATATTCTTCACAGCGGACGAGTGGAAGCAGTTTACCGCCCTCAACATTGGAGGATTGACAGAGCCCATCTCGATGGAGCAGTTCGACATATATAGAGAGGCCTCACTGTGGATCGAACAGAGAGAGTTCAAGATAGCTCTGTCTGAAGAGGCTGTACATACCCTGGTGCGCATTAAAAAACTAATAGACTCTAAATTGGATATTTTAACAGAGTGCGCATTTAAAGACTATTACAATAGTCTGCTGTGCGCGTGTGCAAAACTGAATAATGGTGATTTAATGGATAATATTATGATGTTAATAGATCCACATAAAAAATTGTTTCGAGCACAAATAATGTTAGAATATTTGTACATGTATAATGATGCTATACTGTCAACATATGAAAGTTTAAAATAAATATCTCCTATATCTATTTATGTGTCTTATTAACCACCTGTAATAAATAAAGAAAAATAAAAACAACGGATAATAATAATACAGATTTATTGCTCATCATGTTGCATCTCTATCAGGGAATTACATATATTACAATACATTTGTACTATCTATCCAGGAATTAAATACATTATCATGACCCAGCCACTTGACAAAGACTTTGCTGCCCTTCCGCTTCAAGATCTTCTCAACGAGGTAGGTATCAGGATGTTTCGTCAGCTGCAGCTCTTCATTATAGAATGCTCCGCGTATGGGGGTCCCATGCATGTCCTCGAGCAGATATGAGGCAGGATCTGTAATTCCCGCCCCTCCCGAAGCCCCACCAGCCCCTCCGCCCCTCCCGAAGCACCACCGCCCATTATATTCTTAAAATGTAGTAACGTGTGAGACGCTGTGATACACATGTGAGACGCTGTGAGACAGCTGTAAGACACCTCTGAGACAGCTGTGAGACACCTGTGAGACACCTGTGAGACAGCTGTGAGACACCTGTGAGATACCCGTGAGACATCTGTTGGCGGTGGTATATATATATTTTTTATCTATTTTATAGTTCATTTATTTATGTATTTTTACCGTTTTTTATTCATTATCTTGTATATTTCTTATGTTTTTATTTATTATCTTGTATATTTTGTATGATTTTATTTATTATCTTGTATATTTTACATATTGTGCGTATATATTTCTGCATTGTATATTTAAATAATATTGTACACATTTATGTGATGATTTTTCTTTATTTAATATGATGTTCTCTCTATGCACTGTGGAGGGGGTGAATAAAATAAAGTTTTTACATTGTATTATTATTTTTTATTACCATATAAAATATCCATTACATACTCGTACAGAACTACAACATTCCTATAACTACAAGCTACATTCTTATCATTAAGTACATGAAGTCTACAACAATCTCGGGTTTTTAGCAGTTTGGGGCAGGTATCATAATCTTCTAAATTAACAACGTTATCAAAAAAATTACTGAGGTATGCAGCCTTTGGAGCGCCCTTGACATAGACAACATCAACTGGATATCTCCTAAATAAGTTTCCAATGTTGGATAGATTTGAATAACCTCCGCTGTAGGGCAGTCCATGGTGCATCCTCTCCAGCCACACAATCTCTTTCTGGCAGCTCCGGCTCAGCGCGATGAATGGTTTGGGCGGCTTGAATAGGAATGTCTTTATCCCCTCTCCATCAAATGTTAGAGCCACTTCCTTGGGTGTAAATTCAGGTGTGCAAAAGCCTTGTATATCAACGACCAGCACTCGCAGCGTTGAAGCAATATGCTTGCGTAGAACAGGTTCCAGCATTCTCCCAGCTTCAGCTATGCGCCTCTCGAAACGTAGCCTATCAGCAACAATATGTTTCCACTGTGTATGCTGATCACCCTCATGAGGTCTATACATCAACGTTATGGGGCATAAATCAAAGCTTACTCTCTTCGGCATTTAAGTGAGCTTTTTAACCTCTCCTGTTAGAGGTCTGTACTCAACGATGCTATCGTACATAATGAGGCAATATGCTCGAGTACCGGCAGCAAATGCTGCGGTCGCCTCCAACTCGATATTCAAGTCGACTGTAGATGTTTTAATGCTATCATTCTGCTTTGATACGTCAAATAGAAAGATCATCTGATCTCTAAACTGAGTATAATCCAGCATAGGCATAGCATCAGCGCGGTCATAATAACTTTTTTGAAACTCGACATACATATGGTACGCACGCGTGTAATCGCCATCTGCGATATCGAGATTTAATGCATCGTAAGGATAAGTTTCCGAGTTTAGATGAACTCGAATATTTTTAATATTGCAATGATCAAATCTCGCGCAGTCTACGCCAACATTATTTCTCCTATTTTGCTGCAATACAATACCGATATAGCGAGGCTTCTCAAGATTACTCGAAGTCTTTACGGGCCAGATTTCTTTTTCAGTCTGTCGTAAAGCTGTAAGTTCACGCAGTTCACATCCGCGAAATGCTACACGAATCGGTGCATTCTTGTGAATATTTTGATAGAGAGCTAATCTATTCGCAGAACTTGGCTGTATATGAGGGACGTGCCATTCAACTTTATTGAGTCTAAGGACAGCTCCGGCAGTACCGGTATAGCAGTTAGTATCAGTGGCAGATCGCAAAAGTATTAATTCTTGCTTGATATTCGTAATCACTTTACGATAATCCTCTGCAAATCCGAGCCAGTACTTGAGCGGAATTATAGCGAAAAATTTGTTATTATTGACGACAAAGGTTTTCAAATGTCCGGTGGGACACCATCCTGCCATCTCAGCAGCGTTTATATCCTCACCTCGCATTGAGAGCAGCCCTTTGATTGTACTAGTTATGCCAACATTGCGAATTTTATCTACCTCAATGCCATTCAATTCATATCGCACCTCCTCAAATAAAAAACTGAATGCATTTTGAGTAAGAGAAAATTGGATGGGAATACCGCCTGCTCCTGCAGGAGGCTCGACCTCACCGCTAATATAGATGTAGCTATCGTGAGGCAAAGTCAGAATATCCTGCTGCTGGATCGTAATGCGGATTTCATCATTATTACCGAAATTTGCCGATCTGGGATGATATGCATGATGCTGCGTCTTTATGATATCGTCTTGGAAAACCACATCTTCAAAAATATTCAGCTCAGTCATTTCGTTAGCTTCTTTTTTAGATTATAGCCGATTTTAAGGAGCTTGCGCTTAACAGCAGATGATGTCGCGGCTGCGGTTCTTCGCCTACTACTGATTGATATTGAGCTCGTCTTCGTATTTATACTCCCGAAGCAGATGCCCATGTTAGCGCTGTCTCAGCTCCAATCGAACTAATATTTTCTCGCCTCTAAAGTTAACCGGATCGCCGCTCTGGTCCACTATCCTAATGATTATACTATCGATGCTGCTTGTGTTAATGACGGGTAGGTATAAAATGTTTCTGGGTTCTATATTTATAGCATAGCCCGGATCTACGGCAGGTGAGAACTCGAATAGCGTATGAGATAGTCTGTTATCGTAATAGGATCCTGTGATGATGTTGCACTCTACCCTGATGCTCGATACTTTAATTATCTGTACAGGTATATCAGATGTATGCTGTGATCCTGCCTCTAATATACGCTCTCCCGAAAACCCTAATAAACTCCCGATAGTGCCTTTATCAGACGAAAAATCAACGCTGAATATACTTTTAAGCTCGCACTTTAGCGTATTATTGTTTGGCTTGAGCGAAAAAATATTATCGGCGAGCTGATCCCCACTGTCGGATAATAACTGCTGCTGCAAGTACGCCTCAATATCGCTAATTTCGTATGAGCCTGATGGTATTACAATTTCCTTACCTCCGTTATATATAAACTTATTACACCCTTCCTCAATATTCGGTATCGTATTATATGTATGTAGCCCTATTAAACCCAAGCAATAAGATGACCTATCATCGAGCTCGATCGGCGGATAATAATCAGCGCTGAGGATGTTATCTGTACCTTGCAAGGTGAATGTCTGAGACATGACTGAGATATGTCGGTACATGCAAGGCTATTTATACAAAAATTCCAAGCACAGATGACCACAATTATAAGTGTTGAACCTCTGATAGCGCTGTCTATTATATGTGATTTTGCTATCGCCCAGGTAGCATACAAGTTCCGGGGGCGGGGTCAAATCCCCAAAACTATCAAAATACTCGACTGATCTGCCGCGCTTTCTATAGGCCACCCAATGCGTGCCTTCTCCATCCCTGACATCCAAATTAACGATTGCTGATTCATTGTAATGAGGTTTAACAGGCAATGTATCTCGCATGAATACTCCACGGAAATATTTTATATTTTTAGCATGCTCGTTTAGATCGATGTTTGTGAGGGCGCGCTTGGGCAGCTTAATTAGTTTTTTGGTGCAGCCAGGAATAGACCCATGCCTTTCCGATATGGCTTTAAAAATAGCCCCTTACCGTTTTTACCTAAAGCTATAGTTTTAGCGGACGCTCGAGCATCTCCCACCGACTTCACAGCCTTATATATGCCGGCCGCGCCTCCAGCCAGAGAGCCTAGAGCACTAAGTCCGGCGAATATGGGTATTAGCGGCAGGATACCTCCTCTCTTTGGGATTGGGATTATCCTCGGTACGCGGATTTTTTTCTTACCGCCAGCCTCGCGAACGGCCATTTTTGCTGCAGCTAGTGCAACTCGACTCCCCTCCTTAAATGCCTGAGAGCTACCGATTTTACGCTTAAACTTTTTTTATAGCCTTTCTAGCCTTCATGACCACCCCACTTCGCATAGCTGTCTTCGGGAGACCCATCCCCATCTTCCTTTTCGCCTTCATCATGTTCGTCACTATCCACGCAGCGCTCTTCTCACCTAGCTTTGCGTTTTGCGACTTGACTCTGGCCCAGGCGGCCTCTTCGAGCTCCTTATCAGCTATATGACGCTCGCTCAAGCTTTTGTTCTGCGAGTAGCGGATGTCGTGTTGTTTACAGGCGCTGTCTAGAGGATTTATGCCAGAATCTCCTCGTTTTAACCTCTTTTCCAACTTTGTACCAGGACCACAGTACTGATAGCCTGGTATGTGTGCCTCGAACGGGAGTGCGTTTATTACTGAATTGATGATGCCTCGACCTTGATACATATTCATCTGAACCTTTCGATCCGCTCGACCCCTATATATAGCACATCCGCGGTGCAGGAGGTTTAGTACGATGAAGGTCGTCAAGCAGCAACAATCGCTGGAGGTGATCAATATGGATCAATGGACGGGTGATGGGTTTGAGGCGAGCTTCACAAGACACAGCAAATTGCTACCCAATACAATCAGGGCGCTAGTATGCGGACCCTCTAATTGCGGCAAATCAAACGTCATGTTCTCATTACTGTTCGCCGACAATGGCTTGCGCTTTGAGAATATCTATATCTTTTCCAAATCGCTATATCAGCCTAAGTATAGAATGCTAGAGCGATTAATGGCCAATATTCCAGAGATAGGATATTTTGCATATAAGGAAAACGAAGAAATAATCGACCCTTCCGAAGCCGAACCACATTCAGTATTTATTTTCGATGATGTTGCCTGTGATAAGCAGGAAAAAATCAGAGAATATTTCAGCATGGGTCGACACAGTCAAGTCGATTCATTTTACCTCTGCCAGACTTATTCTAGAATACCGAAACACCTTATCCGAGATAATGCAAACTTTATCATGCTATTTAAGCAAGATGATCTAAATCTCAGGCATGCATATGAGGATCATGTTAGTGCCGATATGAAGTTCGAGCAGTTTAAGGCTATGTGTATGGCGTGCTGGGATGGGAGATATTCCTTCATAACGATAGATAAGGATAGCGATATAGCTGAGGGCAGATATAGGAAAGGTCTGGATGAGTTTATATTACTCGATTCGCGCGTCTAGACAGGTTTTGACGTGTTTAAACTTGTCTCGACAGGTCGAAACACTCTCGCTGACAGCTAATTAGTATAAATTACGACCGCATCTGGTAACGCTTCATTGTGAATTCTACCTTGGTACAGTACACATCATGAGCGATTTAATAGAGCGGCAGCTGGTTGATATTGAGAATGCGATACGTCGTAAAGTATTTGCATTAAAATTAGAACGCGGTGATAATAGCACGATGCTGGAGCGTCGCTATAAGCCAATCACAGATCCTCTTAAGAAGTTAACCCTGGCTCAGGCTCCAGTGCCGCCGGCAATGCAGGCTCAGCCCTTAGTACGACCACCGCCACCAATACAGGCTCAACCCCCCGTACGTTTACCGCCTCCAATGCAGCCTCGACCCGCAGCACGTTCTGCTCTACATCAACCGTCCACATTCAACATATCCTATACACCGACAACTCCTCCAACACGTTCTGCTCTGTTTCAACCGCCTGCAACCAGCATGTCTACACCCATCATTCTCCCGCCTTTACAGGCAACACCTGCAACCCCTGTTATACGTTCCACACCGAAAGCAGAAGTACAACGCCATATCGCCAAGCTACAAAAGGCTTCGAGGGATCTAAAGTTTTCGGAGTATGGTAGTGAGGCTGACGATGAGCAAGATATGGATACATCGTCTAGAGGGGATGAGCTCTTACATTTACTGGACGGCATGCTGCCTACACCTAGAAAATATTTCACCATGTTAGTTAGGGGTGATGATAAGGACTTAGATAAGACATTCGGTGTAGTCTATAATCGTCATACTGGCGGATTTCATCTGGGTAACTCACCTATTAACCCAGATGGGGAGGATCTTTTAGTCGGGCGAAGTATCTATGCGGGGACCCCTGGCCTCTATGATCTGATTTTTAGTAAGAAGCCAAAATCATTTAGCGGCACAGATGTAACCAATTATGCTGATATCATCGATAAAACCAAAATCGCATATTTCAATTTTGATGAAAACAGCCGCGTTCGAGGAAATAACACACATAAATATAAGAAGTTTATCGCACCTTTATTAAAGAGCACGAGTTCGCCAGCTCTAACTAGATCTCGCGTTAAAACTACTGGAGGTCTAGGGTTCGACTCTGAGATGCAGTGCGACTTAAAAACCCCAGTACAATATCGTTATTGGGATAATATAGAAGAGCTGGTGGATAGGCTATGTCTGCTACATGCTGCTAGGAATGCTGGGAATAGTAGCGTCGGTAATGAGATTCTGGCTATTGAAGAGGAGCTCCGCGAAGCTGATATAATTGAATAAAACGAACGACATGTGCGCTACCTGCTCAAATATACGATGAGCGTCGACAAGTTCGGACGTTTCTTTAGAGCGGGAGGTACGCGAAAATGCTCTCGAGGTCGCGATGGCATAGGATTTATGCTAACGCCGAGCGGTCATTATGATTTAAATAATAGACGCCTCACACGCATAAAGGAGCCCGCGGATTTGGACGATGCGGCTAGCAGGAGGTTCGTGGAAGATTCTTTGAACAAGATGGAGGCTGATATTTTAGAGCGTGCGGCTGGTGCTGCTCGCAAGAAACTGGCACTTTATTCGCAGGCTGCTGCGCATAATATGCAAAATCTGCAGAAAAATGTCGATGCGAAACTATCTGATCTGAAGAAGCGGCAGGAGGAAAAACTGCAGGCTAATGTGTGGGAGTTAGCTATCCTGAAAAAGCAGCAGGAAGATAAGCTGCATGCTTATGGCGCTACTATTAAGCAGGAATTGGATGCTCTGAAGAAGCAGCAGGAAGAAAGACTACAGATCCATGATGTAATTGCTGCTCGTGAGTTAGCCGATCTGAAGAAGAAGAGTGAGGATAGCGATGTAAAACTGAGAGAGATGGTGTTCACCAGAGTAGAGCAGCTGCGCGAGTTATTTGTTCAGTTGTCGGCTGAGAGAGAAAAACTTCAGGCTTATGGCGCTGCTTTTAAGCAGGAATTGGATGATGCAAAGAAGCAGCAGGAAGAAAGAATGCAGGCTCACGATGCGCTTGTTATAGGCGAGTTAGCCGACCTGAAGAAAAAGCGCCAGGATGATGATGTACATTTGCGAGAGCTGATACATACCAAAGTACAGCAGACTATAAGAGAGAGCAGACGTACTCCGGGCGTCACTCCTCGCAAGCCCGTAGCCGCACATAAATAATGAGCGCTATTAAGAGCGGTATCGTTGATGAGCTCCATAGACCCGCTCGTGTTAACTTTGGGAGAAGGAGGACTATCATTAAAGGACTTGATGATCTATGGCAAGCTGACTTGGCGGAATTCTCCTTCTACGCTCGAGATAATAAGGGGCACAGATTCATTCTGGTGGTGATTGGCTGCTTCTCCAAGTTCCTATGGACTCGTCCACTAAAGGATAAAACTGCTAAATGCGTTAGTGCCGCTTTCGCTGATATTTTTCGCGGGCGTCGTACTCCGAAGAATTTGCAGACTGACAATGGTACTGAATTTTACAACTCTACGATGAAGGCGCTGCTAGCTAAATATAAAGTGAATCATTATTCATCCTATACTAAAATCAAGGCATCCATGGCTGAGCGCGTGATACGTACTATAAAAAATAGTCTTTATCGATCGTTTAGTTTGAGGGGGGCATATTCATGGATAGACATTCTCACCGATGCCGCCGCCGAATATAATGCCAGGAAACATCGTACTATTGGCATGAGACCCTGTGACGTCACCAAGAAGCATGAACAACATCTTCTAGATACCGTTTATTCACACGTTAAAATGTCCGGTGTGCGAAAGTTTAGCGTTAATGATGTAGTTCGAATAAGCAGGCAGAAAGCGTTATTCGAGAAGGGGTACACGCCAAATTGGTCGGCTGAATTATTTAAAATTAAGCAGGCTCAAATCACAGATCCTGCCTCATATCTGCTCGAGGACATGCATGGGACCCCCATACGCGGAGCATTCTATAATGAAGAGCTGCAGCTGACGAAACATCCTGATACCTACCTCGTTGAGAAGATCTTGAAGCGGAAGGGCAGCAAAGTCTTTGTCAAGTGGCTGGGTCATGATAATGTATTTAATTCCTGGATAGATAGTACAAATGTATTGTAATATATGTAATTCCCTGATAGAGATGCAACATGATGAGCAATAAATCTGTATTATTATTATCCGTTGTTTTTATTTTTCTTTATTTATTACAGGTGGTTAATAAGACACATAAATAGATATAGGAGATATTTATTTTAAACTTTCATATGTTGACAGTATAGCATCATTATACATGTACAAATATTCTAACATTATTTGTGCTCGAAACAATTTTTTATGTGGATCTATTAACATCATAATATTATCCATTAAATCACCATTATTCATTTTTGCACACGCGCACAGCAGACTATTGTAATAGTCTTTAAATGCGCACTCTGTTAAAATATCCAATTTAGAGTCTATTAGTTTTTTAATGCGCACCAGGGTATGTACAGCCTCTTCAGACAGAGCTATCTTGAACTCTCTCTGTTCGATCCACAGTGAGGCCTCTCTATATATGTCGAACTGCTCCATCGAGATGGGCTCTGTCAATCCTCCAATGTTGAGGGCGGTAAACTGCTTCCACTCGTCCGCTGTGAAGAATATCGAGGCGAATGGACCCCATATTTTGACGATGGGTATGAAACCCGCAGTAGGACTTATCCCAATGCTCACGTGCTTTGTTTGGGATTTATTGAGTGAGAATGTAGAGCTGCCCAGAAGCGTCTCCTCCAATGTGAATTCTCTGTCAAACCTCTTCATGAGGATATCGATGCGGTCCATCTCTTTGTGCTGACATTAAAAGACTAAACACTTATTTTTAATGATGCCATCTGCTTGATGATTTCGAAGCTGCGCTTGCGCGTCTCGATCATCTTTTTAACCTCGGCGATTTTACGCTTCATCAACAACGTCCTATCGCGCAGCTCTCTCTTCATCACTCTCAAACGACAGTCCATTGTCCGATCTCCTGCTGATGTACAGACCGCGTGCGACTGCCTCCCCAAACTCATCGCTACTGATGCTGTTGAAACGCTTCGGTAGGAATAGGATCCCCTGCTCCAGCTCGAGCGTTTGCTTCTCGCCAAATTTGGTGGTGATTTTCCTGCCTTCGATGATGCGGTGTTGAACGTCCTGCTCCAGTTCGCCGATTTTGATGATAGCTTTTACCATCCCAATCTTATTCAGCTTGCTTACGAAGTCCATATCTGCGAGCAATAAAATACAAACTATTAATTCATGCTGATTCAAACGCTACATTAAATTACGATGTGAGGCATCTGCTATATATCCAGGAAAATGCATTTAAATCGATTAAGTTTATACCGCTGCACTAATAATTTTTATTTAAATTGGGGCCCGCGGATATTTAATTTAATATAAATAAGCACTTACCTATTCGAAACTGGTCGGGCACTGTATGTTGAACGGTGAGTTAACACGATAACACTCACTAGGAGATCGGTGCTGGCACAGAGGGTAACACAAGAAACTTGAAGGGCTAGATGTGAGCTTCGACACTGGTCGGAGTAGACTGATGCTCGTGGCATGAAGTTTTTCGTTTAAATACCCCTCGCAGGGGTGGGGTGTGATGGCGTGCTTCTTCACACAGACAGGAATTATCTAGTCTCGACTTGTTGCGACATCAAGTTAATTGGTGCACGTGCATATTTCGTTAGATATCTAATCTTAATTCACAGCTGCATCCGCCTAATTTTTTATATTTTCCATTAGTATTCAATTTACGACATCGTTAAAATTGATATATTTATCATGTCTGTCTTATCTCCCCGACCTTTTGTTATCGCGTCTGAATGCCCCGGTGACTTAATTATAATGATATGATTATAGCTGCGCCCGAAAACCCCGTATCGGGTGACATCCGTGTTTATCAGCTGTCTTAATCTCCAGACTCTGCTACTATTTCTTTTTTATAGCCGTCTGGGAACCGGCAGTTTTATTTTAATCATAATGATAAAATTGATGTGTTTATGGCCTGCCGGTTTGAGTGATTACTTCCTGCCGTATCGCATTACATACCGCGGGTGGGGCGACCCTTCGGCTGACCCCGGCCTTATCGCTGGTTCAACTCGCTGCACGGCCGCATCGGGGGCGGTGTGACAGTGGACCACGGTGCCCGGGGGGGCGGCGCGGGGGCGGCGCGGGGGCGGCGCGGGGGCGGCGGCCTCTGGCCTCGTGGGTGGTCTGGGGGCGGCGAGGTCGGGGGCGGTGGTATCGGGGGCGGCTACTGTGTGGCGATCCTCAGTCTAGCGATCTATGATATCAATTTGATCCGCGGTGATTAGACTGCCAATTAAATGCGCGGATCGTCAATTAACCTGTAGTTAAAGTACCTACAATTGATGTAATTATTCCATTGTTATCCTGCAATTGTGATTAAATTACTCGCAATCAATCTATTGTTACCGCTCGCGGTGATTAGACTGCCAATTAAATGCGCGGATCGTCAATTAACCTGCAATTAAAGTACCTGTAATTGCAGTAATGCACCTGTAATTAAAGTAATGCATCTGCAATTATTCCATTGTTATCCTGTATTTGTGATTAAATTACTCGCGATTTCCGCAATCAACCCATTGTTACTGCCCGCGGTAATTGATTAATCCGCCAATAAAAACCGCGGATTAAATTAATCGAAATCTTCGCGGGGGGCGATCTGGAACCCGTGTTGCTTAACTACTAGTATTGTACTTAAATACGGTGAATACTATAAGGAGATTAGGAATATTTATGGGATTAAAAACTAACCCCATATAAAAGTACTGCTACGACCTAATTGGCAATATTTCGTAGGCATTATTATTATTATATAATATCATCAAACCAAATCAAATATTATTATCAAATAATTCAAATCGTAACGGTCGGTGTTTAGATCTAATGTATATCTACTAGAGTAAAACTACTAAATTTTGAAAAGTTTATCTAACAAATAACATCTGCTATATCAGTAGTACAAAGTAAGTAAATATTTTTAAGGCTATGATCAGTGCAGGAGTTACGTATAAGCTACACAAGCTATAGCTTAGAGTCCCCACTTTCTTAGGGCCCCCCAAAAAAAATTGTCCGTGTGAGAAATTGTCATATGTACTTAAATATACTGCAGCATTATTTGTCCCAATGACGCACATCCGGACCTTGTATTTCGGGGCAAAATAAAATTTAGTAAGTGTCGAGGCTAGTCATATGATAATGTTGCCAATATGTCTGGCAAAAACAAGTGTATGCAAGAAATAATATTGAAGATGAACCAGTATGCTAGGTATCTTCCATGTGTTGGTCATTCCCTGAATCTTGTTGATAGCAGCATAAACTTGAGCAGCACTTGACTGTTTTTAAGATGCAGTAAACTTTTTTGGAAATGTTCAAGAACTATATAATTCTTCTTTTCATCTACACATAGATCGGTAGTCCTGTTGTCATTCTTCAAAGATTATTCAAAAGTTCCAAAGTATTTGGCAAAGACTAGATGGGAAGCACATTCAATAGCCACAAGTGCAATACTTGAGAGTTATGAGTTATAAATTCTGAATTGCATCAACTGCATATTGATGCGAACGGCGAAACCAGAAATCAAGCCATAAACATTTTGAATAAAATGAAGAAGTTTGAATTTATGGTAATGTTATATTTGTGGAGCTACTTGCTGGATGAATTTCATAAGACTAGTCAGAAACTGCAAGACCCCTAAATTAGTCTAGATGTATGTAGGAAATTGTATGCTTCATTTTCGGATTTTTTTAAAGGTTGTAGGAATATATTCCATCATTTTGAAGAAAAAGCAAAGGCAAAATTGCCTGATAAAGATGATGCTTTAGAGAACCTTGTGCCTAGAGATAAGTTCAGAATCAGAACATTTATACCTGTGATAGATACATTAGATTAAAGTCTGGCACAGAGGGCCTCAGTATACAATGATGCTGCAAAAAAGTTTTCATCCTTAACAAAATTAAAATCTACAGGAGAAGAGATTGGTGAAGGAGTTAGTGCTTTATGGCAAACATATCCTGAAGATGTGGACATGAATCTTGTAGGAGACGTCAAGCAGTTTCATCAATATGTTTGACTTAGTCAAGCCTATGGTTCAGCGGAACATGATAGTCTGACACATCAGGATTTTTATAGGGTAATATTTAACAATCTTGTCCAATCAGCATTCTCTAATGTAGAAGCAATTTTGAGATTGTTTCTTAGCATGATGGTTGCAAATTGCTCTGGAGAAAGATCTTTTTCTCATCTGAAGAGGATAAAAAATGAATTTAGAATAACAATGACTCAAGATAAATTATGTCCCCTCAGTCTCATGTGCATAGAAAATCACAAACTAAAAAGTTTATCATTTGATGATATCATCATTGACTTTGTTCTGGCAAAGGCAAGAAAGAAAATATTTAAGTTTAGTATAATTCCTAAATCCTTATGACATGTTTCAAGAGATTAGATAATAAGCCTTTGTATATTGTGCCATTTAAAAGAACGTTTGTTTCTTTTTACCAGAGTTTGCATTTTTAAGTTTGTTATGAATAAAAATTAATTTTAAGTTCAAGATTTATTATTTCACTACCTATATACTTCTTAATTGTATTTCAGTTTAACCCTATAGGTATCCGAAAATCATATTTGGCACTGACATATAATATCTGGGCTTATAAAGGGTCCCAAATCTCAAATAGCTTAGGGCCTTATCAAGACTAAATCCGGCCCAGGCTATGATCCTATTTAAATTATAGATAAATATTATCATAAGCATTGTACATATTTGATGCAAATATTATGTGCAATGTTGCAATATCAAATAAATATAATGGTTAAAGTAAACACAATTTTGCAATAATTTAGTTTACGAGAACATTTGGATGTCACAAACGTTTATACGGTAAATTTTAGACCACCTAGGAATGTTAAAAATTCTAAATTTTGAAAATATATTGTTAAATAAAAAATCAAAGCTTGCGAATATCATATTTAAGATTATTAAGAAAAATACCAAAAAAGTATAATAAAAAAGCCAAATTTGTTATGAATTGCATTCATTTTACTTAACAAAGCAATTAAAGGTTGAACTTATCAATTTTTATCGTGTGCTGGGTAGAAAAATAATGGCAACATGGGCTCATGCGGTTAGAAATTTTTTTATTGGGTTTTATTATTATATATTATTGGGTTACTGATGGAATAATTTTTATTTTATTATTTATTTATTTTATTTTGCCTAAATAAATAATAAAATAAATATAATTCTACCAGTAAGTACCCAATAATAATACCGTAATTACATAACTGGTAATTTATGGATAAAACCTTAAACTTAATTTTGATAAATGTTACAAAATCATAATAAAATGGATGAAATTTCCTGAATTTGTAATAATTGTGCATACAAATAAAGATTATCATAAATTTTAAACATCTACTTAGTTATAATAATGTGGGAATATTTAATTATTGTAACAACCAAGGTTAAAATTGCTAAATTTTGAAATTATTTCATCAAGAGAAAATAGTGATTTCGATTATCACTTTGGGATCACATACATAAACTCTGTAGCATTTTTATTTTTAACTAAGAAAGCTGTGCTTTCATTTTATAAAGTTTTACACATGAACACCAACAAAAATGATCTGAGAGTGAAAACATTTTAAATGTCACATTTCTAACAACGTCGGCCAATTCATGTAGTAGTATAAAATAATTAAATTATGGCTTCAATCATTCAAGTGTGCGGTTTTTTTATTATAATTATTATATAATAATTAATATAATGCAATTATATAATATAATATAATAAAAATAATAATAAATTATGTACTCCACTGTCATAAAATATAACCTCTTTCTTTTTAAATATAGCCTATTATTTTAAGTCAAGTGACTTTATACATTAGCCAACAATACTGTCACCCTAACAGAGCCAACTTAGTTAAAAATTAAAATGGATCAGAGTATACTTAAAATAATTTAATCAGTCGTTGAAAATATTAAAAGTTTATGGTTTTATTAGTATTATCAAATTTTTGAACATCTAGTTATAATCTTTGTGGAAGTGGAATTTTGTGGAAAAATGTTAAAATTATTAAATTTTGAAATTTATTTGTTAAATTAATAAATCAAAGGTTCGATTATCACATTTTTGATGACATACATACAAAAATATAATCAGTGGTACAAAATACCAAAAGTTTATAATAAAATAGTCAAACTGGTTATGATTTATAACAAATTTGTTTGACAAATTAAGACAATCAAATTTTAAATCATCTGACAAGCAGTTATGGCAATATGAAATCATATCGTTAGAAAAATGTATAACAATATGATCGGAATTATAAAATTAAAAAAATTAATTATTTATTTTTTAAATTTATAATCCCGATCATATTGTTATACATTTTTCTTTAATTTAAAAAAAATGGTTAAAATAGGCTTATTTTATAATCAAAGGTTGCGAAATAATGGCAATATGAGATCCGTAGAAAAAATTGTGACAATTTGATCAATGTTTTAAAATTTAAATAACAATGGTTAAAACAGACTTATTTTGAAATCATTGTGTTTGACAAAAAAAAAAAAAATTTGCTTGATCAATTCTTTGAACACCTAGTTACTATAATGTGGAAATATTTAATTAATGTAACAACATAACTTAAATTTTCTGTCAAAAAGTTTTTGTGAAAGGAATTTCCATTATTCTTATAAGATTTTTTTCGTGGAATTATTAGGCAAATTAATGAATCGATAAATAAAGTCAACACAATATTTTTGATGAAATTTTAATTTTATAGAAAATTCTTTGTAGTTACCACTTCAGAAATTCGATAAATATTGGTTTAAAATTCCCAAAATTTCAAAATACTTCATGATTTTCAATGCTGGCTATTTTGCATAATGAATGTTGAAGTATTATATGACATGTTCAAATTTTAGTAACTGGGCCAATCAGCCCATCATTGTAGAAATTTTTTTGGAAAAAATGTATTGCTATGCAAAATGATTATATTTATTTTGAATGGTGGTGGCGTCTACTTCGTGAGACATTTTAATAATTATAAATAAAACACATTACTTTATTAGTATCACATAATTTTTTTTTATTGATTCGTTACTAGTTTCGACACTATTTAAGTAATCATTATCAAACAGAGTCTCTGTTTGATAACTCTGTATTACTCTGTTTGATAAACTCTGATAATGTTTACTTAAGTAGTCAAAACTAGTAACAAATCAATAAATAATTTTATGTGATACTAACACCGTAATGTGTTTTATTTATAATTATATTTATAAAAATATGTAATCTTTTTACGTGTGTTTATGTGCATAACAATAGATATTTCATGTTACCTCAATTGTATCAAAATAGTGCACCGAAAAAAACATTTTTCCCCAAACTTCTTATTTGCAATCTTAATGCAATAAATATGTTTCCTTTGTATTCTAGTTTTTATAGAAATAATTGAAAAGTTATTATTAAATAATGTTTATTTTTCACTTTACTATAATTTAATAAAAATTCTTAGGATACGATATATGTAAACATGTCCATAACAACCGGGGCGTAATGAGAGGGCGCAATGAATTCATTACGCCCTGGAGTGTGTTTTCATGTGAACATGTCAATAATAACCTGGGCGTAATTAATTTATTACGCCCTGGAATGTATTTTCCGCACTAAGAAAATAAAAGTGCAAAATAAAATCTTCTATACAACATGGCATCATCGAACGACATCCATCTCTTGCATTAAAGCCCTAGTGATAAATTTCATCGTTTTCCGGGCGTAATCAATGCCCTGTAGTAATGCCCTTGGTGAATAAATAGCTGTAGAGTTTTAGGCCGACAGACTGTAGGTTCGTAGTCAATAAATATAATTACTTCTACTATTATTTTTAATCATGTCCTGAATTATATAATTGAAAATTGCTTAAAACTCACCAAACATAAACATCACAAATTTCAAATTTAAAAAATATATATAAATATATATATATATATATATATATATATATATATATATATATATATATATATATATATATATATATAGTTATTAACGTAGCCCTCCATTATTATAAACCATATAAATATTTATAAAAAGTTATAAAAATATAAAATAATTTGAATGTTTTGGCGGTAAAATCATAAAATGAATTAAAAAGTGCTTAAAGATGCGTAACTTCACAAGTAACTCCACGACCAAGCCAAATGTGAGGGTTCTAGTAAGTCGTAACCAACCTTTTACATTCTAATACTACTCTACTACTTTGCATACTAATTGGAATGCTGTGGTTCACAAATCTCGTCATGGTAGTACCACCAGTATATCAAAAACTATCACCTGTTTCATCATCACATTAATATTAATCCTTGGATATTTTGGCTATTTAGGCACTGGCTTACCATGTGCAAATTGCATAATGTTCGTATAGAAAAATTTTGAATTAAAAATAAAATTTAGCCTTCCATTTATAAAGAAGAATCTGTTTGAAGTCTTAACCTAAATAACCTATTGTGGATCATTCTGATTTGAATGCTGAAATACAAACCCCTTCATGGTAATACTGGCAGAATATAGAAAACAAGCGCTAGTTCATCATTAGTATTATTTCCCTGTTTTTTTTTTTAATTTCAATCTTTATCTTTGAAATACTTACGGTTCTTTTATTCTATTTCTTGCTTTTGCTAATCATTAGAATTTTAATATAAAGATATAACCATCAGCTAATTGCATAATGTTCGTATAGCAAAATTTTGTATGAAAAATATAATTTAGCCTTTCATTTATAAAGAAGACTCGGTGTGAAGGTGTGAATTCTTCTAAATGTGAAAAGCTAAACTATATGTTTCAACGAAAAATTAGATATACATTATGCAATTAGCAAATGGGAAGCTTTCTTCTATGCTTAGCTCTATGTAGTCCTTATGCAAGTCTGCGATTATCTTACTTCCTTATTCAAATACGATCGACTTATTTCACATACGTATCAATTAGGCTTACACTGTTCATTTTAATAGCCCAGGCACACAATTGTACGGCTCAGTCTGATACGTTCTCCGCGTGGTACTTCATTGGACCCCATGCATTTACTTCTTGTAGTGCGAAGCGTATAGTGGGACAACCTTGTAAAATAATAGTGAATTCCAGAGTACGTATTTTAATCCAGAAATTTAAATCCATTGAATTCCAGAATTCAATGAATTGGTTTACTTGAATAGCGTGCCTCGGATTTTAAATCATGTATCTACACGCCAAGGATTCTATCTCACTTTCTGCTGCTATCACAATCTTCAATTTTGAATGAAAATTTTCATCTTTATTCTGCTTCAACATGCAGTTTATTTTCATTGTGCACCTATTTTTAGGTGTTCGGTGTTCGGAATAGTTTTGTTGCTCTTTTGGTGATGTGTGTCCCCCAGCTGCCATGTACTTTGATGGCAACTGGAATTCTCTGTAGTCCCCTGGGAAATACTGTTGACGCAGATGCGGCAATCGGCGGGGACAAATTAACAGGAGGTGGTGATTAATGGGGTGCAATTAATGTATAAGTACAAGTTTATTTAATTATAAACAACAGAACAAAAAATAATAAATATCTACATCAGTATCTTACACATAATGTCTATACAAAGTTACAAATGTTTACCATACTTTTTTTTTATAACAATTTATATACAAGCTGTCAAGACTATATACAGATGAAATCATTTAGTCTAAATCACAATTTATATAAAACCTACATAAATAATGTTATATATAATATATATATATATATATAGTTGATGAAATATTGCTAATAAAGTATAGGAATTCAGTCTGAGTTTTATTGGAAAGGTTGTTCAAAGTCTAGGCAGTTCTTTGGTTATATCTACATAAGAGCGAAATGAGTAATGAGTCGTAACAATTAAAATACACATTTACTGTAGTTATCGGTGATCGATCGATTAAATATGTCACAATGAAAGATCATGGGGGCGGGGGGAAGGAACGGTCTCTTTTATTTATTGTCTCCCAATCGTGAACAGCTGGATACAGGAAGACACTTTATAGTTGAATAAATGGTAACTAAACAACTAGGGACTAGTAAAATCCAAATACAGGATACACGAGAGGCCCGCGGCCAAAAAACAAATGTTTCAAATGCGCGAAAACGCCAGAGCTGCGCGCCCAAAACCAAACGCTAAATTAGGTCGTGATCAGTCTTTTGAAATAAATTTCACCCAATTAAACGTTTCAATGGCCTATTTAACAAAGCTGCGGTTCTAGCAAAATACGTATTCCGTTCCTTGCTCTGATTCCACGAGCACAGTATAACCATTACTTTGGACTGTTCGAACTGAAACAGCTGGCCGTGAATTGGCTCCTCGTTGAGAAATGGCTAAGTTTGGCTCATTCGCTATCGAGTGTGATTTGCGAAGATTTCGGCTGTGCTTTCTATTATTAGCGCCAATCGATGTTATTATCGTTTATTGGTTCGGTAGGTAAAACGAGGTCAGTAGTAAAAACTATTACTAAAATTCGATTTAAATCGGGTCTCGTGGATTAATTTAATTGGGTCAATTGGATTGGTGCCCGCATAGTTTTTACTACTTAGGGCAGTTCAGGACTTTGTCCAGTTATCGATTAAAATCTCGATCAATTTGATCTATAGTGTGTCCAATTTCAAGACGAAGCTTATATAAACAGTCTTACATACGTGTTCCCCGCGTGAACACTTTATTACAAGCATACGATTGGTCGTGCTGCAATCTCCGATCTACCCGGACTAAGGATATTTTCTTTCTGCGATCGCTACACTCGTATCGAACTTGTGTTGTGTAGAATCAGCGTTGTAAATTGTCCCCGATCACGAGAACATTTTATATTAGCTGCGTCTTGAAATTGGACACACTATAGTTTAATGAAAAATTGGATCCATTTGAACTGGCCTTGTTGTACCTACTTAGTTCATTCTAAATAAACTAGGTAGTTTTATATACATATGTTTGAAATTCGAGGCAAATATTACGAGAAAGTGACTCTAAAGTGGAGTTACTGCCATTACAGTAATACAATCCACTTGGTCCGGCTAGACGACAGACTGCGGGACGACCAATTGTATGCTTGTGTTGAAGTGTCCACGTGCGTATCACACATGTAAGATTTTACGTTCGCTCTATCTTGAAATTGGACAGACTATAGTGGATGTAAATATCATGTGATTCAAAAACACCTTCACCAAAGTTGCCATGACAAAAGGGATAGATATAAAATGGAAGTAGTAGTTTACAGTTGTCCAATCTGACAGATTTGTCAGAGTTCGAATTTGGTTCATTCTCTGACAAATTTGTAAGAGTTCGAATTTGGGTAATTTCATGTCAACTTGATCTAATGTATTATCACAGGTAGTAAATATTATTATTTTTTATTTTTATCTCTACTAGTTTTAAAGTTACAGCCCCCTGAAATCGCCGAAAAGCGTATTTTTCCGCTAACACGTATTTACTCAAGCTGGAAATAAGTTAGATGGATGGGACAAAAACATTTTGTTGCCTGGTTTATAAGCTTTCATACTACATATAATAAGACTAGTCTGGGACAGTTACACCGTCAAGTGATGCCGCAAAATTAAAAAAAAGGATTTCTCAAAACTCTACCTTATTTAAATATGAAAAATATCACTCATAAACTTACATATCTCAAAAGCAATTATGCAAAATTTCATCGATATTATTCGGCGTAATTCGTTCTCTTTTGACAAGACTGGGAAGAATATTTAAATACAAAAGTAGAATTGTTTATTTATTATCCCAAATATTACAAATAAAATTGTTTTTCCAATTCGCATTATTAACATGCTCATTATGTATATTGAATCTCATAACCCAAATAAAAAGGGTGTTCCATTAAAGAAAATGAAGCTTAGAGCTTTCACGTGCTTATTTGATTTTCAATTGTTCTTCTGAAATTAGGATTAAATAGACGACAAAAAGTACTAAAACTTTTTCTTCATCTTTTTTCTCTATCTGTACTAATAACAGAAATATTCGCTGTGTCACAATAAATCAAACAGACTGTATATGATAGTACAACATAAAATAATTTAAAAAACTACGATCCCCTTGCGATCCCACGATGAAATTTTGCACAAATGCTACTGAGATATGTAAGTTTACGTGTGATTTTTTTCAAATTAAAAAAGGTGGAATTTTGAGAAACTCGATTTTTTTCAATTTTGCTTTTAATCACCTTGAAGGTCCGTCCCAAACTAGTCGTATTATATGTGGTACACTCTAATTTTTCTAAACTGGCGTTCACGTCATCAAACAGCAGTGTGATGACGATAATTCGTACCAACGTGATTGTTTTCGAGAATATGCATAGCAATAGTTTAAGAAACGAAATTAATCTGGGGATCACTTGTTACATAACACTGATCACCGATGGTTATAAATAGGTAATCGGTGTATTACCCGTGGACACAATTTTCCAATCATGTAATAAATTATGTTATGTTGGCGGCCGTGACATTTTTTCGGCGCCGATGCCAAATCTTTTTCACTAACACATGCTCATACATGCGTGTATAACAAAACTTCTTTGATGTTTAACTTGTTACATTTGATCGATTATTATATCTGAAATTTGGATTAAATAGACGACAAAAAGTACTAAAACTCTTTCTTCAACTTTTTTCTCTATCTGTACTAATAACAGAAATATTCGCTGTGTCACAATAAATCAAACAGACTGTATATGATAGCACAACATAAAATAATTAAAAAAACTACGATCCCATTGCGATCACACGATGAAATTTTGCACAAATGCTACTGAGATATGTAAGTTTACGTGTGATTTTTTTTTTAATTACAAAAGGTAGCATTTTGAGAAACTCGTTTATTTTTATTTTGCTTTTAATCACCTTGAAGGTCCGTCCCAAAAAAGTCGTATTATATGTGGTATGAAAGCTTATTAACTAAGCTACAAAATGTGTTCAGGCCCATCCATCTGACTTTGAGATTTCAGGAGGCTGTAACTTAAAAACTAGTAGAGATAAAAATCTAAAAAAAAATAATATTGACTACCTTCGTTTTCTCGATATATCGCTAGGTATGAAATGACCCCATTTGTGAATGTGAAATCTTATTGATATAAACGTCATAGCTTTCACCGACCACCAAAACCGCTGCATGTTGAAAATGCAGACTATTGCCGACTGAAGTGATAGTACAACATAAAATAATTAAAAAAACTACTTTAGTCTTTTAGTAAAGGTAGCATTTTGAGAAACACGTTTTTTTTTAAATTTTGCTTTTAATCACCTTGAAGGTCCGTCCCTAACAAGTCGTATTATATGTGGTATGAAAGCTTATAAACTAAGCTACAAAATGTGTTTAAGTCCCATCCATACGACTTTTTCGGCGATTTCGGGATGCTGTAACTTAAAAACTAGTACAGATAAAAATCTAAAAAAAAATAATATAGACTACCTTCGTTTTTTCGATGGATCACTTAGTAGGGAATGACCCCATTTGTGAATGTGAAATCTTATTGATTTAATCGTTATAGCTTTCACCGACCACTAAAAACGGTGCATGTTGGAAATATATTTTAGAAACGGTAGAAAAATTGATGGGCGGTGGGTTTATTCAATACGTAATGCATTTGAAGATTGTTCAAAATACGTTAGTGGTTTATATTCAGACATAGGTACGTATTTTTTTTCATGGCACGCTTTGATGAAAGATTTGTTTGACTCACATGTTATGTGCGAGTGAGGCACCTGAACCCTTGCCCAAATTCACTGCTCTGCAGCTTTGCAGCTTTTACAAGCATCGGTCGCCACTGTTATTAGGTGCGGATTGTGCCGTGACACCTTCCGACGGCCTTTAGGTGGTGGTGGATGTTTATATGTGCTAGTATGTACCAATATGTACCTGAACCCTTGCTTAAATTCTCGGTTGTGTAGCTTCGCAGGTCTTAAAAGATTTTTTGAATCACATGTTATGTGCGAGTGAGGCACCTGAACCCTAGCCCAAATTCACGGCTCTGTAGCTTTGTAGCTGTTAAAAGCATCGGTCGTTACTGTTATTAGGGGCAGATTATGCCGTGGCACGTCCTGAGGAGCTTTAGTGGTGGTGGATATAAATATGTGCCGCGCCTTGCTCAAATTCACTGATCTGCAGCTTTGCAGCTCTTTAGAGTACCAATCGCCACTGTTATTGAGTTCGGATTATGCCAAGGCACATCACGAGAGCCGTTAGTGGTGGTGGATGCAAATATGTGCCTCTGAGGCACCTGAACCGTTGCTCAAATTCTCGAATCTGCAGCTTCTCAGCGCTTAAAGTATCAGTCGTCACTGTTAGCAGGTGCCGATTATGCCATGACATCTCCTGAGGGCCTTCAGTGGTGGTGGATGTAAATATGTGATACTGAGGCACCTGAACCCTTGCTTAAATTCTCGGTTCTGCAGCTTTGCAGCTCTTAAAAGCATCAGTTGCCACTTTTCATTAGGCGCGGATTATGCCGTGGCACCTCCTGAGGAGCTTTAGTGGTGGTGGATATAAACATGTGCCGCTGATGCCTTGCTCAAATTCACGGATCTGCAGCTTTGCAGCACTTAATAGTACCAATCGCCACTGTTATTGAGTTCGGATTATGCAAAGGCACCTCACGAGAGCCGTTAGTGGTGGTGGATGCAAATATGTGCCGCTGAGGCACCTGAACCCTTGCTCAAATTCTCGAATCTGCAGCTTCTCAGCGCTTAGAAGTATCAGTCGTCACTGTTAGTAGGTACCGATTATGCCATGACACCTTCTGAGGGCCTTTAGTGGTGGTGGATGTAAATATGTGCCACTGAGGCACCTGAACCTTTGCTTAAATTCTCGGTTCTGCAGCTTCGCAGTTCGTAAAAGCATTAGTGGGCACCATTATCAGGATTATGTCATGGCACCTCTTGAGCTTTAGTGGTGGTGGATGTACAGATGTGCTTCCGAAGCACCTGAACCGTTGCTAACATTGTCGGATCTGCAGCATCGCAGCTCTTAAATGTATCAGTCGCCGCCGTTGTTAGGTGCGGATTATACCGTTGCACCTCTTTGGTGGTGGTGGATGTAAATGTGTTCCACTGAGCCGCCTGAACCCTTGCGTAAACTCTCGGATCTGCAGCTTCGCAGCTCTTAAGCTCCAGCTGCTCCTGTTATTAGGCGCGGATAATGCATCCTGAGCGCCGGACACTGTAGGGGAGGCACCCGAACCGTTGCGGTCGTCGGTGCTGCACCGCGGCAGCTCTTATCGTAGGCGCGGAATCGCTGCCGGTAGCCAGTAATGAAGATTGTGGATAAATTATTCGCAGCTCGTAACGCATCATCATTCGCACGCACTATTTCGTTTTTATAATTTTTTTAAATATAATTTAGATATGTTTACATTTTGTTCAAACTATTCGCGACATTTAAGTAGTACCATTGGGACAATTTGATTAAGTGTTTATTTTGACACAGCGCTTCGCCAGCTGGCAGTGCGGCATCGGCTTAGGATTAACGGACGGACCTGCCTCGGCGTACAGGCAGGAGGATTCGCTGCAGGAGCACGTGGTGTCGTGGCTGCTGCAGCAGGAGTGCCTGTCGGTCTCGGCGTCGGCGTCGCCGTCCTCCCACTGCTGGTTGCCCCAGAGCTTGCCGCTGTCGCAGGCGTGCGGCGGGTGGCAGTGGCCGCGCGGCGTCGACCGCCGCCCCGAGCTGCCGCTGGCCAACGAACAGTGGTTCTCGCAGTTGTTGCAGGTGGAGGCGGCTCGACGGTACTGGGGTATGCGGCTGCACTGGCTGCCGCCGTGGTTATTGGGCAGCTGCACGGCGTAGCAGGCGTACCCGCCGGAGCTGCCGCAGCTGCTGCCCCCGCGCGGTGGCGGCGCCGGGGCGTTCTCCCGGGGGCACTCCGGCGGCGGGTGGTCTGGGGGCGGCGGGATGATCTCAGACCAGTTGGGCGGCGGCAGCAGCATGGTGGTGGCGTACGGGGTCGGGTTCTCCGGCGACTTCTTGCAGTTGTAGAAGGTGGACAGGCTGCGGGTGTCCACCTCGGCGTAGTCCGCCGGCTGGGCCAGCGGTATCGACGAGTCCTTGTCGCAGTCGGCCGCCCTCCAGCCCCTATCGATCCAGAGGCTCTCCTTGGCGTTCAGCTGGGTCGCGTTCACGACGGGCACATTCAGGTGCCCCAGCTGCTTGCTCAGGGACTGCCTGCGCTTGAGATAGAAGAAGCCCCCAGTACCAATGAGGAGCAGCAGGGCCAGGGATGCCAGCAGGACGACGAACCACGTCTGGCGGACCAACGGAACTAACGGGCCCAACGTACGTGGGCTTTGGGCCCTCGGCGCAGTTAACAACGGAACCGCGTTCGAGAACGGCCCCAAACCTGCATGCGTTATGGCAGCCACCCTCGCGTTATAGAGACCACCAGAAGTCAAGTTGCTTATTAACACGGACGTGGTGCTCGCGTTCATCGTCATCGAACGCGCCGCACTCCCCTTGATCTGTATCTTATACCCGATGATGACCCCGTTGTGGTGCTGCGGCGGCGGCGGCGACCACCGCACCCAGCCGGCGGTATCATTGAACACCCCGGCAGTTATACTGTCTGGAGGAGCCGAAGGAACATCCTCCAACGTCTGCGCTATCCGCGAATTCGACGGCTGCCCTTCAACCGACTTGTAAAACGGCGATATGAAGAACTCATACTTCGTATACTTCTTCAGATTGCTGACCGAGTAACTTTTACTGTGTATGTCCAAAACCGTAAGTATGTTATAGTTATGGGAGCCGCCCGACAACTCCCGGAAGCGTATGTATAACCCCTCGACATAATCTGGAGCACTCAGTGTCCACGTCAACTTCACCGAACTGGAAGTTAGCGGCCTCGCATCACGCAGCTCCACCAGCTTAGTACTAAGCATTGTGCGCGCCGTATCCAACTCCGAACGCGGCACGGCACGCGAATTGGTGAGGGTCCTGGCGATGGCCGAAACCGTGCTCGCCGGCGACAACCCGTGCGCGTTCTCCGCCCGCACTATGAACACGTAGGAACTGTCCGGCTTTAACTCGCGCACGACCATGTATGGGGTTGGCACGCGGTGGGCAACGACCACCCAGCCGGTCTGCAGGTCGGGGCTCCAGTATTCCACGGTGTAGCCCACGAGGACGCTCTCCTCGTCGTCGCTCTCCCAGGTCAAGCTGATGCTCGATTCCGTTGCATTAAGGATTCTCGGGGGCGGGGGCGCCCTGGGGAACGTCGAAGGGTCGGGGCTGCGGTGAAGCGGCATCGTCGAACCCTCCACAACACTTAGCGATGCTGACCACGAGCTCTCGCCGCTCTCGGACGTCGCCGAGCAAGTGTAAAGCCCTGAATCGTCGATCCGCAAATCTGGAAACCAACAAAACGAAATTATTCACGAGGAGCTCACATATTTATATGAAGAATCCCCGCCTTTCATCGGGAGGAAGTTTACATGATTTTTTTTTTCTCGTTACCGGGAAAATATTTAACAAATCCCGGGAAATGACAAAAAAAACGAGAAAAGGCAAAACAAATCTCAATCTAAAAACAAAAATTTCCCAGGAAAATTGCAAAAATTTCTCAGGTCTATACAATTCAATGAAATCTTTGCATAATTCAATAAAACTTGTATATAATTGAATGGACTTTCTACAGAAATCGATATAATTTCTAAAAATTTGAAACCAAAGTCTTATCAGAAACAACATGCAAGTTCTGCAATTATTATTTTTTTTGCAGAATTCAATGAAATTTCTATACTGGTTTTTAATTTTCTCATGGTCTAATGAAATTTGTCCACAATTTAATAATTTATAATAATTGTTGGATTTTATACAGAATTCAACGTAATGTAAAATGCTGAAAATATGGCAAATTCGGCAGGACTTTAATAAAATTTCTAGAAATTCGATAGAACTTTTCATTGTTGAATGAAATTTTGATAGCATGATTGATGTTACATGTAATTTCTGTACCTTTCAATGAAATATTTACAAAATTCAATAGAACGTGTAAATAATTACATGGAATTTATATGGAATTCAATAGAATATAATTGCTTGGAATTAGTATTCGCGTTAAAATAGCTGGTATTCAAAAAAAAGGTTACAGAATTCGTTTGAATCTGTTAAAAATCCTGAATAAAACACTACTATGATCAGTGTAATTTGATTAAAATGTGAATAACTTGGCAACGTTACATCTGCTTCCAAAAAATAAAAATGATTTGTAAAACCCACATAAAGCATATTCTAAAAATGAAAAAATATACAGGGTGATCCATTAAAAAATACCAAATTTTGTGTCCCAGATTTATGGTACCCTCTCTATACTCGAAAATAATTTTAAAAAGTAGCACATCAAGTGTCCAATCAGATTTTTTCCTCAATTTTCATTAGTCTAGAAGCAATGGTCCGAGCGAGGATAGGTGGGCCACCCTGTATATATACATACATATAGGACCACATATATACCTCATCCGTAAACCACGACTCGAGTTTCAACCTGCGATGGTTTTAAAAATCATTTAAATTATTGCCAAGAAATAATTGGACAGCACAGCACTTCGAACAATTAATTTAACATTAACATTTGATCGAGTTGCTTCTTTATTACAAAAATATATAAATTATCTCTTTTTTTTTTATTTGTAAAAGAAAACACATTTGACATTTTATCTAGGTAAAATTAATTAAAAAATATCTATTAAATACACCACTTTTAAACGGAAATTAACGTAATTTTAACGAATTCTAGTAAAAAAATGTCAATGACGTATAAGTCTACATTTATTCACGTCATATTTTTTTTAATTGCGTCAGTAAATGCAGAATAAATAACAAACATCAACCTGTTCGAGGTTATTTTACTTTTTAGTGCATGAGCGATATGGTTCCATATTCAATCAAAATCATGTATATCAAAATATGAATGCATTTTATTTTTGTATTCTATATCTGTTACTGAATTCAATTAAATTTCTATATACTTTATTAAAATGTCTTCACAATTTTGTGAAATTTGTTCGCAATTGAATAATTCTAAGTAGAGTCGGTGGGTTTTGTACCGAATTTAACATACTTTCTGAAATTCATGAAACTATGGCAAATTTGGCACGATTCCAACAGAATTGAATTTCTAGATATTCGATAAAAGTTTTCAATATTGAATTAAATTTCTATCTCATTCTACAAAGTTTCTACAATATTCGATGGAATTTGTGTACATTTCAATGAAATATTTACACAATTCAATAGAAGTTGTACCAAATTGAATGGAATTTAATCGAAAATAATTGCACGGAATTCAAAGGCCTGTAAAAACAATTCAGTAGGTAATACTGCACTCGTGGTTCGATAATTTGTATAGGTAGTCAATCGAAATCGGTGAAATTTGTAACGAAACTTCAATGAAATTTGTGGAATTGTATTAATATTTTGCAGAATAAAATGAAATTTTTGTCAGATTTATTAATTGTTCATAGTTTAAAGAAATGTGTGCAGAAATCCATAGTTCCGTGGAAATCAAAACATTTTTCATCCATTATGCCTTATTTAAAAATCCATGAAATTTTGGAAATCTTTCAACAGAATCTAAAAATTCAATTCGAACTTTCCAATATGGGATGAATTTTCTATCGCATTCTACGAAATTTCTACAATGGTCCACGTAATTACGGTACAATTCAATGACATATTTACAGAATTAAATAGAACTTCTACAAAATCAGATGAAATTTTATAAAATATGAATTTCATGGAACTCAAAGGTGTGTATAAATAATTCAGTAGAATTTGTATAGATAAAATGATATTTTAATCGAAATCTGTGAAATTTGTAGGGAAAATGAATGCATTTATTGGAATTGTATTAATTTTTTCCAGAATTCAATGAAATTTCTGTAGTTTCTTTACTTTAGTTTAGTTTCTTTAGTTTTAGTTTAATAGTTTATAGAAATTTGTGCAGAACTCGATAAGATTTTCTATTGATGTTTTTACCATTTTTACCACTTCGACAAAATTGAATGCAATTTTTCAATATTGGAATTTCTATCGAATTTTACGAAATTTTAACAATATTATAAGTAATGTGTATAAATTCAATGAAATCTTTACAGAATTCAATAGAACTTGTATAACATTAAATAGAATTTATATTCGATTCAGTGATGAAATAATTTCCCTGGAATTCAAAGGAATGTATAAACTTCAGCAGAATTTAATGGAATTTCTAAAAATTCTGCAAAACAGGTAGAATAGTGGAAACGGTAGAAAAAAATCCATTCACTATTGAAATTGAATGGAATATTTATCGTATTCTACGAAATTTCTTGAATTATGTATAGATTTCATTGAATTGTATAGACATTAGGTCTATACAATTCAATGAAATCTTTACATAATTCAATAGAACTTGTATAGAATTGAATATAATTTATATGGGATTGGATGATGGAAGAGTTTCAATAGAATTTAAAATAAATAATAATTCAATTGAATTACTACACATGGAAAAATATTATAATAGAAATAATGAAAATTGAATGCAATTACTTCAATTGTGTTATTTTTCACGAAATTCAAAGGAATGTATAAATAATTCAATAGAATTTTAAAATATAGAACATTTCAATAGAAATCTGTGGAATTTGTATTGAATACTATTTTTGGAATACTATTAATTATTTAATAGATTGATCGATGTGGCTTTTATTTGTTGAAAATTCATAATTACTAATGTATGAAATAAAGTTACGCACTTTTAAAAAAAAATCAAAATTGTTTTTTTATTGTTCACGACAATTGTTTCGCCACACTGTGGCTTCTTCAGGTGAAGAAATTTCAAAATTTATTACAAGGTCTTCTAAGTTTTATGAAATTTGTGCAGAATTGAATACGTTTGCCAAATTTAAACGAAATTTAAAACATTTTCTATCAATTTCAATGAACTTTTGTACCACCAACAGTAATAAATGGAATTTCTAGAAAAACACTACCAATACCACCAATGTTCAAATTAATTAAATTTTGCCACAATCAGTACCATTTATGAAATTCGCCACTGATGAAGTAAGATATTTGAACAGACAGTACTGAAAATTATAAAACAATAACAGTATTGTAGTTTTATGTAATTATGCCATAGGCTAAATAAATAGTACCATTTTAACAGAAATGAATGCAATTTATAGAAACTCGAAACAGCTTTTTCAACGTTGAATAAAATTTCCATCGCATTCTATCAAATTTCTACAATGTAAATGAAATTTCTATACAATTTATTGATTTTTTAAAGAATGTAATAGAACTTGTACAAAATTGAATGTAATTTAGTTGGGATTTAATGATGAAAAAGACATATAATTTAAATTAATTTTTAAATAATTCAATACAATTTCTACAGATGGAATAATGTTTCAATACAAATCTCTTAAAATTATATTCAAAATTGAATGCAATTTCTGGAATTACCTTATTTCTTTTACAGAATACAATAAAATTTATTACGATTTATCAAAATTTCTTTACAATTCAATAAATTTGTCTAGGATTCAGAAGTTCTTGGTATATTCAAACGATTTTCTATTAATGTTTAGGAAATTTTGGCACATTCGATAAAAAATGTAAATCAAATTTCTATATAATTTAAAGATTTTTTAAAAGAATGTAATAGTAATTGTCCAATTTTTAATGTTATTTAGTTGGGATTTAATGATGAAACAGGGATTTACATGAAATTTAAATGAAATTTTAAATAATTCAATAGAATTTCTACAGATATATTGCAATACAAATCTTTAGAATTTATTTTCAAAATTGAATGCAATTCCTGGAATAACATTATTTCGTTTACAGAATGCAATCAAATTTAATACGATTCATTAAAATTTCTTCATAATTTAGTAAATTTCTCAAGGATTCAGCCGTTCTTGGCATATTCAAACGATTTTCTATCGATGTTAAGAAAATTTTGGAACATTCTGTACCACATAACAGTATTTATTTTCTATTTATTATACATTCTATGAAATTTCTACAATTTTACGAGTAATAACGATGAGGTGGAGCTTGTGAAAGTACTGTAGAAAATAAAATACGGAACATCTTTTCCACAAAAACATTTATGTACTAAATGCACATTTCGGTCGCAATGCAGCCATCTTCAGTAGCAATGCAGTACTTATTGCAGTACTGTATTGCTACTGAAGATGGCTGCATTGCGGCCGAAAAGGGCATTTAGTAAATACATGTTTTTTTTTGTGAAAAAGGCGTTCCGCATTTTATTTTTTACACGTAATTCACATTACGTTCATTGCTATTTCATTGCTACCGAAGATGGCTGCATTGCGGCCGAAATGTGCATTTAGTAAATACATAATTTTTTGTGAAAAAGGCGTTCCATATTTTCTTGCTTCTCCTGCAAAATAACAAAACTGGCAGATAACATGTTTTGCCACAACACTACTGATTTGTTTACAGAAAGCAATAAAATTTTCTACACTTTATTAAAATTTCTTAATAGTTTATGAAATTTGTCCAGAATTTAACAATTCTTGCCAAATGTTTTTATCAATCTTATACAATTCTCTGGAAGTTGTGACTAAAATTAAATGCAATTTTTGGAAATCTATTATTTTTTTTTACAAAATGCAATCAAATTTCGTACTATTTATTAAAATGTATTCATTATTTATAAAATTTGTCCTGAATTGAATATTTCTTGAAAAATTCAAAAGAGTTTCTATCGCTTTCAATGAAACTTTGTCAAATTTATCACTCTTTCAGCACCATTAAAAGAAAATTCTAGAAATTCGATAAAACCACAGTTAATATTGAAAGGAATGTAATTTGTACACAATTCAATTAATTATTTTAAGATGCATTAGAACGTGTACATATAATTAATGGAAATTGATACAAGATTCAATGGAAAAGATTTTTTTTCCAATTTGCATTATTAAAATGCTCATTATATATTAAAACAACACTTTAATGGAAAGGGTGAATAAAATGTTTACATTTTCACTTTGTTCACTATAACCACTGACAACGTGAATAAAGTAAAAAAATACGTAACTTCACACTATCCTTGAAATATTCGTTGTTACCTGACAATGTGAAACTTCGCGTAAATTATTCAATTCTAATAACAAATTGGAAAAAATCTTGTATGATACACGTGAATAAACCAATTTTATCCACGTATACCATAAATAGTTATTATTGATTTTAAGGGAAGTTTCACGATTTCCATAGAACGTATGTACACTCAGATGCAAAACACCGGGTCATTGGGTCATTGTTTGCAAGAACCTTGTTTTTAAATTTTGATGTTGGTATAGTCCTTAGAATATTTTTTTAGTTTTTTACAATCAAAGAAACCGTCAGGATGTAGAAAGAAGCAACATATGGTATGGTGTATAAAAACCACTGCAATTTCTATAAAATTCGATTGAATTTTATCAAATTTGATGGAATTTTTATAAAATTTTATGGACTTTACATTATTTAGTACTTTTACGTTATGTAATAAGTATATATTTAGGTATACAGGGTGTCCTAAATAGAATAGGATTGCATGGATATCTTTCTTATCCTTAAAGCTATATATCTGGTTAAATGGGCAATATTGTGCAGTTTTATATGCCGGTTCATATTATGTTATTTTTTTTTCAAAAGCCCGAGCAGTTTAGAAGTCATTCTAAAAATACTAAAAATCGCGATTTTCTATAAACTCCGATATATTCATAATTATTAAAGATGCGGAAAAAAGTTTAAAATGAAAGTTACTTGGTTGGATCGCACAAACTTGAGAATCAAGTCAAAACAAAAGTCAAGATGGCGGTTTCGGTTTCCGAGATATTAATAGCTACATACTTTCTTATTTTAACTAGCCGCCATATTTGATATTCATATGTCTAAATAGACTTCCTTTTCCTCTTTTCAACAATGTATAACAACCTATGTCAAAATGAAAAATATGGAAAATATTAATTATTCCAATTTTTATTTATATTTTTTAAATATTTTTAAAACGTATCGCAACTAAGTTGTAAAATAAGAATAAATTTAAAAAAAATGCTCAAAATTCTGACAATTATTGGCCAAAAACAATTGACAGCTTTAAATGTTCGTTAATCCGAACATTTCAACTCTGCAAATAGAAAAATCAAGTATCTAAATCGAGAGCATCAACAATTTTAAAATGGCAAAACTTTTACCCTTATGAATTACATATTTCTCATACTTGACAAGCAAATGATAACATCCGTACACTAACATTTTGCAAAAGGGTAATCAACAAAATTATGGAAAATGGCGATTTTATAAATACAATTTTATGGTCTGTCAAATTGACATCAGTTTGACACAGACGTCAAACTGACGTGTGTGAAATTGACGTTTGTAATATCAAACTGACGTGTGTCAAACTGACGTGTGTTATTCTGACATCTGTCAAATTGACGTCTGTGAAATTGACGTTTGTCATATCAAACTGACGTCTGTCAAACTGACGTGTGTTAATCTGACATCCGTCAAACTGACGTCTGTGAAATTGACGTTAGTAATATCAAACTGACCTGTGTCAATTTGACATCTGTCAAATTGACATCTGTCATATTGACGTCTGTGAAATTGACGTCTGTGAAATTGACATTTGTAATATCAAACTGACGTGTGTCAATCTAACGTGTCAATCTGACATCTGTAAAATTGACGTTTGTCATATCAAACTGACGTCTGTCAAAC
Organism: Othius punctulatus; assembly: GCA_951805005.1. Classification (NCBI taxonomy): domain Eukaryota; kingdom Metazoa; phylum Arthropoda; class Insecta; order Coleoptera; family Staphylinidae; genus Othius; species Othius punctulatus. The sequence goes on from OX638138.1 coordinate 95,030,341, forward strand.
TGACATGTGTCAATCTGACATCTGTCAAATTGTCATAGGTCGAACTGGCGTCTGTGAAATTGAATGCATCCTACTTTTCTAATTGTGGATTATTTAATCATCATAACGAACACTATTGGGCTCAGGACAATCCACATATAGTGATTCCATGGCAAATGCAAGGGCGGTTCGGCTTTAATGTATTTTGTGGCATATTGTGACATTATTTACATGGTGCTATAATATTTCTAACTGCGTCATTGGGAAATTCTTTAAAGAACCTTATAATATTTATATCATGATTTACCTTAGGCACAAAATATTCAAATATAGTACCAATAAGAATGCGCCCATCCACTCAATGCTTGAGATGTTATTACCTATTTAAATGGAACTTATTTAAATAACAAAGTAATAGCGACTAATACATCTGTTCAGTGGCCAGCCAGATCTGCATACTTGACGCCTCTTGACTTTTACTTGTAGGGTACTTTAAAAAACAAAATTTATGGAAGTAACTTCAATTATAATAATGTAGATAAACTTCGTGAAGCAACGAGAGAGGCAATAAAAGGCGTCAGTCGCAACACATTGCGATAAGTAACAAGCAATATTCTAAAACGCTGTCAATTGTGTTTAGCTTCTTTTTGGCAATTTAGCCAATAACAGTCAGCATTTTGAGCATGTTTTATAATTTATTATTATTTTACTACTAAGTTGTATGACATTTTTTTTTTTTTACATTTGTATAAAAATAGTTTATTTAGCTTTTGCCCATTTAAGCAGATCTCTAGCTTTCAAAATCAGATACCCATGTAATGCCCATGTAATCCTACTCTATTTAGGATACCCTGTATATCTAATTTATATTCATTTACATGGCATTTCTACATAAATTAACACATTTTCTACCGTATTCTTCAAACTATTTGAAAAATTTAATTTGAATTTTATAATACTTAAACGGAATGGAATTAATTTCTTTAATTCAAATAAATTTTTGCACCTGAAATAAGTGCCTGAACTCGTATTTGTGTTTTTATGCCGATTCTTTGATTAATAGTTTTTTAACTTATTTTAAGGGAAGGCTTGGCGATGTCAATTTAAAAAAAAATAACTTTAAGCGGCTTACTTTGAATAAATATAATATAAAATACAAATATGTTAATTTTCTGTTTGTTGATTATAATTTACTGTTTAAGTAATTTAAAAGTTTTTAATTTTGAATCAAGTATAATTGTTTGAAAACATTTAATTTTATTATTTTCTCAAAATTGTTACGTTTAGACTTATTTAAATTTTCTGGGATTCAAGAGATTCCTTCCTGGGAATATTAGTGTCTCGTTTCTCGGAAACCAATTGAAATATTACTCACCGTCGATATCCAACGTGCCAGTGATGCTCAGCGAGTACCTGTTCGGGAGGTGGTCTGGCGAGAGGACTTTCCCGTCTTTGAGCCACTTAATTTTCGGCGGCTCCCCTTCCGGGTTCGACGCCTTGCAGTGCAGCGTGACCATACTGTGAAGGGGCAAAGTTTGGTTCGCCGGCCCTATCTGTATGATCGGCGGGGGCAGATCGGCCACGGAGGTAACCTGAACGAAGGGCGTTTCATTAGAACTTGAAGGGAACTTCCTGCAAAGTCGAACTTACCTGAAGGAAGGCCCTGACGGTGTTCGATCCGGCGACGCTCAGCGCCGAGCAAACAAGGAAGCCGGCGTCCTCCCTTTGTACGCCCTGGATCCGCAAAGTTCCGTGCGAATTCACGTGCATGTGCCCGTAGGCGGTGTCTGGGAACATCAGTAGCTGGGAGCCCTCCTTGCTCCAGAAGACCGAAGGTGGAGGGTTTCCCGTGGCCGCGCAGTGGAACTCGACCACGCCGTTCAGTCCGACTTTCTGGTCCCGCGGTCGCTCTATGAAGGTCGGCGGCGCTGGAAAGAAATGCGGGCAAATAGAAGAAAGGGCGACATTAAATATAATACGTATTATCGGGAGCACGTCTAGACGCTTAAAAAATGCAGACGTTAGGTTAAAAAGCGAAAACCGGACGGAATACAAATGGCACACAGGCTTTATGTTTCCGAATAAATTGAAACCAGACGTCTTTTAACAAGGCGACTGATTTATAATTGACAGTGGCCATTGTTTATGCGCCCTATACAGTGGCGTACTTATGCGGGGACCAGAGTTCAAATCGCAAATCTGCTGGCCAAAAGTCAAAATTTCAACTTTCTCAAAAATAAATTTTGAAAACAAGTACGCGAGAGTTTTATAAGAGTATGCATAACCAATATGTATAATTTTATAAAAATCTCGTTATACAAGGTGTCCCACAACTTCGTAGTATAAATCTAAGAGCATGCTAAGAAAGGCAAAATTAAATGAAAATGTAAATATTTTTTTCGACTGGCAGAGTCATTTTTGAATTAGGGTCTTCCCACGTCACTTTCCCTTTCCATTATATTTTTTGCATTTTTCTTAACACATATAATATAACATTTGATAGGTCATATTGAGAAGAATATCATTTGTGAGGAAAGCCGTTATAAGGTTCAACTAAAAATTAGCAGGTTACATTAAGCTTTGGAATTTATAAAAAAAATGGATATTTACAATAAAATTTTGAAATGTGTAATAAAAATGTAAAAAAAAAATATACGAAATTTCATAATTTCTATTGAAGTTTTCAATTTATAACCAATTTTGTATTTTCGCTTATAAGTTTTCTTCGCTTATAAGTAGCTGGTTTCAATTAAACTTTGATATTTGCAATTGAACTTTTTGTATTTATAATAACAATTTCATAATTTCTATTGAAAATTTTGCAATCTCTAATGAAAAGTTCGTAATTTATAAATTGTCAACAAATCACTGTGAGCATTTCAACAACTTAATACAAATTTTACAAATGCCTATGATATTTGCATTTTACAGTGAAATTTTGCCAATTTACAATAAAATGTTCATGGTCGTCAAATTTTGTAAGTTCTAATACGAATGTTGAAATTGACAAAGATATTTTACATAAGTATTACAGTGAAATTTATCAATTTAAAATCATATTTTCACAAAGCAATTAAATTTTTGTAATTTAGAATGCAAATTTTGCAATATTAAATGAAATTATGAGTCGCTAATGAAAATTACATATAATTCTAATAAAACTTATTTATTACCTAATAATAAATTTCTATTTTCATTGAAATATTGTATTTATAATGAAAATTTTCACTACAATGTTCCAATTCATATTCAACATTTTACACATTCTTCAGAAGTTTTGTAATTTTTATTTAATATTCCATAATTTCTACTGAAATATTGAAATCCATTATAAAAATTACGCAATATTCTTCATAATGTTACATAACATAATGATTCATGGGGTTTTCAAAATAAAATTGTAATTTCTAACGAAAATGACGAAAATTTCATAGTCTCTATTCGTGGATTTTGCATTTAAAAAAAATGTACACCTTTCATTATATTTGTTGCAAATTTCTATGAAATGTTTAAAAACTTTGTAAGGAACATGATTTCTGAGGAAAGACGTTATAATTGCTAACTAAAAACTCGTAGGTTCCATTAAACTTTGTAATTTATAATACATTACGGTACATTATGATACATAAGGTTTTCGAAAAATATTTGGTATTTTTTGTAATCAAAATGACGAACATTTCATAGTCTCTATTCATGGATTTTTAAATTTTAAAAAAATGTATACATTTCATTATATTTGTTGCAAATTTCTATGAAATGTTTAAAAACTTTGTAAGGAACATGAGTTCTGAAGAAAGACTACTAACTGAAAACTCGTAGGTTCCATTAATCTTTCTAATTTATAATACATTATGATACATGGGGTTTTCGAAAAATATTTGTAATTTGTAATGAAAATGCCGAAAGTTTCATTATTTCTATTCATGGTTATCGAATTAAAAAAAAAGTACACGGTCCATTATATTTGTTGCAGATTTCTATGAACTTGAAAAACTTTGTAAGGAATATGATTTGTGAGGAATGACGATATAATTTTTAACTGATAACCATAGATTCCATTAATATTTGTAATTTATGAAAGTTTTGGTATTAGTAATAAAAATTTCTAATAGAAATTTTGTAATTTGCAATAGAAATGCAACATGAATTGTAATTTACAATCGAAAAAATATAATGTCAATGAGAAATTTGTGGTATAATAAACCTGCAATTTTTAATAAAATTACTTAACTTGTAAAGAAAATCTTAATCTAAAATATAACATATTTAAAAAAAAAAATCTATTTAAATAGCTAATTTAGGTATTATAAAAAAAATGATTTTGCCATTAAAAGTTTTTAAATTTCTAATTAATTTCTATTAAAATATTAATAACTTAGAGAGTGATATACTTTGTGGACAAATTCTTTATAATTTCCACTCAAAATGTTGGTATTTACAATAAGAATTCCATAATTTCCAACTAAATTCTGTAGTTTTATAATGACAACTTTGTGTTTGAGTTTTGGAATTTGCAATACAAAATTGGCATTGTCAGTAAAAAAAATCCTATATTATATTTTAGCATTTTTTCGAATTATTTATTATTGTGTATATTAAGTAGGTTCTCCCGCTAATAAATATGATTTTTATTATTTTCAACTTGCAGCCGGAAGAAGACTTCACGGGATTATATAATAGAAATGAGGATTTTGTGTTCTGATTAACATTTTGCAATGTAAAATAAAAATATGTAAGGAATAATGCTGGAAATTACCTTTTAATTAATCAAAAAATATAATTTTCACGAATTTTCTGCAAATAGCTGTGCACATTGTAACAACTTTACAAGGGATATGGTTTCTGAATAAATCCTCTACAATTTTCAGCAAAAAAATGGCGGAATCCAATTATACATTGTAATTTATCATGAATATTATAGTATATGTAATATAAAATTCCAATAAAAATTTCAGAATTTATTTTGAAGATTTCGTTATTTAGTTTTAATTTTGTAATTTATACATCGCTTTGCTATTTCCATTAAATTTTGGAAGTTTCGATAAAAAAAAATGTAATTACCAATCAAAATCGACAATATTCATTGTAATTTTGCAATTTTTAAGAAAACTGTCAAAAGTTTGCGTTAAAATTTTGTTTTCAATGTAAATTTTAGCGTTTACAGAAAATATGAAAATGGGAAAATACCCAATAATAGTAATTCTGAAGAGTTCGTAAGATTACCGAATCTGTCGTGTTTGGAGTAAATCTTTTCTGCTTGACGGTGGTCCTCAATATGTTGCACATCCGCCCCTGGCAATTATCAACGAAATTCAGCAGCCGCAAGAAGACTTACACGAGAAGATTCAACAATATTTTATTGTTATTTTTGTGTTCTGTCTAGTTTAACCTCGAATATCTCAGAAACGCTCAATTTTTTCGAAGTTCAAGAAGTATACTTTTTTATGACAAAGCTAATTCAACGAAAAAATATATATGACTTAAAAAAATCCTAACCGCAAAGTTTTTATGTAGCAATAACCATAGAAGAAACCTTTACGGCACAGATTCTTTGCTCAGATGATTGTATTTAATTGTGAATATGTGTATTGATAGTCAGTGAAAATATTAGATTTCCAAGTCTAACACTTTAAGGCCCTATATTTTGGAAACAAAAGCAATTAGAAAAAAAGAAATTATTTTTTATTCAATTTTGCCTTTCTTAGCATGCTCCTAGATTAATGCCACGAGTTGTGGGACACCTTGTATAAGTCTTAAATGGATAGCTTTGAATTTCTTTTACAAGCAACAACTCCCCTGCAGGGGAAAGTTCTCCACTGACCCTAAGTACCAAAGGGCACTGAAATACGGTAGGGTTATCCATCGAATTTAGTTCAGGACGATATTAATAACAGTGTCAGGACTTACAATTAACTACGAGCGAAGCTTTCGCCGTAATGCTCCCCACTATGTTTTCGGCGTCGCAGATGTAAAGACCTTCGTCAGACGTCTGCACATTATCAATAAGTAGGGATTTATCGTCGAGGATCCTGGCTCTGCCGATGGGCATCTTCCCGTCCTCTCTGCGCCACAGGACATTGGGTGTCGGCTCGCCGTCGACCGCACACTGGAATACCACCGTTTTCCCCAGCAGGGCGACTGCGTCCTGCGGCTCCTTATTAAACCGTGGCTTCTCTGCGGAGGATAATTTAATATGAAAATCCCAAATGAAAATTTACGGCGGAAATAAAATTACCGTGCACCGTCAGTGTTGCAGGTGGCGTATCTTTGGATCCGACCAAGTTATGCGCGATACACTGGTATCGACCTTCGTCGTGCTGGCGAACGTCGGATATCATGAGGTTTCCTCCGTCGACGATGTGCATACGTCTTCCGTCGAGCTCCAAGTCTTTGCCATCCTTCTTCCACGTTACCGTAGGCTCGGGGTGCCCCCTTGGCGGGGAGCACTGGAGAAGGGCCGTTTCTCCAGCTGCCACTCTCGTATCTGTCGGTGTCACGCGGAAATCCTCACGCAACACTGCAACAAAAGTCACAATTAATTAAATTAATTTAATTAACCGTCCATAATCAAACTGGAAGGCTGGCACTACCGCAGATCCGCGCAGATGGTAAATTACCAGCTCCTTATATTAAATGCCTCCTACATTATTCACTGAAACGTGTCAGAAACTAGTATAATGAAGCACGGCTCAATAATGCAATTAATGAAACTTTGATGCGATGCAGCGGAGAAATGCGACTGAATAATTTCAATAAATTACACCGTATAATTGAAAAATGGACGGGAGCAATCGCGCCGATAACACGCCGCAAAAAAGAATTGAATTAGGTCCGTGTCAGTTTTAATCCCCGAAATTGGATTCCATTTATAAAGAAAATGCGATTCAATTTAAAATGTTTGGGGAAATTGAAAAATCTCCAATAAACTGCTGTAACGCAATTCGCAGTGATAATATGGAAATCGCCCCCCGTGCCATTCGAATTATGCAATCAATTATAACCCACGGCCATGATTCACGCAGAATGCGCAAATTTCAAATAAGGCGTTTATTTACCGTAAATTAAATTAGGCGAAGGCTCGTTTCTAATTCCTTTATATGAGCGGACGTTAAAAGTGAGCCGACACTTGTGACGTGTTTTATTTACCCTACAAAATTACGTGCAATAAAATTAATTTCGCGCCCGTTTACGTTAACGCGTTTGTTCCCGGAAGTGCTAATATAGGATGCGCCAACTCTACAATTCCGTGAAAAGAAAATTATAATTGCTTATAAATTTGCTCTTAAGATGTAATAAAACTGTTATTGCTTATATCCTAAAGCCGATTGTGGGGCGCGAGGTCAGCGTACCTACTGATGCAGCAAAGAGTACGTTGAAATGAGAATTTTGAAAACCTGATAATCAAAATTTTATCCAAAAATGTTTTTTTATAGTAAAACATGTTTTGCATATTACTTTTATATCTATAAAAAATGATACATTAAACCTTGTAGCAAATTATTTGCTACAATCTGCTTTTAACGAAGCATTTTTAGAGTAAACATTTCTAGAAGTACATACAAGTTAAGATGGAACTAATTCATGATTAAAAATATTATAAAAAGTGTAATTTTATAATGTTCAATAATGTAATAAAAATGTCTTGGTATATTCAATAACAGCAGAGTTATGGAGAAACAAGAAAATTAAAGATATCGTTTTTTGTCAGTTTGCTTCCAACACTTTTTTTTCGATTCGAGATCCCCATATATGGACTCTTTATATTGAATACCTTGTATAATAGGGTATGAGATCCCCATACATGGACTCTTTATATTGAATACCCTGTATAATAAATTATAAAAATCCATAAAAGATAAGCGTAATGTAAATAGCTTAAATTGAAATATAGCAAATGGTTATTAAAACTATACAGGTATAGCAATAAAACATATGTACAAAATCTTAAGGCAATTAAGTATACAGGGTGGTCACTTTTACAACGCCAACCATTAGGATTTATTAAACGGAAATATATACAGAGTTGGTCAAATGGGGAAAAAGTTTTTTTTATTTTCATGCCTTTTAATATTCTGAAAATAAATCCGGGTTATCTTGCACAGTTCCTGAAATATCTCTGAAAAACCGAAAAAGTACACTTTCCTTTTCCTTTTATAACTTTTTTACTTTTGGAGGAAATTTTACGAAACTTGGCACTCTTACATTTTTCAACGTGAGCTTTCTGATGACAGTGCCAAACATTTTCTGCGCCAACTAGATGCCCATATTTTCATAGTCAACTTTTCATTTTCTTATGGCCGCCATATTAGATTATAATAGCATTAAAAAACGCGAAAAATTCCTACTTCAACCATGTATGACACGTGGGTAATCTGATATTTTAAACGATTCTATAAACGCCGTAAAGTTGTTGGACCTGGCTGTCTTCTTTCGGGATACAATTCACCATAAATTCTAGATGTGACTGTCGCGTTTCTGAAATTTCTTACATAGAGATTGTACATGTCAATTTTTTCATGTTTCACTGTATACTCAATAAAATTACTCAGAAGTTATTTTCTTTGAATGAAGAAATGTCAAAATGGTAATTTGTTATACCAAGGCAACTTGATTTTTAGAGCGGTCCACAGTTTGATTTTTGCGACAATTTTTTAAATTATTGATATTTGGTGGAAAATAATGTCAGATTACCCATGTGTTATATATGGTTGAAATCGGAATTTTTCGCTCTTTTGAATGCTATTAAAATCCACTATTGTGGCCGTAAGAAAATCAAAAGTTGACTATGAAAAGTTAAGCATCTTGTTGGCGCAGAAAATATTTGGCCCTGTCATCAGAAGCTCACGTCGAAAAATGTAAGAGTGCCACGTTTCGTAAAATTTCCTTTATAAGTAAAAAAGTTACAAAAGAAAAAGGAAAGTGCATAATCTTAAGGCTATATAGTTATAAGGCTAAACTATATAGTTTTATGGAAACGATTTTCAAAATTCTATTATTGGAGAAATTTAATTAGAAAATGTAAAACACGGGAGAACAAAATACAGAGATGTTTGAAAACACCTTATGTTGTAAATTATCAAAAATGATTCATTATAATAAAAACAATATTGGAGTTTCAACATAAGTAAACTAAGAAAATTATGCATAAAGGTAAACATGTATACAAACAATTAAAAATATAAATGTCATCACCATGCACCATTAAATTTAACCATTAAATTGCAAAAGTCTTATCATTCAACGTTTCAAATAATCATGAGATATATTTGGGATATCAATAATCTTCACATTAGACAATCAATACAAAATCTAAAATATAAATGTCATCACCACGCACCATTAAATTTCACTATTAAAGCTCACCATTAAATTGCAAAAGTCTTATCATTCAACGTTTCAAATAATCATGAGACATATTGGGGATATCAATAATCTTCACATTAGACAATCAAAATAAAATCTAAAATATAAATGTCATCACCATGCACCATTAAATGTCACTATTAAAGTTCACCATAATTACAAAAGTTTTATCATTCAACGTTTCAAATTATAATGAGATACATTTAGGATATCAATAAGCTTCACATTAGACAATCGATTTTTTATAGTGTTCAAGATCAAATTAAAAGTAGAAAGGATTAGTTACCTACATGCAGCAGAATAAATCAGAAATGTTAAAAGATATATCACTGGAAAATACTCGATTACCTCCGAAAGCAAATGACTCGACAATCACACACACATTAAGACAATTAAATGTATAATAAGTATACCAATATCAATATACATAGTATATTAGCCAATATCGGTGACAAATTTTACAAAAATTGGTACGCTAGTTTTTAGTATATTACTAATTAAAGTAAAATAAGAGCTATATTTACGAATATTACTGGAAAACACTTGATTGCACTACAAAGAATCCCTTCTAATAAATAACACACTTGGTTAAAGTTTCCAAGCAAATAACTCAATAATGACGCATTGGTTATCAAGACAATTAATTATTTGCTATATTAGTATATCAATCAATATTAGTGCTAAATTTGACTAAAATAGATATGCTAATTTTTAAAATATTGCTGAAAAGGTGTCGGATGTATTTGATACTGTCATACAAAAATACATGATCACACTGAAACGTAAATATCTCAACAATAACGCATTGGATATAAAGCTTAAGTATTTGATAATATCATCCAAAAACCACATGATCACACTAAAACACAAACATTTAAACAATTGAGCACTGTTTATTAAACTTACTAAGTGTATGATATACCAATATATGACTCAATATCGGTGCCAAATTTTACTAAAATTGATACGCTAGTTTTTTAAATATCGCTAAAAGGTGTCAGCAGTATTTGATAATATCATCAAAAAACACGTGATCGCACCATAGCGGAATATCTCAACTATAACGCATTTGATATTAAACTTATTAAAGGTATGATATACTAATATTTCACCCAATATCGGTGCCAAATTTTACTGAAATTGATGCGCTAGTTTTTGAGATATTGCTAAGAGGGTGTCAGCATAATATTGATAATATCATCTAAAAACTCGTGATCGCGCTACAACTCAAATATCTCAACAATAACGCATTGGCTATTAAATGTATTAAAGGTATGATATACTAATATATCACTCAATATCGGGGCCAAATTTTACTGAAATTCATGCGTTAGTTTTTGAGATGTCGCTAAAAAGGTATCTGTAGTATTTGATATCATCCAAAAATTCATGATTACACTAAAACGCAAATATCTCAACAATTGCGCATTAAATATTAAACCTACTAAATGTATGGAATAGCAACATATGACTCATTATATTCGCCAAATTTTACTGAAATTGATACGCTAGTTTTTTTAAATATCGCTTAAAAACTGTCTGCAGCATTTGATATCATCCAAAACCAGATGATGGCACTACAACGCAAATATCTCAACAATAAGGCATTGGATATTAAACCTATTAGATGTGTGATATACCTATATATCACTCAATATCGGTACTAAATTTTACTAAATTTGATACGCTAGGTCTTTAGATATCGCTAAAAGCGTACCGGCAGTATTTGATAATATCCCCCAAAAATACATATCACACTAAAATGTAAATATCTCAACAATAACGTATTGGATATTAAACTTATTAAGGTATGATAATATACTAATTATATCACTCAATATTCGTGCCTAATTTTGCTAAAATTGATGCGCTAGTTTTTTAAATATCGTGCCACAAAATGTTGTGGTTAAACATAGCAAGTTGATTCTGTTTTTAAAAAATAGATAGATTTGGCAAAGATGCTCGTTGATCATCCGATAAACAGCATTAAATCTCCCTAACATGGAGCTATAAAATAAGTGTGAACATGATTTCTACTAATGCAGGGTGTATTTAAAATGGTGTCCATCCTTTATACGCACATACTACCAACCAATATGACTCTAAATCTATAAAGAACATTTTTCTGTGATGGTTAGTTTTGTAGTTACAAGCGTATGAAGTTGTGTCTGCAGATTCTCTCTTTATAATGTTTTTTAAAACATTTCTTGTCAATCATTTAAAATGTTCCAAAGTTAAATAAAAAAAATGTTGCTATTAATTTTTTAACACAAATTTTGAGAAAATAATGGGTATTTTTAAATTTTGATTAAGGCTGGAACACATCTGGTAACTATGGAAGTACTTACTTTTCTGTATTTATAACACAGACCATGAAAGTGATTACTCAATTGTTTCATTTTGATAACTGACTTATTTGTCAATTTTGTTTATGGATTTATGATCATATTGGTTAGTCGTATTGGTTAGTGTATGACGTATATAGGAAGGACACCATATTTGAGACACCCTGTATAGTAATTATGGAACTTTATTTAATAAATATCTCAAATGAGTTAAACAAGATGGAGAAAAAATGTTTTTATTGAGTACTATAGAAATATTAAGCACCACAATTTTTATAGTGTATGTGAAAATAGCTATGTAATATTATTTCTTGGACTTTCAATATTTCTTTATAAGATTTTCAATTTTTAATTATTAATGAATTTGTGATAATTATAACAATTTCTACGAATTCAAATATTATTTTTGATAATAAAAAGACGTTATCATTGCATGTTTTGAATGTTCTGTGCTCAGCACATATAGGTTTGCTGAACTTTTCGAACTTTATAGAATTTATGAGATTTTTTTAACATTTGCTATGGGTGTTTCATATATACAGGGTGGCCCACCTATCCTCGCTCGGACCATTGCTGCTAGACTAATGAAAATTGAAGAAAAAATCTGATTGGAAGTTATTTGACACTTGATGCGCCACTTATTAAAATTATTTTCAAGTGTACAGAGTGTACCATAAATTCGAGACAAAAATGTTGTCCCTTTTTTACATTAAACACAAATAATTTTTATTTTTGAGATCAGATGCCATCGTTTCCATTTGAAAATAGCAAAATTGTGTCGTTGATTCAGAACACCCTATATATTCTACGTGACTCAAAGTATTGTGTATGTTTTGGCACATTACTTGGGTACTTACATACCCAGATTTTTTCGTTGTTTTCTTATAATAAGGTTTTGTTTAATTTTTTTCCAGGTCCATGATTTTTCGTTAAATTTGATTAAATTGTGAATAACTTAGCAACGTAGCGCCTGATCCCTAAAAATATAAATGATTTGTGAAGCCCACATGAAGCAGATTCTAAAACTGAAAGAATATACAGGGTGATCCATTTAAAAAAGAGACCACATGTTGTGTCCCGAATTTATGGTACACTCTGTACACTCGAAAATAATTTCAAATAGTAGCACATCAAGTATCTAATAACAATGATTAAATTTTTTCCTCAATTTTGATTAGTCTAGCAGCAATGGTACAAGCGAGGATAGGTGGGCTACTCTGTATACAGTGTGAAAATTAAGTAGCGGATAAACTCGATAACTCCGTTAATGTGTACGAGAGAGAGAAAATGTAAAACGGAGATAGCGATATAAATTACTGCGCAAATGAAAATATATTTTTAAGATTTAAAAAAGAAAATTTTAAGTTATGACGTCATTAATGTTTTTTTTTTAATGACAACATACATTTTTTATTTTTTATTTCGGTAGAGCTTTTTAATCTGTTTTCAACCATACAACATTTTTAATAGGTTACATAAGAAAAAATTTAGAAAAAACGACCTTTAAGTTAAAAAAGTAAAGATGGATAGGAAGAATGGGTCCAGTGGAATGGCCGGCTAGGTCCCCTGATCTAACGCCATTAGACTTTTTCATTAATGACGTCATAACTTTTAAAATTTTGTTTTTTTAAATCTGAAAAAAATATTTTCATGTGCGCAGTATTTTTATATCGCCATCTCCTTTTAAGATTTTTTCTCTCTCGTACATATTAACGGAGTTGCCGAATTTATTCGCTACTTAATTTCCACACTGTATAATAGTATATTATTTTATTAGGAGAAAAAGTTACACTTTGTGCGGTGAGTCTGCACGAAGCACACAAACTTGCTTTTTCTCGGAATAAAACATGTTACTTTTTTTTTTCAAACGCAAGAATATTTTTCTTCAAAAATATATTAAAGAAAAAATTTGAAAAATACACAAGCATCATGCCAGCTGTGGTTGCTATGGATGAATTTGTAATAAACAGAACAATTAGAAACTGTACATGTACAGTTTTTAGTTGTTCAAAACTCTGTTATTATGGAGTGCACACTCCACGAAGCAGCTGAAATTGCTCAAATAGCGCAAGCTGCTATAGAAGGATTGCTGCCTACAAAATCGGCGAGTATTTATGAGGTTGCATACCGAAGAATGGTGCATGGAGAAGAACGTGGACAATTATTCGCAAAATGTGTTGATAGCTTATTTCACCGAACTGAAGCAGAAGAACAACATGAAATGTTCGTCTATGTGGTCACAATACTCTATGTTACGGACATTATTACTTTTTCTCCTAGGAGAAAAAGTTACTCTTTAAATTTGCGTATCCAAGGACACAAAGTGTCACATTTGTGACGTTGAAGAAAAATAATATTTATTGGTCTATCGACCCCATAGGGTCTTTCCGCCTCTGATGTTCCAATTTTCTGTGCATTTTATTTGTTTAATAAATTATCGGGCATTTTTCGACTTCAACAGTATTTTGTTTGAGTTTTTTCGATTTTATTTTACATTTGTAGCCACTTTTTCAAGCTTCCTCGTCTAATTGTTTTAATTTCGAAGAACTAATTGTTGTAATTTTCACAAATTCAAATGTTATTTTAGTAATAAGATATTCATTGCATTAGAAAGTTTCTGTACTCTGCACATTTCGATTTGTTGTAATTTAGTTTTTATTTTTCGGGTTTAGTTGACTTTTCACTTTACGCACCTGATTTTGTACTATGTAATTTAAAAAAATTAATCAGGCTACAGCTTGTAAGTATGTATCCTGTTTTCTCATTTTCTGTACGCTATTTTTTTTTTCATTAATCTTATTTGAGCTATGTTACAAATAATATTTTTCCAAAAGAAAAATTATAAATCGTCACACTGAACTCTAATCCGTGAACACTGGACACACAAGCTGAATTGTATTGATAAATGGGCATGTAATTAAAAATTAACGACCCGATTTCGCAGACAGACAATTAATATGCTCGCGCTTGCAGAAAATCAAGTTATGAAGTGGGCAAGTGCTGGCCGCACTACCTGTACAACATAATTAGCAGGAGGCAATATGCACACGTGAACGGCGGCAATATCGATGATCATCGGATGCGAACTCTTCAGGCTCCGGTGATCAGGCATTTTTTATTGCGGCAATCAAGAGGAGCATTCCCAGCAGTGCATCATCGTGCCTGGCGTCATTTCCACCGAATTTATGTAGAGGTGTGTGACTTTGTATTCCTCGCGAAATGGATGTATTGTGCATTCGGGCCGTAAACTTTTATAACCCGGCTTTTAGGGCTTTACCAAAACTGGAAGCCATTTAAAACGTCTGCACAAACGAAATGGAAACTGAGGACAACAAAGGGAACGAAATGATTTGGCACAGACAATGTGGACGTGTATACACCTTTAATAGGGGAACAAAGCGACAAATTTCCCGGCCGACGTGTGCTATCGACCGGCGCAGGATGATACATTTAATTATTGAAGACTGTTCGGAAACTTGCAGAAGTTGCGGAATGTAATTATATAATTCGAGACAGCGACAGAGTGAAATGGTAATTGCTTGGAAATTGGAGACGTCGATGATGTTTCTGTCGCGGATCGCATTGAGACGTGTTGTAGGTGTCGCCGGCTTCTTAACGAGCGGCGTACAAATATATCTCCGGCGCGGCTTTTTTGCTCGAGGCACACGATTGTCTCTTTGTAGATTTTCCACGTAGACCACCAGGAAAGTTCGCGAAGTAAATGAGCCCAAAGATAGAACCGCGTTTTAGAGGCTCGTGAATGAATGCACAGTGCGCGCGCTAATAATATAAAAAGCACACTGCACTCCTTGTGACGAGCAGCCCACTTTAACCGGCTTCATGTGTGTTTTTCGCGGAGTTTTAATTCGAAACATGCAGGTTTATAAGAGCTCACATCCGCGCGGCTCATATAAATTTGTTTAATTAATAAGGATGTTGCGAAGTGCCCGCGCTTAATTAAAATTTATTACGAGCCAATTTTTCGACCCTCGCAGTTCGCCGAACACTTTATGAATATAAAACTTCTTATTTATGCCGTACGCAAACCGATGTAATTTATTATTTCTTTTGATGGAAGCTAAAATATCGTAAGCACATATGTACCGGCGCACACACGCCCATGCTCCATGGGAATTTATTTACTTTACAAAAAACTTATTAGAAGGCAAATATTATCTTGAAGCTTTGTTTGCTCCCATTGTGTGTGCGGCCATTCCTTTATTTGCGTCTTTTCTCCGATATGGGAATAACCTGTTCGCGTCACAACTTGTGGAGCCGCCGCAAACTTTTTAATTAAAATATTTACGGCGCTGATTAAATTTGAAAACTTGTTACTGCAAATGATTACATCCAAGTTCAGTTATAATTTACCTTGTTTCGCGCGGGCATTTAAAACTGTTAACGAATTCTGATTGTTCCCGTGCAACTCCTAGGCTCCCTCGTTAATAATTTATTCATTGCATCAGGAGTTACGGTGCACGACGGCGCGTTTAAAATGGATGGTTTTAGGTACATACTTCTATTTGATGTGCATCTCGTAATATTTTACGGCCGCATGATCCGTAATAATTCCTGGGTGGTATACAGTATTAGCCGGCTAATTTGAATTTTATATTGCGGTCCGCCGGGGCGTATCTTGTACTCCATAGTTATTGAAATTTATCACAAAACTGCCCACACACCTGATTATTCGCTGAATATATTACGCGGCTTAATACATGAATATTATATTATAAATAATTCCAGATAAACTGAACGCGCTTTCGTTATTTTACATCTTCGATATATGTTAATGTAATTTGATTATTATTACTCCGCTATGTGCAACTATGTAGCTGTATCGCTTTCGCTGTACTAATATTTGCTTAATTGCAACCTGATACCGAAAGCTGGGTACATAAAATTTGTTTAATGTGCATCATTACACGAGTTTATGCTATGCACTACATATATCAATTATATCTAACAACACATAAAGACGTGTATAGGTATAATGAAAACAATATTAACCTTGCTAGAGTGTACTAAATATAGCGAGGCATTGTTGATACTGCTTTTGTTGAAAATCAATATCGCCTCATGTGGTCCAAACTGGCTGTAAAAGAGTAATTGCGTTAAAGGCCAATAAAAGCAAATTATTGTTTTGTTGACTGGGCAGTGAATATCGCCGGTATAAATCGCTTTGAATTTTAATCTGCACCATTTGGATGTTTTATTACAATTTGTGAAGTTTTCACTTTCACTACACAATTTCTGCCAGTTTTGACTAAAATTAATACATTATTGTAACTATCTTCAGATCAAATAAATGTACTTCCTCAATTAATTAAATAATTAATTTAGGAAGTACATAAATTCCACCTGAAGATAGTTACAATAAAAACCTTAATTAGAGAAACCTAATGAATAATACATTATTGTTTAAAATGGGAGCTTAATTAAATAACAGTCAGAACACCTTTTTTAACTATAAATAAAATACTCGAAAACCTTGAAGATGAACTTTACAGCCACTTGAATAATATTAGGCTTACGAAATTGGTGTAATATTATTTAGTCCTCTCCTAAATTACACTGTAGACAACCCATTATTCAAAATTTTATTTCTTCAATATTTTGCATTACATGTGTTAAATTTCTATAATTACTGTCACATTTTCAATGGTTATTGTACATTTTTCAATACTAACGTTAAAATTTTGATGGACAAAATTTAAAGTTAGTATTGAAAAATTTACACAATTTATATTCTTCAATATTTTGCGTTACATGTGTGAAATTTCAATAATTACTGTCACATTTTCAATGATTACTGTAAATTTTTCAATACTAACGTTAAAATATTGATGGACAAAATTTAATGTTAGTATTGAAAAATTTACACAATTTATATTCTTCAATATTTTGCGTTACATGTGTGAAATTTCAATAATAATTATTCAAAACTTACTGTCACATTTTCAATGATTACTGTAAATTTTTCAATACTACCGTTAAAATTTTGATTAACAAAATTAAATGTTAGTATTGAAAATGTGAAAATGAGTAATTATTGAAATTTATTGAATTTAAATTTATTAAAGTTACTATTATTGTGTAAAAGTATAAAAATTACTGCCAAGCTTTCAATATATTGTCGAGTAATTTGCATTGTATCAAGTGTTTTTTTTTATATTATGAAATACTGCTGACATCTTCTTAGCGATATTTCAATAAGTAGTGTATCGATTTTAGTAAAATTTAGCACTGATATTGACTGATACACTGGCATAGTCTATATTTAATTGATTTAATAACCAATTCGTCACTATTGAGTTATTAGCTACAAGTGCAATAAAGTCATATTCTCAAATATTGCGCTTACTTTATAAATGATATATCAAAAACTAGTGTATCAATTTTTGTCAAATTTGGCTCCGATAATGAGTTATATATTGGTATTTCGTACATTTAGTAGCTCTAATATTAAAGCGCAATTGTTGCGATATTTGCGTTTTTGTGTGATGATGTGTTTTTTGATGATATTATCAAATACTGCTGATAACTTTTAGCGTTACCTCAAAAACTATCGTATTAATTTCAGAAAAATTTGGCCCCAATATTGAGTGATATATTAGTATATCACATCTTTAATAAGTTTAATATCCAATGCTTAACTGTAGAGATATTTGCGTTTTAGTGTGATCGTGTGTTTTTGGATGACTTCAAATACTGTTGACACCTTTTTACCGATATCTCCATACCTAGCGTACTAATTTCAGTAAAATTTAGCGCTGATATAGAGTGATATATTGATATATCATACATCTAATAGAATTAATATCTAATGCGTAATTGTCGAGTAATTTATCTTGTAGTGTGATCTTGTGTTTTTGAATGATATTATGAAATACTGCCGACAACTTTTTAGCGATATTTCAAAAACTAGCCTATGTATTTTAGTAAACTTTAGCACTGATATTGACTGATATACTGGTATAGTCTATATGTAATTGTTTTCATAACCAATGCGTCATTATTGAGTTATTTGCTAGTTAGCGCAATAAAGTGTTTTCTAGTGATATTCTCAAATATTGCTCTTACTTTATAAGTGATATATCAAAAACTTTCGTATCAATTTTAGTCAAATTTGGCACCGACAATGAGTCATAATATATTGGTATTTTATACATTTAGTAGGTTTAATATTCAATGGGCAATTGTTGAGATATTTGCGTTTAGTGTGATCATGTGTTTTTCGATGATACTATCAAATACTGCTGATACCTCATTGGCGATATCTCAAAACCTATCGTATCAATTTTAGAAAAAAATGACATCTATATTGAGTGATATATTGGTACATCATACATCTAATATCTTCAATATCCAATGCGTAATTGTTGAATTATTTGTATTGCAGTGTGACATGTGTTTTCGATGATATTATCATATACTGCTGATACCTTCTTAGCGATACCTCAAAAACTATCACATTAATTTCAGTAATATTTGGCACCAATATTGAGTGATATATTGGTATCATACCTTTATTAAGTTTAATGTCCAATGCGTTATTGTTGAGATATTTGCGTATTAATATGATCATGTGTTTTTGGATGATATTATCAAATACTGCGGACATTTTATTAGCAATATCTCAAAATCTAGCGTATCCATTTTAGTAAAATTTAGCACTAATATTGACTGATATAATACTGCTACAGCCTATATTTAATTGTCTTGATAACAATGCGTCATAATTGAGTTATTTGCTACCTAGTGCAATCAAGTGTTTTACAGTAATATTCTCAAATATTGCTATTACTTTATAAGTAATATATCAAAAACTTGCGTATGAATTTTAGTCAAATTTGCCACCGATAATGGTTAACTCTGTTTTAATTTTTTAAATTATAAATATCGATAATTGGTATATCACATCTTTAATAAGTTAAATAGCTAATGAGTTATTCTAGACATATTTGCGTTTTAGTGTGATCCTGTGTTTTTGGATGACATCAAATACTGTTGACACCTTTTTAACGATATCTCCATACCTAGCGAACCAATTTTAGTAAAATTTAGCGCTGATATTGAGTGATATATTGGTGTATCATACGTCTAATAGAATTAATATCTAATGCGTAATTGTCGAGTAATTTATCTTGTATTATGAAATACTGCCGACATCTTTTAAGCGATATTTCAAAAACTAAAGTATCTATTTTAGTAAACTTTGGCACTGATGACTGCCACTCAATATTTAATTATTTTAATAACCAATGCGCCATTATTGAGTTATTTGCTACTTAGCGCAATAAAGTGTTTTCCAGTGATATTCTCAATATTGCTCTTTATAAGTGATATATCAAAAACTAGCATATCAATTTTAATACATTTGGCACCGATAATGAGTCATATGTTTATATTTCATACATTTATTAGGTTTAATATTCAATGCAAAATTGCAAATAGAGTTATTTTAGCTAATATTAATGTGAAATTTGGTTCGCGGAATAACGGTTTTGATCTCAACCGGCGATTGTTATGACACATGAAAATCGAGTTGTTCTAAGAGATAAGAGCAATGAATTGTACCATTCAGTAATTTGTACAAAACACACAAATCGGAAAGACACCTACCATTCTCCAAATCATGCATCTGTAACAAATTCATGACATCCGAATACTCTCCTTGAATGTGGACAGAACCAATTTTATACTCAATTGACCTAAAATATTTATTCTGTACAGTTTCTAATGCATTTATATTTGTTAATGTATAAGGTAACCAAATTACAGACGCATATTCCATGTGACATCGAACCAAGCCGCAATATAAAGACTTAATACAATTTACGTTCAGATTTTTGCCAATATGCCATACAAAACCCCACATTCCGTTTCTTAATTTGACAAAATAACAGAATCGTATGTCAAATGAAATGCATTTATTTTCAAATAACTTTCACTTTATACCAAATCTTTTATAATATTTATATTACATATTTTAAAATAAAAGTAAAATGTTTACAACAAACAGGTATGATGAGGTTTTGAATAAAAGTCGCTGATATAACTGTATTATTATTTTTTCTGCAATTTCAATAAAAATTTCTGAATTTCCACTTTCTTCGGTTTCATAATTCATACTGTTTTTATTTTTTTTAAGTTCAGTATAATGTAGCAATTTCTGAATCTTCTGGTACTTTTGACATTTTCATTGAAATTCTGGACTCTTAACTTTTTAACTTTTAAATTCATTGCACATTCTAGAAATTTCCATGAAACTTTGTGGCAAATAGATATTTCAGATTTTTGTGAGATTTGGTGAATTTTAATTTCTGCAATTTTCTCTTTTTGCGTTATTCCAGATATATTGCCACGTTTGAGAAATCTTTCTGAATCTTCTAGTATTTTCATTTTATGGGGTTGCATTCGGAACTGCAATTGCAATTTTCCCTTTGTTACGTTTTTTCAGATATATTGCCACGTTTGAGAAATATTTCTGAATCTTCTAGTATTTTCATTTAATGAGGTTGCATTCGGCTGCATTTTCTATGTTTTTTGTAATTTGCCGCAATTTACTTGCATTTTCTGCGATTTTTTCGATATTTTTAATGTCATTAAGTACTGTAGAGGTATTAGATAATTAATTAATACAATTTTCAGGAAATTAACATGCATATTTTTAATACATTATCGGCAATTTACGTACACTTTCTACAATTTGAATAAATTTATTATTCGTTACAGTTGTATAGATATAGATATAATCATATAATGTAGAAATAGAGGTAAAAGTTGGGACAGTCCAGAATTTATAAAATTCTTGTAGCCCTTCTCTGAAAAAGTTTGGGAGGCTCTTATAGTGTACTTGTGTAAACAGTGTTGATTAACATGTAAATTAAAAACTAATCTTCTATAACGTTTTTTACTCTATAAAAGATTGAACTAATGGAGATACTGAAGATTATAAACTTACAATTCGTACCTTAACTTTTTAAATATAACGTTTATTGTCTGTTAATCGTTTCATGAAGAGCAAAATGCAGTAAAAATGTGCCCATTACTGCGTTTACTTGTAATGCCGTTTAAATTTAATTGCAAGATACACTCGCGACAAACTGCATTACGAGAGGAGTGGATAAGCTTTCGTCGAAACGAAACGAATTTAGCGTGCACTTTATTAATAAAGCCGGCGCAGGGATGATGAAATGGAAATTGCAATCAAATGTATTACGGAGCGCGCATTAGTGCTGGTATATTAGATAGAACGTCCCTTTTATCCCAAGGGATAATATTAGTATGTCTGGGGCAAATAAAGCTTACATGTCCGTAGGGTGGCGAGGGGTGACTTCGCCCTCTTATAAGTCCGGTATTAGCGCTATTAGCCATATCTGGTCCAGCAGTCACGCCAATTACCGAAACAGCCATCTCCGATACAATTGCCGACACATGGGAGGAGAGCCACTGGCTGCATTACACACGATTCCAGTTTTATGCGCCCTTAGTAAAATTAAGATAATAATGTTGCGCAGTTAATGTTTACTGCGTGCACGCTGCGTATTATATTAGCCTACTCGCTGTTACGTTTCCGCCCAGAGAAGAAACGTGGTGGACGCAAAAAAAGGGAAATTGCTCAATCAGAGCTATAGACAATCAATCAAGTTTATTGCAACCATTAAAACGGCCGTTTAAACTTCACCCCTTAGTACCAAAGCATTGATTTATGTACGTCTGCTACTTAAGATATGAATATATCAGCGTTTATAACTTAATAAAAGCAAAGAATGCGGTTAATTAATGAGCCCCGATATAAATAACAATCATCGAATTAAAAACTCGTGTACGCACTTATTAATTAATTACACTTTATGGATTCGCTTTGCACACTCCATAAATGCAGCGAGTGTCTCCGATTGCAATTAATACGTTTGATATGAAAGCTCGTTATTATGCTAATTGTGTGCGCGCTGATGGCTTTTATTGCCTTTCATTTAGATGCAGCCCGATAGAGAGACAGGAACGCCAAAGCCGTAAAGATGGTTAATGCACGCGCGTTAATTTATTTTTATCATTCCGAATTGTGTAACGGCACGCAATTCGTATGCTGCAGTTGCAGTGACCTTTTGTCGGTTAACGTTATTAATCCCGCACTTATAACGAGGAATTGTTATTTTATTGCGTCTGTTTATATCCAGTTGGAGCTACAAAATTCCATATTATGCCGCAATAATTGATGCAATAAAAGTTAATGCTTCATATTTCGCCGTTTCGCCCCCCGATATCAAAAGCTTCCTGGAGGCCATAAAGCGAAGGTGGTGGCGTCAAGTTGGGGGCGGCTGATTCGCTCGCACCTGACCTGACATTGAACACATTAATTCTCACTGAATCAACATGGGGAATGCATTTTTACACGCTATCGATTATCACTCCGATGGGGGCGAAATTTGTAACATTGAACGTGTCGGTTCATACTAGAAACCAGTGGCGGGGCTAAATGTGTTACACGATTTATATAGGAGTATAGACACACGATTTGCATAATATAAATAATTTAAGTTGTTCTGAAATTTAAAAAAAATGTTGTCACTTCAAAATGTTATTTAGACAATTTAAAATAAAAAAATGATGTTTACAATGAAACCCTTTACACCTACAGTATTTTTCTAGTCCGTAAGTAGCCGTAAGTTTTAATGTGTAGAGTACATTTAAAATATAGTTTTACCTTTAAACTTGCAATGTAGTGTAGCAGTTCAAGTGTAGCAGTTTATTATTATACCGCCAAAACCTAATACAAATGCCAAATGTGGCAGGCAACATGTGTACGTTTCATATTCAATGCGTAATTGCCGAGATATTTCTGTTTTAATGTGATTTCGATTGAAAATTTAAAAAAAATCGCTATAAGTTATGAAATTTGCATTGCAAACAACATTTAATTGGAAATGAATATAAATAATTCGAAAAATGTTCAAGACTTAAGTTCTATTTCAAGAACAGATCTAAAAATATTGAATCAATCATATATTTTTGATTTTTGCTAATTGAAAATCTGTAGAAAAGTTAAAATTAACTATTTGTTTACATCAATTGCACATACACATAAATTAGTTTAAATATTAGTATTAATTATAATTAGTTAATTAGTTAGTTAGTTACTTACAATCTTTATTCGCTATTGACCAGAGGTCTTTCTGCTTTTAGAGTAATAGTTTAATTATACAGAGAGCGCATAAAGTATTAAGACCTGGCTTTATTTTTTCACCTGTATAGATTTTCTAAAAATGCTTCAACAGGTCAAAATGATTTTTTTCAAACAAATATTTTGAGACCATTTTCAATTTTCCATCTCTCTCCGTTTTGAAGTTATGACGTCAGAGCCATTTTTTTAAAATGACAACCTATATTTTTTATTATTGATTTTGATAGTACTTTTTCTTATGTTTTTAACATGACATTTTCAATATGTAACATTTGAAAAAAAAATGAGAAAAAGTGCGTTAAAGTAAAACTATTAAATTATTATTTCAATGTGCAGATGCATCTAGTTACCATTCAAAACAACGTCAGTTAAAACAAAATTAGGAAAACAGGCTTGGATTTTAAATATTGGAATAAAACAAAATTGATTAACCTGAAAAACATTCTTATTACAATATCATCAATTACAAAAATATGAACAGAAATCCAAAACACATTTTTAACGTGTAAAAATCAAATATGGCGGCCATTTAAAATCAGAAAGTTGCTATTAATAACTCGGAAACCGCCATCTTCACTTTTGTTTTAACTTAACTGTAAAGTTTGAGCGATCAATCCAAGTAACTTTTATTTGAAACTTATTTCCGCATCTTTAATAATTATGGAAATATCAGAGTTTTTAGAAAATTGCAATTTTTAGTTTTTTTACAATAATTTCTAAACTGTTTGGACTTTTGAAAAATATCAAACATTTTCAACATAATCTGAACCAACATACAAAACTGCATAACATTGTCCTGTTAACCAGATCTCTAGCTTTCAAAATTAGAAAGATACCCATGCAATCCAATTCTATTTAGGACACCCTGTATAGTTCACTAAAATTGTATGCAGATTTCTAGGGATACAGCTGTAAATTATACAGATTCTAGCAGCTTAGTGATTTTTTCTGGTTGCAGTTGAAAATTTCACAATTTGAATAGTTAAATTAAAAAATTGGTAAATTTCGGCAGTTAAACCTAAAAATTTTCAAAGGTTGAATTGAAAACTTGACAAATTTCAACAATTTTATTTGTAAATTACTTAGTTAGTTCCACTTAAAACATTGGAAGATTTTGATAGGTGTAAATTAAAAATTAACAGATTCGACCGCCGAAGGTTAATATTTGAGGTTTGTAATTTACGGTAGAATATATGATATATTTGATCTGCTACACATGAAAATTCGTTATAACTTCACATCTGCAGTGCAACGTTTGATTTTCACTGCTGCAGTGCGAGTATTAAATAAATATTGTTAAAAAACGGCAGAATTGGATAATTGCAAATGAAATTTTAATAAATTTAGATAGTTTCATTTGAGACTTTACGAGTTTGGTTCAAAAATATTGTAGGCTTCGACGGACATAGCTGTAACTTTTAGACATTTTCACAAGTGAACATACTTTGTGCTATACACGAAATATTTTGACACTTGCTATTGGCACATTTCGATAGTTCCACTTATAACATTGGCAGTTTGACAGTCTCCGCTCATTGTTTTGGCATTCGCAGTATTAAAGCAGTTTTTTTGAAAAAAATTAAAAAAATAATGGACTGTTGCTATTGAATATGTAAGAAATTTAGATACTTTCATTTGAAAATTTAACAGTATTAACGAGTTCGGTTAATAAATATTATAATTCGACAGATCAAGCTATAAATTTAATGGATTCTCACAGTTCTAGGTAAAAACTAGACAGATTTTGACAGATCTAGTTGATTGATAATGAGAGATTTCAACAGTAACATATAAAATATTGACAGATTTTTATACATGCAAATGAAAATTTAACAGATTTTGGCAACAGTAGTTAAAATTCTCTACATTGAGTACTTACAGTAACTTATAGTACACGTACCAACAATGTGATAGATTTTCATAGTTGAACTTAAAAGCTTTACAGATTTCGGCAGTAGTAGTAGAAAATTTGACCGATTTAGTACCTAATACGGAAAATGTGATAATTTTTTATAGATGAACATAGAAACTTTACAGATTTCGGCTGTAGTAGTTGAAAATTTTACAGATGTAGTACTTACAGTGGAAAATGTGATAGATTTTCATAGATGAACATAAAAGCTTTACAGATTTTGACAATTACAGTTGAAAATGACAAATTTGGATAGTTCTATTTAAAACATGGCAGATTGACAGTCTCAACTATATGTTTTGATAATTGCAAATCAAATTTAACAGGTCTACTGATAATAACAATATTATGTCAAAATATGAGTTATACCCGTATAGAGTGTCATACCAAACAACATCCAAATCAATGTAAACGTTCTCTTGTTATAAGCAAATAAGCAAAATTGTTTTTTTTTTTTATTAACTTTGAAGCTGAATACTGGCTAAACCAAACGCATTTATATATCGATAAGTTTTGGTAAATCGTCTTTTTCTGATCCCAGTAATCTGTGGTTAAGCCATGTCCACTTAATTTAGAGACACCCTGTATATTTGGTTGTTACATGTTAAGTTCGGTATAAATGACGTTTTTTTTTTTGTACTTAGCTAGTTTTTTATTCTTTGTCCAATATATGTTGCCTCTAGCCTGTTCTAGTTCTTGATATACATCTGGCCACTTTTCAGTTTTATATTGTGTGATAATATTTTGAATTCTCTTATTTATTTATTTATTTTAGTTTTTAACAATCTGTTTGCTATGATAGTATATTCTCTATACTTATTAAATTGTAATAATTTTGTCTCCGAAAATATATTAGCGAAGATTGTACGCGGAGCGGTAATTGTATTTCTTTCTAAAATGGTCGTGAGGCCGAAACAATTGTAGAGAAATCTATAAAAATCAGTGAAACTCAACCAAGTGTCTTATTTTTCCTTTAATTCCTTTATTCTCTATACATTTGTCATTTATTTTGATTAGTTTTAAAATATATTTTGGCAGTCTATATTTGTATAATTAATTATAATTTTTTTTTATTTATTGCTTAAAAAATACATCGCTTACTTATGGCACAACTTCAAAATTTATTTTATTAATTTATTTTTATTTATTTATTTAAGTAATAACTTTTTAAAACTAAATTATACTAAAACGCGGGAAATATTTTGCATGATTTTGAATATTTTTTTCTGAGCAGTATTGAGCGAATTCATGTTTTATTGTACATATTTTATTAATGTTGCCTGGACATTATGTTATATGGTGTAATAGTATATATATATGGTTATATGGTACAAGAGTGAAGTGCCAAGCATTTCAATCCCAAGGGAACCAATATGTCTGTAACTTGTTCAAGATGTCACGTATTGCTCGCATCAGATTTTGTTAGCAGGCGATCAAATTCATTTCTTCAATAAAACATCCATTAGTTAACGACACCTTCATTTGTTTAATTATACAAATTAATTTCGGCGCCTGCTAACAAAATTACGGGACTCGTTAATTCAAAGTGGGGTTTGCGTTGTTTCGATATCATAAAAAAAATCCAATTAGGCGACATTCCACGTTGAGACGGCACTCCCTGCCACCCCAAAAAACGGCAAGTATCTTAAATTACCGTTATTATTCCGTTGTAAAGAAAATATATTAGCGAAGATTGTACGCGGAGCGGTAATTTTATTTCTTTCTAAAATGCAACGCGCGGCAAACTGCTTTAAAGCACGTGAGCATTTCCACGGGAAGTCCCTGAAAAGTTCCATGTCTAGACCCACTTTCGGCCGCATTTTTTTAATGTGTAATAAAATCTCTACGGGAGACTTTTACGCCGTCACACGTATGTAAAACTGCGCCGAATTTTTCGGTACGGTTTCCATCAACGATATGCAATTTATTTTCGTAAAACCCAAAAATTGGGCAGAAATAGGCGGAAGTGTCAAACATGTGGCGTGTAAATATAGAAGAACAAATTGGATAGCTTCAGTCGGAAGAATGTCAATCCGTCATTTTCGTCGGGTTATAATAAGAAAAACGATCCCACATACCGCGGCCTCAAATTATCTCGGTGTTATCAATCAGTAGAACAATAAATCATTGTTATTGTTGCGGCGGTGCTGACTGTATAAGGAGATCTTGATATTGAAGTCCGCTGCCTGTGGGTGGACGCTATTTGATTACAAGAAATGAAACTCAGCCACTAAGTAAATTTAAAACCGTTTTTATCTAGATAAATTCCCGGCTCCAATTAAATTGATTGGCAAAACAATCACGGCGCGCAGTTATTGATTGATTTATCGACGTTACAGCGGATTCCACATTTAGAGAAATCTCCGCTAGGTAATTTATGTGACTAATAAATTGGCGAGATAGTGGGCACAGTGGAATGCATGAAAATACTCCTCACACGGCTATCGTGCTCGTTTCAGATAAATTTTATTATTCAGCCGCGCAGAAAAAATAATCGTGCATTAATTCCGGCTTATCTCTCGACACCTACCGAGTGCGCCGTAAAAGCGATAAGCAAATGAAAATTGCTGCGCCAATGATAAAGCCATTCGCGGATTTAAGACGCACTTTCAATTATTCAAAAGGAGCGGCGTTTCCCACGGGATGCATCCAGCCACATGTCCGCATCTCCACTCCTCTGCGTAGCAGAATTTCGTACGAACCTCGGCGAAGGCGTGCAGATGCTGCCATTAACATTTAATAAGAAAGAAATTATTGATAATCAGATGGGAGGCGGTGGTCCATTGCGAGAGCACTCCTAGCCGGGAGCCGCTTTCATATTCGTGTCTTGTACGGGGCCCGCATTCCGCTGGAACTTGTCATCTCGCCGCCAAGATTTCTGACAAAGACCCTCTCGCTCGCAGATTTTTTTGCGCCAAAACTCGCTAAATTGCGGCATTCTTTTCGGCACTTCCGCTATAACCTTTAGCTGCGCCGAATTTATCTCGCGTAAAACGTATAACAATCAGGTCCGTTTTTGCCGCGAAGCGCTCGACAAAGGCCATCGTCTCTTGCGCCATGAAAAATTCAGATTGTCACTTATTTATTGGCCCCGAAAGAAGAGTGCGGCCGACGTCTTGCAGATTTACAAACTTGAAATTTTAATTGCGCAATTAATTATGCAGGTTCAATTTGCGCGCAAACCAACTGGCCGTTAAATAAATGTTACGAGCAGTGGCGTACCTGTGCGGTGGCCAGGAGGACAACTGCACATTTAAGGCACCGACGCCCTCATACACAACCACATAAAAAATAAATAAAAAATAAATGCACGACAATGAGTGCTGCGAATACTTCACATGAAAGGTTGACAATAGTCACCCGAAGACAGCTGACTATGACTCATGCTTTTTCGAACAAAGAATCGCGTTTTTCATGCTCGTTCGCATGCTTAAGGTAAATGTAATAGAGTGAAATGAAATATGTAATGCATGTCGAATTCTGGCAATATAGAGTGATTAGTCAAAATCAGCTCTCAACTGGCGACTACACTACCTTTTGATTTTTGGTAACACGAAAACTTACTAAGCCTATTGCACTTGTCACATTTACATATGAAACTTCACACTGACGTACCAATTAAATATCACAAACTTTAAATTGTTGGCCAATTAGAATCCACTTAGTGATAATTGCTGTTCAAAACTTATCACTTTCGAGGAGGTTAAGATTAGGTTTCAAGAGGTTTCTCATATTGTGTGCCCAATCGGTTAAAATCAATGCAATGCAGTGCATACTCGTAGTTTCATTTAGTACATACTTTTTTTTCGTCGAATTTTTTTTTAAAATTGTCTGCAAATATATTCTTGTGACTTTTTAGTATTCCCTGGCGTGGAGCCAACAATTTCATGCTTTATATTTGTAAGAGATTTGATGCTAAACCGGTTGGAAGACATTTTATAATATGTATTAAATATTGGTCAATGCCAATACGACAGGTGCAATAGCCATGCAAAATATGTTTCGTGCATAGTTCCTTGCTTAGATAATAACCGCTATAGTGATGCACTCGACCTTGTTGCCACTATAGCAGGTATTATCAGCAAGTCACTATTATGCACTTAACATATTACTATTGATTATTTCAGATTAGTTGAAGTACTACGAGAAGTCGTGCTATAAGCAAACAATATATGTTTTATGCAGTAAACAACAAAAAATTAACACTAATTTTCGAACTAATTGTGTAATTTAAATGTACAACAATGTAAACAAATAATTTATAGGTTTCTAAAACTTGAAGTTTTCTACAGTTTTTCTACATTTAGCAAAACAAAACATGATTTTTTCAATATTTTTAGCACCTTTTCTTGGAATAGAACTTAAATTTAGAACATAATATTTTATTCGATGACACTGTTAAATCGAAAACTATTTGGATTTTTTTTTAATTTTCGATTGATTATACATATTTGATTTATTAACTGTTCATATTTATTTAAAGTTTTGTGCAATTTTGTAAAAATTTAAAAAGTCCTTAAGAAGCAAGAACAGCAAACAATATATGTAGTATTATTTCTACAAGGTTGCAATGTAAACGAAAATTTGACAATCTTGTTAAGGGCAGGGTAGTAGTGATATTTCAGCAGTTGTTTCTCAAAACTGGGCCGATTATTATTTGCGATTTTTAAATTTAACATAATATATATGAACACTGACAGGTACACAAAATTTTGAAACTTTATTGATGATACTTCCAAAGATATCAATGTCTTTACGAAAACCTTTTGTCTGGACAAAATAATGGTTTTAGATATTCTATTTTTTTACTCGTATTATATGAAAATAGTGTTGTAGCGAGGTCATAACAAAATTTGGTAGTGATTGGACTAAAACCAATGTATTTATTTAATAATTAATGGACGACATCATGACTAAAAATGAATTATAATCACAAAAAATCGGACAAATTAGAACTTCTATTTCCCACACCTTGACAGTACAGCCACGAATCCATTGCTATATTTCCGCGAAATTTTTGTCAAGCCGTTTAGGAAAATAAAAGAAGTTTGTAATATGCATTTTTGCGATGATGACAAAGAGCGTAGAAGAAAGAGTTGCAAAACTAACTAAATAACAAAATGTTCGAAAAGTGTGCAGTATTAAATTAAAGTCCTGAAAATTCATAATTAATATGTCGACTCTCCACTGAGAGTCGACATACAAATAAATATTATAATCTATGTGAAATTTCAATTGCTCTGTCATATAACTATCAAAATTTCATTATTAAAGTGTCCATTTTTCAGTTATGTCTGTGTGAAATTTCAATTGCTCTGTCATGTAACTATGAAAATTCACTTGTTATAATTATTATTACAATTTTTAAATAAATAATTAAAAAATTTAATGAAATAATTGAAAAATTGTTAGTAATCATTGAAATGTGGCAAAATATTGGAAATTATAATAACACATGAAACAATTGAAACCCACTAGCATTGACTAACTATCAAAATTACAATATTTTGACATGAGTTTAACATGATTTCCGTTAAAACTTTATATTGACTATCAAATCTTTCAAATATTTCATATTTTCACGTTCAGCCCTTCTACAGCTATTGCGATTGGATCAGTTGTAAGGACTATCATATTTTTCAGTGATATATTTTACTCAAATTTGGCTTTCGGTTTTTCTAGTAAAGCGCTAATGCCAATAGATGACGATGCGCACCCCAACAAAAAAAATATGAAAATGTCAATTATTCTATTAAATTTCATTACTAAAGTGTCCATTTTTCAGTAATTTCTGTGTGAAAATTCAATTGTCGTGTCATATAACTATCAAAATTTCATTACTAAAGTGTCCATTTTTCAGTTATTTCTGTGTGAAATTTCAATTGCTCTGACATATAACTATCAAAATTTCACTTATTAATTCAAAAAAAAAATGACTGATTGGCAAAATTTAAATTATTTCTGTTAAAATTTGAATGTTTCCTATCAATCTTTTAAATGAGCCGCTGAAAACCAGTCTGTTCTTTTTTTTATTCAGTAATTCCAGAAACATGCAAACGACAACATCCCCTGTATAATCGACTTTTTCGTTTACAATGGCACAAATATTTAGGTAAAAATGTCAATTATTCTATCAAATTTAATTGAGTAACTGTCAGCTTTGACAGTTTGTTCTGTGCCAGTTATAAACAATCATTGATGGTCAAAATTTCACGTATTCTGTCAAATATAAATGACTGCCAAAATTTCAATGATATCTGTTCAAATTTCGTTGTTTACTATTGATCTTTTAGATATTTGCATAAAGAGTTTACTATGGTACTAAATTTCATTAATTAACTGAAAATTTGTCAATAATTTCTTCATACATTTTTTTATTGTTCTAATCAACTATAATTGACTAACATTTCGTCGGCTTAATGTTACAAGGTTCTATGTGAAAATTTATGGGAATAAGGACTAAATATATTTGTTATTACAGAAAATGATGTATTGTGCACTGTAATTAGATTTGTTTTATATCACAGGTTCTTAATATTCCGATTTTAACCTTCTAACAAGCTCAAAAAACCTGCCTCGAAAACATAAGGTCCTGTAAAGTTGAAGACCTAAAAATTGAAAAAATGTTACATGCAACCTTATAACACCAAGCCGATCATTTGACTAAAATTTCGCATATTCTCTCAAATATGTCTGTCAACTGTCAACATTTCAATTATGTCTGTTACAATTTGAATCATTTCTATTAATCTATCAAATATTTCTGTACACAATGTCAATTATTCTGTCTAATTTCATTAATCAACTGTCAATGTTTCAATCAGTTCACTTTCAATTGTTCTATCAAGTTACTGTAAAGATTTTACCTTTTCTGTCAAATTTCATTGTTTTTGTAATATAAATATAAATGTAAATGTGTCCTGCACTCTCAGGATAAATTATTTATATCTCACTAATGTGAACCATAAATTGATATTGAATGTGCATTTGGGATATATTTCCTCAGACAATTGGAGACCGGTTTTAATCTTATTAGATCTCTTCAGTCCAAACGTTTACATTAAATCAAATTTACTCAGGAGGATCCATACTTTTAATACAAATATATTTGAGTGGCAAAATTTCAATGATATCTGTTAAAATTTCATGTTTCCTGTTAATGTTTCAAATATTTCTGTGAAAATGTCAATAATTCTTTCAGATTTTATTTGTCAAATTAACATTTTTTTAATAATATAATAATAATAATAATCTTTATTCATGTTACCAATAGGTTTACACAAGTCATGAAAAAAGAGGTATACAGTGTAATGTATAAATAATTGACTATTACAACATATGTGTATAAGTAGATTGAACAAAAAATAGTGGTATACACAAGTAATATAAAATATATATAAAACATATTAATTGTGAGTACAAATAAATATAAACAAATTAGAAAATTGTTCGAGATATTGGAAACCGCGGTAAAAGATGATCACATATCACCATAAATAAAAAATACAAAGATAGTTATTGAATTTTATAGTTTTTAGTTTTTACATTTATAGGCATGTATCACATTTATCACATTGGAAATATCACAGATCACTAAAGTTGTTGCTTAGGTATTCTTCCATCGAGTTAAGTTTGTATGTTGATACTTTCATAAATGACTACATCAAAATTTCATTTGTTCTGATAAATTTTCAATGTTGTCTATGAATCCTCCAAATATTTCGGTAAAAATGTCAATTATTCTGTCAAATATTAATGACTAATTGTCAAAATTTCAATTATTTCTGCCGCTTTTTAAAAATTATTGTCAATATTTTACTGATTGCTGTAAGAATTGCAGGAGCCACTGTCAAATATTCAATTTTGTTTCAATGTTGCCTATGAATCCTCCAAATATTTCGGTAAAAATGTCAATTATTCTGTCAAATATAAATGACTAATTGTCAAAATTTCAATTATTTCTGTCACTTTTTAATAATTATTGTCAATATTTTACTGATTGCTGTAAGAATTGTAAAGGCCACTGTCAAATATTCAATTTTGTAAAAATTTTAATACTATACGAGAAAAAATAAAAATATTCTATTAAGAATTCAATGACTGCCAGTACTTGAAGAAAATTTATAACAATTCCGACAAAATTTCACTGAGTACATTCAAAATGACAATAATTGACGATAATAATTATTATTTGCATTTTTAAATTATATCAATTGCCAATTACTTATTGATTATAAAAATTACAATTATTCTTCAGAATTTTAAAACCTTTTTAATATAACTCTCACTGTCATAATACTACTGTTACTACTAAGTAGTTAGTACTATCAGAATTTTATTGACTACTCTAAAATGTTCAATTTTGTAAAAAAAATCAATGGTATTGTTTGAAAAATTTCAGACATTTTATCAAAATTTCAATTCATACAAATTTGACATAAAAAGTTGAATATTTCACAGAAATGATTGAAATACGTTACAAGAAAAGAAACGAAAAATGTTTAAATTTTTTACAGAAATTAGGTACCTATTTAAATTTTATTGAAATATGAAGTGATGAGTTATTGTCAGCTCTCAACGCAACGGGACTACTGTTTTTTTAACTTGTGATGGAATATTTTCAAAATAATTTAAATCTTGCTAAAAATTATGAAAAATTACTTTTTAAAATTATTAATAAAAAAAAACAGAATTTGACAGCAATAATTAAAATTTTTATGGAAATAATCGAATGCATACTTACTAATATAAATTGAAATTTTTCCAGAAATCCTTCAAAATTTGACAGTAATCATGGAATATTCTAATGTGTTATAAAAAAAATACGCGTACAGCCGTTTTCTTCTTTCACTTTTGGTCAATGTGACTATGACAAATTGACAATGACAGTATGTATGTGAGTGATTGACAAAATTTGGTCAAATGTGATGAGATATATGTCAAATAAAATTCCTATATTGTAAAATTACTTTCACTTTAAACAAAATGTTTTTGAACAATATCCCCAATATGACATATTACAGTTTTTCAATAAAATTCGCTGATATTATAGTAACGATTATTATTTATTTTAATGATTACAATGAAAATTTTAATGACTTCTGTCAAATTTTCACTTTTGTAAAGATTTTAACGATTTTTGTCGATGTTTTCTACAATTTCAATACAATGTTCAGGTTTTTCACATTTTTCAACATTCATACTGTCGTAACCATCAGGTTTATAATATTATTTTTTTATATATATATTTATTGCATATTCTAGAAGTTTCCAAAAAAACATTATGGCAATATCTGCTATATTTGTGAGATTTTACGTAACTGGTATTTTTATTTGTACATTTCGATATTATAATTAAATGTTTTCCTATTTTCCTTTATAATGCGTTTCCAGATTTATGAAGACATGTCAGAAACATGTCTGAAACTTCCACTATTTTCATTTATGGGGTTTTTAGTAGCATATTCTGATCTTCTTCGTTAAAGTTTTTGCAATACATATCCAGCGATTTTTTTATATTTTTTGCGATATTTTCATTGCCATTAAGTGCTCTAGTTTAAGTATTTGAAAATTAATTGATAGAATTTTAATCCTCCTCCCTACAAGGTTCTTTTAGACATTTCTTGTACAATTCGCTTTTTCAAAAACAAAGTCTTCGGTGATTTCCAATGATATTTGTCACTCGTGACTACTATAAAATATTTTGAATGAGACTGAAAATTTAAAAACATGTTTTTCTCTAAAACCGCTATACCCTCTTTTAAGCGAGTTTCTGAAACGATTCTGAAACGATTGATCTTATAGAAAGTTTAAATGTTCTTTATAGAGAGAGCTCTTTATTAGGCATCGACCCATCGCCTTTCTGCCTTAATATTTTATACTATTTTAATAATATCTTTATATTTCAGTTTTTTCCCCTTTTTCATAAACACTTGAAAAATAACTTATTATAAAAATAAAATTATTTAATTAATCAGATTATAGTAATTATGAGCAGATTCAACCTACTGCAAAATATACTACAAGCAAAAGTGGTAGGGAGAAGAAGGATATCATGGTTAAAAAACCTGTGAACTTGGTTTACCATGACTACCACGGAGCTATTCCAGGCAGCGGTAAATAAAGTTATGATAAGGTCATATGGCCAGAATGGTTGCCAACATCCGGAACGGATAGGAACTGTCAGAAGAAGTAATTATGGATGTAAGGGCTCCAGTAAGGGTCATGTTATTGTTAATATTATTAAACACTGTAAAAATCGTCGAACATTTCATCCATGAATAATTGATGTATGGTAAAGTTTACGGAGCGCATATGAGAACATTGTAATATAAATAAAATATGACACTATTAGAGCGATCTGACTTCCACGCGGCGAGGGTATAAAATATGCAAAGGCCCGCGCCCAAGAAACTCCCGAGAATCAATTGAAATGATATATTGACCATAAAACAGAACCGGCGCGATATTGAATTTTCTTAACCGCCGCCAATATCATCTCCTTTATGGCTATTTAAAATTCAAAATCCCCATCCTCAGGCGGCCGTTATGGCCGCGAGAGGTGCCTTTGCAGGCCGCATAAAAATATAAACATTTCCAATAAAGTGCGGCGCGCAACTTTGCGAAAACTCCCACCAACTTTTCTAATACTTTCCATTTCCATGCGGAAAAAACACCGGGGAAACGCCGAAGGGCGACCGGGAAAAAAATCCGATATATTCAATAAAACAAACTTTATAAATTCACAACGTCGATGATGATGCTTCTGAAATCTCGGTTTGCTAAAATGTGAAAATTGAACTTACGGAGATGTCTTGAATTCAACACATGGGATGTATGATTACAATTATTTATGTTGCACCTAGTAATGCAAATTTAGTCATAATTACAAAACCATGAATAATTTTTCATTGCATCATTTGAAAATGCATGGAATTTATTTAATAAATACAGAGGATTTTCAATTCAACGAATTATGAAGACTAATCTTTTTTGTAATTTTGATATATTGCTCCTTGCAATAAAAATAATTTCGTGAGTCATAAATGCATTGAAATTAAATTTTAAAAAAGGAAGTCATTGAATGATGCATTACTACAAATTGTAATTGAGTACATATGAAAATCATATCGTGTACATCAATGACCGACTAGACAACAAAGGATATGTAATCGCTTAATATGATAAATAACTTGGATGCTCCGTACGAATGAATCAAAACATTGTGCCACTTTGTTTGGGCATTAATAATGGCGCCATTAAAACTGGACGGAGAGACCATTAATTATTCCAAGTGGATATTGTATAATATAAAACAGATATCCGTAAGTCTAGGCGAGTATCTGAGCGTACATACTTTATAATTGGTGCCACACACGAACGTATAAAAAAAAACTACGTGTTTTCGTTTTGTAGTGTTATACGAGATTATTGAATACTTCTCGGTAAAGCGAATTTCATTAAAATTAATTGATTCAGTGTAATTTTAGACATTTCTCAGTGTTAGTTTCTATAATAATATGGGCACTGTACCATAATACCGAGAACCAAAAATACAGCAATAGAAATCATGTCTGTACAGGCTAACGCCTCTACAATCTTAGGCAATGGAAAGTAAATGCAATTTCAAGGGAAATATGTCATATAAACATAAATCCGATTTTTTTTTGTTCGCCAATATAGAGGTTTAAAAAAAATGAAATTATAACTTTGAAAATGGAGTTAGCCATGAGCCATGATTTGTCATATCATGACAATCGAAATACAGAAGATACAAAGTGATCATTTAAATTTCACTTCTAGTTATCGATGGAAGTTTAAGTCATGACTCAAATTTACATGGATAACTAGAGGTGAAATTCAAATGATCAGTCGGTATACAGGGTAAGCCATTGAAAAATCAAGCACCCATGATTTGTCATATCATGGCAATCGAAAAACCGAAGATACAGAGTGATCATTTAAATTTTACCTCTAGTTATCCATGGAAATTTAAGTCATCACTCACACCCAATAAGATCTAATAAAATTTAAATAATCAGTCGGTATACAGGGTAAGCCATTTTAATCAATCCACGCAGATTACTCCGAAGATATGTTCAATAGCCAAAAAATGACCTTAACAAAAGTTATGGCTACAATAGGGACATCTAATGATGACCTTTAACGTGACCTTGAAGTTGATTTTCAAGGTTATTTCAAGGCCAACCTGAAAATTTTAAATAGTAACCCATCTTTTTAAATTTTTATTTTGAAAGTGGGGCATCATATTAGTAATGCTGTGTACAAATTTAAATACCTTACATAAGAAAATTTTCGAGAAAAAAATGAACGAAAAGTTTACTAAAACACTAATTTAAAGCTTCAAACTTTCACTTTCAAAGGAAACTAAACGATATTTTCGGCAACGTATATAATAAATCCGTATATGGCAAGCCGTTGACAATAGTAACAATAAATTATGAACCCTAAAAAAGGTTTTTTGAACTATTATTGAGAAAAAAATAGAATTATTAATTTAAAAGTTGAATTAATTTAACGAAAAGTTTACTAAAACACTAATTAAAAGCTTGAAACTTTCACTTTCAAAGGAAACTAAACGATATTTTCGGCAACCAATATAATGAATCCGTATATGGCAAGCCGTTGACAATAGTAACAATAAATTATGAACCCTAAAAAAAGGTTTTTTTAACAATTATTGAGAAAAAATTAGAATTATTAATTTAAAAGTTGAATTAATTTAAAAAACTAGAGAAAATATGATTGATAAATCCGAACCGCCAGGACTTTCAGCATCAAATAAATTTATCAATCCAGCGAAATGGAAATGTCATGGAACATGTTCTTTTTAAATTTTTCTTCTTTTTTAAAATTTCTTCTTTTTAATTTTTTTAAAATGTATTTATTCATGTAGGCCACCCTAAAGCGCATATGTGTGTCAAGTACAATAAAATTAACAATTAACAAATACACAATAAATAATTAAAATACTACAAATAAAAAAAAAATATATAAAAAATAACTTAAATGTTTATTGTTTGTTATTGCCAACGGCTTGCCATATTACAGCTTTATAATGTTAGTAGTCGGAAATATCGTTTAGTTTTCTATGAAAGTGAACTTTTGAAGTTTTGAATTAGTCTTTTAGTAAACTTTTCTTGAATTTATTTCTCGGATTTTTTTTTATGTAGGTATCGAAATTTTTACGAGGCCGTACTAATATGATGACCCTCTTTCAAAATAAAAATGCAAAAAGTAGGGTTAACATTTAAAATTTTCAAGTTGGTCTTGAAATGATCTTGAAAGTCAACTTCAAGGACAAGCTTATGGTCGTCATCAGATGCCCCCCAACCCCCGTAGCCATACAACTTTTGTTAGGGTCAATTTTCGCTATCGAACATACCTTCGAACTGATTTGCGTGGATGGATTAAAATTGCCTTCCTTGTATAATGCATTTATGGTGCAGGCATAATTCTAGCTTAATTGTCTTAGCATTCGTATCGTCGAGAAATCTCGATTAGAGAAATAATATCTGGGATTTAATTATGTCTACAACCAGAACTTAGGATCATTCCATCACACGTCGTTATGCCACTATTCAAAACGGTACATTCGAGAAATAAACTCAAATTTTACTTCCATTTCTATCAGGATTGCAATAATGCGATCATTCTTTAATAGTAACACTATCTAAATTTAAAACTTCCCAATAAAAAACCTGAGATTGACTGTTGGCAAAAATGACAAAAATGTAAAAAAATGGCAAAAATTGCAGAAATTAAAAAAAAGGGTAAATCATGTCAAAATGGCAAAAAAAATACAAAATTCGTGTTGTGCACTCAATCATAAGATTTTCAAGACGATTTTCGAATTTGTTATGTAACATTTTTTTGTTATGATGGAATTCATGGAAGTTGAAATTGGAGATAGAAATATTAAAATTTCATTCGCAACTTTACCAGTGGTTTTGCATAAGTACACCGCGTCGTGTTTTGACAGTTGGCTAACCTAAATGATATAGTGAATTTGACTGAAATTGGGGCTTTAGAGGAAGCTGAAATATTTAGACCAATGGGGCTAATTTAGATATACCTACGAAGGAATATAATATACACTATAACTACTTAAAATTTCCCTAAAGTTAATATAATTCAAGGTGTTAACAGCATTGCGATTTGTAGCATCGGATAGTTACCAATTGGATATTAGACAAAATATTAATTTTGCAGTAAGCCAATCTTCAGTGTCTAGGTTTATTAATAAGATCATCAATGCTATGACACGTCCTAAAATTATGAACAATTTCTTGAAATTTCCAAATACATTGAATGAGATGCAACTAATTAGACAAGAGTATTTTATAATACATAATACATACATAATATATAATATATAGTACCTAGCAATCACATCCAATCATATTGCCATTTCGGGAATTTTTTTGGGGAATTCCCAAACGAACAATAGTTCGCGCTTGTGCATATTTGATGATTTGAAGGATAATACAGCGTTGTCAGACATCCATTGCACTTGCGATTAATACAAATCTAAGCACACGTTTCTATTTGCGAAGGGTACTGGAAAATGCAAAAGTATCCAAGAAAATATACGTATGCGTATGCCAACCATTCGTAACTTGAGTATACGCAAGTTTGCGAGCGATTTTGAGAATTTGGCCCCAGTATGGGTGCATGGTATTGGAATATATCATGAAAATGTATCCAAAAATGCAAATTCTAAATTCTAGAAAGTTAATAGATATTTATGTTAGGTATAATTGGATTCAATTAATACTTACTATCTCTTTTTAGACTAATATAATAATATACAAAGTGTCCCACCTTTATGGCATAAATCTAAGAGCTACGCGCAAAATTAAATGAAAATGTTTTTTTTTTAATCGTTTTTGTTTCCAAAATATAGGACCTTAAAATTTTACTTATACTTAGCAAATTAGTTTTCTTGTTAACATTTCTACTAGACTAGAATTGGAAATCTGATATTTTGCGACGAGTCACCCACTATGAATACACATATTCACAAATAATTACAATCATCTGAGTAAACACAGTCCCGTAGAAACGGGGGTTCTTCTATGGTAATTGCTATATAAAAACTATGAGGTTAGGATTATTTTAAATCATATACCATTTTTCGGTGAATCAGCTTTATTGTCATAAAAAAAATGTATACTTCTTGAACGTCGAAAAATGAAGCGTTTCTGGATATTCGAGGTTAAACTAGGCAGAACACATAAATTAATTAAAAAGTAAATTTAATAATAATGTAGTGTGGTTAGAAACATTCCATAATTGTTAAGTAATATTATTTGACATAAGAAAAAACTGTTTATTTTTACTCAGTTAAGAAAAGAAGAATTTTGAGTGTTATTCTGTAAAAAGTAAAAATCTTTTCTTGAAAAACTACGGAAAATAACACCAACAGTGAATATACGGATATGCTTTTGGTTCTGAGCGAGGAAATTCAACAGCCATAAGAATACTGTACACGGAAAGATTAAACAATATATATTATTATTTTATTATGTTTACTTCACAGGAAATCACTCAATTTCTTCTTTTCTTAACAGAGTAAAACTAAGCAGTTTTTTCTAATGTCAATTAATATTATTAAACAATTATGGAATGTTTGTAAGCACACTAAATTATTATTACAATTGTTTTTATTTATAATTTTATGTGTTCTGCCTAGTTTAACCTCCTATATCTCAGAAACGCTTATTGTTTTCTGAGTTCAAGAAGCCTTTTTATGACAATAAAGCCAATTCACCGAAAAATGGCATATGATTGAAAAAAATCCTAACCTCAAAGTTTTTATGTAGCAACAACCATGAACCACTGTTTCTACGGTAGTATCTTTACTCAGATGATTGTAATTACTTGTGAATATGTGTATTGATAGTGGATGACTTGACGCAAAATATCAGATTTCCAAGTCTACGCTAGTAGAAATGTTAATATGAAAACTGATTTGCGAAGTAACACTTTTAGGTCCTATATTTTTTAAACAAAAGCGATTAGAAAAAAAAAACATTTACATTTAATTTTTGTCTTTCTTAGCATGCTCCTAAAGTTGTGCCAGAAGTTGTGGGACACTTTCTATATACTTTAATAAAATTCAATTTTAAAATTGCGGTCAATTTCAAATTCAATTTTAAATCTACTTATATTATAATTATAGTTTTGTTTAATTTTCATTGCAACATATTAATGCAGAAATCCATAATTAGACGTCCTGTGCGTGGTTTTTGAAATGTATGGCAATTATATCCCAGTCATTTGATACTCTCCACAAGAACATCGCAACACAATGCGAATTTGCAGATTCCTGAAATTAAATCTGGGATTTGATTCCACGTTCATTGTTCCATGAATTCGCTATTCAATGGGCTCATTATTCTACCTGCTCATTGTTCTACTTACGCACCAGTTGCATCCGCTAATGATATTTTAGTATCCCATTTCAAATATGCATTATTTTTGCTGTGCTCGCGGAATTACCAGGGGTAATATAACAAGTGGTGTTCTCGATTATCGAGATGATCATTGAAATGATTATAGATTATGATTTTATATATGCTAAGATTTTAATCCTAACGACGAAATTGATTCCATTTTTATAAGATTATTATTCTTATAACTATTCTTTCGTATGCGGTCGTCGCCGTTACGATCGCTGTATGGGACTCGAAATTGTGCCGACATTTGTTTGTGGGCGTAGAGAGCATTTTAGTGATAATGCAACTAGTTGTATTATCAGTTATTAATACATGCGTTGCCATAGAAACCGCATTATTATACCGTCACTGTTTTAGGTACGAGTTATGTTCCCACATAAGCAACATTGCGTAATGTGATATGCTGCTGTGCTTGTTAATACGAATGTTTTATTGTCGCCCGTAAAGGCGCTGAGAGGTGTGCAGGTCTGTGAAAAATGGCAGCGATAATGGCGGTAATAAGACGGGTAATAACCAGAAAATCGTTGCAGTTGCAGAGGACTCCTTTCGGTAGCTTAAGGCTGTAAAATATTCCGTATCAGATCCACGGATCACGGAATGGTGGTGCAGTAATCACGTATCGCATCAACCGAAATAACGGTGGGTGGACATGATCCCAATAACGACTGCAACGCACGAGTTCGGCGGGGATTTTCGAGTGCACTTTCCGCGATCGATAAGGCGATTAGCGACAGGCGTACGAATCGCCGGCCAAGGCAGACCTGAGGCGAAGCATAAGATATTGACAAATACAGTCCAATTATTAACTTATTACGCCCTGCCCGCGGCGGCTCGTTCCTGGATGCACGCCATACGCCTCGAAGGAAATTTATGTCGCAATAACATCTCCTCATCTTCACTGAAAAGAGACAATGCCCGTCGGGTTTTTCACCGGCGAGCATGAAGCATGTAAGCCGTAAAGTTTTCCCGATGAAACTGCACAAGCACGTCGTTTTCTATTTCGGCGGAAAATACATCCGGGCCCAATTTATTGCTTGTGATAAAGGAAAAAGGTAGTAACATCTTCAATATTCTGGAGATTGTCCTCCAGTAAATCTGCTAAATCCAGATGTGTGCATATTCCTGCCCAAACTTTCACAAAAGAGTTTTAACTATAATAGAATTTGATTTATCCACTTTTATTACATCCTCTCCAAGTTAATATAAAAACGGCTAAACTTACATCCACATTATTTTACTAACTTGTCAGTTTCATGCGACTTTAGCACATCCATTAGAACTTTAATAATACAATCAATAATCCAAATACAGTAAAACTAAATAAATTTTGCAACGTGCATAAAATTAGCGGAAACTGAAAACAGTAACGTTGATATTTATACATTTCTTTCATCGAATGTTATGGCTGATGAAAAAATAAGAATGCAAATAGGATATCGTTTTTTTTTTGGGAGCG
Source organism: Othius punctulatus (assembly GCA_951805005.1). NCBI lineage: Eukaryota > Metazoa > Arthropoda > Insecta > Coleoptera > Staphylinidae > Othius > Othius punctulatus. Next base: position 95,074,067 of record OX638138.1, read on the forward strand.
AAGTTTATTGACGTACTCGCGATTTTTAGTGCTGCGAAGAGACGACAATTGATATATTTAAAAGCCTGTACATATTTCCACTATGTTAAAGATTATGATAAGTTATCCGCCAGATAAGTACCTATATGCACATGAAGCTTAGAAACTAATTTCTGCATTTAATTTTAATCGATTTTAGAAAAAATATTAATTGTTTCTTTCTAATAATATTATTATTAATCGATTATTTTTTCAAATGATTCTCATAGTCGTTTATATTGATTAATTTTTCGAATACTATTTCGAATAATATATTCAAGAATTCTGTATTTTATTCGAAATATATAATTGATTTTAGAAAAATAATCGATACATTTTTTCGAATGGTATTAAACGATTATTTTTTCCAAATGATTGTCACAATATTTTTATACCGATTAATTTTTCGAATACACACATCATCAAAATTATACGATAAGTGAACATTCCACGTGAAACTCGAAAAAACCTAAAACATATGAGAAAGTTTCAAACACAATACAAAAATTCTGTATTTTATTCGATTATTATCGATTTTAAAAAATGTAATCGATTATTTCGTTCGAATGATGCGTCACATACTTATTAGTAATCGATTATTTTTTTTAAATGATTTTCATAATCATTTAAATCGATTAATTTTTCGAATACACACATCACTAAACTGGTATGAAACAGATCAAATTCCAAAACTCCACGTAAAACTCGAATTTTATTCGAAAAATATAATCGATTTTAGAAAGATAATCGATAATTTAGTTCGAATGGTATTAAACGATTATTTTTTCCAAATGATTGTCACAATATTTTATATGGATTAATTTTTCGAATACACACATCACCAAAATTATACGATAAGAGAACATTCCGCGTGAAACTCGTTAAAACTTAAAACATATGAGAAAGTTTCAATACAATACAAAATTTCTGTATTTTATTCGATTATTATCGATTTTAAAAAATGTAATCAATTATTTCGTTCGAATGATACGGCACATACTTATTAGTAATCGATTATTTTTTTAAAATAATATTCATAATAATTTACATCGATTAATATTTCGAATACACACATCACTAAACTGGTATGAAACAGATCAAATTCCAAAATTCCACGTAAAACTCTAATTTTATTCGAAAAATATAATCGATTTTAGAAAGATAATCGATAATTTATTTCGAATGGTATTAAACGATTATTTTTTCCAAATGATTGTCACAATATTTTATATGGATTAATTTTTCGAATACACACATCACCAAAATTATACGATAAGAGAACATTCCGCGTGAAACTCGTTAAAACGTAAAACATATGAGAAAGTTTCAATACAATACAAAATTTCTGTATTTTATTCGATTATTATCGATTTTAAAAAATGTAATCAATTATTTCGTTCGAATGTACGGCACATACTTATTAGTAATCGATTATTATTTTTTAAATAATATTCATAATAATTTAAATCGATTAATATTTCGAATACACACATCACTAAACTGGAATGAAACAGATCAAATTCCAAAATTCCACGTAAAACTCTAATTTTATTAAAAAAATATTATCGATTTTAGAACAATAATCGTTTTTTTTTTTCGAATGGTATTAAACTATTACTTTTTCCAAATGAATGTCACAATATTTTCTATCGATTAATTTTTCGAATACACACATCACCAAAATTATACGATAAGAGAACATTCCGCGCGAAACTCGTAAAAACCTAACACATATGAGAAAGTTTCAATACAATACAAGAATTCTGTATTTTATTCGAATAATAATTATTGATTTTAAAAAATGTAATCGATTATTTCGTTCCAGTGATATATACTTTTAGTAATCGATATTTTTTTTCAAACGATGTTTATAATCATTTAAATCGATTAATTTTTCGAATACACACATTACTAAAATGATATGGAACAGAAAAAATTCCACGTAAAACTCGTAAAAACTTAAACCATATGAATCAATTTCAATAATACAATAGAAGAATTCTGCATTTTATGCGAATGACGAAGGTCGATAGCCCATTCCATATATCATGTATCACATCATATATCATATATCAATGTAGTTATGTATATTATACGTATTAAGTATGCTGTAGATAGGAATATGGAATAAATGTTCATATAATACTATAATTGATTTTATATTAAATATTTTATTATTATTTCGAATGATATTAATAATCGATTATTTTTCGAATAATTTTCATAACCGTTTAGATCAATTAATTTTTAGAATACGTACTAATACCTAATCGCTAATATGATATGAAAAAAAAAAAATGTTTCACATGAAACTTGTAACAACCGCAAAGATATGTAGAAGTTTTAATTACTTTATATACTTTATATATTTTATTCGTATTAGATAATAAATTTTAGAAAAAACGATCTAATTTTGGTCGAATAATTATTATAATTGTTTATAGCGATTAAATTTTCCTATATGATATGAAGGGGATATTTCCACATGAAAATCGTGAAAACCGCAAAAATGTGAGCAAGTTCTAAAAAATTGTGTATTTTATTGGAATTTAGATTTATATAAAAAAAATATCGATTAATTTTTCGAATACTCGTATCACTAAAATGATACGGAAGTAAATATTCCAAATAAAACCCATTATAGTGAAATAGATACAACAAGTTTTCACTTTATGTATTATATTCGAATAATATAATAACTTATACACAAAAAACGTTAAATTTCTTATAATGGTATTTAAAATCGATTATATATATATATATATATATATATATATATATATATATAAGATAAAAATTTATTGAAGCAATTACATATTTCTTATTGTATGTACATTATTAAATTTTAAAAAAGAAGGTCTTGCTGCTATGCTTCAAATGGCCATCAGCCGCAGCCTTTCAGCCTGAATTTAGTTATATGGAGTTGATAACGTTGTGTTATAGGCGTGATAGGTGATTACAAAGTGGAAGGGTAGGGTATTCGATTGTATTTTGTAAATGATTTCCATAATAATTTATATCGAGTAATTTTTCAAATAAGCAAATCACTAAAATTATATTAAAAATTATTCTATAGAGAACCAATAATCTCTGATTTTCAAAACACAAAGTAAACGAAAAAAATATATACAAGGTGAGCTTTTTTTCATTTTAAGCATTAGGATCTCGGAAACCATAAAACATAGAGCTTCGGTTAAGTTATGCAATATTTGTCGTTCTAAAAGCTTATGCAAGATATGCTTTGGTTTTTTTGTAAAACGACCGCAGTTTTTCAGTTTAATACAAATTTTATTTCTTTTAAATGGCAGTCATAGTTGGCTTTGACATTTTTAAAAAAGACACTTTTTTCTCTTTACATCAATACAAGGTTTGCTATACTTACTTTGATAAATGAAGGCCATCTTCGAAAATTAAGTTTATGAAAATTATTACGTACTTTGACAAACGAACACGATACAGTACTATTTGTATTATTAAGAGTAACAAAAACAGTGTTTGCCTTGTATTTTTTTTTATTCCTCTTGCTACGAGAGTTCTATTAATGTTTCTATTCTAATTATATTAAATTTATTCAAATTATACAACGAAAATCTCTGCATCACATTTATTTATGAAAGTAAGTATACCAAACCTTATATCGTTATAAAGAGAAAAAAATGTTCTTTTTAACAATGCCAAAGCCAACTATGGCTGCCATTAAAAAAAATGAAGTTTGTAGTATAACTCAAAACTACCTATGTTTTTTTAAACAAAAGCATATCTGGCATAAACTCTTAAAATGACAACTCTTTCCTCATTTAACCGAATTTGTATGTTTTATGGTTTCCAAGGTCCTAATGCTTAAAATGAAAAAAAAACTCACCCTGTAAAGTTAAAATATAGTTTGTTTGTTTCTTAATAAAATCTATACTCTTTATAAACTTCAAATGTGAAAGTCACCAATATTGATAATTGATTACAATGCTTGCGAGTGCCATTCCAATATATTCTAGAACAGTTCTTATTTCTTAAATTGTGGGTTTGTGACATAGCGTTTTAGGTGTTTGGGTTCGTGTCTTATTCCAGCATAGGATCTCCACTATCAAGTTACATAACGACGCATAATTTCTTTCTTAAGCAAAGTTTTTGGAAACTGTTTTCAGGATCTGGAACTGAAGTCCTGTATTATTATGCTCTCAAAAATGTTCTTTCGCAAATTATGTAATTATTATGGTTTTTGCACGAGAAAAGTAAAAATCCCTAAATTTGCCAATAACTAATTTTATAGAGTTTTTGTATTCTTTAAAAACAGCACAGTAATGTTTTAGACATTTCATTTTTTGAAAATGTTCGGTATTTGCTACGTTGGTTGATATAATCATTAACATTCTTTTAATTCCATTGATATTTTCATTGTATATTTGGTAAATTTTCTATCAACGTAAAACTTTTTGGCAATTATTTTATTATAATATTTTATTAAAATGTTTAGTACCTACGTATATTTTTAGTATTTATATACTTATTTTATTATTATTGTTTAGTTTTCTGCAATATCAATAACATTTTCTGATATTTTTTTTTAAATTTTTTATTGTCATATTCTAGAAAATTTCATAAAACCGTTGAGTGAACAAACTCCTTCACTCAACGATCAAACTTAATGGTAATTTGTTAAATCTATATGGTAACATATTCATATTCATATTTTCGCAGGCAATAAGAAAGGCGAGATCAATCTCAACTTTCTTCTTAGCGAATTATTGGCGAATTATTGGCAAATTATTGGCGAATTATTGGCAAATTATTGGCGAATTGTTGGCAAATTATTGGCGAATTGTTGGCAAATTATTAGCGAAATTTGGCGAATTAGATTTTTTTAGTGGAAACCACTGCATAGTATATTTTTGCTGTTAAATCATCAAATTAAAAGCAAAAAAGCAAAATAGTTATTTTTGTATCTAGAACGCTAAATGCCACTTTTGCGTTCAAGAATGGAAGTTATTTTGCCGAGGTTTACCGAGGCAAAAAATTCATTCGAGAACGCAAAAGCATTTTGCGTTCGAGATACAAACAAGATTTTTTCGAAAACTGCAGAAAACTGCAATAAAACAAGACAATATTTGAAGCAAAGTACTTTTTTAATGTGAACCTTTTTTTATATTAGCTCCGTCTTGAAATTGGACAAACTATAGTGCTCACAGAAAATAAGACAATTCGTACGTATTCACTTCGAAGTGAAATATTCGTTAAGCCCATTAAGATATGGAAATCGAAAAGATAATTATTTAAGTATCAATTTTTCAAGTTTTGAAGCAAAGTACATTTTTTCACGTGAACATTTTTTATATTAGCTCCGTCTTGAAATTGGGCAGATATAGTGCTTGAAGAAAATAAGACAATTCGTACGTATTTACTTCGAAGTGAAATAATATATTCTGTAAGCCCGTTAAGATATAGAAATCGAGAAGATAATTAATTGAGCATCGATTTTTCAAGTTTTGAAGCAAAGTACTTTTTTTTCACATGAACATTTTTTATATTAGCTCGGTCTTGAAATTGGACAGACTATAGTGCACAAAGAAAAAAGGGCAATTCGTACGTATTCACTTCGAAGTGAAATAATATATTCTTTAGCCCATTAAGATATAGAAATCGTAAAGATCGAATTAAGTGAGCATCGATTTTTCAGGTTTTGAAGCAAAGTACTTTTTTTCACGTGACAATTTCTTATATTAGCTCCGTCTTGAAATTGGACAGACTATAGTGCTCAAAGAAAGTAAGATAATTCGTACGTATTTAGTTCGAAATGAAATAATATATTTGTTTAGATATTAAGATATAGAAATCAAAAAGATAATTATTTTATTTATAATTTTATTTATGAAAATTGAGCATCGATTTTTTCAAGATATGAAGCAAAATACTTGTTTTTTTACGTGAACTCATTTATCTTAGCTATGTCTTGGAATTGGACAGATTATAGTACTCCAAGAAAATAAGACAATTCGTACGTACTCAATTCGAAGTGAAACAATGTATTTTTTCCAATTCGCATTATTAAAATGCTCATTATGTATATTGAATTTCATCATTAAAACAACACTTTCATCGAATGGGTGAATAAAATGTTTACATATTTACTTTATTCACTATAAGTATTGACAACGTGAATAAAGTAAAAAAATACGTAAATACGCACTATCCTTGAAATTTTTGTTGTCACCTCACAATGTGACACTTGCATGCAAATCCTTCAATTCTGATAACGAATTGGAAAAAATATTGTATGATACAAGTGAATAAAGCAATTTTATTCACTTATACCATAAATAGCTACTAATTATGTTCTATGACATTATAAGCAAAACTTGTATGACTGTCAAGGCTCGAATCTCATTGTCAGTATTTCATTGAGACAGGGATAAAGCAAGCTGTGATAATTACAAATTCTTCAATTCTGATAGCGAATTAGAAAAAAATCTTGTATGATACAAGTGAATAAAGCAATTTTATCCACTTATACCATAAATAGCTATTATCACATCGGCAGCAAGAAATAACTGTTATGAATCCTAGTCTCGATTATAGTCAATATTATGAAAATTTCACAACATTTTGGCAATCAAATTTCTTGAAATTTTAATAAAACTTTCAAAAAAAGCTTAGATTTAGTGCCTTGTAGAAGATACCAAACAAGTGTGTACAAGATTTTAAAATTTGAATTTGAACAATTTTGAATAAAATTATAAATGTTTAAAAATAAGAAAACACATAGAAAACATAGAAACTTGATCTGTCGATAATTGTATAAATTATTTCTTAAAATTATAATAAAAGTTTTATCGGGCGTCGTTGGTATCTTGGATTTAATTTTTCTTCAGTTGGTACTGTTCAGTGGGGTGCGGGGTAATTTTAATGGTGTCGAATAACATTACCAACAAATATTGGGAATCAATAAAAATATGATTCGAGAGAACAGCTCCATGCTCGGTTAGGGTTTTGAGATGCACTCCTAAAATGGGTCATTGTGATCTACGCATCTTGTTCTGCTGTAAACATTTAGGGTTAGTGTAGAAGACGGTTCTTAATAATGCTATCGGTACGCCACTGCAAGCTGTCACATTGACAGCCAAACTGCCAAGACGCCAGTGTTGACAACGGTAATTGGTCATTTTGGAGTGCTACCAACATAATTTGCCTACGGGTTTTTCCATACACCCGATATAAATATTCAAGCCTGAAAGATGCCACACATTTTTTTCTGGATTTTAGAATCTGACGTTTACACGTTTTAATAGAGACTGGTAAAAGTTACCTACTACGAAATTATAAAGAACTTCAGGGAAAATTGCTCACCGGATAATTATGTGTACATACTGGTGCAAGTGATTTATCAATTTACCGAATAATGGTAATTTAAATTTGCGTATTTAAAGAATGCATCCAATCTAAATTGATCGAACCTTTTAGTGGGAAATTCTTTTAAGTTAAATTTAGCGAAAATGGGTGGTATTTTAAGTTAAAAATGCGCCGCAAATGAGTAAAAAAATCAATTAAAAAGACAGACTTCCCATTGTGCTAGAAATAATACAATTAAAAGAACAAAGTGAGTAATTAGGTAAGTTGTGTGCGTACGGAACGTCTAAGTGCGGCAGGAAACAGAGATACGAATCTATTTCGGAGCTGAAACATTCGTTCGAGATTTACGGTTAATAAAGTCCCGCAAATTAACTGTGGGCCGATAAAAAAGTTATAAAATCTCACGGAGCGCGGCAATTCAGTCCTTGTGACATTATAATCTCGGAGGTATAAATTTCAAGCGCGTTTTTTTGCGGACATAAGTCATAAAAGGAGATGGTAATCGGCGAGGGACGAAGGGTCAAAAGAGCCATTACGAAGATGTGTTTACACAGCGTCCAATTTGCCTAAAGTTCAAACGAACGCGGATGAGTGACGGTTCTAAATATAACGTCGGGCAAACAAAGCGACTAATTTCTTGTTGTAGGATGCTTGGGCATGACACCCCTCGCACGTGTCATACGCGTGTCTGCGATCGCAATCCTCTGGGATTCGCACTCGTTGCCCCGATCCCGATATTGGCGCAGTAATGAGTCCCAGAGCATCCATCTTGGTCGGCATTACTGCTGTGCAACCACACGCGTCGATCTATTACTATGACAAATATCCGACGGTGGGAGGATTTAATTTCGGGGCCTTAAATGCGATTGATGTCTGCCACACGAGCGGTTACTTTTTCCACGCGGGATTTCACATGATGGATGCGACAAAGGTGGAACTTAACAAGACCCGTAAAAAAGTTTAATAGATGTCTTATAATAACAATTTTTGTCAGGAGATGAATTATATATTATTCCGTGCTTCACGTTATTAAATGACTGATGAAAGCAAGCAGCCATGCAGAAATAAGCGTCCACCTCCTTTTTTTTATAATAAAAACTCAATTTATCATAAACACCGCACCACTCGTATATTAATACCAAGTCAAAGGGAAAAAAAAGACGATTTTAATACATATTGTTTATGGGCCAATAAAGACCAACCCCTGCAATATTCAAATTTTCATTTTACCACCGGAGTCATGATTATGCTCATGTTGTTGTGGCGGAGACTATTATAACTTACACGAGTATATCGGCGCATAAATATCAAGCACCGCCATTTGCATAATAAAAAAGCAACAATAACACGGAACTAGCGATATTTTCGGGACACCACCAGTTTAGATAAATCACATTGCATTTGCACACACTGGCGAGAGGGGAGGTCCTGCGCCGAGTGGGCCGCAGAAAAATAACGGCAATAAACGGTCCAAGGCAAATCCGAACAAGAACCAGGATGCAATGCAAATGCCGAACCTCCTTTGCCGTTTAACCGGGACTTTGATTGTGTTTTTCTCCTGGATCGAACGAGTTGTCTCGGCTCGTTTCTTTAAAACTATTCAAATTGCCCTTAAATCTCGCAAAAAAGGGATTGCCGACGTTTCACCCACGTCACCGAAGAACGAACGAAGTAGTTAAGCACAATCTCTTACGGGATATTGGATTATTTATTCTGCTCGTCCTTGTGTAGATAAAGATGCCAAACAAGATAATACAGTTCGTGAATTTTATGAATTCTCATTTTATACCATAATTCTTTCTTTCTGTTCTACAGTTCTGTTCTGGGGTGAAGGTGAATGCCCTTGGAACACCATGTAGGGTGTAAGTATTTAGTAAGTATTTAGTAAATAAGTATCATTTAGTATTTTACTACTATAGTCACCTGACGAGGGCTGACAATGACTCATGCTTTTTGGAACAAAGAATCGTTCGCATACTTAAGGTAAATGCAATACAGTGAAAGGAAATACGAAACGTACGTTAAATTCTACTAATATGGAGCCATGAGTCATTGCCAGCTCTGAACGGGGCTACTATATCTCTTACAACTTGTAAGTTACAAGCACAAAATCACACATTTTTTGTGTGATTTTATTAAAATTAAAAGAAATCTTTTAAACATTCATCGACCTATTAAATTTCTCCGAAGTGTTTTCTAATTTCTTATTTATTATTATTATTAAAACTATTATTTATTCTATGTATAAGAACTTCTTTTAGAACCTTTAGAAGACCTTTAGAACCTATTTTAGAACTTTTATTAAAATTTGAAGAAACTTGAGATTTTATAAACTATAGTGAAATTTTTGCAAATTTCCAATGAAGCTACCAGGATGATTCCTTAGAACCTCTGGTCTAACTTTAAATAACAAATTCCTCAAAATTCAGTTTACACCAATATTTATTGGGGTAAATTTAACCTTCTTCCCTTAACATGTGTTTCTTTATAATATAAGTTACGTAGTGTATTGGACTCGGCACTATAATGTAAATGAAAAAAAATCAAATTGTCTTTAAAAATAAAAACGTTAACATTAAAGAACTTCTGTTATTCATTTAAAATTGTCATAATTACCAATGAAAAATTCGCAAATCATAATAGAAAGTATGGAATTATCAATAAAAGTTGATGATTTGTTAGAAAAATATTCAAATATGGATGAGTTTCATTGATATAATATACCTACTACATTTTTTCGAAATATCCATTGTATTTTGTAATTAATGCGTTTTTTTTTCATCTTACCTACATCAAAACTTCCAGTAAATAGGAGGACCATTTCATAATAATGAAATTAATTCAAATTTCAGAAAATTTATATACCTTAAATTGCGAAAAAAATACAGAAATTGCCAAAAATAAAGCTAAATAATTTTGCAAAAAGAGTAACGAAAATATAAATTATTGCATACAATTTAATGAAAATTCAGTTGATAACAATATTCATTGGGGTAAATTTAACCTTCTTCCCTCAATATGTTTTTCTTAATTTCTTAATAATATAAGTTAAGTAGTGTATTCGACTCGACACTACAATGTAAATGAAAAAAATCAGGTTGTGTTTCAAAATAAAAACATTAACATTAAGGAACTTTTGTTGTTCATTTAAAATTATCATAATCACCAATGAAAAATTCGCAAATCATAGTATAAATTGTGCAATTATCAATAAAAGTTTGTTACAAAAATATTCAAAAATGGGGAGTTTCATTGATATATATATACCTACTATATTTTTTCGAAATATCCACTGCATTTTGTAATTAATGCGGTTTTTTTTTTCATCGTACCTACATCAATACTTTCGCAACTTTCAGTAACAACGAAGAAAATTTCATAATAATGAAATTTATTCAAATTTCAGAAAATTGCGAAAAATTACAGAAATTGCCAAAAAAAGCTAAATAATTTTGCAAAAATGTAACAAAAATGTGACAAAATATTGCATACAATTTAATGAAAACCCTATGTTGTAGTTTTCAGAAAATTGGATTAAGTAGTTTTCCAAAATGTTTCCATTTCCAATAATATTTTGTATTTTATTTGAAATGTCTGAAAAATTTCAAGGAAACTACTAGGTTTTCCTAATATTAAGCGACTTTTGTCATTGATTTAAAATTTCCATCATTTACAATGAAAAAATTATATACATTACATACAGGGTGGTCACTTTTACGACGCCCACCATTAGGATCTATTAAACTGAAATATATACAGAGTTGGTCAAATGGGATAAAAGTTTCTCATTTTTGTGTTCAATACACTGAAACGAAATCCGGTATATCTTGCATAGTTCCTGAAATATCGCTGAAAAACTGAAAAATTTCCCTTTTCATTTCCTTTTATAACCTGTTTACTTTTAAAGGACATTTTACGAAACTTGGCACTCTTACATTTTTCGACATCAGTTTTCTGATGACAGTGCCAAATATTTTCTGCGCCAACTAGATGCAAAAATTTTCATAGTCAACTTTTTATTTTCTTATAGCCGCAATATTGGATTTTAATGGCATTCAAAAGAGCGAAAAGTTCCGATTTCAACCATGTATAACATATGGATAATCTGACATTATTTACTACCAAAAATCGATAATTTAAAAATTTGTTGCAAAAATCAAACTGCTGTGGACTGCTCTAAAAATCAAGTTGCTATGGAATAACAAATTTCACATTTCGTCATACAAAGAAAATAACTTGTGAGTAATTTTATTATGTATAAAGTGCAAGAAAGGAGATAATATCTTTGATTAGTAAAAATGGCAATAATTAAATATTCTAAATTTTAATTCAAGAATGGTATTTGATCAGATTATTTAATGAATATAATATGATTTATGATTTGCAATCTCGGCCAGGGAAATATAATGTAAGATATTACATTATAGAGACTGTACATGTCAATTTTTTTCATGTTGAGGATAATATCTTGCCATTTTTACTAATCAAAGATATTATCTCCTTTTTGCACTTTATACACAATAAAATTACTCAGAAGTTATTTTCTTTGTATGAAAAAATGTCAAAATGGTAATTTGTTATTCCATGGCAACTTGATATTTAGAGCAGTCCACAGCAGTTTGATTTTGCAAACACATTTTTAAATTATCCATTGTTGTTGGTAAATAATATCAGATTACCCATGTGTAATACAACGTTGAAATTGGAATTTTTCTCTCTTTTGGATGCTTTTAAAATTCAATATTGCAGCCACAAGAAAATCAAATGTTGACTATGAAAATGTGGGCATCTAGTTGCCGCAAAAAATGTTTGGTACTGTCATCAAAAAGCTCACGTCGAAAACTGTAAGCGTGCCAAGTTTCGTAAAATTTCCTTCAAAAGTAAAATAAGTTAGAAGAGGAAAATGAAAGTGAACTTTTTCAGTTTTTCAGCGATATTTCAGTAACTGTGCAAGATATCCCGGATTTCGTTTCGGTATATTGAAATGCACAAAAATAAGAAACTTTTATCCCATTTGACCAACTCCGTGTGTATTTCCGTTTAATAAATTCTAATGGTAGGCGTCGTAAAAGTGACCACCCTATATATGATTTGTTATAAAAATACTCAAATTTGCACGAGTTTCATTGAAATACTATATTTTTTCGAAATATCAATTGTATTTGGTAGTTTTTTCATGGCTATTTACATACATAATTTCGCAACTTCCAGCAAAAACAAAGAAAGTTTCATAATAATAAAATTAATTCAAATAGCAGAAAATGTATATATCTGCCTATTCAAAGTACGGAAAATTTACAGAAATTACCATAAAGCATTCATAATTTTGCAACAAAGTAACAAACCAAAATCGGAGAAAATATATTAAAAATCTATGTTGCAAGTAGAATATTCGGAAAATTGGATGATGTAGTTTTCCAAAATATTTAAATTTTCAATTATAATATTTTATTAATTGTACTCATTTTAATGTTTTTAATCTATAATATTTTGTAATCTATACTGATTTTTTTGCAAAATTTCAATGAAGCTACCAGGCTTATATTAAGCGACTTTTGGAATTCATTGGACAATTTCAATGTCATAATTTTCAATGAACATTTGTAATTTATGGTAAAGATTGTGCAATTGCAATCTATAAAAGTTTGTGATTTGTGATAAAAATGTTATAATTTGCATAAGTTCCATTGAAATATTATATTTTTTTCGAAATATCGAGAGTATTTTGTAATTAATGCGAATTTTGTTTGGAAATTGACCCAATACTTTCACTATTTCCAGTAAAAAAAATGCAATTGCAAAATTGTAAAGTAAATTGCTAGACAACTAAAAAATATTCAAAAAATGTAAAGAAAAAACTAAATATTGCATAAAATTTAATGAAAATCTAGATTGCAAGAAATTTTTTCGGAAAATTAGAATATTAGAGATTACAAAATGTCATTGGAAATTGGAACATTTTGCAAAACGACTTTATCCAGGTTTTGCAAAATGTTGCAATTTCCAATGACATGCTGTAATCTTACGGATTTTTTTTTTTATTTCCAGAAACAACCAGGCAATCAAGCGACTTTCGATATTTATTTCAAATTGTCATCATTTACAATGAAAAATTTGTAATTCTATTACTACAGTTTGTGATTTGAGATCAAAATATTCTCATTAGTACGAGTTACATGAAATACTATATTTATTCGAAATATCCATTGTATTTTGTAATTTATACGATTTATTTGCAGTTTACACCGATACTTTCGCAATTCCCACTAAAATATTGTAATTTATTTACGAAAAGTGTAGAACTTACATATAAAATTTGATAATAATAAAATTGATTTAAATTGCAGAAAACTTACTAAAAAAATTACTAAAATTACTAAACATTACTAAATCATTTAGCAAAAATGTAACGAAAATTTAATGAATTTAATATTACAATAAAACTATTTAAAATTCGCTAATGAAGTCATATCAATATTTGAAAATATAAATGAAAAACTCATACTCACGGTGAAAAGTAAATATCTCAAGAACCACGCATTGAATATTAATCCAATTCAATACACTCAACGTGAATATTAATCCAATTCAATACATTCAACATCAACATGTTGAATATCAGTGATAAAATGCATAGATATCAATACGCTAGATTTTGAGTTATAGCTAATGAAATTATATCACTATTTGAAAATTTCAATGGAACATTCATGTACACAGTGAAAAGCAATTATCTCAAAAATCACGCATTGAAAATTAATCCAATTCAATACACTGAACGCCAACATATTATTGAATATCAGTGATTACATGCATGGATATTCATACGCTATATATTGAGATATCGCTAATGAAGTCATATCAATATTTGGAAATATCAATGGTAGTGCAGTGACTACACTTGACACCGATCTTAAAATTCGTAAACCAGGAAAATCTACTGTTTTACAGAGTCTCAAATTTGAAATAATAATTTCAGTAGCAATCTGAGATCATATAAATGATGATAAAAATATTTAGAATTTAGATTACATAAAATCGATCTTAACATCTCAGTAAATTTTGTATGGATTTAACGTCAAATTTGGATTTATTTCAGCAATTACTAATACTAATCAAATTTAGAGCACCGATTTTAGTTCAGACCGACATTACAATTTCAACAGCCCTAAGGAATTATAGTTAGATATATATTAATTACAAATTTTAAATAGTTGCAGTAGCATCCCAGATCATATTTAATTTAACTAAAAGACAAAAAAATCAGAGAAAATATATTGAAAATCTATTTACTTTGTAAGTAGAATTTTCGGAAATTAATAATTTTGGATTAATTAATATTCCAATACATCTAAAATACTGAATAAAAGTGTAATAAAAAATCAGAACATAGCAGAAACATCAGAAGTTGCAATTAAAAGATATACCAGGAATGTTTATTAAATATAAAACTGGAAAACTTAAGCGCAATGAATCTAACTTGAAAGCCAAAAACAAGAAAATAAAAATATGCAAGTTACTAATGCAATGTTCAAATTGCCATACAATTATATGTTCTTTTTGCAGAATATGAATAAATCGTTAAAAAATCCAGAATTTCAATTAAAAAAACGAAGAAATTTAAAAATCAGAAAATTTAGGAAACCAAATTCCAGGAAACAAATTAAAAATATCAAAATAAATAAATACTGACAACATACTAACAAATTTAATAAAATAAGTCCCAACAAATATTGTGGTGATTCAAATTTACCAAATATGCCGGAATTTCAATTTAAAAAAAACGCAGAAACTTAAAATCAGAAAATGTTATTCTAATTGCGGAAAACCAAACAAAAATATCAAAATAAATAAATACTTAATTTACTTAATAACTTAATTAATTCATATTATAAATATTAAATATATAATATATATTTAATTAATAACTTAATTTAATAAAATAACTGCCAAAAAGTATTTAAGTGATTGAAATTTGCCAAATATGCAATTTACTTTAATTAAAAATAAAGTAACTAAATAAGTACCATTAAAACAGTATCTAGAAATACTTAAAATGATAAAACAACTACAGAGAAAATGGTTTTAAGACTTATTTCCTAAAAATATAAGCCATTCTCTACGAAAATTATTTATATACTCTATGTTTTCTAAACTGGCGTTCACGTCATCAAACAGCTGTGTGATGAGATTTTTTCGTACCAACGTAATTGTTTTCGAGAATATGCGTAACAATAGTTTAAGAATCGAAATTAATCTGAGGATCATTTGTTACATAACACCGATCACCGGTGGTTATAAATAGGTAATCGGTGTATTAAACGCGGACACAATTTTCGCCTGCAATCATGTAATAAATCATGTTATGTTGGCGGCCGTGATATTTATTCGGCGACGATGCCAAATCTTTTTCACTAACACATGCTCATACATGTTTGTATAACCAAACTTCTTTGACGTTTAACTTGTTACATTTGATCGATTATTATAATGCATATTTTGCCATTGTAGATGTTAAACCATAACCAGAAGATCTGTACGATAAATGGCAGAGAAGTCGACGAATTTGATCCGAACCGCGCGCTGTCGCACAAGATTGCACGGGCGCAACAGCTGATAGCAGCCATTTTTCAATATCCAGGACAGCTGGCAACCTTGTAAAATTGTGTCATAATTATTATGATTATTATTTTGATGACGTGAACGCCAGTTTAGAAAAATTAGAGTATAGTAAATATATTGGTGGTGATAATGGATATTGAATAATTTACACACTGAGCATTAAAGTATGAAGTACATAATATAAAAATTAAAATACTCCTGACATCGGAAGCAAAATCGCTGCAAACTTGGAACGTCTTTGCGCCGACCCTGAACGGGTAAACCGGCTATACGTTCCAGCCAACTTCCGAATACTTGGCTGGATTTGGACTATAATGTAGCCGCGAATAATCGGTTAAATATTCCAACTATCGGCCAACTTTATTAAACTCCCAACTCAACCCTACGTACACAAAACAATATCGCAGAATTGGCCGGAGTAGTTAATATGCAGCCATAATTAATTCGGAGAGAAAACTCAACAGGGCTGTAATTATCACATTACGACCGCAGCGGGTGTATACAGATCGTGGAGATAGTTTCAACGCACATAACATATGCTAATATTGGGGATGTTTGATGTAGTGAAGACATCTGCTAAATTTTTTCGTAGTGGTCCTGAAATTCATAGGCCCTTTTGTACGAGACCCGCCCGCCCAACGAGTACATCAGGCACACGTGTGCTTATGCATGGCACATGTGCTCACGTATTTCATATATAACACCAAGCAAGGCGTCTAATTGTCTATAACTCATACATATGTATGTAAACCACCCTTATATATATATATAAACGTGCCATAAACAACTCGACAAATTGTTATTATCGATCTTATCCGGCGCATAAATTACGGCGATTTTATTCGCATATGTAATTAGCTTAACGACTCGTGATTAATTAATTTAATTAGATGGTATTTTTCGAAATCCCATCCCGCTGGGCTGACTTTAATTAAACTGCGATCGCAGGATATCGGAGCCGGGGAAGCTCGGATGGGAAATAAGCTGAAACCGATAATTTTGAATGTTCAAGTAAGACGAAACCGCCGCTCCCGTATATGAGATTTATACTTTAATCTCCTTTCATCAATCTCCTTACAATCGATAATCTGTTTTATTTTTGTTCGAAATATATCCTGACATTAATACAGAATTGATTACCAAGATTAATATTAAAAATCATTACATTACAATATTTAGATTTAAAGAATTTAAATGTTCTATATTTTTCTTACCATTTCTTTGTGTCCTCAAATCTCAGTGAACATACACGTGTTCTAATGATATTACAAATTGCATAGTTAAAATTCTACGTAAAATAGAAGAAAGTGTAGGACTGCTAGATAAATATTTGGTAGCAGATGTGCTAATAAACCAAGTAAACAGTATTATTATAATATTTGCTTTGTATGTGAAGAAGTTTCATGGTGGCTCGGTAATATGTGATGGCGTGTGTTTGCGATTATGCTAATGGCTTTGGTCCGTGGAATATGGAATGCCTAAATGTTTTCCACCAACAGAACTTGATGAATCCATTAAAATATCTGTTACGTCTTTCCACGTGGTCGGGGGGAAATGACTAATTTGCATAAAATGTGTGTACCTTTCCACCGTAAAACCAATACATCCCGAGTTAAAAGCAATCAAACAAATGATCACGGCGCCGCTGTAAAAACGTTATTTTAATTAAACGAAATTCCAGCAGCGGATAGTTCACGTACGTGTGTGTAAATTTCAATGTATCGCATTCAGCAATTTCTTTCTTTTACAGTCGTATCTTGTGCAGAAACTGCAGTTGGTGTTCGTGCTGTTCGTGTTTTTGCTCTAATTAAAACTTTTTTTGGCCCCGTTTTTTCGAGCGCGCGAGGAGAGTGAAAACAATGAAGTCCCTGAATTCAGATTGTAGATTTATGTAATTACAGGTTGCCGGAGTTGCTTTAATTAAACGCGCATAAAATACAATTTTTTCGATAGCCGGGGCGCTACTGAAAGCAGAGGAAGGAACACAACACAATACACAATGCCCGGCCGAAATTTATAGGCGCAGCTCGACCAGAAAACCGTTTAATTTGCGTAATAGGGGCACGTGCGCGCCGATGTTAACACATGTTTTATGAAATTAACATGATTTTTCGCCAGGCCTCTCTTTCGGTCACGATCGAGTTGTTATAAACTAATTTGGGCCTGGGCCATCGGCAGGGCAATTGACCGCATGAGCGAGAGCGGACTTTATGGTTTCCTGTCGAACCGGTGCGTACGAATTTATCGGTGCCAATCGAACCGTTCTCTATTGGAAAAAAAAATGCCCGACGGAATGGTCGTGTGTTTTTAAAACCGCGTTCCGCTTCATTAGGGTGTCCGTTACAAACTTGACCGGCGATAATTATAATCCACCCCGCAATCGGATACTGAATGTCGGGATAAATATTTATTAAACGAACAGAGGGTTGGAGATGGGGCTAACAATTCTCCCGCAATGAATCGGAGTTTGCATGTCCCGCAATCAAAGTTTACATAATGGACTAATAAATGATTCACTAGAAGTCACTGTTGCATCTCTTTTGTATCGAAAAAACACATACCATGTGTTTGCAAAAGTTGCACCACAACGGTGGTGAAGAATATTGAAAGCTTCATAATTAATTCATTCAAATTAATCATGCTTTAGACATAGGGAAGGGCGCCATGATAATAATAATCCCTGAAATACATATAGTCCAGTCATATTAGCCTCAAAAAGCCCTTTTGGCGGAAATTAATTATATTGTTTTGAATTTTGGTACACATACTCTTGAGCACTCTAGAATCGAATATCCGTCGAGTTTTCCCGCCCTCTGTGGGGGCCTCATTCCACCACACACCCCTCAAACGGCGAACTTGTGTAATTCTTCGCAATTTTCTCGTTAACGGTGCACCGCCTCAAAATTTTCATATCGGGTAAAGTTGATGGAAACAAAATTTTGAACAAAAATCATCACGGTTTGCCACAAAAGCTATAGTTTGCACGGTATAGACGCCGGAAGTAAGAGATGAATACTGGTGCGCGACGCACAATTCCTTTCTCGGGCTCTCTTTTCGTAACCAACTACAACGGCTAGATATTCGTTAAAATGATTGTCTTGTTCTGATCGACATTTTTTCGCTCTACAACTTCAGTTATAAGCACTTTTAACAAAAATCTAGTCGTTTTTACGAAACGAGAGCCCGATAAACGAATGGTGCGTCGCGCGCCAGTATTCATCTCTTACTTTCGGCGTCTATACCTTGCGAACTATAGCTTTCGTGGCAAACCATGTAAAATATTTTATGTTTAAAATTGTGTTTTCATCCACTTCATCCGATATAAAAAAATTCAGGCAGTGCACCGTTAACGAGATAATTGCGAAGAATACACAAGTTCGTCGTTTGGGGTGTTTTTTCAATATTAAGGGATGAAGCCCCCAGGGGGAGGGGAAACTCGGCGGATATTCGATTCTAAAGTACTTAAGAGTAAGTATACCAAATTTCAAAACTATATAATTTATTTCCGCCAAAGAGTCTAATTTGACTGGACTAATATGAAAACCTTTGTTCCAAAAGGGCGCTGCGGGTCGAAAAAGTTTGGTAACCACTAGTTTATTTATAATAAATACAAGATAAATATATAATAAACTTATACAGGGGCAATTTTCTAGGATTTGCTTTTTTAAGTTTAGGTCTATAATTAATTTAAGTTACCTTATTTATTTTGATATAATGTACACTATTCTTTACAGAATTTTGAACTATTAATTATAAATAATTGAAGGTTTAAACCATAAAAAATAAATTTGAACGTTATGAAAATTTTGTGTCTCACAAAATAGATGGAGTGTAAGATCGTCTCGAACTTATAGATATATTTTTCGAAAAATCTACGCTCAAAATTATACCTAATATATTTTGATATAATATACACTATTCTTCGTTTAATTTTGAA
This sequence comes from Othius punctulatus, assembly GCA_951805005.1. Taxonomy (NCBI): domain Eukaryota; kingdom Metazoa; phylum Arthropoda; class Insecta; order Coleoptera; family Staphylinidae; genus Othius; species Othius punctulatus. Next base: position 95,093,985 of record OX638138.1, read on the forward strand.
AAAATTATTTATAAACAGTTGTAGGTTTAAATGATAAAATTTAAGAGGATCTTTAACTTTTAGAAAAAAAAATATATTTTTAAATCTACCCAGAAGTACAAATCTACTGATAAAATACAAACCATCCAGTTAATTTTTTTAACATTTTCTTTACAGAATATTTAATAGTAGTACTATAAATAGTAGTAGTAGTAGATCGATTTTTATTCGGCTTCGACCTAACCGGTCTTTCCGCCATACTATTTTATTAGTATTATTATTATTTACTAATAATACATAAGATTGATAAAAATTAAATGTCAACGTAAAGCAAACATGTCATGTGTCTCGGAATAGCTGTAGTCTTTAACTTCTTGGGAAAGATTTTCATAAAAACTAGTCTCAAAGTTATAAAACTATTGTTAAAAACAAAAATCTGGCAAGAGTAAAACCTGTTGTTTTTTTTCAAAAATAATTTGGAAATCTAGATATCGTTCTAAAAAATCATATATTAAAAAAAATTATTAATGAACTTTCAACAGTTTTGCGTTCATATTAGGATCTATGAAGACAAAACTGTTGAAAATTAATTAATATTTTTTTTAATATAATTTTTATGAAAAAAAAACAGGTTTTACTCTTGCCAGATTTTTGATTTTGGTCCATAATTACATAATTTCGTAATTTCAGTAGGAGACTTTTTTACTTTTTCTTTATTATAAAACTATAGATACTCCACTGAGAGTCGACATACAAATTATTATTTATTATTATTTTTGATAACAAATTTAAATTTGAAAAGAGTAAAAAGTCTAGTTGATTTTTATTTTCACAGAACCGTTTCAATCTAGTGTTTGTTATAAAAATAACCCAATTTGAAAATTTTATAGAGTAATCCTGAGCAGTTTTATCTTCAAGGAGTTCGATGTCCACAATTACATAATTACACTGTACAACTTTACCTCATTTGTAATTATTCAATTTCATAATTTCAGTGTGATATGCATACACTTTTTTAGTATCTCAAAATGATTAAAAAAATAATAAAAATAATTTGAAAGAGGAAAGACTCCATATGGGGTCGACAGCCGCAGTCTTTAACTTGTAGGGAAAGATTTAGAATAAGTAATTTCATAATTTCAGTGTAATATGCATACACTTTTTTACTATCTCAAAATGATAAAACTAATAATAATAATAATAATTTAATCCTCCATATGGAGTCCATAGCCGTAGTCTTTAACTTCTAGGGAAATATTTTCTTAAAAACTAGTCTCAAAGTTATAAAACTACAGTTAAAAACAAAAATCCGGCAACAGTAAAACCTATTGTTTATTTTTCAAAAATAATTTGCAAATCCAGATTTCGTTCTAAAAAATCATATTTTCAAAAAAATTATTAATTAATTTTCAACAGTATTGTCTTCATAGGTTATACCGCCCCGCCATTTTTAGCCATTTACAGTTGCATAAGAAAATTTTTAATTTGTCGTACATACGAGTATGTATATTACATACTCGTATATACGATGCCAATCTTGCAGAAACTAATAAAATATATGAATATTTAATAAAATTTTGAATGTCATTTCAAACATGACTATAAAATTAAAAAAAAAAAAACCTTTTCGCTAGAATTTTTGTTTCTAATTTGTATGCCCCATATATCATTTGAATGAAAAAAATGATTTATGAAATATATTATTTTTAAATCGATTAAATTTCAAATTAAAGCCACTTTAATATTACTATCTATCAAAGAGATGGTGATTTACAATTTCGATTTATGAAATATATATATTTTTAAATCGATTAAATTTCAAATTAAAGCCACTTTAATATTACAAACCCAAAGAGATGGTGATTTACAATTTCAACGTCAAATGGAAATAAATCATTGGGACAATCGCACAAATCAGGTGCTGGCAATAAACTAATCTCTGTGCGTCTGGGATTCTTTAGTATATTACATATACAAATATTACATAGTAATAGACGCTTACTAATATTAGTAAGCGTCGTTAAATCTATTGTTAAATACATTTCACAAGTTCGTCGTAAATATTAGCGCCACAATATAAAATTGCATTTATTTCAAAACCGGAAGTTATATTTTTAATTTAAATTGCACAGTAAAATGTAGAATTGTGTAAAAGTACATTCTCGTGAAAATCGAATAAATGAGCAATCAATTACTTATAAAAATTAAATAAAAAAAAATTATCAAATAGATTTGTTGTTAATTTGTTGTTAATTCGTATAAAAATAAACTTTTATAACGTAATTTAAAAAAAATGCACTTGTTTAAGTAATTGTAGAAAAATAGAATATTTTACGAACCAGTGATAGGTAACTCAAAAAAAAAATCAGATGTATTTTGTGACATTTCATAACTGCAAAAATAATGGATGAAAGTGAATATTTAAGCGATTGCATGGATTGGGGTACCCGAACAGAGCGATTGATTCTGGCTTATTTATAGTTGCTGCTGCCTCCAGAACCAAGTCAAAATTAGATATGAATATAAAAAAAAAACGATACTTGAATCGAGGATTGAATAACAACGTTTGTAGTGTAGAAACTTTATTGTTATAGGGCCCGCAAAGTTCTGTTTATTTCAGTTTATTAATTTGATTAAAATAAAGTCGATATTTTTGGATGATTGCATAAAACAAAAAAAATATTTCATAGAGAAATTCTTGGAGAATATTTTTTTGACTAAAGTGTTTACAAAACCATACTTGTACGATATAGACTTTACTCTACTACCCATGTAAAGCTCTATTTACAGTTACTATTTTGATTACAACAAACTCTATTTTTGGACGATTGTACATAAAACATAATACAACATGAATTGTTGAAATTTCGATGCTGCTAATATAATTGCAGGCCATTTCCTATTATCTTTATTAGGAAATACAGGTACAAGAAAACTCAATTACTACAATTACTTTACTAAATCGGGGATATAAGCAAATTCAAAATGCAGTGTTATTATAGAATTTATTGTACTAGGTGTGTACAGTTCTAATATTGTAATTGATTTTTTTGGACGAATGTACCCCATGGGTACACAAAAATGCTTTAAAAGAAGGAACTATAATAATATAAATAATGTAACTATGTCCAATGTGTATCATATAAAAGCTGTGATATAAAAATCATTGTATATTATGGCTAAATTTGGCAATCAAAAAATGTCAACATGTGGGAAAAATGCCTCGTCTTTAATAAAGTTTTATTAATCAAGTTTCACCTAAAACCTGTTGCCGAATCTGTAAAGTACCAATACATTGTATAACTAAACTGTGGCTTTATTATACTTTCAGTAAACCCCGGCAAGAACTGGCTCATTTCTGCTTCATTATTGTAGTTTATGTACTCCGTGTAAATACATTGCCATAAATAACGGTTAACAACTCAGTTTTTGTAATCGTAAAAGCAAGCCAACCTGTGGAATAATTTTAAATTTATAACTTAAAAAATATTAAACATGCAAAGCAATAATGAGCCATTGCGATGATATTAAACTGTAAATTAAATTAAATGAGGATAAGAATACTTGAATTGTCGCGTTATTTGTATAACAAATGGGTACTTATGTGGCATCATTATAAAGCTAATTTTATCGCCTATTAGAGATAACCTAAATATATAGGGTGGTCGGTTAAAGAAAATGAAGCTTATAGCTTTCTCGTGTTTATTTGATTGTCAGTTGTTCTTCTGATATTAGGATTAAATAGACGACAAAAAGTGCTAAAACTTTTTTCTTTAACTTTGTTTTCTATCTGTAATAATAACCGAGATATTTGCTGTGTCACAATAAATCAAACACTGTATAATTATTATTTCAAATGCTTTGTAATGTAGGTACTTCAAGTTGTCTTTGAAACACCATTTTTTTAATGTCACTAAAAATCTTGGCCGTTTTAAATTGTGGACAGTAAAATTAACTACCTATACGTGGTATATGTATAAGCAATTGACAATTTATACATTATGTATAAATTGTCAAAGATTAATTAAATATTAATCTTTGATAATACGCCTTTGTTATGCGGCATCCGTTCGGAAAAACCAAGACTGTAATTCATTTATTGCCATGTTGTAAAATTTTTCTAGCTTAGTATATATTGCACATTTGTTAAATTTTAATTTTAGTATCTCTGTACTCTTGATAATGGTCGTGAGGCCGAAACAATTGTAGAGGTTTATTCTATCAATACAGTGAAACTTTAACCAAGTGTTTGATTTAACCTAATCATAATGTTTCACCAAGTAGTATCCACACATAGTTTCAATTTCATTATGTATAAATAGCCACGTCCTTAAATTCTATAAATGGTAAATGTGTTCTTATGTATTAAAGACGATGAATATCTTAAACTTATATATCTTAACGTTCATTAATATTGTCTATATGAAAGTAGATGAAATCTAATACATCTTAAAAGGCTTCCCGTTCGAATTATAAGTGGAATTTAAATTTGTGTTTATTGGTGAAATACCTTGCCTACCTTTCAGCGCTAAAGTGCCAATCCTTGTAGTTCTATCTGACAAAACAACTTTAAAGCACGCATAGAAGAGCGATTACGGCACTAAAAGATCATTGTTCCCCGTATTTTTCAGTTAATTAATCTTGGCTCCTTGACGTGTCCTATAACGTCGAGATAAAGAACAGTGGATTTTATTTTGGGCCGGATAAAAGCGTCCCCGCTTTCAATGCGTAACTTTTTCCGAACACTTTTTTTTTCAAAGATCGCTATATTCACCGCCGGCGACGACAACAGTCGTTATCTTCCTGCCGGGGAGTGCGTCCTGGAGGAATGCCGTGTTTTTATTTCTCTCATCTCGCTTTCATTTGGTGCGGAATTACTATTCATTTCGCTATTTATTCACCTTGCGAAGCTCGCTTTTTCTTCCACCCCAGTTTTCGATTCTGCAAACATTTGTCATAATGCGCTTTTATACAGCCCCGGCGTCTCCATAAATTTGATATACGACGTGCTTTAAGTATATAACGAAATGTTTTCTTTGCGGCTTTTATATCTTTGTGCACTTTTTTAAATTACACCGACTACTGGCGGACGGCACACGGCGCGACAATGAAACGATTCGGTGGCAGTCGCCCGTTATGCGCGCCGAAAAGGGTTATCGCGAGATCATTAAGGTAATAAATTGAGCAATTAGTTGCGTTTTAAGGAAGCCTTATCTGGCTTACCTCTTTGTTTTCTCGTGGAGTACGCGCCGGCCGTTATGTCCGCATTGTTATCAGATATTGGTGATTAATGCACGCCATTATTATCTGACAATTAGCAACATTCAAATAGCGCAACTCATTATGGGCTTCTCATTCAAAACCATCCAGAATGAATGCATTCCACGCACAACACGCCACGAGTGGCTAAAGGGCGGGCGGGGGTTTGATTAATTGTATTTTTACATTGTTACTTGGGTGGTCCCTGCGCGTTTCATTCAAAGTGCGATATCTTTCCGACTTATTTATTGTTTACACGGCCATCAATGTCTTTACAGTGGGCAGAATATTATTCGGTTTATTTACTTTATCGCCGTTTTATGTGGTCGTATACTCCCACCAATCTAATTCAATCGGATTATAATTGACCTTTCGCTACTCGATATTACGGATTCCCTGCCACTGTTAATCTCCTGTGGCCTATATTCGCGATATTGATTCCGGTGACTACGCAAAATATTTTGTTGTGCTTTCAGTGCAAGGGGCCGCTATTTTTGTACGCGCCACGCTCCTCTGAATACTTTTCAACTGAAAAACAATGGACCGGGGTGTTTAATAAATGGTTAAGGGTGCAGAGCGACACGTATTGTGCCTTAAAGGGTAAATGGCCTCTGTAAAAACAGTTCATTTCTGCCGCTGAAATTTATGTTGCAACATCTGGGCATCACATTAGTCCACCCCATGCTAACCTACGCACCTTTGTTTTGTGCCTTTTATGTATAATAAAAAACGTGCTTTACTATTATGGGGGGCGCTACAAGTTTTTTTTAATAAAATATAATGGGTTTTAAATTTAATAGATCCATCATATAATACAGCCCCCCCGAACTTTTAGGTGCAAGGCCATGTAGGAATTCTGTAAATTCAGGGCGTGTCCAACTTTTATCTGTAGTGTAGAACTGTACTGCCAAAAAGTTTGGGGACCCATCTATTAAATTTAAAACCCATTATATTTTATTAAGAAAAAAATGTATAATTTTATAAAAAAAACTTGCAAAAAAATATGTAATTTCATACAGTTTATTGATAATATCATATATATACAGGGTGGTCCACCTATCCTCGCTAGAACCATTGCTGTTAGACTAATGAAAATTCAGGAAAACATCTGATTGGAAGTTATTGGACACTTGATGTGCTACTTTTTTAAATTATTTTAGGGTCTACCATAAATCCGAGACACAAAATTTGGTCTTTTTTTAAATGAATCACCCTGTATATTATTTTATTTTTAGAATCTGAATTATTTGGGCTTCACAAGTAATATTTATAATTTGGGATGATTACATGCAACGTTACCAACTTATTCACATTTTAATCAAATTTAACGAAAAATCATGGACGTGGAAAAAAATTCTACAAAACCTCATTATAAAAGATCAATAAAAGAATCTGCGTATACAAGTACCCAAGCAATGTACTAAAACATACACAATATTTTGAGTCACATAGAATGCAAAGGGTGATCTGAAACAACGATACAATATACAATATACAAAAAATCCCCTCTGTATAATTGTTTTTCGATATATAACGCACTCCCCATGCATCTGAGATCAGAAACGAGCATGAGCCTATTTAGGACACACCTAAAATTGTACCTTATAAATGGAGGTTTCTATACAGTTCAGGAGTTTCTGTCTAATGACTGTAATTAATGTTTATTGGCTGTATTGACTGTATTGCCTATTTTAATATCCTGACGACCACATCCACAACGATTTGTGCGGTGCAATGTAATTGTCTTTGTATATATTATGTATGTATTGTATATTTTGTATATTGTGGCTAGGTGGAAATAAATGCATATGAATATGAATATTGCTATTTTCAAATGGCTAAAACTCATTTTTTTCAAATGGAACATCCTGTATATAGCATCATATTCTGAATGCTCATCTGATATTCAATCTATTCAATGGTAGCATATGGACTATAATCTGCTAATACTTTTTAATAGGTAAATAACGATCAATCTCAATATGTTTTAGCCATATGAAAATAGCAAAATTCAATCGTTGTTTCAGAACACCCAGTGTATTCAACGTGACTCCAAATATTGTGCATGTTTTGGGACATTGCTTGGGTACTTAAATACCCAGATTCTTTCAACGATCTCTTATAATAAGGTTTTGTTGAATTTTTTCCGGGTCCATGATTTTTCCTTAAATTTGATCAAAATTTGAATAACTTGGCAACATAGCATCTGATCCCTATAAAAAAAAAAAATTGTGAAGCTCACATGAAGCAAATTCCAAAAATTAAAGAATACACACTGTGTTCCATACAAAAATGAGATCAAATGTTGTGTCTCGGATTTATGGTACACTCTGTATACTCGAAAATAATTTCAAAAGTAGAACATCAAGTGTCCTATAAGTTCCAATCAGACTTTTCCCTCAATTTTCATTAGTCTAGCAACAATAGTCCGAGCGAGGATAGGTGGTATCGATAGTATGATATGATATGTTATTATTATTATTATTATTATTATTATTATTAGTAGTATTATTATTATCTTTCTTCTTTTACCCTTTCGGGTATCGAAGTGGTGTTATCTTTCCTTCTTGGTTTCTTGTTTCTTGCTATTTCCTTCACTTGTGCATTGGTTATTCCCTCTTATTTAATGTGTTTCCAATATTTTCGTCCCATTTCACTTTTGGTCTTCCGACTCTTCTCTTTCCTGTTGTCTTTATTTCCCATATCTTCTTTGTTTGGTTGTTGTCTTCTCTCCTGATTAGGTGTCCCAGCCATTGTAATTGTCTAGTTTCTATCTGTTTATTAAGTTTTACCATTTCTAGTTCATTTCTGATGTCCACATTTCTCATTCTGTCTAGTTTTGTTACTCCATATACTTTCCTCAGGTATTTCATTTGAAGGGCTTGGATTTTGCTTTTTGTTTCTTGATGAGTATCCACGTTTCACGGCCGGTAGGTACAAAAAGTACTTTGTACATTATAAGTTTTGTTTTTTGGGATTTTTTGTTGTTGTTTAGTATAATTTTGTACGCATGAAAGGTTCTTGTCGTTGCTTGTATTCTGTTGTTTATTTCTGTTTCCATATTCCCTTTCCTTTCAATTATTTGTTCTAAGTATTTTATGTGTTTCACTTGTTCTACTTTCTCGTTATTGATTGTAATTACTAGTTTCTCCTATTTTCATTACCTTTGTTTTTGATATATTTATTTTTAATCAAGCCTTTTCCAGTTCAGTTTCCCATTTGTTAATATTTGTTTGTCAGTCTCTCTTATTTTCTGTGATGATTGCCACATCGTCTGCGAAAATATATTCAGTTATTGTTGTGGGTTTTAACTTGTTGTATCCTATCACTGTTTTCTTTGTGTTGGTTTTAATCTTGTTTATGATTACATCCATTGCTATTATGAACAAAATGGGGCTTCGTTTGCCCCCTTGTCTCAATCCATTTGTGGTTTTAAATTTCGTTGTGATTATGTTCGCCAGTAATTGTCTCAACGCCGCCAAAACAATAATGACCTTCACTTTGAAACGAAACATACCATAAATACAAGAAACCTTAACCAAATTTCTGGGCATCTACGTCGATAATAAACTTATCACCAATTAATTTTCACATTGTCTCTTCTTCGGTAGCTCATCGATGGTGGATGTAAATGTAATTTGGTGGATTTTTGGTTTCTAAACATTTGTTTACTCTAGTACTTTTTCTCAAAAATAATCGGAGAAGCAGGTAAATGCATCAACGTGGGTTTACATGTTAAATTCCTATGTATACCAAACCAACTGAACGCCCGGTATAACTCTTCACATTTAGCAAATTGGAAAGTCACTTAACACAGTGTGAAACAGACTTAACAAAACGTGAAACACAAAAGGATGTATATAAAATAATAATAAAAATTAAAAAAACTAAAATAATAATAGTCAAATAATAATTGGAAATAATTTCTACATATATTTTATGCTGCTATTTGAGTTCCGAGAAGAGCTCATTTTCAGAAAATTGCATAAACTTTTTTCAAATCCGCAAAAGTTAATAAAATTATTTATTCTATTAAATATATAAACATACTTATATTGTCGGGACCAGATAAACTTGGGTAACACTATTCACATTATGTATTATCATCAATTTGATGAAATATTCAGTACGAATTATTATTTTATTATTTTATCTTCTTGTTTGTGTAATGAAACGAAATATTTTGCAGCATTGCTATTCACAAATAACTGCTATGGATCATAAACAAGTTAGTTTGGTTTTGACTACATTTATGTTTATGCTGCTTGAAACCCGAACTGTGATCATTTCAAACCCACTTCCTGCACCTTCATAATATCCAAGTTAATCCAACTAAAATTTAAATCGTGTTTTCCACATTTTCTTCGCTTTGTTTTTCACGCCACACTTGAAAAACTATTTAAACATGTTTTTTTTCTGTAACGAATATTCCATGAAAGCCTACTAATTATACATCTTTAGATTCAGAAAAATAACCTCTATCGGAAAAAAAAGAAAATATATGTAACCATTTAAAAAAAAAGTTGACTACCGCTGAAATGAAAATTGATTTTGCAAAAAAACAAAATTAGGGCCCCTTTGTAGAACATGTGGAACCATTTAATCTTGTTTTTGTTTTTTTGATATCGGCCAATAAATAAAGGAGTTATGGTCAGCGGCGTTTTTTAGGAGACACCCTGTATAACCCATATAACCCAGGGGTCAAAACTTTTGAAACCGATAGTAGATGACATCTCGTGGCGAAATCGATTCCTACTGAGACCACCTCCCCGATCGGGGTAAACACCATTGCAACAACCTAGCGGGATCTCACAACCACGTAAACGTGGGAAGATTTTCTGTTGTGCGCACCCAAACCCAATCATTTTAATGAAGTGTCATGGACAAATTGGATACTACTTCCGTAGACAACATGGGCCGATTTCGACCTGATGGGTATCATCAGTCAAGTGCAATAAAATTAATTATAATTGCATTGTAATTATACACTTATGAAACCTATGCTCAAATATGGACGAAAGAAGGCTGAAAGAAGAAATAAATATAAATAATCCTGGAAAATGTAATAGATTTTAGTTAAGGAAAAGGTGCTAAAAATTGTGAAGCAGTCATATATTTTGTTTTGTTTAATTAGAAAAACAGATAAAAACTTTTTAAATTAAGCATGGTAATTAAATGACATAATATTTGATTAAAAATCCCAAAATTTCGAAAGCAAATTCTAGTGTTTTATTCCCAGTTATAATGAACGTACGAAACCTGGGATAATTTGCAAAAATTACTTGGAAATGTCGCAGATGTGCAAGTGGTTTAGGGTACTAAATCAATCAATTTAGGTGTTTATTTGATTTGTGCTACGGAGATACCGTTTGAAGTTTAAGCAGGACTTTAGGGAGACTGTACTATACAAAAATTTAAGTTTTAAAAATATAAAGGCTTGTTTACATCAATTGATTTTTTCAACTAATTTGGGCTGTACTTTGAGGACCTCTGATGTAATATGCCAAAACAACACTTCGTTTGCACCGAAACTTCCAATTTCACAGACACGCTGTGCAAACGCCTTGTTTACTGTGTCGTTCACGTTTTGTTATTATGGCAGAATAAAAACTAACTGCTGCACACTCCGTTCGTTATACCACAGTAATAGCCTATTAGGACCATTGCCAATCGAATCACATAACTCTTTATTTTCATCTTATTGCACCTCCAACGTCCCCCTGACGTAATTTTATTTTCCGCACAATTTAGGCGCCTGATTAATGAATCTTATTTTTAATTACGGCCGGCACTTTCCAAACGAAAACATCTCACCTCATTTATATTACTCGAGACGGGTATTCTTCTGCACCACCGAAATAACTTCTTAAACTTTTATTTATAATCCTATTTGTTTTGGCTTTGCGGAGTGTAAATACCTCTTGGTGCGGTCGTGTCTCCCCGACTTTTCGAAGGCGCACGGAAATCCAATGAGCCGCGTAAAACTCGCCCCCTATAAATTGATAACGTCCCTTCTAGTCAGTTATAGCCGGTCGATATGCAGCCAGGTAGGGGCGATGGGAATGCAGGGAGATCCAGGATACTCCGGGCATGGTCATGGCTATATTCCCGGTTATAAAGCTCCTATCTAACTTCCGATAAAACCTAATAGGTGGGAGTGGTCGGCCCTCGCAATCGTAATGATCTTTTATAGAATTGGGAATTATTGCCGTTTAAGGGTTCGCGTAAATAAAATTCAATTTACCTCACGCGCCCGTCGCTGTTTATGGGGGCAATCTATCAAATCCCCACACACTACAAGCAGCTGCTTAATTAATTATAGGGGGCAGCTCCGTCTCGCGGCGCACAAAAACCTCGCTTGACATTTGTTTATTAAGTTATTAAAAGGGGACACATTAAAAATAATGTACTCGGTCACCATAAATATTATGCTTGTATTACTATGTGTTCCTTGCATGCCCGGGCCATGGGAATACAGCCAGTCAATTGTAATTCGAAACGTTCACATCTCATTGCATTAAAGGCCATGCTTGTAATTAAAATAACAAATCAGACGAGTGACTCAATTATTTTTTCGGCTCCTTGTGTTTATTATACGTGTACGGCTTTAATGCCCCTCTGAAGTAAATATTTATAGTACAGTACAATTTTAAGGCTTGCATAAATATTCTGCAAATTAAAATGCATAAATCCACAACTTAAACTCTCAAAATGACATATATTTTACCAATTAACCTAAAATTCCACTTTTTTAATATTACTGCTAAAAAATGTATGTGTACCTACTATCATAATGTCAATAATTGCTGTTAACAAAAGTACATTTTAGTAATATTTATTGATTACTGAAACAAATATCAACCTAAAATTCCACTACTTTTACATATTTCTGTCAAAATTTTAATATGTACTATCAATATGTCAATAATTGCTATACAAATATAGTCATAATTGTTGTAATAATTTCTAAGATTATTATCAAAATTTCAATTTTTGATTACTGTCAAAATTTTAATTATTACTGTCAAGTTTGTAATTATTTGTGTAATTTTATTAAATATTGGTGTCACAATTATAATTATTACTGTGAAAGTTTCCACAACATTTCAAAGATTGGTGCCAAATTTTGGATGATTACTATCACATATTTAGTCAAATAAAGTTTACACAAAACTTGTATTATTATAACTTTAATTATTTCTTATTGTTTTTAATATTCCTACAATAAAAATATCAATAATAATATATTATATAATATAAAATTTAACTAAAGGTATACATAGGTTAATACAAACAAAAACAAATGGCAACATTCAATGGCAAAACAAAAAAAAAAAAAACAAACCTTATATGCATGACTCCACAACTTAAAACAAGAAACAAGATCTCAAAATGTATTACTTAAACAAATATCTACCTAAAATTCCACAACTTAAGCTACCTTCTTAAATATTTCTGTCTAAATTTTAATGTCAAAATGTCAATAATGCTGAAAGTAAACTGAAGTTAATTTTAGTAATAATGTTCTTAACTAATGCTGCTTCATGTATTTGCATTACATAAAATATTATCGTACTATAACGGGTTACAAGGTTGCCCACAGTTTCCCATGCTTGTTACGTGATATTCACAGCATGGCTTCAATCTTTCGTTGAGTTTCGTTAATTTTAAACTTCCGCTGCATTATGTAACTCTATGCGGGATTGTTCTTCCTGTTTCATGGTGTAAATGTTTGCACAAGATCATCGCTTGGACGTGTAAATTGTATACTTAAGGCAGTTTACCTTATCTCACCGCGTGTTCAGGACGTATGCACAATGTGGCTTTTAAGAAAATAGTAAGTGGGAGAAGGAAATTCATGAGTTTTCTTCATTAATAAAGTCAGTTACTAGTCAATAATTTCTCAACCGATTTCAGTGTCAGTTTGTTTTTCTAATTTTTACTTTATCATACGTGGGGTATATCCAGTAGTTATTTACTTATTTATTTATTTATTTATTATTTTATTTATTTATTTATTTAAGGGATAAAAACACATTTTTACATGCATTACAAATAATAAGTAAAGTGTACATTCCACTAGAACACTAAAGCGATATTTCAATGATAAGAAAAAAACTGGGATTTTGACATTCCTTGCATTGTTTTAATTTTTATATTTATTTGAAATTTCAGTGGAGATTTCCCTAACTATTGCTATTTCATGATATAAAAAATATTGCTCGTGGAGAAACTTCTATTGACTTGGCTATCTTTAGTCTCCATTTAGCTGGGATTTCTCCTATTTTGAGAAACAGTGGCAAGAAAAAATGGAAGATACAGTCACATGACCATGTACAAGTGACATGAAATATAAAAACATAAAAATTTAAAAACATTTTCAAACAATTCTAAAAATTATTCAGACATATTTGTAATATATTCAATAATTTCGTCTGCTGCCTGTATACTTCTCGATTTTGGGAATTGGAATGAACACAAAACTAGCATCAAAATATCATCATCAATAATAATAGCAAACATATCATAAATATTCTAAGATGTTGACTGATATTTATTGCTGCTGACAATATTGTTATCATTGAAGCTTGTTTTAATTTTTTTATGTATTTCAAATTTCAGTGGAGTTTTCCGTAGCTATTGCTGTTTCATGTAAATATACTACATATGAAAATATTGCTCATGGAGGAACTTCTGTTTTGACTTAGCTATCTTCAGTCTCCATTTAGCTGGAATTTCTCCCATTTTGAGAAACAGTGGCAAGAACAAATGGAAGATACAGGCACATGACGATGTATCATGACAAGTGACATGAAATATAAAAACAGAAAAATATAAAAATATTTTCAAAGAATTCTATAAGTTATTAAAAAAATCAGATATTTTTGTAATATATGCAATAGTTTCGTTCTTCTGCTGCCTGTATACTTCTCTATTTTGGGAATTGGAATGAACACAAAACTGGCATCAAAATATCATCATCAATAATAATAGCAAAAATGCCAAGAATATTTTGAACATGAATATGTTATAATATATTAATTCAACCTTTTATGGGTATATTAAACATTGACGATCATCCACGAGATGACTGTACTATTGGTATTATTGTAATGTAGCCCAAATGATAATGTAAAATAAATATCTATCTATCTATCTTTTCCAAGATTTTGACTGATATTTATTACTGCTGACAATATTGTTATCGTTGTAGCTGCAGACATTGCTACTGTCATTATTGCAGATGCCACGAATCTAATTTAACCTAGCGTAACCTCAAAATTTGGGCCGAAAAATGATCAGCAATAATAATAGCAAGAATTCCATCAACATTTCAATATTTTTGATGATATTCCCTGCTGATGCCTAGTCTGTTATCAGCATGGCTTTATTGCAGATCAATTTAACCTAACTAAACTTTAACCTCAGAAATAGCGTCGAAATATCATCAACAAAAATTATAAAAGTAATCCGTTCAAGATTCCAAGATTTTTACTGATATTAATTGCTGATGGCAATTATACTGTCAGTGTGGCCTTATGACATCGCCATTGTCATTGTTGCAGATGCCACCAATGTAACCTAAGCTGACGCAAAATCAATAATTGTATCAAAATATAATCAGCAATAATAATAGCAAAAATACCTTGAATATTCCAAGATTTTTATAGATATTTATTGCTGCTGACAATTGTATCATCATTGTAGCTGATGACATTGCTACTGACATTATTGCAGATGCCACGAATCCAACCTAATCTGGTTAGGTTAACCTCAAAAATTGAGCCAAAATCATCTACAATAATAATTGCGACTGGGTAAATAACGTACGTTTTGAGATATTGTATTATCTGCGACGTGTTTCGACAATCATTTTTTTTAAACTCAAAATGTGCGTTATTTACCCAGTCATAATAATGGAGTTTAAACAAGTATCCGCCATATCTATTTATATAATAATTACAACAAAGCGAACATTTAATTTTTTTGCTGATATTCGCTGCTGATGCCAATCATCATTCTGGCTGATTTCATTGTTGTAGATCAATATAAACTAACCTAACATAACCTCAAAAATAGCGAAGAAATATCATCAGCAATAATTGTAGAAGAAATACCACAAAACCCAAGATCTTTACAAAGATTTTTACTGACATTTATTGTTGATGGCAATTCTACTAGCAGTGTAGCTCATGACATCGCTCTAAGCATTGTTGAAGATGCCATCAACGTAACCTAGGGTAAATTTTTTTATAGAAATATCATCAGCAATAATAATAGCAAAAATACCATAAGTTTCCCAGATTGAGCTGATATTTACTGCCAATGGCAGTAATTTGCGGTCATTGTAGCTGACGTCACTGTTTTTGATACCATACATCTAAGCTAATCTAGTATAAATTCTAAAATGGTGAATCTTAGTTACAAAATTACAAAATGTAAATTGGCCACAGATTCGATATGTTTGAAATATCAATTGCATTGTAATATCACCTACAATGTCAATAGATATAATTTAAAAAAACTACAATGTCGATATCAATTGTAATATTAAATTTTTCGTACTTCTGCTCCCTATCTACTTCTGGATTTTGGGAATTTCATGTTTTTTATTGTGATTCTGAATCCTGGTTATTATTTCTTGATCTTTTTCTCGATTGATTGCTGTATGTTATATCTCCTATGTTTGTTACCAAACTGCAAATATAATACGTTCAAAGTAATACGAGACATACATTTCCAAGTTTTCGAAATTTTCTTATTTTCACTCATTAACACAATTGGCATTTCAAAACTTTTTTGGATTTTTTTTAAATTTTAATATAATTTTATTATAAATCACATTTATTATCTGTTTATCAATGAGCATTTTTAAATATTTTAGTAATTTTAAAGAATTTATGTATGATACGTGTATTTTGTCTAACATTAAATGTCATTTAATAGATTCATCATATAATTTTACCTACGAATAGTGCGGAAAAATGAAATAAATTCAATATTTCGGAAAATGAAAATATTTTGAAAAACTGCCCGATGTCGAAAAGTCAATGACGTCATAACTTATAAACCAACTGTGACAAGATTTACAAAATTAAAAATCGACATGTCCGAGGATTTTTCCAAAATATTTTCAATTTCCGAAATACTGAATTTATTCCATTTGGCTGTTCCACACTGTACATGCAATAAATTTTTAAAATGTCTGAAGATGTTATTAGTCAATTTTTGTGATGCTACTACGAAATTTTATCATTGAACTCTAATTTTGTTACCGAATTACTTAATTTCAAAATATTTCATAAGTTATGAAATATTATAAATCATAACACATCGAAATTTTTAATGTTATATTTTGTTACGGATTTATAACATTTTGCCATCGAACTTCGACAGTTTTGCGGAATTTCTTGTCAAATTACGAAATTTCAATTGTTTCCTCAAATATGAATACTAATCGTTTTATCGATTAAAGTTTTCAAATAATTTTGTAATTGTAAAATTGCCGATTGTCGATTTAAAAATGTTCTTTGTTAAATTTTCGGATTTGTTATATTTTCTGGTTTTAACAGAACTATAGATTGTATCCTTAGACTTCCTAACTTTTCCGACTTTCTTTTAATTATAAAATTATATGATATTTTTATTATTAACTTCGAATTTGTTTCATTTTCTATATTTTAATACAACTATAGGATTTTATCCTTAGACTTCCTAACTTTTCCGACTTTCTTTTAATTATATAATTATATGATATTTTTAATATTACCTTAATATTTTGTTACACATCAAATTTTTCTAATTTTGTTAATACACATTTTAATTCATCTTAAATATTATGTTTCTAACATATATTTTTTATTAAGTGTATGTAATAATTTTATTCTCGATCTATCCAATGCTTAGAAAAGTTATCTGGTGAATAGACCTATCACTTAATTGCTGCAATAACGTCATAACTCAAAAATATGAATTTATGAGTTATTTGTTCGTGAAGAATAAAATGAGAATAAGTGTACTTTGAACTGACAGGGTGAAATATTTCAGTGTCCAAAATGGCCCAGAGATTTCCACAGCAACGTCAATAGTAAAACTGGGGGAGGGTTTTGAGCTAAATGGTTTCTTTAGAGCAAATGTAATTATTCTTCAGACTTTAATATGCATCAATATATTACCACATGCCAATTAACCAAATTATGCCAATTTGGTGCTTAAATGTTGTAGTTCAATATTATTATAAACATATCAAACTTTAAATTATTCTTCAGACTTTAAAATGCATTAATTATAATACCACATGTCAATTATACAAATTATGTCAATTTGGTGCTTAAAAGTTCTTCATGGTTTCACATGGTGCTTCAGTTATTCTCAGTTGAAGCAAATGAGCGATATGTAGTTACACGCAATTTACTTTTACTAATTGTCCACTGCGTTTTAACTTCGTTGCATGTGTTTTAAACCGTCGAACAATAATAACACTAATAATTTATTAATTCACGTTGAGGTATTATTTAGATGTGATAAGTCAATTTTTATAATATTTACCAAATCTTATCTTCAAATCAATGAATATTAAATAAATTGAATAAATATCTTATGAAATATTTATCATCGAAACTGTAAAACTAAAAACTCGTTTTGTAAAAATACGTTCGTGAACTTTATCGGTGGATAAAAAACCAATAATAATTTTATTATGGTAAATATAAATATGGATTTACTAACTAATATTGAATGTATTTGTAGCAAATTGTGCAATTTCTGCTCTTACATCAAGTTCAATGAATTTACGATGACTCTGTTCGCATGTAACTTATCAACCTGCAATGAATAAAGAATGTCGTATCATTCAATGTATCGATTCAAGGTGCAATTGACCTAGTAAGATTATATTAGTTCTGGTAGCTCAATTCAGTGTGGCAATCAACATCAATAATTCTGTATCAATTACTATTACTTTGTACTGTTATCATAATAAATAAACCAATTTATTTTATCGTTATTTACAACGAATTACCATTTATTATGTACATCGCTGTGTGTATACGTGTCATCAGTCCACATATTTATGATTGTCAAGTTAATTGAATTACCATTAGCGTATGATTATTTGATTTGTGCGTTATGGGAAATTAATGTGAATCTCAATTGAACCATTAAATTCTAAATACAAGGCACTAGTATAACTAATATTTATAAAAGTAATCAACCAGTGCAGCAGTTTTAAGACATTTTTGTGCCAAATTTAATGAAACAGAATAGCTGTGATATTAAACAAAAATATTAAATTTAATTTAAACAAAATAAAATTAACCACATAAACACAATGAAAACGGAAAATCTCTGAACTGTATGTAAAAACATACAAAATGGAATTTTAATTTTAACTTTTCAGGAAATGTTCCAGAAAATGTTATATTTTACAATTTTACCACATGTAGAAATGTAAGAAAAAAACATTTCACAACTTTCTGGACATTCATAGACACGAATAAAAAATTTGAAATGTCTAATTTTCTAGACGAATAATTATGAAAATGTAAAACCTTCTAGTAAATGGGCAGTACACAATTTTTGATGACATTGTACAGTTATTACAATATTTGCCAATTTTCTTTGAACGGCATATTTATACACATCAATTCATTGAGATGCCTTTCATTGATCATTTATTTTTCCAATCAAACTGTTTACATCTTTAGATTTAGATTACAGTTATTAGAATATCTCCCTTTTTTTAATGGCTATACACTTCAATTTTCTTATTTCCATATCTTAAAAGGATCTTTTCTTTTTTCAATCAGAAGGCAAACATCACCAGCGTTTTAATTTACTGTGGTCGCTATATTGCAATCTATTTTTTATACTTCCTCTACCTTAATTAAATTTTACATAAAAGCAACCAATATATACCGTCATTCCTACGCTATTGCATTATGTGGTTGCTATAGGAAACTAAACTAATTAATTTTATATCTGCAGCATAATAGAATTCCGGCCTACATATTTCAACTACCAATTTACATGTAATCTCCCACAAAATGCCCGTAATTATAAATCGATTAGCCTAAACACACAACGAAAGAATTTAACTGTACGAAAATTTGTGGAAGTTTGCGCCTTATCACACACACAGCCGGACGCCTATTAGACGTAATTAAACACAATATTAATAATTAACACGTAATTGCGGCCGCTTACATCCACGCTATAAAATTATTGAAGAAGCATTCAACTGCGACTTGGACCAGAAATAGCAGCGCGCATTTCTGAGAACGCAGTAAAACCACAGTTAAGATAATTGCTGCATAAAACAAACCAGAAGTTTTATATAATGGGAATTAGATTTTATTGAAGTCGCATGTACAGACACACATTTATTATCATAGTTGGACTTGTTTTAAGTGCATCTGGCGTTACAAATGTATTACTTGGGTGTAAATAGATAGAATAAATAGAAACGAGTGAAAGTCTTGCATGCAGATAAATGTGGCAATTTTAGGTTATTATGTTATATGCAGATTGGTGGAAATATTTGAGGCTTCATGAATCTTTTAAGCACGTATTTTTTTTTTAATTTAAATAAAAACTTGGGTACCACAAATTTTATTTTCGTTTTTTGTTATTAAATTTCTTCATTTTTGTTTTCTCAAATTATAATTCAGTGATTAATAAATTGAATAATGTTAGAGGCTTTCACTGCATGATACATGTTAAATATATAACTAAGAAACACTTCGACATTGTTAATATCACATTTATTGTTTGTAACAAAGTTGAAAGTGTTTATCATTTAAACAATGATTAATATATTGTGTAGTTTATAGAAACAAAATAGTAATAATTACTTTTGAAGAAAAAAGGCTTCAACAAAAATTTTAAATTTATGTGTCATGGTATTAAATTAAATTAAATTGCACCGACTTATATTGGTAGTGTTAAGAAAATAAAATAAATAAAGACTATATACGTCAAATTTTCAAACACAGATTATTGAAGTTGTTCAATTTTAATATCCTACTGTTAAATTGTATCAAAGTTACAAGTACAACATATTTGTTGTATCTTTTCTATTGCAGCTATTCAAACACATTAAATATTTCACATTTGAATTGTTTGCGTATTGTGAAATCTGCTAGAAATTTAGTAGACTAGTGCGTACTTACAACAGAATTGTGTAAATTCAGTAGAATATTCGTAATTTGAATCGCATTTTCTATAAATATAGCAGAATTAACTCGAAAATGGCTAAAATATTTTATAAATGGAAACAATTACGAATATAACAGTGGATCAAGTTACTTATTGTGATTCAATTATTAGAATTATAAGGAAGTTTTGCAAAATCGTGGGGTTTGTTAGAAACAATTGAATTTTGAATGTTTGATAGAAACAGTAGAAATATTTTATGAAACCATAGAATTATTAATCAAAATAATACAACCATTGTACGAAACAATAGGAATTATGACAGTTCCAAGATGATTTTGGGTAACAGACAAACTACAAAAAATAGATTTTTTAAAGATTTTGATTTAAACTTCTGCAAACCGTCGAAATCCGACATATTTTTCAGATAACTTTGCAAATAAGTTATATTTTCAATTGAAATTGTTAAAATATTCAAATGCATCTGACATGCATTACCAAATGCATTTGATAATAATGAATAGATATTGACAATCTATTAATTTTTGTCAAATTACCAGCTATAACAATTGAAATCTGTCATATTTTCTTGCCATTCCTAAATACTTACATTAGTGGTGAAAATCTGTACAATTTATAACTTCAACTATCAATTTTGCCAAATTCTGTAGTATGGTCTGTAAATCTGTTTACAAAATTTTGAGTTCAACATCAAAATTTGTCAAATTTGTTGCAATGTACTCCCCAAATCTATTTTCAAAATTATGAGTGCAACATCAAAATTTGTCACATTTCCTGAAATATAATCCAAATCTGTGAAGTTTCTTGTGCCAGATGTGAAAATCTGTAATACTCCTCGAAACTGTCGCAATCTGTTATATTTTCCAGACAACTCTGCCAATATATTACAATTTCAATTGAAATTGTTAAAATTTAGAAAATTTTCAAATGCACCTGTCAAAATCTTTGTCTAATTGACAAAAATAACAATTGAATTCTGTCATATTTTCTTGCCACTCTCAAACTATTACTATTATCGGTGAAAATGTGTACAATATATAACTGCAACTGTCAAAATCTAATAAATTGTGAAGTGTTCTCCAAATGTGTTTTCAAAATTATGAATGCAATATAAAAAATTGTCAAATTTCCTGAAATGTACTCAAGATCTATGAAGCTTCTTGTACCAGATGTGAACATCTGTAAAACTCCCCGAAAGGGTCGAAATTTGACATAATTATGAGATAGCCAATAGTATAGTATAGTATAGTATAGTATAGTATAGTATAGTATAGAATAGTATAGTATAGTATAGTATAGTGTAGTGTAGTATAGTACAGTCTAGTATAGTATAGTATGGTATAGTATAGTATATTATAGTATAGTGTAGTATAGTATAATACAGTGTAGTATAGTATAATACAGTGTAGTAGAGTTTTATTATTGTAGTAACAATCAGTTTAACACAGGTCAATATAAATATGTTACATTTTCATCTGAAATTGTTAAAATTTATAAAATTTGCAAACGCACCTGTCAAAATCTATTATCTTAATTTATTATCCGGAATCTATTATCAATATCTTTGCCAAATTGACAACTATAGCAATTGAAATCTCTTATATTTTCTTGCCACTCTCAAACTATTACCATTAGCTGCGAAAATCTGTTCAATTTACAACTACAACTGACGAAATCTGCCAAATTTTATAAACCACAACTCTCCAAATCTATTAAATTTTCTATTAAAATGATCCAAATCTTAACAGGTGATTTAGAGATAGCAGCTAGGAAATTTGAACAAATGCATTTAAAAATTTGATAAATTTTAACAATTTCAATTAAAAATATAATTTTGAAAAGTTTTGTTGGATTTTGTTTTTGTGGAAAATCATATTTTGTTAATATTTTAATAACAAACATATTATGTTGCATTACCACAGTCAAAATCCGTAATCAAAATCCTTCAAATTTGTACATTACCTCCTATTGTGAAATTATTTTACAATTATTTAAATTTTTCATATGGCAAATTACCATGTGAAAATCACATAATTACCATACTATTCAAACTATCTAAATCTTGATCAGTGGCTCTCATAATCTGCAATTTATTCAAGTGAAGCAATAAATAAATACATAACTTATAACTGCATCTATTGCAATCTTTAAGATTTCATGTGAAACAGTTCAAATTTGGAAAAAAATAACATAAATCTATGATATTTAAAAAAAAGTTACTTAATTGTACAAGAAAGAAATGACCTTTTTAGCACCAGTTTTTTTATATAAGTTTAGTGTAGAAAATAATTTCTTGAAAAAAAAATAACTGCCTGCATAATAGAATGAAAATTTCAAGAGCAATATTAACATTTTGAAATTTGTTCATTTGTTCCTAAATGCTGTGGTAATCATTAAAACAGACTTTGTAAGAAGAATATCGATGATCAAATGAGAAGAAAATAGACCTAAATAAACAAATACAAATAAAAGCACTAAGGCCCGTATCTATAGTCCCGTACGTGAGTATGAGTTCGACTCAAGTTATATATTTGGTTGCGCATTCTCTATAAACGTTTATGCACCAAAAGCAACCAAATATACGCAAAAATACGACTTGGGTCGAACTCATGCTCAAGTACGGACTATTGATACGGGCCGTAAGGATGATTTTAATAATTCTTAATAAAATTTAAGTCTACATAACTGTTTGGAATTTCTAAAAGGTTCATAAAATTTTGGAATTCAATTTAATTGAAAAACTTTAATATGAAATTTTAGAAATGTTCTGCAAAACAATATTTCATTTGTAATAATTGTCTAAACATTTTTGTATTTTTAATTTAAAGATTTGTGCACTCTCGGGTTTATCAATTATAGTATTGTGCAAACTGTGAATGCACAGTCGTTTTTAGTATTTATTTAATATTTTGTAATTTTTTGTACAAAAGTGTATATGTAAACATTGCCGTAGCGGTTCATTTACGTATTTGTCTCAACATTTTTCGAAATACAGTTGATACCAAATTTCTCAAATTTATTACTTATAACCGGGTCACACTGCATGGACATACATATTTTTTAATTATTATTTTATGTCAAATAGACAACTTAAAAAAAAACTTTTAGGGCACAATTATCCACACATATGTACTTTTCAGGTCCTGGTCTGCTGAAAGCTTGTAATATTCGTATGTGGCCCTTTTTGTAAAAAGTTTTGGGACCTCTGAGTTATATGTTGTACGTTAAACTTTGAAATTCCCAAATGTTCCGATCGGTTTTGCTTTCTGATCATGCGTATTTTTATGGGACACGAGAATGAAATTGTCAATACGCCGGCCGTTTGTTACTTCCTTTTACATTTATTGCTCACTTATTCAGTATTCCGATATTCCATTAGAAACCCGTACACATTCGTTGGAAGGACATTGTCTATCAAGCACAGATAATAAATGTATTTTTTATGCTGCTGTTAAGATCTCCACAACACAAAGGAATGTCCGTCTTTTATTGCCTATTATTGTATTACATAAAAGTAAAAAAAAAACTTTTAGTGACCCTAAACAATTCCGGCTAGACGGGGCCCATAAAAAATGCACGGAAATAGTAAAATCATGGCTGGAGCGCGACTGGAAAAAATGGGCGATAAATTTTATCCGGCGCTTATAGTTGTTTGTATATTTGATTTTTATGCGTCCTAAAAGGTGTGCTCCGGAAATTTATTGCGTTTTAAGGAAATTGTGCAGAAGTTTCCCAATTGCCGGGTCGGAATGGTCTTGCATATCACGTATTTAGATCGCGCAAGTGGATGCGCGAATTCGTGCAGGGAATATCCTGCAGGAATCGTGCGCTCCTGCAGGCGCGATTGTTCTTTTAATCAGAGGAGCTTAATGCAAAACTAATGCCCGCGACGAAGCGCGATTTGATCGCGGCAAATCCGGAATTGATGCCGCAAGAAGGGACGCGCCGAAAATGTCGGTCGTTTTGCCGAAAACGAGAATTCCATATTCTTTTTCCCGGCCAAGTCGTACTGCGGGTATCATAAAAGCATTAAATTGATGTGATGACCATTGAGCTTCCTAATTCTGTGTTTGCGGACGCCCCATCTAGCTCCACTCATGTGACATTGATGAATGTAGGCGACATCACGTCGAACGCTTCCACCGAATTCACAGTCGATAGAACTAGACAATGGCGACACTCGGACATCATAAATCAATTCGTATGACTGTTCATGTCACATATTCACTATAAAAGCCTTGTTTATGATTCAAATATTAGATTTATCATCGCGTAAACGCATTACAATAGATCAGCGCTAAAAACTGGTAGTAGCAAAGCGGCGCCGATTGTTGCCATTCGTTACGCTTCCGCGACAGTTACATTAATTTCTTAAGCGCGCAAACCAAACGCAGACACTTGATTGTTCGCAAATGTACACAACTTGAAGTGCACAATAATTAAAAACCATCGATCCAACGGCAACGGGAAGCGCCACATGCCGCGTCCACATTTTTCGAATTCATGGGACTGATTTCACTCGCCACGTGATTAATTCGAGATATGCGCACTAATTTGCTGCCCACTTAAACCCATATAATTATAATTAATTAATCCTCACTTCGGCGGCCGATAAAAACGCGATAAATTCCTCTAGCATTCCCATTGATTTACGGGGCTGCATAATAAGTTGCGCCACTTTTCGGCCGGAACTTTTTCACGTGAATTATGCGAAATCCTCGGGGCGTGAATGCCCCCTTTATTCCACCATTTTGTCCCGGCGATTTACAAACGCCGTTTCTCCGCATTTAATGCGATCTAATGGCCATTTAAGTAAGTAAATCTTGTTTAATGTAGTTTAAAAAACCCGGCGAGTATTTTACAAACTGCAACGTTAATGTGGAATAAAGTTGGCTTTAGTTCGCCCGACGTCGCACACACACTTTAAAACAATTTCAGTTCCGAAGTAGTTATTATATTAAGAGTGTCTGGAGCGCTCTAAAAATGAACGAAATTTGCATATTAAATCTTCCATATATTTTTTAATTAAAACGACATTAAGCCAAGGGTTTAATTCATTTTGTGTCGGCGCAAATTGCCCACATTAAACATTCCCGCCGGCTAATTCTACATTATTAAACCTACATTGATTCAAAATAGTTTTCCAATATTGAAATTACGCAGGTTAATGCGAACGTGCAATTACTTTAATCACACGTAATGCCTATAATGTAAACATAAGAACGCACAGCTGAAAACTCTGCGTACAAATTCGTTCCTTAATTTCCTTCATTAATGTTCGCAGCGACGAAATTGAGCAATTATTAAGTTGCCGCGGTATCAGAATGCGACTTGGCGTGACTTATGTAGCTCAAAATTTTGCAGAAACGGAAATTGCCAACACTGGCGCCTATAAACTAAAATCAAATTGGGCCGGAGTTCTAGGAGCACGCGAACGTGATTTGTGGCCCCCATTAAAATGCTAATTTCAAATTGCAAAAGAAGGAATTAATTGAACATTTAGCAAATGGCAGTATAATTATGGCGTTTGTACCGACTTGTAATTTTGAATTGTTTCTTGCTCTTAAATGCAACCAGGGCCGTATTAAGGCAAGGACGAAAGGGGTATTCGTGCCATACCATGAAGGTGCCCACAGGCGCCATTAAACATAATATATATTTTTATTTACAAAATCTGTGCCCAAAATTGTGTGCTGCCGACGATAAACCTTTACATTTTTACGATTATTCTTCTCGAAATTTAGACATTTAAAAAAAAAATTGTGATTCATGTGCAATGAATGTGCAGAAAGTTGAGTGCTTTTCATACATTTCTACACATTGGATGCGTTGCACAATTTCGTAGCGAAGGCAATACATTCGTGTTATTTACTAGCCAAATATTATTAATTTTAGTTATAACGGTAGAGCTATTCCTATCAAATTATAGAATTCCTGCGATTGTCTAGAATTAGGCAATCAATGATTTTAGAATGTTGATTATTATCGCTTAAATACACTTCTACAAGGACAGATTTTTTATCTCCTCAGCCATGAAGGGAACAAGTGATGATCACATTTTTTTACTGTCAAGTACCAGTAACATTTTCAAGCATATTGACCAAGATTCGTTCAGATTCAAAGAGTTGTATTGTTTTTACATGAACTGAGTGAAATTTTGCTGGAATATACTATACATTCACGACCTTTTTGCAGACATACGAGACATACGAGACATACGAGACATACAGAAATAACCTAAAGATAAGACCAATCAATGATAAAATAAAAGAGAGATAGATGAGATGGTTTGGACATATCTGCAGAATGAACGAGGAAAGAATTACCAAGATGATATATGAGGGAAGAGCAACAGGGAGAAATCATAGACGAAGATCAAGAAAAGAGTGGAATAACACAATAAGAGAAGAGGCGAGGAGAAAAGGGAGTTCCTGGAAAGAGCTAAAGGAACGGACAAAAGATAGGAAGAAGTGGAGGGAATACTATTGAACAGAATAAATGTAAATGTAAATAATATGATGTAAAAGAAAGCCTTACACCGAAAGGTAGAAAGGTGGCTGATGAAATAAATAAAATAAATTCACGACCAATTTGCAACCGAGTTGGCTTGATTTTCTTTTTGCCATGTAGGACAAACTTATTCAGTGATGCAACGGAAGTTAATTATTTTTTTGTGTTGATGTCTATTAAACATTTGCTTCCTACCACATTGTCAGATTTATAATTTTCTGCCGTTCCATTTTTTAATTAATCTTTTTTTTCTTATTTTTTTTGTACACTTGTGATATGAAACTCTTAGAATTCGCCTAAAACCTAAAATTGTAATAAATTCCTTTTAACTTTTTAATGAATTTTATTTCTTCATCATTTTTATCAATCAAAACAAAATGAACAAAAAAATTAAAACTTCTATGAAATATATGAAAATTACATAATGGATTAAATAAAAAAAACAAGAAAGGAATGCATAACAGAACATTCTATAAAAATTGAAACAATTCTGTAACGAAGCAAATTACAATGGTGTAAGGAAACTCCTAAAATTCGCCCAAAATGCTCCTAAATTTATGATAAATCATTATTGTCTTTATCATTCTCTTTATTAGTGTACTATTGTCTTACTTAAATAATTTAAGAATATTTTTGTTAAATCTTAGAATAAAAATGTCAAATTTGAAGGAATTAATCAAATTTGAAATAATTGAAGCAACTTATCCGAATTTGATATATTTAAGCAGAATTAGAGAGATTCATAATAGAATTGAAAATATCTCTAGTAACATCGGGAAATTTGAAGAAATTGAAATATTTCATAGCAATTTTGAAATAAAGCTGAATTTGAACAATTTTCATAAAACCTAAGAATTTATAGATTTCTCATTGGTCTTGTCTTCTTTAAATGTTAGAAAAAGACCATATTTTGAAGTTGAAGTTTAAGTTTAAGACGTTTTCTTCACGATTTACCTTTTTTTTCCATATTCACTAAAATTATCTCATAGACTCTATATATTTTGGTATTTTTATTTGTGTCTACTTTCTAGAATTGCAATTTCTTGAGGTGTTTTGTACTTGGTGTTCTTTTGTACTTGAGGTGTTTCTTCCATTTTCGCATATTTTAGATATTTTTATACAATTACTATTAGTTGCATTTGCTCTGGTTAATAATATTATTTTCGTCACTTTAGAAGTCTAAGCCTTAATTTCTAGTTCTACTTCTTGTACTTTTCATTTTGTTTTGATTGTTTGAAACTTTGAGCCATATTATTTTGACTGGTACAATGATCGTTACACAATTGTAAAAATGTCTTCACTATTTATGAACGTTTCTTCTGCAGTTTCGTTACACAACTGTAAAAATGTCTTCACTATTTCTGAAAGTGTCTTCTATTTTCACAAAAATTATAATAGATATTCGATTTTCAGATATTTTATTGGATGCAATACACGTCTATTTTCTAGAATTACATTTTCTTAAAGTGTTTTGTACTTTTGTTTTGCTCTAGTTAATGTTAACATTATTTTCATCACTTCGTACAGATATTTAAGCCATAATTTCATGACTTTTCATTTTGTTTTGACTTTGTTTGAGACTATGAGGCATATCCTATTGACTGGTACAATGATTATGTGCGAATTTGGGCAGTTTCGATGCACAACTGTAAAAATTTATTCACTATTTATCAAAGTTACTTCTATTTTCACAAAAAATATAATAGACCTTCGATTTTTAGATATATTATTGGATGCAATGCACGTCTAGTCTTCATAGAATTACATTTTATTGAGGTGTTTTGTACGTTTGTTTTGCTGAAGTTTAATAAATTTTCGTAACTTTTAACAGATGTTTCTTTCATTTTCGCATATTTCAGATGTTTTATACAATTACTGTGAGTTGCATTTTCTCCAGCTGTAATGTTATATTGGTTTACTAAAGTAAAAATTATTTTCTTCACTTCTTACAGAGATACCTTGTATCTCTTTAGAATTTGCAGATATTACCTTTTTTTAATTTTTCTTTTATACTTCAATTGTCATTGATTTTTCGAAACTTCTATGTAATTGGAATTAATTTTCTGCAAATTTTATAGATTTATTTGAATAAAATTGGAATTAATTTTATAAACATTTCTCGCTAGAATTGGCTTCGTTGCTGAATAGTTTTCTATTTTTATAGAATCATTTTTATAATAATTTAACTTATGTAAGACATATTAGTGTCAGAGACTTAAACTTTTATTGTTATTTTTATTGTTATCTTTAGAAGTTGCAAACTATGGTTTGCTGAAGTTTAAAGGGATTTCTTCGCGTTTTTCTAAAGTTTCTTCTATTTTCACATAATGATAGATTAAGGGGATTTCTTCACTTTTTTCTAAAAGTTCGGTCCATTTTTACTAATTAATAAGATCTCACAGACCTTAATTTTTTTATTTTTCATTTGCTGCATTTCATATGAAACTTTCTAGAATTACATTTTCTTGCGATGTTCTACTTTTGTTTTGTTAACGAGATTAAATAATTTTCTTCGCTTTTCATAAAAGTGTCTTCAATTTTCGAATAATTTGTAACATTTCGTAGATCTTTATTTTCGATTTTTCATTGACGTATTTTCTACTTTTGTTTTGTTAAATATTAAATAATGTTCTTCACTTTTCACAAAAGTTTCTTCAATTTTCGCATTGTTTATAAGATTTCGTAGATCTTTATTATCGATTTTTTGTTTGCTGCAATACATATGAAACTTTCTAGAATTGTATTTTCATGACGTGTTTTGTACTTCTGTTTTTCTGAAGTTTAAATGATTTTCTTCATTTTTTGCAGGAAATGGAAGATTTTCGCATAATTTACTGCCTGAATCTTGAGTTTCGAATTTTCATTTACTGCTAAACTTTTTTATTTTTATTTTTATTTCATTACTTATGTTATAATCATATTGAATTTTATACCATAGGACAGATAAAAAATGGCATGTCAAACTGGTAAATACCATAACGGGGTCAATGCATTTTAAAACACCCAATATAAATTAAAAAATTTGCTTCAATTTTTTTTTTCTTTAAACGTTAGAAAATCATGTCATTATTTAACTCAGTTGACTGTGGAAAAATGTAACATTTCCGCCAGCGGAAGTTTCACTTTTCCTTTCCTTGTCGGCGGAAGGGAAACTGTTGTCATGGCAACATTAAATAAACAACGCCAAGCAATACTATAAAATTGATCATATAACAATTAAATATATCAGTGTTATCAGTGCAAATATTTTCTTATTTTCTGGTAGATATACTGCTTTCACTAATAATAGATTAAATCTATGAATGGTTTCTTCAACAAAAATTGTCACTGTCACTTTCAGATGCTGAAATAGTGTCTGTCAAGAAAACAAAAAAAACATACGATGCATTCTTTGATATTAAATTTATTTGTAATAATTATATATCAAAATTACGATTTTTCGTATTTTGCAGTACGTTTAAAGAAAAAATAGTATATTTCACTTGGATTCGAAGTGACTTTACGCATGGCTTGCCTTCAATTACGCGCCTCACATCGTTCGGTGAGTAAACTCAGACGCGCCATGAAAAGTCTCACTTCTCTTCCACGTAAAATAATATACTATTATTGCCTGGATTTTTTTCATGTGTTCATGTGTTCATGCTTCAGGCAGCCATTGTTAAAATGGCGGTTGGGCAAATTTTAATGAAAAACGTGGTTTGTGGAAAGTTTAATTGCCAAGCTATTTTAAAATATATCAGAATAATTCAAAAATTAGTGTGTTCAGCATGAAATGAACTTCAGGTATACATCTTTTTAAATTGTTCGATCAAGCAAGAGAGTCAATCAAACTCTTTCGGTGAAAACTCGTTACTTTTTAAAGCCATACATTTTTATGAAGGGAAAGAGACCCGCTAATAATATGTTATAATATGTTATTTCTGTGTTGAATTTTTATATTACTACCTACAGTATAAGTTTTAGTCCTGAAAACTCCTGCACTCCTTTTTTTCTAGAGGTTTTCAAAAATGGCCGAAAGCTTTAACGTCAATTTTCTCAGGTCAATGCCTAAAAAGGGACTGAATGAAAAGAAGTGAACATTTTACAGAATGTTCTCTATATACATAGGAATATCTCACAACAAAATTATAACTGAGACTCAACTACATTTGGAGTAATAGAGCAACATTATTATGAGTGTCAGTAAAAACGTTATCCTTCTGCACAAAAACAAAGGAGTGCATTCTCAACACTAAAACTTATACTACAGGTAGTTATGTAAGTATTCAACACAGAAATGACATATTATTTGTGAGTCTCATTTCCTTCATAAAAATTTATGACTTTAAAAAGTAACGATTGATAATTTGTTTCCGAGTTTTTACAGAAAGAGTTTGACTGTTTCTTGAAAACAGAAAATAAAAATAAAACAAATTATGCCTGAAGTTCATTTCATGCTGAATACACTGGTTTTTGAATTATTATAAACTTTGCGCAAACCACGGTTTTCATTACCATTTGCCAAACGCCATTTTAAAAATGGCTGACAAAAAAATATGGCTTATACATTTTTTAACAGTGTCATGTGACTGTCTACCTATAGGGACACATGAAAAAAAATCTAAGGAAATAAAAAATGATGAGCTACATTGCATGGGGGATGAAATGGATTGGTCCAATCCCTTTACTTCCAAAAATAAATAATAAAAATATATAAATGAATTAAAATAAGTAATAAGTAATTGTATTGCTAAATATTATTTAAGCGTATCAAATAACGCAAACATATTTTGGTCTAATGATAACGAAACATTAAAATGCATAAAATAATTGTTTAAATTATTTACATTTGTTATAGAGAATATTTATTAGTGTTGGAGAATTTAGTTCCAAAATCCATGTCCACTGCATTTTGGATAGTCTGGATTTGGGGCTGCACTCATTTTACAAGAAAATGGTTACGTTGTTTTGATACAATGGTGGTCATAAGAAATTAAATGACATATTTCAGTATTTTTATGATAAATAATAAATGAATTTTCATTAAATGAAAACAAATCCAGGATTTGTTTCCTCCATTCTTTGTAATTTTGCAGACATCTTACTAACTATAACACCGTTTCCGATTTTGAGCAACGAATAAATCAACACCCGGTGGATATTCTTGCCTCGAAAGTCATAGTTCTCGGCTTCGTATTTCATGTCATTGAACCATGATTTATCAAATCCCCTATATTATTCCAATGCCCAGATCTTTTCGTTTAAAGGGGGACTCGACGAAGAGCCTCAGATTACAAAAAGTCGGCAGGTCTGTTGACTTAGGACGGCGGGGTCTTCAGCGCACTAATTTCGAATCGCTTTCACATATTAGCAGCAGGAAATTGGGCCATTAATGACTGTTGTTTTAAGTGATGAACTAAATATTAATGCCGCTGCATAAATACAAGAAGCCTCGGCGCACGTCAACAGATGATTGTGTTACGAAAATAGCGCCGTTGTTTAAGAAAATACAGAGGCAACGCAACTATTTAAAAAGCGATGCGATATAAATCCGTGGAAGAGCTTAAGCGCGCTGCACTAATTACGGGCGCTGCGAAAAAATCATCCACTAAGGCCTTAAGCTCTTAAGCCGTTTAAAAACTCCCCGACATGTTTGACAAAACAAGGATAATTCTATTAAACCGTCGGTCGGCGTCGGGCTAAATTTAGCGTGCGGCGTTCCGCGCTTCTGCACTGATACGTGAGCAGATTATCCGCGTGATTTATCGATGTGCGCGAAATAATGGCCTAATGAGGAAGGGAATTGCGTGCGAGGCGCCGTCGAAGATGCGAACGGAAAAAATCAAACCGCCAATCTCCTCTTTCCAACATTAACATGATAATAAACGCCGTTATAAGCGCGCATTGAAAGCGACGGATGCGTAAAGTTAACGCTTATTTCATCCATCACTCCGCAGGGGTGGATCGTCTATTTACGCCGCCATTGAAACGCACGTTAATTGCTTTTGCGTATTGGGTTACACTGGCGGGGGGCAGCGCGGGGGTTGATCGCGTGCGCGCGGTGAAACTGCGATATTTCAACCCCCGCAATATCTCCGCCGTTTCGCCGCGGAACGTATGACTTTATAGGGTAATTTGTAGTCATGCGGGGGCGGCGCGTTTCAGCAAAGCAAACCGATAAGGCAATATCGAAAATTGCGAGTAAGAGATCGGCGGAATAAACTAAAATTCGCCCGACTGTTAACATCTACGTCTGGAAAGTTGGAACTGAGAACACAGCCGGATTGAATTTATGCAGCGGATATGCAAATAATCGGGAACTTTCCGAATAGCATCGCGGAAAACTACGTACCGGCAACTAGTAGCGTGGCGTTCTTGCTGACTGTCGATCCTGCGATGTTCTTCGCCACGCACCAGTAGACTCCGCTGTCCTGCTCCTTCTTGCTGTAGACGGTGCGCAGGAAGAACAGAGATCCAGAGAGGAGCAGCACCCGATGGGACTTGTTGTTGTCCACGTTGGCCGGTTTTACGGGCTCCCCGTCCTTGAACCATTCGATTTCTGGCTCTGGGCGACCCTCGGCCTTACAATTCAGCGTAACCGGTTCATTTTTAGCCACTATTGTGTCCGATGGATGCTCTGTTATGCGTGGCGAGCGGTATTGACCTGCAAAGAGAAAAGGTTAATAAGATGAGATCCATAACAAGCTGAATCCTGGCTAGGCATAAACAAATCGCATAATATGCAAATTCCTAACACGCATCTTCCCATCACAAGTAAATCACAACACCTTAATATTCTACACTGAGACAAATAGAATAAAGTAATAAATAATAATAAAATAAAATATCTACGAAGTTTTGATAGTCAAAAATATATTCAAAGGTTCATTAAAATTTTTGAATTAAATGATGCATTGGACATTGGACAAATGATGCCAAAAACTGGACAATAAGTTTTATAAATAATATAAACTGCTATTTACTATAAATTTTTATATCATTTTTTGTCAGTGTATTAAGCCATCACAAGCAAATTACAAAACAATAATTATCATTGGGTTTCTAGGAGAAAACAAAATAACTTTTTTTTTGTAATTGTAATCGTTGAAGTAATATTTATACCCTGAGAAAAAATAGATTAGATTGAGTAGCACAAAAATATTACTCATTAATATTTGTTATAGTAATATGCCTATAAATAATACAATAAAAAATTATAATAATATAATATAATAGCTATCTAATATTATATTCGACTATCCAAATCTAGCAAAACCCGGTAAATAATAATATCATAAAATTTAGTAACATTTGATGGTGTCGAATAAAGTAGAAAAATATTATTCGAAAATATACGACTATAGCATTCATAACTACGTTATATTACTCTAGGAAGCTATTTTCATGGTAAGAATTACTATTTTATGGTACTATTTTATTTACTATATTACCTACTCTTATATTTTTACTATTTCATATACGATAGTAGTCATCTTGATATTTTACCTATCTTTATATTATAGAAGAAAATGATACAATATGTTATTTTTAAATTATATTACTATTTCTACTGTATGTGGTTATAATGTATTATCTCAGGCTTAGTACTCTTAATCTTAATAATCATTTTAAATCAAATGTAACTTAAATTTTAACAATGTAATAATCTGTAAAGAGTCATAATACTGAATATACTAAATACTGAATACGGGGTATATAGAGCTAGTATCTGCAATTAAACACAAACATCAATAACTACAATAACTAAAAAAAGTATAAATGAAACACACTAGTCGAAACTAGTAACAAATCAATAAATATTTTTATGTGATACTAACGAAGAAATGTGTTTTATTTATAATTAATAAAATGTATCACGAAGTAGACGCCACCACCGTTCAAAATACTAAAAAAGTATTCAAATTTTAATACAAAAACTTGCAAACTGAACCTATTTACGAAAACTATTCACGGCAAGAATTCAATTTTGTAATTTAGGGTTATAATTTTATACGTTATTTTAATAACTGTATTGTAATTTCACAATATTCTTATTGCCTTGTCAGGCAAATCAATTAATACAGTTGAGAATCTAAAAGATATTTTTGGAATGCTATATAATTATTATCTATCGCTTCTACAATTTTATAAAACTTATGTCTGGTTTTATGATTATGATTTATGGAGAGTAATAAAACAAGTAAAATAAAAAATAAATTTTGAAATTGCTACCTTTTTTAAATTATTATTTATTATATTTAACTGCAAGTTTGTAAACATTATATTTAACACATATTAGATTATCTAGCTACAGAAATAAGTTAATTTTTCGTCAGTGATGTAAAATAAAAATAGATTGTATTATAAAATAAAAACATTTTGTGTAACAAACAAAATAAAGGGATATGATCAAATTTTAAATCTGTTTAGAAAATAATTCAAATATATAATTAATATGTTAAATTGTAGCTACAGGGTTGGAATAAATCATGATTTTGTTGAGTAGTAGTAGTAGTAAATATCTTTATTTTGCTAAATTTAATTACATGTAGTTATACAATAGAAAATATTTACATATCAAAGAGCTAAGATCCACAGATCTTTCTGCCCGGGACTTTATGTCTGTCTGAATTTATTTAAAATTGCGTCTTGTACTGTCAATGATTTCATAAAGGGTCCTGTCAGGATATTTAAATTGGGGGGGGCGTTTTCATGATTTTCTTGATTTTATTATATTTCAGATCAGGTTTTGCTAGGGTACTTGTGATTTAAATCAATTGATTTTCATCATGATTTAAATGATATGATTTTTATTTTAAACAAATCATTGATTTGCTGCACACTGCTGCACTGTCAAGTTTTGTAATCTTACAAAACAATCAGATTTGAAGGCCTTTACATGTTTTGGCATTCCATGTCATGGACCAAAATCGGAAGACAAGAAAATTATATTACTTACAATTTTTTTCCTATCTACTTTAAAGCATACTAACTCTATAGTTACAATATTGTTAATAATTATTATTTTTAATTGTTCGCCTATTGAAATGCATGAACAGCGCAAAAGAAATGATTCATTTAAAAAAAATCTATTTTGATTGAAATCAATGATTTATTTAAAAAAAAAATGATTTGAATCACACCAACCCTGGACAAAATAATCAAATTTTACTACTAATTTGTTTAAATTAAAAAAAATGTTGCAATTTTAAAATTTAGATCATCCTGGTAGATTTTTTTTTTAATTTTGATCAATTAGTATTGTAAAATCATATAGTTACATAATACTTTAATAGTTACAATTTTTAAATTTGAGATCATATAGTAAGAAATAATTGGAAATTTTTGATGATTGATGCAAAACACCAAAAGTGTATGTCATCAAAGTGTCCAAAACTATCGAATGTTCCCAAAATATTGTAAACTTAACAAAACAATACAGTTCAAATTTCCAAATTTCAAAACCAAATATTTAGTCTAAACAAAATAAAAAATATATAAAAAACAATTATCAAACTTAGATCTTATAGTTAAAAAATTGGAAATATTTGATCAGAGGAACAAAATACCAACAGTTTTTAAATAAAATGGACAAAATAGTTGATATATATGAACATATTGGTAAATAAATATATTAATGGTTAGAATTTTCATATTTTAGATTATATCTTAAACAATATTTGGAAACATTCGATCAGTGATGCAATACACAAGAAGCTTTTGATTAAAATGACGAAAATTGTCACATTTTGTTAATATTTTGGTAAACAATAATATTAATGCTTAGAATTTTCAAATTTTTGATTCTATCGTTAAAAATATTTAAAAATAGTTTTAAAAAAATGTGGATAATTGATCAGTGGTACAAAATACCAACAGTTTTAAATTATAACGGACAAAACAGTTTAAATGTATAAAAAAATTATAAAACAACAACTTTAATGGTTAGAATTTTCAAATTTTAGAATATTCTTTAAAAATATTTACAAATATTTGGTCAGTGATGCCATCTATCAATTTTTTTTTAATAAAATAGCCAAAATTGTTTTATTATGTAATGATTTTGGTAAACAATAATATTAATGGTTAGAATTTTCAAATTTTACATTATATCTTTACAAATATTTGGAAATATTTGTTCAATGATGCAATACACCAAAAAGTTTTATATTAAAATGGCCAAAATTGTAAAAATCTCTAATCATATTGATAATCAACAATATTAATGGATAGAATTATAAACTTTTATATCATATAGATGAAATATCTGAAAATATTTCATTATTTTTACAAAATTTAAAAACATGATTACACCTACCTAATTTTATATGAAAATAAAATTTAAGTGATTTGAATAATCAAATATTAGATCATTACTTATAATCCTTTTTAAATATTTAATTAATACAACAAAATTTTAAAATTCACAAATTCAGACAAAAGGCGGAAAAACACAGGTCGATAGCAAATAAAACATGGTTACTACTACTACTCAGAAATTTTGAATGTAGTTTGTTAAACGAGAAAAGGTTTCAAGAATCAAAGTTTAGTTCTTGTGGTAAGAAAAACTTATATTTGATCAGGATTACCAAGAACATGAAAATATTATTTTAACTGCTTTTCTTTAAAGGTACAATAATAGAATTTTAAATCATGTATCGAATCATTTGGCACTGATTAAAAGTGTAAAATACAAAAAAAAATATTAAACTTATCAATTTTATTATATTTTATAAAATAAAAATGTAAAATTAGTGTACATGAAGCACTTGATTAAGGTTCATAAATTTTTAATAGAAAAACTCTACAATTGTTTCGGTCTATCAGAAACAAATAAAACTTTGTTTAATGAGAGTTTAACTTGAGATTAAAAATTTGTGAAACTTAACCAAGTGCTTTATTTATACTAATTTAAAGATGTTTCACCAAGTACTAACCACCGATTCATACAATCTAAAAATGTACAATTTGAAACTGTTACATTTTATATCATTGTTTAGATAATATTGGTGCAATCTCAATATGAAAGGATAAAGTGAGACAATGATTACACACACTTTTTCAAAAATAAATATAGTTGTAAAATATATAAAAGTTAAGTAAAAAATGTTAAAATTGTATAAATTGTAAAAATAATATGTCTATATTCATAATTATTTATTAAATTACAATGTATTTTACCACTGGTTTCGACTTTTCGAAGTCGAAGTTCAAATTATCAAATTCAGTATAAGTGACAAATTATAGATATGTATATTTATATTTGTACATATTAGAACATGTCTAATTTCACAACCATTATTCTGTGGAAAATGAATTTGTCAAATGAAATCCCCTGTTTATAAAAATGTGAGACATAGTAATAAGAAAATTATTTATCAGGATTCTCAATTTTGTGCTTGTTAAGAAAATTTTAAAAGACCCAATTTTACAACTTTTGAATTTCATATTCTCAATTTTGAAACACTCGTTTTTACAAGCGTCGGTTCTTTAAGTCTAGATAATCCAGTCCATTTTGTCTCAGGAATTCTAAGCCTGGATTGTCTCCTAGACAATCTTGGACTAGATTTTCTCCTAGGCAATCCAAGCCTGAATTTTCTCCTAGATAATCCAAGTATGGATTTTCTCCTAGATAATCCAAGTATGGATTTTCTCGTAGGTAATCCAAGTCTAGGTTTTCTACTCTTAACTCTCCTAGGTAATCCAAGCCTGGATGTTCTCCTAGATAGTACAAGCCTGGTTTATCTGCTAGGTAATACAAGCCTGGATTTTCTCTTAGGTAATCCAAGCCTGAATTTTCTCCTAGATAATCCAAGTCTGCATTCTCTCCTAGGTAATCCAAGTCTAGGTTTTCTCCTAGAACGTCCAAGCCAGGAATAACTCTCAATCGCTAAACATATAATGCTTCAACTTTTGATTTACAAATTTTCGGTTTTCAAAGATATTTGTTTACTTGGATTACAAGTCTAGGTTTTCTCCTAGAAAGTACGAGCCAGGAATAACTCTCAATCGCAAAATATATGTTTCAACATTTGATTTACATTTTTTTGTTTTCAGAGATATTTGTAGTCAATTCTTCGTCTTTTCTTATATGAAAACAAAAGTGGAATATGAAAACCCTAGTTTTCATATTCCACGTCTCGGAGTTTTTAAGCTTTTATTTGCTATGTTTAAATTTTCAGACCTATATTATACAGGTTTTGATTTTTCAGCGTTTGATATTCAAATTATTGATGTTCGAAGGCTAGATGTTTCTATGATCTGATTTACAATTCTCAATTTACCAGGTGTCAATTGGTCTACAGACTATATTACCCAAGTTTTAA
Organism: Othius punctulatus; assembly: GCA_951805005.1. NCBI lineage: Eukaryota > Metazoa > Arthropoda > Insecta > Coleoptera > Staphylinidae > Othius > Othius punctulatus. The sequence continues at coordinate 95,133,212 of OX638138.1, forward strand.
TTTCGGAAGCCTAGATTCTGAAAGTCTAAATTTATGTAATCCAAATTTGATCTTCCAAGTCTTGATTTCACAAGTGTTTCCAATTTTCGATTTTCCAAGCCAGATTTTTTAATGGTTGAAACCTTTTTGATTTACATAGCCTCAATTTCAGAACATTATAGTTTTCTATTTTTAATTTCTAATTTTAATTTAATACCAAACTTTTCCAGGTTTCGATTTGACAATTACCCAGATTGTTATTTTTCACGTCTCAATTTTGCAAGTTATATTATTCAAACCATTTTTTTTTTTTTATAATTGAAGTTTCTTTATTTACGATTTATTGATATCAGAAGATTATAGTTTTCTGATTTCAAATTTCTGCTCTCGATTTTTCAGGTGTCTATTTGACAAATGAATCCCTAAGTTTCCTTTTTCACGTCTCAATTTTTCAAACTAGATTATCCAAAGCAGAATTTTTTTAATATCTAGATAGATAGATATTTATTCATAATTTGGGCCACATTACAATAATACTAATAGTACAGTCATCTCGTGGATGTGATCGTCAATGTTTAAAATATGCAAAAAAGGTTAAAATTAATAAATCATAACAATAATGACAATAATGAAATTATAATAAATAAATTGGTAGGACACACTGTGGGAGGAGCCGTCAGCATCTTATGCCATCTACAAATTCGGCGTGGAATGAGTAGAAGCATCGCTGCATGAGGATATTCAATAATGAACTTTTTTGAACAAATTATCGATTTCAGAAGATTATAGTTTTCTGATTTCAAATTTCTGGGAGTCAATTTAACAAGATTACACAAGATTACATTACCCAAGTTTTCATTTTCTGCGTCTCAATTTTCAAGCTCCGATTTCCCCTGCCTTTATTTTTGAGTGTTATTGAAATTTTGATGTACCAATGCTTGATTTTGCAAGTGTAAATTTATCAAGATTCTACAAGACTGTATTACCCAAGTTTTAATTTTCCACGCCTCAATTTATCAAGCCCCATATTTCCCATATATATATATATATATATATATATATATATATATATATATATATATATATATATATATATATATATATATATATATATATATATATATATATATATTATATATATATATATATTATATATATATATATATTATATATATATATATATTATAAATCTATATTATCCAAAATTTTATATCCCTACTCTTGATTATTCAAGCTTCAATTTATCAATCGTCACCTTTTTAAGCATATTTTATACAAGTCAGTATTATCTGAACGGACATGATTCAAACCTTAATTTTGCAAGTTTAGTATCAACAAAAGAAGTTTTAAGAATATTGTTTGGTTACTGTGGAACGAATAGAATTACACAATAAATATTAACTCTAATACAGATTAATCAAGTACATGAGGTTGTGACAGCTGTACACTATCGGGATAGTCACTTAGAAAGCAAATTACAGTATTTACTAAAAAATTGTTATGCCTGTTTTGTAACATATTTTAATCATTTTGATTATAAATTGGAATTTCAGAACAACACAACACAAATTGCGTTATTTTTAACATATGAAACTAGAACTTTTTGAAATTAGGGGCAGCCCAAAAAAAACACAGGTTACATTAGAATGCTTTGTAGTGTTACCGTTATAAATTTCAATTCCCCATAAATGAATCGCTTATTCAGTAACCGCTAAATGTACTCTTTTAAATTTTCGAAAAACAAAAAAATAACACATTGTCTTTCATATTTAATATATTGTAATAAAATATACCATGTAACGGTCCAAAAATAGCGTTGGCAGAAACGGCTTTTTAATAAATTAACGGACGTATGGACCTGCACGGTAGGCAACCATGCTTGCATTTTTTTGTTGTGGTGACGCGTCTCCCCGGTGAGCGATTTTTAAATTCACCGGCGGAAGCGCCGCCACGAGAGAGAACTAAATTGACTCGTGCCCAAGATAGATCGTGCCAGAAGAACCGTTGCAGATAAGGTATTTCACCATCCGTTTTACGGGAATAATCAACGGTTCTCAGCTAACCACCCTTGAGGGGGATTGAGGCATCGACTGGAGGGCAGAGAACACGCTCATAACACCGGAGCGTTTAGCTACGGGCTAGGCAGCTCGGCCAGAACATTCCTGGCTGGAGGCCGCGAGCGAGCACCAGGTCTACGACGCAAGCCGTCGCCCTTCCGGAGCTGTAGCAGTCACCAGCGACGACCACCAGAAAACACAGGCCAGATAGACCCAGATAATATATTGATACCATAATTCTTTTTTGTGTGCTCAAATTGAGCCAGACCGGTGTATTTAATTTTTCTGTTTATTCTTTTGTGTAAGAGTGCGTCTACGTGTTTCGTGTCGTACGTGTTTTGCGCTGTGTACGAGAAAGGTTGCTCCCTCGGCCCTTTCAATCGCGCGATTAGGAGCTTATTTTATTCGGCCGAATAGAGTAAACCCTGCGCGAAAGGGTGGCGTTCGGAGGTATTTGTTTTCAGGAGCGCAGGACACGGTGTCCGTCTTGATTTGTGTGAATAAACGCCGACATCTTACCATACCAAACTCACACCTGTTATTTTTTGCTCCCCCCACGTTTTCTCTTTACAGTTTTCTATATTCATTTCAGTTACAGTTTTCTTTCTCAGTTATCTCATTTACAGTTTTCTCTTCTCACTGCGAGATCTAAATCTGGTGGTGTTGACGCCAAACGGTCAGCGTTGTGACAGTTCGTGATTTCTGAACTTCGCTGACTGTCTGCCGTCCACCCACACAGGTAGGGTGGAGCCTCCCTTGCGACGAAGTAGCAACGAGGTAAAATTACGTGGAGCCTTTTTTTTAACCCCCCCACTCTCTGACACCGAGAGCCTGGCCCTCGTCACTACTTCAAAGGGACCCTCCACTCGCTCCACGGCCTAACGCGCCGACTGCCCTTCAGGTACGTCACAACCATAAAAGGGAATGTGAGTTGAAGGGATAATGCAGAAAAATATGCGTTCCGATTACTGATGGATTGATTCTTTAAAAAACAAAAACTATAAAAATGACTATTGATGAGTTTCTGAAATAACTGATTCAAATAATGTTTATGGTACCTAATAATTCATTGCAAGCAATTTCAATTCTCTAGTATGTGAATATTAAACAACGCCGATGTCGGCCCTGACCAAATTATTAACTCTAAAACGCAAAATGGCAAAATAAAGGAAACCGAGCATTCATTAGTCTCAATGAGCTGCATCAAAAGCGCGCTGCGGAAAATAGTAAAACAAAAAAATAACATGCTCTCAACACAGTGGAGATCATTTTTCAAATAAATCCTGCACAAACGAGCACAAACAGTATAATGCTCCATTTGCGGATATCATTAGCGAAATAATATTATTTACATTTAAACTTCAAAGGCTTTCTGCTGGCCGCGTCGGTCTATAAATACGCGGAGATGCGATGCGCCAAGTTGCCCGAGAGCCCACCTAAGCTTTGAAAACGAAGCTATCAAATCAATGGAGATATTAACTAATAACAGCTCGTCAGGCCCAGTTGGGTGCCGATGACATCTCCTGCAAGAGTAACAAAGTTAACAAGACGGTATTGACACTGGGAAATAGCATTGTGCAAGATACGAATCTCCGGGTTCAATAATGTGTGTTCCTGAAGCGTGCTGTTATATCCGCTATCTATAATTGGGATCGGGGTAAATCTTTCCCGACGACATTTTTACCGATCATAACGTACTTACGTTAGTAAGTAGCCGTTCTGGAGAGAGATTAATTTCGGAAACGTCCTGATGGATCATTTGTGTTATTAGCGAAGTGCATTATTGATTGCCGCATTATTTCGGGGAAGAGTGAGTGGTCGTGGTGGACAGTGGCCGTCTGGTCCGTTCACATCGTTACTGGACATTCTTAATTTCTCGGGGTTTCTAGACTGATTGTTTCTGCTGTTTATTTAATTATAGTGCTCCCTCCGTCTGAGAAGAATTAAGATTAATGGGTCGCCACGTTGATTAGGTGTAAATAACTAAGGGCGTGGAGCCGACAATATAATTTACAAAATGTATAATTACGATTTTTTGCAATAATTAATTAAATTCGCCTTGCATTAAAAAAAAACGTTAACAGTTAACTCACGTAATAATTTAGGTAGCCGTAGTATTAAATTATCGCTCAACGGTAGTCGATTGATTTATTATAATGAATTCCTGGATAGTATTTAATTAAAAAAACCGCCCCGCATGTCGGGCGTACGCGAATAAACAGCGAGTTAAGGCGTAATTTATAACCGCACGTACAGTTATGCTAATGCACGAAAATACACTGCAACCCTAATTTCCCTTCATTTATAATTATACAATTCTGGCAAATACGTGCAGACGCACGTTTGCATCCATCTGTAGCCGGAGCGGAATGCGCGAAGAAATAACCGGGATAAATAATGAGCGAATGTCTCTGTTATTTCAACGCCCGAGAAGATTCCTGTGTAAATTTTTTATTTGAACGCTGCCAAGTATTCGCAGGAAATAAAAGTCCGAAAGTAAACATGTTTCGTATTAAAAATTTAATTCAAGCACACTTCCCGGCGCGCTCTCGAATGCCTGAACTGGTTAAACGTTTCAATATTCATTCACCGACTTCTCTGATTAGACCGGTCTGGATAGAACGACTTTTTTGACACCGGACAATTATGAGTTGCATAATAAAAGTTTATTAGTGCATCAAAATTAAAATATATATACAATAATATAGAAATTTATATGAATAATTATTTTCAAATCTCATGGATATTTCTACTAATAAGGCATATAATTGACAATTTCACTGAATTTAATTAACTGTATGATGAAACGTATAATTCTCAGGGCTTGAGTTGGAAATGAAACAATAGTATTATTTTATAGATTCTACCTCAGTTTCCTTACACCTGCTCGACAATTGCTCATCAGTCATCATTATCAAAGAGTACAGTACAAAATGAATATATACTATAAACTGAAACAGAAACTTTATAGAATATTTAATAAATAAGACGAATGTACTTCTTTAACTTTGTACAAAGTTACTACTTACAAAGTTAAAGAAGTACATTCATCTTATTTATTAGTAGTTAAGCAACACCGGTTCGGCCGCATTTTCCCATAAGGATTTACACAGGGGTCTGAAAGTACTTTTTTACCCCCTCCACCGCGATTTTGATCGAGGTCACCGCGCTTCTGATTGGTCCGTCTGATTTTTGGCGCGTAATTCAAAATGAACGAGCCGGCGCCAATGAATTTATTTGAATATGGAGGCGCGCGAGTTTTATTTATTAATTATTATTTATTATAATTTTTAATAATAATAATTATTATTAATTTAATAATTATTATTTATTAATAATTATTGTTATTATTATACCAAGACATTTTTGCCCGAATAAAAATCACATGCCTGCCCAGAATTGAACCCAGGCCTCCCACGTGAAACGCGGCAACTGTATCCAATACACCAACCTTCCAGTTATTAAAACCGTTCTCAAATAATCATTTAATAATGAAGAATTAAAATTACTTTAACGACCGCCAAGAGGCGAAAAAAAAATATGAAAGGAGAATAGGACAAATGAATAGGAAAAGTACAGAATAAAAGCAGTAATCAAAACCCAAGTCCAAATAATATAAGAAAGAAGAAATACCAATCAGATCTATTACTACATAAATTAACTCACCAACACATAAAATAGCTAAAATCATACACAGCAACATTAATAGCATCATTCAATACAAAACCTAAACACACAATTAAAAAGAGAATAGAACTTATACGCCACATAAGCAATGAAAATTATCAACATATTACTCTCTAGCTTCTTTTGACATAATACATGCATATACAAATATAACAATAACAGAATCACCTACTTGCCAACTGAATTAAAAAAATTATACACAAAAACAACAATACCCACGCATATTCAACCTAATTAAATTAACTTTAGAATAAAACTTTTTTTGTGTATTCAACAACAACTTCTATAAAATGAACGCCTATGGGCTCATCACTAAGCGGAACATCTCCCAATTACATTATCTACTGTTATGGATAAAATAATAAGAAAAGCAGAGAGAAAAACAAAACCACTAGTATTTGTGATAAGTAGAAAAGAGTGAAAAAATATATACTTGAGAATATAAAAATATGGAATGAAATGATGCATGAAGCAGGCATAAAAATGAACAAGCAAAAACCAAAATTGTGGGCATATCAAATGAAGAAGAAATGATAAATATATACATAGAAAGAGCAAATATAGAACAGATTTAATACTTTCATTATTTAGGACCAACTTTTGAAGAATAAGGAAGATAGGAAATAAACATAAACCACAGAAAGGAGAAGGCGGGCAACCTACATCACGCAATACACTTGGGGGAAAGGAGGTGTCAATAGAAACAAAAATCAAGATATATAAAATCATATATCGGCTCACTCGGACATATGATGTGAGACACGGATATTCAACCAAAGATAAAAAAGTAAAGCCCTGGAGATCGCGGCAAGGTGAAAGAGATAACAAGAAGAGGCATGATTAGAAACGTAAATATAAGAACGGAATTGAGCACAGAACAGCCTAGACAGTCGTCGGCATCAGGGCATACGCCTCTCCAAGCGAGAGAAATGAATTTTAAACACCCAACAACAACGTCCCTCTTACCAACATAAATATACAAACAATCTTACCAACATAAAAATGGAGGCGTGCTAACGTGCTGATAACAAATAAATACCGATAGATTAAACATCGTCTAATTTCTATTGATAAGTTTGTAAACGGTTACATCATACTCTGCAAATTATACAAGTAGTTAATTATTTATTGAACTCTGGTATTGTTAGCACATGTTAAATGTCTCATATTTTAAATTAAGCACAACACAATCAAATCAACCCTTTTTAAAACAAACAAAAAAAATATATAAGAGCGAAAAATTTGATAACAGATTCCACAAACGCAGCACCCGAGTAAAACACAAATGAGTATTGAGTAACCATAAACACACGACGGTAGGTTCCGACTTTTGATTGACATTTGCCGTAACATAACCTCAAAATCGTTTTACATTAGTTTTCAACCAAATGATTTTCAGTGTTGCCATGTGTAAATTACAGTGTTGGCGATTTGTTATTTTATTAATCAACCGAGTATAAATTAAATTGATTACGTCTGTTCATATCTAATAAATTATACTATCGTAACATAACTTTATTTTAAATTAATTAACCCTGAGCCGTGCATCACGTGTGAGTGCGATGGACACCCAGTCAATGTCAGCAACAAACAAGGACAGCGCACCTATAAACAGCAAGGAACCTAAAAAAAAAACGCCCCAGACGCCGACCGCGGAAAAACATCGAATAAGAAATTAAAAACCACACCAAATCTAACAGAGACACAGGCATCACACACACAGCCCTCTAAAGCACACACACAAGCGCCCACAGAACACAGGAGAGACCACAGCCACCAAATGAATTCAACTCCTACAAACACAACGATGAAATAAGAACGAATGCCACCATAACACGCATACAACTTGCACGCTTATGGGAAACACACATGCCCAACAACAAGGACATTATCATACAACTGATAAACAACAACCTCACTCTTAAAACAAACAAAAGAGAATCCAAAAAATAAACTCGAGGAACTGATGGACAAGCATCTCATCAAAACAGCCCGAACCCAACAACAACTAACTACCACACCGAACACACAACGCACATACACCGAATCATACACCATAATCCTCTGGAGTTGAAAAGGAAATCCCAGACGAAGATATTGGCAAATAACTCACTAACAATAAATACCCCTATAGATACTGCAAACGCATCATAGCAAGAGCAACAGACATATCAACATCGATGATAAGAATTATAACTGGAGACATCGACTCATTTGAAAGAATGACATATGACGGAGGACTGTATTACCTAAATAGGTTCTACAGGTTCATACCAAGCTCCCCACCCAAACCAATACCACAAGCATGCAGCAAGTGCTCCGCATACGATCACACAACCGAGGAATGCAGGAAAGGAAAAACATGCACCAAGTGTCAAGGGGGCGCACGACGCAACTAAATGCGGTTCGCCACAGCCACCGAAATATGATGCCCGCAACGCCGAGGCCCATGCAGGGTGGTCACCCAGATGCCCAAAGAGACCGACAACACTCATAGAAGGCAACCCCAGCATAAGGATAAAAAAAACATAAATAAAAAATCTACAGATATACCAAACGCAACCACTCATAACAATAGAATCCCTAACCCACTGACTATACCCGACCATATCATTATCACACACACACACACACACACACCCACACACACACACATGACATAAACAACACACAGAACACTAACAGAGAAGAGATTCTCAAAAAGCTCCGCAAACGCTTTATAATTAACTATGTCATTGACACACAGGCTGTACTTTCCGGTAACAGAATGTATATAATCATGTTCGACAAACAAGCATCAGATAGCATACCACCGACAGAACCCTCAAATCATACCACACAAGCCACCATGCATGTACAGAACGATCGACCAACCATCATATACGCAAACATCAACTGCCCCAGTAACAAACGGACGCCAATAAATAATTATATAGAGAATAACAACATTCAAGGTTGCCTTCTTTTCGTAGAAACAAAGACCAAAACCGACACAAACGTGACATACAAGAACTGGGAAATCATTCAATAAACAAGGACACATCAACATCAACGCACGAGGAGGGATAGGTATCCTCCACACCGCACGTAGAGCCAACAAGCCAGTACCGAACAACCCACAAAATGATTGCCTCTACCTTACGATCCCATTTGACAATGACAAACTTCACGTCTTTCTCATATACATTCAACAACACACACCAATCGAACAGAACATCGCCATAAAAGCACCCCATGAATAGATATTCGATTATCATTAGTGACTTTAATCTAAACCCCAAGAAGAGACGTCAACTACAAACGTTCATAAATAACTCCGACTTCAGAAGACAATACACACACAACCAACACTCATCATGCCCAACAATAATGACACAATCCCAGGTATACTACATGCATACTGACAATCTAACAAATAATATAACATACATCGAAGTAACACAAGACCGTTGCTCAGATAACTTGGCTTTTAAATTTACATTTCAACTAGACCGACCACGAACTACCGAAACAATCAAGACAAAATTCATTCTCAAACTCACAAATACAAAAGCAGAAAATACATTCATGCCGACATACCTGAACGAAATCGAAAGAAAAGACATAGAACTACATCACCTAACGGAATTTTAGACAAAACTCACTAGCTCTATAATAAAACATAGCCCCTAAACAAAACGAAACATTTTACAAACACAAAGTACCTAAGTACATACTTACACTAATCAAGTACGAGTGACAAACGTGCTGAAAATAAACTCTAACAGGAGGCAGAAACACAAAAACAATAATGAATAGACTAAACAAAACCATACAGACAATGACAGGGCAATAAAAGGCACATACATGGTTAGAAGTATGCAAAGAAATTGAGAGAGACCGAGGAACAACCTATTGGACTAAAATTAAACGACAGACAAAATACAAAAAAGACGTCACATACAGCTACACTCCAACAAGATATTAAAAAAAAAAAAAATACGACAGACGAACATACGGCATACGCCTGCGCAAACCACTTCACATCGGCTTTCACCCCCAGCGACGACCCTACATATAACAACGATAACTCCACAAACGTGAACGACTAGTACGATAGACATTGTAACCAAAACACAGCGGGATAGGTATCCACCACACCGCACGTAGAGCCAACCCGCCAGTACCGAACAACCCACAAAATGATTGCCTCTACTTTACGATTCCATTTGACAATGACAAACTTCACATCTTTCTGATATACATTTCAACCACACTCACCAATCGAACAGAACATCGCCATAACAGCACCCCATCAATAGATTTTCGATTATCATTGGTGACTTTAACCTACACCCCTAGAAGAGACGTCAACTACAAACTTTCATAAATAACTCTGACTTCAGAAGACAATACACAACAACCAACACTCATCATGCCCAACAATAATGACACCATCCCAGATATACTACATACATACTGACAATCTAACAAATAATATAAGAGACATCGAAGTAACACCAGACCTTTGCTCAGATCACTTGGCTTTTAAATTTGCATTTCAACTAGACCGACCACGAACTGCCGAAACAATCAAGACAAAATTCATTCTCAAGCTCACAAATACAAAAGCAGTAAATACATTCATGCTGACATACCTGAACGAAATCGAAAGAGAAGACATAGGACTACATCACCTAACGGAATTTTAGACAAAACTCACTAGCTCTATAATGAAACATAGTCCCCTAAACAAAACGAAACATTTTACAAACACAGACTACCTAAGTACATACTTACACTAATCAAGTACAAGTGACAAACGTGCTGAAAATACACTCCGACAGGAGGCATAAACACAAAAACAATAATGAATAGACTAAACAAAACCATACAGACAATGACACGGCAATAAAAGCCACATAAATGGCTCGAAGTATACAAAGAAATTGAGAGAGACCGAGGAACAACCTATTGGACTAACATTAAATGACAGACAAAATACAAAAAATACATCACGTACACCTACACTCCTACAAGATATTAAAAAGACTTACAACAGACGAACATAAGGCATACGCAAACCACTTCACATCTGCTTTCGCCCCCATCGGCGGCCCTACATATAACAACGATAACTCCACAAACGTGAACGACTGGTACGACAGACATCTTAACCAAAACACAGACAATAAGGAACCACCAAACATAACAGAAGACGAATACTATGACATACTAGATACAGGTAAAACACCGCCCCGGACAAGATCTTACCACAAAACAACTTCTTCGAAGCCTATCATACGAAATACATAAACACATAATATCTATTATTTCATGATAAAATAGCGTAATATTTAAACAGACTTAAATCATACTAGTTGCTGATTAAAATATTCCTAAAATGTGGTAACGTGTGAGACGCTGTGTTACACATGTGAGACGCTGTGAGACAGCTATAAGACACCTCTGAGACAGCTGTGAGACACCTCAGAGACAGCTGTGAGACACCTGTGAGATACCTGTGAGACACCTGTTGGTGGTGGTGGTGCTGTTGCTGGTGTGGAGGTGGTGGTGGTGCTGTTGCTGGTGTGGAGGTGGTGGCGATGCTGTTGCTGGTGTGGACGTGGTGCTGGTGATGGTGCTGGTGATGGTGGCGATGGTAGTGCTGGTGTGGAGGTGTTTTTTATTTATTATCTTGTACTTTTGACATATTGTATGTATATTTAAATACTATTGTACATATTTTTAAGGATTTTTCTTTATTTAATATGTTATCCTGTCTATGCACGATGGAGGGGGTGAATAAAATAAAGTTTTTTTACATTGTATTATTATTTTTTATTACCATATAAAATATTCATTACATAGTTGTACAGTACTTTAACATTTCTATATTACAAGCTACATTCCGATAGTATAACGGATATTACCACATAAAATATCCATTACATACTCGTGACGGAGGGGCAGAGGGGCTGGTGGTGTTGCTGAAGGCGGAGGGGCTCCGGGAGGGGCGTAGGGGCTGGTATATGTTGGTGGGGGGCGGCGGGTGGTGGGGCTTCGGGAGGGGCGGAGAGGTTGGTGGGGCTTCGGGAGGGGCGGACGGGCGGGTGATGTTGGTGGTAGCGGAGGGGCTTCAGGAGGGGCTGGTGATGTTGATGAAGGTGAAGGGGCTTCGGGTGGGTACGGCGGTGCTTCAGGAGGGTACGGAGGTGGTTCGGGAGGGTCCACATACCAGCGTCCAATTGTAAGCTAAAAATTAGGCCTAATTAGGCCTAATTGGACGCTAGTATGTGGACCCTCCCGAACCACCTCCGTACCCTCCTGAAGCACCGCCGTACCCACCCGAAGCCCCTTCACCTTCATCAACATCACCAGCCCCTCCTGAAGCCCCTCCGCTACCACCAACATCACCCGCCCGTCCGCCCCTCCCGAAGCCCCACCAACCTCTCCGCCCCTCCCGAAGCCCCACCACCCGCCGCCCCCCACCAACATATACCAGCCCCTACGCCCCTCCCGGAGCCCCTCCGCCTTCAGCAACACCACCAGCCCCTCTGCCCCTCCGTCACGAGTATGTAATGGATATTTTATGTGGTAATATCCGTTATACTATCGGAATGTAGCTTGTAATATAGAAATGTTAAAGTACTGTACAACTATGTAATGAATATTTTATATGGTAATAAAAAATAATAATACAATGTAAAAAAACTTTATTTTATTCACCCCCTCCATCGTGCATAGACAGGATAACATATTAAATAAAGAAAAATCCTTAAAAATATGTACAATAGTATTTAAATATACATACAATATGTCAAAAGTACAAGATAATAAATAAAAAACACCTCCACACCAGCACCACCATCGCCACCATCACCAGCACCATCACCAGCACCACGTCCACACCAGCAACAGCATCGCCACCACCTCCACACCAGCAACAGCACCACCACCACCTCCACACCAGCAACAGCACCACCACCACCAACAGGTGTCTCACAGGTATCTCACAGGTGTCTCACAGCTGTCTCTGAGGTGTCTCACAGCTGTCTCAGAGGTGTCTTATAGCTGTCTCACAGCGTCTCACATGTGTAACACAGCGTCTCACACGTTACCACATTTTAGGAATATTTTAATCAGCAACTAGTATGATTTAAGTCTGTTTAAATATTACGCTATTTTATCATGAAATAATAGATATTATGTGTTTATGTATTTCGTATGATAGGCTTCGAAGAAGTTGTTTTGTGGTAAGATCTTGTCCGGGGCGGTGTTTTACCTGTATCTAGTATGTCATAGTATTCGTCTTCTGTTATGTTTGGTGGTTCCTTATTGTCTGTGTTTTGGTTAAGATGTCTGTCGTACCAGTCGTTCACGTTTGTGGAGTTATCGTTGTTATATGTAGGGCCGCCGATGGGGGCGAAAGCAGATGTGAAGTGGTTTGCGTATGCCTTATGTTCGTCTGTTGTAAGTCTTTTTAATATCTTGTAGGAGTGTAGGTGTACGTGATGTATTTTTTGTATTTTGTCTGTCATTTAATGTTAGTCCAATAGGTTGTTCCTCGGTCTCTCTCAATTTCTTTGTATACTTCGAGCCATTTATGTGGCTTTTATTGCCGTGTCATTGTCTGTATGGTTTTGTTTAGTCTATTCATTATTGTTTTTGTGTTTATGCCTCCTGTCGGAGTGTATTTTCAGCACGTTTGTCACTTGTACTTGATTAGTGTAAGTATGTACTTAGGTAGTCTGTGTTTGTAAAATGTTTCGTTTTGTTTAGGGGACTATGTTTCATTATAGAGCTAGTGAGTTTTGTCTAAAATTCCGTTAGGTGATGTAGTCCTATGTCTTCTCTTTCGATTTCGTTCAGGTATGTCAGCATGAATGTATTTACTGCTTTTGTATTTGTGAGCTTGAGAATGAATTTTGTCTTGATTGTTTCGGCAGTTCGTGGTCGGTCTAGTTGAAATGCAAATTTAAAAGCCAAGTGATCTGAGCAAAGGTCTGGTGTTACTTCGATGTCTCTTATATTATTTGTTAGATTGTCAGTATGTATGTAGTATATCTGGGATGGTGTCATTATTGTTGGGCATGATGAGTGTTGGTTGTTGTGTATTGTCTTCTGAAGTCAGAGTTATTTATGAAAGTTTGTAGTTGACGTCTCTTCTAGGGGTGTAGGTTAAAGTCACCAATGATAATCGAAAATCTATTGATGGGGTGCTTTTATGGCGATGTTCTGTTCGATTGGTGAGTGTGGTTGAAATGTATATCAGAAAGATGTGAAGTTTGTCATTGTCAAATGGAATCGTAAAGTAGAGGCAATCATTTTGTGGGTTGTTCGGTACTGGCGGGTTGGCTCTACGTGCGGTGTGGTGGATACCTATCCCGCTGTGTTTTGGTTACAATGTCTATCGTACTAGTCGTTCACGTTTGTGGAGTTATCGTTGTTATATGTAGGGTCGTCGCTGGGGGTGAAAGCCGATGTGAAGTGGTTTGCGCAGGCGTATGCCGTATGTTCGTCTGTCGTATTTTTTTTTTTTTAATATCTTGTTGGAGTGTAGCTGTATGTGACGTCTTTTTTGTATTTTGTCTGTCGTTTAATTTTAGTCCAATAGGTTGTTCCTCGGTCTCTCTCAATTTCTTTGCATACTTCTAACCATGTATGTGCCTTTTATTGCCCTGTCATTGTCTGTATGGTTTTGTTTAGTCTATTCATTATTGTTTTTGTGTTTCTGCCTCCTGTCAGAGTTTATTTTCAGCACGTTTGTCACTCGTACTTGATTAGTGTAAGTATGTACTTAGGTACTTTGTGTTTGTAAAATGTTTCGTTTTGTTTAGGGGCTATGTTTTATTATAGAGCTAGTGAGTTTTGTCTAAAATTCCGTTAGGTGATGTAGTTCTATGTCTTTTCTTTCGATTTCGTTCAGGTATGTCGGCATGAATGTATTTTCTGCTTTTGTATTTGTGAGTTTGAGAATGAATTTTGTCTTGATTGTTTCGGTAGTTCGTGGTCGGTCTAGTTGAAATGTAAATTTAAAAGCCAAGTTATCTGAGCAACGGTCTTGTGTTACTTCGATGTATGTTATATTATTTGTTAGATTGTCAGTATGCATGTAGTATACCTGGGATTGTGTCATTATTGTTGGGCATGATGAGTGTTGGTTGTGTGTGTATTGTCTTCTGAAGTCGGAGTTATTTATGAACGTTTGTAGTTGACGTCTCTTCTTGGGGTTTAGATTAAAGTCACTAATGATAATCGAATATCTATTCATGGGGTGCTTTTATGGCGATGTTCTGTTCGATTGGTGTGTGTTGTTGAATGTATATGAGAAAGACGTGAAGTTTGTCATTGTCAAATGGGATCGTAAGGTAGAGGCAATCATTTTGTGGGTTGTTCGGTACTGGCTTGTTGGCTCTACGTGCGGTGTGGAGGATACCTATCCCTCCTCGTGCGTTGATGTTGATGTGTCCTTGTTTATTGAATGATTTCCCAGTTCTTGTATGTCACGTTTGTGTCGGTTTTGGTCTTTGTTTCTACGAAAAGAAGGCAACCTTGAATGTTGTTATTCTCTATATAATTATTTATTGGCGTCCGTTTGTTACTGGGGCAGTTGATGTTTGCGTATATGATGGTTGGTCGATCGTTCTGTACATGCATGGTGGCTTGTGTGGTATGATTTGAGGGTTCTGTCGGTGGTATGCTATCTGATGCTTGTTTGTCGAACATGATTATATACATTCTGTTACCGGAAAGTACAGCCTGTGTGTCAATGACATAGTTAATTATAAAGCGTTTGCGGAGCTTTTTGAGAATCTCTTCTCTGTTAGTGTTCTGTGTGTTGTTTATGTCATGTGTGTGTGTGGGTGTGTGTGTGTGTGTGTGTGTGTGTGATAATGATATGGTCGGGTATAGTCAGTGGGTTAGGGATTCTATTGTTATGAGTGGTTGCGTTTGGTATATCTGTAGATTTTTTATTTATGTTTTTTTTATCCTTATGCTGGGGTTGCCTTCTATGAGTGTTGTCGGTCTCTTTGGGCATCTGGGTGACCACCCTGCATGGGCCTCGGCGTTGCGGGCATCATATTTCGGTGGCTGTGGCGAACCGCATTTAGTTGCGTCGTGCGCCCCCTTGACACTTGGTGCATGTTTTTCCTTTCCTGCATTCCTCGGTTGTGTGATCGTATGCGGAGCACTTGCTGCATGCTTGTGGTATTGGTTTGGGTGGGGAGCTTGGTATGAACCTGTAGAACCTATTTAGGTAATACAGTCCTCCGTCATATGTCATTCTTTCAAATGAGTCGATGTCTCCAGTTATAATTCTTATCA
Source organism: Othius punctulatus (assembly GCA_951805005.1). Classification (NCBI taxonomy): domain Eukaryota; kingdom Metazoa; phylum Arthropoda; class Insecta; order Coleoptera; family Staphylinidae; genus Othius; species Othius punctulatus. The sequence continues at coordinate 95,149,243 of OX638138.1, forward strand.
TCGATGTTGATATGTCTGTTGCTCTTGCTATGATGCGTTTGCAGTATCTATAGGGGTATTTATTGTTAGTGAGTTATTTGCCAATATCTTCGTCTGGGATTTCCTTTTCAACTCCAGAGGATTATGGTGTATGATTCGGTGTATGTGCGTTGTGTGTTCGGTGTGGTAGTTAGTTGTTGTTGGGTTCGGGCTGTTTTGATGAGATGCTTGTCCATCAGTTCCTCGAGTTTATTTTTTTGATTCTCTTTTGTTTGTTTTAAGAGTGAGGTTGTTGTTTATCAGTTGTATGATAATGTCCTTGTTGTTGGGCATGTGTGTTTCCCATAAGCGTGCAAGTTGTATGCGTGTTATGGTGGCATTCGTTCTTATTTCATCGTTGTGTTTGTAGGAGTTGAATTCATTTGGTGGCTGTGGTCTCTCCTGTGTTCTGTGGGCGCTTGTGTGTGTGCTTTAGAGGGCTGTGTGTGTGATGCCTGTGTCTCTGTTAGATTTGGTGTGGTTTTTAATTTCTTATTCGATGTTTTTCCGCGTTCGGCGTCTGGGGCGTTTTTTTTTTTTTTAGTTTCCTTGCTGTTTATAGGTGCGCTGTCCTTGTTTGTTGCTGACATTGACTGGGTGTCCATCGCACTCACACGTGATGCACGGCTCAGGGTTAATTAATTTAAAATAAAGTTATGTTACGATAGTATAATTTATTAGATATGAACAGACGTAATCAATTTAATTTATACTCGGTTGATTAATAAAATAACAAATCGCCAACACTGTAATTTACACATGGCAACACTGAAAATCATTTGGTTGAAAACTAATGTAAAACGATTTTGAGGTTATGTTACGGCAAATGTCAATCAAAAGTCGGAACCTACCGTCGTGTGTTTATGGTTACTCAATACTCATTTGTGTTTTACTCGGGTGCTGCGTTTGTGGAATCTGTTATCAAATTTTTCGCTCTTATATATTTTTTTTGTTTGTTTTAAAAAGGGTTGATTTGATTGTGTTGTGCTTAATTTAAAATATGAGACATTTAACATGTGCTAACAATACCAGAGTTCAATAAATAATTAACTACTTGTATAATTTGCAGAGTATGATGTAACCGTTTACAAACTTATCAATAGAAATTAGACGATGTTTAATCTATCGGTATTTATTTGTTATCAGCACGTTAGCACGCCTCCATTTTTATGTTGGTAAGATTGTTTGTATATTTATGTTGGTAAGAGGGACGTTGTTGTTGGGTGTTTAAAATTCATTTCTCTCGCTTGGAGAGGCGTATGCCCTGATGCCGACGACTGTCTAGGCTGTTCTGTGCTCAATTCCGTTCTTATATTTACGTTTCTAATCATGCCTCTTCTTGTTATCTCTTTCACCTTGCCGCGATCTCCAGGGCTTTACTTTTTTATCTTTGGTTGAATATCCGTGTCTCACATCAATATGTCCGAGTGAGCCGATATATGATTTTATATATCTTGATTTTTGTTTCTATTGACACCTCCTTTCCCCCAAGTGTATTGCGTGATGTAGGTTGCCCGCCTTCTCCTTTCTGTGGTTTATGTTTATTTCCTATCTTCCTTATTCTTCAAAAGTTGGTCCTAAATAATGAAAGTATTAAATCTGTTCTATATTTGCTCTTTCTATGTATATATTTATCATTTCTTCTTCATTTGATATGCCCACAATTTTGGTTTTTGCTTGTTCATTTTTATGCCTGCTTCATGCATCATTTCATTCCATATTTTTATATTCTCAAGTATATATTTTTTCACTCTTTTCTACTTATCACAAATACTAGTGGTTTTGTTTTTCTCTCTGCTTTTCTTATTATTTTATCCATAACAGTAGATAATGTAATTGGGAGATGTTCCGCTTAGTGATGAGCCCATAGGCGTTCATTTTATAGAAGTTGTTGTTGAATACACAAAAAAAGTTTTATTCTAAAGTTAATTTAATTAGGTTGAATATGCGTGGGTATTGTTGTTTTTGTGTATAATTTTTTTAATTCAGTTGGCAAGTAGGTGATTCTGTTATTGTTATATTTGTATATGCATGTATTATGTCAAAAGAAGCTAGAGAGTAATATGTTGATAATTTTCATTGCTTATGTGGCGTATAAGTTCTATTCTCTTTTTAATTGTGTGTTTAGGTTTTGTATTGAATGATGCTATTAATGTTGCTGTGTATGATTTTAGCTATTTTATGTGTTGGTGAGTTAATTTATGTAGTAATAGATCTGATTGGTATTTCTTCTTTCTTATATTATTTGGACTTGGGTTTTGATTACTGCTTTTATTCTGTACTTTTCCTATTCATTTGTCCTATTCTCCTTTCATATTTTTTTTCGCCTCTTGGCGGTCGTTAAAGTAATTTTAATTCTTCATTATTAAATGATTATTTGAGAACGGTTTTAATAACTGGAAGGTTGGTGTATTGGATACAGTTGCCGCGTTTCACGTGGGAGGCCTGGGTTCAATTCTGGGCAGGCATGTGATTTTTATTCGGGCAAAAATGTCTTGGTATAATAATAACAATAATTATTAATAAATAATAATTATTAAATTAATAATAATTATTATTATTAAAAATTATAATAAATAATAATTAATAAATAAAACTCGCGCGCCTCCATATTCAAATAAATTCATTCGCGCCGGCTCGTTCATTTTGAATTACGCGCCAAAAATCAGACGGACCAATCAGAAGCGCGGTGACCTCGATCAAAATCGCGGTGGAGGGGGTAAAAAAGTACTTTCAGACCCCTGTGTAAATCCTTATGGGAAAATGCGGCCGAACCGGTGTTGCTTAACTACTTTTATTATATATTAAAACTTTAACACGAAGACCCCACGAAGTATATAGAATATATGCAATAATAAAATCTACACTGTGTTGATAATATGTTATTGTTTAATCAAAATATGACGCAGTTTGGACACTACCTCAGTGGACAACTGCATACCGGTTTCGGTCTAGTAGGTCTCATCAAGTACGTAGATACCAAAATGCACACATCTCATGACATATTAACCAGTCTTGGAGTATTAATGATTGATTGGATTTCACCACGAGATGGCATTCGTGGTGGCACTCTCTCTCATCTAAATGATATATTTTGATAACAATTTACAGTGTTATTCATAAAAATTAAAACCGTGGTTTAGCGGTGTTTTATAAAGGGTTGCCAAGGTTACTAAGATAAAACTTAGTAAAGTTAAAGTAGTTCAAGTAACGTTAAAGTTACTGAAGTAAGTTAAACCGCGGCTTAAATTTTTATGAATAACACTGTTAGATTCTAGGCTTCAAAAATGAACACTTGGATAATATAGTGTACAGACAAATCGGCACCCGGAATTTTTTAAATTGTAAAACGGAGAGTAGTAAAATCTAGCTTTCGAAAAACGAGAATTTGAAAATCAGATCCTGAAAAAACAAAACTGGTTGGAAATTTCGTCATGGAAAATCGAAGGTTGAAAAAACGAGACTTGCAATATGAAAACTTGGGATATGTGTTGATTAATGTACAAATAAATTATGTGTTGAGAAATTGAGACTTGTAAAATGGAAAGCACAAAAATGTAGCCTTTTAAAACCTATAATTTGTAAACGAAAACTTAAAAAAAAAAAATTATACATTCTAAGTGATGCCAGGCTTCGATTATCGGGGAAAAAATATAGGCTTTGATTATCTATGAGAAATCCAGGCTTTTATTATCTGTGAGAAATCCACGTTTGGATTATCAAGGAGAAAATCAAGACTTGGATTATCTAGGAGAAAATTCAGACTTGGATTAACTAGGATAAAATCCAGGCTTGTATCATCTTCGCCAATTGTTCGCCAGAAGAACCAATTGTAGAAAAAAGAGAGCTCCTAAATTGAGAATACGAAATTCAAAAGTCTGAATTTTCCAACATTTCACAATTTTTGAGACATTTTTTCTCAATAAACATGTTGACAATCTTAACATAATTACTACAAATAGCTTTCTTATTACATATTTGTATCTTTTTATAAACCGGTGATTTCACGTCATAACAATTTTTTTACAATTATTACAATAGTGGATAGTTTTAACTTTATATATATTGCACCCCTTTTTTGAATTTATGACCAAGTGTGGCATATCATTGTTTCACAGTAAGCCTTTCATTTGAGATCGCGCAAATATTTCAGTAATATATCAGTGAAAACCTTTATTTTTAACTTATCATTTTTTAATTTAACATAATATTTCATTTATTCGTGCATCATAAGAATGCATTATAAGATAGTATTTTGTGGTATATAAAACTTTGACGAAAACGCCTTTATTTGTTGAACACCATGGTTGATAGGTAACGGTCTTTTTCGTTTCAAGTCGAAAAATATTTTTCGGCAGAAAAAATGAAATGGGTTGAAAAAGTCAATGGTTGATTAATTTATTAATTTTCAAATTAACAAAGTTTAACAATAAATTATTTACTTGTCGTTAATATTAAAGGTACAATTAGTACAATTTTGAAATATAACGGGGTTCTGTATCAGTGATATTCGGTACTTCACACATTAACTCGTCTTCGCTCGTTATTTTAAAATTATTTTAATTTTTTCGTTGTTGATCGAACGTCACATTGACAACGTAATAAAAATGTCATAATTTAAATTTGATTATTTAATTAATGTTTTATTTTGTAGTTTGTAAAGTTCTTGCAATCGAATAAAAAAAATATGTTTGATATACAGACGACAAACATATTTCGTACTCATCGCTGTTGCTGGACTCGGTGTTGCCTCGTCCAGCAACTTCCAATACATCATCCGAAATATTTCGTTTTTCGTATTTATACAATAAAAAACTATTTCATTTAACAAACGATTTTATAAACATATGTCACATCATTACAAATGTCAATTTTGTGGAGTAATGAATGCAAAATATTTCCAATTTTGTCACAATTTTTACAATTTTTACATGTAAAACTAAACTTTTTATATTTTTTTATTGTTTTCTATCTTCCTTATTATGAGCACTTACTGGTAGTATATTTAAATGTAAAGATGGTCTAAAATTTTTATATTTTGTACCACTTTTATGAATTAACTAAAAAGTGTGGCATGTGTTGTTTCTCATTAAGCCTTCCATATTGAGATTGCGCAAACATTTCAGTGATACATCAGTGAAAACCTTTTAAATTTATGTTAACAAAGGTTAACATGTTGACAATGTTTCAATGACGTGTTGACCATGTTACAATGATGGCTCATCATTATTAAAGAACAAAATTAATACTATTAACTGAAATCGAAATGAACAATGACTTCGAAACTTGTTCAAGTATAAAATATTTAAAAAAAACACATATACTCAATTTGTGCAAAATTTCAATATGTATATTTTCAAAAATTATAATAATTTGAGAAATGTGTATTCATCAAACAAATGTCATTGTTTTTATAAGAAAAACAGTTAATTTTGGAGCTTAACCAAATTACTGTTTCTAATTCAATACAATGACTTATTTAAATTTTCTGCATTGCTTTTGTTTTTAAAACTATACTATGTCCCTGTTGCAAACTAATTACAGAGTATAAATTGAAAACATATGAATTTTTGCATCAAAGTCCAGTCTACACATAAATGCACAAGTTCAGAAATCAATACTGAAAAATAATTCCTAGTGCATGCACAAACAAATCTGATGTAACATATTCGCAAATATAATTGCAACTGAAATAAACATTAAACGATAATTTCGGATAAAATTGTCATTTGAACTGAATTATAGTATAGATATTATACTATAATGTAACTATAATACATATTTACCATAATTATAATAGAGTAATAGTTTTTTCTTCAGCTACTACATTCGAAAGTACACTTTTATCGTACCCATTTACCCTGAGAAAGCGGCACTTTATCTGCCTAGGCAGATGAAGTATTTTACCTGACTCTGAAACGTACAATTTTAAAGCCGTTAATGCAAGTAACAATGTCAAATGTCAAGTCTTCGGAAATCGAAACTTGGAAAATCAAAGAAAAAACAAAATCTAAACTTGGAAATGCTATAAAATTATAAAATGTAGGTTTCAACAATGACGACGTCATTGTTCATCAACATCAACACTTCGAAGTATAGAAATTGGAGCATTGGAATATATAGGCGTGGGTAATCGTTGACTGAACAATTGAATCATGTAAACTCTGGGCGAGAAAATCGAGACTTGTAAACTAAAAACAGGGAACATAAAATCTTTAAAATTCGAGACATGGGCATAAACATTTCAGACGTCGAAAATGGAGATATGACAAATTGTTGAAACTGTAAATAATTGAAAAGTCGAAATACAGACATCGAGATACGGTAAATCAAAAATCGAAACTTTAAAAATAAAGCCATGAAGAAACATAAAACTTGAAAATTGAAACTTTTTAATCAATACGTACAGACATGCTAACATAAATCTAGTAGGTACAATAAATTAGGTTATAATAGCAATTTTATATGACAATATAAATATGTTTGTACTAGACATATGTGAGGTTGACTGTACCTACAATGTTCGCATTTTTTTATTCAAAAAATAAAGTTTTAAAACTGTTGCTTTTCCGCTCATGTAAAATAGAGCTTTGAACAATTATTGAAACTCTAAGCAACTGAAAAATCTAAGTGTGGATTTTGAGATTTGGAAATTCGAAAATTGGTAAATAAAGGCAAACAAACAAAGCGACCTGGAAACTAAAAACTGGAAAAATAAAAACTTGAAAATTCGAGACATGGAAATAAAAATTCCATATGTGAAAATGGGGATTAGACAATTATAACACCAGTGTAAATAATTGAAAACTCGAAACATGAATATCGAGATTCGGAAAATCGAAACTTTGAAAATCTAAATTTGGAAAATCGAAACTTGGGAGAATAAAGGCATGAAACATAAAACTTGTAAATTGAAACTTTTTATCAGTACGTACCTACAAAAGATCAGTATTCGCATTTATTTAAAATTTCTACTTATTTTTTTTAAACTCTGCCTTTTCCACTCATGTAAAATAGAGATTTGAATAATTATTGAAACTCTAAGCAACTGAAAAATCGAAGTGTGAATTTTGAAATTTAGAAATTCGAAAATTGTAAAATAAAGCCAAAAAACATCACAAAGTGAAAAATCACAAACATAAAAAACCTTGCGACCTGGAAACTAAAAGCAAGGAAAATAAAAACTTGAAAATTCGAGACATGGAAATAAAAATTCCACACAGATATGGAAAATGGAGATATGACTATTATTGAAAGTGGTAATAAGTGAAAAATCACAAACATAAAAAACCTAGCGACCTGGAAACTATAAACAGGGAAAATAAAAACTTGACGATTCGAGACTTGGAAATAGAAATTCCACACAGACATGGAAAATGGAGATATGACTATTATTGAAAGTGCTAATAAGTGAAAACATAAAAAACATAGCGATTTGGAAACTAAAAACAGGGAAAATAAAAAAATTCGAGACATGGAAATAAAAATTCCATATGTGGAAAATGGAGATATGACAATTATTGAAAATGCTAATAAGTGAAGTCAAAACATTAATATCGAAATATGAGTACAGAAACCTTTTTATCAGTAAGTACTGAAGAACAATGTTCGCATTTTTTTGACATTTCAAAGTAATTTTTTTAAACTCTTTCTTTTCCAGTCATGAAAAATAGAGATTTGAACAATTAATGAAATTCGAAATTTTGAAAATAGAGAAGTGAAAAACATAGCAAACTGGAAACTCCTAGTTGGATATGGTTGCATCCAACTATAACCAACCAAATATTAATTGGATATGGTTAGATGGATAGAGAGGATTGAAAATGATGGAGATGGATGGATTGGGTAGGATGCATGGAGAGTTTGATCCAGAGTCGATGGTTAGACATCGAAACTGGTAAATTTATGCATGAAAGATTGAATACTGGAAAACTGTGGCATAAAAATGGAAAATTGAAAATATCCAAAATGGAGTTTGGAAATCGAAGCCTGAAAAAGTCGATACAAAAAAATGAGGATAGGAAAATGTGGGCTCGGAAAATCGTAACTAAAACGGCTGGTGAGAGTTCGGAGCTCTTTTCCTCTTTTCCCTTTCTCCCTTTTGAACCCAATTATTTTCGAATTCTCATTAAACTGAAATTTATTTAGGATATTATGAAAGTTTTGCGATCGATGGTTATTTGATTACTGTCGTCTGTTAAAAATAACAACACTGATGTTTAAGACTCGTTTTTATTATTGAGGAACTGTTTTAACTTTCCATAAATCTGTTGATTTTGATATTTTACACAATTTTGAAAATGTTCATCTTAACACGTAATTTATGCAATTTACTAAATCTCAATGTTTACATTATTTTGAATTAATTATTATTTTAATTATTTTTTAAACAACTTTTGGATTTTGAGCTGACAATGACTCATTGCTGCATATTGCCGGAATTTGAGACAATATTTCATTGCCTCATAGGGCAATGAAATGCCATATGAGGATTTCATATGGCATATTTCATTTCATATTTCATATTTCATTTCATTATAATTCATTTACTTTAAGCATGCGAACGAGCATAGAAAACGCGATTCTTTGTTCGTAAAAGCACGAGTCATTGTCAGCTCTCGGCGGATTGGATGATCTATAGATCTATCGGGAGAATGTAAAATGTGCCAATGGTCAGGGTATAATCCCCGATGAACTCAAACGGGCCAATAATCCGACTTGTAAACTGCGCGAATGCCGGTGAGTGTTACGAAACACTCAATTGAAGGGCTTGTACCTGTTTCTGCGTAGTCCGACTTAAAACCGACTTAAACCGACGTAAAAACTAAAAAAATCCGAATTAAAACCGGAAAGTACGTAAATACTTCACACAGAATAATAAATATGTCAAACGCATTATTACCGCGATCTCTGTGCGACCGACTGCAGTTAGGTTAGGTTAGGTTAGGATCGTTGCGAAAACCCTTTACCATTGACGCCCCCCGCAATGCATGACCCTTCTTCACCATTCAGTTACCAATTTGATTTTCGGCGCAGTTTACATCTAAGATTAAGGAAAACCCTTCACCATTGGCACAGTTCGTACCTGGACGATCTATCGATGTATCTATGTATCGACATAGATACATATCTATCTATAGATACAAAGATACCTATATATCTATGACAAATAGATACGTATTTATTGGTTTAATACGCATTTTACATTTATTGGTAGGACAAGTATAGACGTGGTATCAATAAATCAATAAACAGATATAGATTTGATTCACATTTTATATTTAAAAAAATGTTTCAAATTTCCGAAAACATTTACAGCGAAATCCATCATATTGGCATACCGATGGCATGCTACAAGCTAGTTCATAAATCATAAATTGCCCGTAATTATATTATTATAATATATAATGCAACCTATGTTTAATTGAATCGTCGAGTCGGAATGAAACGTCGCATACTATAAAGCGATAGCGGAGAGGAATTCAAACAACTCGCAGCTATATTACAACTATATATTTAGATTTATGAACGCGTTTAAGTTCGTTACGTCCGTGGAGATTTTTATCGTGATAAATCATATTTTAAATTAAGAAAATTTATATAAATCCCGTCAACGTCCATTCATTATTCCGTCTTGATAAGAGGTGGCCGTTGGTGTGTTAAGATATATATTTTTTATCGCACCAGAAGCAGTTGTAGTGTTTTTCTACGCTTTGATCGCGCACAATTCGCAGTGCCACTTTATACGGACCACTTTGCGACTCGAAAACTGGAAAGGCGAATTTTGTAATAATGGCGAAGTTATGTACTGCAAAAATTTCGTGCTTATATGTGTATGGGCTGTTAACTAATAAAATTCGAAGAGAGCGGAAGTACTCGAAGCAGTTACTTTATATGAAGCGAGCGTATTTTTACGAGTATTTCTCGCCCTGTATTTTATTAATTCCTGCAATAATCTCAATGTTTACGTGCCGTGAATATTTCTAGCCGCGCACATTTATTAACGAAACATGATTTATAGACGCCTGAAATGCTTTCCTGTGTGAAAAACCGGGACTTAACATTTTATTATTCATGAGTTTAATTATGAAAAAGTTACATCAAGATAATTACGAGTATAATTATTAAACGATAAAGAACTTTATAGCTTAAAACGGCTTGAATGCTGAAAATAAAACGTGTATATTAGGCAAAAAAGCGACATATAATTGCGTTAAAAATTCATTTTTAACTTATCACGCGGCTGGTGGCTTAGGACAAAGATTTTTTTAAGGTTTACAGCCCAGTTCCGCCCTTCTCATTTCGGCCTCGTCTTCCACAATGCGCGACTTCTCGAAGGTCCAAGGGCCATCGCGATTACTGTCTGCGTAATTAATTGCGACATAATTTTTCAGATTTTGGACGCAGTTATTGCCGGGCCGCTAAAAAGTACACGGAATTAATTAAATTAATTCCCCTAATCCCGCTATAATAAGCAAGCGCAAATGCCCCGAAAGTTCTTAGACCCTTATTAACCCCAATTATTAAATTACCCGATTTTATCTATTACCCTCCTCGCTACAAGTGAAAATCCTCCGGAATATTAAATCCACGGCGAGCGAATGCCTTCGTTATCAAAGCGAGGAAATGGAAACTCATGAATTATACATTTTCCCGATATTCGCATTAATTACGTGCAAGTTGTTATTAGGGACATGCGTGCGTTTAAAAATTCCGCCGCTCGCAAGCTCCTTCGCGGGGGATGCAAATTGGACGAGGTGGTCAATATCAACAGAATTACGTGCAGGAAGACGTAATGGAATCGGGAAAATGCCAAACTTAGGATTTTAATTGGGGAGGTTGCCGGACAGACGTGGCAGTATTTTAATTAAAGGCCACGATGATGAATTGCTAGCGTGATGTAATTAGCGATATTGTGTGCATGTTTTACGTATTAAGTAAACGCACAGAATGGAAGAAATCTGCGAGAACACGCGGCCGGCTTGAATGCAATGGTGAAGGAAAGTGGAGATTTGGCCACGTTTGCGGCTATAGATCGATATTTAAATCATTGGTATACAGGAGAAAATGGTCCAGTCCGAAATTTAAAGATTTTGACCTGTTTATCTAAAACATACTTATCTTTTTATGAGACATTTACTAATTCCATTTTCTAATAAATAATTGTGTTCACATTGATAATTCTACCATACAAACGGAAAATACTTTAGATTAAACCATAACATGCAACTCATCACAAGTGTCTCGTAACACAAACAGCTATTCGTCCCCACATCACATTATTAAGCTCCATGCGATTAGGGCTTAGTCACTGTTGCCGTGTAGTAATCAGCACCTGGAAATTTGGCGATATATCTTCATCGGCTGGGACGACCCCAGGACATGCATCAGCGGCTTTGGTTCCCTCCCAAACGGACGGCGCTTTCACAAACTTTTTATCCAAATTTATTGGGCAACCTGGGCGTAGTCGGAACACAAACTTCCTACACAAAGAGCTAATCGTAGACGTCTGCCAGTCCGGCTTTTGTGTGAAATAAGGGCGACGTTAAAATATTGCAATTGGCACTTTCTCTGCATCTCTGCACAAGCCACGTAATGTTAGGGAAGAAAAAAGCTGGAAGTTGTTAGGCTAAGTAAGGGAAGAATATTTACTTCAATCTGACCATGAGCATTAGTTTCAAATTATGTATTCAGGATGTGTGTAACTAAGAAGTATTTCATAGCTATGTTTCCTATAACCCATGATAGAACCTTTAACTATCTTATTAATCTCCCTTTAATAACTCCTAATAGTTAATTTTTACCATAAACGCAACGCACCTTTAACTAACTATCGAGATTCGGATGAATGAGATATCCAATGTTAACTAAATATTTGTTTTATTATATTTTTATGTAATTTGGTTATACAGATCGTCCCAGAAAGTGTTGTCAACTTTTCCTATTCTACCTAAATAATGACATTTGAAAAATTTAAGTTAAATAATTTGCTTGTATTCTAGAAAAGATTTCAGCAACGTTGTAAAACACTATTGATTTGCATCTTGAACAGTGTCATTTATTACAATCCAGCGTTAAAGTTTCATTCTTGAACGCTATCTAGAATCACTGTACTCTGTAGAAATTTTTGATCAATCAAATAATTCACCAGAGGCACGAAAGAATAATAAATTATCATAAATAATAAAAAGTTTTAAAATGGCAAAATTGCAAAAATTGTAAAATATGTTTCATGCTACATCAACAAAATTGCGAAAATGACTTTTCAAATAACCTGAAATATTTCACCAGTCAGTGCCACAAAATATATTAACATTCACATTTACATTAAGTTTAAAAATTACATAATTTTAAATTTGTAGAATATATTTCATGTCACATCACATAGTTATATAGAATAGAATAGAATAGAATAGAATAGAATAGAATAGAATAGAATATATTTCATATGCCTGTCGCCATACGACTTACACAAGTCAAATTAATAAATTAATTACATATTAAAAATATTTCTACAATACAACATTATAATATAATGCTTAAAAAACATCGAAGACACATATAAGATTCTAAATACGACGTTCGGTGACAAACTTCGAGAACCCTCAGTTTTCGTTTCGCACTGTTGATTTTCAAATTCTCAATTTTCCACGTGTCGATTTAGCTGCAGTCTATTATCCAAGGCATAATTGAGGTCTAGATTATCCAAGCCTGGATTTTCCAAGTCGCAATTATTTATGCCTTAATTTTTCAACTTTTGGTTCACAAATTCACGACATTCAATGTTTCTGCTCTCTATTTTATAAGTCTTCATTTTACAGAAGTCGGTTTGCAACGAATATATTAATCACATTTGATTTTCCAAATTTTCACGTTTCATATTCATACCTCAATTTTCCATGGGTACATTTGTCAAGATAAATTTATCATGTTTTGATTTTCCAAGTTTCGAATTTTCAAACCTCGATTTTCCATGTATACATTTTACAAATTAAATTTTTCCGCGTGTGTTAAGCAAAATTTATCATGTTTTGATTTTTCAAGTTTTGAATTATCAAACCTCAATTTTCCATGTGTACATTTTGCAAGCTAAATTTATCATGGTATTGATTTTCTATATGTCGAATTTTCAAACTTCAATTTTCGATGTCTATATTTTTCAAGCTAAATTTATCATGTTTTGATTTCCCAAGTTTCGAATTTTCTAACCTCAATTTTCCATGTGCACATTTCTCAAGTTAAATTTATCATGTTTTGATTTTCCCAGATTCGAATTTTCAAACCTCAATTTCTCACGCGTACCACGAATGTATTAATCACGTTTTGATTTTGATATTAATGGGAATTCGAAAGTAATTAGGTTAGGTTAGGTTAGGTTAGGTATAAGGTTTGAATCTACGATCTCTGGATCTCTGTTTTCAGAGGTAAATGACTCTCACCAGACTCTCACCAACTGGTGACTTAATCATTATTATTATCAAGTTATGATTTTGTTAGTCAACATTTTCCTGGTCTCAGTTTTTGTGCCGATTTTAGAAGCCTCGATTTTTCAGTCCTGGATATGCAAACTCGTTCAATTTTCCATTTTTATTCACAATTTTCTAGTACTTAATCTTTCATGCATTAATTTCGATATCCAACCCTCTATTATCCAACTCCGCGAGTTTCCAAGTCTAAATAAAGAATCCTAATTTTCTTTCCGATTATCCGATTTGGATATTCATAGTTCGAATTTTAGTTGTTTCAAATACTATTGATCAAATCTTTATTTTCCGTCGATTTTCAACGCTGGATTATCCAATTCTGGAGTTTCCAAGTCTAAGATGTTTCACGTCTTTATTTTCCAAGTTTCAAATTTACAAATCTCGATATTCACACTTTGACTTTTCAGTTGTTTCAATATAAATCAAATCATTATTTTCCGAAACTATAAATGTTTCGAATTTTCAAGTTTTGAGTTTCTCGTCTTTATTTTCTTTAGCTTTAATACTTGATCTTGCTATATGAGATAAAAAAGTATGTAGTTCCAGTTAAGAAAATTTAAATACACTTAATTTAAATGGGTACTTAACTTTTAACTTAATTTTTAACGATTAATTGTCAAAATTTTCAGCTGCAAAATATATCAGTCATAGAGGTACCTTACAGGTACAATTCGAGATAAATTTTCCGTTTTTATCTTATTTGTAAGAGACACTGAAGCCATTTTTTGAGGTCAAAATCTTGAGTTTAATTTTTATCTCTATGTATCTATTTTTTATCTTTATCTCGGCGAGTAAACAAGTTAGTTGTACACACATTTCTACAAAATATGTTTCAAATTCGACGGGGAAGCCAAAAACATAATCTCTAGGGTGTTCCATTTAAAACGCAAAAGTTGATGGCTACTTACGGTGGAACCGGAAGTGATAGAAAGGTGGGAGTATTTCAGCTGAGGAGAACGGAATTAGTCAATTTTGGTTAATTTTTCAAATTTTTATTTTATCGGGAATGCCCATAAACTTTTACTGGTTCATAAGCGTGGGAACCTGTATACGTCAAGATGATTTGTCTAAAATATTTTTAATATCGGACATAATGAATTTATTCCATACTTTATGTATACTTTGTATAAGGTATTGTAATGTAGTTGTATTAATAATAATAAGGTAGTAGGTAAGGTATAGGTGTAGTGTGTTGTAATTTACAGGGTGATGGAAAGGTATCCATACAAATGTCCATGTTTTCATTTCTAAATAAACCTAACCCGACCTAACATAACCATTTTTATGGAGACTTTTGCTTAATCCTGCAGTAAGCCACCTAAGGAAATTGTAATGAAATCCTAAAGAATTTCTATCCTAAAGATCCTAAAGAAAAATGTAAAGAAATATAACTCGAATAATAATAAATTATCCAATACCAAAATTTAAAAAAAAATGTAAAGACTTATATTATAAAGGCGAAAGCATATTAAATTTTTATAGTCAATTTTTAAAATTGCGTGATCATTATAAGTCAATTGTAAAGAACTTCCAAGGTTGCATAAAGTATTATTATTTACACTATATTTTGTTGTCTGGAATAACCCATTAAATTCCAAACATAATTTGCACACAGTTGCTTTACCACACAAATTGTGAATATATATCCTTTACATCCACGTTGATGGCGATTTGCAAGGCGAAAGTAATATTTATTATCGGCGCACTGAGAAGTTTTGCAATAAATCTTTTGGTCGTAACTCAGTTGTTTTTCTTCACCGAAAAATTGATTGCCAACGAGAGAAAGCTGAAATGTATCCATACTTAATTAACTCCTTTGTTTTGTTAACAGAGGAACCATTATTTAATAATTTATTGAGTTATGAAGATAGAACTTTCTTACAGTAATCTCTAAATTAAAAAACAAAACGTTGCGCCTGAAAATTTTCACTTTTTGATTTAAGTGCCGTTTCAGGCAGGCTTCAATTCAATTCAATGTATTTCTTTACTTTGCCACTAATACATGTCATTTAATTCAAGGTGGATGTCAATTCAATTAATAAATAAATAAATGTTCACTAAATACTAAATATACACACATCCATGCACAGAAATGTCGAATAAAAATAGGTACGTGTTCTTTAAAGTTGTAAATACTGAAAATGTGACAACCATAATTGACAATAAAAAGAATTCCACGCAGAGTATATATGGCAACAGATGATTTTGAAAAACGAAGCAAAAAATCAATCCCATTTAATAATATTCATTAGTTGAAGCAAATATCTGCGTTATAGTTATTGACGATATTTGTATTGTAAAGTATCATATTACGATACGGTATGGCAAAATTATCAAACGAGGCCGCAGGCCGATAAGTGTCATTTTTGTAAGTGTAAAGTGTCACTTTACCGTACTAGTGCGGCAAAGTGCGTTATTTCAATCTCGAAGTGAACATCATTAAGTTTTACATTATACGTAGGTATATTGAAAAATGATTTTAAATGATACTTTCTTTTGATTCTTCTTTTGTCACGCACAACGATATAGCAACTACTACTAATGATTGTTCGGAGCCTTAACTCATGGACTATATTCTCATTATTTATAGTAATATAGGTTTTTAGGGTAGAGTAACAGTAACGTTAAATCTGTGCCATTTTGAAAGGTTTGCGAGAAACTCGATGAACTATAATAGCATGACAAAAAAATAAAACATTGCTTAAGAAATTGTTATAAAACATGAAAATTTAAATTTTAATTAAGACCTTATCGCCCAGAGTAGATATAATTGAGAATCCACCAGTAAATCGTTACGAAAACAGTCCAATATATACCAAAGCAAATTTAATATCTTTAGATTCGTGGACTATTGGAACAGCAGATTGATCTTCCAGTCGTCGCCGGATATCCGTGCGGTTTTTCTGTACGTGCCCCGCGGTGCGATTACGGATTTTACGTTTATACAGAGCCTCATCGTTCTCGTGATGAAATAAGATAACGGAAACCGATACAATCGCATTCCGATTGGATCCAATTTGGCTGAAAATTGCGCGGAAATCAATTCGCCCCTCGTCCAGGTGAAATTGCAGATGAAGACGGTGCACCGTGCGGCTGACCCCGGAATTTAATTAACCTTTAAGCCACTACCGGAAAAGATTACACGTCTGCCGGAGCCGTGAGATTGAAACCGTTTCGAGATTTACATACGCGGCGATTCGGATTTATGGGGATTTTTAATTCGCCGCGGACGATTTAGTATGGGAAAACGCCGAAGTCGGCCGCCGTTTTAATAAAGTACCTCCGCAGTTAGCGTCAGGTGCGAGTTTTATTTCAAGCTTACAGCGTCGAGTGCCGTAGCAAAGGAATCCATAATCCCTACAAAACACGAGTTAGACTCGGGTCCGTTTTCAGGTGGTACCAGAGGTAAACGTAAAAAGCGTTATTAATGAAGGCGGCACACGACTTCGTGACCACGGATTTCAGGAATGTGTGCTTTGACCGCGTCTTCCCCATGTTTTCAGCGCACAGTTTTCTCAGCAATCAGCCGTTCTGCAATTACACGAAAATCAATTTCCACGTCCAGCGCACGCAACCACCGGAATACCGTGATTAAATGCTCTCAAATTATTACGTTTGTGGTCCACTTAGTTGTAACACTTTTCCATGTTGATTTTAGAGCAGGCTCTCAAGCACAACGATAAAGATTTTAATAATAGCCGTTTTTATTTAGTACCGAAATTGTATGTAATTATTTGCGGGGTAAACGAACTCAAAAATAAAACCTACTTCAATTTCTTTCGATGATAAATGCTCTTGGCAGACGTAAAACTTCATTAGGTTTTGAACTCCACACTTATAAGAACCAGTTAGATAATTATTACTTTTTTAACTTAACCAACTATTCATGTGTACATAAGTAGAATGACGCTAAAATCAGTATAAATGTATTCACGGAATTGGCGCAATTTTTAATTAGGAGAGGTCGGTGCACTTACAACGTAACAAGAAAAACTTGTTGGTGCATTGAATACAATCGATATGCCACAAAACTGATAGCAATAAATCATAGTGTTATTCATTCAGAGCACTCAATAAAATTTAATGAGCAGTAACTCATTATGTTATTATTACAACTCGTTATATTTACTGGTGACAACTGCAGATCGCTGCGAATAATGGCCATTTTTATTGCAGTAAACAAAGTCGATTGCTTGATTTACGACAGTGCGATTTAATTAAGTCTCGATAAAAGATTTCTGGAAACAATGGAGTAGCAGAAAAATTACTATCGCCAGTTGTGATAAAGCGGAAAAAAAAGTTTGGTGATATTAATGGAAAACATCCACAATGAGAGTAAATCAGAGGTCGTCGCTTAAGATATACAGGGTGGCCCACCTATCCTCGCTCGGACCATTGCTGCTACACTAATGAAAATTGAGGAAAAAATCTGATTGGAAGTTATTGGACACTTGATGTGCTACTATTTTAAATAATTTTCGAGCGTACAGAGTGTACCATAAATCCGGGACCCAACATTTTATCTCATTTTTAAATGGAAAACCCTGTATATTCTTTAATTTTTTAAATCTCCATCATGTGGGCTTCACAAATCATTTTTATTTTAAGGGATCATATGCAACAATGCCAAGTTATTCACATTTTAATCAAATTTAACGAAAAATCGTGGACCTGGAAAAAAATTCCACAAAACCTTATTATATGAGATCAATGAAATAATCTGGGTATGCAAGTACCCAAGCAATGTGCCAAAACATACATAATATTTGGGGTCCCGTTGAATACACAGGGTGTTTTGAAACAACAATCGAATTTTGCTATTTTCACATATGTTATGTTCCTTAAAACGGTTCTGTCATATTGGCTATTCCAAAGCAATTACTGAACTGAAAATAAAATAATTGTATTTTATTTAAGGACTTTTTACTTGGCTTTGTGACAGTATCACTTTGAAATCAAACGCAGAATTTGTATGCGCTTCGAAACCATTCTTGATATTATAGTTTTTGATACAGTAGGTACTGCGCAACTAAACGCAAAATTAGGTGATTTTCCGAAAAACAGAAGCAACATTTTATGTAATTATGAAAACATAACCAAAATTGTTTTTATGTTTTTGCTAATAAACTGAAATTTTACATACTTGTGAAAATAAAAGCAAAATCTGCCGGTTATTACAAAAATAAAAGCAAAATTAGGTGTTCTTTGAATAATAATACTAATTATTATTTGTTAATTGTTATTTTATGTACTTACTGGTAATTTATAATATTCATTTATTTATTTATCCCGACTAATTTCAGTTTAAAATTGAGCCATCAGGGGTATGTTTTTGAAATTTAAATTATATTTTTAAAGATGATATTTGACTTTTTGTGTTATCATATCATCTTTAAAAATAAATTCTTGCAGTAGCTTCTTATAATAATCGCAAAGGGTTACACCTAAGTTTATTTGGTCTTAACTATAACAGTCGGCATATACATACTTAGAGATGCCCAAGATTGTAGTAAGTACAGAAATTAAGTAAAATTATAAGCGTATGGGATCAGCATATGAGGGTAAAGATGAAAAACAACAATTATCATACTTTAATAATTCTCATCTTGTTAACATGCCCGACAAAATAATGTAATTATGAAATATTTGTTAAAGATTAACAGGTCTGCCGATGAAGAAAGTTATTCATTGTTTTCTTACATGCAATATTATTCTTATTCTTAACATGAAGAAAAAAAAAATGATAAACTTACTATTTCTATATAATAATGTTGTGACATTCAGCAAAAAACTATGGTAACTTTACGTTAAGAACTTTTGAGTAGTAATAATTGGTATTGCCACTAACAAATACGAAGCAACCAATATCTTCTAAAGTACATCAGTTAGAACGACACTGATCCAGGTTTAAAAAACAATATTATGAAAAGTGTCTTAATAATGTAAAAAAATTACATCATATGGTTTTCCGATCAAAAATCAGTGCCATGTGCCAAACCAAAATTAGAAAAATGTATTTTAATCATACCTGCATCATAATCTATGGTTATCAAACCAATAAGCGTGCGAAAATCCTTTTTTTTTGGCTCAACGTGTTTTAAGATACACCTCCGCATACTAAAGGCACTCCACTTCGCATTGTGCTCATAAACCAGGTGAGCGTACTTGAAATGCTCTGTTATGCACTTGTACCTTGTGCACTTGCACTTGTGCTTATGCACTAATACCATACTATTATAATATTATGCGCTGAAAGGTTTAGTCAAACCATTTTGTTCCCATACCCATCTTCAAACGAAAATCTATGAGGTTTCTTGTTTATAGTTATGTGCAGTTAAGTACCATCACAGAATTTGTCGTTGTCTAATGATCGAGTTGCGATTGTGCCGAAGATATATGTCTGCCTCCATTTGGCCGAGGGCTATGGTTGTGTGGGACCATTACGAAACCTGTCTTCGGTAAAAATATCTCCTAATTAACCATTGTGTTGCCCTGATAGGGCCGAGAAAAGTTCGAACAATTATTTAAAGGCAAGGGGTTAATTAACCCTGCGAGGGATTTGGGCTTTTACCTGGGGGCAATTTATCTCCCGAATGAAGCCATTTTTCAGCCTGTGCAGGAAAGTTGGAGTGTCCTGTCTGTAAATATGCAACGCGAGGCTGGCGGAACTGAAGGCGGCCGTGAATCTCGCGCGCCCTGCGGCCGTTAATTTCTGCCGGGGGGCGTTAAATTAGGGGGCGGCTGGAAATAAAACGCCAGCGCGGAAAAGCAATAAATCCATTTAATCCAGGAATAAGGAGGCCGGAATGACCCTCGCGAGGGTTGCAGCAATCTTGCCCGAGATAACGAGCCCAAGAACTAATTGCGTCCAGTACGGGAAATGATCAGGGCAAGGCCGGAATCGCTTCCGCGCTTTCACAGCATTGTGAATTTGCGGGCGATTGTAAATATTCATTCGATCGTGGACAAATGCACACATGTCACGGCGCTCGGCAATGTGTTATCATTAGTGGCCGTCCTCGTACAATTCCCTCTAATCGGCTATTGATGTATGAACGCTGGATTATGCTGGTTATTAATGATTACAATTGATTTTTACCATAAAAATACGTAAGCATTGTACACGTCAACAATTGCCATTAATCACACAAGCGCATTAAAGAGCTCCAGCTAACCGAAACAACGCGAAAACCTGCGCATTACAATTAAACGTTAATATTAAAGAGCGGCGTGAATTATGCCAAATCGCACCGACAAATCAGTTTATATTAATTAGTCTGGAATAAATGATTTAGTTAAATGACAGGCGGACATGCCACAATTGCCGTTTTGGGGTAGCAAATTTATAAATTATCCGCATTATTTAGTTACAACTATGCCCCGTCCGAATTGGACGGACGTGTTTATCTGCATTAAATTATGGCTAACGCAGATAGCAGATAGCCCTCCAAAGAACGCACTGGTCATTAATCTGCTTCAACCTCAACGGCATAACGTACAATTCCTACTACTGGCGGACACATTTATTGAAAAACCGCACAATGTGTTTTTAACATAATTATCGCAACGAAAATTGCCGGCGTAATTCCTGCAGACACATCTGGCGCTTGATCGAATTATGTGCAAATTAATAAATGGCTTCACCGTCTGTACACGTTTTTGCTACGTATTTTTGGCGCTTTTTACTTTACGTTACATACTATAAATAATGGTCATTATTACTATTGTTAGTAGGATAGAAGCATTTTTACAGCTTTACGAGTATTGAGTAAGAATAGTAGAAGTTTCGCTGTAATCCCACGAGTTACTGTAATATACTTTAGCCCGTGTACGATATACAAAATGTTCTCTATAACTGCCCAAAATTGAGGAAAAAAACAAAAGCAACTCCAATTCTACAAATTTGTTATTTAAAATTAAGGATCAAATCCAGTTTAGAGTAATGGCAACCAGTATTTTTTTTTTCACCATTTATAGCATTTGTGAAACATATTTTGTGAAAATACTAGAGTAATCAGTGATTCAGAAACAGAGTCTTCCATTAGAAATTGAAGAAGTTGCTGCAAATGTTATTCAAAATCAAGAATCCGATCCAGTTTAGAGCCAGTAATTTTTTATCCAATATTTGACTTTTCTTGTGAACAGCTTTTGTGAAAATAGTGGAATAATGAGTAATTCAGAAACAGGAAGACCCTCGTCAGAAATTTAAGAATTTGCTGTAAATGTGGTCTTTAGAAATTGAAGAAGTTGCCGCAAGTGTGGTCTCGTCACTTTTACCGGACAAGCCGAAAACTAAGAACAAACAAGTTTATGGACGATCGCCAATAGACGATTGGTGTTCATCGAAGAATATTAAAAACAAATAAGCAGAGGAGAAAGCATTATTACTATTTTTTGAAGAACTATTGCAGAATTGCATTTCCTGCAGCCTCTGGGCTTTATTTACATGTTGCGGGCTATAATCGCTATACGGCAAAATGTTAGCATCTTCCAATTTAATAATGTAATTGCGTCTTTCTTAAAGCTTTGAAGGGCAAACAAATTAGGAAAATTAATAAAATGTTTAAAAATCTTTACAAAAATCCGGAGATAAAGAATTTGTGTAAGAAATAAAATAAAGTAAGAACGTTTCTAAGATGTTGATGGTATAATGAAAATCATAAATTCACATTTTTTTCCTAAAAAGTTTTCCTTAAGTAATCCACAATTTATTTAACTGTATTATTGCACGAAGGAGTCAACTTTAAGGCAAAATTGTGGATTGGGTGAATTAATATTTCTTTCGAGGAGGATATTTAATTAAGTCTTTAAAAATATCAAATCAACATTGATATCATTCATTAAATGAATTATTTATATTTCACAAAGATTTATTATATTATTGATGATATGATGGTACGATATTGATGCTATTGATGATATGATGATATGATATTGATGATTCTGATTATATTATTGATTATATTTGATACAGAAACTTTTCGTTAAACACGACGGTTTCGGCACAATTCGGCTCAAGTTATTCAAGATACTGGAATTATGTATGGTGCATTATACTAAGTGTCTGGAATTAGGGGCGAACATATAAATTTAACATGTGTAATTAAACATATGTGATTATTAGTTCCCCTATTAATATTATAGAAAAATCGTAATGGAATATGTTTATATCGTATGGATAATTTTAATTGTCGAAATAAAATCGTATGGAATATGATGAGAAATAATTATAAATTCATGCTTGTCGATTAGGATGAATCATAATAATAACACGTAATTATTTTTCACCGCAGAATTTTTCACCTGGTAAAACGTAATATGGGTAATCAGCTGTACTAATAATAATATAGTCTAATATATATAATATAAATATAGTCTAATACAGTCATGGAAAACCGAGGCTTGAAAAGTAGAGATGTGACAAATTAAAACTTCGGTAATGTAGCTTAACAAATCGACTATTGGAAAATTAAGACTTGCACACTCTACGAAAAATATAAAACAAGTTTTCTAAAATGTGAGTATTTTCACGTCACAGTCATATCTGCTGTTTAATTTCTTTCTTTCTATATTTAGAGATGAAACAATTATACATGTATTAGAAATAACACAGAGAAAGTCTGATCAGATTTTAAATAAAAAAATTGGGAAAACTTCTAATGGAATGTTTTCAGTTATTTGGTATTTTTCAGGGATAGTACTTAAGACAGTGATAAATCAACTGAAATATTATTAGAAATAAACACAAATAAACACAATAAACTTAGAAAGACTGGATTCGTTACTATTTTTAAGGAATTGTATTAAATTTAAAAAAAATATTTTTCAACAAATATTAGAAAGCCAGTTAGGGATGACATCCCTAACAAATACTGTAACTACTACTATTAGAAAGCTAACAATTTTTTAGAGCAGTCTCAATTATTTTTAGCATAAATTGGTCTGCTTTCAATCATTCTTAATAACTTTTGAAAGTATGATTAATTTTTTGAGAACTAAGGAACATTGGAAATATATTCCTTTATATTTAGGGTGTTTCCTAAACATGGGCCAAAAATGCAAGAGGTTATTCCATGGGTTATTCTAAGAATATTTTGTCCTTTGATGATGTGTAAAAATCCGCTTTGGTTCAAAGATATAGGGTGTTACATTTGTTGACAATAACAATATAATTAACTTATTTAACTGAAATTAAAAAACCATCAAAGTATAAAATATTCTGATAATAACCCATAGAATAACCCCTTGAGTTTCTATCCCGTGTTTGGGAAATACTCTGTATACATATAAAAAAATCAATTTCTATAGTTCCTGAGTTCTCCAAAAATGAATCATAATGAAAAAAATTATTAAGATTTATTGAAAGCAGACTAGTTTATGCTAAAAATAATTGAGACTGCTCTCAAAAATTGTTAGCTGTCTAATATTTGTTGAAAAATATATATTTCAAAATAGTTCATTCAAAATAGTAACGAGTCAGGACATTCATATTCATTTCATATTCAAGACATATATTCATTTGTTTTTATTTGCATGAAAATTTAAGAACTCAAGAAATTATAATCTATTTGAAAAATTTAATTCCAATTTCAATGTTCAATTTAATAATTTTCATTAAACTTTTAGAAGCCAAGATTTGGGAATTTTCATGCAATTTATTTTAAATTTCTATAATGGTACTCAACAAAAATTTCAGAAACCATATTTGGGGTACAATTTCAAGTTATTATAGTATTCGTTATTTATACGTAAGCATTATATCAATTTTTTTTAAATATATAAAATTTTCCAAAAATTACACCAAGTTCAAGTTTTTATCATACCTACATATGCCTATACTGTTTTTAGTACTTCTTGTCAAATTCTTAAATTATGATAAATTTTAAACTATTGTATTTTTGTTTGAAACTTTGATGAGAAAGTTATAAAACTATCTTCTATTTTCATTGAATTTTTCCAAAGTTTTTGTAAATCGTCATATTTTGCACACATTTTCACACATTTACACATAATCAGGAATTTGATACCATTAGACATTTAAAGAGTTTTTTTTTTTTGGGAATTTCGGGAACGGTGTAATTTCTTCGCTGTAACTTTTTTCTGTATTTAGCGATGAAACAATTCCAAATTTGTTACAAATAATAAAACTGAAAATTTCTATTAAGGTTATATCGAAGTTATTATTTATTTCCAGTGTGTTTTTTATTTTGAGTACTTACTTTCAAATTATGCCTCCGAAGATGTCCACAAAGACGAAACTAGTCAGGCATTATAACAATAAAATTTAATGATTACCAGTAAGTACTCAAAAAATGCAAACTTAATAAAAAAAAAGAAAATGTTTAGTCACTTTTTTATTGTGGAGTAGGTAATTTTAGGTAGTTAATAGTCTTAGATACTAGGTAGTTTTAACTTATCATAAATCTGTTAGTTTGAATTTTGTACAGCATTTTTGTAATGTTCGTATTATAAAGTACCAAATGTACTCAAAAATTGTTAATATGTTAGGATTTTTTTTATTATTTTATTTTTATTTAAGTGATTGTTTCAAAGTTCCATAAATCGGCCAGTTTTTATTTTTTACATCATTTTCTTGGTTAGTTTTTGATAAATTTTTAAGAAATTTTATAAGCATTTTTTATAGTTGAATCTGGTTTTGATTTTCAACGAATTTCTAAAAGTAATAGCAATTTTACAATGATAGAGTTTTATTAAATCTTTTAAATTTTTGAAAACTTAAACTTAAAATTGGAAACAAGCATCGTAGAATATTTAAATGTTGTCGATTTTTTTTAGATATATTTAAAAATGTTGATGTCATTTGAAAAGCTGAGAGTTTATTATTTTTGTTATTTATTTTTGTACTTTAGTAAATGTACTTTTGGATAATTTGTGGAAATTTAGAAATCATAAAGTTTTTGTAAATATATCAGATTTTTACAGATCTTTATAGAAATATCAGGAATTGTAATACTAATATACAGGGTTTCCCAGATTGAATAGGCTAGCACGGCTAGCTTTCTTATTATTACCTCGGAAATCGCCATATTGAATTTTATTTTGACATTATATTTAAGTGTGTTCCATCAACTCAAGTAACTTTTGTCTGAAACATGTCTGCATAACAATTATAATTTCCAAAATATTTGACTTGAAATAAAATTTCGATTTTCGAATAATATCTATGTTGAAAATGATTCTGTAAAAATATACTGGATGTACAATTTAAGAAAAAAAAACAGAAAATAGATAGATCTATCAGGAAAATATTCTTTGGTGAATATTTAGCGATTTTTTGTATATTACAACACTAGTGGTATAATAACCTTCATTATTAGACTGATGCAGTGTTAAAAAGATCGTATATTTGAGGCGTTTATAAAGTAGTTGTACTTAAAGTGTTATAATTGTGCACACAAACATTCATTACATTATGTTTTACAGTACTATAATTACTTGATTTATGACTTCACTGTAACCATAATTGTCAACTTTATAGCACAGGACTATAATGTATAAAGTAAAAAGTCAAACATAAAACTTTGTATGTTACACTTACATAACTCACTTTATTAATTGAGTGAGGGAATCTAACGAGCGAGTGCTCATTCTGTAAAGTCTAGCATTATGCACTAAGACACTAAAATAGCTATTATCGAATTAAGCTTTAAAACATAAAGAATATTTGCAATAAGGATAAAATTTCAAGTCAAAGTAAACATACAATCAGAACATAAGCTACCCACTCAACGTGTTGCAAAAACCGCAATAATTCATAAAATGCAATCAATGGAAGAATCGACCACAAAACAAGTTCAGTATAATTTCCACTCCTCACGCATTCGCTAAGGGTATAAATAAGAAATTATGGTATACGGGGATAATGGTGGATATTTAAAGCTAACCATCGTATGTTTATCCGCCAATTGGTTCAATAACGCAGCCGATATAATTGAATAACAGTGCCGTGATACGCTATTGTCTGTCTTGAGAAGTAAAAATCTTTAATGTTGCAAAGCAGACGGCTCATCAATTTCAACTGTGAACACGCAAGCGTAAAGCCGAGGGAGAAACGGCGAGGGTGTGCACGCACCCCGCATCAAACGCTGACGTGCCGTGCAGGTCTCGCCCCCCTTGGCGGCTCGCACCACCAGGCACAGGTTAAATATGATTTCGATATGGAATAATGCCCACTTTAATAAGTATCGCAATCGTTAAAATTAATTACAGCGGATAATGTCCCGAACGTTAGATCCTGTGCCGATAAAGAATGCTGCGCCGGGGGGCAAATCAGCCCCGGTTATTACCGGGGGGTGATTACGGGAAACTTTTCAGTGTCCTAATAGTTTTAATATTGCTGCATTGTTCATAGTTTTAATGATTCCTTCTCGTATTAGGGTTTTGTTCGCCCGACAATAAGAAAGTTTTAATAACAATATCAATTTGCCGGTGATGGAGTTCGGGGGTAAGTTAATCTCGCGAGTTTGTTAAAACTTTGCACTCTCTTTGTTCGTCTTGGCAAAGGGGTTATCAGGAAACACTTGGAGTAAATGTTTTTAATGGGCACGCACAATGGGCGGTTCTGTTGCTGTTTAACACTAGTTTATAAAATTAATTTAATTATTAACGCGCTTTGTGTGTCTTCATTTAGCAGATATTACAACATGTCTCGCACGTATCACAAGCAACTTTATCATATCACAAGGCGCACAGACAGACAGACAGGCGACACCTCGAAAACGCTCAGCGAGACTAAAGTGAAATTTGATTAAATCATATAACTAAAAATTGTGCCCGATTTTGTACGAAATACCTTTATACACCCAGAGGCGGATGGGCCATACGAGAAAATAGAAAATTTGCCGGTGGGCCAGTGGGCCCGCGAAATGTTGGGCCGGCAGGAATCAGAATTTTGGGATTATTAATAATTTGCCAAAGTAACATTTTTTATTTAATGTATTAAACGGTGATACAAAAAGTAGTTTTTGAACTAGGGTTTTCCCACGCCGCGTTTCCTTTCCATTATATTTTTTGCAAATTTTTTAACACAACATAACATTTTATAGGTAATTTTGTGAACAATTTAATTTGTGAGGAAAGCCGTTATAATTTTCAACTAAAAATTCGCAGATTACATTAATCTTTGTAATTTTTGAAAAATTTTGTATCTAGAAAAAAAAAAATCTACCAAAAATTTTGTAATTTCCAATAGAAATGCAACATTCATCGCAATTTACAATCGACATGATATAATTTCAATGACAATTTTGGGGTTTGATGAGATTTTTGCAATTTTTAATATAATTTAGCAATTTGTACTGAAATGTAGAAAATGTGCATACAAAATTTCATAGTTTCTATTGAAGTTTTTAATTTATAACCTATATTTTGTATTTTCGCTTATCACTTTTTCAAATTTCTATTAAAATATTAATAACTTAATGAGTACTACTTTTTGTGGATAAATCCTCTAGAATTTCCACTAAAAATTGCAGGTTTCAATTAATTAAACTTTAATATTTGTAATTTTACTTTTAGTATATATAATAACAATATCATAATGTCGAATAAAAATTTTATAATCTCTAATGAAAAGTTCGTAATTTCTAAATTTTCTACAAATAACTATGAACATTTCAACAACTTAATACAAATTTAGCAAATCCCAATGTTATTTTGCACTTTACAATGAAATTTTGGCAATTTACAATAAAATGTTCATAGTCGGTGTTTAAATTTTGTAAGTTATAATATAAATGTTGAAATTGCTAATGATATTTTACATAAGTATTACAGTGCAATTTATCATAATAAAATAAAAATTTCATAAATTTGTTAACATTTTGTAATTTAGAATGCAAACTTTGCAGTTTTAAATGCAATTTTGAGCCACACATGAAAATTACATAATTCCAATAAAACCTATTTATTATCTAATAATTGTTTTCTATTTTCGTTGTAATATTGTATTTATAATGAAAATTTTCACTACAATGTTCCAATTCATATTTAACATTTTACAAATTCTACAGAAGTTTTGTAATTTACATGTAATATTCCATAATTTCTATTGAAATATTGAAGTCCATTATCAAAATTTCTCAATATTCATCATAATGTTATAATTATAACGTTATGATATGAGGGGTTACGATTTTTTTTTGCAATTTGTGGTAGAAATGGTAAAAATTTCATGTTTTATATTCATGGTTAAGAAATAAAAAAAAAACACCTTTCATTATATTTGTTGCAAGTTTCTATGAAATCTTTAATAACTTTGTAAGGAATACGATTTCTGAGGAAGGTCGTTATAATTCCTAAATGAAAACTATTGGTTCCATTAATCTTTGTAATTTATGAAAGTTTTGGTATTAGTAATAAGAAATTCTAATGAAAATATTGTAATTTCCAATAGAAATGCAACATTCATTGTAATTAACAATCAAAATGATAAAATTTCAATGATAATTTTGGGGTTTGACGAACTTTCAATTTGTAATCAAAATTCGTAAATTGTAAGGAAAATTTGCATATAAAATTTATCATTTTCAAAGAATTTTTTTTTTAATTTAGGTATAATAAAAAAACAGTTCGTAATATTAAAAGTTTTGCAAATTTCTTTTAAAGTATTAATAAATTAGTGAGTGATATGCTATTTGGACAAATTCTTCATAATTTCTAGTCAAAATGTCAGATTTCAATTAAACATTGAAATTTACAATTAAAATTTTGGTATTGGTTTATAATACGAATTTCATAATTTGGACCTAAATTCTGTAATTTATCATGACAACTTTGTTGTTCCTTTTGAGTATTGTCAATAAATAGTTTTCAATATTCATTGTAAATTTTTCAATTATTAATTAATGTGTATATTTTGTAGATCCTCCCGCTAATGAACATGATTATTATTATTTTCAATATAAATTGTATAATCCAAAAGAGCATTTTGGGTTCTGATTAACATTTTATAATAGAAAAAAAAATTGTAAGGAATAATGCTGAAAACTACCATTTCATTAATATTATACAGGGTGTCTTCTAAAAAACAAACGCCGCTGGCCATAACTCCTTTATTTATTAGCCAATTTCAATAAAGCACAAACAAAATTTAATGGCTCCACATATTCTACAAGGAGCAATAGTTTTGTTTATATGCAAAATCAATTTTCATTTCAGCGATAGCCAACTTTTTTTTTTCAAATGGTTACATATATTTTCTTTTGTTTTTTCTGGTAGAGCTTATTTTTCCGAATCCGAAGATGTATAACAAGTTGGCTTTGATGGAATATCGTATGAACTTGTCGAGCCATTTAATGTTATTTTTGCTTTTTTTTAATCGGCCAATAAATAACGAGTTAGGGCTAGCGGCGTTTTTTAGGAGACACCCTGTATATAATATTAATATTGTATTAATATTATATTTTTATTGTTATATTATAATAAATAATTAATTATGAAAATCTTCGTGTTCATGTTCGGCGTTCATAGAAAATATGAAAATCGGAAAATACCCCATTACCAGTTTTTGAACAATTTGCTTTGACACTCATTAGAGCACTATGTTACATTTAGCGAATTCAGGGAAAACAAGTTTCCATTTAAATGAAAATTTGCGCCGCAAGGTTGTATATTGTTTATATATTATTATTATTTATTTTGCAATCCCATATTCTATATTTTATTATTACATCTTCGAATTTGAAAAAGAGTCGCAAAGAGGTAATTTTTTTTATTCTAGTTTTTTCCAAGTGCTTACTGATTATAAACTTTTGCAATATTCCGCGGCCACTTTGAAACCACTACATTAATAAATAAATAAGTAATATGGAAAAATTATATGGTGTTATGCAATTTTATGTGAATGTAAAATGGGTCGACAAAAGGTTATTTCCCGAGCCGCTTGTACGTTTTGTTTTACCCATCCGCCCCTCTATACACTATACTATTTGCCACACATATTTCAAAATATATGCCAACGAATATTCGGGTTCAATTAACCTTTAATTAGGTATGTGGGATGGCCACATAACCCCACAGTTTTGAATTGTCTGTAATTCAGAAATACGGTTTGCTACACTGCTGTGTCACAGTCTATCTTTCATTTAGAGGTTATAGTATAAGATATTGTGTTGAAATCTATTTTATCGGTTATATTGTTTATTCTGAACGTAGATTTAGTAAGCACGGTAATTTATAGTAATATGTCGTACGAAGAAGAACAGGAAAGGTTTCAAAAATTAATATTGGAGGTAATTGAAGATTTTGGTGATATCAATGTTGACTCAATGGAAGATGATGAATCAGATGAAGTCTCACATAATAAACAACACAAGGTGAATGAAAAACAGCAGTCTGATGCGTCTAAAAAATGATTTGGAATGTGAAGGAGACCTTGGATGTGGAAGTGAACACTCTGATAGCACAGATAATGCTGACCAACAATCTGACACATTGGTCTAAAATGTTACGCTGAGTAAAGACAAAGAAATAAAGTGGAATA
This sequence comes from Othius punctulatus, assembly GCA_951805005.1. Lineage (NCBI taxonomy): Eukaryota > Metazoa > Arthropoda > Insecta > Coleoptera > Staphylinidae > Othius > Othius punctulatus. The sequence continues at coordinate 95,180,248 of OX638138.1, forward strand.
AAACTGCGGGTTTTCAAAACGCCAAGACAAGTAGATAAAACATTTTGTGTGAAATTATTGGAACAAAATTACATGATAAGAAATATAAATCTCTTTAGATTATTTTATTTTACTCATAAATGATGTTATATTTGATTTGGTCACAAAGTGTACTAACATATACATTGAGAAAATGAAACCCAATTATAAAAACAAAAGTCTATTTGCTAATACTAGCTAGTTCATTCCGGGATGGAAAAGAGAACTTGGAAGATTTATGGGCTACAGATGGAACAGGAATTGAAATATTTCACACAACAAGTCCAAGGATAGATTTTGGTTCTTTGTCAGATGCCTCAGCTTCGATGATAAATGATCGAAATCTGCGCAAGAGAATTGTCAAACTAGCTGCTGTGAGACAAATATTTGAGTTGTTTGTTCAAAACTGTCAAAAGCCCTATACAGTTGCATAATATACACCCTTTGATGAATAAATTGTTACATTCAGAGGTAAATGCTCTTTTAGGCAAAATACAGGGTGGTCACTTTTACGACGCCCACCATTAGGATCTATTAAACGGAAATATATACAGACTTGGTCAAATGGGATAAAAGTTTCCCATTGTTGTGCCTTTCAATATACTGAAACGAAATCCGGGATATTTTGCACAGTTCCCGAAATATTGCTGAGAAACTGAAAAAGTGCACTTACCTTTTCCTGTAATATTTTTTTTACTTTCGAGGGAAATTTTACTAAACTCGGATGTTGAGAATAATATCTTGCCAGTTTTACTAATCAAAGATATTATCTCCTTTTATGCACTTTATACACACAAAATTACTCAGAAGTTATTTCCTTTGTTTGAAGAAATGTCAAAATAGTAATTTGTTATTCCATGGCAACTTGATTTTTAGAGCAGTCCACAGCAGTTTGATTTTTGCAAGACATTTTTAAATTATCGAATTTTGTTGGTAAATAATGTCAGATTACCTATGTGTTATACATTGTTGAAATCGGAATTGTTTGCTCTTTTGAACGCTATTAAAATCCAATATAGCGGCCATAAGAAAATCAAAAGTTGACTATGAAAATTTGGGCATCTAGTTGGCGCAGAAAATGTTTGGCACTGTCATCAGAAAGCTCACATCGAAACATGTAAGAGTACCAAGTTTCGTAAAATGTCCTTCAATAGTAAAAAAGTTATACAAGGAAAAGGAAAGTGCACTTTTTCAGTTTTTCAGCGATATTTCAGGAACTGTGCAAGATATCCCGGATTTCGTTTCAATATATTGAAAGGCACAAAAGTGAGAAACTTTCATCCCTTTTCACCAACTCTGAATATATATCTCCGTTTAATAGATCCTAAGGGTGGGAGTCGTAAAAGTGACCACCCTGTATACCTAGCAAGCCAGCAAAGTATTGTTTGAAAATACGTCCTCTCTGTAATGCTCGAACCTGGTTTACACTAAATATGGAATTATATCCAGGACAGCAACCAACCTGAAGGTCGTTATTGTATTTCAAATTCTTCCAAAGAAGTAGTACATAGACTAACGAAACCCATTGCTGAATCTGGTAGAAACGTTACAATGGATAACTGCTTCATTAGTGTTCCTCTTGCTGAAGAACTTTTGTAAAACAAGGTATCCACGGTTGGTACTTTACGCAAAAACAAGCCTCAGATACCTCAACAATTGGCTAATGTAAAGAAAAGAAACGTCAAAAATACAGTTTTTGCTTACAACAATCAAATAACGGCTTTGTCGTACGTACCAGAAAAGGTAGGAACATGTTACTGCTCTCTACTATGTATCCTGGTTCTGACGATATCGATCCCACTACTGGTGATGGCAAAAGGCCTGAAATTATCACCTTTTACAATAATACTAAAGGCGCGGTTGATACGGTTGACAAAATGTGCGCAACGTATTCCATTGCAAAAAGGACCAAACACTGGCCACTGGCTATATTCTATAGAATTTTGGACATTGCAGGTATCAATGCTCATGTATCAAGTCATGTTCTTGGCAAATAATCCTGATAAAGAAATTATACGCAGAAAATTTCTAAGAGGATTGGGTTTTGGAGGATTTTTGAGACCACAAGTAAAGAAAAGGGCTTCGATGACAAATATTCTTAGACTGCTGAAGGCGAAAGCGACCAAGTTTACCATGTTTCAGAAACGGAAAAACAACCTCTCTCCATGGCTCAAATTCGTGGTCCATTTCGCTCTTCTGAACGATGTGTAGTTTTTGTCCGCGAAAGAAAGACCGAAAAACCAATTTGTATTGCTGCAAATGTCAAAAATTCATGTGCCTGTCTAACATGAAACCAATTTGTGAATCTGGTTTGCAACATTCCGAAGAATGTGACTCAACCGAAGACGATTGACTTTAAGTATCTTTTATTTGTTTTTTTTTAACTATTTTGTTCTATGAATGCAAGTTTCAGTTTGAAACATTATATTAATGTTCTCCGTAATTTAAATGATTTTTTTGTATAAATGTATAAAAATTTCTCGTATTCTTTTGTCTAAGTATTGGAAAATGTATTTGGAGTACTGGACATATTTTCTTTTAAATTGTTTATAAAGGTCTAGTAAATTTGTAGAGGACGTACATTTGATAAATCCAACATATCACGAGTAACTATTGCTTTTTTGTCGGGTGTTCTGAGCACTCCGCTTACGTACTTAAGCGATTTTACCCGCCTATCTAAACTATTTAAACTATTCAGTAAAAAATGTGTACTTCCTTAATATTATTTTATTTATTTGCTTTTGCGACCGGTTTCGATCAATCAATTGATCATCTTCAGGCAAAACTAAAAAGAACAACATATTACAATTTATACATTAACAATTTTTATTTTTTTTAAAAAAACAAGACGATGATGAACTGAGATGTGTGATATTAATAAGTTAGGTTTTTTTTTCTCCATGGGAATAGATTACATAGATAGGTGAATTAGCGGTTTAATATTTACAAAGTATCGTGTGTGGCTAATATTTCCCTGTCTTGAAATAATACAGAAACAAAATTGACAAAAAAAAATAATTAAATTTGAGGTTACAAAATGATATGGCCATGTGGAGGCTGGTGATCTTATTTTCCTGAGAATGGGTATATGAAATTGTTTACAATGGAAAACCTTACTTGTCAAAAACTAAAAACTGCATTTCTTTGTTGTGTGACTCATATTGTAAATTAATTTGTATGTTTTTGTGTATTTCTCGTGTATCGTCTTCAACTTATAACTAGTAGCGTTTGTGTGTATGTAACGGGTTTTCCAATAAGAGGTGTTATTTTGAATAGCCCGCTATTTCGGTAGATGTCACTTTTGAAGCTGTCATTTCTTGGCATTTGACAAGTAGAAACTACGCCATTAATAAAAATGGTACGATACACGCTTCAACAACGCATTGAAATTATTAAAATTCACTATAAAAATGGTGAAAATTTGGCAGAGACGGTTCGTAAAACTCGAACATTTTTGGGTCGTCGTGAAGCACCTTGTCGGACCGCAATACAGAAATTGGTGGAAAAATTCGAGCTGTTGGGACAAGTTAGTGATGAGAAGAATAAAACCCGTGCACGTCGCTCAAGAACAGCCGAGAATATTGCTGCTGTAGCCGAAAGTGTTGAAGAAAACCCAGGTTTGTCCATTCCTCGTCGTTCTTTGGAATTAGGTATTCCACAAACGTCATTACACCGTATTTTGCATAAAGATTTGGGTCTTAAGGCTTATAAAGTCCAGTTAACACAAGAACTCAAGCCGGCCGATCATCAACAACGTCGTGACTTTGCTGATTGGGTCGTTGAAATGCATGAAAATGATCCGGAATTCCATCGAAAAATCATCTTCAGTGATGAGGCCCATTTCCACCTCGGTGGCTTCGTCAACAAGCAAAATTGTCGCATCTGGGGCTCAGAAAACCCAAGAGTTATTGTTGAAAAGCCTCTCTATCCTCAACGTGTGACTGTTTGGTGCGGTTTATGGTCCGGCGGAGTCATTGGACCTTACTTTTTCGAAAATGAGGCTGGCGCAACAGTTACGGTGAATGGATTGCGCTATCAAGAGATGATTAACGATTTTTTATGGCCGGAATTGGATGGTATTGATCTGGACAACGTTCACTTTCAACAAGACGGCGCTACGTGCCACACAAGCAACGAAACCATTGATCTTTTAAGGGAAAAGTTTCCGGACCGTGTTATCTCTCGAAGAGGTGATCACAATTGGCCACCGAGATCTTGTGATTTAACACCTTGCGACTTCTTTCTTTGGGGCCACGTGAAGGAGAAGGTCTACGCCAACAGCCCAGTATCGATTCAAGACCTCAAAGATGGAATTCGTGAGGCTATCGAGGACATACAGCAGCCACTTTGCGATTTAGTTATGGAAAATTTCATGAAAAGGATTTTGTCCTGTAAGCGTGGCCGTGGTGGTCATTTGCTTGATGTTATTTTCCACTATTAACGGCATACCTTCCTCTTTGTAATGAAATAAACATCTGATGATTTATAATAAAAAATGGCATTTTTCTTTGAATATCAAAATAACACCTCTTATTGGAAAACCCTTTATATTTGGTGGTCTGCTGCGTTGTGGTGAGTTATCTTCCTGGAAATGCGAACAATGGTTTTTCCATATTATTAATTTGGTCGTTCAGATTTAAGTTATTGGCTCTCCTTCTATCTCTGTCTATTTCTAAGTTTTCAAGTAAGCTCATTCTGAATCCTTTTTTAGTTGTGTGTAAAATTTTTATGTTATTTTGGTCGTTGCAAGTATGATTATGAAACCAAAGGTGTCTTCCAAAATTAGAGGTGGTTTAATTCTTAATGTGTTCCTTTAAACGAATTTTAAGGGCTGTGCCTGTTTCCCCTATATATGTGGCACTGCAGTTGTCGCATGTAAGTGAATATACTCCTGCTTTATCCAAATGTGGTATTGTTTCTTTGTTATTATTCAGCCTTTTTTCTGTAGTACTGTTTGATTTATGGCTTGCTCTAATTTGATATTTTTGTACGATTTTGGGTAAACGTGTGTTAATATGGCCTTGAAATGTGAAGGACCAAAAGTTGAATTTTTGATTTGATTGTTTTACTTCTTCTGAGATGTTGGGATTGTAAATTAATAGATTTTCCATAGCAGTCTCTTTTCTATCAATAAGTTTATTTATAGTGTTGATAGTAAATCCATGAGTACTGGCCAATTGTTTAATAATTGAGATTTCTTTATGTTTATCTTCCGGAGATAAAGGAATTTTGTTCAACCTATGTATTAAATAGTAAAAAGTGGAGAGTTTATGGTTGTGGTGGTGAAAGGAGTTATATGGTATTATACTATTCGTCTGCGTCGGCTTTCGATATATATATATATATATATATATATATATATATATATATATATATATATATATATATATATATATATATATATATATATATATATATATATATATATATATATATATATATATTGTATTGTAGGCTTCCTGATGTATTAGTGATTGTGAGATCTAAGAAGTTAATGCTATTGTTTTTTTGGATTTCTAGTGTGAACTTCAAATTAGGATGTAAGTTATTGATTTTTTTCATGAAATATTTCCAATTGTTTTAAGTTTCCGCTCCAGATGCATAGAATGCCATCTACGTACCTTCTCCAAAATTTGATGTGAGGGCCTGTTTTATCCGTGTTAAACAGTGCTCTAATATATGTTTTTCTATCTCATCAAGGAATATGTTAGCCAGGAAGCAAGAGATAGGCGAGCCCATTGGTAATCCATCTGCCATTTTATAAATTTTGTTGTTGAAAGTGTAGAAATTTTGGTCAGTACAAATTTTAACCAATTCTGTAAGATCAAAGGCTTGTTGCTTGTCAATCTTGTTAGCCATAAGCAATAATTTTCTGGTTAATTCTAACGTTTCTTTAATGAGAATGTTAGTGAACATGTTAGTGATATCGAAGGATATAAGTAAATCATTATTATGGATGACTTTGTGAGATAGGTCATTAATAAGTTCTTTTCTGTTTTTGATTGAGTATTTAGGAGAGTAGTATAATTCTTTGATGAATATTTTGTTTATATGTTTGGCTAGTATGTTTGTGGGTGTGTCATAGGCGGAGATTATCGGTCTAATTGGAAAGCCAGTTTTGTGAATTTTAATGAGGCGTGCATTTTAGGTAATATTGGGTTCATAGGTACTAGGTTTCTCAGATTGATGTTGAAGTGTGACAATGTCTCTTTGCATCTATTTAAGGTTGCTTTAGTTTTCTTTACGAAGGAGACCATAGGATTTAAGTTGAAAAGTACAGTGAAGTTGTTTTCATTAAGAAAGTCTGTAACTTTATTAACGAATGCATTTCTTTCTATTATTACTAGGCCGGCCCCTTTGTCCCCTTTGGCAACAATGAGGTTATGTGATTTAATTTTTAGAAATTGGGAATCTAATTTTATTTAAACGCGCGGGAGTTCATCAATCATAAGCCCAAGCAATAAAAAAATAACGCCTAACATATTGCTCACAGTCAAACGTCTCGATGTAATCATCAATTGCAATTTAATTACCGGCCGATGATAATTAATTTTCCGAAGCTTATCTGGCGCACACACACGATTTATTTCGGTGGTGCTCATCGTTTTTGTGTTTCGTCGCAGGTATAAATCCTGCGACTCATTAAAATGATTTCCTGCGCGGCTATCGAAAGCAATAAATGAGGTAACTTTTCACTGAATTATATTAAGAGATAGCTGGCTTAAGATCCTTTTGCACTTAGTTAGGCTCGTAAAGATAAACCGGTGCCTGAAACATTTATACGATTCGTGGAGATAAAGTATTCATCGAATTACAGTCATCAGTCCCTGACAGAGAGCAGACGTTCCCTAGTTTTTTTACGCGCACGGGAATAGGCGCATTTCGGCCGGGAATAGACCGGATTTTATATGAGTGGTGTATTTATTTCGGTGTATCTTATAAAATGTGCGCATGGCTTATTTTTCATGGATATCCCCCCAAATGACGCTATTTTCGTTAATCCGAGTTTGTTGCGAGACGAGTAGTAGTCGGGCAATAAGTGTCACGATTACTAGGAAGTCGGCTTGCGGAGAGACACACCCGATGTGGAAGCGTTCCAGGACACGAACTACTTCTTTCGCACTGTTCGGCTACTATTTCCTTTTGATACGGTGCACGATCAAAACGCTGCCACACAGCTGCGTTCATCGTAGTACATTGGAATTGAACGGATATCAATTTAATAATACGTGTGCAGTGCGGTTTTGTAGTTCGACGTCCAGGCTACAGAAATACATCAATTCGGCGCCCGTCGGTCTGGCCGTAGAATAATTGGTAATTACCACTGGGCTAACGTAAAAACGGAAATTACTGTTTGCACTCGCGTGTCATAAATTGTGTTTTGATGTAGAATGAAGTTTGTTTTGTCCCATTGTCTGCGCATATAATTACCCGGCAATGTTTATATTCAACATCAGTTTGCCTAATATTACTAATTCAATCCAGCAGACAGTTACAGTGTCAGAGTACATGTCTACGCCGTATGCATTTCGATGCTGAAATATTAACCGTGTTGTTCTGCATGCGGCCTCAGTTGCGTCCGATTGTTCATTAATGCACGAGCTTATTTTTTTTAATACAGCAGGGTCACCAGCATACTGAATTAACACATAAAATCGCGATATTGACGTAATTTTTTTATAGTGCATCCAAACCGCACATTTTATTTCAATTTAATTACATCCGGTGATATTATCCTACACCACATGTGCAGATTTCAATATTGTGAACGTAAAACGGCACGACTGTGCCGAGTTGATTAAAAATACCGCAAAATGTCCAAATTGAGTTGATCTCTACCAATATGCATTTTTTTTCACAAGCCACAAACTCCATAATTTAAAGCACTACAATCATTCATAATATACCGCATATGTATTCACATGTCATATTTTTAAAATATATAAAAATCTATAAATCGATTCCACTTACGTTAATAATTCATATTATACCTCTTTAAGTATTCACATGTGTTATTTCGTATTATTGTGAGTGGATATTTTCAAAATATACAATTTTTAACGCGTACGACAGGGGGGAGACTTACATTTATATTCATGGCAGAAGTAGTAAATCACATGTTGGTGTGAAAAATGCTTCGATGTACAAGAAAATGGAATGTAAACGTACTGCAGCGTTTCCAGGACGTTACTAAAATTATTAAAAATCTCGTAGGCCGACTAGTTTTGTTATTCATATTACTGATGTAAATTGAAGGCAAACAGTCTGAATTGCATGGAGAGTATCGTTGGATCGTTGGTATTTGATGGTAATTAGTGCACTGTTTACGTATAAGCTACACAATCTATAGCTTAGGGCCCCCACTTTCTAGGGCCTCCACTTAACATCTTTAAATTAGTATAAATAAAGCACTTGGTTAAGTTTCACAATTTTTTAATAGAAAAACTCTACAATTGTTTCGGTCTCACGACCATTATGAAGCGACAAATTAAACTGAATACAAATTCAAGAAAGGAGATATATATAATCTAAATACTAGTATAACATTACTATCCCATTAAGGTTTCCTAGATTTCGCAAATCTAGGAAAATTGTAGTTTTTCTATTAAATATTTGTGAAACTTAACCAAGTGTTTTATTTATACTCATAGTTCAATGTGTTCTCCTCAATGGCAATATTTTCAACTTTCTGTTTTTCTTTCAAAATTTTTCTACATCGCGAACCCCATAAACTTTTCTTATGGTCGTTTTGGGTGGGATAAGATATATCTTATACCCTGCATAAGAAATATTATATAAAACATTTTTTAAATAACAATTTTAACCCGTATTTGTTTCTTGTAAACCTTAACTTACCCACTGTCGAGAAAACCATTATATGGCCGAAATGTGTGAAATCTGACATACCTGCAACAAAAAAAAAAAAAAGATAAATTAGACGTCGTCAAAAAGAAATGTTGTCAAAAATCTTACCCGAAGGTACAGTCATGCTCACATAAATCTAGTACAAACAATTTGACATTACAATATCAAATTGTTATTGTAACCCAATTTCTTGTACTAGATTTATGTAAGCATGACTGTGCATACAAAGTGTATGTTAACCGCATGAATGAATTATGAAAATACATAAAATAGCAACAAATTTTGTGAAGAATTATCTGGGTATCAACTACAAAATATTTCTGAAAGATATCTAAGTAACAAAGCAGATGCAGAAAATGACCTAAACTGGATGAGAGACCTTCCATTTTCTTGGGCACTGAACAGGGCCCACATCGCCCTCTAGATGAAATGAAAAAAACTCTTAAGTATGTTGCGATTATTTATGTTATTTTGTAACTCACTACTCAAAATAATTTTCGCATAAATTTTTTTTGTTTCTACCTACAACAAAAACATCGGCAACTTAAAAAAATAATGGTGTTTTTTAGAACATGCTATAATTCTTTTCAGTAGTGTAGTTCAACATAGTATATAGAATTATGTCGACGTAACTCTTAAAAAAAAAAAAAAATCGCAACTAATTGGGCGTATTTTTGACCTAATTTATTAAATCACTGGTGAGTCAATTTTTTTACAAAATTTGAAATTAATATTTAATTTCTATTAGTTATCTATGGTGAATGCGCCGGGCCATTTTTTAGTGGGGTGTTAATACTTCGAAATTTGCCACGGGTAAAAAAGGTTGACAAACACTAAAAGTGAAACATAAAAGGTTGAGAAACACTAACCTAATGCACTGTGTTTGCGCAGAACCACACTACTTATTCTAAAAAAGAGATGTGCATGATCTCATAGATTATAACATCTTTGTAAACCTTTTTTTAAACCTGATGAATTTGATTAACATTATAATAACTGGCGATCCTGTCTAAACAAAGTTGATTTAAACATACGGAGCACTTCACTTTTAAATAAACCGTTCAGTTTAATTTAAATGAGGTTTGGGGTTTTAAATAAACCCCAAAAAAGGTAAATGACACACTTGGTTTATAGTGGTATAATTACAAAAAACCAAACAAAAAGTAAGGAAAAAAACAAAGTTTTATTAGTATTCTTGAGAATCGTCGAGAGACCGAAACAATTGTAGTGTTTCTATAAATATCGTAAAACTCTAAACCAAGTGTGCTATTTACCTTTTAATTTCCTTTCCTTTCCTTTAATTTTGCTTGAAAAATCGTTCTTCCTTAATAAACTGGTTATTATTATTTGCAACAGGTTTCAGCTGATCATTGAGCCATCTTCAGGCAAAATTGTCAAATATTAAGAGATCCAGTAATTCCTGGAGGTATAATGCGTAATTATTCGATTTGTAATGTTTAATTGAATAAAAGTGTGTCATCCTTGATTCAATGAGTAAAATTTCTGAAATTTTGTGATATTAATGAAAATATTTTGGAAGGCGGAAAGACCACAGGCCAATAGCCATTAAAATATTGTTACTACAACTATTTTGGAATCATATAAATATTCCAAAATAGTTCACAAATAATTTGTGATATTTTGCAAAAATGTTATGTCTTGCAATATTTAAATCTACCCAATTTTCGTTAATATGGCATGAAATTAAAGGAAGATTTTCAAAATTGTATGATACTTGTAGTTACATTGTTTTTGTAAAAATACCTTAACTTTAACGATAAATTTTCTCATTTTGGTTTAACATATGTTGGAAGTTTAATTTATTTACAAAAATGTTGTAAATGGTCTTATAGTTTTTTTAAAGATTTTCGTAATTTTCAAAAAAATAGCTTCTAAATTGAAGTAGATCTATGAAATTCTTGACTCTTAAAACATTCCATAAATACAAAAGAATTATGAATTTTTCTTAACAATCGAGAATTTCAAAATACTGCATTAGTTTCCAAGCCATTTTCATGAAAATTCATGAAAAATTTAAAAGTTCTAGAACCATCAACAACATTTTTATATACAAATAAATGCTTGTAGGTTTTCACATTGTCATAGATTTTCGCAAATACCGCGCGTTTTTTTAATCTCTGAACATAGGGTATGTAAATGCCGAATGTTCAGTTTTAAAACGACGGAATCAATTCAATAAATATGCAACCAAATTTACTAGCGTGCGTAACTCAATTATTTAAAAATAATGACAAATTCATAACGTATTTAATAAAACGTCAAAACTGTTGACAGAAAATATTTTCAACGCAAGAAAGTATTTAAATATGGCAATAGTGAGTAAAGGTTTATTTTAATTGACAATGGAAAAAAATCTTGTTAATACATGTTGAACAATTAACAAAACCATAAACACAATAAAAAAAATATAAAGCAATAACACAATTGTAGCAAATATTCGAAATGGCCGCCACCCTGTTCCAAGCAATAAGCAAGTCTATGATGAAATTCTTGCACTGCATTTCACATAAAGTTTTCATTCAACTCTTGGCAAGCTCTAATTATTCGTTCTCCTAATTCCTCACTTGATTGAATTTGTACATGATTATAAATTACATTATGTAGATGTCCCCAAAGAATGAAATCACGGTCAGGTCTGGTGACCGCGCAGGCCAAATCTCCCGATCCTATAGGACCAAATCTCCCGATCCAACGTTCACCAAACACATTATTTAAATAATTTGTAATAATTCTAGCTGAACGAGCTGGGGCACTATCCATCTGTAACCAAATATTATCAATATTTAGTGGTTCGATTTCAGGAATGACTTGGTTTCTTGAAAGTCTAAGAAATTTATTGGTATCTAAATTGCCATCAATAAAAAATGGTCCAATGAGCCTATTATTTATTATGCCTGCCCACACATTAACTATTTCTTGTACTTGATGACGAATTAAATTTTGAATATGTAGATTCGAGCGGGTCCAATATCTGTAAAGAATATTATGGAGTAAATCAAAGGAATAATAAAAATTTTAAAAATACTGACCGATAATTTTGTGAATAAACTTCTCCTCGTATACTAAAAGATGCTTCGTCCGTAAACATAATATTTTCTAAAAACTGTTCATTGGTGTTTAGTGTGTTAAACATTTCTTCACAAAAATCTGTTCTCCTAATTTTATCCTCTTCACTCAGGTATTGATGGTTTCGAAACTTGTATGACTTATACTTAAACTCCTTTAAAACTTTTCGGATTGAAAATCGGGAAATTCCGAAGTAGTAGCTCATTTGTGTAATGGAAGATATTGGTTCTTCTTCAGCATAACATAACACGTTTAATTTCATTTCTTCCGTCAATACGTGGCATCTCCTAGTTATGTTATGATGACTACCGGAGATGCATCCTGTACTATTAAATTTGGCGATTATATTAGAAATGGTTCCGATTGATGGTATTGGTCTCTCAGGATAATGCATAGAAAATAAATCACGCACAGTCCGTATACTACTGCCACATTGGTACCAGTGCACTAATTGTATCTTTTCTTGCGTTGAATACATTTTCTGTCTACAGTTTTGACGTTTTATTAAATACGTTATGAATTTGTCATTATTTTCAAATAGTTGAGTTACGCACGCTAGTAAATTTGGTTCCCTATATATTGAATTGATTCCGTCGTTTTAAAACTGAACATACGGCATTTACATACCCTATGTTCAGAGATAAAAAAACGCGCGGTATATATATACAGGGCTTTTTTTTCGTTTTTACACATATGATTGACAATGTATAACTGGTTGCCTGCATCTACCCGTAAGGAATTTCCTATGTGTAATTCTAAAAATAAAAATAAAACTCAATAGCGGCGTCGGTGCAAGCAACCTGTCAATTTTGGCATATGTTACACAGAGAGGTTAGGTTTTTATTCAAGACAATACAAGAGAGTATTCCTAATGTATCAAGATTAGCTGATTTGTCAACAAATGATTATTTTCTTTGGGGTTACCTGAAAATGAAAAATTTTAATGACGTACAAATACATAACGTAGATGAATTGAAAGGCCGTATACGTACTGCATGTAATGGCATAAATCCACAATACATTAGAAATACTCTGCGTATCTTCAAAGACCCCGTCATGTATTGCCTTGAATAATAACATAACCTCTCTGTGTAACATATGCCAAAATTGACAGGTTGCTTGCACCGACGCCGTTAACGAGTATATATATATATATATATATATATATATATATATATATACATATATATATATATATATATATATATATATATATATATATATTTATATATATATACATATATATATTTTAAATATTTATAAAAATAAATTTAAACTTATAACAGATTTTGGATATTTTGTGATACTTTGGGATTGTAGACTAGATTGTGCAATTAATCGTATTTGCGTTTTTTTTAAATTTTAATTCTTATTTCTATTATTTTTTTTTGTGATATTATGAAACAAGATTATAATTTGAAGGTAATGATTTATGCACTGTAAGGTGAAATATTGAAATATGCATTTGGGAAATACACCCCTGGACAACATTTGCGATTTTTTAAATTAATTTGATGTCATATTTCTATTTTTTGTTGTGATATGAAACAATATCAGAATAAATAAATAATTAAATATTTATGCACTGTAAGGTGAACTATTGAAATGGACAACTTGAGACTTGTTTCGACCATATAGGGGTCTCATCAGTAAAGTCTAGTCCAAAGTTCTTCAATATTAAACCCGAGCGTGCATAAATCTTTAGATTAAAATCTTTAACTAAGGATGGAGCTGTACACTTTTAAATATATTGGAATTGTCAAATGATTTTGAAATGTGTATTATTTGCGTAGATATCAAGATTGTGTATATAATTTTTTTTTAATTTCATGCCATTTTTACGAAAATTGGGAACATTTTTGCGAAAATGGCATGAAATTCAATCAATATTTTCAAATTTTTGTGATACTTGTAAAAAATCAAGATTTGTGAGAGATTTTCGTATTTTTGCGATATCTACGAAAACTACTTGAAATTTATAACAATTTTTTAATGTGTTCTTCTAACATATTTCTTTCTTTCATCACTGGTATTATCTTCTTTGTAATTCTTTGTAAATTATGTCGTTTTTTGACAATTTCCGAAAAAAAATTGTCATAAACTTGGCCATTACCCAAAAATGACACTTTCAAATAAGTACAATTTCACGGAAATGGCATGAATTTCAATCAATATTTTCAAAATTTTGTGATACTTGAAAAAAAATCAAGATTTATGAGAGATTTTCGTATTTTTGTGATATCTACGAAAATTACTTGAAAATTATAAAAAAAATTATATCTTTTCTTCTGATATTTATAAACATTTCAAGACTGGTATTATTTTTTTTGTAATTCTTTGTAAATTTATATAATTTTTCGACAATTTTCGAAATTTTTTTGTTATAAACTTGGCCATTACCCAAAAATTACACTTACAAATAAATACATTTCGCGAAAATGGTATGAATTTCAATCAATAATTTGCAAAATTTTGAGATCCTTGAAGAAAAATCAAGATTTATGAGAGATTTTCGTATTTTTGTGATATTTACGAAAATTACTTGAAATTTATAACTTTTTTATCGTTTCTTCTGATATTTATAAACATTTCATGACTGGTATTATCTTTTTTGTAAATTTATATTGTTTTTTGACAATTTCAAAAATTGTTTTGTCATAAACTTGGCGATTACCCAAAAAAGACACTATTTTTTAAAGTTTGTAAGTGGTGCGAGATTCTTCTGCCACGATTTTATAGCAAAAGAGACCGACGGTACTGTAATAGTTTTATGAGAAAATTGCAAATAAATAAAAAAGACAATGTTTAATGAATAATGCTGAAATTCGAATGTAGAAAGTCAAGATTATGTGTATTTTTTATTATTTTCATGCCTTTTTCACGAATATTAGGTAAATTTTCGCGAAAAAGGCGTAATCTTCAATCAAGATTTAAAAAAGTCTGTGATGCTTGTAAAAAAAAAATCGAATTTGATAAAATTGCTGTACTTTCGAATTTGAACCTTTTCATTTAACATTAATTTCATTTTTTAGTAGTAACAATATTTTAATGGCTATCGATGGTTAAGAATTATGCGGGATTTTCGTATTTTTGTGAACTCTATGAAAGTAACTTATAACATGATTTTGATTTTTGCTTCACACATTTATAAAAAGTGATGACTGGTCTTATCTTTTTGTATATTTGCATCGTGTTTTTTAAATGCCCTGAAATTAATATCACATTTTCAGTTTTCGTCATAAACTTGTACCCAAAAATGACAATTTTTTTATAAAGTTATATTCAATAACTTTTCAAAAAAATTGTGGCGATAGATCTTCGCCACGACCTCATGCCGGGTATAATTATTTGAAAAATAATTATTAAAGTGGATTTAAAAGTAATAATATTTAATTTGATATTATGATTTTAGCTCTAAAATATGTACATATCGCCCGTCAATATTTTTTATTGCCACAAATAACCCCAATAAATTGATTAACATTATTTATTCTATGATGATAAGAGACGATGGCACTGTAATGTTATTAAGAAAAAATGCAGATAAATAAAAAAATTATGAATAAAATGTGTTAATGAATAATGCTGAAATTCGAAAGTGCAAAGCCAAAAGAGTGTGTGTATACCTATTTTTGATTATTTTCATGCATTTTTCACGAAAATTGTGCAAATTTTCGCGAAAAAGGCGTGCTATTCAATCAAGATTATCAAAACTCTGTGACCCTTGTATAAAAAGTGTTAGATTTTTGAGAGATTTTCGTATTTTTGTGCAATCTATGAAAATAACTTATAACATTTATTTTTCTTCATACATTTTAAAAAAAAATATGACACTGGTTTTATCTTTTTGTAAACGTGCCTGGTTTTTTTGAAAATGGCCGGACATTTATATTACATTTTGAGTTTTTGTCATAAACTTAATAAACATAAACCGTCATAAGCCCAAAAATGACATATATTTGAAAAGTTTGAATATATGTGGTCAGCGATTCTTTCGCCATGACCTCATAGCGAAAGAGACAAACTCACTGTAACAGTTTTTGAGAAATATGCACATAAATAAAACAATAATAATAATAAGGCGAAAAGACCGCAAGTCGAAAGCCCTTAAAATATTGTTACTATCTACTTCTCAAAAAAACAAAAACGAAATTCAATGTTTAATGAAAAATGTTAAAATTCGAAGTACAGCATATTTATCGAATTCAAATTTTTAAATTTGCCTTATTAACCATTTGGCATTCACAAGAATGTGTATAAACACTTTCAGAATAAAATCTTCACTATTATTACATCTATTGACTTCCTTTACTTTCTGAAAGTGTTTTAATCCAAAACTGATTTTATTTGCACATTAGCTATATACACTACTCAAAAGAATATATAAAACAATCTTTATTGGGCTATCGACCCCATGGGGTCTTTCCACCTACTCAAAAGAATTATCGCTTTTTTTTGTTTCTGCCTACCATGAATCACATCGGCAAGTTAAAAAAAATAATACTAGCGTATTTAGGAAAATGCAATAATTCTTTTGAGTAGTTTAATACACAAAACAGGCATAATTATCACATATTACCACACTTACACTATACATACTCATAACGCTTCAGCGCACAATCGATCAGATCTACGGACTGTGTGTGTCATTGACTATAAATTCTGATATTATCGCGGATTAATTACAAAACTCGCCTTGAATCCACGCTGCAATACTTGCAAATTTTTTCAGTGTATCTGCAAATCTTTAATTAGAACTGAACTGAATATCCTGCTAGCGGCCATGAATTAAGTTTTTGTTACTGCCGCGATGTTGTTGGCACATCGTCGGCTTTCCTGCCTGCCTTCGGTTCAGTCCGCGTATCCTGTTGAGAAATATCCAGCTGAATTTAAAGGTGCTGCTGTACTGACACCTGGCACTGATTTGTACTATTCAGGGCAGCATAATTTGTATAATCAGATGAAAGCATTTGCTATTATTAAGTGTTAATAATGAAGCGGAACATCTGTGACCCCTGAAGGGAGATACCTGGCGTGAATTCAATTTCACAACCTATTTTCGAAATAGTTTATTTTATTGGACATCAATCATCAATGGAGTGTACTGAAAAAAATCACTGAGTACAATGTACCATTTGTAACATTAACTTCTAACTTCTGATCAGGATTCAGGAAAAATCAGCGAAGGCTATATTCAGATTTTTGCATTTCCTAATAGTTACTAGTGCATTTTGACCTGCAGATTTGTGATTCTGCGTCATATTTTTCTAAAATCGCAACAGCATATTTCTCTATTAGTATTATGACTTGAAAAGAATTTACAAGTTATTTTGTACTTGAATATTATACATAAATTATACTTAAGCCCCAGCTGCTGTTTAATATTGCTTAAATGTCATCTTAATGTCTAATTCGTGTGTTGCCTACCTATCCAATTCGGTCTTGATATCGTACTAAGTACGAAAAACGGTATCATTAGTAAAAAATAATTATCTTCCGGCGTGTTTTATTTGATCTCGCAATAATCATTACTACGCTACCAACTTTGTTTTCTTTGACTGCGTTCCTCATTTGCAGAGGAAATATTTTCATACACTCTCCTACACTAATAGTTGCCCCAAAAAAAATATATCCCGGTTTTTGCGCTAATGGATTGCTTAATGGCCGCTCCTACCCAAAGAACAAAAACACTCTCCGCAGCAGCACGTAGGAAGTTACCTCTACGAAGTTATTCTATTACACTTTATCATCGTGTACGTAACCGTGCGCCGGATGTGTAGAAATTAATTCGGGAGCATTAATATTATAAATTAATTAACGAATGATAGTTACATTATAATTAATGTGGTAAACTAAATCCTAAACTTAGATTATCGTACATTAATTAAGCAAGTTTAATGTTCCTATTAAAATATTTGAAACACGTGTAATTATTAATTTCTAGTTGTTTTTATACCAGTTACAAGCTGTTTTATTTTAGGCATCGTGTAATTCTCCACCTTAACTGTAAATAATCCTTTTTAGCCTGTGCCCCAAATTAAATTTAGTTAGGGTTAAAAATACACGAAATTACGTCTGCATTGCCTCATCAGAAGGAGTCCCGAATTCCTGCCATAACTTAACGACATTGAATAAAAGTACGCACGCCTCGGAGCGAGGGAGCTTCCAAAATAGCCATTCCTCATATTTAATAACAGCGCTTAAAAACTGAACATCCTAATGAAAATGGGAGTAAATGAAACTTTACGCACGTTAAATCGTATCCAGCGTCTAGACGCGAATTGTGCAACCGCTGGAGATAAATTACACGCAATCTCCTCTCTCTGTAGTTAATTGTAAAGTTAAGTATCAACAAAGTTAACAATTTTAGACGAGGTTTTAAAATAACTTCACATTATCCAGTCGGAATAGAACGCCCTAATCGCAATGCCCATGTAATTTTATTTTGTGCTCCGTAATGGGTTTATAAGTGGTTTTGTTATTGTTAAAATGTGGAATACATTTGCGTTTATGGATTCGTGTAAAATCTAATTACGAGATGACAATACATTTTAACGATATTTCTCATTATTTCATCGTTTCACGCGGCGGTTAAAAATTACAGTTGCATAATTTGTAACAATTATGTTCAAATACATTTGGAAACATACAATAACTATGCTACAATAATAAATATTTGGTGTGAAATATAATGTAATATTCATATGCGTACATACATTTTATATCGGCAAAAATGGTATTACTTACTCATTACAACAAAATGTTATTTAGCTGTAACGTAATAAATGCATCTCAATAAAAAAAAAAAAAATCATCTCTAAATGTGAAAATGTTTTCATCCCTAGAGCGAAAAAATATCACTTTCATGTATAGAAGCCGTGAAAAATTGCCATCTTCACAATAAGAGTAGAAAAACAAAAACACAGCTACTTACGAATACAATAAAAACAGTGAATTCGTAAATGGTGAATATGCATATGAAGAAGAAGATAGTGGCGGACAGATGAAACAAAAAACAAGGACAAAAAGTAATCATGCAATAGCTACATAAATACAAATGAGAAAGAAAACTATGTATACAAGTGTATAGACAAGTATATACAAGTATAAGTATACAAAGAAAAACTAAACCAATTCAAAATAAAAATCAGGACTCAACAATCGTGGATAAAATTTGGGAAAAATATAAACGCTAACTGTAGGCACAATCAAAAAGTATTTTACGCCACAATAAAATAACTAAAAGCACATAATATGACGAATACCGAAGCGAAGACAAAGAAAGATATATAATAACAGATGAGCGCAACTGAATGCAAAGATGAAGAAACAATTTCTACAAACTAACATAATCAGAGACACAACGAAAACTAAATGAAATAATAGACATGCAGAAAAAAAAAAGGGAATGAGACAAAACTGCGATAATCACAGAGGTATAACACTAAAAAGTGTATCAGGAAATATCATGGCAAGAACAGTGGAAAAGAGAATGAGAAGGAAATTCGAAAAAATTTCCGCAAAATCAAAAAATTTAGGACGACCCTCAGCCGTAAACACTAAAAAGTGTATCAGGAAAGATCATGGCAAGAACAGTAGAAAAGAGAATGAGAAGGAAATTCGTAACAAATTCCGCAAAATCAGAAAATTTAAGATGACCTTCAGCCGTTGGGAATATTAAAAAAAATTATAATCAACATTTTATAGGTTCCATTACATTTTTGCAAATTTTCATAAACATTTTTAATTTTGTGACGATTATGATTTGTGGGGAAAGCGGTTATAATTTTCAACTAAAAACTCGCAGTTTCGATTAATCTTTGTTTTTTATGAAAATTTGATAGTTATAACAAAACAATGTAATCAAAATTTTGTAATTTCTAATAGAAATGCATCATTCACTGTAGTTTACGAAAGACGTGACATAATTTCAATAAGAATTTTGTGTTTTGGTGCGCCTTTTGCAATTTTTAATAAAATTTCGTATTCCATTACATTTTTTGCAAATATTTAAAGATATTTAATAATTATGTGACGAATATGATTTGTGGGGAAAGCCGTTATAATTTTCAACTAAAAATGAGCAGGTTCTATTAATCTTTCTTATTTACGAAAATTTTGATATTTATAACAAAAAAATCTAATCAAAATTTATTGTAATTTACGAAAGACGTGATATAATTTCAATGAGAATTTTGTGGTTTGGTGAGCTTTTCGCAATTTTTAATACAATTTTGTAATTTGTAAGGAAAATGTGCATATAAAATGTCCGTTGTAACGATTATTTTATAATTTCTATTGAAGTTTTTAATTCATATGTAATCAAAACTTTGTATGTTTTTTCAAATTTCAATTGAAATATTAATAACTTGGTGAGTGATAATGCTTTTTGGACAAATCCTTTATAATATTCACTAACAATTGCAGGGTTCAACTAAATTTTGAATTTGAAATTTATAATTAATATTTTGAAAAATAATAAGAATTTCTTAGTTTCTAATGAAAATTTTGTAATCTCTAATGAAAACTTTATAATTTCTAACTATTTCATTCATTTTCATTGAATACAATCATTTTCAATTCATTTTAATTTTCTACAAATAACTATGAATATTTTAACAACGTAATAGATATTTCGTAAATGCCAATGATGTTTTGCATTTTACAGTGTAAAATTGGCAATTTACAATAAATGTTTTACAATCGCTGCTGAAATTTTGTAATTTATAATATGATTGTTGAAATTGCCCATGATGTTTTCCATATTGTAGCGAAATTTTAGATAAAATTTTCATGAAGCTGTGAAATTTTGTAATAAAAAATAAAAAAATTAATTTGCTTTTGCTTTTAATGGAAATGGGAAATTTTAGCATCTAAATATGTATTTAAGTTTAGCCAAACTAGGTTTATTCACAAAACTAAAATAAAATTTATATATAATAAAAAAAAAAATTCAAATAATACTAATACCAATTTTCACATTTTTTTCACGTAGTGGGAAAATTGTAGTTCTAAAATGGCGCTGCGAGTCGAAAAAGTTTGGGAACCACTAATGTGGATAATGACGATGTCTATGATGATGGTAGTGATGATTATGATGGTGGTGGTTGAGCAGTACGTGAAAACAATTGGAAAGCTTGAGCCGAGCTACGTTATACGTAAATTCATGGATTCAAAGCATATCGACAAGCTGACGAGTTATTTGCAGGCTCTGCTTTAGCAGGGGCAGGCCTGCGAGGACCACACAACATTGCTGCTTAATTGCTTCACAAAGCTGAACCAGACCGATCATCTCAAGGAGTTTATTCTGCAGAAGGATAGGGAGTTGAATTTTGATGTCGATATTGCTGTTAAAGTGTGCAGGTAATACAAGTATGTGCATTTACAAAACTCCCGTGGTAACATGGTAAGCGTTAATGCTAATACATGCTGATACATGGAAGGCCTTCACATTCAACATTAGCTACCTTATATAGTATCAGGACTGCTTTAACTTTTAACACTACCAGTGATGTTAAGGTGATATTTAAGGTGAAGGTCTATGAGTATTAAGATGAAATTGATAATTGTGATGATGATTATACCACCCACAGACTAATCACCCTTATCTGTAGTATGCCATTTCAGGAGCATATAAACATTTCAATATTACAAATAATTATATTTATTTCACAAATAACGACGACGATGAAGATGATGATAATGACTATGTATGGTAGTAAAAATAATTATGATGATGATGATGGTGGTACTGCTGCTGCTGCTGATGGATGGTCCTCACATATAAACACTTTAACTAGTATCAGAACAATATTACAAATAAGTAGTTATTTCACAATTAACAACAATGGCGATGATGTAACTTGTATCAGAACCATATTACAAATAAGTAGTTATTTCACAAATATTGACAATGGTGATGATGATAATAGTGATGCATGGTAGTATAAATGTAAGTAGTAGTAGGTAGTAGTAATGATAATGACGTTGATGATTATTATACATGGTAGCAGTAATGATGATGATGACTTACCTAGTATCAAGAACTGGCTTTTGGTTATATTACTTTCCATGTTGATTATAATGATGGTGGTGATGATGAGGATGATGATGTTGGATGGCCATCACATATACCACATTATCCATCATATCTGCAGAATTCCACCTCAATAGCATATAGACACAAAAATATAACAAATAACTATACTTATAATTATTATACAAATAGCTTGTCAGTTTATTCTTGGAGCTGGTCTCCCATCCACTGTTAGAGTTTCGAGTAGTTATCTGGTAGTTTATAAAAATAAAAGATGAGATCCAAAACCGGTTTTTTTAGGAAAGAGAGAAGTATTCAAGGCTATTCATAATAAGAAACATCAGTCATCAAAATATAAATAAGAAAAGACATATACATATCTGCTACATCCATCTGGAAAAAGCATATGGCCACAGAAAAAGAGCAATAGAGCCAATAAAAGCAACGGTTAAAAGCAGTGCTGCCTTTAGTACAATTGTACTAAATTTGGTATATTGGTCATAGTTCAATACATGAGTACATTTTAAGTGAAATTTACCCAAATTTTAGCACAGTTTGACTGGTAGTCACCACCTGATATGAAAACTAAATGCGTAAACTTAACTTATAGTACAGCAGTTTAGTGCATAAGTACATTTTAAGTGAAATTTACTCAACTTTTAACACATTTTGACTGGTAGCCACCATTTGATGTGAAAACTAAATGCTTTAACTTAACTTATACTGAACTTCAATTAAACTTAAACTAAACTTAATCTTCAACTAAACTTAAACTAAACTTAATCTTCAACTAAACTTAAACTAAACTTAAACTAAACTTTTGTGCAGATTTTCTATTTTATTTGCGTAAGTGTAATATAAAGTACTGCAATCATGCAAATTTTCGATAATATAATGTTTACTCAAATATCCGTTTTGGGGTCATATTATTCGGCAAATGTTTAAAAAATACGATTGTTTTTTAATAGTATATCCAATCGTCAAGCACAGTGAATATGTTTCATATTATTTTCAGAATGTTCTATCGTGATAATTAGATTTAAAATTTTATATTTGAGCTTTTATGAAATTCGCGCCAAAAAAGATATTCGTACTGAAAAATATCGCCTATCAAAGGCAAAAACAGGCACTAGATACTACAGTATCAAATATTTTAATTTATTGCCACGTGATATACAGCAATTGCCTATTATGCAGTTTAAATACTGGTGTAAGAACTACCTAACTAACTCTGCTTTTTATTCATTTGATGAATACTTTCTGAACGGCGCTGCTTTGTAAATTTTAGTTTCTATGTGTAACTGTTTATAATATATTATATCACTGTCTTTATGTATTATCAATTATTCGCTAAGCCTCGTATTTTATATTTCTTACAATTTTTAAGATGATTATTTTATACATATATGCATATATACAATGGATTTTATATTGTTTCTTTTATGTACTGATTTTAAATTTGTATTCAATCCGAAATATGTATAACCTGTGTAAAACTTATTGTTTATAACTAATAAAGATATATATTTTAAGAAAATTTGGAGGTTCACTTTTTTGGCTGAAAACCACAAGCCGGAAGTGGCAATTAATTGGATAGGTTTCTCGCTTTTTTAGGAAATATTTCAAAACTATCGGCTTTATGGAAATAAATATATTAAATAGGTTTCGGGCTGTTGACAAATAGTTGTAAATCTATCAAGTAATATAAATATCCGTAATATTTTCCAAATTATTGAAAAATAAACGTGTATTTTTTTTTCAAAACCAACAATTTTCGAGCTTTGTACGGTCTACCAGATAGTGCGAGTGCCAGTATTTCATTCCAGGGATTTTTTTTGTACGACAGAGCGTAAGCTAAGTTTTTACGGATTGTTCACAGTGCGTAAAGTGGAACTTTTTAGCACAAGTGCGCAAAAAAAAAAACACCTGTGCGTAAAATAATGTTTACACACAATTCATTCACTCACCAATTACTGTCTTCTTGCACATCGTATTTTTTAGTGTCCATGCTTTGAGAAATTATCAGAAAAAGCTGCACACATGTAGCAACTAAACAATTAATGCACTAATAATTAATACAATAAGAATGATAACTTCAATAATTACTATTATTAATATAAATAATGCGAGAGGCGAAGTATTTATATTTTACATTTTCAAATTTTTACTATGCATTTTGATGTTAGCATTTTATATCTAGTACAATTGAACTAAATTTAGTACATTTTTGCCACTTACATTAATACAATCACACAATCACATCCAATCACTTTGCCAGTACATAAACACATTTTAAGTGAAATTTAATTTTAATACATTTTGATATTGCACATATTTCGACAGGGAGCCACGTGGTATGGCAATTTTTTTAAAACAATGAAAAACTGTTTTTGTTTACATTTGCCTTGTTTTATGGTAGTATAAAATTATTGCATAAAAATATCTTTTTATATTTTCATATACCTACTTAATTGTTCTCATATTTTAGTAATTCGTGTGACAATAAATTGTTGATAATATACGAGTATTAAACTGATTTCGGTATTGCATAATAGAAGCATCACTTACAATTGTTATCCACGTTCTCTCTTTTTTTAAAGGCTTGGTGTATCTTCAATTGTTTTTGAGTATCGGTCGGATTCTTCATGAGATATTGGGGTACTCTTTTGAAATTTCCGTTATTGGCAAAATTATTGACAACAATTTAGTACATTTTCATAGATTTTTTTAAGTACAATGCAAAATGTATGTGCGGCAGCACTGGTCAAAAGTAATAAAAATATCGCGAGAATTAACAATAAAGAAGAAAGTCTATTTGCAACATGGATAGAAGTGAATCAAGGCTGTTTTTTTGCCAGCTATCAAAAGGAGTTTATTTATGCCTGAGAAATTTTCTAACTCTAAGCAAACACATCGTACTTGACATGATTGATCAGAGTGTGGTATTGCTAACACAGATAATTGATTATGAAATAATTATTAGCTTGCGTTACGTCCATTGAATTGCTCGGGGCCTATATAAACGTATGTATGTATTCCGTTTATAATTCCGCGCTAATTGATCCTACAGACAGCGCCATATTTCAATTTAATTGCTGATCATGTAATTCATCACGAGATTTAAATTTAAAATTAGATCCACGTATTTTTAATTAACGCCGTAATGTATTCCGCAGAGTTATCAGCCTCTTTTGGGGCCTCGGAACCGAGGGAATATCGATAATTTCCATCTCATTAATCTGCATCAATTTATCTTTAAGGCTCCGGCGCGAAGTCGCTCGCGTATTTCGGAAGCGAGTCCAGGGTCAAGATCCGAGAACCGGTATTCATTTTCCTTTTGATGTCCGTAATACTGGGCCATTAATCAATGGGAAAAAATTCGTGCGAGATTACTGACGACACAGGCGTAAATATGTAATCTACGGGGAACCAGAAATTTAAATTGGCCTGGGCTGAGCATCGAACCCACGCCTCGGATTAGATCCGGCTAACGGTATATTTAGACGTGCGTACGTACGGCGTCTTAATTGGGAGAGTTGCAGATACGGATCTGGTGGGGTCGTAACTTTAGCAATAATAATTAGCGTTATTTATTAGCGTGTGTGTGGTTTAATGGGATTTAGTTTAATAATCGCAGGGGTCGTATTGTTGTGAGGCGTCTGTGCCGGGGATCCATCAATCAGGCGATATTTGTACAAGTTAAAGCTCTCCGATTTGAATTGCGACCCCCTCATCGGAAACTGGGAGCAGGAAAAGCAAACAGCGCCTCCATCCCACACACCTGCCCCTAATTAGTGGGGCCATTAATTAAAATAATGCATCGGGAGTGGAAGTTCCACGGCGCAGGAATAGATTGGATTACCGTTCAAGTTATTGTCAGACGTTTATTACGATTAATGGGCATCAAGTTATTTATTAGGTGCGAGCATTCCGCGCACGGGAAAATATTATAATCGACGTCAAAATACGCAAACAGCGGTGCCGAAATGATTTATGGTGCCCGCGCATATGCATAGGTGTTTGTGTGTGTGGATCGTCAGGTTTTATGCGGCCACGTAAAAGCGCGTGAATGTGCGTCTGTAAAAAAATTAATAGCTTTTTTCTGATGAAAACGCTTTATGCCCGGGTAAGAAGTGGACGTGCACCGGCTTACACACTGTATAAAATAAATTACTGCGGTGTAAAAATGTTGTTCACGTGTCACATAAAGTAACATGGGTTAACTGACTGCCTAGATTTCTAAATATAATTAAAATTGAACGTTCGGTTCTCCGAAAGCCCCCACCGCTTCATACCTAATTAACCGCCTCGTTTTTGTATCTAAAAAAGTCGTGCGCGCTTACGTTTCACTTAAACCGTCTAATATCCGTAAATTCGATACCCGAGAAAGAAAAAAAAAATTCCACCCTTCATTTCATATTTTGTATGACAGACATATTTTAGTCTTTCAAGCAACATTTAGCCTTCATATTCAAATATTAAACTTTTTAAACTAAAGTATTAGTAATTTTGCAAAAAAATATGCGACTGTAGTGTAGAGTATTTAAAACTATACAAAAGTTGTGAAATAAAATAAAAACCGATTTATAAAAAGGTGTTTCGAGTAGAACTCCAAATCATAACTTGAAAGGACCTGATCCATATTTAATATTAATTTCTTTATTAAAAGGTATAATACAAAAATACAATATACAGTCTGTTTGATTTATTGTGACACAGCAAATATCTTTGTTATTAGTACAGATAGAAAAAAAATTAAAGAAAAAAGTTTTAGTACTTTTCGTCGTCTATTTAGTTCTAATGTCAGAAGAACAATTGAAAATCAAATAAACACGTGAAAGCTATAAACTTCATTTTCTTTAATGGAACACCCTACATATTTTGGTTATTTCTAATAAGCAACAACATTAGCTTTATAATGATACCACATAAGTTCCCTTTATTATACAAATAACGCGACAAGGATTTAGAGGGCAAGGGAAGGCATGCGATCCCACGCATTTTGGGACACGCACAATTGAGAGAAAACGGACATATATTAATGGGAACGCATAAAATAAACTCGAAATTTTCAAAACTACATGTTCAAACGGCCGTAAATCTGCCAATGTAAGATAATGGGACTTAGAGCACACCAGCGCACAGTGTCGCCGTTTGTTAAATATATATAATTTTGCAAAAATATTAATATACATAATTTCTAGATACTTCAATTGTTAACGAGATATGCTGTACCTACAGTTTATTTTTCATTCTAAATACAATCAACACACCTTGAAAGTTGTTCTGTTGCGCTCAATGATGACAAAAATGCGCCCATTTAGTTAGCTTGAATTGAAACAATTCCGTTAAGTAATAAATCCGATTTTTTTATATCTTGAAGATGGACAGATGGATTTTAGACACTTTCGTATTAAATAAAAAACACACACAATATATTTTTAATAGAGCAGAACTTTACAAACGGCAATATTAGAAGTTTGCACTATTCTCTGTCTAAACATACACTCGCACACCAAAAATTATTCGTTAATTAAATTAATTATTAATAATTAAATTACGCTTTACTCAAACTTTGGCCTTTCGACAGCTATCGATTTTTTTGTACCTGTGTATCTGCTAAATCAACCCAGCTATACTCCGTCCAATTTCAAGCCGAAGCTTATATAAACACTGTTACATGCGTAATCGGCACGTTAACGGTTCTGCACAAGCATACGATTGGTCTTGCCGCAGGCTCTGGTCTATCCGGATTAAGTGAATTTTGTTACAGCAAACGCTACACTAGTGTTGGATGCGTGTTGTATAGAATCGGCCCTGAAAATTATCGCTGTTCACGTGAGCAGTTTATTAAGTTCGTCTTGAAATTAGACAGACTGTAGACTATTTAAATTATATTTACTTAATATATAGCAGGATTTTAATGTTACAAACATGCCATGTATATTTCGTTTATTTGTTTTCACAAATCCAATGAACATTTCATAGTAAATACAGGGTGGTTCGTAAGAAGCCAAAATGTAAAAATGGTCGGAATTTCATCAAATTTGGAATGCACGTTCATTATGGGATAAGTGAAAACATAAGGTACATATATAACATACAAATATGGCTATTATACAGGGCGACCAAACTTAGATGTCAAATTGAAAGTCTCGAATAACTTTACTATTTCATTATTTTCACAAAGAAATAAATCTACATCTAATAATTATTAAAAAAAAGTGCATTTGATTTTGGAAATATATAGGGTGATTTATATGAAATCGTAAATTATTATATCAAAGGTATTTATCAAATACCAATCTTTTTGGAACTTAAGTCGTTAAAAATGGGGAAAGGGTATTAGAACATGTAAATAGCACTTTGTGTTAATAAACATTGTAATATGTTCATAATAACAAACAACATACAAATATAGCTATTATACAGAGCGCCAACCTTAAATGTCAAATTAAAAATACATAGCTTACCGTGATATCTTGTATCTATGGAGAAATTGTGTCAATTTATAACATACAGGGTGTCCAAGATAAAGATCAACAACATGGGGATCTCGGAAACCGTAAATTTCTGTAAGTTACCAAGGCGGTTAAATTACAAAAAAGTTGGGCAATTTAGAGGTCAGTGATATTCTATTGAGCAAACCAGAAAATTCCGCTTACTTCCGGAAATATTCGACAAAATCCGATAGCTTGCGATTTCGTTATTATTTTTTTCTGTAGTAGTACACTAGTACACTAGATACACTCGATAGTTGTCAAATGGGCAAAGTTAGAGAGAAATTATTTTTGGTATGCAAGTAAACTATATACGTAGCTTTAGACTGCACAATGATTCAAAGCTCTAATTTTGCATGTAATTAATTGCAGCTCGCATCAAAATTTCCTCTTCCTGTAAAAAAATTATAAAGTTGCTTTATTTCTCAGACGTTTCTAAACAAATAACATTCATTAAATGTAACACTGGAACCAAGCAAATATGTTCCTGTATCTAGGGAAAAAAATTACGTTAATTATTTTAATTAATAGCATCAGTCCAGGTCAATTACGTGGGTGCTGTTTTCGCATAATTATTCGAATAACACCAAAAATGGTTGACTTTATGACTTAATAACTTCATGACATAAGACTATAAGACCTATCTAGTCATACTACATCGCGGTAGCGTTTGTGGGTGGAATAAAATTTAATAAAGGTAGAAATGTAGGCTTCTATCGCTGTATCAGCGTAGTCGAGCTTATCTATATTTCATACTTTGTCCAAACAATGTTTTCATGTGACACTAGAATATTGTAAACTTAATCCCTTTCCTACTTCGAAACAATTGAATACCGATATAAGGAATCAAGTTTGTTTACTAAACTCTAACTAGTTACAAGTACGCATAATGGGTATACAAATCTCTCAATATAGAGAACTCAATGATATTCTGGGTCAATGTAATTTCGTAAATAAAATTGTTCAGCGCCCCGATATTACAGCAATCTCTGCATTTCAAACTGAATCAATCGATAATGATAAATGTACGTATGTACAGATGTAGAAGTAAAAGTAGAAGTAGATGTAGAAGTAGATTTGAACCTGATAAAACTAAAACGTAATCCGTTTTATATAAATAATATAACCTCTTAAAGTTCTGACGTATCATGTGGCTGCGATTAATAGTAGACACAAATGCTATTAATATCATGCAATGATGACATACAGTAGGGGAGAGGTGGCATGAAAGAGACATTTTTGTTTTAAAGAGTCCAGTAAATAAATGAACAAATAATTTAAACAGTTATGAATAGAATTGAAAACTTCAATTAGTTCACTACTGAAGGAAAATATAATAATGAACCTTTATTTATTCTTAGTTGTATATTTTTTCATTTATAAAAAGTGTATTTTGTCCCTTTTATCACTAGACTGTATTAAAAGGGACACAATAATTTATGAAAGATACAGTGGGTAATAACAAGGAAACTCATCTTGTATCTACATTTTACATTACAAACATACTAAATACCTAGTATACGTACACGTTACACGATAAGTGTGTGTACTGTTAAGTATCAATACTTTAAAATCACTATTTAAAAGTAATTGTAAATATGTCCTATATTTCTTTTCTTAAAGATAATTCAATGAAATTAACACTTCTACATATATTATATGTAGAGATTCAGTAGGAAATTCACTCAGAGTCTCAGAGTTTTTATCATTTATCCAGTCAAAATCCGTATTTGATATAACCGTCCCTTTCATAACCGTTTGTTGTATCCCTTTCATAAATATCACACACAACTTAAAAACATAACTTCTAAAGCTATAATTTTATCTAAAAGGTACTGACTTTTTTCTCCAATTATTGAGTATACCACTAATTATATACAATGATAAACCGTTCAATAAACAATTTACAACATTTCAAAAAACGTTTAGAAATAATTACAAAAATTTTACTTTGAAGCACGAATAAAATGACAAGCATAATTCCACCGTCTTTGAAATAACAGAAGCTTGTAATCAGGTGAGAATGGGTATGAATTGGTGTATCTACACAACATAAATACTTATGTTTCGGGGAGATTTGTAATGTCGCGTAATTCCCTTCAATACATGTACCTTTCATGCCACCTCTCCCCTACTTATCTGCATAATGTTAAGATAAGTTCATTGATAGTCACAAATGCTAACGAATTTCAATGCAGTGATGGCATGTATTGAATGAAATTCTCGGTACAATTTGAAGATAATTAGGTACATGAAGTCGCAAATCTCACTTAGTAATTCTAATATTGATTATTAACGATAACCAATTTTACAAAATAAAGTCAAACATTTAAGGTTAGACAATATAAATAAAAATTCAATAATTATTAAATAAAATATTTGCGAAATTTTGAATAAAGATATATAAATAAATAACGTCCAATTTGAATGATAAAACTGTATTTTATTTACCTGTCGCTTGCATCTCACTGAATCCATATATCTGTATTTCACTTATGTAGGAGTGCAAGCCTCACCGATAATTATATCACAAAAAAATATATTAGGCTGTGAAAGTCGTCGCCAAGAAATGAAAAATAATATAGATGATTTTGTCAGAAAAAGTTAAAATGTAAAAACTACACATTGTAAAATATTTATTATAAAACAAATCGA
The DNA here is from genome assembly GCA_951805005.1 of Othius punctulatus. Taxonomy (NCBI): domain Eukaryota; kingdom Metazoa; phylum Arthropoda; class Insecta; order Coleoptera; family Staphylinidae; genus Othius; species Othius punctulatus. The sequence continues at coordinate 95,211,409 of OX638138.1, forward strand.
GTTAATACAATTCTAAATTTACTAACGACAATTACTAATAGAAACATTACCCATAAAACGGGTTTTCATGTTGTTACGATAATGATTTTAAAAATCAAACATAATGTAAAGTACTATCACTAAATCACGAGCCAAATAAATAATATTAGTCCAAATTATGATAATTTGTATAATACCTGGGATCGCATCGTTACAATACTAATAAATTTCAGTTTACTTTCATACCGTGCAGCATTATTTATTTATGTAATTTATTCTACTGTCTCGTACTTATTCTTGAAATCTTATAGTACGAAAAAAAGTTTACTGAAAACATTCCTTGTTTATTATTAATTTAAAAGCATTCACTTACTTCAGAATTTGCATACTTTTCACGCCCAAAACGCCGAACAAATTTAGCATTCAGTTCTTTCATTCCGCGCTGCGTTCCTTTGCTGTGCAATTGTTTTTTTTTGCTTTGTGCCGATTCGCATCCTATTATTTCCCTCTGTTTTTCCTCCTCGCCTAAAAAGGGACATTATTATTCCGGGGGTCCGGAATGAGTCTCTATCTCCTAAATCCGGTAATCTACTGGGGCAATGCGTTTTTCCTGCCTTCCTGCTTCATTTGTTTTTCATTTTACACCCCACATATTCGGCACTTAAAATAGAGCTATCAATTCATGCGCGGGGCTGGGAAAAAAACGCTCCCGCACAAAAACTGTCGGGTGTCATTGACGTATACAGTCGCATACCAAAAGCGGCTTAGGGAGCTGAAGAATCCCCGACTGCGACAGTTTTGACACCCGCACGAACGCCGCGAGGAAGGCGTGTTATTTTTTTTACTCGGGCGGAAGCCTGTTTCGGAAATAGGTCTTTAACAACTAACGACTCCTTTGAAGCCACTTCTCGTTTTCACGTTGAGCCACTTGCGGTTAGAATATCTGTTAACGATCTTCTTTGTGATTCCTGTTGCATACGCGGCGCCGCAGGAAATTGCGGCGCCCAAAGTTGACCCGAATAAGGGAAACGACCCCCGGGATTATATTTTGGGCGGAAAAATTGCGTTCGTGACGTGCGGCTGTTACTTTTAAATTTTTGTTCACTTAGCACCACATTAATTTCGTTGCGCGGAGTTTCCGCCCTCGCCTTTGTTGCCGAAAGCGGAATTACCTTTTGTGGTGCAAGTGGATGTTTTATCGCGTCTTTTTGTAATTACGATTCGTACGTAAATGTCGTTTGCTGGGCATGTTTAATACCACCAGTGGTTCGTCCAGCTGCGTTTGCTTTACAGTCATCTCGTGAGATAATTTTGAAATGTTTATAGTGGGTATTATCTTTAAAGCCACCCTGACTAGTCTACACGTCTAGACGCATACTTACACACTTTTAAAGTGCCGTGGCTTGCGTCGCTCGTCACCTCCAAAATCGTAATTTATAATAGTTTATGCGCCACAGAGGAAGCTGAATGCGGAAATTGCGATTCGATGTAAATCTCCGGTAAATATTTTTCGGGTTAATGAACCGTGCGTACTGAACTGGGTCGAAATTCCTAAAATAAATTTCACGCATAACGAAAAGACAATGCAACTTTCCCGGCTGTGTGCAATTCAGTTGAAATTAGATGGCACAACTTTACGCGACTTTCGCTAACAAGGGGATTGAAACCTTTCATTCAGCCCAAACTCCAGTCTTCGTTGGTTCCTCGCAAACAAATTATGAGCCATTTTTCGCGAAATGCATCTCCCCCTGCACGTTTTATGTGCTGAACTTTTTTTCAGTGCCCAGACGCATTCTGCGTGCACTTCCATTTCGTATGTGACACGGAACCGGAGTTTTACGGCCTGAATAAATTACATCTCCTACTGTGCGCCGACCTTTTACAAGCACAATGCGGTGGTCGCCAGTCTGAGTAACTGCATCGAAAACTCGCATGGCATAAAGCTGTTTGCGGCACATTATTGAGCCGTAACGTACAATTAATGATTGCAGACTACCAGTCTAAGCCTAATGAAGCCATGAGATATCGTGTATTAATTACGCTACTCTATGCGGCGGTGTGCAATAGGTTATCCAGCGCTCTGAATTATAATGTCTCTTGTCCATGCGTTTTAATTGTTAATTGAGGTACAGCCCACTGGGCGCAGACCGTTTCATACTGCATTCACACTGTAATTGCCACTTAGCGGGTGGCCACATTTATTTATAGCATTATTTATAACATTATTGTAAAAGTTCATATTTAATCTGATGCCATGAGCTAGTACGACCCACATTTCCACTTACTAACACTGCATAAACAGTAATTGTTTTACTGTTTGTTGTAAAGCTTAGATTTTCGTTAGATCTTCACGTCAAATGAAAATATACGTTATCTAGTCAATATTCGTACTATTTCATACATACTTATATACAAACGTACATTATTCCAATAATTACCCCAGAATTGTAATAGTAGTGACAATTTCTTACAAAATCCTCGAAAATCTAACAATAATAAACGCACGGATTACTATTGCGTATTCTTACAAAAGCACGAAAAACTGGCAATAATTACCTTAAGGGATGTAATACTGGGATAATATTCTTACATGCACAATTAAAATTTAAAATAAGTAGCTCAAGTCTTCTTCCATACATTTAAATTACATGAAAATATTTTTTAACATAAAAAACATTTTTACATAAATAAACATTTTTATTTTTCTATTATGCTTTTGTATGTATGTTATGTAGCTTTTATACTAATAAATATTCTTAATATTATTATTATTATTATAAACATTTGCATTGAAATAAATTTTCAGCATCTGTGACTAGATGAAAAACTTCAACTGCCACACCACTTAAATTAATTTAAAATAGCAAGATTCCGACAGTGATATTCATAAAAAATTAAACCGTAGTTTAGCGGTGGTTTAGCGGTGTTTTACAAAGGATTACCAAGGTTACTAAGACTAAACCACCGTTAAACCGCGGCTTAAATATTTATGAATAACACTGTTAGGGGTTAGGATCCCTAAGAAGGGATATTATTAGTATTTTGATCTGACAATGAAAATAATCAAATTATTTTAGAACCGGTCTATCCATCATCTAATACTCACTATATCTGTCTAAAAATTGCCAATCACTGTTGTGATTGTAATGATAATGATCAATCAATGATCAATCATTGTAATGATAGTGTCAAGAGGGATGTTTTTGATCTTCTATGTGCGTTGGAGCCATACAGCTTGCATGAGTATTTCTCAGAAAGACTCTGGTGGGCCTTTTCTGCTACTGTAAATTATGACGCAATTTTCTTCCATATATGTATTTTGCATATGTTTGTTGAAATAAAGTTTGTTTATTATTATTATTATTATTATTATTATAATTAATAGAATAGCATATTGGATGGACGCAGATTAGAAATGTATTGGGCAAGAAGTTTATAACCTCCTTGTGATTATGTCAATCTTTGTATAAGTTATTCCAAATTTTGGGTAATCATATTTACTGCCATACCTCTGAATTCTCACATTTTCTTATGGTCTGAACAGTTGGTAAAACGTATTGATGTTCTTACTTTTAACTAGCCTCATACTATCCACAATGTACTTGACTAAACTAGATAAATGACAAATAATGACTAAAATGAATAAAATGAATGAATAAAAATTATCTAATTAATCTAATTTGGAACTTTGAAACTTCCTCAACATCAATTTCCGCAATGGAATTCAAAATGTCATTGCTAATTTTTGTTAATATTATCAATTTTAAATTTGATTAATTTTGTCCAATTTTTGTTATTTAAATTTTAGAGGTAATCAAAAGTAGGTACATAAATGATGCTCACTAGAACAATTTATCAAATTTTAAAGTAAGTTGATGATTTTCACCCTATAAAATATTCTAAAGTCTTGAAGATTCAATTGAACACTCTCACAATAGCTGTAATCTTAGCTTAGTCTCCAATTATATAGTCCATGCCAGATAAGATGTCATTTTGCACATAAAACTGAAGTCCATCCTCTGTCCTGTCAGAGTGGTCAACAGAAATGCAAATGAAGGTTCAATTGAACAATCTTTCAATAGCTGTAATCGTAGGTTAGTCTCCATTGATGTAGTCCATGCCAGATAAAATGTCACTTTTCACATAAAACCGAAGCCTCCCTCCGATCTGTCGAACTGGTCAACAGAAATGCAAATGCATCTCTTGGAGCATCTTAGTCTATTGAGATACGATAGTGAGTTTAAAGTCCATGAGTAATGCATTTGCTTATACCAAAGCACTTAATATCTAAGGGATCAAAGGAATAAATTTATGGTTAATGGCCTTATGACACAAAACAGCTCCCGCGGTTTTGGGGTGCATTCTAGTTAATGCAATTCCACCAATGGGAGGATTTCGGTTTTATGTGAAAAGTGACATCTTATCTGGCTGGACTATACCATTGTGGCAACAATTGTAGCCGAATTTCGTAAAAAAAAAAACTTGTTAATACTTGCACATTTTAAAGTCTATAAGATCTGTCAAAGGATCTCAAGAAAATAAATAAAAACTCCGCAAGCAACTTTCAATATTACATAATCTCCTGACAATAATTCAATTTTTTCAAATGTCGATCATGAAATATGTATATTATCCCTAACTGGCTATCGACCAACGGGGGTCCTTCTGCCATATGATTTGTGCAAGTTTGTGATTGACAAAATATTTAACAGAAAATTTAACTAAAATCCAATGAAAATATCTGAATTTTTATAGAGATGTCCATGAAACACCTTGAAATATCGAGGAATTTTCATAGAATATGTAAAAAATCTTTAAATATTTATACTAGTCTTTAACAATCAATCAATATTTTGAAATCTTTGAAAATTTTAAGGATTATCAAACTTCGAATATATATATATATATATATATATATATATATATATATATATATATATATATATATATATATATATATCAGTCTGCACTTTTTGTATTTGAGAATAGGGGTGCTTACAAAACAGGATCAGTGGTTCATGAATATAATACAAGAGCTTGTAATGACTATGTTCGACCAAACGTGAGCAGAAATACATTTCATTTCAACTCGCATTTGTCAAAATCATTAAAAATCTAACAATCTACCTTCAGATAAGACTTACCTGCATGGACGAGTTTTTTACTCCATGGACGATTTTTTGCCGGAATATGACATTTTGTTCTTCGTTGTATATACTATTTTTGTATTTTATGTATGTATGTGTGTACGTTTTAGACAATTGCTAAACTATTAGCATATGATATTTTTTATATGTATATTGAAATTTTGTATTTGCACACATTTTATGTTGAAGTAAATAAATATACTACTAATGGCATTCAAAATGCCATTGTCAATTTTAGAGATATTCAAAGTACTTCGATGATATTTACTACAAAAACTGATCAAATTTCAGAGTGCGATGTCATTCACTTTAGAAAGTATCTTTAATTTTTTAGGTCCAATTGTACAATATCCGATTACATGTAATCGTAGTTCATATTCTATGAATACGATTGTTAAACAAATTTAGTGTAGGTAACAATTTCTTAACAAAGTTGTTAAAATCTGATAATTTATATGACCTTTAGTTCAAAGCATATAATTAATTAATCATATTTACTACAAATTTGATACAATTTTAGAGATGTCCGATTACATGTAATCGTAGTTCATATTCCATGAATACCATTGTTAAACAAATTTAGTGTAGATAACAAATTTCTTAACAGAGTTGTTAAAATCTGATTAATTTATATGACCTTTAGTTCAAAGCATATAATTAATAAATCATATTTACTACAACTTTGATACAATTTTAGAGTCCAATTGCATTCTCTCTAGAAAATATCTTAAAAAATTTCAATGTCCGATTAGATGTAATCGTAGTAGTTCTGATTCCATCGATACACCATTGTGTCTAATAAATTTAGTCTATGTAAAAAATTTCTTAACAAAGTTGCTAAAATCTGACAATTTAGTCTAGGTAACATATTTCTTAACAAAGATGTTAAAACCTGAAAACAAATTTATGGCTTCAATGCAGAGCACACTAATGATATTTTCTACAAATTAGATCAAATTTTAGAGTATGATGATTGATGACACTCACTCTAGAAAATATCTTAATTTTTTTTAAGATTCAATGATCATAATCTGATTAGATGTTATAGTAGTTCAGGTTCCATGGATACCATTGTGTCAAACAAATCTAGTTTAAATAAAAAAGTACTTGACAAATAATTTTTAGAAAATTAAATTAAAAAATATGTCAGCATCTCTAATAAATAAATTTTAAATTTAATTAATAATTAAATTTAATCTAAATAATTGATTATGTTGCTAACCTATTAAATGTATATACATGATATTAACAGAAAATTTTACATAATCTCTTGACAATATCATACATTTTCTGGATCACTCATTAAAATGTCGTTGAGGGATCTTTAAATACCAAGAAATTTTCAAAGAATATCTAAAATTTCTTTAAATGTCTGAACCACTCTTTAACTGTCAGACAAAGATGTTTTTATATTTAAGAAAGTTTTATAGAATTTAGACAATATCATAAGATCTCCATGATTTGTTTTACGTAATTATTAAAGTAAATTAATAAAAATTAAATATAATAAAAAAAGTCAAAATTTTTATGAAATATATTATGCTACTCTCTCAAATGCATATAAATGATATTAACAAAAAAATGACCTAATTTCATTTAAATATCCTAAATTTTCTGGAGCACTCCTTAAAATCTCGTTGAAGTCTATAAATCTATAGTATCTATATATCTATATTTATAAGTATCTATAAATATCAAGAAGTTTTTAAAGAATATCAAAAATTCTTTAAATGACAAAAAGATGCTTTAACTCTATGGTAAATCTGTTGAAACTATGTATCTCTAAATATTTAAAGCAATATATAAAATATTCATGTAACGACACAAAACTTTCATAGAAGCTCTAAAAAATTGTCTTTAAACAGGAGATGTTATCAATATAATATTTTTAATTTATATCCTTCGAAATTAGTGAAAATTTCGACATTATTCAATCAATACGATAATGAAATTTTATAAAACTGCCTCTTAAACAATCTGAAAATGTATTTTAATCTATAAAGCAAGTCTAAATGTTAGTGATTTTTTTTAAATATTTATCCTTGATTTATGCTTCAAAATAAATAATACTTCTAAACAAATGTAATCTTAAAAATCTTACTTGAAATATCAATAAAACAGGTTAAAACTCCATGAAAATTTCGAAGAATCTCTATAAAATGTCTATAAATCTTTGAACCAGTCCTGACCTACCAATAAAATATTTATCATTTTTAATGTTTAAAAATTACACATCAACTTTAGAAACTTTATACCTATAATTCATAGAAAAGTCTAAATGGAATCTCCAAAAAAATATTTGTAAATGTATTTTTTTCTTGCATTACTGTCAATAAAATAGTCTAAGACAACACGAAAATTTCATAGAATCTCAAGAAAATGTTTTTACACTAGAAAATAGACAGGGCATATTTGGTGGTTGACATTTTCCAATAATAGTATGGAGTACTCATAACATCTCGAAAAGTACTCTCGAAGAGCACTCATAAAATCTTACATCACGAAAATTTCATAGAATCTCTAGAACATGTTTTCAAATCATTTGGAAATTACGAAATAACTTTAGAGATTTTTAGAGAGACTCTAGAGAAACTAGAGAGGGCATATTTGGTTGTTGACATTTTCCAATAGTATGGAGTACTCATAATATCCCATATAAAAAAATAATACAAGAATCAGTAAAATCAAAACGTTTCGGCGGAAAGACCGGTTAGGCCGATAGCCTAATAAAGATTGATCTACTACTACTACTGAAAACTTTTATATTATTACTATAAGTTTTGGTGAAAATTCCGGATAAGCTAGAGATGGGGTACATTTAGTTTTTGGCATTCTCTAATAGTATAGGGTACTTACAACATCTCAGTAATTTCTCTTTGTTTTAGGTCAATGTATTACAATACTATAAAAAATAATACCAATAAAAATACGATCTGTGAAATGCAAACTTTTATAAAATTACGAGTAATTTCGGGTGAAATTTCAGGAAAAACTAGAGGTGGGTATATTTTGTTTTGGCATTGTTTTGTACCTATATCACAGAAAAAAAAAATTGTAATTGTGAAACAATTGTGACTGTGTTAAAAAAGTTATAAACTTTTATAAAATTACCAGAAATGGCAGATAAAAATACCGGAAAACCTAGCGATAGTATATATTTTTATTCCATCTTTCTTAAGTACAAAGTACCCATAATAATGTAGTGTAATTTTATGCTTGTTAATCACTAATGACAGTACTCCTCTATAGGTGGAGGAGTAGAAGTGAGTATTATTATCATTATTATTATTATTATTATTAAGACTATAAAAAAATCTGTAAAATACAAACTTTTATAATTTTATTAGTAATTTCAGGTGTAATTTCCGTAAAAACTAGGATGGGGTCTATTTTGTTTTTATTATTTTCTAATAGTAAGAAATTGCTACTAATAGAAGGCTGCTTGCACATTTTCTAAAAAAACAGAGCATGCATAACTACTTAGTGAAATGAAATTTGATGTATATTAGTCAAATATAACAATAGCATACTAAAGCTTAGTAGCTACTAATGTTAATCAGAATGTGATTTATCTTGCAGAAATGACATTTTGTGATGTACTTTCTAAATGTTTTTAGTACCTACTAAGGTTTAGATGCTACTAAGTTCACTATGCATGTGGCTGCCAAAGTCTATCAAGTGAATCATTTGAGCACAAATCTCTCTTCTTTTAATTTTTGAAACATCTGAAAAAAATAATTAATCTACATCAATCATTGTATATGAATTGATTTGATAACATATGTAATAGAATCTATAAGATTTTCGAAGATAAAGACAGAAAGGCATAGTCAATAATATCATAAATGAAAGAAAGAGACGTAAATGTCTAAATTCTTAGAGAGAAAAATGCAATCATATATGTATTTTTTTTGCATTTTAGAAATGTCAATAAAATAAGTCCTTGCGAAAATCTCACAGAATTTCAAGAAAATGCCTATATATCTTTGAACCAGTCTTGAACTGTACATCAAATATTTTTATTTGTTATTACTTCAAAATTACACGAGATCTCTAGAAAAGTTTTAGTCAAAATGTTTAAATTCTTAGAAAAAAATATGGAATCTACTAAATATGCATCCAAATTATTATTAGCATTATTAAAATAATATAATATAAAATTATTAAAATATCAATGAAATAGTCTAAGACCCCACGAACAATTCATAGAATCTCGAGAAAACATCTTTAAATCATTAAACCAGTCCTTAACTGTCGATGAAACATTTTTAAGGCATAATCCTTCGAAATTACATAAGGTCTCTACAATATTTTGCAATAGATACTTTAAACGTCTGAAGTTACAGACGATCTCTTAAAAATATCTGTAAATCTTTTAGCATACATTACAATAGAATAGAATAAAATATTTTATTAGTTTCAGATCCACTTCTGGATATAACATCGTGATTTACAGTATTATCTGTTTGTTATCACAGCACCTTATACTATTATAAAACATCTTACAACATAAATGTATATGCAGCAAGCTTTTTTTCTGTACCATTTAGTGATTAAAGTCTAATTACGCAATTCTGCAACTGACATTGAAATTCACGTTACGGCAATTTAAACTTCTTCCTTCCCACCCAATTACAACAAATATGACAGGCTAATAATCTGTCTCCGCAAATTTGACTGGCAATGAGGAATTCCGTAAATCCAACGGAAATCTTTAATTATTTCGACGGTAATGCAACTCAAATAAAAAAGTGTAGGTGTGCCCGATAATAAGTTTTCGCCTTATTTGTAGATTATTGCCGGTTACCTCACGAAGCGTGGAGTGCAATAGTGTGATAAGTTTCGTGAGAATGGGACGTGTTTAATTTGAACGGCGGTTTATGAATGAAATACGGGGATAATTATTCCCGTGATTCATGGATGGGCACATTTAAGTGTACAGGTTTGATTGCTATTTGTGAAAAATATATACAAGCGTTACAACATCGGGCGGAAATGAATGCATTAATACTTCCTTTCAATATACACGGTATAAATTACTTCAAACAATTATTTAATCTCCCAATTTTTTTTTTTCTATGATAATACGTAAACTTAGTTTTTACGCACTGTTCGCAGTGCGTTGGAAGTGCATTTTCAGTTTTTGTGATTTGTTCGTGCTGGTTTTATTAACATACAGAGAGAGAGCGTATAAAGTTGCAATACCTGGATTTATTTTCCTGACTGCAGGAACTATCTCCAAATATATTTTTTTCTACGATAATGCGTAAACTAACTTTTTACGCATTGTTCCTGATAGTTTTTAACACAAGTACATAACAAAATCACCTGTGCTTAAAAATATCAACTGTGCGTAAAATAACTGTTACACACAATTCATTCACTCGCCAATTTAAAAAATATGTTATTTTGCATCAAATTTTAGCAGTTTTTCATAATAGTTGCCGTAGAAAAAACTTTGACAATTTCGCAAAGTAGTGCCTTTTTACACTCGTTTGAATTCGGCTGCGGCTAGTTTTATAAAATTAACGCTCATACAAAAAAGTACTACTTTACGAATTTGTATCATAAATAACTATTTTCACATTATATCTCAAGTTAACAATTTAAACTCAATTCTCATAGAATACTTTTTATAATAATAAACGAGTAATTCTATTTGTTGCTTTAATTGTTGCTTCTACTATAAATCATTTACTGAAATACTATAATTGCACATTGCATACTATTATAGTATTTACATAGCAGAAGCAACGATAAAACTCAAACATATGGAACTACACGTTTATTATTTATATAAAATAATCTCTTGAGTTTAATATAACCATAAATCCTCTTATTTTCAATTACGTGTAATTTTCTATGATCATTGCACGACTACCAGATTAGATTGTTAACAATCTGCCCGAATAGCCACGAAATGCCCCCCCTTAATCTACCCACCCACGTTTTTTCTCGAATTTTAATGTTGCTCCATCGTTTATATTCCCATCTTAATTTGCGAGCAGCTCTCCTCCCATTCACAGTGAGCCATTAAATTTGCATAGAAATTTGTTCATCGCGCAGATCAATGAACCCGATGTTTATTAATAATATTGTTTCAGTGTGTTGCCTTCGGTTTTACATAATATCCTCGTTTGCATTGCGGCCCGATCGAAATTCTGAATAATTTCTGTGCTAGCAGAATGAGAACTATTATAATAAACTTCGAGATTTTAAACTATGCCGGGACAAGGGAATTGTTGAGCTTTGTATTATTCATGAGGCTTTCGAAAATCCGTTTGATTTCAAGATTTCTGCGTCTGGCGCAGGAGATATTTAATAATTTAAGCAACTTAGCGAAACATGTCATCGATTTTTACATGTGCGATCAGTTTGTATTGGCTGCAGACATGAAGTGTGTAGCAACTAATTGGCGGATTTCAGTATTCTAATTTCAATAAAGCAATGAATGTTTTATAATAATAATAATAATTTAGTCATGTTTTGCCTACACAGGCTTAGATAAGTCATACACATTGCCACGATCTTTAGATTATTAATAAGTGAGCGAAATTATTTATAAGTAAAGCTTTCTGCCCTAAATATTTTATTAGTGTTTTCTTTAAATATTTCAATGTCAACCTTCTTAAATGCTCTAACAGAATTTTTATTCTAATAAATAGAAAATATTTTAAATTCATTATAACATCAGTTATCTTAAATAGCAGCACTGAGAATATCTGTAATAGATATTTACAGCTATTATGTACATAGTAAACAGTGCTGGAGGAGAAGAACAAAAGGCCATTTGCAGTAAATAGGAAAAATGTAAATAAACTGCAACATGTTCGCAGTAGATGGATAGCTTCGTATAATGCGGAAACGGCTCCCGATGGAGTGTGCGAATGGGTGGGTTAAGGAGTGGTCCGAATATTCCAAGGGAAGGCCGCTGGTATAGGAAAACCCTTGATAAAAGCGATTCCGGAGGCAAACTGAGCAGTGGCGATTGATACACCATTGCATTCGTAATGTTAGGTGATATACTACGCTAAGCAGGGTAATATAAATTTCAGTAGACTTGTTGAACATTTTAAATTTATGAGAAACTTCTAACTAGTTTAAAGAACATTTCAGGTTATCGAGATAAAGAAATAAGCAAACAGGAATGAGAAATAATATTAAACAGTAAAATTCAACTAAGTGAAACTTGGATGAGTGTTCAATCAATATTTCATTAATGATTTTTATTTCATGTAAGAGATCTCATCATTAGTATATTAAGTTAGAATCAAATTAATTGTTAGCTGTGTAAAACTAGTATTAATTGTATGTAATAATAATAAAAATTATTTCTGTCTGAAAAAAAAATCTAAGAGAAATAAGGATCATCAAAAGTGAATTAAACAGTTTTAAGGGCGTAAATACATTATTATATGATGATTTTATTATTTATTTTATTTTGAAGTTCTTTATAATTGTACTTAATGGTAATTATGTTTATAATATTTTATTTGTGTAATTTTCACAAAACTTGTTTCGGCTTCATTACAGCCATCATCAGAGGTATTCTACAAAATATTTATATACAGGGTGAGTTTATTTCATTTTAAGCATTGGGATCTCGGAAACCCTAAGCCATAGAGATTCGGTTAAATAAGGAAAGAGTTGTCGTTTTAAGAGCATATGCAAGGTATACTTTTGTCTTTTGAAAAAAGACCATCATTTTTCAATACAAACTTTTTTTTAAATAGTAGTCATAGTTGGCTGTGTTATTTTTAAAAAGGACAAATATTTCTCTTCATAGCGATACCGGGTTTGCTATACTTATTTTGATAAAACAAGGCAATCTTCGAAAATCAACATTATGAAAATTATTACTTACTTTGACAAATAAACACGATACAGGACTATTTGTATTGTTGAGGTAGCAAAAACAGAGTTTGCCATGGCAAACTTTTGTATCCTCTTACTACGAGATTTATATTAATTTTTCCATTCTACTTATACTAAATTCTATTCAAATTATACCACGAAAGGAAGCAAACCTTATATAGCTATAAAGAGAAAAAAATGTCTTTTTTAAAAATATCAATGCCAACTATGACTACCAATTAAATAAAATAAGTTTGTAATATAACTCAAAAACTATGGGTTTTTTTTTTTAAACAAAAGCATAACTTGCATAAGCCATTAAAACGACAACTCTTTCTTCATTTAACCTAATCTCTATGATTTATGGTTTCTGAGATCCCAATGCTTAAAATGAAAAAAAAAACTCACCCTCTATATTAATAAATTGGTTTTATGTTGTGTTAAATTATGCTTTAAGTAAGTATATACGCAGAATATTATATTTTTATGTAATAATGAATTAATATTAATATTTTTATATGATTGATTTGGATTTCATATGTATATGTAAATAATATATTAAATTTTACATATTATTTTATATTAAATTAAGGCAATAATATTTGTTTATTGGACGGTTTTTAATTTATTGATATTTATATTAATTGACTGTCATTTTGAAATATTTATAAAGGTGTTTGTTTTTACGTTGTTTTTTTTGTCATAAGGGTTGTGTTAGAATTTGTATAATGGTTTGAAATTTAATTGTGTTTGTTCGTTGAGGAATATTATGTTTTATTCTGTGTTTAAAACTTTATCTATTTCATATACTTCTAATACGATAGTTTTGTGTTTGTGTCGAATGTGTGATTATTGAAGTGTAAGGCCCAGTTGTATGATCGTGGATCATCATTGATCGTAGTTCAGTTTCTAAGGATACCATTGTATTAACAATTGTATCCTAGGTAACTGAACCATGATCAAGGATGATCCACGATCGTACAACTGGGCCTAAGTGTCGTCCGAAATTAAAAATTGTTTTATCTCTAAGATGTTCTTTTATTCTTATTTTTATTATTCTGTCCGTTTCTCCTATATATTTTGCATTGTAGTCTTTGTAACACATTGCGTACACTCCATTCTTGTCTGTAGTGTGTGTTTTGTCTTTTGCGTTAAATAATTCTGATTTTAGAGTTTGGTTTGTTTTAAATGATGCTTTTATACAGCAATGTTTTTGGTATAAAGTATTTGGTTAATTTTGTCGCTTATGTTGTCCTGATAAGTGAAAGATTTATATTGTTTGATGTTTGTATTGTCGTTCGATTGTGTGTTTGTTAAGCTAGGTTATTTTGGAGGATATTTTGTTTGAAAAATTTGTTTTATTAATTTGTTTATTTATTGTTTATAATTCGCATCCATTGTTAGTTAAAATTTATTTTATGATGTTAATTTCATTTCTTTTGTCAGTATTGATGAGTGCCGTTGTTAACATTCTATTCACAGTGTATTGCTGCATATTTATGAGTTATGTGGTGAAAGGAGTTTGCGGGAACTATTGTGTTAGTATGATAGTAAAATTTGTGTTTTTTGTTTTGTAAATTGTGAGTTCAATGAAAATAATGCTATTAGTTTGTTCTATTTCAAGTGCGAATTTTATGTTTTGGTGTAATGTGTTAATGTAATTTTGTAAATCTGTGATATTATTGGTGTTATTATTTCTCCATATAATTATTCTATCATCAACATATCTTTCCATAAAGTTATGAATTTATTTAGTGTGTTATTGTAATTTATAATTGTAGTTTCTAAATGGTCAAGATATATGTTATATTTATATTTGATAAAATTCCGCTAATTGGTGAATCCTTTGGAAGACCATCATGCATTTTATACTAGGTATTAGTTTTTGTTCATTATTTCTTATATTATGTAATTGATTATTTTTCTCTATTTCTTATATTTTTTGTTCTATTTCTAGTGTGAATTTTATGTTTTGGTGTAATGTGTTTATATAATCTTGTAAATCTGTGATATTATTGGTGTTATTATTTGTCCATATAATTATTATATCATCAAGGTATTTTTCCATAAAGTTATGAATTTATTTAGTGGGTTATTGTTATTTACAATTATATTTTCTAAATGGCCAAGAAATATGTTTGATAAAATTCCGCTAATTGGTGAACCCAATGGAAGATCATCATGCATTTTATAGTAGGTATTAGTTTTTGTTCATTATTTCTTATATTATGTAATTGATTATTTATCTCTATTTCTTTTATGTTTTGTTCTATTTCTAGTGTGAATTTTATGTTTTGGTGTAATGTATTATTGTAATCTTGTAAATCTGTGATATTATTGGTGTTATTATTTATCCATATAATTATTATATCATCAACGTATCTTTCCATAAAGTTATGAATTTATTTAGTGGGTTATTGGTATTTATAATTATATTTTCTAAATTGCCAAGAAATATGTTTGATAAAATTCCGCCAATTGGTGAAGCCATTGGAAGACCATCATGCATTTTATAGTAGGTATTAATTTTTGTTCATTATTTCTTATTTTATTTGATTGATTGATCCCTTCGTGGGGTGATTCTTTAAAACTACATCTAATTAGATTGTAAAAAGTGGTAGATTACTTTTTTGTTAGTGAAGGTGCATATTTGTGTCGTTAAGAAAATCTAGTTCTTTGTAGTAGACATTTGTAGCTGAAAGAATAGTGATTTTGGGTTGTATTATTGTTATTGAGTTGTTGTGTATTGGGTATATTTTGCGTTTTTCTTTATCTTATATTTCTTCTTTATTCTTCCTTAGTTTATTAATCTTATTATTCTTTTTTATATCTTTTTCTTTTATAATTTTTATGTATTTTGTTTTGACTTCTTCTGATATCCTTTTTATAGTTTGGTTGTCTATTCTTTATGTATGTATATTTTTGTTTAATTACATTTTTCTTTGATTTTCTCCTGGTTTGCGTAATATATTATCTAATATATTAAATATTATTCCGGGTGTCCCATTTAACCGGACAAATCAAAATAACTCGAAACATACGCATCGCACGAAAAATTGTTTTAGACAACAAATAAATGTTTCCAAATGGGACATCTCCCTATAATAAAATCAGCTAGCCCCCTCAATCCCCAGTAAGTGGGGCGGGGGGCAACTTTGAAATTTCAAATGGGAACCCTAAATTTTTTACAGATTCGGAAGCTGCGGAAAAAAAATATAAGTTTTGGTTAAAACATTTTTTTAATTCGAGATAGATGGTGCCGTAATCGCAAAAAATATATTTTTCATGATTAACTCGTAACCGGTGACATGGAGTTTGCAAGACAAATTGTCTTTGTAAGTTTTAATTGTATCCGAAGCGCCGTACAGCAGTATTTTATAAAAACAGTTTTTCCGTAAACAACTTGGAGGAGTATGCCGGATCACTATTTTTTTAAGATTTAAATAATAACTAATATTTTTGTTAAAAACTTCAAGATTACAAAATAAGTGGTAAAATGGACAAAGCACTAATAAAAAATAATTTGATTGATTTTGAAACATTGTGAATTTGAAATTTAATAAATCTAAGTTTGGAAATGTTTAATGTAAATAAGTCTCGACTCTTTTGCAATTTTAGAAAACCTTTTTTTTATCAACTTTTCAAGTCCAGCGAGTTTTATTTGAAAAATCAATGTTTTCGTATATGCACTCCACATAACTTTGGTTACGTTTTATATTGATATGCTTTTCATGACCATTTTTATTGCATCATTAGAAATTAAAGTTTTTTTATATGCACTCCACACAACTTTGGTTAAGTTTTATGTTGATATGCTATTTATGGCCATTTCTTTTGCATCTTCAATTTTCAAAGTTTTTGACTTTCCTTCTCTTTCGGCTTCACTTATTTTGGATAATAATCATGTTATTTGAACCGTATTTTTAGTAATACAAAACTTTGAATTATAGAATTTTGGAACTTAAATATTAAAGAATTAAAATTCTGGAGCTTTCAGCTGGCTTTTGATGGCTCTCACATCTCGCAGGATACGCGTTACAAGTTCCTTCATCTTCCCATTTTGAGCACCATTTATACGAACATCAATAAAATCATTCGAGGCACATAATAATTTTGAAAAAATTTCTCCGGAACACTTAACTTCGTTTCACGGAACATCGTTTGGGCCGATCTAAGCTATGAACTGTTGCGCCACATAAAACCCGGAGAGAATTATGCATGCGGCCGGGGTACTTGACAAATTAAGACCGCGGATTTATGCTCATTACTCGCCCGTCTAAAAATACAATGGAACTTGAAAATCAAAGACCGCGAGGCGCTCGCGTTTTGCGGCTGAAAACCCGGCGTTGAGTATTTATCGCTATGAATTGCCTTCATCTGTTAACCGAGCTGCGGAAGACGGATGGTATTTTCGTCGCTTTTAACTCAGATCACTTACGCTTACACGTCCCTCGTTTCCTGTAAAATATTATTTAAAATATTACCAACCTGAAAATCTAATTATACCCGCCGCTCGTATTTAGTCAAACTTGAAATTGAAAAATGGCCCCCAGTTCGCTGCGGGTATGTTAATAAGCTGGAAATGGTGGTCGGATGGTGGGTCCTTTTACATATGTTTGCTCGTAGCCTAAACAAACGGCGACACGCTTAAAAGTGCATTATACACATCTGGGACAGTCACACTGGATGTCTTTTTAAAAAGTCTTTCAGATTTCCTTTCGCCACGAGACTTCAAAGACCACACACGCTTAAGTAAACGATATACACAAAAAACGGGATGCGTATTTGCACAGAACCTTGAAATTTAATAATAGGATTTATAATGTGCTAATGGTTACGATGGCCATCTCCGTGCAGTAAAATGATGCAAGTTTATACCTAAAATATTTACCGTTGCAAGCGTTTCAGCGTTCGCTCCATAGTCGCGAGGTATCAGGTTCGTGCCCAGTTTAGTGCATGGGCGTCATATTTTTTTTCCGAGTTTGTGATTTTAAATCGGTTGCAGTTCTTTACACCCGAATATGTCGTTTGAAATGGCGTGGAATGTCCGCATTTATCAAAAAGTATCAAAAGGGTCGAGGAAAATCTATGTGCATTAACATTTTAAATACCGAGTAAAGCTATTTCTACTACTAATATTAATACTACTAACAACTACTAATATTTTGTAACTGAATTTCTATTGTCAAGTTTTTGTTAATTTTTACATACTTTGTTTTGTTTAAATTTGCTCACAGTAGAGCTAATTTGAAATATTTCAATACAAAACCGCAAAACTTATGCATATCTTAAAAATGTAGTTCGTTTTATTAACACTGCAGGCCTTTACTTTGTGATACATTGTAAAATGCACTTTGAACTTTATTGGTATCACACTTGATTACTCCCAACAGTTACGGTCATAAATGCTAGTCATTATCTAACATTGTCATTCAAATTCATATTTATATATATATTTGGTAAGCAACATTACAGTTTATTATACACGTCGCAAAACATGCACAATACATACACGAAGTTGCAGTTGCACCAGAATATATGTAGTTATCCCAGGCAACACATATTTTTTATGGAAAATCAGTTGGATATTGTAGACTAGTTCCACTGCTGAATTCTTCACATTGGATTTTTCTACTATAATTCACTTACATAAAAAAACCTAAGAAACTATATATTCCTATTAGAAATAATTAAGGTTGTTATATTTAGTACTTACTGGTAAGTAATATTTAGTTTTATTTTATTTTATGATTTATTTCTTTCGAAATACATATTTAAATATTTATTTGGATTTATAAATAATTAAGATCATCCACGAATATCCTGTTAAGTATACAGAAAATCAACATTAGTCCACGAATATCCTGTATATTGTTATCAATATTAAAAATAAACTGAAGTTAAATATACTAAAAATCAATGATCGATCGAAAGTATCGACTTAAAAGTCAATTTAAAATTAGGTCAACTTAAACTTGAATCAATTTAAGTAGAAATCAGTAGAAATTTATATAGTTTTACATGGTACCATATTGTGGATACATCGATTTTAGATAGTAATACCAGTAGTTATACTGTGACAGTTCTGAATCGCCCCCCGCAGAGATTTAGATTAATTTAATTGACGCTTTTAATTCGCGGATTTAATCAATCACCGCGAGCAGTAACAATAGGTTGATTGCGGAAATTGCGAGTAATTTAATTACAATTGCAAGATAACAATTGAGTCGTTTATTTTAAAAAGTGCACACGTCCAAAAATCAGTTTTGTGGGAAATTTAAAAAAAATCCACTGTAGTTATATTCAAAGTACTGGGAAAATAAGTCAGGCTATTCTGTTGTATTTATTTCAACTTATTTAAAAATAAACATGATTTTAAATAATAACTGTGAAATAAGAAAACAAACGGGGAAGAAAGTTGCACTTGTGTTGTTTTTAGGTGAAATTTTTTTAATGCGAACAAATAAAAATACAAAATAAAGTTTAAATACAAAATAAACTTTACTTTTTCAAAAATTTTAAATGAAAATTAAAACTCTTCACAACCACTACTGTTGTCATCGTCGTCCAGTTCGTGTTCCTCATCAACAACACTTAAATATTGCTCAGCAAAATACGATTCATAAAATTATATATTTTGGGGTTCCTCTAAGAAAACTATCAAGTCCTTAAGATTCTTCAGCTTTGCTGATGATTTTTCTTGCTTTTTGGTTAGGTATTGACACTGAAGAAAGAAACCCCATGAACATGTGACGTTTTTAAAGAATTGCTATATTTTCATTTGCCTGTTACACGCGACTTGTATTGTTTTTCGAGAAAACGGGTTTGTTAGTGCATTTTTGGACTTGTGTTGTTTTTAAAATAAACGCCTCAATTGGATAATTACAACAATTGCAGATGCATTAATTACAATTACAGGCTAATTGGCGATCCACCATTTTAATTCTGCGGGGTGCGATCCAGAACTGTCACAGTATAACTACTAATACCATTGATTATTAGGGTATTATAATCAATTTTAATACTATATAGTAAATGTTATGATGTATCTATGTTAATATATGTCTATATGACTATATAATAATACTATATATATATATATATATATATATATATATATATATATATATATATATATATATATATATATATAATTTTACTATGTTGTGGTTACACACTTACTATATATTATTATTATGTTCGGCGTAAGATAGTTCCACTATATAGCTACGATTATAACTACGTAACTACTATATAGTTTTATTAATATATTTACGATATAGTAATACTACGTTCGCAATATGATAGGTCTGCTATATTGCCACTAAATAATAAAGGTATGTTGTAACTATATAGTTTTATTATCACCACTATACAGGGTCCTGCAACAGTGCGTCGGGCTTCCCTAGCGCCCTTCCCATGAGAGATAGAAAAAAATGTATCGTACAAATAATTATTAGTTTAAAAATGTTTAGGCTGTAAAATTATATTCAAACATACAGGGTGTCCCAATTTTTTGGAATAACAAAAACAAACATTTTTTTAAATAGAACACCCTGTATTTATTCAGGTCTTCTGATGACATTTTTCAACCTCTACAATGTTGTCTATTTAGTTTAGGATTATGTTACAGTGTTACCAATTTAGATATTTTTTTTCAAAATATCATGCATAAGCAAGCTCAACTTTAAAAAGTCGCAACGACCTAATTTTTTTAAGGTAAGAATAAGTTTTGGCAATAATCTCAGTGTGGTTAATAAGCAACCTTTTTGTAATGAGAAATTTGAATTTAGTAATACAGGGTGTCCAGAAAAAAAAGCCAAACTTTGCAAATTTCAAAGCGGTATAACCCATTTTTTTTTAAATGGAATGCCCCATATTTTATTCTATTTGTAAGTTCTAAGTTAATCTACTGATATCAGAAATGAAGTTACAATCACTGTTCAGTGCACTATTGAATGCAGGAATATGTAAGCAACATTTTATACATGTAGATGTATGTAATATTATAAATAATGTACATCAGCTAATATTCAAAGAGTTTTCAGTTTCTTTTATATATACATGATTGTACACAATATATATTTTTTAAATCTCCATGGCAAAATTCCTATTCCAAGGCCGTTGTCCTTTGTGCTCCATTAATGTTCTTTATTCTCATTTTGCTCTGCACTACTCTACACTAAGATTGCATAAGATATCAGCACTAAATGATTATAATTAGATTTATATCAAATGAGTGATTCATGGGATATTTTTCTTTTATTTAAAACCATTTAACTAATGTTAATATCACAGCAGAGGATTTTGCCACCTAATTTCTTAACGTATATCATATTTTTATAAGGGGGAAATCAAATTCACATTTATAATCTAAAAATTATATGATTTTTATTATATTAAAATATAATATAAGATGATCGTAAATTCTCCGGTATCGCTACAAACTTTGATTACTATCCATTTTCAAATATATGGACAGGGATATATTTATAATTATCATGGGCATACAAGAAAAAGTCAAAATTTGATAAAAATCAGTTGAAATTAACAGGTACCTTAAAAGTTCGTTGTATTTATCAGGAAAACGTTTCTGTGTCCTATGTATCTAGAAATGTTTCTATCTAACTAACCACATCAATGTGCCCTACGTATCTCCAGAAATTTCCTCAAACTGGTTAATTAATTTTGTTAAATGCCATGAGCAGATTAAATCCATTTAAATTCATAAGACGCGCGTATCAGAAACCCCCAGATATGGTTCGGTTGCGGTGTAGTCAGATAGTCGCAACGCCTGTGCGAGCACGTAAATAACTATAATAACAAAATGTTATTTCCAAGAACCTTGTACCCATGAAATAACCAGCCGTATTTCACTGGATGCTTGCATGTAAGTGACATCCTTGTAACGCCAGATAGCTATATCAGAGTGTTAGTTCAATGGCAACACGCCGTCCGGACGGACTTAACTATTCTTGTAAGATACGAATAGCAAAGTTTAGGACACCTAAAATGAAAATTTTCGGCAGTTTAAACGGAAATATAGGCTTTAATAATTATGCCTCCCAACGTTGATTAATTGTTATAAGCCAGTGAAATGTACGATATAATTTTGATTACTCGAGCGTTATTGCATTGTTTAATTAATTGTTGCGAGCAGTAATGATGTTTTTGGCCGAAATAATTTCGTGTTCAAATATAATTGGGAATGGGAAATTGCGTTCATGAGATATGCAAAAGTAATGATACAGGCTGAGATACATGGATATTTTATGGACTCGATAACGCAGATTCGGTAATTTTGTTTGTTAGATAGGGCAATAAATAAAACATCAGATAGCCAGTGATTTCATTCCAACCAAATCATTTATGAAATGCAGTTACGGGGCGAGCAATGAATTATTGATACCGTCGGTGTGCACTCTAATGGCAGGCGAGCAAAATAAATTTCACCCGTTTTTTTCGGACGAGGGGTAATTTATTAAATAACGCGATTGTTTATTCGGATCGGGGCCCGTAATGTTTTTCCGATAAAACAGTGTGCGTACACGCATTTTTTCTGCGTTCGGCTCCCGTTTAAAAAGGCATTTCCAACAAAAGCCGCGCGGGGCGATAAATATGAATAATTACACCTTGACGTGCGTCTAACAGTAACATGCAATCCCAAGCATCGTTTAATGTGTTTCATGTCAATCATCTTAATGATATTTCGGGGAACCCTTTTCATTTCTCAGTTCGTCCGCGACAGAAGCGAGAGCGACGCTCGGCGCCGGCTGTTCGCCTCATATTTCAAAATACTCGTTTTTTTCTTCGAAGCACACAAGAAAGGCGTCGGAGGGAGTCAATTTTATGCACAATGTACGTACATACGTGCAACCAGTGCATTTGTATCGGCCAGGTGCTGCAATTTTAGGCAGAGTTGTAAAGCACTCGAGTCACCTTTAGCCCCTAAACGTCAGCTTTACAGTCACCTTCATTCAGCTTAATTAAGTGCGTGAAGCTACAGGAAAATTGTCAAAGCAACGATCAAATTGGGCTCATTTTGTAGCTTTCCTGTTTACTGATATTCATCCGAATATTAGCGAACAGAAAATATTACAGCATTGTGCAAGTTCACGATTTTTTTTTCTTGTAATTATTATTTTGCGAAATATTTTTGCATTGATGTAGGTATAACAAATAATTATGTCTGTTTACTCCTTCTGTAAGGACCTGCTCCATATTTAATATTAATTACTATAATTGAAACGTATAATACAAAAATGCACATATAAAGGTTCGAAAGGGCACGTGAAGGCATACGACCACACGCATAGTGGGACACGAACAATTGATAAAAAGCGGACATATATTAATGGGAACGCATGAACTAGTGCGAATTTCAAACTACATGTTCAAATGGCCGTAAATCTGCCAATGTAAGATAATGGGAACGTTTAGAAACTTGGTCACTGAAAAGTTCAGAAAAAAAAATAGGGACCTGGGTGGTAGAATATGGTGGAATAAAATGTATAAATTCAGAAGTTCGACATTTACTCAGATCAGTTAGAAATTACCACCAGCGCAGAACGTTACGCTGCTCGACGAAGTCGCAGAGGTTGAGCATTAACTTCTTAGGTAATTATACAAACGACGATATCAAATGTACACCTTATTAACCAATTCTAAAGTTAATTTTCATACTAACGATAAAACCCATCTGCAGCGCCGTGCCGCTTTCTAGTGGATCGAACTTTAATAAAGGTGTAAATGTAGGCTTCTATAGCCGGATACTGCGTGGTCGAGCTTAACTGCATTACATGCCTTGTCCTGACAATATTTTTATCAAGGCAGTAGAATAATGTAAAATTCCTTCCTTTACTATTACAATATAAGTAAATTCCGATATAATGAATCAAGTTTATTTGCTAAAATTAAAATAGTAACAAGTGCACGTAATAGATCAATCTCACAAATCTCAGCAATTCAACAGAATCAATTGTATGAACGAATTTACAATGTACGTATGTATAGATGTGTATAGAAGTAGAACTGTACCTGATGAAACTAAACTGTAATCTGTTTTATTTAAATAATATTACCTCATAATGTTCTCACAGATCATGTGGCTGATATTAAAAGTAGACACAAATGCTATTAATATCATGCAATGATGACATACAGTCCTTATCTATACAATTTGAAGATACGTTATTGAATGAATTTATTTGTGTGAGTTGTTCCTATCTACAAGGTGGCGTTGAAATCAATTGGTAGCCACAAATGCTAACGAATTTATATGCAGTGATGACATGTAGTGAAGGAACTTCTCGGTACAATTTGAAGATAATTTGGAACATGAAGTCGCTAATCTCACTTTGTAATTCCAATATTGCTTATTAGCGATAACCAATTTTACAAAATAAATTTAACATTACGGAAAACATAAGTAAAGATTCAATAATTATTAAATAATGAACACAATACATGCTTGTTTAAACAATTCATTTCCAGTAAAAAGTATAAAATACAGGAATAACAACTATGTTAGCTGGTACAACAATAACCTGAAAGATATGCGAGATGTGCTGCATTTGATGAGGGACGCCTCTGAACACACCCTGAAAAGTAGAGGATGATCCGAAACAGCAGGTGACAGCAGTCCCGAAGACGTATTTATTAGTAAATGTATAACGTTATATTATCTTATATTTGCAATAAATATATATCTCAAAACAAAAAACCGAGTGAACTATAATAACTTCAGAAAAAGATACAATACAGCTCTTAGAAATGCTAAAATTTTGGCAAATGGAAAACACATTAACGAAAGTAGCAACGATATGAGAGCAATGTGGTCTGTGGTAAATAACAGCCCTAACCGGAATCCCACACGGGAGGAAACTATAGGAATTGACCCTGATTAATTTAACATATTTTTCATCGACATTGCAGACAATGTAATAAAGAAACTAGTTTTAGCTCTTTAAAAAGCCGTTTGAGCCGTTTGTAAAGTCGCTTGAGCTGTTAAACGCGCGTAATTAAAAATTCAAGATGGCGGCGCAATTCAAATATTCAAAATGATTACTCCTGCGCAGATGTTAGGCAGCCCAACATACACATCGCGGATCAGGGACTAAGTCGAATTCAACGCTCGACCGGAAGTAAGTAGCGGAAAATCGGCTCATGTATTTCTTATGGGGGAAATGACCCCGAACTCCTATAGGTCCACTACTTGCACTATCAGAAGACATTAGGCAATCTTTCGAGGCTAGGGAGGCTGTTGCGGCGTCTATTCTGGATCAAACGAACGCATTTGACATCGTATGCCACGTAACACTACTAAGAAAACTATACTACTGCAACATACACCCTAGTAAAAGCAAGATGGTAAGCTCATATCTCTCCCAAAGAACTCAAGGCGTATATACAGACTACCAATATTCAGACACGCTTAATATTAAACACGGGGTTCCTCAAAGGTCAGTCCTTGGACCGCTGTTGTTTCTTATCTATGTAAACGATCTACCGTTGCAAAATCCATAAGTTTCTGTATACTGATGATATAACAGCATTAAGCGCTTCTGTGAACCATAACACTGCAACTACTGAAAATGCAACGAATGTTCTAAGTATATGCTACAAGCTAACGGGGAATAAACATTTAGCCTTAGAAATGGTGCTGAACAGGGTTCTGCAAAATTCTTAGGCGTCCATCTTGATCATAGACTGACTTGGCGCGCATATACCATGCGCGATGTAATTGCTCAAAGAGTGAGTAGGATTATATACCTTCTGCGACGACTGATGAATGTATTGTCCAGACACTCAATTAAACCCATATTCTATAGTATTGTGCAATCGCACCTAACCTACGACATCCAAGCATGGGGACACTCGGCCATAATGAAGCGCCTATTTGCACTGCAGAGTAGAGCTGTGCGTGTTGTGGCTGAGCTAGGATATAGGGAGGATTGTCGTGCAAATTTCATAAAATGTAAGATCTTAACACTGCCTTCCCTATATATTCTCGAATGTTTGCTACATGTTCATAACAACATGAATAACTACAATGCTCATAACATCTACCATAAGTATGATACCAAACACAGAGACAATATCTGCTTAACACAAAATCGACTAGCCATATTCCGAACAGGAACGGATTTCTATGGACCAAAACTATATAATAAATTATCAGACGAGACAAAGATGCATTTTATGATATAGCAGAATGTATGGGTCGCTTGTCCTTATAGCCTTATAATGTACTATACTATAATAGTATTTTTAAAGTGTATTTTGTTGTGTATTTGTATGTATATTTATTATTATTAGTATTTGTGTATTATTTTGTAATTGACATATGTTAAATGGCATTGCCATTCTCGCACGAATAAATAAATAAATAAAATATTTGCAATATTTAGAATAAAGATAGTTAAATAAATAACGTCCTATTTGAATGATAAAACTGTATTTTATTTACCTGTCGCTTGCATAATCTTTCAAAATGAATAAATCTCACTGAATTCATATACAGGGTGTCAATTTGAAAAGTTGCAACGGACTTTTTTCATAGAACTAATGATTATTTTTAAAATTACTCAAAATGGCATAGGTAGTGTCGACCCCCTACCCACCCTTCAGGCCACAGCCACCTTCATATAAAAAATTTAAATGGCACCCCCTACTTGTGATACATCGTTGGAAAGCTCTTGAAAACTGCTTTCCAGTCATTAATACAATATGATTTGGTCAACTTGTTTTGGAATTACGTGCAAATAAAGTGCAAAAGTGTTCAATTAATTAAATTCAATATGGCCTGCTTGAAAACTCCTCAGTATACGAGTTTATATACCAAGTCTATATCTTGAAAATATGATTTTTTTTTGCATTAAATGCGGAATTTTATTGTACACAAATTTGAGAGCGCTTTATCCAGCGGGTGCATATTCATGTGGGGGCGAGGAGTTTACGTTCACATGAATTTATAGGGACCCCAGGAGCCCGATAAGTCCCCCCGGGCGAGTACCTGCGTGCCAGCGTCGCGCCACCCGGTAAAAATAAATTAAAAGTCACCCCCGCGTCACACGTAAGGCTTATTTTACAGCTGCCTGAAGTGAGACGGCTTTAAATACGCCCCTGAAACCTATATTTCTTACCGTTAATTCCGCCTTTATGGAGACGTACGGCAATGTGCAAACAAATGGTTTAATTTATTAGCAGAGACAAAACTCGCATACTCCCCCCTTTCTATCCCGCGCCGAGTACGTAAATATACTTGAAATAAATATCGCCAGGAGTTTGGTATCTTTGGGAGCACACGGATGTATTAAACTAATGGTATCTAGAACATTTCACGCCTGGCAATTGCCGACACACGCGCTTGGTGCTTGTATTTTAAGTATATCGAATTAGTTAGTGTCATAATCCAGAACACCTACGTGCGTTTCGCAGTGAGAGAAAGCCGCTGAAACTGATAATTTTGTACGTGTAACTGATGTCAAATTGTCGCCGGACATTCCTTAAAAACTGTGTTTTCGTAATTTATGTCGCGCATAAAATGAGATTCTCTCGTTATGAAATATAGCCGCCGGTGCCAGCACAATAAGAAGACATGTTTTTGTCTCTACCTTCCCGAGGAATCATTGAATAATTTGTTATATGTCCCAATGGAACATATTTATAAGGTGTTCAAGCTTTTTATTTTGTAAAATATTAGTGCCAAATGTAAAAACAATCCTTAAAATAATGTTTTACATTTCTTGATATGATCAGGTAAATTCTTATCCAACATAAAAAATATGAAGACCTCTTTTAAAACGATAAAGCAATAAGCGATAATTTCCAAATATTAATTATTACTATAACATAATATTAATTCTAATAATCTAAATATTTGCTCTTGAGTAATAAATCTTTTACAGCTCCAAACCAACTCGTGATATATTTCATTTTAAATAAGACGCTGAAACGCTGATTATTATGATTAATCAAACGAAACCAAATCAAACCATTTATCAACACCAAATCAAAATTTTATAAAATTGTCAGACATTATATTTAATTTTCGACAAAGTCTCTTATTTTTATATTAACCCTGCTAATCACTGTTGAAGTCATAGTCCTTACGCGTGTTACACAAGTAATTAATTACAAGCTATGTTCGCCAGCATAACAGTAATATTACTATTATTACTATTACAATAATAAATTGTGGGGGAGTCGGAGAGCTATTCACCGAAAGCATGGGAAAAGTAAATAAACTGCAAGTCTCGTATAATGCGGAAACCGCTCCCGATGGGATGAATCTGAAGGGGGTGGACGAAGGACTGGCCCAAACGCACAGAACGGAAGCTGGTGGTTATGGGAAAACTCTTTATAAAGAAGATACTTGGTAAAACGAGAAGAGGGGACAGCGATGCTTGAAAATACTCATGAAATACTTATACTTATATTGAGTACATAAGACATTTTTTGTAAATCAATAGTAAAACTAGTTACTCCATAATTTCTAATGCATTAAATACAAAAACGTTCAGAAACAACTAAGAATTACAGAAATTTCGGTTAATTAATTTAATGGCCGGGTCAATATTCTTTTAACATCTTATATAGATGGTCATTACTTATATTAAAATATCAGTAAGCATTATAAATGGTCAGTATAGCACTAATGAGTACAAAAACTGTCAGTGTTGTCATTAGTATTTGTAAATAAGAAGTATGAATAAGAACTAATAAGAAAACGTAAAAAACAGTATAAACCAAAATCTAACCAAACCTAACCTTATATTCTCTAAGCTAAGCCAACCTAACCTAACCAAAACATAAAAATTATACTGATAAAATTTGATTTGATACTGATACAGAGATTAAGAATTATCTTATACATAAGGGATTATACAGCGTGGACGAGTGCCTGTCAAATAACATTTTAACCATTATAGAATAACTGCATCTTTGTATTTGTATCCTATTATATTTATTATGAATTTTTAATCTGTATGTACTATCAATTATTTGTATGTTTTACTTTGTAACCTTTATCAGATGTGTCAACAACATTGAACATTATGTCTACACTTATAACGACTTATGTAACCCATCTTGGGAAAAACATCAATAAACGATTATTATTAATATTTTTATTATTAATACTTAATAAATTATGTTAACTAAAATATATTATATACCTACTTACTTACCATATATTTTGTAAAATACTTGCAATTATTTAGTAATAAAAATACTAATCAAATAAATAAAAGTGCAATTCAAGTCCTGTATAATAAATTATTTCCTTTACACAAGATTTAGAGATATAACACACACAATACATATAACGTGGCTTACCACGTAAAAGTGACCAAGTCAAATTGCACATAATGTTAAAATTGCTAAAAATATAAGTAAACTTGCTCAACACATTGATAACATAGTTTAGAATGTCCACAAAATTGCTCACAATTCTTATAAATATGTAGGCAATGTCAATAAGATTGCCACATGTGGCAATATCATTGTAAGAATAGCTGTAAGCAGTTGTAAGAAAGAAAAGTTGAGAAAAATTCACTTTATGATAATTCAAGTTTTCAATAATTATTGTTCTTTCAAAGTTTATATTAAAATTGCAGTAAACCATGATTCATAGAACATTTTCTATGTGTCCTAGACAGGGTTGTTGTGAATTGTGAATTAAATCAATTGATTTGAATCAAGGTTTAAATCAACTGAATTTTTAAAATTAAATTATTCATTTAAATCAAAATAGTTTTATTATTAATTAATAATTGTTTTTGCAGTGCATTCTATTAGGTGAACAATTAAAAATATAATGGAACTATAGAGTTAGCATGCGTTAATGTAGATAATTATAAACAGGGTTGGAATAAATGATTTAATTTTTTTTAATTGTTCACCTAACAGAATGCAGAAACAGTGCAAAAACAATGAATAATTAATAAAAAATCTATTTTTATTCAAATGAATAATTTATTTTAAACAATCAGTTAATTTAAAGCATGGTTCAAGTCATCTGATTGTTTAAAATAAATTATTCATTAAAATCAAAATATATTTTTTATTAATTATTTATTGTTTTTGCACTGTTTCTGCATTCCTATAGGTGAACAATTAAAAATATAATGTAATTAGAGAACTAGCATGCGTTAATGTAGATAATTATAAGCAGGGTTGGAATAAATCATGATTTAAAAAAAACAAAAATCAATGATTTAAAAAAAAACAAATAAATCAAGATTGATTTTTTTATATTTCTGCTCAGTTTTTGCCAGTTTTGATGTGATACATTGATTTACATCAAATGATTTTTGTTTACTAAATTCTTGAATTTGAACAAGAATTGATGATTAAAACAAATTTCTGTGTATCTGTACCATGTGGTGGACCAAAAAATGAAAGAAAATTGAATGGAACGGAAAATGGAATGAAAAAATATAATTAAAAAATATATATATATATATTAAATATTTTATAAGAAATACTTTATTATATATTAAATACATGCAAATATAAATTATTATAGTCAATCATTACAGTTTTGAGCTAAGTAGTACATATTGAAATTTTGATAGACTTTCAATGACTACTGCAAATCATTTAAATTTATACAGAATTGACATTAACATTAACAGAAATTATTGAACTTTATTTGA
This sequence comes from Othius punctulatus, assembly GCA_951805005.1. NCBI lineage: Eukaryota > Metazoa > Arthropoda > Insecta > Coleoptera > Staphylinidae > Othius > Othius punctulatus. The sequence continues at coordinate 95,242,049 of OX638138.1, forward strand.
ATTAATATTTGAAATAATTGTAATTTAGGTAAAAATAATAAAATATTTAATGGAAATAATTAAGCGTTTACCAGTAATCATAGAAAAATAAAGTAATCTTAGAAATTTTTACAATTACCAACTTTAAAGCATGCTAACTCTATAGTTACATTATATTAAATGCAAAAACAATGATTAATTTAAAAAAATATATCAATTTTGATTTAAATCATTGATTTATTTAAAAAAAAACAGTTGATTTAAATCACACCAACCCTGGTTGTAAGTAAAATATTTTTCATTTCTTCATTTTTTTTTGTCCACCATATAGTACAGATACACAGAAATTGGTATTAATCATCAATTCTTGATCAAATTCAAGAATTTATTTTAAAAAAATCATATGATTTAAATCGTGATGTAAATCAATTGATATAGATCACATCTACCCGGGCAAAAACTTATCAGAACATTAAAAAAAAAAATAAAAAAAATTGAGTTGATTTTTTTTAATCATGATTTATTCCAACCAATCATGTTTTTTTTAAATTCATTGATTTTTAATTTTTTTAAAGATATCAAGATTTATTCCAACCTTGATTATTACTTTCCATAATTGGCACTTTGAAAGAGCATATTGACATTTTTACAGAATAATTGTAAATTTTAATTACAACTGATCTTCATTGAAATTTACACCAAAACATTTTATTAACATAATTAAACAATTTACAATAGTCGTAGAAATATTGACAGTAAACATTAAAACATTGACAGTTATTTTCAAATATTTATAAAATCATTTTAATATCGGTAAATATAATACCGAATAAAGAGTTTGAAGGAAGTTATTAACTATTTAACAGTGATAATTGAAAAATTGACATGAAATGAAAATATTACATCCATTATTGAAATTGCATATTAAATACATGCAAATATTAATTACTACAGTCAATCATTGACATTTTGAGAAAAGTAGTACATGTTGAAATTTTGACAAGCTACTGACTTTCAATGACAACTATTGAAATTTATGCAGAAATCATTGAAATTTTGAAAAACTTGACAGAAATCGTTGAAAAATTAACAGAAACTATTGAAATTTATTCGAATATTTGAAATAATTGTTATTTTGGTAAAAATAAAAATATATTTAATGGAAGTAATTAACCATTAACTAGCAAACATAGAAAAATTAAATAATCATTGAAAATTTTGCCGAAATTATCTAAATATCACACAGAATACATTCAAATATTAATTGTTAGGGTCTATCAATGACAATAATGTTGAACGTACAGTCACTCTCACATAAATCTAGTACAAGAAGTTAGGTTACAATAGCAATGTTATATAGCAATGTCAATATGTTTGTACTACATTTATGTGAGCATGACTTTACATATTGAAATTTTGACAGAATAATAGTTAACTTCAATGACTACTGACAATCATAGAAATTTACATTTAATAGTAGTCATTGACATTCTGTCAAACTTTTGTTAAATTTTAGATACAAATTTTGAAGGAAGTAATTAGCTATTTAACAGTTTATCTTGAACTAATTAGGGCTGTAAGTTTTCATTTACAATTGTTATAATTATAATTAATTCACAAAATGGTTCTACATAAATGGTAAAATAATGGACTGCTTTCTTGAAATGGGTATATAATTAAAGATATGTATTTAAATATGGCAAATGGCATATGTGTAATAAAAAAGTGTAGACACGGCGGCCGCATAATTACATCGAATGCCAATCTAATGTTTATAACGTTAATTAAAATACGAGACTAATCGCACAGTAACCATGTAATTAATACATTCATTCGCGTGAGCATAATTGTTGTGATTGGCTGTGCCGGTTGAAAATAGTTTATGGCATGTAAACAAATTGTAAATAACATTCGGCGGGCAATGTGGAGCAGACCAATGACCCTATGATTTTTTGATAATTAATGTATTCATGTATGCTGATCTATTAGTGCTGCCCATATTAACAGTCATTTTTTATGTTTTCAGGTATGCACGTAGAAGTATTTCACAATTCCGTCGCGGCAGTAAGTATATAAAATATAACAAGGAATGCGTTATAAATATTAATAATTTCGTTCGTGCCCCATTTTTGATGAGAATTTTATAACATTTTTGCGATGTATATTTAACCTCGAGAATTACCATATGTACAAGACATGTTATTTCACACGGGCGGCTCAAACGTGATATTTTAATGAGGAGGAATAAATTTATGGGTAGTATTTTGGTTAGTTGAATGGCGTTTGAACTGGCCGCTAGTAACTTAACTTTTATTATTCCGCGTTCTCTCCGTGGCCAATAAGAAATATAAAATGTAATAAATCATGATGATATGCGAATGGAAAAGCATAAGAAAGGATTACCTGTGCCTTTGAATGGTGTTATTGTGCTGTAGATGTGAATACGCACATTGTTCACATGATATATGTAAAGTAATTTATCAAAATAGTCCGAGCGTTACAAAATATGTCAGTGGAGAAAAATACATATTTTAATGTCAGCAGATAGCCTCGGTCGCTGTTGCTGTAATAACGTGTGCGTACTTGGAATTGTTACTTGGAAACGTTTCACGTTTACTTGTAAAGAAGGGAAATCAATACGATCCGGCTTGTATCAATAGCCCCTTAAGAGGGAGTAATTTAAATTTTTGAATGAAAAAAACAAAGGGACAATCGGATAAAGTGCGTTGATCTTTTAAGCGCGCCGTTTCTTTTTTCCTTCGCATATTTATGCACCCCCTCGCACCTTAATTTTCCTCAACCCTCGGCTCCGTTTGCGGAAATTGTGAGCCTAAAAATCCCTTCAGCCAAATTAATATGCTAACAAAGCGTTATATTTCACACGTGTGCTACGAAATTACTTCTGGCGATTCGTATTTGGTACACGCCACCGTTTTTTTCTCCCCCTATTACAATGCTTTTTCGTGCGAGATTTATGGCGAAATATTCTTTAATTTCCTCCGGAGAATTGTGCGAGTTCACTGTCTTGTATCGAAATGAAATCCGTGGCGTTTGCGGATGGCTTCGCTTTTATTTCAAACCCTCGCAATAATGGAAACTTAGACGCTTCTGTTCGAGTAGTTAAAGTGTCAACGTGCGTGTTTATGCTTTTAGCGCTGTTTGTTTAAGTGTTTAAGTCGAATCTGAGGTGGAAATTTTACGGATCCGTGTCGTCCGTGCGACCAGCTGAGAATACTTCACGATGTAAATATAGTGCGTCACGTACTGGTGCTTTCTATTAGGCTTAAGTCAACAATGCTCTGCAGGCGTAGTTGCTGGACTTTTCGTCAGCGGCACACTTATTTCGTAGGTCTGTTCCAACGTTTCCCAAAGTTTTTCTACGAGGGAACACAAATTTCCCAATTTTACAAATCGTGCACTTTTATAGGAACGCCCTAGTTATTTTAAAGAGTAGGTAGGTAGATATAAATAATAAATTAAATAAATGAGTAAATCCAAGCTTTAATAGGAAAACTATTTATTCTCAAATGGTAACAATTTAGCTATTTATGCGCCAAGGGCGTTACTAGGAGATGATTACGCCTGGAGAACGATGACATCCAGCTCGAGAGCTTTAGCCCGAGAGATGGTAGTTCAATGGGCGCAATAATTCGATGATGCTGTGGTGCATCCAAGATTTTATTTTTCACTTTTTCTTATCTTAGTCTGGAAAATATACTTCAGGGCGTAATTAATTCATTATGCCCTCGTATTACGCCCCGGTTGTTCTGGAAATGTTTACATGAAAATACACCCTAGGGCGTAATGACATCATTATGCCATCTTATTACGCCCCGGTTGTTATGGACATGTTTACATATCTCGTATCCTAGCAGTTATCATTCAATTATAGTATATTATAGTAAAGTGAAAAATAAATACCTTTAAATCCTCCACCAAACAAACTTTTAGAAGTTTTTCAGTATACAGGGAAAATCAATTGTCAAATTACTTTCTTAGTGACCGACGTTTTTGGGTATTTGATACATTTGATATCAGACACAATATTACAAAATTGAATTTTCATATCTGTTCCTGGACTTCTGAAAAGTATTCTGTCAAAATTTTAATCTTACTATCAAACTTTTAGTGATGACCAGAATTCTTCTGAACAGTATTCTGTCAAGATTTCAATCTTACTATCAAAATTTTAATGATGACTAGATGTAATTGAAATATACATTTATGCTGTCAATTTCAAAATGTGTATTCAAAATGTCAATGATTGACAGTATTAATTAATATTTGCCTGTATTCAATGGGAAATTTCAATAATTGCTGTCAAATTTTTAATAATTACTGTCTACTTTTAAATGATTACTGATAAATAGTTAATTATAGTTAATAGTTACATTATTATTTTTACTAAACTTACAATTTTGTTACAATTTTCAATAATAAAAGCCATATTTTTGATGAGGTACTGTTTACATCATGTCATTGACAATGTACAATGTTCAATTTAGTAAAAAATCAATGATTTTAATGTAAATTTCAATAATTGGCAATAGTCATTCAAATTTACAATTATTTTGTCAACATTTTAAAAATGTGCGTTCAAAATATCATTGATTGACAGTAATAATTAATATTTGCTCGATTTGTGTATGAAAATTCAATCCTGTCAAATGACCAACGTATTCTCTCAATTTTGTAAAAATTTCAATAATTTAGGTCTAAATTTTAATGATATTCAGTTATCATTGAAATTTATAAATATTCTATTTATATCTCAATATCTACGTTAAAAATGTCAATGTCAATTTGCATATATGCTGTATGCCAGTGAGTCGAACCGGAATAGAACCGAAACCGAAAACAGAAATTAACCTTTATTAAAATTTCGTTCCGGTTCCGGTTTCGGTTTTAATTTTTTTCAATTTGTCGTCTCGGTTTCGGTTGAGGTTGGAGTTCCGGTTAATTTCGGTTCTGTTCCGGTTCGACTCACTGTCCAAAATATTTAACGGAACATGTGGAGAGTATTATGGTTATTTTAAATCTATGATAAAACTAGGCTTTAGTCGATGCAAATCGATAAATAGCAATAAAAAAATGCATCTTCTTCCAGCAATACAAATCGAATCGGTATGTGTCAGACACATATTTTTTTGGTAAATTAAGGTTTTGAAAGTAAATTCTTCAAAATTTAAGGAAGAAAGTTTAGTTTTTGATATCGACAGACATAATAAATAAAATCTTGACATAAATTGAATTGTTTATATGTACAGATTCTACGTGACAATGTTCATAGAAAAATGAACGTGAACATTGAAAATTTGACAGCAATTATTTAAAATCGATACTGAATGCATGCAAACATTAATTATTACTCCCAATTATTAACATTTTAGACGTACACATTGAATATTTGATAGAATAATAGAAAATATCAATGACTACTGACAATCATTAAAATTTTGACAGATTAATTGAAAAATTTAATTGATATGTGCATGTACAGATTATACGTGATAATGTTCACAGAAAAAATCACGTAATCATTGAAAATTTGACAGCAATTATTTAAAATCTATACTGAATGCATGCAAATATTAATTATTACTGTCAATCATTAACAGTTTTAGACGTACACATTGCAATTTTGATAGAATAATAGAAAATATCAATGACTACTGACAATCATTGAAATTTTGACAGAATAATTGAAAAATTGAATTGTTATGTACAGATTACACGTGATGTGTAATATCATAGATTATATCACTCATAATGCTTCACAGCCAATCATTAACAGTTTTAGACGTACAGATTGAAATTTTGATAGAATAATAGAAACTATCAATGACTACTGACAATCATTGAAGTTTTGACATAATAATTGAAAAAATGAATTGATATGTACAGATTACACGGGATGTGTAATATCATAGATTATATCACTCATAATCCTTCACTGCCAATCATTAACAGTTTCAGACGTACACATTGAAATGTTGATAGAATAATAGAAAATATCAATGACTACTCACAATCATTGGAATTTTGATAGAAAAATTGAAAAAATGAATTATGATGTAAATATTACACGTGATATTAATCACGTGTAATATCATAGATTGTATCACTCATAATGCGTTTCTTCCCTACCCTAGCGACCACCTAATAGCTGATAATCAGAACTCGAATTGACTAATAAATGATAATCACACTTAGTCTTCTGCACATCTGGTGTGTTATACTGTCAACTGAAATGTCACAATTGACAAAATGTCGCGTCTCGGTGATTCTTCCTTAAAAAATATTAAAGAAAACATACAAAATCACAAACCATCTAATGCTATAAGGTCTCAAAAGTATATTTGGGCCCAATTTACCGAGTTCTGAAACATAATAAATAAATTTCTATTTTCCAAAGTATTACATTCTTCATTCGTGATATAATCTGTCGTCTTTCAGACTCGTGGAATTAATATTTGACATGTTGAGTGCACCAACCAATGCGATTATCAATAGTCACGATTCCACTCGTTGTATTATATAAGAAAATAGCGTAGTAGCGTAGTAGCATAGTAATAGTGTTCATAGAAAAATTAGCGTAATCATTGAAAATTTGACAGAAATTATTTAAAATCTATACTGAATTCATGCAAATATTAATTATTACTGCTAATAATTAACATTTTAGACGTACATATTGAAATTTTCACAGAATAATAGAAAATATCATTGACTACTGACAATGATTGAAATTTTGACAGAATAATTGAAAAATTGAAATGATATGGACAGATTATATGTGATAGTGTTCATAGAAAAAAAGAAGGTAACCATTGAAAATTTGACAGCAATTATATCAAATCTATACTGAATGCATGCAAACATTAATTATTACTGCCTTAACATTTTAGGCGTACACATTAAAATGTTGATAGAATAATAGAAAATACCAATGACTACTGAGAATCATTGAAATTTTGACAGAATAATTGAAAATTTCAATAAGTACTGACATTCATTGAAAGGAAGCATTGAAATTTTGAAAGCATAATTAAAATATTGACAAAAATAATTGAAGCATAATACATTTTCTGTAGAAGTAATACAATAATTATGAAGCTTTCGACTGTCTTTGACAGTAATCATTCCACTATTAGCTGAACAAAATTTTGACATAAGTAATTTAAATTTTGATAATAACCATTTGACTTTGTATAACCATAGTAGAAAGTTTGACAGTGTTTGAATCTTTGATATGCACACACGTAGTAATCATTTTTAATTTTGATAAAAATAATTTATGCATTAAATATGAACTTGAAATGTCAAACGTATGAATCGATTATGACAGTAATCATTAAAATTTTGACAGCAATAATTGATAATATGACAGAATAATTCATAATCATTTAATATTTGACAGAAAAAGTTTAATAAAATAATTATAAATTTTACAAGGTTCTTGTTGTGCCCATTATGCTTCCTCTTCGCGCCCATGCGCTGCTATGGGCAGTTCTCTGCCTGTTGTGACGGCAACTTACACTGCAGGACTAAACGTGAGGAAGTATTTCCAGCCAGGGCAGTGCATTGTTTACAGTTTTGCTCCTAAATGCGTCCCTAACTTATTGTTGATTTATTTGTATCTATTTCTACTGCTTGGTTTATTTAGTATTTTATGTGCAAATAAAAATATGATGACCACTTTATTGCACACAATTTATTTCCTGTATTAATTATGCTAATCTGCATGACTTAATGAAAACAGCTTGGCAAAACCAAGACACAACAAAATGCCACTGATTATACGATCGTCCCCTGTTAACGACCGGGACAGCGCATGTTTAAAATTAACCTCTCCACTTATTTCCAGAAGCAATTGCGGCGAAAAATATGCCGCTGCAATTAATGGTAACATTATTTTGTCTAAAAACGGAGACGCGCACAATTCTTTACGTAATTGTTGCAGTTTATTTGCAATGCACTGCATGAAATTCGGACGCGCAAATGGTGCGAGCGCCAATTAACGCCGGCAGATAATTTTTCGGGCAATTAAAATTTCCGCGAGCAGTCGGGGAAATTTACGGGCGTAGTACACGACCATGATTAAGATATACAATTAATTAGGGTATTTGTATTCGGCGGGCAAATAAATTTTCCCGGGCGCAATTAATTATGCAGGAGGAGAAATGCGAAATGCATAAAGTACATAAGGTTAGTTTAAAGCTTGGGCGGAATAATTACGGCCGGGTTGTTCTTCTCGTGCACTAGACACCTCGACTAATTCCTAAAGATAATTTAAAGCTGGAAGGAAATATGGGCGAGGATTCCAGTTGACGCCACGTAACGCACTGGGGCGACCTTTGTCGTGTTCCATATTCTTTTTCGCCGTGGATTCCAGCTCATCAATAAAAATGAGTTCGCCGTATTCTAATTACAGGGTGTGAACGGTGCTGCGGAATACATTAGCTCTTAAAGGATAGGTGGTAATGTATTCATGGCATTCAAATGGTACGGCGCGTTGTCCTGTGCAATTTGTTTAGTTTACCGAGACGCCTATTGCATTGAGAATTTATGATTCGCGTTTGAACATTTATTTATGAATATTTAAGCAACCCAGATACCTTTTAATGTAAGTATTGTTTGGCACGAACTTTTGCGCCGTATTGTTGGGGCTTAATTAATGTCTCGAGCTTTTAACTAACTGTTATCACGAATTCACGAATTTCTGAGCGCCGCGCTGTGTGATCGTAATTAATAACTCCGGAGTTAAAAATAAATCTCCGCGTAATTAAAAATCGTCTCTATTAAACGTAAATAATGGCTGCGGCGTGCGTTAAATATTCGAATTGAGCGTAATTGAATGCACTTGCGCCCAGGAGTTATGTCGCCTACGGGCGGCGTTTTTCTAAATCGCTTTGAATTTTTCACGATGCCACGCACAACACCGTTCTATTAAAACTTCTGACGCCAAAGATATATAGCAAATGACACAGGGATAAGTGAACTTAAAACAGAGAGAGGGTTTGCCGGATCCGCCCTGTCGAGATAAAGTAATTACAATTAACGGAGAGTCGAGCTGAAATGCTGACTGATACTTCGAGCACTAATGACGGGGAAGTAATTTGGCTTCGAGATTAATATGGACTGAAAAACTTTTCAATTTACGTTGATGAGCGGCAGCGGCGCCCCGATTATACTAAATTTATATTAAAACATTTATACAAATGCTCGCATTTTAAAACGAGCCCTGTAAATGATCACCTCGACGCCCGGCTGGCTGGAGACCGTAAAATTTTTGATATTTTCATATGCACCATCAGCATCGTTCAGACTCACCGCGTATAAATTTTATGTATCTAAAAACGCTGACGACTCGCTCTACATAATTTATCTACAGCATGTCATTCGAAAATAATTTTTCCGCCCATGCACACTTCTGCCGCTGAATTAACAATTATTTGATGTGCTGGCACATCAAAAATACACCTTTTTTCGACGGCTTCCTGTTTTCTTGTCACTTGGAAATGTGTACGTGCATGCGCCGACGCTTTTTTGCGGAACACATTAACAGCTGCCTAAAATATTAATTTCTTTCACAGCTTTTGCCAAATAAACAACTTGGCACTTGCAAACCCAGTAAAGCTGCCACGTAAATGAATTATTACCAGTTTTTCGTGGTAGGTTATCGTCATATTAATAACAATAATAACAACACCATTTACTTAGGAAAACAATAGTTTGACAACATTCAAATAGCATTAAGATAAGGTTGTAGAAACAAAAACTAACGTTACCCAAAACAAAATAAAAAATAACGTACCAAATAACGTAAATAAATAAAGTATTTAAAAATCTTACGATTTCAACAAAGATGGCTATAGAAATTAAAAAGGTCGATTGGATGGGCAACAAAAACAAAAACAGTGAAGGGGTTGGAAGTAAAAAGCGATATATACAATAAACATATAAATACCATTAAGATAAAGTTCTAGAAACAAAAACTAACGTTACCCTAAACATAAACTAACCTACTTTTACCTGACATATATTTATTTATCATATTTCTTCTATGGTAGCTTTAATAAGTTTTGGAAGACAATATTTACAATATAACAATACACCGATCCCTCAATTTACTTAGTGGATACGTTCCATAAAAACCGTGTAAATCGAAACCGTATAAAACAAGACACAGCTTACATATATGTAAAAAATGAAGATAGGTTCAACTAAACTTATGTATTCATAACTTTCAGACATACAATTTTAAATTCTAAAATAAACGTTTTATTAAATAAAAGTTCTAACATAAATAAACAATGAGTAATATGAAATTAAAATATAAACGAACATATAAGAATAAAAGTTAGTTTATATGATTGGCTGGAACTCTCAATATCATGAATCCATCTATTCATTGGTTAAAAATGTAGAATGTTAATTTTTTAATTTTTGAACTCGAAAACCGTGTAAATCTAGGAATAGGTGTAAGTGACCGCCCGCCATGCCTGCAAGGAATGGGGTGGGGGACTAATTTTGGCACTAGTGTATTTCCCCCGCGGAGTGATTAAATATTGATTATGGACATTTTTTTCATGGAGTGCTTATTACTCCAGATATTTGCAAGTTTCAGGTTAAAAACTCACCCTGTATAATAGCATTTAGGTGAGGTTGAGATAATATGCTACAACCAATAAATAACGCACACCAACATGAACTAACCTAACTTAACCCAACCCAACCATACCTATCACAAGATTTCACATAATTTTTCTTCTGTGGTAATTTTAATTAATAGTGGTCAATAAACATATCACAAAGTACCAAAAACCATAACAGATGCAGATAGCTGTAATTGATTCAAAAATATAAAGGAGATCGGAAAGATAAATTTGATAAATTTTAATGAAACTGTCTAAAATTTCAATTTTTGTACTTATTCCAAATAGAATTCCTAAATAACTACGTAGAAATGGACAAAAAAAATGTGTTACAAACTAATAAAATAATCATTCAAGAATAAAGATTAAAGAAAGAGAAGATTAAAGAATAGAACGAAATTATAAAAATTGCTGAAAACTACTATTCAAATATCATAAGGTAGTCCTAGAATCCCAATAGGCATACTTATTAAAAACGTAAATACTGTCGACTTGTATATTTCTGAAAACTCAGAAAATATCTAGAATTCCAAACTACATACTTTTGTCATTATGTAAATAAATGCAGAACATAGAACATACAAAAATGCCTACATCTATTTCACATACATGTACAAATGACAAAACTCTGAAAATGACTAATGCAAACCTAAGAAATTTTAAATTTTCAATAAAAGTTTCTTGAATGGCTCTGCCAAAATTGGAGAAATCGCAAACAAGAACAAATGATATTTTTTTAAAAAATAAGGTAAATAAATGTAGAACATAGAACATACAAAAATACCTACATGTATTTGGCATACATGTACACATGACAAAAATCTGAAAATTACTAATGCAATCCTAAGAAATTTGAAATCTCCAATAAAAACTTCTTGAATGTAGATATTACAAAATACTACAGAATATTCTACTGGCTGGTATCCTTGCACAAACCATTAACTATATCTGAAATTTGGAAAAAGATGCCAGAATTATAATTCAGAATATCAATTAAAATTTTTACCAATTTCACAAATTTCAACTAAATTTTTTACATATTTCAGAAATTTCAACTAAAATTTAAAAATTAAAACAAGAACAAATGATAAAAATTTAAAAAATAACGCAATATGTAAATAAATGTAGAACATAGAACATACAAAAATACCTACATGTATTTGACAAAATGTACAAATGACAAAAAAACTGAAAATTACTAATGCAATCCTATTAATCCCTTAACTAATTACAATCCCTTAAGAAATTTTAAGTTTGTAATAAAAATTTCTCAAATGGCTCTGCCAAAATTTGAGAGAACGCAAATATTTATATGAAAATATCACAAAATACTACAGAATATTCTACTGGCTGGTATCTTTGCACAAACCATTAACGATAATTGAAATTTGAACAAAAATACTGGAATTTTAATTCAGAATATCAATTAAAATATTTACATACTTAGTTAATTTACTTAAAAATTAAAACTAGAATAAATGATAAAAATAAAAAATAACGCATTAAATAACGTAAATAAATAAGGTATTTAAAAATCTATAGATCTCAACAGAAATGGCTATGGAAATTAAGAAGGTCGATTGGCTGTTCAACGAAACTAAAAAATGTCAAGGGGTTGGAAGTCCAGACCATGATGAAAAAAAAATTAGCCACCGATTTATTAAAATATCTTCATGATTAAACTTAAATTCCAACTAGAATTCCAAAGTAAGTGGGCTTAAATGATAAAAACCTAAAAAATATTAAAGCAATTTCAACAAACTGTAAAATTGTTAACAAAAATATCTAGAATTTGGGTATCAAAATTTCATCAAGCGAATTTGAAAATAATTAAGTAGAAATGATAAAAGTAATAAAACTGATTGCAATCTTAACAAAATAATATTTGCACTGAAAATATCTGGAATGATATTTGTAAATGTATGTAAATTTTATAAAATACTACTACAATCCTAATGGCTTTATTAATTTTGGGAAAAAGTCAAAAACCCTCCATAATAAAATTAGAAAATACAAGAAAAATTTCAGCATGCTATATTAAAATATCTGACTAGGTACTCAAAAAAATCCAAGTATAATAAAAAAAAATAGGTATTTAACAAAAATCTAAAAATTATGAATTAACATAAACAGAATCTTATTTTAAGAATCTTAATCTTAACAGAATTTTAAACTTTTATTAAAAATATCTAGAATAAATCTATTAAAATTGGCGAAAACGCAAATATTTCTATCTGTATATCACAAAATACTACTGAATTGGACCAGTCGACTAGCTGTAGAAAATACAAGAGACAAAAAAAATACAAAATTGTGCAACCACTTCAGCATTTTCAATTTCAAATTCAGTAATTCAAACAATGCAATCTATGAATTACAATATCGGAAAAGTCGGAAGTTCCAGCTAGAATTTGAAAATAATCAAGTACAAAAAGCAAAACAAAAAAAAATAATGCACATCGTAGTAGGTATCATACACCATTGTTAACATAATATGATTCATGATATGAAAATAATCAAAAAACAATCATAGTGTAATAGTAAGATTTTTAAGTACTCCCAAAATAAAATTAAATCAGACGAACACAATAAGATTTTCGATTTTTTATTTCACCAAGAGATGGCGTTTGGTGCCTTTCTTTTTTATTACTTCGATTATCGATGAAAATATCTATAAATACTAGCATTTGAAAATAATTCTCGTACAAATGGCAAAGATAAAAATGAACTAATAATAATCATATAGTAATAATAAGACTTTCAATGAAAATATCTGGAATGTGCATGCCTATTTGGATATCACAAAATTCTAAATATGTAAAATTCTTAGATAATATATTCTATCAAAATAACCCATTTCTGTTAACATTACTGTACTCGATATGTAAACGATGTAATTTTCCTTAATGGAATCACCTACAAAAATGTAAATCAATAAATAAACAAATAAATAAATATGAATACCTAAACTAATTTACTTAAATACGAAGATACTGCCCTCATTTCTTTTAATATTCAGCATGCTATGAATTAAAACATCTGAATTCTCTAAATATTTCAACTAAAATTCTGAAATATCTATAGTACCTATTTCTCATAAAACTTTAACATACTCGACATAATCAGTCATTTTTTCAAAAACAATACACAAATATACGCGACTATCATTTTTTTCCGGGAACTTATTCACATCTAGATTTAGTTTCAAAATTAATTTGAAACCTTTATTTCATTACTTTTATTAATTTCCAACGTAAATATCAAACAAAACAAAACAAAAATAACAAATTATCAAATTTCAAGTTACATTTCTCCATAAACCAAGAGTAAAAAAATACATCCAACAAAAATTATGCTCTTTTCATTTATTGTTAGAATGTCAAAACGAATATCCCGTATAAGTTTACCAACTGCCATTGAATATGGCTTTAATCTATACCTGTATTTAAATATTTTCGCGCATAAATTCAATTTTGGAAAATGTATTCAAAAAACACAAGTGTAAAATTCGATATCCGGTCGGCCACATCTATAACCCCTTCAAGTTTCCAATAATTAACAACAAAATTCATGACATACACACGCAGAGACAGGACATTTTATCTCCTCAATCTCAATCTATATTTTGATTTACATATTTTCGCGCATAAATTCTTTTTTGGAAAATATTTACAATAAACCACAAAAGACAAGAGCAAAATTTGATTTCCGGTTGACCATTTCTATAACCCCTTCCCGTTTCCAATAATTAACAACAGAATTCATGACATACACACAAGCAGAGACAGGGTACGAAGAGTACAATTCTAATATCCAACATCCAACAGAGATGATTACAATGAATTGAAAACAAGTGAGTAGAACTAAATATATCATAATTTAGCACATTTCTCAGCTTAGCTGAAGGATAACATAATGGAGTCACAAATCATACGAACATCGTTCAGATCGTATATGCAGTATATTTCAAATAGTGTTTTAAATTTCTGTTTAAAGAGGATCAAGTCCAGTTTTTATTTTGATATTTCATATAGTATGTTAGAGATATTGTAGAGATATGTCTATAAATATAAATGAAATAAATTATTAAATATTTCCACTATTTATTTATTAAATTATTTATTGTATTACATATTATGTAATATAATACACATTATATTACTTATATATTATCATCTATATATTTTATCTCATAATATGAGAAACCTAAGAAATTTATGTTTCATCGGTTACATTTTCTATAACATATCGTCGGTGAAACCTGAATAGTGTGTAACTTCAAAATTGTAAATTTTACAGGACAGTATTTTAACGTTATAACTTGTGTGTATAGCGTCGTTTACATTTCGAAAGTTTACTGGCTGAAAGTACTTGCCGCCAGTAAACTTACGATGTGTAAACAAGAAAAACGTCTTACTTTCTTGGTTAGTTTCTTTCTTGACAGACGTTTCTCTTGTTTACACATCGGAAGTTTACAGGCGGTAAGTACTTTCCGCCAGTAAACTTTCCAAATGTAAACGAGGCTTAACATACACTAATGCATAATTTCCCAGAATATTATTACAGGAATATCAAATAAATCTGCAATTAAATTTTACCAACAGAAAGAACAACTTCAGGCTAATACATATAATACAATGCAAATATCTTTTTTTTTTCAGTAAAAGTGGAGTTACACTGCTTTCTGGTTTTACCTACATTCTCCATTTAAAACTGCAACGTCCAAAATAGTGGAGCAAATATTTAAATGTGATTACAACATTAAGTTTGTGATGCGACCTTTTTATCTGCTTCACATTTACTTTGTAAAGGTGCTCCTATCGAGTTTGATCATTATCTTGCGCCTTACTTTAGCGCCTAAATGGAATGATTCGATCTGCGACCTCCGATTCTCCAGGGGCTCTGACGTGGAAATCGGGGCTAAAGGGATCCCATTTTCGTGCATCCACAGGTGAGTCGTTAAAAGAAGAATTCCCGAGAATTCCAGAAAATCCCTCCAAACTCCTGTAATTACGACTAAGTCGCATAATACGGCACCCAAGCAAAAGAAAATTTGTAAATTTAATAGTATTTACACGAAGTATGCAATTTAATTTTAAAATTTTAAATATTTGTACTTTTGGGTATCATCTCCGCGTACAACTAGAGACCGGTTTCGACCTAGTAGGTCTCATCAGTCCAGTGCGTCCGGAATTAATTCGCAAATGTACATTTTGCAGATCTTGTAATAGTATTAATAATGAATTAATAGATATGGCTGTTATTTTTTGAATGTTCATTTGAAGTTCATTACTTTAATATTTAAAAGTAACGAACTAAGTATCTAAAAATAATGCTGGTATGTTAATTTTTATTTTCAGTGATTTGTCCTATTTCCTTAATAAACTGATTTATTATTATCTGCAACCGATTTCGGCTGATCATTCAGCCATCTTCAAGCAAAATTGTCAAATTGGAACAGGTTGCAAATAATAATATCATTTTATTTAGGAAGTACGACTTTTCACTGAATAGAGTAATAATGTTGTTTATTGTCAGGTTTAATGACTAGTAATACATAAAAGGGAAACATAAATGGTAATGCTACAAAATTCATCCAAATATACATGAATATAAACCTCATAATATAATGAAGCGCAAATACGCTTTCCTCGCGATTCATTATATTGAATTATGCAATATTTAAGGCGAATTTTGTTCGTACATAAGAGAATTTGCATCAAAATTTTGCTTGATACTTGGGAGACCTAAATATTGGCCATTATTAAAATATGAAATCCCAAGTAATTGCTGCGTATCGCGCGGAGCAATCCGCATTCCCTGTATTGGAAATAATAACCGCTACTTATTGGCTATCGATTTCTGGCCTGTATTCCGAGCTGCCTTCATTAATTGGGCAGCGACTTTCGGTGGTATGTAATTGGCATTCACGGAAAGGCTCTCGCAAGAATCCGCTGCTCGAACGATTTCCGAACCGAAATGAAAAGAAAAAAACGTTGATGAACCTTGCGCCGAGGGCGTAATTGGTCCGATATCTTCGTGGCGCTCGAAGCCACGCATTCACTTCCTGGTGCTTGTCACACGATTTCGTTTGCGTTTAGCTGCGAGATTCGCGGATCCATTGTTTCCGCTATAATTATGCCATTGAATTGTTTACACCGGCACGTAATGGTCTTCAATTTTTAAACCCACTAATGGCGCCCGCCGGTAACAATCTGGAGTGGACTTATTAGATCGATGGCGATTAAAATTTACAAACACTTTATAGAGCTCCGCAGGTACAAACGTTTCATTGACGTTTCTGCTTCAGGCATGGTAATAATTTTTTTATTATCCATTGTTTCTTTCATGATATTGAAATGTGAATGCCCGTTTAAGGCAACATTTATACAAAAAAAAAGTCTGGGATTCTATACGCAGGGTGTCCCACAACATAGCTGCACAAACAACGCTATAGTCTACGAGATATCTTACTCTTAATATCGATGCCCTACCATTTATTGAGACGCAGGTGACGCAGAGCAGCGCAGGGCAGCGAAGTTCAGTTATTTTCGCAGCCAATAAGAAAGGCTAGTTTGGTGATCTCGCCTTTCTTATTGGCTGCTCAAATAAGAGCACGGCGCAGCCCTGCGTTGCCTGCGTCTTAATGTGCGCCTGTGCGCCAAGATCCTAATATTTATTTTATCATATTAGTATAGACGAATTCTTTTAGCTTGGGATAAAGTTGCATATTTTTATTAGTTGCATACATTGTTTGCCTAAATTGTGCAAGAACAATCAAACTAATTTATTTAACTTTACATTTCTTCTCATGATTAAAGATCTATAAAAGACAAAAGAACCAATTGTTTCTCAGAAGTCAGAAATATTAAACAACGATTAAACTAAAGTATTTTAGTTTTATCTATATTTATATTTGTTTTTTTTTTATTGTGAATATTGAAGAATGGTAATAATGATCTGCAATGTAAACGGTAGGACTTTTAAATTTCCTTAATACCAATGAACGATTTTTCGTAATGCTTCCCCCAAAAATGCAATTCAATTTCAAGATCTATAATCAATTAAGATAGTAATCAATTTCAGTGATTATAAGCAAACATGGTTGGTGTAATATAAATCAATTAATTTAAATCATGATTTAAATTATGTTTTAAATCGTTTTTTTTAATCATTGCTTTTGCAACGTTTGTGCATTCCAATAGGTGGGCAATTAAAAATATAATGTAACTATTGAGATACCACGTTTTAAAATAGATAATTGTGGTAAATAAAATATTTTCCTTTTTTTCTATATAGTTCATCACAAAGTACAGACAGATACACATACTTTTTTTAATCATCAATTCTTGTTCAAATTCAAGAATTTGTTTAAAAAAAATCATGTGGTTTAAATCGTGATGTAAATTCATAGATATAAATCACATCTACCCTGGCAAAAACAGATCAGAAATTAAAAAAAAAACAAACAAATAAATCATGATTTATTCCAACCCTGATATCAACATATAATTATGCCACATATTCTAATGATTATTGTCTAGTATTTATTTAGTCCTACAAATATTTGAATAACTGTCAAATTTGCAATTATACAAGGTGTACCTAAATGATTGCAGTTACGTAATCACTTCAATTCAATTGTGCCGCCTTTCCAATATGTATACCGTACTATTTGAGAACTGTCACTGTCAACCATACCTGTCAACTGTCAGACAACATAATAACAGAAGTTTGTTAAAATGTACACTGATCAGAAGAACACTTTTATTGTTGAGGCTTACTTTCGCAATGGACGATTTGAAAATGGAGAATGGATTTATTCAATTCCAGAGTGCGTCCGGGATTTTCAACACAAGTTCCCTGACCACCAATTTGAATACTCGGTTTTGTCAACACATATTTCGCGAATAGTGCACCGTTCTAGGGAAACTGGTAGTGTTCAGAAAGGGAAATCCTCAGGCAGATCTTCAGTATCGGGAGAGGTTGTTGCAGATATTCGTGAACGACTCGAAGTAAGCCCTCAAAAGTCAATTCGTAAATTCGCTATGCAAGCTGGAATTCCCTTGAGCACCTGCCATAAAATTGTGAGAAAGAGGTTGAATTTACACCCTTATAGGGTCTCAGTGGTTCAAGAATTGTTGCCAGTAGATCCTCAACGTCGATTGAGTTATTGCCGATGGTTTATGGAAAATTTAAATGACGATCGATTGCTCGATTTAACATTTTTCAGTGATGAGGCTTGGTTCCACCAATCAGGATATGTTAATTCACAAAACTATAGGTGCTGGCATGCTGAAAACCCTCATCTTTTTGTGGAAGCACCACTACATCCTCAGAAGGTTGGAATTTGGTTGGCTGTGTCTCGCCGTAGAATAATTGGGCCTATATTCTTTCATGACACAATAAACGGTGAGAGATATCGGCAACAAATTATCCAGCCTTTCATAGAACAATTAGATGATGAAGAATTGCAGAACGGATATTTCCAACAAGATGGTGCAACAGCTCATACAGCCCGAGCAACGTTAGCCTATCTGTAAGAATTTTTTGATAATAGACTAATTAGTCAAGGACTATGGCCGCCACGCTTCCCAGATCTAACTCCACTGGACTACTCAATTTTTGGATTTCTAAAACATAGAGTTTTTCGAAGAAGACGCATACGTTGGAAGAGTTAATGGCAGAAATCATAAAAGTTTGCCAAACCATAACTCCTGAAATGTTAATCAACATTTTTAACAATAAAAGAAGACGAGTGCAAATGTGTTTACAAGCAAATGGTACACATTTTCAACATCTGCTTTGATTATATATTTTATTTATTAATTATGTTTTGTAAATCTTTACTTCGTATGATTCCGTTTATTAAATAAATTATTTTGATTACTTTAATAACTACATGTGATTGTTTTATTGTCTGCTACTCCTCAATTTGCAATAGTAAAACGTTTTGCCTGCTAGTCCTCAATTTGCAATAGTAAAACATTTTGCAACATTGTCAGATTTAAAGCAATTATTAGCTGCATCGCAGCTCGTTTATTTAATTAATTCCTGCATGATTTTCAGTTTACAGCTTGTTTGTGCCGTGGAATAATCTGCCACACTTGGGGATGTTGCCTGTGAGGACTTAATTTTCATGCATATCTGGTTATTTTTATGTACACACAATTTAAGGATAACCTCGACTTTAAAAGTAAGGTTATGTAGACAATGTACATTCAAATTCGTTGGCCCTAAGTAATTCTTCATTGTAATCTTTTCATGTGCTTGGAAGCCACAAATATTGCTGAAACTAATAATAATTTAGTATTTGAGTAGTGAAATATCGACTGATAATTGATATTTCAATTGCATGAAGATAGCTTTTAATGCCATCTTTATGAGTAATGAGTAAGATGTCTCTTTAAATAATTCTTTATTGTTGTCTTTTCATGTGTTTAGAAGCCACAAATATTGCTGAAACTAATAATAATTTCGTATTTGAGCAGTTAAATATGAAATTCCACAATAAAAATTAGAATAGCATGAAGGTAACTTTTATTGCTATATTCATGTCTAATAAGTGTAAATGAAGTTGCCTATGTCCAAAATTGAATTATTTTGACTAGAGCGGCACAAAAATAATTTACATGGTTACGTAACTGCAATCATTTAGGTACACCTTGTATGTATTAAAATTGTTATTATTCTGTGGAAATTTTAATGATATTGTCGTGTAGTGCAGGTCAGCTAGTACGGAATTGATTAGCAAGACCACGAGATTAGTATGCCGAAGAGAATCAAGAATAGCCTTGAATAAGGGTATACATGGAAATATATATATATATATATATATATATATATATATATATATATATACAGGGTCCGTCATTTCACCTCCCGTCTTCTGTAGCTCAGTTACTAATTGAGTTAGGATTTTGATATTTTGCAGACTTCAGTTGCATTCTGTGGCGTATTTTAGGAAAATATTTTTGATTATACAGGGTGTCCCAAAAAAGTGTGACGTCATGATGATGTGTATTTTTAAATTGCATGGTATATTTTTTGTTGTTTATTTGGGTGCCCTTTATGGATGCCTACATACCCATGAAATTTTATTAAAATCGGTTTAGTGATTTTAGCACAAAAAAATAAAAACTGAAAAAAATCAGTTTTGCACCTTTGGTTAGGAAAATTAATAAGAGATAATAGTATGCCTTGTTAATAAAACCATACAAGGTACTCATTAAATAAGATCTGATAGTTCCGTTAACCAAGTTTTATTGATATGCATTATACAGAGTGTCCAAAATTTAGTGTCAAACTTTTCAAACTTTAAAGCACTTTATTTTTCTTATTTTAAATTGTAGCCCCTGTATATTTTTACGTCATTCCATGTGGAATTAAAAGTCAAACATTTTTCCTAATTACAACTCTATCGCAATTCCTAACACATTGAAAATTATGTGCAGAAAACTCGATTAATCAACTATTCCAATAGCCATTTTAATGAAGAATACTCGAAGGTGACTTTGAAAAACAATTTATTGACATAACATGTTTTGAAGTTACAATTAATATCTCGAAAGTATTATAGGTTTCACAGATCTTCGTCTAAGCCTATTACACATGGTAAAGGTATTAAGTTTTGTATAAAAAATAGTTTTAGTAATAAAATTTCATAAAAACATAACATAACTGTGCATTTCTAAAATTAATTAATTGCTAGAACTTATGTTCTATATGTCTTCCGCCCTCTTGAAGGCACAAACGAAGACGAGTATGAAATGACATTGCCACTCTTCGTAACAGGTTGAATGTAATATTTTGAAATGCGAATATGAAAGTCATATCCACATTTGTCAATATAGGTCATAATATTTGTCATATTATGAAAATCATATTTTCCATGACAAAAAGTAATTTTGGTATCTTGGGTATAAAGACCTTAGCTAAAAAAGTTTTAAACTGTTATATTACTACAGTCAACAATGGCTCTTGTCACTTTGTTAAACTTTAATGTCAATAAATCGTTTTTCAAACCCACCTTCCATTTTGATTAATTAAAATGGCCATTGGAATTGTTGATAAAACGAGTTTTCTGCAAATATCTTCGAGTGTGTTAGGAATTGAGATAGGGTTGTAATTAAAAAAAATGTTTGTCTTTTAATTCCACATGGAATTCCATAAAAATATACTGGGGTTGCAATTTAAAATAAGAAAAATAAAGTGCTTTAAAATTTGAAAAGTTTGACACTAAATTTTGGAGACTCTGTGTAATGCATATCAATAAAACTTAGTTAACGCAACTGTCAGACCTTATTTAATGAGTACCTTATATGGTTTTATTAACGAGGCATTATTTTTATCCCTTATTAATTTTCTCAACCAATGGTGCAAAACTGATTTTTTTCATTTTTTATTTTTTTGTGCTAATGTCACTAAACCGATTTCAATTAAATTTTATTGGTATGTAGGCATCTATAAGAGGCACCCAAATAAGTAATAAAAAATATACCATGCAATCTAAAAATATACATCATGATGACGTCACACTTTTTTGGGACACCCTGTATAATAAAAAATATTTACCTGAAATACACTCTAAAAAGCAACTGAAGTCTGCAAAATATCAAAATCCTAACTCCATTAGTAACTGAGCTATTGAAGACGGGAGGTGAAATGACGGACCCTGTATATATATATATATATATATATATATATATATATATATATATATATATATATATATATATATATACGTAGATTGGTGATAAAAAACTGTACCAATAAAATATTCTTCTCACATGATCTGTACAATCACCTAAATATATCCTAACAGTAAATCATAAATATTACACTGGTGACCCCGACGTGATTTGAACATGCAACCTTATGATTTATCTATTTGTTGAATATCTATCAAAATTTCAAATAAATCATGATTTGTGATTTTTTTTAAATCTTTGATTTATAAATAAATCATGATTTATCCAACCCTGCTATCAAATATTAAATTATTGTTCAAAATTTAATTATGTCACATATACTAACGATTAGTGTCTAGTATTCATTTAATCCTACAAATATTTGATTAATTACTGTCAAATTTGCAAATATATCTCTCAAAATTGTTATTCTGTGGAAATTTTAATGATGTCTATCAAAATTTTAATTACTGTCACGATTACTGTCAATTTATTAATGATTTCTTCAATAATGATTACTATAAAATAGGGTTGAATTAAATCATGATTGAAAACTAAAAAAATCAAAAAAATCATGAATTATTTGATTTTATTTATATTTATGATAATAGATATTTTTGCCAGTTTAGATGAGATTTAAATTAATTGCTTTACATCGCGCTTCAAATCATATGATTTAGTTATTTGTCCATTATAACAAATAATTCAACAATAATTTCATCAAAATTTAAATGATAAGATCCAAATATTAATGATTCTGTTATTTTTTAAAATTAATATTATCATTTTTTTAAGCTTGTGTTAAAATTTCACTGATAACGATTAATTCAACAAATATTTCTTCAAAGTTTCAATGATAATGTTAAAATTTCAATGATTCTGTTAAAAATTTCAATGATTACTATCAAATATTCAGTTATTTGTAAATATATAAGCATTATACACACGTTCTAATAAGCAATCATTAGAATTTGTGCATAGTGATTACAGTTTATATTTACTTTTATTAAAATTTCAATGATTACTGCCAAATTTGCAATTATTTGTAACAAAATTTAATAATTATGTCTAAAGCTCAATGATTACCGTTAATTTATCATAATTTCGTCAAAATTTCCATGATTCTATAAAAACTACAATTAACGTTATAATTAACGATTCCTCAATATTCAATATTCATCTCAAATATTCAATTATTCCTAAAAATTTAATCTTTTTTTTTTATAACTTTTTTAGAAAATTATTGTCAATTTTTATATTTTTCCTATTAAAATTTCGATGACTACTGCAAAATTTGCATCGAATTCTATATATTTTTTTTGTTATTTTGTAAAGCTTTTATTGATTACTATGAATATTTTCAATTATTTTGTCAAGTTTCAAAGAATTTTTGTTATGATTTAAAAATTTAAATGATAATGATAATAAATTTAAAATCTTCAATTTGTCCACATTTAATCGTATCACAAATCCTACTTATCAATTATTTTTATTAAAATTTCAATGATTACACTTTAATTTGCAATTATTTCTAACAAGATTTTAATTATTTTGTGACAATATCAAATACTACTGTCAATTTATCACAAATTCTGTAAAAATTTTAATGATGGTTGTCAAACATTTAATTATTACTGCCCAATGTTCTATAATTAATTGATATAATGTTAATGTTATAATTATTAAATCAAAGTCTAATGATTACTGACCACTATAATTATTTCTGTTAAGATTTAAATGATTAGGTATTGTGAAATGGTCAATAACTCAAAATTTTTTAGACAGATATTCAATTATTTGTCAAAATAGCATTGCTTAAAGTTAAAAATGAAGGGAAAACATCTGTAGAAGATTGTACCCATAAAAAAACCCTATGATAAATTGTTACTGAAGGGAAAATTCTGGAGCAAAATCGACGTAGAAGTCTAGAAGAAAAATAGATCGGATAAATCAATCCGAAATACAGCAACATTTCTCAAGCAATTTTAATTCCTACCTAAATGTAGATAAATGAAAAGAGAAGCAAATAAATGCTTGACAAATGTAAGAGTAAAAATCTGTACAAATGTGTGAATTTTCCGACCAGTTTTTCTTTTTCTCGATCGATTTTTCTCTTTTTCACTTCAATTTTATTTTCTTGATTTCCTGCAAAAATCTCTGCAATATTGAATTTTCTGACTAGTTATTCTTTTCACAGTTTTTACATCATTTTTTTCTTCTTATTTTCACATCAATTTTTTCGTGCATTCCTACAAAAATCTCTACAAAACTGTATTTTCCGACCAGTTTTTCTTATTACAGTTTTACTTCGATTTTTCTCTTTTTTATCTCAATTTCTTCGTACTTTCCCACAAAAATGTCTAGTATACTGTAAATTATCTGACCAGTTTTTCTTTTTACAGTTTCTACATCGATGTTCTCTTTTTCGTCTGAATTTTTATTTCGTGATTCCCTATTATGTGCACTAGCATTTTTTATTTTATGTTTTGATAAACCAATTACATAAGTGTGAAAACTTGAACTGTGCAGTTGTATATTTCTATGCACGAGATGAATAAAAAAAAAATAGATGTCACGAATATTCATGAATGATTGTGAAACACCAACAATATTTTAGTCACGTGATTTTTGTTTTTATTTTGCACGATTAAAAATGTGTTTTCATTAATTTTTCATATTCAAGAATAATTAAAGTAATTTATTAAACTTTGAATTTCTTAGGATTGAAGATCTTAAAAAAAAATCTGTTTCATAACTCATGGGTATTAAAAAAAAAAACGATTAAATGTATTTGACTTCTTTCAAACTCATAAGATTGAAGATTTGCCAAATAAATAGTTGTTTTTTTATGAATTGCGAATATTGAAGAATGTTAAAAATAAATAAATAATCTACAAAGTAATTATGTACATTTTTATTTGGTAATTTGGTAATTTAGTAATTATTTGATAATTAATTGGTACGATTTTTGTAATTGGAACAATCTACAATTCCCCAAAATAAATGAAGTACGTTTATGTTTTAGTCTTTTAGGTTGAAGGGATATGAAAAATGATTTTAAAAAATCCTGAACGATGTTTCGTAATTGAATATTTCCCCAAAAAATCTATTTTCATAAATATTGAAAATACATGTTATGAATTTTTAAATTATGTTTGTTCACTTGCATATATGTACTAATTAAGTACCAGCGTTGACACGGGTCGATAATTTACATTTAAAATTATGATGAGTCGAATCCCTATTATGTATTCAGGAATTAATCGATTCATAATCTTTAATTATCAATTAAGAAAACACGCTCTACATTGATTCGATGATTTGTAGTATGTAGATTGTTTTAATTACTTTATTATGAATATTGGGGCCCACACAAAACTGTGCAGCGTGTCTCGAAACGTTGATTAGCCTGGGAAAAATAAGTCTCCGGAGCTTTCGCTTGTTTGTAGCTGGTAGATCCTCCGGAAACATTTAAATGTAAATTATAATTAAATCTCCACCGCTGGTATAAATATGGTCCCGGATAAATTGAAAATAATATCCAATTAAATTCGTCACAAATTTAAATTAGCCACTCGTTTTTTAATCCGCATTTTTATAACAATTAACTTGATTGATGCGCATTATATTTCACTTGCGCTGATTCGTATCGTATAGAAATGCGCTAATTCATATTTATGATTCATTTGGTTTTTGTGAATGCAAAATAACGACAGAGAGTAATATCACTTTATTCTCAGTCCGCTGCGTTGTATAGATTAAATAACGTCCAAGCCTACGTATTTATTAATGTATTCAGTTGCTTTATTGTATTAATTTTAGACTCTCAACAACTTCTGTATTATTAAAGATGACAGGATGGTGGGTGTTACACGGAAAGCACCGTCAAGATTTTTGATATCGCCGCATTGTGAATCCGTAGGCAGGACTGAAAAGCTAAATGCGCTACTTGGGAGTCTGGACAGCTTAAAAGGTTCACATGCAGCTACCGCGCACCTTATCAAATTAGCGGTCGATTTCTTAATTAAGAACGGTGGCTCGATAATGCTAATGTCGATGAGAAGTTGCACTGCCTTTAAAAAATGCAAACAGCTATTAAGCCAATTACGGTTTTTTAAGTTAAGAAACCACGTCTCACTGATACAATCGACGTGCCTACCTCCTTCGTGTATGCAGCAATTCTTTACCGGGCTATTGTTAATTGTATGTAAATTTACTTTCTAAAACAAGAAATCAACGGAATATTAATGTTAG
Organism: Othius punctulatus; assembly: GCA_951805005.1. Lineage (NCBI taxonomy): Eukaryota > Metazoa > Arthropoda > Insecta > Coleoptera > Staphylinidae > Othius > Othius punctulatus. The sequence continues at coordinate 95,268,630 of OX638138.1, forward strand.
GGATTTTAGGCAGAATGTTCCGAGTTAATTAATTGTGATGGAAAATGTTACGTGGGAATCTACAGATTGCGCTTATGAAATATGCCTATTCACTGTTTAGTTGTACGTGAAATATAATGAGCGATAAATCAATTTTGCGATTGTTTTAAATCATCGATTGATTTGATCTAGTCTTACTTTGATTAATAACTATTGAAACAATCGGCAATAAATTACTTGCCGATATAATTATAACTAATATTGTCTGTATGTAGTCCGCATTGTATTCATACAAATAATTCAATTTATAAGAGCAGCCGAATCCAAAACGATGAATATAAGAAAATGATTGAGGTGTCGAATAAAATGAACTAATAAAAATGATGCTACAATAAACATGATAACATCCAAAATCGCATTCTTTTGCTGATATGATGAATTTTATTACTGTTATAGTAATGATATGAATGAAAAATTAAACATTAGTGGACATGTAAAAATACTGATGATAGCTAATGGCCCTTAGGCTAAGGCCAAAATAAAATTATTATTAAATGAAAACACTACCGCCCAGCAGATTCCGCAATTTCGTCCAACGCTGGCAACTGTGTATACAAACGCGTACCTCGGACCCGGAAATCGGGATATGTCGGTTGGATCGGTAACGTCCATTATAATGCTAGATAACAACGATAACAAGTGAATATAACGGGTTTTCCAATAAGAGGTGTTATTTTGAATAGCCCGCTATTTCGGTAGATGTCACTTTTGAAGCTGTCATTTCTTGGAATTTGACAAGTAGAAACTACGCCATTAATAAAAATGGTACGATACACGCTTCAACAACGCATTGAAATTATTAAAATTCACTATAAAAATGGTGAAAATTTGGCAGAGACGGTTCGTAAAACTCGAACATTTTTGGGTCGTCGTGAAGCACCTTGTCGGACCGCAATACAGAAATTGGTGGAAAAATTCGAGCTGTTGGGACAAGTTAGTGATGAGAAGAATAAAACCCGTGCACGTCGCTCAAGAACAGCCGAGAATATTGCTGCTGTAGCCGAAAGTGTTGAAGAAAACCCAGGTTTGTCCATTCCTCGTCGTTCTTTGGAATTAGGTATTCCACAAACGTCATTACACCGTATTTTGCATAAAGATTTGGGTCTTAAGGCTTATAAAGTCCAGTTAACACAAGAACTCAAGCCGGCCGATCATCAACAACGTCGTGACTTTGCTGATTGGGTCGTTGAAATGCATGAAAATGATCCGGAATTCCATCGAAAAATCATCTTCAGTGATGAGGCCCATTTCCACCTCGGTGGCTTCGTCAACAAGCAAAATTGTCGCATCTGGGGCTCAGAAAACCCAAGAGTTATTGTTGAAAAGCCTCTCTATCCTCAACGTGTGACTGTTTGGTGCGGTTTATGGTCCGGCGGAGTCATTGGACCTTACTTTTTCGAAAATGAGGCTGGCGCAACAGTTACGGTGAATGGATTGCGCTATCAAGAGATGATTAACGATTTTTTATGGCCGGAATTGGATGGTATTGATCTGGACAACGTTCACTTTCAACAAGACGGCGCTACGTGCCACACAAGCAACGAAACCATTGATCTTTTAAGGGAAAAGTTTCCGGACCGTGTTATCTCTCGAAGAGGTGATCACAATTGGCCACCGAGATCTTGTGATTTAACACCTTGCGACTTCTTTCTTTGGGGCCACGTGAAGGAGAAGGTCTACGCCAACAGCCCAGTATCGATTCAAGACCTCAAAGATGGAATTCGTGAGGCTATCGAGGACATACAGCAGCCACTTTGCGATTTAGTTATGGAAAATTTCATGAAAAGGATTTTGTCCTGTAAGCGTGGCCGTGGTGATCATTTGCTTGATGTTATTTTCCACTATTAACGGCATACCTTCCTCTTTGTAATGAAATAAACATCTAATGATTTATAATAAAAAATGGCATTTTTCTTTGAATATCAAAATAACACCTCTTATTGGAAAACCCTTTATATCAGCCAAATATCTAAAAAGTCAAAAATCAAAAGTGATAAAAAAGTCAATCCTAGCTGTTCTACTCGTCCATCTCGGGTGAGGGAGGAGGGCTTATTCGGCCAAGGGTTGGGGACTCGGAGTCCCTTGACCCAGAGTACTCGGGGACGATGTGGGGTCGTAGCCCGGAAAAGAAAAACGGCCTAAAGATAGGAAGTGGTATGAGTCTCTCACCACGTGTGAAAGAAAGGCGGCTCGTTCTTACCTAAAGGTCTAAAACGGTCGATAAGTGATTAATTCGGCCCGGGGTGCCTGCGCAGGCAACCTCGTAACCATTGTCTTGCGTCAAAATTATAATATTACATCTCTTAAATGTAATGAAGGTAAAGCTTTAGGTACATATTTTTTTATCTTTTTACTCATAAATTTCACAAAATGGACGAAACTGCTACTGTAAAAGTCAAAATTGTTCGCTGCACTTAGGTATGTCACTTTCCCTAACAAATACAGCACATTTGCAATAGACCTAAACTCAAAAACTGAATACTTAATAAGTTTTCTTAATAATTTTCTAATAATTATACTTAAAATTAACTTAAAAATTATCATTTTTTTGGCTTGTGTTTGCAAAACTCTATTTTATCTCGGTATATATAACGATCTTTATTAAGGCTATCGATCCCAGAAGGTGTCTTTCCAGATATTTTCTACATATTGAGTTTTTTATGAATTTTCTATTAATTAACTTAAAATTAACTTAAAAACTATCATTTTTGGCTTGTGTTCGCAAATCTCTATTTCATCATTGATTTTTCTGAAAATTGATTTAATTTTCAATATTGTACAGCTATTAGAAAGCTTTCAACATTATTCCAAGTCGTTTTCAATACTTGTTTTTTTTTTAAATTTCATCTCATTTTCTGATTGTTTGCTATTTCTTCATGGTTTATTTAGTTTGCTACTTAAGATTAATAAAATTTATCGAATGATAAGGTATTTCATTAAATTGCCGACATTTTTGTGAAATACTTCTACTTTTTGATCGACTTCTCTTTCTGAGCTTATAAAATTTTAATATTTGTTATTTTGTAGAATTTCCTGTATTCCATATATTGGTTATAAATATATTCCTAATACTTTTACTGAATATTTTATCTTTTGAGTTAATATATGTTGTTGAGCACGTGAATGAAATTGTTAACGAAAATAATAATTGTGGTATCTTTTCTTCACTATATTTATTGGTTACTAAATATTTCGTTCACAACGTGATCATAATCATTAGTATACTCGTACAGTATACTAATGATTAGGTCACGTTGTGACCGAAATGTACATTTAGTCACCAATAAATATAGTGAACAATAGGTACCATAATTATTATTTTCGTTATCTTTTGGGGTTCAACTAATGATCTCTGAATATTTGCAGTTTGTTAAAAATTATGTAAAATTAAGTATGAAAGCCTGAGCTTGATTCTCATTGTAATCATATATTGTGACTTGTGATTCAATTTTCAATATTTTCTACAATTATCAGAAAGTACAACATTACTGCAATATAAAGCTCAACATTATTGCAGTTTATTATAAAATATGTTTTATAAAATAAAAATTTTGTTAGATTTTGTAAAAATGTTGGCTTTCCTCTCGCATCTTCTCGCTTGAAAGCCTGAGCTCTTATTTCGATTCCAATTATATTTTGTGAAAGTTGATTGAGTTTTCAATATTTTCCACAGTTATTAGAAAGTTTTCGACATCATTTAAAAAAAATTGTATTCGAATCAAAATTGATTTGTTTCTTTGTTGCTGTTTCTTTACAATTTATTTTGATTCATGTTACGATTTCTGAAATATTCAGATATCAATTGCAAATTTGGATCGACAGAATAATAATGTGAACATTTTTGTAAAATACTTAATTTTTTTACCGACTTCTCTGTTTATTAAAATTTCGATGATTTTTTCCTACATTGCTGTGAATTTCTAAGATTTTAACTGATTTTTTTTTTTAATTGGAATTGAATCGTTTGTTTCAAAAACCAGTCAATAGTCATTTTTATGGATTTTTCTTTTTTACAGATGCAGTGGTATATCAGTAATCAGAACGCATATTTTTCTGCATTATCCCTTCAACTGACATTCCCTTTTACAGGATGTCTAATTATAAAATATTAAATATGGAAGATAAAGTATTTTTATTACAATTTCGATGATTTTTAATGAATATTTTATTTTCTTTATTAGAATTGTATCGTTTGTTTCTGAAACCCGTCAACAGTAATGTTTATGGAATTTTCATTTTTTTGCAGAATCATTAGGTATATCAGTAATCAGATCGCATTTTTCTGCATTATTCCTTCAACTAACATTCTTTTTTATAGAATATCTTTATATATTAAAGAATTTATAGAATTACAAAAATTAAATATGAAAGATGAAGTGTTTTTCTTTGTCACCCGAAAATTTGAAAAAGTATACTTTGTTAATACAATGGTATCCTTAGAAACTGAACCATGATCAAGGAACATCAACGATCGGTGATTTTTTAATAGAGTTTTCGGAATTCCTAAGATTTTACTGAATATATGTAAAGCTTTAGAATATTTTAAGTACAACTGAGCCGTAATTATACTTGCGATTTCTAAAATTTTAATCTCTTAACTTCTCTGATGAAAGTCTGAGCCATGATTTTCATTCCAAACATATGTTGTGAATGTTGATTGAGTTTTCAATATTTTCTAGTTATCAGAAATTTTTCAAACATTACAGTAAGTTGCATTCAATTGTTGATAATTATTGGAATTCGCATTACATTTGCTGAATATTTGCGGTTTCTTTTTAATTTATTTTGATGTTTGCTACGATTTCTGAAATATTCAGATAACAATTGCAAATTTGGATCGACAGAATAAAAATGCGAGCATCTTTGTAAAATACTTAATTTTTTTAACTGACCCCTCTTTTTATTAAAATTTCAACGATTTTTTCCTAATTTTTTAGAAACCAGTCAACAGTTTTTTTATGGATTTTTCTTTTGTTACAGAAATAGTAGGTATATCATTAATCCGGACGCATATTTTTCTGCATTATCCCTTCAACTAACATTCCCTTTTATAAAATATCTAGTTACAAAATATTAAATATGAACGACGAAGTGTTTATATTTGTTTCCCAAAAATTTGAAAAAGGACGCTTTGTTAATACAATGGAATCCTTAGAAACTGAACCACGATCAAAGAAAATCAGCGATCGTATAACTGGGCCTTAATTATACCCGCGATTTGTAAAATTTTATAAATTTTCATTTGATTATGTAGATTTTACATTTTCCTCTCTTAACTTCTCCGATGAAAGCTGAACTATGATTTTCATTCCAAATATATTTTGTGAATGTTGATTGAGTTTTTAATATTTTCTACAGTTATCAGAAAGGTTTCAACATTGCAGTAAGTTGCATTTAAATGTTGATAAGTTTTGTAATTCGCATTACATTTTCTGAATATTTGCAGTTTATTTTCAATTTATTTTGATTTTTGCTGCGATTTCTGAAATTATAATTCAGATAATTCAATTGCAAATTTGGATTGATTGAATAAAACTGCGATAATTTTTGTAAAATGTTTTTAAAACTTACAGTTAAAACGGATTTCACTCTTTATAAAAAAATGTTATTTTTTAATAGAGTTTTCTGAATTCCTAAGATTATACTGAATATATGTAAAGTTTTAGAAAATTTTAAGTCATTTTGTAGAATTTTTTAATTTATTTCCTTTCTTTTCACCAAAATTTACACGTTTGGATTTTGGAAGTGAATTACTCGTCACCACTTACAAAAGTGTTTCATTTCCTAACTAGTTACAAACAGTACGATATTTCGCAACTGCCATCCGTTTTTAAAAGTGGCACTATATGTCGATATTAGAAAAAAAATAGTTATTTCATAACTGAAATTACACTCCTGTGTTATACACAGGGAAAATCCATAATTATTACTTATATGCTCTTCTGGTGAAGTGCATTAGATTAACGACGTTTGTTGGTAATGCAATTTGTAGTGGAAGTAAGTCGTTTACAAGTTTTGCTCTGGAGTTCTGTTTGGAGCACTCAAAAAAGATTAAACCATCTACCATCGATCGCAGTAACGTTCAGTATCCTGCTGTATTCAGATTCTAGCCAGATGTTTCTGGAAGACACCGTGTCAATATTTTTAAATTCGTAATACGTTAAAAAACATTATTAATTTTATAAATAGACTTATAAACAGACACTTTCTGCAATAAATAATGATCACTTTCTCAGCGTGATCATAAGTTAACAATCCAATGACGGGAGTACAGTTCGGCAATTCTGCTTTGTAATCACAGTTTTACAATACACTATTACGTAATGTAATAATCACATGCGGACGATTTTTGTTCCGCTCTGATTCCGCTTCTACAGCGCGACATTTGCAACGTACGTTGATGCGTTCCAACTGCAACCTTATCAAATATTAAAAAGCTTAGTCGCTATCACTTCACACTTTACAACCACCGATACTAAAAAGTAACAGTAATGCTATGCATGAAAAATCACAACTTCTATTCACGCTCGTAGTATTACAGCGGTGGCGACCAACTCACACGTTATTATAATAAAGTAAAGCACAGCAGTAGACCTATAATGTTTATTAATTTGAAAAAATACTGTACTACAATACTGTACTACTGTACTAACTACTATATAATACTGGAGTATCTATTACTTAATGTTAAAAATTCAATACACAACGTTTGACATTATTGTTTCATAGTTCAGTTATATGATAATAATGATACTGAAAATTGAGGGTTTGAGTTTGAGAGATGTATTTATGTATATTTGAAATTATGAAAATTGGTGAAGGTGATTGTATTACTCGCCAGTATATTTTCTGAATTATATACAAATGTCAATAATGTTACATATATAATGGCTGTAACATGTTTTAGCCTGTCCTGGCCCTCCTCTATAATGTTATTGAACGATTAACGTGGGCATTAAAGACCGGCACCCCCCGCAAACGAAATTAGTCACCCGGACCAACTTCCAGGACAATTTCCATTATTATTTTTCCATTAAAAACGTCCTAATGGCGAACGTAGAGCCGCGCACGTCAAGCGCACCGCCGACCCCCCAAAAACCACGTCACGAAAACCCCCGGAACCCACGTCAATGCGGAATAATTATCAAAAGTTGCGTCGCAGAGGAAATATTTAAAACATCGTCAGCAAGTTAAAATTGGGATGATTAATGTTCGTAATTAATAGAGATCGGAGGTCCAGTCCATTTGCCACCCCCTCTGTCCGTAATTAAGCCGGTAACGACATGTAACTGATGGAGATTAAAAGGATGCCCCCGCGTTGGGCGTGCGGGGGCGTCAGCTCTCTCCCTGCGTCCTAGGTGAGGCCGCAATTGCAGCCAAACACAACTTGCAAATGGACCTAAAATTACCGGGCACTATATTTAGAGTGACGCATTGCAGGTGCCTCGACAGACAATGCTTGTCTACGTGGTAATTAGCGAGAGAATAACAGATTTCCGAATTAAATTTAGCATATGTTAATTCTTAACATTGTCATGTTGCCTGTTGGATTCGAGAACTCATGCGCGTAGCGAGGTTAATTTATTTCAAAGCATACAAATTAATTGTCTATTTATACTAATTTACTGAATAATAAGAACCGACATTGACACATATTTAGTAATTCTGAGCGTTATAATTCAATTGTAAGTTATACGAATATTTATGCGTTTATTATTTGGTGTTAACATGATAATTGGTAATGCGTCACAAGATGTAAACTAATCACATTAATTTAGTTTATACCATACATAACATACTAATAAAAACACATAGTTAAACGCATAGGATACATTACGTAAGCAAAATGTCCTAGGATCTCAACTAAATAAAAATTGTGCAAACAATGTTTAAAATGTCTATAAATTATACATCTTAACAGAAAATGTTACATGATCTCTTGAAAATATCTTAACTTTTCTAGAGAACCCTTTAAAATGTCCTTGAAGTATTAGAAACATCAGGAAATATTCATAGACGTCTAAAAATTCTTTAAATCTTTAAACCATTCTTTAGCTGTGAATCAAATATTTCATTTACTCTAGACATTTCATAGACTCTAGAAAATATCCGAAAATTTTAGAGCCATATAAAAATCTTTTTGTGGTTTCTTCGGCAGTTTTAACTTTAGTTTCTACAAAGACAATATACGATTCTACAACTTTCACATCGCTTCCATCAATAACCACATATGTAATAATTTGACTCGTTTGATCTTTGTGGGAAATATCCTGAGAGCTGTCAAATATAATTTTGGGAGCGTTTATGAATATGGTACAGAAATATCTGAAAATATTGAAAATTGCTCGTGCATAAATTTTAGCTTCCTTTATGGATAATTGTTTTTCTCACTTCGTCTCCCAATAACGCTATGAATTCGTTCTGAATCTTCGGTGACAAGTAAGTGGTACTATATTTATCCTCCATCTTAATTTTGAGTACATGCCCACATAATACTGGATCATATTTAGCCAACCACTAAACAAGCTCCAAAAAATGTCCTCTATTTACCATTGAATTGATGCTTCCTGATGAACTCCTTCACGGTGACCTCGGAACGACAAATTTTGTTTTGCTAAGAATCTAATTATATCCAGCATTCTTGTAAGAATTCCCTTCATTTTTTTTTGTTTCCTTTTCTATATTTTGTTGTTGTAGTTTGTCAATAATTCCGACATGTTAAAGTTTAATTTCTAATTCCGGGCTCGACTCTTGTTGACATATTTTGGTAATGAGTTTCCACCACTTGTTAAATCCATTTTCCGAGTTAAAACTAGATTGATCCTTGTTTAAGAAAGTGTACAACAAAAGCAGTAAACACTTTTCTTTGAGGGTGAATATAACATCCATGATCTTAACATCTTTTCACCATTTGATATAATTTGAAAAAACTAGTCGCGAGTAAGTTTTCTGGTTTCACCCTTGATTGTCTTACCAGGATGAATTACTCCTTCTCTGAAATCGGAATCTACATTTTGGACTCTACAAACGGACATTGGCGTACTAGGAGAATGCAGTATTGTCGTCATTCTTTGTAGGCTACAGTCCTACATCTTTCAAGGAAGTATAGGATATACGAGTAATATGTGCAGAACACTCTTCATCAGCATTTGATAAATCTACTTTTTCGCCAATACTTGAGGCAGGTCTTTCCTCTTCAACCATATTAGAAGAAGTCTCTTCAACCTAATTAAAAGAAGTCTCTTAATGGGATACAGATATGTATTTTAGTAGAGCTCCAGTATTCCTAGTCTGGATTTCCTCTACAGCGTTCCTTTTTTCTAAATGAAGCTCGGCTCTCTTTTATTCGTTTCGTCCTAGGGAGATGTTAAAAAAAAATTGCAGAAATTAAACGTCAATTTCGTAATTTACAAACGAGTTTTTTTTTTTCAAAGTTTTATAATATTCCTTGCTCCTTGTAATGTTATTAATGGAGTAACTTAAATATTTTTAGAAATGGACATTATAAACTCTATTCTGTTTGCTTAATTAGTTTGTATAATGTTGACACATCTACTAATATCATGTGATTCAAAAAAACTTTCATCAAAGTTACCATGAAAAAAAAAAGGATAGATATAAAATGTATGTCTTAGCTTTCAGTTGTCCAATCTGGCAGATTTGTCAGAGTTCGAATTTGTTAATGTGAAATCATTAAGGTTTTCTCATATTAAGGTTGTTATTATCTTCAGTTAAAAGTCGTACTTCCTTCATAAAATTATTAATTTTATTTAAGATTTCACGAAAGTTTAGAGTTGTTGCATGAACGGATTACATATACAAATTTGCAGAGGACAGGCTTACGACACGACAATGCTACGGTAATGACAGGAAAGCATACTGGTGTAAAGTCGCACTAAAGAAAAAAATCCAAATACAGAATTTGTAGCGCGTCAAATCATACTGTAAACTTGGCATGTGTACATGCAGCTTTTGCTGATGTAAACTCAGAGACATTTTTTTGGAACTGTCGATCACTTATTTTCGTTTTTTTTTTTCGTCTTCCACTCATCGATGCGACATTTTACTTTCAGTCCCTGGTCAAGTTGTAAAGCGCAGTGTAGAAACTCGTTGGTCCGCAAGAGGAGAACATTTTAAATGCTTTGGAAAATTTTACGTCTGAAGAAGAAAATATTAAAACGAGATCAGACGCTGCAATATTACTTTTTCTTTTCTGTGCTACCTGTATTTATAGTTATCTGTCCTTTTGGAAATTAACGACGTGCAACAATATGTGCAGACAAAGGGGTTAAATATCTATAAATATGATTTAAAACTGAAATCTATACAAATGTATTTCATTCGACAAAGGGACACGATAGTGCAAATTGCAGTTACAACAGCAAAACAAATTTGTGATGAGTTGCAGATATCCACTAAGCGTCTAAAAATTATGAATCGTAAAAATTCGCGAGACGTGGGGCCATCTTTAGAAGAGAAACACAACCAGAATTTTTAAGTACGTTTTGAGCAACAACAAGTCCTTGCAGCAAAGTATTCGTGCCTAATACTGCCCAATCTTTTAAACGAAGCTTTAAACGGAGCTTTTCCAAATTAAAATTAATTAAAATTTATCTTCGTTCCACAACGAGTGATTTAATATTGAGAAATCTAGCGATACTTACCATAGAAAAACAACCAACAGAAGATATAAATTTTGAAAATGTGAATCAAGACTTTTCTAATAAAAAAGCAAGAAAAGTAAATATAATATAAACACGCTTACATTTTACCATTAGTTAGTTTCAGTAATTGATAAGAACCACTCTTAATTTTGATTGACTTAGAAAAGGCGGCAAATTTATTACCGCCCCAGGCAGCAAAAGCTCCAGGTACGCCACTGCGCACCGTTAAACTAAAATTCTACTAAAATTCAAAACGTTAGAAATTATATATAGAAACGAATAGGTACATATTTAGAAAGATGCATGTAGCATAAAATTAACAGTTAAGTATGTACTACAAACAGTAAAAATAAAAAAAGGACCTGTACCTAGTTAAACCTACCTCAAATACCATTGATTATAATATGGTATAATATGGATTTAAGTTCAAGATAAAAAATCGACAAGTAAATATTTTGATTAATTGCCTATTTAACTTAATAATATTTTGCCACATTTGTAGCCAAAATGCCGCCCCGGATAAATGTCCGGGTTGTCCGCCCCTATAGCGGACCCTGATACTAGTCACTATAAAATATATTTCGTTGTAAACTTGTGCCAAATATTTTGACTACATAAATCCAAAGAGTAAATCTCTACAAAAAGACTACTAACATTTCCGTCCTCTAAAACCACAAAGTGCTGCCCTTTGCAGCATACCGTCTAACAGCAATTACCAGACCGGATTGTTACAGATTTAATTTACTTCACACCCATGCTGACAGCCAACGTTGTTATTAATAGCGAACGGCGTTCCATTATCCATTTTTTGCGCTGCACCAAAAGTGCAACAATGGTCCTACCACACATTTCACCATGCCCATTCATGCATTCCACGGATACCGATTTTCTGCAGCTTCATCAGGACTGTTTCGGTCGCACCTTTACCCCTATTTGGTAGCACCGAAAGGGCGTGCCTTTCCACGTCGTGCGTGCAGACTGACGTTAAATAAATTGCATTGGATTTTTTCCCTTGCTCGGTCACCACTTGTAATATTGACGCTGAAGTTGAGAGGCGAAAGTTTCTAAACTGCAGATATCACGAGCAGCGGTTCAATTTCAATTGGTACTGTTGAACATTACTGTTGCTCGTTCGTAGTAGTTCCACTAATTTCATGGGGAGACCCTAATAACAATAATAATTTATTAATATATTAATAATATTCCTTTATTCACATTGCTGCATCATTCAGTTATTCAGTTCATGTTGTTAGTCAAAAATACAAAGAAAAAAGTACAGAAAAATAGAAAAGAAAATACAAAACACATAGCTTTTCTGCTTACAAAAGCATGTTTAAAATTCGTGGGGTGAAAAAAAAGCTCAATGTACTAACCAAATTTGCACATAATCTAGAATATAGGTTAGTAGAATATTAAGATATTATTATTTTAGTGATAATAGTGATAATAAATTGGTTGTAGATTATTGCATATAGTGCTAATCAATTCACTGTATCTACTTTACAGATAAAAATAAAAAATATTAATTATTAAAATGATAAAATTGACTTAGATATTGTAATAATCATCATTTCAGCTGATCATTACATCATCATTCATTAAAATTTATGACGGAGTAATTTCACATTTGAAACTTTCAAAACTTTCCATTGTGAAGTGAAAATCGTGGGCTAACATGACATCAAATTCAATGAAGATATTCTAAATTTTCAACTCTAAGGTTTTGTAAACTACATATAGTACTTCTGTAAAACTTATTGCATTTTTGTGACACTGCCCTGTCAATTTATCATTATTCCATCCATATTTCAATGACTCTGACATAAATATTTCAATTACTGCCTAATTGTTACTATCAAAATGTTCAGTATTCTGTGAAATTATTTCTATCAATAATTACGATTAATTTCATTAAATCAAATTTTGGGTATTCCGTAAAATTGTAATGATTTGTATCAAATATCTCTAGCAGTATGTCAAAATTTCAATGACTATAATCAATTTATGACTATTCCGCCAAACGTTTAATTATTTTTACATAGTTGTAAAGATTACTATCAAATATTAAACTATTTGTCAAAATATAATAATCATGTAACCAATTGTTATGATTATTGTATTCCCAGAATACTTTTATGATTTCTAATTTCAATTATTCTGTCTAAATTTTAATAATAATTACCAATTTATGATTATACCGTTGAATTTTCAATGTCTCTGATAAAATTTCAATGATTCTGTTATTCATATAGTTTGAGCCCCTTGAAATGTAAGTAAACAATTATATTAAAAACATTAGTAATTACAAATTCTGGGAATTAAGAAGCATTAGAAAATACGTGAAGCTCACTAACCACACTAATAGATAACAAATTATAATGATTGCTGTAAATGTTTGACAATTTGGCAATTATTTCTATAAAAATTTCTGTAATGTCTGTCAATTTATCATTGCTCTGCAAAATTTCAAAATTCCTTAAAAATTACTTTTACTACTACTATTAACAAATAGTAGTAGTATATTATTAGTCAGAATTTAACAATTCTACCAAAAACGTATATATTTTTTTAATATCTCGCAATATTCATGAAAATCGTTTATAAAAGTAGTGGTAAACATTCTAAGAATTTTAAGTATTTAAAGAAACCTAGAGCTTCTGATATTTTTATGAGAAACTATTTGATTGACAGTTACAGAAGTTAAAGAAAATGGCATATTTAAAATATACTTGCGCAAAATTCATAAGGGAAAACTTTTCAAGTGTAGTACCTCTCCATGAACAAAAAAGGGAGTAATAACTATGTATACTCTGATTTTTCTAAACTGGCGTTCACGTCATCAAAATAATAATCATAATAATGATGACACAATTTTACAAGGTTGCCAGCTGTCCCGGGTATTTAAAATTGGCTGCAATCAGCTGTTGCGCCCGTGCAATCTTGTGCGACAGTGCGCGGTTCGTATCAAAGTCGTCGACTTCTCTGCCGTTTATCGTACATATATCAATCTTGTGGTTATGGTTTAATATCTACATTGGCAAAATATGCATTGTAATAATCGATCAAATGTAACAAGTTAAACGTCAAAGAAGTTTGGTTATGCACACATGTATGAGCATGTGTTAGTGAAAAAGATTTGGCATCGTCGGCGAAAAAATATCACGGCCGCCAACATAACATGATTTATAACATGATTGGCAGGCGAAAATGTGTCCGTGGTTAATACACCGATTACCTATTTATAACCACCGGTGATCAGTGTTATGTAACAAGTGATCCTCAGATTAATTTCGATTCTTAAACTATTGTTGTGCATATTCTTGAAAACAATCACGTTGGTACAAAAAAACCTCATCACACAGCTGTTTGATGACGTGAACGCCAGTTTAGAAAAATTAGAGTATAGTAGATTTTAACAGAATTAAGGATTAAAGGAATGACCATAGTAAAATAACAGTCATAAGCGATTCCCTCACCTTAATGGTTTTAAGTATCATTTGTAACTTTGGACGGATGAAAGATTTTTGACACAAAGGGGCGAAGATAAGCCAACCTCCGGTGCACATAAAAACCCAATTAAGTTAACATTAAGCCGTTTCATAAATGATTAGAGCCGTCTCGGCGTTCCGCCCGAGGCGCGAATTAACAAAGAGACGCTCTTTCGCGTCTACCTGTGTTTATTTGTACGTGAAAAATGCCGGAGCTTAAAGCATGATTTTGCGCGCACATTTTTCATATTTTCCCACATAATATTTCATGACAGTGAAAGCATTATAAAACGCGGAAATATGGCATTGCGTAATGCCTCGGATATAACGATGACAAAGGAAAAATTTACTGTGCAGCGGAAATAAAATGTTCCGTTTATTTTTTTTGTGCGCGAATTTGCATACTTCGTGCGTCCGAAAGTATAAATTGGCGAGAAAAAGGATTCGAGTTAATTGGGCCGCTCTCGTTCCGTAAACCAAATACCAATAAAATCGTCAATTTATCTAATCAGGGCCATGAATATTTATGAGCGTTGGGTAAGCTTCGGCCGTGGAGAAGAGTTGCATCCTTGGACGTTTCGGACTTAATTATTATGTTTAGCCGCGGTCTCAAGCTGAGATAATTGCTACCTCGGACAGATTATAGAATTACTTCGAGACGCCGGTAAATGGTGCCTCCGAACGGAGATGTGTGCAATGAAGTTATCTAGTTGTACAAACTCAAGTTCCATGCATTTGCATATGCATGCATGGAATATCAAGTCGCAGCTTCGGAAATGACCGGCGAAAAGCGCGGCAGTATCAGCTCGAATTAACACCCGTTTCATTTCAATTAAATATTTATCTGTAATGTAGTTTTTTTCGAGCTTAGTGATAACATGAGCACGCTGTTTTGTATTTCAGTAAAAAACGGTAACAATGTCGCTTATGATAATCTCTCCATTAAATGTCACGGAATTTTAATCTAAACTAGGCATGTTTTAATAGAATTATATACAATTTACAACACGATATAAATGTATTATTCTTTCTCTCTGTTTAAATAGGCAGGTTTCGCTGAAAATTCATAGGCTCGTAACTGTAGAGCTGTTTATTATTTGTATAAAGATTAGCCCCGTGATAATGCCTGATTTATGGTGGTTCGGCGGACGCCGCGAGAGGCGCTGCACGCGACGCCCACGCCGACTCACCTGAAAGTAAAGCTCGCCCGCTGAACATTATAATTACCGCGAGCTTTTGGCGTACACAAAGAATACTACACAGGCATAATACTGATTTATAAAAGCTTTTAGCGACAGGATATTGCAATCCTTCAGTTTTACGGGTTCGTGATTTCATTAAAAGTGTCACCCATTAACTTACTTTATCTCCGCCGTGCTGTACCTGCTTTGCATAATCATATATAGGGCTTAGATTTATTGCCCTTTTACTTTATGGAAATTAATACCTAATACACTCGGAATTTTATTAGATTCAAATTTACAGCGGCCGTAAAGCCGAGCTTATTAGGAGACAATTTCGTGCGTGGATTATTAATGGGCGCCCTTTCGAAAATACGGCGCCAATTCACAAAATTTCGCATTCATCAAAACAAAAATCGTCTCCCATTATATTTATTAGCGCCGGCCGTACATCACCCAGATAAGGAAATTGCAGCGGCGTATATACGCGTACACTTTTTTAATTAAAAAATCCCATCGCGGTTACGTGCCGCATGATAAGCCCCGCGTCATAATGATAATTAATGACGGAACGAGACATGCGGTCTGTGTGTGTGTGTATGTCGCTGGCGGTCAGTGTCCCGAAGAGGAACGCATCTCATTAATAACACCAACGCTATTCGCACAGCGCATTACTTCGAAACCTTCAACAAACCGCGAAATATATAGCCGCAAGAAAATAATACTTAACGCGTTATTATGTCAGTCTCGCTATTTATTACTCCTGCCACATGCCCGGGGCATTAGAAACCATTGAAATTGCAATAAAGCTGTACACAACTTCTTGAACGCCACTCGAGAATTTCAGCAATAACGGACGTATTTTTATTGTAATTACCTGTCTAGGTACCTAGCACCAGCCGCTCCTACATTATATTTTAAATTATAATTAGTCTTAATGTAATTATCCTGTAAATTAATATTCACTCCATATGAATTATTTATTAGAATTCTTAACGAATTCAACTTCTACATTCACAATTCTACAATCCAGTCACTTACACGAAATATGCTATGATCGTTGCATTATTTACAAATTGCAAAAGACGTTAACAAAAATTCAGTAAATTGAACAAAAATGTCCACATTACAAATCAGTGATATAAATCCAAATCTATGAATGATTCTTCTGGTTTATGTGCCAACTCCTACTCGGAGGTTAGCAGAGGTGGTGACAGGGATTTTCATTTAAAATTTAAATCTTTAAACATCTTGTTATTTTTACTAATTAATTTACTGAATTAAAAAATAATAATAATAATAATTTTTACTAACCCTAATTATTTTAGAGAAAAACTGTAATTATTTTTTTATCTAAAGCAAAAAATACTACGTCAATTGATGCTATCACTTTTTATTTTTCATTAACAAAAATGAAAAGTCATTTTTAAAACAATGATTGATACCTTGCAATTAAGAAGTAAATAAACTGCTTTTTATTTGTGTCACTGATGACCTGACCATCCATCTATAAATCATGAGTAATAAAATTTTAAATATGTGATTAGGATTTAAATTGATCAAAAACTGGGAAATATATTTTTTTTTAATGTACATATAAAACTCCTGAAAATTTGGTGAACGTTTCTCACGATATGAGAATCATGATGAAACAATGCAACTTTCGTGCATTGCAATTTCTTATACAATTATTAATTAAAATTTATTGATATAAATTTCTCGGTTCTAAAAGAGTTCATTTAGTATTGATTTTAATTTAGGAAGACTTTAAATCTGTGTATTCAAATTGCACATTTTTTTCACAATGTATCAATTTTTCAATTTACAAAGTGAAAATTTATCACATTTTCGACCGTAAATGTTTTTAAATACAACTGTCAAAATAAACACATTTGCTGACAAAATCCAGGAAGTTTTTAGCACCAGGTTCGAAAATCTGCAAGATTCCACCGTAAAAATCAGCCTAAATTTTTCAATTAAATTAGCTGTCTTAATTTAATAAACTTTAAATTGAAAGTTTCCAAACTAATATTTCAAATGCAACTGCCAAAATTTTTCATATTTTCCAACTGTAACTAACCAAATCCAAATCCAATTCGCTATGTGTCAATTTTTGTATAAATGTGAAAATCTGCATAATTTTCAAATGCAACTGTGTCCAATCCTTCTTATTTTAATTGCTAATGCCCAAATCCACAAATTCATATTCTGGATCTGTCAAATTTTCAGTTGGAATGTTTCTAAACTTTTCAGTTTTCATATGACCAAACATTTGATCGATAGTATAAAAAAACATTTTTTTACAGCAACTGTCAATATACAAATTTTTAATTACAACTGCCAAAATCATCACATTTAAAACTGTAGCTGTCAACATCTTGGAAGTTTTTCATTTATTATCTATTTTTACTGATGAACATTTTAAATCCGTGTATTCAAATTGCACATTTTTTATTTTACAAAAGTATTAATTGGTTCGGTCATAATATGTCGATTTTTCAATTGACAAAGTAAAATTTTATCGCATTTTAGACCGTAACTTCCACAATCCATCAATGTTTTTAAATACAACTGTCAAAATAGACACATTTGCTGACAAAATCCAGGAAGTTTTAGCACCAGGTTCGAAAATCAGCAATATTCCACCGTGAAAATCAGTCAATTTTATCAAATTAACTGTATTAATTTATTAAACTTTAAATTGAAAGCTTCCAAACTAATATTTCAAATGCAACCGACAAAATTTATAATATTTTCCAACTGTAACTAACCAAATCCAAATTCAATTCGCAATGTGTCAATTTTTGTATAAACTTGAAAATCTGCATAATTTTGAAATGCAACTGTGTAAATTTCCAAATGAAATAGCCCAAATCCTTCGTATTTTAATTGCTAATGCCCAAATCCACAAATTCATGTTCTAGATCTGTCAAATTTTCAGTTAGAATGTTTCTAAACTTTTCAGTTTTCATATGACCAAACTTTTGATCGATACTATAAAAACAAAACAGCAACAGCAACTGTTTTTACAACTGTTTTTTTACAGTAACTGTCAATATACAAATTTTTAATTGCAAGTGTCAAAATCATCACATTTACAACTGTAGCTGTCAACATCTGGGAAGTTTTAGCACCAGCTTCGAAAATCGTCAAAATTCCACCCTTAAAATCAGCCAAAATTTTCAAAGTAACTCTTTACATGTATTAAACTTTAAATTGAAAGTGTCCAAACTATTATTTCAAAGCATCTGTCAAAATTTGTCAAATTTTTCAACTGTAGTTCACTTAATCCATCAAAATCTGTAAATTTTTGGGTATAAATATGAAAATCGGTGTAATTTACAAATTCAACTGTGCAAATTTTCAACTGGAATAGAAAAATTCTTTGCATTTTAATTGCCAATGCCTAAATCCACAAATTTCATTTTCTAAAGCCAAATCCTTTGTATTTTAATTGCCAATACCGAAATCCTCAAATTTCATTTTATAAATCTGTCAATTTTTCGAAACTTTTCAATTTTTATATGACCTAATTTGTAATCGATACTATCAGGAATAAACAAATTTTTAATACCAACTATAAAAAATAAATAAATGTTTAATTGCAACTTTCAAAATCGTTATATTATTTACAACTGTAGTTGGGAAGTTTTTAGCACAAGCTTCGAAAATCTGCATACATAAATATTGAGTTGATGCATATCACGCTATGTTTTTTATAGTTTTTATGATTAAAAACCCTCAGAAGTATTAAACGACTCATTGACATGTGACCGACAGTTTAAGAACCACTGCTATAGAAACACAATTATTTTTGAGTTGAGTGTAGTTGAAAAACTGTCATTTGGAGATGACTATGTGGAAAAACCATTATTTAGCAGTTTGTACCGATTATATGTAATCTGGTAGTTAGCAGTGTTTCAATACTAGAGTAGCACAATGATTTTAGAGTTGGAAATATTGAAAAACTGTAATTTAGTAATGATAGTAATTTTATGGTTTTTGGAAGTGTTTTCGATTTTAGTACTACAGTAGCACAATAGTTTGATATATGAAATTGGCTAAATCAAAAACTGTCATTTGGGGTAGTGAAATACTGTCAGAGTTAGTAGTATCGCATAAAACTCAATTTATGGGTTAATGTGGTTAATAGTAACAAAATACTCTAGTTTCAGGCTCAGTACTGTAGAAAAACCATGATTTGGTAGTTGGCAACATTAAAAACTGTCAGGTAGATATAAGGTTGGAATAAATCATGATTTAAAAAAAACAAAAATCAATGATTTAAAAAAAACATCAAATAATTCATGATCTATTTGATTTTTTTATATTTCTGATCAGTTTTTGCCAGTTTAAATGTGATTTAAATCAATTGATTTACATCACACTTTAAAACAAACGACTAAAAAAAAATTCTTTAATTTGAACAAGAATTGATGATTACAGAAAATAAGTGTATCTGTACTATGTGATGGACCAAAAATGGAAGAAAAAAAATATTTTGTTTACTTCCAATGATCTATTTTAAAGCATTGTAACTTTATAGTTACATTATATTTTTAATTAAACACCTATTGGAATGCACTGCAAAAACAATGATTAATTGAAACAAAAGATCAATTTTGATTTAAATCAATGATTTATTTAAATAAATCATTTGATTTAAATCATACCAACCCTGGTTAGAGATGATAATTACAGAAAAACTACCTTACAACGATGTTATATCGACAAAATGAATCTCGAGCTTGGGAGTATTTTAGTACTATATCAACACTATACCAACACTATCATTTGGAGTTGGCACTATTGCAAACCTGTCAGTTAGAGCAGATAATTACAGAAAACTACCCTCCAGCGATTTCGAATTGACTAAATGTAATCTGGAGGTTGGCTGTATTTTAGTACTATAGTAACACAATCATTTTGCAGTTGGAAATATTGAAAAAACTGTCATTTAGTGATATTGTACCGATTAAATGTAATTTTGTGGTTAGTAGTGTTTTAGTTTTTAGAACTACAACCGCACATTATTTTGATATTTGAAGTTAATTATATCAATATTGTCGTTTGGACTTGATGGTACTGAAATACTAGAGTTAGTAGTATTAAAAAATCTGAATTTATGGGTAAATGTGGTTAATGTTAATGAAATACTCTCGTTTCAGGCTCAGTAGTGCAGAAAAACAATTATTTGGTAGTTGGTAATGTTGAAAAACTGTCAGTTAGATGTGATAATTACAGAAAACTACCCTCCAGCGATGTTCAATTAACTAAATGTATCTGGAGGTTGGTAGTATTTTAGTACTATGCCAAAACAAATCATTTTGGAGTTGGCAATATTGAAAAGCTGTCAGTTAGAGAAGATAATTACAGAAGAACTACCCTCCAGCGAGTTTGTATTGACTAAATGTAATCTGGAGGTTGGCAGTATTTTAAACACAATCATATTGTAGTTAACAATATTGAAAAATTGTCAGTTAGAGAAGATAATTACAGAAAAACTACCCTCAAGCGATGTTGTATTGACTAAATGTAATCTGGAGGTTGGCAGTATTTTAGTACCTACTGTGTAGCAACATTTGCTTTGTTGATAAAATTAGCAAGAATGATTTTTGAGGGTTACCAGTATTTTAGTACTATATGTACATATAGTAAATTTGATTTATTGATTAAATAAGCAAGAATGCTTTCTGAAGTTAGCAGTATTTTTGTACTATATCAACACTGTCATTTTTTATAGTGTTGGTATAGTCAACTCGTATTGCCAACTATACGAGTTGGCAATACTGAAAAACTGGCAGTAATTTTTTTTTACTGCAAGGTGTAAAAATGAGGAAAAATCATCATCTAATTAAATGTCTCTACTGTACAAGATGTTAATTGTGAAATATCTAATTTAATATTAATATGACAATGGTCCAAGTAAAAAATATCATTTCAGAGCGAACAAAGTCTTTAGTGTTTCTATACTCAAACCGTGCTATTTTAAACAACCCCGAATTAGATGTCACTTTATTTCATTTTCCAATTAAACTTACCCCTTAGTTATAAAATTAACACTATTAATTATTTCACTTTGACGTGGGTTTTGGAAGGTTTCATGACATTTCAACATCAATGAAACTTGTAACATACCTGAAACAAAAATCATAAATTAATTAAGCAGCACAGACAGTCTACTTAAAATAGGGCATTATGTACTACATAATGCATCATTGGATGTACAGAATAATAAACATACATACATCAGTACATCACTCTACCTTCTACCACAATGGTGTAGGTGATATATAAACATAACAAAAAATAAATGAACCCTGCACAATATTGGAGATAAATATAAAATTGTTTTTCTATACTTATCAAGGATAGAGTAAGCCAAAATCGGCGTAATTAGATGCAAAATACTGCTTGATAAGTTTATTGTCCAGGGCGAAAATGACGACTTTCCAGAGAGATAAATTAGTCGTTCTTTATAGATCAAATTGTATATTATTGAACTTTGATATTTTCCACACTGATAAATTTTTCAAAATTTTATAATCGCGTTACGGTTTTTGAGCATTTTCTCAGTAATTGTGAAATTTTGTGTATCGATTTTTTGTCTGACAATATTGCATATTGATACATTTGATAGCGCAATTAACATTAATTAAAATGCTTCAGTTTCTGAAATAAATGCATTTTAATAACTCGTAAGGATGTTTTATTGAAGTTGTGTATATTATTTTTTACAAAAGGAAACATTTTAAGTCATAAATTATACCTCTCTGCATCTGTAAACACCTTTGTTATCATTGATATCTGAACTACTCCACTTTTCTACTTCATAAGAGACCATAAATCATAGAAAAATAAATTAAATGTGCCATAGTGCCATACCGAAATATTAATGCTATAATAATAAATTGTGTAAATTTACCTACAATCCTACAATAAAAAAAACCCGCTGATTTCATAATGAATTAAAGGATCAATTTGGGCTATTTTATATCAAAAAATAAAAATTGAAAATTGGATTAAAAATTTATTCTTTTATATATAGCCGTGTTTTTTTTGCTAGATTTGGTTGATCAATATCGTAAGTATATAATTCTATTTTATAAAATTTGCACAAGCGTAAATAGGTTAAATTCACCTGGACAATAAACTTGAATAACTTGAATCGAATTTTCGAAAAAAATGGCTATATTGTAAATATTACGGCCTTACTATTAAGATATTGGGCATATTAAAACAAAATCGCTGATGATTAGTAAAAATGCACCTTTAGAAAACAATATTGACTTGTTCTACGATTATTTAACAAATTCGACAATTTAAATTTTAAATTAGTAACTGTATCATTTTATATTTTGATGGGATATCTTTAAATCTTTATCGGGTAATAAATAAATTTAAAAAAATCTATTACGTCTCACCGTGGAGTAATTGTGTATCGTTTAGAATCTAAACTTCTAAACTTTAGATGCTGCCTTCTTGTAAATGTAAATCGCTTTTAAATTAATTGAAAAAACTTAATAATCTATTAGATAACTTACGTAACTGTAGACCAGTTATGTAAGGTTTAGATGCTGCTTTCCTGTAAATGTAAATTCTCACTTCGTTAAAGCTGGTTTGATGCTAATATGCGTACAAATGATGTATCTAATGAGGTGTCCTTTAAAATAGGATTATGCTAAAACGAAGCGACAAAATCCTAATTTACATACCGAGGCGGGAGTAAACATTGACACAACAAAACCAGGAATGTCAATTGGGATGGTGGCGTTTTTTAAATAATTAACAGCCATCCGATAATGGCACTATGGGTGATAAAATTTAGCATATAAGTACGTAACGAAGAGGCGCGGGTGCGACTTTTGCCGCCTCTAAATAACGCGGGATAATCATAAAAATAAACGAACCCCCATTTAATTAATCCCATTAGCCCGTTTCCTTTCGGTAAGTGTTATTTTTTAATTGTACGTAATAGAAACATGTGTTCTCTCGCGGCGATGTCTCTGGCGTGCCGACGCCTGGCATATCGTAAAATCCATTTTATTAGCCTCATCTTAACGTCACTCCGAGCAGCGGTGACAGATTTTACGACCACTTTCCTTCATAGCTCCATATGTAGGTATTTATTCCAAATGAGTAAATAACAAACAGTCGAAATGTACCGGTGGGTGTTTATGGAACGTCGTTGCATACACAACTTTATCGATTGCACGCTATCTTTACCGCGCATCTTGTTTGCACGCGTTATTTGTCGAAGACTGATATATTTTATAGGTAATAAGATAATAGTCTTCGGCTACCAGTACGCATAAAGTATGCCCCTTTGAATGCCGTGCATTCACGTATCGACATATCGGAAAGTGGAGGATTTTTATAATTCACGAGCAGTTCGCATTCAGACCGTTTTGGCAGGGGATAAAAGCCAGAAACGGTATACATACAGTATACCGGGCGTTCGTCACAATAACATTCTGCATGTATATTTTATGAAAAGTACTAGATGTCCGCTGAAAGTATCCAGGCATTGTTGGCCGCGGTATGGAGTTATCCATTGGTATTTTTGTTTGAAACCACCATAAATTTGCATGTCCCTCGCATGCCATTCCTCGCATTGTCCGCGACTTGACATTTAAAACTGCGAACTTAATACATTACCGACGTGACTCACTTGTCTTACTTTATTTATACCCGACTTGTCTTCCCAAATAAGTCAAGTGGGATAGTCTATCGCCCCGCATTGTCCGCGGCTTTTTAATAATTGCCTCCGCAGCGTGGATCATAATTTACTTTCAACACCTAAACGCCACCCAGGCACATCGAGATTTATGGCCTAGGAATTAACACCCCCGGGGATCAGTGGCGTACTTATGAGGGGGCGACTGCCCCTAACGCATCGGCGCCTTAACTCACAATCATATAAATAAAACATTTAGGGCAGTTTGCCGAATTGCTTTTCCCTAATTCGTGACATGTTGTGCCAATGTGCTGTTTATGTAATGTTGAGCTTTATTCATCATTAATTCATTAGACCAAGATAGTCCATTAGTAGTGTACAATTAACCACAATTTGGCGAAAGCTGCGAGGTCAGAAAATGTCCAAATAAATTTATAAGTTCCACGAAGAAATTCGATTAGAATTACAACATAACTTTACAAGTAATATTTTGAATAGCAATTTATACAATTTTCCTTTTTCTAATATTCATCGTGGCAATTCGTTTCAATTATTTCATGTTTTTTGATATTTATTTTAGAATTTATTTTAAATTTTAATACTTTTCATATAAATTTGTATCGGAAATGCACAGAATTTTGCAATTTTTCTTAATTCATGAAGAATCTTCCAACTTCTAATGTTTTTTATGGCAATTGTTATCAAATTTGAAATTTGAAAAGAAATTCAGATAAATTTGCAATAACTTTTACATTTCGTTATACTTACTTCTAAGTATAACAAAATTTACTTTTTAAACCAATTCAGTCAACATTTAAATTTTATAATATTGTTCGTGCAAATTCATTTAGAAGTTGCACTTCTGGCAATTGCCCACCAATTCTGTAAAAAATATTTTCAAATTTTAGTTAATTTAAAACACGCGTTTACTTTGCAGAAATATTAATAAAAAAATGTGGTCTTCCCTCTTTGTTAAATAACTCTTTCTTAGAGAAAGTAAAATATATATTTTATTTTATTGTTATAATTATTATGAATATTATTAAAATCAAATGTTTTCGGACAAACTAATCAATACTTCTTTTGAAGACGAACATTATATTTTTTCAGTGAAATTGGGACAATTCAATATTTTTAATATGATAATTCAATTTAAAATTAATAAAAGAGAAGCTGCTGTAAATATAAAAAATCGCTTCACAATTAATTAAAATGAACCACTTTAGAGTGTCAGATTAACATAAGTATGAAGAATTCATGAATAACCTGCCAATATCTAATGTTTTTGTGACAATTGTTATCAAATTTCATTGATATTATACTGTTTATAGAAATTCACATAAATTTGCAATAACTTTTACACTTTTTTATACTTATTTTTAAAACCAGTTTTGTCAACATTTAAATTTTATAATATTATTCGTGTGCTTATTAATTTAGAAGATGCACTTCTGTGCAATTGCACACAAATTTTGTAAAAATTATGATGTTTTTAAATTTTAGTTCATTTTAAATATGGAAACGTGTTTACGTTGAACAAAATATTTTTGAAAAATGTTGCCTTCCCTGTTTATTAAATAACACTTTCTTGGAGAAAGTAAAATATAGATTTTATTTTATTATTATAATTATTATGAATATTATTAAAAACAAATGTTTTCGGACAACCTAATCAATACTTTCTTTTGAAGACGAGAATAATATTTTTCAGTATAATTAGGACAATTCAATATATTTAATATGATAATTTAATTTAAAATTCATAAAAATAAAGCTGGTGTAAAAATTAAAAAAAAAACGCTTGAAAATAATTAAAATGAACCACTTCGGAGTGTCAGAATAACATAACAAGAGGCTGCGGTGGAGCGAGCGTTAACGCGTTCGTTTCTAGACCGCAAGGTCCCGGGTTCGATTCCCGGGTCTGCATTTCTGGGGTGGTTTTTCTGCAGTTTTTCCATTTCCTTGCAACAAATGTTGGGAATGTGCCTCTACCATCTATAAGTCGCGTGCAGGCGCAGGTGGGCAATAATAATGATGCCCCTCTCCTCTTAACGACCGCATAACTAGTAATAGTTCAGGGGCCTATGGTAAAATAAAATGTCATTGGGTTAGAATTCTCTGTCAAATTATGACAGTAACCAATCACGCCATAGGTGGAGGAGTAGTAGGGATTATTATTATTATAAGTATGAAGAATTCATGAAGAATCTTCCAATTTCTAGAATTTTTGTGGCAATTGTTATCAAATTTTATACTGATTGCTGTTATACTGTTTATAGAAATTCAGATAAATTTGCAAAAACTTTTACATTTTTTTATACGTAGTCATTTTTTAAACCAATTTAGTAAACATTTAAATTTTATAATATTGTTCGTGCAAATTCATTTTGAAGTTACACTTCTGGCAATTGCACACCAATTCTGTCAAAATTATCATGTTTTCAAATTTTAGTTAATTTTAAAGATAAACACGTTTATACTTTGTAGAAATAGTAATAAAAAAATGTGGTCTTCCCTGTTTATTAAATAACTCTTTCTTGGAGAAAGTTAAATATATATTTTATTTTATGATTATAATTATTATGAATATTATTAGAAACAAATGTTTTCGGACAACCTAATCAATACTACCTTTGAAGCGGAAAATAATATTTTTCAGTATAATTAGGACAAGTCAATATATTTAATATTATAATTCAATTTAAAATTAATAAAAATAAAGCTGCTGTAAAAATTGAACCACTTCGGAGTGTTAGAATAATATAAGTATGAAGAATTCATGAAGAATCTTCCAATTTCTAGAGTTTTTGTGGCTCTTCAAATCATACTGTTAAAATTCAAAAATTAATGGAAAACGAGACAATTTTAAAAAAAACGTAAATTTTTCGATTTTAGGAATTTTGGAATATAAAAAACAAATTAGTATTTCAAATTAAAATATTCCACTAATACAAATAATAAAGATGCCACAGAGAAATGTCTAAAAATAGATGAGAATTGATAAATTGAAAAAACATGGCTTTCAAAATTAATTATTTAGGAAATCAACTTGCTGAAGGCATTAAAAAATAATTTCAACAATTTATGATAAATATATAAGCTCAACAAAAATTGGTAGGCCTAAAATCAAAATACTTAAAAATAGTGAACTTGAAGCGAAATGGTACCTACGTCAAAATGAAAAACTGGGCATAAAACATGAAAATGTCCAACATAAACATTTAATTAAAAATGTAGTTATCTCGTGTATCTGGTAAATTTAAAAAGAGACACTTAAAAAAATTTCAAATGTTGGAGTATGTCAAAAATAACTTCCGCAATTCTAAAGTGTTTGACAGCTCAAGTAAAAAAACGTAAGTAAAATTGGTATCCAAGAGGTGATTTAAAAAGTAAGTAAATTTAAAAAAAAGGTATATGCTGGAGACGTTCAAAAATAACTTCTGCAATTCAAAAGTATTTAACAACTCACGTTAAATTAGTATCAAAGGTACAATTAAAATAGTGACGATATCTAAAATATTTTTTTAAACTTGAGAATTTTGGAAATTAAAGCGAAATTGAAAAATGCTAGTAATACAAAAACCATGGAGATTTACTACTATGGTTGCAATTTCTAAATCTTCTTTAAAAAAATGTTTGACAGCTCAAGCAAAATTGTTCGCAAAATCTACTCTCGCTGGAGTATTACTATTAATACAAAAGTCATGGGGATTTAACGTAATGTTCGGAATTTTGAAACCTTCTAACACCTTTATTTTGATTGAATGTTGTATACAAATTCATTTTTTGCAGATTGATTGCACATTCAACAAATTTTCCAAAATTTATTTTGGCAATTTCAATCATTTTTATGAAATATTTTTATAAGGTTGTTATATTTAGTCCTTACTGGTAAATAATATTTATTTTTATTTTATTTTATATTATATTTCTTTCGCCTGACTCGTTTAGGTTATAAACAACCATCATCAGAGGCATTTTTTCAGGTAATTGGGAAACTTTTGATATACTTTTGAATCTGTTCATGGGAAAACAAATTTAATAACATTTTTATTAAATCTACTTCCGCTTAGTTACTTCTTATTTTTGTAAAAGTGTGTGTTGGACAATCTGAACGTACTTGTATTTTGTTCCCAAGTTTCAATTTTAACCTATGCCTAAATTTTCGAAACTTTCAACGTTCATGTTGTTTTTAATTTCTAATTTCAACATTCCATTAAATTCCATTAAATATTCGTATAAAACTTGTTGCACAACGCACACATTTTCTGCAAATTTTGTATTTGTTTTTACGCGAAATTTTAAAAGTTCATAACATTTTCAATTTCTAATTTCAACATTCCATTAAATATTCGTATGAAACTTGTTGCAATTCGCATACATTGTCTGCAGTTTTGGTTTTTGTCATTACGTTCAATTAATTCTTATAGATTTATAAGAAAATTATTTTATGAAAGTTTCAGATAATAGGGAAACTTCCGGAATACTTTTTCAATGGCTATCTAATCCCAAAAGGTACATATTTTTATTAAATTTCTGCAAGTTGCATTCATTTTTGGCAATTTGCATACATTTTCTGCCAGGCAATGGGACTAACTTATTCGAGATAGTAAATACACGTTAATAAGGTCAGAAATTTCTGTGGCCTTTTTGCCAAAACGTTCCAAGACTCCTTAATCTATTATAGAATATTAGAATTTTTGTATTTGTTGATCTAATAAAAGCCTGAAATGATTTTTTTTTAGTTTTAAAAACAATAACTACGCTTTAACCCCCACAGAGTAAACCCTCACTGCAAGGGCAGTGAATTATATCGAATGTTCCTGCGGCTTGAATGGCGAAAGTTTGAGAACAATTAAACAAGGATTATTTGACCGCAGTGTGGTTCCTTCGAATCTGCCGGGAGAACCGGGATCTTCCGCGATGATTATTGCCTGTAAAACAGGGATTTTAGCGGGTGCAAACAATCCAGCACATTAATGCTTCAAGTAATGTCCGCTGAGCACATACAAATGTTTAATTAAGGCTGTTTAATCAATGGAATCGCTTTATTATAGGGACCGTAACGTCCGCTTAACTTCCACGAAGCTGGGGGTATTTATGTTAGCATAAATTATGCCTCTGCATACATAAAAAGCTGGATGTAATGGTGAGAATTTGTCGTGTTATACATTTATAAATATTTACAAATGCTAACAAAGGATGGCTTGTTTTATCTCGCTCATTAGACTGCGGTACAATCCTCATTTGTATATGTTTTGGAAACATGAAATATAACAAGCTACATGTGTTTTGTGTGCGAGGGAAGCGCAAAGCCTGGCTGAATAAAAAAAACGTGGGGAGGTAAAAGATCCGTTTTGTAAACGAGCTGCTTATAAATATCGACGTGTTCCGCTGGTGATTCCAGCCATACATCCGAGAAACCGATTGGCAATCAATCAAAATACCTCAAGAGGTACGGGTCACGTATGCGCTGTAGTTCCTGCTGTTGCTGCCGCAGCCGAAGGATATATATTAGAGGCAGTTTGTTAATAGTGGCTGCTATTTCTGCCGGATAGATACATTGCGAGGTATTTTGCTTCTATAAACATCGGATGAAATGCAATCGTGCGCCAAGATGTGATTCAATGCTCGCTCATGTTCTCTTTGTCATGTTTGTAGTTTCTTTAAGCTAATGCAGATTTACTGCGACAGCTGATATATTCGTGCGATAATTTGTAAGGAAGTGTTATTCCTCCACGTTTTTAAGAGAAATCTCCCGGTGACGCAAACCGGAAAGTTTGCGAGCTCATAAATAATACAATAATATTCCAAGCGGTAATTGACACCGGCGGCAGGGAATTTTTAATTAATAAATTAAATATAAAAATGCAGCTTTTGCGCGACTTCATTACGACCGCCCCAAATTAATTAAGATAATTTAATTAATTGCGGCGAGAAATTGTCCTTGCACAGATTACGCGTTAACCTACATCTTGCGAAATTTATTAATCTCTGCATTTTGCTTAATTAAGTGCGTACACTAAATACATTAATTTATTATGAATTTTATATTATTTATTAATTTCAGATTTTTGTTTAATTAATTGCGTGCGCCAACTTCGTGAATTATTTATTCCGTCTGGACCCCTGTGCAATTGATTTTTAATGCACATACCAAATTACTAACCGGAAAAACCTGAATGTAATCAAATCGACGATTCGCGTGTTTACAAAATTTCTATTTACAACACACCACACAATTGCCTACCGAATAAAAATTCAATGAAAAAACCTGCCAATGAAATATTCAAACAGCTCATTCAACGGTATTGGGAGGATTTATCAATACGCTAACCACAAAAAGGTTGTTATTGTTGTAACAATTGTTAAAAATATAGGTTTATTTTTATATACGTAGCGTGACTGAAAATCTTAAATATTGGGTAGTAATATTTCAGATTTTCAGTCAATTATTGTGTATTGATTTTTCATTAAATGTTACAAATATCACAAAATAAGATTTAATTTAAATTTTATTAATTTTATTAGATTTGACATTTAAAAGACAACATCCATATTTTCAAAATCCTGCATGTTTCAAAATAATGTCTCTTAATCTTCATCTTACGTTATCTGCATTAAACTTTAGGCTACTTTTAAAAGCATAGTTTTCAAAATATCGGAAATCTTCATGAAACGTTAGGCCATTTTTGAAAGAATCACAAAATTGGCCATTTTCATAAACATTGCGAAAATTTTAAAACTACGTATAAGACATAAATAGTTTAGTCTTATATGTAGTTTTTAAAGTTTCGCAAGTTTACAAATATTTTGTGATTCTTATAAAAATGGCTTTAAGTTTAATGAAAATTTGCGAAATTTTGTGAATTTGTGCAAATTTTGAAAAGCATAGTTTTCAAAATATCGGAATCTTCATGAAACATTAGGCCATTTTTATAAGAAATAACAAAATTGGCCATTTTCATAAACATTGCGAAAATTTTAAAACTACGTATAAGACATAATTAGTTAAGTCTTATATGTAGTTTTGAAAGGTTCGCAAGTTTACAAATATTTTGTGATTCCTATAAAAATAGCTTTAAGTTTAATGAAGATTTTTGAAACTTTGTGAATATTTGTAAACATATCACAAAAAAATTCAAAATATTTTTATAAGCAGTTGTTTAGACACAGGCAAAGTCCCAGCCTCATATCCAAAAAACCAAGTGCCCTGCGATTTTTGAATAAGTGCCTGCAAACGCATAAACAAATAAATAACTTCTGAACGGTTACAACGAATTTCAAAAACAAAACGGATTTATAAAGCCTAAAAAGGGGCAAATTCAAATATGAAAAGTTATACAGGCGGTTCCATTTTAAAATAAATACAACTTTCATAGTTATGGGGCTTTTGGAACACCCTGTGTAGTATGAAATTAATTTTAAAAAGTAACCAAAAGGTACCCCGATATATCCCAGAACTTAACCTTTTTGAAAGTCACGTGCCGTATAGCGTGAATAACCCAGTATATATATATATATATATATATATATATATATATATATATATATATATATATATATATATATATATATATATACAAAAAAAATATATGAGAATATGCATAAAGTTTCAGAAGTCAGGAAACACCAAAAATTCGTAATTATTTTTATTATTTCAAAAACTCGGGAATCTGTCATTAATATTGAAGCATTTCCATAAAATCGAAGTTATAGATTTAAGTTCACAATGAATCGAAAATGTATGATTTTTTACATTTTCACAAAAATAATGTTTTGTCAAAATCTACAAGAGCATTTATAGAATATTCGTACTAATCACAAAATTTTGAAAACTTTTGATCAACTTCAGCCCATTTTCATGAGAATAAAAAAAATGGCCATGTACATGAACATTACGAAAATATCAAAACTTCAAGACAGTTTATGATATATGAGTAAATATCACAAAAATCAAGTTAGTTTCTTACAACACAATCATTTAAAAATATGCATGATTGTAAATGAGATAATTTTCCACATACTTTAATTATTATCTCAAAAACTCGGATATCTATGAGAAATATAGAGATTTTTCCATAAAATCTAAATTATAGATTAAGTATAGTACTATTAAAGTTATTTTCATAAATTTCACAGAAAATCGAAAATTTATAATAATTTCTTTAATATTTTCGCAAAAATAATATTATGTCAAAAACCTACCAGAGCATTTGAGAAATATTCGTATGAATATCCGAAAATGTTCATTAAACTTCAGGGCATATTTATAATATTATAACAAAATGAGAATCATAAAGTCGGCCATTTTTATAAACATTTAGAAAATTTAAAAACTACATACATATAAGATTAATTATATGTGATATTTGCGGAAATGTTACAAAAAATTCAAAATATTTTCAAAAGAGGTATCGCTAAAATAAAATAAAAAACTGGTATCATTATTTTACAGATTTAAAGTGGTTTAACAAAATCTTCAAGTTAAAAATTTAGTTTCATTTATATGACAAAACTAGAAAATATGGATAAAATTTCAGGACACACCAAAATTCGTAACTATTTTACAGTTATTATTATACAGAATTAATGTGGTTTAACAAAACCTTCAAGTTAAATATTTAATTTCATTTATATCACAAAACTAGAAAATATTGATAAAATTTCATGACACATCAAAATTCGTAACTATTTTACAGTTATTGAGATATTTTCATTATTATCTCAAAACCTCGGAAATGTATTATAAATATTAAGACATTTCCATAAAATCAAGGTTATCAATTTTAGTTATCTTCATAAATTTCACAAAAAAAAAACAAAAATCTATTGTTTCTTTTTAAATTTTCACAAAAATAATAGAGTAGGATGTCAAAAACCCATGGACTTATGGAATTATCATAGGAAGCATATTTCGAAAATCTTTGTTCGTCCATAAACCATTTCATGAAATTTGCAAAAATATTAAAAACCTATATGTCTGTTAGAAAACACCACAAAAGTTTTTAATATTTCCAAAATTTCGAGGTATTTAGAAAATATCCCGAAATTCACAAAAATTGCAAAATGTGCATAACTCTTCAAGACAATAATATTTCTAACTCTTTTACAATTTCATTTTCATAAATATTTCTATACAGTCCAGTTAATACATTTTGAAACAACATTTTCACAAAAATAATATTATGTCAAAAATCAATAAAAGCATTTATGGAATAACAACATTTCGAAAATCTGCATTTGTTTATAAACAATATTCATGAAAATTGCAAATAAAATTAAAAAACTATATTCTATTTGTGGCGCTTTCGTGAACACCACTAAATTTTCTTAATATTTTAAAAATTTCGAGATATTTTCATATTCATCACAAAAATCCGAAAATATGCTAAAAGTTTCAAGACAAAAATTCCTACCTCTTTTGAAATTTTCGAGAAATTTTCATTATTATCTCAAAAACTTGGAAATCTGTCATAAATATAAAGATGTTTCCATAAAATCGAAGTTATAAATTTTAGTTATTTTAATCATTTTCACAAAATTTGTAAAAAATTAAAAATCTTACACACTGAAATTATGATGTCATTTTGTTAAATATCACGAACATATGTGCAAAATTTCGTGATATATAATTTGTGATATATAAATATCACAAAAATTAAGAAATCTATTATAAATCTCTACAGAAATAATGTAATTTAAAGACTTACAGTTAAAAATTTAGATTTAGATAATCATTTTTTTAAATTAAATTTCGGAGATTTTCACGAAAATATGCAAATTTTCAAATCGTTTACCCTATTTTTGCAGATATCAATAATTCCAATCTAATTCCAAAATCATCTAATTTAAAAATAATTCGGTAATTTTAAAATGTACAATATCGTTTACATGAAATTTTTCTAAATATCATAAATAATTCCAAAATAATTCCTGAAATCTTTATGAAATGTTTATTATGATTATGTTTGACAAGTTTTCTTCTAATTCAATTGTCTCGTCTTTCACTTCCTTCGACTGCAAAACGCTTAAGTTTTTGAGATGTGCAGTTATGTTCGAAATATCTTTTTGACCATTGTGAAATTTTTATTGAATATTCTGGACCAATTATTTATATATTTCAATTGTACATTCTATAAATTATCATTAATTGTTCATAACTTCTTTTAGAAAATTTATTTAAATTTTCTGAAATATTGATTTGTATGTTTATATTGTTTCATAACTTCATTTTCTGAACTTTCTCGTTTATAATTTTCGCAAATGTTTTAGAAAATTTAGTAACTTTTCTGAAAGCTCTAATATTTTAATTTTATGGTTTCTAGAAAGTTGAAAATCAGTGAAAATTTTCTAAAATTTTGAATAATTTCATTGAATTTCATTTCAAGCTTCACTAAACTTGTGCAAATTTAGATTGTACCTATAAGATCGTTTATGATATATTTGAAAATATCACAGTTATTGAAAATAACTGTGATATAGTAAAATAACCAAAATCATTGAAAATATCCAAGATATTATCACTAACGATTACAAAAACTCATAAATCTGTAAAAAATGTAATTTCACAAACCTGTTTAATTTAAATCAAATCTACAATAGTATTAATGAATTATATCACAAAAAAATTATAAAATCTGTTGTAAATGTTCGATATCCAATCTTTTTTTTTCATTAACATTACTATTCAGAAATCTGTCATAAGTGACAGGACATTTTCACAAAACTGATTATTTTAAAAATATACTAATATAATTATACTTAGTATTAATGAAATTATCGTAAAAATCACAAACAAAATATCAATTCTGTTATAAATGTCACGTCATTTTCTCAAATGTCATGAACATTCGAATATGTATATCATTAATAAGAAAAATCGTAGTACTAAATTTAACATGTTTTCATACATTTTCCAACATTTGTAAAATCAGTGATAACTCTTTTAACTTTTCACAAAAGCAATGTTTCAATTTCGTGCAGCTACAACTTTTATTAATTGAAATTAAAGTTTCATGAAACACTAAATCAAGCTGCATCACCACACGAAGTTTTTTTTTTTTAGAAAATCTGGTTGTTTTTCATCTGATTTTCAAATCAAATACTCAAAGAGTACAAGGTGTTCTAAAAGAACACAAAATAGTTTCTGGTTTTATCATGTTTCATATAATTTGCTTAAATAACTTAGTTCTTAGACTAAAAAATATCAGAACTTAAACTTTTATCAAGTTATGCCACTCTGAACTATGTAGTACTTTTTGATTATAGTGAATCAATGTTTCATAAAATATTATAATAGATTCAATGTCACTAGCAAAAACATATGTTAATTTTTGCTTGAATTATGATGAAATTCTAAATGAAACTCCATCATCTCAATTATAGTAGTTCTAGAAAAATCTCGAAAATCTATTTTTTTGTGTCATTTCAAAACCAATTCTCAAAGAATACAAAGTGTTGCAAATTTATATATAAATGCTAAATTTATATATAAAGAATACAAAGTATACAAGAATTATTGCACAATAAAATGTTTCATAAATAGGGTCAAATTTAATAACAACCCTATCTAATATTTAATTATGTTGATTTTGAAATTTTTGTGGCGACTGTAAGCATATTTCTGTAATTCATTTTAATAGCAAGTGTGAAGTTGCAGCATGTGGGTGCTCATGGTTGTGAGACTTTCGATACTAGCATCAACTAGAATAAATAAAATTTTAATTTACCTCATTATATATTATTACTTACTACTTATTATGAATAGTATGTAAGTGTTTATGCAAAATGTGGCACTTAAATATGATATAATTATGTACATAATGACGAACAAATTATTTATAATGGGGCAGCTATAGGAATTTGCGGTAATGTAATGTACAACCATAAATAGTTATTTTGATCATGTTCTATCATGCATAATATTATATAGTTCGCATATTTTAATACAATAAAACCACACTTAATCACAAGAATCGCCGGAAAATTAAATGCGAAGCAAATAATTACACTGTAGTTAATTAAATGATAAAACTTGAGAGATCAAAATCCCCTTAATAATGCTAATATTGCTATAAGCATTTACTTCGTAACTTTAGCGATATTCCCAGAGATAAACAAACACATCTAAATTCCGAAGTATTATTGAATACTTACAGGACCGATAAGCGCTACTTGTATCTTAATGCTTAATGCTTAATTTAAATTCATGGCGCATTTATAAATTTGAATATTCTTTCGAGGGACTTTAACATCTCAATAATATCTGGGCTTAAATTATTACACTGTCACATAAATATCTGGTATCTACGCTCCCAGATCTCCATTCTTATTTTCGATTGTTCCTTGTAATGCTATTAACTGTGAATGTCCATAATCGTAAATTAAATCGATAAAGCGTTTATAGCTACTATTAAAAAAATACAATTGGATTTTTGTCTATATAACGTGATTCATTTATATTTTAATAACAGTAATATTTAACAATTGGTGGCTAAACTAATTTTCCCTGCAGAGTTAGGTGAGTTTTAAACAGCGTCAATAATATGTTGAAAATGCCCATAGCGATAGCATTGTCGCAGCGTTTCGTCGCCTAAGAAATCTATGAATCAGCCTTTACTTCGCAACACAATAATTTTAATAAATAACTATATTATTATTTATTTAGAAGATTTAATTATGCATCGTTAAATTCTTGAAATGATCAACGATTTTATATTTTGAATAGATGAATTAAGTGACTTTTGGTAGAAGAATGCTAATACGGTTGATATTTTATTTGATTACCAATGTATATGTATTTTAACAGCAACATTTGTGGCGCCATCCTAATTTATAAAGTGCCCTTCGTTTTTTTTTTTCAGCACGAAAACTTTTAGGCGTTTTCTTTTAGCACCGTTATTTTCGCCTCATTCAAATATATCTCGCAGTGATTTCTCAAATTCATCCATTTGTGCCGGCGCCTGCCATACGGAAAAAGAGAAACACGCGAGACAAAAAAAAATTGGGCTTTCCTTTCGTCGTGATCCATTTTAAACACAAAGCTCTGGAAAATTCCGACCGTCTTAATTTTTTTTTTCGCCGAACAAAAGGAAAAAATATCCTTTGTTCCAAAGATATATCTGTAATGGCAATGTCCCGACAATACATTTCTATCCTTACTGCTTTATTTGTCGTTTCCCATCGCACGTTTTTATTCGGGCTAATCGATGGCAGAGTCCGGACGATTACAGCCAGAAAAAAAGGAGCTCCCAACGACCGAGCAGATGAAAAACAGTTGTAAAAATGTTTGTTTTATTTTGTGCTTATATTTGGGGGGAAAGTTTTGTGAATTAAGCGCAGATTTATTGCGGCGATTATATTTGCTCCGTGCTTTGGGATTTCGTTTCGGTTATTTATTTCATCAAATAATGAAGCACTATTCTGTGGCCTGCTTATGATAGAGGCAGGATTTTAAGCTTATGCCTTTTTTTAAAGCACGCTTTAAATTTCGTGTGTAGCTATATTTGCACGAATTGGATAAAAACTGATTGTTTGGTGATTTTTTGTGGCTACTATTCGTTATAAATTAAACTAAATTTGAGATTTATTTATTTCTTTCATTTATGTTTACCAAATATAAAACCGACACTAAAAATTATGTCTGTGACTAATGTAAGTTTAATATTTTCTTGTATTTATGTTTACTGGTAAAAAAACTGACTCTAAAAATTATATCAGTAATTAATGCCATTATCTTTCTCTACTGCTTCTCCATTTAATTTAAATTTAAATTGTTTTGAAATTGTTCAATATTTTCTTTTGTTAATGTTTCCTGCAAAGGAAACCGACAAATTAAATTATATCAGTGACTAAATATCTCAATATGTTTTTCTACTGCTTCTCTACTAAATTTAAATTTAAATATTTTTGAGATATTTTAATATTTTTTTTAAATTTATGTTTACTGGAAGTATAACCAACTCTAACAATTATGTCAAAGTAAAATTTAAATAAATTTAATGGACATTTATTGAAATTGGCCTTCAACTCTGCGGACAACTGAAGACCGGTTTCGACCAAGTAGGTCAGTCCAGTGATTCAGAAAGTTAATTTCCAAATGTGTAATTCGATTTTCAAACAAGAGATGGCTCTCACATGCTGCTCTGATGAATTAAGACAATGACTAATATAAGTATAATATTTTCTTTTATTTATGTTAATAAAACAGACTGAAAATGATGTCATGATATGAAAATTATGTCAGTGACTAATGTCATTATATTTCTCTACTGATAAATATCGTAGAGATATTTTTTAATTACCAACCAATTTATGCTACTATCTACTTGGCCTATGTACATGTATATTACCTGTTTTCACAGAATGGTTTATTACAGCATTGTTGTGGGGTAAATTGCTTCTAATTCGGGGAATTATTCTTAGAATGACCTATGTAATTGTATTTAAATACAAAAAAAAATTGGCGCAATATAAGAAAATATTAATTAGAGCTTTTTTGTGGAATAATTTGCATTCTATTCAAATCATCATTCTTAGAAGTAGGTTATTGTATTTCAATACAATAGAAACTTGGGACAATATTCGAAAACATTCCAAATTATTAAAAACATCCAAAAATATGTGAAAATATTCTTTAACAAAAAGTGACACAATATAATACTTCTATGATTTTACATGTTCTTTTATATAAATACATAAATCCATGCCCTACTGGTAACATTAAATATAGTTTTTGCTTAAACGTCTCTTCTTTTTTTGTAAGAAATCGATTTCAATTTCAAATTGGACAAAAATTTATATAAATTTCAACGAGAAAAATGGCCGCAAAACGATGGCTACTAATGGCAAAAAAATAAGCATGCAGCAGAAGACTACGGAAGAGACTATATCTACATCTACATTCAGCAGTGAATAAATCAAGGCCTAGAAGAAAAGGGATAAGAGAGATTCCACATAAATCAGGAAATTTAAAAATTACAAATCTATGAAAATTGTGATAAAATATGATATTTCTTATAAAAATTATATACATCTAATAAAACCGGGAACTGTTACTGGCTTGTTATCAGGTTTATAAGATATTTGAGAAATATCTTAGAAATATCCGAAATTTTGCGATATCGTTTTTATGTTTTGCTGAAATAATTTGAAAAGGTATAACAAAACAAAGGGCACTTTCTGATTGCCACTGTTTTAGTTCTATAAGACAGTGTTCATAAATTTTCAACACAACGTTTCGTCAAGCGGAAATTTTGGGTTTTCTCAAAAGAATATTAGTGACTACTAAATTGCGCAACTTTTTTGTAATTTTACCGCCTTTGTAACTTTTACAGTTTCCGAGATCCCCATGCTGTTGATCCTTATCTTGGACACCCGTATACTATCATATTTAACATTTTTTCTAAAATACATCAATATCACATTCTATGAGAAATATCAATCTTCGTTTTGTGTTTTAACTAAAAATTCTTTAAAAGTTTTTCAAAGAAATCAAAAAAAAGAAATTTATTAGCAATGAAATAATTTTTAGAATTCTTAGCATAAGTTAATAAAACATTTTAGATATATGAAAATAACATGACATTTTCTCGTTGCTATATTCTTTATTTTGTTATTTTTAGTTGAAAAACTTTGTAAACCCATAATGTGTTATAGAAAAATGTAAAATATGATAAATAAAACATATACGATATCGTACAAAAACTAGAAATGTTTGACAAAGTAAATCAAACATTTTAGAAAAATATAAATCATCAACTAGAGCCATTCGCCGTTGGGAGCTCATTAACGGCGCTCTAGAGATCGGGGACGAATTTCTAGAGTAACAAGCCCTAACTCAATACACACGTTTACACAAATCACACGGCAGAAGAACCCACGTTGGTCGATAGCCCGTTAGGGATAATATCCCTAACAAATACAGTCACTACAATAAATCATCCAAGATATATGAAAAGTGACATGTGCTCTCGTTGTGTCTCAAATAACTATGATATTTCTCATCAAAAACTATAAATGTTATGAATTCTTAGCAAAAGTTAAAAAAATATTTTAGAAAGTAAATAATTAAAAAAAATATTTAAATAAAATATTTTATTTAACATATATGAAAATAAAATGACATCTCGTTGTCATTTTCTTTTTTTGAACTTTTGCTTCCTTAAATTTACTGGTACTAAAATACAGAGAGAGAAGTAACAACTTTATGTATGAAAAAAAAATGACAAATTTTCAAGTTGCTATTTTAATTATTTTGTACTTTTTAGTTGAACATCGTCATAAAAATATAAATAAATAAAAGTTTCAATAACTTAACTGGTAGTTTCTGACCAAGGAGGAATTATAATTCCTATAACATATTTACTTAAAAGTAAAAATCTTCTTTTAAACTCAATCCGGGGACACACTGTATATTAAATAATATAATCACCGCTATACTGGCATCCCATCGAGACCCAGCAAATACCTCAAGGAACCTGCAATTAAACCTACACAAAATAGAAGAGTGGCTTAAAACATGGAGAATCAAAGTAAACGAGAACAAATCAGTGCATGTAACATTTACAACCAGAAGAGAATCGTGTCCACCAGTAACTATAAATAATACTCAGATTCCGCAAAAAGAAGAGGCCAAATATCTCGGACTACATATAGACCGCCGTCTAACATGGCAAAAACATATATTCACCAAAAGAAAACAAATGGGGATCAGACTGAGCCGAATGTATTGGTTAATAGGTAGAAAGTCGCAAATGTCACTAGAAAGCAAGATACTACTCTACAAAGCAATACTGAAACCTATATGGTGTTACGGAATACAGCTGTGGGGAACTGCCAGCAACTCCAATCTTGAAATTCTGCAGAGGTTTCAAAATAAAGTACTACGCCTAATTGTGGATGCACCTTGGTATGTACCCAACTACGTCATCAAGCGAGACCTGCGACTTCCTTCAATTAAACAAGAAATAAAAAAACACCTCGAAAATTACCGAAGCAGACTAGTCATCCACCCAAATAGACTTTCACAGAACTTGATGGACATCACAGGTGAAACAAGAAGACTCAAGAGATTCAAGCCAACAGATCTAACCACCAGGTTCAGCTAGCATCATTTAAATATCCATGCATCCATAACCAATTTAATCAGCACTAAGAAAGAGAGTTATCAATGGATAACTTTCTACATGACACAAACTAAAAACACATAATTTACCTATTGTTATTTTCTACAGATTGTAAATATTAATGGATTTAAATAAAAATAAAAAATAAAAATAAATAATATAATATGTATAAAAAAAAAATTAAAATATAAACATAAATATATTAATACTGTTGTAGGTACCACCGAAAATAACCTTCCATAGTTTGAAAAAACACCGTAATATTTACGTTTTTTCTCCTGACCAATTAACCAAGTGGCACAATGGTGCAACTCTCTGTGGGAACGAAGCATAAGTAAAAAATACTCAATACCAATGCTAATTTCGCGATTACCCTTTAAGTACCGTGAACAAAATATGACCGTGTTATTTATGACGAATTTACATAACATTTCTCCACCTAAAATTTACATGCGCATTCTCCGGGCATGCCTTCACGAGCAAGATGTCAGGAAGATTTATAATCATACATTCATAAATGTATAATTAAATTTTCGATTATTAACAGCACCCAATAAAGTATACCATTAAATATAATATTCCCCTTTAACGATTGTTATCTGCCGATTAAATTCCAGTTCCAATGCGGCGATTTCTAAAAAAAAAAAAATATGCGCATGCATGCGCCTATTTGTTAATTTTACATGCATTGATCGTGGAATATCTAATGTTCTCATGTTGAAGTTCTTCTACGCATATTGAAATGTGCAATGCGTGCCTAATGGTGATTATTGTTTTTGTGCGTGGATAATTTTAGTTCGTATGTTAAAGATCTTTCACGTTCATATCTACATATATGATGTGCCATATATATATAAAAAAAAGGGGTTACTCAAAAGATTGAAATATGCATGTGTGCCTCATATTTGAGCACCGTCCCTGAAAAAGCACATATGTGCATAATATGTTCCTAAAGAGTTAATGATTGTTTCTGGTAGGGTTTCCTGTATTAAATCTGAATTTGCATCAGATTTTCGCAAAACATATCTTATCATTAAAGAACTGACTATATGCAAAATGCATGTCCTGAATTAATGATATGACTCCGGAAATTTCAATAGATCTACACGAATCACAAAGAAACGGCGAATTAACCTTTTTTTGCATATAATGCACATTTTATGTATTCAATGCATATGTTATCAATAATTGCATATTTGGTCATATAATTGGATATTTGTGACCGATTTTTTTTTTATTAAAAAAATTATAAGTTTGTAATAAAGTACCTAAAATTTAGTATGCAATGAAAACATAATTCAAATTCATTCAAATAGTATGAAAAGTTAATTATTAATAAGCGAATACAATATTATTATTTCGGGGATTACCCTATTTATGTTGTTCACTATTCATTTTGTGTTGTCAGCAAATAGTAGATCGCTCCGTAGTTTAGTGTCTACGTAGCATAAAGCGACTGCGATTGTGTGTGGTAATATTAAAATTGTGTGTATAATGCCGAAAGTAAATGACAAGGGAATCGTGTCTCAATGGATTAGAGATTATAAAGATCTAATTTTGGAGAATGGTGTTGTATTTTATAGGCTCTGCAGTAAAACCGTGAGTTTTATTTTTCTACCGTGCCGTTGTATAGTTTGTAGACATTTGTTTTTTTTTATTCCCATGTTACATTAGATTCCATGTGCAAAAAAAAACTGAAAATAATACAACACATTAAAACAAGTTTACACGAAAATAATATCAAAAACCAAACATCAAAAAAACAACAAACGATACATGAAAGCGCAAGTTCAAGCTCGAAAATGAAAGAGAAGGGCGCTTTTAATTTTGAATTATGTAATGCTCTAATATCTGCCAATATTCCGTTTAGCAAACTGAATAACT
This sequence comes from Othius punctulatus, assembly GCA_951805005.1. NCBI lineage: Eukaryota > Metazoa > Arthropoda > Insecta > Coleoptera > Staphylinidae > Othius > Othius punctulatus. The sequence continues at coordinate 95,311,692 of OX638138.1, forward strand.
CAAAATTGAAGACGTTCTTGCAAAAATATTGTAAAATTGAAATACCAGACGAGAGCTATTTAAGGAAAAAATATGTAGATGAATTCTACAGAGAAAGAATGCTTACTATAAGAATAATTATTGGAAATAGCTATATATATACTCCATTGTCGAAAAACGGATAGCTGCGGACGTTATATCGCAAATTTATGAATTGAGGGTTTAAACGAGAATAAACTAGGCAACTCGTATTTAATTAGTACAAAAGAACTTGACAAAACAAACAATGCCACCATATCTAGATTCGTACATGAAGGATTGGCTAATTTTTATTTGCCTGAGATAGTGCCAGAAGAAAAAGTGTTGCTAATGCAGCACTCAGAAGAAAAAGTGCAGCTAATGCAGCACTGCTTTCAGACGCAGCATCATACATGGTGAAAGCTGGACAACATTTAAAAATATTTTATAAAAAACCTTATTCACACTACCTGCTTAGTTCATGGAGTCGCGGAAGAAGTTAGAATTAATTTTCAAATGGTAAATAATATTGTTAACAATGTTAAAAAGATATTTCTGAAAGCTCCGTCAAGAGTACAAGTGTATGGAGGCACATTACCAAATGTGCCATTGCCACCACAGCCAATTATCACAAGATGGGGTACTTGGATTGATGCTTCTACGCTAACCATTTTTTGGCCATTAAGGATTTGGTTCTCAGTTTTTCCAACGATTCGATATCTATTAAGGATTGCAAAACATTTATTAATGATCCCAAGATTCCACAAGAATTGGCTTTCATAAAAACGAATTTTAATATTATTAGCGATACTTTAAAAAAATTAGAAGAACAAGGCATGTCTTTAAATAAATCAATAGATCTTGTGAAAGATTTAAGTGGCAAATTGAATGAGGTGGCTGGTGGGCCTGGCAATCGTATTAAGGAAAAGCTAAAACAAGTGTAATTAAAAAATTAAGGTCGTCAGATACTAAAAATAATGTTGAATATTATAAAAGGAGAATTTGACGAAAATCTACCTCTTGAAATGGATCTTTCAATAGTTCCATGTTTTAAATTTGCTCCAATAACTTTCGTTGATGTGGAACGAAGTTTTTCTTCATACAAAAACATCTTAAGCGATAGGAGGCGCTCTTTGAGTATGGAAAATTAGGAAAAATATTTAATAATTTATATTTTTAATTTAAAAGTTGAATGATAAACAAATTATTTTCATATATACCGGGTGATAGTTTTATTACCAGGTCAAATATGGCGACTTCTAATTGAAATAAAAAATCCAAAATAAGTACACATGTTTAGATAAAGATGAAGCCCAATCTGACGATAAAAAAAAATTAACCATCCGGTAGTTTATACGTTATTTCACAAAGGATTCGTAATTTTATTTATATAGTTTTTGTCAGAACATACTTTAATGCTATTCCAAACATTGCAGTGTCATCCAAGTCAAAACCATTGCGCCAATTATTGAATTAAATGAATTTTGATATGGCAGCAGTAAGATTTATGACTAAATAGTAAAATATGACGGCTGCTTCCAGTAATAGTCCCTATAATGGATTTTATGGGTTTTATGATAGGGTCGTACCCAATCCGTCAGCCTGCAGGGTGGATACCGACGCAAGGATTTCTTCAGGGCCGGAGCTCAATATTTGCTTAATCCCTCATTGTTTTTGATCTGCAGGCTATTAAAATTACATTTAAAGAAGATTATTTCCAATAATTTGGTGATTGTTATTATTTTGTAAACCGGGTTGTCTTACTATTAAGTTCATTACCGATCTTGAGCAGTGAACAGTGATTTGACAGTGATTTTTAAAAGATGCCTTTTCAATATTCGTTCAATGAAAGATAAGTGATGAGACCGGAATAAGCCAAAGTAGTGCGAGTCGTATTTTATCGAAACAGATATATCACGATTATCACATCGAGTTTCACCAACAACTTTACGGGCAAGATTTAGAAAATCGTGTTACTTTTTGCCGTTGGGCCGAAGAGATGATTCAAGTGGATCCCTTTTTTTTTCGTAAAGTGTTGTTTACGGATGAATGCCAATTTAAGAATAGTGGACATGTGAATAAACACAACAGATTTGCGAAAAGACGTACTTTCAGTAATCCCATTGAACACTGGATTATTTTCTACAGATCTGGTCATTCACAATCGTCCCCGTTGCTTTCTTAGAAGAATGGACCTCCTGCAATAAGTTAGTTTTTGAATTATGAGAAGTTATTACGGTCCTGCAAGGCCCGTTCAACCCACGGGCGACTGGCGGAATCATAAAAAGCCTTAAAATCATAAAAAGCTTTGTAGGGCTCTTGACTTACAAAATCATAAATCATACCGACGAAAGTTGGTCTGTAATGTAAAAAAATGCTTTAATTAGAAATCTAATCATTTTCGTTAATTTTTGATTTCATAAATGGGTTCTATAAATAAAATAACACAGTTTAGGGCAAAAATACCGATCGAGAATTTGGCCCGAAAAGAGTTTATTTTAAATTTTATAACCTATATAATCATATCGAAAAAGTCAAACTACCTTTCCGTAGATTAGTATCAGACCTATATAAATCCAAATTTTTATATTTTTTGGGCAACCCCAAATGCCTAAAAAACCCATGGTAATAAAACTTGAATCACCCGGTATGTAATATAAATAAATTATTTTTTTAAAGTTGAGTCTGCTTATGCATGATATTAGGAGAAAAAAATTATACATTGGCAACACTGTAACATAATCCAAAACTAAATAGACAACAATGTAGAGGTTGAAAAATGTCATCAGAAACCTTGAATAAATACAGGGTGTTCCATTTAAAAAAATGTTTGTTTTTGTTATTCCGCGAAACTGGGACACCCTGTATATTTGAAAATAATTTTACGGCATAAAGATTTTGAAACCAATAACTTTTTGTACGAAACATTTTTTTCTTTCATTCACAGGAAACGCGCTAGGAAAGCCCGACGCACTGTTGCAGGACCCTGTATATGCGCATATTTGTCCGTGCTTTACTTATCATGTCACATCTCTAGTAAGTCTGTAGGAAAGTAAAGACTTACAAGCAATGCTACGATCAGCGAAGTCATTTTTTTTCTTTTTTGTGGACGTGTGTGGTTTTGCATGGACGTTCGTCATTTCAGCTTTATTTGTGCGTTAATCAGCCAAGTAATTTTTTTAATCTTTTTTTGTGGACATGTGTAGTTTTGCATGGACGTTCGTCATTCCAGCTTTTTTGTGCGTTGATCATTTGATTTCTCATATTGAAGTTCATCAATGCATTGTGAAATGCTTACGTGTGTCTAATATTTGTTTTTTTTTGTGCGTGTATAATTTGAGTTCTCATGTTGAAGCTGTAGTTAAATGCTTTTTTTATGTACGCAGCAAACCACAAAATCTCATAAATTATTATTCCACGTGGTTAAAACGAAATAGATGTGGGTCACATTAAAAACGCCGTCGCCAGAGAACTTGATGATTCATCGTGGAAGGGTGTTTGGGGCGATTGGCTGCGATGATAATTAAATCCCCCTAATTTTAAGCAGTCACGACAGTCTCAGAAGGGATATCGGTAATTACGGATTATGAACAACGCCATTAGAGGAATTACGATAATAGAAATCGGCGTGCGCATCAGGTTTAAGGTGCACTACGGTGCAGGCGGATGTGTGTATCAAATTTTAATTTATTGCCAATTACAGGGCGGCGCAGAATTCTAGTTGTGAACAAGATATTTTACGGCGTGCAAAATTTCTCGTCACCCTGCGATTCAATTAGAATCCGGCGTGCATTATTTAATAGGAAATCCGAATTGCGCGCGCGCCGTTCGTAAGAATAATGCCCGTAAAAAGTTTATGCGCGTTAATTATCCCGGTTATTGTTTCAGGCGGGTTTCAATTGATAGTTCCCTTAATTAACGCAAACCGTAAAAGGCATGTTTTTAAAAAATTTAATTACTACGAGTAAAATGAAAATATTTCTATCCTAATGAATTAAATTAGTTTTATTGTTTGTCTAACAAAAGGCAAGAGCTCATTAGTAACGAGACTTCTCGAAGGCAATAAATGCCATCAATATTTATGGCTTCATATTCAACGCAACAAAACCTCTACACGGGCATCCGTTAATTCCTTTATGTGCGTGGATTCCCATATACAAAATTAGAAATGTTAATTAAGAAACGACTTCGGGGGGTTCGTATATTACGCGTATAAAGTTAATTCGGGCGGACAGCGCGTAGCGTGCGGTCATGTTATGCCCGTCCGTGCCCGTCCGATCCTGATCCTTATGCCGACTGCTGGAATACGAAAGAGCGAGGGACGAAACCGCGAGGGCCATCCTCAGGAGCGGCTCTTGAGCCCTCTCAACACAATGTCACTCAAAACCACAGACATAACATTCCGCTTTACGAGTCAAAGTTACGGTCTCGTTTCAGTCCGTTTTGCCGTACCTTCGGAAGGTGTGCGTGTGTGTGTGTGTTCCGACGCTTCTCAAATTTCCTCTCGAAACAAATTAAAGCACAGGTGTAAATTGCATCGTAAACCGTGGCCGTTTCGTGTGGGGTCCGCAATAACACGATATGCATTCTAAATAATACAGCTCCGATCGGACGCGTTACTGACTTGTACGAGTGTTTTAATAGCCTCCAGACCGTGTAGAAGCCCGATAAATCTTTATAAAACCGTAACCCATCCCATTCAGATGTAGGTGGGGAGACATATTAAAGCGGGAATAAAAAGCTACAGCCGGTGCTTTTTAATTCCAGCCCTTTTGTCGTGGGGAAATTGAAAAAGGACTGCCTGGAAGAAAAAAACGTCCGCCATCGCGCGGCTGCCAGGATGCTCGGGGACTTCCCGCCTAATTGATCTGGAAAGTTATGTAATCACTGCGAAAGAAGTCTTGGGCCTACAACGGATTCCGACTGAGCGGCGCATTAGAGGGATTAACCTTGTTCAGCCGACTGTTGTACAAATATAAGAGCACGAGCGCATTCCAAACCGAACGCAAACAGATTTTCCCGATCGGAAAATGGACCCGGCAGGAATCGATGTGTCTGCCTTATCACTCGCGATGTTCTCCAGCCGGGGACATGTAAATAAATGCAAATGATACAAATATTACAATGGAGAGGAAGCGATTTGTATCCAATATTTAAATCGCTTGAATTTTTATCACTGCGGATTTAAATACTGGGCTCATTTCACACCCATATTACTACTAAACTTGGGTATACGTTTATAGAGTATCTATTAGGCCACCAAAAAATATAGAGACGAATATTGGAAAATATCTATTATTTGTTCACAGAAAAACGACTGGAATCTGAACCCCACATAAAGAGTCAGTACAGTATAGTCTCAACACTCAAAAATACTATATATATACTACATAGTCTCAATACCCTGTCGCCAAGTTCAAAAACACTACGTATACTACATAGTCTCAACACCCAATTTGAAAGCTCAACCTCAACATCTAAGTTCAAAAACACCATGTATAAAGTGTGTCCACGGATTGAATTCCCGATAATAAACACTTAAAATATTTCGAAGATCCTCCGATATCAGATAATTTACAGTGGCTTCGAAACCTCGGGTATCTGATAGTGGTTCCATTGAGAAGGGGCAGAGAAGATGGATAACAGGGAGAAATGACAAAGATCTTCGACAAGAAGGAACTCCTCTTTCTTCATATTGAAGCGATGGTGGAGGAATAAAAGAGGTGGATGCAGGCATGCAGGTGCCATTCGCGTTTGATTTCTTGTTGCTCATCTCGTGCATCTCTTATCTTTCATTGTTCAAGAATAAGAATGAAGGAATCAAGAATGGGCTCATCAGAAGTACCATTAAACTATCAACAAATAAGGATACTCACAAATACAAGGAAATACAACATAGAACTATCAGGAAATGCTACTAACAGATATAAAAAATTAAGAGTAAATTGAAAACAGAAAGTGAAGCATTACTACTTTCGAGTAATTTATAATTGAATCAAGCTCTATTACCATTAGCCTGGAAGCAGCTCATAGAGGATATCTATTTACAAAGAGTAGAGTATTTGGCCGAGGTCTACCTGCAATACCTTGGAATCCTGGAACCTTGGCCTAATCGGTCTGTAATATTTTTTTAATACTTGACCATAGCTACTTACAATAGCTTAACTAGTTATTTGCATAACTAGTTATGAAAGATGCGATATTGTCTGACGAGTGTAATATTTGCCAACACGAGCGAAGCGAGTCAAACAATATCGCATATTTCATAACACTTTACGTTCAAAACTATTTAAATCCGTGAGAATGATTTTATCTACTATTTGAACAAGAACGTTCCTTACTGCATCGCAGAATCAGATCACCTTAGACCTATTGTTTCTACGGAAGCATGATTGCACTGGCATAAACAAATTTGTCAAGAAATTAAAATAATTCACAAATTTAATAATAATGCCAAAAAATGTCCTCAAATAGCGATTCAGAACTAACTTATGATGTTGAAGACTCTGATAATGTTGCCATGGGTAGTTTAGTACCAGAAATATCCAAAAATAAATAAGCTGTAACCTACAGCTTGGTGGGAACTTTAGTTATGTAATGTCTTTACATAACAACATTACATAACTGTGTGCGTGACAGTTGTGAAAAATTTAACGTTTTTTATCGACAGAAATTGATGTCAAATTTGATATTTCAAAACGGAAATAAATAAATGATATTTAATACCTGATTTTCTGTTTGTTTGCGCATTGTGCTAATAAACTACTACTTACTATACAGTATGTCCCCGAATTGAGTTTGCAAGTGTTTTTTTTACAATATTTACTTTTAAGTGAAAATGTTATAGGAATTAAAATTCCAGCTGGGTTTGAAACTACCATTTCAGTTATTAAAACATTGATTGATTTATACAGGGTCCTATAACATTTTTACTTAAAAGTAAAAATTAAAAAAATCCCTTTGTAAATTCAATCCGGGTGTATATTATTACTGTATATTAAAAACAAAAACAATTTATAAATGTTTAAGATAAAAGAGATTTGATGATAATTGAACATTTTTAGTTGTAATCTTAATCAATAGTTGACAAATTTCTCATATGTGGTGATTTGATTCTAAATTTCCCACACATTTAAATGTGTTTGTGGAAATTTTCAAATTGTCTACAGAATTTTCATACTTTTGATTGAAGTGAAGATTATAAATGCTGTCTTAACTCATTTTTACTTAAAGAGAGAATCTATCTTTATTAGGCTATCAACTTGGGTATTTGCGAGTGAAAATGTTACTTAAATGATAACATTTCGTGCATTATTTTTAGATTATTCACAAAATTAACTATTGACTAGGAACGAGTTTTGATGATAAATGCAAATTTGCAGCATAAAATCTTATCTAATTGTTGTTCTCAAGATACGTAGTCTGTAATTTAAAAAAAAACACTAAAAATCGAATAAAAAGTCTCAATTTCGGCGAATTGTCCAAAAATGTTCTACGAACATTTTGTAAATGATGACAATGAATAGAATAAAAGAATAATATTTGTTTTTGTCAGGTTATAGTGGAAGTTATTAGTTATTAGTTACTTTCTGTAATTCTGAATTTTCATGAATTTAAATTGTTGTAATCTTAAGGATTTATTTACAAAATTCTTAATTTTAGTGCATTATTTCTAATATTTCTAGGAGAAGGTAAGAAATGCTGACGTAGGTTAGGTTTACGTGAAGTTTTCCAGATTATTTACAAAATTTTCATACATTTTTATGAAAAATAGTTAATCAATTTTTAACATCAATTGTTACCTAAATTTTCAAATTTTGTGATTTTGTAAAGACAAAAGGTTGATTTTTGTTGATGATAAATGAGTTTTCGTGCTAACTGAACATTTCTTAGATTTCTCATATTAAGGTTGTCAAATTAAATTAAAAAAATCTGTACTTCCTTAATTTTGTTTAAACAAAATTACGGAAGTACAATTTTTTTTTATCTAACTGAAAATGTTAAATTATACTCTTAACAATTGTTACGAAATTTGATATACAGTATGTCCCCGGATTGAATTTACAAGAGGGATAATTTGTTTAATTTTTACTTTTAAGTAAAAATGTTATAGGAATTATAATTCGTGCTTGATCTGAAACTACCAGTTCAGTTATTGAAACTTTGATTTATTTATACTTTTTTAATTACTATCTGCCAAAGGAATTTAAAATTACATGTAACAACATTAAAGAAAAATTAAATCATACAAACAATCCCCCAAATGCAGAAAATGATACTGAAAATTTAAAAACTTACCTACGAGAGGCATTTGCATCAATAACTATTGAATAAATCTAAAACAGTCTACAGGAGTTCCATACCAGGCTTGAACTGTGTGAAGAAAATCTTGGGGGATTGTTTAAATGATGTTATTTTTCATAATTATTTGACATAAAGTGTCAAAATTAGATTGATTATTTTATTTTTATTTACTGCTGCTAAATGTAATTTTAAATTCGTTTGGCAAATAGTAACTAAGTAAGTGTCAAAATTAGATATTTTTTTTAATTAGCCAACACCTTGTATAAATAAATCAATATTTTAATAACTGAAATGGTAGTTTCAGACCAAGCAGGAATTTTATTTCCTATAACATTTTTTATTTAAAAGTAAAATTTAAAAAAAATCCCTCTTGTAAACTCAATCCAGGGACATATTGTATATTGAAAAATTTTTGTGAGTAAAATATTTTATCGTGTCATGATCATGTCATGATTTTGTGGAAGTTTTCTAGATTGTTTACAACATTTGCTTACATTTGTATGGTAAGTGAAAGATCAAAGTTGCAATCTCGACCAATTATCACTAAAATTTTCAAATTTGGTGACTATTTTTTTTTTAAATTAAGAGAGAATGCAATATTTGACGTACATTAAGTTTTTGTGCGGCGTTTGGATTGCCTACAGATTTTCATTTTTTTTTATTACAGGTGAAATATTATTAAACTGGAAGTATGTGTGGATACCATTTGGTGAAACATGATAATTAGAAATAGAAATATTAATGTTGCAATCTTAATTAATTGTTACCCAGAGCCTCAAATTTGGTGCTTTGAAATTTGAAATATTTTTTTTTATAAATGTTGACGATGGATGAGTTTTGATGATAACTAAAATTTTTTAGTTGTAATCTTGTAGTCAACTGTTGACAAAGTGAAATTTCGTGGAATGTTTCTAAATTTTCAAGAAAGAGTTGGAGAAATTCTAGGAAATTGTGTCCTTAATAAAAATATATACGTGTATTTTTTACAAATAACATTAATTTTGTGAAACACCAAAACTAAAAATGTGTCGTAAAAATCTTAACAATCTCAACAATCCAAGTGTTGACATAATTGGTGAAATTTTCAAAGAAAGTGTTGCGAGGTTTTGGTATACGTTATATTTTTGTGGAAGTTTTTATTGTAAAGAAAGATTACAATTGCAATTCCACAATTTAGTCGACGAAATTTAAAACCTGGTGACATTATTGTACATTTTGTAAAAGTTTTAGACTTTGATGCATATTCATTTTATTTTTGTGATATTTTATAGATTAATTACGACATTTATATGATACGTGAACAATTAAAGTTTCAATCTTCACGATATCTTTTGGTGGTTCAGTTTCCCTATCAATAAAGGTTCTAGTGATCACTTCAAAAGGGGTATAATTTTACATTGATAACTTAAATAATGAGACAAAACAGATATTGACACATACAAAAATTATACTAATTCTATCATACTCTACATACAAACTACTATCATACAAAAAGATATGTTTGAAATGAAACGTATTTTTTAATGAGTCCGATTAAAATCCTCTAGCCATTTTCTAAATAATTGGTAGATATTCTCAATGTTATTCAATTAATAATCTATAACTATACATGAGTCGAAGCCTTAACTCTTTTAGCTCAATGATGTAAGAATACAGTTCTAGTAGGTTATTATGTTAAATTTTTAATTAATATAATTATCTATACTTACTCGAAGGACAAATAGTACAGGTAATCTGAACAATTCAGTTCTACGATTGTGTATCATCCTTGATCATGGTTGAGTTACCTAGGATACAACTCTTAATACAATGGTATCCTTAGAAACTGAACCACGATCGTACAACTGGGCCTTAGTAAGGAATCAAAACATTAAGGATTTCTTTACATATTCCCCAATCGCCATGAAAAAGAGCATATTTTTTCCAATTTTAGAAAGACAAGGTCGGATCTTACTGCGTCCGAAAAATTACAGCTTTTTCTCAGAATGTTGTGGAAAATATACCACCTGGTATAATGGCAACTCAATTTGTCTGAGATTAAGTTAAAGTCTGAACTTCATTTGCGCGAATTTAAAACGCCTATTTTAGTAGAAATACTACATATTTACATGTGGCTCGTTGTATTAGTACGACTGTTGGTCGAAATATCGATTCCATTGAGTAGCATAGAAATGTTATTCACTACTATTTTGTAGTCAATAAGGGGACAACAATCTAAATCTTATATTCAAGACTATCCAAATAATAATAAGGAAACATTTTCATGGAATTATTTCTTCTTTTTCGGGTGCCTTCTTCATTAGTGAAGATTGGCTACAATCAGGGCGTATTCCTCTCGATTTAGTGTCACTCTAAATAGTGTATGTGAGTCCATGTCCATTCAGTCCCTTATATTCTTTAGTCATTTTCTGTGGTCTGAGTCACGCGGCATTTTATCAAAAATAGAAAATTAAAAAAAGTGTGTCTTGTGCATGTAGTAATAATACAAGCTATTTAATAAATGTTATATTTTTTTACTATCCAATTTTTAAAATCTATTTATCTCACTGTTATTATCTAGTAATTATGTGTAAACAGCAATTATCTCCATTAAAATTTGAATTTCCCTTGCGTTTCTACGGTGTTGTTTCTTATCGAGCGTACACTTTTGATGGGCAATTATCATAGATACCATGATCGAGCGGCAAAGTGCTCGTGTCGTTCTGGTGCTGTTTTTTTTTTCTGTGTCGCAAGTATAATAATTAAAGCTCGCATGCGAAAGAGCCATATAACCGTCTAGATTTTGATAAAGAGTATATATTTTCATGTAAATTCTTGTATTTTCGCTGTCAAATCAAATATCCCCCACGTACCGCATTACAAAGCCATTTGCAGACAATAATAACTACCCTAGTGGCACCACCATACACATCTAATTTTCATGTGCGCCAAAGCAATGTATCATTGTCACAAATTTATTTATCGCAGGAAACGCGCTCGCTGCATGTGCGGTTTTCCGAATGCATAAAACAATTAGGGGGGCCCCTATAACTGTACAAATCGCTAACGAGCGAGCAAGTGGGTGTAAGAATCTCAGTAATTGAAACGATTAGTCTCCCGCTTGAAAACACCCACAGCCCAAGTCTGCGCAAATCCACTCTCAAAAACAATAATCCAATTCGGGCCACTCCAGTACACACCCCATGGGGGTGGTTGTTGCAAGTTGCACTTGCACCAGACAGTTCTTATTTAATTGCGCCGTTTCGCGAGAGCTCTTCTTCTCCGCGGAACTTCGCGTTAAATCTAATTTGTACACCCCCGTACACATGAGCGATCAGTTTCGGCCGCCCGATGGGATTAGCAACTCGAAAACGTAATTCTGATTTATCGCCGTGGCGTTTCACACAAGTCCGTTATTTGTCTAGCCGCGCATAATCGCACGTTATTTGTGAATTTATCATTTTTACCGTAATAAACCAATCAACGCGGGCACGCGAAATATCGTAAAAAATTATTTATACATCGTTAAGCAAACACGATATCGCGAATAATGGTAATCCACAAATAAGTCTAATAAATAGCCGTCCGGACATTTGTTTAATTCGTGGCTTATGCTAAACACCGCGACAGTTAAAGGTTCTAAATTGCCATTGTCGCGTGCGGCGCTCTTATTTAACACAAAGATCACCCGCCGTATACACACGAGGTATAATATTATTATATATCATCATTACAGTGATGAATTACAGCGTGAGGAAATCAACTATTATACAATTAAGCCCTTTATGAATGCAACCGCGATATTTATCACTCGAAATGTGTATTTTAGTGGCCGTCCGAGCGCCGCTAAGCGTTACAAATCGCCGGTCAGATGATAATGAACATTACTTTAACACAGACCGTTTAATTTCAGCTTTCGCCGTAGTTGTTCCGTTTTTTTGCCGTTTTCCACCCGCTTTCGATTGTGGCCAGGTATCGCAAGTGCGCCGCAATAAATCGCGACGGTTGCGATTTCCTGTTTCCGCTTTTATCACACGCGGCCCTCGCAATTTGAAGGGCCGTGAAAAATGTTTGCCGTCGATAAGAAATTTCTGGATAAATCGCCACGTCATATTATTACACAAATGATTGCCTTCATGATGGATGGTGTTGTAAAATATCAGATAACTACTTTTGTGTCGCACTACGAACTTATTTGTAGCCGATTCGTGCAAACACAGATACAACAATATTTATTTGTTCCATGCGATTCAGCTTTCGGTATCGTAAAATACACACCATATAAATCACCGAACAAATATGTAAGCAACTGAAATATTGAAAACATAATATGTAGATGTAAAGTTAAATACATTTTAATACCTAATGGTAGGTTAGTCCAGTCATATTAGCCTCAAAAAGCCGTTTTGTCGGAAATTAATTATATAGTTTTGAAAGTTTCCCCTACCCCAGTGGGAGCTTAATTCCTTAATATTGAAACAGCGCCTCCCAAACGGTGAAATAGTATTCATCTCTTACATCCGGCGTCTACACCGTGCGAACTATAGCTTTTGTGGCAAACCATGCAATATAATCCCTGTTCAAAACTTTGTTCCCATCAACTTTACCTGATATAAAAATTTACAGGCGGTGCACCGTTTACGAAATATTTGCGAAATATTACACAAATTCGCCATTTGGGGGGTGTTTTTTCAATATTAACGGATGAAGCCCTCGCCGTTGGACGGGAAACTCGACGGATATTCGATTCTAGAGAACTTAAGAGTAAGTATACCAAATTTCAAAACTATATAATATATTTCCGCGCAAGTGGAATAAAAAAATAGGGAATGTTAAAAACTGACTTGATTTGTTATTTGTAAGTTTTTACAGAAGCATCACCATATCTTCAATTATCAATTATTTCAAAGTGATCAGAATGCATTCACAGAAAATCTATTATAATTTTCTAAAAGCCTTTGAATCGTCAGAAAGTTAAAAAGAACAAAATTTAAATTTGGAAATATAAACAATTTGTACCTATCTGATGAAAGCAGTAAATTCCTCGATTAAAATTACTCGAAAATATAATTCGCCGAAGTAACTATGTTCGATAGGATAGGAATAAGACAAAATTAAATTAGATCCAATTGAAACACTTATTCAAAACTGGTTATGAACAAGATTCATAACTAAAAATTTGTATCAATTTGTACAATTTTTATCTATCTAATGAAAGCAGCAAGTTCCTCGATTGAAATTACTCGAAAATATATTTCCCCGAATGTAACTATGTACGATAGGATAGGAATAAAAGAAAATTAAATTAAATCAAAATGAAACCCTGATTCATAACTAAAAATTTGCGGTTGTAATCCTAATCAATTGTAGACAAAAATTTCAAATCTGGTGAAATATTTCAAATCTCTCCTAAAAAAAAAAATGTGAGGGTTATTTTCGGACTTCGCTAGATGTTCATTTTCAGAATTTTTAGAATTTTCTTTGGTGGATTATATAAATCTGTTGAACAAAGTTGAATTATGTATGTAAGGCCCGTATTTATAGTCCGTACTTGAGCATGAGTACAACTCAAGTCGTATATTTGGTATCGGATTTTCTATATACGTTTATACATCAAACGCAACCAAATATACGCAAAAATACTACTTAAGTCGATCTCTTGCTGAAGTACGGACTATAGATACGGGCCTAGATCTGCTTAACAAAGATGCGTGACTAATTTCTAATGTGCTGCCAAAGTGTGAACAAATTTTGTAAATTGAGACAGTATTAGAACGTTGTTTGGCAGAATAGTTTGAGTTGTTCCTCTCCACGGAAATCTTTAGTAAAAGGCGAATGATTTATTCGCTTTGAAGAGAAATCAGAGTTTGGGCATCAATTTTAAAAGTTGCTGTACAATTTAAAAATTTACGTGACATTTTTTAGAGTTGCACTACAAATTATTATTATCGAAAAAGCTTCAAAAAATTTTGAAAGTTTATCAAATTATGTAAATGGATAGGTAGAAAACTTCAAAGTCGTTTTGGGAAATTTTACATTTTGACAAATTTTGCGTGTTCCAGTACATATTTGAAAACTTACGTGAACTAATTTTTAGAATTTATCTAGTTACACTACCAATTATTATTACTTATCGTGATTATTGAAAAAACTTGAAAACAAAATGAAATTTGAACAAATTCTGTGAATTGGTAGAGACTTCAGAGTTGTTTCGTGAAATTTTACAGTTTGACCAATTTTAAGTATTGCCATACAATTTTGAAATTTTAGGATGAAACAAATTTAGAAGTTACAATACAAATAGTGAAAATTTTATAAAATATTCAACATTCATGTATAACATATCAAAATATCAAATTTGTTTACGTAACAATTATTAAGTTGCCACAAATTTTGGTTGTTTAAAGACTTCAAAGTTGTTTCGTGCCCTTTTACAGTTTGACAAATTTTAAGTATTGCAATACAATTTTGAAATTTTATAACGAAACCAATTTTAAAAGTTACAATACAAATAGTGAAAATTTTATAAAAAATTTAAAATTCATGTATAAAATATCAAAATATCAAATTAGTTTACGTAACAATTGTTAAAAGGTGCCACAAATTTTGGTTGTTTAAAGACTTGATTGATAAGTACAAGACTTTTGAGAAATTTTACATGTTGACAAATTTTGCGTGTTGCAGTACATATTTGAAAACTTACGTGAACTAATTTTTAGAATTTATCGAGTTATTATTGAAAAAGCTTTAAAAAAAATGAAGTTTGAACAAATTCTGTAAATGGATAGAAGACTTCAAAGTTGTTTCGTGAAATTTTACAGTTTGACCAATTTTAAGTATTGCAATACAATTTTAAAATTTTAGGACGAAACAAATTTGAAGAGTTACAATGCAAATAGTGAAAATTAAAACAAAAAATCAAAATTTATGTATAAAATATCAAAATATCAAATTTGTTTAAAGACTTCAAATTTGTTTCGTGACATTTTACAGTTTGACAAATTTTAAGTGTTACAATTTACAATATAATTTTGAGATTGTTTGAGGAAACAAATTTTATAAGTAGGAGTGATTTTCTTTTCAAAATTCAAGTACAAAACCGCAAAATATCAAATATCTTTACGTAACAATTATTAAAAGTTGCCACAAATTTTGGTTACATAACATTTTAATTAAATTTATCTCGGAAACAGTTCCGATCTGACCGCGTATTTCCAATACTAGAGGAAAGTTGCACTTATTGATGGAGGTTATGAATCTGAGAAGAAGTAATCGTTGATATTTTGATTCGATATTTAGTAGCTGCATTTAACCAGGGTTGGTGTGACTTAAATCAAATGTTTTTTAAATTAATGTTTCATGTTGCATAATTTGAGCATTCAAATAGGTCTACATTGAAAAATTATATAAAAACTATAGAGTTTTGAGTTTTAGATTTTTTTTAGTCTATTGAGTTTTAGAGCATGTTTTAAAATAGATAATTAGAAGTAAGTTAAATAATTATCTTCTCTTCCATTTCTGGTCCATCACAATACACCTTGTTTTTTAGTCATCAATTCTTCAATCGTTCAAATTCTAGATTTTAATTAAAAAATATATATATGATTTAAATCATTATGTAAATTAATAGATTTAAATCACATCTAAACTGGCAAAAACTGATCAGATATATAAAAAAATCATTGATTTTTGTTTTTTTCTTTATCATGATTTATTCCAACCCTGCCTTTAACTAAACTTTTTTGTCTCAAAAATTTTGTTATGGCTTTGTCAGGCCACATTAATTTAACCATGATACCTATATACAGGGTGGCCCACCTATCCTCGCTCGGACCATTGCTGCTAGGATAATGAAAATTGAGCAATAGATCTGATTGTAAGTTATTGGACACTTGATGTGCTACTTTTTGAAATTATTTTCAAGTGTACAGAGTGTACCATAAATCCGGGACACAATATTTGGTGTAATTTTTATATGGAACACCCTGTATATTATTTCATTTTTGGAATCTACTTCATGTGGGCTTCACAAATCATTTTTATTTTTAGGGATCAGATGCAACGTTGCCAAATTATTCACATTGTAATCAAATTTAACGAAAAATCATGGACGTGGAAAATAATCAAGAAAACCTTATTATAAGACATCAATAAAAGAATCTGCGTATGCAAGTACCCAAGCAATGTGGCTAAATTGGCTAAAATTTATTGAGATTTTATTGAGATTGATCGATTTTTACCTATTAAAAATATGATTAGATTACAGTTATATGCTACCATTGAATAGCTGATTAGATGAGCACTCAGAATATGATGCTATTTACAGGGAGTTCAATTTAAAAAAAAAATAGTTTTAACCATTTGAATATAGCAAAATTGTATCGTTGTTTCAGAACACCCTGTGTATTCAACGTGACTCAAAATATTGTGTATGTTGTATTGTAGTATTTCTATAACTTTCTACAACTATCCTTATATTTCTATAATTACACTTCCATTTCAAAAACTAAACTGCTATACCTATACTTCTACGACTATACTTCTATAACTTTCTATAATTATCCTTCTATTTCTATAACTAGACTTACATTTCTAGAACTTTAAATATCATTACTTATATTATTTCTCTACTTAGTTTCGCATAGAAATATGGTGCAGATGAATAGATGACGGGTTTAAAATGCACTATAAAAATAAATGTTATATCATCGAAAGCTTCTGAAAATGATAATATCTTTAGTGGTATGCGAATGGTGACGTTATAATTGACGGTCATTATTTCACGCCTCGTTTAATTCAATTATCAGAACTACGAACATTCGAGGACGATACGATATAAACTCGCAATATATATGCACAGATTCCGAGATTCGAATATACAATCGGTCTTTAATTATAATTGGTCGATAGTCTATCTGTAGTATAAGTTATTACCAATTTAGTAGTAAGCAGCAAGTGGACCAAAATTGATGTGAAATGATTTATAATCATAATGATGTTCAATTATATATTAAATGATATACATGATTAAACATTATTAAAAAAAGTATTGTTCAATTAAAAATTTGCTTGAAATTTGTAAATTTTATTAAGAGAAATATATACAGAAACATGGATACAGATTTTTTTAAATATTTTTTTGTGTAAAGAAGCACAGACTTATAACTTTGAGTTTTCCATATTACAAAAGATCGATTTGGGTAAAATCTGTAAGATTGGAATGAGCTTTGTACTATTAAAATATGTTTTCAACATAATCAATTAACAGTTTTGGGTATAAATTAATCAAATGTGTCACTTAATCAAATAAAATTGTCAGAAATATAATCCTTTGAAAATGAAAATGTCAAATAAGCTGAAACACGTGTCAGGAAACTAATAAAATATAATATGAAACAAAAAGAGTCAATAGACAAAATATACTTTATAATACTAAATTTCGATGTGAATAAAAAAAACAGAAGTATGGCATGACATTTCTATACAGAATTTAAAAAAATTACACAATTTTGACAATTTGCAGAATTTCCAGGTATTCTGTGTACAAATCTGGCATTAAATATGCAAAGTATGCATTAAATAAGTGACGAAATCGAGCTTTTAACTTGCTACACAGGGGAATATGGGTTATTATTATACTGGTTTCCCTCATAAATTATTTATTACAAATTTATAATCAATTCCAATTATAATTCAAATTCGAAATTAAAAAAATCTTGTGAATGATTGACGAGAATTTCGATTTAATTAAATTTCGAAAAATTTAATTGATTGATGATTTATTATTTTAGTTATAAATAAAACAAGTTATTTTTTGAGTATCACATAAATTTATTTATTTAGGTAGTCATTATCAAACTTTGTGAACAACCAAACAAAGTGAAACTTGGTTTGATAATGGTTACCTAAGGAGTCGAAACTATAGTCACAAATAAATAAATTTATGTGATACTCACAAAGTAATTTGCTTTATTTATAATTGATAAAATCTATCACGAAGTAAACGCCACCACAATTCAAAATTTTATTTTTTTTATTTTTTGTTTAATTTTATTTTTAGTTTTTATAAATTGATAATTTATTTGATTTAGTTGATTGAGATTTAATTAGATTAATTAATTGAGATAAGAGATAAGAGTTTTTGATGAAACGAATAAAGTTATTCCTATTGGTATGTATAATATTTAAGCAAATTCCAGGAAATTTAATGACAATATAATATCAAATCATCAAATATCAAAAATTGTACTAGAAAGTCTCCAAAAATTATAAGAAAAGTTTAAGAAAACTTCCATAGCTTCAGAAATGTTCATTAATTTCAAATAAATCGAAGATGATAATAGTTTAATAGGCTTGTGGGCCATCATCAGCGGATATCATATATGTGATGATGGTCCACAGGCCGAAACAATAGAATGATATAAAAATCATTTACAAACCCAAGAGTGATAAATTCCGAAAACCCAAATATCAAACAGATGCAGATGTATAGAAATTGCTGAGAATTTAATACAAATATCAGAAGTTGTAACTAGAAATTACTTGCCAGTAAATCAGAGAATCTCTTGTAAAAAAAATTATATAATTTCAAAATTACAATTAACTAAGTATATGAATTACACAACATTTCATAAAGTTTTCAGAAATTGCCAAAAAGTTTGATGGAAGTTTCATGAAAAATTCTGGAATGGAAAATATGTCCAGAATATTTAATCAAAAGTTTTACCTAGTACGGAAATTGCATACACAGTCTCAAAATATTAACAAAAGCGTTTTGAAATCAAAGAATGTCGAAGGTTTTCCGTTTTTTCGTGTTTTTGCCATCTCGGTGAATTTCCAAACCGAGAATCAACTTTACTGATATCGTGTATTTGCACAGTGAATAGAGGGTTTAATAAAGGGTAAAATGAGCTATCATGAGCACCCCTAAGTACTCACGTTTTCTTTCAGGAGGGCTCTAGAAAGAGCAAAGAAATCCTTAAAAATCTTTTTTTTTTTATATGAACTGTCGTAGGTACCTCAGTGAGTTGTGGGGGCAGATGAATGGCACTGAAAATGTGTCCCCTATATTGGGCAATATCCCCACAAATAAGTTTTCCTTTCTGCCATTTGGTTAAGTACATAGCTCACAAAACGTAAATATGACGAGTTTTCGATCAACCCGATTAAACAAAAAATCGCGATTTTATAAGAGTTTGCAAATTATTGCTATAGACTTTTAAGGCACGTTGCCAGACTAATTGAACCTTCCTGAGTAAAAAAACGTAGCCCCGGCGGTTGCCAACATATGCAACCTAAAATTTTGAAATAAAAAAATAATAATAATGAAAATCGAACAAAATTTCTATTTTGACAACCGTCGTTTCAATCTACTTGCCCTTAGTTTATTCCGCTCGGGAGGCTCTTACGGGGCAAACGAGTTCAGGGTTGATATATTTGCGATGATTTTAAATCGTAATTTTCAGTTTTCTCGTGCCATTTTTTTTGCATTTTCGATACCTCCGCAATTTGTACCGTGCATAGGTCCCTCTAGGGCAAGTAAAATGTGTTGAAATCAAGAACGTCCAGGTATTTTGTGAATATTTAGTTATTTTGTTACTAATTGTTTAATTATATAGAATCGTATCGACGCAATTCTTAAAAACTTTAAATAATTAGCTGAAAACTGAGTGGGCGGCCGTTTAACATAATTAATTTGTCCAGTAATTTTTTTTCTCAAATATTTAAATTATTAATAATTAATTTTGATTGTTAATAGACGGTGGAGGCGCCGGGTCAAGAATTTCGGGTTGAAATTCGTGCACGGAATAGTATATTATGCAACGGGCACTTAACAACCATTAAATGCGAGTAATGTGGTAATTGTCAAAATTTATTAAAAGTTAATATACAACATCCTTATATCCTTCAGATTTTCTTTTTAATCAAGCATATCATTTGGGATATTTGGATATGTCCACATTATGTTTGATACCCAACGTAGATTTCAAAATTGAATATTGTGTCAATAAAGTTGGAGATTTCATTTTTTTTATAATTCATTAAAATAAACAAGTAAGACGGTTTCGGAAAAGCTGTTGACCTTATTTGTGTTTCTACAATCCAAAAAATTAGATTAAAACTTCACGTAAGTTTTTAACGATTTCAGTGGTAATCAATTGTTTGTGGCTCTTGTGGCCTGCTCCACAATGTCCGGTGGGGTTAAATTTTCCATATCACAATCACTATTCGACATATTTAACGATTTTATTTAAAAAAGCAACAATTTATTTTTTCCACTCCCTACATGGTAAGTACATTGTTGTGACATTGATTTGATGGAAGTAAGGCTTACTTACCGATAAAAGTTTGGTTACTATGAACAACGGGATGTAATTAAACACTTACCTCCCTCAGGGAGGTAAGTAAAAAGTTTTCTGTGGCACCACTCATTAAAACACTTATACGCATTTTGATAACGCCCATACGACTTCTCCGACAGTAGGAAGGAACAGGCAGCATCTGCAGCATCTTCAGTTGCCATTTCTTGTTTATTTTCATTGGAATTCATTTTACAACTGAACGAATGCAATTTCTGACACTCACACTTTGTTTGAAACATAGTCTTGGCAACCAAAGCCGCACGGATATTTTGTTCAAGTTGCAAAAATAAATTAATTAAACACAAACAATTAAACCAACTTCAGGAGTGGAAAAACAATTATAAGTAATTCGAGAGGTAAGTTTCGACCAGTCTCGGGCTTTATTGCTAGCCCTCGCTATCGCTCGGGCGCAAACTCGACCTCGACTGGTTAACAATACTTACCTCCCTTAATGCTTAAATAACTATTTTCTACTCCCTTGATAGAAAGTACACACTTTCGTCCGTCATATGAGGGCGGAAAGTTTTACATTTCTTCCCATTGGAGGCAATCAACTTTGGCTCCTGCACATACGGGAGGCAAACAACTTTGCCTCCCTAGTATAATACTTAGAATAGAAACATTAAATAGTTGTGATAATAGTGTATGGTTTTCTTTTATTGATAGGGCTGAGGGTTACATGACCCGAGGATGTAATAGTATTCACAACCGTGGTGTATATACTATTTTTTCACTACTAGAACAATTACAATAATTCAAAATTAAATATTAAAATACAAGAAACATCTGTCATTACATCAATCAAAATTTGACATTGATGTATTCAACGAATATAGTGAAAATGGGGCCTAAGCCCGGCTAATTGTGATTCCCCAAATGACGAAAACTTGGACAGCTACATACCCCCTTGCAAAGTATGTATTCACATTTATTTTAGTCAGCTCAAAACGTTCAACATAATCTTCTACGAACCATGCACCCGGTTTATTAATCCTATTCAATCTATTACGTATTTTATTCAACCGGACCACAACGGTAACCGTAATCCATTCAACGTGCGACATAAGCCTTGTACTATTTTTATTTATAAAACTACGTCAAGGAACGTACGTATACTTTATACTTTGATTTTTAACAATACACTTATTCTAAATATTATATTTTGACATTTGGTTTTTTAATTGTCATGCATAAGAAATAGTATATTGTAATAAGAGTGCGGAAAGGGCTTCATTGCGAAACGAGTATGAAAGTTGGAGCACGAGCGCCAGCGAGTGCTCCATTCATACGAGTTTTGCAATGGCCATTTCCGCAAGAGTGTTACATACTATTTTTTCTACGAAAGTGTAGAAAACTAAAGATTAATGTAAATTTAATCATTAATTTAAAATAAATGTCATTGTCATTAATTTAAACGTCAGAAAATTTATAAATCGCTTGTCACCAAATCGAGACTCGAAATTTATACATTAATACTGGAAGTAGAAGAATATCAATAATGGATTCCGATAGTGACGATATAACAAACACTCCGCCGGAACTTGCGGCCATTGCATCCACAGTTTCGTCCGATTTATTGCCTCAAAAATCAAAAGAGAGGTATTGGAGTGCGGAAAGTGAGTGCGGAAAGTACTTTCCGCACTCATATAAGTGCGGAAAGTACTTTCTGCACTCCTTGTAATAAATACCAACTTTCAAGGTTAAATTTTATGACAGAAAACGTGTCTTTCAACACTTTCGTAGAAAAATATAATATTTCTGCAAAACACTGTGAAAGGTCGTAGTAAAAATCATATGTATTACTCGGGAGCAAAGTGCCATTTCCTCCCTTAGATTTTGATGCCCGTCGCGAAGCGGAGGGAATATAAATATCCGCGGGAGGAAATGATGCACTTCGCTCCCGTGTAATACAAATAGCTATAGAATACGAATCGCCAATTCCCCATGCACAGCTGTCAATACTAATTAATTTCATATCTGTAATTGCGATGGCTTTTTAGATAAACTTGTATTTTAATCATATATGGGGGGGTTATTAATATTTTGAAGTGGGCCACAGGTAAAAAAAGGTTGAGAGACACCGTTTTAGCACGTCATTTGGGACGGATGGTGGTATTAAAAAATTGAAACACTGCTTAACTGGGGTTCATCTGTTTGGTTGTCTGCTTATCTGGGGGTTCATTTGTCTAAATGACTGCCGGTCTGGGGTCCATCTTCAGTTAGAATTATGGGAGGTTATCTGGGGTCGATTTGTCTAAATGTCTGCTTGTCTAGGACCCATCTTCAGTTAGAGTATAGGGGGTTATCTGGGGGCTCATTTACCTAATGTCTGTTTGTCTCTGTTTGTCTGGGGCATGTTTGTCTAATGTCTGCTTGTCTGAGATCCATCTTCAGTTAGACTTAGTATTGAAAAATCTCAATTTATGAGTTAATGTGGCTACTAGTAAATAAAAATACTATCGTTTGAGGCTCAGTACAATAGAAAAGCAATAATTTGGTACTTAATGAAAAATAACAAATTATCTATTTTTTTTAAGATGACCACGTAGCGGTTGATATGTACATTTAGAGAAATAAATGTCTTTGTGAAAAAGGATAATTTGTTATATTTCTTTAAGTGTTAATATTTCACGAGCTCCAACCGATTGTTTTATTAATTTGGTAGTTTTGAAAAGTTATAGTTTTTAGGCAGTATTGAAAAAGTTCATATAGAGATTATAATATAGAAAAACTACCATTTAGCGATATTTGTAGTCTAATTCTACAACAATCTACTATTATTATCTGCGCTGTTATTAACCATATTAAGATGAAGTTTATTTGCCATGAAACATTTCTCTGCACGTGGCAATATTGACCAGGCCGGGGTGTTCGGCAGTGTTTTACGCAGCAGGAAGTGGGTGGTGCAGTGTGACATCCGTCATATTAAACGGAGAACGAGAATTGTTACACATGTACGGCACACCTAGTCCTAATTCGTTGCCCCACGATTGTGTGTACTATAACGCCCTCATCCGTCCGGACGAAATATTTGAATTATAATAGCTGTCGTTACGTGTTTTAACTAAATTACATTGGAGTCGACATCTCGCACCTGTCCGTTCTGGTGGGCTTTCATCGCCCTGCGCCCGGCGTCACCGACGTATCAAGTTTACTTTTTTTCTACAGAGATTGATCGGATCCTCTGGAAACTGGATTCACGGGCGCGCGCGAAGACAAATGCTTCCCCTGTAGCTATTTTCGGAGCGCAGACCGAAATTTATAAATCGACTCCGAACGGTAACATTTATTTTCGAAGCGCATTTACCAAATTAAATACAGCACTCGCGGAATTGCCGAGGTGCCAATTTTTACCATCGCGGGTTATGTAATTCTATTGTTATGTAAATGGAGACGGCGGAATTCCCAATAACGAGGGAGACAATAAAAAAAGTCGCGCGTGTGTGTTCTCGCATTTCTCCGTGGGGGCCGCCGAGAATGATCTAACAAGGGACAATGGAGACACTGACAGTAATTCGCTGTTGGGTGTATATCTGAGGATATCAACACCATTCCGCGAGCATTTTATTGCGGCAGCAGCATCAGTCGGTCGGTGCCGCGTCATTAACTGCACGTGTTGTATGTAAAGGCGACACGCGTTCGGCCGGCTGTCGCTGACAATCAGAGGAATCCAACACCAGCACATCCAAGAGGGGTCCGCTCCTTTTTTCCTCTCCTACAATAATCAGTGATTTCATTGTGCGGGGGACAAAGTCGCCCGTCTGTATTATTCACTACGAAAATAATAGTCATCAGACTTTCGGATATTCCGTAATGATTGCCTGTCGCTATTCTTTTATATTTGTGCTTATGGGCATTGATTAGGCCCCATTCACCGGTTGCCACGGGGATTACGGGGCCCTCACAATTTATATTAAAAGCTCTAAATTATTGCCGGCCCGCTGATGGCGAGCCGGACCAAATCCTCATCCCAGCCGGCTTTATGTAAATTATTGTCGGGCAACGGTTATGGCAAATGATTTATTTATTATTTAAACGGCCCGAACAACAATAAAGTTCCATCTAATCTATTTTACATTTAAACTTAACACCTACATGTGAACACACGTTTTATATACGGACGCGTTGTGAAACAAGACGAATGCATGCGAGGCTGGTCCTTTCTTTCTCCTCAAGTGATCACATTGTGAAGATTAATGTCGTTCTTGTACGTGGACAACTAATTAGTCATTGCCTGCATTGCTATGCACTAATATAATTCAAATGTATACTAATTTAATACGACTGTCTTTACATCTGTTAAAATAATTTTTTTTAAACTGACAAATTCGCATATCCTACATAATTGTACGGGAAAAATGCCAAAAAATCGACAATCATGTATTGACCAATCATGAGATAATATTAAATAATAAATCAATAATAACATTTATTCTTACAAATTGTATACTGTTATTACAAAAAATTAATTATTTCTGTTAAAACTTAGTAGTGCTTTTAAATATTTTATCTAAATTTCAATTATTTGTGTCAAACGTATGAGCCGTTGATTTTGAAAGTGGGGCAAGTCCATACTAAGTTATTGTTGGATAATTAATGGATTGAATTTGAACTGATTTAAAAATATTGGAATGTGTGTGGATCCATCCTGAGTTATGAGGTATTGGAACTATGTTTATGCACTCTCAGGTGTAGGGTAATAATACCTTTTTGTTTTTATGAACTAGTTTCGGCTTGGGAGCCGTCATCAGCATTCAAAATAAGCTTCTAGAATAGTCACGTCGATGACGTCATATGCATTAAACATGGCACGGAAGCCACTATAACATATATCCACAATTACATAACGACTCACACCGTAAAATCAAATTCACCGTCGAAACAACATCCGACAACAGCCTAAATTTCCTAGACTTAAATATAACACTAAATACAGACAATACATTCCAATACAACATATACCGAAAACCCATACAGACAGACAATATCATACACTACTCATCATTTCACCATCACACACACACAAATTAGCAATTTTCCACCATCACATCCATCGCCTATACAGGGTGTCTCTAAATTATGTGGAAATGGCTTAACCACAGATTACTGGGATCAAAAGAAGACGATTTAACAAAACTTATCTATATACAAATGCGTTTGGTTTAGCCAGTATTCAGCTTCAAAGTTAATTTAAAAAAAAACATATTTGCTTATAAAAAGAGAACGTTTACATTGAGTTGGATGTTGTTTGGTATGACACTTAATACGGGTATAACTCATATTTTGACATAATATTGTTATCATCAGTAGACCGGTTGTGTATAAAACAAGTGAGGCCCAACATTAATACATTCATATTTTTTAATGACAAAAGCAAATAAATTTTAAAGAACAAATCGGACGCAGGCATTTATTATTAAGTTTTTTTGTGTCCTTATAGTTTTTGATATCTGTTACAGTTTCGGCACAAAAAAATAAAATATGAGTGCCTGTCCTACACTCGTTCAGAAACGAATGTAATCTAGTTACCGGGTTGATGATGATATTTTGCTAGTTTTAGGATTTTAGGAGCCCTAATAACGAGGAAGACATTTTGGAAATTATAGCAATTGCTTCATCCTTACGATATCCAAATAGAGCAAGAGCGTTTACCACCTGATTATGACATACGTTTTGCGTTTTGCCGATTTATTCAGGAAAAAAGAGCTGAATATATACTTTTTAACCATAAAATTCTGTTAACTGAGGATTTGTTTCCAAACGAGTGTAGCGCAGTAACTCATATTTTATTTTTTGTGTCGAAACTGTAACAAATTTTAAAAACTATAAAATACAAAAAAAACTTAATAATGAATGCCTGCTTCCGATTTGTTTTTTTTTTAAATTTATTTGCTTTTGTTATTAAAAAATATTATGTTGGGCCTCACTTGATTTATACACAACCGGTCTACTGATAATAACAATATTATGTCAAAATATGAGTTATACCCGTATACAGTGTCATACCAAATAATATCCAAATCAATGTAAACGTTCTCTTTTTATAAGCATTTTTTTTTTAAATTAACTTTGCAGCTGAATACTGGCTAAACCAAACGCATTTGTATATAGACAAGTTTTTTTTTTTAATCGTCTTCTTTTGATCCCAGTAATCTGTGGTTAAGCCATTTCCACATAATTTAGAGACACGCTGTATATCCTTATCTTATTTTTACGATAAATATTTGTAATCCATTGAATTTTGAAAGTTAAAAGATATCTGTTTGAACTTCAAGTTAATTATTTTGGTCAACCAAACATACAATCAAAACACAAGTATTCAACGCTAAAGATAAAACAAACTTTTAGACAAAAATTAAATTTACTGAATAACCTGCAACGATTGTGGTGCAAAATACTTTGGAGAAACCGACAGACCTTTAAAATTAAGAATAAAGGAACATTTAAGAGACATCGACATTTCAAATTTTGGACGATACCAACATTTTCACAATCATTCTTTCGACATAAACAATTATACCAAACTGTTACATAATACAGATACAGGCTCAAAACAAATTTTATTAAAAGCTTTTGAAATAGATAAAACTATCAACACAGAACACAACATACAGTGCCTTAATGACCAAACTCATTAACATATAAACCTCTTTATAAATTTAAAAAAAAATCCATTTAAGATATAAAACAATAAAAATAATTAACTTAAACTTCAAACAGTCATCTTTCAATTCAACATTCAAATTGATTACAAATATTTATCGTTAATTAATATAAAAATCGAGTTATTTCTGTCAAAACTTAGCAGTATTTTGAATTTCAAACATTTATATCTTAATTTCTATTATTAGTGCCAAAAAGCTTAAAAAATACATCGATGACTACTAAAATTTCAACGATATTGTAAAAATAACATTCGATTCAAACAAATTTTCAGCAATTATTAAAATTACAACAATGTTAATGGGATTCCTTCACAGACATGTCGTTGTTTGAACTTTAACGAATAAATCTAACAGAATTATACCCAAAACTAATTATATTTATTTGAAATCAATTGAAAACTTTCTGAATGTCTTGTTAACTCGTGCAAAGTAATACATTTTGTAACATAGTACTTTGTATTTCAAACATGTCTATCTAAATTTAAATTATTAGTGCCAAAAAGCTAAACATATACATTGATGACTACTAAAATTTTAACGATATTGTAAAAATGACAATCAATTCAAACAAATTTTCAACAATTTTCAACAAAATTACAATAATGTTTATGGCATTCCTTCAGAGACATGTCGTTGTTTAAACTTTAACGAAATAAATGTAAAAATGTAACAGAATTAGACCCAAAACTAATTATATTTATTTGAAATCAATGGAAAACTTTCTGAATGTCATGTTAACTCGTGCAAAGTAATACATTTTGTAACGTAGTACTTTGTATTTCAAACATGTCTATCTAAATTTCAATTATTAGTGCCAAAAAGCAAAAAATATACCTTGATAACTACTAAAATTTAGATATTGTAAAAATGACATCCGATTCAAACAAAATTTCAGCAATTATTAAAATTACAATAAGGTTAATGACATTCCTTCAGAGACATGTCATTGTTTGAACTTGAACGAAATAAATGTAAAAATGTAACAGAATTATACCCAAAACTAATTATATTTATTTGTAATTGAAAACTGTCTTGAAGAATGTCTTGTAAACTCGTGCAAAGTACATTTTGTAACGTAAATGTTATGAAAACGAAGTTTGCATGAAGATGTTTGACTGTCATGGAATAACATGTGTTATTATTATACAGTCATGCCAACTCAGCAAGACCGCAAGACTGCAACACAGCAAAGTCTCACGCACCAAAGTCTCAGCACACAGCAAAGTCTCACGCAGCACAACAATAAATAGATATAAGTACTAGAGACTAATAAGAACCAGATAAGATAAGATAAGTAATTGCAGAGTATGAGACAGAACGCGGTTGTGCGCAGGTACTACCGATATCCATATCTATGTATGACTTATCTAATTGAATAAAGGTATACAACCTAGTGATGGGCTAATTCGGATTATACTCGTAATATCGAATAATTCGATTATTGGTATCATTCGGAATAATTCGATTATTAAAATCATTCGGACTATCATTCGTAAAACTAAATCATCCGTATTATCATTCGGTAAAATCATTCCGATTATCATTCGATAAAATCATTCCGATTATCATTCTTGAAACTCAGTCGGATTATCATTCGGTAAAATCATTCCGATTATCATTCGGTAAAATAATTCCGATTATCATTCGTGAAACTCATTCGGATCATCATTCGTGAAAATCATTCGGATTGTCATTCGTGAAAATCATTCAGATTATCATTCGTGAAAATCATTCGGATTATCATTCGTGAAAATCTTTCGGATTATCAGTCTCATTATAATTCGGTAAAATCATTTAGTAAAATCATTCGGATTATTATTCGTGAAAATCATTCGGATTATCATTCGGATTACCATGCATGAAAATCATTCGGTTTATATTTGGTTACCTGGTCGGAATAGTCGAAAAGCTGAACCATCCCAGGTAATCACCACCTTCACTTGGCACTTCCGATGTATTTGGATTAACATAATCTTTACTGCATATTATAAAAATCTCAACTCACCACTTACTAGAAAATTGTTAGAAATACTAAGTAGTTGAATTAAAGTATTAAAATTTGTAACTGAAGTGATAATGTAACAAGCAACTGAATTCCTACTTAAAATCTCATCAAACTCTTCCCCCATCGTCACCAAACAAGAAACACTTACTGTAATCGACGCTACGACCGACGATAAAAATAAGTAAACAACGTTCTTGTTGACAACGCTGATATTCTGCAAACAAATTTTGATGGAAACAAATTGTTGTGTAATCGTGAGGATTTGCGGATAATGCTACGTTAACTTAGTTACTTTTTACTTCATTTAATTAATTTTCATTTAATTCTACTGCATACTACCTACTTATTCACGTTTACATATTTCAAACTCAATTTTGGATATCTTCAATATTTCTCATTTTTCTTTTTTTCTTTTTTATATATTGATTTGTATCAATTCAATGTCAATGTCATTCTGCAAGTCTGAACTGGTTCATTTCGATTATTGTGAATAAACTTTTATAAAATATTGCAGCAGCTTCAATTTCACCAAAAAATTTGTTGACTGTAAATTGAATTTTTCATAAAATTGTGGGCATACAAGAAAAAGTGACCAAGGCAAAATTTGTCAAAATGAGTTAAAATGACCATACGAGTACGTTGTATTTCTCAGGAATAAGTTCCAATGTTGTATCATGGTTCACTGAAGTATTAATAATTTTTTTTGTAAAATTAACACTAAATGAAAACTAGAATTACGTGATTACGTAGATTACATAGAACTAAGTGTTGAATCTTTATATGTATTTATCTTTTTTGACTTGGTCACTTTTTCATATAAGCCCACAGTGTGATAATCATAAATTGCGCTCAAAATTCTTATCAATTTACAGTGTATAAATTATTTTGGAATTCCATCGGTAGATATAGTAGAAACGAAGTTGAGGAAACGCGATTTATAAACCCGGATAAGAGATCCATCCATTCGACGAGAATCCATCACGCTGGGCCTGCCGATGGAAATAGTTTAGCACGGCGTACATATCGGCGTACATTTCGCATTCCGCAGTCGATTGATATGATTTAGGACGTGATTCAAACGGGATAGTTTCATAACGCTTTTTGCGCCGGCTTTTCGACTGACGAAAATCGATAGCATTCCGATGGCTGGCGCTTCGCGTTCACGGCTTTCAAGCGTGGCCGAATGCAAACACTGCACACAATCGAAATGACAGCTTAATCTCGGTGCAGAATCAATTATTACGCCCCCGAACTCTTGAATATTTCAATTCGCTTTTTTTACGGTTGCGCCGGCCGTAAATGTCATTCAGCAGTGCGCGGTCGTTAAAATTTGCCATAAAATATCCTGTCTCTTTTCGCATTTCGCCAAGCGATAAATTCGAAATATTGCCATTGCCTAGCCTGCACGTATCCCTGACCAGAGGGTATAATTGAATGGGAAGTCATAAATGGCCGCATTTAAATAACAAAGGGACGTAAATACCTAATGACAGGCAGATCTCACTTTATGATTATGCATATTATTTTTTTAAACTTATTTTATTACATACAAATATCATCTCTTGAGCTCGGATTTGAATATCCTGGCACTTAGCAATCAAGGGGTCAAAAATTGATACTTATCGTGGACATGGTCCTCGAATTACAAGAGACGTCCGGCGAGGCATTAATATCCATACTGAAATGCTCGTCTTACCGCGTCGCCTCGTATTTATTTGGAATTCAAAGCGTGTACGTCCAACAATATGTAATAAAATAGAGAGCACAGCTGTATCCTTTCAAAGAAAAACGATACAAATTATTCCACATCGGCCCACAGGAAATATTTTTTTTGTGTGCGCGTTGCATAGATGGGAATTGGAAAGTTTTAATTCCGTTTCGACCATTTATTAGAATTCCGTGTGTAATGAATGTTGAATGTAATTAATGAACTGCCGGAGATCGTATCTGTGCTCACCAAGAAAACTGTGTACGGTAATTAAAATTATATGAATTTATTATTCGCGCCGGCAGGTTTTAATTAATATTCCGCCTCTTA
This sequence comes from Othius punctulatus, assembly GCA_951805005.1. Classification (NCBI taxonomy): domain Eukaryota; kingdom Metazoa; phylum Arthropoda; class Insecta; order Coleoptera; family Staphylinidae; genus Othius; species Othius punctulatus. The sequence continues at coordinate 95,343,042 of OX638138.1, forward strand.
CGTTACCTGAGGTATGCTAATTTTAAATTTTGATGTGCGGATTTATGGCGTATCGATTTCTCTAAACGGGATATTGAATATGTCGCACCCTGATAACCATTACTGTAAGTAACTCGAGATAAATGTTATTCCCGTAATTTATATTAAACATATTATTAAAAATATTAATATTAAAAAAAACATAATTTCAATATGAATAATAAGATTGTATTTAAGGCGCCGACTATGGCGATCTCTGACCATAGCATTAAGATTATCTTAGTGTTTGCTATACACCATCATATTATGGAGCATTAAAAAAATATTCATAATGCTCCTGACGAGACGATGGATTTATATGGTTGTAAGAGAGAATAGTAAAAGATAAGATGATTTCGTAAAAGAGTAACCATTTTATGGTCAGCAGCAATTTTAATAATTTTGTTATTGCCCATAGTTTACTTACCCGTTTAAGAAATTGATGGTTATGTAAGATGCAGAGAATCTTCAAGTCAAGTGAAGACCACTCTTTATTAGCTTAACCATATTACATGAAATTGATGTGATCTTACGTACGTACCTAGAATTAAAGAAAACATAATTAATTTTCTGCAAAAACGTATAAATTTGTGAAAGAAATTGTCGAAATTTTAATAAGTGCTGAATATTTGTTTGAAATAATCGCTATTTGTACAATATCATTGATTCCTTAACAGTAGTTACCACAATATGCACGTAAGCACACTGAAAAAATGAATCATAGAAAATGGTTACTAAAAAACAATTGTACTGGTAATGGTACTTATTCTTTATCTGTACTGGTTCTATAAATATTACAAACTTTGTATTGTAGACGCAAGACCCATCAATTATTTTACAGTCATAATCTAATATATTACTTGGAACTTTGATAATAATTGTAATTATGTTCGAAGCAACTGAAATTTTGACAATAATTCAAAACAAAATTTCATATAGTGTGTTAAAATTGCAATGAATTTCATTCTCATGGAATACTGGCTAATTAAAATCATAACTGAAAAATAATAACTGTAAGTCATTTATTAACATTTCTAGAAAATACATTTAATGAAAAATCTAATAACAAATATTAAACAAGGAATACTTTTAGGAAATATCTAGTAGTAAAAACTATAGGGTACCTGGGCCAGATTAATACCATTAAACCCGATTAAATTGTTTCCGCGAGATTTGTTTATCGCTGACGTTCGTAAATCGCTGGCGTATGATTCCACGGTTGCATATCAGCAGGGATCAAAATATGGGTGATTTGTTCGCGTCGATGAAAATCGCACATCGCGGAATCAATTTAATTGGATTAAATGGTATCTACCTGTATTATAAATCACCGATAATTTGATCCCCTCTGATATAGAATAGCATAGATTTTTATTAATGTCATTACATTCTAGATGTTTACATAGGTCAAATACAATACAATAATTTCATAATATAATATAATTTCATAACAGCATACGTCATCTGTTATTAGTCATCAATAATCAGTACAATACAATATATAAAACCGAGGAATAATACGCCGGCGATTTGAATCTCATGGAATCAATTTAATCGGATCTAATGGTATCTATCTGGCCCAGGTGTCGAATAGTTTTTACTACTGTCTCTGTTCTATTCTACAGTCTTTCTATTTTATTCTAGTACAAGTGTTGAAATTTTGAAACTGAAATTTTGTCAGTTCTTTTCAAAATATTTACAAATTTGATAGAATAATTGAAAATTTTATGGAAATATGTGACAGTTTTGCAGAAATTGTTGAAATTTTAATGATTGCCGAAAATTTATTTGAAATAACTGTTATTTTTACAATATCATTGAAATATTAATAGTCATCAATGTTATTTGGCAGTAATAATTGAAATTTAGATCTAAATATTTGACATTCAAAGTTTTGACAGAAATAGTTAATTTTTATAATACCAGTTAAGAATAGAATAGAATAGAATATATTTTCATGCCTGTAGTCATACGACTCACACAAAGTCAAATTAATAAATTAATTATATATTAAAAATATTGCTACAATACTACAATACAATGGTTAAAATAACATCGAACATTTACATTAACATTACATTAACATAAAATTAACATTAACATTTTGGTAGAAAGAAATGCAAATTTGCCGGTCCCCATTATAATTTTGACTTTAATAATGACAAATTTGCTAGAATAATTAATATTTTACAGAAATAATGGCATGGTATTGGCAGAAATAAATGAAACGATAGTAGAAACAATTGAAATTTAGACATTCTAATAGAAATTATTAAATTTTTGACAGAATAATTGAAGTATCATTTTAGCAGTAATTAATTAATTACATTTTAGAGAATAATTGAAGTATCAACATAAACAGTTGATATTTTGGCAATATCAGCCGAAATTTCGGTTAAACGTTTAATAGATATTATTCATTATATGGAATGCACATTTTGACCATTTCATCTCTTCTTAAACCACTTAATGGTTTATGGACTCCCATCGCCAAAACTTCTTTATGTAAAGGATAAAAGTCGTCATGAGCATCTTTTATAAAATAAAACAAAACTGCGATGGGCTACATGAAAATTAATATAGGTCCGACTACATCGACATGGAAACTCCGAAGTTTATATGACCCTGACTATATCAACAAGGAAACTCATAAGGTAACATGGCCTCTACTGTATCAACTTGGAAATTTAAACAATCCTGTATATCTGGCAGTAATAATTGAAATTAACACAGAAATCTTTGAAATATAAAGCACTACTAAGTTTTGACAGAAGTAACACAATTTTTGTAAAAATAGTTGGCATTTTGGTAGAAATCATTGAAATGTGGACAGTTCTCATTAGATATTTGACATTAATGATGACAAATTGGATAAAATAATTGATATTTTACAGAAATAGTGGAAGTATGGACACATATGTGTGAATATAAACAATTGATATCTTGGCAATAACTTGGACATTTTGGTAAAAGTTTGATAGATATTATTGAAATATAAACAAAAACTGCGATGAGCCACACCCAAATTAATATGCCCCGACTATATCGACATGGAAACTCCCAACTTAATATGGCTTCTACTGTATCAACATGCCTATTTAAAGAATTCTGTATATTTGGCAGTAATAATTGAAATTGAATAGTTTTAACAAAAATAACTCAATCGTTTGTAATAAAAGTTGACATTTTGGTAGAGATTATTGAAATGTTGACAGTTCTCATTACAATTTTCACTGCATATGATTGAAAATTTGATAAATTAATTGATTTTTTGGAGAAATAATTGAAAATTGACAGAAATTCATTAAATTTTGGTTGAAATAATCGAGATTTAGTAATTTTAACAGTAAGTAAATCATGTTTGACAAAACAGCAATACATTTTTTTGTCAGATTTCTAACCAAAATTTTTAGATATAATTCCTATTTTTACAATATCAATACAATTTTGTTAATCATTAATGAACTTTTGGCAGAAATAATTAACATTTAGATAGAAACCTTTGCAATGTATAACTTTGCACTTCGAAGTTTTGGCAGAAATAACTAAAAATTTTGTAACTCCAGTTGATGTTTTGGTACAAATAATTGAAATTTTAACGGTCCCCATTACAATTTTGACTTTAATAACAAATTTTATAGAATAATTGTTTTTTTTTTTAGAAATAATCGAAGCATTACAAATAATAATCAGCAATACATTGCTGTATTGACATAAACAATTGATATTTTGGCAAAAAAGCCGACATTTTGGTAATTGCTGACAATTTGTTTGAAATAATACTATTTTTACAATATCATTGAAATTTAACTAGCTACCAGTGCTTATTTGGCAGTAATAATTGAAATTTTAATAACTCAATATTTGTTAGATATAATTGCTCTTTTTACAATATCAATACAATTTTGTTAATCATTAATGAACATTTGGCCGCAATAATTAAAATTCAAATAGAAACCTTTGCAATGTAAAGCACTACTTTAAAGTTTTGGCAGAAATAACTAAATTTTTTGTAATACCAGTTGAAGTTTTGGTAGAAATAATTGAAATTTTTACGGTCCCCTTTACAATGTTGACTTTAATGATGATAAATTTGATAGAATAATTGTTTTTTTTTTTTTACAGAAATAAACGAAGTATTGACAGAAATGTATGAAATTTTGGTACAAATAATTGAAATTTAGACATTTTAACACTAATCATTCAATTTTTGACAGAATAATGAATGTATTGACATAAATAATTGATATTTCCGCAATAACAGCCGAAAGTTTGGAAGACAGTTATTAGAAACTCCCAGGTTAATATGGCCCTGACTATATCAACATGAAAATGTAAACAATTTTGTTCTATTCCTGTAAAGTTTGTATAATAACTTCTTAATTAGGCCTTCTTTTCTTTATGAGTTTCTAACAATTAATAACTATTTAAATAACTCATATTTTTCATGTAAAATGTCTTATATTTTATACCTTTCTTAATAATTCTATTTTATTAGTGAAATCTATCTACTAAAACGTTTCAACTGATTCTATACATATTCTTGTAAAAAATTCTACAACTTTATAACACTATAGCTTCACTTTTAAAATCTCTAATATTTAATAACGTTTGAAATAATTATATTACATTATATTATTTTGCAAGTCTCTAATATATTGATTATGTTAGATTTATTATTAATTTTTCTTTCAGGCCAAATTTTAGTTTTTTGTATTTAGTTGGTTATAGGCTTAAGGGAATGAATGATAGGAATACATTTTTTTCGTGATTTTTGGTGGTAGAATATTAATATGATTAACTTAAAATATACCTGCTTACTTATCACTATAAATATTCATTTCTATTAGTATAAAGTCTCTAACTTTATATCTATAATTTTATAAATAATTATATATTATTCCTAAAATATTTCTACAAAAACTTTCTAAGTAATTCAATTTTATTCCTTTGTAAATTTTTAATATACCTAAATAAATAATAAATTTCAAATATTTAAATAATTTTATTTTATAAATTCTTTCTTTCTCATTAAATTCTCTAACATAATAAACTTTAAGGTATTATTATTGGGTATTTACTGGTAGAATTATTTTTATTTCGCCTGAGTTTCTGTTCCTAAAAAAATGTTTCATGAAGCAATTAACTTAAACTTCAAACAGACATCTTTCAAATTTCAAAATACAAATTGATTACAAATATTTATGATAAAAATAAGATCAAGATATATACATAGTAAAATTCATATATCATGTCTCTGATGATTGATTTTTAGAAACCGAAACTAGTCAGGCTAATAAAAAATTCTACCAGTAAGTACCCAATAATAATACCTTAATTACATAACTGGTAATTTATAGATAAAACCTTTGTAACTAATGACTTTCTGCGGTTGTGTGGTCTTCAAGATTTTATAAATTTCTAAATACATAGTTATGTTCTGTTCCTATAAAATACCTAGTCCTTTAATTATTAAATCTCTAATTTTTAATATCTTTTGAAATACATGTAAGTCTCTAATATCTTTCTAAATGCACAATTCATTTCTATTTCTGTATAATTATAACTTTCCTCCTAATTCTGTTTTATTATTAGGAAGGGCCTAATTTTCTACTTTCTTTTACTTATCTAACTATCTAAATTTCTAAATAATTATGTTATTTCATTATAAATTTCCAGTCTCTAAATATTCAAATATCTAAACATCTAATAATATACTCTGATTTTTCTAAACTAGCGTGCATGTCATCAAACAGCTGGGTGATGAGGTTTTTTCGTACCAACGTGATTGTTTTCGAGAATATGCATAACAATAGTTTAAGAATCGAAATTAATCTGAGGATCATTTTTTACATAACACTGATCACCGGTTGTTACAAATAGGTAATCGGTGTATTAACCGCGGACACAATTTTCGCCTGCCAATTATGTAATAAATCATGGTATATTGGCAGCTCTGATATTTTTTCGGCGACGATGCCAAATCTTTTTCACTAAGCATGCTCATACATGTGTGTATAACTAAACTTCTTTGACGTTTACCTTGTTACATTTGTTCAATTAATACAATGCATATTTTGCCATTGTAGATGTTAATCCATAACCACAGGATTGATACCTGTACGAAAAACGGCAGAGACGTCGACAAATTTGATACGAACCGCGCACTGTCACACAAGATTGCACGGGCGGAACAGCTGATTGCAGCCATTTTTAAATACCCAGGACAGCTGGCTACCTTGTAAAATTGTGCCATCATTATTATGATTATTATTTTGATGACGTGCACGCCAGTTTAAAAAAATCAGAGTATATCTAAATACTCTAAGTATCTATATTGTATTTCTTGATTTTTTTATTTATTGAATAGTTTTCTAAATAATTATATTAAATTTCTTTATAATTTTCTATATTTATGATTACTAAGAATAACATATCTTTAACCAATCTGTGAAATAATCATTTGCATAGTCAGTTGGGTATTTACATATTTTGTTACGAGTAATTTAACCATTAATTAATAAGTGGTGTTAAAATGATACCACTTATTAAATTCCATTGTTTCGTTTTTAATTAGAACCTTTTATCCCTAAGCTATGCAAGTACTAAATTGTGCATACTAATTACAATGTATCTTATCCCATCATCACAATTACTGATTCTACACGGTGGTATTCAACAATGGCACTTTACACCTACATAATGTATAATCATTAACATAATTTCGTGCTGAAATATGCGTCTCCTATTGATTTTTTAATCGATACATAATTATCATGCAGTGCGCATATGCATTTTTTCACCGCCGTGTCCGCGCCTTGTAAATATCCACGAAAATAAATGTACGATCCTAAGCAAACAGACGAGCTGAACAAATATTTACATTTTTGTCGATTCTGGTCAGAGCTTGGGGATGCAGCTGGAATTGGGAGGGTCACGCCCAAAATCCCTTGGCGTGACGAGACGAGACGGGTTTCGACTAATTTTACTTTCAATTAGGGTGCGCTCCAAAAGTGAGGAATTTACAAGCCATCCCAAACATCTCAATATTTATAGGCCCATAAAGCGTCCACACAATTGAGGAGTTTATGGGAAGCTATCGCTTACAAAAGACGCACACAGTGTCATTCTTGACGAACACATTAAAAGTAGCTTCGACTTTTTTTCTCCGATGCAATAAAGGCGTTTACTGCTGCTTGAGTAAGAAACTGAATTGTCATAAACTAGGTCTGCCGTGACCCAGTTCGTTTCACTTGCCCTCCCAGTGTCAGTAAAATGATCGAGCCGTGTTTATTTTATTCCAATGGACACTCGATCCGATCTGCTCTGCGTGGTTGTGGTGGTCATATAAGGTATTGATTGCTATAACGCGACATGTGCGCAATAACTTTATTAATAGACATAAATTGCATTAAATTTGAAGGCGCAGAATTTCATTGGAAAGTCGTAACAGATGCGCTGGGGAATATTAAAACTTCGACTGCTTATCAAAGTACTTGTTAAAGATTCGATGAGCTTGGATACTAATGGGGGATTTGGGAGCATATTGATCCTTCTTGGTATTGCATCAGGTGGTGCTTGTAACTTGCATTACGTCGGTAGTAATTAAACTCGACGTTATTTAACTTTGGAGTACACAATTAAATTTCGGGGGGGGCACATAATGAGTAAAGAGCCATCGCTCTCGTGCAATAATTTATGCACTCCGGCGGAGTAAAATCGAAACCATCACAATCATTTCCTACTGCATTTATCCCGAAAAGGATACTTGATCATTATCTTTATTCAGCGTACCATGGCTTTCTTTGTGCGCGAAATGGGGGATGATATGTGGGTTCGTTTGCAGATTTATGGAGTCCATTGTGGGGGCATAATCGCGTTGTTAACAATGGGAATAACAACAATGGCAAGGTTTTTCGTAATTGGAAAACCGATAAACGACAAGCGGATGAACCGCGCAATCTTCCTTTGACCGTTTTAATTCGGTATGAATTGTTACCGATGATCGTGCAGTTACATTATTTATAAAACCGGAAGCAGACGTAAGACGGGCGAAAGTTTTCCGGCACAAAAAGAATGCAAAATTGCGTTACAAAATACATTCCTAACATATACGCGCATAACTTGTATAATACAATGGGTATTCGGGATTATGGCGGGTTTTATTCGCTTTAAACAGGCAGTTTCATATTTTGTTTTATTGCAGGAATGAAAAGGGATATCCCGGGAACGGATATAAATGGGGGTCGTGAAAAAAAAACTTTCTCCAGAACGGCCGGGCGCTTTCCGCAAAAAAGGCAAAACAATAATTTGCATAATATCCTCATATTTTGCCATAATACGCAATTTTATAACGGGATTACAGTCGCTGTTTAGGCCGAAACCTTTGCATAACAAATCTTCGAATTTCATACTGAGAAATGTATTTAAATTCGTAGCTAATCTTAACCGCGTTAAGCTAAGTTCGTATATAAAATATGCACCCCGCGTAGGCCGTTAAATATTCAAGATGGCGCCGGGCGGAGGGTCTCCCCGTGTACCACACAATAATACAAAACGATAAACTCAGTTTTTGTATAATCATTCCATACAAATCATCTCTGTACAATGAATTATCAGACCCCCAACGCGACACGTTTATAGAGTTAATTCCTTTTAAACAAATTTATTCATCGATAATAGTCGGCTAGTCTGGTCGTGCTTCTTTTCCCTTTCCTTTTTTGTATGTGCGCCTCTTCGATCGGAGACCTTTTGTGAGCGACGAAACCTTATACACTGTAATTATCCATAATTCATTTTAACAAATTGCGAGTAAAGTGTTGCTGCTGAAATTAATTTCGCACACACAGGTGCCAAAATAATTGCGCGCCGACGATTACGGTGCAGTTTGTTTCCTTTTTACACGCGAAGAAATCTGAATATCCCCTGACAATAAATTAAGTGTATATTAATTGAAGTAACTGTAACGCCGAATAAAATTACGCCCGGTGCCATGTGCCATCGTGTGCCTTTGTTAATGATGCAATGGAATTTCGTGTTTAATTAACCTCCTTTCGCGTACGTGTTAATGTTGACGCTGCCCAAATCCGGACCTGCTTACTCATTCATTGCTTCACTTAGTTTTATTGATATGTTCCCCGGGACGTTATAACACGTATTTCTGCCACCTTAATTGACGCGTTTTCATAAAAGCAATTTGATGTTAGTTTTGAAGGAGCTTACAGTGCATTTGTAACTACCAGTAAATATTACTTTAGAGGAATAGATATGAATTATTTAGAAGGTTATTAAGTGTTATGAGAAACTAAAACTAGAACTTATTAACAAGTTATTGTACAAACTTTACAGAAATAGAACAGAATTGTTGATATAGTCGGGCCCATATTAACCTGGGAAATTCCATGTGGATAAATTGGAGTTAACCTAGAAAAAATTGGGAGTTTCCATGTAGATGTAGTCTTATATTAACTTGGGTGTGGACCACCACAGTGTTTGTTTATATATGAAAACTATTTATAAAACTTTTTACCAAAATTCCGGCTGTTACTGTGGAAATAATCTGTCACAAATTGAATTATAACGATTAAAATTCAATTATTTTAACCAACATTTAATTCATTCTATTATTTTTATAAAATAAAAATATATAGCATCAAGCTCATTTAATTTAATTATTAATTTAAATGTATACATACATATTTACATAAGCAATCAACAATAATAAGAAAATAACCATCGGACACCATCCATGAACATGTTTAAGTTTGTGATCATTAAAGTTAAAATTAAAAAATATATATTTTGAGGTATTTCTGCCCTGCTAAGTTTGGCTTTAAATTTTAAAGATTTATATCTAAATTTCATTAATAACTGCCAAATATATATTGATTTATATTTTGACTAAAAAAATTGTAACGATATTGTAAAAATTATTGGCAATTATTTTAACAAGTTTTTAGGTATTATTAAAATTTCAATTATTACTGCCAACTGCATATTGATGATTACTAAAATGTTAATGGCATTGCAAAAATAGCAATTATTTGAGACAAATATTCAACGAATATTAAAATTTCGACACTTTCTGCCAAACCTTCAAATATTTTTATAAAATTTGCAATTATTAATTATTAATAACTATTTCTGGCAACATTTTAATGAGAACTATAATTATGGTAATATTGTTGAATAAAAGCACAATAACTTTTTAACCAGGCAAGATTTGGCAATACATTAGTATTGTCTTTTTTGTTCACAACTTTTTCTGCTGAATATTAGGTTAAAATTTTGCCATATAATTATAAATGACCCTGTATACATTGATGACTAACAAAATTGTAACGATATTGTAAAAATAACAATTATTTCTAACAAATGTTCAGCTATTATTAAAATTTCAATTATTACTGCCAAATATTATTTTAAACAAATTCCCGACTTAAAATACAATTTGGAGTCAACATTTTTAGATCAATTTTACATTGACAGCCGTCACATTTGTAGGTTATAACAAGTGATTTTGACATTGACAACTTTCACATTTTTAAGGTTACAAGTATATTTGACAATGACCTGAACCTGCTACACTTTCAGATTATACAATTAAAATAACATTGACAGTTGTCACATTTGTAGGTTATACCATGTGAATTTGACATTGACAGCTGTCACATTCTTAGATTATAACATGTAAATTTGACAGTGACAGCTTTCAAATTCCTAGATTATAACAAGTAAATTTGATTTACTTTAGAATTATTGCAATCATTGCAAGATGTTGATATTCAATAGTTTACATTCAATTGGAATTAAGAGGGTATTGAGGTAATTTTTGTCACCAATTACTGTACTGACTTGTACACCAATTAATTCACCAATTAATTAAAAAAATACAAAAATAATGCATTACAGACAGACAAAATTGATGATGAAGTAGTGATTAGTATAGATCACTATTATTACAAACGTGCAAGATATTGAATATCAATTGTTTACTTTACATGTGATTTTCATTGGAGACTATTCTGGTCATTTTCGCAACATTTTGCAATGACATTTTTTATTTTGTTTGTAATATGGATTTACACCCACCCACGTTTGGAATTGGGCTGGTATACTATAACATTATAAATTTATCCAGCAACAGTAGAAATTCCTGCAATCTTTGTATCTTCACACTATTACATTATTACAATATAACTTTATCCAGCAACAACAGAAATTCCTGCAATCTTTGTATCATCATTTTTAATCATCTCTACATTCTGTGACCGAACCATAAGTAATGAAATAATTTGTTCTTGCCTATTTGTTCTATTATCTACTATAATGGTACAAATTTATAATTTCGTTCCAACAAAATAATGATTTACATGCTGCCGGATCAAATTAGAGGATGGTTATAGTGCATTGAATTTGACATTGACAGCTGTCATACTTTTGCCTTATAACAAGTGATTTTGACATTAAAGGCAGTCATATTTTTGGGTTATAACAAGTGATTTTGACATTGACAGCTGTCATATTTTTGGGTTATAACAAGTTAATTTTATATTGACAGCTGTCACAGTTTCCGGTTATACAATTAAATTGACATTTACAGATGTCACACTCGTAAGTTATACCATGTGAATTTTACATTCATAGCTGTCAAATTGAAATACAATATCTTGCAATCATTGCAATACTTATCATAAATCAGTGCTGATGATTAATTTGTCAACAATTCTGTTTGTAATTGACACTTAGTCACCAATTATTTAAAATATTCAAAAATAATAAAGTACAGATAACCACAATTGATGATAAAGTAGTGATCCGTACGAATCATTATTATTGCAATCATTGCAAGATGTTGAATTTCAATAGTTTACATGCAATTTGAATTGGAGGCTACTGTGGTCATTTTTGTGACATTTTGGAATTAAATGCTTTATTTTGTGTGTAATTTGGATGGGAGGGGGGTGGATGGGGAAAATTATTACATTATCACTAAATCCAGCAACAACAGAAATTCCTGAAATCTTTGCATCATCAATTTCAACCATCTCTGTATTCTGTGACCGAACAATAATTAATCAAATAATTTGTTCTTGCCTATTTGTTTTATTATCTACTATAATGGTACAAATTTATAATTTTGTTGTAACAAAATAATGATTTACGTACTGTCGGATCATATTAGAGGATGGTTTTAGTGCATTGAAGTTGACATTGATAGCTGTCATATTTTTGGGTTATAACAAGTGAATTTGACATTGACAGCTGTCACATTTATAAGTTATAACAAGCTAATTGGCAACTGTCATATTTTTAGGTTACAAAAAGTGAATTTGACACTGAGAGCTATCATATTTCTGGGTTATAACAAGTGAATTTTTGGGTTACACCAAGTTAATTTGGTATTGACAGCTGTCACAGTTTAAGGTTATACAATTAAATTGACATTGACAGCTTTCACATTCGTAGGTTATAACATGTGAAATTGACATTGACCGATGTCACATTGAAGTCCAATATGTATAATTAATCAAATAAGTTGTTTTTGCCTATTTGTTTTATTATCTACTATAATGGTACAAATTTATAATTTCGTTCCAACAAAATAATGATTTAGATGCTGCCGGATCAAATTAGAGGATGGTTACAGTGAATTGAATTTGGCATTGACAGCTGTCATATTTATGGGTTATAACAAGTGAATTTGACATTAACAGCAGTCACATTTTTAGGTTTTAACAAGCGAATTGACAACTGTCATATTATAAGGTTATAAAAAGTGAATTTGACACTGGCAGTTATCATATTTCAGGGTTATAACAAGTGAATTTGACATTAAGAGCTGTCATATTTTTGGGTTACAACAAGTTAATTTTGAATTGACCACTGTCACAGTTTACGGTTATACACTATTACATTATCACTAAATCCAGCAACAACGGAAATTCCTGAAATCTTCGCATCATCAATTTCAACCATCTCTGCATTCTGTGACCGAACAATAATTAATCAAATAATTTGTTCTTGCCTATTTGTTTTATTATCTACTATAATGGTACAAATTTATAAATTTGTTGTAACAAAATAATTATTTACGTACTGCAGGAGCAAATTAGAGGATGGTTATAGTGCATTGAATTTGACATTGACAGCTGTCATATTTTTGGGTTATAACATATGAATTTAACATTGACAACTGCCACAGTTTTAGGTTATAACAAGCTAATTGACAACTGTCATATTTTTAGGTTATAAAAAGAGAATTTCACACTGACAGCTATCATATTTCTGGGTTATATCAAATTAATTTAACATTGAGAGCTGTCCTATTTTTGGGTTAATTTATAATTTGGCTGTAACAAAATAATAATTTACGTACTGTCGGAACAAATTAGAGGATGGTTATAGTGCATTGAATTTGACATTGATAGGGACATATTTTAGGATTATAACAATTAAATTAGACAGTGTTCAATGCTGTTAAATTTTTAGGTTATAACAACTGATTTTGACATTGAAAGCTGCCATATTTTTGGGTTATAACAAGCGAATTTGACATTGACAGCTGTCATATTTTTAGGTTATAACAAGCTAATTGATAACTGTCATATTTTTAGGTTATAAAATGTGAATTTAACATTAAACATCATATTTCTGGGTTATATCAAGTGAATTTGACATTGACAGCTGTCATATTTTTGGGTTACACAAGTTGATTTTAAGGTTGTTATAATTTGGTAAATAATTTTTTTTAATATTATTTCATGATTTATTTCTTTCGCCTGACTAGTTTCGGTTATGAACAACCATCATCAGAGGCATATCTACGAAGAATACAATAAATTAATTAGGTTAAATATAAAATTAGAGCCAAGTTTGTTACAAAAATGTTCAAATATAATTAGATTGTTTAAATCGGTTAATACTTGGTGAAACATTTAAATTAGTATAAATAAAGCTCTTGGTTAAGTTTCGCACATTTTCGATAGAAAGCTCTACAATTCTTACTAACAATTGTAATTAACAATTGTAGAGTTTTTCTATTTAAAATTTGTGAAACTTAACGAAGTGCTTTAATTATACTAGTTTAAATATAAATTATAATAGTATTTATTTGCAATAATAATGATCGGTCAGTGCTGATTATTAACTTATCAACAATTCAATTTATAATTGAAATTTAGTCACGAATAAGTTAAAATATACAAAAATAATAAGTTACAGACAGAGAAAATTGATGATAAAGTAGTGACCAGTACGAATTAATAATATTATATTTGTAATTTCAATAGTTTATATACAATTACAATTGGAGGCTATTGTCATTTTTGTAAAATTTAGGAATTGAAAACTTTACTGTGTTCATAATTTGGATTGGGAATGGGTGGTTGGTTCAGATTTTTTTTTTTGAAATTTATCAAGAATAATATTGTAGTAAACATTGAATTATCAGGTCATCACTCTTAACAGACGAAGTGCTTTTATAATACTTATATTTTTTTTAGTAAAGATAACAATAACTTTTAAGGCTACACAAATTTAAATTTTCTTTTAATATTCAATTTCTTACTCTAGTTTTCTGCATATTATTATGTGTATATTGTTATTAAGTAGTTTTCAAGGGATTTAATTTTGTTTTATTATTATTATACTTAGCCTTAGTCATTGTTGTAGCAATAAGTTTTTGTCTTAATTTCGAGGAGGCAATCTACTTTCAATTGTCCTGTGGGTCTGAATGGGAAACACTGGATCAGTGCCCAAACATAATATTTGACATTTTACTAGCAAAAGCCGATTACGAGACAGTCCGCATGGGTCTAATCCCCTGCGTGAGCTCCTCGGCCAGGTTAGTCCTATTCCTATTATACACGTTGATTTAGTAAGAGCGTCTGGAGCGAGGGTGCGTGAAGCAAGGAGCCTACGTATTCGCCAAGAAGACGTAATAACAGAGCGAGTCGGTCTAATTTATAGCCGAACATCCGGTTACCTCAATGCTCCTTTTGTGCAGGCTGCACCTTCTGAAGCGCTCCCATTGGGGATATTTTCGCCCGGAATGGTGTGCAGCGGATTCGCTTTCACTCACTCGTATTTTGGCGTGGATTAGAATGCCCCCAAAAAAAAGGGAATTTAACGAGATTCCGTAGAACGCGAAACTAACTACAAATAAATTATTGTTGCTGCACGAAAAATGTGTTAAGTGAATCGATATTTCACTCAAAGGAGTCCATAAATTAGATTCCCCCACGGAATTGAATTTTTTGCATGAAATCAATTTTCCATGGTGCACGGTACGTATTTTGTGTATTTTAGGGACACCCCACATAAGGGTTCATTGTAGTTTATTATTTACCCGTAAAAGCTATAATGCCCCGTTTCGAGCAGCTGCCGGTTGTTATCGGTATCGACAATAGATGTTTTGAACCCCTGGAGCTCGCTGGCCATGAGACTTTTGTCAGGCGCATCAAACAGCGCTCAGTGGACGCGTCAGGTACGAGAAATATTGGCCTTTCAAAGTACACATCGCAATTTATTTGAATACACATTTCCCCCCCTAGAGGAAAGTTTGTCAAAATAAAACTCCGGGCGTCAATTTTCATTACCGCACGAGGAGGAATCCACGGATGCCCCAAAGTCCATAAACATCGTTTCCGGCGTCCGCACCTTTTTATTCTTTGTACACGTATCTCCCATTTCATCAATTCCACTCCCTCGCTTATCCCATTTTGCACACGTACCAGCCGGAAATAAATATTGATGACGTCTCCGGCTTTGTCTTGGGCACTAGGGCCGGGGGCGCTGCGCGTAAATTACACCCCGCGCCGATATTTCAATTCTTTGATAAGGCAGGTAAATTTCAAGGTACGGCGGAACTTCAAAGCGACCGCCCCGAGATAAGGGGCATGCATTATTCAGATCAATCTTCAAACGGGTAGGAACTTGTGGCAATGTTCCTGCTATTGACAGTGCGTGCGAGGGAACGCCAATCGCATGTCGGCCTCCCTGTGCACTGCAATAACAGACATGTGCGGACTCCGCGGGGGCGTCAACTGCAGACAGTCTTACGAGAAAGATATATTGCCGCGTGTCTCATCAAAACGCAATCTGTATAGATTTTCGTGCGAATGCAGGGCTTTATCTTTCCATTTGCTCCCATCAATCCGAAACAGGACCGACGTATTTACGTGACGAACAACGCTCACACAGACTAATCTTTTAGATGTGGGCTGATAAGCTGATATGCACCGATATAAAAGGAGAATTCCGGTTAAAAGATTTTCCAATCAGATCTGTACGAAAACAATTCATTGCACGGGCAATATTTTGAATAGACTTGCTAGCACGTATCATCAAGCTAACAAATTATGAAATACATAAATGTTGAACTACACATCATTGTCGCTATTGGCATTTTCAGTAAGCGTTGAAAATGCCTATAGTGACAGCATAGCCATATACTTACGTTGCGTTGCTTTACTAAATTTAAAAGCTTAATAAACCATACCCAAAAATTATATAAAATCTTGAATCTATAAATAGCATCAGAAAAAAAAATGAATTATAGTCACAACCTTCTAAAATAGAAAAATAAAGTCCTAAAATAACAGTTAAAATTAATAATTGTCAAGTTGGAATAAATTAATTTTCTATTCATCTATGATGAACTCATGTAACCATACAATATGAAATTAATATTATCAAAAATTGCTTGGAACTATTTCTTATAATTTCTCACTTTATCAATTCACCTATAACACTGCATGCAGTAACGATATCTATTATTCGACATCCTTGGCTTATGTAAACATTATTTCAATTGGCGGTTCCGGGAACACGGGAAACATGTAGATAATCTCGCGCCGTTCGTGAGAAACCTTAAAAAATAGCGTCAAGTATATTGTGCATTGTCGCATACCCAGAATACACGAGATTACACATTGGTAGGAAAAAATCAGTTCCAATGTGGATAATAAAAACTATTTTCAGGATCTGCAAATAAAATAAAATGATTGAAGGTATTTACTACAAATAGTAAAACAGTACAGTAAAAAACACTAAGAAAATGATAAGAACAAAAGTCAGAAGAGCTAAGAATGAAAGGCTAAGACATGAATGCAAAGATATTGCAAATTCTGCACCATGAGTTCAGTCTACAACAAAAATAAACAATAAACACAGTAACGAAAAAAGAACAAAGGTCAGAAGAGGGAAGAATGAATGGCGGAGACGTGAATGCGAAGAGATGAAGAAAAAAATTGCTACTTCATCTTCCATAAAATACTAACACATGCATATCTACGAGGGTAATTCAATAATTAAAGAGACAAATTGGTGTACAAAAGAAACCGTTTGTATCCTACAAGGAGTTTGGTACTATTATGACATTAGGTTAGCATCACTGGGATGAGTCCTGATCAGCTGATAATAATAACAATAATAAAGAATATTTATTAGCAAAAAACGCTACATAATGTACAAAATTTCAATAAAACAACAAAAGAAAACACACAAATAGCAACTATAATTTTTATATTAACATATATTTCATTCTATTTACTACATCTACTATTTTCTATTTACAGTCAATCAATTTGAACACATATTCCCTCACCTGAGATTTAAACTTATGAACATTTATCTCATTTTTTATGTGACAGGGCATGTTGTTATACAGCTTAAGTCCTTGATGGAAAAAAAAGGATTGTTTATAACCTTTAAATTGCATTTAACATAAAAAACAAATTCACAATAAAGGTACTGTTTCACTTTTGTTTTGAATAACCTTATGTTGCTTATTGATAGACGAAGAAGAGTTAGTGCGCTGAATATGGTAATACATGAGGAACATGGTAAAATTATTTTAAATTTTCGAAATCATTTAAATTTATCAAAAATAATTGAATTGCCGGAGTAATTAAAATTTTGGCAGCAATCACCAACATTTTGGCAGAAATCGCTAAAATTTTGGCAAAAAACAATGAATATTCGAAAGTAATCATTAAAAGTTTCATCGTAACTAAAATTTTAGTAGTAAATAGTAGTAGTTAGTAGTAACAATGGCGTGTCTGTGTGATGTTTCTACATTAGTTGAATAACGATCAGTGATCTGTATTTTGCTTTCTGAAGGTGAAAAACCGGCTAAAATCTTTTCTCGAATGATTTTTCAATATAGTAAATGTATGAACCAAGTACATTTTTATAAGTTCAAAAACGGTATAACCGCAGTGACTGATGAGCAATGTCCTCGCCAATTGTGGCAATTCGTGGGTCAGTGGCTCAAATATTAAGACAAAGACTTATTTGCACTGGATATAAAAAAGCCAATTCATCGTTGGGAGAAGTGTATTACTGTTGGTGGGATTTTGAGGAAAAGTTAGTAGTCTCATTTTGTAAAAATACACCTATTTTTTTCTGAATTAATTTGTCTCTTTAATAATTGAATTACCCTCGTATCTACATTGGAAAAAAATCTTCTGGATGACGTCAAACGAAGATGAAGAAATTGCGGAGAAAATCAGGAAAAAAATATATTACAAATCTCTCTTTGGATGAACTAAAAATTCATGAAAACAGAAGATCTACATCGAAAAAGCCATACATTCTTGCATTAAAAAATAACAAAGTAGTGCGAATTTAAATTCCAGCAGAACTCATGTCATTTCTTAACGAAAATGGTACCCAAGTTTGATCAAAATATATTAGAAATCTCTCTTTGGATGAACTAAAAGTCATGAAAACAGAAGATCTAAATCGAAAAAGTATGTATTGCTTTCAGTAAAAGTTTAATTTTGTAAAAATACACCTATTTTTCTGAATTGATTTGTCTCTTTAATTATTGAATTACCCTTGTATCTACATTAGAAAAAAAACACTTTTGGATGACAGCAAACCGAGATGAAGAAATTGCGGCGAAAATCAGGAAAACATATATTAGAAATCTCTCTTTGGATGAACTAAAAAGTCATGAAAACAGAAGATCTAAGCCGACAAAGCCATACGTACTTACACTAAAAAATAACACAGCAAGTACGAGTTGAAATTCCAGCAGAACTCATCGAACTTCTTAACGAAAATGGTATTACAGTTCACAAAAAACCTCAACCAAATATACGAAAATGGTAAGTAACCTGTGATACCCAAGTGAGATCAAAATATATTAGAAATATCTCTTTGGATGAACTAAAAGTCATGAAAACAGAAGATCTAAACCGAAAAAGCCATACGTACTTACACTAAAAAATAACACAGCAAGTGCGAGTTGAAATTCCAGCAGAACTCACCGAACTTCTTAACGAAAATGGTATTACAGTCCTCAAAAAACACCGCAACGAAATAATAATAATGATATAATATAATAATAATAATAAATGGTAAGTAACCTGTGATACCCAAGTGAGAAAATCAATCTGTGAAAAAAATCGGAATCTTCGGAAAAAAATTAATATTTTGAAAAATATAAAATTATACATTTCAAATTTCATGGCTGCCAATTTTATTTGCATTAAAAGTTTCTACAACATATTTGCATAAATGTTAAAAGTTAGCCAAGTTTACTGCGTTAAAAAAAAAAATTATCTTCAAAAATAAAAAAGTAGCAGATTTGTTTCGTGTGTTTAGTTTTGTAACGTATTTTTTTACCTACATGTGTAACAAATCGTTACTCTCGTTAAGTGTATACAAAAAAAAAACAATATTTTGAAACATAAAATTTAAAAACGTTTTAAAAATTTTCATGTCAGAGGATTGTTTTATATGTAACAGTTTAATATATTTAAATAATTAAAAAAATTCTACAAATAATTGAAACTTTAATATTAATCATTGCAAAGTTTGACAGTGAGTATTGATATATTGGTATTTATATAATTTATTAACGATTTTGTCAAAATAATTTGAAATTCGAAAGTGCACGTTAAAAATAATTGAAACTTTTGTAGAAACATTATAAAAATTGAAAGCAAATTTTTTGTAGATGCCTCTGAAATTTTACCCGTAATTCAAATTATAATTTAATATAAGATATGCAAATTCCAATAGGTAATGTTTCACTTTTGTTTTTAACAACCTAATGTGGTTTATTCACTGTAAGTTTGATAGTGATTGACATTTTATAGATGTATCGGAAATTGTGACTGTAATTCAAACCAAAGTTTAAAATATATGTGCAAATTCTAATGATTACTGTCAACAACAACAAAATAAAATAAAGGTAGGTACCTACTGTTTCACTTTTGTTTTCAACAACCTAATGTTGCTTATTCATTGTAAGTTTGACAGTGATTGGAATTCTTTGTAGATGTCTAAAAAAATTTGACAGTAATTACAACCAAAATTTAAAATTATATGTGCAAATTCAAATTGTTACTGTCAAATAAAAAAAAACAATTTCACAATAAAGGTACTGTTTCACTTTTGTTTTGAACAACCTTATGTTGCTTATTGATAGATGTAAAAGAGATGTGCGCTGAATATGGTAATACATGAGGAAGATGGTCAAATCAACTTCAATTTTCGAAATAATTTAATTTTAACAGAAATAATTCAAATTTTTACAGTAGACACTTTAATTTAGCCCTAATCATTAAAACTTTGCTGGAGTAAATAAAATTTTGGCAGAAATTAGCAAAATTTTGGCAGAAATCACTAAAATTTGGCAAAAATCACTAAAATTTTGACAGAAAACATTGAATATTCGAAAGTAATCATTAAAAGTTTCACAGTGACAAAAATTTTAGGAGTAATTCAAATAAATGATAAATATTCTGTTCACATTTTTTAGATTTGGCAAGAATTACTTTAAAAATTGTAATGATTATCAATTACATATAAACATTACAGCGTTTTCAATTTTTACAGCTAACTTGATTCCCAACAGTTATCTTGTTGTCCCTTAATAATAACAATACTGCTAAGCCTTTATTATCTGAGCCATTTTACAACGAATGTGAGAAGTAAAAAGTGGCTACAAGCCGAACACTACCATAGCCATTCTGCCACAGCCTACCTATTTTCCGGAAAAATAACTGACTTTTTTGAAGAAAAAAAATTAGGCACTACATAGAGGGTCACGACAAGTAAAATGTAATGGAATTAAAAAAGTCAAAGTATGCTGTCATTATTTATATTATTTTGTTGCTAATTCTTTAATCGTAAGTACGTAGAATTATGTCGACGTAATTCCTAAAAATATAATAATAATTCGCAGAAAACTTATTGAGCGTCCTTTTGGCCTAATTAGAGTGCTAAAATTATTGATGAATAAATTATTTTGTAAAATTTTAAATTATAATTAATTAATTTTGAGTATTTATCGCTGGTAGAGGCGCCGCACAGTGTAGTATTTTGCATATCTAGCGGGACAAAATTAAATATGACACTAAAATAGCAATCAATTATATGAATTTATTTACAACTGTGAAATAACTAACCTATATATAGAAAAAAATACATAATATCATAAATTCACACATTATCTCCACCACTACCACTACCACTACCAGAATCTTCAGAATCACTGGCTTCACTAGTAGAAGCATTACTGCAATTTCCTTGTGCCTCCTCTTTAGCTTGCTCATGGATATTTGGTGACTAAGGAGTTTTTGAACAGAAGGATGTATATCTGCTACATTATGCTGAAGAAATCAAAAGATTGTGCAGTATGTCCGTATTGGTGGTCGTCCTTGACACTTTTCTTGAATATTCAAGTCGATATTTCCGAATTTCTATATGGCGAGACTCCTGAGCCTCCTCGGACATTTGTTCGATAGGAAGTATGAAGTGCTGAATTACTTCTGGCCCATGCAACAAAATCTTGTGTAATGTAACGGGCATTGGATACCAATTATACAGTGATATGTATAAAGTGGCGGTCTCGTCGCAGTATTCTGTAAATGCAGGTATATATATATATCTTATATCCACAGGTCAATGTGCGTAATATTACATTAAATCGGTCAATTAGAGACTGATCGACTCCTGTTATATTAGCAGCCAAAGCAGCATTTTAAAAAAATCTTCTAGCACTATTACCTTCATTCGTATTGCCTCCACATTGTTTCGTAGTGTCTAGCAATAGTCCTGTTTCCGACCTAAATTTTTCTATAATGAGTTTCTTTCTATTGGCTATCTTTAATTTGTCTTCAGGTGTACGGCATTGCCATTTTTGTATATCTAACCTATACGCAATATGTAACACACATTCCATAAGTCTTATTTGAGCATGTAATGTGGATAAGTCCCAAGAAAATGTCTGTGGATCGCTTATACATCGTCGAATTATAATTAAATTATTCATGTCTTTGGATGTTGCTTGACAAATATAGCACTTTTGAGTGGCTCTGTTGGACGCTAAAATGTTGCATAATCTCCCATCAACCATCGTCTCTTCAAATTTATGTTTGACTTCAAGAATAATTCCATTGCATTCTACCAAAGTTGGCAAAATTTCTAAAATTTGCCGCCTCACGTTTATACATTCCTCTAGAATTAATTGTTCAGCCTATTTGGCAAATCTAAATCTTGCAGGTCTACAGTAGGAAGTTGACGATGGCCGTGGATTTTGCCATAATATGTTTTTTTTGTTTGTTTCTCCAAGAACATATAACTGCAAAGGTACCAATGACGTTGCTAAAATATTTGAATCTTCGAATTCATTTGAGTTTGAGTTTGCATCCCCATTTGAATATCATTGTCAAATTCATTGGTACTGTAAGGTGCCAACATATACGGCTTGATATTTAATTAAATGAGTAATAAAAAGACCAATATTTAAAATAAAAGATGAGTTCGACAAAATTACAGTTATATTAAGTAAATTAGTGCCAGAATCATTTGCGACATCGCGGCGCCAACGAAGGCCTTAGTAAACAGCGGAGATTCGAATGAACACGGAAAAGGCGTGGCAAAGCCAAAATTTGCAGATACGCGTCGTCAAAATATTCCATAGGAGCATAACATCTGGGCACCACCCGTTAGATATGTGCCCAGGCAGTTCACTGTACAAAAATACCAGATCTCCAGTGGAAATTTCCATTCACGACCACCGTGACAGAGACGCGAGAGTTTTAGCTGTAGGGATGCGCGGGGAGAATTTGAAGTAATGTTCGTGAGTTTATTTAAACTCAAAACGAAGACAGAGGGGGATCAGTCGGTGTTCGGTCGTAGAGACACGCGTACGAGAATTAAAGAGGATGAGATGTGTTACGTCGGTCCGCGAGATAACATATTCACGAGAGTTTTCAAGCAAATTCATAAGTCACGTTCGGTAATTCTCAGTTACGGTAATTCTTCGCCAGAGAATACGAGTTTACACGGTTGTACCTAAAAACACACAAGTCAGTTTCAGTATCAATTCACGGGAGTGTTATTCTATCCAACAAACCACCAAAATCTTAACCATTTACCTATATCCTGTAAGGGAACCAAAGCCGACGGATGTGTCGCTTTCTGTTCGACCAATTAGACGAAGCAATTACAAATGCCGTTGACGCATTGTAACAGCGCACCCCCAAACATTTGTAATTGTGGAATCGCCTCCTGCACTGCTTCAAATTGACAGAAAGTAGTGTGTTCAATACACCATAAACAAACCACCAAAATCTTAACCATTTACCCATATCCTGTAAGGGAACCAAAGCCGACGGATGTGTCGCTTTCTGTTCGACCAATTAGACGAAGCAATTACAAATGCCGTTGACGCATTGTAACAGCGCACCCCCAAACATTTGTAATTGTGGAATCGCCTCCTGCACTGCTTCAAATTGACAGAAAGTAGTGTGTTCAATACACCATAAACAAACCACCAAAATCTTAACCATTTACCTATATCCTGTAAGGGAACCAAAGCCGACGGATGTGTCGCTTTCTGTTCGACCAATTAGACGAAGCAATTACAAATGCCGTTGACGCATTGTAACAGCGCACCCCCAAACATTGGTAATTGTGGAGTCGCTTCCTGCGCGTCTGCCTCATGCGTAAATGAGCCAATAACTTCATGAATAAAATCAACTGCAACGTTAGAGTCACGCCGAACCCTCTCAACAACCGGCGGGTCGGAAATCGCGAGTCCACGCTGTCGTAATATCAATAACGATCGTAAAAGGTCCAAGGCTGCCAGTATGAATAACTGGCACGAGTAATCATAATTCAGACAAACACGCATTTTACGTAATAATTGGCATCGTCATTTTGGGTGGTAAAAAGGCATAGCACATCGCATAATATCAAGTTAGAGTATTAAAAGTCATTAAAACTAATAGGGAAACAAGACACAGATCGTACTCACTTAAAACACAGATAATATAATATAATGTCAAGAGTAGAAAGCTAATAACAAGTTAGATTATTAAAAGTCATTAAAACTAATAGAGAAACAAAACACAGATCGTACTCATGTAAAACACAGACAATATAATATAATCTCAAGAGTAGAAAACAAATCATATGTGGAATTATTAACTTCTTAAATGTTACTTCAGGAATGACTGTAGAGAAAATGAGGCATGAGTTACTGTTCAATATAGATATCAAATTACTCCAAATGTTCCTAATGATAAACTATAACAATACATAAACCTTTCCGATTGAGGTAGCAGGAACTGTTATTTGACACAACTTGTAACATGTCTGACGGTGGTGACTACTTGTGACAGGGGCGCTTGCCGGGGTCGTGAGTAGAATCACTAATTTACCTCAATCAACATAGACAATGGGCCTCCAATAATCACATTATGGTGCGAACACCGGCACGTTCATGTGATTCTGGAAGATCGCGAGATACCTTTAGTAATCATGCATGCATTACTGAGGATATTTCAACATCTTTAAAATAGTTCTATTTTTGAGCATATCGATTTCCCGTAGTTAAAGAGAATAAAAGAGCATGGTGGTAGACGATCTGAGAAACGGAGAGATGTATGTGCATGTATAACAATTTCACCTTCTATAAACTTTGTAGTCACAATCATTTTCGAAATAATAATTGAATAAATAATAAAGAAAAAGATATTCTACACGCCCTCATAAGGTTAATGAATCACAGAAAATAAATCAATTCACATCATTATCGCAAACCTGTGTTTCATTTCCCTGTCTATTACAATTTCAGCGTGTCCATAATTGAATAAATAAAACAAATCCATAAATCTGTGCTTTTTTATACTAACCCATAATTTACATTTTCTAACACATTACCAATTGCAGCGTACCTCGAAGGTAATCACGGTAGTTAATTAAACGTCACGACGTGTAAGTACTAAATACGATCACAAATCACGAGCCAAAAATAATCAAGAAATTATATAATAATTTCACGATAAAAAATACAAAGATAAATAAAAGTCTTAACGGATTGTTACAGTACTGTCATTTTTTCAACAAGAATACTATTCAAAACTTCGGCTTGCACAATACAAAGTCGTTTTAAAGTCAATTCAACTATTGATTGCAACTTAATTTCTGCCAATGAATCATTTAAGCAATCATCGTTAGGTGGATATCACTTTATTTTGGCACTTTTTATTAGTTCATATGATGGGTATAATTTCAGACCTTTTCCAATTGCAGATTATCTTATAACTGGATATTCCCGGTAAGATAATTTTGTTGCAGTTATTAAAGCTAACGCGTCATCAGATGAATACTTACGTGTTTGAATGAAATAATAAATATGAAAGATATAAATGAAAATATAAAATAATTAAATAAATAATTCATTTACCATGTTCCACAAAGTAACGGCTACCAGTATACAGTACTTAGGTGTTTGTTATGCTGCTCCGTGAAACGCTTTTTTGACCTTAGTTGCTCTTTTGGAACTAGAAACCAATTACGTCAGCATATAAGCAACGTCCCTTTTGCCAGATTGCCTCAGCTTCATATTTGTAGCAAGAGTTAACTCGCTTAATGTATGATCTGTAAATAATCGTTTCACCTTTCTCGCTTTTGATTTCAAACCACTGGAGCTGAAATCTAATTTTCTCCGCCCACCTTTTCTTACACTATGTATACCACTTGTATGTACTGGTTGCATCGAGGTCATTTATGGTTACCGTGGTATTCAACCAATCATTATATTTTTTTAAGAACACATTCTTATTACAATGGCACGTCCTCCATC
The DNA here is from genome assembly GCA_951805005.1 of Othius punctulatus. Classification (NCBI taxonomy): domain Eukaryota; kingdom Metazoa; phylum Arthropoda; class Insecta; order Coleoptera; family Staphylinidae; genus Othius; species Othius punctulatus. The sequence goes on from OX638138.1 coordinate 95,369,173, forward strand.
TTTTATTGAACCCAATCATAAATGAATGGGTAATCCGGTTCAATTCTTCAAACAGTCGTTGAGAACAGTGGTGTATGTTGAATTTCATTTTCAGATAATTCACAAGTGTATGTTCCGGCTTAACAGAAGATGTTCGGCTGTTATCATCCTCATTTCTTAACACTTCGAAAAATTCATTTTTTGATACGCTTTCTAGCATACCTATAAAAATACAGATATTTTGGAAAAACGCAAGTTGTTGCATTCAAATTTTATTGTATACAATTGGTATGACTTCTAAAATTATAAAAAAGAACAAATCATGATGTACAAATGAGTACAAAAAGTTTGGCTGTCTAAAGAATTCACTACTTCTAGTTAATTTTAGACTATTTTTCCAATCCATTTCAACGGTAATTCTTTAAATATTCATGGTTAAAGAAGCTTTTTTATACACTAAATATAAACTAAATACCTTCACGTATATTATCCATGATGAAAATGTTAACTCAAATAAATACGATAGCAGTAAGATCTTAAGAACTTAATGCGTAGGAAACCACAGGAAACTGATTATGAAATGAGCAGAACAAAACCCTATTTTGTCCGCAGATTGACGCTAAGAGTGGGCGCCTACAGATATTATAATTTGTAAATGTCTTATTTAGTGTGTCACCTCTATTTTGAGTGAATAATAATTGCATATATTGCATACTGTTTTTATGTATTTTGACCCGCTAGATTCGCAAAATACTACACTGTGCGCCGGGCTAAGAAATTTGGTTTGTAATTCGTACACGTTAAAATTAGTTTTTAGTGTCGAAATGTAGCGTAATTATAATATAAATTAAAAAATACAATTGTTCCCTATACATTTTTAAACATGTAAACAACAAATTTACTAAAAATTATAGAGAAAAGTATGCATTTTTCTAAAATAAACATTCTATTGTTCCCTATAAATTTTTAAACATGTAAACAACAAATTTTCAAAAAAATATAGAGAAAAGTATGCATTTTTCGTAATTAATGTTATTTTTATAAATCTACAGATTGCATCTCAAAATGCATCATAAATCTAGAAATATTTAACAACTATCAAAAGAATGGGTATTCCAGAGAATAATAACAAATTTTTAAAAAATGTAATATGGTACTTTGTTTTTTTCACTGCGTCGAACCGGAACTGAATTGAAAACCGAAAACCGGAAAAAACAGTTATTTTTGTCGGAACGAAAACCGGAGCTGAACAAAAAAAAAACTGTTTATTTCGGTTCCATGCATGTTCATACTCGCGCGTATATACCATATTTTTCTGCACTTCAGTTGTAATTTAAAAAAAAAACATTCACAAAGAAAAAAAAATAAAAATCCAACACTCAGAACTGAACGGAAAACCGAAGAAACCGTTATTTTTGCCGGAACGAAAACCGTAACTGATCCAATATTTATTAAAATGTAAGATATGCTTTGTTTTTTTTAAATTAAATTTGAAAACTTGTTTTGTGTATAGGTATTTGTGTATATGCGGATTTTTAATATTTCGTTGTTGATTTATTATAATTTTAATAAAATGTCCGGAGAAAATTATAAAATTTCGGAAAAATATGTAACAGTATCCTGGAAAATATTAACAAATTTCGAGGAAAGCTAAGATTATTCTGGAAATTGTTTTTTAAATTAAAAACTTGATTGTATTTGTTGATTCAAATTTTGGAAAATGATTGTTCACTACATATAATAATATTTTCGTCGACATTTACTACAATTTGTAGTGTAGTAAGTAAGTAAGTAAGTAAGTAAGTAAGTTAGTAAGTAAGTAAGTAAGTAAGTAAGTAAGTAAGTAAGTAAGAAAGTATTTTATTCATGCTATAACATTGGTTTATATTCGTCGAGTAAAATAAATACAATTTGAAACATATGGTTTTGTTTGGTTTGGTTCTGGGTACAATCTAGTGGTCGTTCTTATCTATTTCATTCGATATTTATAATTTCGAACAAATTAGCAGTATTTCAGAAAATTAACAATATTCATGAAAATCTAACATTATTTCTTGAATATTTTGTGAAAATTGAAAGCTTCATTATTTGTATGAATTTATAACATTTTGAATTTCAATGTAATTTATATGATTTTCATGGATTTTAAAATAATTTGTATCAAATTTCCAGGGAAATATATCAAATTTCCATAATATGTAACAGTATTCCAGAAAATATCAACATATTCCAAGAATATATAACATAACTCTTATTCGACTTAAATTAATTGTACGATTATTTGTGTGGTTATTGTGATTATTTGTATTGTTTATGTACACTATTTACTGTATTTTGACCCTGACATTTGGAAACATTTTTTGTGTGTTTCAACATTAATAAACTATGTTATCCTGTGTTATCTATATCTATTTAAAAAGTTGAAAACTTGATTGTTTTTGTGGATTTATAATTTAAAAACGGAAATTATGAAATTTCATTGTTCACTAAAATTTATATTGTTTTAGTCAATTTTCAAATCTTCATGTTTAGTATTATAGTTCGTGTGTTTCAGTTAGCTTACTACCTTATTTACTATTGGTAGCTTACTTCCTTTCCTACTAGTGAAGCATTTCCAGATCCAGAGGAAATGGAACAGATTGTTCAACTAATTTGAACTGCTTCCTTTTCTGCGAATGCTTCTTCTTTTCAAAATGCGTACAGCTAACTTTCAACCTCTTTGCTGCAGTAACAATTGGTACTTGTCTTTGCTGAATTAACAATTATTGAAGGATGAATAGTGGATGCGAACCAAAATCTTACATTTTCGGTTTTAGTCATTCTCATGTTACTTGGTACAACTTTGAAATCAACAGACTGTCCTGATATGAGTACTGAAATTCAATGATGGTTGAAGTATCAGTACTGATTCACATCAGGGAATCGCCGCGTATATTGTATTCTAGGAACAAATGAGTAGGTATACATAAAAGCGATTATGTATATACTTAATAAACGGAGAAATTTTATTCAATGGTGACACATGATCGACAGTTTTTATTCCATACAAGCAAACCGCATTACTTAAGTTGCCACTGGTTCCCTTTTTCCGCTAATACACATAGAATGTTCTCGCACGTTCTTTTATTGAAATTGAAAGTGCAAATCCGACGGGGACGGAAATCACTTTCCGCCTTTCCAAATCCTCGCATGCCCCGAATTCCTGGGGCGGCAAAAAAATACACCGTTTTGCGTTTGAAATGGCCCCCCAAGTTGATGACGCGGCACGCAAAGGAAAGGTAGCTTTGAAATTAAATTCCTCCGCTCCCTGATATGAGCATAATCCACGCAAGATATTTTGTCCAATTCAACTGCCGCCGCTTAAAAGCGCCATCAGAAACGCGGCCGAAGAGTTAATAGCGGAGAAAATCCCTTCGATTCCCCCCGCATGCCCGAAATTCCGTACGAGATAAAGGAGGCCCAGAATTTTTTCGGCTACTGTGGGAAATAACATCGATCTGTCATTATATGTTGGGAAAGTTTAATGGAAAAGTTATGTGTAACGGCTTTCAGGAGGACGAAATAATTGGAATCGAATAACCATCAATTACAATTTTTGTTTGCCGTGGGTAGTGATATTTAGATAGAATTCTACTTTTAATGAATTAACCGCTTAATTTTTTATATCGAATAATTGTATCACTCACCACTATTAATGTAATTGCGCAGTGAACATTAAAGCCCATGCTATAGTTTGTGTCACTTTAGTGATTAACCGTAATTTAATATTATAATGCCTTCAGTGCATTAAGAAATTAAAGGGCATGTGATCATGAGCGTAATTACCGGAGACCACCTCTGGCATCCAGAAATAGATTTGTTAGTTGTCCGCGCGCAGTGCTCGATTTATTTAAATAAACAACCGTCGCATATAAATACATAAATTAAATAATTACTTATTAGGCGCTAGATACATGGACCCGACCTAAACACGACACGAAAAAACGTCAATTACCCTTAATTTTGTTTAAATTACGGCCATTTATAAACATCGTTGCGGCTGGGCGTTCGTTAAATGCAACGCCAACATCGGTGACCGGTGTATGTGTGTGTATCTGCTTTCTCTGTTTGTAATTAAAGCCGTAATTAATGAATCGTCTCGACTTGCTATCTGCGGCTATAAAACAACTTGACACTATCTGACTCGGTCACCAGACGCCGGAATTACTCACGGGCCCTTGAAAATTTCTGCTCCGAATTGATTTCAATAAATGGCCTGATAGTGTTCCTGGGAAAATGTAAATATGTATTAACATTTATTCCATTTAAAAACACCCACTTCGAAATATTACACCCCCCCCCCCTTATTTCACACCCTCCCCAGCCCTATATATTGCTGTACATTTCGAAACTAAAAACTAATTTATACTTGTCATTCAAGTATTAGTACTAACTCTTATCAGGGAAGTCTGTTGATTTAAAAGTTACACTAAGTAACACGAGAATGGTTAAAACCAAAAATATAAAACAAATTTCTTGGTTCTTATCGACCATTCATTCCTCAACAATTATTATTTCAGCTATGACAAGGACTGCCAACTGTTTCTGCAGCAAAGAGAAGAGCTGCAAAAAGGTTGAAAGTCAGCTGTAAGCATTTTTAAATGAGCATTCGCATAAAAAGAAGCACTTAAAATTAGCTGGATAATATTTTCCACTACATCTGGATCTGGAAGTGCTGAACAAGTAAATAAGTTAGTAAGCTACAAGAGAAACAAACTAACTCTGGACAATCTTATCCACTTCAGCTGGATTTGGAAGAGCTGTGCTTGTAAATAAGTTAGTAAGCTACTAAAGAAACACACTCTAAAAATGAACATTAAGATTATCTGAAAATTGACGAAAACAATATGAATTTTAGAGAACAATCAAATTTCAAGAAATTATATATCCACGAAAACAATCAAGTTTTCAATTTTTAAAACAGTTTCGAAGAATTATGTCATAGAGAGATAACAATCTTTATCAGGTTAGTGATCATCTGCCTTTCCGCCTTTTATATTAATAGTTATACTGTGAGAGTTCCAACTCACCCCCAGCAGAGAATTCGATAAATTTTATTGACGCTTTTAATTCGCGGTTTTAATTAATCACCGCAAGCAGTAACAATAGGTTGATTGCGAAAATTAAATTAATCGAAATCTCTGTTGGGGGTGAGTTGGAACTCTCACAGTATAACTACTGATATTGAAATTCATTGAAACATTTAAATTAAAAATATTACAAATCCACAAAAAGAATGAAGCTTTCCAAAATATTTAAGAAATAAAGTTACATTTTCTTGAATATTATTAATTTTCCGGAATTCTGTTAATTTCTTTCGAAATTCGATTAATTTCTTTGGAAATATTCAAAAATTATTAGAATGTCGACGAAAACATTATTAATTATACTGAACAATCAGTTTCCAAAATTTGAATCACCAAAAACAATCAAGTTTTAATTTAAAAAAAGCAATCCCAAGAAATAATGTTAGTTAGCTCTTCTCGAAATTTGTCAGTATTTTCCGAATTTGATTTATCTGCAATTTTTATGAAAATTATACGAAAATCGACAAAAACAATATTATTTATAGAGAACAGTGAAATTTCATAAATCTACAAATCTACAAAAACAATCAAGCTTCAATTTCCAAATATATTATAAGTAAAAGTATTACGTTTTCTCGAACACTATTATTATTCTCTGAAAAACTGTTGTATTATTTCGAAATTTGATAAATTTCTGTAAGTTTTTTTTTAATTCGATGAAGATTTAATAAATAATATTACATTTTATCGAATATTGTTATTTTTTTTGAATACTGTTGATGTCTTTCGAAATTTGATAAATTTCTTTGGAAAGTTAAAAAATATTAGAATGACGACAAAAATATTATTAACTATAGTGAACAATCAGTTTCCAAAATTTGAATCACCTAAAACAATCAAGTTTTAATTTAAAAAACTATCCCAAGGAAAAATGTTAGATTTTCTCAAAATTTGTTAATATATATATTAGTATTCTGGTACATTTTTTCAAAATTTTATAGATTTATCTGCAATTTTTATGAAAATTATACAAAAATCTAGGAAAACAATATAAATTATAGAGAACAGTGAAATTTATGAACAGTGAATAAATAAACAAATCCACAAAAACAATCAAACTTCAATTTGCAAAAATATTATGAGGAAATGTATTACGTTTTCTCGAAAATTGTTACTATTCTCTGAAATACTGTTGCATTTTGTCGAAATTTCATTAATTTCTCTATAAATTTTTAGAAATCGATGCAGATTCAATAAATGATGTTACACTATATCGAATATTGTTAATTTTTATGGAATACTGTTAATTTATTTCGAAATTCGATAAGTTACATTGGAAATTATCAAAAATTATTGGTATGTCCACGAAAATATTATAAATGGTAGTGAACAATCAGTTTCCAAAATTTGAATCAACAGTGACAATCAAGTTTTTAATTTAAAAAACAATCCCAAGACATAATGTTAGCTTTTCTCGAAATTTGTTAATATATTCTAGAATACTGTTACATTTTTTTTCGAAATTTGATTGATTTATCTGCACTTTTATGGAAATGATACGAAAAGGACGGCAACAATTATTTATTGATTGATGTAGTATAAGTGAGTGTCACATTTTACGTTGGTGCTTGTACAAATGTACTTGTGCAGATAACATACATACATGGAAATTATTCCATCATAAGATTACGTAAAAAAGATAACTGCTAACAAGTATATCTGTGGATGTCTTAATTTGGCAGTTCTCGAATTGCGCGCAAATTACCTGGTAAGGTTAATCCCCAAGCTGAATTCCACGCAAACTTTCTTGAAGATCGCTAAGCCTACCATTACATTGCGCGCAACTAGATAATCCTCTCTAATAAGTTCAGGTATTTGAAATTACAAACGAATTAACTTTGGTAGTTCTTAGGCGGTGATTGAACGGTTATCGTGTTACTGTGGTTACAACCCCTAACATTATTATTATAAAATGAAGTCATTTGTTTCATATTTCATAGTTCGATCTATAGTAGTCGCAGTAACAGCAGTATTTAAAAATCGCAGAAATTCAAGTGACTTTGAATGAACGGGGAAAATCTTTGTTGATACTCAACAATTTCAAATGTTACAAATCTCGTGTACTTAGTTCTTCAGAAATTTATTGGCTATGCACAGTCAAAAATTGTATTGCAAAAATATATACAATTGGAGAAACCAACGTGATTTCGCGAAAATCTGAAAATCACAATCATGAAGCAAATGCAAGAAAAGTGCAAACACAGTACGTATTAAAAAGAAAGGCGACAGAAGATCTGACTCAAAAGCCGTCGAAATTAATTCGTTCCAAATTAAAATTGCTTTCAAATGATGAATTTGATAGTTTCACGACCACGGATATATCCAACATCCGAAATAACATGACTTGTGCAAGAAAAAAAAAACCCTAAACTACCGACATCAACAGAGGAAGTTCAAAATATTTTAAACAGTTTGGATATAAAAACAAATTAAAACGAAAACTTCCTTCAGTGCAACGACATTTATAACCAAATTGTGGTGTTTTCGTGCAAAAAAAAGTGAGTTACATGTACAAGAGAGATATTTATTCATGGACGGTACATTTGATTATGCTGCAAAATATTTCACTCAACTATTTACCATCCATACATACATTGAAATAAATTTAAAAAAAAAACTAATATATGTAGGAGAACCCCTCAAATAAAACTTGAAAAAGATCTTTCTAATTTATTGTTAAAATATAAGGGCAATCCGTTAACTAGATATTATTTTGTAAAATGATGTTCCCATCAATATAATGACAAATACATTAATTTGATTTCATGTGGCAATGTTTTATTTGAAAGTAACTCTATACTTTATTATTTCATGCTGCGTTTTAAGAAATAAGCATTATTGGGTCCAGTTTGCGATAATCCGCTACCTGAGAGGCGAAGGGTAAGTTGCGCGCAATCTAGTGGTGGTATTAAAAGAGATTAAAACTACACCGGATTATAATGGTACTTTGCGCGCAATACGAGTGCAGCCCTTAATTTCTGGGAATATCAGTATGCTTCTAGCGTAAGATCTAATCGGATTTCATCCTAATTAAATGCTAGATAAAACTCCGTTACACCAGATTGATCAAACGGCAATTAAATAGACCCAGCGTTAATTCATCTGTAGAAGTTCAAACGCATTACGTGCCTGTTAATATTTAATATTGAGGGGGCCCTTGGTGATTGGGGTAGTTCGGATGCGGGGAGGATAATTAAATTACACGGAGTTGCAGCGTGAATATTTCGCTGGCGAATTCGGCGCTAGATAAAAGGGAGATACGCGGGGAATATTGATGCGTTCGCGCCACAGAGTGATAACGCGTCCAGGAAATGAGAAGGCGATAAGGGACGGGCGGGAATGGGCCGCTCGTTGGAGTCGAATTTCCTTCGAAAGAATGCGCACACCTACGAGGTCCGCGCTATCGCCCTACGGCGATCTCCCCCGTTGCCCATGAAAGATGCACAGGGCCGTTTTGCCCGTCCCTTTTGAAGCCGATCGTCTGCCCTCACACGTCGCCTTCGTAAAAATTAGAAATAAACGACACTGCGTAAACATCGCAGAGGCTGCCCTCGCCCTCATTTGTTTAGGTCGCCGTAAAACAATCGCGGCCCATGAAGAATTCAAGTAAGTGGTTTCCGTCAACTGAATACGTGTGCTGCATCACGATCAAAAGTGGGCATGAATATGGTAATTGCAAGTCGCCGGGGGAAGTTACCCCGAGTCATCGATATTAATATCCGACTAGTGGGCGCCGCATGAAAGCAACTCGCTCCTATCAGATGGTGATGGATCGATCGGTGAATAAATGTACTCGTTAATAGCTATTAATTATCTACAGATACTGTAAACATTACGACCCTCTCATTATTATAAAACTAATATACGTAATCATGCGTGGCTATATTTTCCACAAAATTATACTACCAGTAAGTTATTCATAAATAAAACATGTATCGTATATTTTACACGAGCGCGAAATTATTCTCAGCACAGATTTCTGGTACAGATTTTAAGTCTGAAGATAAACATAAGAGGAAAATGACGAAAAAGAGGATGAAAAATCTACAAGAACAAGCCTAAATAATGTGATCATCCTTAAAACCCAAAATATCAAAAATCACGCATAAGATTTGAATCTAATGAAATATGTAATATACGAATACATCGTATAATATTAAAAATAAATCTCATCAATATTGGTGCCAGTTGCTGAGATATGAGCATTAAAGTAATGCAAAATTTTAGAACAGCACTTAAATTTATGTGGCGCTATGGTTTTTAATTCTATGGTTGGTGAGTCAAATGCGATGTTTTTAATTCACAGATGCCCCACGTTGGGCTCCAAATAAGATGTGTTGTCTACCCATTATAATTATGTTTATGTTTATGTTTAAACTACTTATACTAAATGAAACTATTCTTCTATTAATAACTAATAGAAAACACCATTACAGTGATTACACTAAAAATGTTGAATTTTAGAGAATAAATTTAGAGAAGAATTACGCACTGAATTGAACTTTTCATGAAACATGTTAAAAAAATCCTACGTGAATTACTTTTTAGATTCATGTTTCATTATTAGTTGTAATTTGTGAAATTTCTCTAAGTACATACATAAATTTTAATGTGTTGGCATGGGTGTTTAAACGTCCGTTATACCTAAATATACCCGCATTAGCTTTGTATTTAGAATGTGCTTACATTTAAGTGCCCGAAGTTCGGCAAGTTGGAAGCAGGAACGATTAAATTTAGCTTATTTTATAACCCTTCGTTATTGCTGCTTGCTACCGTAAACCAGAAGATCAGCAGACGATTCTATCAAAAGTTATAGCGGTATCAGAAATTTCCTCAAACTTCAAACTCCACGTGCAATACTTGTTCTATGTTAAAACCAACATAAATACATAGTTTTGCACATATTAGGTACAGGAAAATATGTTTGTTAAATTTTATACCTTATACAGCCTTCTTTTGATGTATTTGTTTCAAAATTATGAATATAAGTATTAAAGAAAAAATGTTTTATTCGTTTTGCAAATAATAAAAAAAAATATGCAGAAGCAAACTGCTGATGTTTACAACTTTTTCATATTTTTAATTATTATCTCATCGATTATTAGTATTGCTTACTACTTTTCAAAATCAAACATTCACAAAAAATATAAAATTTTATATATTGAAAAAAAAAAGTTTTGTAAAATCTGTTCGTAAGTCAGAAAATCGTTTAAACAATACAACAAATAGGATATGTTAAGGATATGATAATGTATAATATATGTTATATTATTTGTAATAGGATATGTTAGGATATTAAGTATCAATGAATATCAATGAGTATCAATGGGTATACCGAAAATTCACGTGGAATGAAAATCTCTAAATCTCTGAATCTCACAATTAAACTTTTTCAGGAAATAATCTTTAAATTCATTATATATTTTCGGGAATGATTGTATCTTTCTGCAATTTAGTATTTCGACAATTTCTTTAAACAAAAGAGAAACGAAATGAGAATTTCGAAAATTCTGGAGCTACGAGACTCATAAAGTTTACAATAATACTTTCTCGGTATATTTTAAAATCTATTTTAAATAAATATAGAGACCTGATTTTTACAAATGTTTTCGAAAACAAAAAAGGGAAAACAAATCGAGGTAAAAGAATCTTGAAATATCTGAGAAATAAGAAAAGTCACTAAAATTTTCTCAAGAAAAATGATTTTTGCTACTCCCTTACTAGAAAGTCCACACTTTCGTCCCTCATACGAGGCAGGAAAGTTCTACTTTTCCTCCCACGCGAAAACCATACACTACTATCATAGCTATTTAATGATTCTATTCTAAGTATTATTCTAGGCATATTTGTTTTTCTTCAAACGTCACAAAATTATGTCATTATTTACCTATCCTTTCCCAGCCGGCGGAAGGGAAAGTGTTGTCATGGCAACATTAAATAAACAACGCGAAGCAATACTATAAATTTCATCATATAACAATTAAATATATCGGTGTTTTGCACTTCTTTTCCTATTTCCTGGTAGATATACTGTTTGCACTAATAATAGATTAAATCTATAAACGGTTTCTTCAACAACAATTATCACTGTCACTGTCAAATGCTGCAATAGTTTCTGTCAAGAAAACAAAAAAAAACCATACTATGCATTCTTTGATATTAACTTCATTTGTAAAAATTATATATTAAAATTACGAGTTTTCGAATTATGCAGAACTTTTACAGAAAAAATAGTATATTTCACTTGGAGGCGAAATGACTTTTCATGGCTTGCCTTCTAATACGCGCCTCACTTCGTTCGGCGCGAAAACTCAGACTCGCCATGAAAAGTCTCACTTCTCCACGTGATATAATACACCATTGCCTCCCGCATAGGGGAGGAAAGTTCTACTTTTGCTCCCACGGGAGGCAAACAAATTTGCGTAGAATAATACTTAGAATAATAACATTAAATAACTATGATAATAGTGTATGGTTCCTTTCATTGATAGAGCCGAGGAATACATGACCCGAGGCTATAATAGTATTCACAACCGTGATGTGTATACTATTTTTCACTACTAGAACCATTACAATCATTTAAAATTAAATATTAAAATACAACAAACATCTGTCATCACATCTATCAAAATTTGACATTGACCATAAGGCCGGCTAATTGTGGTACATATACCTAACGTGCAAGAACTACAAAAAGATTCCCCGAAAGACGAAAACTTGGCCAGCTACATACCCCGTTGCAATGTACGCATTCACATTTATTTTAATCAGCTCAAAACGTTCAACATAAGCTCCTACGAACCACGCATCCGGTTTAATGAACGTATTCAATCCATTACGTATTTGATTTAACCGGTCCGCAACGGTAGCCGTAATCAGTTCAACGTGCGACATAAGATTAGTATTATTTTTAATACGTGTATGCTTTATTTTTAACAATATTCTTAAAATTACATTTTGACATTTTGTTTTTTAAGTGTCATGCACAAGAAAATATAATATTTATGCAAAACACTGTGAAAGGTCGTAGAAAAAATCATATGTATTACTGATACATATGATCCACTTCGCGTCGGGCATCAAATATCCGTGAGAGGAAATTATTCACTTTGCTCCCTTGTAATACAAATAGCTATTATAAACTCTGTTCCTGCCTAAGTTGGCTCTGTTGGGGTGACACTATCATTGGCCAATGTAAAAAGTCACTAGACATGAACAAAATAGTTATATTTAAAAAAAAAGAGGTTATATTTTATGACAGTGGGCAATGTTGGCGTCAAATTGAGTATCTATTGAGTACAGAATTTATTTGCTATTTTTATTTTACAAAAGAAAATCAGTTAAATTATGATATAAAATATAGTTGATGATTGGGTTACTTAAAGCATAAATCTAATTAATGAACGATTGAATGATTGAAGTAATAATTTAATTATTTTACTACATGAAGTAGGTAACGTTGTTAGAAATCTGACATTTAATAATGTTTTCACTATCAGATCATTTTTGTTGGAGTTCAGGTGCAAAACCACAGCCTTCTTAGTTTAAAATAAAAATGGAACATAGTATATATTTTCGATAATTATCGGAATCTGATGTTTTTCTATTAATCCGAAATTTTCTTGAAGTAAAAGAAAAACAAATCGAGAAATGAGAATCTCAAAATATCTTCTGAAGTGGGAATCTCGAACACGTTTCAAGGAAAAATAATAAATAATAAATAATAAACTAAGAAACTAACTTAAAAAAAATGCCGAAATAGCAAGGTTTTTTTTCAAATTATCTGTTTATTTTATGCTTAAACGTGAATTTCCTAAATGATTTTATTTTACCAGTTATTATAGGTATACATTTCAAAACTAGCCAGTCTCAAGAACTTTTGAATGTAAGTTAACTACTTTTAAACTTCCCCCTCGAAATATCAATCGACATGTTTTCTTTTTTAATTTAAGTTAACTTGAATTCAAAACTTATTGAAACTAGGTAGTTTTGAAATGCACACCCGGTATATTTCGTTAGCCGATTTGTATTTAAATATTGATATTTTAGAACATCACGTAGATATATATATATATATATATATATATATATATATATATATATATATATATATATATATATTTGTTGCTATAATTTACTTTTGATAAAGAGTGCGATAAGGAAAAGTAGTGTGTATTAAAAAAAATCCTAATTTGCTAAAAAATAATACGGCTAACGAACTAAAATCTCGAAAACTTCGAGACACGCGAACAAGTACAAGAAACTGCAAATGTACAAAAAAAAATCATGAATAGCTAGGAAATAATCCTAAAAAAATACTACCTCTGGTAGATAATAAGTGAGCCATTTGAGTTTTCTTTCAAACTTATTGACACTTAGTTATTTTTTTTAATTTCTATTTTGATAATCTTAATATACACCAAATTCTTAATCGTATGTGCAATGGAAGTCAAAATATTTCATAGTTTAATTTGTTAAAAGCAACAAATTAAATTCGAATTTTTAAGCGAAAGTATTCTAACGCCGGAAGTTTCAAACGATGAGAAGACCAAATTTAATCAACCAAACACGAACGGCTATTGTTCAGTTTTTACTGAAACATCAGAAAAATGGACGGCTGAAAAGGGGAGCGGTGAATTCGGATTAAAATATTTGCCAATAGTCCCATTTTTAATGTGCTCGATCTTGTTCTTTTTGTCTATTCAATAATTACAACACCAGCATTCACCGCTCAATATGGACGAATTAATAAGAGTTGCCGAAGAATCTTTCGAAGCAGAGACTAGACATGCATTAGAAAATGTGTTTATCAGTTTAAAAACAGTTATGAAATCAATTATAGATAGTGGGGGTAACAATAATTGTATGCTTCAACATATTAGCAAAGCAAACCTTCGTGGGGTAAATCGATGCCTACCATTCGTTTATACTAACATATTTTGTAAGTTATTTTGAAAAAAAAACTTTTTAGAAATGAAAATGGCTCACTTCTTATGGAAAAAATAAAAATCGGTAATGGCTCACATATTACGGAAAAAATAAAAATCGGTAATGGCGCACTTATTATGTAACAGAGGTAGTATTAAATAAAATAAATGAGAAGGACATGAAGGAAAAAAAGGAATAAGAATTGCAAATTTTCAAAAATCAAACAACAAAATTCTATTAACTTCAAAAGAAACATTTACTTATTGTTATTTTAAACACAGATTGTAAATACTATAGGGGTCTATAGGGTTAAAAAAAAAAAGATATTTTCCTTATTCGACTGCACTAATTATATGTAAAACATAATTTGGTATAGAAATTGATAGTTTCCGGTAGAATTATTTCTATGTTCAGTAAAAAGACACTAGAATAGAAAAAAAAAAGAATAAGAATTGCAAATTTACAAAAAAAATATATATTTGAATTAACTCCAAAAGACAAACAAATAGTAACATTTTAAAATTAAAAATTTAACATGATTTCGTATACATTGGCCTGATAATATTTTATCTTGATTTTAAGACGATCAAATAGTCTGGAGCAACTTTTGTTCAAGAATTCCAGAGTCATACAATTTGATAACATTATTTATGTTACACTAACTTTGAGCAGTGCTTGTTATCACATCATAGCAATCTAATTTGATATGCTTTTGAGCTTTCGTGAGCATGTGGGATCAAAATCATAAGAATGATATGCTATTCGGAAGGGTTATTATGTTTGCAGAGTTTTTGTAAAATGTAGCCATCTGCGGAATTGGCGAGTAAGTGAATTTTAAAATTATAGCTAATTACATCGGAATTGGTTTGGGCTTTAGTGGAGTTATTATTTAATCAGAACGTAAACACTTAATAACTTAACACTGTTATATTCTTGAGCCAGCTTATTTCGGTTATTAATAGTTTGCGTTCTGCGGTGATCACCTCCGATTCGCGAATAACAAGCAATCGATGCGTTTAACGAGATTTTGCAAAAATAACAGTAACGGCCACAAAAGCAACGTCCGGGGCTGCTTATTATTTTTGACGTTTTACGCAGTAAATATTAAATACGGATATTTATTCCCCAATTATTTCTGATCCGGCCAGATGGGCCCATAAACCTCGAAAATCGGCCCACATTAAATACGGTCCTTACGTGTAATTGTCACACACGTGCGTGCCGAAGGAGAAATGCGAGCGATAAATAACGTGTAATTAAAGGGAATAAAGAGAATCGGTGCGCGTTTTCGGTGTCTCCTGGACGTAATTTTCGAGCGGCCTGGCGGGAGCGGCGTGCAAAGGCATAAGCCCAGTGCGACGTCTAATTATCTCCGAGACCATATAGAAAGAAACCAGTTCACGTTGTGAAAGCCGCAGACATATTTAAATGCACAAAGATATGTTATAGGCTCTATATATAGTGTATATATCCGTTTCTTATATGGCGATGGCCGGTCTGGGCCTATAATGGGCCAATAGCCATGCGATTAAAAAGTCGAGGATTTTAGCCCCTAATGGTCGTTATACGCCACCATTGTCCTGCTACATATATGCAGTGTCCTCGGGTATTGTGCCTTACGTTTACACGGAGCCTATTTGAATGTACAAGGCACTTTTTTTTGTATATTGTCCGCGCATGTAGAGGATTATACAAGTAGCGAGGATACATTGTTTTCCCTCAAGATTTATGGAGGTGCTTGTATAATGAGGACGCATAATTATGTGCATAAAGGAAAGCGAGTGCACAAACAAACTGGTACATTGTTCTAGGCGGAATTCCGCTTGAGCAAACTGTTAATTGTTTAGTTTTCACAAATAATTTGGAGCTTCTGAAAGATTTTTTAAATAAGAGCCACCGTTTTAACAAAAAAAAAAGTTTTTCGATTCTGTGAAATTTTCTGCACGAATGGGGTGTTTAAAACCTACAAGTCCCTCCGGAAAAAAAAGTAAGATCGGCTGATGGATTAGACGCCGCCTGTAGTGATTTCGTGCTAAAAATCTTGTAGGGATTTGCTCCTAAGCGATGCAATTTGTCTCGCAGCTCCTCGTCAAAATATGCGCGCTCCAGACGGGCGAGCGTTTTACCTGCAGACTGCATTCAACCTCAGGTGAACTGTTATTAGTGACCTATCCTCTGGGTCTAATTACACAGACTGCTCCGCACCATTTATTACCGCCACCGGGCACCAAGCTCCGTAATTAATAACACATTTATCAGTTCGGATGTGTGTTCGCTTCACCCTGCTGCACGATCATAGATTTCGAAAATTTGACGGGGAATTAATATGCGCCCCCTTTTTTTTTCAAATCGATTATCTATTACTTAGACCCGTTCTATTCAGGTGTATAATTAGTGCTGCACAATGGGCAGAAGAGGCAGGTATTTAAGGGGATTTTATTTTTACTTTAAAGGGTGGCTGATAAATTGTTTCCTATTCGTCGGCCGCTCGTAATCCCGAACAGTTTGGAAGTGTCAAATCTCTTGTCCCCCAAAATTAATACATTTTCCGTATATGAAAGCAACAGCTGCTAAAAAAATTACAAGCCCATCAATTTTAAAGTGTTGCACAAAATCCCGCTGGCAGTGATTAATACATTTTTCCCTTATTCGGTGTCGTCGCGTGCATTATTTTTTTTCTGCGCGCTCCACTCCCGGCGTTACAATATTGGATTTTATCAAAAGAAAGTGTTTACGTATTATTGGCAATTTTCTTTGCTTCCCCGCGGTGCCATCCGAAGCAGCAGACCTTAATCATTGCCGTGATTTATCGCCGCGCAGAACTACTTCCGTGTGGCATCGGCTCGGACTGATGGAGCCCGGAGATAAATTTTATCAATTTCTCCCATCGCGACCTAAATAGTTCTTGCTGTTACTCTATCTGCGAGACAATAAATATCGGGCGAGAGCCATCGGGGCTGCATCCTGCATGTGTACGCTCTGTAATTATAACACTTACGCCGGTATGAGTAACTGCCTCGTGCTTTTTCACCCGTGCACTTGTGAGCGGCGGTTGACACTTGTACAAAACAGCCATCCTCCTCCTCCTATTGATTTATCGGCCTGATGATTATAAATCGAACGACGAGGAAAAGCTCTCACGCACCGGCACGTCATCCGCCGAGTTATAAATTGATATCGCGTGCTCGCAAGTAACAGATTAGACACGCCCATGCCGAAATACGCACAATTTAGTATTAATAACCATAATATATTAATTGATTATAGGTGATTAAAGACACACCAATAATATAAAATCATATTTATTGATGTTAATTTTTTTGTTGTTGTTGACAAATAATATTTTATATTAATTGCTACGCAACATTTTAAAATATTATATTGGGAACGACGTATTTCACATTTTTTACATTATTATACGTAGTAAGGTATTATTTTTATTCGCTACTGGCAGACAAAAAAAAAAACACATTCAGCATAGTACTAAAGTTCAGCAATTGAGCTAGAAAATTTCAAATTTTGATGGAAGTGCACATTGTTTTACATAATCATTTCGGTAAAAAAATGTGCACTCCCATAAAAATTTGAAATTTTCTAGCACAATTGCTGTACTTTCGTACTATGCTGAATGTGATTTTTTTTGTCTGCCAGTGGCGAATAAAAATAGGAAAAAAAACAAAAGTAGCTAGTCAAGTACGTTGCTCACTTTTCAAGATACTGAATATATAATTGCTTTGTGAATAGGCGCCTAAGCCATTTGTAAGATCCGCTTATTGTTTCAGTTACTCTCGGCATCCGCCGACCACTTCTTGGGCGGTCGTCGCATACGCAGACCAACTATTGTAAATGTAGAAATATTTCTCATCACATTTATTTTTATGTAGAATAAACAAATACAAGAATATATTTAAAAAAATTCAAGTGTACAGGGTGGCTCAATTTGGATGTTTCTATAGGGGATCTCGGTAACTACGATAATTAACGAAGATATCGAAATTATATAAAACTCACTCAATTCACCGGAAAAAAGTGCCTCAAGAACATGCAACTAGTATCTTAATAAAATTTTAAATAAATGAAATATTGATTGAAAAACGAAAATGGAAAATAATGAGTTTTTGGCCATAACTCGAAAACAAAAGACGATAGCCAAGTTTTATTTTCACCATTGAGTTTGTCTTTAATAAAGAGATCGAGGATACGCCATCCGATTTTCTCTATCTCTTCTAGTTACCGAGATTCCCTATAGAAATATTGGGCCACCCTGTACAACAGTAATTGTATATATTTTGCAAAAAAATAAAATTTAATACATTTTATGTAATTTTATGAAAATTGATAGAAGAATGAATAACTCCTAAGTTTACGAAATTTGATATTTATTATGGCAATTTTTATCTGGAATAAATTGTAGGTACTAACTTATAGTCATTTTTTATTATTTCGTAAATTGTAAAAAAAATTATGTTTACCATATTTGCAATTATGCACCATTTTCAGTAGAAGTTAGAAATAGAAGTTATTTCGTGAACTTAATTTGACCAAACTAATCACCAAAAAACAAAAAAAATTGAATAAAATTTAAGTTTTAATTGGAATTTTTGCAACTTTCATTAATATTGTACAGTTTTTACTACTTCTTACTAATTCTTACTAATTCTTATTATATTGAGTTGTTCTTCTTTTTTTTTTCTTCTTTTCGAGTACTTACTAGGTAGGCATTTTTTTATTATACAGGGTGTTTCAGACCACCCGTATCAGGCCATTTTCTCAGTAATTTAACGTTGTAGATGTTAAAAAAAAAATAGCATAACATAAGCCTACCAGAAGAAATGAATGGCGGAAATTTCGTTTTCTGGAAATAACTGGAAGTAGGCGTAACTGCTCTTAGCTTTTAAGTATTTTAATAAGTACTATATTTTTTCTCCGATTACTGTCAAAGTGACTATTTTTGGCATGCTTTCGCTTGTAAAATATACAATTCTGGTACAATACGTTGTTGCTAGGCAGTAAAACTCAATTGTCCTGGAATGTTCTTTCCGGCCTTAACTACATATTTTTCTGACAACTTAGGCAGTAAACACGCCTAAAAATAGTCACTTTGAGAGTAATCGGAGAAAAAGTATAGTATTTACAACAATACTTGAGCGCTGAGTGCAGTTACGCTTACTTCCGGTTATTTCCAAGAATCGAAACTGAAGAATCGAAAAATAATCGAATCGAAAACGAATCACCTTTAAATTCTTTAGGTAGGCTTCAGTCATGCTATTTTTTCCCCGAACCTCTATAACGTTATACTTCCGAGAAAATGGCGGGCCTGATTGTCTGAAAGATTAATTATTATTTTGATAATCATATCATCTACAAAAAAAAAACTTTTCATACAAAAGTTGTTTCTTTTTCAAATACATATCCAACGATGCCATACATGATATAGCTTCCCGTTTAAAATTCTGAAGTTGAAGAAAAAGGCTTGATACGGGTGATCTGAAATACCCTGAATACAGATTTTTGGTTTGTATAACATTCTATTAATTTTTATTATTACCTAACTAGTTTCGGATTATTTAGGCCATCTTTAGCGGTGTAGTTGTTTATGTATAGTATATATAATATTGAAATAATTTCTATAAAATTATTTTGACATTTAAAATTATTTGTCAAATTTTCAAATTTTCAAATTCTTATTATGATATAAGTTCGTTGCAAATGCATGTTAGGTACTTGAATTTGGAATCTAAATTTCATGAACGTAATTACAAATTTTGGCTCGAGTTATTACGTGATCATTTCCATATTTGACTTTACTAATCATAAAAAAAAACAATATTTGTAATCCAAATTGACTGTTTTACTTGGATTATTTTTATTGATTTTGACAGTTTTTAGTTATTTATTTATTAGTTATTTATTTATTAGTTATTTTTTCAATGATCTGAGTAAAGATAACTTGAATTTAATAACTAAATTTTATGAAGAATAAAATTACAAATTCTGCCTTGACTCGAAGTTATTTCTAGATAATTTCCTCAGTTGACTAGACTATTCATTCAAAACAACATTATTTTAATAGAAAATTGACAAAGAGTATTAGTATTTTTAAACTGAATGTGTGTGTAGTAATCACTTGGTGAAACATATTGATAAAGGAGATTTAAAAAAAACGGTTTCGGTAGTTAAACCATTTTCTAGAGCTTTGAGTATTCATTTGATATTGAAAATGGTTTAACTACCGAAACAATTCTAGAATTATTTGAATTTAAAAAAAAAAGTGATTTGATTTAAATCTCCTTAATTGGTATTTTTACAATTTTCAAAGTTTTTACAGTTTTCGGTTATTTTTCCAACATATTGATAAAGAATATTTAAAAAAATAAAATTTTCACAAAATTATTTTAATAGAAATAACTCTACAATTGTTTTGGTAGTTAAACTATTTTCTAGAGTTTTGAGTACTCATTTGCTATTGAAAATGGTTTAACTGCTGAAACCATTCTAGAGTTATGTCAATTTAAAAAAAAATGTGATACTTATACCAAGTGTAGGTTTTAATCTCCTTAATTAGTATTTTTACAATTTTCACAAAGTTTTTACAGTTTTCGGGATATTGCAATAAAAAAAAATATGTAAAACTTATATACTCTGATTTTTCTAAACTGGCGTGCACGTCATCAAAATAATAATCATAATAATGACGACACAATTTTACAAGGTTGCCAGCTGTCCTGGGTATTTAAAAATGGCTGCAATCAGCTGTTGCGCCCATGCAATCTTGTGCGACAGTGCGCGGTTCGTATCAAATTCGTCGACTTCTCTGCCGTTTTTCGTACAGATATCAATCTTGTGGTTATGGTTTAACATCTACAATGGCAAAATATAAAAGAATTTGCACAGTATTCGGGTCCAACACTGACAGCGACACAAAAATTTTGAGGTTAGATTCGATTCCCGGCTGAAGGCAAAAGAAACGTGAAATATGTAACGAAGTCAAATGTAACAAGTTAAACGTCAAAGAAGTTTGGTTATGCACACATGATGAGCATGTGTTAGTGAAAAAGATCTGGCATCGTCGCCGAAAAAATATCACGTCGGCCAACATAACATGATTTATTACATGATTGGCTGGCGAAAATTGTGACCGCGGTTAATACACCGATTACCTATTTATAACCACCGGTGATCAGTGTTATGTAACAAATGATCCTCAGATTAATTTCGATTCTTAAACTATTGTTATGCATATTCACGAAATCAATCACGTTGGTACGAAAAAACCTCATCGCACAGCTGATTGATGACGTGCACGCCAGTTTAGAAAAATCAGAGTATACCAGGTGTTTTTTAAAATCTCCATAATTAGTATTTTTACAATTTTCACAAAGTTTTTACAGTTTTCGGTCATTTTTCCAATAATCTTAGTAAATTAGAGATATCCAGTACTTGAATTCAGTAAGTACAGTTTATAAACAACTAAATTACAATATTTAGCTTGACTCTAAATTATATCTTGATAATTTCCTTATTTAGCCGTATTAATTAATGAAAAAACATGATTAGGAATAAAAATTAAAAGTTCTAGTTAGAATGTTGACAATTTTTAAAACAAGCTGTTGACAACTGTTAGAAGGTTTTAGTTATTTTTTCAGTGATACGAGTCAGTTATAGATGCATTTAAAAACTACATTTTATGACGAACAAAATAACAAATTTTGGTTTCAGTAGAAGACATTTTTTGATATTTTCTGTATATAAAAAAAAAAAACGTTATTTGGAATAAAAATTGATAGTTTTAGACAGAACTTTGTCTATTTTCAGTATTTTTTTACTAGTTTTAATCACGTTATCAATGATCTGAGTAAATTACAGATGCCTATCATTTGAATTTATTAAATAAAATTTTTGAACAAAATTATAAATTCTGCCTTCACTCGAAGGTGATTTCTCCATCATATCCTCATTTGACTGAACCAATCATTAAAAAAAAATCATTTCGACTAAAAAATTCAAGTTTTAGCTGGAATTTTTACCGTTTAATTTTAATACTTTTCATTTATTTTTCAGTTTTTTATCTGAGTCAAGTTACCTATGACTTGAATTTGGTAACTACACATTATGATTACAAATTACAAAGTTCGGTTTCACTAGAAGTCATTTCTTGATCATATGCGTATTTGATTGAACAAATTATTCAAAAAAATATTATTTTGAATAAAAATTTATTGTTTTAGTGGGAATCTTGACAATTTTTACTAATTTTTGGGTGTTTTTCGATATTTTCTCAGGAGTCAATTATAGAGTAATAGATCAGGGATCAGGTAAATTTAGCAATTACATTTTATGAACAACAATAATACAAATTTCTCAGATTCTCTGAGATCAATTATGTACCGCGAGTTCTTTCTACCTTAAATCACCATTATTTAAATTTAAAAAACATATGATAATATTTGACTAAGAACTCCTACTAGTACTTATATATTTGGAATAAAAACTGATAATTTTAGTTACAGTTTTTACAATTATCTGTCATTTTTGACTGTTTTTAATTACTTTTTCAAGATCTGACTCTGAGATTTGGCCAAAATAAAATTACAAAATCTGCCTTGACTCGAGTTCTTTCTACCTTTAATCACCAAAAATCTGCCTTGACCATAATTGCAATTATGTACCGCGAGTTCTCTCTACCTTTAATCACCATTATTTAAATTTAAAAAACATATGATAATATTTCACTAAGAACTACTACTAGTACTTATATATTTGGAATAAAAACTGATAATTTTAGGTACAGGTTTTACAATTATCTGTCATTTTTGACTGTTTTTAATTACTTTTTCAAGATCCGAGTCTGAGATTTGGCCAAAATAAAATTACAAAATCTGCCTTGACTAGAGTTCTTTCTACCTTTAATCACCATTTTTTTATAAAAATAGGAAAGTGTATCTAGAAAGTCAAAATGCAGCCTTTGACTAATTTGGTCATATTTTAGACGTTAAACATTATCATTTTCTTAAAATTTATTCAAAGTTTTTTGACAATGTTTTACTAAATTGGCAATTTTTTAGACGTAAAAAAATATCATTTAACTAAAATGTATTAAAAGTCTGGCAGTTTTTTGACAATTTTTGACAACTTTGATCATTCTTTAGACTGTTTATCTAAATTGTATTAAAAATGCTGCATGGTAAACTATTTTTAAATTGTGTAGAATTCTTATGCACTTTTTGGCAATATATAAAATGATTTTTCTAAATTTTACTGTAATTTATAAAAAAATATTATAAAAAGTTACATATTGCCCTTGACTTTTCTTCTATTCTCTAAAAACTTCGCAGAATATCTGCAATATTTTCAAATTATGATTTGTTATTCAATATTTGTGAAATTTGTGAAACTTAATACAATAAAATTTTCGTCCTTGACAACGGGCGTTGTAATACAATACGTGCATCATAAGCAATTTTTGGCGATTTTTTGAGCAATTTGTTTATTTTTATTTGGTTTTAAATTGTACATTACAACATTATACACCATTGTAAAGTGAATGTTATCTAGGGGTTAATTTTTATTTGGTTTTAAATTGTACATTACAACATTATACACCATTGTAAAGAGAATTTGAAGAGAATTTGATCTAGGATCTCACTCTGGAAAAAAATAGAGGGAGTTCCACTTTCCAAAACCTTTCCGGAAAATAAGTAGGCTATGGGAATAAAATTATGCGCCAATGTGTAGATTAGATTGCGTATGACAAGTTTCTTATGAAACTTTTTTTTTGCATCGTTTACAGTTTCGGAGATATAAGCTTGACACTGAAAATCAACCACCCTGTATATATATATAAGTTTAAATAAATTATAATAATTTAAATAATAAGCGATAGGTATTTCAGAGATATAAAAATAAAGCTATGGAGTGAAAAAAAAAGTAGCAAAATATGCGAAATACATTTCAATCAGTTTGCTTAACATAAACACCCCTTAAGGCTGATTAATAGATTTCTTAAGCGACGCAACGCTACACAGTGACAATGCTATCGCTATGGGCATTTTCAACGTACATTGAACGCTGTTGAAAATGCGCACAGCGAAGATCTATGAATCTAAGAAATCAGCTTTAGGCCTCAAAAATGTATGTGTAACTATTTAAATACAATATGGGTATTAGCATATTATAAATTTTATGTCCAGTATAAAATGTAAAATGACGTATTCGCGAAAAATTTACATTAAATCTGAAAATTTCTTGCCCCAGCTGAACTATTGATCCTATTTTTATCACACTTTCGTCCTCTTTATAATAATATGGTGAATGATGAAGATTTCATACTCCAGCTTATGTGATTTATCGCCGTATAACTTATACGCATCGTCCCGATAATTTATCACTTCCTTTCTTGTAACAATATCGACCCACATTCGCGCGAACTCAAAAACTCCGTTCGATGGTCATCCTTGGCGCAAGTCATTAATCAAAATTCACCTCACTGAAGGCGATAAAGCGGCTTACATTTTGCCAAGCAGATAAGTACGTTAAAGCCAAGCCACCAAGCTACATTGTAGTGGAATTGAGTCGATTTCTTACAATGTAATGTGAGTAGTAATGATAAATTTAATTTTCAGATACTTTCACTGAGCGGAGCCAGATGGGGTATTTATACGAAATTATCGAGTTCTGCTATACCTGAAAAAGAACTGTTTGCGAGAATAATATTTATATAACATGCCGCAATTCGCGATTTAGGGACTACCGCTGGGTTCAAATACACCCAGTAACTGTAAGGCCCAATTGGACGATCGTGGATTATCCTTGAACCATGGTTCAGTTACCTAGGATACAATTGTTAATACAATGGTA
This sequence comes from Othius punctulatus, assembly GCA_951805005.1. Classification (NCBI taxonomy): domain Eukaryota; kingdom Metazoa; phylum Arthropoda; class Insecta; order Coleoptera; family Staphylinidae; genus Othius; species Othius punctulatus. Next base: position 95,394,063 of record OX638138.1, read on the forward strand.
TCTGTAGAATCTGAACCACGATCAAAGACAATCCAAGAACGTCAAACTGGGCCTAAGAAATGCGAACCTTTATTATTAATTAATTTAATTTAAATCTATCAAATATTGTAATGAAATGTTAAACATTTAGCAATGAAATATTTTACTTACAAAATATATTCTCGTGTGGGATGGCATACTGAGCTTACCTGAAAAACAAAAACAAGTTATTAAACATATGTTCTGCACCTATACATAAATTTTCAGATGGTTCGTTGATCGGTTAATCAATATATTGTTTATTAAGATGTACAAAACATAAAATGCATATTTTAGGACCAAGCACTAAAATATGTCTGCGGCAATAATAAACGTACACCTATTATACTTGGAATAGAAAATTAAAGACATTCCCGTTGTAAATTTAGCACAAAAGAAGCTCCATTCCCTCACAAACGTGGGCCGCCAGTAAATATTTAATGACACATCCCGACGACAGCTATTTTTAATTTCCACCGTAACGCGCGCAGCATTACAGGCACGTAACGTCTTTCGCTGAAAATCTCAAACGCCATCCACCGACGATCAAATGTCGCCGTTTCCCAACGTGGAGTGTATAATAACTAAGGCGCTCGTCAAAGGCGACGATGACAATTACAGGCCATGGCAATTAAACGCCGAATAACTTCCCTTAACACGTGACAGTTTACGTCCATGGGGTAATCCGTAACTGTGAATTATATTTAACTGTCGCCGGATGTAAGGCGAAATTACATTTTCGGGCGTTTCACGGGGAAACGCTGGGCTAATGCTCGAACAATACCATTTATATAATGGAACGAGCGTGTATCAAGTTATATCACTGTAATTCATTCACATAAGCTAAAAATGCTTAATGGTTTACAAGGCAAAAACATTTAGCAAATGTAAAATCTTTTGCCACAGTCTAGAAGAAAATGATAATGAAAATAATGCATACTAATGTAATACCCGGGTATTACACAAATTTTCATAATTTATTAAATTTATTTAGCTCGCGATTTAGTGATAGTACTTTGCGTTATGTTTGATTTTTAAAATCATACGTCGTAACAACTTAATTGGGTTCGTTTAATGGGTAATGTGAATTTATACTATTTCTCCATCCACATTCTACCACCGCCGTCCCTATTTTCGCCTATTTTTCCAAACTTAATCTCTCTCTGCACATGTGTACCATCCAAGGTTACCATGCCGATGGCGAACTCAGCCTCCCCTTTATCTGAAGATATAGGTAGTTTAAGATTTGAGTTGACGTTACTTTAAGCGTTATCATTTATATCTGTCCGTTTTCTCTCAATTGTGCATGTCTGAAAATGCGAGCGGTCGCATGCCCTCTAAAACCTTTTTTTACGTATACGTTTTTGTATTATACTTTCTAATTATAAATATATTTTCTTAATAATTATATTTAATTAATATTAAATATAGATCGGGTCCTTACAGTATTCATTGAAAATTTGAAAAATTTCACTCATATGTAAATATGTCAATATGTAAAAAAATTGTCAATAATGTCAAAATATTAAGAATTTCTAACTGTAGCTTCAGATATCCACAGAAAATTTGGGAAAATTTTCTATAATTGTCAATAATATGACCATTTTCTTGAAAATTTGTCGATAACTAATCAACACAGTATCGAAATTAAAAAAAAATCTTACTACTTACATTAAAAATTCGATAAATACAATTGCTGTAAATGCAACATTCTCTATTAGCAACTCTCTATAAGAACAACAATTTTTGATTCATTTTTGATTAACTGCAACTTACGACATTTGACAGATCCTACCTTAACTAGTTGTAATTAAGTTGCTTCTGGTATGTATTCTACCTTATGTTTAAATTCAAATTAACCAAATAAAAAATATATAGTAGGTACGTTTGGTCTCACTTTTTATATGTATCAGCATCGGTAAATTCTACTTTGCGTTAAAATGTGATCATCAATTCGATAACAGCACTCATCGTTAAAAGCTAATTCAGACCAATTTTTACTGTATTTCATATAAAAATATACGAAAATTTCATTTGATGGTTTTGTAATTTAAAAATGAAAAACTTATAAAATATCATGAAGTATTTAAGTTCTAAATCCTTGTTTGATAAATCCATATGGTATCAATTGAAATTCATTGAAAATTATACTGTCAAAATTTCAAAATCCTAGAAAATTTCAGGAGATTTGAATGTAATTTTCAAAACCTTTCAATGGACACTATATGGATTAATCAAAATAGTTTTCAAAACTTAAAATGTTCATGAAATTTAGAGTTTTGGGAAATTTTCACAATTTTTTTATGCATGTTAGAAGCAACAGTTCTAAATCCTTGTTTGAAAAATCAATATGGTATCCGTTGAAATTGTGTGAAGTTAGCACTGTCGAAATTTAAAAATCCTAGAAAAATTCAGTAGATTTGTAGTGTAAGAATGTAATTTTCAGAACCTTTCGATAGATACCATATGAATGCATCAAAATAGTTCATTAAAAAGTTCATGATGTTTAGAAATTTAAGGAAATTTTCATACCACTCACACTTTTATTTTTGACAAATATTTAGTGTCTGCAGTTTTGACTAAGATCTAGTAATTATTAAACCAAGTACATTACATAGGAGTAAACACATTATGAATACATTAAATTTTGCAACAATGAAAGAGAGGGGAGAAAATAAGTTCAGTCTGGTCCTTTAGCAAATTGCCGCCTTTTGATGATGAAGCGTTGAAAATTACTAATTATTCCAGCAAATTGTACTTAAGTCCCTGGCTAGGTGTAAAATCGTAATGGGATCATTAGCAGTTCGTCATTCACACCTCATTGATTTGGGACACGAACCTGCTAATGATCCCATTAAGATCTTACACCTAGCCAACAAGGGACTTAAGCTCAATTTGCTGGAATAATTAGAAATTTTCAAAGCTAGAACGGAAAATTTCTCATTTCTTCATTTCTCAGGTGCTCATAGCCAATGCGGATTATAAAGCAATTTTTATTATAGCTTCAAGATTTCATATCTTATAGTCAAAAAAGTCAGGTTAAGGCTCATACCGATTACCTGCTTTAAGATCGGATTCCGCGTAGGACACTATCAAAATTAAAAACCGAAAGTTGCAGAGGTGCCATTTTAAATTGTATGTAGATCAAAAAATCTTGAAAACGTTCAAAATTGAGGTTCTTGCATTAAAAAGAGGTTTAAGTTAAGTCTCTGACTAATTAACAGTCCCAAATTCGAATGCCATCTAGAAAAATAATATAATTGAAGAAAAAAAGTAGTAATAAATTTTAAATGAATTTTTCCAAGGTCCCAAGAACCATTTCGATTCTGAACAAAATACATTTTTAAACTCTTTCAAATTTAGTTTGCTGTATTACATAGGTTCAAATCCCATCGAGAGCAATGGCAAAATTGTATTTCTTTGCGTGCCTTCCACTCTAATTGTGTATGTTGTGTCTCTAAGAGTCATTTCAACCAGTTTCACTATTTTTTCCGGTACTTTCAATATTCTCAATGGAATCTTATACTCGTAGCAGTTTCTCTGAATTTCTTTAAGAGTAAAAATTTGATCGGTTACAGATCTAATAGGTCTAAATCCGCATTGGTATTCATTGACCTGCTAGTCGATTTTTCAGTATTGTTGCAAATATCTTGTATGTCACATCCAATAAAGCAATTCCTCGGTAATTTTTGCACTCCATTGGGTCTTCTTTTTTGAATATTGGGTGTATTACTGCTTTTCCCCAGTTTACCGGCATATTTTCTTCCTTCCACACCGTCTTAATTAGTATTTAGTTTTTTAGCATTTCTGCAGTTATTTCATTGTCCCCGGGACCTTTCTTGTTTTTAAGGTTATTTACAGCACTTCTCTGAGTTCCAGTTCTGTGGGTTCATGCACTTCAGCTACATTTCTCGCTTCCGTATTTCTATCTTCGTTATTTTCAGAAAGTTTCGTTTCTACATTCAATAAATCTACAAAGTACTCTTCCCATATCTTTAATTTCTGTTCCAGCTCTCCCGTTACTTCCCCGGCTTTATTTCTGACGTATATAGGTTTTGTCGTGTATCCTGTTTTTTCTCTGTTTACTTTTTGGTACAAGTGTCGAATCTCTTTGTGTCTGTAATGCTCCTCTATTTTTCTATTCTCTCTTCGTTCACTTCTTTTTGTTGGCATCTAAGATCTTTATAAATTTGTTTGTTAGCTTGTGTGTTTTCCTGCAGCCATATTGCTCTCGCGTTGTTCTTTTGTTTGACTGAATTTTCGCATTCCGCATCGAACCATTTCTTCTTTTTCTTCGTTTCTGCAAGTTCTATCAATTTGACTGACTCCTGTATCACGCTCTGCATTTTCTTCCATCTTTCCTCAGCCTTAGTCCGCGTATTGTTTCTCAATCGTCTCAGCATATTCTTGGATAGTTTTTCTATTCCACTCGATCTGTTTCCGTTATCTTCCCTGTTTGTTTGTTTTATTTCCAGTATGCTCATTCATTTTGAGTATTATCCTGACCATAAAACGATCAGAGTCTATATTTGGGCCTCTCATGCTTCTGATTTCTTGTCTGAGCGCTGCATGTTTCTCCTCTATCAGCACGTGATCTATTTGGTTTGTGTACGTGCCGTTTGGTGCCATCCACGTGCCTTTGTATATACCTTTTTTCCGAAAAAACGTACTTTTTATCACCACTTTGTTCGTAGCCGCAATTTTTTTAACGTTTTTACGTTAAAACGTTTTAATTATACAAATTATTATTAAATAGGGAACGAGTCCTTACATAACCGTGAAAATTTTATTGTTTACTACCAAATTTTACATTACTACTGCCAAAACTTCAAATATTTTTATCTAAATTTCAACAATAATAACAAAAACTCCACGATTCCATTGTAGTCTTAAAGATATCTTTCAAATTTTCAATGATTGTCAATGAAATTTTCATTTATTGTTAAGTTTTAAAATATTTTCTAATTATTTCTGCCAACGTTTCCATATATTATCAAAATTTCAATTATTTCCTATCAAATTTTTGATTGTAACAATTAAAATGTTTACTACGAAATTTTCAATAATTATTGTCTAAACTTGAATAGTTTCTTTCAGAATTTCAAATAGTTTAATCAAAATGTCAACTATATTGACAAATTTCAATCATTGTGCTGTATTTCCAGATATTAATACTCACCAAATTTTTATTAATTATTGCCACTTTTTTTACTTATTACTGCCTAATTTTGAAATATTTCTGTCAAAATGAATTTCTATTATAATTACTCTGACTTCATTTACATAGTTGTCTTGTAGTTTTTTTTTTTTTTTTTTTTTAATTGAATTAACAAGCCCACGAGTACAGACAGTAAATAAATATTATAAATACCATAATGCTTTAAAAATAAATAAAAATACAATTTATACGAATTATATGATAAATCAAATAGAATGAATGTTACACACAGATATGACAATTACGAAAGATCAAGTTTGAGAAAAGTGTAGCAACAAGTATTTTCAAAAGTTGTGATCATTTTTTTTATTATTTCTGCTGACATTTAAATATTTTGTAAACTTTTCAAATAAGAGAGGGCAGAGATTTTTACACAACCATTCGTAATTTAAATATGTGATTCAAGTTTTATTACCATGGGTTTTTTAGGCATTTTGAGTTGCCCAAAAAAATATGAAAATTTGGATTTATATAGGTCTGATACTAATATACGGAAAGGTAGTTTGACTTTTTCGATATAATTATATAGACGGTTAAAAAATTAAAAAAAACTCTTTTCGGGCAAAATTCTCTATCGTTATGTTTGCCCTAAACTGTTTTATTTTATTCATAGAACCCATTTATGAAATCAAAAATTAACGAAAATGATTATATTTCAAATTAAAGCATTTTTTACATTACTGACCAACTTTCCTGGGTATGATTTATGACTTTGTAAGTCAAGAGCCCTACAAAGCATTGACCGCCGGTGCGGTTGGAACGTTTTATGACTTTTTATAATTCCGCCAGTCGCCCGTGGGTTGGACGGGCCTTGCAGGACGGATTGGGTATAGTCGACCCAAAAATCTAAGAATATTACGACTTTGACTTTTAAGTACTTTATGGGGGTTTTATTTGGTCAGCGCTTATACTGGCTTTGGGTCTTTATACAAGCCAGTATAAGCGCTGATTTTATGGCAACACCAAATAAAACCCCCATAAAATACTTAAAAGTCAAAGTCGTAATATTCTTAGATTTTTGGGTCGACTATACGGCCCTATCATAAAACCCATAAAATCCATTATAGGGACTATTACTGGTAGCACCCGTCATATTTTACTATTTAGTAATAAATCTTACTGTTGCAATATCAAAATTCATTTAATTCAATAATTGGTGCAATTTTTTTGACTTGGATTACACTGGAATGTTTGGAATAGCATTAAAGTATGTTCTGAGAAAAACTATATAAATAAAAATACGAATTCTTTGTGAAATAACGTATAAACTACCGGATGGTTAAAATTAATTTTTTTATCGTCAGATTGGGCTTCATCAATATTTAAACATGTGTACTTATTTTGGATTTTTAATTTCAATAGAATAATCGTCAATAGGTCAAATCGTCAATCGTCCATACGTCAAAGAATGACGTATGGAATAATCAGAAAGAGGATAATTTTCTGTTTATTTTTGTTTTTATAAAAATAAAATCATAGTCCGTAGTCCATTAATCCTTCTTATATTTTAAATTGTGTAGTTACCTATTGTGTACTTTAGTAGTTACGATCAGAATGAATACATAACAATGCATTCAGAACTAGGAAGTTATGCACTTAATTCGTTAATAACGGCTTATATAATTACTTACTTGTTGGAATAGTTAATTTCAAATTGGTATATCAGATTTAATTACAAAATGATACCGACTTAACGTCCGAGGTTCCATGGGTAAGCAGCGACTGCAGGACTCTCGAAATGAAGGAGGCAATATCCGCTCTATTCTTGATAAAGTAGGACTTTCTTATAATAACAGTAAGAGGATTATGTGACCCGGCCCGGTATTTATCGTTATTGGGTGGCTCGCCGGTTGGTCTTATTATAAGCGTGAACCTGTATGCGGTTTAATGCCGTTTAATAAATAAGGCGCAACCGGAAAAAAACGTCTAATAACCACACAAACGCAGAAAGCGATATAAATAACATAATAACTCTCATGTGATTAAGCCTCTCTGGGTACTGAGTCATGATTCTATGCAACATTATAGTCCGGTGTACTTAGCCAGTTAGCGCGGCTTTCAAGAGGCCGCCGTTCAGTAATACACTAATAGACATAAGAGCTTTCCGTGGTCATAGTGCCTTGGGTCGAGGAGGTCACCGCTCCTTCGATGTGATAACCAATACGAACGCGAATACTTTTGCAATAAATCAAACACGACAGATTTTGTCTGAAACTTTTGTGACCAGTCCGCGCCGTTAGACTTTATTACTGAATCATCGCCGAAGACAAAATTTTCAGTGCCATAAATTTTTATGGGCACAATGCAGGCGCATTGTAAATATCGCGTCCGCTTCAGAACCGATCGGAGTGTGCATTTGATAAATAATAGCCGGGCATGGAATAAGCAGTCGTAAACTCCCGTGATATCTTCTTTACGATAAGTATGTACACATGTTATTCGAGTCACACGTCAAATACGTAGAACATTTGTAAACAGCCGCGTTGGCCAGAAGAACACAGCTAAGCCGGGGATTAACCCGAGAGCTTCAGGTGTACCGTCGCACTAACGCAATAACACCATCAGATTGTACATAAGTAATAGAAATGCGCGCAAGTAACGTTTAAATTGCGCATTAAACATGAATAACGTTTGATTACTGCATGGCGCATCGATAAAGTTTTGATCGCTATCTGTAATTGATGAATAATTACATCTCGGCAGGTTAGACTCAATTACAACGCGTTGATTAATCGCGCTGGTGTATGCCCATTAAAATCGCTCAAGGGTGGAAATCCTGGTTAGTAAAATCCATAACAAGCCCGACGTATGCAAACGCGATAATTATAAACATATAGTTAATCGGTTAATAAACGTGCGGACACGACAAATTAGGTAAAATTTCGGCCCAAATTACCACGAATTATTACATAATTGCACCACCCCAGGAAAATACAAGTAATTTACACCGCATTAGTTATATGGGTTACATCCCGGTGTCAGCTAGGCGCGGTGTTTGTGTCGTGTACGCTAATTGCATCAAGATTGTGTGAATAATTGTAAATCAATAATTGCTAAGTCGACACGTAACATATCCTCCGGAGCGGCCGAGAAGTCCCCGCTGCAGGATGCGCTTATCTAATATCGCATTAAACGGTCATACATTAAGTATTTATAAGTGATTCCAGTATCGGTGAATAGAATAATTGTAGGAGTCACGGGATCAACGCAATAGATCATCGTCGTTTCACAGGCGTTCGGAATTGAACTCTGGTAAGTGCAACTGCGTTCGCAGGTCAAGCAGCATCGCCACCCACTCGAGTGCAGTATAAACAATGGTCAGATGACGGTTCGCTACCGTTTCATATAATTTAGAGTCGTGTAATCCAATATGGCCGTATCTTTCATCTGCCCTGGACTACCGTTCGTAAAGTGGACGTGTTCAGAGCTCGACCGCGCATATATATGTACATAATAATAACGAATTCCTGGAAGGATTAGAATTATTAATAGCGGTCGACGTAGATTTATGACCGCTCCGCACATAATCAACGTATTCACAAATGAACGTGATAATTATGTGCGGCGACAGATTCCATCGAAAAAGTGGACAGGTTTGGATATAATTGTGAATAAAATTTACCACCATAATCCCAGCTACTAATTTTTTGTAACGAAGTTCGTTTGTACTATTTTAACTGCATGTAGATAAAATTTATTGCATTTATAGCTAACGTAAAATTATTGACTTTCGTGGAATTCATATTGGAAATCAATAATATTTACGCGATGAAATGAATACGTCGTCATTTTTGTACAAAAACCTGATACAGAATAATAAAAATAAATTACTTGGTATGACAATAAACAATTACTGTAAACGTATTTATGTCCTCATATAATCGAAATTCAAAGAAAATTAGTGTACATTTACACAGAAATCATAACTCAGAAAAATACCTTAAGTTTATTAACCAATTATGAGAAAATTATCGATAAACTATTGTTGAACTATCATTATTATTACAAGTAATGCTGTACATTTTGATCAATAAGAACTCGCCGTTTCCTTGTTTGTTTCGAGTATCGTCCTAATATCGACCATATTATTTTAATTGCTGCATTAGTAGTAGCAGTAGTAGTAGTAGTAGTATTTATTGGTGTTAAGTAACATTAAAGTTTTACAGAAGTCAAATATACACATTTCGAAAATTATCGATAAACTATTGTTGAACTATCATTATTATTACCAGAAATGTTGTACATTTTGATCAACAAGAACTCGCCGTTTCCTTGTTTGTTTCGAGTATCGTCCCAATATCAACCATATTGTTTTAATTGTTGCATTAGTAGTAGTAGTAGTAGTAGTAGTATATATTGGCGTAAGTAATATTCAAGTTTTACACAAGTTAAATGTACACATTTAAAGTTCCAGCAGTTCTTAACACTAACACAAAAAATATTATAATCTGTTACAAGGCTAAAATTGGTGCACATAGAAAAAACAATAAATTTACTCAGAAATCATAACTGAGAAAAATAAGTTAAGTTTTAACCAATTAGTAGAAAATAATTAGGTAGCGACAACGTTTAAATTGGCTAACTTCTTAAGCAAATAATTAATAAAGAATCAAAATGTATCAATAACATTTTTGTTTATCAGACTAAGTAACAACTAGAATTATTTGTGTAATAAAATTCCAATCCAACATTTAAAACAAGTCAACAAAAAATAATGTTGTATTTTAAAAATTTAAAAAAAATCATAAACGTTTTAGAACTTTCTTACAAAAATATGTTCATACAATTCTAATTTAATTAATTAAAAGACTCTTGTGTATCAATTTCTGCTTAAGTAATTTTACGTTTCGTGCTTCAATTTTCATGCTTCCAAGATTGAAAAGCTTATATTTTGTACGAATTCAAGGTTCAAAAGTTGTGATTTGTCTAAATTTTAACAGTTTTATTGTTTAATACAACTAATGTTTGTAAACTTCACTGATTTTGAGGTTTATTACTTAACACATTTATAAATTTCAACGATTTTAAAGTTTAGAAGCATAAACCTCTACGAAAATATAGCCCGATGTATCAATAACATTTTTGTTTAGTAACAACTAGAATTATTTGTGTAATAAAATTCCAATCCAACATTTAAAACAAGTCAACAAAAAATTACGTTGAATTTTAAAATTGTCAAAATTTTCATATAAATGTTTTAGAACTTTCTTACAAAAATATGTTCACACAATTCTAATTTAATTAATTAAAGGACTTTTATGTATAAATTTCTGATTCAGTTATTTTACGTTTCGTGCTTCAATTTGTATGCTTCCAAGATTGAAAAGCATATATTTTCTACGAATTCAAGGTTAAAGTCGTGATTAATCTAAATGTTAACAGTTTTATTGTTTAATACAACGAATGTCTGTAAACTTCACTGATTTGGAGGTTTGCTAAAATTTGACAAATTTGTTCAATTTTGATTTACAACTACACTAATTCTTTGGTAATTGTAAAGTTAAAATATAGAGAGTTTTGGATATTTTAATGGAATGATTTTATAATTGCATGTGGATAATTGCACACGACATTGATATTAAGTTCAATGAATTCAAATCATATGGTTCAGAAAATTTCAAGAATGTTATGATTCCCAAATAGAATATTTTAAATGAACTAGAAATTTATGCAAGATTTCAGGATCGTAAGAAAGTTAGAAGACAGAATATGAACAATAGAACGTTTTAAATCATCTGAAAGATAAAAGTTACAAATCTCACAACTTTCAAAGATTCGTGTTCCCCATCAAGAGATTTCAAGGTTTGCAAATAGAAAAAGATAAATTTTAATGTCATTTTTATTTTAATAAATTATAATGATGATTCAAAGATGACAACTTAAGATATTTGTAAAGTGATCATCACTGATTCATCAGTGATTTCACGAGATACTTGTAGATTTTAGTGATTCCATTGGTCAGATATAAAAAAATTCGAATATTTAATTTACATCTAAAAATTCGTTTTAAAACTTTGAAACGATCCAAAAGTTAAAATATTGATACAATGATTTCAAACATAAAAACCAGAGATTTATATTAAAAATTTAGAATACTTATCTAATAGTTTCTAAATTAATTCATTTTGAAACGTCCACTGATTTAACAATACATAAATAAAACACTTGACTGAATGACTTCAAAGAATGATTCATCACTGATTCATCAGAGATTTCACGAGATACTTGTAGATTTCAGTGAGTCCATTGATCAGATATAAAATAATTCGAATTTTTACTTTACAGTTTAAATTTTGATTTGAAACTTTGAAACAATTCAAAAATAAAACAAGTGATAGAATGATTTCAAACATAAAAACCAGAGATTTTTATTAATAATTTAGAACACTTATCTAATAGTTTCTTAATTAATTCATTTTGAAACGTCCACTGATTTAACAATACATAAATAAAACACTTGACTGAATGACTTCAAAGAATGATTCATCACTGATTCATCAGAGATTTCACGAGATACTTGTAGATTTCAGTGAGTCCATTGATCAGATATAAAATAATTCGAATTTTTACTTTACAGTTTAAATTTTGATTTGAAACTTTGAAACAATTCAAAAATAAAACAAGTGATAGAATGATTTCAAACATAAAAACCAGAGATTTTTATTAATAATTTAGAACAATTATCTAATAGTTTCTTAATTAATTCATTTTGAAACGCCCAATGATTTACAACTTATTCATACATAAAACACTTAACTGAATGATTTCATAGAATGATTCATCACTAATCATCACAATTCATCGGCGATTTGACGAGATACTTGTAGATTGAAGTGATTCTATTGATTAGATATAAAAAAATCGAATGTTTATTTTACAGTCAAAAATTCGTTTTGAAACTTTGAAACAATTCAAAAATAAGACAGATAGACAGATTTCAAACTAAAAATTTAAAATACTTATCTAATTCTTAATTCATTCATTTTAAAACGTCAGATGATTTAACAATTAATAAATAAAACAGTTGACTGAATGATTTCAAAGAATGATTCATCACTTATCATCACTATTCATCAGTGATTTCACGAGATATTTGTAGATTTTAATGATTCCATTGGTTAGATATAAAATAATTCGAATGTTTATTTTACAGTCTAAAGTTCGTTTTGAAACTTTGAAGCAATTCAAAAATAAAACAGTAGATTAAATGATTTCAAAAATAAAAACCAGAGATTTTTACCAAAATTTCGAATACTTATCTAATTGTTTAAAATTTGTTTTGAAACTTTGAAACAATTCAAAAATAAAACAGTTGATTAAATGATTTCAAAGATAAAACCAGTGATTTTTATCAAAAATTTCCAATACTTGTCTAATAGTTTAAAATTTGTTTTGAAACTTCCAATGATTCAACACTTGATAAATAAAACGCTTGACTGAATTATTTCAAAGATGAAAACTAAAGATTGTTATAAATTCCGTTTATTTCAAAGTAGAAAATTATTATAATTCCAAAATTTCAAAGATATTTCGTTTCAAAAGTAATTGCATGTTATTTCAAAAGTTTCAATTTTGGTAATTTCATGGTTGAGATATCAATAATTTTTATGATTCTAAATATTTTACCGTTTAGAAATACATTTTGTTTTTAATTTTCCAACAATGAAAACTATTAATTTTAATCATTTCATAGCTGAGATATTAATCATTTTTAATATTATAAATATTTTACGGTTTAGAAATATATATTTTTTTGGCATATTTCTATCAAGGCAACAATGAAAACGATTGATTTTGGGTTCTTTGAAATTATTCGAAAAAGTTCATGGTTGATTTATAAATCATATTTAATATTTTAAATATTTTACACTTTAGAAATATAAATTTATGTAAATTTTGTTCATTGCAAGAACGAAAAATATTAATTTTGGAATCCATATTTGAATGATATAAATGTTGATATATACATTTTTCTGATATGTGTAGGTCATAAATATGGAGACATTAAAAATATTTGAAAATTTCAAATCGCAGAAAATATGTTTTGTATTCTGTCAACTTAACAGAAGTCAAGGTTCATTAGATGAGATTTTCGATATTTTCTAGGCCTAGGCTAGAAATTAGAAATGTTTAATAACTTTGAAAATTTCAAATGACACAAATTATGTTTTGAATTCTGTCAACTCAACAGAAGTCGAGAAGAGAGATTTTTGATGTGTACAATCAGGAGATATGTGTAATGCTTTATGGTTTAAAAGTTAAATAAATCATTTTGTATTTTCAAGATACAAAATGGAGGTACAGTCGCGTTAAAACATATAGTGTTGTACTTACAACATTTCCGCTGTGTGAATGTGACTTTATTTCACAAAGTTCAAAAAAGTGTTGTACAACATAGAAATATTTTAAAAAGTTAAATCTAGGTCTATTTAATTAATAGACCTAGCCTTTGTTGGCTCGCAGTGCGAGCCTTTGTTGAGTAAAAACACAACCACTTTTGTTTAACTTAACGGTAGAATAAATAATATACTAAAGTAATATTTTATATAGTGAGAATGTCATAATTTTTAAACAATTATAACTCATTTGAAAATTTGAAGTGTCAAGATAATGCAAAAATTGAGGTACTTACATCTTAAATTTTTATGTGATTTTTAAAATCCACGAGACATATGCTTTTGATTTCAAGGTGTGTATTCAATAATTTCGAAACTGTTAATAGTCCCAAAGTGCAAAAATAGAGATTAACTCTTAAGAGCGATGAGAGTTTTGAAAATTTTAGTGATATAAATGTTATTTGTTTTAATTTAGTTTGACGTACAATAACCTAACCTAACCTAACCTCAGTCCTCGACCATTTTTTGGATATTAGTGCAAATCATTTAGTATGGAGTCCAATGCATGCAAACGCCGTTATCAGTTATAAATTATTCTTTAAAATTTCTACGTTTCTATTATTTATGTTTTATTTCATATAGCAACAGATTTTTTTAAATTTTAAATTTCTGGTAAGAATGTTAAAAATGTTTCTTGTGAATTTTTTATGCATTTTGACTCAAATTTAATACAATGCTTCTCCAACAGATAAAAATTAATGCAAAAATTTGGGGTATACTGAGTGACTGTTGTATAGTTTCATTGATTAGTTTTTCCCTATAATTTTATTAAAAATGTAAAATGTATCGGTTTAATATGTTTTTTTAAATTATTAATCTGGCGCATCTATTTATAAAAAATAATTTCTTGAAAACAAACAAATAAAATGTAATTTATAATAATAAAAAATGTTTCATCAAGAGATTAGCAAAGTATAATTTTTACAAATAAAAGTAAGTTTTTAAAGCCTTGTTAAAAGTGTAAGTACAATTCGCTATACATATATCCACGACTACTCATAAGTCGAGTTAAAAGGTTATACAATCATTGACAAATTGCAGTACCATCAATCCCCGTCTTCTCGTTCCTAATTAATGCCATTAATAACAATATGCCATACCTTCTTACACGCATTTATGACAGAACCAATGAGCATTCAGGCATTTAGTGTCACGTAATGTATAATTTCGTGTAACATTCTTCAGACATGTCATTGCGAATTTGTGTCGCAACTAAAAAAACAATAAACAATTGTACTTAAAGGTTACCGCTCACACAATAAAAGTATAATATTTAAACTTGCAAATTACGAATTCCCAAAGTGAAAGCAGCTTTACTAGGCAAAAATATTTAACATGGTATTCATTGCCTAAGTGTTAAAATACAAAGTGCTCAGAAGTGCTGATATGAGTACAATTTCAGTTAAAATCCGGAATTCGAAAACTTTCACTTAAACAGTTGTTTCCCCATGTAGATATATTAATTTAGAAAAATATTGCTGGAAATTAATATACGTATGTATAATATAAAAATAGTTAGTGCAGTAGTAGTTAGATATGTAAATAAAACACTAAGTTGTTTAGTTTGTCTAGTGTTTCATTTACCAATTCTACTATGGAGTTTCATTAAGTATCTGCTTTATCAATCCAACATTAGTTAGTAATACAGTTATAGTTATAGTTATACAAATTTTTAATTATAAAAATAAAACACAATTCAATTTTAAGAATTATTTATTACTAACCGTTTTGATATACGCATATGCATATATATGCATAAATGTTTTTTTATATGCATATCAATTGATAGCACTAATTTTGCTTTATCTGCATATCTGCACTGGGAAACAGTTGTTGAGCAAAAATTGTAGAATTTCGTAATTTAGCAAAAATATTTAATTGATTCAAAATTCAATTTTTGTCCACGTAAAGTATACTGCTAATATATTTTTCTACGAGTAAGTCCCAAAAAATCGAAAATTGTATCAGATTATAAAGTATGTATAAAATATTACATTAGAAAACAATCTTTTAGGCTCAAGGATTCTTCATAAAGTTGTACACAATTGTATATATATGTAAATCAAAAGTTATAAAATTTCGACTGACAGGATAGAATATTGATAGTGTCAGAATTGAAAACTATAGAATTTAAAATATTTTGAATAAATTGCCAACACAGGAAATGTAACTATCTAAAAGTCCAGAATTTTTTATAGAATTTGTGTTAATGTGTGTGTTTATTCCATAAAAAAAGTAGAACCAGATATAGGCCATCATTAAATAAACATATAGAAAATCTAAACAAAATTTTATAGAAATTGTAGAAAGTCGATAAACAATTGGAGTGAGAGTTTTTCATTGGAATATTAATAAAATAAACTATTAGGCCCAAGAATATTTCATACAATTGGAAATTTGATTAAAATCGCTGAAAATAAGAATTATGTACGTAATGTCTTAAAATTTGTAGAAAGCCTGTAAATTTCTTTAAAACAAAAAAACGATTAATCTGGAAAATCGTACAAATTGTGTACGATTCTAGAAAATAGTACATGACATGTATGATTGTGTATGCAAATAATAGAAATTATGATATGTCGCATAATTTAGCAACAAAGAATATCAACAATATTATCGAAAACTCCTGAAAATTTTGTTGTGTGTATAGTATAGTGTAAAGTATGGTGGATCGCTCTTTCAATTTACCCTTTTAATTAGCCACCGAAGCAGAAATAGACCATCGTAATCTAAAGATAATGAAAAATCGAACAATGTTTTAAATTATGAAGAAATGTGAAACTATGATGATTTTTTCATAAAATTGTACACAATTCATAATTTCACAAACATCGCTCCAAATAAAAAATATATAAAATTTCCAGTAGTAACCTAATTAAAGAAATGTAGTTGGAAAATATAGCTAAAATTTTCTATCACTTTCATTTAAATTCCAATAATTTTAAAAACTAAAAGTATTTCAAGCTCAGGAATTTTTATTTGGAGATTCAAGTAATTTTATAAAAATCGCTGCAAATCAATTTTTTTTATTGGGTTATATTATAGAAGTGTAGATGAAAAATTTAATTTTAATCCAAATAATTTTGAAAAACCTGGAAAAAATGTGCTAATTAAATAAGTTTACATATCATATTAACAGGCAATGTAAAATATGAGGAATTAAATTTTGATATTTCATTTCGAAACATTAAAAACATATGACAGTTCGAAAGGTCTCAAATGAAAGATATAATCAAAGACTAAAAAAGGGTCAATCAAAAATATGTGCAAAATAGTTTCATTAACAAGCAAAATAAAATTTACTTCAGTAGTGTTATGGCAAAACATGCTATTTGCCTTTATTTTCCATTTTTTAAATGCACTTGCACAAAATGGTCACAAATAAAGTATACTATAGCAATGATACATGCTATTTTACATTCACAATTAAAAAATAACAAAAATGGCAGATAACATGATTTCCCATAACACTAGATAGATAGTATTTTTACAAAAAAAAAAGTAGGAAGTTTCTAAGACTGTACAAGTTTAATAAAGATTTGTGCACTCTTGTCTATAATAAATTAAAATTGTAATGTGCATTTGGGAATTATCACCGCGGACAACTGGAGACCGGTTTAAGTCTAACTTTTCTAGAAGTCTGAGTCAAACTTTTCTAGAAGAATGACCAACTCTTCTAGAAGTCTTGAGTCTAACCTTTCTAGAAGTCTTGGGTCCAACTTTTCTAGAAACTAGAATTTCACTTTCTAGAAGTTAGAATCTTAATTTTATAGAAAGTTACTCTATAAAGTTGGATTTTAACTCTCATAATTAATTTTAAGTCATAATAACTTTATAGAAATTAGAGACTCGCTTTCTAGAAGATAGAGTCTCACTCTCTAGAAGTTAGAATCTGACTTTCTATAAAGTTAAACTCTAAACATCTAGAAAGTTAAAATCCAAGTTCAATTTTCTAGAAGTCCGAATAACCTTCTAGAAGTTAAAGTCTTGCTTTCTAGAAGTTAGAGTATGCGTTTTGTAGAAGTTAAGACTTTTACTTTCTAGAAGTTGGTCTAAATTTTCTAGACGTTAGAGTATTACTTTCTAGAAATTAGAGTCTAACTTTTCTAGAAGTTATGAGTCTAAATTTGCATAATAAATGTATCTGCCATAATCTGCCATAATAAATTTCTGACTATTTACTGATGTTACATCGAATTTCAGAGTCATTATTCTGGGAATATAACTCATACGTAAAACATTGACGTCATAACAATGCGGTTTTTCTATAGTTTCTATATTTATTTCTATAGTTACGCATGTATTAATACCTGACAATGCTGATAATACAACAGTTGTATTTTCATAAAAATACCACGAACAAATGTCGGTCGCTGTTACAATTTCGATTCCAACACATTCGATTCCAATACGCTATATCCATCCTCTAACTTGATCCTACATCAAAAATTGCTATTTTTTTTGTATGTTTCATACAGAGATGTCCAAATCATATCGCAAACTTAAGCAACTGAAAAATATGGCTGCTGGAGGAGATTTTTACGGAATTTTGGGTATCTCTAGTAGAGATAAAAAAATCTTCTAACTTGATATCACATTAAGTTGTAAATTATTCTTTGCAATAACCAGAATATTTCTCCAAAATGTTGTGCTACAGTTTTGAATGTGTGATAAATTTATGTTCATCATAAAATTGTTACTTTAAAATAAGGAACATAAATCCTTGAAAATTATAGTTATAAAATTGAAAAATTCGTGATTTCACGTCAAGCATTTGAAGGCTCCTGATAATCGCAATCATCCTGATGACTTAACGTTTTAATTTTTGTTCCAGAAAACCCACAGCCAATCAAATTCCAATTGTTTTTCGTGGATTTAGTGTTGTTAAAACTTGTTCTTGATTTGATTTATTGGTGTTTTACACGTTTTAATATATTAGCTTATAGAAACCATTTTTGTGTTGTTGATTGTTATTGTTGAATTATTGTATTATGTTAAAATAAATTATGTGATTTGATTGATTATGTTAAAATTTAAGTTCTATAATTAATACTCAAATAAAAGTACCATCTAAAAATTAAAAATACGATGGAAAACATGACGCCCATAAATTCGGCTTAATAAAATACTCCTGCAGTATTTAAATCGAACGTGTTGATTTAATTATTTAATTTTATGTGAGTTCAATCTTAAACGGCGATAAAATATTTCTCGCTTTTCCCGCTATCATTTATTAACGCCCGACGCAAAGAAGTCCTCTCGCTTGAAATATTTAGAGAGTGATAAAGTTTTAACGATAGGAAATCAGCATTCAGCTCTCGCGATAAAGCGAAACAAACTGCCACAATGCAGACGGTTTAGCTGCGATCTCGATAGCGGCAGCGCGTTGATTGCCTCGAATCAGCGCCGTGAATACATTAAAAATTAATTAGAGCAAGTCTTACATGAGCCAGGATTTGAATAAAAATCGTTGTGGCCGACACCAACAACAGCAGATAATGCGCCTTGCTATCAATGGTGACTCAAAATGTATTATGGTGCATAGGTCAACATTAATGGTATTTCTGAATACGCATAATTTACCAACCGGAAAAGTTATTGTGACACTTTCAGCGCTAAAAACTGTATCTTTGTGGCAAGATTCCGTTAATTATGCAAAGTCGGTAACCTTTCATTTATCCCAAATTATTTCGGATATCATTTACATAAATAGATAAAGCGATGGACGTCTCTATAAAAAAGAGATTATAAATTCTTAATATATTATTACGAGCTTAAATAATTTAGGAAATAATTTACATAAGGCGATAAAGAATGACGTCTATATAAATACAAAAATAAACGAAGTGGATTTATATCCGTTATTAATCTTCGTGCCATTGTGAACTTATGGGCGAAAAAATATTCCTGCGAATTGAACAAATTAATCGATTTTTTGCGCCAGATTCTATCACAACAAGATTAATAACACGGCAACCTATCATTTTTTTTCGGACGTGTAATTTATTTCGTTTATTAAATTTTCATTCCGCTGAATCGGGTTTAAATTAGGAGTTATTAATACGAGATTATACAAAAAATTACCATGAAAAGAGGTAATCACGATATTTGCATATTTAATGGCGCACTAATTTATATTAAATTGCCTTTAGTTTGATTCGCAACACTTCCTGCTCCATTACGCTGCACCAAAATGTTTTCATAGGTGCATAATGAGCGCGTATTTATAAGCTAACGTAATATGACCGCACAATTATTAAACTGCGGCCCGTTCAATGCGCCCCGTTAAGTGTGTTTTTTCTACGGGACGTGTTGCACGTAAGTGGTAATTTTGTAGTTAAGTAGTTCACTGTAAACATTTTCTTTTAACAAGGGAGCGGGCTGTTGTAATGAGATAGCCGTATATTATGTAACGGGGAAAAAAGACGAGGAGCAACTTGAGATACGCATTGATCCTGCGAGCTCACTTGCGTTACAAGAGATACACAGCAAGATACAGGCAGATAAAATCAGATGGAAGGACAATGGGGGCTAGCCAGGAGTCGCAGCAAGATATAATGTGGCTAATGCGTTGGCCGGAATGAGCAAATAAATATCCGTGCACCATAAACCAACAGAACAATAAGTTTCATATAAAAGTCGCCACGATAATATATATGGGACTATCCCACATATCACATATGTGATAGTAATAACTCGGGGCCGTGCGTAGATCAAGTTACTTAACAACACTGCATTAAATCAGTCGACTTAAGAAAAGGTGTAGCCAGGACAAAAAAAAAACGATCCCGCCGATCGTAAATTACCGGACAGAGTCATATGTTTAATGCCGTAACGTGATAATGTGACGATTCTAATTAAAAGTTATGTACTGATGGGCGACTATTTAAATTTATACTAATCTAGTTTATGTGGCATGACAAAAAGCAGACGCACAGCTGAGATTTAGTGGTTTCAATCAGAAATACCACAATGAGGGTCCACAGACTTTTTTATGGTTTACTTTATTTCGGGCTTCGAATCCCATATCGAAGGAACGAAACTCGACTGTAAATGGAAATCCCTCGGGACGTGAAGATACCCGTGAAATCTGTGATATAAAAGGATAATTTATGAATGAACGTGTGAATGCGATATTCGACGAGGGAGCGTGGATAATTAGAAATGTGAGCAGCGCATATGGTTGTTCATTCCTTGAAAAAATTTTAATCAAAATATTCAGATCGCTGGCTCACGGTACTAATTACACTAAACCCTTTTCAAATTAATACAGTCCAATAATAATAATAATAATAATATTAAAGGCTCCAGGGAGGAGATTCCTTACTTTTTACACACCCTGTATATTTTCGTAAGTGAAACATCAATACGTGTTTATGATTATTATTGTATTTCTATATATGAAGAAACATCGCGAAAATATTTTGTGTTGTGTTCTTAGTCTTTGATCTAGATTTATGGGATTATTTTCATTTTGTTAAATTTTTCTAGAAATATCTTTCCATTTGCAAGATTTCAAATTTCGCAATTATATTGGCTAAAAAAATATATTAACTTTCGTACTTTTGAGGTCAAATTTCGCTATATTACAAGAAAATATGTACCTACTTCGTGGTGTCTGATGTGTCTGAAAATATAAAAATTCGAATATGGCGATTCTTTAAAGTTAATGTTTGTAAGAGTTTTTCTCGACAGTTTAAGGAACACTGCAATGTCTATGTATAAATCTTGGTTCAAAAATTTCTGAGATATTTCATAATCATATTGAGCCCCACGTTTTGTCCCAATTTTTATCTTTAATGTCAAATATTAAATGATTACTATAAAAGTTTTAAGTACTGTTATAATATCAATTATTATTATGACCGTCAAAATTTTAATTAGTGTCACAATTAGTGAAAATTCCTTTTTTGTTCAATTTTTCAAGATTACTGCCAAATATAAGATAATTATTGTAAAATTTTCAAGTTATGGCATAATATCAATTACGTCAAACTTTTAATGATTGGTGTCAAAAAGTATTCATGACTTCTTTTATTTTTTAATAAGCGCTGAATAAATACTTATTTCTGTCAATATTACTGTTAATCTTTAAAAATTTCAATTGATATGTTAAATTTTCAATAACGGCAATTTTTTAAATGATTACTCTCAAACGTTCAATAACTAGGTACTATCAAATGTTTAATTTCGTAGAGGTTTTTTCTTCAAAATTTCATTGCTTACTGTCAAAATTTCAATGATTGCCAGTAGTAGTTGCCAAGTATTTGAAAATTTCACTTTGTGCGTTTAAAATGTCAACGATTGCTAGTAATAATTAACGTGTATTTAGTATAAAATATCTAATTACTGTCAAATTTCTATGATTACTATCAATTTAAATTGGTTCTCAATATATAAATAATTTTTGTTATGGTTTCGTCCATTTTGGATACCAGTGATTATAATATTTTTTATTGTTTTCTTCTTAATTGGAGTACTTACTGGTAGTTTATGTATAAACATATTTTCTTGTTTTTATTACTTTATTGTTTTCTTGACCTTACTAGCTAGTTTCGGCTATATTTTTTAGCCATCTTCAGAGGTCATTTCTACAATATATCGAGTGGCCCAAAAGTAGGTATACAGTTAGGTATACAGTTATCTATATATTTATACAGCAATACTTTTATTACAAGTTTAATTACATATTTCCCGAAGGTGCTCAAAATGTCCACCTTTCCATGTGTATACCTACTGTATACCTGTATACACCTATATACTGTATACCTACTTTTGGGCCACCCGGTATATTTAAATATAGAAAGTATATTAAAAAATAAGTGTTTATTTTATGTTTTTTTTTCGGCTAATAAATAGAAGACACAATTTTTTTGTTATTTTTTGTTATTACCTTAACAAAAAATAACAAAAAAATATCTTTATATATGAAGTACCAGTAAGTACTCCAGTTAAGAAGAAAACAATCAAAAATATAAATAATTGTTTTCAAAATTACAAGTATTCTTTTAATATTCTAATTATTATGTTAAATTTTCAATAACGATAGGTACTTTTTTTATAGTTACTGCTTAATTTTCAATGACTACTGTCAAATGTTGAATTTTGTAAATGATTTATTGTTGTTTTCTTAATTGCAATGATTGTCAGAAGTTATTGAAATGTACAACGATTCTTTAAAAAATTCACTGTGACTGTATGTTCAAAATGTTAACGATTGACGGTAATAATTAATAGATATGTATTTAGTGTGAAATTTCTAATTACTGTCACATTTTAATAACTACTATCAATCATTCAATGATGACTGTGGAAATATTCAGTTAATTTCATCCAAATTTCTAATGTTTAATCAAAATTCCAATAATTCTTTAAAAATTCCAATTATTGTATTAAATCTTCAATAATTTTTGTCATAATTTGAATTATTACCGTCAATATTTCATTAACTACTGTTCAAAGTTTAATTTGGTAAAAAAATCAATAAAGCTTGTCTAAATTATGGACTAGGTACCTACAGTCAAATTAAAACTAATTCTGTCAAAATGTCAATGCGTAGTGTCAAAATATCAGTGATTATCAGTCATTAATTTCATTATCAGGAAATCAGTCATTGAAAGTTCAAAATTATTCTTTCGAAATGTCAAAGTTTTCTGTTAAAATTTCAATGTAAAAAAATCAATAAATTTTGTCTAAATTTTAGACTAGGTACATACTTATCTACAGTCAAATTAAAAATAGTTTTGTCAAAATGTCACTGCTTACTGTAAAAACATCAGTGATTATCATTACTGATTAATTTCATTATCAGGAAGTCAGTCATTGAAAGTTCACAATTATTCTTTCAAAATGTCAAAGTGTGCTGTTAAAATTTCAACGATTAACAATACAATACAATTTAGCTTGTATTTAAAATCTAGCAAAATTCGCATTTATATTGACTCTAATTCCATTGAAAATTAAAATTATTCTTTAAAAAAGTCAAGTACCTACTTTGTTAAATTTTCTATAATTACAAATTTTTAATGATTTCTAAGAAAATAATAATTACCGCTCTAAAATGTTAAATTTTGTAAATGTTTGAGTTTCATCAAAATTTCAATGATTGTCAGTAGTCACAACCATGTTTAAGTATTCTTTCAAAATATCACTCTATACGTTCGAAATATCAATGATAATCAGTAATAATAAATATATACATGTATTCATATAAAATTTCAATAATGACTATCAAATTTTTAATCATTACTATAAATTTTTCAATGATCACTCTGAAAATATTCAATTACTTCCATCAAAGTTTTAATACATTTTTAATCAACTTAAAATTGTTACTCAAAGAATTGAATCACTAATTTTCAATAATTATTATTAAAATTTTAATGATTACTGTCAAAATTTCAATGACTAACTACTGGACAATGTTAAATTTCGTGACAAAATATCAAAAATTACTAAGATAAGAAGCAAATGTTTACTTTACGTTTTATACAAAATGAAATTAAACAGAAAGATAAATTAGAGCTTGGGAAAAGTATTTTAATTACATTAAAATTTTTGAAAGGCTTAAAGTGTTAAGTTTTTCCATAATTTTTATCCGACGTTGGCAAAGCAATAACATTTTCATGACATTTTATATCATGGTTGAAGACTAAAATGTTCTTACAAATTTCGCATTTATATTGGGGTCAAATTTTATAAACGGAATTATTAAAATTGTTTCAATAGATGATGAAATAATAATTAATACTGAAAATTATTCTGTCACAATGTCAATGTTTGGATATAAGTGCTTTGGAACTAAGGTAACAAGTTTGCCTATATATAGATAATAAATACTCATGCTATAGTTACTGAAATACAATATAATTTGTCTTGTATTTGAAAGCTTGCAAATTTCGCATTGATATTGTACTTAAGTTCCATTCAATTAATAAGAATGCGCCAATATTATGATAAAATGTGAAAATCGGTGCATATTTTAAGTTTTTCCATAATTTTTATCCAAAGTTGGCAATGCAATGAAATTTTCATGACATTTTATATCATGGCTAAAGACTAAAATGTTCTTACTAATTTCGCATTTATATTGGGGTCAAATTTTATACACGGAATTATTAAAATTGTTTCAATAAATGATGAAATAATAATAAATATTTAAAATTATTCTGTCAAAATGTCAATGTTAGCATATAAGTGCCTTGACACTTAGGTAACAAGTTTACCTATATATAGATAATAAATACTTATGCTATAGTTATTGAAATACAATATAATTTGTCTTGTATTTGAAAACTTGCAAATTTCGCATTGATATTGTACTCAAGTTCCATTGAATCAATAAGAATGCGCCAATATTATGATAAAATATGCAAATCAGTGCAAATCTTAAGTTTTTCTATAATTTTTATCCAAAGTTAGCAATGCAATAAATTTTCATGATATTTTAAATCATGGCTGAAGACTAAAATTTTCTTACAAATGTTGCATTTATATTGGGATTAAATGTTATACACAAAATTGTTAAAATTCTTAAAATTGTTTCAATATTTGATAAAATAATAATTCATATTAATTAGATTGACCGTAAATGTCATCCAAAGTTAGAAAAGTAATAAAATTTTCAAGGCTTCAAAAATTTCTTTCAAATTTTGCATTTATATTGAGCTCAAGTTTTACACATATCTGTTAAAATTGTTTTAATGGTGATAAAATAATAATAAATAATAATTAAAACATATCCTACCCCTAGATTATTAAAAATGACCTTGTGAATTTTGGGAAGTAATGGAATTTCTGGTGTAGTTTTTGGAAAATAATATTAATTGAATTGATCTAAAATTTCCCAGACTTTTTAAAAATCAGTAGTGTTAGCAAAACATGCTAACTGCTTTATTTTTCAAAATGTACTACCGTTAAATGGCCACAAATAAAGTGTACGTTAAGTTGATCAAAGGGTTTAGTGTTGTCAATTTTTTTTTTATTAATTACATATAAGGCCATGTAGGCCTAGGGCCTATGGTAAAAATTATAAATTACTATGGCAATGATACATGCTAATCTACATTCACAATTATAAATACAAAACTGTTTTAGGTTCTTATGTAAAATAACAAAAATGGCATATAAATTAGTAATAGAAGTAATGGAATTTCTGGTGAATTGTTTGGAAAATCATATTAATTTTATTGATCTCGAATTTCCCAGACTTTTTAAAAATCAGTAGTTTTGGCAAAACATGCTATCTGCCTTAGTTTTCAAAAGGCACTTGTTGGAATTAAATGGCCACAAATAAAGTATATGTTAAGTTGATCAAAGAGTTTAGTGTAGTAAATTTTTGTTTGTTTGTTAATTGTATAACAAGCTATGTAGGTATAGGATTAAAAATTATAAATTATAAATAACGATGGCAATGATACATGCTGATCTACATTCACAATTATTTACAAAACTGTTTTTGCGTCTCATGTAAAATAACAAAAATAGCATATAATATGTTTTGCCGTAACACTACTGAAATACTTCATTATATCATAAAATATTCCAATTATTAAAGGTATAAATGAGTCTGTGGGCATTTAAAACTCTTCGTAGAGAGAAGTTAACCTGTTTTAGGTTATTGGCTTTTACGCTTTTACGAATATTTTTGGAATTTTATGAAATATGAAATTTTCAAACTTTATGGACTTTTCAGTTCACAAAAATAACAGATATATCTCAAATATAAATTCAGTATATTCATTAATTATTTCTTTTGTACGAGTATCTTTATATTGATGAATTTCGAAATTATTTGCAAAAATATAAAAATATAAAACTGTAACAAACATCTGTATCGTATACATTGTTCTTTATTCCTATAACTGGGACAATACTGGAAAACCGGAAGCTTTAGTCATCTGATTTATAAAGACTTTTGCTTATTTTGGGCCGTAGCAGAAACGTCAATATAACGCAGGTGCTTTATTATCTCCCATGATGTTTACGCGCTTTTATTAATCCGTCCATCACCTTGAATACTTCCTGAAATTAGAAAACTTCGGTAACAAAGTTGATATTAAATAATTTATAATTTATGCCTCGTGTAAATATTTGAAACCTCTGTTTAACTTGAAATTTTACAGCCGAGCACTTTTAACCCGGCGCAAAGAAAAATGTTCGCAACGAAAAGCCGGTCTTAAGCTTAAAGATGGAATTATATAAATACACGCTGTGTAATTAGTAATCAGGAAAGTGGTAATTTTATCGCATGCATAAACGTGTTATTAGGTAGAATTTCATGATCTAACTAAACGCATGGTTATAAATTTACTGTATGATTAATGTAATAAATTTACTGTTTGATTAATGTAATTTGTGAGGTGCGGATAAAACTTGGGGCGTTGTCACACATCTCCGCACATATTTTTGTGATATTAGCCGTTGCATTATATGACGGGGGTTATAAAATAAAATTATACGGCACTATAAAATAAATGCGAATGTGCGCGCGTAAACGTAGTTCGAGTCAAAGCTTTGAAACATTAAAACATTAACAAGCGACGGATTTGAATAAATTTTGCATAACACATTTAACCGAACGCATGTGATAATTAAAGAGGTCGCAATTTTATGCGGGCCCTACAAACGCGCGCATGAATTATTTACAAAAAAAAAACAGCGGCAGCAGGTTTTAATCCGGGCATGAAAATACAATTCTGATACAACCCTACAATATCTCTCTGATACAACCCTTTCAACAAATGGAAGGGGTAGTTGTTATCTTTTTGACTATGCACATAACCGTAACTTGTTATTAAATAAAAACGCTGTGAATAGCGCGAGTACGTCTGCTTTAGGGCTGCGATTCCGAGGATTTGTTTATGGAGAGGTTTAATTGAGGCACTCAGACAGCGATGCGGAGTACTTTTTTGCATCAGGACGGCAATATAAATGAAGAAAAATGGACGGGCGCATTTCGCTGCGGGGCTAAAACCATGCGGATGTCAGAATTGCAAATAAAAGTAAAATATAATTCCCTCGTGCGCATATACATTTCCATAAATCTGGGAATTCTGATGCAGTCGACGTTGATAATTAATTTAGTAGAAATCCCATTTTAGTTAAATATGTCAATCAATATAACGTACTCCTGGCTTACTAATATTTGAAGAATATTATTAAATAAGTTACAAGCAATTACACCTACAAAGCTGACGTGGTAAAATTACTTTTTAATGCACAGTTAAGTAGTATAAGTAATACCTAGAAGTAGAGTATATTTTTAATTAAATTATTACTCTTTTATTCCATTTTTGTTAATAATTTTACTGACATGTGTTTTATAAAAAAAAACGAAATATAAAAAATAAACTTATTATTATTTATTTTACTTTTTTTCAAGTTTATTCTGATAGCTCACAACTGAAGTTTTACACTCGTGAATAGAGGTAAAATAATAAAATGTAATATCCCTAACAAATACAGTCAATACCAAAATTGCAAAAAAAAAGTTTACACCAAAACTTCTCAAGCAAAACAGAATCAAACGAGTGCCCCACTAATAACATGTAAATAACGCAAACGTGTAAAATCCATTACATATATCTAAAATAAAAGTAAAATCTACATATTTTATATCTTTTATTGATATAATGATTGCTGAATCTCTTTCTCCATTATACGATATCTTACAAACCAATTTCAAACAAGTCCAATACACAAACCATATCTAGAGTTGTGAAAGTGGCATTCCTCCTCTGAAAGCTTGTCTACATTTACAAATAGACATCGTGCCTGCTTAAAATGCGGTAATTAGCGATATCCCAGCATTTCGCGCCGTCGCACTTGCTCAACGTCTCTCCGGAGACTCGAAGAGAATTCGATTCCTTTTCTGGAGGACGCACGTAAACCAACCACAGGTGTTTGCTCCTTGTCAGATTTATGCAGATGTCAACCTTTCCAGATGCAGACATGTCACGTGTACATCCAACCATTAACGTCGCCTTACTTAGCGTTGGGCATAGCTGGTGAACTCGCAGGCAATTCTGTGTACGTACATGCAAATATGAATTACTTACAGGGTAGTGTCGTTTCAGGAAATGTTAATTTCATCTAGTTTAACTTAATTGGTGTTAACAATAAGGTAGGTACTTAAACAGCAAGTAACTAATTTGCTAATAATATACCTGTATAACAATAAATAATGTTCAATCATTGATGAATAAATTGTTATTAAAATTATTTGTTTTCTGTCGTTAAAACTATTCCTATTGTTAATTTCTTAAAGTTTTCTTGGGCAAAATAATAATTGTGATGAAGATTTAAGCCAATTTATTCTAAAATTATCATTATTTAATAAAAGAATGTATTTATCCAAAAAGATATCCATTACACTTTCTTTATTTATTATTAGTCTTTTTTTTTCGTGTGTCTTAGAGCAGTGTTCCCTTTTTGCCCACGGCCAACTTCGATATATTACTTACCCTCCACAATATTAACCCCATTATTATTATATTATTGATATTATGTAATATATAATATATAACGCTACATTTCTAAATGCAAAACTAATTTTACCGTGTACTAATTATAAACCTTATTTTTTGACCCGGCGCCTCTGCCATCAACAAATAATGAAAATTAATTGATAATAATTTCAAAATTTCGGGGGAAAATGTACCTACTCACCAATAATTTGTGCAAATTAATTAGGTGACCAATCAGTTTCTCGTAAGCTATTTAATTTTTTTTTATGAATTACGTAGCTAGACATGATTACCCTGCACCTCCAGCACCAACAAATAAATCAAAATTAATTAATAATAATTTCAAATTTTCGAAAATAAATTAGTCATTAACAATTTCAGCAACTTAATTAGGTTAAAAGGAAGCCCAGTCGGTTTGCCGCGTTTTTTTTTTAAGAATTACGTTGAAATAATTCTATATAATTAAACAACTATTAACAAAATAATGACACGACACTTGGACTTTTTCTATCTCATCTCAATTTACTTGGCTAGGAATCCTACCTAAAAACTTAACACAAAAAAAAATGCCTGAAAAGTCTAGCGGTCATTTTTTTTAAATATCAAAATTTATAAGACTTCAAAGTTTCATTAATATGCGTAATGCGTATTGATACGTCTAAATTTTCTAAATCAAAATGATTTGGTTCTTGTTCTAGAGTCTTTCCATGCTGTTATATTTTCAACTATTCGTAGACATCAAAAAACATTTCAGTGTTAATTTTTCTGGTTTCTCAGACAAAATATTATGAAGAGTTTTTTTTGCCATACAGGGTAGAATTTTGCTATTTGAATGTTTCAGCTGCATTTTTTGCAAATTTGCGATTGAAATTTTTCGACACTGTCATTTTTAATGTCAAAATAATACTCTTTTATGCCATTCATTCAATAAGAATGAAGAAAAGTAATCATTAGTTGTAGTTATTTTGCAACTCTAAATTGTTGCTAAAATAGCTGTCTAGATTTTTAATAAAATTATGTGCCTGTCCTAGAAATATTTCAGTGTTAATTTTTCTGGTGTCTCAGACAAAATATTATGGAAGAGTTTTTTTGCGATCAGTGTAGAATTTTGCTATTTGAATTTTTCAGCTGCATTTTTTGCAAATTTGCGATTTAAATGTTTCGACACTGTCATTTTTAATGTCAAAACAATACCCAATCTCAATCATTAGTTGTAGTTATTTTGAATTTCTAAATCTATACCTACCGCTAAAATAATATTAGTTATAATTCTAGTTATCAGTAAAAACTAAAATCTACTACAAACTATAATTTTTGTTTAATTCTAGTTGTATGTAAAAACAAATACCTACTACTAACTATAATTTTAGTTATAATTTTAGTTATAATTGTAGTTATAAATAAAAACTAAAATTACTACGTCTAAACTAGTCTGAATTTTGTAATTTTTGCAAATTGTAATGTTTTAGATTTTAATCCCGATTCTAGATTTTAAGGTTTTGGTACAGAATAGCCTATTATATTGTATAGGATAAGACAGTTAATACAAAAGTACACAGACACGCCCATGGCCTTTGTGGAAAATGTTACTGCAATTTTGATAATAAATTATTATTATTACAATATTATAAACAAAAGTGTGCTTGAATACAATCACAAGACTATTAATTTTACATGTCATTATTATAAATGAAAATTACAAGAAAAGCGTATACAATGCGTGTGAAATGTGTTTTTTTTCACTCATTGCAAAAGTGTTACAATTCGTGAAAAAAAAACACATTTCATGTTTTTCGCAACTCATTGAAAAAAATGGCATTTGAGTGTCGCTTTACAAAAAAAAACAATTTTGGCATGTTTTAAACGCAAAACTTACTGTATAAAAATTATTATTGTGGTATCAATTTTTGATAATATTATGTTATTTCATTTCATTTAATGTTATTTTATCTGACTTCTTAGACGAAGTAAGTTTAAGGATTTTTTTTCCGCCATATAGATATATCAATGGCGATTCTTTTGTATAAAACATGATATTTTGACTCTTGCTACACAAAATAAAGATATATTGCCCATATTTATTTTTTCCAACATGTAAATAGTTGTAAACCAGTTAAAGATATTTTGACTTTGTATGAAAACAATCACAAATTGTATCAACATTAATTACAGAAATGTAAGTAGTTGTAAATAAGTCATAGATATTTTGACTTTGTATAAAATGTATCACAAACTGTATTAAAATTATCGTGGTTGTATCAATTTTTGATAATGTTATGTTATTTTATTTCATTTAATGTTAGTCTTTCTTCTTATTTGACTTCTTAGACGAAGTAAGTTTAAGGATTATATTTTTTCGCCATATAGGTATGCCAATGGTGATTCTTTAGCATAAAGAAATAATTTTTGACTCTTGCTATACAAAACTAAAGAATGTTTGCCCTTATTTGCATAGAAATGGAAACAGCTGTAAATAAGTTAAATATATTTTGACTTTGTGTGAAATATATCACAAACTGTATCAAAATTCATTACAGAAATTTAAATAGTTGTAAATAAGTTAAAGATGTTTAGACTTCGTATCAAATATATCACAAATTGTATCAAAAATTATCACAGAAATGTAAATAGTTGTAAATAAGTTATAGATATTTTGACTTTGTATGATATATATCACATACTGTATGAAAATTAATTACAAAAATGTAAATAGTTGTAAATAAGTTGAAGATATTTTGTATGAATATTATCACAAACTGTATCAAAATTCACTACAGAAATGTAAATAGTTGTAAATAAGTTATAGTTATTTTGACTTTGTATAAATAAGTTATAGATATTTTGACTTTGTATGAAATATATCACAAACTGTATCAACATTTATTACAAAAATGTAAATAGTTGTAAATAAGTTAAAGATATTTTGACTTTTTATGAAATATATCACATACTGTATCAAAATTCATTACAGAAATGTTAATAGTTGTAAATAAGTTAAAGATATTTTGACTTTGTATGAAATATATCACACACTGTATCAAAAGTCATTACAGAAATGTAAATAGTTGTAAATAAGTTAAAGATACTTTGACTTTTTATGAAAAATACATACTGTATCAAAATTCATTACAGAAATGTAAATTGTTGTAAATAAGTTAAAGATATTTTAACTTTGTATGAAATATATCACACACTGTATCAAAAGTCATTACAGAAATGTAAATAGTTGTAAATAAGTTAGAGATATTTTGACTTTGTATGAAATATATCAAAAACTGTATCAAAATCCATTACAGAATTATTTATAGTTGTAGGTAAATAAGTTATAGATATTTTGACTTTGTATGAAATATATCACATACTGTACCAAAATTTATTACAGAAATATAAATAGTTGTAAATAAGTTAAAGATATTTTGACTTTGTATGAAATATATCACAAACAGTATCAAAATTTATTAGAGAAATGTAAATAGTTGTAAATAAGTTAAAGATATTTTGACTTTGTATGAAATATATCACAAACAGTATCAAAATGTATTAGAGAAATGTAAATAGTTGTAAATAAGTTAAAGATATTTTGACTTTGTATGAAATATATCACACACTGTATCAAAAGTCATTACAGAAATGTAAATAGTTCTGAATAAGTTAATGGCCTTGTATGAAACATATCACATACTTTCTGAATCAAAATTCTAAATAAATGCAGATATACTGAATGAAAAGTATTTTAAAATTTAAAATCTTTCCAATAACTACGTACAAAATTATAAAATCCAATACATTGGATTAGAATTATCTGCCCATGACAACAGCAAGCAATTATACCATAGGTAATAATATTATTATACTGCCTACATACTAAAATCAATCGGAAGTACAAATTTCAAATATTTTCAGTGTTTCAAAGACAAAGTAATGTGATGGAAATAATGCAAAATGCAGTTAAATTTTGACTCGGCACCAAAAATAATTATATTGCAGTAGGTATGTATACATGTATGTATATGTATCTATATGTATGTAAAAATGGTACAAATTAAAAATATTCATATTTTCAATAATAAACACATTAAATATTGCTTTCCAAAATGGTACAAAATTAAAAATATTAATAATTTCAATAATAAAACACATTAAATATTGTTTTGAAAAACGAAATGTTTAAACTATGTAGATTGCTAAAATGATTAATTGCATTTTTGAAACGAAATATCGACGATATTTGAAATTGATGAAGAGCCTCATGAGAGCTGCAGGTACCGTTTTTTGTGCCCACTCTGTATAATAATAAAATTGAGGTGAAGTACAGAATTTCAATAACATCACTAAATTAAATTGAAGACTATAAATTTTAAATATTCGTTAATAGGTACATAATAGGTTGATTATTTTACAATAAAAATGTGCTATTTTGGTATGTATAAAAATTAAAAACCATAATATTTGTAGAATAATACAAACTTACACTTTTTCCAAGTTTGAATGAATTATAACTTTCATCTAATCATCGTTCATCTAATTCTAATCTTTCAATTCTTTATAAACAATTATAAATGTTTTCGCACACAAGTACAAAATTTCAGTTTTCAATATGGTGCACGTCCTTAAACCAATTCAAGATACTAATTTAATATTTTTTTCTGGTATAAATGGCAAAGAAATTTTATGACAATTGTTGTAAATTTCAAAATAAAAGTTAAGGATTTTGGGTTGAAATTTGAACAAATTAATGTATTAATTAATTTATACATAAGTTTACAGAATAGCTTTATCACTTCTGTCGAATTATTGTCCATTTAAATTATGCAAAATGGCCCAAATGATCAATTATTTAATTGCAGTTGTCACCATTTGAAATGTATCAAATTATTGTTAATTGATACAATAACAGATGGGTTGGATGCACGTCCGCTAAGCGATAAGTAATGATAGTGGGATTAATCCGGGCCTTATCAAATAATTAAGCACTGGACGTGACCCCGGTCAAATGTCTTCAGTTAATCAAGTTAAACGCTAGTTTTTTAATAATTCATATCACTCGGGAAACAGGCCTTTAATTGATCGGAGTGGCTCTATCTCGACGGGTTGTTTCTCTTCCTTAACTTCATGGAGATTTATATACAAACGGCTCCTCGGAGACAATTATAACCTGGCAATTTGGACGCATCGGGTTTCCTCGTCCCGATTAGAAATCCGTGATTACATTTTCAATCGATTTCTTGAATAATCAAAGGTCATCGCACATTTCGCATTCGTAAAATAAGTAACCATTTATATACCATTTTTTGAATCGAAAAACTGCGATAGTATATTGTTCTTAATATAATGATTTTTACTCAAAATAAGTATCACATATGAAAAAAAAATCTTATATTAATAATACAGTGTGTCCCACGCTCATGGACCATACAAAGTTTATAGGTTTCCCGCTAAAATAAAAATTTGAAACAAATCTTCCAAACATAACCATGTCCTTGGGTGAAATACGTTGAACCTTCTATCACTTCCGGTTCTACCGGAAGTAGTCATTAACTTTTTTTTTTAAATGGAACACCCTATATATTATTATGTTTATGGCTTCCCCGTTTAATTTGAAACATATTTTGTAGAAATGTGTGAAAATTTGTGAAATGTGAAATAAAAATAAAATTCCAAGATTTTGACCTCAAAAAGACATGAAAAAAATGGCTTCAATTTATCTTACAAATAAGTTAAAACTGGAAAACATATCTCGAATTTTACCTGAAAGGTACCTCTATGAGTGATATATTTTGCAGGTAAACATCTTGACAATTAGTCATTCAAAAATGTCATTAGTTAAGTGCTCACTTAAGTTAACAATTAACTTCAATTTTTGTTAATGGAATGACATACTTTTTATCTCATAGAGCAATTGGCATGACATCCATATCCAGCCATATTCTTGAAATACGTAGTTTTTAAAATATTTCGAAAATTCAAATTTCTGCATTATGTAATTTTCCTTTGCTGTTTACATATGCATAATAGTATGCGAAACATGCTTATCTTTCGTAACTGTGATAACTAATATTAAAATGTTAACTATTGTCAAAACAGTTTGGGGATGTTTTTAGCTCTAAGATTATCGTTAATTAATAGTAATAGTACTATGCAATGAACATTTAATGACAGGTATTAAGACACGAATAAGAGAATTCATTAAGATTGCAGAGGATTTATACAAGTTGCGAAAATGTTGATAAAAATGTGAAATCTTGCAAGTAGAAAGTCTGTTAGTCTACAAGAAGTTTCTGAAAACGTGCACAATATTTTTGAAAATTTAATTAATTAATTCTCAATAACCTTATACAGAGTGATCATTTAAGTTTCAGCTATAGTTATCCATGGAAGTTTTTGCAGCCAATAATAAAGGCGAGATTGGTGATCACGCGGTACTTTATACTAAAGTCAAGCTGTACAATCATGAAGTAACTTTGATCCTGGTCCAATTTCTATGGATCCCATTGTGTTATGAAAAGATATAGTTACGTAGGTGTGTAGGTAATGAAACTATGTGAAAATTTCTACAATGTGCCAGATAAGCCAAGAATTTCAATCAAAATCTCAATGAGTTTTAGATGGTAATTTAAAAAAAAGTAATGCCAGGCATTTTGAAGCCTAAGAAAGTGAAAAACCTAAAAGTAAAGTGAAGTTGCAGAAAGCTTGATGGTATTATAAAAATAATTATCAACATATACAAATAAATATGCTGAAATTTCAGCATTTTTAATAAAATTTAACGAGTTTCGACAAAATTACACAACATTTCATATAGGTTTCAGAAATTTACAAAATACGCAATAAAAATGTAAAAAATTGTTAAAATGACCAGTATTTTTATCAACATAGCAATAATATTAGAAAGCACTTGATAAAATCCTAATTCAAACGTTCCAAAAACTGAAGAAAGAAAAAAACCTGGACATTTTCGGTAGGTTGAAAATTTCCAAACTCGAAAATGCAATCAAAATACAAAGAAAGTTAAAATGTCCAGTATTTAGATCAAAATATCAGAAGCTTCAGAAACTGCCAACAATATGTCAATTAAGAAAATTCACAGAAAATGTAGGTAATTGTTTTCAAAAAAAAGTCCGTTTCAGAATGTTCTGAAAATTTTACAATTATAGTTTTGAAGAATTTATTAATGAATATATTAATTTCTTAATAGAATAAATGAATGCATTGATGAATAAATATTAATGACTTGTGTAATCATAAATAATGTAGCTAGAACCAATAAAATTATTATTAATGAGCTTGAAATTAATGTTAAGTGCTACGTGCTATGTTTATGTTTATGTTTAAGTTAATGTGTTCACGTGTGACTGAATTTGGCATTACGACGATGTATTGCGTCTTTTAAGTTACCTCTTTAAGTTTTAACTTGTGAAATTGACGTCATACGTTCACTGCATTTTATGGAAAATTGTAAATAAATAAATACTACTAGTACTTTTCAGAAAACTGCACGAAACTGACATCTATGTATAAACAAAACTTAAGAAATTTTTGGCAAAACTTCAAACAAACAAAAAATAAACGGTTTTTAAAAATTGTTAAAAAATGTGAATGTTTCAATGTTTTTAAAACTCTACAAAAATAGTTTCAGAATATTCCTCAAACTTTCCGAAAACTGCACGAAAGTTACAACAAATCAACAAAACTTAATTTTTTTATCACACTAAAAAGCTAAACAGTCCTGGATTTAGTAATATTAATTGAAACGCATTTATTTAGTAAAAAAATAGTAGAATTTGCGGTTACGACAATGCTATGGATTGCATATTAAGTTTTGTCCAATATTATGTGCACAATTTTTAAAGTATTAAATAAAAAGAAATTGACGTAGGTAACGTCCACTGCATGGCAAATTTTGCCATGAATTTCATGGCAAATTATTAATAAATAAATACTAGAACTACTTTTTAGAAAACTGCACGAAACTTACATTATAACAAATCTTATACAAACAGATTTTTTTTATAACATATTTTTTTTATAAAACTGAAGAATTAAACGGTTTTTAAAAATTGCTAAGAAAATGTGAATGTGTCGATGTTTTTAAAAAGTCTACAAAAACAGTTTCAGAATATACCTTAAACTTCCAGAAAACAGCACGAAACTTACAACAAATCAACAAAACTTTTTTTTAATCACACTAAAAAGCTAAACAGTTATGGATTTAGCAATATTAAATGAAACGTATTTCTTTACAGAAAAATAATAGAATTTGCGACGATGCTATGTATGTATTATTATTTATAATGTATGTATTATTATGTATTACTATTTATTATTATGTATTACGACGATGCTATGTATTGCGTATTAAGTTAGTTTTGAGAAATTGACAATGTCGTCCACTGCATGGCAAATTTTGCCATGCCTTTTGTGGCAAATTGTTAATAAATAAATACTAGCACTACTTTTTAGAAAACTGCACGAAACTAACATCATATGTACACTAACGTTAATATTTTTCTTAAAACTGAAGAATTGAACGGTTTTTAGAAATTGTTAAAAAAAATAAAGTTTCAATGTTTTCAAAAAGTCTACAAAAAACAGTTTGAGAATATTCCTCAAACTTTCAGAAAACTGCAACGAAACATACAACAAATCTGAAACCTGAACAGATTTGAATTTAGCAATATTAAATGAAACATAATTTTATATTAGAAATATTTAGTGATTATTTTCTGAGAATTTGGAAACATTTCAATGTGTTTAAGGTTGATATATTACTAAAGTAAGTAATACATATTTTTATTTTATTTTATGATTTCTTTCTTTCCCCTGATTAGTTTCGGTTATGAAAAATCATCATCAGAGACATATGTATTTAATATTTATACATTTTTAATTTATTTGAAATGTAAATTTAAATTTGATGATGTCTAATTTACAAAAAATAAGGTAATTAAGGTAAGGTAATTAAATAGGTATAACAACCTTAAATATAAATAACTGGTATTTTATGGATAAAACCATAAACTTAATTTCAATATGTTCCTCAAATTCTCAAAAATTCTACGGAAGTTACAACAAATGTTGATAACAAAATTCTATCAAACTAACAAAAAAAACATTTTCATTGTAAAAATTAAATAAAATATTTTTTTTACAAATATTTAAAAATAAATTTTATTTCCTTAATATCTTCAATTAAAGTCGTCCAGTTAAAGAGGTATAATCTGTCAGGTACAATTCGAGATAAGTTTTCAAGTTTTTATCTCATTTGTAAGAGAATTTGAAGCCATTTTTCATAACGCCAAAATCTTGGACTTTAATTTTTATCTCGGAAAGTAAAACAGGTAGGTGTACACACATCTCTACAAAATATGTTTCAAATTACACGGGGAAGCCAGAAACATAATAATATATAGGGTGTTCCGTTTAAAAAACACAAGTTGATGGCTACTTCCGGTAAAACCGGAAGTGATAGAAGGTTAAAAGTATTTCGCGTGAGGAGAACGGGATCAGCCTTATTTGGATGATTTCTCTTCAAATTTTTATCTTATCGGGAACTCCATAAACTTTTAATGGTCCATGAGCGTGGGAGACCCTGTATACATATATTAATAATATACATTTATATAATTGCAATAACATATAATCGTTATTATTAATAATGAATATGCGATAATATTTTAATAGATGATAGATATAATTTTGAGTAAAGCAGATAAAATTCTAAATCACGCTACTAGTATGAAAGGTAGAAGAAAAACTAGTCGAAAATAAAAATAATTTTGCAAATAATGCTAATGATAATGATAACTAAATATGATACTATTGATACTAGTACTGATACTAATGATAACTAAATTTTAAATTTTGCTGCTTCTGTTGTTATTATATATATTTTGATAGATGATAGATATAATTTGGAGTAATGCAGATATAATTCTGTCTTGCTACTAGCATGAAAGTTACAAAACAAACTACTAGAAACTAAAAAGTAATTTTGTGAAAAATACCAATGAGTTGCTTATTTTGAAACCCAGAAATTTATGAATTTATGTTTTTAAAAGAGCGCTTCTTGACGTAAAAAAAATGTTTTGTCCCTAACAGCTTAATTAATATAATGATGGTTCCATTTCAGGTCTGTGGTACCCCTGCTAGTACCCAAGGGTACAGTATGAACATTCATGTCGGCAACCAAATGAAATCTGGTGATAACTCCATGCAGAATTAAAATGAGCATTTACACCCCGAAACAAATTAGACCGGAAAGGGTTGTTCTGCATTCACATTTAACCGTGCTCACTGCACGTACGTACGTTAGGAACTTGCTCGCGCACGTGTCAAGCCAGTCAGGGGTTGCAATGTACACGCATTTAGCTTCATTGTGCTGGCAGAATACCCCTGGCAACACCTGCTTCCAATTTTCGGGGCGTTCGAGTCCCGCTGGGGCCCGATTTTGTCAGGAGGTCCTAAAGTGTATGGATGATGCAGCTCAGGTTTTGTTCACTTCCTTCGGTTTATTCCCGCGGCCACGATGACACGCTATTAGAATATATGACTAAAATGTTATGCACGTAATTATTATTTATGTTCTTGGGCGACGAAATACGGTGCGTGAATACTTTTGATTGAATTTATGCATCCCAGGGTAATATTGAAACTGATTTTTCTCATAATATCGTATGCATAGTTATTTCTACAGTATTGACAATGGTGGCCAATAATCTCAGTAATCGATGACCAATAATAATTATTATTACTAATAATAATTATTATTACCAAAAATAGTTATTAATACCAATATCTGGATTTGATTTGATTCTGAAGCTAATTAATTTTATGAAATACAAAAAAAATCGAGAGGCAAAATTCAAAGCAAATGTCTAAAATATAACGTTAAGGTGTTAATTTTTTCGTCACAAGTTTTCTAATTTAAAATTTTTGCCCCCAATTATTTAAGTTCGAAAAAGAATCATGACAAGTCAATGTCGTAATTTTTGTAAGTAAAACTGTAAACTGTAGTCACCAAATGCAGTTAAATATTATTTCTTATACATTGTTTCTCTGTGATTATCAGTATAATTTACTGTACTGTCAGTATAATTTTTAGTGTTGTATTTGATGTGTACTTTTTAAATTTTACATATTATATTAAATTAAAACTTTCTTTAATTATTAATGATATATTTTTTGTTCCGATGTTTAGTGAACATTTCAAGCACCTTAAATACGTTTAATAATTGAACATAATTTTCAAATTACTTATTTACACTTGTCTTGATTTGTTGAAGTGCCCTAAGATACTCTGGTGCTACTTGAGTGTATAATAGAATGATCTAATTAGTCCTAATGGTAGCTAAAGTACAAGTAATATGGTTTCAATCCTGCGGTGAACAGATATACGGGTCAGGGGAGGAAAGTCTATATAGACTCCCCGGGGATTTTTCTAGTTTTCCACTTACGTGAAGGGCAAAAGTCAATCTTGTTCGAATCCGTCTTCTACGTTATTTCAAGATTAAATATCTCTTACCGTATATCTAAATAATGGAATATTTTACATTAATTTTACATTTTACATAATTTTCAATAGAGCTTAAATTATTCAATAATAAAAATAAAAAATAGAACTTAATAATTAATATTGTCATATTTGTGTGATATTAATAAGTTATCTTTTTTTCTTCATTAGAATAGATTACATAGATAAGTATATTAGCGGTATAATTTTTTTTTTAATTTAAAATAAAATAAAAAATGTAAATTTTAATATCACACATCTCATTTCATTATCTCGTCTTTTTTTTTAATTTAAAAAAAATTGTTAATGTACAAATTGTAATATGTTGTTCTTTTTAGTTTTGCCTGAAGATGATCAATTGATTGATCGAAACCGGTCGCAAAAGCAAATAAATAAAATTAAATTAAGGAAGTATACGTTTTTTTTTACTGAATAGTATAAACCTTAATATGAGTAAAATACAAAATTAAAAAAATGTAAAATTGTACAAATTGCAAATTTACACAATTTGTAAAAAAACGTAAATTGTAAAATTAAAAAATAATCATTATTTTTTTATTTAAAAAAATCTGTGTTCATTGAATGTGAGTGAAATATAGAAATATTTGATTTTTAACTTGATCTTAAGATAGTATTGCGTTTCATTCTAATGTTTTTAGTGTCTGAAATTATTTATTAAAAAAATTATTAAAGAAATTATTATTATCGTATGTAGGTTCAATATTAATTTTGCCATTTACAAATATATAATATACAGGGTGATTCATTGGGAAATACGCATACAGTAATGGTAGATACGGCACATCGAGGCGAGTCTAAATATACTATATGTTATGGGTCTATCGTTGTTTATAACCAATATACAGGGTGATTCATGAATATTTCCCCTCTTTTCAATTAGTCATAACTTACGAACAACCGTATAATTTTTTGTAATATTTGGTACGTATGTTCTATGTCCATTGTAGTGTCGATTAACATAATAAATGAAAATCTTATTTTAGGTCCTACTTAAAAAAAAATAAGTAGGTTTCGCCTCGAAACAACATCCTGTATATCTATATATATATATATATATTTTTTTTTTGCATATTTGGAAAGAGCAGAAAAACACTGAATGTATTTGATATTTCGCATACAACTTTGTTACTTATAAACTTGAGTCAAATCTAGATGTTTCGATAAGGTGGCACAAAATTAAAAAAAAAAAACCTTTCCTAAATGATCATTTTCCAGCTTGAATCAATAAAATCATCAACAATTTCACATTCTCTTAATTTCGGGATCCTAACCTTAATGTAAAACGAGAGGACAGGTCCGTATTTGGGACCAAATATTATTATCAATATTAGTCAGAGTCAAGTTACCTATGACTTGAATTTGGGAACTATATATTATGATTACAAATTACAAACTTCGGTTTGACTAGAAGTCATTTCTTGATCATATGTTTATTTTATTAAGCTAATCATACAAAAAAATATTATTTGGAATAAAAATGTATTGTTCTAGTGGGAATCTTGAAAACTTTGGGTAGTTTTAAATATTTTCCGAAGATATGCGTCAATTATAGAGTAATAGATCAGGTATCAGGTAAATTAAGCAATTACATTTTATGAACAACAATATTACAAATTTCAGCTAGATTCGAAAATATTTCTTGATTCATTTCTCCGATTCTCCGAGATCGGACCAAAACAAAATTATGACTCGAGTTTTTTCTATCTTTAATCGCCAAAATTTAAATTTAAAAAACATATGAATATTTGACCAAGAACTACTACTAGTACTTATACATTTGGAATAAAAACTGATAGTTTTAGTTAGAGTTGCTACAATTATCTGATATTTTTGACTGTTTTCAATTACTCTTTCAAGATCTGACTCTGAAGATCTAACTTTCAAACACCCTGTATGTGTAAAAAACTGATTATAACATTTGTTCATTGCCCATTCTGAGAAAAGCATAACTTTATTTTAAATAACAAAAACGTTTGCAAAAATTCTAATTATTAAAGATTGTATATAACAATCAATCATTGTAAATCAAAACTTTTTTTTTTATCCGCGTGTAATTTTTCAGCTAGAGCATGATCATTTATCGACTTTTCCGATGCATTCTTGATACATAATAATATTAATAAAGCAGCCTGTACGTATTGTTTAATTTAGTAAATAATACATTTAAGTTTTTTTACATAATTCCAAATTTACTACATTGAACAATACGTACAAACTGCTTTATTTTATTATTACTATGTATCTAGAATGCATCAGAAGAGTCGAGAAATGATCATGCTCTATCTGAAAAAATAATTAGACGCGGATAAAGAACATTCTTGTTTTTTGAATTTCTGTTATGCTTAACCTTTAAAATGTAGATTTTTTGCAACGTTATTGTTATTTCAAATAAAGTTATGCTTTTGTCGAATTGGGATTTTTTTCATTTTTGTTGTTAAAAATGAACAAATGTTATGTTATTTTTTTTACACATGTAGGGTTGTCATTGATAATAATATTTTGTGCCAAATACGGACCTGTCCTCTCGTTTTACATTAAGGTTAGGATCCAGATATGAAGAGAATGTGAAATAGTTGATGATTTTATTGATTAAAGCTGGAAAATGATCATTTAGGAAGGGTTTTCATTTAATTGTGTGCCACCTTACTATCGAAACATCTAGATTTGACTCAAGTTTATAAGTAAAAAAATTGTATGCGGAAGTACCAAATACATTCAGTGTTACTTAATTTTTTCTGCTCTTTCCAAATATGCAAACCAAATTTTAAAATGTTGCTTCGAATCGAAACCTACTTATTAATTTTTTTAAGACCGGACCTAGAATAAGATTTTCATTTATTATGTTAATCGACACTACAGTGAACAAAGAACAGTACCAAATACTACAAAAATTTATAAGGTGGTTCGTGAGTAATGATTAATTGAAAAAATGGGCAATTGTAAGGAATCACCCTGTATATTGGTTATGAAGAACAATAGGCCCATACAATATAGTATATTTAGAATCACCTGGGTGTGCCACATCTACCATTACTATATGCGTATTTCCCAATGAATCACCCTGTATAAGTAAAAAATATTAAATTAAAAAATTAATTAAACATATAATTAAAAAAAAAAAGTTTGTCTTCATTGAATGTGAGTACCTACAAATACAAATATTTGTTTTTTAACTTTATCTTAAGATACTATTGCGTTTTTAATTTCATTGTTTTAGTGTTTTTAGTGTGATTTTATATATTTACAAAAAAAATTCTTGTGGAAAGTTAATACTTAAATCAAACATATATATATTGCACATGTAGGTTCAATATTAATTTTCCCATTTGCAACCTTCCTTTAAGTAAATGAACGTGTGAAGTCTAACAGTCTTCGGATGGTCAATAAAGTAATTTTTATCTCCAATAGGTTTTTGCGTTTATATGGTAATGGATAGATCAACATCGTTTACTGCATATGACTTTTCCAGAGACTGCACTCTCATGAATAACTTAAAAGTACATGTCGCGCATTTGCCCGTCAGCACTGCACTGCGACCGTATTCATATTCAGTAAATCGGAGAGAGGATGTGCAATCATAAAAAAAAACTATCACTTGCAAATCGTGTAATCACAGTGCAATTTCATTTCTACATATCGTAATACTGCAGTGCAAACTATAGTTCGAAATTTAGTACCATGAAACTATTCAAAAGATTGCCAGACTGCATATCAAATAACTATATCAGACGTGAAAGAGTTTGCATTCAAAATTGAGCATGTCTTACCAGAAAATATCTCTACTCATTCAATGATTTTTTTAAGTTGTAAGTTGTCGCTTTTGAAAACAACACTTGTTCTAATTTTAATTACATTGACTCTTTAAAATTCGCCAAAAATTGGATATTATGTAGGATTTAAAAAAAATATATATTTCTTCAGAATTGTAAAATCAAAAATATTGTTGATTATAATTTTCTCAAATAATATTCCTTTAACATAGAATGGAATAACCATGTAGTAACATGTAGTCGCAATTACTCCATTCTTTAGTATACTGGCTTTTGACGATAATTATAATATAATAATAATACTAATAATATATAATAATATTATAATAATATATAATAATAATATAATAATGATACTAATAATATATAATAATACTAATAATATAATAATAATACTAATAATATGTAATAATATTATACTTAATATAATAACTTACACTTATTAATGTTTTACAAATATTGGATTGCACCTCCACAGTAGTTGCCGA
Source organism: Othius punctulatus (assembly GCA_951805005.1). NCBI lineage: Eukaryota > Metazoa > Arthropoda > Insecta > Coleoptera > Staphylinidae > Othius > Othius punctulatus. The sequence continues at coordinate 95,438,950 of OX638138.1, forward strand.
TAAGATATTTATGTGTAATTAATCTACGATAGTGTGTGGCAATAGCAACAATATTTGATCAATACGGTCATAACATGGTGTGATTGACCCAATAATGTATTCGGCCTATATCTACTTTATTGCCACTTCTATTTATAGGTAAATTTTATGTAGATTCAAGGAAATTTTAATAACTTAGTCACTCTACAAATAGCCGGAATAATTAATGCTAAATTGACGGAAATAATTTAACTGCTCCGTAGTTGTACCAGAATGTTTGAATGGATTTTAAATATTTTCTTAGAATTTTGTTAGAACCTCACAATATTTTTTTACAAAAATACCACTCGAACATTGTCAAGGTTTTCCAAACTTGTATACATTTGGTTGAAAAATACGAAATTACTGCTAACTACGAACAACCGTACAATTATTGTAGTACTTAATACTGCACTCACTAATATTCTACAGTTATACATTTTCCTCCGTTTAAAATGGTTTATTTTGTCCTAGACTCTTTGCATAACATTCAAGTTTTCTATTCAGGATATTTAGGTTTTCTTGCACAAAAACTTTTATTGAACATTTTGGTTAATTTTTGCTAAAAATGTCACTGTTGTATTTTTATTAATCACATAGTTATTTTGTCCTAGATACTTTTCATACTATTATTTTTAATAATAACATGAAAATAATTTACATGAAAATATATACATTTTTTATTGATGCAAGTGTAAGTTTCCATGAAATTTTAGAAAAATAAAATAACAGCATGGAATCTTTACTTTAACATTTATAATAATACTCAATGCATGCAACCCTGGTTTGGAATAAATCATGATTTTTTAAAATAAATAAACAATAAATGATTTGTTTTTACAAATTATAATAAATCATGAGACACATACTTTAATCTGCCATTTTTATATATTTTTGAAAATAAAGCTTATGAAAGATGGGATTTTTTTGTTGGGGAGAGCTCTTCGTCATGTGGGCATTAGCCCTTTCTTATAAATTACAAAAAGCCAATCAAAATATCACGAAAATTAAATATTCGAAGCCAACAAATGTTAATATCACTTAAAAAATAGAGAAATAACTTGCTATGTTTTTACCACAAAATGTTTATTGATATATCGATATATATAATAAAATTTACAATAATTTACTGGGCAATATTGCCTAAATATATTTATGCAATTTACGTATCATGTAATAAATAAAATATAATTTAAAAAAAATAATGCCTCTACTTTCGACTTCTTAATTTTCATTTTCATCGACTTAGTCATTTTCAAGTGACTTCAAGTGACTTGAAAATGACCGTAAGAAGTCGAAACCACAAAACATTTTGTGGTAAAAACATAGCAAGTTGTTTCTATGTTTTTTTTAATATGGACTACCACGTAGTAAAGGTCGAAACCACCCTGATTATTAATATCACTTTGTAATTGAAAACTTTTCCACCAACCAAATGTAGGAAAAACAAAAAAAAAATCACAGACTATGCTAACATATTAAGTAAGTTTCGATTAAGTAAGTTTCGAAAGCTGAGTCCACAGGGGAAAGCACAAAAGGACTACAGAGGCCAAAGTGCTGAAGGGCTTTAGGGAACCTACCCAGGAGGAAAAAAAAAAGAAAAAAAGATTCGATTTTCTCCGCCAGGACTTGATGGAATCTTACAAATGTGTGATTAATTTTTCGATTTTTGAAAATAGCTTTTTGCCAGATTCAATGCCAAACATTCTATATCATGACTTTGGATTTTAAAATGATCTTAATCTTTCCACAAATGACATTAAAATACATAAAATAATGTGTGATTTAAATTAAAATCAAGTTTTTTTAAAGATTGTATGCCAAAAATGTATATTACATGACTATCTAGGACTAGGACTATATGCAATTGAAAACTATCCAAAACATTCCACAAATGACATTAAAATACGTAACTTAATATGTGATTCAAGTTAAAATAAAGTTTTTGAAAGGTTAAGTGCTAAAAACGTATATGATAAAAACTTTTCAAACGAAAACTATCCAAAATATTCCACATATCATGCTAAAATATGTACCTAAGTTCTAAATGTTTACGATTTAAAAGAAAAAAAGTTTGAATGATTCATTACAAAAATGTTTATTGACGTTGCAATTGAAAACTATTCCAAAATATCGCACAAATGATGCTAAAATATGTTAAGATAATCTGTGAAATTTCTCAATCTTTTGAAAATTAAGTTTATGAAAGATTCCAGGCCACAAATGACATTACTTCGTATTTAAAATCTATACCAAACTTTCCATACTATATGGCTAAAATATGCTAAGCTAATCTGTGATTTTTTCCAATCTTTCGAAAATTAAGTTTATTAAATATTACAGGCCACAAATGATATTACTTTGAAAGCCATCATAAACTTCCACAATTTATGGCTAAAATAAGTTCCAGGCCATGATTTTAATGGCCATGATTTTTCCAGTGATTTTTTAATCTATTTTAAAAAAAAATAGGTTTATGCAAGATCCCAGGCCACAAATGTCATCACTTTGGATTGTAAAACTATCCTATACAATTTATGACTACATATTTTTTATTTTTGAAAATTAAGTTTATGATAAACTGAAAGCTAACAATTTGATCATCTTATTATTCGAAACCGAAATACTAGTGATGTTTCACCAAATCATATGAAACAAACCATCTTCAGAGGCATGTGTATTTTGGTATGTATATATCCTGATCTTATTTGAATTATTTTCTAACTTTTTAATTTCTAATTTCTGTAATTATCAATATTTAAAAAATAATTCAAATAATATCGGGATATATACATACCAAAATACATATGCCTGTGAAGATGGTTTCTTAATTAAACCGAAACTAGTCAGGCGAAATAAATAAAGAATAAAATCAAATTAAATTTTATCAGTAAGTACTTAATATTACAACCTTAAATATAAGTAACTGGTAAGTATTGATAAAACCTTAAATCTAACAAATATTTGTATTTTAAATTATTAAAATTTATGTTAATTGCATGTTAACATGATTTACTCATTAATATTCCCTACATCAAATTAACTCGAATTATAAGCATTACTGTAAAGGCAGAAATACCTCTGGCCGATAGCGAATAAAGATTGTACTACTACTATGATTTTTAATTATAAATAAAACACATTACTTTGTTAGTATCAAATAATGTTATCACATAATATGATACTAACAAAGTAATGTGTTTTATTTATAATTAATAAAATGTATCTCGAAGTAGACGCCACCACCATTCAAAATATGATTTTTAACTTTTATATATTATTTTATCATTTTTTTTTATTTTACCAATAGTATTAATTTTGTTATATTATTAAGTGAATTAATTACTGCACACCGTTCTTTATCACGAATTTTCTGTCTCTAAATAGCTTTAGTAATCATGTCACTAACTTATATTGTAATAAAAACTGCTGCAAATAGAAATGTCTAAAATTTGGATGTTATTTTTTCAACATTACAAAAGGTTATCCAACTTTTAAAAAAATCCAAGAGGCTAAGGTTCATAGAGTTATCTCAAGAGATTGGATAACTTGAGATGGAATGACTCATAATATCAAAAATAATATCAAATTATTATTACAATATTGGAACGTGTTCAAATATTGGATAACTTAAAACGTAACACAGAAAATATTCAATCACTCTTATTAGAATAGAATATTAAAAATTATTTAAATATTGGATAACTTCATTCAATAGTATCTACTTGACTCTGAGATAACCAAACACATTCTTATTAAAATGTTCAAAAGTGTTAAAATATTGGATAACTTGAAACGAAATGTCTCAGAAAATCAATCAAATTATCATTAAAATGTTTCCAGAAATTGAATCACGCAATAGGTCAGAAAATCAGACATCACATCCAATGTAGAAAACTCAACTATAAGTATTAATTTTCAATAAAACTAGAAAATAATGTGTATATGTTTTCCTGACTACTCAGGGAAATGTAATTTTCGCGCCGCATTTCCGGAGCGAAAATAGTACTTTCGCTCCGGTTTCAGAAAAAATATATAACAGCCTTAAAAATAGGATACTAGACTAGAATGTCTCAGAAAATCAAGCATTCTTCCTTATTAACATTATTAAAATGCGCAAAGTGTTAAAATATTGGATAACTCGATACAGAATGAGCCACAAAAAATAAAACACGTTATTACTAGAAGAATAAAACTGCGATGGAAAGACCGGTGAGGTCGATAGCCTAATAATGATTGTTTACTACTTGTAATAAAACCGGAATAAATAGATAAATAGAAACTTGTTATAGATACTTGTTTCTTTATGCAAATCTTGTATGTAAAATGTATTCTCTGACATAGGCATTTTAATATCAGAAACACGAAAATAAATTATTTTTATGTAATATTATTATTTTAGTATTTATTATTTTTTTAATTAATTAACCAGAAAAACAACTTGTAATGTTTTTACTACAAAATGTTTATTGATATATCGACATATACAATAAAATAACGACTAGAGTTTCGACTTCTTACGATCATTTTCAAGTATTAATTAATTATTATAATTAAGATTGAGGCTCATTATTATTTAAATAGTTATGTACATCATATATGAGATGAAATTTAGGTATATTGATATACCTAAGGTGTATTTGCATATCAATTTGATATGGAAATTAAACGATTTTAATCCAAAGCAAGATTTTTAAATTAACTTGTCGGTGTCTGCTAAGTGATCATGATAAAAAGATAAATGATAAAAAATCAAATATGGCAGTAGTTACTAAATCAAGCCGAAAAACTAAAAATATAGTTACTGGGCTGCTTTTGACAGAAATTTGAAATAACTTCATATGTATTGGATTTATACAGTTACAATTAAGTATTTTTTAAAAGAGATATTTGCTACTGAAAGATATAATATTTAATTATAAGATGTATAAAAATGTATCGGTGTAATAATAGATTAGTTGCGCTAAATTATAAATAGTTATGTGGATATTTATTTATACTTTTCTGTTCTTCTATTTTGCTATGTATTTGTAGATGTTTCTTTAAACTTATTAGTTCTTTTATTCCTCCACCATTTTCTGCGATTATATACTTATTTCGTCTATTATGCAGTTATTTTGCGACATCTCTTACACAAATGGTGTTAAAATAAAACAAAAAAAAGTAACATTTTAAATTATAAATTTATTTAAATGTTGCCAAAAAGCTTTCAAAGAAAATTAATGTTCATACATTTTATACAGTTTTAATTGTGTTTTTTTTAGATATAGATATTGGCTTCTGTCAAGCATTTCGTTTTATAAGAGGACTCTATAATTTTCGTGTTTGGAAACGAACTGCATAATTGTGTAATAAACTGTAATAAAGTTTAATGTTCTTAATTGAAAATACGTACTATACACTAAACGAGTTTTCAAATTTTTAGACTGCTTATGATATGATATGATATATATATATATATATATATATATATATATATATATATATATATATATATATATATATATATATATGATATATTTATTATAGTTATGATTTTGGTAGTATAGGTACAATTCATCAAGTATTGCTATATACAATGATGCAGGGTTGGAATAAAGCATGATTTAAAAAAAATCAAAAATCAATTTATCAGTTTTTACCAAAGTATGTGTGATTTAAATCCATTGATTTACATCATAATCTGAATCAAATTATTTTTGTTTTAAGAAATTTTTGATTTTGTTTTATCTCACAGCTGTTTGACAAGTTTTGTAATGTGCGAAAAAAATTCAACGATTCAAACCCAACGCGATATTTTAATCTTTTCTAGTCGGTCTCCGCTTACTAATCCATAATTGATTAAAAAAAACAAAAGTTGAGCAAAATCAACCCGAAAAACTAAAAGTTTTTCCATTTTAAAAGAAATTTTGAATAAATTTTCATTCGTATTGGATTAATATAGTTGCAATATGAGTGTATTATTGGGGTATTTTACTTTTAACCGACGGTTTGCAAACTGAACGAATACAACGGTATATGAGTAAGCACTGAGTTAGCAGCAATGAAGGACAATCAATAATTTCTGAATCCGACGGCAGATTTACATTTCTTACCGATTTAGTCTCAAATATAGAAAATTATATAAAAACTAAGTGATTTTAAAGGCACATAAATGAAACATATTTGCATGCAATTAAATATTAAGCAACCTTTAATTTTTGCAACGTTTTTGCTTTTCTCTCTAAATTTAATAATTACACCGTCCAGGTATATAAATATATTTCTATTTTCTATTAAGAATGTTGCATATTGTAAAAGTATTGGAAAATGAAAACTTCTTAACAAAAAATTAGCATGCAATAAGTAAATAATTCATCTACTTTTATTTTTTTAATGTTCTGGCATTTTCCTCTTCATTTTTGTAATTACGTTATGCAAGTCATTTAAATGAATTTTCTATATTCTATAAAGTATTGGAAATACTTTAATTCTAATCTCTAGTAAGTATTAGAATATAATTTGCGATATGAAAAAATGCAATCCAATTTTTTTTTTCTACGTTTTGGCATTTCCCTCTACATTTAACTATTAGAATGAAACTTATTATCATTTAGGTTTCTCATGTTAAGTTTTTTTTTAGTGTTTGGTGTAGAAACAATGTACTTCATCAATTCTTGTTCATGACAAGATCTAAGGAAGTACATTGTTTCTACCTCAAACACTAAAGTAACTTATTATGTTTTCATATTTTGGCATTTCCCTTTATATTTAATAATTACATTTAATAATTAATGCATTTCTGTTTTATTAAAAACGTTGCATTAATTACAATTAAGGTTGCAATAAAATATTGAAATATGAGAATTACTGATACGACAAAAAAATATCGCAGCCATTAAATAAGGCAAACTGTTTGAGTTCAACGTTTTGGCATTTCACAATATATTTAATTATACAATGCAATTTTTTTATTTTTTCAATGATTTAGCATATCCACTCTACATTTAATAATTACAACGTGCAAGTAATTTAAATTAATGTCTGGAAAAATCCCCAAAAGAATAACAAAAAATCATTTTTTATTAAAAACGTTCATATTGGGAAAGTATTGGTATATGAGAATTTGCGATATGAATAAAAATATTGAGTGCAATGAAATAATTAAGCAACTATTTATTGTTTTCAACGTTCAAGCTGTATTTATTAATTATAATATAACATTTATTTGTTGCATTTTTTTGTTATTCCCCTCTATATTTAATAATCACATAGTGTAAGTAGGCAATTTAAAAAAATGTATTTTATAAATCTCTTTTCATTCTATTCGATGAATTTGATGATAATGAATATGATAATATAATGATGAATATTGCAAATGCAAACCGAAGTATTGGAATATGATATAAAAAAAATTAAAGGCCGTAATTACGTATTTATATGTAAAAAAACTTTTTAACTACCACGAGAAGATCAAAGGACGGAAAAATTACTCGCGTAGTTCTGCACTCAAATATTTGCCAGAGACCGACCCCACGAACACTGCGGACGAGTAAATTTTCATCAGGCCACTAGTAAGCGAAAACTCCGCAAGTTTCCGGGCGAAACCGTTAGCGCCGGGGTGTTTATTATTTGCGATCGTGGGAGCACAGCAAATATTATGGAGGAGATAATTAATATCATACATTGAGCAAACACCAGCGAAGATACAGCGGAATTGGTTATTAAGTCGGCCTGCTAATAATATTTACTTCGCCATGAGAATAAACCCCGCAGCACTTCGATGGCAGAATTATAACTTAATGCACTGCGATGGCAATATTATAACTAAGTGGCGATGGCAAAATTATTATTAAATGCACTAAGTTGCCAAATTGTAACTATATATTTTTTTGCGTATGGCGTTGGCACAAATAGTATGTAAAGATTTTTAAATTTAGATGATTTATAACTAAATGCACTGTGATGGCAAAATTATATCTACTTGAATGTACTGTGATAGCAAAATTACAATTTTGACAATAATTGAAATATCACACAGAAATATCGAAAATTCATAGTTGCCGAATGAAATTTGATGGAATAATTGAAGCTTATACAGAAATATTTCAAATATCGATATCAGCGATTCAATTTTACCAGAAATAATTGAAATTTTTACAGTACTCAACGCAATATTGACAGTAATAAATCAGTAATCAATTAAATTTGATAGAATAAACGAAATTATCCACGGAAATAATTCATAAATTGACAATTGATGATGAGATGACGAAATTTCGACACAAAAATAATTGAAAAAATGACAATTGACAAATGAAATGTTATAGATTGATTAGGTATATTTGCCGAAAAAATAAAGTTTTATAGTAAACAGTGAAATTTTAATAGAAATAATTGTAATGGTTACAGTGTTAAATACAATTTCGACGGAAATAAATCAGGCATCAATTAAATTTATTTGAATATTTGAAATTTATCACGGATATAATGGGACAGTTGGTCATTAAAATTTGACATAGAAGTAAATGAAAAAGTGACTGTCGATCACTGCAATGTTATAAAATAATTGAAATATTTACAGAAATATTAAAAAGATTAATAGTAAACATTGAAATTTTCACAGAAAGAATTGAAAATGTGGCACAATGAAATAATTAACACTTACAATAAACTTAGAATATATGAAATACTGAGCAAAGGATAAAATTTTGCCAAAAATATTAAAATATAGACAATTTTGAATAAAATTATGATCATAATTAAAATGTCACACAGAAATAATTGAAAAGAATTGACACTTAACCTATGATTTATTTCTTTTACTTTCGTAATTTCTGACATGTACAAATTCATACATGCATGCATACATATACATACATATAACTTAAATACATTAAAGATATAGTGTTAATAAATAATTAAGAAATAATTGACAGAATAATTTAAAGTTCACAAAAAACAATGACAAAATAATTGTTTATCAATGAAATGTTATAGAATATTTGAAATTTTTACAAAATAATTGAAAGATTGATAGTGAACAATGAAATAAAAACAAAAATAATTGAAATTTTAACTGTGTCCAATACAATTTTGGCAATAAGTGAAATTCCATATAGAAACAATTAAAAAGCTGACAGTTGCTCCATGAAATTTGACAGAATAGTTGAAATTTCACAGAGATATATTGAAAAACTGACAGTTGCAGTGAAAAATTGTGAAAAATTTCGGATCACTCAACATACTTATTTTTATGTTATGTTGAAATTTTTATGTTTATATGGAAACAATAAAAAACATGTTTGTAAGTTTCTTAAACTTCGTAAATAATGACAAAATAACTGCTTATCAATGAAATGTTATGGAACAATTGAAATATTTCCGAAATAATTGAAAGATAGATATTATAAATAAAACTTATATATATATATATATATAATAAAAATTATAAATAGTAAAAGATTTATTTATAATTAAAATAATCTAACACGAAGTAGACGCCACAACCATAAAAAAGATAGATAGTGAACAATGAAATATAAACAGAAATACTTGAAATATTAACAGTGTTTAATACAATTTTGAAAATAATTGAAATTCCACACAGAAATAATTAAAAATATGACAGTTGCTCCATGAAATTTGACTGAATAATTGAAACTTCGCAGAGAAATATTGAAAAAATTACAGTTGATGTGAAAAATTGTGATAATTTTCAGATTACTCGGCATCTTATTTTTCATGTTATGATGAAAAAAAAGTTTATGTCCATATAAACTTTAAAAAAAAGTTTATATGGACAATTTAAAATACATAAGTATATGTATTACATAAACATAAAAACGTACATAAAAATATTAAATAAATAAGTTTCTTAAACTGCCTGCAACACTCAGTTGAAATTCCATGAATATGTTATACGGAAATCAAAGAAAAATGTATAAAAAATATTTTCTAATGGAAAAACTAAATACACTGTCATGGCAAAATTATGAGAATAAAATACATTGTGGTAATAAAATTGTAACTCAATGAACTGAGATAGTACAATTATAACCACTTAAATGCACTGTGGCGGCAAAATTATGACTAAATGGCGATGGCAAAATTATGACTAAATGACGATGGTAAAATTATTCTTAGATGACGATGGCAAAATTGTTATTACATGCACTCTGTTGGAAAAAAAATAACTATGTATTTTTTAGCATATGGCGTTGATAGACATAGTATGTAAGATTTTAAAAATTACATGATTTATAACCAAATGTAGTGTGACGGCAAAATTGTAACTAAATGCACTGTGATGGCAAAATTATAACTAAATGCACCATGATTGCAACATTATAACTACTTAAATGCACTGTGATGGCAAAATTATAACTAAATGCACTATGATGGTAAACTTATAACTAAATGCACTCTGATGGCAAAACTGTAACTAAATGCACTCTGATGGCTAAATTTTAAAACTAAATGCACTGTGATGGCAAACTTATGAGAATAGAATACACTGTGGTGACAAAATTGTAACTAAATGAACTGTGATAGCACAATTATAACTATTTAAATGCACTGTGGTGGCAAAATTATGAGAATAGAATACACTGTGGTGACAAAATTGTAACTAAATGAACTGTGATAGCACAATTATAACTATTTAAATGCACTGTGGTGGCAAAATTATGACTAAATGGCGATGGTAAAATTATTATTTAATGCACTGCGTTGGCAAAATTGTAAGTACGTATTTTTTAGCGTATGGCATTGATACACTTAGTATGTAATGATTTTTAAATTTAAATGATTTATAACTAAATGTGTGATGACAAAATTATAACTAAATGCACTGTGATGGCAAACTTATGAGAATAAAATACACTGTGGTGACAAAATTGTAACTAAATGAACTGTGATAGCACAATTATAACTATTTAAATGGACTGTGGTGGCAAAATTGTAACTATGTATTTTTTCGAGTATGGCGTTGATACACATAGTATGTTAATATTTTTAAAGTTACATCATTTATAACTAAATGCAGTATGTTGGCAAAATTATATCTTAAATCACTGTGATGGCAAAATTATATCTACTTGAATGCCCTGTGATGGCAAAATTATAATTTTGACAATAATTGAAATATCACACAGAAATACCGAAAATTGACAGTTGACGAATGAAATTTGATTGAATAATTCAAACTTTTACAGAAATATTTGAAATATTGATAGTAAGCGATTCAATTTTACCAGAAATAATTGAAATTTTGACAGTACTCAATGCAATTTTGACAGAAATAAATCAGAAATCAATTATATTTGATAGAATAAATGAAATTAAGCACGGAAATAATTCATAAATTGACAGTTAACGACGAAATGATGAATGGTGAGATGATGAAATTTCGACACAAAAATAATTGAAAACATGACAATTCACAAATGATATATTATAGATTGATTAGTTATATTTGCAGAAAAAATGAAGATTGATAGTAAATAATGAAACTTTAAAAGAAATAATTGAAATTGTTAGTGTTCAATGCAATTTCGACGGATATAAATCAACAATTATAACTACTTAAATGCACTGTGGTGGCAAAATTTAAAAATAAATGCACTTTGATGGAAATCTTATGAGAATAAAATACACTGTGGTAATAAAATTGTAACAAAATGAACTGTGATAGCACAATTATAACCTCTTAAATGCAGTGTGGCGGTAAAATTATGACTAAATGGCGATGGCAAAATAATTATTAGATTCACTGTGTAGGAAAAAATTTAACTACGTATTTTTTAGCATATGGCGTTGATACATATAGTACGTAAAGATTTTTAAAATTACATGATTTATAACTAAATGTAGGGTGATGGCAAAACAGTAACTAAATGCACTGTGATGGCAAAATTATAACTAAATGCACCATGATTGCAACATTATAACTACTTAAATGCACTCTGATGGCAAAATTATAACTAAATGCACTCTGATGGCAAAATTATTTTTAAATGCACTATGATGGCAAAATTATAACTAAATGCACTCTGATGGCAAAATTATTTTTAAATGCACTATGATGGCAAAATTATAACTAAATGGATTGCAAAATTATAACTACTTAAATGTACTGTGATCGCAAAATTATAATTAAATGCACTTTAATGGCAAAATTATAACTAAATGCACTCTGCTGGCAAAATTATAACTAAATGCACTCTGATGGCATAAATATAACCACTTAATTGCAATGCGATGGCAAAATTTAAAACTAGATGCACGGTGATGGCAAAATTATGAGAATAAAATTCACTGTGACAGCAAACTTATAACTAAATGCACTGTGATGGCAAAATTGTAACTAAATGTACTGCGATGGCAATAGTATAACTAAATTTACTACTGACGTGAATCTCCATTCCATTAATTATAATTATGAAATAACATTTTTGGTGCGCACAATGAGACGCTTCGTGAGATTCTCCCGTGGACCATCGCCGTGGTTTCAAGTTTCAGGCACAATTGCGGCATATGGCATTACCATCCGGAACTGGTCTTTACGCGTTTTAATACGGCCGGGCCTCTATTATGCTGATTGCGGTGGTAATACTGAATGGATTGAACCGTAGGTGCGCGCATATGCATGCATGTGTGTATAATGCTAATTGCCGGTATTAAATTTCAGATACAGCGACGGGTTATGGCGGTATCTTAAGTTCGACGCCGGATAGAGTAAACAATAAAACCGCATTTACGGCGCTCGTATTTCTCCTTAATTGCCACTTAAGCAAATACGTTTGATGCTTGGCAAAAATCGAAATTCGCCTTGGCTATATTTAAATCGCGTCTGTGCCCATCATTTCCTGGTCTGTATGCAGTTGATTGCGGAAATATGCAAATCGCGCTGCAATTATAAATTTAGATTAGCAGCAGCAGCAGCAATTCGGCGCGGAAAATTTATGGTTTTTGGATTGTAATTAATGTAAAAATGCGCCAGTACAGAAATTAGCGCTGCATTAATAGTTGAACAACCTCGGTATTGTGGGCGTAAAAAAACTAATCACAACTTGTGCGTAGCTGCTAAACTTTCTTGAGCTCAGCACGAGGAGTAATCGTATGCCATAAGCAGCTGTATGATACATGGGGGTGCCGTACGCAATTATGCCATCACATAGTGATTGCGTCTTTCTAGGACCACTCACCTTGGATGGTTGGTGCGACGAGCGCGACAGACAGGACGATATAAACTATATCCACAAGCAGGGCCATATTTCGTTCACAATTTTACCATATCATATCACAACACCGAAACACATTGTTTACGTGCACATTAACACAATGCCATTGTCGATTGTCATGGAATCGCTATCCTTATGCTAATGAATCAGTTCACACGCCAGATCGTATAATACGGGGCTCTTTGGAACGTTAAAAGCCTTATCGGATACACTTTCGCATGCCGCCACTCCAAAGAAAACCTCCCAGTATATTATTACTGAGCACTGAACTATGCACACTCAAATTCAAAAATGGTCCGTGTACACAAAAAAAGTCAAAAATTAATCCTATAACCTCCAGCGATGGCACATTCTAAAAAAACCACGCAAATCTTCACCAATACTTTCAATACTGTTGATGTTGTGGCCGGTATCGGTGCTGCGAGAGACACGCGAGTGCTGGAGCGCGCAGACATGTACACGTATCCTTCGGCGGTGCGCGCACAACTGAACTGCCAGAGCGGTCTTCGTGCTTCGTGTGTGCGCCCGGGTTCTCTGAACCATCTGTTGTTCCAGTGCGCGGCCCTACTTCACGTGCCCGTGGGCCGGCACCGGGATCAAAAGGAAAAATGATAACTCGTTTTCTGATTTATTTATATTCATTGCCCGGATCTGGATTAACCATATTTATATTCGCAAGTGCAGGGATCAGATATGCTCTCCTGGCGCCGCCGCCCTCCGAGGCACAGCATCTGTAGATCACGGCGGACGTATTTGTAGCATCTGATAGTGGGTTACGTATTTAATTATTGCCGGGGAAATTGCGTTCGCGGGAATACGGTATGTGCACTGCTCTAAGGCTCGGCGGTGCAAAAGAATCCGAGTTTTGCGTTGGAATCGAGGCTGTGAATGCGTTTGCAAATGTATTACAGTCGGAATTAAATCTCAACCTTGGAAGCCAATGGTCAAATTTTACGAGTTACAATTATAGCCACATGGTTCATCTCAAATCTGTCTGTTATATCGGTACAAGAAACCTCCATCACCCTACAATCATTAAGATTTAAAAAAAAAGTCATATGCCAATATTCCTAAATTTAATGCTAGGGGCAGAAACTATGTGATTCCTTAATTCGTTTAAAGGATTATAAAAGAGTTAAGGAAGTTCATACTTTCTATCCCAAACATTATAATTGTTTGTATTCGACAGCTGGGAAAGATGACGAAGAATAGTTATTAATATAACGCAAATTTTAATGACTAGTAGTACGGATTATTATTATTATTATTATTGTTATGCGATTTGTAATATTCGAGGACATTGCAAGTTGACGAGGTGCAGCCAAGTCACCTAAACCAGTATTCCTCAATCTTTTTTTACCGCCCACTGATAATTTAATTACCCCTCCCGCCCCCCAAAATATAATCCGAAATTAATTAATTTTATCGTGTACGAATAACTAACGAAATTTCTTGACCCGGCGCCTCCACCATTGACAAATAATCAAAATTAATTAATAATTATTTCAAATTTCGGAAATTAATGTTCTCTAATGTACTATTTTAATTTGTTTATGGGTTATGTACGTTGAAATTATTACCCAGCGCATCCGCCATCGACAATTAATCGAAATTAATTAATAATAATTCGAAAAAAAAAATTACTCGCCAAAAATTTTAGCAACATAATTAGGTTAAAAGGAAGACTAATCAATTTTCCGCGTGTTCGTATTTGTTTGTTTAGAATTACGTCAAAATAATTCTACATAATTATGTACTACTATTAACAACTTCTGTAATTAATTATTATGTAAATCATAGTGTACTATTTGCTATCTATAACGTTTTATGAGTTGGTAACTAATACATTATGAGGAACTAGGGTATTGTTGAGTTATTGTAATGTAATTGTGTAACTTTTACGAGTAAGGCAATTTTGTTCTTTATTTAATATACCGTGACATTTTTTTTAAACTCTTAACATAGTCAATACAACATCCCTATGTTCAATTTAAAAAAACAGGTCAATGCGTGGTTGTTATCAAGTGACCAAGGTAACGTCAAAATAACTATTTGATGGGTTATCCAAATAAATAGAATTGTCAAGTTGTTTGAACTATGATTGTGCTAAAACACATTAAAGAAATGTATTTAACAGAAGAAAAGATACAAATAATGCATTTATACCATGTAAATCAAAGCCTAAGAAATGTGCGTGGCGTTTTTTCGCTTAGCGCGATAGACCAATTTCATCAATGGGAACAATTTTTAAGATGTACATTTTCAAAATGTAACAACCACGGATGCGTTGAGTATAACCACACCACAAACGAATTAGAACAAATAATTAATCAGGTAAAGAATGATGTGTTATTTTATCTACGACTGCTTAGATAAATGACGAATTTGACATTCATTTGAGTTGCGTAATGAAATTCATTACCTTACTAGTTAGGTAATTAAATCAAATATAAACTCATATTTTAATACCAACTTACGATCAAATTTATTAAACATTTACTTATGAACATTAATAATAACATGTTTACATTTATTTAAAAGTATTCGCGTTTCGAAATGTTTTCAAAATATACTAGAAGTACCTTTTCATTTGCTTCATTTTTTATTTTCTTCTCATCGCACCATTTCCTTAAACGTTCATAAGCTTACTCATATTTAATTTTTGATTTTTCCGGCAATAACATTGAAACTACCTGCGTGGCCGATTCTTCGATATCCGAAGGCAGAGTTTCGCAGTCGCTCATTGTAACACAGCAAAACAGAAATTAGAAGTTTAATTCTTGAAGTTTTGAAGATTATATTGACATTCAAATTACATGTTGCTATGGTTCTACATACATACTATGACGTTCTGATTTTACATCGAATTGAATTGAAAAGTATAATTTTGGTAATTCAGAGCAGTCGTATATAAAAATTTGTATCTAATACGTGTGATAAGGTCATATTAACTGAAACGCATGCTCTTACTTCGACTACGCCCTCGTCTCAGCAACTCATCGCATTCGTCAGTTAATGATGCTCTTATCCCACAATTAGATAAATAACTATTAATAAATATTCGAAATTACCACATTTACGTTCTAGACAATATGCCAGAGTATTGTAAAAAGATTGAACAGCATTTCTAATGAAATATGGATCAAGCCTATTGCAAGCATGCTTCATCCAATCTTTTAGTTCTTCAGTATCATTTATCATAAATAATATTATTGTAAATTTCATTTTCTAGATGCCCCAAAGGAAAAAGTTATTTGGGGACGAATCTTGTGACCGAGGTGGCCAAGTTATTGGCCCAAATCTTCCTATCTAACGCTCCTTAAAAATATCTTGTAAATAACGTCTGTGTGTAATGGATCTGTGATATTAGATGTGTACGAATAATACTAAGAAGGAATTAGAATTAAAATTTCCGTCAATGAAAAATTGGCCAATAACGTGTTATTAACAACACCTGCCCGTACATTAACCCTACGGGTGTACCGAGACCTTGTTAAATTTTGGAGGTGCGGGTTAGTCCTTGACCAATATCTGCAAGGAAAGGAATTACAAGGAAAGATGATATGATAAATCAATAGAGACTAACCGATAATTTTGAGAATTTACTTCACTATAAAGTGTAAATGATGCTTCGTCTCTAAATACTATTTTTTTCTAATATTTCTTCATTGTTATTTATTAAATTAAATATCCTTTCACAAAAATTTGTTCTTTTAATTTTGTCTTCATTAGTTAGTAGCTGGTAATTTCTAAAGTTGTAAGGTTTATATTTATATTCTTTAAAAACCTTTCTCATCGAAAAACACGAAACTCCAAATTAGCTTTCTGGTCATTCTTAATGAAGACATCGGGTTTTCTTATGCATAACATAATATGTTTAACATCGTTTCTTCCGTTAAGACATAGTTTGTTCAAATTCATGTGTGGTGTTTATACTCAACGCATCCGTGGTTGTTAAAACGTGAACTAATGTTAAAAATTGTTCCCGTTGATGGAATTGGTCTATCGCGATAAGTGACTGAAACAACGTACGCACATTTCTTATGCTTTGATATACATGGTATTAATGCATTATTTGTATCTATTCTTCTGTTAAATACTTTCTTTAATGTATTTTACCACAATCATAGTTTAAACAACTTGACAATTCTATTTATTTTGATAACCCATCAAATAGTTATTTTGACGTTACGTTGGTCACTTGATAACAACCACGCATTGACCTGTGTTTTTTTTTTAAATTGAACATAAGGATGTTGTATTGACTATGTTCAGCGTTAAAAAATTGTCACGGTATATTTCTCTCAATTTATCCAAATCAGTTGCCGGTTTCTTTGCTTCTTTCCATGTCAGCCCCATCTCCACCTCTTCTCGGATCTCCTCTATCCACTGCCTTCTGGGTCTGCCTTTCAGGTTTTTGCCTGTGGTCCGGGTCTCATATATTTTCCTCGTGGTACTTTCCTCATCCATTCTGTTTATATCTCCGAACCATCTCATTTGTCCTGCCCTTATTTTTACCTCTATTGGTTACTTCATTTCTAATGTGGTGTAGTCTTGTTTTATTCTCCATCTTTCTCATGAATCCCGTTTCTGTTGTGTTTATTCTCGATCTGTGTTTTTTCCGTCATAGTCCATGACTCACTGCTATATCGTTGGTCTAATCACTTTCTTGACTATTTCATATTTCACACTCTTTGGAACCTCTTTCTTATTAAAGAATAAATTCTTCATCATATTGAAGATCTTTCCCGTGTTTCTTACTTTGTCGACTATTTACCTGTCTATTCGACCATTGCTCTCTATATATGTCCCCAGGTATTTGATCTACTTATTCAATTTGTTTGCCTTCAACCGTTATTTTATGTGTCTTCCTTTTCGCTGCTATTATCATACTTTACGTCTTTTCTTGATTTATTATCATATCTATTTTCTTAAATTCGCAGTATATCCATATTCTGTTTTAGGTCTTCTCCAGTTTCTATGGAATCTATGATTTGATTTATGAAATATTATAATAGAATAATCAAAATATTTACAGAAATAATTGAAATACTGATAGGTAGTCTAACAAACTTTGACAATATGAAATTTTGACACTAATGAAATTTCACATAGGAATATTGAAAAATTGACAGCTGCTGAATGACATTTGATGGATAAATGGAATCTTTTACAAAAATATTTGAAATAATTATAGAAACAATTCAATTCGAACATAAATAATTGAAATTTTGACCGTATTAATTCAAACTTTCACAACAATTAAAATTTCACACAGAAATATTAATAATTGACAGTTGCTGAATTAATATTAATGGAATATTGAAACTTTTACAAAAATGTTTGAAAGATGAGTAAACGATAAAATTTTATCAAAAATAAATTTTGAGATTATTCAATGTAATTTTGTCAGAAATAAGTAAGTATTCAGTTAAAATTTCATGAATAATTAAAATTTCACACCAAAATATTTGATAAATTGACAAAATTAATTGAAAAAATACAGTTGGTCAATAAAATAATACTATTTAGTGCATTTATAGAAATAATAAATATCCAAAATAAACAATGAATGTTTATAAGATAATAAAAATGTTCACAGTATTCTATGTTTGACATAAATAAATCAGTATTCATTATTATAAATGTATATTACGAATAGTATAATTACTATGTTTTGTTTCATATGTGTATTTTATCAGTTTCAGTATCAATTTCAAATCAGTATTCAATTAAGATAAAATAATTGAAATTCAGCACGGAAATAATTGAAGAATTGACTGTTGATCAATTAAATTTGACACATACATAAGAGAAAAATATATAGCGCTCAATACAACTTTGACAATAATTTAATTTTCACATAGAAGTATAAAGAATTTGACAGCGCAGCTGAATAAAATTTGATAAAATAATTACAACTGTAGCAGAAATATTTAAAATAATGATGGTAAAAAATAAAATTTTACCAGAATTAATTGAAATTTTGACATTGTTCCATAAAATGTCGACAATAATTGCAATTTAACACTGACATAATTAAAAAACTGATTGTTACTCAATGAAATATGACTAATACTTTCTAAAAGAAAACTTTCTTTAATTTCTATTGATACTTTCTTATTGAAAACGAAATAATTGATACTTTGACTGTGTAAATTGCAATTTTAACAATAATTGAAATTTCACTCAAAAATATTGAAAATTTAGAGTAGCTGAATGAAATTTGATGAAATAATTGAAACTTTTACAGAAATATTTAAAATATTGATAGTAAGCGATTCCATTTTACCAGAAATACTTGAAATATTGATAATATTCAGTGCATTTTTGACAGACATAAATCAGTAAACAATTATATGTGGTAGAATAAATAAAAGTTAGCACGGAAATAATTCATAAATTGACAGTTGATGATGAAATGCTGAATGATGAGATGATGAAATTTCGACACAAAAATAATTGAAAATGTGACAGTTATGAAATATTATAGAATGTTTAGTTATATTTGGAGAAATAATAAAGATTGATAGTAAACAATGAAATTTTAACAGAAATAATTGATATTTTGACAGTATGCTAAGCAATTTCGACAGAAATACATCAGTAATCAAATCAATTTGATAGAATAATTGAGAACTTTGGCACGAAAATAATTGAAAAATTGACAATTGATCAATACAATTTGACACAGAAATAATAGAAAAAATGACAGTGGATCAATAGAATAGTCGAAATATTTACAGAAGTCATTGAAAAGTTGATAGTAAATAATGAAATTTTCAAAGAAATAATTGAAATTTTGATGATATTCAATACAATTTTCACACAAATAAATCAGTCATCAATTGAATTTGATAGAATATTGAAATTTATCACGAAATAATTGACAGATTGACAACATGTTACAGAAATAATTGAAAAAATGATATTGATAGATGAACTGTTATAACAGAATAATTGGAACAATGAGATTTAATCAAAAATAATTGAAATTGGCAGAGTTAATATAAATTTAACAATAATTTCACACAGAAATATCGAAAAATTTACAGTTGCTGAATGAAATTTAATGGAATAATTGCAACTTTTAATTGATGAGTAAGATATTGATATATTACCAGAAATAATACTTCATAAAGAAATAATTGAAAAGCTAACAGTTAGTAAATGTAAAGAAAATCTGTTTGCATTAAAGCGGAAAGGCCGAGGGCGAGTAGCATAATTGTTATTTCTCTCTTTAACATAATAATTGAAATTTCACGTTGAAATAATTGAAAATTGAATGTCAATCTATGAAGTTTTACACAGAAACAACTGCAAAATCAGAAGTTTATCAATCATTACACGTTATAGAAAAATATCAAAAATTAAAACTAAATAATAGATATAGTAGTCAAACTAAAATTTTCTATAAAAAAATCAAACAAAAAATTACGAAAAGTGCGCTTTTGGAGTAAATGTCGTTGAAATTGTTACTGGAAAATGTAATCAATTTCAACTATTGAATCAAAATATCAAAAATATCACGAAAATGAAAGCAAAAGGTAATCAAAACTCAACAACAATAAAATTTCGAAAAAAATATAATAGACAAAATTACGAAAATTCTATTTTTGGAGAAAGTGCCAAAGACTTTGGATACCTGATTAAAAGTTTCTTACAATATTTCAGCATAATTATCTGTAAGTATAAAATCCTCAAATATAAAACTTCTGAATAAAAAGGTAACAATTTCAGAAAAATATTATTCGAAATTCAAATACAAATGTCAGAAATAAATGTTTTGAAAACCACGTCATATTTTATAAAATTTCCAAGAGAAAAACAAGGAAGAATTTTCGAAAATTCGACTTTTGGAGACAATTCCAATCACTGAAAAACTGTTAGCAAATTTCTTAGAATATTTATGTGTGAGTGGAAAATCTAAAAAATAACAACTATTAATGAAAATACTAAAATTCTATGAAAATGCGAAAATCAGAGAGATATTAAAAAAACAATACGGTAACCACATCAAAATTTCCAATATAAATTGAAAATTGAAAATTTACGAAAATGTTACTTCCAGCGAAGTAAATGCCAATGAATCTGAAAAACTGCTACAAGTTTCTTAGAATATTTATGCACCTGTTAGTAGAAACTCTAAGAAAATTATACTTCTGAAAAAACACAAAATTTCATGAAAATGTAATGCGAAAATCAAAATATAAAAATAAATTTCCTATAAACAATCAAAAAATAATTTTACTTGGTGGACTTTTGAGGTATTGCAAGGTATCATTTCTTCAGAACAGAACTCTGAAAAACTATTTACAACTTTCAATAAGTATGTTAAAACAGTCAGTGAAAACTCTAAAAAAATACAACTTCTCAATAAAAAACCAAAACTTCATGAAAATGATGTATAAAACTCTAAGAAAAATGGAAAAAGCATTGTGACAACTATACTAAAACTTACAAAATTGCAAATTAAAAATTTAGTATTCCTCCAAAATTGGATTTTTCATAAATCTACTTTTGGAGGAAAAGAAAATAACTATGAAAAACTACTTACAAGTTTCATACGAAATATTTGTGCATCTATCACTAGAAAATCTAAGATAATTCAACGTCAGTGTATAAAAAAACAAAATTGTACAAAATACATGAAAATAAATTAAAAACGAGGGAAAACAATAACATGGCAACTAGACTAAAACCCGTAAAATTTGCAATAAACAATCAAGAAATTTACAAAAATTCTACATTTGGAGAAAATGCCAATGATTTTGAAAAACTACATTTCTGAGATTATTATCTCAGTAAAAAATAATATATATCAGTAGAAAATCTAAAAAAGTTCAAATTTTGAATAAAAAGGCAAAAATTCCATGAACATGCTATGGTTACTAGACTAAAACTCGTAAAATTTGCAATAAACAATCATGGAATTTACAAAAAAAATACATTTGGAGAAAATATCAATGATTTTGAAATACTGCATTTCTGTGAATATCATCTCAGTAGAATATAATATATCTGAGTAGAAAATCTAAAAAAGTTCAAGTTTTGAATAAAAAGGCAACAATTCCATGAAAATGCTATGTTTACTAGACCAAAACTCATGAAATTTACAAAAATTCTACATTTGGAGAAAATACCAATGATTTTGAAAAACTACATTTCTGAGATTATCACCTCTGCTGAAAATAATATATCTCAGTAGAAAATCTAAAACAGTTCTAGTTTTGAATAAAAAGGCTAAAATTCCATGAACATGCTATGGTTACTAGACTAAAACTCATAAAATTTGCAATAAACAATCATGAAATTTACAAAAATTCTACAATTGGAGAAAGTATCAATGATTTTGGAAACTGCATTTCTGGGAATATCATCTCAGTAGAAAATAATATCTCTCAGTAGAAAATCTTAGAAATTTCAAGTTTTGTATAAAAAGGCAATAATTCCACGAACATGTTATACGAAAGGCAAAATATAAAATAAACATATAACCACACAAAGAATTTGAGAAAATTCTTGTTTTGGAGAAAAATGTGAATAAATGTGAATGTGTTTGGAAATATTTAAATTATTTCTGGAATAGCTTTAGTTTAGTCTTGAGTATTGTAGTATTAAGCATTAACTTGTATGTCGATGATTCTTTTAACTCATCTAAGTTTCACAATTTTTCTGTTATCAAGAACGTATTTTTGTTGTTGTGTTGAAGCTAACATGTAGGTTTTTTACCCATATAGGTACATATAATTTAAATATTATTTATTATTAATATGAATACATTAAATTTCAATGATTTTAATAATATAAATAGCATTCTTCGCACAAGTTATTGGTGTTACGAGCAAGAAAATTGGGTCGTGATCGTAATGATTATTCCCGCATTCAATAATAAATCAGACTATCGGAAGTTCCTGAAGCGACGATAATATCAGGTTTGAATAATTTATATAAATAGTTGCCTAAAACATCAAATGGGTATTGCCAAATCCGCTGGCTTAGCAAACTTCGCGGAAACTTATCGGTTTATTAGCCGTGGAAAATTATTAATTTGCCCCCATCCCAATTAATAAACTTTCAAATATGTTTCGCGCAGCAGTTTGCGATCCCTAACACACTGCCTGCCAGAGCCGGAAATATGCGTATTTGTATTAAATTATTTAAATCAGGAAGTTATACACGTATAATCTGCTAATAAAACTAGATGAAATCGTAATCTGAGGTTTTATTTTCGCCGGAGGGAATGTTTTCATATCCACGTTTAATGTGCAGTTACGAAATTATACGCGCGGATAAAAATACGGCCCTTGTAAAATTTTGGTGCCTAATTTACATTTAAAATTAGAGTACCGTAGTACGGCAGTAAAACATATATAATTTTAATTTATTCGGAAGGCTTGTAATTTATAATTTTGCGCATAAATATTTTTGGTATTCTTAATTCGTTTAACCAAGACCAATTACACGTCCGGATAATAGCTTTTAATTAGGCAATAAATCACTTCCGTAACTGTTTGAACGCGCTTATCGCAACAATTAAACCTAAATGAATTATTTATGTTTTACGTCTCGATTGCACAATGACTCACTCGCAATCTCATCACAATTTAATTACGTAGAGCTGAACGTCTTCGTGTTTCTTCACGTCTTAATTATTTCCGATGGATTACATTGTTTTATAATGCAAATTGTTGTTGCGCCTAAAGAGGTGCTGGAATTGAAAACGACAGAAATGTTTTGTGCCATTTGTAACATAAATTGGTCTTATTTATACGAATATACGGCGTGCCCGTATATCCGCTGCACCTACTCGCCTCATTTGTAGGATAATACTACATAAAATTTTATTATAAGTCGCGCTAGTTCCATAAATATATGCAATTTGTAAACTGCCCAGTGCCTTCATTAGCATACCGCTTTAAATTACGCACTTTTAACGGCAGCAATCAATGCAATGAAGTGGGGACTAATAAAACCCGCTGAAATAAAAACGCCCAAATTTACATCTTTTGGCCGTACAGAAACACGTTAATCGCGTAATTTTGCGGTGATTCGTATTAAAGATACTAAACTCCTCGATCGTTATGTGACAATGGCTGAATTAACCGATCATTCTGGAGGCATTAACATATTAGTATGCAATAACAGCGGGATTATAAATAAACGTGCAATATAATGGACAGGACACAACTTCGCGCCATTAAAATGCTGGTTTGCAAGGTCTGACTGTAAATTGCACGTTTTATGTTTTGGGCAACTAAACTAGATAATTTATAATTCCATCCACTTCTATAACATACTCACGTAAACCTGTAATCAATATACATACATTATAACTAGAGACCGGAAAATTAGTTTTAAGAAAGTAAAAAAAGGCTTAAAAAAGCACACAAAATTGGCTACAAAGTTGTACCAATTATTAATAAAATAAATTTGCGTTTAAAAACCGAATCATTACAACCGTTATTGGAGCATATTTAAATTTTGCAGTAATAAAATTTAAATCCCCGATTTAAATCAACCTGCAAATTGTAAATATTATCATGCCGACACTGATTGAGGCGAGGGCCGAAATCATGAGAGCAAATAATTGTCCATATTCATAAACCAATATTTCTATTAACGGCGCGATGTAGCGAACTTATGGAGGTACACATACGTGCATGCCAAAGGTAATTATCAGTTGACAGTGCAAATGTTGCGTGAAAAGGCACTAGTTCGTAATGCACATTCGCTCCCTTCGGTCATGAAATATTAATGTCTTCAACCTGTAAAGTATTTACAAATATTTGAGCCAGAGCTTTGTGTGAAATATTTGTCTGATGTCAACAATTATTTTTGTAGCACGATGTCACTAAAATTGTGTGTCAACAGCGAGTGAATCAAGAGTGCGCTTCACTTCCTTATAAAGGGAAAATTAAATTATGTACTTCTCAAACAGTTTGATATTTTGCGTGTGAAAATCACATGTTGTTTTTCGATTTTATAATTGTATATTACAACAATATTTGAGCCTTTTTATACAAAATTATTAACAACACCATAAGAAATCACTTGTTACACTTGATCCTAAGTTTACATTACATTTTATAGGGAACTATGAATTACAAATAGTTTGTAAAACTCAAACTTATATTTTTTTATTAATCATGGAGTTTCGTTTAGTATCTCTTAAAACCAGTACACAAGTATCTTCTAACAGACTTTCACAAAGGGTGGATATTTTATTTAACGTATTGTATTGTATTGTTAATTGAAAAAATAAATTATTAAATACTTATTACATACTAATAACTGGTAAGTGTATTAATTATTTCATTTTGTTCCATTTCTGTTTTCGGCAGTGAATTTACTTGTATTCTAAGCCGCTCCAGCTCCATCCTATTATCGCACAACAAACCTCCTTTCAGGATTTGATAATAATAAGTTGTGGCTTCTGAGTGTCCAAGTATCGTACTGTATCAGTGGTGAATTGCATAGTGATCGATGATCCCAGCTATAATGTCACAGTCACTATTATGGTGATTACGTTTCTCATTTGAAGTAAGTAAATAGAATGTGTCTTAGCCAGGAGATGCTAAGATTATCTGAATGCCAGTATGTTTAAATTCATTTAGCGTTATCCAGGGTGCAACACGAGGAGGTGAACTAACTTTACACCCCAAAGAGTAGATAACAAATAATGCAATAAAATTAAAACATATTCAGTTTTTTTACCGACTTCCTTCGTGAATCCTTAAGAGAGTAAATTTTTACTTCCGCCACTTCCGGCAGTTATCAATGAAAATTGATCAGCTCTCAGTTTCATTGCCAAAACTATTAAATATCAAGTTTCAATACAAAATCCTTTCCAGTTATCGTGCGGACAAAATTCAAAATTGTCATTTTAGGATAAAATATAATTTGCTTAAAATCCGATTTCTTTTGCACGATATGCAATAATTTTATTACCTTTTTACAGAGAAGTAGTATTCTGCTAATTTTTTTGTGTGGTTACAGAAATATTTGTTTTTATATTTTGCTATTCGAATAACATTTTCATGGAAACTTGTTTTTTTTATTGTAAGTTAAATTTTCTCACAAATATTCTAAGAAACTTGCAAGCAGTTATTCATTTATTCATTGGCATTTTATCAAAAAGGAGAATATTCGTATTTTTTTCCTTGATTGTTAATTGGAAATTTAAAAAATTTTAGTCTGGTTATCGTATTATTATTTTTATTTATCTTTCATTTATCTATAACATGTTCATAAATTTACAGTATTTGTATTGAGAAGTTCGTTACTACACAGAAGTTACTACTTCTGTTACACAGCAGAAATACGTTGTGACGCTTTCCCTCAAAGCGGAATTTTCTTAAATTCTCTGTATGGTTTTAACAATATTTCATATAATATTTGGACTTTCGTATGACATTTTCATGGAAACTTAGTTTTTTCATTGTAAGTTCAATTTTCTCAGATTTTCTACCGACAAAAGCACAAATATTCCAATCAACATGCAAGCAATTATCCATTTATTCATTGGCATTTTCTCATTAAGTGGAATATCTGTATTTTTTTCCTTGATTGTTGGAAATTGTATCAGTTTTAGTCTGGTTAGCATTATTATTTTTATGTACCTTTCATTTATCTATAACATGTTCATAAATTTTCGGTATTTTTATTGAGAAGTTCGTTATTACACAGAAGTTACTACTTCTGTTACACGGTAGAAATACGTTGTGACGCTTTCTTTCAAAGCGGAATTTTCTTAAATTCTCTGTGGGTCTTCTGGTTTTAACAGTATTTCATATTATATTTTGACTTTCGTATAACATTTTCATGCAAACTTAGTTTTTTTTTTATTGTAAGTTGAATTTTCTCAGATATTATACTGACAGAAGCACACACATTATAAGAAACTTGCAAGCAGTTATTCATTTATTCATTGGCATTTTATCAAAAAGGAAAATATTCGTATTTTTTTCCTTGATTGTTTATTGGAAATTTAAAAAAAATTTAGTCTGGTTATCGTATTATTATATTTATTTATCTTTCATTTATCTATAACATGTTCATAACTTTTTGGTATATTTATTGAGAAGTTCGTTACTACACAGAAGTTACTACTTCTGTTACACAGCTGAAATCAAAGTGAAATTTTCTTAAATTCCCTGTGTGGTTTTATTAATATTTCATATTATATTTTGCCTTTCGTATAACATATTCGTAGAATTTTTGCTTGTTTATTCAAAAGTAGAATTTTCTGTAAAGAGATTCACAAATATTTTATGACATTGGTCAGTTGCCTTTCCTCCTAAAGTAGATTTTCCTCATTTTTTTTTTTTATAGGACAGTTTATAAGTTTAAATGATTGCCATTAACAATCCATTTATCATTGATTTTCCACCAACATATTCATAAAATTTTGGTCTTTTTATTTAGAAGTTTAGAAATTTCTTAGAATTTTCATACCTACTGTTTTATAAGAATTTTAAGAAAGTTGTAAATATGTAGTTTTTTAGAATCGTTTTCTGAAGATATGATCCTTTGGAATAACATAAACGTCTGTAATTTTTCACAAGGTAAAATTGTTCCTAGATTTTCTACAGGAAATTATTTTTTTATTAAGATTTCCACATATATTTTTTGTAATTCTGTTATTTTTTGTGTGTATATTTGTTGTGTTATTCTTTGTGTGTATGTTATGTAGCTTTATGCTAATAAAAATTCTTATTATTATTATTACATATGTTTTATTTTAGCAAATTTTATTGTGTATATTGTGTATATCCACATTGCCGTTTTCGGTTTCGGATTTTCACGAAAATGTATGAAAAGCTAAGAATTTCATACATTTTGTAACGGTCCGAAAACGGCTTTGGCAGAAACTGCAATTTAATAATTAATTGGCGCATGGACCTGCACTGTAGACAGCCGTGCTCGCACTTTTTTGTTGTGGTGACGCGTTTCCCCTGTGGGCGATTTTTAAATTCGCCGGCGAGGAGCCGCCATCCGGAGACTTCAGCTAACTCGTGCCCAGTACGGTGTGCCAGAAGAACCGTTGAGATAAGGTGTACCACCATCCGGTTTACGGGATAACCAACGGGGACTCAGTTAACCACCCTTGAGGGGATTGAGGCACCAGGTACAGGGCAAGGGACTTCCAAACGCTCATAACACCTGAGTAAGTAGTTAAGCCCGATATTTCTTTTCCTTTTCGTGAAGCCACGTGTCCGGCCATTGTTACTAAGGCCATGTGCTTTGCAGGCGTTTTGTTACGGGCTAAGTAGCTCGGCCAAACCATTCTTGGCTGGAGGCCGCGATCATCTTGGCTGGAGGCCGGAATCGAGCACTAGGCGTCTACGACGCAAACCGTCGCCCTTCCGGAGCTGTAGCCAGCCGCCAGCGACGACCACCAGGAACACAGGCCAGATATCCAGAGATATATATATATATAGATATTGATACATTTTTTTTTGTGGTCTCAATTGAGCCAGACCTCCGTTTAATTCCTTATTGACATATTGTTTATTCTTTTGTGTAAGAGTTGCGTTTACGTGTTGCGTGCCGTACGTGCTTTGCGCTTGTGTAAGAGAAAGGTCGCTCCGTCGGCCCTTTGAATCGTGCGATTAGGAGCTTGCTATATTCGGCCGAATAGAGTGAACCCTGCGTGAAAGGGTTGCGTGCGGAGGTATTTATTTCAGGAGCGCAGACACGGTGTCCGTCGTTTGTGTGAATAAACGCCGATATTTTACACTACAAAATTCACACCTGTTATTTTTTGTTCCCACCACGTTTTCTCGATCGGGCATTTATTTCAGTTTCAGTTTTTTTATTCTCACTGCGAGATTTAAATCTGGTGGTGTTGGCGCCAAATGGTCAGCGTTGTGACAGTTCGTGATTTCTGAACTTCGCTGACTGTCTGCCGTCCACCCACGCAGGTAGGGTGGAGCCACCCTTTGCGACGAAGTAGCGACGAGGTTAAAATTACGTGGAGCCTTTTTTAACCCCCCCCCACTCTCTGACACCGAGAGCCTGGCCCTCGTCACTGCTTCGAAGGGACCCTCCACTCGCTCCACGGCCTAACGCGCTGATTGCCCTTCAGGTACGTCACAATTTTCGTGAAATGTTGGTCGTTTTATCAGAAATTAAATTTTCTTTATTATTTTGAGAAACTTCCAACTATTTTTTAGAGTCATAATCCTATTTTGAATGATGTAGTTTTTAATTTTAGTTATTTTATTTAGAAGTTGAATTTTCTTTAATATCTTAAGAAACTTGTAAACCGTTTTTTTCAGAATCTTAATCATAATCTGAACGAAAATGATACCTTAAACGCCTGACATAATGTAAAATTGTTCCTTGATTTTCTATAGGAATTTTTTTTTTTTATTTTGATTTTCACATTTTTATAAAAATTTAGTATTTTTATAAATAAAACAAGTTACTTTGTAAGTATCACATAAATTTATTTATTTGTCACTATAGTTTGATGCCACTGTCTATAAATAAGTTAGGCTGCGTTAGTTTAAGACACTTTGTTTGATAATGATTACCCAAGTAGTCGAAACTATAGTCACAAATAAATAAAGTTGTGGGATACTCACAAAGTAACTTGTTTTATTGATAATTGATCAAATGTATCATGAAGTAAACGCCACCACAATTACAAAAATTTACTACTTTTATTCATAAATTGAATTCTCTTGGATTTTCTACTGACAAATGCGCAAATATTGTAAGAAAGTTGAAAGCAGTCTTTGAGTCGTAGGCATTTTTTCCGAAAGTCGAATTTTGGCAAAATTTTCCTTGATTATCTAGTGGAACGTTTATTGAATTGAACTATTTTTTTACATTTATATTTGAGTTTCGTATAACATTTCCATGTAAATAGTTTTCCAAAATTATAACATTTTCTTTGAGTGTGTATTTTAATTATTGATAAACAGTATTTTTTTTCCAATTACTTCTGTTTAAAACTTCATTGATCATCTGTCATTTTCAATTATTTTTATGTAAAATTTCATTTATTGTCAAAATAATTTGGAACACTGTCCAAGTTTCAATTATTTCTAAAATAAATCATATTTACAAAACAAAGGTGAGGGAGTATGATCGTAACATACCGTAAACATACATGTTTTGAAAAATATTTTTATTTCTTGTGTTCCATTTTGATATTGTTTTGTTTTTGATAGATTTTTTATTTTTCTATTATGATTTGTATGTATATTATAATAATTTAATAATAATAATAATAATTTATTAGTGCCAGTACAGAAATAGTTTACACAAGTCAAAAAAATACACGTTAACACATATAAAGTGTAAAATTATGTAGATTTATGCTAATAAATATTCTTATTATTATTATAAATTTGTATTGATTACACTCATTCACATCCTTCAAATATTTCTGTGAAATTTTCATATATGTCATCAAATTTTATTTAATTCATCAAATTTCATTCAGAAACTATCAACTATTCAATACTTCTGTTCTCTCTGTCATATTTCATTGCGCAACTGTCAGTTTATCAACTATTTCTTTATGAAAGTTAAATTATGTCAAAATTG
This sequence comes from Othius punctulatus, assembly GCA_951805005.1. NCBI lineage: Eukaryota > Metazoa > Arthropoda > Insecta > Coleoptera > Staphylinidae > Othius > Othius punctulatus. Next base: position 95,469,753 of record OX638138.1, read on the forward strand.
TACTGAATACTGTTTCATGATTACTGTTAATATTTCATTGTTTACTATATTTTTCAGTTATTTCTGTAAATATTTCAAATTTATATTGTATGGCCGAAGTAGTAATCGTCGTATCTTACACTTTATTTTGTAGCAGCTGGACGTTTTGTTGCAGTAGAGATCTTTCATGCGTTTCAGGACAATGGTCATCCATGCAGTTCTTCCCGGAAAAAGCGAGTGGGTCACACAATTTACGACCTTTTATTATGGGCAGTAAATTTAAAGCTACCTTTATGCTCTGTCGTCTCAATTTTAGCCTATATATTGATACTATTTTGGTGTTTATTTAAACAAGCCTACAATTAAATATTGGAAAAAATTTGAATCTTTCCAGTTTCCACGATTGGTGATCACTTAGTGTACTTTTGCTATAAACATTACAGTACATTTTTGTACTGTTGAAGTACATTTTTTTTAATCTAGATTATATTCAAGTAAACGCAAGATATCAAGTTTCGTTAGTACAAAATGTAATCAATTTTAATAGCTACTATTGTATTGTATTCTCTTCAGTTGGATTGTTCAAATTTTCTATCTAAAATTGTGTGCATGCACATATATACCTATGTATTTCAAAACTGTCCTAATTTTGATCAGATGACCATCTATCGATGGCCCTCTGCAATAATGACACAACTCAAAAAGTATCTATTTATGACTCGTTGATACACACAAACGTAGGCATTAATCCACTAATATAATCCACTATGAAACTCAAAAACATCAAATTTTGAATGTGTCGTTATTGCACAGGACCACCGAAATGAAAGTTTTCAATTTTCAGCCAAAATATTCAAAATATGTAAACATTTTAACTGCAACGGTCGAAATAATTTAAATTTTCATTTGAACCTGTCAAAATATTCAACTGCTACTACTATTACTATCAAATATGAAAGTGTCAATATCTGCCATTTTCAAGTGCAACTTTTGAAATCTGTCATTTTAGTTAGCTTCATCAGTCAAAATCGTACCACTATCGAAAGCAACTGTTAAACTAACAAACTCTTTGAAGTTTCTGCATCAGCTATGAAAGTCTTTAAAAAATAATAACGTCAACTCTCTAAATTTGTTAAACTTTCAATGGATATTGTCCAAATTTGTCAAATTTTCAACTGCGACTCTCAAAATAATATAAATTTTAATTTGAACCTGTCAAGCTATGCGAAACTGTCTCAATCTGTAATTTTAACTGCAATTTGTGATATCTGTCAAGTTTGTACCTTTTGAAATAAAAATCTGTAAAATTTTGTAACTGTGCCTGTAGAATTCTACCAAATTTCCCCAACAGTTCAATTTAGTTGCGCTGATGAAGTGATGATAGTTGACGAGCATTCGCAAAGATGTGCCGAGCTCCATCTTGGTACGGCAGATATTTCCGTCGCATATCATTACAAATCTGATCACCCTATGGTACAGTGCAAATGAAAATTATCATCTAATCTATGATTAATATTTCATTTAACCTATTACCTGTTTTTGTGCTGTAACCGAGTCCAAGGTGTAAAAATCTCCAGTGTGTGGATCGTTAATTACACTCACGATGGAAATTAACGCACTGCTTGCGCAAAATGCGTCCATCAATCATGCGTGCCCGTGGAAAATAATAACAGGTGTGAAAATGGGAGGGAAAACGGAATTGATCTATTTACTCTAATGTTCCTCGCACAACCCCATTTCGTGTACGTTTCGCTCGGGGCATTAAATAGAGCGCAGCTCATTTGTACGTGCCTAGTAACTGAAATTCTGTATCTATCTTTATAATTTAATAGTGCACGCATTTTTATCACCGGTTGCGCTTAATCACATTTCACTGGAGAAATGTTGGTTTTCATTCATTCTAGTAGTTGCGATTTATATTCCTGAGACGTCTTTTAATCATAATGTAGAACCCGAGGCACCATTTGTATACTTATTATCACTTACATGGAGCAAAACTTTTATAAAGTTCTATTCTAAAACGCAAACCAAAAGATATGAAAAATAGTATAGTAGATATGTTTGTGAAAGCTGAAAAGTTGGAATAAAACCGAAGGTTTGGTATATGGAACCATACTTAAACTTCTACTGTTTTCGTTATGTATACATTGTAGATGTAGTGTATATATTGTTGTATACATACAAAGATGTATACATAGATCTATACAACAAAGAAAAATAAGACACTTGGTATAAGTTTCACAGAAATATGTTTATATATTGATATTCCACTATTGTTTCAGTTGTTATACCATCATCAAGAGTTAAAATAATACTCTTTAGTATTCCAAGTGGTTCAGCAACCAAGTGATCATCAAATAAACTTTCAATTTAAATAGTTGTATACATTACAGGTGTAGTGCATACATTGAAGTATACATAGCTGTATACAAAAATGTATACATAAATAGATGTATATATAAATGTATACATTGTGTCCGGGTTAAAGAGTCCTTGCGTCAGTCAGGATAAGGTAAGACTGAGGAGAGTTATTTAAATAGAGACAAATATATAGCACCTCAAGAAGTACTTACATATGAATAACGACCTTCATCTAAAGTAAAAGTAATTAAAAAGTTGATGGTTTACAGCACAGAACAAAAAAATACCAACAATTCACTAATTGAGCTTCCAACTCCTTCGATTTTTAAAATCAGATATTTGCAATTTTCATTTTTCTTTATAAGTTGTATTGAATATTTTTACATTACATTATTAGGACAGTTTTTATCATATATTATTTATTTCGTAGCATTAAATAAATCAATACTAACTTATGTAGTAAATATTTAACTGAGAATTGAAATTAAATTAGAATTGAAATGTATTACCTAATCAAATACACACAAAATGTAATACGTCCAGCGAATCCGATTTACTATTAATATTGCAAATCAATACTGATTACCAATACTGATTAAGATCAAATAAATTATATTAAATCACCTCGCTGAGGTTTCACAAAATAGGTTAATTTAATTATCCTCCAGGACGTTCTATATCTAATTGAAACAGCTGATAATTTGCGCCAGTTAATAATTAGGGCACACTAATTAAAAGTCTCTCCTGTAATCAGAGAATAACGAGTAAATGTAATTACACGAATATTCCTGGCACTTCGAAATATCTAAACTATTTTGTACGGTTTCATTATGCAGTAAGCGGAGACGGTGTAAACGTGTACATTTACAACGTATTAATTTCTTACATAATGAGTGAAGCTGAAATTCATATAATTATCATGGGTGTGTTTTTTTGTGGAAGGAGCCTTAATGCGCGGGGGAAGATTCAGGTAGTCAGTGGCGAGTAATTTATCGAAGTGGCAGTTAACTGTAGAACCATGTAATTTTAGAAGAGCATTTTATTTTCCTCAACTTCGTGCGCAATTTATAATAGATCCAAATTACAGTAGTTCCAAAGATGGGTGGCAGCCATTAGCCGAGGATAATGTTTGATGCTGTCGTTATAGCTAATGACACAAGAAGGTTTAATTAAACCAATACTGTATTCGATATAGTAATTTGTATTATTATACACATGTATTATATTCTTAGGATTTTATGCGGAACAGCAGGTAGAATGATTTAAAAAGTAGTTTGATCGAAAGATTTTCAAATTTTTCATAATTTTTTTCGTCTAGCTCAAATATGGTGCAAACCTCAGAATACATATCTTTTGTCTTGAATTGTAAGCACATAGCTAAGAAATTCGAAAATTCCTATCGACAATACATAAGTGTTTCAGGCTCATTTCTATTGATAAGTATGGTAGGTACTATGTCTTAATACTGCATTTCAAATTTCCATCAAATTCAATTTTTTTAAACTTTCATATTTTGGTCAATCTTTAATTGTTGCCTATACTGAAACAATTACCTAATCGACTTAGGTGCTTACAGCACAAAGCCAAAGATATGTTAACTTAAAAACATTTTTAGTGTTTTCAATTTTGAATACTTATTTTGTTTTTTTTAAATTTACCGAAAAATATTTTTTTTATGTAATATCAATAATATTTGCAAATGTAACTTTTAGCGTCTTCAATTGCGTATACTTTGAATTTTTAGAATTTGATATATTGAATATATATTGATATATTGAATATAATATTTTATGTAGTATTTAACTTTTTGTATACATTTTTGTACGTATTCATGTATTGATGAGGTTATTCTATGTAGCATGTACATTTTTATATAGGTACATTTTGTATGTATTGATGAGTTTGCGACTTTGTATTTATTAATGTAGGTATTTATTAATGTTAGTGTTAGATACTGTGACAACGATGTTTTTTATGTGGATATACAGGGTGTCTCACGAGATCGGAGACAGGCGATATCTCGCAAATGGTTAGTAGTACGGAATAATGGTGAATTTAAATGGTCCAAATGATGCCCCTTTCTGTATATTTAGATTTAATTTCCAGTTTTTCATTTCCGGAAAAATGACACCAAGTTCAGATTTTCAAATAGGACACCGTATATATTTATGGATTTTGGTGCAGGTAATTCAACGATACCATATTATTTGGGGGAAGCATCAAAACAAAAATTCTTAGTGTCCACCAAATATTTGAAATTTACTGGATAATTTTTTATATTTATTGTGCAGTATCAACAAGATGAAATGAAATTTGTAATGTCTTCAATAATGTAAATATTTACAATTTTTGAAATTTACTACGAATTAATGTAAATTAGACTTTATAACAAATTTAATATAGCATTGTTATTTTTTGTTTAATATCGAAAGGACTCTTAGAACAACAAAAAATAAGTATCCTCAGAATATTTAATAAATAGCTGAGAAATGTTAAATGTATACATATACTCTCATTTATTATTAATTTTATTATTATTAACATTTATAATATAAAATTTGGATTTTTTAATTTATTGTAATATTTTTTTTTGTAAACAAAAATAACAACAAAAGCCTGCAAAAATGAAAATTTCGGTTTAATGGAATGTTTGATAATTAATAATCATTTTTAATATTTAATTTTGTTTGGAGTAATTTCGCAAGTTGAATAGACTAGCGATATACAAAGTATAGTTTTACCCTCTTTAGTGTCTATAATGTAAATATTTACAATTATTGTAAATTAGACACTACTTAATAAATTTACTATAGCGACTACTATATACTATATGCTATATACTACTAGATTGTTTCTTGTGTAATATCAACAGTACCGAAAAAACTAACAAAAATGGTTTCCTCAAAATATATAAAATTAACAGAAAATATTTAATATGCATTTTAATATCTTATATGTTATATATAATTTTGAATATTTATAATAATTAAAAAAATGTGGATTTTTTTAATTTATCGCAATTTTGTTTTTTGCATACTTAATAATAACAAATTCTGAAAAACTGATTTGTTATGGTTTTCATGGAATATTGGGTATTTACTGTTTTTTGTTTGTTCAATGTTTCGTATGTGTAGTTTTGCAGGTATACTCTGATTTTTCTAAACTGGCGTGCACGTCATCAAACAGCTGTGTGATGAGGTTTTTTCGTACCAACGTGATTGTTTTCGAAAATATGCATAACAATAGTTTAAGAATCGAAATTAATCTGAGGATCATTTGTTACATAACACTGATCACCGGTGGTTATAAATAGATAATCGGTGTATTAACCGCGGACACAATTTTCGTCCGCCAATCATGTAATAAATCATGTAATATTGGCAGCCCTGATATTTTTTCGGCGACGATGCCACATCTTTTTCACTAACCATGCTCATACATGTATGTATAACCAAGCTTGTTTGACGTTTAACTTGTTACATTTGTTCAATTAATACAATGCATATTTTGCCATTGTAGATGTTAATCCATAACCACAGGATTGATATCTGTACGAAAAACGGCAGAGAAGTCGACGAATTTGATACGAACCGTGCACTGCCGCACAAGATTGCACGGGAGGAACAGCTGATTGCAGCCATTTTTAAATACCCAGGACAGCTGGCAACCTTGTAAAATTGTGCCATCATTATTATGATGACGTGAACGCCAGTTTAGAAAAATCAGAGTATAGAATCAGCGATATGCCAACTAGTTTGGAATAATAGTTATATATTTATTTATAATACAAGTTCTGAAATAATCGCGTTTTTGGTTTCAATTCATACAAAGCTTTTTCTACCATAGTTATTATAAAAAAAATGCTTAAATTTTATGCAAAATACTATCTTTTCTTTTTAATTGGTAAGTGAATGAATTGCGTGTAAAACTTATTATACGCATAGTTGATGTTTTTACGCACTTGTGCTAAAAAGTTTACGCACTGTCGCATGTTTTCGTGGATCTCAAAAAAGGCGAAAACCTTTTAAGATTACATTTTACCTTAAAAGCTTGACCTGGATATGGAAATGAAATTTTCAGTGCCTTCAATTCTGATTAATTAGAATCGTTTGAAATTTATTGAAAAATTGTTAATATATTTTGTGTTTTTTAATAACATATGTAATGTTGCGTGTTGGTTTTAACACGATATCATTCATTTTTTTTTAAATTTATGATTACATTGTTTCTTTTGTGTTAATGATACCTGCAGTACTATTTTTTTTTTAGGACCTACAGAAACTTTTAAATTTATTTTAAATATTTAGTCACATATAGGTACTTATACAACACATCATGTCTTTGGCCAAAAAAAATTTTTTTGTGCAAAACATATAATTTATTAAAAATATTATATTAAATTTATTATGTGAAATTTTAAGCTTAAGATAATTTTTAAGGGTTTTTGGGGTACATAATATCAGCAACCAATTCACATTATAATTTTTTTAAATGAATTGTAAATTAGTGTATTTTTGTGTAATATCAACTGAAACTGATTGAAATTCGAACATATCACATCATTCATTTTATTTTTATTGAGTGTAACATAATTTTTGTATATTATCAGTATCTGCAGGACTTATTTGTATACAGTTAATGTTTTATTGGCGGGCTATCAACAGGACATAAAAATCAAATGATATTTTGAATATTCAATGTTTTTGAAATATACTGCAAATCTTACATATAGGTATTAAGTTAGGTTAGGTTAGGTCATACATTTTTCAAAACTGTTTTTTTTAAATCAAATTTGTTACATTATTATTATTATTATTATTATATTTTGTACAACATCAACAGAACAAGTAAAACTAAAGTCTTAGTATCGAAGGAATATTTGAAAAATATTGAAAAATATTTAATATTTTCTGTAATATCAACAGCCTATAAAAATAAAAATTTATTGATCTCATCTATTTATCTAAATATCTATCCTACCTATCCTATATATCTACCTTTATCTATGAAAATATTTAAAATTTTACTATGAATTAGAATTTTTGTTGTAATATCAAATTTGGATTTATTTCATTATTTTTATATTGTTTTTTATATAATATCACTAAGAGTAGAAATATTTTGTACTCACAGAACATTTAAAATTAATTGAAAAATATTTCATTTTTGTTTTATACCCAGGTATAAGAAAAATATGCATTTTTTTATGTAGGTACTAAATTTCCAAAATTTAGATTTTTTTAAATTTAGTGTGTACAATTTTAGAGAAGTTTACACAATTAACGAAATATTTCGGTTTTCTTTTATTAGTGTATCATTTGTTTTTGTCTACTTAATACCGACGCAAAAAATATGTTTTCGTTTGCAAGGAATGTTGATATTAACGGATTTTATTTTTAGTGTTTTCTGTGTAACATAATTATCACGGAACAAAACTGGAATTTTTGTATGCAAAGAAAATTTTAAATTTACTGAAACACATTTATTATTCTTCGTGTAAATAACATCAAAAGGATATGCGATTTTTTTTAAATTTACTAAAAAGATTGTAATTCCGCAGAATATAATTATAAATTTAGTTTTTTTTATTTATCGTAACTAATCATGACAATTTTTGAAAACGAGTTAATTGCGGAAATATCTGTTTTTGAGTCTTATTAACAAAATGTGGTTTTTGAAGTGGTTGCAGTCTATCTGTCTGTCTGTCTATCCAGTTTATTCGACTTGGGAGGTTTTAGTGATTTATGACGAAAATCCACCAATGGGAAGTGGTAGTTTAGTCCGAAATTTTAAAGATTAGAAATATAAGTTAAAAAAATATATAGGAATTGTTCCTTTTTAAATTTGAATTTATTCCTCAGATATTCTAGTAAGAAGTAAGTTTCTCATCGTAGTTCAAGTAAATCCCTAATTTTGATGAATATTTCTTAAATAGTATAATTTACTGTAAGGATCCGCATCGGAATCTTCTTTAAGCAAGAAGATATGTATAATTAGATTTTATATGAATCGTTATCACATTTGCTTGGCTCGAAGAATATTCTGGAAATTCTGAAAGTTTACTAGACTTTCCAAAATTTATTAACGTTAACTTATTCTTTAAATATTTAAGAAAGTCATGTGTACGAAAAACAACATGAGAGTAGATAAGTGTTTTAAATAAAAATTCCAACACGTTTTGTTTTTATAACTTTTTCAAAATTTAATTTTTGAAGAACTCATCATTTTTATTGTTGTTAAGTATATAGCTGGTGTATCAAGAAACAGAAGTTGTAGTGATATGCGAGACATGAGAGAAGTTGACGAAATCTGGTTTTGTTTCTATCTTCTTCTTTAGGTGCCCTCTCCGCTCCGAAGGTCATCATTAAGGCGATTTCATTCTTGAAACAGCAGATCTAAATAGTTGGTTGCTAGTACAGCCAAACCACTCCCTAAGGTTTTTCAGCTATGAGTTTCATCTCCTTCTTGTGGATCTCATTCCTCTGATCTTTCCCTGCATAATTAGTTGTAAGATTTGATATGTTTGTCCTCTCATGATATGTCCCATATATAATAGTTTTCTTTGCTTAGTAGTAAGAATTACTTCTTTTTCTTTGCTCATACGTCTCATCACTTCTACGTTGGTTATTTTCTCTACCCATGAAATCCTCAGAATTCTTCGATATATCCATAGCTCAAAAGCCTTCAATCTTTTTATGTCGATACTTTTTAATGTCCAGGATTTCATCCCGTAGTATAGTACTGATAGTACGTAACATCTCACCAGTCGTATTTTTAGTTCAAAGTTTAGATCTCGGCAGCAGAAAAGCCTCTTCATTTTTGTTTCTATCATAAATAACAAATACGCATGTGATTATATGATATGTTTTGAGCACACCTTCATTTTCTTAGATTTCGAAATTTTCGAATTCTTATCCCATAATCCTGCAGTACATAACTTTTGAAATACTTTTAAGTTAGGCAAGTAATATTCTTTGCGTTTTGTTAATCTAAACTAATTCAACCTTACCTAATCTAACCTTACCAAAATAAATCAAATTTAGGTGCCCATAGATACTTATATTTAACTTTCATTGAACTAAAATTCGTTCTATTAACCCAAACTCAAGATCCCTTGAGAACAATGCTTTACCAAGTATAGTATGCGGAGAAAGTAAAAAATGGGCTTGTATTAATTAACATGAATACATTAAAGTAAGAGATCGAAATTATATTTAGCCCGAAGCATCCGAAGACCAGCAACAGCTCTGCATGTAATGCAATAATGTCTACGTTACGTCATGCCTTGTACACAATTATTGAATCAATTAAAGGTTTAAACATTATTAATTACACAACTTAATTTCCTCAATTTTATCTCCCAGGGGGCAAATATAAAATGTTCAAAAATAAAACGATGGCTGTGCCTTGGGTCTCAATCGAAAATTGAAGTCACGACCGGAGCACCGAGATATTTAAATAGATTGCTCCTCCAATAAATCAACATTATTCCTTGCGTTATTAAATTATAGTGTAGAACCCATTTGACTCCTCTATTCTTTCATTGTTTGCGGGCTGCAGAAAGTCAATCAAGAAAAACCGATTATATTTTTCTCGTCCGCTCTACGGCGCGGCCGAAAAGGTTATTTCTGCGAAGCACTGGCCAGGGTCCAATTCGGTTTATTTCGCAGCGGTAATATTTATTGTAAATATTATGACCATCCCGAATGTTGCTGGCCCCAAAGATAACAAGCAAATAATATTAAACTCGATAAAAATATCAAACATTGAATTTCATGGCTATTTTTTTTCATCAAGATCAAATATATCAACAATTTATTGTGGATGTTATAGCAGCCAAATTGTTTTTTTTCTTTCTACATTTTTATCAATATCAAATATATCAACAATTTATTATGGATGTTATAATAACCAAATTGATACGTTGAGCATTAAATAAGTGTAATGCAAATAAGGTAAGACCCTTTGGATATTGTCGTATTGAGTTTGCGGGGATTCGCAACAGATAAGGAAATAGTTAATTCATATGCACCGCATATCGTGCGACGTCAAAGAAGTTAACATGTTTTTAAGGCGGCTCGAGAATGTACATGTGACTTTCATGACTTCACAGTTTTCAGCCAAACGAATATGGATTGTTTATTCATATATAATGCACTGCGCCCTGTGCATGAGCAAGTGCCTGAATCTACATGCCATTCGGCAGTAACTTTTAGTGCGCGTTATCAAAATTTACGGCGTTATACATGTCCTCGCGGATATTCAATTAAGCGTCGTTGCTAGACCGACAATTAAGATGATATAAATTTTACAATATACGCTTTTACAGCGCCATAAACTGCGGGCGTCGTAAAGTCTCATCTGGGTCAAGTGATTTTGCATATTTTGAGTTATGGGGCGGTCGGGCAGCCATTGAAGAGGCACATTTGTGTAAAAAGTAATTAGGCGTGTAATCCGCCTTGGATGAACGGAGTTACATGTTCACTGGCCTTACATTCTGAAGCGTCTTAAATGTTTATATGTGCAGTGAATTAGATTTCCAGGAAGTATGTGTACGCCTACGCTTTCCGGAGAATTGTGAATTGTGTTTGTGCATTGAAACTGCAGCAAGACTCCTCTGTTTGTATGGCATTTATCAGGATTCTGATAGATTATTTGCATAACATCAACTTCAAGTAGATTTTTTCTATAACTGCTAAAAACATATACATTTTTTTGTTTTTTAGAATGACAAGACAGTTATTTTTACGTAGTTTTTGCATTTTATCGATGCTATTTTTTATTTGCTATATTCTTGGTAACTATTTTAGATACACATTCAAAAATTTAAAGCAACCCAGAATTTTTAGTTTATAGTTAAAAGTAGAATGCTTCTACAGTTGTAGAGAAAATGTATATTACTCGTGTGCGAATAAAGTCGCACACTTGTTGTATAACTATTGTATAAATAACTATTTTATTCAATTTTTACCTGGTAGTGCGCTCTATGGAATGCAAAATTGAAATTTACAGTTTTAAGTAAAATTAATATTTCTTTGAATGCGCCTCCATTCAAAATCCAATATTTGTGAACAATATCAGATTCCACAATCCCAGCTTCGTGACATACAATTGTCTATTCGTGACATACAATTGTGTTTTCACTTGAAATTGAAAATGTACCTGCAATGAGGGTTTATTACGGTCAAGGGTTCTCCATTGTATGGCGTGCTGCGAAGAGGCGGGCGTCCAGGAACGTAACCAAATAATTTTCTTTCGACGAAGATGCTACTTAATTGTTTTCTCTTCGATATATACACAATTATATCACTATGATCATAATATAAAAATGATTTTTTAATTAAATTGAATTCAATAATCTTACAACTATCTACATCGTTTCTTATGAGTTGGCGGACGTAATTCTTTTTACAATTTTACAATTCGATATAATTACAAGACTACAGACGCCTGTAGATAATTAAGAGCCGTCACCTAGGAAACGGTTTTAAAAGGATTATACATTCGCCCATGCAATTAAGGTTCATTGTAGCTTAATTGCAGGGCGAATATGCAGTCCAGGTAGACAATCAGTTAAGGCTGCCTCAAATAGTCTTTTTCTCAAATAGTCTTTCAGTCGGTGTTAACCTTTACATTGCAACAGTACTCATTTTACATACGTGTGCATATTATCATTTATAAACTTGTGAAAAGTTAGAGTTTATTAAGACGGAAACGTCGTTAAGTGAAACTGCAACAATTATTTCATCAATTTATAATGACACTCAGTTCGACGATCTATTTTATTTATGTAAGGAAAGAAGCCATTCCGAAAGTTTTGTTGAAGAATCCCTTCGACAGTCTACAGAGCGAAGCTGTTTTCAAATTGATTTTGATAAATTTCTAAAGAACCACGATCAAATGGACACAGCACCTATCGAAAATGAAAATCAGCGCTTAATAAAGCATGCCTTTCTTTCAACTGATACTAAAAGGATAGTAGTAAATATTTGTAACACCCATATAAGCGAGAATCATGCATCTCCACTGCAAAGAATTTCCATTCTGACAGGAATATCATATTCAACGGTATGGAGAATAATTACGAAAGGACCGCTAGAAACGAAAAGAAGAATAAGTTCCACATTTAACCAAATAGACGATGCCATCGCCAAGAGGATCAAAAATATAATTTACAATTCTTATAAATCAGGTAACGTTCCCACGGTCCAATTTATTTTGGAAACTCTTGGAAATGATTTTCAATATAAGGAAACTACTTTGTATAAATACCTACTTAGTCAGGGTTTAAAGTATAAAACTTTAGACAAACGAATTGACATCATGGAATCGCCGAGATTGCAAAAAGAGCGATTAGAATATTTATCTAAAATAAACGAATATAGAAATGGAGGGAGATCGATAATTTATTTGGATCAAACATGGTTCGATACTCACGACGTCGTTTCCAAGGGATGGGTCGATAATACAAATAAGTGTCACCTTAGAGCACCGTGCAATAGAGGAAAAGGAATTGTTATTCTTCACGCAGGAGGCGACTCAGGTTTTGTGTCAAATAGTTTGCTCTTATCAGCCAAGAATATTGCATCAACCTCGTTAGACTATCATCAGGATATGAACGCCGATTTATTTGAAAATTGGTTTCGCAATCAATTATTTCCCAGCATACCCAATAACTCAATAATCGTAATGGATAATGCAACTTACCACCCAAAGCAAATTAATGAAATCCCAACCACCGCTTCCAAGAAAGGCGATATTGCGGATTTTTGCATTCAAAATGGTATTGTTATTCCCCTAAGTGCAAAGAAAAAAACAATATAAAACTTTAAAAAAACGTATGTGGTTGATAAGATGGCAAATGAATTTGGTCACCAAGTGTTGCGCCTTCCACCTTATTACTGTATCTTCAATCCAATTGAGTTGATATGGTCAACTTTAAAAAGAAATTTGCGGAAAAATAATGCACATCCCAAAATGAGTGAAGAAACAATTCAACTTGTTCAGCGAGAATGCAACACCATTTCAAGTACCATTTGGAAAAACTGCATCGATCATATGATTAAAATTGAAAACGATTATAGGACGCTTAGTGTACCAAATCTAATTATTAATGTTCAAAGTGAAAGTGATAGCGATGAATCTAGTTGTGCGGAATAATATTTGCTTGTTACATTACGATTCATGAAAAAATTAACTGATGTTAACGTCGTTATTTTTTAACGCAATGAGCAAGTCAATAATGTTATGGGTTACTTAGGTTATTTGTTTCGCGAATCATACTGTATATAAATTTTCTATGAAATTATAACTACATTTGTAAAACACAATTAATTATATGTACACTTAAAAATATAATGTAAAGTACATTTTAATGATAATGAATCACTAATGTTAATTTTCTACGGTGCACTGAATCTGTATTTTCTGATGCCGGCTCTGGACTCTGTTGTCTTCCCATTACCCGTCATAAAATTCCGTTCATACAATGGAGCGCAATAAACACCCTTCGTAGGTAGATTTTCAATTTCAAGTAGAAACACTACACAAACGATTTTTTTTTATACATGATGAAGGTATCATACAACACCTCAATAAACATAGTTAAAAAGCTGCAAAGTTGAAAGGGCAAACAGCGAATACAACAGAGATGCTCAAGATACAGGTGCTATTGGTAAAAATGATAACAGATATAAACTCGATGGATCACCAGGTGATGTTGCATCCAATGATAATACAAGTAGAGAGCAGTTATTAAATTGGAAGGTTGGTAAATTTTGATTAAACATTCGCAACACTTAATAAAAATTGCCGCTTAAGCTGTGGGATGAAAGATTTTCACAGTCCATAGTTCGACACTTCCACTTATGCCGACACAAATTGGCATACATGGTAATGGAGACATCAGGATAATTTAGAGACTTTTGATGTCAAATTTTGCAGATTTCGACAGCTGAAGTTGAAAATTTGACAGATTTTTACATCTAGTGCCAAAAACTTCAAAGACTAGACTCCTGTTCGCTGCTGATAACTGAGTATTTGACACATTCTATCAGTCGTAGTTATAAATTGTTATAAATAGTTAGATTTGACAAATTTTGACTGATTTAATCAAAAATTTTACGTATTTGCATATTTGCAATAAAAACTATTTTAAGTTTTAATTTAAAATTTTAAAGATTTTACCAGTTCATCTGAAATATTTGGCAGACAGGCACATTTACACATTTTTCAGACACATTTGAAAATTTCACAGTTTCAAAGATAAATACTTGGCAGCTTTGAAAGTTGCAGTGAAAATTACAGGTTTTGACTGAAGTAATAAAAATATTATTTATACCGTGTTTGTACGATAAGTTAACGGAAGCCAGATTACATATCGTTATTTATAAACTGTGACTATACTTGTAGTCACAGTCATAAAAAAAGTTATAAAGGGAGAAAACACTCATAATAATTGGTCTTAAAGACCGAATATCGAATACCGAATAGTAGCAGTGGAATATTTTAACAGATTCAAACGAAAATTTAACTGATTTCGCCAGATAAAGAAGAAAATATGACGATTTTGAATGTTTAGATCGAAAATTTGAGGGGTTTGGATACTTATGTAATTGAAAATTGCAAAATTTTGACAGTTTCAATTGAAAATTAAATGCCCGTGATAATATCGTTTGGAAAATTAGGTGCATTTCGATAGTTAACCTTAAAAATTGTAAAGTTTGTCACTGGAAAATACTTTGGCAGATTGTTCTAAAAATTAGTCAAAGTTGGCAGTTGCATTAGTAATTAGGACTGCTGCATCTGAAAATCAGATTTTTATCTTTTCACACTTCGACTTGACATGTTTTGACAACATTGACATGTATTGACATATACGGGAGTACCAGTTAATTTTTAGACTATTCAGTTTTTAACATTGAACATATTGTCTCAGCTTCAGTCAAAAGAAAAGTTGAAAATTTGACATATTTACCAAATTCATTTGAATAATTTTGAAAAATTCTGCAGACACAATTTTTGATTTTGCTGTTATATACGTATAAGATAAAACTTTGACATATTTTGATAGATGCAGTAGGAAATATAGCAGGTTTGTTAAAATTTCCTTGAATGAGTTAGAAATTTGTCAGACTTAGATAGATACAGTCGAAAATATGAGTTTAAAATTTGACAGATGTTGACAAATATATTTAAAAATTTGACAAATTAGGACGTTGTCAATTGAACATTAACAAATTAGGGCAGTGTCAATTGAAAATTTAACAAATGTGGAGACTTTTCGTAGAAAGTGTAGCGAATAGCGACAGTTCACGTTGAAAATTTTATAAATTTTGCAGAATATAAAAGATACGGTTAAATATAAATTTTGGCAGTTACAGTTAAGATATGATGATTTTGTAGTGTTGAAAATTTACGATTTTGAGTGATCAAGCTTAGCATACGATAGTTTCGACGTTGCAATAAAAAAATGATATATTTTGAACGTTTCGATCGCAAATTTGATGGATTTGGATATTTGTAACACAAAATTTGGAGAGATTCAATTATAAATTGAACAAATTAAGGGAGTTCAGATGTCAAATGTGGCAAAATTAATAAATTTTGACAATGTCAATTAAAAATTTAACAAATTTGGAATGATTTGTTGGAACGTATAGCAAATTTCGACAGTTGACGTTAAAATATTTAGAGATTTTTAGGGCTGATGCTGATAGAGCTGATATGGCAGAAATTAAAAGTTATAGTAGGCAAAATAAAAAATTTGTCAGCTACATTTAAAATATGATGATTTTGACCATTGCTGTTAAAAATTTTGAGCGATGATGATTAGAATATGGCAGTTTTGATATTGTCAAAAATATTACATATTTTGATCACAAATTTGATGGATTTGGATATTTGCAATACATAATTTGTAAGATTTCAATAGTTTCAATTAAAAATTGAACGAACTAAGAGAGTTCAGAGGTAAAATTTGGCCGTTTTCAACAGTTTAAGTAGAAAATTTGACATATTTACCAAGTAAACATTGAAAAACTTTGCAAAATTCTACTGACTAACTCTTTCACTTCTATAGATAAAAAATTGACATATTTTGATAGATGCAGTCGGAAATATAGCGGATTTGTTAAAATTTCAGTGAGTGAGTTAAACATTTCACAAATGTTGGGAGGTGTACTTACTACTAAAAATTTAACAAATTTAGAGAGTTTCCACTGAAAATCAATAAATTTGCACAATATAATTGAAAATTTAACTAATTTGGAATGTTTTGTTGGAAAGTATACCAAATTTCGACAGTTCACGTTAAAATTTTTAGAGATTGTTAGGGCTGATGGTAAAATTTTACAGAATTTAATAGTTGTAGTTTGAAAAATATAAATTTTGACAGTTACAGTTAAAATATGATGATTTTGACAATGGTTGTTGAAAATGTTACGTATTTGAGCGATGAAGCTTAGTACAAGACAGTTTTTATGTTACCGTCAAAAATTTGACATCTTTTGATTGTTTTGATCGCTTTTTGATTGTTTTGATCGTTTTGATCGTTTTGATTGTTTTGATTGTTTTGATACAAAATTTGTAAGTTTATACTAAAAATTTGAAAATTTTAAATTTGAAAACAACTTTGGGAATTCAGGTGTCAAATTTGGCAGATTTCGACTGTTGAAGTTGAAAATTTGACATATTTAACACGTAAAACTTTATATCTTTATCTTTATATTAGATGTACCTATATTTATTTTATTTCAATTATGTATCGATCTATCTACTTAAACACTATTACAAATGTTGTGCACCTGTACACCTTTTTTATATGTCTTTGGAATGTTTTGTTGAAACGTATAGCAAATTTCGACAGTTGACGTTAAAATATTTAGAGACTTTTAGGGCTGATGCTAAAATTTTACAAAAACTAAATGTTTTAGTTGGCAAAATATAAATTTTGTCAGCTACAGTTAAAATATGAAGATTTTGACCATTGCTGTTTTGAGTTTTGAGCGATGAAGATTAGCATATGACAGTTTTGATGTTGTCGTAAAAAAAATAACATATTTTGAATGTTTTGATCGCAAATTTAATGGTTTGGGATATTTGCAATACAAAATTTGTAAGTTTATATTAAAAATTGAACAACTTTGGGAATAAGTTAAAAAATTGTCAGATGTTGACAGTTATATTTAAAATTTTTACAAATTTGCACAGTGTAAATTAAACATTTGGGGGGTTTTGTAGGAGTGTAGCAAATTTTGACAGTTGATGTTTAAAAATTTGAGTTTTTGACCGCTCATGCGAAAATATTACAGAATTTAATAGTTACAGTTGGAAAAATTTAAATGTTCACAGGTACAGTTAAAATATGATGATTTTACAGTGCAGTGCTTGCTGTACTTGCAGTGCAAAATTTCACGATATTGAGTGATTGAGATTGATTAAAATGAAAGTTTTGACGATATAGTAAAAAATTTGACATATTTCAATTGTTTCGAAAGCAAATTTGTGAGTTTCAATTAGATGGATTTGGATATATGTAATTCAAAATTTGTGAGATTTGTATATTTTCAATTACAAATGTGATAGATGTGATAACATTATTTGGAAAATGTCAAGCATTTTAACGACTACATTTATAAATGTCAATATTTTTACAGCAATATAATTCGACTCATATAGTTTTTTTTCAGTTAAAATATAATGATTTTGACAGTTGGTGTTGATAATTTGTCGATTTTGAGTGATGAAGCTAAGCATATGATAGTTTTGACGTAACAATAAAACATTTACATATTTTCTGTTTCCATCGCATAGTTGATGGATTTTGATATTTGTAATACAAAATTTGTAAGATTTGAACAGTTTTAATTGTAAATTTAATAGATGTGAAAAAAGCAGTCGGAAAATGTGTGCATTTCAGCAGCTACATTTATAATAATAATTATAATAATATATATTTGGTGTCAGTACAAATAATAATGTTTACACAAGTCAGGTATATGTAGGGTACATAGGTATAATATAAATATAAAATAAAATAAAATTTGACATTTATAAATGTTAATGTGTTTTAGAGCAACAGATTTTGAGTCATTCAATTTTGAGACATCCAGAAAAATTGTCATAGTTTCACTTCAGTGTTGGAAAGAATTGGATTGGATTGGATTAAACCATATTAAGTTAATAAATTGGTTTATGTTGTCTATGTTAAAAATTCAGCATGTTTTGATATTTGAACAGACACACAGATAGACAGGTTATCTAGAACCGCTTTTTCTAAATGACAAGATTTCAAAAACTTTTCACTGAAATTACGATGTCTAAGAATTTCATAATTACAAAACTCGCTACAAAACCGCTTAAGTGTTAATTTTTATGAAGTTCCTGACAGCAAGGCTATACATCTCAGAGCAGAAACAGACCGCAGTAAAAATTCCCAGAGGCCATATGTTTGTGACTTTGGTTCCTCCTGTTATTATGTTTGCCCATTTCTCTTGAATTGCTTTCGATTTGAATTATAGATTTACTATTTTTTTACCGGCACGGCAGTCCAAGTTATCATCGCCATGCTTCTTTTTTCATTTCGATTATCTTTGTTTAAATAATTTGCATATTTTGGGCTATACTATCTCCCTGTTCCCTCTATTTTTAACACCATGTATAATGATATATTGTCAATTTAAAATTATTTCCCAAAGCATTAACATTCTGTATTTCTAGTCTGATCTCTAAAATCACAAACCTTACACGATTTTAACTTTGGCAAAAGTCTCTGTTTCGAAAATGTTAATGATTACATTATTTTCTTGGCTAGTAGTTGAATAAAGAAGAATTTTGTAATCACCAAAAGTACTTGCTCGAGGACGAGGATTTGTATTGGTTTGAAATTTTCGTGAACTGACTTACGACACTTTTGCTTCCTGAAAAAGTGAATAATATCGACTAAATGTTGACTAAATAAAATCTTGCGATACATATTGCTACATCGTTGAGCTTTTAGGTGCAACATAAACAGCATTTGGATTGAGTGCTAGACGAGGGGCAAAAGTTTATCCGCCCACGCAGTGATCTAGTGTACCTGTGAAAGTTGTATCTATTAATAATTCGCTACCTTTAAAGAGTAACGTTCTTATTCAGGAGTGCATTTCGGCGTTTGGAATTTTCGACACGCGCGAAGCTCTTAGGAGGGAAAGCCACTAAGCGAAAGTCGAATAATTAAAAAGTAATCGGCGTAAGTGGCTGCAGCGTCGTATGTGAACGCGGCGCGTTAATAATTAACAGTCGAGTTTAAGATAAGATGACGGAGGTCGCAAGAGGTGAGAGCCGCCGCCTACGCCAATCCGAGGTGTCAATTTACATGTACACGCTGTGTCAGAACCCTGCATGTTATGTCTATTACACCAATTTATGAAATGTGCCGTAATGTATGCAAAACGGGTTTCGGCGCCGACTTTGAACATCACCAGCTCCGCCGATGCTCGCAGCCACTTTCGGCGAGGCGAGGGTGCTGATTGATACGTCTAATTTAATCCTTTATTCGCCGAACTTACATATGACGTTTGAATACAAAAGAACGCACGTTATTATATGCAAATTAATAGACGCACTTACCAAAGATGCGGGGGAAATGGGCGATAAATTTTAAATTCGTTTTTAGGCCGCATGAAATAATGCCCCTTCCACCGGGCCTATCTAGAGCATCAAACTGCGGGGCGAATACATCTCGAAATTGTACCAACGCTATAATCTCTCTAAATAACTTCCTTTGTCTCCTCCGGCCAATCGATATCCTTTTATTTGCCGTATAAAGAAGTGCAATTATGTACATAACTAACAATCATTAGATTTAATTGTAGAAATGAAAGTAAACTCACGTTTTAAGATCGCAGATAACTCCCAGCTACTGACGTCGCTATTCATTTCAGTTAATTTACGTTATTATCCTATCGCTTCCCAGTAGAACTTTCGTCCACCAAGAGTGTTGGAGAAAATGGCCTAACAGCCGATATCCACATTAGGGAAAAAAAGTGTTGTAGAAAAGATATTGCAACATGTAATATTTGTTGGTAAAGATTGTCCATTTTTTGTGTTCCGATTCGAATAACTCAAAACAGCATGGCAATCGTCATGTTTTGTGATCGCACCATTACTAGTGCGTATAATATAAAATTTAAATCCTGCCATACACTTAATTTTTTACAGTGATGACCAATCACAGACCATCGATTAAAGTTTATAATTAGAGAGGTAAGTGGATAAAGGATGGCACAAAAATCTTATTTTCAGTAATTAATAGCCAAATATTTTGTCTTCGTACTTTTTACAATATGAAAACTGTACTATACATTTTAACTGCACAAAGTGCTGTTGGAATCTTAGTCTAGTAGAAATCTCTAGTAGGAATATCAGACAGCAGATCCTAATAATCTACAGGAACTGCTTTTGACCAGCTCAAAAATCTGACCGATTAAGTAAATGGTCAACTTTTAATTTTATTTTTAAATGGGCGTGAGCAGTAGAATTTCTATTCTTTATTGCAGTAACAATTATTTTTTCAGTGAGTAACAACTTTCAAATTTGTGAATATCTACAGGGTATTTAAAATATATATTCAGATATTTTACACAATTATTCAGGGTGCCCTAAATAGAGTGGGATTGCATGGGTATCTTTCTTATTCCTATAGCTAGAGATCTGGTTAAAAAGGCAACATTGTGCAGTTTTATATGCTGGTTCAGATTATGTTGAACATTTTCCAAAAATCCGAGCAGTTTAGAAGTTATTCTAAAAAAACTAAAAATCGTGATTTTCTAAAAACTGATATTTCCATAATTATTAAAGATACGGAAATAAGTATAGAATAAAAGTTACTTGATATGATCGCACAAACTTAAGAATCAAGTCAAAACAAAAGTCAAGATGGCGGTTTCCGAGATATTAATAGCAATTTTCTTATTTTAAATGGCCGCCATATTTGATTTTATCACGTTTATATCGAACGTTTTTTCTCTTTTCAACAATGTATAACAACCTATGTTAAAATAAACAATGTGGGATATATCAATTTTTTATTTTTATTCTATAAATTATTTTTAAAACCAAATACAACTAAGTAGTAAAATAACAATAAATTATAAAAATTATAACAAATGTTCAAAATGCCGAATGTTATTGGCTAAATGGCCAAAAAGAAGCTAAACATAAAGGGCAGCTATTTAGAATATTGCCAGTTACTTATCGCAATGTGGTGCGATTGACGCCTTTTATTGCCTCTGTCATTGCTTCACGAAGTTTATCTACATTTTTAAAATTGAAGTTACTTCCATAACTTTTGTTTTTTAAAGTACTCTACAAATAAGTCAAGAGGCATCAAGTATGCAGATCTGGCTGGCCACTGGACAGATGTATAAGTCGCTATTACTTTGTTATTAAAACGGCCATTTAAATAAGTAATAACATCTCTAGCATCTAACATCTCTGAGTCAAAGGGCGCCATCTTACTGGTGCTATATTTGAATATTTTGTTCCAAATGTAAATCATCCAATAAACCTTATAAGTTTGTTTGAAGAATTTCCAAATGACGTTGTGCAGTTAGAAATATTATAGCACCATGTATATCATTTCCCAATATGCCACAAAATAGATTAAAGCCGAACTGCACCTGGTTTTGCAGTGGAATCACTATGTGTCAATTGTCCTGAGCCCAATTGTGATCGTTATGGTGATTAAATAATCCACAATCAGAAAAGTAGGGTGCGTCTATCAATAAAATTGTATTTATAAAATCACCATTTTCCGTAATTTTGTTGATTAACCTTCTGCAAAATGTTAATCTACGGATGTTATCATTTGTTTCTAAAGAATGAGAAATATGCAATTTTTAAGGGTAAAACTTATGCTTTATTTAAAACTGATGATGCTCTAGATCAGTAGTTCTCAAAGTGGGGCGCACGCCCCACCGGTGGGGCGCGTAGGTTTTTCAGGTGGGTCATGAGAATTTAAGGTGGTCTTATGATATTTGAAGTTGGATTTTAATATCGAATTAATATTTGCTCCTGCACTAAATTAAAAATATATTAAATTATAATATATTAAAATTTATATACACATATGTATATAATATACATATATCATAGCGTTTTACTTAAGCGTTATTGTACTATAATATTGATCGAAAAAAATGCGTTAACAAACATTTTTGTTTTTCCACGTATTTAATCGAATCGACAAAATCATGTGTCGCGACGTCGTGGCTCGATGACTGTTGGTACACGAGTCATATTTTCAACTAGTGTTCGTCTAGTATTCATTGTCAGTACTTGCATTTACGTCTTTTTCAAGTGTTTTTCGTGTCGAGTAGGTGTATATAAATCAGTTCATTGTTCTTTTTCGATGTTGTAAGAGAGTTTTTCAATTTGCTAGTTATTAAAGGTAAGTTGCATTTTTTATCAAAAAATAATTTAAAAATACTAAATACAACATAATTGTAGCTAATTTTGGCTCAATATAAAAATGGCTAGCGCCAAGAAGATAAAGACTCGCCAATACAAAGAAGAATTTTTAAATTTTGGTTGCATAACCGCCATAAATGTCCTAGCCATCTTAGTCTTTGAGCTTTCACTACCCCCACAATTTCGGCATCTCCATACAGTTCTCTTATTTCCTGGTTTGTTAAATGTATTGTCCATCAAAATGTTATAGGAATTATAATTCCTGCTTGGTCTGAAACTACCAGTTCAGTTATTGAACCTTTGATTTATTTATACAGGGTGTTTGCAAAATCAAAATTTTTAGGTTATTTTGACACTTATTTATTTAGTATTTGTAAAAAGAAAGTAAAATTACATCTAACAATATTATAGAAAAAAATTAATCATTCAAACAATCCCCCAAATACAGAAAATAACACAGAAATTTAAAAAAATCGCCTCCGAGAGGCATTTGCATCGATAACTATTGAAGAAATACAAAACAGGATACAGAAGCTAGTAGTGAAAAAAACAAATGGCTTGGTGAACATTTCCAGAAAATTTTATTGAAGTGTTCACATTTTCATAGTACATATTTGAAATATTCATACATATCCATATCCCAATGAATTCCCCAAGTTTGCTAGGAAATTTCATAAAAATTCCTAAATATGTAGGATATCAACGAATATACAAGAAAAACGAAAATTGTGGTTATTGAATTTTCGTAAATATTTGGGAAGACCACAGAAAGTGCCTAAATGTACTAAACATGTGCTAAAATATTCTGAAACCTATGATGTGTAGAAACGTTCATTGTTTTCTCAAATTATAATAAATTATTAGAAAATTTCTAAAACTAATTTCCGTCTTTAAATGTGCTGACTATTGCAGAAAATACAACAAAATTATAAGCAAATTCATATAAATTTTGTAGAAAAAAAAGAGCATATAGCCTCAACTATTAAATATACTTCAAATTACGCGAGAATATGCAGGAAATTGTAGAACATTTCCAGAAAATTTAATTGAAGTGTTCACATTTTCATAGCACATATTTGAAATATTCATACATATCCATATCCCAAAGAATTCCCCAAGTTTGCTGGGAAATTTCATAAAAATTCCTAAATATGTAGGAAATCAATGAATATACAAGAAAAACGAAAATTGTGGTTATTGAATTTTCGTAAATATTTGGTAAAACCACATAAAGTGCCTAAATGTACTAAACATGTGCTAAAATATTCTGAAACCTATGATGTGTAGAAACGTTCATTGTTTTCTCAAATTATAATAAATTATTAGAAAATTTCTAAAACTAATTTCCGTCTTTAAATGTGCTGACTATTGCAGAAAATACAACAAAATTATAAGCAAATTCATATAAATTTTGTAGAAAAAAAAGAGCATATAGCCTCAACTATTAAATATACTTCAAATTACGCGAGAATATGCAGGAAATTGTAGAACATTTCCAGAAAATTTAATTGAAGTGTTCACATTTTCATAGTACATATTTGAAATATTCATACATATCCATATCCCAAAGAATTCCCCAAGTTTGCTGGGAAATTTCATAAAAATTCCTAAATATGTAGGATATCAATGAATATACAAGAAAAACGAAAATTGTGGTTATTGAATTTTCGTAAATATTTGGAAAAACCACACAAAGTGCTGAAATGTACCAAACAAGTGCTAAAATATTCTGAAAACAATGAAGTACAGAAACGTTCATAGTTTTCTGAAATTGTAATAAATATTTCAGAAGATTTCTAAAACTAATTTCCGTCTTTAAATGTGCTGAATATTGCAGAAAGTAAGGTTTTCTGATTTAAAAAACATGCATTTTCCTTCGTGGATAACGCAACCAATGTTGGTAAATTTATCTGATATTCCGGAAATATATCAACAAGAAATCGCTGAGCTGCAAAATGACGACTCGACAAAACCGTTATTCAAACATAAAGGAGAATTAGCTTGGCTTTCTGATGAAATGGAAAGGAAATATCCAAAAACAACGGATTTTGCAAGGAAATTGTTATTACCATTTCCGTCATCTTATCTGGCTGAATGTGGGTTCAGCAGTGTCAATGATATATTAGTAAAAAAGAGGAGCTCTTTAAATATCACCATGCGAGGAGATTTGAGACTCATGCTGACTAAGTTTGCACCGAACATAAAAAGTCTTTGTAGCAGACACCAGGCTCACGGATCACATTAATTAAACCAAATTTACTTACAATTATTATATCCTTTGTTTTTTTCTTAAAAATTTTCGGTTTATACTTTTACTAATATATACCTACATATACAAATTTATTATAATATTTAATTTTATAGCGATATTTTATTTTTTTTGTTACTTTGAATCTGGAAGTTATTATAAACAATATTTTATAGTTCTTATTAAAAATTCGTTTTTCTTGAATTTATATTTTATGACCATTCTACTTTGCGTATATAGACGAAGAAAAGCAATTAATAATTTAGTCATGCTGTGCAAAAGTTCCGACATTTTGTTTATTTTATATATGGGGCATCAGATATTTAGTAGCTAATTGGTGGGGCATGGATCAAAAGAGTTTGAGAAGCACTGCTCTAGATTTAGATACGTTGACTTGATTTTCTATTTACCGAGTTGAAATGTTCGGATTAGCGAACATTTAACGCTGTCAATTGTTTTTGGCCAATAACTGTCAGAATTTTGAGCATTTTTTATACTTTTTAATTTTTTTAATACTGAGTTGTAATACTTTTTAAAAAAATTTTTTTACATTTGTATTAAAAATAATTTAAAAAATAAAAATAAAAATTGGAATAATTAATATTTCCCATATTTTTCATTTTGACATAGGTTGTTATACATCATTGAAAAGAGACAAAAAGTCGATTTAGCTATGTAAAAATCAAATATGGCGGGCATTTAAAATAAGAAAGTTGCTATTTATATATCGGAAACCGCCATCTTGACTTTTGTTTTGACTTGATTCTTAAGTTTGTGCGATCGAACCAAGTAACTTTTATTTTAAACTTGTTTCCGCATCTTTATTAATAATGGAAATATCGTAGTTTTTAGAAAATCGCAACAACAAATATCAGAAAGCATTAAATATTTAATTCGTCCTCAAAATTTTCAACTGCAACTGTCAAAACTCTAATTTTTAATAAATTGTCAATGATATAACTGCATATGCAAATTTTCAACACCCAGTATCAAAATGTTCCAAATTTACAACTCTCACTGTCAAAACTTGTCATATTTTTAACTACAAAGGTAAACAAAGCGTTAAATATTTAACTTCTCCAAATTGTCAACAACAGCTATCAAAAACTGTCAAATTTATAACAGCATCTGCAAACTTTCAACTCTTACTATCGAAATCTTTTAAATGTTTAACTGCAACTGTCAAACTTTATCAATTTTTCAAATGTACCTATCAAAAACCATTAATTTTCAAAATAAACTGTCAAACTTAATGTATATTATATACAATCTGTTATTTATAGTTGTTATTTAATCATCAACATATTATACAATAAACCATATTCCTATAAAAATGGGACAGTCTTAGCTACAAGTTAGCTACAAGTTGGTAGCCTTCATTTATTTGTTGTCACCGAGATTTTGTTTTAAATGGCTCAGTATACTTTTTTTGGTGTATTCTTGTAGATCAGTTCAAGTACTTTTCATCGGGCTGAATTTTTAGTTTTGTTATACAATGAAATTTTTGCAAAAAGTGTGAAAAACTGATTTTAAGTTTTAATAAATGATATTATTATTATTATTACTTACTATTTATTTATTATTTTTTATTAACTTTTTATTAACTAACAAATTTTGAACTGGAACTATCATAGCCTGTCAAATTTTTCACCTAAGACTATCAAATTTTCACTTCAACTGTCGAAAAGTGTCAAATTTCAAACTGTTACTGTTAAAACTTGCCAAATTTTTAACTGTAACTGTTAGAAAATATTAAACTTTCAACTGCAAATTCTGTCAAAAACTCTGAAACTTTTAACTGCATTTGCAAATTATTAACTGTGCCTGTTAAAAGCCGTCAATTTTTGAACAATAACTGTCGAAATTTAATGATCATAATAAATAAAACCATTCATACTAAAACAAAAATATTTACTGTTATATTTGGCGATTGTGTAACCTATTAAACTCACAAATTTATCACTACAACATCTAGAACTGTAAAAAATGTCAGATTTCCCGATATAACTGCTAAAAAATGTCAAATTTTCACCTAAAACAAATTTACTACTACAACATCTAGAACTGTAAAAATATGTCACATTTCCCGATATAACTGTTAAAAACTGTCAAATTTTCACCTGAAACTACATTTTAACCTCATCTGTAAATTTTCCGAGAATTTTTTAACTGAAATATAACCATTTCGTCAATATGACAAGTATGTCTCTGCAACATTTCGTCGCCTCTGCATCTCTTGGCAATAATCGTAAATATATCAATATCGGTGTCGTATAAATCTTGAGTCGAATAAGATCATCGGCAGAAAAATTGGATCTACCATTTTCAGAAAATAATTTTGATTCAATTTTTGGTAAAAAAAAAATATCTTACCATCGGGGCCTGGACCATGGCCCTGGTTCAAAGTTCTAACGAAAATGAATATTTCTTTAAGTGCGCCTACTATATCCAAATAGATGGACAAAATCATTTAGAAAATATTATGCATTTTCACTTCACTTCTGACGGATATATTTGATAGATTTTACCAGCTAAAGTTGAAAAATTGACTTACATAGTTGACATTTGTAATTGATAATTTCAATAGGTTGATAAGGTACAGTTGAAAATTTTACAGACTTTTACTATGTCACAATGGCAACAATGGCATGTATCATCATCACAACGAGAGCTGACAATGACTCGTACTTTTTCGATAAAGAATTGCGTTTTCTATGCTGTTGGCATGCTTAAGGTAAATGTAAAAGAGTGAAATGAAATATAAAACGTATGTCGAATTCGGGCAATATGGAGCGATGAGTCATTGTCACCTCTCAACTGGCTACTACATACATATTCGGGCAGATCCAGTTAAAATTTTGGCACATGTCACCGTAGTAAAAAAAAATACTTATTTGGACAGATTCAATTGAAAATTCAACAAATTTAGAGTATTTGGCATATTTCGATAACTGCGATTGAAAATTTGCCACATTTCTACAGCTCCTGCTAAAACTTTCACAGATTTTGGCACATTCAGTTGAAAGTTCAACGGATTGTCACAGTTTCAGTCAAAAATTCTATATATTTGGAGAGATTCAGATGAAAATTCAAACAAATTGGAGTTCATAAGTATATCGCATTTGATATATTTCGACAATTGAAGTTGATCACTTGTCACATTTCTACAGCTAGTGCTAAAAAATTACCGATTTTAATGGACTTTCACACCTGATACTGAGTTTTTGCCATATTTTAACAGTTGCAGTAAATTTGAACACGGTTTCAATCGAATATATAACGGATTAGTATAGTTGCAATAATTTATTTTAAATATCCTTTCAATTGACAATTTTATTAATATAAAAATAATAGTTCATTCATGCTATGCCCAGAATTGGTTACATTAGTCACTAGAGAGATATACAAAATGCAAAATAGATATAATTATCAATTAAAGTATATTAAATACATATAACATGTGTCTATACTATCAGTAATAATATATAGGTAGTTTAAATAAATATATAGTTTATCAGTACCAATACAATAGAATGTGTTCACAGGCCAGTATAAAATTACAATATTTTCATAGGTTCAAATTAAATGTAAGTGATTTTGATATATGAAGCTCAAAATATAACTAATTTGACGTTGCAGTTGAATATTTTGATAAATAGTTAAAAATATGGCAGATTTGTTATAATTACAAATTTCATTGAGGAACTTATGTTGGAAAGTGTACACGATTTCGACAATTGATATTGAAAATTTTACAGATTTTTACCGCTGGCGCTGTTGTAAAAATGTACAGTTTTAACTATCAAACTGCGAATTTTGTTGAGTTGGGAAAATGTAAATTTTTAGAGTTATCATTAAATTACGACGATTTTGATAGTTTCTTATTATAAGACAGCTTTTACGTTGCAGTTAAAAAAATGTACATAATTTTAATGTTTCGATCGAAAATTGGCGGATTTGGAGATCTGTAACTGAAATTTAGCAAGATTATTATAGTTTAAATTCAAAATTTAACAGATATCGTACTTTTTTGGTAGAACATTGTCAGTGACATTTATTTAGACAGCTAATTTAATTCCGTTAACGTAAGTAGCTCTTAATGTGGCATTTGCAGGGGGAATATAACTCATACGTAAAACAGTGACATCACAACAATGTGGTTTCTATAGTTACGCTTGTATTAATAACTGACAATGTTGATAATACCACGGTTGAATTTTCAGGATAATACCACGAACAAATGTCGATCGCTGTCACAATTTTTGGTTAAGCACAATTCGCAGCGACGATCGTTGCGATGGTGTTATTTATCGGTTGTGCCCACAATCTAGTCGGCCGCTGATAAAAACATAACCCGTAATGTCAGTGTGTCTCCAGTAAAAGTAAAATAGTAAAATGTGGTAATAAATATGGTTTGCTGTTTGAAAGATGAAGTGATCTAAATAAATATAGGTATTTAAACTGTATATTTAGCTTCTGGTTTATTCTGCTTTACTAGATGACTCAATCAATTCATTATATTCCCTTCCTAAATATAATTCGTGGTGAGCTCAAAAATCGATAATGATTTTAAAAATACAACTTATTTCAACCCCAATCTTTGAAATGAATAATGATTTGATTAATAATGATTTTATAAATACAACGAATTTCAACCCCAACGACGAAAATGACGCATTTTCAAAGATTGGGGTCGAAATAAGTTGTATTTTTAAAATCATTATCGATTGTTGAGAACACCACGAATTATATTTAGGAAGGGAATATAATGAATTGATTGAGTCATCTAGTAAAGCAGAATAATAAAGAAGCTAAATATACAGTTTAAATACCTATATTTATTTAGATCACTTCATCTTTCAAACAGCAAACCACATTTATTACCACATTTTACTATTTTACTTGTACTTGAGACACACTGACATTTCGGGTTATGTTTTTATCAGCAGCCGACTAGATTGTGGGCGCAAACGATAAATAACACCATCGCAACGATCGTCGCTGCGATGTGTGCTTATCCAAAAATTGTGACAGCGATCGACATTTGTTCGTGGTATTATCCTGAAAATACAACCGTGGTATTATCAACATTGTCAGTTATTAATACATGCGTAACTATAGAAATCGCATTGTTATGACGTCACGGTTTTACGTATGAGTTATATTCCCGTCAAAATACAACTAGTTGTATTTTCAGTATTATCACTTATTAATGCATGCGTAACTATAGAAACCGCATTATTAAACTGTCACTGTTGTAGGTTAGGTTAAGTAAGGTTGGTTAGGTTAGCGTTATATTCCCTCGAAAATATAGTATAGTATAATATACTATTTTTGTTAGTGTTTATCCATTTTGCCAGATATTTTTGTTTATTATTTGTTATTTGTATATCTTCTATCTTCTATTTATTTATTTATTTTTTCTATTAGTTTCGGCTTAATATTCAGCCATCATCAGGGGTTTTTGTTTATAAAAAATATCATTTAATTTACAAAAACCCCTAATGATGGCTAAATATTAAGCCGAAACTAGTAGGGAAAATAAATAAATACTAGAAGATACCAGAAAGTACTTTTACAAATAACAAATAATATATATATATATATATATATATATATATATATATATATATATATATATATATATATATATATATATATATAATATAATACAAGTATAATATAATAAAATATAGTTTTATCTTTAAACTTGCATTGTTTCTAAAACCAAAGTGTAGAAGTTTATTATTACTTACATTTACCGCTAAAAAGTAATATAAATGGCATATGTAGAATTTGTTACTTACAATATTCTGCCAAAAAGGTAAATTTTGTGCATTTCGACGCTACTCTTCCAAGTTTTACACAGTAAAGGATTTTGCCACATTCAGTTAAAAACTTGTCAAAGTTTCAATTGTGAAGCTTAGTATTTGCAGATTTAACCAGTTTAAGTTAATAAATTGACATATCGTCGGCTTGGTGTTACAAGGTTGCATGTAACATTTTTTTAATTTTTAGTTCTATTGCTTTGCAGGGCCATATATTTTCAAAGCGGGACCTTTCAACTTGTTGGAAGATTAAAATGGGATTATTCGGAACCTGTGATAAAAACATATCTATTGACAATTCAAAAATTATCATTTTTTGATATAGCAAACATATTTAAAATCCTTATCCAAATTTACAAATTTGCACATACAACCTTGTAACATTAAGCC
The DNA here is from genome assembly GCA_951805005.1 of Othius punctulatus. Lineage (NCBI taxonomy): Eukaryota > Metazoa > Arthropoda > Insecta > Coleoptera > Staphylinidae > Othius > Othius punctulatus. The sequence goes on from OX638138.1 coordinate 95,501,010, forward strand.
GACGATGTGTTGACTGTCTACTTGAAATATTTTACATATTTTGACATTTGCAATTGAAAATTTGAAGCATTCAGTTGCAGTTAAAAATTTGACAATTTTTTATTTTCCACATTTCAACCTAAAAAAATTGACAGGTATTGACATATTCGGCCAATTCCAGTTAAAATTTGAACACATAAAGTTGATAGATTCAGTCGGAAACAGGTGCAAATATGTCACAGTTTAAGTCGAAAATTCAACAGTTTCTGGCAGTTGCAATTGAAAACTTGACATAAGATTTTGATTAGTGCCTCTAAAGGCTCAAGAAGCAACTTGCAACATTTGAAAAAAAAAAAACAGACGCTTTGATAGGAAATTCGTAATTTTTACGGTATTTACCAAGTCTTTCAGAGAGGCACGCCTCTGTGTGGGTTCGGATAGGTTAGGTGCGATTTTGTGCAATGCTCCATGATGGATGCTCATTTTTGCAATTGTATTTCTTAAATGATTCATTAATTATTATTAATATGAAACAAAAAATTTAAAAAGGAAATAGGTTGAAAATGGAAATGCTGACAGCTTCATAAAGTAAGTTTTTCCAAATGCCACATTGATTGCTATATTTAGTGCAACACTAATAAACAATAACTTTTATTTAAAAAAAAATCTATGTTATATTGTAGAGAATCATACTTTAGAAGACTGTGCAAAATTTAGTGTCTTAATGTTAATTTTTAATTGAAGGAATTAAGGAAACTGAAATTTGGGTTGGTGGAGGAGCCTCAAGGTGGATTTTAGGCAAATATCAGTGGGATCTTACAATCACGCAATCTCGCAAAAAGCTTAAATATGAATTTTCAAGTAATTCAATTAAGCTGTTTGGGCTGTAAAACGCGCACAGACAGAAAAACAGCCACACTGATCGACAGACAAATAAACAGATACACTATATGGAAAAGCGATTTTTCTGAACAAGAAGATTTCAAAGACGGATTTTCCCAGAAATCTCGATTTCGAAGAATTTCATAATTACTAACTTTTTAGTGTTCATTTTTATGAGGTTCCTGACAACAAGGTTATATGTCTCAGAGCAAAAATTTACCGCAGCAAAAATTCCCAGAGGACATATACGTATATTTATTCAACCAGCCTCAAATCTGTAACTATCATTCAACCATTCGATTTTATAATCATGGAAACAAAAGCTTAATTTTAAGTAAATAGTTATATGTCCATATTATATTTTATTCTACATCATCAATGAATTTGGATAAACACGTATGAAACCCTCGTATACGTATGGCCTTTGGGAACTTTTACTGATCCGTGATCAGCTACTAATATGGGACGCCCACCTACAGTGAAGACATGGGGGTCCATACTGGATTTATATAGGAAGTTGAACCCTCATAAATCTTCATGAGACTTTCTACGAATTTATGATTATTACCAGATTACTATCTGTAAAGCTGCGAAAATAATCACAAATTGAAGGAATAAATTGAACGTTCACTTATCCAAACAACATCAATCGCTGCTACCAAAAGTAATTCGACCTAATATTACCAACAATGACCGCCTCATTGTTGTATTAAACTAATGTTTTGGCCAATTAATTATATCTGGCGATGACTAAATAAGTGACTAAGCACAACGCCAAAATACTAATTAACTGTATGACAACGGCATTTCGTGGTACAATGGCGTGGATATCGATGTTTAAAAGGAGCAGATTTGGTTGCCGCAGTTGATAGATTAAAAATAAAACTTCGGGTAGATTGTAAGTAAAATTTTCGTTTCAGCTAAATGGTCTTGAGTTATGCACAATTAGTTGTATGATTTGTAATATTCATAACTGTGCAATAAATATGGCAGCAATCGCCTATGCATCTAATTAATATCGTACATTCTACTTATAAATATGCAAGCAATCAAAGAAACGAAGCATGATGTAGGAAATATGAGGTGCATTAACACGAGATACATATTCATAAATAATTTGCGATGAGTTACGGGGTGTTATTAAGCATCGTAGGTTTTCAATAATGTATTAATTATAGCATTCTATTAGCACTCTGCTTAATGACCGGTGAGACTGGGGTATTTTATCACGCTGTTTAATTGCGCCGAGCAACAATGTTTCGTAAGTAATTGAGGAACTAGTTTCACGATTCCATTGCATTAAAATTCTGGATTTTTAAAATTCAACATAAAACTTGTTTACGTTTTACGCATTGTAATGATATGAATTATGGCGCGGAATTTCTGAAATGACATAGTTATTAATGTTTAATCTTACTTCCCAATTTGGAAGTTTGATGTACGTGGGAATATTCACTAATCCGTTTAGCGTTATTTTACGTACCGTTAATTTCAGATATCGACGGCGATTAAGCAAATTAATATTCCGATATCTTTTCCGGCGTCTCACAGACTCCAGCCGAAGTGTTAAATGGTAGCGTCAGGAAAAATGCGTTCCGACGGCTCGGGTATGCAAATAAACGGAATGGAGTTGTATAATTAAACAAGACATATAAAGACAGCTCAGGGTGTATCTACCTATTACAAGATAGCAATAAAAAGATACGGCCGGGGAAATAGTGGCGTTTTAATTTATTCGCCTGATAGCAGCTCGCATTCATACGATTAATGAAATGTCGAAAGGACCGAGGGATAGCGTTAAGTGTGGGTCAATTGATATGCCTATATCATGCACGTCATTATTTAGGATCTCGCATCGCAAGTGTCTCTTATAAATTGAATTATTGCAATAATCTGAGCAAACACCGATTTTCAATTCTTGCCTACCATTGCAATGGCAATTATGATGCAAATTTATCTCATGCGTCCAGATTACTTCAAGCAACAATAAATACATACCTCTATCTCTATCTCTGCTATATGTATATATGTATACTTACATATTAAATTAAATGACTGGCAGATAGTTTTACTTTTCATTTAATATTTTAATCCATTGAATACTAGTAAATATTAATGAACCCAACAACAGATAATGTTGATTGATTTTGTTTGTTTATCAATTTTTGATGAAATTTTAATTGCCCACAATTTTGTATATTTAGATATGTTTTAAATGTACTATTAATGAGTGTATATTTGTAAAATATCAACTGGAATCGGCACATAACAGGATTTCATTAAAAAAAATATTATAAATTTATTGAAAAGTATTTTTTTATATACCTATCATTTAGAAAAATTGAGTTTTTAAGGTTTTATCCATAATTACCAGACGCTCTAATGTATCGCCTTGAAAATTTTGTCTAGTGCCATTATGCACCATTTACAATCGATTGGCGAAAATCGACCTGGACGCGGTATGGATAACCACATGGTTTTCTTTGTATATTTTTGTATATATTAGTTCACGTTATTAACATTGGTGGCGCTGATGTTAGAAGCGTATATTGAAAAGTTGATATACAAATTTTCATTATGCGACCATAGAACATCCGACTGACGGCAACACTGTATCGAGACTGCTCCTTTCAGCTAGTTATTCAATCGTATTGTAAGAGTGAGAACCGAATTACGTTTCTCTCTTTATACGCAAGTCGCTACATTAGCAGTAGTGGCTGTTTGTAGTGAATGAAATATTATAGGTAATGGTTGTGGCTTCAAGAAAAACGCTCTGGTTTTGTCAAGTTCACAAAGAAGCGACTTTATGATAAACGCAAGCAGTATACACATTGATACTTAATATATCTTTTTCGTTAAATATAATAATTTAAGTGGTTACTAATTACATTGCAGTATCATACATTTACACACACACACGCACTCGCACATATTTATATTAAATTATTGCAGATTACTATTGCCCCTTTTGGTTTGATTTTAAAACAAATTTGTGTCATCCGAATTTATTATGGTTTAAGAAAAATAAAATATCCCAATCGAAGCTCAATAAAAGTTTGAAAGTTGAAGTTCTGCTAATGTTGATTTAATTTACACAAATGGAACAAAATCATCAGGGTATCGTTGGCTAGAGACTTAAAAACTCCTAATGAAAACTTGGCTACTTAGAGAAATTCTGCAGGAGCTCCTTAACCACTGATGGCCGGGTAAATTACAACGATTTTCTGTTTCATCAAAATTATCAAGAAATGTTTGTAACATGTATATTGATGTAATACATGTAACATATATGTGTGACGCAATACATAATTATGAAGATATTCAAAAGTGTTTTTATACGTGGTAAAAGTGAAATGGGGTTTGCCTGTTTAATCTAGTCCCGATGCTTACATGAAATTAAAACTCTAATGGTTAATAGAGCAATTCTCTGCAATAGAGGATTGGCAACGCCTAAATGTTCTTGACAACAATGCGTTGCGTTTGGATGCACTTGCCGGAAAACCGGCTTTCGTACATTTATTCTCCCATCTAATTATCCAGTATGAAGAAAATTTTATTCCAATTTTCCAAATTTATTTTTGTTCGCCGGCGGTAAATCAGGATAAGTTTCATTAAATTTTCTGCAAGTTCGAAGAATAATTCTGTTACACTTGTCCTGTATTAAATATATAATATATATACTGTATTAAATAAATTCATATTTTCTTCATTTGTGCATTCATAAATCATTAAAATATTTACTCTTAGTGAAGCTGTACCCCACCGAAAATTAAAAATTTAATGCTATTGATAACGGTAAAAAAAACATGAAGCATATCTGCTATGATCGACGCACACACATAGAATTAAATGTTGCAAACAATTTTATAATCAAGGAAATTTCAAAATAATTGGTTGCTGGTTGGTGGAGAGCGGTGATGACGAAAAAAAATTGGCAACCCTGTGTTTATTTAATTTTGTATCGGATTTAAATACACAGAATTAGAACTACTAATTGTTAATCCTAAAAAAAATGCAACTCTTAATTAATTTTATAAATACTAGAATTACACCCAAAACACATAGACGCGCACACATAGAATTAAATGTCGCAAACAATTTTATAATCAAGGAATTTTCAAAATAACTGACATAACTCTCAGTTTAGGGATAGGTTTGTTTTTATAGGTTCTACATTTTAAAATGTAGATAAATGACAGTTGTACATATGTAGAAAAAGAAACCAAGAAAATAAAATCTAAAAAAAATACGGCGAAGCCATAAGTATTGCAGGGGTACTTTTAATTAATTTTATAAATACTAGAATTACACCCAAAATAAGACTATTTTACCTCTTGTGATTAACGCGGTTCCCAGTATCACAGGGGGTTTATATTTTGTAGACATACGTAGAAAAAATAAGGAAGCTGGGAAAAAATCCGGCGAAGCCGTAATTGAAACAGGAGGGGGTTGAGAGAGCAAAATCTGTCAGTCGTGATGTCTATTTTTCTATCGCAAATTAATTTAACATAATACTAGTGAACTATTAGGGAATCCTATAAAGAATTACAGCCGTGAATTCTATAAGGAAGTATTATTAATAAATTTTTGAAATACTAGAACTACACCTAAAACTCGACGATTTTACCTTTTGGGACTAATGGGGTTCCCGTTGTAGCAGGGGGTTCATCTTTTGCAGGTAAACCTAGAAAAAAATAAGGAAGCTCAAAAAAATGCGGCGAAGCTCCAAGTGAAACAGGAAGGGGTGAGATGCAGGGGTGCCAAAAAAATCTGTCAACCCTGTTATATATTTTTATTAGGGAGTCCTATAAAAAAAAATACAGCCAAATTTTTTAATAAATTTTTGAAATTTAAAATTTCCGCAAAACCAGACGATTTTACCATTTTTTACGAATGGTGTTCCCGTTGCCGCAGGGATATTTGGCTAAAAAAAAATCGGCGAAGCCCTATGTAAACCAGGAGGGGATGATAGTGCAGGGGGTGCCGAAAAAAATGTATTTTTTATCGAAATTAAATTATACACACAATTACAACTACTACTTCATGTAAATCCTATAAAAATATATTTTCGGTGCACCGAAAAATATCAAAATATCGATTCGTTTTATCTCTGTTAAACATACCATAATTATTGAGAAATACTTTCAAATACAGGTAAATTTACAACTTTATTTGACTAACTAGCACTAATAAAACGTATTTGTTTAACGTATAATTTTTTCCCAAGGCAATCTTTAATTTTTCACAATTTTGTTATCAGGCATTAAACTCACTTCAAAAGAAAAACAAATGCTATCAATTTTGTTAATAGAAAAAAAAAAATAGAAAGTTATGTTACCATTTAAAACATTGACATTGCCAAAGAAAAACATAAAAAAGTCAAATTGTGGCAAATAATAAGCTATTAAAAAAATTTCTAGCTATTTTCCGTTAAAACCTTTTTATTCTAAAAACAATAATAAAGGCTCTAGAGAGGAACTTTCTTACTTTTTACTTATATTTTACATTTGTTCTGCAAGGCAGTCTTTAATTTTATTGGCTTTTTGTATTTAACAGGTATTTAAGTCGATTTTCTTTAAAAAAAAAGTTATGCAACCTCGTGGAACTTTTGGATATTATGATGATATGAAGAGAAAAACATACAAAGAGAAAGCAATGGTAAAAAATATAAACTACATGAAGCATCTATTACTTGCTATGATTACATGTACACATATAGAATGAAATACTGGAAAAAGCTTTTAAGAATTTTTCTAAATAACTGTCAAACCACTCATTTTAGGGATAGGTTTGATTTACACTTCTGTGTAGAAAACTGTTCTGCATATTACCCTGTCATTCAAAAGTATATGCCATTCCATTAAAAAAAACAAAAAATAGACCCTTTAACGTGTACATGTAAATAAATAAACTTATGAAATAGTACTGGGAAAATATCAACATGTACGAACTATTGTAATTATGGAGCCATGCTCCTGCTACTATATGCAAGAAAGTTTAAGTTTATATTTCATTAATTTATGTTGTTTTCAAATATATTGGAAATTATTTTTTTTCTCAAAAACTACAGGACAAAAGTGCCCAACAGGCGTAACAAAATATATTTAGAAATGAATGAGCTATCCGAATATGTAAAAATATGCAGGGTGCTCTATTTAAAATAACAAAATTGTTGGCGACTTGCGTTAGAACCGGAATTGATAGAAACATGTACATATTTTCTTTTGGAAGATAGCGATGAACCATGAGTATGATTTTTTTCTACTTTTTATTTCAAAAGGAACCCCATAATCTTTGAACCAATAACTTACGTGGCACACACTGTATACATATAAATAGATTTTATATTATACATGTATAACGCATGAAACGTTTTTGAAAGTCTCTTCACCAATACCTTCATCAATAGAATTGTTAGTGTCAAAACTTTGGGATTATTGTTTGGAATAGGATGATGGCAAGATCGTAAAATATATTCTTCTTTATTTTCGTTGTACATATTTTCAATTCGTTCCTCTTCTCGCTTCGTTTGCTCACAAGAGTTTGATAACAGATCATTTATTTATTTTTATCTTTATCGCACGTCGAGAAAATATCATCAATAAAATTAATAACGAAATTAATAAGAACGAGTACAAGTATGTTTATAAAGTAGGGATAGATAGATAATCTGACTGATAGAATGACTTAACAATGTAAATTAGCAAAAACGGTTTTATTGTCAAAGATTGGCGCTGGCTCTCCAGCCGCGACGCGGCTTCTCTGAGTATCGGGGCGATAATATTTCATTTTCGTTGCTAGACATCCAGCGATGTCCAGCGTATCCAGACAGTCGGCAACACCGTCGGACTCTTGAAAGCGTCTAACTAAACGGAAATATATACAAATTGACGCCGCATGGTGCTCGTTTGTACAAAATATATACGCAGGACGTTTTAAGGATAGTACACTGAAAACCGGACGTTCTAATGATAGTAGCCTGAAAATAAATATACGTGGACGTCATAAGGAAGAATTATGAAAGGGGTTCATAAAGATGCAGGATGTATATATATATATATATATATATATATATATACACATCATATATATATATATATATATATATATATATATACAGGGTCCGTCATTTCACCTCCCGTATTCTGTAGCTCAGTTACTGATTGATTTAGGGTTTTGATATTTTGTAGACTTTACTTGCATTCTGTGGCGTATTTTAGGAAAATATTTTTTATTATACAGGGTGTCGCAAAAAAGTGTGACGTCATGATGATGTGTATTTTTAAATAGCATGGTATATTTTTTGTTGTTTATTTGGGTGCCCTTTATGGATGCCTACATACCTATGAAATTTTAATAAAATCGGTTCAGTGATTTTAGCACAAGAAAATAAAAACTGAAAATAATCAGTTTTGCACAATAGGTTAGGAAAATTAATAAGAGACAAAAGTATGCCTTGTTAATAAAACCATACAAGGTACTCAATAAATAAGGTCAGATAGTTGCGTTAACCAAGTTTTATTGATATGCATTATACAGAGTGTCCAAAATTTAGTGTCAAACTTTTCAAACTTTAAAGCACTTTATTTTTCGTATTTTAAATTGGAGCCCCTATATATTTTTATGTCATTTCATGTGGAATTAAAAGACAAACATTTTTCCTAATTACAACTCTATCGCAATTCCTAACACCTTGAAAGTTATGTGCAGAAAACCCGATTTATCAACTATTCCAATAGCCATTTTAATGATTAAATCTCTAAGGTGACTTTGAAAAATAATTTATTGACATAACGTGTTTTGTAGTTACAATTAATATCTCGAAAGTATTAAAGGTTTCACAGATCTTCGTCTAAACCTATTACACATCGTAAAAGTATTAAGTTTTGTATAAAAAATAGTTTTAGTAATAAAATTTCATAAAAACATAACATAACAGTGCATTTCTAAAATTAATTAATTGCTAGAACTTATGTTCTATATGTCTTCCGCCCTCTTGAAGGCACAAACGAAGACGAGTATGAAATGACATTGCCACTCTTCGTAACAGGTTAAATGTAATATTTTGAAATGCGAATATGAAAGTCATATCCACATTGGTCAATATAGGTCATAATATTTGTCATATTAAGAAAATCATGTTTTCCATGACAAAAAGTAATTTTGGTATCTTGGGTATAAAGACCTTAGGTAAAAAAGTTTTAAACTTTTATATTACTACAGTCAACAATGGCTCTTGTCACTTTGTCAAACTTTAATGTCAATAAATTATTTTTCAAACCCACCTTCGATTTTAAAATGGCCATTGGAATTGTTGATAAAACGAGTTTTCTGCAAATATCTTTGAATGTGTTAGGAATTGAGATAGGGTTGGAATTAGAAATTTTTTTTTGTCTTTTAATTCCGCATGGAATTTCATTAAAATATACCGGGGTTCCAATTTAAAATAAGAAAAATAAAGTGCTTTAAAGTTTGAAAAGTTTGACACTAAATTTAGGACACTCTGTATAATGCATATCAATAAAACTTGGCTAACGCAACTGTCAGACCTTATTTAATGACTAGTTTGCATGGTTTTATGAACAAGGCATATTTTTATCTCTCAATAATTTTCTTAAGCAATGGCGCAAAACTGATTTTTTTCAGTTCTTATATTTTTGTGCTAATATCACTGAACCTATTTCAATAAAATTTTATGGGTATGTAGGCATCCATAAAGGGCACCCAAATAAGCAACAAAAAATATACCATGCAATCTAAAAATATACATCATGATGACGTCACACTTTTTTGGGACACCCTGTATAATCAAAAATATTTTCCTGAAATACACCCCAGAATGCAAGTAAAGTCTGCAAAATATCAAAATCCTAACTCAATTAGTAACTGAGCTATAGAAGACGGGAGGTGAAAAGACGGACCCTGTATATATATATATATATATATATATATATATATATATATATATATATATATATATTTAAGGTTGTTTTACGTACTTACTGGTATTTGTTTATTTATTTTATTATTTATGTTTTTCGCCTGACTAGTTTCGGTTATGAAAAACTATATTTAGGGGCATATCTACGAAGAAAGTTAGGTTAAATATAAAATTTTTCAAGTCAAGTTTGTTACAAAAATATTTAAATATAAATTATAATAGTATTTGATATGTGTTTAATGTCATAGTGTGTATTAATGATTTAGTGTTTATGTAATTTGTTAGTGTGGGGAAGAATGAAAATATGTAAAATATGTGAAAATTATTTATTATGGGGTATTAATTTTGGTGATAGAAAGAAAAATCAATTCGTAAATAAGTGTTTTGTTTTAGTTATTTTATATGTATATATTTAGAATTATTTACTTACGTATTTTATGTTTATATATCCTGAATTTATTTGAAATGTAATTTTAAATTTGATAGATGTCTAATTTGATGTTTTATTTAATTGTGTTTTGTTGTTTTATGTATGGATTATTTAAAAATTTATGAAGAGGTTCAAATGTTTATTGAGGTTGGTCATTGAGGCATTGTATGCAGTGGCAGCTAGAAAGGGGCGGCGGGGGCGGCCCGCACCGGGTGTCACCTGTTTAGGGGTGACACCCAGCCGCGATCGAAGAAAAAAAAAATCTTACAAAAACTCCTTGAAATGAAATAACCGCTAAAAATCTTGGAAACATTCTTGATTCTTGTAATTGCAATTATGTGTCCATGATATTGATGGAGAATATATTTTTTAGCTGCGTATGTATAAGCGTATAATAAATACCACAAAAGAGAAATATGCCTCGGGGAGTTCATACATCTAAAAGGAAAATTGGGTGTGTGAGGATCCATTTATAAATATGTTACAAAAACTGATATTAGCCAAAGTTCATCAAAAGAAACAGATTCTGATCCTGACGTTGATGTAAGGAATGATTCAGTTAACAGCGATAGCAATAACGTTTTACAAAAATGACGACAATCCATGAAGAAGACGAATCAGAAGAAACTGCTGACAATGACAGTGATAATACTGATAATGCTGCCACTGTCGAAAACGGTAATAATATGAACAAATCATTAACTATGCAGGACTTGAGAGACGTCTCAGATTGGAGTATATCCGATGCTGATAATGTTTGCATTGAGTTCATAAAAAAAAGGTAGTGAACATTTCCAAAACAGAGAAGGATCATTTGGCACTGTATCTAGGTACGGGTTAAATACTAAAGGCGATGTTTCACATCATTCAAAATAATGGTTTTATAAGAAGATGCCTAATGATGAAAATATTCTGCCATCGTGAATGGTTCACTCTCCTATCACTAATAACCTGGACTACTTCTGCTGTCGTTTGTTTTGCTGCCACCAATAGCACTGATACAAGTTCTGCATATATGACTGATTTCACAAGAGGTGGAAACTATATCCTAAAATTGCCGACCATGAAATTTGAAGTGAACATCTGGAAAATCTTGAAAAGCGGAACATTTTAGAAATGAGGCTAAAATTGCACAAAACAATAGATGACGCAGCCTTGCAATTAATTGATACTGAAAAAGGGGAGTTTTATCTAGATTATTAGATATAACTTTGTTCCTGGCTAAACAAAACTTAGCATTTCATGGACATGATGAAGGAGAAGGCTCTACAAAATAAGTCAACTTCTTAGAACTAGTTAAACTACTTTCAAAGTATGATGTAGTGCTGAAAGAACACATCTTGAATTTGGAGATGGTAAATCATCAAAAGTATCTTACCTGTCGCCAGATATACAAAATGAATTCATAAGTGTTTTGTCAAACAACGTAAAATCTAAACATAAAAATATTAAAATATTTTGGTGTCGTGTTTGATAGCACACCCTACATTTTACATCTTGATCAAATGTGAGAAGTGATTCGTTTTGTGAAAATTGATAATAGAAAAGTGGAAGTCAAAGAAGAATTCCTTGGATATTTTCCCTTAAAAGGAAAAAAAGGCGCAGATCTAAGTAATGAAATTCTTAAGAAGCTTGAAAGTGACGGTTTAGATTTTATGTGTCGTTCTCAAGGCTATGACAAGCCATTATTAATGCAATAAACAAAAAGCAGTTTTTGTTGGATGTATTGATCATTCAATTAATTTATGTGGCCAACACCCATTTGCACAAATCTTGTGTATAATTTTTTAGAACAGTAGAGTAAATTCTTACATTTTTCTCTGCTTCCACTAGCCGCTGGCAAGTGCTTATTAAACACAGCAAAGCATCTGTTAAAAGACTTTCAACAACGTTGCTCATTATACTGCAGTAAAAATACTAGCAGAAAATTTTGATGCGGTTGTGACTGAAATTTGGAAATTATGTGATCGACAAGAAAATGTGGACACCTGAGGTGCTGTGCAGAACCTTGTACTTGCTGTATATAATTTCACTTTTCTTTGTTATCTTTTCTTTTGGAATGATGTACTAAGGCAAATTGCGCTCGGATTGCATTGCAAAGTAAAGGCTTAAGTCTTGATCAGTTAGCTATAAAAATAGAGGCACTTCGTTTTTATATTCAAGAAAAACGGGATCATATTCTAGAATAAGCAACAGGTTTTGCTGCGAAAAAATCAAAGAAATATGATATTCCAATAGAAAAACGAATTCGTCGTAAAAAACGAATGGCCGGTGAGATGGTCACCGATGCAGGACTCACACTGACAGCTGAAAATCAAAAGAATATGCTGGAATATCTCGACCGATTCAGTACGGGACTTCGAACTAGGTCAAAGTCCATTGAATATGTAACTTCATCGTTCGAGGTTGTCCAGACAATTACTTTGCTTTCGGCGAACATCGAGGTGTTAAAATTAGCTGTATCAAAATTTACTGGTTTTTATGATGAGGTATCAGAAGCAGAACTCCTCCTAGAGATACCAAGGTTGAGAAGACATTTATAAGCAGCCAATGTTACAGTGTCTGATTGGGTATCCGTATAGTTTTAGAAATTCATCGTGGAATGGGATTTTACAGAATCCCTTCCAAATCTTATCGTCGCACTAAAGTTATTTATGACAATTTTCGCATCTGTTGCTTCGAGAGGACTTTAGTAAATTAAAATTATTCAAAAACTACTTTCGGTCAACAATGTGCAACACGAGGTTAAAAAATCTTGTAATGTTAACGATCGAACATGAGGCAACACAAAGTTATAATTTTGAAGATGTTATTTCCGAGTTTGCAGCTGTCAATGCTAGAAAGAAGAGATTATAATACTGGGAATATTTTTAATAAATTTGCAAGTTTCTTCTATATATGTTTATGATGCTTGGATGATAGTTTTGTAGTTTGATGATTAATGACTTATAAATTTTCAAATGTTTATTAAAATTATTGTATTAAAATCCTGATTGAAAATTACCTGATTTTTTTCTTTTACATGAAGTTGATTTTACCGTTTTCAAGGGGTGACACCATCGATAACCGCCCCGGGTGTCACCCATGCTAGATACGCCACTGATTGTATGTTGTGTTCTGTTTGATAGTTTTATATATTTCAAATGCTTCAAATCAAATTTGTTTTAATCGTTTATCTGTATTGTGTAAGAGTTTAATATTTTTGTTTATGTCTAAAGTATGATTGTGAAAATGTAGGTCTCGTCCAAAATTTTAAATATTTATATCTTTTAAATGTTTCTTTATTCTTAATTATAAAAGTCTGCTGGTTTCTCCAATGTATTTTGCACCACAATCGTTGCAGGTTATTGCGTTAATTCAATTTTTATCAAACAAGTTTGTTTCATCTTTCGCGTTAAGTAGTTGTGTTTTGATTGTGTGTTTGGTTAAAAAAGACGTTATAATGTTTGGTTAATTATATTGCTTATGTATTCTTGAAATGTGAATGATTTTTAATATGTGGTATTTCTATTGTTTTCTGTTTGTGTTTCTGATATTATTGTATTATTATTTATATTGTTTATTTTTTTGAAATTATTCTATGTTGATTTTTATATTATTTTGTTTATTGTGTTTATATTGAAACCATTATTTAAGGCGATTTGATTTACTGAATTTATTTCATTTAATTTATTAAGTTCATTAAGAGGTGTTCTTAGCATTCTGTGTATGGATGTGTGTGTGGCAAAGCATTTGTGTGTCATTTGAAAGAGTTTGTTGGGATAATGATGTCTGTTTGTGTAGGTTTTCTATAAATATTGAATTCGATTTGGTTATTTGTTTTATATAAAGTTAGATCTATGAAATTATTATTGTTATTTTGTTCTATTTCTAAAGTAAAAGTGATGTTTTTGTATAACGTGCTTATAAAAATATGTAAGTCGGTCATTGTGTGTCCATATTATTAATATGTCATCTACATAGCGTTTCCAAAGAGTTATGTATTCATTTATGTAAAAGGATTTGTGTTATTAATAATTAGGCTTTCTAAATTGTCAAGAAAGATGTATACTGGTATGCCACTAATGCCCGGTTGTATCAACATTGTTTTAACTCGGGTTATGTAACCCTGAGTTATATTTATGTCATAGTGATGTTTCGAATCAGAAGCATCAACATTTGATAATGTGGAGTAACGTATAGCAACAAAACCCCTCCGGTTAAATAAAACGGGTCACTTGTGAATGAATCAATTTCGTATAACTCCCAATGTTTCATTTCAGATCTGGTGTAAGTCATTTTTGAGATTAACCCCAAGTTAAATTTATAACCTCGAGTTAATATTTAACTCGCGTTGATGATAAGTGGTGAGCTCATAGGATCGTTCATTTTATATTAGGTAATTGTTATTGAAAAAACAAAAATTTGGTTCTACTGTTAATTTAATTAAATTGAAAATGTCTCTACTTTCTGTTTCATTAAGTATATGTTTTTTAATTATATTGTATGTCTAAGTAAGTGTTTCATTAATTGGTATATTTGTGTATAAATTTGCGATATCAAATGAGGCGAAAGTGTATTTTGTTGGTAATTTTGTGTTGTTTATGTGTTGAATAAGTTCGTTTCTGTTATTTATTGTGTGTTTTGGTTTGCAATTTGTAGTATTTTTAATTATATTATTTAAAATTTTAGCTAATTTATGTGTTGATGTAGTTGATAGTTGATGTAGTTGATCAGGAATGCAGAAGATATAATTGGTCTAATTTGGTTGTCTTTAATATTTAATTTAGGTTGACCGTAAAATTTTGGTGTAGGTAATAGGATTCATTGGTAGTATGTTTTTTTAATTATTTGTATATTTTTCTACAGTACTTTTTGTGTTCTCTTTATAATATTTTTGTTTTATTTTTAAAAGAAATGAAATTGTGTTTGGTTAGTAGTGCGAAATTGTTGTTATTTATGATTTTTTCTGTTTTATTTATATAGGTTGTTTATTTGAAATTACTACACCTGCATTTTTATCTGCAGTCACAATTGTTAAGTTATTATTATAATTATTATAATCTTTCTTCTTTTACCCTTTCGGGTGTTGAAGTGGTGTTATCTTTCTTCGTGTATTTTCTTTTATCATTTGGTTCCACCGTTTCTTGTTCCTTGCGATTTCCTTCACTTGTGCATTGGTTATCCCCCCCTTATTTAACATGTTTCCAATATGTTTGTCCCATTTCTATTTTGGTCCTCCGACTCTTCTCTTTCCTGTTAATTTTGTTTCCCATATCTTCTTTGTTTGGTTGGAGTCTTCTCTCCTGATTAGGTGTCCCAGCCATTGTAATTGTCTATTTTCTATCTGTTTATTGAATTCTACCATTTCTAGTTCATCTCTGATGTCCACATTTCGCACTCTGTCTATTTTTGTGACTCCGTATACTTGCCTCAAGTATTTCATTTCAAGGGCTTGGATTTTGCTTTATTGTCTCTTGTTGAGTATTCACGTTTTACAGTCGTAAAGTAGGGTAGGTACAAATAGTACTTTGTACATTATAAGTTGTGTTTTTTTGGGAAATTTTGTTGTTGTTTAGTATAATTTTGTTAATCGTGTGAAAGGTTCTTGTCGTTGCTTGTATTCGGTTGTTTATTTCTGTTTTCATATTCCCTTTCCTTTCAATAATTTCTCCTAAGTTTTTTAAGTGTTCTATTTGTTCTACTTTCTCGTTATTGATTGTAATGTTTATTGCTTCTTTAGTTTCTCCTATATTCATTACCTTTGGTTTTGATATATTTATTTTTAATCCAGCTTTTTCCTGTTCAGTTTTCCATATTAATGTTTGTTTGTAAGTTTCTCTTATTTTGTGCGATGATTGCCACATCGTCTGCGAAAATACATTCAGTTGTTGTTGTGGGTTTTAATTTGTTGTATCCTAGCACTGTTTTCTTTGTCTTGGTTTTAATCTTTTTCATGATTTCATCCATTGCTATTATGAACAAAATGGGGCTTAGTCCACCCCCTTGACTCAATCCATTTGTGGTTTTTAATTTCCTTGTGATTATGTCTCCGGTTATGATACAATTTTCTGTGTTGTTATATATGCTTTTGATTGCCCTCCTCAGTTTAGGTCCTATTTGTCTATCATTTAGTGTCTGCCACACAAATTCTCTTTCCATTTTATCAATCGCTTTTTATAAGTCTACAAAGCAGATTTACATATCCTTTTTGTGTTCTATGGTCTAATTTTCTAGGTTTCTTATTGTAAATAGGTGGCCTATTGTACAATGTGCTTTCCTGAATCCGCTTTGTGATGGTTCTATTTAATTTTCAAGTTTTTCTATAATTCGTCTGTCTAGTATGCTGACATATACTTTTTTGGCGGCGCACAGTAGAGTTGTCCCATATAGTTGCTGCATTCTTTGTTGTCTCCTTTCTTGTATATGGGCAGTATAACCGCTAGGTGTTTCTCCTGAATTCCACATTTTATTTAATATGCTTGTAAAAAGTTGTATACCTTCTTCTCCCATATATTTCAACTGTTCATTCTTCATTTAGTCTATTCCTGGTGCTTTATCAAGTTTTATTTTCCCTATAGCTGTACTAACTTCTTCTATGTCTATTTCTTGTTCTTCCTCGTTGTCTTGTTTGTCTCTTTTATTGTTATTGTTTTCTATTGTTCTTCCTGTATTCCGTTTATTTTTTGTTTTGTCATCTTTTTCCAGTAAACCTTTAAAGTATTGTTTCTATCTTTCTCCTATTTCTTCATTCTTTGTAAGTATGTTTCTCTTCTCATCCTTTATTTGTTGTAGTTTTATCGTTTTGTTTTGCTTGTTTCTTCTGATAATGTTGTAGAATAGCTTCTGGTTCACATGTCTATTTTTTCCATTTTTTCTCCGAATTTTCCCCGAATAGTCAAACAGATAATTGTTAAGTTGTTGTTATCAATTTTTTGTAAATTTTATTGAGAGTTGATTTTTTAAAATAACAAGATTATAAAACTAATAAAGAAGAAAGAAAACCTAGAAAAATGTTACAATAAAAAACTAATAAATAATAATACTTATATTAGCAATACACACAAATATACACTAACACGACAAAAAATAACGAATCTTTCAAATACATCATTTGACAAAGAAGAATCAAAACTAGTTAACAAAGCACACACTTAGCATTAACCCCCAAAAATATCAATTTTCCTCTTCTTTCGATAGAATTAGATATTGCACAAAAACATCACCCACAAGAACAACAAATAAAAGGAGAATGCATAAAAATAATCAAAATAACACAAAAACTGATAAAACGGAATAATGAATTCTTAATAATATAAAAAAGAAAATTAATAACAACAACTTATCAATTGTGTATTTAAATTTAGAAAAATGTTTGAAATTCCATATGCGACATCAACAGATTACATCGTTGAAGATAGCACAAAGACGGGGTAAAATACTTCTGTTTATACAGTATAATTAACACGCAAAAACGAATTAAATATACACTGAAACGGGAGACGGCCGTAATTTCGAATATTTTTACACAAAAACAGGTGATACATTTCTCCGGTGCCTTTGGAAAATTCCACGTGCCGTTTTAACATGGTTTACGATCCAGATGTATTTCTTATTTTCAAGTGCATTAATAGATTAGCCGGTGGCGCAACCTGGCTCACACACATCCACACACACAAACCGTGGGCAGAAAGCGAACGAAGCTCGATAAAATGCACACTTTTTAAAAATACCCGAACTATCTCCGCATAAATCAAGGCTTGGATTCCCATAAATTACACCAGTGGCACATTGCGAAACTTGAGTTATTAAGCGGAGATTAAAAAAAATAATTAATCACGGCGGCTCTAATAGGGCAAGCAACTACCAATTAATTAACCGTGAACTGACACAATGAAATCCAGTTGTTATAACTACATTAGAAATCAATTTGTAGTTCGTTACAAAACGCATTAAAATTTATGTGGCGTTTTATTCATGCATTGTGTTCCTAAATATGTAAACTTTTGAAATTAATTCAATCCCCGTGTCGTTTGGGGCTCTTCCGTGCATTCATTATTCCAGATTTCATGCACTATTACGAAATTTTAAATCGTAAATATTATTCAAATTTATTGTAATGCAGGCGATCACCCATTGATCAGTTTAAGGGAATACGTATAACTATTTATATTTTTTAATTTGAAATTCATGGACAATTTAAACGCCAGGCTACGAAATGAATATAATTGTAATACATGGGCATGTCTATTCATTACTTGTAAATTCACGATAAGCATTATACATACAATTATAATTTTTATTCGACACCTAAGAAGAACAAACGGCTTTAATAGCAAGGACATTGGGCGTGGGCTTAGGGCGGTGGGTTGAGTAACTCTTGGGTAATTGAATCGAGTTATTTTCTGGTTCGTGTGGCCGTGCAGTTCGATTAAATGATATTTTTACAGTTGAAACGTGATGGAAATAGAAACCGCATTTTTTGGAGTTCATTGATATGTTGTCTAATTCACTAATTCACGGGATTACTGTGATGAATTATTACAGTATGTAAGTTAGTTTTCGGTGATTTAATAGGTGGGTATTTAATTTAGTTATTTTCATACTATGCATATTTTAAAGGGATCATTGCTCCAATGTTTAAATCTTAAATATATTTATGTCAGTTTACGACATTTTTAGTTCATCAACTACGATGTTCTGATCAGCCTAGATCAATTATTTTATAAATTATTCTTTTTAAGTAAACTGTGTAATAGTTGGAACATTTTTGGACAATGCTCTGAAATTTCTGGGGCTAATCATTAAACAAAATAAATGAAAATAAGGAAACAAAAATGAATGTTGTTTTCTTTATATTCTTTCTTTATAAAATTTTACATTATTATGCTATTCATAAATAATTTCATCGAGAGGGGATTAATCAAAATGCAAGTGAAATCAACTATTCGCCTTCAATCTGTGGCAATAAAATAATAATAATAATAATAATAACAATAATCCCCACCATTCCTCTACCTATGGCGTAATTGAATCGTTTATTTCAGAAACTGGTCAAGTGCACCTTTTCAAATTGTTGGGAAACAAAGAAAAATATTATATCCTTGATATTTAAACAGATTTTCGCCTGCAAAAATGTTTAGTATTAGTTAACATCTTCCCGAAGTTGATGCAAAAAAATGAAAATATTGCAGTTGACTCGTTTCTGCAATAAAATACGATTTTAATGTAGAAACATATATTTTTAATTGTAATTTCGTAATTTCTTAGGGGCATAATGATTTTTAACAAACAATACACTATTACAAACTATATATTTTTTATTTGAACACAGAATAAAACACAACATTTTTCGTGTTTTCATTAAAATACAATAAATAAATGTAAACTAATTTTCTGATTTGTAAGTACAATGGTAAGTAATGGCAAACCAAAGGTAATTGTTACCATGGTATTAGTATTATACGAAATACCACAGTACTTTTACCGCAGAAATTTAAATTTACTGCAGAAATATGTTATGTGACGTCGCTTGACAGGTTTCTGCACTAAACGCGAAATCCATTGTAAATTATATCCCATAAAACGGAATGGCAGTTAAAGAAATTCTGCAGAAAAATATGCCCTGACAATAGAAGATACTGATTCCGCAAAAAAATATAAATCCATAAAAATGTCTGTTGACCAGTTTCTGAAATAAATGATTTAGTTGGTTACTGTCATTATTTGACACAGAATTCTGTATTAATAACTATTGATTAGGAAATAATTATCGAAAATCTAGTATTCAACCGCTTTTTAACTTACATATTTTTCCAGGATTGGATGCAATGTGTTTAGTAGTTTTGCAATATTCATTTCAGACCAGTATTTCTTTGAATAATTAATTTTGAATCATTTTCCTCGTATCACATGTCATCGGAGGTATCTGAATCTACTAAGTAGTAGTGCAGTGCAAGTTATTACTAGTAGTGCATCTTCAACTAGCACACAAATTCAGTATTAACTCGACTGCAACTGGATGAAACAGTTAAAATTTATCAACTGATGAACTAAATGTATCAGCAAGGGGTAAAATGAGATAAGTTAATGAAGCTATGTGGATGACAAATATAAGAAAAATAATCAGAAAATTTGGAAAATCTTATTTTGGCGTTCCCTCTTTCTAGAAATACTCGCCTCTCGGTAGGGATTTTAGGGGTTTAGGGGTTTTAGGAATTTAGGGGTTTTGGGGAGATAGGGGGTTGAAACACATATGATAGAAGGTCCCCACCACCTTCTAGACACCCTTGGGTTAATTTTTTGTAAAAATAGCTTCGGTAGTTTGGGACAAAATCGATTTTGAAAATTTCAGTATTCAATTGAGTTTTACTCGGTTGGTAGTACTGTTTTTGAATTTTTGTAAATCTGAAAATATTTTAAATTTTATTATATTTTGGCATAACGCTATCGCTATAATTGTAAAGACTGAAACTGGAGCTCGGGAATTTGAATTTGTATTTATTACTAATCTAATCTAACCTAACCTAACCTAACCTATTTTTTTTTTTGCACAATTTGATTTTGAAATTTTGACCGGATTCAGATCCCACTTGGTGCGCTGATTTTTTTCCTTATGTTTCCACAAAAAAATCTGAATATACATATAATATATTAGATTAGTACATAGAGTTGGGCATTTTGAAAATTGTGAAAAGGTGCAAAAACGGATTTTTGGGGTAACGCAACGGGGGGTAGAGGTAGGGGGTTGAAACTCATAAGGTCGAAGGTCCCTACCGAGAGGGATTTTAAAGGCAGGAAAATGGGATACCGAAAAAAGGATACTTCTGGGCCAAAAAATCAGAAATCTTTCACTCAAATGCAGAAAACCAAAGTATGTTCGTTATAAAATACAATTTGTTTTAAATAGTTTAGCATGTATATTTTGCATTTTCTGTTTCTCTCAATACAGGTTAGAAACTCAAAAATGAAAATCTTTATTCAGATATCAAAATCTTTCACTTAAACCTAGTTAGTGAAAGATAGAAAGTGAGACAATGAAAACGTATGAAGATTTTTTGCTGAGACCATTTCACTCACACTTAGAAGACCTAAAAATATATCTTTTTAAATGTTTTTGCAGGTAAAATTTGGATTTTCTGTATCTTTCAATGAAAGTTAGAAAGTTGAAAAGTTTTTATATTAATAAAGAGATTATTTCTGTTGGTGTTGGATATCAGGTGATGATTACACGTATACCCATTCACCTACCCCCAAATTATACACGAATAATGACCAATACCAGATTTGCAATTGTTGTTTGAAATGATTAAAAACAGATGATTAATAATAAATGGAACATCAATCGAAAGCTACTTAGTATAGTTATAGTACTTACAATATTTTCCATTGAATGAAATTTAGATTGGACGGTAGGGACCTTCTACCATACGAGTTTCAACCCTCTACCTCCCTAAAACCCCTAAATCCCTAAAACCCCTAAATCCCTAAAACCCCTAAATCCCTAAAACCCCTAAACCCCTAAAATCCCTACTGAGAGGCGAGTATTTCTATAAAGAGGAAACGCCAAAATTAGATTTTTAAAAATTTCTGATTATTCTTCTTATATTGTTATCCACATAGCTTCATTAATAGGTAGGTGAGCACACAATAATCATCCTATCAGTTGATCATCAGCAATAAAAATTATTAAATTAACCCTAACAGTATAAATTGTAGTACACAATGAATTTTCAAATAACAATTGACAGCCTAATTAGTGACAATTGACAGACGACTCAGTGACAATTGATAGACCAATGAGTAACAATTGACAAATAAATCAGTGACAATTGTCAGAAATATGCAATGATGATTAAAACTGAATTTACTATTGGTTCTAATAAATTATGAGTTTAATTATTCAGTAATTTCAGGTTTTTATATCAATAAAGATATTATTTCTGTTGATGTCGGATATCAGGAGATGATGATACTTGTGCCCACCCACCCACCCCTAAATTTTAGACGAACAATAACCAATACTTGATTTTCAATTGTTTTTAAAAATGATTAAGATACAGATGCTTAATAATGAATGAAACGTCAGTAGAAAGCTGCTGTTATTACAAGAAATTGTACTTCCAATACTTTACACTGCATGTAATTTGGATTGGTGGGTGGGTGGTTGGGCACATATTAACCATCCTTTCTGTTAATTATCAGCAATAGACATCATTAGATAAACCATACCAGTCTAACTTGTAGTTCACAATGAATTTTCAAATAACAATTGACATACTAATTAGTGACAATTGACAGACGAATCAATGACAATTGATAGATGAGTGAGTAATAATTGACAGATGAATCAGTGATAAATATCAAACATGTACGGTAATGATTAAACTGAATTTAAGATTGGTTCTAATAAATTATTAGTTCAATTATTCAGTAATTTCACGTGTTTGAATCAATTTAGAGATTATTTCTATTGCTGTCGGATATCAAGGGATTATTAAACTTGTACCCACCCACCCACCCCCAAATTTTAGACGAACAATAACTAATACTTGATTTGAAATTGTTTTTAAAACTGATTAAGATACAGATGATTAATAATGAAAGAATCGTCAGTCGAAAGCTGCTATTATTACAAGAAATTGTACTTCCAAAACTTTACATTGCATGAAATTTGGATTAGGGGGCGGGTGGGTGGGCATACAATAACCATCCTCTCTGTTGATCATCAGCAATAAACATCAATAGATAAACCATAGCAGTATAAATTGTAGTACACAATTAATTTTCAAATAACAATTGACATACTAAGTAGCGGCAATTGACAGACGAATCAATGACAATTGATAGATGAGTGAGTAACAATTGACAGATGAATCAGTGACAAATGTTAAAAATGTACAATGATGATACAATGAAAACAAAATTAACGATTGGTTACAATCGAATGCTGTTGTTATTACAAGAAATTGTACTTCTAATATTTTACATTGCATAAAATTTGGATTGGAGGATAGGTGGGCAAACTCACTGTAACCATCTTCTCATTTGATCATCAGCAATAAAAATCATTGGATTAACCACAAAAGTATAAATTGTGGTACACAATGAATTTTCAAAAAACAATTGACAGACTAATTAGTGACAAGTGACAGCGAATCAGTGACAATTAATACACGAATGAGTAACAATTAACAAATGAATCAGTGACAATTGATAGATGAATGAGTAACAATTGACAGATGAGTCAGTGGCAATTGACAGAATTGTACAGTCGTGTTAAAAAATGTGTTGTACACAGATAGCTGCCCGTGGTAAGTGTTTAAAACTGTCTTGTGCAGAAATAGGTAGATAACTGTATATTTTGACAATGGTAGATACATAACAAACAGTCACAAAAATAATTATTATTGTATTCTTTATATGAACATTAATTACTCTAGATTTTTAGTGTATTATTTATTCATTACTACCATTACAAGTTTATCGGTGGTTGTGTTTTTACTCAACAAAGGCTTGCACTGTATCATTAATTAAATGATTTGATAATGAGACCTAGATTTAAACTTTCAAAATATTTGTATGTATAACACATTTTTTAACTTTGTGAAATTAAGTCACATTCACACAGCAGAAATGATGTACAGCACTATAATGAACACGACTGTACAATGATGATTAAAACTGAATTTACCATTGGTTCTAATAAATTATTATCATTTATTATCAAATTAGAGACTATTTCAATTTCTGTCGGTTATCAGGGGATCAACATTTTTAGGGGTTTAAAACAGGCTCGTTCTAATGTATAAGTTTCAAAAAGTTTCTGGGTGACTCTTTTTTTTGCAAAATCGGTTTGAAAATACCCTATTTTAGGCTACTTTACACAAATCACAAACTTTACACTAAATTTGCACGAATTTGTACTTTCTAGCAACTAAGAGTAGCAAGAAAGTTAAAACCACACATTCGGAAACACAGTTGTTCAGAAACATTATGTTGAATAAAGCCCATAAAGTTGTACAAGTTGGCAACATTTCATACATTTTGAAAAACTTGTGAACGAGATATTGAAACTCAAAATTGCTGAAATCTTGCTGGCGTACTGTTAACGGTTAGTATGGGGTCCAACAAAGAGCTGTAACGCCATAAATATTTCGGCGGCGAATCTAAAATTTTACCAAAGTTCGTTTGGGACATACGAAGTCCACCACACAAAATTTGGGCCAAATCCATAATTGTCGTGCGGAACTTTCTTTAAATTAAATTAATAAAATTCTGTCCCAATTTCCCATATATAATCAAATTAAGCAATTTTCAAATGTTTCAATTTGAAAATCAAAGTGAGGTAAGATTTTCAACGGGCCAATTTTACAGTTACCAATCAAATTTTGAATATTATACTAACGCCATTACAACTAATAGAGAAACTTTAATTGACCTCCAATGAAACAGCAAAACTATTCTAATTTTCAATGAAATTTAGAATAGTTTTGCTATTTAAAGAATTTCCTTTCAGTAATTATTTTGAAATATAGAAGGAAACTTCCGATCAAATTTTGTAAGTTTTTCTGAAAAGTTCTATTGAAAATATATAATAACAATGAAAATATCGTAATTTTAATTTTAAAAAAATCGCAGTTTTCAGTGAAAATTGTTGCAATATACTATAAACTTATATTTATTATAAACCATATTATCCAATTATATGTTTTTATAAGGCAATTGAATCAGAATTTGTAAGGTATGACATTTTCATCATTTTCATTCAAAATCTAATAATTTTTAATGAAAATTGTAGTATTGCATAACAAATTTGCGTAAGTTTAAGGTGAATTAAAGATGCCTTTCAAAATTCTAATTAATTACAAATATTTATGACAGAAATAAGATCAAGATTATGGTTAAAATAACTGTACCAGTAAGTACACAATCATAATACCTTCACTTTTGTAATTTATAATAAAGGTATTTCAATTAATTTAACCAATTTAATTGAAATATTGCACAACGAAAAAATTACAATCTACACTAAATTTTGCACTTTACCATTATCATTTCTAGTCAAATATTGTTACTTATAGTTAAATTTTCAGAATTTTCGTTAAAGGTTTGCAATTTACGTCCAAAGTTTCATAATCTCATATGAAAATTTTGAAATGGCCAATAAAATGTTGTAATTTATAATAAAAAAAGTAGACTAATAATGGCACTTTCATAATTACTCAATCAAACGTATAATAAATAAAACTATTGTTATTTACAATAGAAATATCGTAAGTTTAAAAAGGAAAAATGGTAATATCCGGTCACAATTTCCAATATTTAATCAAATTTAGCAATTTTCAAATGTCAAAATCAAAGTGAGGTAAGATTTTCAACAGCTCAATTTTAGAGTTGCCAATCAAATATTGTATTCTATAATAACACCATTACAACTAACAGAAACTTTAATTGACCTCCAATGAAATTTTGTATAAATTAACTCTTGTAATTTCAAGTGGAAGTATAATTAACAGCAAAACTATTCTAATTTTCAATGAAAAATTTATAATATCCTTCCAGTAATTATTTTGAAATTTAGAAGAAAACTTCCAAAGAAATTTTGTAAGTTTTTCTGAAAAGTTCGCAATATCTACTGAAAATATGTAATAACAATGAAAATATCATAATTTTAATTAAAAAATTCGTAGTTTTCAGTGAAAAGGAAAATGCGTACAATGAAAATTATTGCAATTTATTATAAAGTTATATTTACTATAAACCATATTCTCCAATTATATGTTTTTATAAGGAAATTTCAACAGAATTAGTAAGGTATGATATTTTGATAATTTTTATTCAAAATCTAATCATTTCTAATGAAAATTGTGGTATTGCAAAACCAACTTTTGTAATATATAATATGAAATATCTTTATTTCTTTATTAAATATTCTTTATTAACAATGAGACTGACCAATTTAATTGAAATATTGCACAACGAAAAAATTACAATATATACTGAATTTTGTTTTTTATAATGAAAATTTTGCACTTTACAGACATACCATTATCATTTCCAGTCAAATATTGTTACTTATACTTAAATTATCAGAATTTTCGTTAAAGGTTTGCAATTGACATACAAAGTTTCATAATCTCATATGAAAATTTTGGAATGGCCAATAAAATTTTGTAATTTGTAATAAAAAAAGTAAACTAATAATGGCACTTTCATTAAATTTCAGAATTTTCGTTAAAGGTTTGCAATTAGCATTCAAAGTTTTTTAATCTCATATCAAAATTTTGGAACGTCCAATAAAATGTTGTAATTTATAATAAAAAAAGTAAACTAATAATGGCACTTTCATAATTACCCGTTCGAACGTATAATAAATAAAACTATTGTTATTTACAATGAAAATATTGTAATTTTAAAAAGTAAAAATTGTAATATCTGGTCACAATTTCCAATATTTAATAAAATTTTGAAATTTTCACTGGATAAAATGTCATAGTTTCGTGTGAAAATTTTATAGTTGCCAAACAAATTTTGTATTCTGTAATAATATTATTACAACTAACAAAGAAACTTTCATAGATCTCCAATTAAATTTTGTAACAGCAAAACTATTCTAATTTTCAATGATAAATTGATATTTAATTAAATTTTAATGTTATGTAGCGTGAGACTGATATTACTGTGATTCCATGCAAGTGTAGTCTGTGTGTCCCTTAGTCTTAGATTAAGTAAATTATATTTGTGTTCTATGTTTTGTGGTGCTTTTTTTTACGTCTTATGTTTTAAACCTGTATGGCGACTCAAACACTTTTTTTTTAGGTCAAAGGAGAAATAAATACAATAAATAAATTCAAATGTGTTTAGATCCATTCTGAATAAGTAGGTTTGAAGAAGTAGTTAGCACTATCAGGTAATGAAGAACTCGGTCTTTAATTTACATGGACTAGTTTCGACCTGGGGGTCATCATCAGCAGTCTATTGATATGACGTTGAAAGATGTTATATTTACCAACATAATATTAAATTAAATTTCACTTTTCGGCCTCATAAGAATTCAACACAACTAGACTTTATGTCGCAAATTTTCCCTACACACCTACACACTCACTTCTCGCTTACGTAATTATTACAATTCATTTTCACTTTTTCCAAAACTTCATTTAAATATACAATTCAAACTTTCAAATTTAACTATTGTGTCAATTTTTAACAACATTTAACTATATAATTGATTTTTAAATTTAACTAAACTACGACATCATAAACTTTTTCTATCTATCCATCAACAGTACCTCTAAGATGTCATCCGAAAACATAACTCGATTGGTCGCCACCCATTTATGACTGTAAGTTTAAATATTTTATTACAATATTACACAATTTACATATGAAATTTTTCCTTTAATAAAATATTTCGACTCTGCAGATGATGACCCCTAGGTCGAAACTTGTCCATGTAAATTAAAGACTGAGTTTTTCATTACCTGCTAGTGCTAACTACTTCTTCAAACAATAAATACAATAAATTTATAATATCCAAATATTTTGAAATTTAGAAAGAAAGTTTTAATTATACACAAAACATGTTGAAAAGTAAGGAAGTTTCAATTCAACAACAATATTTCAGATGTAGGTATGATAAAAATTAACAACATTTTAAAAATCTTTTTCAGTTTTCATAGAAAATCGTGAAAATGTCAAATTTGAAAAATTGGTAATTTTACAATTTACAGGTGAACTTCTAATAAATAATAAAATTCTTCTAGTTAGTCTTCTATTGAGATATTACACATATAACGAACCTTTTCACTTTTTTATATTATATAAAATCGTATTGCTGCAGACTAATAATCAGAATGGATCAGATGGATTTAAAAACATGGGCCATAAAAAAAATCCATCACCTGAATGTTACGCTTGAGAATTGGCCACACATCAGGGTGAGTTTCTTTATTAGGCACCTGGGCGTCTTCATCTTCTCTTGTGCAATGATCTCTGCATACAAAGTTACTGGAATCAATGTATTTATATTTATTACTTAATCACCTGATACCAGGATTGCATAATGCGCAAATTAGTTCCGGAAGACATTTCACATTACAAGCACCCGAGATTATGCCTTATCGCAATACAGCTATAGTGTGTAATATATACAATAATATATTTGTAATATAATGTAACAGCTTGTTATGTATATTTGCATTTTTAGTATACAATTTAAATGCAAAATTAAAAATTATAGGTTCAAATGCGAGGCGTACGCAAGATTTATTAATCGAGCGTACCAGTAGAACTGGTCCAGCGACCATTATTGCGAAGATTACTATAATATTATAATGCTCTTAAAAATCATTGCCAGGATTCTAGATATCAGAATAAAATTAATAGCGCTGACGGCCAGCGGGCAGGATATTTACAACTAACAGATATGGCATAGCTTACCGGAATGGCCGATGTAATTTGTAGGTTTGTGTTTTTACTGCTCTCGATATAATCTCGTTATTCAGAACAGTTATAATTAAATAAATACCCTTTTGATATAATTGTATGGTTTCATTTGACTTATAAATATTGCTTCCACTCAACAAACCAGTTTCTTTTCAGATTTCCTAGCACCTGCCACGCAGCGAACGATTTTGACGCACAGATTCCTGTAAACGTAAACATAAACAGCAATTTGTTATGTGAAATGGTAAGAAATTTACTGATTCATTATTTACTGATTTCTGTGTAAGGCTTAAGGAGCTCTAGGGTTTGTCTTTTTACTTACATGAAGTGAATTGACTGCAGTAATTTTTGCTTAGAATAAAATTTAGATAAAAAAGGTTATTAACGCAAAATCCCATAGCGTAATTAATTGTTTTTGGATAATTTTATTTATGAATTTATTTATTCACGAAAATCTCCTTTTTTTTCAAATAATGAAATTTACAATGGTCGGTGAATTCATAATTGATAATGTTATCTGCGGGATATCCAACCAATAAGTCCACAAATAGAATTCAAGTGAATTTAGGATCTAAATTTCACATACACAGAATTCTAAACCATAAATATAAATTTGAAAAATACATAATAATTGTACCGTTGAAAACCAGAGTGGTGTAAGTCCAGGAATATACAAGGGACATATCCCTCGATCCAATTCTGGACCTGAACTTAAACCTCATGAAAATGGAATTTCACCACTCTGATCTTTAACAGTTAGATTATTTGAGGCATTGAAAACTAGAGTGGTGTAAGTTTTTTTTAAATTCAAATTCAGAAGTCCAAAAATATACTAGGCATGCTATATAAATGGTGCCATTTATATATTTTTATTTATGTATCTACTGGATGATCTTAATTTGGATACAAATGTAACGTAATTAAAATATGATGGTTAGTTTACAGAAGTTGGTAATAATAAGTTGATGTTTATCAACGTTGTAAATTTATTTAATATTCATGCATCAGCACCAGCATTTCAGTGTAAACTTATATCCAATAATTAAATATTAAAATAAATGATTAAGTGAAAATAGAAACAACCAGCGATATAACTTCATTAAAAAATCAAGAGTTTATTAAATAATTAAATTTAATATCGTTAGAAACGTTATACTGTTTTTAAATACGTGACAATTCCAACAAGCTTAGAATTAATGTAGAAATTATAATAGATCATCAATTCTACGCTTCAGCGTTCTGTCATCATAAACATGTAATGGTAATTTTATTTGCCCACAAGCCACTGTTACCATCGTAATGAAATTTACGACCTAATAGCGGTTGTGTTTGTACGTAATTAGAAAATTATTGCTCAATTACATAAAAAGTTTTTATACCCACCTATCGTTATATTTGAACTACAAGATTATGCATATTTGATGCATACATAAGTAGATTTATATTTCCTATAATTTCAGTAATAAATAAGTAATTTATATGATCTCAGTTGCGATTTTAATGTTCGACATTGCAAACATTATCTACCGTAAAACTTAAAATAGTTATTTATGATGCAAGTTCGTACAACACTACTTTACGAAAATGTATCATACAAAGTATTTTCTACGACAGCTATTATCAAAAACAGCTAACATTTGATGCAAAATACTATATTTTGTAAATTTGTGTGTGAATGAATTGTCTGTAAAACTTACCTTACGCACATTAAATGCTTTTACGCAAAGGTGATTTTTTTTACGCTCTTGCGCTAAAACGTATCACTTTACGCACTGCGAACATTGCGTAAAAACTTAGTTTACGCACCGTCATAGAAAAAAAATATTTAGATAAACTCAGAAAATTATTGTGTTATGTTTGTTGTTGTTTCACCAATTTAGGAGAAACATTAAGATTATTTTCGCACCACTATATTCTACTCAATTTTGCGCATCTCTGTATTGTAGGCAATTTTACGCACCTACGCACTTCTAAATGATTTGCAGTTTTACATATTTCTAAATTCTGTGCAGTATTACAAATGATTTGCAGTTTTACATATTTATAAAGTCTGTGACGATTTTTTTACGCATCTGTACTTAAAAGTACTACTTTACACAATGTGGCAGTGTGTAAAGTACTTGCTTGACGTACTGTAGTAGAAATATGGAATTTAATGCATGCAACAAAGTTTGATATTATTAATATGCTGGAAGATTTTTTATCTAGGTACATTTCAGAAAGACTAATTTAATTTAATTTTACGTATTAGGGAATAAAGTTAAAATAAGTATGTTTATCAATAGACATAACACATAAAAGTGATAGTAAATTGTGAATAATTGAATTGTAAACATCGGCTAGCTTATCGGTGATTGACTCGATTGAAAGTAATTCACGTTCTATTTGCTGATAACGTCGAACCCGGTTTGTTTTCACTTGTGTACGTATCTATTAACAATTTACGTTTATTTACTCCTCATTACGCAAGTGAACGTATATGTTCTAACAAAGTGTAATCTAAATTGATTACAGCTATCGAGGTATTTATGATTCCCTGAACTGTCTCAACTGTTCCTGCGTTATCACAGAACTGAGCGTAAAAATATTAATACAATTTATTACTGGCGTTCACGGATATATTAACATTTACTGTTCCCAAATAAATTAATAAATAATGGGTCATTCTTCAGATATTTTGCTTTTAATGATTCTATGTACGATTTTAAGAGTTTCTCAAGTTTTAATAGAAATATCTCAAAAACTGGCTTATCAATGTTGATTAAATTTTTCACCCATACTGAGTATTATATTCAAAGATAATTTGCAAAATCAGATTACAATTTAATGGGTGGTTCTCGACAATTATTTATTTTAGCCGATTGTGGAATTATTTCGAATGAGGCACATATTTACTTAATGATATATCAAAAACCAGAGTATCAATATTACTACAATTTATTATTGATATTGCAGCATATAACAACATTTATTATTCACTACGAAATTAATATATTCTAACGCCAGGGTCATAGAACGGTAAGAGAGAAGAGAGAAAAAGGCACAATATAATGCATCATTCTTGAGATTTCTGTATTCAGTGTCAACGTATGATTTTAAGAACTATTTTAAGTGTTCTCTGATATAAAGCAAGTTTTAATAACAGTATCTCAAAAACTGGCTTAACAATGTTCGTTAAATTTTTTGTCCATTGTCAGTTGCATTTTTAAAGATAATTTGCAAAATAAGATTGCAATCCAATGAGTGGTTCTTGGTATTCTTGGTTCTCGGTTATTGGTAATTTTTTTTAGACGAGGATTTTGTGGAATTATTACAAATGTGGCTCATATTTACATAATGATATATCACGAACTAATATTAATATTATTTATTATTAATATTGTGCCGCATTCAATATTAATTAAGAAATTTATATATAATGTCTCATTCTTTAGATATTCTGTATTTTGTAACAATATGTGATTGTATGTATTATTTTAAGAGTTTTCCCTTTTATCTCAAGTTTTGATAGAATTATCTCAAAAACTAAGTTATCAATGAATATTCAAACAATTTTTCATCCGTAGTGAGTAGTATATTAAGAGATAATTTGCAATATGAGATTATAATCCAATTGGTGGTAGATTCTTGACATATTTTTATAGGTGTGACAATGTGGAATAATTTCACGTACGACTCATATTTATATAATATCTCAGGAACCAGCGTATCAATATTAATACAATTCATTGCTGATATTGCGTGATATATCCATATGTAATACTAATAAAAAATAATATATAATGACTCATTCTTGAGATATTCTGTTCATAGTGTCACATTTAATACAAACAACAAAAAAATATATATAATGAGTCATTCTTGAGATATTCTGAGACATCCGATTATACCTAGTTACAATTTTCAGAGTCCACTAAGTACCTCAAGCATAAATACAAAATATCTCAAATACTGGCTTATCAATATACATTATTTTTTTTAATCTAAAATAAATCCTAGATAAAAAAAACAAAATAAGATTACAATTCAATGGGCTGGGCTGTTTTTGATATATTTTATATATTGATTGAGCAAGTATTTAAAGTGGCTATATGTTGTTTCACCTCATGTCAAAGTTTCAATTATTTTTTTTTTAAATTCTAATTAACATGTCTAAAATTCAGTGAGTACTCTTTGAATTCCTAAGATTTCTATCTAAATTTCAATTATTACTGACGAATATACTATTCGTAGACTATCATAGATTATGACTATAATTTTAATGATACTGTAAAAATAAAACTTTTTCCACATATATTTTCAGCTACTTAAAATAAAAATTCAATAATTACTCAGAGACTACTCCTTAACATATTTCAATAACATTTTTAATTTTCAAATTTTATATATTTTTTACCGCAAGACCGCAAGAAGAAAAACAATATTTTTTGGAAATTAAGCTAATATCCTAGAAAATTATGTATTTCGAAAATATGCCAGACATTGTAGTATAATATTCGAAGATAATACAACACATAAATGCCCAGATTTCTTTATAGTTTTCGTAATTTCCGAAAATTTTCGAAAACTCCATTTAAATATTCTGTAACCCCCTAAATATTTCGACAATATACCGGAAACTCAAGAATATTTTTAGAACATTAAACAAAATTATGTATAGTATTTGAGTTTCTGTCATATTTGTAGTTTACATAAATATTCGTAAAGACCTCATAAATTTTCAGAAAAATTGTGTAAGTAATTAAGTTTTATTTTCTCTTGACATGTAATAGTTTGTTTACTGTCATCTTGATTGACTCGGTAAATGAGACTTTACAGGCACGGTGCCTGTAAAGTGTTGCTATGGTAACTTTAGAAAGCACTTCTGTCAATGGATGGGTGTCAATTTATTTATACTTCTAATAAACACATCATTTATTAATCAATAATTACAATACATTATTACATTGATTAGAATTACACATATTAATATTAATTACACATTTTGAATCAGCATTAAAGTTAAAGATTGACCCGGGAACACCTTGAATACAATCCGCATTCGATGCTTGTACGTCAGAAATATGTGAAGCAGAAATGTTTCCACTGGGACCTGCATCACATTCGTTTTGACTTTGTATCATTCTAGCAACTTTTATTTTATTGTTAAGTGAATCTGCCACATAACTTTCGGCAATAGATCCCGATTTCCAAGCGCCATGACACTTTAACGTCAGTACATCTCCACCAGCATCTGCTAGCAGAGTCGCAGACGATCTCCGGTAGCAATGGCCTGTGTAAGACTCCGGATTTTGTAAGATGCTACCATACTCGGGAACTTGCCAAATGATTTTATTCCTACCGGTTGAATGCTACATTTTCCGTTACGATATGAAATGAAAAAACGGTTGTGATTGACATGACGTGGCCGTAAGGATGCATAACGACGATACAGTTCCAAAGGATTGAAACCTTCTCCATCTCCAATAATTGTAAATTTTCTAGGCACACATGTCTTTGAATCCGGGATGTTAACAACAACGACTTCTCCTCTGTCTTCGATATTATTAACCAGCAATTTATACAACTCCTCACGTCGACAAGCCCCATTTATCCCAAAAATTGTCGCTACTTTTATCATCAGGTACTTATCGTCCGGAGCCTCTCTCATAAATTTATCAATGTCTTGCCTTCCCAAATTTGCAGATTTTTTCGGTTTTTAACCTAATGACTTCTTTTTCAAAAAACAGGTAACTTTTGTGAATTTTCCAATATCTACATTTTCGTAAACTAATAAGGTACTCTTCAACATCGACATAAATGCCCACAATGATGATGGCTTGTAAATAATTGACTTTTCATAAATATAGCTCATAATTAAATCTTCATTAACTCCCTTAAAGCCTTTTTTCTTCCTCCAGTTGTTAAATAAGTTGTATTGCTGCTGATACCTTTCTCTGGATTTTTCTGGGATCAAGCACACATTCGCCGCTTCGACATTTTCTTTAATTTCACAAATACTTGCAACAAAATCACCTTCGAATTCTTCATCTCTATCAAATTCCATAATTAATTGGCCACAATATCTGTCTGTATTCACTATTGACGGCTTTACTATTTGTAAACAAATACAATTGTCAATCTATTTACACCACAGCAAACTATGTGTAACTATGTATATGTTTCTGAATATGTCAAAAGATAATGATTTTTTTGAATTTTCAGCAAGAAAAAATAAAATGTTGTACGCGGTTCGCTTGCAATTAGCCTTTATTGGGGCTCGCCGCATTACAGGGCTCGCTCCTATGTCGCTCGCTCTGCAAACTTTCCAGCTCGCCCATAAAGGCTAATTTACTAAGCTTGCCACGTAAATAACTATTATAGAAAAGTTTAACAAAAATACGTTAATTCTATAAAATTTGCAAAATATTATGGGAATTCACTATTACCAACTATTACTTGACTATAAATAATTGTAGCATCCAGAGATTTACATTTATTCACATTTTGGTGAAAATCGCGATATATTTCCGTATTTAAAAAAATATTTCTCGAATATATAAAATATTCCGGAATTTTTATAATTGATTTAGATAACGTAGAAAATCAAATAGAGTATGCTGAGTTCCATGATTTTTTTGAAACAGTCTGAAACGTTAAAAAATTATTCCAGAAAATTCTGTAAGCATTCGAAAATATTTAGATAATATGCCGGAAATTCCTGAGACTTTCTAGAAAATAAATAAAATAACTTTAATCAATGTCCAGATTTTTACAGATACCTACAAAAGGGAATTTTGAAAAATATAACCCTATTTTCAAGATCAACCCCTATTTTCAAGAACAAGTAGTCTTTGAAAATTTTCGAAATTTTGTGGTATTTCGGTGGTATAATTATAACATTTTTTAAAATTTACAACAAACAGATATTACCTCACGTTCATTTTGCATTAACTATAAATGTGTAACAAATGTTATTAAATCTTTGAGAAAAGATAATAACCTATTATCTTTTCTTAAAAATGTAACATCTTAAGAGCTTGTTGCTATTTTTCCATTTATAATACCACATATCTTTATTGGGCTATCGACCCCATATGGGGTCTGTCTGTCTTGCCTAACATTAGAATTACATACTTAAAACCATATCATGGTATTTAATATTAAATTTGCAACAAATGTTGTTATTATATTGTCTTCTAAATTTAACTTCTGAAGAGCCCATTATTAGTATTCGTTGGTAAGCAATGTTCTCTGGTGATACAGTTCCCATGGTGTGAACCAATTCGAATTCCGTCGCTGAAGATTTGGGTCAATATTACCCAATCGCATTAAAAAGCTTCAAATTTGATATAATTTCTGTAACTATTTCTGCAAAAAATTCTATTATTACTATCAAATTTTTTTTCCGTCAAAATATCATAAATTTCTGTCAATACTTCAATTGTTTCTTTCAAATTTGAATTATTTCAACAAACATGTCAACTGATATTACAATTTTTTAAGTTATTTTAGTCGAATTTTCAATTATTTTTCCGAAAATTTTAATTATTATGACTAGAATTCAATGAGTTCTCTTTAAATTTTAAAGATCATTAAATTTCAAAGATATCTCTTTAAGTTTCAATAGTTATTACTTAAAAAACATTGATGACTATAAAAATTTCAATGATATTGTAAAATAGTAGCATATGATGTTGTAAAAACAGCAATTCTTTCTAACAAATTTTTAGCTTATCAAAATTTCATTATTGCTGCCAAATATACACTGATCAAGTGATCATAATCAAAATTTAAATGATACTGTAATTGTTATTTCTGTCAAAAATTCAATTATTTTTCGGAGAGTATTCTAAAATTCAGTGAGTATTCTTTGAATTTCAAAGATTTCTATTTAAATATCAATTATTATTGCACAATATACATTGATGACTGTCAAGATTTCAATAATAATGTAAAAATAGCAGCACATTTTCAGTTACTATTAAAATTTCAACAATTTCAGGGATTTTTATTTTAATATTTCTATCAAACTTTGAATGATTCCGTACAATTTGTAATTATCTTTATCAAAATTTCAACTGTTAACACAAACAATTGAGTTATTTTTCTCAACACTGTGAAAATTTGAATTCAGTTTAATTGTATGTACTTTTGTCTGTCTAAAATTGATCTAAAAACAACTTAATTGCATCACTAAAAGGTTGAGGATGGATTTCAAAGTGTTAAAATAGTTATATAATCTTGAATTATAAAATTCAATTTTCTAAAAAAACAAATAATCCTTATGATAAAAATATACCCAAAATAAATAATACAAATTGATAAAATTAGTAGTCTCAAAATATCAAAAATGTCTCTTTTATTTTTCTCAAAACTGGGAACATTTCAATTCAATTTAATTGTCAGTTATCATCTATCAATCATTCTCATCATCAATTTCTGCCAAATCTTGTGAACATTAAAATTTTAATCTTTTCTATTAAATTTTCAACTGTTATCATAAAAAATTGAGATATTATTCTCAAAACTGGGAAAATTTCAAGTCAATTTAATTCTATGGACTTCAAATGTCAAATATTGAATGAGTACTATAAAAATATTTTAAAAAAATCTCGTTTATATTTATCATAACTTTTCAATTCAATTTAATTTTTAGAAATCTTCAATCAATTTCTCATCATTATCAATTTTATCACTTTCTAATCATCATCAATTTCAGTCAAATCTTGAGAACTGTTAAACTTTTAATTATTTCTAACAAAAATTCAAGTGTTATTGTAAGAAATTGAGTAATTATTCTCCAAACTGGTAAACTTTCAATTCAATTTCTTTCTGTGGAATTTTTGTCTGCCTAAAATTGGCCGAGTACTCTCTAAATTTAAACACAATCTGTTTCATTGTTTTCAAAACTCTGAAAGTTTTAATTCAATTTAATTTTCAGTTGTCATCAGTCAATTTCTCATCATCAATTTCTCAAAAAGTTTTAATATTTAAATCATTCATGCTTCAGTTTGGATATTATAAAAGCATCTTGCATCAATGTTTTAATACAAATTTGAACGCAGTTGTGCCTTTATTTTGCAGTCTTTGATTAAATTTATCCCATTTCAAAATTTCAGCCTTGATTTTTTTTGTGTCGGTTCACCAAGATTTCCATATAGGTGTACTGGAAATGATTTGATTTTATTTATGTTATATAATATAACATATCGATTATAAAAAAGAATCGAGTTAATGTAGCACTATCTACTGCAAATCTTCCAATATATTTTTATATAATATGTACATAATATATTTTAATGATAACATTTAAAAAAAATATTTTGGGTTGATTCAAAACTTTCTGAAAATATACTATGCCATTATTTCTAACTAAAAACAGCCAATTAAAGAAATAATAGGAAAAGCAACATAACTTTAATAACGTTAACATTTGAGTATTTCCCAGTTATATTTCACAATAACAAGGTAATGCGCATTGCAGATTAATCAACTTGATTAACTTCATCAATGCCGGAATTAAAAACGGCGCGTTGTTTAATCATTAAAGCTAATGATGCCATAATTTAACTCCTAATAACTGCAGGCAAAGCACGGTAATGCACACTAAAAAGTACGTGCTTGTATCAATCCTTGAACTATCGCCCGGTGATAATAATTCGTTAGTTTCTCCGCGGCAGTGCAACAGAATGAGGCGATTTAATTTTCTGCTTCATGTAATTTACACCGCGATTCTTATAAGGAAGTAATAAAGTTTTTAATTTATTTTCAATAGTGTTTATAGGTAATCACTTCTTTCACACAAACTGCATTTACTTTTATTGTGATTAGTAATGCCCATAAAGCGGAGAATATTTCATTTTTTAGTGACAGGAGATAAATGTTTTATTTTCTACAGGAAATAACACTAACTTTTGATTTATACCCATAAAGTTTAATTTAAAAAAAAGTTTAATTGTTATTTCAATAAATTATTTTGCGGAATAAAATAACCAACAGGATATTGAAGTTTCTTCTTCTTTCAGTGCTGTATTCGTTATTGAACCCATAAGCTTTAGGGTTGCGGTTGCCACTAATGCACGGCACCCACTGTTAAATACGTGCTACGAACCTCTGTAATGGAGAAGTATGCAGGGGCTGGGTGATTTTTGAAAATACAATTTTTGATGATAAATTTTGCCACAAAAAGCATGACGGTTAACGGTTACATTTAGGACATGTTTATATGGACTTTTCGACTCTAAAGTAGAAATTCATCTTTGAAATATTGCCGGCACAATTTGGGACACCGTGTATTTCTAACTGACCACCAAAAACGCTTTCTGGAGAAGTTAATATTTCATGTATCTATTTAATATCTTATATTATGTTTCTTTTCTCGTGCTTACTGGGAAAGTAATTAGGTCTTATAGTTTTTATGTTGTAATGTTTTAATGTTTGGTTAATTTTGTAAGACTTCGGTTTCCCCAATATATAATAATTAGGTATATTTTTCTTATAATCATAAATTCTTATAATTTATGATATTTATTTTTGGTCGTTGTTTATCTATTTTACTTTTATTTTGTGATCGTATAATGGTAGTACTTCGTTAAGTTATGTTTGATATTAAATCATTATCGTGACAACTGCAACTTCTTCTAGAGGTAATGCGTGTGTTAGTAACAATAATATTAATAAAATAAAGACGCATATATATAGATTAAGTGTAATTTATTCACTTTAAAGGATTTTGCAACGACAATTAAACATCAATTTTGAATTTAATGACGTTCTTTATTGACTCAAAAAGTATTAGTTAGTTTTGGATAAAATATGTATTTATCGTCAATGATTTCACACATTGCTCAATACTACGTAACCGCAAAATCGCTCAATGCAAGTCACTACTTCATGAAATATGTCACTGTTTGTGCTTCCAATGTCACATTCCATTTATTACTTCAGGATTCACTAACTAGGTTTTGATAGATACAATTTTGTTAAAAATATCCTGTAAATTGTTCGTATGACTGATATTAATGAATTTGCAATACGATTATTTATAACACGTTTGTACTCATTACACAAAACAATCAATAATTTGCCACCGTATTGCCCAGTTATTATGTAAATTATACCTTAATATTTTCTACGTATTCCCTGTAGAAAATTATCGGTTTTAGATTTCAGCTTTAAATTTAAATCTTATTCTAAAGTCAAACAAGCAATTTCGATAAATTTATTGATTTCATTTCATTGACCTTGAGTTTTATTTCTGTAATTTTCTCATTTAAACATAATCTTCATTTGATCCTAATTCATGTCATTAATTACTCATAATTAAATAAGGTTTTGCCAATTTAGCGAACATTCTCCCATCTAAACGAGAATGAAACCGGAAAGATTACTTTATCACCTCCACGACACTGCTTAAGCGTATGCCAGAAATTAATCAATCTCTCTAAGACCTGCATATACTGTAACGGCAACGCTTTTAGTATGGTGCCTACTAAAATAATATATTGAGATGGAACGTGATTGGAACGCAAATTATAAATAATTTACGGGGTATTTGTTTTTGGTAACTTTGGGAGGAATACACTGATTATTGCTATTCAATTTCGAAATAATTAATATTATTCTGTGCACAGCAACTTTTAAATAAAACAGCACATAAACAACGAATTTTTCACGGTACATGATTCATGTAAATGCGGAGTTTCATATAAGGTGCGCACAATTCTTGACCCAGTTGTTTCAGGAAACTGTATCTAGATATGGCTTGATTTTCCATTGCAAATTGAAACAAAACACGACTGTTGACACCACCAATGTTAAGACAGGCGTGGAATAAAACCATGGGCCAACTACGGGTTCTTCCTGATGTAGAATATGTAACACATTTTTCATCTAACGCATATACCCCAGCTTTAGTACCATTATAGAAAGGTTTCTTTCAGGCTTGTTTTTATATTTGGGTTTAAGTCACTATTGTGATGCATCCTAAAAACCAAAATTACTGCTTTACCCTTTTTCGGTACATACGAAACCATAGTTTTCTGAGGTGTAAAAGCAAATAAAGATGAATGTTCCGTGCATTGGCCATTTGGTAAGAACTGCTGCGGAATTTCGGCTTTATATTTCTTTAAAGTCCCGACATAAGTAAGACCACGTTTTTGAAGCTCGTCAATTACTTCAATTGATGAATACCAATTGTCGGCGGTAATATTTCGGTTGGTTTTTGCTATGTGCTCTGTTAGTCTAACAACTACTTGAGTTAGAAGTGACAATTTCATTTTCACTTGATCGCTTTAGTTTATCTCTAAATTTGGGTTTTTACCAGTATACACTTCTGTATTTACCATATAAAGTGTTTTTGAGTCTACTTTGATCCCATACTTAGCGGGTTTGTAGCTATATACATTCTGAAAGGACATCTTCCTCGAAATGCTACTAACATCTCATCTAAAGTGCAGTTTACCCCTGGTGAATAGTTCTCTTTGCAGTTCCTGATAAATTTCTCAAATACATCTTGAAACGCAGCAAGCTTATTTTCCTTGACTCGTTCACATCTAGTAGAAGGATCATCAAAACGAAGACACACAAGTAAAAATGAAAAACGAGCCAAAGACATCGTACTTCTGAAAAGATCTCTCCCTGTGCCATCTGTTGCCCAAAGAGATATTAGGTCGTGGTTGGATCTAAAAATTTCTTGGAGATATAACAACCCCAAAAAAGCTTGCAGTTCGCAAGCGTCAATACTCTTTATGATAGTTGGTAAAAGCCTTTGCCTAGAATTCTTTTTTACTTTAAAATTTTTATAGCGTAATTTCATGGTTTCAATGTTTTCGTTTGTATGCCGAACAATTAAGTTTATGATTTCCTCTGTAAACAATACATTCCAGGCCTCA
Source organism: Othius punctulatus (assembly GCA_951805005.1). Taxonomy (NCBI): domain Eukaryota; kingdom Metazoa; phylum Arthropoda; class Insecta; order Coleoptera; family Staphylinidae; genus Othius; species Othius punctulatus. The sequence goes on from OX638138.1 coordinate 95,542,546, forward strand.
AGTGCTGTCTTGGGTGGTTTTTCGCGAGCAGTTCCGGTAAGACCTGACCGAACATTAACAATGTTATGCCTTGGAGTCTTAGTACAAGAAGGTGCAGTCTTTGACCATCGATATTTGCTTTTGCCCTTTCCGGAAAAAAAAGGTTCTTACTTCAACTGAATCTTGTTCGCTTTCTACATTCTTCATTCTCTGCTGCTTCTACGGCATAATCTTGAGCTTCATTATGTTCATCATCTGCTGGAATCCACTCTGTATCGCTTTCGGAGTCATGATCACTTTCAATTTCTAAATCTTTTTCTTCCGAATAATTTTTATCCCCGGCATTTACTATTTGCACCAAAGCGTCCCTTCTTCCTTCTGCTTCACCTTGAGCTGGTTCCATATTTGTGACGGTCTCATCATGCACACATTCAGACCAAAATTCATAATCATTAATTATATCTAATTATTCAGCATCGGTTAAAGGCCTGGTGCTCTTTCTGTTATTAGCCTACAACAATATTATCTTTTAATTTGTTTTTAAATGCTTGTATTATTACTTACCATACTAATAACAAAACATGAATTGCAAATAAAATTGACTTTTCCCAAATCGCCATAAATTTGGTACAGTCTCAAATAATAAACTAATTAGACGTGCACTTTCTTCGGCAATCGAAAGTCAACTGATATATTTAGGCATAGCGGCAGTTACCCCACTTCAATATTTCTCAAATTCTGTAGCCAATAGGATTGCTAGGGTCCGGAGGACCCGGTAGTAGTACTTGCGGGTTAATAAGTGATTATAAAAGTTCTCGTAATTTCCTTTGTACATACATACATAATCCATCCCTCTTTTACCCATTGGGTGTCCTTTGTCAAATTGAATTCATATTTAATCAGATTACTTATTAAATCCCCAAATGATCATCCCTTCCTATTCTAATACAATACTTGGCTTTTAAGTGTTGTTCAATGTTTATAACTAAGAATGAAATTGTTTTAAAATAACTACTAAATGTCTCAATTAATATCAGTTATATTTCGTGGTTTTATGTTATTTTAATTTATACAAAATATGGATATTCCGAACCCTTACAACGCTAACAAGCCCCTTTCATTCAAAGCTATCTTCTTTGCTTCACGCCATTCCTTAAAAAAAAAACTTCTATGTCTGTTCGTATCGGATTTTGGATTTTTCTGGGATTATTGCCGAACATCCTTCATGCCAGGCTTAAATCATTCGGTAGATTATCTCAATCGATATCGGAATCGCTTATTTTTGCTTCGAAAACAGAACAAAGAACGATTCTATCAAAAAGCACAATTTTACTTCTTTGGAAAAGAACCATAGTAACCATGGAAAAGCCATTTGTAGGAGTCTTATTCCAAATACTCCAATCATGCAAATAACATTATAAGCATGTCGAACGGTAAGGGTTACCATTTTCAGGCTGTAATCAGAGTCGTCGCTTCTCCAAACAATTGTCTTCAAACGGTAACAAACTCTTACCATTCTCCATACTTAATATACTATTATTGTATCAATAGCCTCTGAATATGGCCATAATCAGCCGAAACTAGTCATGCAAATAAATAAAAACATTTAAAAAACTATAAGACTTAATTACTTTACCAGTAATTACGAGAAACGAAACATAATGTAATATATACAACTGGTACAATGGATGAAACTATAATGCAAATATTTAATATCTGTTATTTAATGTGTAAGTTTAATAAAGATATAGTTTTGAGTGTAAAATTAATTAGAATCATAATTATATTATGTGTGATTTGATTGTGTTAAAGTATGTAAAAAATGTTGTGTGTATAAGTAAAAAATATTTGCGCATTAATTAACTTGCAAGTTAATTAGGATTCGCAGGGAAGATGTGGCAGGATATCCGGATGAAAGGGCGAAGTGCTGAAAGTTGTGTTTGCGATAGTAACCGGTGTGTTTGTCAAGAAGGATCAGCAGTATGGAGCTTTTGTTACTTGCATGTAAAGCGTGAGAGTTGGGCAATATGTGATGGCTAATTTCAATAAAACTCGCGTAGTTCCGGCGGAGCGGTCCCTTATCCTTTACACGTATTATGCAAAGTAACTACACTACCCCACATTCGTCCCCTGGAAATATAGCAACTTCATTCAAGTCGCAAATTGAAAAGTTTCAGCGCACAATGTTATTCTTGAATGTTTATCTGCGCGCTGCAGGAAAATTTAATTTCGGCGAATTAAATAAATTTGCCGTAATCGAATGGCTGGATCGGGAGGGGGCAACGTTACCATATGAGGTATTGATTTTGGATTTGCCAGGATGCGCTTTTGGTGAGGATTAGTCCTGCGGGCGCACCAGATAAGCTTATGAATGCAAAGCCCTATTGGAAAGCGAACACTCGCTCGCGCGGCGCGCTCGCTTTTCCCGAATTTAAATTGAGTTTTCCTTGCGCCCTTTAACCGAGCACACACACACACACTCCTCATGCGGCACGCACGAAAATAATTCGTGGGCGCAGTTGTAATTAAAAATTCGTCCTCCACGCAACGTGGAACTAATCGAATACGTATCGGGAATGAGAAAATCCGCATGATAAACGAGGCGAAATGTAATTCGACCGGATGATTTCACTCCGCAAATCCCACAATCTGCTGCATGCCGCAGATATAGGTATTGGAGTATGGACAAGTCATAAATCCGGGCGAGTGTTTCCATACCACCGGGAGTTGGCGTGAAGGTGCGGTCGTCAGGGTTGAGCTACCTACGTGGACCTCCTGTGGTCTTCCCCGAGACCTCCTAACCCAACGTTCAGATACTACAATTATGCCCACAATACAAACACTAACAGATTTTTAATCAGGACGTTAATCAGTTAAAACTCTAATAATCACCAAAAACATAATCATTGGAAAGGTTGCCACTGTCCTATGAAATAATCCATACTTTAGCCCACAAGAAAATATAGTGTTTTATTCTGTGTTTCAACCATTATAATTCTCAATGATCGCAATGAAAACTTTTTCGGTTTCGGATTTCTCATTCGCCCATTAATTTGTGTGAATTTTATGCGAGTGTAACACAATTTTATGGAATCCCTGGGAAGATCTGTCACGCCGATGCTGCCTCACGAATATTACGGCCAACTTATTGAACTGGACTCCTTCGGATTCCCACGCAGCATTGTACACGATATTTTTATATGTTCACGTCCCATTTGTCAACTTTACATAAAAGCCGGAATCCGGTATCATCCCTTTTGGGCCCGGCTCCGGACACGAATGAAAAACTCACCGTTTTTACCATAAATAAATATCGTTGTCACATTTATTCTCGATGCTAGCGCGTGATGTTCGAGCATCGTCGGCCATAAAACACGGCGCCTCACATAAAATAAGTCATAACGTGGAATAAAAATTCAACTTGTGTGCGAATTGTAATTTATGAGCGATATTCTGGCAGGTACAGGAGTGGCAGAACTATCACTGCTTAACAAATTGAGCATTTGTAAGATAATTTCATCACATTATCATTGGTTAAAAATCTTGAACCTGTAATATAAAAATACCCATGAAATAACTGAAATATTAGTGCCAATGACTTACACGAAATTTTTTTTTTTTTAAATTATAAAAAGATTTTTGGGAAATGTTTTGAATTTAATGTGCAATTTTAATTCCTTAGGATAGGAAATGATTTGATCTGCATCTCATAGATTTGCTAAAATAACATTTATATATGTTCTTCCACATTTATATGTTTCTCGAGTACTTACTGGTAGTTCTATATTATTTAAAGATTGTATTATTTCATAAAATATATTATTTATTATTCTTATTCCAACCTGACTAGTTTGAAGTTTGAAAAAAAAAAAATACATATAGAAGAATATAAACATTAACTGGTTAATTGATGACACAATTAGAAAAATTAATATATATATATATATATATATTTAAATGTATAAACATGACATCAAATCTAACTTGTAAATCGTAATATAAAAAAATCTAGCTAAATTTGTCAAGTTTTCAAATGCAACTGCACGAATCTATGAAACCAGCATATTTTTTATTTCAAATGTCAAGTCCAAGTGCAAAAATATAAAAATTGTGAGATATTCGAAAATAACTGTCAAAAAAAATAAAAAAACTATAAAAAAACTAACTAAAATTGTAAAATTTTCAAAAGCAACTGTCAAAACCTCATAAATTCTCAATACCAAATGTCCAATTCCATCAAACTTATATTAGCCAATTGTGTTAGGTCCAAATGAAACTTTCAAAAGCAACTATCGAAAACTCACTAATTTTCAAAAGCAAATTTCCAAATCCATCAAACTTATAACGGAAACAGTAAAAATCTGTGACATTTTTAACTGCAACTTGTCTAATCAGTTAAATACTAAGAATAATCTGCCTCATGCTAAGCTTAATCAGAGAAAATCTTTCCAGTGTTCTGGTGCAGCAAACTGTCATATTTCCAAGCATTCAAATATGTCAAATTTTTACTACCAGCTCTGAGAATCTTCAGAAACTTCAGAAAAAAATATCGATATCTGTTAAATATTTCCACTTGACTCTCGACATGTTATAAAATTTTAATAGAAACTGTTAAAATATGTTAAATTATCAAATGCCACTGCACCAATCTGTGTATGTTAGGAATTATTTTATTTAATTCTGAAGCCCAAGTGCAAAAATATAAAAATTGTTAAATATTCAAAGACAAATTTCAAAAAGTTAATATAAAAAACTAATTAAACTTGAAAACTTTGCAAATTCAACTGCACGAATATTTCAATATGAGTCAATTGTTTTGGTTCAAATGAAAAATATAAAAATTGTAAAATTTTCAAAAGCAACTGTCAAAACCTCATAAATTCTCAATACCAAATGTCCAATTCCATCAAACTTATATTAGCCAATTGTGTTAGGTCCAAATGAAACTTTCAAAAGCAACTATCGAAAACTCACTAATTTTCAAAAGCAAATTTCCAAATCCATCAAACTTATAACGGAAACAGTAAAAATCTGTGACATTTTTAACTGCAACTTGTCTAATCAGTTAAATACTAAGAATAATCTGCCTCATGCTAAGCTTAATCAGAGAAAATCTTCCCAGTTTTCTGGTGCAGCAAACTGTCATATTTCCAAGCATTCAAATATGTCAAATTTTTACTACCAGCTCTGAGAATCTTCAGAAACTTCAGAAAAAAATATCGATATCTGTTAAATATTTCCACTTGACTCTCGACATGTTATAAAATTTTAATAGAAACTGTTAAAATATGTTAAATTATCAAATGCCACTGCACCAATCTGTGTATGTTAGGAATTATTTTATTTAATTCTGAAGCCCAAGTGCAAAAATATAAAAATTGTGAAATATTCAAAGACAAATTTCAAAAAGTTAATATAAAAAACTAATTAAACTTGAAAACTTTGCAAATTCAACTGCACGAATATTTCAATATGAGTCAATTGTTTTGGTTCAAATGAAAAATATAAAAATTGTAAAGTTTTCAAAGGCAACTGTGAAAACCTCATAAATTATCAATACCAAATGTCCAATTCCATCAAACTTATAACAGCCATTTTTTTAAGGTCCAAATGAAAAATATAAAAATTGTGAGATTTTCAAAAGCAACTCGAAAACTCACTAATTTTCAAAAGCCAATTTCCAAACTTATAACAAAAACAGTAAAAACCTGCCAAATTTTTAACTGCAACTTGTCTAATCTGTCAAATACTAAGAATAATTGGTCAAATCCTAAGTCTAATCAGAGAAAAGCTTTCCAGTTTTCTGGTGCAACAAACTATAACATTTCAAAGCGTTCAAATACGTTAAATTTTTACTACTAGCTCTGAAAATCTGCAAAAACTTTAGCACGAACCGTCGAAATCTGGCAAATCTTTTAACTTGACTCTTCAGATTTTATAAATTTGTAATAGAAACTGTAAAACTGTGTCAAATAATCAAGTGCAAGTGCACCAATCTGCATTTTTAAATTTGTGACATGTTCAAATTTAACTGTTAAAAATTATCAAATTTGGACTGACAATGTCCAATTTTTCATCTGCTAAAAATCATGTAAGTGTCAACATATTCCAATACATTTCAAATATTAATCTTCAGCACTGAAAGCACTTTAAACAAATTTTAATCTTTCTAAAGGCTGATTCATAGAATTTCTTTCATGCCAATTTGTTACGCGACGCAACGCCAGGCTGTGACAATGCTATCGCTATGGGCATTTTCAACATACATTAAACGCTGTTCAAAATGCCCATAGCGATAGAATTGTCACAGAGTAGCGTTGCGTCGCGAATGCAATCTATTTATCAGCCCTAACTGTTAAAATATGTCAAGTTTTTAGACCCAGCCACGAAACTGTATGAAATTTTCAACATATATCGAAATATGCAAAAATTTCCAGCTTAATTCTCCAAATATGTTAATTTTTTAAATGAAATTTTCTAACTATCAAATTTTTAATTACAATTATACACATTGATAAAAACTTTTTGTATTTGTATTATATTTTTATTGAAACTGCCCAAAACTGTTAAATATTACGGAAACTGTCAGTCTGCCAATTTTTGTATGTCCAAATCATGTCACTGTTAAAATATGCCAAATCATGTCAGATACTAATATTCAGCAGTGAATATCGAACTAGTTTTCATCTGCAACAAACTATCGTATTTTCGACAGCTAAAATATGTTAAATTTAGGGCCCCACCCGTAAAAGTGTGTGATATTTTCAACAAATATCGAAATATGCCACAATTTCGGGATTCATTCTCCGAAATTGTTAATTTTTTAAATGAAACTATCCAAGTATCAAATTTGTACTTACAATTATGCACATGTATCATTTTTTTCTTTTGAACTATCGGAACTTTAGAATTTAACTCTTTGTATATGTATTATATTTTTATTGGAACTGTCCAAAACTGTCAAATTTCGACTAAAAATGTCAAAAACTGTCAAGTTTCGAGTTAAACTATAAAAAACGGTAAAATCGTTTGAAATAGACTGAAATTGTCATAATCTGTCAATTTTCAATTGCAACTGATGAAATCTGTCATATTTTTTTAACATTACTATAAATAAATGACAAAATTTGTCAAATTTTCAAATACAAGAGGCCAAAACTGAATATATTTCAACTATGGTTGTCGAAATTTAGCAACTTTATCAATTTATATTTTCAAACGCGATACTATTCAAATCAATTTGAGTCGTAATTACGATAACTGATGTATTTTGTATTCAAAATATAAGAAAATCCAAAATTTTATTAAATTTTTGCATTATAACATAGTTTGTTATACTTTGGAATTTTCTCAAAATTTGACAAAAATTAGAAGCTAAAAGTATATTCGCGATATGATTTATAAATAATTGTAAATGGGATAACAGTGATCTGTTTCAGTGCAATTAAAAATAATTTAGTAGCGAAAAATGTCCAAAATTCCAAAATTAATTAACATCTCAGAATATCAGATTTTATACACTAACATTTGTAAGTTGCAAGCAAATTTTGAAAACCATCATGTTAAAAATTATGAACTGCCTCAAATAACTTTAAAGGATTTCATAGTAACAAAGAATATCGTCTTAAGGAATGTCACAAATTCCAATATTCTTTAATTTCGTTTTTAAAATAGCATACTTTATGCACAGTCAATTTTAATATAATCGGAAAAACTATGGAAATTTCTCTATTTCGATGCAATTCAAAACAATTTAATTTTCAAATATGACAATGTTAGTGCAAATCAATACAATTTGGTTTTAACATATGACAATTTTAAAACATTTCTGTTTCACCTTCAATAAATATCAGATTTTGTACACTGCCTTGAAAATTTTGAAAAACGTCATTTCTAAAATAATGAACTGCCTCAAATTACTTTAAACGATTTCAAAGTAAAAAATGTCCTAAATTATAATATTCTTTTTAATTTTAACAAAATAGCCTAGTTGTCAATTTAAAAAAAATAAATTCAAATCTTATGAAAATTTCTCTAGTAGTTATTATTATTATTATCAATAGGCCCTTTACCTTTCGTGTGGGCTATCTCTAAAAATTCTCTAGTAGTAAATATCTTTATTTTGCTAAATTTAATTACATGAAGTTATACAATTTAAGGGATTTTATGTCTGTCTGAATTTATTTTAAATTGCGTCTTGTACTGGCAAGAAAAAATTTCGAAATATGACAATTTTAAGGAATTTCAGGTTCAAAATGTCACAAAATTCCAAAATGAATTAACATCTTCACAATATATCAGATTTTATACATTAACTAGCAAAGAACAAACTACCTCAAAACTTACAATATATTTCAAAATTACGTAGTCGTCACTGTTAATTTTTTTAAATATTATTTCAATAACTATGGAACTTTCTCAGATTTGGCCATAGAATGAGAACCATCTCAATTTTGACAATGCAATGAGAAATATAACAAATTTAACCCTGTAAACATGATATTCAACAAATATATGTTTCTTAAACTTGAGCAACGGCACCTGTCATTTATAAATAATTGTAATAACAATCAGAACTATCTGAAATTTTAGCAAGCATCTAATGCAATGTAGTTCAGGTCAACTAACTAACTTAAGAACACTAAATTATAAGCAGAAAATTTGAAATATGAAAAATACGTTTTAAATGAGAAACAACGAGATGCTTACAGATACATTATTGTTTAGGTTTAGCTGATTAATTTCATAAAAAAATAAGGAGTTTAAATTCTTCACTCTAAACGAGGGAAAATTTAGTCATTTCTAACTTGTTTGACAACAAATTTATGTTTTCGTTTAATTCATTTTTAGCTTTTCTCAAAATTTTGCAATACATTGAAAATTTCTTCATTTTTCTAATATTAAAAAAAAACACGTCTAGCTTTAGTCTCATAATAAAATCAACGTCTCGAAGAATTTTGATTGTTCTCTAGGTTTAGTCCATTATGAAAATTCTTCAGTATATTCGTATTGTGTCAATTATTCCGTATTTTTCGTCTGAAAATTGTTTAATTCATTGAAAAAACTTTTTATTTTCTTTGTGGGAATGTGGAAACATTTTGGTTTTTCTGCATTTAAGAAAAATACTTCTAAAAATTACCTACATTCTAAACATACATCTAGGTTTAGTTAGGTTAGGTTAGGTTAGTTTAGGTTAGGTTACATTCTAAACATACATCTAGGTTTGGTTAGTATCTTAAAAAATCTCTTTAAGAGTTTTTTATTCTTCTGTAGGTTTATTTCATTCTAGAAATTCTTCAGTGCATTCATACTATCTTGAATATTCAATATGTGTCGCCTTGTCTGGAAAGTTTTCAATATATTGAAAATGTTTTCAGTTTTCTGTAGGAATATGAAAAGATTTAATCATTTCATACATTTCTGTTTAATTTCTTACTTCTTAAAAAAATCTATATTTAAAACAAAAATCTTATTGCTTGTCTTATTCTTCAGAAATTTTTCAGTACATTCGCGTTTTCATGAAATTTTCGTCTTTTTGGAAATTCTTCCATACATTGATTTATTTAATGTTCTGTAGGAATATAGGAAAATTTAATGACATTTTTCACGATCTTGATTATTTTATAATTTCTTTTCTTTTCTTTCTTGCGAAATGAAACAATATTTAGACTATTTTGATTCTCAACATCGTCAGGCGTATTTTCTATCTCGAGTTTTCTCGAGTTTCGATTTAGTTCGTCTCTTCTAATATACACGTGAAAAGGTTGGCGTTTTAGATTAATCTATTCCGTTCTATAGATTTAGTCTATTCCCACAATTTTTCAAAATATTCAAGCTTTGGTGATTATTCCAGACAGTCTTTTCTGGAAATTTTGCAATTTATCCAAAATTTCTTGATTTTTCTATTGGCTGGTTTTGTTCTGATAATTATTTAATATTCTACATGAATACTTTATTAACAGTCAATATATCAGGTCAGGCCATTCCATCCTAGGTTTACTTTTTTCTAACATCTTCAGGGTTTTTTTGTATCTCAAGTATTCTCGAGTTTTTATTTAGTTCGTCTCTTCTAATATAAATATGAATAGGTTTTGGCGTTTTAGATTAATCTATTCTGTTGATTCTTTAAAGTATTGATTGAAGTAGTTCGTCTCTTCTAATAAAAACATGAACAGGTTTTGGCGTTTTAGATTAATCTATTCTTTTCTATAGATTTAGTCTATTCCGACAATTTTTCAAAATATTCATGCTTTGGTGATTATTCCAGACAGTCTTTTCTTGAAATTTTGCAATTTGTCCAAAATTTCTTGATTTTTCTATTGGCTGGTTTTGTCCTGATAATTAATTAATATTCTACATGAATACTTTATTAACAGTCAATATTTCAGGTTAAGCCATTCCACCCTAGGTTTACTTTTTTCTAACATCTTCAGGCGTTTTTTCTATCTCGAGTTTTCTTGAGTTTCGAATTAGTTCGTCTCTTCTAATATAAATATGAACAGGTTTTGGCGTTTAAGATTAATCTATTCTGTTGATTCGTTAAAGTATTGATTGAAGTAGTTCGTCTCTTCTAATAAAAACATGAAAAGGTTTTGGCGTTTTAGATTAATCTATTCTGTTCTATAGATTTAGTCTATTCCGACAATTTTTCAAAATATTCATGCTTTGGTGATTATTCCAGACAGTCTTTTCTTGAAATTTTGCAATTTGTCCAAATTTTCTTGATTTTTCTATTGGCTGGTGTTGTTCTGATAATTAATTAATATTCTACATGAATACTTTATTAACAGTCAATATTTCAGGTCAGTCCATTCGATCTTAGGTTTACTTTTTTCTAACATCTTCAGGCGTTTTTTCTATCTCGATTTTCTCGAGTTTCGATTTAGTTCGTCTCTTCTAATGTAAACATGAATGGGTTTTTGATTAATCTATTGTTCTGATTCTTTAAAGTATTGATGCTTTCTTGATTATTCTTTAATAATTTCTTCTTGATTAAGGATGCAACCTTTCTTGATTTTGTTAAGGAAAGTTTGAGAGTTGTATCACAAATTCTTAATTTTTATTCATATTTTATGGTATCTCTAGAGAAAAAAATGAAGTTGTCTCCAAGGCACAAAAAACCAATAAAAGGTAAATAAAACACTTGATTTAAAGTTGTTTAGAGTACTCTTGAGAATGGATTAACTTACGAAACGATTGTAGAGTGATATATAATTTCGGTGAAACTTTTAACCAAGTGTTTTATTTACCTTTTATTTAACATGTTTACCACAAATACATTTAATTTAAAATAGCAATACCTAATTCGAGCTTAGTGCATTTGATAAATTCGCGTGCATTTTTTAAAGTAACCATTTCTGTACACATGTGTATAAGAACTTTTTTCAAAGTTTTGTTCCATACGTTCGCGAAGTTTAGCCTAGCATTTCAGTTACACCCTGTATAATCATACGTATGTATATGATTTTAACATTTTTACCATTGCCAGTAGCAGTATTTATGGAGCCACCTAATCAACTGCAGTATGTATTCGAAATTTATAAAGTCGATTTACTCGGAACTATCGTGGAATTTAATTAAATTTAACGATTCGTCGCACGATTTTACATTGAAAAGCCAATTCTCTATTAAAGGCGAGCCGTAATCTGTAATACTGATGCTGCAATACAATCTATTGGTTGCCGGAGTGCAGTTCTCTGTATTATTCCTATTTACAAGAACTGCACTTATCGTTAAATTTATCCATTTAATTGGACGCCATTATAATGTAAATATTTATTTGCATTATGAAAGTCTGCGATTTCACTTCGTTATTATTTATATTGTTAGGCGCCTTTAAATCGATTTTATCGCGAAATTACTGGTAAACGCTCACGAGTGGCAGTAAGTTTGGTAAATTTATCAGTTTCACCGTTTTGATTGGTAATGTTAGGACATTTTGCATATAAAATAGCTGTGGCTATTTTATATGACGGCACATTTGTTGCTATGACTAATTACCGTCGCCAAGGAGCTATTAAAAATAGCTGTGATACATTTTCTCTTAAATCTTGTCAAAATTTTTAATGCATGGAGGAAAACTGTATCAGTTGTATTAAAAATAAATATTATTACTATTGCTGTAATCCTTGAAATCCTGAAATCTGAATGCCTATTTATAAATAATTTCATGTTTTTTGTGTAACGGCCGTAATCAAATATTGTTTGTGGGAAATATCCACCCCAATAAGAAATGTTTTTCTTTGAAAACTTTTCAGCGTCCGCCGCATTAAAATATGACCGGGCGAGCATTTCCCTCGGGGAAACTTTTTTTCGTGTGTCATTATTGCCGCAGTCTAGCATAGTCGAATATTTGGCTAAGCAGTATAAAACCGCCGAACTAATATAAGTTATTCCATTCGAACTTTTTATACTTTTTCCGTGGACTTATTTTCGGTGCAGTTTGAAGTGCTTTTAACTCGTGGTGCGTTGACAAAAACACTTTAGGAGTTTTTAGAAATTTATTTCTGTTTATTCTGTCCTTGTTACGTGGACAAATATTGACAGATATATGCGCGGCCGACGACGTCTTCGGCTTATTTAAAATGCGCACTGTTTAAATAACACTTGGTAATTGTCGTGGTTAACGCATGGGCATGGTGAAACGTAAAGGGGGCTCTCGGTATCTATTCTAATCACATTTTAATCAATTCTCTGTCAATAGCAGGGTCCGACCGATTGCAATGGCTTTAAAGATCAAAGACGAGTCTAGCGTAGACGCAGCAGACGCGGTTCAATCCCACTATCAATGCCTAAGGATCATGTGCTTGGGTGGAAAATTAAAAGAACAAAGTAAGGAAAAGCTTGTTATTTCGGGCTCCAATTACTTTATTTGCACAGAATTATTCCAGTCCGTCTGGATTTAATGAAGCAGAAAATTCAATACCTAAAACATTCTACTGGCTACGATATTGCGTTTTCGCTCAATACCGAACTTAATTTAATTACTGCTTTGCTGCAAGGATTTTCTCAGACTGACATTACCCCTTTGGCGAAGTGACAAAGTTGGATGCTTGCATCGAGCCCTCCTGAGAATTGCCTGCGTATGATGCATGGCCCGCATATTAAGACTGTTACCAGCTATTATATAAAATATTTCGCGTATCGTTAGGCATAGTTACTGCATAATTTCGCACGTGTACCCCATAAACTGCGAATACCAGAAGCAGAGTATGCACAATGTCCCATTGTTTCCAAGCCGGCAGTGTGATTGTGAGATATCAGCCGCATTCCGGGCCCCAGATCTTTATAATTATGCGTGGAACTGGTTAAGTTCGCCACTGGTCACTGATCCATTGTTACACCTCGAGCTACCGTGATAGATAGGTCCTGCAACTAATAATCTTCCAAGTTCAATAACTCAGCCGATTGTATCTGCGCCTGCAATTACTAGTTTTTACATTTTTCGTACCTCCGAGGGAGAATTTATATACGGTGCTCGATCTATTTTTACGATATTGAAAGCTATTTCTGTCGCGGCGTTATTTATTGTTCGCTTTTATATCGAGACAATTTAATTGCTGCAATTACTTGGAAACGGCCACTTCCTTTTTACACTCGCCTCGTTTGCATTATAGAATAAAATATTAATAAACACAAATGGTCACCGCCCACACATATTTTATTAGTCCGATCTAACTTGGATAAGTGTTTAAACAGGATGACACATGCAATGCAGCTGAATGGATTATTTCTTGTTAACTCCTAATATAATACATTAGACATATAATTACTCTGGACAACTGTGAAATATCACTATATACAAATAGTGCACACTTCGCATTCAATAAAAAATAATACTTTAAAAATAAGCGCGTAAAATTTTTAATCTGACAAATATGGCGTAAAATATAAAATATTATTAAAATCTTTGTTTCCAATGCACTTTTCGGAAAAAAATAATAAAATAAAAAATATAAAATCCTGAATATTTTGATAAATCGATTAAAAACATTTATTCTACGAAATAAAAATACAATATTACAAAACTAAACTCTAGTACCGGTTCTATTGTATTGTAATATTACAGTTTTGAGAAAAATAACCCAATTTCTTGCAATAACCGTTGAAATTTTGATAGAAATAATTAAAATTTGAACAGTTTTAAGCTTTGATAGAAATTGATAATGATGAGAATATGATGAAATTGATGATTAGATATTCATTAATGATAAATGAAAAGTAAATTGAATTAAAATTTTGATATTTTGAGAGTGCTCAGTAAATTTTACACAGAACATCCACAGAATTAAATTGCAATGAAATTGATTGATGATAACCGAAAATACCATATTTTTTAATAACTGTTTTTGCAATAACAGTTGAAATTTTGACAAAAATAATTACAAATTGGACAGAATCATTCAAGATTTCATAGAAAAATTTGAAAGTGCAAGTTAATTTTAATAATACCTGAAAGTTGAATTTAATTGAAATTTTCACCATTTCAAGAAAAATTAATCAAATTTTGGCAATAACAGTTGAAATTTTGATACAAATAATTAATAATATCATCATAATATTAACCTTCGAAGTGCATTGTTGGGGTCAGGTTGACCCCGCGCCTTGTTGTTTTTTGAAAATTGTAAAAAGCATGTTTGCAAAGACCACTCTGTTATCATGTGTTTGACTTGTTACGAATCCTGAACCTCTGATATTTGAATAAACCATAATTAGTTACATGTAAAATTTGCAATTCCATTACCTATTAAAAGAAACCACCTACTTATTTACATTATATTTTGGTGCTATGGTGACCCCACAATGCCGAGTTTGCACCGGAAAATCGGTATGCACTCCGAAGGTTAATATTTAACAGTTCACATTGAAATTTTGACAATTACAAATTGGACAAAATAATTCAAGATGTCATAGAAAAATTTGAAAGTTTTGCAGAAATTGTTGAAATTTTAATAATAACTGAAAATTAAATTGAATTAAAAGTTTCCCAGTTTTGAGCAAAATAACTCAATTGTTTGCAATAACAGTTTTAATTTTGATAAAAATAATTAAAACATTAGCACTTTTCAAGGTTTGGCAGAAATTGATGAAATTTTAATGACAACTGAAAATTAATTTAAAATTTTCAGTATCGAGAAAAATACTCAATTTTCACAATAACAGTTGAAATTTTGATGAAAATATTTAAAAATTTAGTAATTCGTATTAAAATTTTAACAGAAATAATTACAAATTGGACAGAATAATTCAAGATTCTATAGAAATATTTGCACATTGCATTGACATTTTCCCATAGATAAAAATATCTCAATTATTTGCAATAACAGTTCTAATTTTGATAGAAATAATTAATATTTCATCATAATATCAATATTTAACAGTTCACATTGAAATTTTGACAATTAAAAATTGAACAAAATAATTCAAGATTTCATAGAAAAATTTGAAAGTTTTGCAGAAATGGTTGGAATTTTAATAATAACTGAAAATTAAATTGAATTGAATTTTTTCTCAGTTTTGAGAAATCTAACTCAATTGTTTGCAAAAGCAGTTTTAATTTTGATAAAAATAATTAAAACATTAGCACTTCTCAAGGTTTGGCAGAAATTAATGAAATTTCAATAACAAGTGAAAATTAAATTGAATTGAAATTTTAAGTTTCGAGAAAAATACTCAATTTTTACAATAACAGTTGAAATTTTGATAAAAATAATAAAACATTTAATTATTTATATTAAAATTTTAACAGAAATAATTGCAAATTGGACAGAATAATTCAAGATTTTATAGAAATATTTGCACATTGTATTGACATTTTCTTTCCCAGTTAAGATAAAAATATCTCAATTATTTGCAATAACATTTCAAATTTTGATAGAAATAATTAAAATTTCAACAGTTCTCAACGTTTGGCAGAAATTAATGAAATTTTAATAACAACTGAAAATTAAATTGAATTGAAATTTTCAGTTTCGGGAAAAATAGCTCAATTTTTCATGATTTCAACTGTAGAAAGTTTGATATATAGGTACAGGTAAACATTAATATTTTAACAGTTCGCATTTAAATTTGTATAGCAATAATTACAAGTAGGACAGACTAATACAAACTTTCATAGAAATATTCGAAAGTTCCGCATAAATGGTTTAAATTTTAATAATTTCAGTTCTTAAAATTTCAACCATTTTCAAGTTTTCAGTTTCGAGAAAATAACTCAATTTTTTGGAATAACAGTTGAAATATTAATAGACATAATTAAAATTTTAATACTCCGCATTGAAATTTTAACAGAAATTGTTAAAACTTGGACATAATATTTCAAGATTTTATAGAAATATTTTAGTTTCGCAGAAATGGTTGAAATTTTAATAATACTGAAAATTTTATTGAATTGAAATTTTCACAGTTTCAAAAAAATAACTCCAATTTTGCAATAACAGTTTAAATTTTGTTAAAAATAACTAAAACGAACTATTATCGTATTTAAATTTTAACAGAAATAATTACAAATTGGACAGAAAAATTCAATTTTTTATAGAAATATTTGAAGGTTTCGCAGAAACGGTTGAAATTTTAATAATAACGGAAAATTAAATTGAATTAAAATTTTCCCCGTTTTGAGACAAAGTACTCAATTTTTGCCATAACAGATGAAATTTTGATATAAATAATTATAACCTAATAGTTCGTATTTAAATTTTAACCGAAATAATTACAAATTGGACAGAATAATTCAAGATTTTATAGATATATTTGAATATTTCGTAGAAGTGGTTAATAATAACTGAAAATTAAATTGAATTAAAATTTTCCCAGTTTTGAGAAAAATATCATTTTTTTTTTGTTGAACAGTTGAAAGTTTGGTAGGACTAATTAAATTTTTAACAGCCCGCATTGAAATTTTGACGTAAAAATCTAAATATGACGAATTAAAATATAAATTGGACAGAATAATTCCAAATTTTATAAAAAAATATTTGAATATTTCGTAGAAGTGGTTAATAGTAACTGAAAATTAAATTGATTAAAATTTTCCCAGGTTTGAAAAAAAAGGGTTTTTTTTTGTTGTTGAACAGTTGAAAGTTTGATAGGAATAATTAAATTATTAACAGCTTGCATTGAAATATTGACGAAAATATCTAAATATGACGAATTAAAATATAAATTGGATAGAATAATCCAAAATTTTATAGAAATATTTGAAGGTTTCACAGAAATTATTCAAATTTTAATAATAATTCAAAATTTGTTTGAAAGTTTTGCTATTTTTTCAATATTTATGAAATTTTGATAGTCATCAATGTAAAAATGGATGACTATGGAATGAAAATTTTGACAATAGCTGAATATTCGTTTGGAATAATTGCTATTTTTACAGTAATAATAATTGAAAATTTGATTAAAATTGAAGCGGAAAAATAATTTAAGTTTTGACAGAAATAACTCAATTTTTTGTAACTTGGGTTGTTTTTTTGTCCAAGCGCTATTTCGTTTGCATTATATTCTTTGCAAATTTCTAACAAATATTTAATAAATGTGTGAGGAGTATAATTTGTAGGGAATTCAAATCCAAATGCAATTCATTGTGATGTTCGATCCACATGATATAATTTCAATGAGATGGTTGTGGTCTGATGAGCTTTTTGCAATTTTTAATCAAATTTTGTAATTAGTAAGGAAAATGTAGAAAGTTTTAATGTAGAATTTTCTATAAAATGAATTACATATACAATTTATATATATTTTTAAATTATCCCTCAAAAGTTTTGCACATTTCTATTAAAATATTAATATATTCATGTTCATTTATTTCCACCTAGCCACAATATATAAAATATATAATACATACATAATATATACAAAGACAATTACATTGCACCGTACAAATCGTTGTGGATGTAATAACTTAGTAAGTGATAAGCTTTGTGAATAAATCCTCTATAATATCCACTAAAAATGGCATGTTTCAATTAAAATTTTAAATAATTATTAAAAATTTTGGTATTTATATTCAAAATTTCATAGTTTATAATGAAAATTTTGTAATCTCTAATGAAATGTTTGCAATTTCCCACCAAACTAATTTTCATAAAAAATTCTACAAATAACTATGAACATTTAAACAACTTAATACAAATTTTACAGTGAAAATTTGGAAATTTACAACATTTTCATAATCGCTGCTGAAATTTTGTAATTTATAATACGAATTCTGAATTTCCAATGATATTAATGAAATTTATTAATTCCCAATAACATTTTCATGAAGCATGAAGTTCCAAAATTTTGAATTTTTGCAACATTAATTGAAATATTTGCATGTCACCACGAAAATTACATATTTCCAATAAAATCGTATTTATTAATTAATAATCGTTTTCTATTTTCATTGAAATATTGTATTTATAATTTAAAAAAATACAGTTTTCACTACAATGTTCCATTTTATATTCAACGTCGTAAAAGTTTCACAGAAATTTTGTAATTTACAAATAATATTCCATAATTTTTGATCGAAATGTTGATATCCACCATTAAAATTTCGCCCTAATATTTCGCAAAATTCTTCGTAATGTTATAACTATTTATGGGGTTTTTAAAGAAATTTTGTAATTGGTAATGGAAATGACGAAAATTTCATAGTTAGTAATGATTTTTTTTTTTAATTTATAAAGATTACTTTGTACCTTCCATTATGTTTTTTTGCAAATTTCTATGAAATCTTTAATAACTTTATAAGGAATATTTTAGTGTTTATAATAATATACAGGGTGTCCAAGATAATGAACAACCTCATGAGGATCTAGGAAACTGCACAAGTTACAAAGGTGGTTAAACAACAAAAAAGTTGCGCAATTTAATAGTCAGTAATATTCTGTTGAGAAACCCATAAATTTCCGTTTACTTCCGGAGATTTCGACAAAATCCGAAATCGTTTTTATTTTAGTCTGAAGTTATTTAAAAAGGAATAAAAAAACAAT
The DNA here is from genome assembly GCA_951805005.1 of Othius punctulatus. Lineage (NCBI taxonomy): Eukaryota > Metazoa > Arthropoda > Insecta > Coleoptera > Staphylinidae > Othius > Othius punctulatus. The sequence goes on from OX638138.1 coordinate 95,561,505, forward strand.
AAGCACTTTCTCATTGCCACATTTTAAGCCCTACAAGACAATGTTTACAAATTTTCAGTACAACGTTTCGTTTCGAAGAACCCATCATCTTTATTTTTTTACATGGCCCGTAAAAATAGTACATCCTGTATTAGATAGCATTTCCTATTACGAATTCAACGATTTATATCACAGCATGGTTTCTCATGTTTTTATTCAGAAAAAAGCTTGTTAATACATATCAAACATTTTGTTGTCGTTGGCGTAGAAATGATGACGACGAAGAATAAAATTATTATTTAATATTATGTAGCTTCCCCTATTAATAAACATTCTTATTATTATTTTGTGCCCAGAAACTACCACTACAAATTTAAATGCTTTGTCCAATAATATAAATTGTTGAATTACCTCTGACACATGTAAAATAATATATTTCTTAACATGCAATACATTATTATTATTATTATTATCAATATAAATGTTATCATTTAAATGAGGATTATGTGTTCTGATTAATATTTTGCAATTTATAATAAAAATTTGTAAGTAAAAGCCTCTATTATTTAAAACATAAAATGACCGCTGCCTTAGGACTTACAGACCTTAAAGTTCAAACAATGCTAGAAAATATGACTTGTACAATTCTGCAATCAGCGATTCAATTATTAAAAAAATGAATTTCCATAAATGGTATTAAATTATTAATTATTCTTATTTTAGCCGTCATAAAATATGTACTTCTTTGAATATATTACTTATTTTATACTTTAACGCTAACTCCTTTCTTGAAAAATGCTGTAATAAACTTCATTTCCTTTATTCGCCCGCAATTAATATAACGTGATAAATCACTTGGCTGGCTCCAATCAAGAGTCGCATTTTATTTTCAAATACCATGTTTGTTACTTTTATTGGGACTTTTAAACCGCCGCGAATATTTTTGTTCCTCTTATTTGCAGCCTTATGGCTTCATAAGGCGAAGTCTAGTAATTTATTGCGCCCCATTCATTTCACACTAGGTGGTGGAACATGAAAGGAACCTTTCCCGTAATTAATAGCAATAATATAGACTTCAATTACAATGACCATTAATAAAAGATTAATAAAAAGCGCCCCATTCCGTTCCCACCGATTGAATTATGCCGTTGATTAAATTAATTACCGAATGTGTTGAATAAAATTACAGGTACAAAACGAGAATTAACATTTCTTCGTCGTGATTGCCATTAGAAATTCAAGTGCTGTCGTGGAATTTAATGATACGTTGGGAACTGTTTTTTTTTTTGTACGGTAATAATTTAAATTTGTCTAATATATGGGAGCATTAAATCATATCATATGGGATTATTGTTTGTTGGAAATTTATGTCGCGTGATTTGAAAAGCATTTTGAGCGTTAATTTTTCGGTTCGGTTATTCATGGCGTGTTAGCGGGATGTATGTGATTTCAATTCCTAAACAGATAAACACTGATAAATCAAGCGACTTACACATGTCGGTGTATAATAAAACCGTAAATGCAAACAAGTGACCGAACCTTCGTCCCTATGGAGTCGCTTACCATAACAATGCATTACAATATTATTGAGTGTGATCTGCGTATTTTGGATCGGCAGTATTTAAATTGAAAATTAGATTTTTACCGGCGCGCACGCCTGTGGACTACCTGGGGTTCACCCACTGACTCCTACATACGGTACGGTTTACTATATCGGTGCTGCAAGATTTAACACCAATCATTTGCATTTCGGAATATATTCCGAGTGTCTGGTTTTACGTTACAAGTTGTGCCCACGGTCTGTTCGGCGTTTAACACGTTATTATTTTGCGGCGCGATTTCTTCGATTCCCAAATACGGACCACTCGAACTCCTCCCTTTTTCATCCGAAGCTACCGCAAATTACGATCCCGCAATTACACGTGCGAAACGCAATTTATGCGTCGGGCAGAAATTATAAATAATAATCAAGGCTCCCACGCGGCACCAGGAATTTTCCAGCCAGTTTAGTTACTAGACGTGAATACAGCTTCAATTAGTCATAAAATTTCTATGTAGGCTGTTTATCTTATAAAACCATACATCATGCCGATCGTGTTCTTTTAATCTGGAACGCACAAAGAGTTTATTATCATAATTTTTAATTTGATTTATGTCAACATATAATCGTATATTTCGTTACTCTCTTTTTGCTCCTCTGCTTTAGGCTGGGGCATAGCGTGGAACCCCCGAGGTAGGAACAAGCGCGTCCGATGATCAAAACGGAGCGACGTAGATGTCCGTCAGCTAGGAGTAATCGAGAAAATAAAAGATTCCTCGCAAATCCATTTAAATTCTCGCACAATATATGCGCCTCCTTTAGTGGCGTCGCATATGCACTCAGTTTTATTAAACATTGCTTTATATTTTATTATACTGCATCTGAGGATTACACGATTCCTCAATTAACCCATTACGCGGCAGAATTTTCCAGTCCGGACTTACATTTTCTTTGATATTTTTCGCTTGAAACAATTTCTAATTAATCGTGGTGAAGGAGCGACGCAAACTTCTCTGTGTCCGCCGTTGAATGCGAGAACTACTTTTGAAACTTTTGCCCGGCTTGGAAATGATTCGATCCGCAAAATTGATTGTGCAATTGTGAATTATATAATATCCAGGTTATTCAATTGCGTTTGCTATTTTTATTACAATTCCATCAAAATAACTGCATCATAATTATCGCTTTCTAAAATTATATGTGGTACAACAAAATAATTAGTAATCATTATTCAATTCAATAGTAATTAGTGCTGTGTCAGATTATTCCGGAGATTGTGCATAGCTGCACCTATTAGCCGCGCGCTTATTGTAAGAATTTATCGCATTCGAAGTCCTCTAACGCCCTTGCATTGTGTCCCAGTCAGATCCCTTTTCTCCGGACGTCAGACGTCCATCGATTTCATCTCGGCTTTGAAGATGAAATACGCTAGATTAAAGTGACACGTCTACCTACGATTCTGGTGGGCGTTAAGTAAGCGGTTATTACTTATATAAATTCAGTAATGATGATTGCAGTGGACTTGCTTTTTTGTACGGCAGTAAGTTATACAACCGAGTTGCTATGTTTCTTCACGTGTGAAGCTTGTTTGTGCAGTTGGTGTGCATTGTACTAGAGAAAAATCCATTATTTATTTTTGTAATAACAGAAAATGTTATGAATACTACTAGTCTCGACGAGAGCAGACAATGACTCATGATTTTTCAAACCAGGAATCGAAATATTTATTGAAACATGAGAGAAGCATATATATGCCATCTTGTGCTGAAATCAATTACCTACTATAAATAAAACCTGACGATTCTACAGAAATTGGAAATTACATCTGAACGCACTGGACTGATGAGACCCATCAGATCGAAACCGATCTCCATTTGTCCACGGAGGAAGTATCCAATTTTTATACGTTTCATTCAAATCTAAATATTTATTTAAGGTTGCTGTCATGGAGGACTTACTGGTAGTATTTTATTATATAATTTGTAATTTCGGTATTAATAAATTTTCATCATCAGAGGCATGATATTTTTCTTTGTTATTACATAAAGAGTATCATGAAACAAATATTTATTAATATTTAAATTTCGAATTTATAAATGTCTGTTTAAAGTTTTAGTTAATTGTTTCTTTTGTTGTGTGTCTTTGTTCATCTATTTTGGATACCAGTTATTATTATATTTTTTATTATTTTCTTCCTTCTTTATTGGACTGCTTACTGGTGGTTAATATATAGTTTATTTATAAACTACTAGTAAGTACTCCAATAAAAAAAGAAGAAAACAATAACAAATTTAATTGTTATTGTTATGAAATATTTATGTTTTTTAGCCTGCTAAAGTTAATGTAGTAGAATGAAATGTACTAAGAAACGTATGTCGGGAAACATAATATGGAGTTATGAGTCATTGTCAGCTTTCGATGGACGAGAATAAGGTACCAGCGTAATAAGATCCTCGTGAATTTTTGCAGTTACTACTGTAATACATATGTACGCAAAATTACATGATTTTGATTATTTATGAAATAATTTTAAAAAAAATATTTCAAACCATTTTGGATAAACCATTTTCCGTATTTACCTCCACATATTAACAACTCATAGATTTGCTTTAACTCCTTAAAAATTTGAATGAATTCTCTAATTACCTAATAAACTGCAATAAACAATGATTATTTATATATTTTTTTTGTTTTCTTCCTTCTCTATTAGGAGTACTTACCGGTAGTATATTTAAATACAAAGATGTTTCTTAGTTTATATTGTTTTTATTATTTTTATTATTTGGGCTTTACTTGACTAGTTTCGGCTATTTGTAAGCCATCTTCAGAGTAAAATAATCGGTTGGAGCTTGTGAAATATTAATGCTTAAAGAAAAATAACAAATTGTCCTTTTTTACAACGACATTATTTGTCTAAATGTACATTTCAACCACTACGTGGTCATCTTCAGTAGACATTTGTATATAGAAATGTCTACTGAAGATGACCCCGTTGTGGTTGAAATCTACATTTAGAGAAATAAATGTCGCTGTGAAAAGGGATATATATTTTTTTTTCTATAACCATCTTCAGAGGTGTTATTCTACAATATACAGTATGTCCCCGGATTGAGTTTACAAGAGGTATTTTTTTTAATGTTTACTTTTAAGAGAATTGCATGTAAACGAGAGCCAAGAAAATTCATGAACGGGTCAACATAATTACAATCGGAGACCTAATTTAGAAAGTTTAGACATTTATTTACAATTGAGCTGAGTAGTTTTAAGAAATAATAAAATGGTGATTTATTATGTTGATTAAAAGAATGGCATGTTTAGCCGATATGTAAAATTTTCTTCTGTATTTATTTAATTAAGACAGGGTACATATAATGGAACTTCCCTCAGGGTATTTGGAGCTAATGTTGTTGCAAACCATCTTCTTTTTTTTGTTCCAATATGATGAATTATAATGGAGTATTCTTGTCTGCACATAAATCCGATTAGGTAATCAGAAATAAGTCACCTTTGATTTATTTCTTAAAACTACTTTGTCTAATTGCAGGGTGTTGGCTAAATAAAAAAAAAGAATTTAATTTTGACACTTTACAAAAATAACATCATTTAAATAATCCCCCACTATTTTCTTCACACAGTTCAAGCTCTGCGTGGAACTACTGAAAACTGTTTTGTATACCTATCTTCAATAGTTATCGATGCATTGAGATTGTTTGAATGATTATATTTTACTATAATGTTGCTAGATGTAACTTTAAATTCTTTTTTGCAAATAGTAAATGGATAAGTGTCAAAATAAGATTTAAAATTTTTGATTTTGCCAACACCCTGTATAAATACATCAAAGTTTCAATAAATGAACTGGTAGTTTCAGACCAAGCAGAAATTATAAATACATTTTTACTTAAAAGTAAAAATTAAATTAAATTCCCTTTTGTAAACTCAATACCCTCAGTATACTTACTAAATAAATATGTCTCAATACTGTATATATTTAAGATATATAGAGAATATATAACTTAAAAATAAGTTTGTGTTTTATGTGGTATATGCTATTATGAGTATGTGTATTTTTATTGAATTTTACTTACTTTTTAAGTACAATATATATATATATATATATATATATATATATATATATATATATATATATATATATATATATATAATATTAGATGAAATATTTTCATAAATATATTCACTTTTAATTATTTGTTTGTCAAATGTTGAAGTGTATATTATTACTTGATGTCTTAATTTAGATTCTGTAAGGATTATTTAAAAATGTATATCGTGGTTTAAAATTTAGTTCTGTTTGGCCATTTAATAAAAAAATATATAATAATGACTGGTATAACTAATAGATGAAACTATAATAAACATGATTATTTACATATTTATGTTTCTTTTTCTCTTTATTTTTCAAGCCTTCGTTTTCCAAATCTAATTTTTGTAGCCCTCAATGTCAAAGACAGAATTTTTCGATTGCTCCAATATTGAACCCTCATTTTCTAAGTTATAATATTCCGCTTTCGATTTAATGTATCAATTTTCAATAGTTGAAGTTTAGATATTTCAAAAATTGATTAGGAAATTCCTGATTGTTTTAGTCTCCATATTTTATGTATTAAAATTTCATTTTCATTTTGAAAGTTTTTTCATAAATATATTGACTTTTAATTATTTATTTGTCAAATGTTGAAGTGTATATTATTACTTGATATTTTAATTTAGATTTTGTAAGAATTATTTAAAAATTGATATCGTGGTTTAAAATTTAGTTCTGTTTGGTCATTTAATAAAGAAAAAAATAATAATGACTGGTATAACTATTGGGCGAAACTATAACAAACATGATTATTTACATATTTATGTTTCTTTCTCTCTCCATTTTTCAAGCCTCCGTTTTCCAAATCTAATTTTTGAAGCCCTCGATGTCAAATACAGAATTTTTCAATTGCTCCAATATTGAACCCTCATTTTCTAAGTTATAATTTTCCGCTTTCGATTATTTATGCTTCAATTTTTAATAGTTGAAGTTTATATATTTAAAAATTCGATTAGTAAATTCCCGGTATTTTTAGTCTCAATTTTTTCAAAATTTCCTAAAATTTCCTTTTCATTTTGAAAGTTCGACATTCCAACATACGATCATTACAATTTTGAAGAAATGTGTCAATTTTCAATGTTCCATTATCCAGTTTTGATTTTCCAACTCTCGATTTTTCTTATGACGAGTTTTTTTTCAAGAATCGATTTTTCAAATCTAATGACAAAAAAATGTCATTATCTCATAAAGTATCTTTATAGATTATAGTTAGCATACAATTATTGCACTACACTGTAGTGACTACAGCATTATATTTGGATATAATGCAGCTTATGCACGCATTATAACTCACATAACCTCAGGATAAGGCCTCAAGTCAAGCTTTCAAGTTCTTTTTTTCAATCTAATGTCTATCTAATCTTTCAATTCAAATTTAATATAAAAATCTTATAATCTCATAAAGTATCTTTATAGATTATAGCTAGCTTACAATTGTTGCACTACACTGTAGTGACTACAGCATCATATATGGATATAATGCAGCTTATGCAGCGTATTAGAACTCGCATAACTTCAGGATAAGGCCTCAAGTCAAGCTTTCAAATTTCTGGCTTTATATTTAAAAGTTTTTTTTTTCAAAGTATCAATTGTTTACGTTTAGAAAATCCAAGTGTGAGTATTCAATTTTTCATTTTTTTAAATTAAAAATCTCAATTTTCTGATGTCCATCCATTCATCAATTCATTAATCCGTTCAGCCATTCATTCAATCCATCCACTGTAATTTTTAAAAAATGAGCCAATTTTCAATCGTTGAGTATGCCAGTTTTGATTTTCTAACTTTCGATTATTTGTTCTTTGATTTTTCGTTAGTGAATTTTTGAAGAAGCAGTTTTGAAATTGGAAGTAACCCAGGATTAATTTTCCAGTTCTTGGAGCTTTTCTGCACTCTAATTTTTAAGTGTCAATCTCTTAAACCTAGAAAATCCAAGTTTGAGTTTGCAATGTCTCAAATTTCGATTCTACCATGTTCCACGTTTCAATATCTCGATTATTCAAGCTTCAGTTTGAATATTTTAAAAGCTTTGATCTTTCAATTGCAATTGTTACACTATTTTGAATAAATCTAATTCTTTATTTCACAATTCAGGATTACATTTATCCAACTCTGAATTTACCGAGGCGCAATTTTCACGTATCAATTTTCCAAGTTGAGTATTTCGCAGTTGTAATATTGAAATTTTCGATTTTTCCACTCTCCATTTATCAAGCCTCAATTTTCAAAACCTCATTTTTCCAAGTGCGATTTTTTCAAGCTTAGAGACAGTCCGAAATTCCCAATGTCTCCAATTTTAATCTGCAATTTTCTTAGTTATAATTTACCTTTTTCGATTATTTGCAGTAGTTCAAGTCTGGATATTTCGAACATCGATTTAAATATAGCAAATACCCAATTTTTCTATTGGCCATTTATCATTCCTCGATTTCCAAAATTCAACATTCCAACATATGATCATTGCAATTTTGAATAAATGTATCAATTTTTAATCTTTGATAGTTCCAGTTTTGATTATCCGGCTATCGATTGGTTAGTCTCTGATTTTTCTAGACTGCATATTTGAAGAAGCAATTTTTCAAATTGGAAGGTTTAATTTATTAATTCTAAACATTATTCTACACTCCAATTTCGAAGTGTCGATTAATTAAGCGTAGAACATCCAAGTTTGAGTTTAAACTCTCTCAAATTTCGAATCTACCATTTTCCACGTCTGAATATTTCAGACATGATTTAAATATTTCGAAATTGCGATTTTTGTAGTTGTAGTCGAGTTTCAAAGTTCCACATTGCAACATGCGGTCATCATATTTGTTAAGAAATGTGCCAATTTTCAATGTGCCGGTATTTCAGTTTATATTTTCTAGTTGCCGATTTTTCAGTGTGTGATTCAGTGTATTTATATTAAATCATAGGAAAAGTGTACATTGTTAGAATTCACTATTTTTCAGGGCACCACTAGTGTACAATAAGTTAAGCCCAGAATTAAGGGAGTGCAATGTTTTACAATTTAAGCTTAGAATTAAGAAAATATACTAAATAGGTAAATAACAAATAAGAATAACTAATAAATGAATGAATACCTATTAAATTTAACAACCCATGTGATATGTAAGTATATAGCTGTAAGAGCTAAATAAACGTTATTATTATTATGATTTTTCTTTAAAGTCGAGTTTTCACGTTTACAAAGTTTTAATTTAAAATTTTCAGTTTTAGATATATTAGTTTTTCATTTTTTCAATGTCCAAGTGACAATCCTTCATACATCGATTTCCAAAGTTCGACATTTCAACATGCGACCAGTACAATTTTGAAAAAAAAGTGGCAGTGTGCAATCGTCTATTATTCCAGTTTTGATTTTCCAACTCTCGATTGCTTAGCCTTTTATTTTTCTTGACTGGATTTTTGAAGAAGTGATTTTGTAAATTGGAAGTAACCGAAGTTTAGTTTTCAATTTCTTCGCATTTTCTTCTTAGTGTCAATTGTTTAAGCCTAAATTTCCTTGAAATTTTATTTATAAATAATGTTTGCGATATTTTAAAACTGCAATAGGTGTAACAATGTTTCATACTTAGTAAAAATAGTTACAGAAACGAGCAACACATGTGGTACACGATAATCAAGCAGGTGATTACGAGTTGATTAAATATTTGACATTGCCACGTTTCATTATTTCTAATCAAATGCTTGATGCAAAAATAATTATATCACTTCCTGTATGCCTCCCCTACCTAATTTCGTTACAATTACATGCCAGAAAGACGCAACCCTCGGGTGTACGCAACGCACACCCAACAACGAACTGCTCACACATACGAGTCACACAATATCACTCCATAATCACATGAAATTTCGCAAGACAATGGCATTTTAATTTGATAAATTACACGTCGCTGCATTCGAAAATAAATTTGATTTACCGCTTTTATTTTCTATATGGATTATAATTAATAGCAATTACAGCGCTTTATTCCATTTCCCGCATATGCCGCAGTAAATTCGCATTACTTTTCGCTTATTGTTATAAACAGATAACGGTTATAACGCTCAATTACAGTTATAGAATTTATAATCGCCAATGAACCGGCATGTGGAGTACAGCGCAAAAATTAGATTGCATTATTGAACAAATCGTATGTCGGTTTGAAAATTGCTCTTTCCAAATTAATATGTCAATATCAACATTATGAATAGTTGCTATTATGAGTACATACGTGTTATAATATTACAATAAAAGAATAGTTAAAATTGAAAATCTGAGTTCATTAAAGAGCGAGTTTTTCTACATCATCCTGCTAATTTTCATGTATAGTTACCCAACGAGAGCTGACTGTGACTTATGCTTTTTCGGGGAAAGAATCGTGATTTCTATGCTCGTTCGCATGCTTAAGGTAAATGTAACAGAGTGAAATGAAATATCTAACTTACGTCGAATTCTAGAAAAATTGAGCTATGAGTCATTGTCAGCTCTCAATGGACTACCATACTAATATTAACATTATGAATATTTGCTATTACATACGTCTTATAGTATTGTAATACAGCTCATTTAGGAGGCGCATTAAGATATTTACATTTTATCACCTTTCGTTGCACATTTATCTTGTCCTCAAGGTCACGTCTGAACCGCAATTAAAACATGATAAGTAAGTGTACGACAATAACACGGTCATGTTTATGGCTATCGTATGCGCGGCCTGCAGTCATAAATTACACGCATCGCCGTGCATTTATTTTTATTACACTGGACCTGAACATCCGAGGGAACGAAATTTCTAATTTTAAGGAGCAATATGTTCGGAATGTCGTATATGGTAAACTTTTAAATCATTTCGAACGGCAATACATCTGAGATTAAATTTCAAAGGGGACATAATTCTTCTTTGAAAAACGATTCTCGGCCCGCAGTATTCCTGCGGAATTCTTATTTGTGCGATTCGCGCTTGAAAAATGGCATCCACGTAAATAACGTATGGGCGGATGAGGGAAAACTTTGCTTTTCGCCGCAAATGCTGTTTTGATTGCATTAACGTCTGGCGCAGTAAAAACATGATTTTATGTGTGGAAACGGCACTAAAATTTATAATCTCGCGAGTTAAAATAATATATCTTACGGCCAAGAAAACTAAATAAACCACGTTTCACGTGTCGTATGGCATACTTGTATATTATGGAAATTTCATCTCGGACATGCCGTTAATATGTGTCCTGGGGATGTCACCTGCTACGAAAGCAGTTAATAATTATTGCCGGACTGGTTTCTGCATGTAATTGTACGCGAAAGAGTTATGTAAATTTAATTGTCCTTCAGGTACGTTGAAATTCCCCAAGTTTTTCGGCACACCGTAATCAACTTTTTATTTTTGAGTAATGCAGATTCGTGCGCAAAATAATTCGTGGTAATTAATGAATCTTTGCGTGCAATGGGGATGTTTTTTTTTAGTTCTTTATACCGCGCTAATACGTATGCATAGTGCATATTGTAAAGGCTTTCCCTAGCTGCGGCTAAGGGTAACCACTGCAGGTCTAGACGGTATTATAATAGGCTTTTAATGTGTTTCGACGTATGTGGTCCAGGCGGGAGAGGTGTAATCTTAAAATTACGTTAAAGGGTGTAATTATAATAAACACTATAACGTGTTTCGCCTCATAAGATAATTTAGTGCCATTTCTTTCACACATAATAACACAGACAGACCCGCCCGTACACAATATGTCGAAATAATAATATTATAAGAAATTCATCTTGGCACCCACTCGGTCGCACGAGAAAATCTAATTAGCATACAAGACATGATAAATTAGCATTAGTACCCATTTTGTATTCATCATTTTAGTGTCTCGTTATATTTACTGGAATAATTGATGGTCTTCTTGTGACTCACATGCTCCAAACGTACGAAAACCACGAGCCAAAGACACTTTACGACAATTAATTATAATTCATTCCAACTTGATAATTATTTATTGTTATTCTCTGCTAATGTATGTTAAATCTCCATAATGAATATGTTTTCGGCGTGAAATTTACATGTCGGGAATAATTTATTGCACGTGTGCTCCAGAGTGACACATGAGTGAATGAAAAATTAGTAGTGTGTCGTATTAAAAATAGTACGCCAGCCTATGTATGTAAACAGAACAAAACTGTACCTATTCATTTGCTTGCTTGCAGTACGAAACTATAAAACGGGTTTTCTGCAAATAACTTTTAATGTATTAGGAATTGCGATAGGATTGTAATTAGGTAAAATGTTTGTTTTTTAATTACGCATGGAATGATTTAAAAATATACAGGGGCTCATATTTAAAATAAGAAAAATATAGTGCTTCAAAGTTTGAAAAGTTTGACACTAAATTTTGGACACTACGTATAATTCATATCAATCTACCTTATATAATTCTATTAACGAGGCCCTATTTTTATTTTTAATTAATTTTTTAATGATATGGTGATTTTTGATTTAGATTTTATTTATTTTTTCTCATATCACTGCACCGATTTCAATAAAATTTTAGGGCTATATAGGTAACCATATAAGGCATCCAAATAAGCAAGAAACTATACAGCATGCAATCTAAAAATATACATCATCATGACGTAACACCTTTTTGGGACACCCTGTAGAAATAAAAATACTTTCCAGAAGGTCCTAACATTCAACTAAAATCTACAAAATAACAAAATCTTAAACTTAATTTCGTAACTGAGCTATAGAATACGGGAGGTTAAATGCAGGACCCTGTATAATAACATGAAGTATTTTCTTTCAATAATTATATAGATTGATCAAAGCATATGAATTTATATATGATATTAAATTATATTTCTGCACTTTTTATTTTAATCACTGGAACGAGTGTTTTTACACCATCCTACCGATATTCAATTCAACCGCGATCGTAATAGGCGAGATATTCAAGTTGTTTTTTTTTGACCTTTTATGCCAAAAAATGACACAACATGTATCATTTTTTCTGAATTGATTTACATTTTGGATATATGAATATCGTTTTATAAAGAAAAATGTTCCTCGTATATCACAGAAAGTAAACATAACTTTAAATTAAAGGTTGTTTGAGTTTCAAAAAAAATTAATGCTTCACTGCATCAACTATATGCCAGAATACCTATAACGTAAACTATTGATAACCATGGCTTTGGAGCCTGAAGCTAGCGCACAAAGCAGTGAACTAATAGGCTTTTAGACATATAATAATTATATAATATAAGAAATATTGCGGCACAAGGACCGTTTGTCGATAGCCAGTTAGGGATAATATCCCTAACAAATACAGTCACTACTAAGAAATATTGAAAATTGAAGCATGAATAATAATCGACTTCAAACTTGACTTCAAACTTGAAAAGTAGCAAATTCATAATTTTAGACGAGGACATGAAAACTTGAGTATTAATGCGATCATGAAATTTGTTTGGTGCTTTGCTATTAAAGAAAATTGAAGCACATTTAAGCATCATTTACAAATCTTGCAAATTTGAAGATTTAAAATATTCAAGGCTTGATAAATTCATGTTTGGAAAGGTGAGTGTTTATAAATGGAAAGTAGAAAAATTACGATACGTAAAATATACTCTTTTAAAATTAAAGCTTGTAAACCTTCCATTTGAAAAGTCGAGACTTTAAAATTCGATGCTTTGAATAGATGTGTTTGACTGAGTTTGTGAAAATTTCCACAAAAACCAGAAACTGTTTCAGAGTTTTCAGTCACAGAAAACAAAATTTAGGAAAGTTTCCATAATCTCGAGAAAAATACATATTTTAGAATTTTGGGAGACTCTGGGTAAGTTTGAGAATATTCAATTCCAGAGTTTATGCAGACAGGAAAGTATTACCGAGATTGTCAGACTTTCAACTTCTTAATTTTTTATTTTAAATACTTTTTTCTGGGTATGTGAAACGTCGTACAAACATAGGAAATTATTTACTTATGAGTATTCCCAAAATTTCAACAGCCATCACAAACTTAGATATTCACGTATGATATTCACGTTTATTTGGATATTGACCGTTAATGGCAAAACAATTACACAACCTGCATAATTTTTCTCAATTTATTTATATTTTGGATATAAACGTCCCTCGTATATTATAAAAAGTAAATGTAAATCTAAATTGAAGATTGTGTGAGTTCAAAAAAATAAATAAAGAGTTTGTTATTAAAGAACATTGAATCATATTTTTCAGAACACTTTCAAACTTGAAAGTATCAGTTACATTTTTTGAAAATTTGAAGATTTGAAATGTTCAAGGCTTGACAAATTCATACTTGGAAAGGCGAGACTTTATACATGGAAAGTAGTAAAATTACGACATGGAAAATATAGTATTTGAAAGTTAAAGCTTGGAAACCTTCCATTTGAAAAATTGATACGTCAAAAATCGATGTTTTGAATAGATACGCAAGACTGAGTTACTGAAAATTTCCACAAAAACAGAAACCTTTTCAGAGTTTTCAGTCACAGAAAACAAAATTCAGGAAAGTATGCACAAACTCGAGAAAAATACATATTTTAGAGTTTTGGGAGACTGGGTAAGTTTCAGAATATTCAACTCCAGAGTTTATGCAGACAGGAAAGTATTACTGAGACGGTCAGACTTCCAACTTCTCAATTTTTTATTTTAAATACTTTTTTTCTGGGTACGTGAAAACTCGTACAAACATAAGAAATTATTTACTTATGAGTATTCCTAAAATTTGAACAGCTACCACAAACTTATATATTCACGTTTTTTTGGATATTGACCTTTAATGGCAAAAAAATTGCACAACCTGCATAATATTTCTCCATTTATTTATATTTTGGATGTAAAAACGTACCTCGTATATTATAAAAACTTAATGTAAGTCTAAATTAAAGATTATGTGAGTTCAAAAAAATAAATAAATAGTTTGCTATTAAAGAACATTGAAGCACATTTTTCAGAAAACTCTCAAACTTGAAAGTATCAGTTACATTTCTTGAAAATTTGAAGATTTGAAATGTTCAAGGCTTAACAAATGCATACTTAGAAAGGCGAGACTTTATACATGGAAAGTAGTAAAATTACGACACGGAAATTAGTAAAATTACGACATGGAAAATATAGTATTAGAAAGTTAAAACTTGGAAACCTACCATTTGAAAAGTTGATACTTCAAAAATCGTTACTTTGAATAGATGCGCAAGACTGAGTTACTGAAAATATCCACAAAACAGAAACCATTTCAGAGTTTTCAGTCACAGAAAACAAAATTCAGGAAAGTTTGCACAAACGCGAGAAAAATACATATTTCAGAGTTTTGGGAGACTGGGCAAGTTTCAGAATATTCAACTCTAGAGTTTATGCAGACAGGAAAGTATTAATAAGATTGTCAGACTTCCAACTTTTTTTATATATCAGAATTTGACAGAGCTTAGAATTATTGTATATACTGACTTTTTGAGTAAGTTTGGTGAGTATTTTCGAAGCCTCTCAATTTGGAATTTCAAACATTTTTTTCTGGGTAGGTCAAAACTCGTACAAACATAGGAAACTGTGGAAATTTTAACAGCCATCACAAACTTGGAAATATTTTAGATATTGAAGGAACAAAGAATAAATTCAAAGAAAGAAAGAGTTTTTTGTGAGTACATGAATGATTATTTAGTTTGTGATGAACAAACCTAGGAAAGTTTCCTTCTTTCTTATATATACTGATATATGTATACTGGTAGATGTATACTTGTTATGTATACTGGTATATCCTCAAATAATTTTTATGGAATATTTTCCAGCAGTTATAGTTTTTAGGGAAATATTCAAACACTTGTAATAAAAGAGTTTGAATATTTAAACAAGTATGAAAAAAATTCTGTTGTGAGTTTGAGAAAATTGTCACAAGTACCTACCAGAAACCGTTACAGAGTTTTCACAGAATCAGACAAATTGTTTTAGAGTTTCTGTAATTCTCCGAAAATGTTCATATACTTGACAAAATTATTTCGGATATTTCCACAAGTATCAGGAAATATTTCAGTTGTGAGTTTGAGAACATTGTTTCAAGTACCAGCAACTGTTTCAGGGTTTTCGCAGTCTCAGAGAAATTATTTTAGAATTTCTGTAATTCTCCGAAAATTTTCATAAATTCTGGAAAAATATTTCGGATATTTCCACAAGTATCAGGAAATATTTCAGTTGTGAGTTTGAGAACATTGTTTCAAGTACCAGTAACTGTTTCAGGGTTTTCGCAGTCTCAGAGAAATTATTTTAGAATTTCTGTAATTCTCCGAAACTTTAATAAACTCGAGAAAATTATTTCTGATATTTCCACAAGTATTACTAAAAATTTCAGTTATGAGTTTAAGAACATTGTCGCGAGTACCAGAAACTATTTCAGAGTTTTCGCAGTCTCAGACAAATTGTTTCAGAATTTTTGTAGTTCTTCGAAAATTTTCATAAACTCGAGAAAATAATTTCGGATATTTCCACAAGTATCAGGAAATATTGCAGTTGTGAGTTTGAGAACATTGTTATGAGTAGGTACTAGAAACAGGCTCAGAAGTTTCGCAGTCTCAGACAAATTGTTTCCGAGTTTCTGTAATGCTCCGAAAATTTTCATAAACTCGACAAAAATTGATTCGGATATTTTCGCAAGGATCAGAAAAAAATGCAGTTGTGAGTTTCAGATCATTGTCACAAGTAGGTACCAGAAATCGTTTCAGAGTTTTCGCAAGCTCAGACAAATTGTTTCAGACTTCCTGTAATGCTCCCAAAATTTTCATAAACTTAAGAAAATTATTTCAGACATTTCCACAAGTACCAGGAAAAAATCAGTTTTCAGTTTGAGAAAATTGTCACAAGTACCAGAAATCGTTTCAGAATTTTCACAGACTCAGACAAATGGTTTCAGAGTTTCTGAAATTCTAGGAAAATTTCATAAGATCTGAAATAAATTGCAAGCAACTAATTTCAGTTTCACTAATTTTTATATCCAGGCGAACCCATAGAAAATGTTTTGGTGTTCCAAAGTTCAATTAACTTAAACAAGTAAGTTTCAAAATTAGGTTAAGAAAAGAAGGTGTCACCAGATTTCAATCAAATAAGTTTCAGAATTTAGATAAGAAAAGAAGAAGTCATTAGACTTGAAACAAATAAGTTACAGAATTTGGATAAAAAAGAAATCACTAGACTTGAAACAAATAAGTTTCAGAATTTGGATAAGAAAACAAGAAGTCACAAGACTTGAAACAAATAAGTTTCAGAAATTGGATAAGAAGAGAAGGAGTCACTAGGCTTGAAACAAATAAGTTTCAGAATTTGGATAAGAAAAGGAAAGTCGTTAGACTTGAAACAAATAAGTTTCAGAATTCGGATAAGGAAAGAAGAACACTTGAAACAAATAAGTTACAGAATTTGGATAAAAAAGAAGTCACTAGACTTGAAACAAATAAGTTTCAGAATTTGGATAAGAAAAAAAGGAGTCGCTAGACTTAAAACAAATAAGTTACAGAATTTGGATTAAAAAAAGTCACTAGACTTGAAACAAATAAGTTTCAGAATTCGGATAAGCAAACAAGAAGTCACTAGACTTGAAACAAATCAGTTTCCGAATTTCGATAGGAATTGACACAATTTTTATTGTGATTACTCGAAATATGTTCACAAAACTCTGAAAACGTTTTATTTACTTTGTGGAACACTTACATATTTCAGGAACTGTTTCTTGAGTAACTTACTACAACAAACATGGTTGCAATGTTTTATTTTCAGCGCGCGACCTGGATCGCAAGGCTGCCTAGACGCGCATCTGACACAAACTATCCCGAGTTCACCCTATTACCTTGTGATTGAACCACGTGGAGCCGCACCCCCAACTAGTTAAGACTGAACGGCTGAACGACGAACAACAACAACAAAAAGGTGGAGCGTTTGGGAGAGAAGAAGAAAAGGGGTTTGCGTGGTTTAGAGTGCTAAACAAACTCTGGACGATGTTCCTGAAACTGTGAGAGTTCTCTCAAAATTAGCAAAACTGTTTCAAAAAACTCGGAAGGAATTTTTATGAACATTTTTGTAAATTCATTGATTGAAATTCAAAGGGCGTATAAATTATTGAAGGTGCAGGAATCGTAATAGGTATTCTCTCCAATTCTCTATGCATATTGCTAATAGTAAGCAAGATCATATCTTGCTATTCTCAATAAAAATATTAAGAATAGCAAGATATGATCCTGCTTACTACTAGCAATGTGCATAGAGAATTGGACAGAATATCACAATCGTAGGCAAGTTGCTTTAGAATTTTTCTCAGGAAAGAGCTTTGGAAATTTTGAAAACTAGATTTTTACACACCTGTAAACTAAAAGTTGCAGAATTTCCTTACACTTTTTTGAAAATTTATACAAAGCTTGAGACTTTTCGGTTTTAAACTCGAAACTTGGAAAACAGATTTAGAGTTAAAACAAATAAAACAATTTTCCTAGCATTAACCAAAGTAATTCAGAAAACTGCGTACAGTTTTACAGTTGTCAGAAACTATGAAATATGGTTTCATGGTTTCAATAATCCAAGCAAATATACTTTTTGTATTCTTTGAGAGAAATTTTAAGCGTGTGAAAACTCTATTCTATACCAGAAGGTGTGTAGCCAATTCTGTACCAAAACCTTAAAATCTAGAATCGAGATTAAAATCTAAAACTTTACACTTTACAATTCACAAAAATTACAAAATTCAAAAATACAGGAATACAAAATTACAATTTGTTTGACTTTTATTGAATATTAAGGTGTTACCCCTAAATATATTATTATTATTATTATTATTATGAATTTTTTTTTTCTAAAACTATATGAATCCAATAAAAATTTTAGATTACCAACAAAATTTGTGTACCTATGAGTTTCGTTTCGTAAATCATATTTTGAAGAGATTACGAAAAATCTGCCATAACACTATCATATTTTACTTTATAGAGATGTAATCTGTGTTAAACTGATGACATCTAGAGAGTTAAACAAACTCTGGATGATGTTCCTGAAACTCTAAGAGTTTGCTAAAAATTAGCAAAACTGTTTCTGAAAATTCCGAGGAATTTTTATGAAAATAAAAATTCATGGAAATTTGAAGCTTACAGACATACTTTAATGTGAGATGGTATTAAGTAACTGTAATTTAAAGTGTTGTAGGTATCAACAGTCATGTTCACATAAATCTAGTACAAGAAATTAGGTTACAATAGCAATTTTATATAGCAATGTCAAATTATTTGTAAGATTTATGTGAGCATAACTGTACCTATATTTCATTTGACTCGTTTAAAAAGTTGGTTGATGATTTTTTGTTAGTGAAATTATTTTTGTTTTAATTTAAACATTTCGGAATTACATTTTTTTTAAACTACAAAACACAAGTAAATAATATTTGTAATTGCGCCTAGAAGGATTTTAGAAATCCAGTATGTATTACATTCAGAAACAAATTCAAATTTGAGAATTAGTACAGAATATTTGCAATCAGTCCATTTTCACCTAACAAGCACTGACAGCAATATTTATTCCATTAAATAAAATTTGAAATTTGGCATTTCCCCTCAAGAAAAAGGGTTGCGTTTATACAGAGTTTGTTCAGTGTTATATACAATAATTATTCATTCAGAGGTATGGCAATTGGTTAAAAAAATCGTGAATAATCACATTTTCTAATATAAACTATAATTGTATAAAATATAATTGAATCTGGGAAAATGTGGTTCAAATAACTACAGGAAAAAAAGCATGATATCAATTTAAATTACGAAATATCTTTTTAATTTCGACGGTCCATATCAAATAATGCCATGAGCAGCTGACAGCAGACATAAATGTATCAATTTGGGGTTATTTTTCATTAGTACGGCTGGGAGTAGAAAAAATTGCGTACACAACTTAGTTGTAAGGCAATTACGGACTCGAGAAATTACTCAACTCGCCGCTTCGCTTCTCGTTGCATAAACTTTCTCTTCGTGCGTAATATGCTCCATACAACTCTCGTTATGTAATATACAATAATGATATAATGCACGTCGAAAACTGCTGACCATATTATTCGCGATAAATTTGACTGAATTAAAAACGATCCTTTTATTCCAAATTACATTAATTACAAACCAGAAACACGCCGTGTAACCTTTTATCACCGAACACCGCAAACGCGCATTAAATACGTCCTGTGTTTTCGTTTAAACTTTTAATTACAGCGCGCGAGTTGGCTGCAATATGACATTAAAATAATTTCCATTACTTTGCGTTTTGCGTGACAGTCGCGGCACACTGCACGACGCAAACTGCACAATGGCATTCGGACACGAATGGTAGTATTTCTCCCACAAATTAATTGTTACACAGGAATAAAATACTTGGGGCGTGCAAACTATTATAATTTGCTAATCACTGGCGAACAGCAAACTAATAATAGATCCATGTGAAAATTTATAGGTATACATATGATACATAATTCAATATTTGAAACAGTTGCAGATTGTAATTTGCTAATAACTAGTAAGTAGCAAATTAGTAGCAGTGAAAATTATATACGTGCTGCTACACACTTTTTATGTAAAATTCAATATTTGAAACAATTGAAGTAAGTGCTTTTAAATTCAGTGCCCATAAATACCATTGATAACAATCTAACGTCAATAAAATTGGACACACAGGGTCGATTTGCTCAATGAAATTTATTAACGCGAAAACTTCGGGGACTAATAAAAGTAAACCCATCATTTTTATACAGTTGTATGCAGTAATAAACCAAACTCAAATTTAAAGTTATACTGAATGCGCGTGACAATTGCAGTAAAATTGAGCAGTTATAAAGCTGGGCCACACCTCCGTTAATAATATAAATTTAGCCAAACGAAACACGTTCATTACTAATCACTTAGATCTTGTCCATTGTATGTGTAAAGTATGTGACAAATATTTGACCTGCTTAGATTTTAGACATTGGTAACCAACAAATAATACCTAATTGTAATACATGAAATCAGTTTTTTTTCTATGGCAGTATGTAAACTAAGTTTTTACTCACTACCCATTGTATGTGTAAAGTATGTGACAAATATTTGCCGTGCTTAGATTTTAGACATTGGTAACCAACAAATAATACCTAATTGTAATACATGAAATCAGTTTTTTTTTCTATGGCAGTATGTAAACTAAGTTTTTACTCACTACCCATTGTATGTGTAAAGTATGTGACAAATATTTGCCGTGCTTAGATTTTAGACATTGGTAACCAACAAATAATACCTAATTGTAATACATGAAATCAGTTTTTTTCTATGGCAGTGCGTAAACTAAGTTTGCAGTAATAAACGTAAAGTACTAATAGTTTGCAGTAATAAACGTAAAGTGATACTTTTTAGCACAAGTGCATAAAAAAATCACTGTGTGTATAAACTTTAACTGTGCGAAAGTAGCTATTTATGGTATAAGTAGTTAAAATATTGTTTATTCACATATATCATACACGATTTTTTTCAATTTTCATTTTTTTAATTGATTATTTAATTTATTTACATAAATGTTAATAGTACAATTATTAATTTCATGAACTCTTAGACCATGAAAGTTGACTCTATTTTGGTCAGAGTCAAATATAGTGAAAGTTAACTTGATTCTACTTTCGTCAGGGTCAAGGGCAGTGGAAGTTCCAGGTTTTTCGTTTGAATTTACAGTTGTCAAAATTTTTCTTCAAGTCACAGAATGTTTTGTACTCTTTTTCGTAAACAAATTTAGATTTTTCTGGCAATAAATTCAATACTACAGAAGACGTTCTGGACGCAGCTACGATTGCGTCCAGAACGTCTGCTGGTATGGTTTCTGTTTGGTTATTTGCCATTTTAAACACAATTTCCGACTTGAAATCGGCAAATTGAAGTATTTGGGTGAAATGTCACATGAGACATGAAACAATCGATGCTAGCAAAGAAAATTTCAAAGGTAGTGCGACGTTTAATTTTTTAAACTTTATTCGTTTATGTCAATAACAGTGTAAATAAAGTGTTGTTGGTAACATTTTATTCACTGTTTTGATTAATTTTATTCACCTTTATGATTAAAATGTAGTTTTAATAATGAAATTCAATATATGTAATGAGAATTTTAATAGGCAAAATTGGGAAAATAAGTATTGCACACAATTCATACATTCACAATTTAGAAAAAAGATTGTATTTTGCATACAATTTTAGCTGTTTTAAAAAGATTTTTATAATACATGTTCGTAAAGTAGTGCTTTACGAACTTGTATCATAAATTACTATTTGCACATATTATAAGTAGGTAAATATTCTATTCATTCTGAATCGACTCATGGTGGCGCTTGGCGGTTCAAAGTTGAGCTCCGTTAATAAAATCCAAATTTGTACGTAAAGCCTCGTTTACATTTGGAAAGTTTACAGGCGGAAAGTTCTTGCCGCCAGGAAACTTACGATATATAAACTAGAAAAACGTCTTACTTTCTACTTTCCGGAAAGTAGTAAGTGAAGTTAAGGACCCGGCTAGTTTACTGACCAACTTTCCTATCCATTCTTGTAGTTCTCTGCGTGTAAACAGTATCTTAACACGTAGCAGAAGTATTTTTTTTTAAATGAAGTGGAACAGTGATCGAATAATAGCATTTTTAAATCTTTATGAAAAATACGATATATAGTGGAATATAAGAATGAAAGATCATATGAATCAATTAAAGAGAAATACTGCTTTTGACCGTCTTTTACAAGAATTGATAATACTAGAAGGTTTTGAAAATATTGATTTGACCATTCTTAAGACTAAAGTGAAAACAATAGAAACTGTATATAGGCAAGAATTAAATAAGATTTTGAAATCCGCAAAAAGTGGATCTGGTACAGATAATGTACACAAGCCAAAGCTTATTTAGTTTTCCAAGGCAGATACCACATTCGTTTCTTCTTTTTTTCATTTTCAATTAACTATTCTGCAATACCAACAGCTTTTACTTTGACAGAAGTCTCACTACCGCTTTTGAAGCCATTTGTTTCTGCAGTAGTCATCAAGTGAACTATCTAATGTGTAGACACACATATAACAGAAAAGTAAACGAGGCTTAACGAGTGTCAATTTGATCTCTAGACAGTGTACAGTGTAGAAATAAGAAGATCAAGAAGCGAAATAGAAACAAAAGGAGAAGCAATAGTTAATATAGGAAAGCAATAACAGTGTCATATTGTTGTGACGGAATAGAAGAGGTTAGGTGTTAATGCATGAATCACGTGGCAAAGGATACTGGGAGACGAACGCCGTGCGAGTGCAGAGTAAGGTAGCAACATACGGAAAAGAACAGAGTAAGACAAAAAAAAGAGTCGAAGAAAGAAACGTGAATGAAAAACAAAGACTTAAAGAGAATCCGTGCAGATCTAGATTCAAACGGGGAATTAAATATAAGTGGGGAGGAAAAGTTAAAACAGAAGAAGAAAATAAAAAGAACAACAGCAATGAATGAAGACATGAAAGATATAAAACAGATGTTTCAATGCATGAGGGAAAGACAAAAGAAACTGAAGGATGAAATGGAACATCTGAACAGCAAGTAAACAGAGAAGGAATAAAAATGATGGAAGGACAAAGAAGCGCTAATACTAAGAATTGAAACTCTGGAAAGGACCAAGGAGATGAAAGAGCGTTAGAAGAGAAGGAAGAATATAGTGATCACAGGATTAACGGAAAGCGGAAATGCTCAAAAAATGCGCATAAATGTATAAGGAATGTCATACAAGTAGAAACTATCATCAAATAATCACCCAAGATACAAAAAATGGCGAACTGCTAGTTGCAGAAATAGAAACAATGCAGAAGAAAATTGAAATCATGAAGAATAATAATAAACTCAGACAGACTGAAGGAGCAATATACATTGATGATGAGCTGACAATTCAACAGAGGGGGACACAAAAGGCAATCGGAGAAATTGAAAGGCAACGACAATTTCTTAAAATTTGCATGAAAACATTGAGGATTTTAATATTTCTTGTACGTACCTTAATAATATAGCCGTATAAAAAAATTTCATAAAACACCCACAAAAATATTAAAAAAAGCAAAAATTCTGTAAGAAATTTCATCATTTTAGTTTTTAGCAATGCAAGTTTCAGCAATCTTGTATTGAATAATTCGGATTTTTAAGCATTTTTAAATTTTAAAAAACCGCAGAAATTATGCAAAAAAGGCGAACTGCTAGTTGCAGAAATAGAAACAATGCAGAAGAAAATGGAAATCATGAAGAATAAGAATAAACTCAGACAGATGGAAGGAGCAATATACATTTATGATCATCGGACAATTCAACAAAGGGGGACACAAAAGGCAATCAGAGAGGTAGTTGTTCAACTGTTGAAGATAGGTATAGGACATTGTACATGAAATATGTCTAGAAATTTCTGAAGAATCCAAAAATTGAATAATATACCAGGTGTTGCATTTAAAATAAGAAAGTTGGTATTGGCCACGGTCACATGGCACACCCTGTATAAAAAGTTGTTGTTGAAAAAAATGCGCAACTAAAAATAACAATCGACGTGTCCGAGTGTTTTTTCGAACACGCCCCCATTTATTTATTATCGAATTTATTCCATTTGGCTGATACACAGTGTATAGGCCAACATTAACTTATGGGTGTGACACATGAATATTAACAAGAAGAGATAAAAGCAGAATTCAAGCGATGGAAATGAAATATCTGAGGAAAGTGGTAAAGAAGACAAGTTTAGGCAAAATAAGAAATGAATATATTAGAGAGAAGTTAGAGATAGAAGAGCTGAATGAATATATTGCAAGAAGGCCACTAGGATGGTGGGGCCATCTAATTAGAATGGAAAATGACTCTCAAGTGATAAGAGTGTTAAAAGCCAGACCAGTAGGAGTAAGAAATAGAGGAAGACCAAGGCATGATTGGGTTACTAGAATAAAGGAAATACTGCAAAAAGGAGGAAAGACAAAAGGAGAGGTGAAGCAAAAAGGATGGCGCTGAACATATCCGAATGGAAGTTATTTGTGAATGGAGCAATGTAAACAATGATTAATGTAGCAGTAGGAGCAAATTCTAAATGAATAATTATA
The DNA here is from genome assembly GCA_951805005.1 of Othius punctulatus. Classification (NCBI taxonomy): domain Eukaryota; kingdom Metazoa; phylum Arthropoda; class Insecta; order Coleoptera; family Staphylinidae; genus Othius; species Othius punctulatus. Next base: position 95,586,232 of record OX638138.1, read on the forward strand.
GTGTAAAAGTGTAAAGATGTAATAGTGGTTTATTGTGAAAAGAGATATATGTATGTAAAACGCCGACACCGCAAGGTATAAGGCAGTCGATAAATAATATTAATAAATATTCTACACAAAATATAATATTTAAAATTATTATGTTTGGTAAAAATAAGTATTAGTTTATGGTAGAAAATTATTCTAATTGTATTTATTAATTATTAATCACAATTAATTTGCTACAGTCATCGCTGAATGTTTAAAGTGTTACGTTTTGGCACGTGAAAGTAGTGGCATTTGCAAGCGTTGGTATCGCTTATTAATAATATCAGCGACATAACCACGTCTGCGCATACATAATATGCCGACTACAAAAGCTTTATTCCGAGCACAACTGTTGTTATGGAAATGATTCATGCAGTTGCACTGTTTACCATAATAAGTCTCATGGGAATTATAATCAAACTAATTGCTCTGTCGCTATTAATTATCGTGGAAATGTTTATTCAGCTATGGCATAATTATAATCTCCGAAATGTGTCCGTCTGAAAATGAATTTTAAAAACAATAATTACCCGGGCGAGGGGTGACCGTTTAATTTAGTCGCAGGGTAAATACAGACGTCTTCCTAACGTTAATACTTAATTACAACTGGATATCAAATATAATTTATTATAATTGCCAAATTAATATTTATATTCCTGCACATGTATATTAATTAAAAAGTCTTGTCGGATGCAAATCAAATTGATGCCTGTCGGGAATGAATTTAAATTACACCAGGATGTGTTCTGTGGTCAGATTTCTTCTTGTTGGGGGATCCACATGGGCGGGTCCATTGTCCTGGAGTGATAATTACGTATTAACGTATGATTTACTGATGCCAAATAAATAAATAATGATCAATGATCTATATCAATAACAGGGTGTCTCACATCAGTTGAATTAAACACATACTATGTTATGTTATGTGTTTAAGGATTACTACGTAGTAATGGTAGCAAATCTCTAGAAAATATGTAAAAATCTTGAAACCGAAAAATCCACAGGAAATTTTGTAGAATCTCTATAAGAGAGCGAAAGTATAAGAACAATACAGCACTAGAAATCAATCCATGAGAGGATTCAATAAAACATTCCATAGAAATAAAAGAAAATTCCAAACCTGCATCGAGAAAATTCAAACTTCAAAGCTTTGTAAAGTGTGAAATATTTGTTAACCAATTTTATTTATTTGTTAACAATTAAGTTTTTGTAAAACTTACAAAAAAAATAACAGATTTTTTTAACAATTCTTCAATATTCAATATAATTCCATGCAAGAACCGATGAAATTATAAATTTATTATATGACATATATAGTAAATTTCCTCGAAACTTCAATGAAAAAAAAAACAAATTCCAAAACTATCTAAAAACCGCTGCAATTTGTAAAAATTTCTTAAATTTTCACATAAAACATAAATAGTTGCAAAATTTCTATACGAAACGAAAACAAAAACGAAAATTCCTCAAAATTTGCATAAAAACATAGAGGACTTTTTTTTGCAAGGACCTTAAAAACGTACACGTATAAAAAAATGTCCGAATTAAACCTATAATAATATTTTTTTATACCAGTATTGAAAAAATTCAAACTTCAAAACTTCAAAGTGTGAAACATTTGTTTACTAGTCTCATGCATTTACTTATGCATTTACTATGTTTACTATATTCATATCCACGAGATAACTGTACTATTAGTATTATTGTAATGGGGCCTAAATGATAAATACATATCTATCTACCTTACGAATTTGTCACTTTTACAAATACTTATTTGTAAAGGTAACACCAAAATAATTTAAAAAAATAAAACATCCTTCAACATTCAAGATTATTCCATGCAAGAATCGCTGAAATATACAAAATTTTCTTGAAACTTAAATGGAAAACATTGACAAATTCTAAAAACTCCCCAAAAACCCATGACATTTGTAAAATATTTTTAAACCTTCCACATAAAACAAACATAATTGCAAAATTTTATAAGAAACGAAAACTAAAATTCCTCAAAATTTGCATAAAAATGTAGAAGATTTTAATATTTTTTGCAAGGACCTTAAACATTCCGAAATAATAGGAATTCAAAAAAGTCTTTCGAAATTCAAGATTATTCCATGCAAGAATCTCTGAAATTTAAAAAAAAAACTCGAAACATCGATGAAAATATAGACGAATTCCAAAACCTCCCTAAAAAACCCTGACATTTGTAAAAATTTCGTAAAACTACATAAAAGTTAAATAATTGGAAATTTTCTATAAAAAACGAAAATTTCTCAAAATTTGCATAAAAACATTGAAGATTTTGATATTTCTTGCACGGACCTTAAAATATAGTCGTATAAAAAAAATCACAAAAAACCTTTAAAAATAGTAAAAAAAAGCAAAAAATCTGTAAGAAATTTCATCATTTTAGTTTATAACAATTTTTGATCAAAAGTTTCAGCAATCTTGTATTGAATAATTCGGATTTCTAAGCATGTTTGATGAAATAAGAACTACAGAAACTTTTGTAAGAATCACAGAATATTAAAGTAATAACAATTTCAGCTATTCCTTAGAAATATATAAAATGAATGAAATTTGCAGGAATAAAATTCATAAAACCATTAAATTATTACATAAAATTCTGCTGTTTTAACTTTAATTTTCCACGATTCTCACAAAAGTTGCAATTGTTTGATTGTGTACTAAAAGTTTTGAGACTTTTTAATAAATTTCTGCAGTTCTTTCAGACTTTTTGTGTTTATTTGAAAAGTCTTTAAATTCCAAATCAATCAATCAATTTCCAAATTCGAATGATCCAATCCAAAATTTCTGAAACTTTCTATCATAAATTGCTAACAACTTGTATTAAATACTTCATAAATCCAATAAGAACTTCCAGAAACGTATCTAAAAACTTTTACTGAAAAAATAGAATTATATAGAAATGCAAAATTTCAATAAGAATTGTACTTTTGTAGAAATATGTACATACATTAAAAAAACAGTGTAATTACTATTACTTAGAAATCAATCATAATTTCAAAACGTATAGTCAGAAAATTACCCACAATATTAAATAATTTAAGTAGGTTTAAGTGTAAAAGTTTTCATTTCAATTCAACTTTTCTAAGAATGACAGAATATTAAAGTAATAACAATTTCTGCTATTCATTAGAAATATATAAAATGAATGAAATTTGTAGTAATAAAATTCACAAAACCATTAAATTATTACATAAAATTCCTCAATTTTTGTCAATTCTCACAAAAGTTTCTCGCAATTTTTTAATTGTTTACTAAAAGTTTTGATACTTTTTTCATTTTCATACATTTATGCATTTATGCAATATGATTTTATTTAGTAATAATTTCACTTTAAACGTTCTCAAAACGTTTACAAAATAATAACAGAATTTAAAATTTTGTGTAAAAATTGCAAAAATATATCAACAAATCTTCAAAACTAGCATAAAAATATAACGAATTTCAAAAATTCTTTTACTTTTACAATCAATTTCAAAAATCCAATTATTCAATTAAAAATTGCTGAAACTTACAATCATAAATTGCTAAAACCAATCTATTAAATCCTTCATAAATCCAATTAGAACTTCCACGAAATTATAGAGAAATGCAAATATTGTGTAAGATCCTTGAAATGTAGGTACATCTTAAACTTTCACTGAAAATATACCATTATATAGAATTGCAAAATGTCAATAAGAATTGTAGTTATTTATAAAAAAAACGGTGTATTTACTATTACTTAGAAATCAATCATAATTTCAAAACGTATAGTTAAAAAATTATCCACAATATTAAATAATTTAAGTATGTTTAAGTGTAAAAGTTTCATAAAAGTGATCGAAATTTTTCAAACATCCAGCAAAATTCAAACTACTCAATATATGATCATTAATTCTGCTGAAAATTTCTTACAAAAATTGTTCCGTTAAAAACTGCAACATCAATAAAATTCCAAGAAATGTTAGATTCTCAGAAACTTCAATGATTATTAATTCTACTGAAAACTTCATACAAAAAATGTTCAAAAGTTCCGTTAAAAACTGCAACTTCAATAAAATTCCAAGAAATGTAAGTTTCTTAAAAACTCCAATGAAACATACATAAAATAGCAAAAATTTCATAAGAATCGAAAATATTATTTTATTTAGTATTAATTTCATTTTAAACGTTCTCAAAACTTCTACAAAATAATAACAGAATAAAAATTTGGTGTATAAATTGCTAAAATTTATAAAACAAATCTTCAAAACTAGCATAAAAATAAAACGAATTTCAAAAATTATTTTACCACATCAGAAAGATTTTAAAATAGCCAAAAAGTTGTTAAAGATAATAGAAAAATATTCTGCAAATATTCTGCAAGAACTGCAAAAATCTATAAGCCTGTAGGTAAAAATTTACCAAACAGTCTCACATTCTCACTGCTTCTCTAAAAACTTGGAGAATTGCGGAACTGCTAAAAGATTTAAATAAATTTACTACAAAATACGGCCATTTTAAATAATTGGCAATAACTAAAATAAAAGCAATTTCAAAGGAAACTCTTCAGTGGAAATCGAAAATTAAGACTTTTCAAAAAATATAATATAATTGTAAAAGTTCTACCAAGCAGTAGATATTTTTCAAAAATCCTTTAAAATTCGACATATAGGATACAGGGTGGTCAATTTTACGACGCCCACCATTAGGATCTATTAAACGGAAATATATACAGTGTTGGTCAAATGGGATGAAAGTTTCCCATTTTTGTGCCTTTCAATATACTGAAACGAAATCCAGGATATCTTGCGCAGTTCCTGAAATATCGCTGAAAAACTGAAAAAGTGCATTTTCCTTTTCCTGTAATAACTTTTTTACTATTGAAGGAAATTTTACGAAACTTGGCACTCTTACATTTTTCGACGTGAGCTTTCTGATGACAGTGCCAAACATTTTCTGCGCCAACTAGATGCCTACATTTTCATAGTCACCTTTTGATTTTCTTATGGTCGCTATATTGAATTTTAATAGAATTCAAAATAGCAAAATATTCCGATTTCAACCATGTATAACCTATGGGTAATCTGACATTATTTACCACCAAAAATCGATAATTTAAAAATGTTGCAAAAATCAAACCGCTGGGAAGTGCTCAAACAATCAAGTTGCCGTGGAATAAAAAAATACCATTTTGACATTTATTCATACAAAGAAAATAACTTCTGAGTAATTTTGTTGTGTATAAAGTGCAAAAAATGAGATAATATCTTTGTTTATTAAAACTTTCAAGATATTATCCTCAACATGAAAAATTGACATGTACAATCTCTATATAAGAAATTACAGAAATGCGACAGTTATATCCAGAATTTATGGTAAATTGTATCGCGAAATAAGACAACAACTTTTCGGCGTTTGTGGAATCGCGTTAAACAGGATGGTACACACTGTTCCAGTAGTTTTGACACAGAAATGAGAATTGGAAGTTTAGAAGCTTCCTACAAACTATTGGAACAGTGTGTACATTCCAATATTGGATAGTTCGCTGTGATTGAGACTGTCAATGAAGGAAATATATTAGCATAATATGTAATACACCATAAATTCTAAATGTGACTGTCGCATTTCTGTAATTCCTTACATAGAGATTGTACATGTCTATATTTTCATGGTGAGGATAATATCTTGCCAGTTTTACAAATCAAAGATAATATCTCCTTTTATGCACTTTATATACAATAAAATTACTCAAAAGTTATTTTCTTTGTATGAAGAAATTTCAAAATGGTAATTTGTTATTCCATGGCAACTTGATTTTTGGAGCAGTTCACAGCGGTTTTATTTTTGCAACACAGTTTTAAATTATCGATTTTTGGTGATAAATAATGTCAGATTACCCATGTGTTATACATGGCTGAAATCGGATTGTTTCACTATTTTGAATGCTATTAAAATCCAATATAGCGGCCATAAGAAAATCAACAGTTGACTATGAAAATTTGGGCATCTAGTTGGAGCAGAAAATGTTTGGCACTGTCATCAGAAAGCTCACATCGAAACATGTAATAGTGCCAAGTTTCGTAAAATTTCCTTCAAAAGTAGAAAAGTTATAAAAGGAAAAGAAAAGTGCACCTTTTCAGTTTTTAGCGATATTTCAGGAACTGTGCAAGATATCCCGGATTTCGTTTCAGTATATCGAAAGTCACAAAATGAGAAACTTTTATCCCATTTGACCAACTCTGTATATATCTCCGTTTAATAGATCCTAATGGTGGGCGTCGTATAAGTGACCACCCTGTATACAATACAGGATCAAAATAACAAAAAAAAAAACTGTAAAAACTTGTCCCAAACTTCCTCTAAAAAACTGAAAATTTGTATTAAAAAAATCTAGATATATTACAAAATTTAATAACAAATCTCAAAACTTACCAAATAATCATAAAAAGCAAAACATTTCTAAAAGTCGCAGAATAATGATGCCAAAGATGAGAATAATAACATTTCAGCTAATCCTAAAGAAATATTAAAAAAAATCTATAGTAATAAACTTCACAAAACCCTTAAATTATTGCATAAAAACGGCAGACAAATTACAAATTTACAAATTTTACAATTACAATTTTACAATTTCAAAGTTTCAAACATTCATAAAAAGCAAAACATTTGTAAAACTGGCAGAATATTAAAGTTACAGCCATTTCAGCTATTCCTTAAGAAATATATAAAAAAATAAATCTGTAGCCTTCACAAAACCATTAAATTATTGCGTAAGAGTAGCAGACAAATTACAAATTTACAAATTTTACAATTACAAAGTTCCTTCCTAAAAAAATACAGATAATTACAAAAGAATTACCCAAATATATTTATATAAAGAAAATTTAAAGATTCCATAAAAATCGCTGTGGTCAATTTGCATAAGAATTGGAGCATTTATAAATCAATGAAATTTTAAGGAAAGTGTAATACAGTTCTAACAATTCCTTACTAATCAATAAAAAATGCAAACCTGCAATGAAAAAATTTACAAAAACATTACAATAACAAAAGTTTACTTTACCAATAAGTAAACTTTTTTTTGTTTGGAGACAAATTTTACAAGAAACGTTTGGTTATAATTGACAGCATGGTTCAAATATTTAAATTAATATCAAAATTAAAATATCCCCTTTATAAATATTTCAAATTTTTCTTAATTATTCATTTTTGTTTCTTATGTATTAATTATTTGACATTTGCTCTATGCACAATCAGCGAAACTAAGATATTTGAATAATGTTAAATTACTTCCACAACCAGACATGATTTGCAAAACAATCGATAAATATGTTTAAACGAAACCAGTTATTGGCAAATGAAGTGCATGTGTTACGTGTAATCTATTGGGACTATTGGGACTTGAATTTTATTTCTTCGTGTTCGAGGAAAGTAAGTTACAACATATATTAAATTTATTTGCGGCCATATGGCGAGAAGTTTTCACAATTTAAACTTCCGCAGGAAGAATAGTAACAGAGAGCAAACAGCTCGTCGCTTGTGCAGAATGGACAATTATAACTTTTCCCCATAATTTAAAACTTGCCTCCCTGTTCGGGAGCAATAGATTTTTTCCTGCGGTAATCCAGGATGAAACAGCATATGTGTAAATTGGCTTATGCATGTACAGCGGCGTGCTTTATGGGGCTTATAAATACGGAACCGAAGGGTCGTGTTGCGTGCATTGGAAAGGACGTGGAGGTATGCCCACCATATCTGCCCACCGTTTGATACCACACGGGTGGGCTGGTAGTGTTCAGTGTTCACAGGCTACAGCTCGTGGTATTATTGACTTCTTGCGTGCACTCCAAGCGCCTCTTACTCTGTAATTACACTGTCCCGAGCGCATATATGGCGGTGTAATGATATCGATATTTACTCACGTGCTCAATGTAAATTACGGTCTTTCAGCGGGCTTGTTCTAATTTTACAATAGGATCAATTTCTCGTCGAATCACTCGATAAAATAGCATTAATCACTTGATGAATAATAAAGATTTTTTAATCTAAAACTGTTAATAGTTCATTGGATGAGTTAGAGCTTGTGAAAGTTTAATAAAGTAAAAGTCAAACAAACTCTTTCACATTTTTTATATTTCAGAAATTTTCTGAGTTATCTCTGTGTTTTAAAACAAATATAGAATTGTTGATTTTTCCTGTTTCATATTAAATATTATATATTTATCGATTATCCTATAAAATTAATTATTACAATATCAAACGAACATTGCTCAATGCAAAGACAGGATTCTTAAAAGGAGCAAAACATCAGCACAATGTAAGTTGTTATTTATGTACCTATTATTGTTTCGCATTCACTTCTCCGTGCCGTTATAAATCAAGTAAATTGACACGCCCGGACGTGTACAAACAAATAAATAAGATTTGCAATTTATATTATTCATTTATTAATGCGCAGAAAAAAACTGTTTTATCTTATCTGTTCGCTTTGGTGATCTGTGTAAATATTTAAGCAGTACAATTGATAAACGCATATTATTGATTGGCCAACTTTCCCAGTTAACAAGAAAAATAATTAATGTAAGTATTCGAGACAATAAAAGGATAAAGTTCGCTGCTGTGCCTCTGAGTAATGGAGGTAGTCGCTCTAATTGGTTGAAATTAATAGTCAACTAAGGAATTGTAATTCATTACGCCGAAATACATTTAACAGAAGTTATATTACATTTGTATTATTTATATCTAAAGCATTATATTTATGGCATTGAAATACTTGTAATATATGCGAATATGCAATATTAATTAATAATTATAAGTATTATTATTATTATAATCATTCTTCATTTACCCTTCCGGGTGTCGAAGTTATATTTTCTTCATGTATTTTCTTTTATCATTTGGTTCCACCGTTTCTTGTTTCTTGCGATTTCAATCATTTGTGCATTGGTTGTATCCCTCTTATTTATTATGTTTCCAATATTTTTATCCCATTTCTATTTTGGTCATCCGACTCTTCTCTTTCCTGTTATCTTTGTTTCCCATATCTTCTTTGTTTGGTTGTTGTCCACATTTCTCACTCTGTGTAGTTTGGTTACTTCGTATACTTTCCTCAGGTATTTCGTTTCAAGGGCTTGGATTTTGCTTTTTTGTCTCTTGTTGAGTATCCACGTATCACAGCCGTATAATAGGGTAGGTACAAATAGTACTTTGTACTTACAAACTTTATGTTTTGTTTTTTGGGATATTTTGTTGTTGTTTATAATTGTTAACTATAATTTGGTTAATCGTGTAAGGTTTTTGTCGTTGCTTGTACCTGTTGTTTATTTCTGTTTCCATATTCCCTTTCCTTTCAATAATTTGTTCAAAGTATTTTATGTGTTCTATATGTTCTACTTTCTCCTTATTGATTGTAATGTTCATTTCTTCTTTAGTTTCTCCCATTCTCATTACCTTTGTTTTGATATATTTATTTTTAATCCAGCTTTTTCCAGTTCAATTTCCCATATGTTAAAATTTGTTTGAAAGTCTCTCTTATTTTGTGCGATGATTGCCACATCGTCTGCGAAAATACATTCAGTTTTTGTTGTGGGTTTTAATTTGTTCTATCCTATCACTGTTTTCTTTGTCTTGGTTTTAATCTTCTTCATGATTTCATCCATTGCTATTATGAACAAAATGGATATTATAAGTATATTCTACATATATCTGGGATTTTTTAATTTTGAGCATGTTTTGTAGCAATCTTGTATTGTATAACTGAAATATTAAATTATTTCTAAAAAAATAGTTGATAGTTTTACAGAAAAACTACATATTTCGAAAGATATGATTGAAATTGAACAGCATAAATGAAATGATACTTATACTTTTTTTTATTATATGTTTTATTTTCACAACAGACAGTTGTAAAACCTAATAACTTTGGAATTTTTTAAGTAATCATTGAACTTTCGACAAAATGCATATAATTTTATGAGTTGTGATGACACATGAATTCAAATTAGTACTTCTAAATTTCATTAGTAGAAATAAGATTATTAAATATTGTATTGAAAAAAATATATTGTAGTTATCAAATTTTTTAAATTTGAGAATTTTGAGACCTAATTAATATTAACACTTACATTACAGTTTTGTCACTAATAATTGAAATATAACAGAATAGTTATCAATTTTAAATAAATCGTTGCAATTTTAACAATATTAGTTGAAATTTGAGAATAAACAAGAACAATGCGGATATACTATTTATTTATATATATATATATATATATATATATATATATATATATATATATATATATATATATATATATATATAATCGATCTCTATTGGGCTATCGACCCCATATGGGGTCTTTCCGCCTCTATTTATTTATTTATTTAATTTAATTCTTTAATCACGTCGCCACGTATACAGTGTATTTATATCTGCTAGTGGATGTGACAGTCAACATTAGAATTACTAATAATAATACTAAAATAATACTAAAATAACACTAATACTAATACTAAAATAAATTTGAGAATTTTGAGACCTAATTAATAATTAAAATTCACACTTACATTACAGTTTTGTCACTAATAATTAAAATATATCAGAATTGTTGTCAATTTTACAGAAATCATTGCAATTTTAACAATATTAGTTGAAATTTTGCAAATAACAAGAACAATGCGGATATACTATTTATTTATTTATTTTATTTTATTCTTTAATCACGTCGACACGTGTACAGTGTATTTACATCTGTTAGTGGATGTGACAGTCAACATTAGCATTACTAATAATAATACTAAAAATACTAAAAATACTAAAATACAACATAAAAATACAATACATAATAATAGTAATCATGATGAACAAGAATACAGAAAATATATGCAAATATTCAAATAGGTTATAAAAGCATCCGTTAATTAGGTGTTCTCTCAACAGTGTTTTGAATATATATAAACAATCTTTATTAGGCTATCGACCCTATAGGGTCTTTCCGCCTTGCCTAACATAATACATTACATTATACGTACGTTACATTATACATTACATTACATATGTGATTCATGAGTGATTATTTTGATAGTGTGAAGAGAGTGTTATGAAGTGTAATATGATTCATGAAGCGTTTTTGTCGGATGTAATTTTGTAGTGCGTTTGTTTTGTCTTTTAATACACAATTCGTCGAGTATTGTCCTATTGTCCTGTTTTTGTTGAAATTTATTTCGTAGTTTGTCTAGTCTTTGTTGGATGGGTATGATTTTGGTGATCTTGTATAAATTTATGTTTGATATGTTATGAAGATGATTGTCCTTATGTCTTAATTTAGTGATAAGTCTTAATGTCTTCCGTTCAGTTACGTCCGTAATTCGTTTGCAGGTAATTCGTAATTTAGATAAATGAATGTCTCTACGAAAACTCCAAAATTGCGACAAAATATGCTTAGATTCTACAAAAAAATTCAACATTTTTGAGCCATTAAAAATGTCAATCGAAGAGAACAACAAACTAAAAAATAACTAAGACATTTTGGTGAATTAACATTTCTATAAATATTAAGTTGCAATTTATACAAAAATTATTCAATTTAGAATTTACACATACTTCAAGCACAAATATATTATACATTCACGATCTTTCTGCAACAGGGTTGACTGGGTTTTGTTTTTGTCATGTTGGACAAACTGATTAACTGATGCAACGGAAGTTAATTATTTTTTGTGTCGATGTCTCTTAGAGATTTGCTTCCTACCACATTGTCAGATTTATATATTTTTTTTCAATACTAGCCTTTAAAGATATCTTTATTTATTTTTTTTACTGCATATTCCAACTCGGAAATAATTTTCACTTCTGTCAAAATATTAATCAAAATGCCAAAAATTATACAACTGCAATAAAACGTATTTAAACTTTACATCTGGTAACAATGTTACTTAAAAAATATAAACTTAAATTGAAAATAACTTTTTTAAATTTTACAAGTTCCATTGGGGAATTTAGTTATTTCCGAAGCACTACCAACAAAATTACCACATGTTCATAGACTCCCTTGACGCAAAATCATCGTGAATGGAGAGTATCTACCTTGGTCGTTAAATTTTTTATAAACATTTAAATATATTCTACCATATTATTAGAAATTTAAAAAAAAACAACCGATATTTCAGAAAATTAGAATATAATCGACAAATATTTTAGAAAATTCAATGCTATTTCAAATTTGCTTAAACTTAAGAACAAATTGGTATGCAGCTAGTTGGACAGAGCCAAATCTAAACGAAAAGTGAAAAAAAAGGTGAAAAGTTCAATGTGTGATGAGGAAGCAGCCCAACAAAGCCATTCAAATTAAAAAAAAAAGAACAAATTGAGGTTTCAGAACTTTCATAAATGATATGAATTTCATAAAATGATTAAATATTGATCTAAATTTTAAAAAAATTGAATATAATCGACACATTTTATGTTTTGCTTTTCTTGAATTTCTGATACAAAATACTAACATCTTATGTTTTCTTGAATCTGAAGTCCAGTTTTACAATTGTAGATTATCTTCATTCATGGTACATTTGCCTGGTTCGCGGTACTTAACCAAACATGAAAACATTTAGATTTGCATGGAAACCCCAAACTTGCATATAATTAAGTACATCAACGAAAAACGGAGTTTCTACAATTACAATCTAAAAAATTACTAAAAAATGATTCGTTTTCATCTGCCTGATCAAGCCACTGGATGGAGAAACAATTGTCGCAGTACAATATTAAATTTTTGCGAAACTCACGCGAATTGTGTTTTATTTACATAAAAAATGATTATATGATATTTATTTTCAAATTTTTGACAAATAGTAAAAAAAATAAGCTTAAATAGAACTCTATTTAATGATCATATTTTTCTATAATGTTGTTAGGTGTAATTTTAAATTCTTTTTGCAAATAGTAAATAAATAAGTGATTTTGACAACACCCTGTACAAATAAATCAAAGTTTCAATAACTAAACTGGTAGTTTCAGACCATGCAGGAATTATAATTCCTATAACATTTTTACTTAAAAGTAAAAATTTAAAAAAAATCCCTTTTGTAAACTCAATCTGGGGACATACTGTATATTAATATTTACTTACATTACATTATACTTATTATGGTTACATAACTTAACCTTTATACGTAATTGTGTATATACCTAACCTAACCTGAGCTAACCTAGCCTAACCTAATTGCATATTGCGGTGCTACCATTGCAATCTTCTTTTCATTACCAAATTAGTAGCATTGGCCCACTGATCGAATGATTGCTGAGTTGCACAATTGCACTACAATTTGAATATTTTTTCTTTAGCTACTTTTAATTTTGGCTTCCACTTCTTTGTTTAGTCATTTATATTTTTGGGTGCCTTAATTTTTATATTTCCTTCTCTCTTCCGTAAGATGTACTCTCTTCCGACGAAAATTTCGTCAGTCATTTTTTCTTCGTTGATATATGTACTCGTATGTTGTGTTTTTAATTCATTTTCTTGTATGTGAGTTACAGAATCTCTTATTCATGCATCGACCTTCCACTTCATTTAGGTCTTTGCTTTCTACCTGCCTCCATTATTTTGTGGTTTGTTTTGTGTTTAATTCATATTCTCTCGTTTTCATCAGCCTGTAATACTTTACTAATTAATGATAATAACATGTGTGAAAAATTATTAAACTATAACAATTTTGTTGATTTAAATATAGAAATCAGTTTTGCGATCAACATTATAGTTTTAGTGATAGTTTTTATATGTATAATTATAAATATTATGCGTGTAAATCAGTGGCAATAGTTGAATAAAACATAAGTTCACGTAGGTACGTGTTAGAACTTCATTCCTTTAAATCCCCCCTGGAGGTGCCAGGAGTCCTGCAGCCCTTTGTTTCATTACGCAGATTTGCGCTTAGAATTTAAATTGCATATAACACCTTTATCAGAAGCAAAAATGGAATGCCCATGGAGCTTTATCTGCGCTGGAGAATTTCAATGCAGCCAGGATACGCGTGACAGTAGCACGCGATTTCGTTTTATCCAGATGATTATCGCTAGTCAATTACAGTCATGCCAGCGAAACCGCCCGACTTGGATCGCCATGTCCGGTAATAACCAGAGGACTTTAGTGCACCCAATTAGAAGTTCTGATAACCAGCAAGAATGTAATTACAGACGCGCCGTTTGAAGTTTGTTAGTTAACTGTGATTAGACTTTGTGTTATTTATACCTAATTAAGAACTATTTGTCTCGCTGTGACGGAGGACCCGCACATTTGGGCGCCTCAGTGAGCGCAAAAATTTAGAGGACCCGGGAAATGCCGGAAACGCAAAATGTGAATAAATTATGTGCTCGCGCTGGCGTTGCGGTTAGATGCTAAGTGACACTAGTAACAGGAAATATATAAGGCGTCGGGTGTTATTTAGTCTGGTATATGAATTAGATTTGAGATCATTTTTGAAATATACTGCAACTGGATATGACGTTCTAGATAATGCACGAATCATATATATCAATAACCTGCAATGGATAGCCCCCGCCTTGGATGACCTGATTGCATCGGACAGAAGATGCTGTGTCAGGACCATATATTCCACGTTATCCTAGATATTTCGCTATGGATAAACACAGATTTCTACTTACACCATAAATTATTGCCAGTAACATCGCTAACTCCATTACTCCATGCATGTACACGTGAACATTTCAACTACAGGAAAAATTGTCCTCTCGCACTTAAGTGGAACCATTTCAGATTTCGACGGAGACAACGATATCTGAGATCAAGAGGTGTTAGGTTCATGGAAGACAATGATTGGTAACACGCGGAACTATTGGATATCGCGGTAGGAATCAGTTAGAGTTGCTTGTCATGCCGTATCAGTCTATATCAGAGACAGACGCGTGCTTTCGAAAACTCGTGCTAACCTGGAGCAGGCATATGGACTCTTAACTGCTCCGCTTTTTCTTATCTGCACTCTATGCTCTCCTACACAATCGTAATTGAAATACATTGTCTCGGAATTGCATTTATGGGGAAAAATCGCATCTGCGCGATTAACATTCCAGTGCAATGCTCCCGATAACCTCAAAGTATAACGAGCTAATGCATCAATATTGAAATGTTTATAATTTCGCTCCAGATATTATCGCCCCCATTGGCAACTTGTCGCTCATTACTCACTCAACATTCACCAATCATCACTGCGAAGTGTGCTTGTGTATATTAAAATATTCGAAATTAATTACTTGCTATTATGCACGATTAGTATCTGACCTACAATTTGCATATTGCATATTTCCTTGCCAATTGAATATACAGGTTTTTTTTTTGCAAGTAAGGAACATTAATAACGGCATTTACTGTTAATTATTGACCAACCAACTTGATAACCATCAAACAAAACAGGTCCAATACCCATTATACATTTGTGTGCATTGTAATTCATAGTTTATTTTTGCACTAACGCCAACCGATAACCATATTATACCATATTACCATATTATATGACCATATGTTTCATAACTCATCACTATCACTATCTAATACAGGAGCCCCAAACTGTTTTGCAGGACAACCACATTGGAATTTTGCAAGTTCTTATCATTGAATGGATATGATGGTAATATATCCACTTCTAAAATCCTGAAACTATATTGAATGATAACATTTACTCAAATTGCACAACATTTACATAAATTGAGGAGCTGGGTGCAAGAACAGCGTAAGTCGATTTATGCGGTTTTTGAGCAAATTTGTTTATTAGAATATTTGTACCCTTATTTATAAGTCTGTTAAAAAGTATATAGCTACTGTTCATACAAATTGCAAACAAAAGTCCATGTCTCTAATTACAATATTACATAATATTACAACTTTTATTAAGTTTTGAATCTTTCGACGCGTCTTACCCGAAAGTCATTTTTTTCACTTACGCTATTCTTGCACCCATGTCCACAATTGCTGAAATTAATTAAACTTATCAACTTCTTACTAGTAGAATCTTCAGAAAATTTGATACATTTTGTAGTTAATATATTTAATAAAAGTGTAAGTAATGAATCAAAATTCGAGGAAAATTTACTGAAAGTGTGAAAAATTTATTGAAAATATTATATACATATAATAATAAACTTTATTTGGTGTGTAGCCATTACAATGATTTATACGCACGACGGTGTGTAAACTAAGTTTTTACGCACTATGCACACTGCTTAAAGTATTTCTACATCTACAATCCTGAAACTATAATGAATGAAAACATTTTTTCAAATTGCACAACATTTATAAATTGAAATTATCAACTTTTTTTAAGTAGAATCTTCTTTAAACTTGATTTATTTTCAAATGCAATTAATATATTTAATAAAAGTGTAAGAAATTACCAACAATTCGCGGAAAATTGATTCAAAATGTGGAAAATTAATTGAAAATATTGTATACTTATGGTAGGTAAGTAGAATTTTTGGAAAATTAGACTGATTATGTTTTCCTACGACAGTGCGTAAACTTAGTTTTTACGCACAGTGCACAGTGCGTAAACTTTGAACAGTGCTTAAAGTGATACTTTTTAGCACAGGTGCGTAAAAAAATCACCTGTCCGTATTCATTCAAAAAAATGTTATTTTTTTTTTTTAATTTAAAAATGAGTGAAGCAAAAATAATAGCATTTTGACATACACTGTTTTAAATCGATGTATTGTAACTGTATTTTGTGTTATAATGTATTTATTGTGTTTGTATTGTATTTATTCTATTTGATATATTTTATATTGTGTATAACTTGATATAACTGACATATTCTATACCGAAAGGTCTAAAAGAATAAAGGCGATTATTATTATTATTATTATTATTATTCACTCTCCAATTAAAAAAAACAGTATTTTGCAAAAGTTTTGTAAAAAATCACCTGTGCGTAAAATAAGTTCTACAGACAATTCATTCACTCACAAATTTAAAAAAATTATTTTGCATCAAATTTTAGCTGTTTTTCATAATAGTTAGTTAGTTCATTAGTCGTAGATAAAACGTTGTATGATACATTTTCGTAAAGTAATGTTTTTTTGCACTCGCGTTTTCACGCTTAACAAAAAAAAATTACCTACTCAAACAGAAGTTGAATCTTCTGAAAATTTTATGAATTATTTTCTGATGCTATTAAAGTATTTAATAAATGTGTAACAAAAAAAACAAAAATTCCCAGAAAATTTGTTCAAGATCAAAATAAAACATTTTCGGAAAATTGGATTAATTAATTTTAGGATCCATGTAAATACCAACAAACAAATAATCTAAAAAAATGTATTCAAATTGGGGGAAATTTACTGGAAATATCGCAGAAAATAATAATAAACTAATGAATCAAAATTCGCGGAAAATTTACTGAAAGGATGAAAAAATTATTGAAAATATTATATACATATACGCACGACAGTGCGTACACTATGTTTTTACGCACTATGCACACTGCGTAAACTATATCTACATTCAAATTACATTTGAATTACAAATACATATTACTTTGTTTTTTTCAAATTGCACAACATTTATATAAATTGCTGAAATTAATTGAAATTATCAACTTTTTTAAGTAGGATCTTCTGAAAACTTGATTCATTTTCAAATGCAGTTAATATATTTAATAAAAGTGTAGAAATAAACAAAACTTAGTTTTTACGCACTGTGCACAGTGCGTAAACTTTGAGCAGTGCATAAAGTGATACTTATTAGTAAAATGTATTCAAATTGTAGAAAATTTATTGGAAATATCACAATAAAATCATTAGTTTTATCGTTTGAAAAAATATTTTATTATTTTATTATACAGTAAAAACATTTTATAGTGCAATGAAAGTGCAAATAAGTCATAAATATGGCAGAAAATGTATTCCAAATATATAAATTTGTTAAAAAGTTAAAAACATATATTTAGTAACCAGAACATTCAGAAAAAATATTAATAAACATTAACGTCCATGTAAACACTGTAAAACAAAAAATCGGTTAAAATTTATTAGAAATATCGCAAAAAATATTTAAAAAAACGTGGAAAATGTATGAAAAGTGTGGAAAATTGAATAAAATCATTTGCAGTTGAACCTTCTAAAAATGTTATTCATATACAATTATAACATTTAATAAAAGTGTAGGAATAAAACAAATCAATAATGCAAAAATGTAAAAAAAATATTAAATATATCATAACCTACTTTCTAACTATATTTTTCGGATATTTTGATTAGTTCATTTTATAAACCTGTAAGCACTAACAAAACAAAAAAAACGCAGCATTGAATAAATGTTTAAATCGCAGAAAATTTGTTGAAAATATCATATTTTATAAGGGGAATTTTCAGATAGATTTCAGAAGATTTGATTGATAGAATATTATACTCTATATAATCTATGTAATAAAGAAAACATCGCTGAAAATTTCTTAGAAATATCGCAAAAATATAAAAAATCGTATAAAATGTATGAAAATTGCAAAACATGTAATAACATTATCAGCAGTTGAATCTTATAAAAAAAATGTATCTATACTATCTTTTTAAGGCCCAGTTATACGATCGTGGATTATCTTTGATCGTGGTTTAGTTTCTCAGGATACCATTGTATTAACAATTGTATCCTATGTTACTGAACCATGGTCAAAGATGATCCACGATCGTACAACTGGACCTTATACAGTTGAAATGTGCAGTAAAACAATAAAAGCGTAACAGAAAACAAATTAAAAATCGCAGAACATTTATTCAAATTGACGAAAATTTATTGAAAATGGCATACTTTATGAAAAAATTATTTAAAAAATCATATTTTGCGACAAGAGTTTTCGGAAAATTTGATTACTTAATTTAATATTCCATGTAAACACTATATAAACAAAAATCTTAACATTTTTTCCAATTTTAGACGATTTATTCAAATTGCCGAAAATGTATTGAATATATTACAAAAAGTATTAAAACAGTCGCAAAAAATGCATGCAAATTGAAAAAAAAACATCAGAAGTTGAATCTTCTGAAAATAATATTTATTTATTTTGGAATATAGTAAAAATATTTAATTGTACAATAAAAGTATAAAAGTATCACAAAAATTGCAGAAAATTTATTCCAAATATCTACGGAAATTAGTTGAAAATATCATATTTTATAACTAGAACATTCAGAAAAAATGATAAATTAATATTAAGGTGCATGCAAACACTAGACAAAAAAAAAAATCGGTGAACATTTATTAGAAATATGGCAAAAAAAATTTAATAAAAAAGTGGGAAATTCAATAAAACCATCTGCAGTTAATTCTTCTGAAAATGTTAAAAACATTAGAAATGTTATTCATGTACTATATAATACAATTAGAACCATAAATGAAACAATAACAGTGTAGCAATAATACAAAGCTTTATAAAACTATTATTCAAAATGTAGAAAATTTAATAAACACTATATAAACATCGGTCCATTCCAGAATTTTATTCAATATATCCAAAGCATCAGAAAGTATTATAAAACTAAAAATGTAAAAAAATGCAATAAAATTAAAATTTAAAATTTAAAAATATGTGTTCTTGTAATTATATATATTTATTTATATATTTTGATATTATCATTATTTATTTTCTTATATATCTTCTTATATTTTTTATATATAAAAAAACTCCCCGCAATTTTTATAAAATAATTAGTAGAACGTTATATAGGGTTTGAAAATTTCCCAAATGTGCAATCATGTCTATCAAATATGACACGTTATCAGTAATCAACAGAATAAAATCATCGAGACTCTAGAAAATAAATGTGTACTAACGAATAAAAGTATTAAAATTATCAGAATGATCGGTATCTGTGGACAACCAATGTAACAAATTATAAAAATATCCGGAAAATGAATTTTTCTTAAACGTTTTAAATAGTACAAAATCTCATTCTAATTAGAGAAATTTCAGAATATTCCCCAAATTTTCATAATATGCACGAAACTTTCAACTGCAAATGTGAATAATAGAAAAGTCCAAACGGTTTTGGATTTGGTAACAACATATAAAATATTATGTTGACTTATAATTGTAATATAAATGATTAAAGTTGTCTATATTTAGGTTTAATGATGAAGTAATGATGATGGGATGTAGTATTTATTGACTAATTTGAAACAAAAATGTGCACAAAATTTTATACGTGTACATTTAAACCAGTGGACATTAGAAAAAGCAAAAGTGAAACCGAATACGAGTGCTTAGATAATTATTAAAAAATAGTTAATTCAAAATTTACTTCATCTCCCAAAATTTTCCCAAAATATTACTCTGAAGTGAGCGAAGCAACTGCAAATAACACGAATTTTATAGTACAAAGTATCTCTATCAAAATCAAATCACAAATTTTCATACAATTGCACGAGGCTTTTGGCTGTAAATGTTAATAAAAGAAACATAAAACTCCAAACAGATTTGGATTTAGCAACAACATACCAATATATTTACTTGTAAATCAAAATCTGTATCTCCTTAATTTGTATAAAATATTTATTTGCGACCGATTTCGACCTGCAGTTCAGGTAAAAAATGTCAAGGTGTGCACTATATGTTGCCTGACGATGACCTGACATGCGGGTCGAAACCGGTAGCAGTATTATACACAAATTAAGGAGGTACCTATTTTGATTTACAACTAAAGCTTAATATGAGAAATGATAATGATATAAAATATTGTTATGTTGACCTATGTTAACTTATAATAGAACTCATTAAAGTTATATGTATATTTAAGAGTATACAAAACTGTTTTGAGTGTTTAGAGAACTATTAAAAAATACTATGTCTAGATTTTACCTCTTCTCTATTTTTTTTCTCAGAATTCTTATTTGAAGTGAGTCAAGCAACAGCAAGTAACATGAATTTTATAGAACAAAGTAGAAAATCTCTATATAAATAGAAACATTTCAGAATATTCCTCAAATTTTCATAAAATTGCACGAAACTTTTAACTGAGCAACAAAATATATTTTTATTATTGTTTTCTTCTTAAGGTAGTTTACTGGTAGTTTACTTAAGGTTTCTTATTGGTAATTTAAAAACTACCAGTAAGTAATCCAATTTAGAAGAAAACAATAAACAATATTATAATAACTGGTATCCAACATGGATGAACTCTAACAAAAATATATAATATTGTGTAGATTTATTATAATTGTAATGTAAATTATTAAAGTTACCGATATTTTTTTTCATTGATGTATTGTGTTGTGTTGGAGAATTGATGAAAGATAAAATATTTTGTGACTAATTTGAAAAACCATTTGAAAAACAAAATTTTATATGTTTTCAATGTATATTTGGACTATTGGACCCTTTGAAAAACCAAAAATGAAAATTAATTATAGTGTTTCGAGCACTATTAAAAAATTCTAGAGGCAGTATTGACCACAACTCTAATTTTCCAGGATATTAATATGAAGTGAGGAAAACAAAAGCATATAGTACAATTTTGCATTTTTGTTTGGTTTGAACTTACGGTGCTTTACAGCGTTAAAATTTTACTTATCTACTTGCTGAATAGGTGGTACCCTTCGAAAATGCAGAAATATTTTCAGGATTACTATACCAAGATATTATTGAACGTCTTACACATGTAATTAAAAAATCGGTAAATCTAGAATTTGGTATCAATATATAATCTAAATTAAATAAAACAACTTTACCTTGTTACTTCCACTAACACATTTATTTTACAAAAGTAATTTAGTGACTGCAGTTTCGACTACTCTATAGTCATTGTCAAACTAACTACATAAACTAAGTATTTATGACTATAGAATATTCGAAACTGCAGTCAATAAATTGTTTTTTATATAATATGTGTTAGTGGAAGTAACAAAGTAAAGTTGTTTTATTTAATTCATTTACAATGTTCCACACAGTAACGGCTACCAGTATTCAGGGTCCTGCAACAGTGTGTCGGGCTTTCCTAGCGCCTTTCCTGTGAAAGATAGAAAAAGATGTATTGTACAAAAAGTTATTGGTTTTAAAATCTTTATGCCGTAAACTTATTTTCAAACATACTGGGTGTCCCAATTTTGCGGAATAACAAAAACAAACACCGCAAATTGTTATACCGGTTATACCGCAAAATTGGCACACCCTGTATATTTAAAAATAAATTTACATCATAAAGATTTTTCAGCCAATAACTTTTTGTACGAAACATGTTTTTCTATCTCTCACGGGAAACGCGCTAGGATAGCCCGACGCACTGTTGCAGGACCCTGTATAATCTATTCTATTGTTGTCTAAGCAAATAAGAGGATAATCATCCTTACAATTCTGTAGATTTTGTTTCTATTTCAAGAAAAGGGTCTAACAAACGTACATTTTCGTATTGTAAACATTTTAAAATAATCTCCAGAAATTCAAGAACCTGCATCATTTGTTTTCAAATAAATTAACCAATCGCGTTGATATCTTGCAAGTGTTCTGAGTAATTTATATCAGTTTCTAATCCACACAATAATTTCAATACGTGTCTGGCGTAGGTATAATCGAATATTTTTAGTTTCCGTTGTAAGGCGATTGAAGCCCACTTCTGGGTGTGTGTGCGCGGAAAATTACTATGCCACGTATAAAGCCTTTATATATCCGCATAAATTTCGCGCAAGTAACTCTGAAACTTCAAGTTTATTTCCGCTAAATCGTGGAGGAACGAGGGAAGGTGTGTGGAATTAGCTTTTGAATAGTTAAATGTCTCAATATTCAGATAATTCTAGCACGAACTAACACATTTGTTATATTGAGATTATGATCATGAATAAAGTGTAATTACAGTAATTTATATTCAAAAACGAATTAATGGTTTTTTTTTAATGTCTTAGCAAATGTTTGTACAATTTGCTACAGTTTACTTTACTTTATGTAAAATGGCATTTTTAAAAATAACGTGCTGCCTTAAAACAAAATTTGTTCGAATGCCAGTCGAATGCCATGTATTTGTTTAAACAAAATATAACGTCAGTGAAACCAGGTAAACGTATAACTCCAAAAATATAAAAAAAATATATAGCATAGCATTTTATCCTCAGAATTTTAGGTTAATTACTGGCTAACTACTCAGTAAAAGTGGCGTAACACTATTTTCTGGTTTCATCTACGATAAGTAAAATCAAATAACGACAACTATTTCATAAAACATTCATTTTACTATTTAATCATTAGATCACACGCGACATTATTTTTGCACCGATCACACTCACGCAAATAAATCCGCTGTGATTGTATAATTTTATGTGATAACGTTTATGAGTGACGTTTCGCGGATTTCCTGGTTTAATTTAATGAGCTCGGCTAATTTCCAATTTAATAAATCAACTTACCACTTCATTGGAACTGCCAATAACTGTCGATCAGGTACAGGCGCTAATTAAAATAACTTACAAAAAAAAAACTTGACGTGGGAGTATTTATATCCATTTAAGCCAGTTACATTTTCGTAGCCCTCCCACGGGATTTCACTCCCATTTAGAGGCGATAAGGTGGGTGCAGCTCGTGAAATTTGCGAGTGGCGCCAGGTGCTT
Organism: Othius punctulatus; assembly: GCA_951805005.1. Taxonomy (NCBI): domain Eukaryota; kingdom Metazoa; phylum Arthropoda; class Insecta; order Coleoptera; family Staphylinidae; genus Othius; species Othius punctulatus. The sequence continues at coordinate 95,609,844 of OX638138.1, forward strand.
CGCGAAATCATCCACGGCTCGCTTATTCTTCGTTTTAATAATGCGATCGGAATTTACGCAGGTCCTCAGTTTTCGTAATTATCACCTAGAGTTACGGAACGTTTCACTTCTCGTCGCCCGACGCCAGATGCTGCACCCGCCAAATTGTCTGCACTTCACTTGGCGCTTCGCTTTTGAGGTACTGACAATTCTGCTCCGCGCTTCCGAGGGCAAATATTTCTTAATTAAAAATAGCTTCTGTAACGTAGGATCCTAGTTATGTAGAGTTAATTTAATAAAAGTTTAATAATGTCAGTATTACATTAAATGTGCATTACACCGAGTGCTTGGTTGAAATAACACGAGAAAATGTTTTTTTCTTAGAATCCTGATAGCTAGTTCTTAGTAAATAACGAGTTCTAGATATTTGTCATGTGAGGACTCTGAACATTATAAGTACTTAATACATAATACTACATGATAAATTCGTCATTGATTTTTGTGAAAATAGATGCATACATGTATATCCAAGCCAATTTTCAAATGCATTCAAATATTTAGTCGAAAATGGTATTTGTAACCAAAAATGGTATTACTTTATTGGAATTTCGTCAAAAAATTATTAGTGCTATTATTATTTTTGCATCATTAATTTCCTTGTCTTTATTATTAAACAAACTAATTTTCCTGTACATTTTACAAATTTTACCAAATAAATATAAACAAATTATAGCTGATTATTCATTAAAAAAAAATATATAATTTTATTTAGTTGATTTATGGATCATTTAATTCTTCCATTTAGTCTATGTGTAGTTGGATTATTGATTATTTTAAAGATATTATAGATGCTTCGAATCCATTTCCACTATTCTTCATTAAATTTCGATTTTCTTCGATGAATTTTGTGCTTATTTGTGTGATGTTTCTTTGACAGTATTTCTTTTGTTTCATATTTCTTCTGATTTTTACTTCACCTGGTCTTATAGTTCTATAGATTACACAGGACTATATTTTTTTTTCATGAAAAAGTGTTTCAAGTTTAATAGGTGTCCTATAGTAAAAGGGGTGTGCTGATCACGAATCTGTGCTTAGTTTTTTTTAGCACGTCAGGTTTTCAGGATAAGTGTATTTGAAAATTTTTATAGAAACTGCCAAAAATATTGAGAAAATATTTTTTTAAACTATATTTAATAGAAAATTACACTGCAAAATTGAGTTGTTCATTAAAAAAACAATGCAGTATAATCTACGTTAGATAATCGTTGTTTTTTATTTTAATAAAATCGTTCCCCTTTTCCCTCAAAACTACGTTTTGTAGTTTTCTTTTTGTGGATTTTTGTGAGCGAGTCCCTCTTCAAGGTCCAGCAGTAATCAGCCATCATTCTAATATCCCATCTTCCTTGGTAACGTCTCTCAATCTCCTGTATGTCTTGATGGTACCTCTCTCGCTGTTCCTCGCTGACAACTCCAAGATTTTCGAGGAAAGAGTCAACGTGGGAATTCAGAAAATGAAGTTGACGCTCATATTGCATCCCAGTTTTTTATAATTTTCGACCATGTTGGCTACAATTTATTTGTAGTTTGGAGACTTGTTGTTTCCAAAGAAACCGTCTAAGACTTTTACGCAAGAACTCCATGCTTCAGATTCATCCTGGGTCATTGTATTCTGGAACAATCTGTCCGATTTGAAGGTTCGAATTTGAGGGCCTACAAAAATTCCTTCTTTAAGTTTAGCTTCAGAAAGTGCAGGAAATTAATCGCACTGGTATTTAAAGCAGTCACCTTGTTTATTTAAAGCTTTGACAAACTGCTTCATCAATCCTAACTTTATGTGAAGGGGAGGCAAAAGAACTAATTTAGGGTCAACTGATGCATCACGCAACACACTTTTTTGTCCCGGTACAAGTCTTTCTCTGAGTGGCCATTCTTTCTCAACGTAATGTAAATTTCGTGCTCGACTGTCCTACTCGCACATAAAACATGGATACTTTGTGAATGTAGACTGCTGACCCAAAAGCATGGATACTATTTTGAGGTCTCCACAGAGTTGCCAACAATATTCTATACTTTATTGTATTTAGCAACAGCTCAAGATTCTAATACGTTTCTTTGAGATGCACGGAGTGAGCAACAGGCACCGAGGCATACGTATTACCATTGTGCAACAAGACACCCTTCAGACTTCTCTTAGAAGAATCAATAAATAACCTCCGTGATGTGGAATCGTAATTGTCAGCTCCCAGTTTCATCACTACTTCAGGAATATTATTACAATATACTAGTGAACCCTCTTGAGAGAAATATTCCGCGAACTATTTTTCAAGATACCTATACCACGAAGATGTGGTTCCTGGAGCCAACAGATTTTTGTCTTTCAGTCGTGATCCTAAGATTTGTGCAGCATCCTTCGATAGGCCCAAGTCTCTCACTGTCATTTAGTTCAGCTTGGATAAACTATTGAGGTTGGTCTATATCAGGATTGAATTCGTCTTCAGGGTTTTTACGTTTGAACTTTCATCTGATGATTGCTGTTGGATGGTGTGAAGAAAAGGTGGAGGAATGGGAATTCTTGGTCTATGAGGTACAGGTCGTTTAGCAGACGGTAAATCAGGATACTGAATAGTATGTTTATTTTTCGAATTGAAACCCTTGGCATAGCAGGAGAAAAAGTAACAGTCGTCTCCATGGTTTTTTTGTTCCTTCCATACCATAGGAATGCCAAAGGGTAAAGAGCTACGTGTACCTTTTGTCCATTTTCTCAGTAGCTCGACACACTGAAAGCACACTTTGTGTGGAGCCCAAGGTTTGTCCTGATCACCAAGCTCATCACCGAAGTAAGCGTGATAAGCTTTCTTGATAAATTCTGTTATGTTTAGTTGATGCTTTGCTATAGTTAAATCACCACACACGTAACAAAATATTATGACATTAATATATATATATATATATATATATATATATATATATATATATATATATATATATATATATATATATACATATATATATATACATATATATATATTTTAGTTTATGGGACATTATGACCCACTAAACATTCAGAAAACAAAACACAGCTCGGTGCTACAAACAACTGACGCTAACTAACTATTTCGTAAACAACTGCCGATGCCATCAAGCTGATCTTGACAGATGCGAAAATGAAACAGTGTTGTCATTGAAATGAAATATACATAATATTATACTAAAATATTTTCTATCGTTGCATCAAGTATTTTAAAGAAATACTTTTAATGCAATTTAGGAAATATCATAAAGGTACTTCTTTGCTCTAGCACAAAATATCTCACAAGATATTTTTTAATTTTGTGGAAAATCTTGACGTGATGGGCTCAAACAAAATTCACATTCAGAATCAACGTAACGAATCAACTAATACGTACCCGTATTAGCTAAGGACACTTAACAAATTCAAAACACCAAAAATCATGTCGGCCTGTGTTATTATTGATTCATTTATAAGGTTGAACGTATTGCTCCTACATGTTTCGCTGTATTCCTTTTGTTTCATGTTTCTTATTGTTTCTTCTCGTTACTTCATTATTTACTATTTTCGTGTTATCGATTCATTTTTCAGTATTTTTGAACTACTTATATCATTTATTGCCGTACTATACCTATACTACCTCCTAAAAATTTCCATTTTTGAACAAGTTGATTTTTGATAATTATCAACTTTTTTCTTCGATTTAGTCTGGGGCTACTTGAATTATTGATTATTTAAGACATTCTTACTGCTTTGTTGACATAATAACTCTGTTATTATTTTATTATTTATATTATTTAGATTTTATTCATGCATTTCATGTTTGTTCTTCAATTTTTTTCCATATTTTCTATTGTTTATTATTTCTTGTGGTTTATTTTTTATTTGGTAGTTTAGTCGAATAGATTATGTTTGTTCTTCATTTTTTTACATTTTTTCTATTGTTTCCTGTTTCTTCTGATTTCTTATTTATTTGGTGGTTTAGACGTACAGATTATGCTTGTTCTTCATTTTTTTACATTTTTTCTATTATTTCCTATTTCTTCTGATTTCTTTTTTTATTTGGTAGTTTAGACGTATAGATTTGTGGCACAGTAGTGTAACGAGAGATTTGATATTTTGCAATGTCCTCACAGCAAGCCAGGAAAAGGCAGGAGAGTTGCTAAGAGAAATCAATGATGAGTTTGATAGATCAAAATGTATTACCCAATTTGTATAGATAGAGTAATATATACTTAATATACATACAAGAATTATCTGTGTAAGTTCCTCATCAACAACAAACCTACCGATTATATTAAATTCCATTATAAGCTATTATTATTATTGTTGTTTATTTAATAATAAATTAGGTACTGATGCAGATGATTTATAGTACATTAATTAATTTAAATGTTGTCTACATTTTTTAACTAATTTTCCATACCACCATATTGGTGTATTGTGCATCAAAAACGTTAGCAGTAACGTGTAGGTTACTTGACAGCATCACATTCGAATATCAGATGCATATATGTTATAAATGCAGGTGACATTTGAATGTGATGCTCTTTACCCAGAGACGAATAGGCTATTGCGCACTCAGGACGGTGTCAGACATTTAGCAGCAAAATTCTTTAATGCCTCATGAGATAAAAGATTTAGACGTGAAGAAATTTACTTCTAAGCTAAAATTTGTGTTGGCTCGAATGTCTTATTATTCTCTTGAAGAGTTCTTAAGCAACATAAGAGCTGATATCGATACGACATGAAATAATACGCACTTTTTCTGAATGTAGTAAACATTTTTTACATGTATTTCATGACCCCTGGAGTTACGAAATTTTATATATTCTATGTATAACAGCTATTTTACCTATTTTTGTACCTATTTTTGACTTATGTAAACACTTGTATGTACTGACATCAATAAACCTATTATATTACTATTATATTATATTATTATAAGTAACGTACATGTTACTGCTAACGTTTTTTGATACACATTACACCTGATTATAAACAGCGTGGCCTACCTATCCTCGCTCGGACCATTGCTGCTGGACTAATGAAATTTGAGGAAAAAATCTGATTGGAAGTTATTGAACTCTTGATGTGCTACTTTTTGACATTATTGTACAGAGTGTGCAATAAATCCTGAAAACAACATTTGGTCTCATTTTTAAGTGGAACACCCTATATATTCTTTCATGTTTGGAATCTGCTTCATATGGGCTTCACAAACCATTTTTATTTTTAGGGATCAGATGCAACGTTGCCAAGTTATTCACATTTTAATCAAATTTAACGAGAAATCATGGACGTGGAAAAAAATTCAACAAAACCTTATTATAAAAGATCACTGAAAGAATCTGGATATGCAAGTACTCAAGAAATGTGCCAAAACATACACAATATTTGGAGTCAAGTTGAATCAACAATTGAAGTTGGAGTCAACACAGGGTGCTCTGAAACAACGATCGAATTTTGCTATTTTCAAGTGGCTAAAACTTATTGAGATTGATCGTTATTTACCTATTAAAAACGTATTATTAGATTATAGTCCATATGCTACCATTAAATAGCTCATTAGATGGGCACTCAGAATATGATGCTATATACACGGTGTTCCATTTGAAAAAAATGAGTTTTAGCCATTTGAAAATAGCATAATTGTATTGTTGTTTCAGAACACTCTGTGTATTCTACGTGACTCAAAATATTGTGTATGTTTTGGCACATTGCTTGGGCATTTGCATACGCAGATTCTTTCATTGATCTCTTATAATAAGGTTTTGTTCAATTTTTTTGCACGTCCATGATTTTTCGTCAAATTTGATTAAAATGTGAATAACTTGGCAACGTTTTATCTGATCTCAAAAATAAAAAATAATTTCTGAAGCCCACATAAAGCAGATTCTAAAAATGAAAGAATAAACAGGGTGATCTATTTAAAAAGAGACCAAATTTAGTGTCCCGGATCTATGGTACACTCTGTAATCGAAAATACTCGAAAATAATTTTAGAACGTAGCACATCAAGTGTCCAATAACTTCCAATCAGATATTTCCATCAATTTTTATTCGTCCAGCAGCAATGGTCGGAGCGAGGATAAGTGGGCCACCCTGTATACGCCAGGTTAGCTAAGATTTATGTCATCTGAAACAATGACATCAACTACAATGATAGCAGAATTACCATCAGCAGTAAACAAAAGCAAAAATACTGGAAAATTGTGGCGTTTTTGCTATTATTATTGCTGATGATATTTCTATGCTATTTTTAGCATTGCGTTAGCCTACGTTACATTGATGGCATCTGCAACAATGAATATATCAATGTCATCAGCCACACTGCTAAAATAATTGCCATCAGAAATAAATTTTAGTAAAATTATTGTTAACTGGTAAAGATCTTAGCTTTTGTGGTATTTCTTCTATAATTATTGCTGATGATATATCTATGTCATTTTTAGGTTATTTTGAGGTTAGATTAAATTGATCACTAATTGATTGATACTGACGATGATACCGCAAGTAGTATCAACAGTGAATATCATCCAAAATCTTGAAATGTTGATGGCATTGTTGTTTATTATTGCAGATGATTTTTCGACTAACATTTCTGAAGTTAAGCTAGGTTAGGTTAGGTTAGATTCGTGGCATCTGAAATAATGACAGTAGCAATGTTATCAGCTACAATGATAACAAAATGGTCAGCAGCAATAAATATCAGTCATATTCATATTATTTTTGCTATTATCTTTGCTGATGGTATATTTATGTAATTTTTGAGATTAATTTTACATTGGTGGCATCTGAAACAATAACAAGAGCGGTGTCATCTGCCACACTGACAGCAGAATTGCCATCAGTGATAAATATCAGTAAAAATCAGGGAATCTTGATGGCATTTCTTCTCTAATTTTTGCTGATGATACATATTTCTACTCCATTTTTAAGATTATATTAGGTTAGGTTACATTAATCTACAACATTGACATGAGCCACGATGATAGCAGAATTGGCATCAGCAGCGAACATCGGCAAAAATCGTGAAATATTGATGATTATTGCTATTATTATTATTTCAGATGATTTTTCGACCGTGTTTTTAATGTTACGCTAGATTAGGTTAGATTCATGTCATCTGCAACAACATCAGTAGTAATATCATCAGCTACAATAATAATAATAAAATTGTCAGCAGCAATAAATATTAGTAAATATCTTGGAATATTTATGGTATTTTTGCTATTATTTTTGCTGATGATATTTTGTTGCCACTTTTGAGATTGTGTCAGCTTAGGTTAGAGTGCAGGCATCTGCAATAATAACAAATGCGATGTTATCAACCATACTGGCAGTAGACTTGCCATCAGTAATAAAAGAAAACAGAAAAATTTTAACCCAAAAAAAAATCACTAAAAATCTTGTAATATTGATGGCATTCCTCTATATATTTTTTGAAGATTTTCTACGCTATTTTTGCGGTTAAGTTAGGTTAAGATAAATTGATCTACAACAATGACATCAGCCCTGATGATAGCACAATTGGCATCAGCAGCGAATATCATTAATAATCTTTAAATGTTGAAGCAATTGTTGTTATTATTATTGCAGATGATGAAGTAATTTTTGGAAGGTTACGTTGGGTTAGGTTAGATTAATTGCATATGCAACAGTGACAGTAGCAAAGTCATCAGCTACAATGATAACAATATTATCAACAGCAATAAAAATCAGTAAAAATCTCAGAATAATTAAAGTATTTTTACTATTATTTTTGCTGATGATATTTTTATGCCACTTATAAGGTTGCATCAGTGTAAGTTACATTTCTGGCATCTGCAATAATAAAAACAGCGATTTCATCAGCTACACTGACAGTAGAATTGCCATCAGCAATAAATATCAGTAAAAATATTTTAAACTTGATGGGATTTCTTCTATAATTTTTGCTGATGATATTTCTATGCCATTTTTGAGGCCAATTTTAGGGCAATCAAGAAATGTTGATAGCATTGTTGCAATCATTATTGTAGATGATTTTTCGCCAAGTTTTATTTTCTATGTACTATTTTATACTATATTATATTATACACTCAGATGCAAAAAACCGGGTCATTGGGTCGTTGTCTGCAAAAAGCCCATTTTTTTTTAAATTTTGATGTTGGTATAGTCATTAGAATAAAAGTTTTAGTGTTTTACAATCAAAGAGACCATCAGGATGTAGAAAAAAACAACATATGATACTTATCAGTTTATTTAATAAGCGAAAATAACATTTAAAGCTATGCATTTTCACTACCTATTGCTCATTCGGCGTTATGCATAGAGGATCAAGGTGGCTACTGGGTTTGGATTGGTTTGGTTTTGATTAACTGTCATTTTCATTTATTATTCTCTGTTAAGTTTATTTTTCAGAAATGCGTTTTTTTCGTGTATACGTACATTATCGTTTTCGCGTATTAATGTTCATTAAATAAATATTAAGTACCATATGTTGCTTCTTTTTACATCCTGACGGTCTCTTTGATTGTAAAACATTAAAAAAATTATTCTAAGTACTATACCAACATCAAAATTGAAAAAAAGATGGTTCTTTTGCAAACAATCACCCAATGACCCGATTTCTTTGCATCTGAGTGTACTATTTTTAAAATAGTAGTAGATCGATATTAGTTGTCCAGAGATCAATTCTCAAGCCATCACTTTTAAAATAATTTATTTTACATTAATCAATTTCCTAACATTCAATTTTCGAGGCAGTGTTTTGGCATCAAGTTTGTATGCGATCATTTTTCAGATTTCTACTGATCACTTTAAACCAATTCATTTCATAGTAGTAGTAGTACATCGATCTTTAGTAGATCGATATAAGTTTTCCAGAGATCAATTTTCTAACCATCATTTTCAATATAATTTATTTTACATTAATAAATTTCCTAACACTCAATTTTCCAGGCAGTTTTTCGGCCACCAATTTGTCAGGGAACAGTTTTCAATTTTGTAGGGATCACTTTCAAACTAATTTATTTAATAGTAGTAGTAAATCGATCTATAGTAGATTGATATTAGTTTTCTAGAGATCAATTTTCTAGCCATCAGTTTCAATATAATTTATTTTATATTAATAAATTTCCCCACACTCAGTTTTCCAGGCACTTTTTCGGCAACCAGCTTGCAGGTGATCATTTTTCATCTTTTAAGTAATCACTTTCAAACTGATTCATTTTATAGTTGTAGTAGACCGATCTTTAGTAGATCTAGTTTTCGAGATATCAATTTTCTAGCCATCACTTTCAATATAATTTATTTTACATTGATAAATTTCCTAACACTAAATTTTCCAGGCAGTTTTACGGCAACCAGTTTGTCAGGGATCTTTTTTCAATTTTCTAGTGATCACTTTTAAACTCATTCATTTTATAGTAGTAGTAGATCGATCTTTAGTAGATCGATATTAGTTTTCCAGAGATCAATTTTCTTGCCATCACTTTCAAAATAATTCATTTTACATTGATAAATTACAGTTTTTATCAACCAGTTTGTCATCGATCATTTTACAATTTTCTAGTGATCAGTTTCCAACTGATTCATTTTATAATAGTAGTAGATCTATCTTCATTCGAATTTTTATTCAGATCTTAATTTATTCGGATGTTTATTTTATATTAATCAGTTTCCTAACGACCAATTTTCCTGGGATGAGTTTTGCGGCAATCAGTTTGTCAGCGATAATTTATCAATTTTGGGGTGGTCACTTTTAAATTTTACAATTCAATTTCCTAACCTTCAATTTTCTAGGGATGAGTTTTGCAGTAATAAGTTTGTCAGCGATATTTTTTTTTAGTTGAGTTTCCCAGAGATCAATAATCTTTTTATCACCTTCAAAATTATAAGCTATATTAACTTAACCGCCTTAGGTCTCGGCTACTATACGAGCGGCGAGCGGCTGCGGTGAGCGGCAGAGCGACAGAATTAACGTTTTGTTCACGTTTTGAATGCAGCGTGCAGGGACAACTTGACGCTTTGCGCTTGCCGCTTACTACTGCCCCTAGACATTGATATTCGCCGCCGCTCACCAATCGTATCGTGCCCAAGGCCTTACTCCTGGGTTTGCGTTTTATTTCTACTATCTCACATTTCGTATTGTTTCTGCTTTATTTGGCCTTTTTGCCTATTTTTGTTCATTTTTGTCAGGTGAAGGTTCGATTATTTTATTGTAATTTACTTTTGGAAGTAATGAACTAGAAAAAGTGTGCCTTTATATGTACCAAGTCTTAAATGATAATTTGTACTTTAAAGTAACTTTGTTGTGATTGTTCACTTTTGCAATTTATGAACCCTGGCATTATGAATGGGCACAAAAATTTGGCTTGTAAGTTATTCAAATTATTATTCAAGCTTGTATCAAATTTCTTCCTATTTCTTCATTATTTGGTATATTAGTAGTATAGATTCTTCTGGATTTGTTTATAGGCTTAAATGCCTTGCTACTAGATTTTTCGCCATCTCTTTCCTATTTCTTGATTTTTCATCTTTATTTTGAATTTGTATCTTATTAATTAATTTGTTTTGTCGTGAATTCGTTGATTTTTTTTTTTTAATATACTTTTAATTAAATTTCGTGTTTATTTGAAATTGTTGTCTTATCAGTGAATTTATTTTATCGTGTATACGTCGAAAAATGTTATTGCAATTTATTTTAACGCCCGCATAACTTGTAATAGTTCAGGGGCCTATAGTAAAATAAAATGTAATTGGGTCAGAATTCGCTGTCAAATAATGACTGTAACCAATTACGCCATAGGTGGAGGAGTAGTAGGGATTATTATTATTATTTAATTATAATTTTGTCTTATTGTGAATTTTTGTATAATCATTTTTTGGGTGTGTATTCGTTGAATAATGTCATTGCAATTTACTTTTGGAAGTTGTAAACAGAAACAGATGTATAAAAGGTAATATTTTTGAGTAAGTTTGTTGCTAACGCACTTGGGTGGTTGTGATACATGTGAACTTAAAAGTAAAGTTATTTTGTTTGCAAGCAATTCTTCACTGTTGCAGAATATAAAACGTAGACACAAAATAATGCGCCTGAGAGCTATTCAAATTAATCCAATTTATTTTAATGGAATAATGATACACTAAGAATTATCAAGAATGCTAATGTAATTGTGAGGTGCGAACTTGACATTTCTAAAATCATCATGGGATGATTTATAGGGTAAAACTGGCTGCATTTTTCGCCGTGGCGCTGTATATGGTAAACCAATTATTTTAATTTATGGTTAATTAAATGGATGCAGAAGATGAAGTAATTGTGTGAAATATATGAAAATGCTTGGACACCGTGGCGTAATTAAGCCCACGTAAACGCCGCGGATTGTTATAAAGAGTAATAAGAGGCGATCACCGGCCGAGACGCGAACAGGAGATTGCGGAGTTTCCCTTAGGGACTCTCGGATACGGTCAGTGCTTCTAACATGACCTGCAAACATCAAATTGCAGCTTACCATAGTAGTTTACGATTATTAATTACTATAATTTATTATTTATACCATCGGAGGATTAGAAATAATTAACTCCGACCGTGGACATTCTAGCACGGTGTTATTGCAGCGAAATTATCGTTATTATAGGATGTTATGATGTTTCTCTCGCATGCAAATTCAATAAATTATCTAAAATTAAAGCCGCATGAAAATTTAGCATGTAAATGCACGAGCCTTTCAAGTTTTTCTCGCTATATATTACAATAAATTACAGTGGAGACACATAAAAAACTACAGCTTTGAAACGGGACCGGCAAAATTGCATGCTAAGTTGATTGGATTTCGGCTGAAAGCCTGAAAAAACACAAACATTTTCGGCGCTCGCATCGCATTACTCTCGGGCTTAAAGTCGAAATGTTTCAGTAGAAGCAGACTTCCATTTCGACGCGAAAAAAGTGCGTTTCCTGATATAAATTCAAAAGCGATTTGGATAAGTTAAATACACCACACACAGGAACGGGTGAAAGGAGCCGCCGCAATTTAAAATTAGGCCGAGAAAAAATAGTCGGGACTTTGTATATTTCCCTGAAGACGGATAAACAAACCCATATGTCGGTTAAAAGGGACGTCATCGCGCTTACATGCGCGCCCATTGACGGTTTATAAACGTTTTAGCCTCAGACGGAATGCATGCTGGATGGGCTCTTGGTGTGTGTACGTATACGCGGGGATAACCTGTTGAAATGTTTTAAATTGTTTATTAGTACGTGGGAGGTGAACTTATGGATAGCATGTGCTGTACACGCCGCGGACGGATTCATCGCTTTCCGCTCGATCCATCCGAAATGGAGGAATTGTGGAGTGGCAATCCGGCTGATTAATGCGGCCGAATTATAGGACGAGAGTGGATGCGATAAGGCGGCGGGAATAAATTGAAACAATTTAAAAGTTTCTCGCATCTACGGCTCCTAATTCCGCTCCGCCTATAAATAATACCGCGCAGAGATAACCCAAAGACACAAATAACTCGCGAAGATTGGGTGAGCGCTCGGTGTGTTGCGTTGTCAATGAGGCTAATATCCGACTGCACGGCTCATAAGTTCCACCTTTGTGAGCCAAATGTCAGGAGGAAGAGTTTCCCGTCGAGGCCCAGAGGTCCCCGCTGCGGTATCGTTAGGGCCGCGGGTGATGACCCGGCAAATGTGGGCATTAGCATCAGTTACGCATTCTGCCATTGTGCCAACGGGATAAATTGAAAATTTTAATGCCCCACTTTAGGGCCTTGTTTTCGTACCGAGGAGCGCCGCACTTGAACACATTCCATATTTTCGCTTCTCTTATATTCCCAAACGGAATCAAAATGCCCAACAGACGAATTGTATAAACGCTTTTGAGGATGGGTAATCATGAAAACCACGATGTAAAGTAAACAGTACAAGGTGTTACTACGCAAATGAAGCTGTTGGAATAAAACCTATAGTAAAGGTCAAAACAATCTTAATGAACCAATCTAATGAAGCTATTGTAGCTATTGTGAAGCGGACGTGCGCGTTTTTGAGTCTTATTGTTCTTGTTTTTCGAAGTGGTGTCTGTGTTAAATACTAACTACCTCCTGCATGGAAAACGGGCCCAGGTACCGAGTCCGAAGGAAGCATAGTGTCAACCAGACGTCTCTAAATGTTTGGAAAATGGAAGGCACAAACGGCCAAATAACTAACGAACACTCAAAATTGATAAATCATCAATTAAAAAATTTTAAACATATAAATAGAAAGAGTAATTTTACATGTGTATTGAATGATGATTTTTTGCAAAATCATATAAGGGACGTTCCACGTCAACCGGGACAGAGCTCTGTGTAAAAATTGGAACAATATAATAAATATAAAGATAATTTTTATACCAATATCTATAAAAAATATTATTAATCGTATTATTCCATATCCTCCTAATTTTAATATAACCCCAATAATTAAGTTCAAGATCTCAAAATATTCGTTATGATGTCTACTCTCAAATCAAACGTGGCCTTGAATAATTTAATATGGAGAATCCAATCACCGAAGAATACATATATCATAGAACACCGACTCCTTGCGAACATGGAAACATTTTCATAAAGCACGCATCCTTTTGTTGATGTAAATTGAAGAAATTGAGTGTACAAGTGCTTCTCAGATCACGGAATAAGAATATGAAGAAAAAAAATAAAAAATAAAAAATGACTGATTCACACGGCAACCAAAATCAAAGAAATGATCAAAATCCAGTGAAATTTTGAATACAGAGTATTTTTCTACCTGTTTCCAAAATTCGTTGTGTAGGGCAGTCACTCATATTTTATTTTTTTGTGCCGAAACTGTAACAGATATCAAAAACTATAAAGATACAAAAAAACTTAATAATGAATGCCTGCGTCCGATTTGATTTTTTAAAAGTTATTTGGTTTCGTAATTAAAAAATATGAATGTATTAATGTTGGCCTCACTTGTTTTATGCACAACCGGTCTACTGATAATAACAATATTATGTCAAAATATGAGTTATACCCGTATAGAGTGTCATACCAAACAACATCCAAATCAATGGAAACGTTGTCTTGTTATAAGCATATTTTGTTCTTTTTAAATTAACTTTGAGGTTGAATACTGGCCAAACCAAACGCATTTGTATATAGATAAATTTTGTTAAATCGTCTTTTTTGATCCCAGTAATCTGCGGTTAAGCCATGTCCACGTAATTTAGGGACACCCTGTATTTTGGTGAAACAGGAAGAAAAATCACAAGAGCAAAAGAACATCGCAGGAAAGATTACAACCTCAAATTTAGGGAATCATAATTTTGAAGATAACCATACTTGCGATTTGATCACCATAACCAAACTCCTTAAACCATTACAAAAATGCTGGAAGCTTACGCTATATGAGGCTTTTGAGATCAACAACATAAAGAATAATCCTAATTACACGTGTTTTAATGACCAGGCAGCTCTAACATTCGCGCCACTTTTCAAATACATTTCACTAACTTAAAAATGTAAAACGAATCTCTTCCGGCCAACTTGATAACAAATATACAACAAAATCCCCTACATTCTAGGGGGGATCTAGGGTCAGACTATACTAGCCATTCTGCATGGAAATCATCTGTTTAGATTTCTGTTACATTAAAATCTATTCTTATACCATCCAGAATACAGAATGATGTTATACAATTACTACTATTGTTATCAAGAAGCATAGCCTGAGGTATGTTAATATGACAAAATTTATAATATTTACTCTTGATTAACACCTATTTCTTGGTTTGCAGAATAACAACTTTATCTGCAAATATGCACAAGGCGCGCCTATTTATATTTATCTCTTTTTCAAAATTTAAACTTTAATATTACTGTAAACACTTCAATTTTCAATTATTCATAAGAAAACTACGCAAAACTAGACAACTAGACTATATATCGCAAAGATGTTAACATAATTTATAGAATTTTTCAAAATTATGATATTATAACACTACTGTAATCATTTAACTTTTCGATCAACTTTAATAAGCATTTTACGTACAACTAGACTAAATGTCGCTAAAATTTCAACATAACTTTTATCACTTCGACCAAACCCATTTTCAAAACTATTCACCCTTTGCATCACTCAAAATATAAATTTACACTTTACACTTTTCGGACTTCATCTTATTCATATTTCATCATATTTCTATTTTAGCACAACGCCCATCACTCTACTAGAATGTCAACCGGAAACACACCCAGATCTGCAGCATTTACCTTATGACTGTAAGTTGAATATGCATATTTTCTATTATGTATTTCATAAGAAAACTACCTCTACTATTTTTTATTATAATTATTCTCGGTGTATTGAATAAAGATTTGGATGCTGATGACGACCCCCCGGTCGAAACCAGTCCATGTAAACTAAAGATTGACTTTAAACTACCTGATAGTGCTGACCTCACCTATTGATTTCCTGAAATATTGCTGAAAAACTGAAAAACTATTCCAAAAACGCCGAAAAGTTGTTGTCTGTCTTCTTTCGGGATACAATTCACCATAAATTCTAGATGTGACTGTCGCATTTTTGTAATTCCTTACATAGAGATTGTACATGTCTATATTTTCATGTTGAGGATAATATCTGGCCAGTTTTACTACTCAGAAGTTATTTTTTTTGTGTGAAAAAATGCCTAAATGATTTGTTATTCCATGGCACCTTCATGTTTAGAGCAGTTCACAGCAGTTTGATTTTTGCAACACATTTTTAATTATCGATTTTTTGTGGTAAATAATGTCAGATTACCCATGTGTTATACATGTTGAAATCGGAATTTTTACTGTCATTTTACTGTAATTTTTACTGGTACTGTCATCAGAAAGCTCACATCGAAACATATTAGAGTGCCAAGTTTCGTAAAATTTCCTTCGAAAGTAAAAAAGTTATAAAAGGATAAGGAATGTGCACTTTTTCAGTTATTCAGCGATATTTCAGGAACTGTGCAAGATATCCCGGATTTCATTTCAGTATATTGAAAGGCACAAAAATGAGCAACTTTCGTCCCATTTGACCAACTCTGTATATATCTCCGTTTAATAGATCCTAATAGTGGGCGTCGTAAAAGTGACCACCCTGTATATCTAAACACGTTTCTATATTTATATTTTTATATGGCCCGTAAATAAAGTGCACCCTGTATTAAATAAAATTTCCTATTACGAATATATCACAGTATGGTTTCTCATATTTTTATTCAGAAAAAAAGCTTGTTTCGAACATTTTGGTGTAGTAGGCGTTGAAAAGAGCAACGAAGACAATTTATGACCTAATTTTAAGATTTGATTAAATGAACAGAACAATTCTCATAATACCACAGTAAAAACATAAGAAGTGCGATTCTCAATAACTATAATGTTCTACTATTTTGGTATCTATTCTGGGATAAAATTAGATAATATTTTGTTTCTTCGTCGTCGTCATTTCAACGCCTACTATAAGAAAATGATCGACATGTATTAACAAGCCTTTTTCTGAATAAAAACATGAGAAACCATACTGTGATATAAACTGTTGAATTCATAATAGGAAATGCTATCTAATTGGGAAAGGGTGAATTTTTACGGGCCATATAAAAAAATAAAGTTGATGATGGTTTCTTCGAAACAAAACGTTGTACAGAAAATTTGTAAACGCTATCTTGTAGAGCCAAAAATATGGCAATAAGAAAGTGAATTTGGTTTTCTTATACCTTTTCAAATAACTTTATGAAAAAAATAAAAGCGAAGTCGCAAGATTTCTGATTTCGCACGATTTCTGATTTTGTCGAATATCTCCGGAAGTCAGCGGATTTTTCTGTTTTTCTTAACAGAATATTACTGACTACTAAATTTCGCAACTTTTTTGTAATTTAACTGCCTTTGTAACTTTTACGGTTTCCGAGATCCCCATACTGTTGATCCTTATCTTCGACACCCTGTATATTGTAAGTGTTTGGTAAATATCTTGTAAATATATTACGTTTGACATACTTTGTGTATCTCGTTCTCTTGAATCCGCGATTTCAATACCATGCAATTACTTAGAGGTTTAAAACTTACGAGCCTAATAATTAACGAATTAAAAAAAAAGTTATTTAGACGCCATCTAGGACATGCCATTTTGAATTTTGTGGTCAAATTTGCATTTAGAGCCTTCGAGAACCACCGAGCACAAAGTTTCACTAGATTTTCATTTATTTTTTTTCAATTTTAGCCGCCATCTTTAATCCACCGTTTTGCGACCAGGAAAAATTGTAAATTGACAGTGTGTAAGTTATTTTGTGACACTTCATTTCATGTAAAATAGAAAACTGGAACATAAGAACGCCATCTTGGAGCCGCCATTTTGAATTATGCAATTTTGGTGTCATATTTGCACTCACCGACTTCAAAAACCCCTGGATACAAATTTTCACTGGATTCAGATTTTTTTTTTCGATTTTGGCTGCCGTATTTAATCCGCCATTTTGAATTTTTACCCAATTTTTAAAAGTACTCACACTCAATTTGATAGAATTTAGATCGATAAAAAGATGCGTGCTTTATGAATATAATTATATTTATGCAAGGAGTCGGTGTTATAGCCGCCATATTGGGTCAGCCATATTGCATTTTTCAATAGGCTACATTTGATTTGAAAGTAGACATCATAACGTGAGATCTTAAACTTAATTATTGGTTGTACCAATTTTTGCACAGAGCTTTGTCCCAGTTGACGTGGAACGTATCATAAATATAAGTTACAAAACCTTTTATATTAATGACCAATTGTCAAATACCCGACACCTAACAAGGTGTAAGGGGTAATGATTAGATATATAATACCAATTATCAAATATGAAAAATAATCACTACTTTTTGTCATCGAAGCCATGCTAGACAGGTTCAAAATAAGATCCTGCTTATTATTCCGATTCTTGAAGAATGTGTCAGCATTTTGAGATTTGTTTGATTTGGATGACATTTTCTGCATTTGTTTGATAAAAACACAATTTAATTTGACAGAATCAGAGATCGTAATAAGAGTTTGTAAAAGTTAGGAAACAATTGCCTTTAAAATATATTTAGATAGTAGGGTAAACCCTATAGTTACTGGACACCGACAGTTATTGGACAATGTGACATTTTTTATTTCAAAAATTAGGTTTCTGTGCGAATTTGGCAATATTTCCGTGTACCTGAGAGACACATATGCAATGTTTGTGAAATAAACTTTGAATGTGGTACAGATTTGTGTAACTTTCTGAATTTTTGTTCTTCTTCCCACCACTTTTGCAGCTTTTGTAAACAGTTTGGTTAGGAAAGTGAAGGTGTTAATTAATAAATATCGGCCCTATTGTAAGTGTTTATTGCAATAGTTTTATTCTATGTTCAAAAGGTAAGTCTATAAAATGGTTGGGTCTTACCATAATAGCGTTATTGTTTGGTTTTTGCTAAAATAACGTATCCAATAACTGTATAGAAAAATCTTACCTTATTAAGACAGTTATTGGACAATGTCCAATAACTGTGCTTCAAATAAATTGTGTACTCGATCCATTTTCTTCTTGCACATTAAAAGCTGTATATGGATATCTTTTTAATATTTTTCAGATTAAATCGCAAAAAGAAGAAAGTAAACATAAACGAGAAGAATCCAAACTTCTAGCCAAAAGAAGGCTGTTAGCCTGTTTGGATGTTAGCCAAAAGAAGGCAAAGACGTAAAAACAACAACAAAATTTGCGCCGCATCTAATCATTATTTTCATAAAAAGTGTGTACCACCATCACATACCATACACATACTATCTGAAGAAGAAGAGAAATATGTGTGTAACAACTGCTATCAGGAAGATAGTGACAGCATAAGTGATAATATTGAATCTGATGATGAATATGTGTACCAATTATATAATATGTATTTAAGGGAAACAGATTGCTTAGGTAATCAGGTACCTACCTTATTAGTTGTTTATTGTTGCAAATAAAATAATCTAAAACTACAACTGAGTGACTAATAACTGTCAAATTCCTGTCCAATAACTGCAAAAACTGTCCAATGAAATAACTGTCTTCTGTGCATTATTTGTTTCAAAAATTTATAATTTTTAATATCACCAAATCTTACAAAAATTAAGCAAACCATTCTTAGGGTCACACTTAGAACCTTACACCTTGTTAATTTCATTCTCTTAATCACATGTTATGTTGAAAATGATTTTTTTAAGATAGTAGTAGTAACTATAATACTAACAGCTGCACAGACAGCATGTGGAAGCTACCAAATGACAAACACGAAAAGACAAACGGGATGGTGGACGAATGAGATAAAAGAGGAGATAAAAAACAAGAAGATAGCATGGAAAGAATATCTAGGAAAGAAAACTGCAGAAGGCTATGAAAAATACAAGCACAGCAGAAAAATGGTTAAACAATTAGTAATAGAAGCAAAAAAAACAAAGTTGGAGAGAATTTTGGGACAAAATGGAGAAAAGTAGTAAAGACAACATAAAACTGTTCTACAACATAATCAAAAGGAACAAGACAAAAGGGACAAACGAGACGAGACATATAATGAACAAAAAAGGAGAAATGGTAATAGATGACACAGAAAGGATGGAGAGATGGAAACAATACTTTCAGGAGCTACTCAACACGGAAGAGGAAGTAAAAGTGACAAATACGAACGAACAAGAACAAGATACAGAAAATGAAGAAGAATAACAGATAAGTATGGAAGATTTGTCAGAAGTAATAAACAGAAATGATCAAGAAACTAGGTACACAAGGGAAATCAATGCTACTAAAAATCTACAACAAAGCATGGCAAGAAGAGTGTGTGCCAAAGGAGTGGCAGACAGCAATGATAGTACCCATATACAAGAGCGGCGACAGAAAAGACTGCAACAATTAGAGGGGAACTAATATGATAACTACAAATATGAAAATATATGAACAACTAATAAATTAAAAATTAAAACAAAGTACAGAAAGAACATTAATGGAATCACAGAGTGGATTCAGGGAAGGCAGAAGTATACAGGACCACATATTTATGATAAAACAAATACAGGAAAAGGCAAACTATGAAAATAAACAGATGTACATAGGCCCGTGAAAAAGTATGGTCGATTTTAAAGAAAAGAAATGTGAAAAACAAGATGATAAGGGTAATAAGAAGCATATACCAGAACAACCGTAATATAATAGTGGAAAGAAATCAACAATCCAGCGAGTTCACAACAAACAACGGATTAAGACAAGGTGGAGGTCTGAGTCCAACACTTTTCATTTTATTTATAGACGAAATAATTAAAACATGCAGAGAAAAGGTAAAAACAGTAACGATCGGACATAACAAATTGAAAAGAGTAGAAATATCAGAAAGAGCATTCGCGGATGACATAATAATAATAGGAAGAAATAGAGAAGACCTACAAAATAATCTAAATATATGGAACGAAACACTACAAACAAATGGAATGCAAATAAACAAAAACAAGACAAAAGTGATGATATTGGGAACGCAAGAACAGATTAATATTAAAATAGGTAATACAAAAATAGAACAAGTAGAACAATACAAATACCTAGGGGTAGAAATACAAAGTGAAGGTCGAAATGAGAAGGAAATTGATAGCAGAATAAAAAAAAAACAACGAAGCTATATTTTCAACTAAGAACATTCATAAATAAAAGGGAACTAACAAGAAAAACAAAACTGTTCATATTTAAGTCAATATACAGACCGGTGCTAACATTCGGGTGTGAGTCTTGGGTTCTAACGAAAAGAGAAATGAGCAAAGTCCAGGCAATGGAAATGAAGTACCTTAGGAGAATAATCGGAGTGACAAGAAAAGACCGGATAAGGAACACAGAAATCAGAGACCAGCTGGAAATAGAAACGGTAGAAGAATTTATACAGAGAAAGAATTTAGAGTGGTGGGGACACCTACAGAGGATGGAGGAGGAAAGACAAGTGAAGCAGGTATGGCAGGCGAAAACACTAAAGAAGAAAAGTAGAGGTAGACCAATAAAATCATGGGATAGTGAAATGAAAGAAATTATTAAAAAGAAAGGGAAAACAATAGCAGAGGCGAAAAAAATGGCGAAGAACAGAAAAGAATGGAAGAAATACATCATGGGACCAAGCCAGGAATAACAAATATATATATATATATATATATATATATATATATATATATAGTAGTAACTATAGGGTTTACCCTACATATTTTTGTGTGAAAATGGTAATAATTGTTTCACTTTAACAGAACTAATTCAATTACTGGTTGTAGAAAACTATTAGCAGCAAGATCACGACAGATATATTTAATGCAATCATGGAGCTCCAGTCAGGCATTCACATTTCATATCATTCTGTCTGCGTACATGTATTATAAATAGTGTATGTGCAATAGTGATTGGATAATAAATTTGTATTCTGTCCCTTTATCAGCTTGCATGCTACGTTATTTTTATCACCATTATAAATTGACCTTCCTCTGTATTTACATAGGATATAAATTTTAGATGCACATACTTTGCGGGCTTGTGCCTCGGGTAATCTGTTTGCACGTCAATCCAATTACTATTTACACCCAATGTCTCGACATTAAATATAAATACACTCTAGTTTTATTCGTATTTAGGGCCCTCCCAAATCTGCTTCGATCATTAGGCGGAAATGCATGGTAATAATTCATAAACAGCCCCCAGTCGGTCACATCTAATCCGCGCCATTCACATTTCCTAATTTATAATTTATTAGCGGTAGAGTTTGGGAAAAGTCGCTCGTTGAGTTACATATGAGGGGTTCGCAAAGCTGCACACAACTGGCATTGAAATGCAAAGTCTGACCTAACACGCGCGCGTAGTCCTTTGATGGCTCACATGGGGTGCATTTTACACTGTTATTTTAAGAAGCAAGGCCCAGACACATGGTCGTGCACTGTGGACACTTTATCGAGGGGCAATTGTGCGTGGGCTAAATAAAATTTCTCCCGGGAGCGAAATCGTCACTAATCCCCGGCCACGATCCGGAAGCCATCAGTGACCTTTGTTATTTTAGTTTAAGTTGTACGGGGGACAGCGCTAAAATAGATCGCTGCAAAGTGAAGTTTCGTGTTTACGGCGGGCGTTTCGGGTAGTTTAATCTTTACTTGGAAATATGACTATAAGTTATAGCAAACAAGGAGGTAGAAATTGGTATATAAATCGTTTCTATGGAGCTGATTTGACACCGGGGCTTATTAGGTCGTACAATAAATTATCAATATCTCAGGCAACTCGTTTTCGTTCATTAGCGGTTACGCTTGCCGGATTTGATTAAGGAAGGGTTAAATGCGCGGGGGGCGTTTACAACCTATTTTCTACCACGCTCCACGCACAATTCCGTCCTGTTTACTTCAACAACCGAATGCAATAATTAATATTTAAATTAGCAAGGGATTTGATGAAATATTTACACCGATGTGCTTTTAGGGCCCCATTTAAAATTTATATGCGGAATTTTACAGTTTCAAGTCTCCTCCCTTCAATTTTCTAGTGCTCGGAATTCAGGATGATTAGTTTACAATCGATGCATCCGAAAGCGACATTACCGGTGATTAAATATTCAACGTGTTATGGCTCTTTCATAAATTGATTGCGCTTTTCCGTACGGCACAAAAGATTAAACATATTGATTACCCATTGCGCTCGCTATTAACACATACATAGGTTTTCAATTACGCCAAGTGGTGGACAAATAAAACCGTTTTCAGCGAGTGATTTATTTCGATTCGTTTTCGACGTATTCGTTTTTACAACAATGAGTAATAAAATGGTTTTATTTGCTTCACAGGTTTTCACAGTTTTTCTATATTTTTTAAATTTATTTATGTTTTTATTAACGGGAAACCCCTGTTACAAAATATCAAAATATATAGACACGTGAATTCATTAATGTACTTCACCGTACATTTAACATAAATCAGAATTTTAGTATTTAAGGACACTAGGGTAAAAATGGGGAGAAATAAAGAAGAAGTTTCAAACAGCAGTAAGGGGGAAGAAGGTCATAGAAAACATAATTTCGAAAAAACTACTTTTATCACATCACGGCATTTCCATTAAAGAAATATAAATGGAAATGTAGTTTTCCATTAAAAAAATAAAATTAAGTTGAAAAATATGGTTTATTCACTCTCCAAACAATATAATAAAAATGGTAAATTGTGAGATTTGAATTTTAGGAGATTTATGGAACCTGCTTAGAACATTTTTTTTATAAATATTTTTAACGAGTTTTGACGATTCTTGAGCAACATTTTGTTGATTTACTGATATTAATAAACTTCATGAAATCTATATTTAATCATTTTTAAAGATTTCTAGATATTTGCACATTATTTAAGTGAATTAATTCGTATAGGTTACTTGGATGGGTTTGGGAAATTTCTAGAATTTCAGTGTTTTAGAAAATCTCAAATTATTTTCAAAATTTTCTCAAAATATTTTTACTGATTTTTGAGGACTCTTGAGAAAAAACATATTGATTTCCTAATATTTTTGATATATCATAGGATTTCCTAGTATTTTTGAGATTTCTGAATAGTTAGAAGTCTGAAATCCGGTTGCTTGCTTGCAATCTCAGCAGGTTTGTTATTGGGTTTTGGGATTTTAAAGAATTTGAATTTTATCTTTCGGTTGGAGCTTGTGAAATATTAATACTTAAAGAAAAATAACAAATTATCCTGTTTCACAACGACATTTATTTCTCTAAATGTAGATTTCAACCACTACGTGGTCATCTTCAGTAGACATTTGTGTTCAAGTCCTCAAGTTGAGTACAAATTTCTACTGAAGATGACTACTTATTGGTTGAAATTAGTGGTACATTTAGAGAAATAAATGTCGTTGTGAAAAAGGATAATTCGTTATTTTTCTTTAAATTTGAAAGATATTTTATTTCTTAGATTTCTCATATTAAGGTTGTCAATATAAATAAAATAATTCTGAACTTCCTTATTTTGTTAAATTTTTTATTTGCGACCGGTTTAGGTGTTTAAACCATCTTCAGGCAAGAGTAAAATAGATCTTAATATAAATATTACATGCTACTTTTCATAAAATGTACATTTTATTAATAAATTTTATTCACAGAAACTACATTTTGACTTATTCTAGGTATTTCATTAATTTAACATTACATTTAACTATATATTATATTATTATATAACACTAAATTATATCATGTAAACTCATACCTAGAATAAGTGAAGATGTAGTGTGTGTAAATTAAATTTATTAAAATAATGTACATTTTATGAAAAGTAGCATATAATATGTATATTAAAATCTATTTTAGTTTTGCCTGAAGATGGTTTAAACACCGAAACCGGTCGCAAATAAAAAAATTAACAAAATTAAGGAAGTACACAATTATTTTATTTAGATATTTTATTAATTTTTCGGTATTGGATGTTCTCCGTTCAGTAAACTTTCAGTTATTACAAAAATCTCAATTTTAATAGGCTATTGCCTAATTTTTCCTTATTGGTCTGTTGGGCCTTTTGCTTATTGGCCTTTCCAAATATATTTTTTACTTTTTCCAAATAATTTTTGAGGATTTATAGATTTTAGCACAGATTTGATATAATTTTATTGATACCTCCAAGATGACTAGAATAACTTGGAAAACTTAGGATTTTCTACTGTTTTGGAATACTGAAATGTACGAATTTTCAAACATTTTATATACCTAAAATGTGTAATAATGATATTTTAATTCAGATTTTCTTAGACTAGATTATAAACTTCTGCAGGTCTCCAAATGTCTGGAATAAAATATTGTAAAACCAAAAGAACGTACACATAACACAACACACAACACAACACAATACACAACATACAACACAACACAGCAACACAACACAGCAACACAACACACAACATTGTAAAATATTGTAAAACCAAAAGAGCGTACACATAACACAACACACAACACAACACAATACACAACATACAACATTGTAAAATATTGTAAAACCAAAAGAGCGTACACATAACACAACACACAACACAACACAATTCACAACATACAACACAACACACAACACACAACACACAACACACAACACACAACACAACACAACACACAACACACAACACACAACACAACACACAACACACAACACACAACACAACACAACATACAACACAACGCATAACACGACACATAACACATCTCACAACGTTTTAAAAATTTTGATATCAAAATATGTAAATATGTATGCAAAAATCTGGAACCAATCATTAAAGATGAATTGGATGTGTGAGTGGTTACCACTTGGCGAAATATATTAGTATAGGAATAATAAAACACTTGGTTGATGTTTCACAATATATATATATATATATATATATATATATATATATATATATATATATATATATATATATAGATATATATATATATATATATATAGATATATATATATATATATATATAAAAGAACTCTACAATTGTTTCGGCCTCTCAGCCATTCTCTAGAGTATAAACTAAATTAAAATATTCAAACAGAGCAATATACAGGGTGTCTCTAAATTATGTGGAAATGGCTTAACCACAGATTACTGGGATCAAAAAAAGACGATTTAACAAAACTTATCTATATACAAATGCGTTTGGTTTAGCCAGTATTCAGCTTGAAAGAAAAAAACAAAATTTGCCTATAAAAAGAGAACGTTTAAGTTGATTTGGATATTATTTGGTATGACACTTTATACGGGTATAACTCATATTTTGACATAATATTGTTATTATCAGTAGACCGGTTTTGTATAAAACAAGTGAGGTCTAACATTAATACATTCATATTTTTAAATGACTAAAGCAAATAAATTTAAAAAAATCAAATGGGACGCAGGCATTCATTATTAAGTTTTTTTGTATCTTTATAGTTTTTGATATCTGTTACAGTTTCGACATAAAAAATAAAATATGAGTGACTGCGCTACACTTTAGTAAATTCTTTCCAGTCATAGTTTTCAATTTCTTGAATAATCAATTACTTTAAGAAACCAAAACATAGTAAGTAAATATTAGCCAATCATAATTCTGAATAAAATTTTGAAGTTTTTGAATAACTAATCACTTAAACTAAAGTAACCATAAAATAGTAAATACTTTCCAATCATAATTCCGAATTAATTTATGAAGAATCATTTCATTTCACCGTTTAATTTGAAAGACATAATCTGCGTTAAATATAGCACTGATCTAATAATAATTCTGGATTATTTTTTCCAGAATATATCACAATAATTCTTCTATTACTCTTTGAAATGCATAGTACTTTAATAGTACCTTACATGTTTCTTTATTTTAATTAATAATAAAATATATTTTATGAGATGTGTTTAACAAAAAAGTCCCCAATAAATTGGTTATGATCAAGAAATTGTACTATTATTCATCTACATCAAATAATATTGAAAACATAAATGATAAATCTTGTAAAAACGTTTGATGATGTCTTTTATTTCAGTTATGTTTCAATTTCCTCTTAATGTAGGCACTTTGTTATGTTTTTTTTTTGTTTTAAGAGATAATGCGAGAATTATTTAAAAAAAAATGCTCAAAAATTCTCATGCAGAAAAGGTTAAAATTTCCACGGCAATGTCCTACTTACTATACAAATACCGCATCTTCCAATGAAAATTAACAATATTCAATTGATATTTGGTTAAAGTTCATTAAAAACTTGATACAATTCTTTACATATTTCATTATTTCTTGAAAAAATAAATCCATATGCCAGTAAAACTTAAAAACAATACTGATTTATTTTTCATAACAATATTTAATCTACAAACAATATTATTTAATATTAATATTGATATATAATACTTTATAAGTTTTAATGATAATTTCATCATTTTCAGTAAAAAGTTGCCAGTAAATATTTTAATTCGTGCAGTAAAGGTTATAAATTTCACTGCTATGTTCAATTTATTATCAAAATACAGCATTTTATAATGAAAATTAGTAATTTTTGATTGATATTTCATAATATTTGATGAACATTTTATAATATTCATTGAAAATTTCATTGCCTTCGAAAAATATCACTTTAAAACTGAAAAAAGTATTATCATCAGGATAATCTCGTTCTTAAACTACAAGTACTTATTATTGTCATAATTGTGATTATCTACATACATTAATTTTCAATGTAATTATTAATTTATACAAAAATATTGTCAGGATAATCTCATCTTTTGAATAAGTCTTATAAGTCTTAACTTCGAAAGATTAATTTATAGATTATCTCACAATTGAATTCTAAATATGCTCAATCCTTCGGATAATATATAGTTTTTAGTGATAATGAGAGAATTATTCTTTGTAGTTGAATAATAATCTCTTTTCCATCAAATATTGAATCGTCCTCTTAAAAATCTCAATCTTAAACTGTAACTGTTAAGAATATATTTTTATATATTTGCTATCCCTTGGCACATGGATTTTTGGTTAAAAACGGGAACGTTAAAACATACTACTGCAATATCTTCAACATCTGCAAGTAATGCAAGTGACACTACATTGTCAGATGAAGTTCAAGAAGTACCCATCGAAGTACAATTACAAAGAAAATTAAAATATCTGAGAGTATATAGACGCGAAAATATGATGAAAATTATTTACAATTTGGATTTAACTGGATAGGAGATGAAAATGCACCGAAGGGTCTTTATATAGTATGCGAAATGTTAATATGTAACAGCAGGTTGAATCCGACAAAATTAAAGCATCACCTTGAAACGAACCATCCAAATATTTGCAACAAAGGTGTTGAATATTTCAAACGTAAACATGATCAATTGAAGAACAAAACAAATGCGTTTTCTAAATGTATGCTCTCTGATAACGAGAAATCACTCGAAGCTTCATTCGGCATTAGCTATCGCATTTCAGAAGAAGGAGAGGCTTCCACAATTGCCGAAAAATTAATAA
Organism: Othius punctulatus; assembly: GCA_951805005.1. Lineage (NCBI taxonomy): Eukaryota > Metazoa > Arthropoda > Insecta > Coleoptera > Staphylinidae > Othius > Othius punctulatus. Next base: position 95,637,843 of record OX638138.1, read on the forward strand.
AATTAATTAGGATAACTGATAAAGGATAATTTATATCTTCTATAAAGTATTTAACATAGGTTTCCGTAGAAAATTTTATATCAAAAAAGGGTTCCGCGGAATAACAAAGTTTGAAGAACACTGCTCTAGATAATGTAATTTTTGAGCTCTAAACATTATCATCGTGTACGGTGGTGATTTCTCTCTAGTATCTTGCAGTTTTATTCCTAAATTCTAACAAGATTGTCCATTATTATGGTCGGGATGCTCTAAGTCTTATATTCCATTCATTATTATCCTCTGGGGAATCTCAGTCTTATTTTCCATGCATTTATCCTCTTGGTAATATATTTTATTAATTTTAAACATTCTCATCCAATAGCGTGATGATTTCTATTGTACCTTGAAGTTTGATTTTTAAATTCGACACAAAGTGTCGGCTGGATCATTAGTCGATCTGTCTTACATTCAGTCTTATAAATCGTCGATCAGTTTTATATTCTACTAATTATTTCTGGATAATATAATTTTTAAACTCTAAACGTTGGCATCATACAATGTGATGACTTATCTGTATCAACTTACAGTGTTATTTATAATCTGTAACAACGCAATTTTTTAAAAACTTTTTTACCAGGCTATTCCTATGCTTCTAAACATATGCTGTTCAAAATATTAAACCTACAAAACTTAAATCAGATCAGTGCCTGCATCAAAAGGCGTGAAAAGCTTGCTAACACTAAAACACTACAGGGTAGGGTGTTTTTTAACTTTAGGGTTGCATTTTGGCGGGCAAGTAAGTGTATTTTCTAAATAACTTGTATTAACTTTAAAACTTTACACATTTACATTACATTTTTGCCGGCAGTTTTTATTGAGAGTAGACTTAGTCATGTATACCGGCTGTACTACAATATAATGCTTTTTGAGAATCGCAAAATGGAATGCACGTTTCAAGAATTCACAAGTTTACAGAACTTGCAGGTACAAAACCACATTGAATGAAATGAAATAATAATTTTCAGTGCAATTGGTCGAAAAATCTAAATAAAAGCAGGGGTGTGGCTGTATCACGCAACAGAATGACTGATGTCTATGAGACAGACAATTTATGTTCAACTTTAGAGAGACGGAATCATCGTGGATAACTGAATTGATTTTCGATAACAGATTTTTATCAAAAACAGTGAAATTGGCTGTGATTTGACCAAAACAACTTTCAGAAACATTTCAAGCTTTGGATAATCTTCATTTAATTGATAATTGATAACGTTTTTTTTTAAATTTGAAGGTAGATTGAGAAGCACTGTTCTAAAATGCATAAACCTCCTACATTTTGATCCACATAAATAAGCAATTACACACGTAATTTAATGATGACGTATATCAAACGTGGGCTGTTATCCGGTCAAATTACAGTTTAAAAACAATTTTCCGTAATTCCGCTTCCTTAAAATATAAATAAATGTTGATGGAGCTGTTTTTAATTACACCACGAGTACGAGGCGAGCTACCCCGTAATTACGTCGGATGACGTGCAAATGCCAGCGCGGTTATTCGTGTGTAAATCGGCGACATTTAATAAATCTAAAATACAATCGATGTTACGTGATCACCGGCAGCCAGATTAATCGCAACACGCTAGGATTGCGATCGGATAATACTTTCAATAATATGAAAACATTTCGAGCGTGGCTCCAATCCTTTGGAACCAGTTCGCACCTTTGAAACTTCTGGATGTTATTCAAGCTTTCGTACACACAACAGTGTCTGCATAAAATTCGTCTCAGTCCGTCTGCACAGCCGCAATATTATTTGGGCATATCGTGTTACACGAGTTTTTTCAGTTTAAATAGAGGAGGGCATTATGCTAACAAATTCTACAGATGATGTCAATCCAGTCCCCCAATATGTAAGCGATATCCGCGCTCCAATATGGCGACTCATTCCGAAATAAGGGAGTGTTTCTTTATTTGCTTAGGATATTTGAACAGGCAGCCTTTGAAAATGTAAATAAATTTCTATGATCCCGGTGTATAAAAACTTAAAGTCTGACTGCAGGGTCAGGTTTAATGCATTAATTGTGTAAACAGAGTTGCTCTTTTCGTGCGCCTGTGTTTTTTACGGTTGATTTTTTTCTCGACGAAAACCAACAAAGAGGCCCTCACGAGGCGCAGTCACAGATCAATGGGGCGTTTATGCGGTTTTCGTTGCATTTCTGCGCCAGTTTTACAATTGTCTGATTTCTTGCATTAGTAATGACACATTTGCATCTGCTTAAAGAGTTTGGATGACAGATTGCTGCGAAGAAATAGAACTGCTGCAAAGGAATCATGATGAATTTAACCTACACAAACAAATAAAGTTAAACCTTGGCAACGGCGCTAGGCACCTAACATCTATCCTAAAGAAAGCCGACGGAAATCTGGCGGTTGACATAAACGACAAAAAAAGAGTGTGGGAGGACTATGTGACCCAATTGTTTCAGGATGATAGGGCCAATGAATTGGAGAGGGACCTGGGTAGCTACGGCCCTGCAATCTTAAAATCTGAAGTCCAGAAGGCGATAAAATCAGCCAAAAACCGAAAAGCAGTCGGCCCGGATGGAATAAGCTCTGAGATCCTAAAGCTCATTAACGAGGATAATATAGATATCCTTACAAACCTACTCAACAACATTTACGATACTGGCACGATACCTCAAGACTGGTTAAGATCCACCTTCTTGCCAATACCAAAGAAGATGAATGCGAAACCTAGTGACCACCGACTAATAAGCTTAATCAGCCACGTGCTAAAGATACTCCTGCGAATCATTCATAGTAGGATATACAGAAAATGTGAAGAATTTGTAAGTGAAACACAATTTGGATTCCGCGGCGGCTTTGGCACTCGGGAAGCTTTGCTATCCTTAAATGTGCTTGTGCAAAAATGTATAGACCAAGGGAAAGATGTCCACATATGTTTCATCGACTATGAGAAGGCATTTGACAGCGTGAAACACCAGAAACTAATAACACGCCTTACCGAGATTGGCCTAGATAGCAAAGATATACGTCTCATTAGAAACCTCTACTGGGGACAAACTGCGAATGTCAGAGCAGACGATGTTGTAACAAACGAAGTCCAAATCCTCAAAGGTGTCCGCCAGGGATGTATCTTATCCCCGCTGCTGTTCAATGTCTACTCAGAATGCGTGTTTCAGGAAGCACTTAATGAGGTGGAGAAAGGCATTAAAATAAACGGAACCTTTATAAATGTAATACGCTATGCAGATGACACAGCAATATTGGCAGATAACCAAGAAGATCTACAACACCTATTACAACTGGTCAATACAGCAGGGCTTGAATATGGTCTTAAGATCAATATAAAGAAAACTAAATATATGGTCATCAGTCGAGGTAACAACTATAACACACAACTAACCATAGGAGGACAAGCGGTGGACCAAGTGGCCACATTTAAGTACCTAGGCTGTCAACTCAACGAATCGTGGGACCCCGAAGGAGAAATTAAAATCCGAATTGAAATTGCAAGAAACAGCTTCTGCAATCTCCAGAAAATGCTCTGCAACAAACAACTGTCACTTCATCTACGAATAAGAATGATGAAGTGTTATGTGTGGTCAACGCTGTTATATGGTGTGGAGTCCTGGACCCTAAAAATCGTAAGCATGAACCGCTTGGAGGCATTCGAGATGTGGCTCTACCGCCGCATGCTTGGAATACACTACTCGGCCCACATTACTAATGAAGAGGTTCTCAGAAGAGCGGGAAGAGATCGAGAACTCCTCGCTATTATAAAGCAGCGCAAAACCGGATATCTCGGACACGTGTGCAGAGGACGCAGATACGAACTTCTCAGACTCATAATGCAGGGAAAGATAGAGGGGAAACGAGGCATCGGGCGGAAGAAGATATCGTGGCTCCGCAACATTAGAGCATGGACGGGCATCCGAGACGCAGAATCCCTATTTAGAGCAGCCCAAAACCGAGAGCAGTTCAAATTATTGGTCGCCAACCTCTAACTAGAGATGGCAACATAAGAAGAAGAAAGAGTTTGGCAGCCAAGTTTCGAAAGTTTGAAGGGATTAAGGTTTATCGGGATTATTTAATTTAAACTTAGCGGGATTCCCCCTGTAGGCGACCGTCGGGATTTTTTAATTCGCTTATATAAGTTATTGCAAATTAAATTTTTAACCCGAGCTTACAGCACACGTAAATTACAATATTTAACTTATCAACAATCTGGCAACTGCATTAAGCGGTTTTGTGTTATTGTCGATAAATATTTAGTGTTATGGTTTCCTTGGGATTACTCGAAATAAAATGGTTGTTAGATTCGTATCAGCCATTAAACGAGGCTCAGCAATCTATAACTTACAGAAATCAATTGGCAGTTAACGCTTTCCTGCGTCCATGGAAATTTTAATATTCATACAAATTAATGGGAGGACGTAATATTTTCTGTTTAAAATGACATTCATCGGGCAGAAGAATAAAAGAAATAATGAAATTGTAAATCACAAAATGTATAAAATCAAACTCTATTCTAGGTATTTATTTATTTATACTATTTTTTTTATAACTATTGGGACATTTTAGCTATTAGAAATTCTAATATTGACTGTCACATCCACTAATAGATAAATATACACTATACACGTGGCGACGTGATTAAAGAATAAAATAAATAAATAAATAAATAAAATAAATAAATAAAATAAATAAATAAAATAAATAAATAAAAATTGGTCAAAAAACTATGTGGCGATGTTGGTTATAAAATTCTTAATCGAAAATATGAATACCAAAATAGTCCACATCAATCCTGGGGATGCACAGGTCTCAATAGCTTGAAAATGTTGTCATTATTTTGGTACTAACGGAATTTTGTGACTAACATAACATCACCACGTGCAGATTTATGTCCAATTTATAAACATCCTGTATAAATATAGAATAGAATTTGATTTGAATTTCGAAACACACTGTATATGTGTATATTGAATTAAATGACACCACGTGCAGATTTATGTCCAATTTATAAACACCCTGTATAAATATAGAACAGAATTTGATTTGAATTTCGAAACATACTGTATGTGTGTATATTAAATTAAATGACAGGCAGACAGTTTTATGTTATGTCATATAAGTTTTGACTCCATTAAATACCAAGTAGTTAAAATTAGTGATGAAATGTTCCTTATTATCTCCAAAATATAATTTAGTCTAGTGACAATATCCATTGTACTTTGTAATTATTAACGAAAATTCTTGCAATTTACACAGAAACTTTCGTAATTTCTAGTAAAATTCATATACAGGTAAACTCTGTTCCATTTTTATGTTTAACACAAAAGGCTGTGGTTTCATTCAATAAAGTTTTACACATGAATACCAACAAAAATGATATGCCAGTGAAAAACATATTAAATGTCATATTTCTAACAACGTTGCCTAATTCATATATTAAATATGTATATTCTTTCAGATATAATTAATTAATTAGATTTATTTTAATAAAATAATATTTATAATTTAAATTTAAGTAAACCAAACATTTATATATTACAACTATTACAACTATATTTTATAATATAATTTGACTGATTTGTTTTTGTAAAATAAAAATAGCAAATAAATTCTGTACTCAATAGATACAAAATTTTATTGCAACATTGCCTACTGTCATAAAATATAATCTATTTTTTTCAAGTCTAGTGACTTTTTACATAGACCTACTTAGATAACAATAAAAATGGAACAGAGTATATATAAATTATTTTTTATATATTGAATAAAGCAGCCCACCTCTCTATTTAAGGCTAGGGCTTATCCAAGTTTAAATTTGCAATTTGAATCATTTCTCTATTGTGATTCTGATATTTTATTTTTTATAAGAAAATTTTAATAAATTTTGTAATTTACAAAAGAATTTTGTAACTATTTTGTAAATATTTCCATCGAAAATTGTGACCTTTAAAAGCTATAGTTATATTTTCATATAAATAAAAAAAAGTATTTTATAGAAAATGAAGAATTTGTAATATCAAGCCACAATTTCCAAGGTTTAATAAAAATTTATAGTTTTCCCTTCAAGTTCTTTTTTTAAATGTCATAATTTCCTGTAAAAAAATTATTTGGCACTCTACAATAAAATAAAATTAGTCCTTTGAGACTTTCACGATTGTCCTATTAAGTTTTATAAATTTTGATTTATTTCAATTTAAAAATATCATAATTTCAATAGAAAAAAAAACGTACTTTCCTGTAAAAATGGTTGCACTCTGCCATTAAACTTCCTAATTCTACAACGATATTGTGTTTTTATAAAGCAATTTTAACGGAATTTGTAATTTATGAGATTATCATCACTTTTATTCAAAAATTTAATTATCGATATCTTCTTGAAGGGCAAACTATTGAATTAATTTCTTAAAATTTGCAATGAAAATTGTGTTATTACATAGAAATGTTTATAATTCATAATACAAATATTTCAATTAACAATGAGACTGACACATTCTATTGAAATATTACACTTACAACCAAAATAAATACCGCAATGAATATTGTATTTTTAAATGAAAATTTTGCAATTTACAAATCATGATTTCTAGACAAATTCTGTAAATCATATTTGATAATTTAGAATGTTTGCTGAAAGTTAGCAAATTACATTCAAAGTATCATAATCTCCAATGAAAATTTTGCGATGGCCAATAAAATTTTGTAATCTCTAATAAAAAAAAACAACATAATAATCATAATTATTCAATCAAACATTAAACATACTTTTTTGACATTAAATATAATTTTTCATTTAAAATGACTTATTTAAAATATTTAGATAGATATATCAATAATAGATTTAAATTTTATAGTGACTTTATTGAAATTAAATATGTTCTGATATTAAAATCTACTTGGTTGATATTAAAAAATCAAGTTATTGCCATTAAGCACTTGATCGACAATATAAACGACTTAAGTGGCATTAAAAATGACTTGATTGACCAAAAAATTACTGCATTGACAATAAAAATTACTTGATGACTTGGTTGTTAATAAAAACAATTTATTACCATTAAAGATTTAATTGACAGTATGAATTGCCTTTAAAAATGACTTTATTGACTATAAAATTTGCTTGATTGACATTATAAATCACTTGTTTGACATTAAATATGTTCATATATTGAAAATCAGTTGATAGTTATTAAACATAATTTATTGCAGATTAAAAACTTGATTAGCAATATACAATACGAATACTTATTGGTATTAAAAATGACAATGACAGTGACAATAAAAGTTACTTGATGAATTGGTTGTTATTAAAAAAAATTGATTGCCATTACGTAATTGACAGTATAAATGACTCATTGACTCAAATATTAAATGTGATATTAAAAATGACTTGATTTCCTTTAAAAATGACTTCACTGACAATAAATTTAACCCGAATGACATTAAAAATCACTTGTTTCACATTAAATCTGTTCTGATATTCAAAATTAGTCGATTGTTGTTTAAAATAATTTTATGGTAGATTTAAAACTAATTGACAATACAAATGACTTATTGGTATTAAAAATGACTCGATTGATTTTAAAATTATTTCATTGACAATAAAAATGACATCGTTGGCATTCAAAATATCCAATTGACATTCAAAATCACTTGTTTGACATTAAATAAATATCGTTTGTTTGACATTCAATATGACTGAGGTGTTTTAAAAACCACCTGATTGCCAAAATATAGATGACTTACTGACAATGTAAATGATTTATTACCAAAAAAACTGACTTAATTGACACAAAATAATCACTTGTTCGACATTAAATATGTTCTGATATTCAAAACTTAGTTCTTATTAAAAAAATATTTTAATGCCATTAAGAACTAGATCGACAATATAAATGACTTACTGACATAAATATTACAGGATTCACCATAAAATTACTACATTGACACAAAAATTACTTGATGACGTGGTTGTTATTAAAAACATTTGATTGTCATTAAAGACATAATTGACAGTATAAATGACTTATTGACATTGAAAAATACTTTATTGATATTAAAAATCACTTGATTGCCTTTAAAAATGACTTGATTGGCAATAAAATTTACCTGATTGCATTAAAAATCACTTGTTTGACATTAAATACGTTCTGATATTCAAAATTAGTTGATTGGTGTTAAAAATAATTTTAGTGCAGATTAAAAACCTGATTGACAGTACAAGTGGCATATTGGTATTAAAAATGACTTGATTGATATTAAAATTACTTAATTGACAATAAAAATGACATCATTGACATTAAAAAGATCCAACTGACATTAAAAATCACTTGTTTGATATCAAATATGTTTTGTTTGACATTCACTATGACTTGAGTGTTATTAAAAACCACTTGATTGCCAAAATATAGATGACTTTCTCACAATATAAATGATTTATTGACATTTAAACTTTAGTGACATTAAAAATTACTGTTTGATATTGTTCTGATATTCAAATCTACTTGGTTGTTATAAAAAGATAATGTTATTGCCATTAAGCACCTGATCAAAATGACGTGGTTGTTATTAAAAACATTTCATTGCCATTAAAGACGTAATTTGCAGAATAAATGACTCACTAACATTAAGAAACTTTATTGATTTTAAAATTTACTTGATTGCCTTTCAATATTCCTTCATTCACATTCAAATTTTCCTGATTGACCGTAAAAATCACGTGTTTGACATTATATATGTTTTGATATTCAAATCTACTTGGTTGTTATTGAAAAAAAAATGACTTCATTGACCACAATATTACTACATTGAGAAAAAAAATTACTTGGTCGATATTAAATATGACTCAGCTGAAATTAAAAATCACTTATTTGACATTAAATGATGTTTAAAATTTATAATAATAATAATAATAATAATAATAATAATAATAATAATTATAATACGTCATTTAAAATTACTTGGATATTACTAAAAATCATTTAATTGCCATTAAATACTTGATTAACATTTAAAATTGCTTGATTTGCATAAATGACTTTATCTATATTAAATATTATATTTCATATTATAATAATATAATATTAACAATCATTTGATTGACTTAAATATGATGAATTTGCCATTCAAAATAGCGAGGATGTTATTGAAAACTATTTAATTGCCATTACACATTTAACTGACAATATATATGATGTTCTGACAATATATAAAAAATATTGGCATTAGCTACGACCTGATAGATATTAAAAATCACCATTTTGACATTAAATGTGACTTGATCGACATTACATATAACCCGATTGACTTTAAAAATCACTAATTTGACATTATTTCAGCTTTGCCATTAATAGTGACTTTGTTGTTATTAAAAACAGTAATATCTAAAAAGAAATATTGACATTAACAATGACCCGATCGATATTAAAAATCACCTTTTTGACATTAAATATGACTTGATCGTCATTACATATAACTCGATTGACTTTAAAAATCACTAATTTGACATTAATTCAGCTTTGACGATTACAATGACTTTGTTGTTATTAAAAACTGTAATTAAGTAACTAGTCATTAAACAGTTGACTGACATTATAAGTGACTTACTGAAAACATACAAATAATTGGCACTAAAACGGCTTGGTGTACATTTAAAATAACTTGATGTACTTGATAACTAATGACTTGATTATTCGCATTAACTATGACCTGATTGATATTAAAAATCACTTGTTTGATATTAAAAATGACTTGATCGTCATTAAATATGACTCTATTGATATTAAAAACAACTTGTTTCACATTAAATGTGCTTTCCAGATCCACCATGGGTTGTTGTATTGTAATAAATAAAACTTTTGCATGTTTCGCTGAAACGTTGTAATTAATAATGAAAATATCGTAATTTCAGAATAAAAAATCCGTAATGTGCAGTCACAAATTCCAATATTTACAAAATTTCGCAATTTTCACTTGTTTTTCCTTGTTTAAAACTGTCATAATTTCCTGTGATAGTTTTATAGTTGCGAATAAAATTTTGTGTTCTACAATAATATGATTACAATTACCAAATATACATTCATAGATCTCCAATGAAATTTTGTAAACGATAAATAAACTCTCGTAATTTTCATTGAAACTTTAGACTAACAGCAAAACTATTTTAATTTTCAATGATAAAATTGCAATTTTTGTCCAGTAGATATATTGAAGTTTAGAAGGAAATTTCCAAACTATACAAAAATATTTTTCATCTAAAATAGAATGCAAATTTATAAAATTTAAATAAAGTTTTCGTAATTTTATAAAAAGTTTTACAATTTCCATAGAAAATCGTGGGAAGGTCCAGCAAATTCTGTAATTCAATGGAAAATATTTGTTTTTAACATTACATCAAGAAATTAGTAGGTGCCAAACAAATGAACACAGCTAAACAGCTAAAATTGCAATTAATTGTGTCGAAATTCATAAAGGCAAAATTTCCAAGTGTGATAGATCGCTCCTTGGCGACAGTGATTAGCCATATCGGTAGAAATAGGCATTCCTTAAATAAACAAATAAATAAATGAACTGTTGGTTCTGATTGACCTAGAAGTTTACAATCTTCTCATAGATATCCCACAGATAACGTCCTAAACTTTGAAACGACCAAAATCAATACTTTATTATATTAAACGAAATAAAATAAAATACTTGGTAGAGTGTTACCGACTTACTGATTTAATCAATAAAGTATTTTATTGCATTTCATTTAATAAAAAAAAAATGTTTCGCCAAGATGCAACCACAGAGACTTACAATTTAACTTTATTATATTTTGTAGTTTATTTATTGATTTGCGAATACCAGGTACCTGTCTAATTTGTTCAAAAACGTCGTTTTAGCAAAAATTAGAAATTATATTTTATTTATAAATTCTTATTAAAAAAAACAAGAATACTATACAAACCACTATTACAATATACAAATTATTTCAATTTGATTTGATAAATTAGTAGTGCTAACGATATGTATTCTTTATATTTTACTACGATTACATGAAGTTGCCCCTACCTTTGTTTGTCCCGTCCATTCATTTACACTCACAATTACATGCTGCACTATCCGACATCGGAAGCGCAATTAAGAGAGTACTTACGAGTTTCATGCATGCGATGTCAACGATATGAGGAACGTGAACGCAAGAGTCCAAATGTATGTATAGTTGAGTATTTATGTCTTCTATGAATATATTAGGCTCCCACCGGCAGAGTTTATTAATTAAAAAAATCCAGCAAATTCTTATCATTATGAGAAATGGAATAAATACAATATTTTATATTCATTATAATATTTAACTCACGATAATAGCATTCATTCACTATAAATCATTTTAAGTAATATTTTTTCACAATTAAAAAATTGTAGAAATAATATCGTGTGGACGCACAAAAACAATAGCTCTTATTTAGTAGGTAAATAACAAATAAGAATAACTAATAAATGATTGTATACCTATTAAGTGTAACAAATCATTTGATATGTAAGTGTATAGCTGTAAGAGCTAAATTAACGTTATTATTATTATTATTTAGAGGATATTGTTTCTACAATTTACAATAATTACAATAAAATAATTTACAGGGAATGCTATTATCGTGAGTTAAATATTATAATGATTTGTCGAATTATTACCAACTATTTATCAACTATTTATTACAATAAATTATTGGCGGAAAGACCGCTTAGGTAGATAGCCGAATAAATATCGAACTACTACTACTGACAAAAATTGTTATAAAATTTTAAATATGTTCAATTTAATAATTAGGAAATAATTTTTTGAATCTAATTTTTATTGTGGGAAAATTACTCTGAAGTAAGTTCTGTTAAAAGTAAATCTTAAATTGTTTTTTTTTCAATATTAATCAACTATTACATCGAATTATCACATCAATGCATCATTGATTGCCGCATTTAGTTGTTCCCTATTTATAATTATTTGATGTCGATTTATCACGAAGTAAATTGAAATGCTTAACCCTCTCAAACTTTCTTAATTACTGGACGGCTGCATGTAATGAAGATTGAATTCTTCTATTAGCCGTGAGGGCTGCTATCATTAATTATGACAATCTGCCATTTTTGCCCCTCTGTCGCTGAGCTAGACACAGAAATATTAATCATTTGCCGAGATGTAGCTATTAAATGGTTACAATGAATGTAAGTACACGAATTGGAAGTTTCGAATTTTTTTTTTGTATTGACTACATCATGCTACAATTATTGCCTATCTATGATATTTGTAATGTAATAAATATAAAACAAATTTGTACAAATTAATTAAATATGCTTTTAGTTTTATTTTATTTTTTACGCAGATAAATTCTTACACAAAAATGCGTAGACTATTGCTACTGTAGATTTCAAACTATTCCAGGGACGTATGCAATTTAAAATTAACATGTTTTCAGTTCATATCATGTACATCAAATTTAAGAGTTACAATAGCATGCCTTCCATAAATATACAGGGTGAGTTCTTTTTTTAAATTCTAATCATTGGAATCTCAGGAACCATAAGCCATAGAGATTCTGTTAAATGAGGAAATATTTATCGTTTTAAGAGCTTATGCAAGATATGCTTTTGTTTTTTGAAAAAAAGACCACAGTTTTTTAGTTATAATACAAACTTTTTTTTTACATGGCAGTCATAGTTGGCATTGACATTTTTAAAAAGGACACAGTTTTCTCTTTATAGCGATACAAGGTTTGCTATAGTAAGTAAGTAATTTATTCATGCTATAACAGTGTGTTTTACATTCGTCGGGTACAAATAAATATAATATAAAAGTAGATTTGCAAAAGTTAAATATATACTTTGATAAATAAAGATCATCTTCGAAAATTAACTATATAAAAGTTATTATTTATTTTGACAAATAAACACGATACAGGACTATTTGTACTATTGAGAGTAGCAAAAACTCTCTATTGAGAGTTTCAATGTAAATTTATTTTTTCGTCTGACTACCAGAATTCTATTAATTTTTCTATTCTAATTATACTAAATTCAATTTAAATAATACAACGAGAATTCCTGCATCTCATTTATTTATAAAAGAAAGTATAACAAGCCTTATATCTTTAGAAAGAAAAAAAATGTGATTTTTAAAAATTTTAATGCCAAAACTTAATGCCAAAAAATTAAGTTTGTATTATAACTCAAAAACTATGTTTTTTGCTTTTCAAAACCGAAAAGCATATCTTGCATAAGCTCTTAAAATGCCAACTCTTTCCTCATTCAACAGAATCTCAAGGTTTTATGGTTAATTTAAATTTATAATTATATGAATTTTGTAGAAAAATCTCATACAAAATCGTCAATATTTTATACATCAGTGGTTCCTAAATTTAGTACCATTTCTTGAAAATTTCATATAACTTGCCAATATTTTTTACAATATAAAAGTTCTCTGAAAAATTATTAATTACTTTGTGTAAGATGTGTAATTTTGAAGTTGATAAAGTATTCATGGAATTCTATTAAATTCTATGACACTGTTCAAACCCTTCGTGTCGATATTTAAAATATTTATAGGTTACTGTAATATGCTGTCAAGTAATAGAAAATATCTATGAAATAATTGAAATTGTTGTTTGCTTGAAATGGCTACGCATTTATACAAATATGTAACCTTTCTGTAATATAATGTTTGATAAAATATTTATAAAAATTTATAAAACCCTATCAAAGTGTTCAAAATATTAAAGAAAACCCTTGAAGTTTGATGACATACTTTTCATTTAAATTCTATCAAATTCTACCGATCTGTTCCAAAAATTGAGGAAATAGCTTAATATTTTACGAAATGTTTCTGAAATTTTATAAGATTCTATGATACAGTTGATGATAATCTTATGATATAAGAATGTATAATACTCAAGTAGTGATAAAAACTTTTGATTTTCTAGAGTTTATGGCGTATTTCAGCAGTTAAATTTTTGTTTTAAATATTTAAAATATTGTAGAATTAACTTCTGAAGACGGCTAATTATAGCCGAAACCAGCTAGCAAGGTCAAGAAAACATAATTAAAACAATAAAAACAGGAAAACATCTTTATACTACCAGTAAGTACTCCAATTAAGAAGAAAATAATGAAATAAAATAAAATATAATAATAACTTGTATCCAAAATGGATGAAACTATAACGAAAATTTAAAGAAACATTTCTAAAACTTTCAGTATTTTCATTTCATCGGTTTTCAGTTGCAGCTTCTAATGTTTTCGATAAATTTTCCATACATTGCATACATTTTCTGCTTTTTTTTTGTTATTTTCTACGCTAGTTTACAATAGAGTGCAATACATATTCTACAATATACTGTGATGATATTTATTTGTTAATTTTATAGTTATTTAGGAATTTTGTTCATAGTTTTATTTAAATTAATAGAGTAGGAATAGGTAAGGTGACCAGACGTCCCGAATTTGGCGGGACAGTCCCGATTTTTAGAAATTTGTCCCGCGTCCCGCTGAGTTTCAAAAATGTCCCGACTTTTCAAAAATTGGGGTTTTTTTCGGGATCATCTTTTATTCGCTATTTTGAAGTTATCAGCGTATATATTTCGCCAATATCTGTATTTCGTAGCAGCGTTGCAGCGGCCAAAATACAAAACGGTACTTTAAAAACATGCCTCGTATTTATTATATTTGTAAATGTGACATTATATTTCATGTTGTTAAAAAAAATTGTAATATAATATTATACAGGGTGTAATATAATATTATACAGGGTGTCTGCTAAAAAACGCCGCTAGCGATAACTCCTTTATTTATTAATTACATTGAAACTATGTGTGGATACTACTTGGTGAAACATTATGATTAGGTTAAATCAAACACTTGGTTAAAGTTTCACTGTATTGATAGATATACTCTATCAATACAGTGAAACTTTAACCAAGTGTTTGATTTAACCTTTATTTATTGGTTGATTTCAATTTCAATGTTTTAATTGTATGTAGTCCTGGCAAGTTCCTAGCAAACTTTTATATATTCATTAAATTTTCTTGTCTGTAAGCTTCAGCTTGGTGAAAATTATTGATAAAATATAAACGAAAATTAAATATGTATGTCTGGAAGTTATATCAGGTATTTCATATCCCTACCCAAAGTACACTTACGTGGAAAATGAACTTTTTCTACTTACATTCATGAATTTGTTATTATTACGTTGTTTGGTGCTTATATTCATGCGAAATATTTTGTGACTAAGATAGGTTATTTTAGTAATACTATTTGTTGCGTGTGACCCTTTTAATTTCAATATATTTTTTTAAGTACATGTCTATTTGAATATGTGTAATTTTGCTTGTCGTATTAGCAAAGTATACCTAACTCGATATTGCTTTGGTTTCGTTTTGAATGTACATCCTACATGACGATTTATGCATCTATCATACTTGATATGCATGTTACATTTTACCTTGATATCCTGACTGGCATAAAACGGATCATTTCATCTGCTTATAAGGCCATCAGTCGGGCACATGGGAACACACGGATGGCGAAGACAGCTCCAGATATATCGATGTTTCCCTTGCCCGTGTTAATTGCCGGCTAACCGGAAATAGTGGCCATCTTGTTCCGGTTATTGAGACGGGGATGCTCGTTCCGTTGCACGTCATTGCCTGCGCGTATTATATCTTGTGTTATTGGTCATTAATCTATCCGGGCAACGTTTCATTCAATGGATGATTCTGAGTTACGGCCCGTGCAACAAACGGTTAGTTACGGGTGCAGATAAATTCCGTGCCCGCCTAAACATCAGATTTTTTTGCGGTAAACTGCAGCGGTACAAAATTGGGTCATGTGTCAGAGCAAATTGTTGCCATTTTCAACCCAAAAAGGCAACGGCCGCAGCTGCTATACTATAAACAAACACTGGAAATTTAAATGTAAGATATTTCATGTTGGGGTTTATGGGGTCTGCAGCACATGGTAAAAAGAATGGACTACGTATTGTACAACGTGACCACCTAACTAGTTGTACAACTAGTAATGGAGCACGTAATTAATGTATTATAAATTGTATAACTACACCAGACGCTTGTTATGGTTTATGCACATATACACATACATGAATTCTATCTTTCACAGCGCAACTAATATAGTAATAATATATTTATAATGTTAAGTAAATGTGGTTTCTTGGCATTAATCATATCATAATCAAATATCTTATTTAACCCCTTCAGACCTGGCGTACATGTACATTTGCGAAATATATTTTTATTTTGAATTTAGTATTATTATTAAACTTAGTACCATTAGTACTTGCTTATGTACACATTAGATTCATAAGAAAAATTGCCTGGTGTGGCCATCTAGTGAAAATATGTAAAATTATTGTTCACATTGTACGATGTGTCTAACCTCACATAGTCCGGTCTGGTAAATCTCATGTTTATTTGAAATTGTAAATTAATTGAACAGTTTAAAAAAAATGAAGCAATTGCAAAACATTGAAAAATGTAATAAATAAATAATACATACCTAAATATTATTAGTTTTTCGTATATGACTTGCTAAAGCTATGTATATGAATATGTACAAATTGTCCCACTTGCTGCGTAGCTTTGTACATCCTCATGTACATGTGGTCTACAATATTATTCCATTTATAAGTAATTGAATTTATTTTTTGTTTGTTTTTGGTGTTATTTTAGTATTATCTTTACAGCTAACGTCAATATGGATAAGTTAAAACAAAACATACAATCTAGAAAATCCTACAGATATCCAGGAGCTGATAGATCTGGTAAACAATGGCGACCTATCGGAAATTAAAGATGTATGCATTGGAGGTGAAGATGAAATAGATAAAGAATTTGATTTAGAGCTAAATAATATAAGAATTAATAAAAGTATCGAAGTACAACATGATAGTAATAATGAAGAAGGTAGTTCGGATGAAGAAAACTTAGACCAACCCCTCTCAGAACTTCGAAAAATAAGCCTAGTAAATTGTAAGAAAAGTTCATTTACACCAATTAACATAATAGAATTCGAACCACCAGTTCCAAGTAAACACGATATTACAAAACCTGTATGTCCTCTAGAGTACTTTCTGAAATATATACCCAATGACGAGTTCGATAAAATGGCATATTTTACCAATCTATATACTGTTCAACAAGGAAAAACATTCAGAAATACATCTGCATCTGAAATAAAAATGCTGTTTTCCTTATATAAAGTTATTGGATGTCTGAAGAAAATCCCAAGGATAAGGATGTATTGGGTTTGGGTTCTTGGGATTCGCTGCTTCTTGCAAAACATGTCTAGGGATAGATTTTTCCAGTTAAGAAGTTGCTTAAACTTAGTAAATAACCTGGATAAACCAGAAAATTGCACCGACAGGCTTTACAAAGTCCGACCAATTTTAGAGTTGACAAGAAAGAGGTGTCTAGAATTGGAATTGGAGGATATGTATAGACGAGCAAATTATTCCTTTAACTGGAAAATTAGGTATAAAGCAATACATAAAAGGTAAACTCTGCCCATGGGGGGTAAAAATCTATGTTCTTTGCGGTAAGAGTGGGCAAGCATACGATTTTATTTTCTATCAAGGGAAAACAACAAATTTAAATGAACAACATTTAAAAATATACGGCCAAGGGGCTAGTGTAATATTACATCTTTCCGATAGAATAAAAAATGTTGGTCATAAATTGTATTATGGCAATTTTCTTTCATCTTACCAACTATTGAAAACACTGAAAGAAAAACATATATATGCTGCGGGAACTATCAGAGTAAATAGATTTTTCAAGCCACCGGTACTGCAAGATTAAGAAATTAACAAAAAAAGCGAGTTTCTGTAGATGAGGTTGTCAGTGAAGATGGCATAGTTGCAATAAAATTGCTTGACAATAAAACAGTATGTCTTGCATCAAATTTTGTCGGTGAAGGTGAGGAAGACCTTGTAAAAAGATGGGACACGAAAGAGGGAAAATATATAGAGGTAAAGAGACCCGAAATAATTAAGCTTTATAACCACAGTATGGGAGGAGTAGACATTCTCGACCAGCTGATTAGCACGTATAGGATTTTCATTGGTTCAAAAAATGGACACTACGTATTATAATGCACATGGTGGATTTTGCTTTGGTAAACAGTTGGATTGAATACAAGAAAGTCTGTGAAAAGTGTAATATACCGAAAAAAGAGATTATGGATTTACTGGCCTTCCGAATGCGAGTTGCTGATGGTTTGATAAGTGTAGGAAACCCTTTATCAAAAAATAAACGTGGTCGACCTTCTTCTTCCCATATCCCTTCACCAACTGTAGCACGTAAGCGTGGAGAAAATCGTCCATTACAAGAAATCCAAAACGGTAGAACTGATCATATGCCTCAGTTTGACGACAATAAAGAAGCTACTCGTTGCAAATTTTCAAGATGTAAAGGGCGAACGCATGTTTTATGTATAAGTGCAAGATACATTTATGCTTGATAAGAGAGAGGAACTGCTTCACCAAATTTCATAGACAATGAAAATTAGTCTAGTTATGTTTTGTACGATTTGTACATGTACATGTTTATAATTATTTTTGAATAAATAAAAACAAAAAAATTAAACACATACTCTTTTTATTTTATCCCTAATAGTGTATTAAAGTAAAAAAATATTTTTTTTAACTCTTCAATAAAATTCGGGTTTGAAGGGGTTGATCCCTTCAAGATTCTCTAATAATATATGTATTCCATTTTACAAGGTTACGGTGTACATATTTGATTCTTTTTATTACTTCAAGGAATAACTAATTACTAAATAAACGTAATGAATGAATATTAATAAATCGAAATTATGATTAATTTTGAAAATTTGCTATATGAATGTTTTATAGAAGAGTTAATTGAATTGGAAATATTTTTTGGTAGATTGCCGCAATTTTCTCTGAAAAATCATAGTTCACATAGTCATAGTGAAAATCACATTTCACTTGTTAGAGTGCGGTGATTTTGTTTTAACGGTTTATTAAACACACACGATATTTTTAAATTATTTTAATACCTATTAAATAATGAAATGGGCATGTTTTTGTACGTAAATATGTTACTCAATTTTTAACTACTTTATATAATATAAGCCTTATAATTAATTACAATACAGCACGCAGCAAATAGGCAATAAGCCTCTATAGAAACTAATTTTTAGGTTTTATTAATGTACAATTATTTAAGTTTGGATCATTTCCTGTACGGTAATGCCGCCTAGTATTCGCAATTGTAAGCCGTATTAATTCAAACTCTTTCCATTATGCACGTTTAATGGTTATACGTATGTAGTTGTTGGAGGTTTCACGGCTGAAAGCGTATCCACGAAGTAGTGGAAGCTTTGTATGCATATACAGGTGTGAATGGGACGGGCTTCCGTTTGATATAAAAATAGTTAATTATGGCTGATTGTTTACTACCTGCTATACTTGCTGACAAGTGTATAATTACAATACTTCCTTTGTATGAGTTGAAACTCTCTCGACAGGATTACGACAAGGATGCGATTATTTATACACTTATTTATTCTGTGCCTGCGTGATTGTGTGAATGTGCCGAGCTTTTTTTTCAATTCGATTAGTCAAAAAATAATAGTCAAAAAATGCTTTTTTTAATTCGATTAGTCAGAAAACAAGCCAAGACTTAAAATTTAATATTTTCATAATATAACTTACCTACTACTGGTTAGTTTTAGAAATAGGTATTAGCTGACCTAAAGTGAAAGTTCACACGTTGCCTATATCGCTATATATTTTTATGTAAATACTATTTATTATTCACGAATGAAAATTCTTTTCAAAAATTCCAAGTTTACTGATGGATTTAAATTTGAATTTATAAAACTAGTCAACACAATTTTTCGAATTATCGATTTCGATAGAAAATATTACGCTGATTTCAGAAACGTAAAAAAATTGTTTCTAGCACGTCTGGTTTTTGTGATATTTCAATTTTTGCAAAACGTGTAACTTATTTTTTTCGGGATGCAAGACCGATTCCAATAATTTTTTTATGGCTACACTGGATCAAAATTTCAGTTCAACAGTTACCGGTATCACTTTTCTAACCTCTCTATAACTGAGAACCTATTTTTGTAAGTAAATAGTGAAAAAACTATGTAAAAATCTAAAAAAAATTAATTCCTACACTTTTTTTTTGCATTTCGCACATATAAATACTTTCCGAAAAATGCATTTCAATTGAAGGGACAGCATATGCCTCGAAATTTGTCGACCAGTATAATCAGTATGCTTGTAGTAACAAACAATAGTAATAAACAACGAAATATTTCCAGAATGTTAAATAAGAAATGTTGAATGTGAAAAGTTCAGTGTTAAATGTTCATTGTTAAATGTTAAAATTAAGAATGAGAGAATGTGAAATTCATGAGCGTGTCCTCCAGTGTTCAAGTTACTTGTGCAGTGAAGTTTTTTTTCTCTAAAATGAATTACAAATTATAATACTCGTATATATTTTTCAATTATACCTATTTCGAAATTTGGACAAAAAAAGTTTCGAATAAAATTAACATTTTCAAAATTTAATACCGAATATTCTAATTTTAGTAGACTTGAAATTAACATGCAAAGATCCATTGATGGGAATATCACTATATATCAGTATTGTAATAAATCATTATTTAAAAAAAAAAGAAATAAATCATAAGTAGTACAATGAACATTTATTCCATATACAGTTACACATCTGCAGCATACTTAATACATATAATAATATAATTTTGATGATAAATTGATAGATATATGATATACGATGTAATACATGATATATGGACTGGGCTATCGACTTTCGTCTTTCGGAACAGAATAGATCATAATTTATTTGATTTTTTTTATATTTCTGATCAGTTTTTGCCAGTTTAGATGTGATTTAAATCACTTGATTTACATTACGCTTCAAATCATACGATTATTGTTTTAATGAAGTCTTAAATTTGAACAAGACTTGATGAATATAGAAAAAAAAACGGTGTTTCTGCACTATGTGATGAACCAAAAATGGAAGAAAAGAAAATTATTTCACTTACTTCAAATGATCTATTATAAAGCATGCTAACTCTATAGTTACATTATAGTTTTAATTGTACACCTATTGGAATGCAAAAACAATGATTAATTGAAAAAAAAACAATTTTGATTTAAATCAATGATTTATTTAAAAAAAACATTTGATTTAAATCATACCAACCATGCTACTTAGTACCTACTATATAAGTACTAACTAGTGATGTTTCCTTTCAAATTATCTTGTTTATAGCTGAAAATTAAGAAAATTAACGACCAATAATATTTATGATATAAATTCGAAAATACTTACTAAAAATATATGTACTAAAATATTCAACAAAATTTAAGAAATTAGGACGAGAATTACTTCATTTAAGAAAACTAATGTAGTAAAGTAATATATTTTACGATATGTATGCAATTAACTTCAGCATCAAAGCATCACTTTATGAAAATGTATCATAAAAAGTTTTTCTACGACAGCTATTATGAAAAACAGCTAAAATTCATGTAAACTACTATCTTTTTTTTATTGCTGAGTGAATTAATGGTGTGCAAAACCTATTTTATACACAGTTGATGTGCTTGTGCTAAAAATATCACTACACGCACTGAGAACAGTGCGTAAAAACTTAGTTTATGCCAGTCATAAAAGAAAATTATTGTGTTATGTTTGTTGTGGTTTTTCTAATTTGGGGTAATAAACCTTAAGAATATTTCCTCACCACTAAAATCTACGCAATTTTACGCACCTTAAAATTATTTGCAGCTTTACGCATTTCTAAATTCTGTGCAGTTTTACAAATGATTTGCAGTTTTGCATGTTTCTGAATTTTTCGCAGTTTTACACATCTCCAAATTCTATGCAGTTTTATGTATCTCTAAATTCTAAGCATTTTTACGAAATTTGCATTCAATTTTTTGTAGAATTTCTCCACGAAAATTTATATCCTCAAATTAATACTAACATTAACAAATTTATGAATACACAAATTCTTTGCAATAAAATGTTAAAATTTATATTATTATTATTAGCACAGTTTTGTATATCCAGGTTATTTACATATAATGCTCTTGGTATGTTGGAGGCATCTACTTCGAAATACATGATGAAATTAAATAAAACAAACACTTTAATTTGTATTATCAAACTGTTTATTAAAATTAGTGACTATAGTTTCCATCACGTTCTGATCATTTTTAAACTTAGAGTAAAATAAAATACAAATAAAACACCTATTTATTACATATCTATAATACAGCTTTGAAAAGTGGGAAGTAAACGAGGTATGTCTGGTCGTTAATGACTGGACATTCGGGATTACGCTTGGCCTTTTGAATTTCGCTAGTTTTCAAAGCTGTATTATAGATATGTATAAATAGGTGTTTTATTTGTATTTTATTTTACTCTGAGTTTAATAATGATCAGAACGTGATCGAAACTATAGTCACTAATTTTAATAAACAGTGTGATATAAACAAATAAGAGTGTTTATTATATTTAATATAATGCTATGAAATTAGCGTTTATTTTTGTGGCTTTTTCATGAAATTTGAAAAGTAGTAATTATAGTAGTAGTAGTATCAATATTTTACTGGCTATTAACCTGCGGCATTTCCGCCTAATTGTTATACCAATTATATTTTTCAAATTTAAACCAAAAATGAAGAATTTTATAAATCTCTAAATATTTCGCAATTTTACCAATTTTACTCTATTTTTTGTGGAATATTTTAGATATGTTTATAAATGAGACAATTTTTATGACTAATGTAATGATTTTATACTCTTTTGAATAAATAAACACATTAAACCTTTTTTGAAAAATTTATAACAATAATAATAATTTTTTTTTTTTTTTTTACAAAAATTATTTGATTCTAATGTTTTGCACTACTACAAATATACGCCCAGGTCTACACAAAATGTAGTTACACGTTTCACGTTTTAAAGTCGTAATACTTATTATTTTACTATGCATTATTTTGAACAAAAAAATGCATATCAATTTTTAAATAAAGTAAAATAATACACCAAAATTTGGTTATTTATAGTTTTGCAATGTAAAAAAGGGTATATTACAAATATTTTCTGCAAGCTGGTATTCCATGCTTCGATGCTATTCAATGCTTTTCTATGACATTTTCAAATATTTGGTTGGCAAAATATAAAAGTACAACATGTATGGAAATGTTGTTTTTTGTGTCGATTTCCAATCTTACAATCACATTCTGTATACATTCTTACAATTAAACTCTATCGTCTGTATATTGAATTTTGCAATTTTTAACTGTCACACCTTTAGGATTTCCTTAAATTTCGGAAGAAATTATCAAAAGAGTAAGTAGAGTAGAGTTAAAAGAGAGTAAAATATCATTGACAAGTTTACGGTAATTATCATAGATTTGATAGTAATCATTGAAATTTAGATAATCATCGTTGAAACTTTTGGAACTTGTGAAACCATATTCAATATTTTAGTAGAAATGATCGAAATTTTGAAACAAAGACTGAAACTTATATAGGGATCAATGACACTTTTACGAAAATGATTAACATGTGACCGAAAAATGGAATTACTACAGTCATTATTGATATTATGACCGTCACTAAAATTTTACATCTTAGAAATTATTGAAATTTTGGGGGAAATAATTAAAATTTGATACCATAAGTTGCAAAAATGCAAAATTTAAAATATTTATGTCAATTATTGAAATTTTTAAAGAATAATTGTAATTATTGTAGAAATAGTTGACATTTTGAGAGTAATTATTGAAATAATTATATTTAATAATTATAAATATATTTATTACATTTTGCCGTGTGTTTACATTTTACTATTTAAATTCGCAAAGGTCCTTATAAGGTCAGATTTATAGAGATTCCTCTAAAAATAATGCAGAGACTAGTTTATAAAAATTTTAAGTTTGGAAATTAAAGATAGAAAGAATTTTCTTTCTCTGAAAAAAACCCAATGTTAATGCTAAAAAAATCAGGTTTTACGCCTTTATTTCAGAATAATACAAGCTAATATTGAAATTTTGGAAGGAATGATTCTAGATTTAATATTATACAATAAAAATGCGGCAACAATCACCGAAATATATTCTGTAATTATAACAAGTTTTGGAGAAATATTTCATACTTTAATATTATACATTAAGAATTAGGTCGAATTGGATAATTTTCCAATCATCGATATAATTATTACAGTAATGATATTTTCACATCTTCACAAAAATATTTGATAATTTACATTTATCATTGAAACTCCTAGAGTAATCATAGAAACTTTGACAGTTATTCCTAAAATTTAGCTCTGCATGTCTATTTAATTTTTCAATTTTTAACTAAGTCACAATTTTAAAATTACGGGAATTTCAGGAGAAATAATTGAAAAACGTAATAATTATTGTCAAGTCCACAGTAATTATCATAAATTTGAAGGGAATCATTAAAATTTTGACAATCATTGTTGAAATTTTGAATCAATATTCGATATTTTAGTAGAAATGATCTAGATTTTGACAGAAACATTGAACCAGTATAGGTCAGGGTCTTAGCTTAATAAGGCAATGAAAGTATTTGTGCAAATTTTAATTTTAATTTCTGAAATCCCGAATATATACCATTTGAAAAGTCAGTTTTAAGTTAGGTAATTTAATAATAAAAGGTTGCAGGGTCTACGGTTATATTATGTTATTGGGTTGTAATGTGGATACAATCTTACAATATTGTCTTAATTTACTGACGATTTCGAAAAATTGTTCTTTATTTATAAATTTTATTCAGTCATATTCGAGAGAGAGAATCAATCTTTATTAGCCTATCGGCCATGAGCCTTTCCGCATATGGTCATATTCGATTATTACAAAACAATACAAATAAAATTTATTATAACTTATTTGACTCAATTCTATATAAATTTTAATAGCGGTGTCATTAAAAGCGCCGGTAAAATCACTTTTTAGCCAATCAGGCTCTGAGTTTTTCAAATATTACCAGCAATAGTCAAAATGAAACTAACGTCACTGTTATAATATGTACAGAATAGGGGAAAATATCTCCTATTATTATTATGTTACATATACTTTTGAAAGATATAATAAATTACATTATTTTATGTAGGCAATTCAATGTGCACACAATCATACAACAATGTCTTACTTAACTGACGATTTCAGAAAATAGCTACGATATAATAAATTTGATTCGTCAGTTATACCGAGTGATCATTAAAATTTCAGCTCTAGTTATCCATTGAAATTTTCACAGCCAATAAGAAAGGCGAGATTGGTGATCTCGCCTTTATTATTGTCTGCGAGCATTTCCATGGATAACTAGAGCTGAAACTTGAATAATCACTCCGTATTTGATTAATACAAACGAAACTTATCATTATCATTTTATAGATATGGTTACTTGGTAAGATGAATTCTATTAAATAAATTATGTTTCTAAGCATAAATTTAGTTCATACTAAATACTTAAATTCGTTATATTGTTAATAATAATAAAGCCATTATCACACTTAACATTTATTACCACGAGCCACGATACTGAGCCTTTCTATAACGGATATGATGCAGCCATTCAATTTGCATATCCTTCGAGGTAAAGTGCAAGTGCGAGTAAAATTTGCCATTAAGTTACGGCGAATTGGGGTTCTAATTTTCGGGGTTACACTTCCAACATCGGGAAATGAGTGACTCAAGCACTATAAAGTATACCCAGTTGAAGGTACAGCGAGGACACGCAAACCATTAAGAATACGGAGGGCGAAAGCGAGAGAGCGGCAATTTTCAAATACAAAATTGAAAATGTGCACGTTAATTCATATATACAGTTAATACATGTGTGTGTACTTATACTGGGTGATTCAAGTTTTTTGTGCAGGCCAATTAAACCTAATTACGATTGTGCAAACATTATAGGATTAGAATCAATTTAAACTTTTCCATAATTAAAAAAAAAGATTAAGGAAATGTTCAATTTTTATTTTTTTTATTTTATAAAATAACTTAAAATGATACTTCTAATTAACTGGACCTAATTATGAAATTGGCGTTTAAAAAATATATTGGATTGTAACTAAATCGCACATTTAATTTATTTTTCTATGATTTATGGTTTCCCATGAAATAGAAAAGTCGAGTAGTTCAGATATTTATGACAGCAATAAAAGTCCATACAAATGCAGAAAGGTATAATTTATCATAAACCCTCGCCGCCCCGTAAACCAATGATTTCCAGGGCCGAAATAAAGATTTTTAATTCAGCTGCAGGCCAGGCTCGTAAAAATAGGGTGATCCGGGGATTAGTGGCAATAATTTGTCCTTTTGTGAGAAATAATTTACACAACTTCAATAAAGCATTGTATAGATTACTTGCTAAATATTAAAATACATTTATTTCAGAAAGTCAAGCATATTAGTTATTTTTAATTTTGCTGCCAAATGTATTAATATGCAATAATATCATCAGAAAAAAATGGATACACAAAAATATTTTATTCAAATATTAAACACGAGTGGAAAGTATCAAAGTTCAATAATATACAATTTAAGATATATAAGTACGACTAATTTATCTCTTGGGGAAGTCGACATTTTCGCACTGAACAATAAACTTGAATCACCCGGTATAGCAGTAAAATAGCAAGTCATCCCGCAATGTTATTGCACAAATATTGCAATTCATTCTATTATAAAACCTATTCAAAAGTTTTTTTACGAGACGCGATGAATAAGTAGTAATTAGCCGTGGAACTTCGAAGGCGTAACACATAAAATTTTATGCCAATCCAAAGTTCATGTACGACGCCATGAGTAAGCAATAATAATAATGTGCATCAATTAAAGTTATCAAATCCACTCGCACGTTAATGGCTTTAGTTCGAAGTAGTTCCGAGAACGAATTGTGTCATTCGGGCGTTCGATTGGGAGACGAAAATAACAGTTTTGTGCCACTTATAATTGGCCGCACTCTGGGAATTCACGTGGCGTAGTCCTGTTCTTCATAAAATCGACATAAAGATGGAGATGTAACAATTTTCTCTACAAAATGGAAATGGAAATGTCAAAATATAAATAATGTACAGAAAATGAAAATCAAGATAATGTGAATGAAGATGGATAGATAGATAGATGATAGATAGATCGATAGAGAGAAGATGTGACAATTTTCTGATAATAGATGAACATATTCTGGGTTAAATGAAAATGAAGATAATGTGAATGAAGATGGATAGGTAGATAGATAGATAGTTTCATAGATACTAGATGCGACAATTTCCTCATAATAGATGAACATTTTCTAGATTAAATGAAAATCAAGATAAATTGAATAAAGATGGATAGATAGATAAATAGTTTTATACATAGTAGATGAGACAATGTTCTGATAATAGATGGACATTTTCTGTATTCAATGAAAATCAAGATAATGTGCCTAAAGATGTGACAATGTTCTGATAACAGCTGAACATTTTCTCTATTAAATGAAAATTAGGATGCAATTGAAGACAAACGCTACTATTTATTTAGCATGTGGCACTCTACATTACATTGCAGGTTTTTCATTTCCAATTTTAAGCTATATGTATCCAAGTATGTTTCTCCATCAGTGGCGACTTTCAGAGTGATCATACTTGATATAGGTGAGATGACATAGGTAATGTGTCACAGTCACTAGCATAATGGTATACAATTCTCATTTGTAGTATTATAAAAAGTGTCTTAGTCAGGAGATCTTAGGAGTATCTGACTAGTTTGTTAGTAAGATAGTTCATTTAGCGTTATCCAGGATGCACCGCGAAGAGGCGAACTAACTTTACACCCCAAATGAAAATAATTTCCTCTATACGAAATAAGAATGACGATTTGAAACAATATAATAATTTTCTCTTTAAACTGGATATACAAAAATTAGATTAATAGATAAAATCCCTAATATGTTTTTCTTTTCAATTTTTTGTGTTAATTTTAGATCACTGTTGGCTTTTTATTTGCTAATGCTAAAACGTAGTTTACCCATTCAACAAAGACTCACTAGCTTCTCATATTGCAAACAGTTTTTTTTTAATCCACCGAATAATAAAAAAAAGTTACTAAGTTGTTACCATTTTAACAGTATGTTTCAAATAAAACACAGACTATACCTTCAAAATTTATACCGGTAAATGTAATTTATTTACTGGTATTTAAATACATAAAATCTTCGTAGCAATTCATGACAAAATGTGTATTAAATAAATCGCACGAACTTTTTTTGGTTACCTGATAGTTCATAAAAACATTTGCAAAGTATTTTGTCAAATATCTAACTACAAATATTAATTCGAAAAATATAAAACAAATTGCCGAATAAATTCAGTTACATAAATGTAATCAAAATTAAAAGTAAATACAAAAAAATGCACATGGATTCATTAAAAAATTGATAAGAACCTACTAAAATATCTTATTTTGGAAAATACATAGTCATGAATACAAAAATGAAAAGTAACAAAAATTTGCAAAAGATATCTTTCAACTACTACAGAAATAATTGATAAGATATAAAAAAATCTCATCTATTTCATATAAAAAATCCGGAAATAACAACGGGTTAATAATTTAATTGTGCGAATAGTGGAAAATACCTGATCATAAATACAAAAGTCCAAAAGGAACAAAGATAGCCAAATAAATCCTGGAACTATTATTTTTTTTAAAATTAAATACTAAATTGAAATGTGTGTGGATCCATCCTGAGTTATGACTCATAAATGTATTTCCTTACCTCGTAACTTACGAAGTAAGGAAATATGTTTATGCAGTCTTATTTTTTATTAAATTCATAATGGTGAACAAATATTTTATAACAAAATTGCAAAAAATACGGAAAGGTGGATAAAAAAATATTGACAAATACTAAAACCGTTTCTATTTTGTTAGAAAATAGCTAGTCAGAAATAGGAAAATTCAAAAGCATTTCACAATTATCAAATAAAACTTAGAACTGTCCATAAAATATAGTCGAAATTATGAGAAAATATAAAAAAATGTAGTAAGAAGGTATTCCTCTAAAAAAACCCAAAGGTTTATTAAAAATGGTGAATACGAGGAAGTCTATTACTTTAGAAAATACTCGTATCTAGTTATAAATTCAAAACACCTAAATTATTTTAAAAATTCCGAAGGTATCCTATTTGTGAAATGTGAACAAAATAAAAATATATAAAAAAGTTCACTTTTATTTCGTATGAAAATTCCAGAACTACCAAAATGTTAATAATATTTGTGCGAATACCAAAAATATTACAATAAAATGAAATTTTAATACACTTCAGGACAAAATTAAGGGACCACCAAATGAACTTGAAATAACTTTTCCAATTTACAATTATTGTGAATAGACTTTCACATGTCATAAATTGACGTTTATTAAGCACTATTTAAATGGTTTGCCATGAAACAATTAACAATATCAGGACATTATCTGCTAGAAAACGTAAAGTTAACAAAAAACTCTAATAGTTGACTCACCGTTTTAACTCATTTAATTAATAAAGCGTGCTTTGTGTTTCAAAAATTAGGGAATTTGTTTGCATTAGGTTAATTAATAATGCCTAGACGACATTGCAGACCAAAAGAAGTATCCCAAATGATTATTCTTCTTTGTAAAGGATAATAACTTCACGAAGTGAAGTTGCGGGAATTCTAAATACCAACAAATCTGTGGTACAGATGGCAGGACGGTTCAGAGGGACTGGTAGTTTCAAAAGAAGATGCGGACAAGGTGCTGAAAGACAAAACAAAACGCAGAGAATATCGTTTTATCGAACTTCAGGGTTTCAGAAAGCAGTTTGTAACATCCAGCATCTAGTGAATTAAAAAAATATATACCTTCGATTAGCCACTGGAACAGAAATTTCAACCAAAACAGTAAGAAGAAGACAGAAAATAGTCAATTTATCTGCTAGAAAACCAGCAACCTGTCTAATCTCATAGCTACGCACAAAATAAATCGCTTAAACTTTTGTAAACCTAAACAGTGGAACCCCGTTTGGTTTTCGGATGAGTCCAGATGCCTCCTAAACAAGAATTATCGCCATGTTATTGTCTTACGAAGACCACCTGAGCGATTTGCACCGTGTACAATTCGAGAATTTGACAAATATGGTGGGGGTCTACAATAGTTTGGGGTGGGATACAATTTAATGGTCGTACAGAATTGGGTCGCTAACATCAAGAAGATATAGAGACGAGATTATTGTACCCCATGTTCAACAAGTTTCCAAAACTTTCGACAATGGATTCATTTTTATGCAAGACAATTGCAAACCTCATACAGCTAATATTGTCATAACTGCGTTGAAAGATGCGAATATCCAATGTTTGAGTGGCCTTCCAAAAGCCCTGACCTCAATTCAATTGAGCATCTCTGGGATTAAATGGGCAAAAAAATTAAAAACGCACCGAGACCGCCTGTAACTCTTGATGAGCTCTCTAACATGCTTGTTCAAGAACGGGTACAGATACCCCAAGAAAAAAATACGAACCTTAATCTCCAGCATGCCGGGAAAATTAGAAACTTGCAGTGCTGCAAGAGGAGGGCATACACACTATTAATAATGTTACTTTTTATTACAAATTAGGATTTCAGTTCATAAGAAGACCATTGGTTTTTTGTCTAATTTTTAACTTCATTTGTTCAAGTCCATTAAACTAAAGTTCGTTATTTTTAATAGCTCTAAAGCCAACTTAACCGCAAGTAAACACTTGGATTTATATATTTATTCATTTCATTAAATTTAGTTATCTGGTTTTAAATTTATTTTGAATTTTACTAGTGGCCCCTTAATTTTGTCCGGAAGTGTAATTCTCGTCGGATGTAGGGAAAAGAACTCGGCAGGAAGTGTGTGATTTGTTTAATGCACAATATCCAGATCACCCCATCAGCCAATCTATAGTTAGTAAGATTGAATCAAAATTTCGAGAAACTGGCGATGTTAAATATATTCTAAACCCAAGATGTTTCCAGGTTTCAAAATGTTTAATTTTTTGTGTGACAGTCAAATGTGCCATTATGCTTAAATTGCAAGAAGAGTTTTGTACCGCTTAGGCTAATAGCAGACGGCTTATAATAGCGCGCGGGGCTATGGTTTGTTTCATCCTCAAGCACTTTGAAAAACTAAATCTGATGACGTTTTTATTTTATTTTTCATGATTTGCCATTTTCACTTTCAATTGTCATTTACACGAAAAATTTCTTATGTAACATAGCACCATTATTATACTGTCACTTCGACAATAAAAATATCTCTCAAAATCAATTAAAAAACATAGGGGGTTGTCATTAAAGAAAAAACAATGGATGACGTCATTACTCAAAATCAAACGATGGTAGAAAATCGACTGTTCAAAAAATGTGAATTTTTATCAAAGAAAATCGAAGTGTTCGAGGATTTATTTTCAATTTTTTTTATTTCGGTTTTACTGAATGTATTCCATACTTTAGGCGCACCCTGTATTGAGGGATTGTAACGAATAACAAATTTTGAAAATCGGCTCTTCTCCGAAAATCCGAAAAACATTAAGGAGAAACTGTTTCCTATTGAACCATTTAAGCAATTTTTATTTTCTAAAATTACTTTCTCGCCGCTGTGAAAACCAAATATAAGCCTTTCGCGCTTTTGCAATATCGGTTGATATGTGTACATGAAAAAACAGTGAAGAAGTCCATTTTGAATTCTCCCTGAAATCAGCCCTGTTCGAAATTTGCAATTCAAATATAGGTGAATTTTTGTCAGTTATGTAAGCAATCTTACATTAAAAAAAATACACATGTTTTAAAAATCCGGAACATCGACACCGACATGTGCTAAGAGAGAAACAAATGTTCATACGATATAACTGGACCACGTGTTATTTTTGCAAATTTTTACCTAGGCCTGCATTGTTGTTCTTTTCGAAGTCACATTGCATAGAATTTCTATAGAAATATATTTTTTTGTAGGATAACTATACATTCACAAAAAAATATATTTTTATTAGCGTTGCGCCAACTCGAATAAATGTATTCGCTCATCTCGAGTTATACATGTATTCGAATAACTCGAGATATTAATAGCGGCAACTCGAGTTGGCTCGTGTTCAATCGCGAGCGGTCGGCTATTCAAACATATCTATTAAAGGAAACCAAAATACAATTTCTTATAACATAAAAATAATAATTGAAAGTTAATTAAAACAATTCAAAATAAATATATAAATAAATAATAATTCTTACTTTTCCCTACTATTATTTAGGAAATAACTGAATTAGAATCACGCAATCGACTATTAAGGAACAATATTTGGTCAAGTTTCTTCGGGTGAAGTATATTTCTGTCTTGATTTGTTAATTGTCCAGCTTTTGAGAAAACTCTCTCAGACGGAACTGAAGTAGCAGGAATGCATAAGTATTTGCGGGCCATTTTATATAAATGTAGAAAAAAATTTGGAGCAGTTTCCAAAAATCTAACGGATTATGTTTTCTGTCCAGTAGCGGAAGGTCTAAGTATTGTTTCACGGCTACCACATATTCCGAAACTGGAGCAGTTGAAGAAACATTCTCACCCATTGCCATATTGAAGTATTCCCATAATTCATGGGAGAAGGAGCCAAATATTTGAACTAACAAATTGGTTCAGTTTCACTCGTTTTAATTAACTCATCTATATCGAAAATATGATCGATTTTTTTTGAATCGCGGATCAAGGAAACAAGATTTTGCTATAATACTATTCGTTTCCAAATGTCCTAACCGCCTGTCAAGTACATCTAACAATATTTATTGTAGTCCTTTTTAAACCTCTATCTAATAGAATGACACGGGACAACGTAGAATATATTTCTCCTGACAGTTCGTTCGTCATTTTTTCCTAAGGTTTTAAAAGACTAATGCAATCTGCTATAATTGTTCACTCATAAGTTTTGTGGTGGCGATTCTAATAAACACAATGTAGCCGATAATGGTGATCGAGTATCCATTAATCTTTGTATCATGAGTAGGGAAAGGATTTTCATGTAATAAAAAACCCAAAATATGTACATACATATGTAGTTAAAATAAAACAAATATGTAAATAAAATTAACAAATATGTAAAATAAAATAACAAAACATGTGTTCATTCTTTAAAATTATTCGCGACAACATTCATTTTTAAATTTTCGAATGAAAAATTACGTCGATTTGGCCTTAAAATAGATTTATATCGGCTGAATGATCGTTCCACATCGACCGATGTAACTGGAGCAGTTTTGAATGCCGTAATTTCTCTGGGATTTAATTCCACTTCTAAATTTTCGCAGACTTCTTTGCCATTATGTATGTCAGCAATAAGCTGCACGTCGTTCCAGCCTGGGTTTTTTCCAAAAACACCCTTCACTTTCTTCTTAATTTTGCTCCCAATATCTCCTGGCGCTTTTTCTAATTTTTGGATGGCGTCTTTGACTACAGTAATATTGTCAACTAATGACACGTCCTGGGATTCTAGCTGCCTTATTGTATCCACCAAAAAAACAGTATTGGCAGAAATGTAAATTAAATTGTGTTTTAAAGTATCTTTTGCCAACAACGTTTTAGCCTGACCAATTGCCGCAGCTGACTCAACATCAAGTTTTGATATAATATCTTTTATTTCATTAAAGTTTTCGCAGTAATATTGAGCAGCTTGCAACCAAGTGCCCCATCTTGTAATTACTGGTTGGGGAGGCAAACTCAGTTGTGGATAATTGTCCTTGAAAATTTTAACTCGGCTTGGAGCTTTCAAAAAAATTTTTTTAACAGTTGATATCAATAAGTCTACATCAGTAAATTGAGATCTTACAGTTTCCGCAATACGGTGAAACGCGTGAGCGAGGCAGGTTAGATGAATCATTTTAGGGTAAAAAACCTTCAGTGCAGTCCCAGCTTTTACCATATAAGGAGCAGCGTCGGACAAAAATAACAACACGTTATCGTGCAAAACACCCTTCGGCCAAAGAAGATTCATTGAGTCGTTGAAAAATCTTGCTATGGTTGCATGGTTACACGCTTCTAAACTTTCACAATTCAGAAGGAATGGTGTCGAAGATGAATCAGATGACAGATTTCCAATAATTATATTGGCGATATATCTGCCTTCAACATCTGTCGTCTCATCAATGGATACCCAAATTGTACCAGCTTTAATATTATCGCGGATTTTAACAATAGTTTCCATATAAATATCATGCGTATAGTTTCTCCGTAAGGTGCTTTCATCAGGCATTTTTTTGCCAATATATTTTTCCAAAAAACCCTTGAAAGCGGGATTGTTGATTTTGTGCATAGGGATATCAGCTCTAATTAATGCGCGGCACAAATCCGTGTTAAAAGGTGATTTACCAGTACTTGTCGTGGCAGTGCCAGAAGCTGTTATGAAAGATTGTATAAGGCTTGACTTTATTTGTTTGTTTTGCTTGTGTCTTGCGGTGGCGATATGTTGTGTAACTTGAAATCGTTGTGAAACAGACACCTGCTTATCACAACTTGTACAATACAAAATGTTATCATCCCTTTTAAAAGTTTCATTCGGGAACTCACGGAGGTACCTGGATACAAGCTCTTTTGTTGTACTCGCTGTTTTCGGCATATCGAATACTGTAGGCACTGGGCGTGCACCTGACACTACAAAATCTATGCAACTGAGCGTAGGGGACGCCGACGCCACGTGTTGTCAGGTCTTCGCGAAATTAAATGATCGTATTGTTTCGTAAACCTTCGACCATGTTCCCCGCGCCCTGCGCATCGCGCATCGGCGGGACATCAGCGTGAATCACACTGCGTAATACGTGAAAATATTGAATTTTTATGAAATATGTAAGAAAATATGTAAAATAAAATGTAAATATGTAAATATATGTAATTTTACTGAAATATGTAAAAATATGTAAAATAAAATTGGCTTAAATCAATTCAAAATGCCTCAAAAAGTGTAATACTAGTTAGTGAATGATATTATCTAGCTTAGGGAAAAATATGTATTTACATATAAATCCGGTCCTTAATCATGAGTAATGCAGAGTTCCATCTTGTTGGAGCATCTTGCTTCAATTTTAACTGTGGAAGACCAATTTGTTGTTGCATTTCATTTCATTTATAACTGGCTACGTTATTCATTTTAAAATGCATAACTATACGTCTGAATTTTTTTAAGAGTTCAGAAAATTCTGAGTTACTTTTTATGCAGTATTGGACTGCCAAATTCAAAGTATGCGCTTCGCAATAGTTATTTTCTTGGTGTAAATATTCAGCTACTGCTTTTTTAATATTGGCGGCATTGTCACGTCTGACACGTCGGCACGTCAGGAGCACACGACTGCAACGGCACAAATCAAGTAAACAAACACAGGTGCTGACTGGGGTTGGCCAACTCGAATAATCATTCGAGTTGGAATATTTACGAGTCGTAATTTCTCGAGTCATAGGATTATTCGACTCGGCACAACGCTAATTTTTATATCAAAAATATATCATTATATTTTATATTTTATATATTTTCTTATATCAAGCAAGTTGTTTGATATGGAACAATATGTACAATTTATCTGTAATGTGTTATAGCATAATGACTAGAGCTTTATGCTTTTTTGTAAATATCTAAAGCATTAACAAATGGATTAAATTTACATCCGATTTGGAAATAAACCGATCATTTAACAATAATTTTGGTGTCCTTTTTTTGCTTTTTTTGCAATGTTGTGTTTATTTTACACTTTTGCGCTTATTTAGAGCTTTGATCAGCTGATTCTGGATTGAAACGAAATTTTATTATCGTGGTGATTATAATTTGTACATGTATCAACACTTATGAATACTGCACAGTTTTATATTCAGTGTGAGGTGCGAGGTATTAGTAATAAAAATAAACAATTTTTCAAACCCAGTCTGGGTTAGTTTTTACTATGTTTGTTGTTTATCTAAATAAATTTAAAATACCAGTAAACACATTTATATCATTCGTGTCGCAGAAGTTTATAAATTTTCCACTACAGTTCTACGCATTTAGATTGAGTGATTAATTTAAATTATATACACAATCTTCCCAATAAACAAGCATTCGTAATTCTGAACATTGTGCAATTAGTTTGGCCCGGTTCGTTACTCCGACAACATCTCGTTAGTACGGTTACATTTTTTCTTGCATAATGCCTAAACAAAAAACTATTGTAGACGAGTGGATTAAAGAACACAAAGAATTGAAATTTGAAAATAAGAAAATATTTTGAAGAGTTTGTGTAAAGTTATTTCGCCTTAACATATTGTATAATAATAATAATTAATTCATTACTTTGATTTGAAGTTCAGTGCAATAAAAAATATTATATAAGTCAACATGTGAAAACAATATTACACAAGCAACGGTTAGAAAAAAATAAAAATCAACCAACAACACCAAACTATAGTAGAATTAATAGCATCAACTTCCGGCAAGAATCAACCGAAACAATTTAATTATGATTTGTATAAAACAATGCTTGAATCAAACATTTCCTTCAACGAATTACAAAATAATTCATTTAGGACATTTCTGGAAAAATATTGTAATAGAAATATACCAGATGAAAGTACTTTGCGTAAAAATTATGTTAATTCGGTTTATAAACAAACTATGCTACAAATTAAAAATATAATTGGCAACAATTGCATTTGGTTCAGTGTGGATGAAACAACCGACTCTTGTAGGCGATATGTGGTAAATTTTATTATAGGAGTCCTCAGCGACAAATGTCAGACGAAAGGTTATTTAATTTGTTCGAAAGAATTAAACGAAACCAATACTAACACAATTTAAAAATGCATTAATGAATCACTAACCAACTTTTATTTACCAGAAGCAGTTCCAAGTCAGAAATTTTACTAATGTTCACGGATGTAGCAGCATATATGATAAAAACTGCATCTAACATGAACATTTTCTATGAAAATTTAATACATTGTACCTGCACAGTAGGGTGCAACGAAAAAAAAATCTATATCATTATGTCATAGGTGTCAAAATGTGCCTATGGACAATTAAAAAAGAGTCACTGAAGCTGGTTGACCTATTTTAATATTTTCAGGTTCCTCACGGGTCTCAAAGTTTTAAAGATTCCACAAATTTTAATGTTTTTTGCAATACACGGCGACGTAAAAAAAAGGCACAAAAACTTTTTGTCACCGCATAAAATGTTCATTTTAGTAAGTTAAATAATGTCTTAAAAGCTATTTTGACTATTTTAATGTATTCTGATTCCTCATAGGCTCTAAAAGTTGTCATATTTGAGGCAGTTTATGTCTTAAATGAGGCGCCCTTTACTCGGTCACACCACTAGTGTGTATCGCGTAAACGAGTTGCTACAGGCTGGGTGGCTCTATTTCGTTCAGTTCCTCGTTGGTTTTATTTGTTACAGCAGGTAATAATTTGTATAGCGAATTAATTATGACTACTACAAGTGAAGTTTATTGTGAAATATTTGGCCACCCTAAAATGATTAACAATCGTGTGTTACAGATGTACTGTGACCTAATGTTATATTATTTATTTATTCAACACGATTTAAAATCTAAAAATAACGGCAAAGATCCCAGTGTATGTGAAATATTACAAACCGTTGTACCGAAACTCGAAGAAATTTGGCAAAGTGCGTCAATTCCTACTGTTTCACGACGTCGCATATGCGGTAAGTTGAAACCTTTTGACGAACGTTACAAGAATGTCAAAAATAATAGAAAATCCAGACAAAATACTGCAACCATACAACTTAAATTAACAGCTTTTAGAAAAGAAGCGTCTAGCTTATTTGACGTAGCATACTGCAAATGCAGT
The DNA here is from genome assembly GCA_951805005.1 of Othius punctulatus. Lineage (NCBI taxonomy): Eukaryota > Metazoa > Arthropoda > Insecta > Coleoptera > Staphylinidae > Othius > Othius punctulatus. The sequence continues at coordinate 95,675,793 of OX638138.1, forward strand.
TTTGAATATTGGAAATGTGACAAATAAGAAAAGGTTCCTCTCAGAGAGCTAACATTTCTCTTAGACCAGAGAACCACTAGGATAGTGGGGATGGGAAGCGTTGATTTCAAAACTACTACAAAACTCAACATCGCACTTGAAAGAAAAGCCAAGACATCAGCCCATTTGATAAAACTACAAGACACCCCGTCATGTAGTCATTCCACCGATCAAGAAATATCTTTGTCTATTTCCAACTGTAAGGAAAATGAAAAAAAAAAATGGAGGAAGCAGGGGTCCATGAAGAAGAGGACGATGAAGAAGAGGTTAAACTAAAACACGCGTCATGTAAGTTTATTTAAGTAGTTTTATATTTGCCTGCAATTTATAGACGCAGTATTTTATTAGGTGACGATAAAGCAGAGTCACAAACATCGTCACAAATGAGACTTAAGTTGCCTTCTGTTGCACTTGCTTGTGACAGAACTGGAATATCGGAGAGCAGTAGCTATAATTGCCAATGTTGTTTTGGAAGATATTGGCGTTTAATAAAAAACAATTCTACAATGACAATTGACAGAATAAAGATCAGAAGAGCGAGAAAAACAGAACGTGTGGTCTGTATCAGTGAAACTGCAACTGTTAAGATACCAATAGGGGGGCTCTATTTTGACGGAAGAAAAGACAAAACTATCGTTCAAGAAAAAACTGACAGCACCTGTAAAAGAAAAATTATCACAGAAGAGCATATTTCTGTGATAAGTGAACCTGGGTGCAGGTACTTGGTTCACATAACACCGGAAAGCGGCTGTGCTTTTCACATTAAACGGTCCCTTATAAATTGTTTGGAAGAAGATTTTGATACACAAGATTTAATTGCAGTTGGATGTGATGGTACCGTAGTTAGTATAGGAGTGAAAAATGGTGTAATCCGTTTATTAGAAAACCATCTAGGGCGTCCTCTGCAGTGGTTAATTTGTTTATTCCACTTTAACGAACTTCCACTGCGACTTCTGGTAAAACTACTAGATGGCGAAACATCTGGTCCACGAGGACTTAAATATATTATTGAACAACAGCTAGAACACTGCTTGTAATTTGTTCAAATTTCACCAGAGAAAGAGTTTCGCAGTGTTCTGAGATAATCTAAAAACAAATACGTGTTGATAAAAATACTTATTTTTCAAAACTTGGCTCCTCTTTAGGAACCTGAAGATATCAAAATATTCAGTCCAGCTTATCATAGTCTTTTTTGATTATATAATTCACCTTTTGAAAACTATGACATAAAAACTAAAAAATAAATAATAAAAACCCGATTTTCGTTCCACCCTACTGCACAGCCCAGGGACTAAATCACATTCCTGAAACTATCAGAATCAACTTTCCATTTATTAATGAATTAATAAAAAATAAAAAATATGTATTTATTAAAGCTCCTCTAAGAGTGCAGCTATTTAAAGAGCGAATGCCCAATACACCACTACCTCCACAAGCAGTTCTGAAACGATGGGGACGCGGCTAGATGCTGCAATATATTTCGCACATAATTTTTAACATTTAAAAAGGTTATTTTTGAATTTGAACCAATAACCAGCAGATCTATACAAGATTTCCAGAGAATTTTAAACAAAAAATAAGTAAAAAATAAATTAGAGTTTATCAAGGCACACTATAGAATTGTGAATCGTTCAATTACCTTATTCGAGAAGCAAGGAATGCCCTTAACGGATGCAATTTATATTATTAACAATTTTAAAGAAGCTATTTGTGGTGTCCCGGGAAAAATTGAAGAGAAGATAATAATAAATTAAATTAAGTTTTTTAAATGAATGTTTTCAAACGTTAAATAATTTTGGAAAAAATTTAAGTGGTAAAAATGTGGATGATTTTGAAAGCAGCATACCTAAAGCTAATTTTAAATATGTGCCTATAACAAGTGTGGATGTTAAAAGAAGTTTCTCTGTCTATAAATATATTTTGAGCGATTTAATCATGGAAAATTTGGAGCAATATTTAATTGTAAATTGTTTTCAAAGAAACTAGTATTTTAGAATGTGATTTTGTAAATAAGTATGTACCTACCTATACTTAGGTTATTTTTGTATTTTTTCCATAAACATATATTTTTATATTAAAAATACTTTTATAAAAAAGAAATGCTTTAAATTGAATTCATTGTTCTACCTATAACTCGATGCTCTTACAGTCAGTGCTTTCTTCTTCAACTGTCGTATGTTTTGGACAAAATAATAAAAGGCACACCCATAATCTAGGTAAGTTTACCATACTATTTTGTAGTTAATTTTATAATCTAAGATAATTTTTTTTTGTAAAAATAAACATTTAAAAAAATGGGTTTTTGAAAAAAATGGTGCTTCTTTTATGCAAATTTATGCTTTTTTGCGTATGATAATGCTTTATTTTCAAAAATATGTGCTTTTGAAAATAAAGCATTATCATACGCAAAAAAGCATGTTTTTTTAATGCTTTTTATACTGTTTTTAAATGACATATTATAATAACGTATTACAATTGTTATAGTATGACTGAAACAAACGAGTTTTACATTTTTTTTTAATCTTAAAATGTTATATAAATATATTTTTTTAGTAAATATGCTTTTATTCTAGAATATGACAGAATCTGGCCTAACAAATAAGGCACAAAATTTACAGCATAGCCTGAAAAATATTTGCGTGCAATCCATTATTTTATTAATGGAATGAAAAAAAAGACTCCTTTGCATATGCTTGGTTGCCCTATTAATAACAAAGATGCTGAACGAGGCCCATAAATATGTCGCGGTATCAAATATCAAAGTTTGTTTACCGTACTCCTCGCGCCGGCAATTCCTTCGCATTTGAGCTGGGAAGCTATTTCGCCTCTCGATGTTTTATTAGTTAGGCGTTCTCATAAAGAGCTGCTGCGCCCTCGGAATTTTTTTATTATCCATTAACAATCAATAAAAGTTATAAAACAGAAATCGTCCGAGAGCGTGTACCGTAGAACAAAGAACAAAGATCGATGTCAATTTCACCCCAGTAAAGATTCCTTAAAGATTTCTATCAAAAATTGATGTGTGCGTCGGAGTAACACGTTCCCCGAATCGTATTACGTCTAACCAATCTGTTCGCCCGCCCTGCCACTTCTCGGAGTCACAGCCAAGACGTCTTTGGGTGCCTATAATATGGAGGGAAATAATCCCCAAGATAGGGAACGCCGACACTAAGGCCTAATCAGAAGAATCCATCAATCCGGGAAGAACACAAACTTAGGTCCCGCCGTAAATTGTAGCTACATTGTTATCACCCACCTAAGCGTTATTTAAAAGAAGCCATTATACAAAGGAAAATTACACGCCACGTTATACGTACGTATTCAATTAATTAAAATAAATTCGAAAAAGTTAATTGGATACGTCAAAACAGATTTCAATTACCATTTCAATACAAGGAAACAATCGTGTCGAAGTAATTTCAAACATTCTTATCTATTTATTCGATCTAAAAAATAATAACATATTCATAAGAGTTAAAGGGTTATCTGCGAGATTAAAATTAATCACGGGCGTCACAAATAATTTACATAAGATATTTCAAGGGCCGCTCGTATTCAATTTAAAATAATCTCCATCGGATCTGCCGGACCGACCTAAACCCCTAAAACCGGCGACGAAATAACATCATTACCGTAATTTATTCTCGTGTATTCCGTTCAGTGCTGCAAAGCATGGGGTAAATACGGTGTTTATTATGGCAAAAAAATATGCGGGCGGGAGGATAAATACGCTCTTGTTTAATCTTGTGAATCGTGCGGTCGTGTTTGTTCGGGAGCCCCGGGTCTTTTGACACATGCTGTTTACCTTTTCATCTGATATAAAATGCCCTCGCAAACTTGGCCGCCCGTGTGCCCGAACCAAAACTTACTCATTATTTACTTTGTGTTATTCAATCATTGCTTAATGCATCCCTCCTTGTTTGTGTTTGCGCTCCGCTGCCTCGCCGATGTACGAGTTCGCCGCGTTTTTGTATGGGATTTGAATTCGATTGAGAACTTTGCCGAAGTTTCCACTCAAGCAAACTGGTGTCTAAGTAATTTCGTAATTCCCCGGCGAATTGTTAAATAGTCCGAATGTCGATTAATTGGGTCCGCATTAAATGACAATTAATTTATAAGGAAAACGGTAATTACCTTGCCTCGCTATATCCATCTACTAGATTACAATATCAACCACGTCAATAACCCGCTTCTGGATCTCATTAGAACAACTGACTCGAAGGATTCAGAATTTCAACTTACTTTGTATCTACTTTATCATGCCTACATCGTATAGATAGATAGAGACTTTAAAACGAAAATAGTGATAAAGTGTACGAAAGAACGAACAAATACATAAATATATTTGTCCACGACAATCTCATAATACACTTATTATACCTATTTATGTTTCCTCAATTATAATAATATCCATTAATCACTACCAGCAGTGCTTAATATCATTATTCATTACTGAAATGCCAGTCTGATTAGTAATTTTAAAAGAATTTAAATTTCACATTACATTATTTAAACCAGGGACTCGAGCAATATATCGCATACAGTCCGCCGCTTTAGACGGCAACGCCACCGTGACACATCTATGTCAGTAAATGCTAACCGTCTATATAACTTAATCTGTCCAGCGCGTGGCTAGTTTTTTTTTTTTTAATATTAATCAGTATTGCACAATTTGTCATTAATTAAATTAAAACGTTGAAACATCAACATCGTTTATATTTACGTTAAGAGTATTTTGAAGTGCTATAAAATATCGTCGTGGGCAAAGTATAATATACTACTCGCGTAATAATGGCTATCAATTATTCGAACAATTTAAACATCGTACACCCCTAACTTTGCAAAGATATTTTGGAACTGAACTGAAATATAGTGAAGTTTATTCACTTCAGTTCCTCTAACGCAGTGATTCCAAACGGGGGCGGTACCGTCCCCCGGTGGGCGCTGAAGGGATTTAGGGGGGCGTTTCTGGCTCATGGTATATTTAGGGGGCGTTGAGGACCAGCCGCCGCCCCCGGGCAAAAACTGAGTTCCGTCAGAGCAAGAGTGTAAACCTAAACTCTACAGATCACATTCAAAAGAACAATTGAATGTTAGCTCCACCGAATCAACATGGGATTTCCCGTACTGACTGATATCTGTACATCGGCCCAATTCGAGAGCCTGGGGATTACCCCGCTTGCCCGGTTTGGTGTGCAAGGTGCCGGAGCGGGGACGCTCCGGCCTGTATTCTGACTTCCTGACTGATACGCAACAAGTCAAGTATATTTGACCTATTGTTTTTGGATTGTAATTAATTGTCATATTGTGATCATTATTGTAAATGAAGTAATATTCATATTAAGTGGACCCGGTAATTAAAAATATATCGTTGGCGAAATAACTGTTGGAATAGAGGTAAGTACTTACATATTATCTATTATTATATTTGATGGGCTGCAATTTATGTATATACGAGGGCTGTTTGACGGAAGAGTGACTTTTCAAAGGTTGGTAACACTTTCGCTATAATGATTATGTTGCTAGCTCCTGGGGTCTTTTGGAGGTCTACTGTCAAAATTTGGCACCAATCTGACAGATAGATTATGTTTTATACTTATTTGAAGAAAACTGTTTTCGTTGTTGTGTAAATATGGAGAAAAAAATAATTTCGAGTGTTGATTAAACATTATTTACTACGTGAAAAAACAATTAAAGAAACCGAGGAAAAGTTACGTAAATATTATCCAGAATCTGCTGCGTCCCATGGAATGATTTGTAAGTGGTTTCTGCTTTTAAAAGTGGCCATATGAGCACGGTTGATGCAGATCGTCCGAAACCATCATTTACTGTGACTACTCCAGAAATGGTTAATAAACTCTATGGCCTTGTAATTGGCAATCGTCGAATAAAAGTTTGTGAGATAGCTAATGAAGTAAACATCTCAACCGAACGGGTATACAATATTTTGCATGAACATTTCAATAAGAAAAAGCTATCCGCGAGATGGTTGCCGCGTTTGCTTAATGGTGATCAAATGCGCGCTCGCATTAAGAATTCAGAAGAATGTTTTGCCGTTTTCAACGTAACTCAAAGGATTTTTTTCGTCGATATGTCGCAGTAGATGAAACTTGGATACATCATTATACTCCAGAAACAAGAATACAGTCTAAATACTGGATTTCTCCATGCGAATATGCTCCCAAAAAGGCAAACACACTTTTTTCGACCAATAAGGTCATGGCCACAGTTTTTTGGGATTCTAAAGGTGTAATCTTTATTAATTGTTTACAAAAAGGAAAAACCATAACTGGCCAGTATTATGCTGATTATGCAGACATGTATTGATGCCGAACTTGAAAAAAAACGACCGCATTTGATGAAGAAAAAAAGTGTTGTTCCATCACGATAATGCGCCCTCTCATTCGTCTGCAGTTGCTACAACTAAATTGACTGAATTGCATTACGAATTACTGCTTTATCCGCCATATTCGCCAGATCTGGCTCCCAGTGATTTCTTCTTATTTCCAAATTTTAAAAAATGGCTGACGGAAAAAGATTTTAGGCAAATGAAGAGGTGATAACCGAGACAAATGCATATTTTGAAGACTTTCCGAAAGATTACTTTTTGGAAGGTTTAAAAAAACTGTAAACTCGCTGGGCTAAGTGTGTACAGTTAAAAGGGTGTTATATTGAAAAATAAAACTTTTTTTTAACAGAAAAATAACGTTTTCATTAAAAAGTCACTCTTCCGTCAAACAGCCCTCGTATATAGTTCCAAATATTTAATATTTTTGGTTTCATATAATTTGTTTTAATTTTTAATCGCCTGTAATATACAATGTGTCTTCGGATAGATGTTATAAGATTTTTTTATAGATACTTTAACCAAAACTATAGGAATGATTATTTCAATGTTTTGAAATTAAGCCCTGATCCTTGGTTTAAAAAAAAATTGAACCCACATTTTGGATTTTGAGTCAATAGGAAATTGATAGTTCAGGAAAAAAAAATTTTCTAAGCAGTAAAATATATTAATTATGGCATACATACGGCAAAATATTATTATTAAATTATAAATGCAAAATATGTATACAAAATTTGCAAATTGCTTTTACAATTCTCTAACATACATTTTTTGTAGAGCCGCAGATTTTATATTTGTATTCAAATACACGGGTACACGGGTCACATGTACACGTGTACGTACAGCATAATTACACGTGTAATTAGTTACACGTATAATTACACATGTAATTATGTACACGTATAATTACACGTGTAACAACGAAGCGTTGTTCACTGCTTCCAGAAAACGTCGATATGTTAATATTTTTGAACCAGAATTAATTAAACCTTTAAAACCTTTTTAAAAATAAACCTTTATTGTAAGAATAAATCGTTATTTTGATCACCGCGCGAATTCAGCGTTGTTTTTCTACTGCGGGTAATTTAGCTACTTTTTTAGTTACTTAGTAACTTATTTAGTTACATCAGAATCTTGCGATTTCCTAAGTTCATGTACATATTTATTTTCCAAAGTATAAAATAAATTACTGAATGAAAAAACTGAGAGTATTATAATTACACATGTAATTACATAATTACACGTGTAAAATAAATACACGTTTAATTATATTTACACGTGTAGAATAAATACACATGTTATTATAATTACACGCGTAAAATAAATACACGTGTGATTACACGTGTAAAATAAATACACGTGTAAATACTTCTATCCTGGGACACTCTGCTTGTTGGGCTATGTAGACCCAAATAGTGTTTGATGCTGCGCACAAGAAATTTTAACTAACTTTAAATTTTTAATTTTGTGTTTAAATTGGTTGGTTCTGCGGTAACAACAACTTCTTGTTATTATTTTTCTTGTTTTATTTTTAAGACATGTCGGAATCAAAGAAAAAATGCAGACCATACAATGTCGAATATTTAAAATATGGTATTATTCAGTCACCCACAAACAAGACATTGCCAATGTGCCTGATTTGCCAGAAAGTTTTCTCAAATGAAGCCATGGAACCTTAACGATTACAAGAACATTTGAGCAAAATACATCCTGCCAAAAGATAAAAATTTATCTTGCTTTCAAATGCTCAAAAATTAACATTCGAGATGTCCAACTTTAGCCGGTATGTTTTCAGCAGCATCAAAACAAGATAATGATGGGTTACGCGCATCTTACAATATTTCGTTGCTTATTGCTAAATCGGGAAAACCGCACACTATTGGAGAAGAATTAATACTGCCAGCTGTGAGTGAAGTTCTCCGCACTGTACTTCATAAGTCACCTTCAGATATTATTAAAAAAAATCCCCTTGAGCAATAATACTGTACAGAGACGAATCGACGAAATGTCCGAGGATGTGGAGAGTTCTTAACAGAATTTTTTAAGACGACCGAATTTTCCATACAGCTCGATGAGTCTACATTGCCTAACAATGAGGCATTACTTCTATCGTACGTTCGCTTCATAAGAGATGAGAAGATTTGTCAAGACCTATTATTCGCAAAAAAATTAGAAACTGCTACTAAAGGAAAATCTGTATTTGACGTTTTGGAACAATATTTTAAATAAAAATATACCCTCTGAGTAATATAGTGTCCGTTGCTACTGATGGTGCTCTGGCAATGGTTGGACAATACCGCAGGTTCATTGCATATTTAAAAAAAGCTGTACCAAATGTAGTCGCCATGCATTGTGTGATTCACAGACAACATTTAGTTGCAAAAAACCTTAGTGATCGCCTTCATTACTCGCTGCAGTACGTAATTACAGGGGTTAATAGAATCAGAAGCAATTCTCTTAACGATAGATTGTTTAGAAAGCTTTGTGATGAAAACGACCAGGACTTTAATCGTTTACTGTTGCACACAGAAGTTCGATGGTTGTCAAAGGGTACTTGTCTGCAAAGATTTTATGAACTATTTGACTCAGTTATAACGTTTCTCGAAAATAAAGATGATTCCTTAAAAGAAAATTTATTGAAATTTAAAAAAGCGTATTTAACAGATTTATTTAATAAATTTAACGAAACCAATCTGCAGCTACAAGGAGATGATTTGAATTTAATTAAAGCTAAGGCAATAATTTCGGCATTCATATCAAAACTTGCATTATACAAATTAAATTTGGGTCGGAGACAATTCCATCAGTTTCAAAATCTTTCATCGGTGAAAACAAGTGATGATGACATTTTGGTTTATTGCTAGCATTTAGAAATCTTTACAGAAGATTTTTTTAATAGATTTCAAGATATCCTCAATATGATAATTCCGGACTGGGTCTTGGAACCTTGCACAAACATTGAAACAGCAGAAGTATTTTTACAGGAGCAGCTCATAGAATTGTCAACAAACGAAGAATTAAAACTAAAATTGAAACATGGCTACCAAGCATTTTGGCTTCAAAGACAAATTCCAATTTTATATCCGACCTTATGGGGTGCAGTAAAGAAGTTTTTCCTGGCATTTCCATCATCGTATTTAGCCGAAAGAGGATTTAGTGTAGTTTCCAATCTACTAACAAAAAAACGGAGCCGATTGTCAATAGTAGATCGCGGTGACTTAAGGTTGCTCATGACAAAACTAGCACACAATATAGACAAATTAGTGTCATTACATCAAGCTCAGCTCTCTCACTAGTGCTATTTTTTTATGTATATAGGTATGTGTATTTTTGTGTTAAGACCTAATAAAATATTTTTAAAAATGCGTCCTTGTTTTTAAATATATACGTAGTATAATATAGTTCACCAAGAGGGGCGCTCTTGAAATGCTCTTTGAAAAGGTGGGAAACCTATACTGATTTTTAGTGAGATTTTATTTCTGAATGGGGGGCGGTGAGTAATTTGTTTTTTCGAAAGGGGGCAGTAGGCTAAAAAAAGGTTGGGAACCTCTGAATTACTCGAATAATTTAAACGTCGTACACTCCTAACTTTGCAAATATATTTTGGACTGAACTGAAGTATAGTGAAGTTTATTCACTTCAGTTCTTCTAGCGGAACTAAATCTCATTTTAAGTAAGAAAATTCAAAATAGCGACCTCAATGAACATGAGAATATTGAATTACAACATTTATTGGCAACCTGTATAAAACAAAATTTCTTCAAATTTCAAGACAACATTTTTATACAGACAGATGGTTTACCTATGGGTTCTCCACTATCCACTTTTAGCTGAAATTTATGTCACATTTCGAGACGTTAATATTTGAACGTAAAATGGGAACGTAAAAATGGTTCAAATACATTAAATTCTGGACAAGATATTGGTAATGTGGGCAGAAACTGAGAGACAATTATCGCAATTCGTCACCTTTTTAAATTCAATCAATAAAAACATTACTTTTCCTATGAAGATGGAAATTAATAATTCAACAACTTTTTAGATTTAACATTGACAAAAATGAAGAATAGTATATTTTAATTTTTTTATAAGTATAAATACAGACACAATAATTCCTTCTAGTTCAAATCAATAATTGTCATGCAAAGTGGCAGCCTTCAATAGTTTTATTGTTAGGTTACTAAATGTGCTTATGTCGAAAGAAAATTATGATGAAGAAGTACAAATTATTAAATTGATCGCTACAAATAATGGATGTAATTGTAAATTAGAAGATTCCTTAATTAAGACACAGTTGAAAAGTAGATCGTGAAAATTATTATACAATGCTACAGACAAAATAGATCATAAGTGGTTCTACATTAATTATGTTGACAAAGTTAGTGTAGATACTAACAATTGATTAAGTAAATTAGTCATCAAATGTATTATTGCAAGATAAAAGACTATAAAGATAAAAAGACAGAAGGTGAGCAAAGTGGAATGTATAAACTAAAGTGTTTGGAATGTGAATCGTTTTATATTGACCAAACTGGACGGAATTTGGATACACGGCTCAAATAACATGAAAAAGCAATAAAGGACAAAAATAAATAAAATGCAATAAATAAATTTTCATAAATTTCAGTATTGACTAATTCATACTTGTCAAAGTAGAAAGTTATACTGTTGATTTTCTCACTTATTTAATACTGAAACTTTGCCAAATTTTCGTGAGAACCTTCACAGAATGGTTCTCAATTATGCAAAGTTTCAGTATTAAATAAGTGAGAAAATCAACAGTATAACTTTCTGCTTTGATAAGTATGAATTAGTCAATACAGAAATTTCTGAAAATTTATTTATTGCATATTAATTATCAGATACGGCCTACCATTAATACATACTGGCAGTAAGGGACGAAGGCTGAACTTGGAAATTTTAGAGATTAAGAAAGTGACGGGGAACCTCGTAAATGAACAAGTGTGTTTTTCACAATACGCCGTTATTTGATGGTATTATCGAAATCAACTTAGGGAATTCAAGCAATTTAGATATTAAGTAGGGTAACGATACTATATAAGCGATAATTTAAGGAACTTGTATTCAGTTTTATATGTGTGACTCTTGAAAATGGTCGTGAGGCCGAAACAATTGTAGAGAAATCTATCAAAATTAGTGAAACTCAACCAAGTGTTTTATTTTTCCTGTAATTCAAATATGTTTCACCAAGGGGTAACCACCGAGACTTGGTTATTAGAAAAATGGGTAAAAAATGGACAATTTTTTTAGTATGTATTTTAGAGGAAAAAGTAGTTAGTAAAAAAAGTAAAAATCTTGCATTATCTTAATTAATAATAGCATTATCTGAAAAGTACCATTATAAAATAATACGGTTAAACGGAGAATTGACGACGTTGCAAAAGATTTAGAAGAAGAACTAGTTGATAAAGTAAAAATAAAAACATGTTTATCCTTGCTAGTAGATGAAAGCACAGATATCGAGGATAATGCAAATCTAATGTGTTTTATCAGATATATTGACGAAGACACCATACAAGATTTTATGTTTGTTTTGTAAAAGGCTTTTGACAAGAAATACCTCAGATTAGAGTTTTAAACTATCAATGATTTTATCACTGATCAGGGTATTGATTGGATGAAGTGTGTTGGTGTAAGTAGGAACGGAGCAAGTGCAATGGCAGGTTGTCATAAAGGTTTGTTTAAACAAATTCAAGAATTAGCCATTAATTGTGTGTGTATGCACTGTTGTATCCATAGACAAGCGTTGGCTTGCCTTTAAATTTAAACATAACTTTAGAAGAATGAGTAAAGTTTGTAAACTACATAAAATCTCGTCCATTAAATAGCAGACTTTTTACCGAGTTATGCAAGGAAATGGGGAGTGATCATAAACACCTCATTTTGTATTGTAATTCACGATGGCTTCAACGGCAAATGTTTTAAAACGTCTGTTTGAGCTAAAAGACGAAGCTTTGTTATTTCTGAATGAACACCCACCATCTAAAGAAGATGCTATTTTCCCATTTGAGGATAGATTATACGATTTTGAGTGGTTAATAAAAGTGGCGCATTGGTACGACATATTTGCTATATTCAATGAATTGAATTTAATTTTGCATGGCTTTGGTTTAAATATTTTCAAAGTATCGGAAAAAGTCGTGCAATAATTCAAAAAATGACTCTGTGGAAACAACGACTTGCTGTCGACGTTCTGTACTGTATCACATTAAGCAGATTCTAAAAATGAAAGATTCTATTTAAAAAGAGACAACATTTTGTGCCGCGGATTTATGGTAGACTCTGTACACTCGAAAATACTTTTAAAAAGTAGCACATCAAGTGTCCAATAACTTCCCATCAGATTTTTTCCTCAATTTGCATTAGTCTAGCAGCAATGCTCCGAGCGAGGATAGGTGGGCAACCATGTACATATATAAATTTAAAAAAATACTTAAATTTGGCTGGTTGATGCACGGAACCAGTATGACCAATATAAAGCGAACCTCATTCCGAAATAATTGACAAACTTCGCGGTGTGTTATTAATATGGTGGCTATTAATTCAGTTTTATTAATGCATCATCATGTATGCACTATGCATGGAGTAATCAAAGTATATTTTTTGTAAATTTATGAACCAATTGCATTTGATTTTTGTGAACAAAAATCACGTTGCTAATGTGTCATGCGAAACTATCGAGCGTTCAACAAAAATCGACGATGAAGTTGGCGTTGGCAATCTCAAGTCATATCTGCACTAAGATGACTTGAGATTGTCAACGCCAATTGCCAATTTTGTTGAAGGTACGATAGTAAGTTTACGCTATGTTCTATTATTCTTTAGATTTATGGGCAATGTTTTGACTGATTTCCAACATCACCTACAAGGTACAGTCTGCAAAATGAATGTTTGATTTGCACCCTCAACTAAAACTTTATATACTTCAAAATTCTTCAGATGCATAGTTTTTCCTTATAAACAAATATTTGTTTTTTATATGGCAATCCTTAAAATAACTGTACTACACCATGCATCATAGAACAAATAAAAAATGGTTTTTATTTATAACAACGATTCTGTGATGGTGATTTGTAGTCATTAAATAGTATTTGCTATTATAATAAATTAATGTATTACTAAATTAAATTAATTAATGATGCAAATCAAGTGTTCCATTCACTGATGCCGCTATATTTTTAATTTATACATGAAAGATATCACCAGGAGCCATATTATACTCATGTAGTCCAGTACTCAAAGAAATTGCGAGATTTTGAAATGCAGATGTTGGATATGAAAATCCATATTTCTGGCCCATCAGAATAATAGAGACCCCAGGAATTAAGAACGGGGACTGGCAAGACTCCAAAAAGCTGAAGAAGACTTGATTGAGTCCAACAGTGTATACATGAATGCTCAATTGCAATCTACAGTGTAACTCAAGTACTCAATAAGCTTAGATGCAGCAGAGAACTCTTAACTGGGCTCAAAAGGACCTCCCATTTGGCCTCAATAAGGAACTCCCAATAACGTTCTACAATGCTGCACCAAAACTCAATAAATTATACAGTGTTACAGAGAAATCCCAATCTGGCTCATCACAAGAACTTAATCAGGTTTAGTGCAACTACTCTGTAAACTTAGTCAAATAAAGAATTGTGAGCAGTTGAAAGGAAGATATTGGGTATGAAAACCCATTTTCCTGAACAACTAACCCATCACAATGAAAAGGGCCTAAAGAACTAAAAACAGGGTCTGACAAGACTCCAAAGAGCTGAAGAAGACTTAATTGAGTTCAACAGTATATATGAACCCTTAATTGTAATCCAATGTAACTCTAGTACTCAATAAGCTTGGATGCAACAGAGAACTATTTAACTGGGCTCAAAAGAACCTCCTATTTGACCTCAACGAGAAACTCCCAATAAAGTTCCATAATATTGCACCAATACTCAATGATTTATACAGTGTTACAGATAAATCCCAATCTGGCTCATCACAAGAACTTAATCAGGTTTAGTGCAACTACTCTGGAAACCTTAGTCAAATGAAAAAGGTGCAAAATTTTGAACGAAAGTATATTGGATATGAAAATCCATACTAAACTGGCCTAGCAGAATCTTTCCAGAATTGCAAGATGCTGAAAAAAACCTAATGGACATGAAAATCCATATTCCGTACACAAGCACAGACATTTGTATAAATAGTCATTTCATGATAAAAGAGCCCCAAAATCTGGGTATTCGTGAGAATCTAATTTTTTTTGCACGATTATAATATAAAGAAAAACCTGTATTTGAAAATTGGGATCTAAAATAAAAATACCTTTCCAATACTTGATCTCGTATTGATCTCGTAGGTATCTTAAACCTCAAGATACATTTCGCAATTATATAAATAAATGCAAATTAATTGCATAATATACAAATTTATTTTCAGTAATATCTAAGTTGGAATAGTAATAATGTAAAATACTGAAATTAGTAGAAGTCGTAACATTTTCAGATCGCCGTAAATGTTCTAACTTGTTGTCTATATCGTGAGCTTTTATAAGCTATATTTTGAACTAGTGTATGTACTATGTGACCAAATTCTTTGGAAAACTTATTTAAATTATATTATTTCTATTAGAGATTAATAACTTAATTGGTAAAACATTGTATGCATGCAGTGTGCAATTATAAGAAACTTGAAGGAAATTCTGATCTACATATTTTAGTGGTGTTTTACTCTCAAGTTGTAGCAACTTAAAAATAAAACATCATTAAAATATGTGCAAGAAATTTCTTCTAGTTTCTCATACATGTTCATCAAGTGTCGATAGTATTTTACCTATTAAGTTGATTAATCTATAATGTAGAATTAATACAATTCGATTATAGTTTTCTAAAGAATGTGACCAAATTCTTTGGAAAACTTATTTAAATTATATTAATTCTGTTTTACCAACTTAATTGGTAAAACATTGTATGCACGCAGTGTGCATTTATAAGAAACTCGAAGGAATTTCTGATCTGCATATTTTTGTGGTGTTTTGCTTTAAAGTTGTAGCAACTTAAAACTAAAACATCACTAAAATATGTGCAAGATATTTGGTCTAGTTTCTCATAAATGCGCATCAAGTGTCGATAGTGTTTTACCTATGAAGTTGATTAATCTATAATGTAGAATTAATACAATTCGATTATAGTTTTCTAAAGAATTTGATACACATAGTACATAAACAAGTTTAAAGTATAGCTTATGAAAGCTCCCATTATAAGGAGTAAATCAAGAACATTTTAGCAGTGCCAAGTGAAAGCATTTGTAAGTGGAAAATGCACGCGTAAATATTTGTCGTGGCAAAAAAATGCGCATAATTATAAAGACTAAGACTATAACTACGCATGAAGATCCGCCTCAAGGCGAGAGTACACATCTCAGCACAATATCTTCGACTCATCTCTGAGCTATCGACAAGTCACATCACGGCAATTTTTTTTCTTTTGCGCCCCAATTTTACGCCCCCGCGATTTCGAATGTCGGCCGAAATTATTTTTACGTCTCACCGGATATGGACCCCGATTACCGGAAGTACTATATTTCCCTTCATCCACCCCAAGCTTCAGTACCTACCCGTTTTTGACATATTGCAGTAAATTTTACTTAGCTGGCACACGAGTTCCATGGGGATCTTGTACGTTTCCTATTTCCTGGGATAAAATTTCCTTTGATGTAAGCAATTTTTATAATTGCTATTATAACCATACAATGTTTTCTCTTGGATTTGTATTTAAAACTTCGGAAAAGCTGGTGCTCATTAATCATAGACATCAGGTTTTTCCACCTGAATGTCCTGATGTAGTGAGATACAACTGAAGAAAAAGTGGCGCTCGTGAATCGTAGACAGCAGGCTTTTCCACCTGAATGTCCTGATCTGCTGAGATACCATAGAGGAAACACTTGCACTCATGAATCATAGGCAGCAGGCTTTTCCACCTGAATGTCTTGATCTAGTGAGATAATATAGAAGAAAAACTGGCGCTCAAGAGTCATAGACAGTAGGCTTTTCCACCTGAATGTCCTGATCTAATGAGATACCATAGAAGAAAAAATTGGCGCTCATAAATCATAGACAGCAGGCTTTTCCACCTGAGTATCCTGATCTAGTGAGATACCATAGAAGAAAAACTGGCACTCATGAATCATAGACAGTAGGCTTTTCCATCTACATGTCCTGATGTAGTGAGATACCTTAGAAGAAAAACTGGCGCTCATGAATCATAGACAGCAGGCTTTTCCACCTGAATATCCTGATCTAGTGAGGTACCATAGATGAAAAACTGGCACTCATGAATCGTAGACAGCAGGCTTTTCCACCTGAATATCCTGATCTAGTGAGGTACCATAGATAAAAAAACTGGCACTCATGAATCATAGACAGTAGGCTTTTCCATCTACATGTCCTGATGTAGTGAGATACCTTAGAAGAAAAACTGGCGCTCATGAATCATAGACAGCAGGCTTTTCCACCTGAATGTCGTGATTTAGTGAGACACCATAGAAGTGCGAGGAAAAACTGTCATATGTTCAAATACAAACTTTGATATTTTTGTGTGGTTAAAAAAATTAAAAAGACAAAACAAACATAAAAAGGAAACGTCCGTAAAGTATCCCCACCGCTTATACCTCATGCGCCATAACAAATTTGCCGCAATGTGCCCATTCTGTGGGGGTCAAGCACGAAGTTGGGGGGATGAAAGGAAATATTTCGTTCCGAAAAGCGAAATCCATTTCCAGTCGGAGACAATAATTCCAGCCAACTATCAAAAACGTGGGGTCGTAGAATTGCGGCGCGAAAAGAGTAAAAAGGCAGTGCTGCAAAGATGTGGAAAACTGCAAAGTGCATCTTGGTTGCGATACTTGGATATCATCGTCACATTGAAGCCAATATTCGCGCCAAAATTGGAAACGTTTCGTTTCTTTGAAGACGAACAAAATTATGATTTAATTGTTTACCACGAAAAATATTTGAAAGGAAATAAATGTACAGGGTGTCCCGTGATAAAGGCAACACCTTAAATATCTACGAATATAGTTTTGTTTCACGAAATCTGTGAAATGCGTCGGTTTTTAAATAAAGGGGTACTATGTTTGGCAGTCAAATTATCTCCAATATTTTAACCCCGTTTTCATGGCGAAAGTAAGACCATATTTGTAAATTGGAGTAGGGGTTGAGTGATTATTCATTTGAAAGCCTACATAATTTACAATACGACGCTGCATTACTTTATAAATCTGTCGATTTCGAAAGTAATACACCGTCGCATTGCAAATTATGCAAGCTTTCAAATAAAGTATCACTCAACCACTACTCCAATTCAAAAAATTGTGCTTTCCTCTACTTTGGAAAGAGAGTTAAACATTTGAAGCCAATTTGCTTGACAAAAATTTGTCTCCTTTAATTAAAAATTTACGCATTTTGGCGATTTTGCGAAAAAATAAAAATGTTCGCACATATTTAGGGCGTTTCCTTTGTCCCGGGCTACTGTGCATATGTATATTAAGACTTCTACATGTAACATGCATATATTGGGCCGAAAATCCCCAAAAATAGATTTGATTAATTAATACTGCAACCCATAAAGCAGCATACAAATCAAGAACACAATTAATTTATTTCATTACTGCATTTTGTTGCTAAGCACTAGAAATGAAGTAATTTTTGATTGCATTTTATTGTAGCATGGGCGGTGAAATAAAAATATTGTAAGCATGCAAAAAAAAACACATTTAAAAATTTATGAATTCACCAATTATTTATATTTGTGCGTGTGTATGCTTGTAAATGCTAAGGATATTGTCCTAACGACAAATTAAGAAAGCGTGGTTTTGGGGGTGAGCACAATTTGGCGGATAGCACGAAATTTGCTTTATGATATGAAAATCATTTGGAATGTAAAAAATCTAAGAAATAAGCAAAAACCCTGAATTTACGAAGGCGTAGTGCAAGCCGGCGCTAAAATTAAAATAAGTCTAAGTACTTATTCATCATAAATGTTTCGTTATCACAGTTGCTGCATATAAATTATTTTCAAACAAGTACAGAGTTACAATTTTAATCGAATCGATTTATTATCATTATTGTTCTACAATAATAGATACTTATTAAAGGCGCGTTCTTACGAATCAAGTTAATTGATTGATTGTAGTTGATCGAGAAAAGTTGAATGAAAACTATAGTATAAAGTTGATCGCTAAAAGTTAAATGAAAACTGTATAAAGTTTATTAACTCTATTGAAACGAAGATTCTCACTATGGTTTACATTGAAGTTTTGTTGATCAACTACAATTCACCAATTAAACTTTTCGAAAAATTGATTTATATTTTCGTGCAACAATTTGATTTTGGCTTGCATTTACAAACATATCCACGCTTATTTTGCAGAGGGACGTAAGCAACCACCTGCAGATACTATTGAAATTAACTATTTTGACACTAAGCGTTACTACGGCGTTATTTACGTACGTTACTTTGCTAAACACATTGATGGCACACTAAAGCACAAAAAACTGCATTTATTTTGCACACAGCGCTGAAGTGTACCGCTGGACAACACGCCGGCCAGACTGAACCGATATGCGCGCGGAGTATCGGTGCTCAACATCTACCTTTTTCACTATCTTTCAAGTACAATAGAACGTCGGGCGATGGGATTTGAACTTGAAATTTTCGCCTTTTTGGCGACTTTTGCAAATCGTCGTGAGTGCTAAAGTCAAACAGACTTAATATTCTTAGCTTCTACACCAAATATAAACTTTAATCCAACATCGAGGTCGCAAATTCGCACTTCCTATCTAATAATTATACCATTATACCAAAAGTAATACCACTCATAAACTTATTCTTATGACAAAACTATTGAAATCACACAATTAGAAATTCAGAAAAATCAGTCCGGTCCTTTTCGAAACGTTGCCATGTGCATATGCATGCGAAAGTAGTTTGAATTTTGAAGTACTACTTAGCATCTATGTACTAATGTACTAATCTATGTATCTATGTATAGTGGGAATCATAAATGCTCAAAGAATAAGATGGCTAGGCCACGTAACGAGAATTGAGGAACCAAGAACACCAAAGCAGATTCTTACAAGAACGGCTGGAGGAAAAAAAACGAAGAGGGAGACCAAGAAGCCCCAGGAAAAGCGATGTAGAAAAGCATCTGGAAGAGATGCCATGAGCCAATTTTTCTCGTAGTGCTACTACTAATAATAATAATGGTGGTACAGTAACTTGCAACCTTTGCTCAAGAAAAAATAAAACTTCTGGGAATACATCAAATCTAAAATGCTACTTGAAAAGTTTATACCTGGACATTTTGAAGAAATGGTAATAGTAATAATACAAGCAGTCAGGCTATCAGTAGTACTACAACTATAAATATTATTTGTTTTAGTGATACTAAAGATGAATGTATAGACGGCATCTCGTCATATCTTAAACATTTCCAATCAAGTGCATAAGCGACAAAAACCAATTAGCAAAACACTTTCGAATAAGAGATCATGGAAGGAAAGCCATCTTAAAACGACCATAAGTTTTCAGGCACAAATTTACACTTTTGCAGTTTTGAGTTTTGCAACTGCCACATTGATGTGCCTCATCGTGCGAGTTTAATGTCCTCTAAGGGTATGACAAACTCTTTTCTTAAAACGATGAAGAGTTTTCAATCAAAATTGACAGTCATCATGCGAGTTTAATGTCCTCTAAGGCTATGTCAAACGCTTCTCTCAAAACGATGAAGAGTTTTCAATTAAATTTGACAGTCATCATGTGAGTTTAATGTCCTTTAAGGCTATGTCAAACTCTTTTCTTATAACGATGAAGAGTTTTCAATCAAAAGTGACAGTCATCATGTGAGTTTAATGTCCTTTAAGGGTATAATAAACTCTTCTCTTAACACGATGAACAGATTTCAAAATATGCTTTTGTTTTTGAAAAAAAACCTAGTTTTTGAAATGTAAGATTATGTAAGAGGTTGTAAGAGGTAAGGATCATTATTCATCTGCCCAATGAAGACACTGTGTGTCGAAACATGTCGCAGATCCATTTTTTTTAACTCAAAACGTGCGTTATTTACCCAGTCATTATAAGAAAGCACAGATTTATGGGTTGATGTAATTTGTTCAATTATAAGGGTGAGTTTTTATTTTCATTTTAGCTTTGGGATCTCGGAAACCATAAAACATAAAGATTCGGTTAAATGAGGAAAGAGTTGCAAAAAGAGCACAGTTTTTCAGTTATAATACAAACTTTATTTTTTTAAATGTCAGTCATAGTTGGCTGAACATTTTGAAAACGACAATTTTTTAGCGATACAAGGTTTGCTATACTAACTTTGATAAATAAAGGCCATCCTTGTAAATTAACTTATTACTTGCTTGACAATTATTACTTACTTCGACAAATAACCACGATGCAGTACTATTTGTATTATAGAGAGTAGCAAAAACAGAGTTTGCCATGGACATTTTTTTCCTCCTATTACGAGAATTCTATTAATTTTTCTATTCTAATTACACTAAATTCTATTCAAATTATACAACGAAAATTCCTGCATCTCGTTTATTTATGAAAGTAAGTATAGCACCTTATATGTTGTTCGTGCGCTGCTCCTTTCTATGGTAAATAAAACGCACAGGCTTTGTTCCACAGAAAGTGTATAATTTGGTATAAAAAGTGGACTGTATAAAAAATAATGATGACAAAAATGAAGACGGGTGAAATGCACTGTTCACGTCGAAGCTTGGCGAGGGACTTTAAGGAAATAACGACTTTCAAAACGAAATTTTATATCTTTTTAAACATTACATAAATTTATTAAAACCCGTGCAAACTATGATGGAGATTTACATCTCCAAACACTATCACTTTCAATTCAAGAACATCTTTCGGAGCTAATAAATAGTTTTGAAGACTACTTTCCGGATATTCCTTCAAATAATACGTAGATTAAAGATCTTTTTTCTGTAGAAATTGAAGAGGTAGAAATGTTTAATCTTAGTAAACAAGAAGTTGATAATATCATTGAAATTTCATGCGACACCGATCTGAAAAAAGTGTTTGATACTGCACTAATTAATTTTTGGTTGCGCTGTCAAAAGGAGTATCCAAGCGTAAGCGAAAAATCGATAAATTTTTTAATGCCTTTTGTCACCACTTATACGAGGGTCGTTCAATAAGCAATGCCCCATATTTTTTTTCTTATAAACTATTTATTCAAAACTGTTAAATTTTGGTGACAATATAGCTACATGTTTCTTCTACACGTACTATTTTTCAACATAGTCTCCATGAACTTGTACGGTCTTACGCCAGCGTGAAACGCCAGCCTGTATTCCCTGCTGGTACCAATTCTTGACCTGTGCGCGAAACCATGTTTTCACCGCTTGAATTACGCTCTCATCATCATCGAAGTGTCTTTCACGCAAACCGTCTTTAAGAGGTCCGAAGAGATGGAAGTCTGACGGTGCCAGATCTGGGCTGTATGGTGGATGGGGCAATGTTGTCCAACCCAATTTGGTGAGGTGTTCCCGGGTTCTGAGACTTGTGTGCCGGCGTGCATTATCGTGCAGGATCAAAATTTCAGCCGGATTCTTGTCATGCGTAACACGCCGGAAACGTTTCTTGAGTTTGTCCAAGGTCTTCACGTATGCTTCGGAATTTATGGTTGACCTTCTTGGCATCACATCAACAAGAATGATTGCGATCGCTTTGCAATTGCACTTGCTTTCTCTGCAATCAAGAACTTAATCACTGCTCGCTGTTTGTAACGTTGATCACTAACAGATGCTACTTTGAAAATTCACTACAGCTCTGCCATCTGTTGGAATGATTTGAAACTTCGGCCACCGGGAGGAGAAACACTGAACTTGAAGTACCTAGAAGTGCAACTTTCAGTTTTTGCTCATTGTGGAGAAAAAATATGGGGCATAACTTATTGGACGACCCTCGTATGTTACGTGTGAACCTGCGTTCTCAGCCTTGGTGTACTTAAAAAATAAGTATCGAAACAAATTGGATGTCGAACCTAATTTGAGAATAAAATTAACATCATTACCTCCTAATTTGACATTGCTATGTGATGATAAACAACATCATCCCTCGCACTAAGGACAAAATATGTGGAAACAAAATTTACTATTATTGTTAATTTTTTAATTACCTTTTTTTATTTAATATTTAATATATATATATATAAACAATCTTTATTATTATATTTAATATTTTTCTTATATAATTATTTTGCAATTTTTGTGTATGAAGTAAAGAAACAAATAATTTGATTTTTATTAAAAAAAATAAAATTTGTTTTGTAAATAAATGGCATTTTTCCATAAAGTGGGTCGCGAAGTAAGATATAGTAAGTTATGTGTCAAATAAAAATTTATTATTGAAAGTCAACTAAGTATCAATAAAATTACACTCTGAATTAGAGGTTACCAACTCTATTAATAAGAGTAGAAAAACTTAATAAAATTGTATAATTTTTTGTATAATCATCTGAATAACATGCAAATAGTTAGGTGTGAACCTGTGTAACGCAATATCATTTTAATTCTGTAGTGACACAGGATCTACAAATGTAAAGATATATAGGGTGTTCCATTAAAGAAACATAAGTTTGGTCGGTATCTTTCATATCAACTACCCTGTATAAATTTCAATATTTTAACGAAATGCAGATCATTATTGTTCACAACTTACTTTTGTATAAGACAATTTTTAATATTTTGATTAATAACCCCGTAGTTAACCGTTCCCAGAGCGTTGCGACACCCTGTATATAAAAAAATCGTGGCTTTTATGTTGATATTTTAATTAAAGTTAAAGAATACAAAAAAAATTATACAAATTTTATCGACATATTCAATGTGAGCCTTTTTGATAATTCTGTGATGGGTGGGGAAAACGGTATAAGTCAAGAATTAGCATTTTAAGGAAGCGTCGACTTCTACCTTTTTCTACCTTCTACCTTTTTTCCCTCCAATAATCGTAGCATTTAAAGTTGTACTAAAACTGCCAACCTATTTAAAAGCCTTAACTGAATAATGTGACATATACTATTTCAAACACAATGTACAGCATCACTTTCTGTAATATAATTTGACTTAAACTCATTTTCTCAAATTTTCGACATATACTGTTTTTCCCACCCATCACAGAATTATAACATTCATTGGGCTAGTTTGTATACTGTTCAGTTATTAACTGAAAAGTTTGAGATATAACGGATTCAAGTGAATTTTAATCCTAATCATCCGAAAAAGGTACGCTCGAGTTTTTTTCTAGAATTCTTTGTACTCTTCATCGAGATTCACTCTAATAGGAGTATAAATCGTAGCAGTTTCAGGTTAGTTTCTTCCAGTTCTGCAGCATTAAATTTTCATTTAATTTGGTTCATGATGACCAAAAATTTTGAGATATAACGGAATCATGTGAATTTTAATCCTAATCATCCGAAAAAGGTACGCTCGACAGTTTTTTTCTTTCTTTGTACTCTTCAGTAAGATACACTGTAATAGGAGTATAAATCATAGCAGTTTCTTGTTTAGTTTATTCCAGTTCTGATGCGTTCAATTTTCATTTAGTTTGGTTTATGATGGCCAAAAATATATCAAAATTGCAAAGTATTGTAAAATATAATTTGATAAAGAAAAATGGTATCTAATCTCGTATATGTTGTAACTGGTATAGTAATTTTCTTGTTTTATCAAAACGTTTATACAAAATAAATATTTATAACATTTTATTAGTATTAACATCATTTTTATTTTATAATAGCTTTGTAATTATTCTAATGGTAAAATTTTTAAATTTTACCCTCCACTTAACCGATTTAGTGCGTCAAACTTGTTTAAGTAGAGAAATAAATCTCCTGCAGTCAATTAAACAGATACATATTCAAATTCGAACCAGCTCAATACATTAGGGTGCCTGCTGCCTACCAAAATAGCTGAGATTAGGAAATTCATGTTTACTGCTCCACCGATAAAACCGCGCGTTGTTCCAGGACATTGTGAACGTGCGGCAATATTTCAAGTGTATGCCGAGTGAATGTAGAACTATTACTAACTAGCCCGATACAATCGGGACGTAATCTGTTATTTCACGTTCAATTCCGTCAGCGACTCTGACGAGAGCTTTCTTTTTGTAAACGTAATTGTGTTATTTTAGGCCCGTCCACTTCGAACGATTCGAGCGCGTGTAAAGCCCATAAGAATGCGCGTTTGGATTTAATTGTCGCAGACATTTTGGTAAATATAGCAAATGGTTTTATTTCGGTCTAAACGATCGTTAGTCTATGTCGGGCAAAACGCCGCGTACTCACACACAGCGCTATAAAATATACGAATGCATAAAAGGAAAAATTGCTTGCATACAGCGAAGGACTATGACATGTTTCGCTAGATATAAATTCACTTTAAACATATTGCTAGCATCGGAATATTGTTACATACCCGCCTTACTTTATCGCCGATATTTTAGATGCCCAACTTTATTTCCGCGTGTGGTTGAAAATATATATAATTCCTCGTAAGTGCAAAGTTTTTACGTATATTAGCAGCCAGGTAAATTTAGTTTTATATCCGCAATAAAATTAAGCTGAAACATATAAAATTCTATAAATACGACGTCAACGCATGCGACTATTACAAGAACAAATAACTTAATGAATAAATACAAGTGTATGGGAACGTATTTTATTTTGAACGCACAGGTCGTATAACCTGCAGTTAAAATTATGGTGGAAGTAAAGCGAAGCTAATCCGAGGAATTACATCGAGGAAATCTTCATTAAAACCACATGCGGCCTGGGACATTCTCGAACCGTCTGCTCGCGAAGTCGTAACTCGCTCGTGGAAGAATTACAAAACCAGATAACCCTTGAAAAGCGCCCACTTAACGGTCCGATAATGACTACTTTGGCCCTCCGGTTTATGCCCAAAACTAAATATAAGCACCGGCGCTCGCCGAGAAGCGGATGTATATAAAAGTTTTTTGTGTGAACCAGCGTTTTTGATTTACCGCCCGAACATTACTGTCAACAGTTCACACGTTATACGCGCCTTCAAATGAAACTTTATCTCCGCAACCTCATCACCGTTATCTCCTCTAATTTTCCTTTTATCTTTATATATAGGACGCCGTAAATTTTGGGCACACCGCAATAATTAAGAAGTAATGATATGATACGAGGACCAGTCTTGATCGTGTCATTTAGATAAACCCATTGAGGATGCTCTGATAATGTATGGACCGAAAATCTATCACGTGTTAAATACGTTGTTGCCATCAATAATTGTCACGATAATATTTTGTAAATTTGTCGTTAAAGCGAAATATATTTATCGTACAGATTAATTCAGAAGTACGAGCGATGGCTATATCCACGCTGTAAATAATGAAGGGAATAATTAAAAAACTCAACGCTGCTTTAAAAACGTTGCGTCGGTCAATTTATTCGAGCTTGGCTCCACGCCAGATTACCCTAAATAGTATATTTAAATACTGAAACATTCCTAGTATTTCAAGACGTGTGGCACCATGTTCCGCTCCCCAAAGTTTGTCCATATAAGAATTAAATTGCAAATTTCGAAATCTCCGAAACTCAAAATTTTTCATCACAAAAAAATATTCTGATTTGACTTATTTGAGCAAATTTTTAATTTTTAAACGATTCTTTCACTACTATAAAAGCCAAATATGAGCCTTTTGCGCCCATAAAATATCGGTCTCTTTGTATACATAAAAAAGGAGCGATAAAGTCCATTTTGAATCCTTTCCGAGATGCGCGCTTTTTGAAATTTGCAATTCAACTTTTTTTTAAAGTAGAAGAAAAAAGTTGCCAGAGTTAATCGCTCTCTAATAATTCTATAAGAAATGTTTATTAAAAATGTTTTCAATGTAGCCAAAAATAAAATACAAGTGTAATAAATAATTGAGCCGTTGATTAGGAAAGTGAGGTAAGTTATTTTTTTAAATTGAGAATATTCCAGGGTAGTCCTAATTATACAATGGACAAAATGCCTTGTGTATTTCTGGACTTATCTTTTCTTTAATTATTATTTAAAACACTTGGTATTTACTATAATTATTACAATCTGATCAAACATGGATCAATGAGAAATGTTATGCAAACTTAAATAACTAAATGATGATGATGGTGAAGCACCAGGAAAATGAGGACTACAGACAGTTACTGAAACGGGTCAAAGAAAATCTAAACGGCAACCCGGACAGTAAGGCAGTAACGGGCATAAGGAAAACAAGAGAAGGAAATATGCTGATTACCACTGAAAAAGATGAAACTGCACTAGAGGGCATCAACAATGCTTTAGGGAAAGGAGATAAACCCCTAACTACTAGAAAACTCGGGCCAAAGAAGCTAGAAACGCTGGACATAAGGGACATCGATGCTATGACCACCCGGGAGGACATCGAGCAGGCTATCAGGAGTAGGGCGATAGAAGCAGGTAACACAGTCAAGATAGGGACATTAAGGGAAAATAACAAGGGCACGCAAAAAACAACCCTGACAATGGTAAGAGAGGAGGCCATAAACTTACTAAAAAGGGGCCTGCTAAGGATGGGTTACTCCAACTGTAGCCTGGAGAAAACAACGAGGCTGAAAAAATGCTTTAGATGCTGGTTATACGACCACAATGCGACGAATTGCAAGGGAACAGACAGAACAAACCTATGCTTCAGATGCGGAGAATAAGGTCACACACTATTCCAGAGTATCAACGTAGAAAAATGCCGGCTATGTGAGGTTAAGGGACACCAAGCCGGCGCTGGCAAGTGCTTGGCATTCCGGAATGTGCTGAGGACCAACAAGGGTAGCCGCAGACATAAGGAAGGGAGCACCAAGGAAGACCAAACAAATGCTTAAGATGAGAGTCCTCCAATGTAACATGGGAAGGGGTAGAGCGGCCATGAATCTCCTACATAAAACGGCCACTGAAAACAAGGTAGACATCTGCAAGCAGGATGCAGCAATACTTGTCTATAACAAGCGATTGGCAACAACAAAGTGGGACCAAGAAGAGGAAGGTTTTGTATGGGTGGATGTGAAGGATGTAGTTATATATTCATGCTACTGGCCACCCAACAAAACACTAAAACAGTATGGAACATACCTCAGTAAACTCGGCTCAAGCATCAAGCGGCAAAACAAACCGTTTATAATAGCACTGCATTTTAATTCTAGAGCGAGGCTCTGGGGAGACTCGCGGGACGCAAAACAGGGATTGCTTCTCCAGGAGTTCATGGCCGAACTAAACGTAACCATTGTTAATGAAGGGGACAAACCCACATTTGTCAGGGGCAATTCAAAGTTATATATCGATCATGCAATGTGCTCAAGCAACCTAGCAGAAAAGATGCAAAACTGTAAAGTGTTTAAAGAAGAAAACCTCAGTCTGCACCAGAACATATACTTTAACCTGAGGGATCCAAAAAAGGATAACTTAAAAACAAAAAAGAAAGGCTGGAAAATAAAACAAGAGCTAGTACCACTACTCAAGGTAAGGTTCGCCAATGAAATAGAAGCCATAGAAGCTTGAGCAATGTGCTCAAGCAACCTAGCAGAAAAGATGGAAAACTGTAAAGTGTTTAAAGAAGAAAACCTCAGTCTGCACCAGAACATATACTTTAACCTGAGGGATCCAAAAAAGGATAACTTAAAAACAAAAAAGAAAGGCTGGAAAATAAAACAAGAGCTAGTACCACTACTCAAGGTAAGGTTCGCCAATGAAATAGAAGCCATAGAAGCTTGAGCAATGTGCTCAAGCAACCTAGCAGAAAAGATGCAAAACTGGAAAGTGTTTGAAGAAGAAAACCTCAGTCTGCACCAGAACATATACTTTGACCTGAGGGATCCAAAAAAGGAGAACTTAAAAACAAAAAAGAAAGGCTGGAAAATAAAACTAGAGCTAGTACCACTACTCAAGGTAAGGTTCGCCAATGAAATAGAAGCCATAGAAGAACCAACTGCGGAGGAACTCATAAAAACAGTAATGAACAAAACCTTTTCCAAACAAGGCAAAACAAGAAAGCACAACACAGTTTACTGGTGGAGTACGGAACTGGATACAGCATAACAAAGTTCTGTCTGGCAAGGAGGAAGTCGCTAAGAGCAAACGGCAAAGGAAACGTAGACCCAGAACCAAACAAGAGCTGGGCGAAAAATATACTAAGGAAAGGCCTAAACATAAAAAAAGCGATACTGAAAGCCTAAGAGTTAGCTTGGAAGAGGGTATGTAATGACGTGGAGAACGACACACGGGGCCTAGGTTACAAGATCGTAACACAAACCACACTAAACGACGAGCGACAAAAGGAAATTGCGCTGAAACTATTCCCTTCACACAAACCCACAATATGGGAAATCGTTAACATCAAGGAAGTAGATCCACTCACATTGGAAGAACTAGAAAATGCCCTCAAAAGGCGCAAAGACAACAAAGCTCCAGGCCCAGATCTTATACCTACCAACGTCAGCAAAGAAATTATCAGAGCCGCACCAAAAAGTACTTGAAATTTTTAACAAAGAATTAGTCAAGGGCAACTTCCAGGATGTGTGGAAAGAATCGCGACTAGTCCTCATCGAGAAACCGAGGAAAAAGGTCGAGGAACAAAAATATAGACCCAGTTGCTTGTTAAACTCCATGGGATTTTTTTTCGAAAAGATGATAGAGGGAAGACTGGGAGTAGAGATGGAAGATAAGTTACACCCAAACCAGTTCGGGTTCAGGGAAGGCAAGTCGACTATCGATGCAATGGAAGAAGTAAAGAAAAAACGTCAACGCAGCCAAAAATTTTGCTAAGACAAATAGAAGGTAATGCATACTGATCACACTTGATATAAAAAATGCGTTCAATTGGGTGAAGTGGGACGAACTGCTAAAGGCTATAAAGGCAATGAAAATCAGCCGGATGTTGACAAAGATAATCATAAGTTATCTCCAAAACAGAAAGGTACTGATGGGCGAAACTGAGGTAATTATAGTTACTTGCGGGGTACCACAAGGGTCAATCCTGGGATCGCTACTGTGGATCATCTTCTACAATAGAGTGCTACAAATGAAGATGCCCATAGGGGTAAGAGTGATTTGTTTCGCTGATGATACGGCCATAGTAGCGTGGGCTAAAACCGAGAGGGAGCTAATCCGACAGGCAAAATACTCAATTACTCAATTGAGAGAACGGTTACCAAAATCGAAAAACTGGAGTTAGCAATTGAATGGAGCAAGACTGAGGCTGTGATTCTGTATGGGGGCAGGAAACTAAAAGAGGTCTCCCTAGCTCTAGGATCAAGAACCCTCAAGACGAAAGCATCCCTAAAGTATCTCGGAGTATGGTTTGACCATAACTTAACCATGAGAGAGCACGTCAGGCAGGGAACTCTAAAATCTGGAAGGGCAGTATCGACACTATACACTATTTTTTCTAAACTGGCGTTCACGTCATCAAACAGCTGTGTTAGGAGGTTTTTTCGTACCAACATGATTGTTTTCGAGAATATGCATAACAATAGTTTAAGAATAGAAATTAATCAGGGGATCATTTGTTACATAATACTGATCACCGGTGGTTATAAATAGATAATCGGTGTATTAACCGTGGACACAATTTTTGCCTGCCAATAATGTAATAAATCATGTTATGTTGGCATCCGTGATATTTTTTCGGCGACGATGCCACTTCTTTTTCACTAACACATGCTCATACATGTGTGTATAACCAAACTTGTTTCACGATTAACTTGTTACATTTATTCGATTATTACAATGCATATTTTGCCATTGTAGATGTTAAACCATAACCACAAGATTGATATCTGTACGAAAAACGGCAGAGAAGTGGACGAATTTGATACGAACCGCGCACTGTCGCACAAGATTGCATGGGAGCAACAGCTGATTGCAGCCATTTTTAAATACCCTGGACAGCTGGCAACCTTGTAAAATTTTGCCATCATTATTATGATTATTATTTTGATGACGTGAACGTCAGTTTAGAAAAATCAGAGTATAGTAAAGAACATGCCGCGAACGCATGGGCCGTCTGCTGCCAAGAGGAATATTCTAACCATGGTGGCGCACTCCATCACTATTTACGGAGCCCAGATATGGGGAGAAGCTCTAAGGTATAAAAAATACCTAAACCTACTAATATCTCAGCAGAGAACCATGGCACTGAGGGTATCGAGCGGTTACCGCACTATCTCGACAGAAGCCACCCAGGTCATCGCCTCTACCCTCTCGATCCAGCTGATGGTCGAACAAAGAAGACGAGCATATAAAAAACCAAAGAACGAAAAGGAAGATATACAAAGCGAAATAATCCTAGCAGAGTGGCAGCGGAATTGGGAAAAGAAAACGGGCTAGGCGGAGTGGACTAAGGCACTCATCA
Organism: Othius punctulatus; assembly: GCA_951805005.1. NCBI lineage: Eukaryota > Metazoa > Arthropoda > Insecta > Coleoptera > Staphylinidae > Othius > Othius punctulatus. The sequence continues at coordinate 95,706,645 of OX638138.1, forward strand.
TTGACCTGGATGAGTGGATCAACACGAAGCATGGGAATGTGGAGTACTGCCTAACGCAGTTCCCACGCGGGCATGGCTGTTTCAAAGCGTACCTTAAACACTTTAAAATATGGACGGAAGATAGCAGCGCCCACTGCAGCGAGGTAGAGACGGCAGAGCACGCGGTTCTCAACTGCGAAAGATGGAGCATGGAAAGGGAGATGCTATGCAAAAAAATAGCGGTAATGGGACTAACAACCCAAAATATTATTTGACAGATGCTGAGCAGCGAGAAAAAATGGCAGGCCATCCATAGCTATATCCGAGAAGTTATAAAGACCATCGAGAAGGATGAAAAGAAGCAGTGGCAACACCTAGGGTGAGAAATCATCAGGACGACCTACCCTGATGATAATCACGATTCCGGGGTAGGACACAAATCGTCAAGTGGATTAGGGGTTTAGTGGATGAGAGCTCAACACACAGGCTGGCAGAGCTTACCCCAGCCACAATAATAATAATTAAAAAAAAATAAAAAATAAAGGTTTAATGCTAGGGGCATTAGTTTCCCTTAGTTTCTAATGACTTAATTCCACTAATATTAGCGTGTACACTAGCACTATGCTCTGCTTTTGCACTAACGCAATATTAAACTAACTCGAACGCTTTGGTTCGCTATAGTCTTCTGGTCAAATAGGTGTTATCGAGGAGCTGGATGGCTGCGACGTTGACGTGTTGAAAAAATCGCTTTTCGTGACTCTTGGCAAATTTGTTTATTGTCTCATTAACAGTGTCCATTTCCAAGGCCCTGTGGAGGTCACTGTTTCGGAAATACCAAGGTGCATTGACAATACTACTTAGTACTTTGTATTGGTATCGCTGGATTATTTATATATTGCTCTTTTTGGTACAACCCAACAGCTGGATCCCATATGACCGTACGGTCTTAAGAATTTATTTATACAGAAGTATTTTATTATAGATTGACAGGCTGGAATTCCGACCAAGCAGCCAATACATTTTTTCGAAATTTGATGTCCAATTCTGCTTTCTGCAATTCTGCAATTCTGTCCAAGTCGTCGACAAAAGTGACTATCGTACCATGGGCTAATGCAGGCATATCACTGGTGTATAACAGGTAGAGGACTGGCCCTAACACTACCCAGTGGCACATCTGCCTTGATATCTTTTGCTTCATAATAAGCATCTTCGTGCTTAATTCTAAAAACTCTATCTGATATGTATGATTCTACTAATTGTATATATGGTCTGGGCAGAAGTTTTCTTAATTTGTATTTACGTCCGTCGTGCTGCACATTGTCAAAAGCTTGCGCTACATAAAGAAATATAGTAGAGCAAACCTTTCTTTCTTTCAATGATTTTTCAATTACGTCTGTTATTCTATGGACTTGATCTATAGGTGAATGAGATTCTCTGAAACCAAACTAATGTTCTGGTGTTCTGGTGTTCTGGTAATATGTTTTTTCCTTTAATAATTGGTTTTATTTTTTAAGAAGTATTTTTTCAAACAGTTTTGAGATTACAGGTAATAACGAGATTGGTCTGTAAGAAGAAACTCCATTTGGTGGTTTTCCAGGTTTAGGAACCATTATACTTTCCATATCTTTGGTACTTATTTTAAACTTAAAGATGCATTAATAAGATATGTAAGTATTACAATTGCTTTACGAGGTAGTTGTTTGAGAATTTCGGCAGTAATGAAGTCAAATCCTGGAGCTTCTTTAGTGTTAATATTTTTTAAATTTCTATTGCAATTTCTTTAGGGGTAGAGGATCTGATTTCACCTTCTTCCTGGATAATATTTGCCCGGTCTTGAATGACTTCACCTTTATACGGTTGGAAAGTCCTTCCTTCTCAAGATATTCGAAAGATATATTAGCCCTTTGAGTATTGCTTTTTGCTTATGTCCCATCTGCACTTCTAATTGGAGAGTTCTGGAAAATTGGTCTCTTCAGTCTCGTAGTAGCTTTCCAAAGTGAATAATCAGTTTTACTGTCCAATTAGATATTCACAAATAGAGTAATTTTTAATTTTTTGAATCTCTCTTTTGATTTGTTTTGTTGCGTTATTTACTCTAGTTTTATCTGCTGGGCATCTAGATTGATGCCAGATTCTTCAGAATCTCCTCTTATCGGAAATATACATAATCAATTTACATCTCCTATACCCTTTTGGGTGTCGAAATTTATGCCACCACTCATTTATGTTGTCTACGAAGTTTTTCCATTCCTTTCTATTTGTAGCCATTTTCCTTGCTTTTTGTTGATCGAGGTAATTTCTTCTTGGGATCTCTTCTATGTTGTTTTCCCATCTTTTCCTTGGTCTTCCTCTTTCCTTCTATTTCTTTTCGTCTTTTGATGTCCGTACTATTTTTGTTTGTCTGTCTTCTCGCATTCTTATCAGGTGCCCGAACCATCCTAGTTGCCGTTTCTGTATTAATTTTTGCACACTTTGTATTTGTAGGTTTTCCCTGGTCTGTTCGTTTCTTATGCTCCTCTCGTGACTCCTTCAACTTTTCTTAAGTATCTCATTTCGGTTGCTTGTATTTTGTTCATTGTCTTTTCATTTGTTGTCCAGGTTTCGCTTCCATATAAGAGTGTTGGTCTATAAATTGTCTTGAAGAGTGTCATTTTCGTGTTTTTGGAGATTCTTCTATTGTTTAGAATGTACTTGTTCAATGCATGGTAGGTTTTATTTGCGGCCATGATTCTTTTATTTATTTCGTTTTCATGGTTCCTTTATTATGTATTATCTTACCTGAATATTTGAAGGTTTCAACTTGTTCTATCCTTTTCAAATTTATTAGTATTTTTGCTTTTGTTTCCTCTTGTGCTACTACCATTACTTTTGTTTTGTTTATATTAATTACCATGTTGTGTTTTTTCAGTTCCTCCTTCCATATGCTTGTATTGTGTTACAGGTCTTCTTCGCTTTTGCCTAGCATGACTAAGTCATCAGCAACGGTACATTCTGCTATCACTATTCTGTTCATTTTATAGTATCTTATTTCTACCTTCTTGGTATTATCCTTAATGTTTTTCATTATGTTGTTCAGGAATATAATAAAGAGCAGATGGCATAAAGCGCCCCCTTGTCGAAGGCCTTGTGTGGTTGTGAAATTCTCAGATGTTAAATTATTTGTCCTTACGTAGTTTTCTGTGGTTTCATACATACTCTTGATTTCTTTTATGAAATGCACTTGTATCTTCCTTTCTTCAGGTATTTCCCACATTTTAGCTTTTGGGACTTTTGGGAACTATCAAATGCCTTTTCGAAATCCACGAATATCATGTATAGTCTGTTTTATTGTCTTAATATTTTTTCTGTCATCTTTTTAATTGTGAAGATATGGTCTTATGTTAAACCTCCTTTCATGAATCCACTTTGTGACTTTTCCATTGTTTTTTTCAATTTCCTTTCTTAGTTTGTTCTCTAGTATAGATTCATACTGTTTTGCCGCTGTGCACAGCAGGAATATTCCCCTTAAGTTGTTGCAATTTCTACAGCCTCCTTTTTTATGTATTGGGAAGATCACTGCTTTTTGCCAGTCTGCTGGCCTTTTTCCTGTTTCCCATATTCAATTTGTTAGCTGTAGGAGTAGTTGTTTCCGATCCTTTCCTATGTATTTCAGCTGTTCAGATTTGATTTTGTCGTGACCTGAAGTTTTTCCGTTCTTTAACTTCTTTAGTGCGTTTCTAACTCTTCCACTGTTATAGATACCTCTTCTTCTTCTGTTTCGATACTATTTTCTTGTTCCTCTTCGTTTTTATTTCCTTCATTGGTTGTCTGTTTTCCAGACAAAAGCTCTTGGAAGTGCTCTTTCTATCTGTTCATGATTTCTTTATCCTCTTTCATTAGTACCCCATGTTTATCTTGAGTAGCTTTAGGTTTGTTACTTTTTCCTTTCTGCAGTTTTTCAATGTTCTGTAGAATAGTTTTTGATTTCCTTTAAAATGTTCCTCTAATTTGGTTCCAAGATCCTCCCATTTTCTGTCTTTTTCCTTCCTTATTATCGCTTTTACTCTATTTCTTTGCGGCTTGTATATTTCGTAGTCTTCTTCGTTTTTTGTGCTTAGGTATTTTTTTCATTTTTGTTTCTTTTTCCTAACTTCTTCCTTCACTTTTTTGTTCCACCAGCTTGTTTGTTTCTTGTTTTGTGTACTTTTAGTTCTTCAACACGCGTGTTTTGTTGCCTCTCTTACTATATGTTTGAAATTGACCCTTAAATCTTCTACTTTTATTTTTCCGCTTTTTTGAGTGCTTCTTATTAGTTCTTGTATTGATTCCTGGTAGTTTTCCCTTAGTTGTTTGTCACTTAGCTTGTATATTCTAAATTTCTCTATTCTTACTTCCTTGTCGACTGTTTTCTGTGTTTGTTTCGGTTCCCTTTTTGTTGTTTTTATTCGTGCTGTTAGAAGATAGTGGTCACTGTCAATTTCGCTACCACTTTTGACTTTAATATCCATTACTTCCCTCACTTGTGCTTTGTGTGTTAAAAAGTAGTCTATTATGGACTTCTTGTTTCTGTTTCTTTCCTCTCTTGTGTATTTGTGTACTTCCTTGTGTGCAAATTTGGTGTTCAATATTGTTAGCTTATACAATATGCAGAAATCAATAATTCATCTTCTAAGTCTCCTATCTTTAGCCTTTTTACTATTACACTATATTACTATGTTCATCTTTTTCTTCTCCTTTTCTAGCTTGTTGGATATCATCAACATTTTTTTTCGCTTCATTGTCTAGCTGGTATTTGTTTCTTATTAAGGATGACAAGTTGATAGTGTCCTAAAACTTTTTAATCAAAATTTATCAAATGCAACAAGACTCATTTAACTCTACAGAGATTTTTGCCATTGAAACCCGCCAACGAGAACTATAAAATTAAAAATATAATTATATAAATCACGTGGCACTACTCATGAAAGAACTGTTCAAGGTCTCCACAAATAGAGTTAGGTACTATTGGATTACGATGAGGAATAAATATAGTTAATTTAATAATTTTTGTATTATTTGGTATCAAAATATTATTTACTTAGTAATAAATTGTTAATTAAGACGATTTTATAATCTGAGATGGTTGCCAGCAAAATTGCCCCTGTTAATCATCGCGTACAAACACCTCATTTCAGTCGACTATTACCGACGATCATTATACGCCGTCCTATCTATTTCCACTTTAAAATAGAGATTAAACAGCACCGACGACGCCCCAGCCAAAGCGGAACACTGTAATAAACTTGGCCGGCCGTACTTCAGGTGAGCGCAAGAAAAGCACGTCGTTTATTTTACTTTTCCCCGTGCGCAATGCGGAAACGTATCACCTCCACGCGGAACCGAATTCCTCTTTCCGGGACAAATGAATCAAATTTGTTACAGTTCCTTTCCGGCGTAATTAATTTTACTGCATTCATTTTCTGCCTTGTATTTGTTACAGCGCTATCAACAATGTTTGGATTCAAATTTTCCGACGAAAAGTTTTCGGATTTCGTCAGCTGATAAGTCAACATTGAGTAATTGAATGTCATCAATTTCAGATCTAAAATCTGAGAACAATTTAAAAGTCAACGTGCTAATGTAACGCGAATCATCGATCATCAATACAAAGAAAAACGATTGAAAATGCAAGTTCCTAAAACGGATTACCTAAAAATACGTACTCGAAAATTTCCATGATTATAATAATTTGGTTTACGAAGTAAATGACAATAGGATTTTCAAATTATCTAGTACATACTTGTTTTAATTATTTTGTATTCAACTTAAATAAAAAAATTAAAAAATTAAAACTTACATACAGAGAGTTTTTTTATCGTGCAACATAACAATGTAACAACAATGTAACAAAACGTCTTTTTTTAAATGCAACATACAAGTAATTCTTTGTAAGGCAAATATTACAGTGTACAAAGTGTACAATGTATGTACAACTGAAGAAAGAGCTCAGTTATTCAAATGAATAATGCTGCAAACCTCAGCGTAACAATGTTTACTTCATAAACTGTAATATTAGCCTCACAGAGAATACATTTTACTTGTATGTTGCATTTTAAAACAGACGCTTTAATACATTACTGTCATTGTGACAGAAGTGTGTAACTATTGGAATTATTAACTCTATGTTGCTCGTTAAAAAAACTCTCTGTCTGTACTTACAGAAAATTAATATTCTCTAGGATCATAAATTCACCGTTTGGCGGCTGGTGAAAATTCTTCTAGCTTAATATTATATTAATGCCGGAAAATCTGGCGATTAGGGTCAAATATGTTGCCAGAGATGATCGATGATCAGAGATGACCATCTATTCACCTAATAAATATTTTCTTGGCATTATAGAATTAAAACCGAACAACTCCTTTGCGTGCAATTTTTATTGTTTCTGTGTGAATGAATAAACTAATTTTAGTAATAAAAAGCACCTTCTGAAGAAAACATGGCATAATACGTATGGAGAGCAAAATTAGCATTTCGCGCTAGACTTGGAGTAAGTCAGGTGTAAAACGTCCGATAAATTACGGCGCAACAAAGTGAATGATAAGAACTAGCGTTAAAGAATGCCGTCGAGCCGTAAAATTAAAACATATTTTCCAATCTGCCAAAGTTGAACATGCAGGAGGTTGGGATAAGAATTGATTGCTTCCTCGGAAAACCGCGTTGATATGAATTTTCTGGCGTTATTATAATTCTTATCAAAGACAACTTTTGAGCTGCTTCGGCAGCTTCAGAATATGGGTGCCACAGGAATGTTTCAGTATGCTAAGGTAATATACAAAAATATACCAAAACCAAAAAACAAACCTAGTTACCTAATTTCATAATTATTCCGTTCAACAAAAAATGCATCTCCTGGATTGACCAAATGCCAAATATTTGAGAAATATTTTTGGAAACTATAACTTTTGATACTTATATTATGATAAATATAACTTTTCCCATCATTACTTTCTAAACTGCAATTTTTTTTGCTTTTATTTTTTTTTCAACTAAAACTTACAGAGCTTTTATTATATAAACTATAACGTATCCTAGCAAACTGCAAAAAACTGCAAAACTTAAGATCTCCTGGATTGACCAAATTCCAAATTTGAGAAATATTTGCATCTCCTGGATTGATCAAATGCCAAATATTTGAAAAAATATTTTCTGAAACTATAACTTTTGATACTTTTATTATGATAAGTATAACTTTCGCCATCATTACTTTCTAAATTACAATGGAATACAAATCCTATTATTTTTTAAAAATAAAACTTGTAGAGCTATTATTTTAAAAACTATAACATATCCTCACATTATTTTGTCAAAACCGCAACTTTTCATGCTTGCCATTTTAGTTGAAACTGCAAAACTTAAGATCTCCTTGTTTGACCAAATTCCAAATTTGAGAAATATTTGCATCTCCTGGATTGATCAAATGCCAAATATTTGAGAAGTATTTTCTGAAACTATAACTTTTGATACTTTTATTATGATAAGTATAACTTTCGCCATCATTACTTTCTAAATTACAATGGAATACAAATCCTATAATTTTTTTAAAATAAAACTTTTAGAGCTATTATTTTAAAAACTATAACATATCGTCGCATTATTTTGTCAAAACCGCAACTTTTCATGCTTGCCATTTAAGTTGAAACTGCAAAACTTAAGATCTCCTGGATTGACCAAATTCCAAATATTTGAGAAATATTTTCGGAAACAATAACTCATGATACTTTTATTATGATAAATATAACTTTCCCATCATTACTTTCTAAACTGATATGCTTCGTACTATTATTTTTTTTAAACTAAAACTTATAGAGCTATTATTTTGAAAACTATAACTTCCCCCAACATTATTTCGTCAAAACCGCAATTTTTCATGCTAGCCTTTTTGGACACTATAATGTTTGCTTAATGTGTATTTGCTGCATATTTCAAGATTTTTTCATGCTACAACTTTGAAAATCCTTACTTTTCTTGCCATTATTCTGAAAAATATATCTATTTTTTAAATTTATTATTTTATAAGCTATAAGTTTTCATGAAATTATTTTGAAAACTGCAGTTTCCAAGCTAACATTTTTGGGAACTATAACTTTGAATGCCATGTTGAGTGATGAAATTAATTTAGATTTTATTAACAAAAATTAAATATACAAATTATTGTTATTTTAATATAAATACAAGTTATTGATTAGCCAACAGATTAATAGAACTTGAAACTGCAAAACTTAAGATCTCCGGGATTGACCAAATTCCAAATATTTGAGAAATATTTTCAGAAACTATAAGTTTTGATACTTTAATTATGAAAAATATTACTTTTCCCAGCATTAATTTCTAAACTGCAATGCTTCATGCTATTATTTTTTTAAACTAAATCTTTTAGAGCTTTTATTTTAAAAACTATAACATATCCTAGCATTATTTTGTCAAAACCGCATCTTTTCATGCTACTCTTTTTGGAAACTAAAATGTTTGCTTAACGTGTATTTGCTGCATATTCCAAGAATTTTTCATGCTAGAAATTGAAAATCCTTACTTTTCTTGCCATTATTCTGAAAAAATATCTATTTTTTAAATTTATTATTTTGTAAGCTATAAGTTTTCATGAAATTATTTTGAAAACTTCAGCTTTCAAGCTAACATTTTTGGGAACTATAACTTTGAATGTCATTTCGAGTGATGGAATTAATTTAAATTTAATTAACAAAAATTAAAAATACAAATGGTTATTGATTAGCCAATAGATAAATAGAAGTTGAAGCTGCAAAACTTAAAATCTCCTGGATTGACCAAACTAAACATATCTGAGAAATATTATCGGAAACTGTAATATTTGTTTCTTTTAATATGATAAATATAACTTTTCTCATCATTATTTTCTAAACTGCAATACTTCATGCTATTATTTTGTTAAACTAAAACTTATAGAGCTTTTAATTTAAAAAACTATAACATATCCTCGCATTATTTTGTCAAAACCTCAACTTTTCATGCTAGTCTTTATGGAAACTATAATGCTTACTTAACGTTTATTTGCTGCATTTTCCAAGAATTTTTCATGCTATAACTTTGAAAATCCTTCTTTTTCTTGCCATTATTTTGAAAAAATATCTATTTTTTGAATTTATTATTTTGTAAGCTATAAGTTGTCATGAAATTAGTTTGAAAACTTCAGTTTCCAAGCTAACATTTTTGGGAACTATAACTTTGAATGCCATTTTGAGTGATGGAATTAATTTAAATTTTATTGACAAAAATTAAAAATACAAATGGTTTAAAAAAAAACAAAAATCCAATTAGCCAACAGATTAATAGAAGTTGAAACTGCAAAAGTTAAGATCTCCTGGATTGAACACATGCCAAATATTTGAGAAATATTTTCGGAACCTATAACTTTTGATACTTTCCTTTTGATAAATATAACTTTTCCCATAATTATTTTCTAATCTGCGGTGCTTCATGCTATTATTTTTTTAAAGTAAAACTTTTAGAGCTTTTATTTTAAAAACTATAACTTATCCTAGCATTATTTTGTCAAAACCGCAACTTTTCATGGTACTACTATTCGCCAAATGGGTATCTAAAATTACATTTAATAGCAATAAAGAAAAATTATTCTAACTTGTTATTCCATGGAAACTTGATTTTTAGAGCAGTCCACAGCAGTTTGATTTTTCAACAAATTTTTAAATTATGAAATTTTGGTGGGAAATAATATTATATTACCCATGTGTAATACATGGTTTCAATTGTAATTTTTCGCTCTTTTGAATGCTATTAAAATCCAATATTGCTCCCATAAAAAAATCAAAAGTTGACTATGAAAATTTGAGCATCTAGTTGGCGCAGAAAATGTTTGGTGCTGTCATCAGAAAGCTCACGTCGAAAAATGTAAGCGGGGGAAGTTTCGTAAAATGTCCTTCGAAAGTAAAAAAGTTATAAGAGGAAAAGAAAAGTGCATGTTTTCAGTTATTCAGCGATATTTCATGAACTGTGTAAGACATCCCGGATTTCGTTTCAGTATATTGAAAGGCACAAAATTAAGAAACTTTTATCCCATTTGACCAACTCTGTATGTATTTCCGTTTAATAGATCCTAATGGTGGGCGTCGTAAAAGTGACCACCCTGTATACAGTGTATTCGATAAAAAACGCCCAAGACTGTAGCGGCTTCAATTGTTATTTAATCATCAAAAAACCATATATATATATTTTTAAATGCGACAGTATTCACTACAAGTTGGTGAAAAAAAAAATCTTTTTTAAACACCTTCATTTATTGGTTGTGACGTCACCCCACATTTTATTTTAAATGGCTCGGAATATATTTTTTCGTGTATTCTTGTAGAGCAGTTTAAGTAATTCTCACCGGTCTAAATTTGTAGTAGGGTTATACTATGAATTATATGCAAAACATGTACAGAACTGATTTGAGCTGTTAAATCCTAAATTCTCTGGAACAAACAATTGGTGATAATAATTAAGCAATCTTAAAATAAGTTCGTTTGTTTTCGAGCATCATTCAGTTGTAAATTATGAACTAGGTTGACCCAATGATTAATAAAAGTAAAGTAATATCGTAAGTAATAAAACAAATATAGAACAGACTTTATGTATAATATCGTCGGCTTACAAGTGCTTATTTACTTAACTAAGCTTACTTAAGGCTTACTTAAGTCAAAAACTATAAAATATGAGAATCTGTAATTAAAGTTTTATATTCTGCTGTTACCTTTCCTACTCAGTCATTTAATGAGTTAAGAATTTGGAAGTTCGTCTACAGGACCCTTTACTATAGCCCTACTGAGCTTGAGATTTGTTACATTTTAGTAAACCACCAAAATAAAACTTAACTAAAAACAGCCAAAAATTGACTTAGTGTATTTCACTTGTAATATATTATGACGATATATTATATTAGGATTAGGTGTTGTGTTGGTTTTATTTTATTTCATTTTATGTTGTGTTAGATTATAATTTTTAATTAAACATATATCAAAACTTATAAATATATTGTAATTTCTACTTACTTTGTAAATTAAATTATATTTTTCAAGATTATATTTGACTTTTTGTGTCGTGTCAGTTTGAATTTTGTATTATAATTGGTCTGATATTATATGTGTTGTTTAGAAATTTGTACAGAGGTTTAAAAGTTAACTGTTTTTTGATCTTTTAGGCATGTTATGTTATTTTCTTTATTAATAACTTTATCAATTTCATAATTTTCTAATAAAATTTGTTTTAATTCTTTATTGGTGTTGTGTAAAAGTTTTGTGTTTGTGTTTATGTTGAATGTATGATTATTGAAGTGTAAGTGTCTACCGAAATTGGAAGTTGTTATATCTCTAAGGTATTTGATTCTTCATTTTATAGCTCTTCCTGTTTGCCCAATATATTTTGCGCCGTAGTTATTACAACAAAGATACAATAGAAAATAATCAAACAATTCCAAAAATATAATTCCAATCAATCTAACCACACCTAAATTATACAGACAACCAAAATTACATAAACCAGATATACCCATTAGACTAATAATTATATCTACCAACTCACCAATACTTAACATTTATAAACTAATAAATAACATAATAAACAACACAATAAAGTATAAACCTAGACACACAATTAAAAACAGATACGAACTAATCGAACATATTAACGACACAAAACTACCTACTAACAGAAACCTTTACTTACACATAAAACATCATTAAAAAACACATACCAAACACAAAAGAAAACACAGATATCATTAACTTAATAAAACTCACAACTGAACAATTTTTTTGTATATTTATCAATAAATATTAACGACAATAACCCTTTAAATAAATAAACCATGTGGAAAAGATATGTAGATTATATATTTATTATATGGACAAACAACAATATATACAAAATCACAGATCTACATACCTATATAAACAAATTACAAAAAAAACAAATAAAATTCACACTTGGAACAGAAAATCATAATCAAATTAACGTGCTATATCTAACCATTTATAAAATAAATAACAAATTTAATTTCGAAATTTTCAGATAACCTACTCACAAAAATATAATAATTCCCGAAGACTCTTTCCACCATAGGACACACAAATAGGCTGCTATACATTTAAACATCATCAGAATGTTAGCAATACATACATAATCCGGTCCTCTTGTACCCTGAGGGTGTCGAGGATGTTAACAATGTTAACAATACCACTTAATAACTATGACAAAGAAAAATAAATAAATATGATAAAACAAATTGTAATTAATAACGGTTTTAAATTAAACACAATAAATAAACTTATCAAAAAATCTTTATACAAAAATTTCAAACAAAAACATAACATAATAAACAACACAAACATCAACATTGAACAAAACAACAACTCAAACCCATTAAAATACAGGTCATTTACATGCCAGGGAAATATAACCGACAATATTAATAAAACACTCAAACAATATTACATTATAGCATCTTTTAAAACAACTCATACAAAACAAATAGAACTTTTCAACACTAAAGACCAAACAAAGTTTACAGATAAAAACGGAGTTTATACATTAAGTTGTAATAACTGCAGCGCAAAATATATTGGGGAAATAGGAAGAGCCACAAAATTAAGAATTAAAGAATACCTTAGATATGTAACAATTTCCAATTTCGGTAGACACTTACCATTCAATAAGCATACATTCAACATAAACACAAACACAAAACTATTACACAACATAAATAAAGGGTTAAAACAAATTTTATTAGAAAATTATGAAATTGATAAAGTTATTGACGAAGAAAATAACATAACCTGCCTAAACGATCAAACACAATTAACTTTTAAATCTCTGTACAAATTTCTAAACAACCCATATAATATCAAATCAACTATAATACAAACTTCAAACTGACTCAACACAAAAAGTCAAATATAATCTTGAAATAGTTATTTAAGCATTAAAGTCCGAGACTGGTCAAAACTTACCTCTCGAATTGCTTATAACTGTTTTTCCAATCCTGAAGTTGGTTTAATTGTTTGTGTTTGATTAATTTATTTCCTCAACTTGAACAAAATATCCGTGCGGCTTTTGGTTGCTAAGACTATTTTTCTAACAAAGTGTGAGTGTCAGAAATTGCATTCGTTCAGTTGTAAAATGACACTAGAGAACACTATAGAAAACTTTTTACTTACCTCCCTGAGGGAGGTAAGTGTTTAATTACATCCCGCTGTTCATAGTAACCAAACCTTTATCGGTAAGTGGGTCTTACGTCCATCAAATCAATGTCACAACAGTGTACTTACCATGTAGGGAGTGGAGAAAATATAATTAAGTAAGTTAGTAGAAATTACAATATAATTATAAATTTTGATTTATGTTTAATTAAAAATTATAATCTAACACAACATCTAATCCTAATATAATATTAGGATAAATAGGATTAGGATAATAAATATTAGAAACAATGTGTTTCATCATCGTTGCACAAATATTGTTGTAATTAATAATGAACATAATTTCCAGGCTACAATAATTTATCACACATTGCTCGGCCGATGAAAAAGTAAACATTTAATGGTATATGATAATTGACAGAATGTCAGGTGTATTGAAAAATTAGTATAATCAATCAATTTGCTCATGTTCACAAGTGCTTACCCAAATCACCATTGAATTAATATTGTATGGACGCCTTATTGATTAATGAAATGGGGAATAAAAGTAACGGCCGGACATTACGCAGGAGCGTTAGTTTATGGGTTATATGTTAAAATCCGTTTTCATCCTTTAGCACCTTCCACTGTCAGTGTGGATTCAAATTAATTCTATTATTCCCTTTATCATGCTTAACAAAATCTTCTTTAAATTTTTTATCATTTAAATATTTTAAAGATAAATAATTATGTAAAATAATATTAGAGCTTACGTAGTGAAAGATGTAAGTTGTATTTCGCATTTATTTTGTGGCAAGTAATTATAATATTCATTTCAAATTAATATTCAAAATTAATTAGAATATTCAATACTTCTATTGAGTATGCACACAAAAATATTTATTGTGCCATGCAGTAACAAGTTCTTGTCGCATCGATGCTTTAGAGCCTAGTTCTTGCACTGATTTTTGTTCTGATTGGTATAGTATAAGTTCCCGCGTAAAATACTTTCAAATTAAACCAATCAGAACAGAAATCGCAAATCGCGTGTGCATGAACTAGGCTTATTTCATGTGCATTAATTTATTGTATGTATTATCGAAAACGGATTATTTATCTTCGGTGTTAATGCAAAAATGGTAATATTTTATTAATTACGTTGGTTCGAGTTGAATTCATTATTTTTTTAGTGCAGATATCGGCACATTTAGCGCAGAATATTTTTTTGATTCAAAAAAAGGTAAGCTCAAAACGATAACCGCGAGCATAATCATTCATCCTGTCGCCTGTTTTATTATATATCAATTTGATTAACGAAGTGGAAAAATGCTAATTAATTAGTCAAACGCGAGCATCCATGCATGCCGATATGTATGCAAATTTATTTCTTGAAGCAAAGGGGTTTTTACTTATCGCCGTAATGGATGCTGCGATCTGGCGCCGTAAGAGGCGCACAAGAGGATAATCTTGAATCGCTATTAGGTGTTTAATCTATTAGCTGTTATCTGGATTCCAAACTCGCCCTCATTGTTGAACGTAATGGACTCGGGCCCATCTCGCACTCGATCCTATTTTCGGATGTGTTCATGGCACCGCGGGGACGCATTAAAAACATTTCCAGTTTGATTAATTGCGTCTTATTTCGTTGCATCAATATTTACGTGTGCACACATCAACGGCACGCAATTCTGTGTACACTTAATAATTCAATAAATAAATTCAAATTGTTGTACGCAAAGTGCTATTTATTTAATGTTATGCCTGCAAGATTGTTATGAATCATTCATTACTGGTTTAACATAAACCTCTTACAGATTAATAATACATTACGTATGGAACGAAATGTGTAAACATGCAAGTAACAAGAAACACTCATCATTGTAATGTAATCACATGAATAAGATCGGTCTTAAATTTGATTAACGTACGCACTGGAAACGAAAAAGCGCGTTATCGATATGCGCTTTGCATATGAATTGAGAAAGCCAAAGGTCCAGTCAAATGCCTGCGGTAAAATCCCGTGTGATTGTGAGAACTGAGAGCCTAGTTTCGTGTCTATTGTAGGGATTTCTAAAGCATCTTTCCTGCACATGGCCCCTCCAACAATTGCGAAGGAAACGTTTAGTGTCGAAACCACAATACCCGGATGGTTTATCCTTCATCCTTAATAACACGGGATCGATTCACCTGGACACCTGATTGGGGAAACTTTACGTTCCAGTGGGTGTGCCTCGAGTCAATTGTTCAGGGTGTGAAAAATACGTTGCGTGAATATGATCCAGACACATAATTACGGGTGTATCTATGAGAGAAACTCGAGCCGAATACCCAATAAAGTCCGTTTCGGTGATCGCTTATTGGCGATTGCCGGTCTCTGGCACGTACGGTTTTAATAAATTTCAAGCGATCGTTCCTAGATGAAACTGTCTCGCTATAATAATTCTAAACTATTTGTAATTCAGGATGCAATGCGCGTGATACCATTGGTACGTGACTAATGTTACAACGCCGCCGCCGAAGAACCTGCTGGTACACGCTGATTGCACTTCATGTCTTCATGCCGATAATGGTAATAACCTAATAACATTGCTAGGTGATAGTGCGACGAATGTTTACACTAGACTTTACTTATTCATGCATTTCCTTATAATAACAACAGGCTTGGCGATTTGATCCATGCGGTACTTACATTGAAATTTATTACTAAAATTACGCCCGGTTTCTCCAACGATACTTAACTAGTTAAAATCCATCTTATAAATAAGACGTTCTTAAAGTGTTGCACCAACCATTACTCGTTTCCTAAAATTGTAAGAATGTCTTACATTTGAAGACGTCAAAATTGGCGTCTTAAGATTCGGATTCTAACCTAAAATTCAATGTAATTTGCACTGTCCGTGAATATTTGCAACTAATGCGAAATATGGCTAATGATTTGTTAGCAATCATGGCTATAAATGCATTTGATCTAGATGCTGCAGATACTCCAGATGATTATCATGTGTCAGCAATACTTCGACATATTTATCAACGAGATAATTATTTTGAAAAATATATATGGTTTTTTTTGTAGATTTAGGTTAACTAAAGAAACTGTGTTGAAAATCCTAGAACAAATTGAAGGCAGTTTAGAATACTTTCACCATCGATGAGTATCGATGAGTAACTACATTATTACAAAATATACTGTAATAATAATATGTTTAAAGAAACAACTTTTCCTCACTGAATGTTTCATATTAATGTTCTTTAGTGGTTGTATCTCTCTCGACGTATTTTATGCTTGGGCATTAAATTTGGACGCAATGAAGTCCCAAGCTTCCTACTCCTGCTTGTTTGTAGCGGTGTTTGTCACTTTATTTTCCACAATTTTGTGCACATGCACCAGCGAATACAACAAAGTCCTCTCTTCCAAAGTAAAATTTACTCTCTTTGATTGAAGTTTTGCCATTGTCAGTTTCTCAAATTTCTCTTGGCTGCACACGGTTTGTCATAATTCCTTGAAATCGCAACGTTGCCAAACGTAATTAATTATCTATTTATTTGGTGCAACGAAACATAAGATTAAGACCAACTTATAAATAAGACGTACTTCAATAAGACGCATCTTAAGATTCGTTGGAGAAACCGGACGCTAGTCTCCTGAACTCCTACCAAAACTATTATCATAGTTATCAAATATATACAAATACTATTACTTGTCTTTTGTTATTTTACTATGTCTGGTAAATAAAATGAAATACCGTAAAACGAAGTTACTTTGCTTCTGTGGGACATACATTGCTCCAATTTCTGACTTTACAATTTTTGCTACATTGTGGTAGTTGAACAGAATAAAAAGTGGTAAAGTCTGTTTTCCAGTAGAGGGCACTCCGATATGCATCTAAAATAACGCAGTTATACTTCACCTCACTACTTGACCTTCAAACACTTGCTTGTTTGAAACCACCCATTTAGACAACACTTGTGGCCGGTAAAAATCATTGTGTATAAGAATCACTACATCAATAATAAGGTAAGCTGTATTTTGATTTAATGTATTATTATGTTAGCTCTAGAAAGTCGTGTGAGTTGAACAATCTTAAAACGTATTTCGTTTTTTTTTCGTAATGTTTACCGTTTTAAGGTTATATTGCGCCGAATATGGGGAGACTTTGCGCCACATTTTTTTTTGGAGCAAAGTTACCCCAAACGATACTTGTTTATTTTATTTAGTTATAAATTTTGTTGCAGATATGCCAAGAGTGTATAAAAGAAAACTAGGCTCTCGGGCTTATCAAAATTATACCCAAGAAACTTGCAACAATGTTTAGAAGCAGTTAGAAGTAAACGAATGACGCAGAGAAAATCCGCACAAGAGTTTAAAATTCCGCGGCGAACTATCATTAATAAACTTAAAGGCAATCTACTTGAAAAGCCTGGAAGACCCACGATATTTTTCGAGGAAGAAGATACTGGATTTGTAAACTGTATAATAGCCTTCAGAACATTTGGTTTCCCACAAGACTCTATTGATTTGCGCATGCTCGTGAAATCATTCTTGAGTCGAGTTGGAAGAATTGTGAGAACATTTCAAAACAACATACCTGGTCATGAGGGTCTTAAATTTTCTGAAACGCCATCCAGAGCTCACTGTACGATTTGCTAGTAATATAAAACGCAGTAGAGCATCTATAAATGCTGAAATATTAACAGATTACATCTCAAACTTGGGGGAAGTTGTGAAAGACGTGCCACCAGAGAACATTTGGAACTGTGATGAGTCTAATCTGACAGATAACCCTGGCCAGAAAAAGGTGATAACCAAACGTGGTTGTAAATATCCTGAAAAGATTCTTAATTCATCCAAAACTAGCATTTCTATTACGTTTGCTGGTAGTTCTGCCGGAGAACTCTTGCCTCCATATATAGTTTACAAATTTTCTTGCATGTGGACAACCTGGACCTAGAATGGGCCCAAAGGCTGCCGTTATAGCAATAGTGCTAGTGGCTGGTTCGATGCCAATAGCTTTTCAGACTGGTTTGAAAGCCTAATGTTACCAAAGCTTAAAAAAATTAAAGGCAAGAAACTTTAATTTGCGACAACTTATCCTCCCATATATCAGTACATGTTCTAAGTCTATACAGAGATAATGATATATCTTTTGTATGCTTGCCACCAAACAGCACTCATTTAACACAACCGCTGGATGTGGCTTTTTTCGGCCAATGAAAATTGCGTAGCGGAAAATATTAGCTGGAATAATATTAACTGAAAGGAGACTGCAGAGGGTGCCAAAAACATAGTTCTACAAAAACAACATTTTCCATTTCTCCTAAAACAACTTATGGCTGCCTTAGAACCCAATGCTGCTGCAAATTTAATTTCGGGTTTCAGAAAATGTGGCATTTATCCAGGTATTGTTCAAGAGCTTTTGGCAATGATTCAATGACCTCCAGGTGACAATAATGCCTTAGAACATTCATTTCTACAATCTTTAGAATCAAAAAGATTAGAATTAACCGAAACAAAAACCAGGAGGAGAAACAAAATTACTGTTGCTGCTGGTAAGAGTATCGGGCTTGAAGTCCTTGTTGATGATCAAGCTGGCGAAGAGCCACAGACATCAGTGAATAAATGTCGCAAATCAATAAATGTGGATAGTGACTTGTCAAATGATGAAATATCTTTGCGGGATTCTTCTGAAGATGAGGATTTTGTGGGAAGTATATTAGGAGAAACCGCGGAGGATGATGTTACTGAAATGGTCGGTTCTGGACAAAAGAGCATTAAAGATCATTTTTCATTGCCGGATGTTGTCAAAGAAATAGGGGAATATGTTCTCTTTTAATATGAAGGTGAAATTTTTCCGGGAAAAATAATATCATTTGATAACAATGGAGCTACACTAAGTACAATGGTGAAGTCCTTAAAAAACTGAAAATGGCCTGATAAGTCAGGCCCTCTTTACTATGACTGGAATGATATTATGGGCAGAATTCAAGAGCCAAAAAAGGTCTCGAATCGGGGATTATTTTCTGTTCCAGTCTTAAACAGACTGTGGGGTAGATAAAGGATAAGATGTGCTTCAGATAAATGTTTCAAACTTACTTTGAGTTATTTTAGTACCTATTGTAAAGGTTTTCATTAATAAGATTGTATTAATAATATGACAATATATTTTTTCCGACACATATATTCCATACCTAGATAACCTACATAATATTTTGTGTGTGGTACATTTACAACCCATAATATAGTCTTACTATGCTCCAATACATGTTGTAAAGCTGAATAACTTACAATAATATAATACATATATAATATAATATTATTATTGTATATATTACAATAATAATAAAAAAAACATTTTTTTTTTTGCAAAATTAATCTCTATGGTCCATTATTATACGTTGTTCTAGCAGTTTCTATATTATCAACATTTTATAGAAACGAAAAGGTAAGTTTTATAAGTACTATTTAAAATTTCAGTTAAAATGGAGCAAAGTAACCTCGTTTTACGGTAGTTTAAAATAACAAATAACAAATAATAATCAAAAATATCTGATAACACGGATAAGATACTAACAAAAATATACAAATATACAGGGTGTCCAAGATAAGGATCATCAGCATAATGATCTTGCAAACCGTGAAAGATACAAAGGCGGTTAAATTACAAAAAAAAACACAATTTAGTGGTCAGTAATATTTTATAACCTTTATGGTTTCCGAGATCACCGTGTTGTGGATCCCTATCTTGGACACCCTGTATAACTCAGGTAAAAGCCTTCACGTTTTGTCCAATATTCTTGATAAATTCAATGTTTCGTCAAAATTCTCCATTATTCCACGAAAATTCTGTTAAAGTATATTGAAAAATTCAAAGAAAGTTAAAAAAAATCTACGAGGATTTACACTAAAATTTTGGTTTATGTAAAACAAAACCAAAAATTAAGGTAAATTTCATCACAAACAAAGAAAAATATAAAAAATTCCATCCCACATAAAATTCTGTACTCTTAAATTCCCCCAATAATTCAACATTCTAACATTCTTGGTAATTATTAAGAAATTGAGAAAAATTCAACCAATTTTCCAATAAACGCAAATTATCCAAAATAATATTCCACTTTAGATAAGTATAACAAAACGTCCAGAAATTTTAAGTAATTCTTAGCAAAAATATTGGAAATGTAAGCATACGTATACCTACAAATGTACGCATCACCCTGATGAAAAATTTCCCTTCTTTAATAAAACTTTTTTATTATCAAAATTTTCATTGTTCCACTAGATTGTATTATTAAAGTTTAACGAAAAATACAAAGATTTTTCAAAAATGGTTTTCTACCAATTTTTAAAGCCTAATGGGATAAAAACTGGTACTCTAAATTTTTTTTAAATAGTTTGCACACGCAGCAGAATATTGTATTTAATCGTATGCTGATTCTAATCAATTAAAGCCAAGTAGTCCTGAAACCAATTACTTTTGAAACATCTTTTGTTGTACCCATCTTACTCAATATGCATTATACCCGAGAATTTTCTAGTAATTTATGTAAATTTACTATAAATTTGTGCCGGTCTAAAATTTCAACCAATTTCCCAATAAACGCAAATTATCCAAAATAATATTTCACTTTAGATAAGTATTACAAAACGTCCAGAAATTTTAAGTAATTCTTAGCAAAAATATTGGAAATGTAAGCATACGTATACCTACAAATGTACGTACCACCCTGATGAAAAACTTCGCCTTCTTCAATAAAACTTTTTTTAATCAAAATTTTCATTGATCCACTAGGTTGTATTAAAGTTTTATAAACAATACAAAGAATTTTCAAAAATGGTTTTCTGCAAATTTTTAAAGCCTAATGGAATAAGAACTGGTACCCTATTTTTTTTAAATAGTTTGCACATGCAGCAGTATGTTGTATTGTATCGTATGCTGATTCTAATCAAATATAGCCAAGTAGTCCCGATAATTTACTTTTAAAACATCTTTTGTTTTACCCATCTTACTGAATATGCATTATACCCGAGAATGTTCTAGTAATTTAAGTAAATTTATCATAACTTTCTGTGGGTCTAAAATTTCAACCAATTTTTCAATAAGCGCAAATTACCCAAAATAATATTCCCTATTAGATAAGTACGAGTATAACAAAACATCAAGAAATTTTAAGTAATTCTTAGCAAAATTATTGGAAATGTAAGCATATGCATACCTACAAATATACGTGTCACCCTGATGAAAAACTTCGCCTCTATAATAAAAGTTTTTTATATCAAAATTTTCAGTATACCACTAGATTGTATTAAAGTTTAATGAAAAATACAAAGAATTTTGAAAACTAGTTTGCTCCAATTTCTAATGCCTAATGGGATAAGAACTTTCTCTTTCGACCCTTCAGAATCCCGATCCTCATAAGTATTTTCAGGAGATTAGGGTTCCAAATTTTTACAGCTCTTATTCATTAAACATATTTTATGAATTTTTGTGATATTCATAATAATTATGTAACATTTTTGTAAGTTTAGTAAAAATCAATATGTTTATAAATTGTTATGAATATTTAACATCAATAAAACAATTATGATTAAATCAACAATTCATAGGACAGTCACAGCAAGCTTTCAGGCTTTACAGATTTGTTGATTTTTTTAATAAAAGTTTTTAAAATTATTTCTATTTTATGTAAATTTTCTACACATTTTTACAGGTCTTATGGACTTTAGTAGATTTTTATGAATACTGAACATATTTTATGATTTTTTGTGGTATCCATAACAATTTTGTAAAATTTCCGCAAATGTTTCTAGAACTTTCAATAATTGTTTCAATGGTTTATTGGCTTTAATATTAATGGTTTATTAATGGTTATGAATATTTAGTAGATTTTTTTTTGTTTTTCAATAATGTCCACATTATTATGGACAATGCACAGATTTTATACAATGTTTTGTGAAACTTTCAATACATTTTATAAATTGTTGCATATATTTAATATCATTAAAAATATTACGATGTTTTTCAACAGTGTTCACGTGGTTATAGATAATGTACAGATTTTATGATGTTTTTATAAATATGTATCTAGGTACGTGTATTTGTAAATTATTTAATTTGTTTGTAAACTTTCTACCAATTTCTGCAGTCCTTGTTGCACTGAATATATTTTTAAAATTTCTGTTATATCCACAATAATTTTATAAAGTTTCCTCTAATTTTTGTGAAACTTTCATTTTTTTTTTATAAATCGTCATGCATATTTAGTAGATATTAATTTGTTTTCAAAAATATCCACATGAATACTGTTAAATATTTTTTTTAATAAATTGTTGCAAATATTTAATACCAATAAAAATATTACGATTTTTTTCAACAGTGTTCACGTGGTTATGGACAATGTACAGATTTTATGATTTTTTTATAAAATATCCAGGTCCGAGTACACACACATGTTTAAATTTTTGAATTTGATTGTAAATTTTCTATAAATTTCTGCAGGCTTGTATGTGTCAGACAACATTTAGTAACGTTTGTGAAATTTTTATGAACACTGAACATGTTTTAGTGTTATAGGTATAAGCCATATATTTTTTTTTTGTACAAATTTGTTTTTTTTGACAATGTACAAATTTGTACAAAAGGCACACTTTTGTAATACTCGGCTAAAATAAATTAAAAATTGTTTTTTTAGGTCCAAAGTTGGCCTGTTTTTTGGGTTCGTACAGTATCTAAGTACTTATATTTATAAATTGTTGTATCTTTTTGTACAACTTTTCGAAAATTTCTGCGTGCTGAACTCTTTTGACGATGTTTTTGTAAAAGTTCCACTAATTTTTGTAGCATTGCAACATATTTTGATGGACTGTTCGAAGCTTGTAAGATTTGTAAAAAATACGAATTTGCAATAAATAGTGTAATACTTTTTTCTAAATTGTCTAATAATGTTCATAATCACTGAAGAGATTTTTGGTTTACAAAAACTTTTATGAATATTGAATATGTTTAACGAATTTCTGTGTATTTATGTATAATTTTCAGAAAGATTCCTCTATTTAAAATTATAGTAGTATGATTAGTAGTAGTATATTAGTAAAACAAAAATTATTGGCTATCAACCTGCGATCTTTCGGCCATAATTTTCTTTTAATATTGATGATTTTTGAATTATGAAAAATAATCATATACAGGGTGATAAAGTTGATGACGAGTATATAGTTGAAGTATAAATTATGCCAAAATAGCATAAAATACATAAATACATAAAATGTAAGTAGGTATGTACTGATTTTCAAGTAATTACTGTCTGAAATATACTTACATCCTATGAATTGGTCATAAATTCCTATTGTCCAACTAATATAATAAAGTATTAAAGTAATTAAGACCCGTAAATTATTACATATCACTCTAATAAATTACGTGGCGTTTAGTTGCCTTGCAACCGGCAAGAAATTATGTGTAAAGTTGTATGCCCAATCACCATAAAGAAGTGAGTAATTTATTAGAATCTTAAAATGCTTAACAACATCGAACATTAATATAATTACGATTACGGGTAATTCTAATAAATAATTATGTTAATTATAATAAATTTTAAAATACAATTTATATATGGGCCGACAATTAATTTGTTAGCTCATTTACCTCACGCTGATACTTCTAATTATAATTATGCTCAATATAGCATTATTATTTATTAATGCACTTAAATTCTAAAATAGTATATTCGTCCAGTAATTATAAATATATTCAACTCAATATTATGATTTGTTAATTGATTTAAATTAGTTTAAAATAGTACATAATATATCGTCGGCTTACAAGTGAAATCACTCAAGTCAAAATCTATAAAATGTGACAAACTGCAATTCAAGCTTTATGTTCTTCTGTTACCTTTCCTACTCAGTCATTTAATGAGTTAAGAATTTGGAAGTTCGGCTACAGGACCGTTAACTATACCCCTACTGAGCCTGAGATTTCTTACAATTTAGTAAACCATCAAAATAAAACTTAACTAAAAACAGCCAAAAATTGACTAAGTGTATTTCACTTGTAAAACTTTTAACCAATGGTTTGCGTTCCACACCCTGAATATGTTACTTAATGAATATATTGTTGTGAAAGTTTAGATAATTTTGATGTTATACAATCAATATTTACAAACTATAACGTGGAGTTTGTATTTTCATTAAAATTGCTATTACCATATTATTTTCATTTTTTTCTATATACAACTTTTAGACCGAACGACAAAGCACACAAAATATATGTCCAATGTCGATAAATATTGACATCAAACGCATCGCGGCATTAATTTTGCTCCATTAAAATTATCGTCTGCGCTCATGTATAAATTGAAAAATTACTGCACTAAAAATCACAACACATAATATGTTTAAATTTTGATTTTAAAATTTATCTGGAATACGGGGTATACATTTTTTTTCATCAAACTCTTTAAACGTAAATTTAATATTTTTATATATATTTATAACTATAACAAAGTGTGCTTCAGTAATGTATATTAGATACAGATTTTTCAAAACAGCTGGACAAATCCATAAACGTTTCTTAAATTTAGGGTGTAACATATTCCTCGTCATTGTTTCTTAAGATGTTTATTAAATCTAGGGCACAACAACGTTCA
This sequence comes from Othius punctulatus, assembly GCA_951805005.1. NCBI lineage: Eukaryota > Metazoa > Arthropoda > Insecta > Coleoptera > Staphylinidae > Othius > Othius punctulatus. Next base: position 95,731,434 of record OX638138.1, read on the forward strand.
TTTCATTTTCATTTTTTTGATTTTAAATTTTTGGATAAATTTATATTGATATTCTGATTTGATATACCATTTATATTTATTATATTAATTGCCTAATTATAATTAAACGAAATCTGTAAATGTTATTATTAATTAACTTCCACAATTTTCATATTGATAATAGTTTTAGGTATTTTCGTGGGTGTGCCATTATTTAATGAATTTTACGCTTTATTTGTGGTATTGATTTCCAATGAGGTAGATTTTCATTAAGCTAGTGCCTGGGAAATTAGCATAGCCGAGGCACAAGCTCGTTTAAAACTTCTATTTTCGATTTTACATGTTATTAAGCGGCGCGAGATTTTATCGAGATCCATGCATAAATTTCCGCTGTCGATGTTTACAATAAAAACCGTCCCGACCTCATAATTGTCGCCCGATAAAAAATTGCATCTAATTTTTATTGACCCATATGCTTCGCAATTTTTCTTCATACAGCCGCAAACAGAGCGGAACACACAAATTCCATCAATTCGTATAGACAATGGGGAATTTGCATACAAAGGTCTATTGTGCCCCGTGGTCCGGACTCTTTGCGGCCCGAGCTTTTATCTAATAACGCGGACCGTCGGAAATGACGTCATTGTTGGCGTCGGCCGTCGAAGGGCGCCGGAATATTCGAAACGTCGCGCGTCGCTTCGAGCCGTGTTAAAAAAACGCACTAAACGCTTGGCTCACACCTCATTATGAGTCTAATTCGGTTAGAGCATATCCTTAAATCTTCACAGATTTAGCCACATAATGGAGTTATCTAAATGTAAATGGGCGTTTGAAAAAAACTTGGTTTAATGCATGAATTTAAGTTTCTTGCCGGTCTTCCAAGGAATTTAGTTTCGAACCCTAAACAGTACGTATAATTTATGCAAATTGCCCTTTATCGACCCTTAATTGCAGAGCTGTAATTATTTTTATATACACACAGGCAAGGGACATTTTATTAGAACATAATACTCAATTAACATCACGCTCTTCCTGTGCGTTTTGTTACTGTGCGTTTTAGCTATTTTTGCTGCATACATTGAGATTGATGCGTAAATTATGCATTGTACTGTATAAAATCCGCCTATAAACACCGCGCATCTTTCCATTACAGAATTCAATATACTCACCCTTCCAATTTTAAAATTTGAACATCCAACGAATTATTTTTTTAATTCAAGTTGACAGCATTATTATATTGGTAATTTAAGTGAAAAATGGCATACTGAATGTATTCTATTGTCCTTCCTCGAATGCTCCGGTCCCATTCAATTCCCATAATTGAAAATAAATCTACTCCGCTCGCATTAAATGCAAAATGGAGCGGAAGCATCGCGCTAAATTCTGGCGTGCTTTATAGTTCCGCCTTTGAGGCTTCTCAAAAGATCATTATTTAATAATACCGAATAATAAATGAGGACTAATGAGACTCAATGCCGTACGTACTAATTAATAGCTGAACATTAGCGCTGTGAACTATGGGGAATATTGAATTCCCGCCTGATTATTTCATTATACAGCTTACAGCGCATAGCATTGACACGGATTCCATTTATCTAACTTCTCTCAACACTTCGATGTGTTCTCAAATGAAGAGAAAAGTTCTGTTATATAATTAAAGCTCAGCTGAATAGGTTAATAGTTTCTGAAAGTTAACTGCGAAGTTTATGTCAAAATAAGTGCTTATTCCACCATGGGCACCAAGAACAAATTTAACCCATTTATATGTCTCACAATATCTCAATATATGTATTATGCAGGGTAATTTATAACGGCAGTAAAACTTTGGCAACTTTTTGGGGCAGCAATTTTAAGCAAACAAATGTTATATGAACTTACGTCCTACCTCGATTATTCTAGTTACCAAGGAGAAACAAAACACAATCAGCCCATAACTGAAAATTAGTTGTTTATTAACAAAATGTAATGGGTGTTTTTGTTTTTCACCTGTAACTAGATATTAAACCTTGAAATTGAAATTCAATAGTTGCAACGATTGCAATAATAATGATCTATACTAATCCTTACTTCATCATCAATTATGTCCGTCTGTAATCTATTATTTTTGTGTTTCTTTAATTAATTGGTGACCAAGTTACAATTACAAACAAAATCGTGGATAAATTAATCATCAGCACTAATCGATTATAATTATTGCAATGATTGCAAATTATTGGACTATGACATGACAGCTGTCAATGTCAAATTCACATGTTATAACCTGCAAATGTGACACCGGTCAATGTTAGTTTCATTGAATACTCTATTTTTCTAAACTGGCGTTCACGTCATCAAACGGCTGTGCGATGAGGTTTTTTCGTATACTCTGATTTTTCTAAACTGGCGTGCACGTCATCAAAATAATAATCATAATAATGATGGCACAATTTTACAAGGTTGCCAGTTGTCCTGGGTATTTAAAAATGGCTGCAATCAGCTGTTGCGCCCGTGCAATCTTGTGCGACACTGCGCGGTTCGTATCAAATTCATCGACTTCTCTACCGTTTATCGTACAGATATCAATCTTGTGGTTATGGTTTACCATCTACAATGACAAAATATGCATTGTAATAATCGATCAAATGTAACAAGTTAGACGTCAAAGAAGTTTGAAGCATTAGTGAAAAAGATGTGGCATCGTCGCCGAGAAAATATCGCCGTTGCCAACATAACATGATTTATTACATGATTGTCAGGCGAAAATTGTGTCCGCGGTTAATACACCGATTACCTATTTATAACCACCGGTGATCAGTGTTATGTAACAAATAATCTTCAGATTAATTTCGATTCTTAAACTATTGTTATGCATATTCTCGAAAACAATCACGTTGGTACGAAAAAACCTCATCGCACAGCTGTTTGATGACGTGCACGCCAGTTTAGAAAAATCAGAGTATACCAACGTGATTGTTTTCGAGAATATGCATAACAATAGTTTAAGAATCGAAATTAATCTGAGGATCATTTGTTACATAACACTGATCACCGGTGGTTATAAATAGGTAATCGGTATATTAACCGCGGACACAATTTTCGCCTGCCAATCATGTAATAAATCATGTTATGTTGGCAGCCGTAATATTTTTTCGGCGACGATGCCAAATCTTTTTCACTAACACATGCTCATATATGTGTGTATAACCAAACTTCTATGACGTTTAACTTGTTACATTTGATCAATTATTGCAATGCATATTTTGCCTTTGTAGATGTTAAACCATAACCACAAGATTGATATCTATTCGATAAACGGCAGAGAAGTCGACGAATTTGATTCGAACCTCGCATGGTCGCACAAGATTGCACGGGCGCAACAGCTGATTGCAGCAATTTTTAAGTACCCAGGCTGCTGGCAACCTTGTAAAATTGTGCCATCATTATTATGATTATTATTTTGATGACGTGAACGCCAGTTTACAAAAATTAGAGTATACTCTGATTTTTCTAAACTGACTTTCTATGCACATGAGTCTGAGGGAACATAACTTATTTCGAGTAATTGTTGTTCTAAATTCATTTTTTATCCTCACCAGTTAAGAAAAAGATCTTTCTCAGGAGCAATTTTCAACCATCATACTAAGAAACAATTTCAAAATTGCTTTTACATTAGGGAACACTCATTGGACAATATCGTTAAATATTACCCTATGCAGATCTTGATGTGTCAGACTATCAGGTTCCGCTGATCCATAGGCTTAACTATGTCTACCGTATTGATGAAAATGCTTCTCCTACAAAATTCATGTCCACATCTTCAGGATATATTAGCCATAAAGCACCAACTCCTTCACGAATCTCTTCGTCTGTAGCTTCTAATTTTGTTAAGAATGAAAACTTTTTTCATCATTGTATAGTGAGGTCCTCTGTGCCAGACTTTACTCTAATGCATCCATCACTGGTGTATAAATGTTTTTATTATGAACTTGTCTCTTGGCTCAATGTTATCTAAAGCATCATCTTCATCATCATTGATATGCCTTCTTCTATATCCGCTTTTATTGTAATCAACATCAGGCAATTTCTCCTTTGCCTTTTCTTCAAAATAATGGAACATAATCCTGAAACCTTTAACAAAATCCAAAAGTGAAGGATACAATTTCCTACATACTTCATCTAGACTAATTTGGGGGTCTTGCAGTGATTGACTAGTCTTGTGAAATTCGTCCAGCAAGTAACTCCACAAATTAACATTACCATAACGTTACCATAAATTCAAACTCCTCCATTTAATTCAAAATGTTTATGGCTTGATTTCTTGTTTCGCCTTCTGTAGCATCAATATGGAACTGATGCAATGCAGAAATTATTCCATCATAACAATCAAGTATTGCACTTGTGGCCATTGAATGTGCTTCCCATCTAGTCTTCGACAAATACTTTGTTACTTTTGAATCATCTTTGAAGAATGACAACAGTTCTGCCCATCTATGTGTAGATGAAGAAATTAAATTATATATTTCTTTGAACAATTCCAAAAAAGTTTATTGCATCTAAACAAGAGTCAACTGCTCCTCTACCAACAAAATTCAGGGAATGACCAGTACATGGGATATACCTATAGTCTATCCAATTTCAAGCTGCAGTTTATGTAAACATGTTCACGTGAACAGCGATAATGTACAGGGCCGCACTTGCTCAGTTGCCGACTACAGTGCGCTAACAAAACAAAAAATTACATGAGATAATAAAAAAGGACAACAAATAAATCAGTAAATATTAAATTTATATACAATAAAATATTTTTTACTAAGTTGAACTACTTTCATCGTCTGTATTTAAATTTATAATAAGAGGCTCAACATTAATTTCAATAATATTATCAAGTGACCACATTTTGGACTCAACTTTTTCAATTACATGTTTTATACATTTTCGCCACGAATCTTGATTTATAGATTCTATGGCTTCAGAAAATAAATTCTATAATATCTAATAATTCTAATACATTTTTGCAGTCCCCAAATTTAAAAGTAATTTTTGAGGCCACATAATTTTTAATTTCTGCCCAAATTAATTCGATGGGGTTGAGCTCACAGTGATACGGTGGAAGTCGTAATATAAGTTTATTATGTGACCTCGCCATTTCATCAATAATATATTTATTATATTGCGTTTTATACATATTAACAATAGCCAGTAATTTAATTCTCAGCATATCGGCTTCGAACGGAATATTTTTGGACAACAACCAGGTCTGGATATCTGCCTTCTTAGTAGCCGACGTAGGAATATTTTCTAACTTTCTGGAATGATACCACGCGTTGTCCAACACAATCACTGCATTCTCCTCTAATTTCGGCAATACATTGGAAAACCATTTCTCGAAGGATTCACCCACCATTTTTTCGTGATAATCTCCGGTTTTTTTCGATTCAAAAGCCCATAAAGCATCGGGGACAAAGCCGTCTGTACTGCCAATGTGGCAAATTATCAGTCGTTTACCTTTTCCTGTAATTTAAAATCATCATTAATAAGTGAATAGTAAGTTTATTAGCCAAATTTTACCCGAGGGATTCTTCAACCCTGTTGTTAAACCTGGCAAAAAAGCTGCTTTAGAAGATTTAACACTTTCATCCATCCAAACATGCGATTTTGTGTGACCAGCGTTAATCCAGGTCTCATCAAGATAATATATTTTTTTATTTTCACTCCTGTATAATTTAATATTTTTTAAATAATTTCTTCTCCATAACGTTATTTCGTCACTGTCCAATAGCATACTATTTCTTCCGCGACGTTGGTATTTAAAATTTAGCGATTTCAACAGTTTATGAAATGTTGATCGCTTAAAATTTGGCAAATCGTTGTCTTCATTCACCTCTATTAAAAGCTTGTTCAGGGTTGGCATTTCATTTCAAAAGAAAAATTGGTGTACTTTTCTTCGTATTGCGTTCCTATCAAAATCATCTACTGCATCAACGCTATTTTTTCGGTTCTGATTTGTTTTAGGTGGTGAAAATTTTGCGGAGATTTTGTATTCTCCAATAATGTTATAAACAGACCTACAAGATACCCCTGTTTTATATGCCACTTTTAGCACCATATCATTTCTTAAATCCGTAGGGTTTTCTCGAACTTCACATATATAAACATTTAAAATTAATTGTTTGGTTTCCACACTTAAATGACACTTTTTAATGCGTTTTTTAGGAGGGTTCAGTTTCGCACTTACTACAACTTCAATATCTGTATCTGTGCTCGACATATTTCACAACACTGGTCAAGCTAATGCAGTAACAAAATTCCCTTCGTCCGGGTTTCAGGTAGACAGCGGGACGACCAATCGTATGCTTGTGTTAAAATGTGCACGTGGCGATCACGCCTGGTAGAGTGTATATATTCACTGCATCTAGAAATTGGATGGACTATAGCATACTTGTTAAACTTCAATATTATTTCTTGCATACCCTTGTATTTGCCAAACATATTGGTAGCATATTATATAACTGGCCTCGACACTTACTGAAATTTATTTTTCTGAAATATAATCATTGGGACAAATAATGTTGCAGTATATTTAAGTATATAGGACAATTACTCACTCTGCCAATTTTTTTTAATAAATAAATTATCATGTTATAACTGACAAATATGACAGCTGTCAATGTAAATTTAATTGTATAATCTGATTCTGTAACAGCTTTAGATAATTGTCAAATATACTTGTAACCTAAAAATCTGAAAGCTGTCAATGTCAAAATCACTTGTTATAACCTAAAAATGTGAAAGTTGTCAATGTCAAAATCACTTGTTATAACCTAAAAATGTGAAAGTTGTCAATGTCAAAATCACTTGTTATAACCTAAAAATGTGACGGCTGTCAATGTCGTCATGTGTTTAAAATAATATTCGGCAGTAATAATTGATATTTCAATAATAGCTGAAAAGTTGGTAGAAATAATTGCTATTTTTGCAATATCGTTACAATTTGGTTAGTCATCAATGTATACAGGGTGATATATAATTATGTGGCAATATTGTAACCAAATATTCAGCAAAAAAATATGGACAAAAAAGAGTAAAAAGAGAGATTGTGCTTTTGTTCAACAATATTACCAAAAATCAAGTTCTCATTAATATGTTGACAAAAATAATTACAAATTTGGCAGAATAATTGCAAATTTTATGAAAATATTTGAAGGTTTGACAGAAATTGTCAAATTTTTAATATTTTATGTATATTTGTTTCAAATAATTGCTATGTTGCAATATTATTAAAATTTTAGTTATCATCGATGTATAGTAGGTAGTAATAATAGAAATTTTAATAATAGCTGAAATTTTTTTAGGAATTTCCATTTTTACAATAGGTATCGTTATAATTTTGTCATCAAGTCATCAGTGTATTTTTGGCAGTAATAATTGAAATTTACCAAAAAATCTTTAAATTTCAAAGCACTACTAAGTTTTGATAGAAAAATCTATTTTTTTTAAATAAGAGTTGACATTTTGGTAGAAATGATTGAAAATTTGACAGCATCCATTAAAATTTTGACTTGGGCCCGACTATATCGACATGGAGCAAAAAATTGTGAACAAAAAAGACTTATAAAGTATTGTGCCATCGTGCTAAGTTAAAAAGTTATTGTGCTCTTGTTCCACAATATTGCCAAAAATCAAGTTCTCATTAAATTGTTCTCCTCTCTCGCCACAGGGTTCTCCTCTCTCGCCCCTCCTGTACAACATATATTGCCATGACATATTAGGAACAGACAACAGGCAGACAGACTTAGAACAGTATATCATACAATACGCCGACGACACAGCATTAATAACACATAAAAAACGACTGGATGACACAATAGACACACTTCAAATACTGACTGACAAAACAATGGACTGGTTCAACAAATGGAGACTCGAACCCAACCCCGCAAAATGCCAACTCCTTATTCCCAACCACAGAATCAATAACAACTCACCGACAATACATGTTAACGGAACAAACGTATACCCCACAACGACGATAAAATACTTAGGAATGACGATTGACAATAAGCACAAATTCGACAAACACTTACGGAACACAAAGACGGAAATACAAAAACGAGCAAAACATTTTAGATGCCTAACATACGGAGGAAGAGGGATATCCATTAGTACAGCAACAAAAATTTACAAATCCATCTGCAGGCCCATGATTGACTACGGCCAGATCATACTAAAAAATGTAAGAAACACCTGCAAACGAATTACGGACGTAACTGAACGGAAGACATTAAGACTTCTCACTAAATTAAGACATAAGGACAATCATCTTCATAACATATCAAACATAAATTTATACAAGATCACCAAAATCATACCCATCCAACAAAGACTAGACAAACTACGAAATAAATTTCAACAAAAACAGGACAATAGGACAATACTCGACGAATTGTGTATTAAAAGACAAAACAAACGCACTACAAAATTACATCCGACAAAAACGCTTCACGAATCATATTACACTTCATAACACTCTCTTCACACTATCAAAATAATCTCTCATGAATCACATATAGGCAATTTTATATAATATAATATGTAATGTAATGTATAATGTAACGTACGTATAATGTAATAGGCAAGGCGGAAAGACCCTATGGGGTCGATAGCCTAATAAAGATTGTTTATATATATATATATATTTGAAGGTATAACAGAAATTGTCAAAATTTTAATAATTATTGAATATTTGTTTCAAATAATTGCTATGTTGCAATATCATTAAAATTTTAGTTATCATCAATGTATAGTAGGCAGTAACAATATAAATTTTAATAATAGCTGAAAATTTGTTAGGAATTGCCATGTTTACAATATCGTTATAAATTTGTTAGTCAACAATGAATATTTGGCAGTAATAATTGAAATTTATAAAGAAATCTTTCAAAATTCAAAACTACTAAGTTTTGATAGAAATAACTAAATTTTTTGAAATTACAGTTGACATTTTGGTAGAAACAATTGAAAATTTGACAGCATCCATTAAAATTTTGACTTGGGTCCGACTATATCGACCTGGAAACTTACAGGTTGATATGCCCCAGACTATATCAACATGGAAATTTAAACAATTCTACTCTTGTAAAGTTTGTATAGGTAATAACATTTTTATTAAGTACTGGGTCTCTCCAAATGTTTGTTAACATTTAATAAGTTTCTTAATGATTCATATAATTAAAAAAATTATTTCAGTGATTACGGATTTCATAGAATAATAGATTTTTTACAGAAATAATTCAAGAAGTATAACCTGGAGCAGCTGTCATTTCCATACTTACTCGTTGTAACCTAAAAATGTTACAGCTGCAATGTCAAAATCACTTGTTATAACCCACAAATGTGACAACTGTCATTGTCAAATTGACCTGTGGCGACCTAAAAACGCTCACTCCAAGTTGTACGAGTATTCTAAATCGAGAATTTGTTTAATTGACAATTATAATATATAATACAATATATAATATATATAATTGACAAATGAATGAAATTTTGGTAGAAATGATTGAAATTTAGAAGTTTTAACAATAATCGTTAAAATTTTGGCAGAATAAATCAGGTATCGACGTAAAAAATGATACAGTACTAAACAAAAAAAACCCTATTAAAGCAATTTTGCCTTTATTTTAGAGGAATAATATTTACTACTACTTGAATTATCGTTAATTGATATAAAACCTAAGTTTATATATCGGTTTTTAGTTAAAATTTACTCTACTGCATTTGTGCCAATATCTTACTTAACCTGGCGAGCAAATGGTTTTAAGTTTCTGTTGAAGTGTAGTTGCAATGCAATGCCCAAGGGCCGTCCCGTGTCCAACTTATTACATATATTTAAACTAGCTTAAACAAAAATGGTACAAATAAATTGATTGATCATATAAATTCGAATACTTTGCCCATATATTACGTCGTTGTCATCGATGAAAAATGGTTTCCGAATTTCCGAATGAAATGCGTATCGCGGGCGGGAAGGATTAAAGGGTGCACTGGTTGCGGCAATAATTAAGATAAATCATGTTCGCTGAAATTTTAGGTTTATCTGATAATATTTCATTCGACAGGCGGTGATTATAAAAGTTCGATATAAATAATTCATTGCATACAAATGAAATTTCGAATACTAATTACTAGTTATTAGTTATGATTATTATTACTAGTATTATTATTATATAAATTATTACTAATATTACTAATAGTCAATACATATAAAAACTTGAACCTTCCTGTCACAATATCATTTTATATGATAGAAGAATATGTTTTAGCAGTAATCTCAGTGTGGTTAATAAGCAACCTTTTTGTAATGAGAAATTTGTATTTAGTAATACAGGGTGTCCAGAAAAAAATGACAAACTTTGCAAATTTAAAAGTGGTATAACCCTTTTTTTAAATAGAATGCCCCCTGTTTTATATTATTATTCGATGGGTATTTTTCCTCTCTTCAATTTGATGGGGCATATATTATGTCTCTATTCTATTCTCTATTTCTATTCTTATAGAATTTATTCTTTATGGAAAAGAGGAATTTCTCTCAAAGTTGAAAGAGCACAACATAGAAAGTAATAAACGTCTAATTAGCGAATCAAACAATAAATAGAAGACCTATTGGAATATTCTAAAAAAAGTAACAGGCAATTGTAAGCCCAAACTCAATAAAATTACATTAGTAAATGAGTAGGAGGAGGAAATTGTAGACAACACAATTATCTGCAATACATTTGCGGCCCCTTTCGTGGACTCTGTAAAGAATAAAATACATAGCCACTATGGCAAAAACCGGCACATATAAATACATCAATTTACATTGCTCCAATAACTGCAACTGAAATTGCAGAAATTATTCTAAATTTGAAGAACAAATACTCTAATGGTCTCGACGAAATCCCTCTTAAACCAATTAAGCACTGCAATTACGTCTTATCTGGAATATTGGCAGATATTACAAATCTGTCAATATCCACAGGTACTTTTTCCCCGGCCAGCTAAAAATGGGGAAAATTATGCCACTTCTCAAGAAGGGAGATCCAAAAGTTGTAGGAAATTATCGACAAATCACCTTATTAAGTCACCTGCCAAAAATATTTGAGAAGGCGATATGCAATAAATTTATGGGTTTCCTACTGTCACTTGACCTAATTGCTAACAGCCAGCATGGCTTCTTGCCTGACAGATCTACTGAGACTGCAATGGTGAACTTTGTCTAGTATGTTAATGATCAGCTTGACAGAGGCAAACATGTCATGGCGTTGTTCTTTGATTTACCATCAGCTTTTGACTCGGTTAACCATGAATTCCTTATTTCTAAACTAGAATCTCTAGGTCTGCGGTATCCTATAAATGATTGGATAGGTTCGTAACTAGCAGGCAGAAGGTCGATTGTCAGTTGTAATTGAGAAATGTCAGGCGAATTCGAGCTATTGCTGGGTGTGGCATAGGGCTCCGTCATCGGCCCACTGCTTTTCATATTGTTCATGAATAACTTGACGGAACATATTGAATATGCAGAAGTGACATTGTATGCAGACGACACGTCTTTAGTAATTGAGGCTGACAGTGCTTCAGAGCTCGAAAATAAAGTAATATCTATCACAAACCAATTCAAAAGTCGGTGTAACGAAAATATGCTATTAATAAATTTAAACAAGACTACCTGCATATACTTCAGGAATATAAACAATTCTGCAAACTTATACGAAACTCAGTGTTTCAAACACCTCGGACTAAGCAAAAATGCCAGAGTATTGGGCGTCATTGTGGACGAAAATCTTGAATGAGGTGAACACATTGAAAATACCTGCTCATGTGTTGCAAAATCCACGTTGGTTATTATAAATTTGAAACGTGAACTAGAAGAAAACAATCTGCTATGCTCTTGTATATCCATTTATGAGTTTTAACATACTGCTGTAGGGTCAGAGCAGGGATTTGCAACGCGTTTTCGTACTGCAAAAAAGGGTCATAAGAATAATTTATAATATTCCACCCAGGGAAACCTGCAGATCTGTTTTCAGGGGTCAGAATGTTCTAACACTTAGTTGCATCTATGTGTACAAACTGGCGACTTATGTGCACAAACATCGTGCCAAATTCACACTCTGTGAAGACAAGCAAAGCTACGCCACCCGGCAAGCGATAATATTTATATTCCGCTCTATCACCTCACCAAATTTAAGAAGATATTTGGAATGCAATTCCATCAAGAATAACACAGATCTCTAGTCTAATTTCGTTGTTTGTTGTGTTCATCTTATGTTTTACTTTTGATATTATATTACTGTATTTATATACAGGGTGAGTCGGGAGGAACGTACCAAACTGCAAGTATGTATTGTACACGTAAAATTAATTTAAATAAAATCAAATGTTGTTATCCGATTTTCATTTGTTTTTCAAGTTATAGTTTTAAATCTTGAATATGCAAATATGGTGTTTGTCTATGGTTTTTGTAATGGGAGTGCTACAGCGCTGTTGAAGGATATCGTCAACGGTTTCCACATCAGAAAACTCCGTATAAATACGTATTTATCCTACTTTTCAACAAACTGTTCGAAACTATAACTTGAAAAAAAAAAATGAAAATCGGATAACAACATATGAGTTTTTTAAAATTATTTTCACATGTGCAATACACTCCTGGGGTTAGGTCCGTTCATCCCAACTCACCCTGTATATTATGTATGACGAGTCATTTTAAGATGACAGTAAACATTATTATTATTATTATTATTATGTATCGCGAAGTAAAAAGCTCCCAGTGTTTATAAAATTATACGACAGCATAATTTCTTTTACATATCAGTAAATTATTTTTACATAGTTTTAAATTATTTTTGTATTCAGTAACAATTTCAATAATAACCGACAAGACATCGTTGACTTTTGTTAAATTACACTCGTCGACAAATTTTGACGAATGACAAATTTCCCTTCAATTTAAATGCATATTTCGAAAAGTATTTACTATGCATATGCGCGAAATTATAAAAAAAAGTGTTGGAGGTCACTTTTTTATATTTTACATAGTTTTTTCATTTCCTTACAAACACACGTTCTCAGTTAAAAATAGATTAGAAAAGTGATACCGGTAACTGCCAAACTAAAATTTGAATTCAGTATGGCCATAAAAAATATCGGAATCGGCCTTGCATCCCGAAAAAAAATAAGTGATATATTTTGCAAACATTGCAAATATCACCAAAACCTGACTGCTGGAAACATTTTTTTACGTTTCTGAAATCAGTGCAAAATGTTCTATCTGAATCGGCCATTTACGTCTAAGGGACAAAAATTGTGTTGACCAGTGTTAACAATTAATTGGGTAATTTTTTTTCTCATTTTCAGTCATTATTTCAATGATCAATATCTGCGTTTACAAATAACAAACATAAATCAATAATTTGATTACCAATACTCAAAACATTTGAAATCTTCAATGTTTCTGTCAAAATTCAAATAAAAATATCCATCCAAATTTCTTTTGCAATAGTATGAATGATTTAGTATGGGCTGCGGTGGAGTGAGCGTTAACGCGTTCGCTTCTAGCCGCAAGGTCCCGGGTTCGATTCCTGGGTCTGCATTTCTGTGGTGGTTTTTCTGTAGTTTTCCCACTTCCTGCAACAAATGTTGGAAATGTGCCTCTACTATCTATAAGTCGCATGCAGGCGCAGATGGGCAATAATAATAATAATGCCCCTCTCCTCTCAACGCCCGTATAACTAGTAATAGTTCAGGGGCCTATGGTAAAATAAAATGTAATTGGGTCAGAATTCTCTGTCAAATATTATGACAGTAACCAATTACGCCATAGGTGGAGGAGTAGTACGGATTATTATTATTATTATTATTACAACAACAGTTTTTAGTCAATGTTTCGACGACCAAAGGATCATTTTTGTTCGTGCATTTTCACATCATCACGATTTTTCGTCTACGAATCGGGCCGATTGTGGACGCAAAAATTCACTCAAAAAAATAATCGATAATATTAGACGCATTCGTGGAATTATAACTATATGAATATTTGTTGATTCATACTCGTACCGAAATCCCGAGTTCAAGTCTAATTAAAATAATTACAAACTTAGGATGAAGTAATACTATTTCACCTAACCATCTAGGTATTATATAATGAATTCGACTTTGATGATTAATATCGTGCTTAATAACACCTGGGAGCACGTCTTTGTGGTGTAGATGTTGCCGGAGTGATAAATTTCTCCAATTTACTTGAAGTTCCGCCAGTCAAATGGCAGTTGCCAGTGTTTGAGTTAATGCGTATAAAATTGTCAGCGTATATACCGGCGCGGGGTCATTATGGAAATGCACCCTCTTCATGACTTATGTATTAAGTCAATGCAGCTGTGTTTGAGAATGGTTAACGCGACTGAATCAGCAATAAATCAGCAAATTCTGCTACGTTGACTGGCGCACAACCCACGCCAGCCAGGTGGTCCCGCTTATTAGGATGATATTGCCAACTAATTACGAACAACTGGGACATTTCTGCAATCGTTAAATCCAATAATAGCAGCCACCGGAACTGGGCTGTTTAGGATAAATAAAATTCACAACTCGGCGGGTTTCGCACGACAAACGATGCGGGGTGAGTTTCCAGAATCGAGCCGGCAGTTAACATCCCCGCGGTGTTTTGGCGGGAACGCCCACAACACGTCGCAAATAAGAAATTCGATTTCAGCCTGCATGAATTATTCATGGTCGTTACATGCTTGCGTACTAAGTCTGCACCGAGGATGCCAGGGCCCCGAAGTGGGGCATTTCCAGACAAAAGATTTCATTAAAACTGTGCGCGAAATATAAAGACAATGAAACTGAAAACCCCGCGATGGGGCCAAGCACAAATAGTAAGATTTCCATCTCATGAAATTACAACAATCGCCCGATATTGTTTAATATGCAAATATCCGCATTTAAATTGCTTCGCCCCAAAAACTAATTTATTTTATTGTTGTTATAAGTAAGTAAAATCGCTTATAATTTCTATGTACCATGAAATCAGGCAATAATTAAAATAAATATAGATGGAGGTGAGTGTAATTCATACTGAGCGTCTTGTATAAGAGGCGAACATAGTAATTTACAATTACAAATTTTATAGAAAAATCGTATAGGAATATATTTTTATTAAATGCAAATAATTATAAATTCATGCTTGTCGTTTGGGATAAGTCATAATAATAACACGTTCTTAGTGGAAAAAAGATAATATATTCATTATAAAAAAAAACTTACAGTGGCATCAGTTTACGCAGAGTTCGTGACTTATTTTCGGTTAAATTTAACAATCGACCAATTCCATTTATATCAGCAATTAGCAAGTTTATGAAAAAGTTTGAAAATACAGCAGATGTTCAAAATGTATTTTAATACTCCAATTTCAACAAATATTATTTCAAAACCATTAAGCTGACGTCACTGTAAAATATTTTGATAATGAATAAATTATCATTATTCCACTAATTACGTGTTATTATTATGATTTATCCCAAATGAAAGCATTAATTTATAATTATTTTAATATTATAATTATTACAGGCAAATGGAACAGAAGAAGCAACGATGAATTGGAAGAAAGAGTTTTGGGTTTGATAAATGCTAAACCAACAACTAGAGTTGTTAGAGAAAGTTCTCAAAAAGTTCTCCGTTCTGGTACACAATAACCCAACCTGTTATAAAATTCCTGCTTTACATTAGCCAATTGCCACTCCGCAAAAATTGCTTTCCGCAAAGATTCAATATTTGGATAGCGTTGTTTTATTAATTTTGTTTTTCGAGTGACCTAATAAATATAAATCGCATGGTGCTAAATCAGGAGATTTTAGTGACCAGTTGATAGTGCCACCGCGACCAATCCAGCAATTTCACCATCAAAAATTCTTCATCTGGAACCTCTCTAGAAATCTGTCGATTTCAATACAATATTGTTGTTATAAGTAAGTAAAATCGCTTATAATTTCTATGTACCATGAAATCAGGCAATAATTAAAATAAATATAGATGGAGGTGAGTGTAATTCATACTGAGCGTCTTGTATAAGAGGCGAACATAGTAATTTACAATTACAAATTTTATAGAAAAATCGTATAGGAATATATTTTTATTAAATGCAAATAATTATAAATTCATGCTTGTCGTTTGGGATAAGTCATAATAATAACACGTTCTTAGTGGAAAAAAGATAATATATTCATTATAAAAAAAAACTTACAGTGGCATCAGTTTACGCAGAGTTCGTGACTTATTTTCGGTTAAATTTAACAATCGACCAATTCCATTTATATCAGCAATTAGCAAGTTTATGAAAAAGTTTGAAAATACAGCAGATGTTCAAAATGTATTTTAATACTCCAATTTCAACAAATATTATTTCAAAACCATTAAGCTGACGTCACTGTAAAATATTTTGATAATGAATAAATTATCATTATTCCACTAATTACGTGTTATTATTATGATTTATCCCAAATGAAAGCATTAATTTATAATTATTTTAATATTATAATTATTACAGGCAAATGGAACAGAAGAAGCAACGATGAATTGGAAGAAAGAGTTTTGGGTTTGATAAATGCTAAACCAACAACTAGAGTTGTTAGAGAAAGTTCTCAAAAAGTTCTCCGTTCTGGTACACAATAACCCAACCTGTTATAAAATTCCTGCTTTACATTAGCCAATTGCCACTCCGCAAAAATTGCTTTCCGCAAAGATTCAATATTTGGATAGCGTTGTTTTATTAATTTTGTTTTTCGAGTGACCTAATAAATATAAATCGCATGGTGCTAAATCAGGAGATTTTAGTGACCAGTTGATAGTGCCACCGCGACCAATCCAGCAATTTCACCATCAAAAATTCTTCATCTGGAACCTCTCTAGAAATCTGTCGATTTCAATACGGGACTACCCTAAGATTTCTCAGCTTGATATCCATCACCTTGTCTTTTTAAATACCCAATTAGCTTATCGAACTTGCTGATATCAATATTCCTTTTATTGATAATGTCGACTTACGCATGGAATAAATTCTCCAAAGAGTTGAAGCTTAATAAATTATGTTTAGTTTTCTCCACAAAGTAAGCCAAAAAAACGTCTTCTGTAATTCTTATAACATTCTTAGCCTTACACCTATCTTCAAAGGCATCACAAACTAAATTATATCTTCCTTCAGATGTTTTCGGCAGTAGCTCTGCCACGGCCTCTTCTGCGGCTTTTAGTATTTCTAAAAGGAGTTTCTTCACAATCCATTGCAAAAGGCATGCTAAGTAACAAAAAAAAGCCTACAGCGGTTTTCGTTTATTTATACAAAATTTTCTATCATCTTAGAAACAGAGAAAGGTACTACTAGATAGGTACGTAGAAAATCACCATTTCAATTTATTATATTAATTAATATTAATTTTAATTTTAATTAGAGTGTTTCAGAAAAAAAATAATACATGACTCTTCATTAAAATGTCTTACATTACTGAGAGCCTGGAAAATACTTGGCACAATGTGCCCCGTATTTCGCTGTACCTCCTCCTAAGTAATGGGATCATTTTCATGACTTTTCGGCAAATAACTATTTCTACACACGCTCTGTTCTAAGTTTTAATTAATAATTATAATATATGCTATTTAAAACGAGAACAAATCTCTTAAATTACAAAAACTAAATTTATATTTCACAATAATTGTGTATCAATGTATTTATTTGTGTAAGGGTTTATAGCTGACATGTTAAATGAACAAATTGACGGCATTGTTGAAAAGATAATTAAACCGTGTAAATTATTGATCCGCAATATTGCAGTTGGTTGAAAATAATTAAATTCTGTTTGTGTGTCAGTAAAACAGTACATACAATTAAATTGGGTGTGTAGGGCACCTGTTATCGTGTATACAGTGTGTCTCAAAAAATGTACTTAGACATACAGGCATGAATTTAGGGCACACTACAAAACGATTTAACACAATGTAGCTATATCTATATGCGTGATAGCGCCAGCATAAACGAGAAGGTGGTTGGCAGGAGTGGAGAGAGACAGGGGAAGTAGGTTGGCAGGAGTGGAGAGTAGGAAGTAATGGAAAGTGTTGTAGAAGTATTTATTTATATATTTATTTCTTTGCATCTCTTTCCACTGAAAGAGATGTAAAGAAATAAAGAAAGGCTATCTTGACAAACACTGGTTTACTTGCGATAAGTGACCGCTAACTTGCGGTTCGTGAAGTCTGTTTCATAGTAAAAAAAAAAAATCAATTTTGCATATTACAATACAACTATTTTGATGATATTCAGAGTGACACATGGATTTATACCATATGGAAGTTCGATTAGATTAGATTAGTCGACTATATCTAAACTAATATAATCAAAATACGAAAATATTCAATGAATTTTCTAAATATATTGATTCAAATTCCAAACAATCAATTTACAATTAAAGTGAATCTTTCTCAAAAATGCCAAGAAATGAAAACAAATTTGAGTATTATACATAATGTGCTAATTGTTTTTAAATCATCAGTAAAGCCATGTCTGAAAATTGTCAGTAATATTGTCAGTGTTAAAATATCAGAAAATTGGCAGTAAAAGTTATAGAAAAGTTTAAAAGTCACCAGTAAGTTTTCTAAACTACCATACATCGGAAATGTTGCAATAAATAAAAAATGATTTAAAGAAAATATTTTAAAATCGCTCAAAAAAATTAAGCTACAAAAATGTCTTTAACGGCAGTAATTCTGTCTCAAATTTATCAGTAATAACTGTAAAAATAACTGAAATTTCCAGTAATATTGTCAAAATGTCATTATATTACCACTCATTTTTGTACTAACTTTTGTGATTTGAAGAAAATATTTTATTATCACAAACCAAGGTACAAAAATATCTTCAAATCTCAATAACATCAGTAACTATGTTAGAAAAGTCTGAAAGTCTCCATAACGCCAGTAACTATATTACTATAACAGACATTGGAAATGTTGGAATATTTCCAAAAGATTGATGATAATTTTAAGAAAAATTTTCATAATCGCAAATTAGAATACTAAAATATTTTCAAATGAGCAGCTATTGCCAGTATTTTTGTTCATGTCAAGTATTGAAAATGATAAAAACAACATTAAAAATTTCCGAAAAGAGCTAATAATTTTAAGAAAATATTATAAAATTTAAAATCAGCATAATAATAGATATTTAAATGTTAAATGGAAATGATAAATACAACATTTTTTTTCCGAAAACAGCTAATAAATTTAAGAAAATATTATAAAATTTCAAATTTCAAATAAATAATAGATATTTAAATGTACAATAATTCTGCCAAAATATTTGAAGATTCCTAGTAATAATCTTCAGCATAGTGTCAGTAATTTTTCTATGACCTATAGTTATTAGAATATTTACAAATTGCAAGTTAATGTACCAATATATGTTTCAAAAATTGTCAAAATGTCAGAAAATGGGCACTTATAATTTTAAAAATGTCAGAATGTTGACTGTAGTTTTTCTTAAATGTCCGACAATTTAAATGTTTCTCCAATTTCCAAGGATTGCTAACAATTTCACGAACATGTTTTAAAAGTGCTAGTCAGGATACCAAAATATCTTCGACATTAATTCAACAAAACATGTGAAAATTCACTAATAATTGTCAAGTTTTCTAAAAATTGCCAGTAATAATTATTAAAATGTTTGAAAATCACAGTTACAATTATTAAAAGTCTGACTATTGCTGATAACTCTTCTAAGATAACACACATTAGAGATGTTGCATACATTTTTGAAGGTTGCTAATAAATTATTGCAAATTTTTAAAAATTGCAATTTAAGATACCGAACTGCCTTCAAATCGGCAGTAACTGTGACACAATATCTAATATACTAATAAGTAAGTCTCATACTATTAGAATATTGTCAATATTATTCCTATAAATATTAAACGTTGGAAATTTCAGAAAATTGCTAATAATTTTATGAAAATATTTGAAACTCAACGTGCCAACTTGTTTTCAGTAATTCTGCAAAAACGTCGTAAATTATCAGTAATCGTAGTTCAAATAAGCGAAATTTTACAGCAAGTTTTTTTAATAAGTCTGAATATCGCCAGTAATTTTCCAAAAAAAAGTTAAGATTGCTAATAATTTTAAATAAATATTTTAAAGTTAAGGTACAAAAAATGTAGCAAATTTGGGATTTTTTTCCATGATAAATTATGAAAGTTGTGCTGCAAATTTGAAGGTTATGAAATATTCTATAATGAAATTTCAAAATTGATTACAAAATGCTTCGAAATTGAAATAATTTGAAATTTTTATGTTTGTTTAAAACATGTCCACGTGATTATAGACAATTTACTATAATCACGCAAAAAGTTAAAGATCATATCAATTTTGACAGTACAAGTAAAAGTTTAACAGTAGTAATTGAATAGTTGATACTAATCATGGAATGTTTAACAGAAATAATTAATATTTTGACAGAATAATGAATAGTTTAACAGAATAATTGAAAAGTTGATAGGAATCAAGGAATGCTAGACAAAAGCAATTAATATTTGTAATAATTACTGAAGATTTGACATGCGTTGAGTATCAGTAATATAATTAATGTTTATTTTTATATTTACACACTTATTCATGTCAAAAAATAAATTAATTTAACATTTTGACAGAAATTAAATTATCTTAAGTAAAAAGATTTTGGGGGCGGAAAGACCCCTTCCGTGGTCGATAGCCTTAATGAAGATCGTTATATATATATATATATATATATATATATATATATATATATATATATATATACAGAGTGTCACAAAATTGACGCCCGTCCTGTTGGGATTCGATCAAGTAGGCTAAAACAAATTGAAAATTAAGAGTGGAAAATTTTCCGTTTGTCCTTTGTTATAGAGTTAATGATAAAAATGTAAACAATAACTTTTTTCTACGGCCACTACTCAAAACATTATTTTGATTGTTTAATTTTATCAAATCTAGAGACATAACTGACAGATTTGACAATTAATTGTGTAACATAATTCAAGTAAGGTTCAATTGATAAGTATTTCGCTTTTGTGTCTCGAATTTTGTGTATTATGGAACGATACTACAGTAATCGAGATTATGTCGATATGTTGAAAACGTTAGGTGCATGCATTGACAATGCCACTGCTGCGGCTAGGGCATGTGCAGAGAGGTTTCTAAATCGTCGGCACCCTGATGCAAAAACTATTAGACGGGCAGAACAAAGATTGCCTGAAACGGGTAATCTGAATCCTAGACAAAATCAGGCAGGACGTCGATTTAAGCTAAGCATAGATCAAGAAATGCAAATTCTTGAATTTGTTGAGGCGGAACCAAGTACAAGCCTTCGAATTATATCGTCTCAAACTCATGCCCAAAAAGATACAATTCACAGATTGTTAAGGAGAAATGGTTTGCATCCATTTAGGCCCCAAAAAGTTCAAATTTTACATGACGGAGATAGGGAGCTTCGAATCAATTTTTGTAGGTGGTTGCTTCATAGCGTAAACAATAATCCATATTTCATTGAAAAAAAATTGTGGAGTGATGAATCCAAATTTACCGAGACAGGTATCATAGATACGCATAACCTGCATGAATGGAGGGATGAAACCAATACTTAATACACCAAAGATCTTCTCAAAGATAGTGGTCAATTCACATCTGGGCTGGCTTTAAATAATAATGTAATTGGTTCATGCATTCTACCTAACCGACTTAGTTCAGCATTGTATCTACAATTTTTAAATGAAAATTTACCACATCCATTGCTTGATGAAGTTCCATTAGCAGGTAGATTAAATTATTGGTTCCAACATGATGGTGCACCGGCACATTATGGAATAGAAGTGAGAAATAATCTGAATATAAACTTCCCTGGGAGGTGGTTTGGAAGAGGTGGGCCCATACCATGGCCTTCTAGATCGCCGGATCTGAATCCGCTCGATTACTTTTTCTGGGACTATTTGAAAGAACAAGTTTACCGCGAACCTGTTCTGAATCCTGAAGATGTGGTAGCTCGGTTTACTGCTATGGCGTTAATAGATGAAACTATGCTACAGTCGGTTCGTGCATCCATGATAAATCATGTGAATGTTTGCCTTGAAGTAGGAGGCGGCCTATTTGAACACATTTTGTGAAAAAAGATGTGGACAATATCTTGATTTTTAATATTATTAGCATTTAATACAGTTTAAAGTTTAAAAGTTTTCTTTTGTTTTTTATTAATAACTCTGTAACCAATGGCAAACGGAAAATTAGCCGCTCTTAATTTTCAATTTCTATAAGCCCCCTGGATTAAATCCCAAGAGAACGGGCGTCAATTTTGAGACACCCTGTATATATATATATAAGATTTCGGTTTGCAAACGCACTGAAAAAGTTAACAGTATTGAAATTTTGATAACACAAGTAAAAGTTTAACACTAGTTATTGAATATTTGACAATAATCATGGAAGTTTGACAAAAATAATTAATATTTTGACAGAATAATGAAAACAATAATTGAATTTTGAGTATTTTATAGTAATCATGGAATGTTTGACAAAAGCAATATATGTTTTGTAACAATAACAGAAGATTTGACTTTGATTTGATTTGAGTATCAGTAACAAAATTGATGTTTAATTTTTTTATCTACACACTAAATCACTGAAACTTTTGATAAAATTTTCCATAATTTTGATTAAATAATAGTAGTTTCGTTAGCAAACGCCTTATAAAAATTACAAGTACATACTGGCAAACAATTTATAGTATTTATAGACCATAATCATGGAATGTTTGATAAAAACAATTAATATTTTGATGCAATAATCAAAAGTTTAACAGAATAATTGAAAAGTTTCTGTTTTCGCAATTCGGATCTTAATTTTGGTTTAATACAATCTCTAATTTACCTTCTGCTGCTAAAATGCGTAAAATTTACAACTGCCTGTGTCGTTTGCTTCAACATCAATTGATTCAATACTAAGCTGAAGAAGTCAAAATCTATCAAGTTTCAATTGCTGCGGTCCACATTTTCAACTGCTGTGGTGTCATAATTATGTTACCTTATATTTCTTCAATTTTATTTGCAATAAAAAGTAGTTTTTTTATTTTATTTATATTTTCTCGGAGATTTACAGTTACAGTATTTTGAACTCTACCTGTCAAAATACGAGATTTGTTTAGCACATTACATCTTCCAAGTTTGACATATTTTGAAATGCAACTATCACTATATGTTAAATGTTTAGTTCCACCTGTCAAATCTGTCATAATTTCTGCTGCAAATATGCAAACCTTTTCAACTGCAACTGTCACAATCTAATAACTCTCTTTATTAGCATCTGTCAAAATATTCAGCTGCGACCTTCAAAAATCTACCGAATTTTCACATTCAGCTGCGAAAATCTGCTTCTGTCAAAATCCACCCAAGTTTTGCAGTAAAATCTTTTAAATTTTCATCTGTCCAAGATTGTTAAATTATTCATTGTAATTGCCCAAATATTATTTATTTTTAAACAGTAACTGTTTAATACTAATCTACAGCATTAAAATTTTCTTAAACTTTATTTGCTGACATTAAAATTGACTGCAAATAATAAGATAGGTGGTGGTTTGCATTGGTGCTGCAAAACCTGTAATTTAACATTTGTTCATGGAACCTGTCATAATCTGCCACTTATTTAACGACAAATGGTGAAATTTGTCAAATATTAGGTTTCATCAGTGAAAATCGATCCAATTTTCGATTTCAACTGCCGAAATCTGTTATATTGTTAATTGCCACTGCCAGGTTCTCAAAATTTATAAATTCACGACTTTATATGTCAAAATTTGCCAAATTTACGACTGTATCTGTCAGAATTTGCCAAATTTCTTAACTTTTGTAACTTAAATTATGCAAATTTGTCATATTTTACCATATGCAACTGGCAATATTTTTAGTTTCAGCTGCGACATAATGTCACATTTATATTTACAATTAAAACAGATTCATTCTGTCACATTTTCTACCGCAAACATGCAAACCTAAAAAATGTTCTACTGAAATCGTCGCAATCTGTTTAATTTTCATTTGCGTCTGTATACTCATATCCAGGGTGCTTCAGAATGAAAAGGTGTTTTTGAAATTAGAATATATACGCCATTTTTAATTTTGAAAAAATTAATCGCAAAAAATTAAAGCATAGATGTGAAAAATCATGTTCTAAAAATTACTGTTCTCTCGTTCTTCGAAAAAAAAGCTGAGTTATCCTCAATTCAAAAACACTCTTCCATTTTGCCAAACACTGTATAACTGTGACTGTCAAAATATGTTATTTTCGATTCTAGAAATCGGTGGTGAATAAATTGTTTTCTAAAATTTCAAATAATTATTAATTAATTTTGATTATTTTTTTATGGTGGAGGCGCAGGTCAAGAAATTTAGTTTGTAATTCGTACACTGTAAAATGATTAGTTTTGAGTTTAGAAATATAGTGAGTTTAAAATGTATGTAAAATATTTGGGGAGGAAGTACGTAATATTTTGAAAATAAGGTTGGGAAATACTGGTCTAACCGTTGCACCTTTGGGTTAACGTATCGTCAATTATACATTCAATTTTAACGAAAATGAAACCCAAATTTTCACTTATAATGGTAGTTACAATATTTATTATGACCAGATGTCTTTCTGCTCTTATTTATAATAATATTCATTATATTAAAAAGTTGTTAAAAATATCTCATTGTTGAATATGTCTATCGAATAATTCTGAAATGAATCTTTCTTTCTACTGAAATTTTCCAATTTTAATTAAGCAGTACGCATCTATGACCATCACCCATAAATTTGAATTATTGTATGTATATTATGAACATTTTATTGTAAACACATCGAATTGTATATCCAGTACCGTAATTATATAATAATTTAAAATCATATTAAATAAATTAACATAAGTTTTAATAATTTAAATATAAAATATTATTGTAAACTATATTTAAGATCAGTCTTTTAAAACTTCAGAGAAAGAAAATACTTTCTATCTTAAATCTCCAAAATTAAAATTTTCTATTAACTATGAGGAAAAAAATAGCATTATTACTTTCTTGCTGTGCGAGTTGTCATCAAAACGTTGTTGGTATAATAGGTAGAAACAGAGACATTTGTAGACATCACATACACATCGTCACATTGTGGTGATCACAATTCACTTTAGTTTCTAAAAAATGTAAAAAAATGTAGGTGAAAATTATTTGGAAATTTTAGAAAAATAATTGACATATCAAACTCACATATTTTCTGTTAAAACAATTATTCAGTCCACTTGGCATCTTGCCGTCTTGGCAAGTGAACTAAATAATGTTTTTTAACAAAAAATATGTGTGTTTCCAAATAATTTCCTCCAACAATTTTTTACATATTTTATAAACTCTGTAGGGGATCGAAGTGCACATATTTTGTATGAATTAATTTATGTATATTATTACGAAAAATAACTGATATTAATTGAAACGGTTCGAAATAAAATTATAACAATTTAATACTCAGGTATAAACATTGAAAAAAAAACGTAAAAGCCAAGTATTGTGTTAGAATAGGAAGGGGGTGATCATTAGGGGGATTTTATAAGTAATTTGATTAAATATGAATTCAATTTGAATAGATTGCAGACGAAATTACGAGAACTTTTATAATCACTTATTAAGACGCGTTCGATGCGTGGTGACGCAATTTTATAAACAAAACACAGGCGCCCAAGCCGGCCGATAACGAATCATAACAATTTAGTATTTTTAGGTCAATAACCTTGCCATAGGGCCCATGTGAGATCACTGAAATTAGAAATAATGTTGCGGGGAATCACCCAACAACGCTGAGTGGGCAAAATTTTAATACAAATAGCATCGGTTTGCATACAAAAAGTTTAGTTGGTTCCAGATTAGCGTGGCGTCAGTCCGTTATTATCTTCGTTAATAGTATCCGCGAATATCATTACAAAGAGTATTATCCGATATTTTGAAAGTGACTGTGTTCAGGATGGTATTGATTATTTCGAAATTGAGTAGCAATAATCACTACATTCCTACTAAAGTACCAAAAACGAAGACCCCGTGAAATATATATATATATAAAATCGTTCCGGTTACACATACGTGGGATGTTCGAAAGCTTTGTTAATTTCTGGCATACGCTTTATTTTGAAAGTGACTGTGTTCAGGATGGTATTGAATATTTCGAAATTGAGTAGCAATAATCACTACATTCCTACTAAAGTACCAAAAACGAAGACCCCGTGAAATATATATATATAAAATCGTTCCGGTTACACATACGTGGGATGTTCGAAAGCTTTGTTAATTTCTGGCATACGCTATGAGCGGTGTCGTGGATATTAATGAGGTAATCGTTCCGGTTACACATACGTGGGATGTTCGAAAGCTTTATTAATTTCTGGCATACGCTATGAGCGGTGTCGTGGATGTTAATGAGGTAATCGTTCCGGTTACACATACGTGGGAAGTTCGAAAGCTTTATTAATTTCTGGCATACGCTATGAACGGTGTCGTGGATGTTAATGAGGTCATCGTTCCGGTTACACATGCGTGGGTTGTTCAAAAGCTTTATTAATTTCTGGCATACGCTATGAGCGGTGTCGTGGATGTTAATGAGATAATATTTCCGGTGTCATGCTCGTTCCGACAGGAGAATGCTACCATCTATAATTGTGTTTACCTTAGTAGACATGATTAACAATTCTCCTAACAAGTTATCAATTCTTCTAAACATATCAATTAAAATGTAGAATAGAAAGGATAATACTCTTCAGGGGATAAGTATAAATTGTTAAAATATAACCTAAATAATATCTCTTCGATAATGTGGCAAAACATTATTTAATTATGAATCATTAATCATATGGATTTGAATCAAATTAAGATTTAGTTTAAATCGGAAACATTACAAAATTTTAAATAAAAAAGGTTTAAGTAAATGAAATCCATAAAATTATCAGAATTGCTTAATTAAGGAGTTTCATTCTAAATTTCAAGATGAAATCTAAAAACGATAATGTTCTCCAGGGAATAATTATGAAATATTAAGGTATAATTTACATAATAACTGGGCAATACTGTGGCAGATTATTGGTTGTTTTGTGTAATGAGTAAAAACCTTATTTAATCTTATTACAAATTCATTAATATCAGTCATACGAACAATTTACAGGACGTATTTAACAAAATTGTATCTATCAAAACCTAGTTAGTGAATCCTGAAGTAATAGATGAAAAATGACATTGGAAGGCACAAACAGTGACATATTTCATGAAGTGGTGACATGCATTGAGCCGTTTTGCGGGCACGTAGAATTGAGCAATGTGTGAAAGTCATTGACGTTACTAAAGATTTCCAACTGATGTACAGATAAAATGAAAAATGACATTGGAAGGCACAAACAGTGACATATTTCATGAAGTGATGACATGCATTGAGCCGTTTTGCGGGCACGTAGAATTGAGCAATGTGTGAAAGTCATTGACGTTAAGTACATCTTTTATCCAAAACTAACTAACACTTTTTGAGTCAATAAAGAAAGTCATTAAATTCAAGTTGATGTTTAATTATTGGTGCAAAATCCTTTAAAGTGAATAAATTACACTTAATCTATAATTCTTTGTCTTTATTTTATTAATATTATTGTTACTAACACACGCATTACCTCTAAAAGAAGTTTGAGTTGTCACGATAATGATTTAATATCAAACATAACGTAAAGAAGTACTGCCATTATACGATCACACAAAATAAAAGTAAAATAAATAAATCACGAGCCAAAACAAATAGCATAAATTATAAGAATTTATGATAACAAGTAAAATAAATACTAAATACAAGTAAATAAAATTAGGTAAAATACCTAATTATTAAATATTGGGAAAAGCGAAGTCTTACAACTCCTACAGTGGAAAATTGCCATGTAGGTTTTAATTTGTCGTAGTTTTAAAAAATGTAATCACTTAATTTACTTGTGCAAATTTACATGGAATGGAATAATTTATATTGAAATTTAGATAGAAATTTATTATTTGTAAGGCCCACTTGTATGAACGGAGATCAGCTTGATCGTGGTTTAGTCACCTAGGATACAATTGTGTCAATAATGGTATCCGAGGTAACTGAACCATAGTCAAACTGATCTACGTTCATACAACTGGGCCTAAATTATTCTTTGCAAAAATTTACATTTTCAAATATATATTAAAATTTCCAAATTGTTTTTTTACCTGACTTTCAAAGAACGGTTTGCGTGGGACACCATGTATATGATTATATACAACATATTTATTCAAGTACGGATACATAAGAAAGGAATAGTATTTATAATATTGTAATTAATAGATGGTGGGTGGTGGTGCTCCTTACTTTAATCGGCCATCAGTCGTAGCCTTTCAGCCTTGGCTGTTCGTTGTCTGGTTGTAAATCTCTGTGCCAGTGTTAGGTTATGCCAGTTAGGTGGTTATACAGTGGAAGGGATGGGAATTTCAATTTTGGTGTAAGTGGGATCTGGTTACGGATTAGCGGGAGGAGATTCTGAAAGTGTATATGATTTTTTTTTGTAAAAATAAATAAATCGTCATTAGAACAAACCCGTGATCCTTACGAAGTATCTCACACTACTCATAGACTGATATAAGTGGTTATTAAATTAAAATGATATTTATTTGAGCACCATTTCACTCAATTATGGCTTAATAACGGCGGTTGTTAAAGAACGTTACAGTCCTTGATTAAAATACGTAATTATAAGTGCGGTTATGAAGCACTAATTCAGAAATAACCCCGGTTAAGCTAACAACTACAAATTGCAGTGAAATATGAAAAGCATTTAATGGTGATGAACCTTAACGACTCATTGTAAAAATAATAAAAAGCTTAATTGATATGAAAGAAGCGCGATAATTAAGAATCCATTAATAGGGGGTTTTGTACTTTTTCTCTGGAGTGGTCATGCAATCCTACAAAAAGTAAAGATACTCCGTAGCATAATACATGTGGAATTTCCACGAAGCTTTCTTAGAAAACAATGTCCTGGTTAAGATTGCGTATGGAGAAATTATGTAATTGTACATGTACTTATTTCAAGTGCCCGTAAAGGTACCAATTATTTGCAAGCAGTTGGATCCCATTTACATATACGATATTTAGTGTAGTGCGGCGTGACGATAATTCAATTTAATGAAGAAAACAAATGTATTTATATAAATAATATTATAATTATATTATAATATTATAGAAATAATATCGATAATAATCGATAGTTAATTTGCACATTACGTATATTCGTTAAGTGAAGGAGTGAAGGAAAGAAACTACTTCACTCAACTGTTTGTTGCAATACGTAATTTGAATGCAAAATTTATTATCAAGTGATATTTATAAATAATTTGATAAATTATTTTTATTCATGCAAAAATTAGCGTATATTATTTTTATTAATGGCACCACTTTACGTGAAGTTGCGCGATGCAATTGCCATGTAATAAATTTCATTATATCCTGGAAATTCCCTGTTTACACCAAGCATCGCGCATATGCGACGAAATGGTAATATATGTAAGTACACATGATTTATCAATCTATGTAACTGCAAGTGATAAATCAATATCGGCAGAATTCCGAGCCGTGATAAGTACGTATAAATAAAACAAAACTCTTCGCAGCTGTGGACCTCCAATCAATTGAACAGCAACCATTACAAATGTTTATTAAAACCGATCGATTCGCCGCATAATTAAATCACTTGCAGCCGTGAATTATCGAGTTATTCCAGCGATACTGCACAATCAGGCGGGTTCGCTTCATTTCAAAAGAGATATACAAAACACGCCGGCTGCTTTGTTGTAATTGAGAAAAACCTCCGCGTTTCTGGCGGTGTACAAATATTGAATGGAGGGCGCTAACAATGGGGTTCAGGTTTTATATTCGTGCAAATGGAATGCTAAATATTAATCTACTTTTTTTAAGCTATCAAGAATTTGTTAGGTAATTTGTAAATCACATTCAGATTTGGATTGAATGCTCTATGAAGCTTGTATTATATATTTAGTCTGCGACTGTTTATCTTGGAGTTATATCGTATGTACACTTTTCTTTAAATTTACGAAATACATTATAATAATGCATACAACATTTACTGTATAATTCTTTTTAATTTTCTTTAAAATTTCGTAGTTGGCGAAGGGACAAGTTGACACCTAAATTAGCAATTATAATTATTATTTTGTTATACTTATTGTCAGTGCCAGATCTCCGTACGGTACGTACGTATCTTTGAACGATCGAGTGCGTGAAATTAAATGTCGCAACGCGTCCCAATTATTTTACGGGCGCTGCAATTATAGTGGTTCAAGTGCAACATTAAAATCCATAACAGTGAATGTGGAACAAATACACTAATGTGACTCACACTCATGATATCATCATCATCATCATGATCATCATTATGATATAAATATCATAATAAATAAAGCGGGATAAACAAATTAAAACGCAATCATGTCCAAGAAATTTATTCCAAATACCCAAAATGAGCAAGCACTATATAATACCTTGCAACATGAAAGAGAAGAAAACGCTAAAATAATTGCGGACATAATGCAACAAATTGCTGCTTTTCAAGAAAAATATGAACAAATATTAAACACACTAACCCTAAAAATGAAGGTTTTCCCCATGTATTTTAAATGGGAAATTTCAGTTTCAATTTATTAATTAATGTTGCCATTAAAAAAAAATATCGTTAACGTCGTAACTGACGGAAAATACATAAATGATGTTCGCAAATTGAATTTGATATCAAATTTAGAAAATTAACCGATTCGAATATTTAAAAAAATCGGCATATGGAACTTGTTTTCAAATTTTGTTGTTTCCTTATTTATCAATATTAATATATATATATATATATAATCAAGACCCTTTTCTACCCGTTAGGGTGTAGGGTATATGGCCTCAATGGCCCTTAATAAACTTCTGCCATATTTTTCTGTTCTTTGAAATTTCTTTGGCTTCTGTCCATGTTTTTCCTTTCTTCTTTAGTATTTTTCCTATCGCGTTGTCCCATGTGTCCTTCGGTCTTCCTCTCTTTCTTTTTCCTTGTGGTTTCGCCTCCCAGATCTTTTTCACGGGTGTTGTGTCGTTCATTCTCTGCATGTGGCCCCACCATCCAAGTTGCCTCTTCTCTACAAATTCTTCAACGGGTTCTATCCCGAGCTCTTTGCGTATCTGGTCGCTCCTAACCCTGTCTCTTAATGTTACACCTTTCACTCTTCTAAGTATTTTCATTTCTGCTGCTCTGATCTTGTTTCTGTCTTTCCTTGATAATACCCATGTCTCACAGCCATAAGTGAGTATAGGTCTGTATATTATCCTATATACTTTCATTTTAGTTTCTTTTGATATTTCTTTGTTTCTTCCCAGTACCTTGTCCATTGCATAATATGCCTTGTTTGCCATTTCAACTCTTTTGTTGAGCTCTGCTTCTTGTCTGCCTGTTTCATCTATCATGGTACCTAGGTATTGGTAGCTGCTAACCTGTTCAATTATTTCTCCGTCTATCTTTATTTGTACATCTTTCTTTTCTTCCGATATCACCATTATTTTTGTTTTGCTCTTGTTCATTTTCATTCCGTTTTCTTTGAGCACATCATTCCATGTTTTCAGGTTATTTTCGAGGTCTTTTTTATTCCTGGCTATGATCCCCACGTCGTCCGCAAAGGCACAGTCCGAGATACCAATCCTCTCTAGTTTTCTATAGCCTATATACAGGGGCCTGGTTCTTTGTTTCGTTGCTTTGATCAGATCGTCCATGAAAATGATGAATAATAGCGGGCTTAAGCTTCCTCCTTGTCTTACTCCTTCAGTGGTATAGAATATTTCGGATTTCATGTTTTTACTTATTACGCAGTTTCTGGTTTTATTGTACATGCTTTTAATTACCTTAATTAGTTTTTGGTCGATGTTCCTTTTATTCAAAGCTTCCCATATCCTCGCTCTTGGCACCTTATCAAAAGCTTTTTCCATATCTAGGAATGCCAGGTATGTTGTTTGTGATCTGACCAGGGTTTTGTTTATTATTTCTTTAATTGTAAATACATGATCTTGCGTACATCTGCCTTTCCTGAATCCGCTCTGTTCTTCTGACAATGACTGCTCTACTTGTTGTCGCAACCTTTTCTCCAGAATTTGTTCCATTAGTTTCATAGTTGTTCCTAACAATGTGATGCCTCTATAATTGTTGCAGTCCATCTTGTCTCCTTTTTTGAGTATTGGGACTATTAGTCCTATTTCCCACTGTTTTGGGATTTTTTCCTCAGTCCACACCTTGTTGCATATATTTAGCAATGTTTCTCTTCCTCTTTCTCCCAGACACTTAATCATCTCCGCCGTGATTTGGTCCTCTCCTGCTGCCTTGCCATTCTTTAGTCTGTTTATCGCATCTAGTAATTCCTCCATAGTTATATTCGGTTCTGTCTTCGGCTCTTTTTGGTCTCTTTTGCTTGTTGTATCTTTTTCCTTCTCTTGCTGTCTTGTTTCTTTCTCTACTAGTAGGTTTTGAAAATACTTTCTCCAGCGTTCCATTATTTGTTTCTCGTCCGTTAGGACTCTGCCCTTCTCGTCTTTAATTGCCAAATTGTCTGCTTTTTTACTACTTCTGCAATTTTTGAGCACCCTGTAGAATAATTTCTGGTTTCCTTTGCTGTCTTTTTCTATTTTTTCACCAAATTCTTGCCAGGTTTTCTGCTTTGATTCCATAATCATATTTTTTACTTTGACTCGTTGTTCTTTATATATTTCGTAGCTGCTAGTTGTTTTCATATGTAAGTACGTCTGCCAGTTCTTCTTTTTGATTTTTACTTGCTCTTTAATCTTATCTGTCCACCACGCTGTTTGTTTTTTGTTCTGATTTTGTCTGTTGGTTCCACATATATCCCGTGCTGTGTCGATGATGATAGTACTGAATACTTTCCAAAGCTTCTCAATATCCATGTATTCTAGTTTATCTACTGTGTTTTCAAATTTTTCATTTGTTTTCTCTTCGTATTTCTTTGCCGTTTTTCTGTCCTTTAGTTTATATGCTCTTATTATTTCCGTGTGTTTTCTCTTTTCATATTCTGGGGTTGTTTTAGTTTCTTCGTTCTTTGTTTTGGTTTTTGCCACAAGTAGGTGGTGATCACTGTATATCTCAAATCCTCTTCTGACTACAACGTCTCGTATCGAGTCTCTGTTTTTCCTTTCGAGTATTATATAATCTATTATGGATTTTTCGCCTCTACTCTGCTGCACTCTTGTATATTTGTGTATGTCTTTATGTTCATAGAATGTGTTCACAATGATTAGGTCGTGCAATGTACAGAAGTCCAGCAATCTCTCTCCATTATTATTTCTTTTCTTTTCTCCGTGTTTTCCAATGGTTGTTGTGTGAACATGGTCTCTCTGGCCAACCCTTGCGTTTAGGTCACCTACCATATATATGGGTCCTCTTGCTGTTTCTGTTACTAGGTCTAGTTTTTCCCAGAATCTGTCCTTGTTTTCAATTGTATCATTCTCATCTGGTCCATACACTGCGATTATTGTTTTCATTTCTCTATCGTTTTTCAGTTCTAACATTAGGATCCTCTCTGATATAGCTTCCCAATTATTCAGTGTGTTTTTTGTGTCTCTATGTAAAATACATCCAATTCCCGCTTTTGCTCTCTCCTTCTCCTCTACTCCGCTGTATACTAGAAGATGACCCTTATATATTTCTTCAGTCCCTTTTCCCTTTTTCTTCGTTTCTGTTACTACTAAAATCTCTAAGTTTGCTCTCTCGAATTCGTCTACCAGTTCTACTTCTTTCCCGTTTAGGCTTCTAACATTCCATGTTCCCAGTCTTTTATGAACTTGTTTTATTTTTCTCTCCTGTTTCTCATTTACCGTATTCCTTTCTTGTCTTATTTCTTCATCTGTTTCCTTATTGTATGTTTCTTTTGTTTTTGTATCACACTCCTTTTTCGTTACCTTTGTCGCCTCCTGGGTTGCATCTCTTTCATCATTATCCTTTTTCGTTGCCATTGTCGTCATCTTTATATCTTGTGGTTGTTCTTTAGTCGCTAATCCTTTTTTGTCACCCCTTGTTCTTTTTGGTCCCAGACGTAGGGTTGTCCATTTATGTATATTTTCTTGTACCCTGTCTTAACTGTATTTCCTTTTTCCCTCTCACTTCTAGCAATCTTACGAATTTCAGCCTGTATTTTTCTTTCTGTTAGTGTTAGGTCGTTCTCCAGGTATATTTTGGTTCCCTTCAGTCTGTACGTGTTCTTCATTACTTCTTGTTTCTGCTCCCATGTCTCCATTTCAATCACTATCATCTTCTCTTTACCATTCTTGCCTATGTCCTTCTTTTCTTTGTATTTGATATCGATTTGCAGTTTTTCTTTTAGGTTTTCCATAAGCGGTTTAGTTTCATTATTTTCAAGATTTTTGATAATTATATTGTTCTTCCTCTTTTCTTTGTCTTGCTGCTCAATTCTCTCTTCCAGTTTATCAATTCTCTCATTTAGCTCCTTCTTTTCTTGTTCCCATTGTCTCTTACTTTCTTCCATTTCCGCCTTCATTCCTTGGATCTCTGAGTTTGTGTTTTTAACTTCTTTAAGAATTTCTTTGATCATTTCCTCCATTTTTAAGGTTTCTTCTTTGGTTTTACGATCTTCGTTTATTTTCAGTACTGGGCTTCTTATTACTTTTTTGCTCTTCGTGAATGCCTCAGCTTCTTTATCCGGGCTACTGTCCGGCTCCCTATCTCGCTTATTGCTTCTCATTTATTGTTTCCGTTCGCGACAGCTATTGCGCCCGTCCAGCTTATTTGCTAGTTTGGTTGCCTATGGCTAGCTACGTCGCGTTGTTTATTTTCTTGAGTATATAACCTCACTTGATTGTCTTTAATATTTTACTGGTATTTGCCACTGTTTTCTGCTTAAATTTTAGCCCTTAGGTTCACTTGATTGACTGACTACACTCGCCGTTGTTTTTCTTCCCGTGACGGAGTCCGTAAACGGTGCTGTTCGTCGCCGGTATGAAAAACACGTCTGTCTCGTCTATTCACAACACTCGAACCACAACGAAATATTTATCAATATTAATAAAATGAAATACTTAATGAATTGAGAATTTTATGCGTGGCGGGCTGATTCAATTTTTCTTACAGAAATAACGTTAAGCAATATGCAGAAGGCGAAAAATAATTAATCAATAAATTATAAATCATTATTTTCATCTAGAAATTAAAATATTTAGTCAATATAAAAAGCAAATCTATGAATATGAGTATAATAATAAGAATATGATATAATTTTCATCTAGAAATTTAAATATCTGTTCATAAGTGACAATTTTCCCTATAGGATAGGTAAATCATCTAAACCCGAAAGATTTTTTCAGGCAACCGGTATTTTTATTTCGTGATTCTATGTAAAAATTGAAATATTAGTATACGACTGATACCTATTAGCTTAAGGTTTAAAACGTAATTACGAGCAATACGATAAAATCCATGCCATCATATTTTATGTACAAATTTTACTAGTTTATTATGACATATACAATTATGATGCTTTTGTTTTTAACAGTGGTAATATTTTCATATAATTGATGTTTATTTGTCAATGAAATAGTTAAATATCTGAGTGTATTCCATGAAGCTCTCTGATGGTTTATGCATGGGATTTACAGGCAAAGTAATTCTTCCATAATTTTCATGAGATACCTCGAAAATTTTCTTAAGATTTCTAAAAATGTTTCATTAAACATCTTGGACATTTGTGGAAGGTGATATCCGAGCTCTTACATTTCTGTTACACTTTAATTGATGAACATTTTCTATGAGACTTATTTACAATTTTGAGAGAAATTTTCTGCGAATTTTCCATGAGATATCAGTTTTCGGTCAGTTTTGTTTCTGAGACTTCCTCACTTTTTCATGAAATTTCTAAATTTGTTTTGCTCATGGATTTCACGGCAAATATCAATGAAATATCCGTGCACAATTTTCCATTAGATACCTCAACAATTTGCTTAAAATAAATAATTTTGTCAATTATTTTTCATGATTTCTATTTTCAATATGATATCAGAGTACAAGTTCTCATGAGATTTCTCAAAACATTCTATAAGATTTACCTACAATTTTCAATGAGATTCCCAGACCATTTATGATTATTCCCCGAGAATTTCCCATTATATTTCTGCATAATTTTCCATTAATGTGACAATATATGCATGAGATTTATAGAAAATCAGCTTCTTCGATATTTTTTAATGAGATACCTCAAGAATTTCAACGATTTTGCTTGTAATAGTAGTAACACATTCATATAATTGGTGTTTTTTATTAGTCAAGGAAAGACCAAGTGAAATAACTGAGTGTATTTGTGTATATGTGTAGTTCTGAATATCTGATATTTCAGATATTTTCTGAAAATTTTTCTGATTTTTCTGTCAGAAATTTTTGTCGTAATAAGAAATATTATTGTTATGGTTCCATGCATTTTGGACACCAGTTATTATAATATTTTTTATTGTTTTCTTCTTAATTGGGGTACTTACTGGTAGTTTATATATATACAGATCTTTTCTTGTTTTTATTATTTTATTGTGTCTTCTTGACCTTACTAGAAAGTTTCGGTTATATTTTTTAGCTATCTTCAGAGGTTAATTCTACAATATATATTTAAATATAGAAAGTATATTAAAAAAAAGTGTTTTATGTGGTGTATGTGCATAGTGTGTGTGTTTTTTTATTTAATTTTACTTACTTTTCAAGTTTAATATATTCGATATAAGATTAGGTTTTTATATAATGTTTTGACTTTTTAAATTATTTATCTATTTTTCAAATTTTGAATTTTACGTTATTACTTGATGTTTTAATTTAGATTCTGTAAGGATTATTTAATAATTTATATAGTGGTTTAAAATTTAGTTCTGTTTGGTCGTCTAAACATATTGTATTAGGTTCTGTAATTATTATTAATGTATCTATGTCATATGCCTCTAATAAAATGAAATCTAAATCTAATAAAAACATCAAGTAATAACATAAACTTCAAAATTTGACAAATACAGAAATTATTTAAAAAGTCGAAACATTTATATAAAAATGTAATTTAATATCGAATATATTAAACTCAAAAACAAAGTAAAATTAAATAAAAATACACATACACACAATACACATACACCACATCAAACTCAAACTTAGTTTTAATATCGTTTCTATATTTAAATATATAGTGTAAAATTAACCTCTGAAGATGGCTAAAAATTATAGCCGAAACAAGCTAGTAAGGTCAAGAAGACACAAAAAAGTAATAAAAACAAGATAAGATCTT
Source organism: Othius punctulatus (assembly GCA_951805005.1). Classification (NCBI taxonomy): domain Eukaryota; kingdom Metazoa; phylum Arthropoda; class Insecta; order Coleoptera; family Staphylinidae; genus Othius; species Othius punctulatus. The sequence continues at coordinate 95,768,864 of OX638138.1, forward strand.
TATATACAAACTACCAGTGAGTACTCCAATTAAGAAGAAAACAATAAAAAATAAAAATACTTCATATAATCGATCTTACAGTAGTTGAATAATGTTTTGACGATTCATTAAGACATTCAAATATTTCCAACAAATTGACACATTTAAAATAAAATTATGATACAATTTAAGATGTATAAAAGCGCGTTTACACGAATGTTAGTAACATGTGTTACAGACAATTCGATATTTCGTACCCAATAAAACATATATTACTTAACACATGGTGTAAACGCGCTATGCGATGTTTTTTAACATATTTCATGTAACTGACGATTCCTCATTATGCGATTGAAATATTTACATGTAATTGACGATTTTTCAGTAGGGTATTGAACTATTTACATGAATTTGATAATCTTTATATCCTGGGGATCAAATATCTTAAAGCAATTGAAGGTTTTTCCTGTAGAAGTTTAGTTATTTTGCGATGATTGTTTTTCTACCAGAATTTCTTATCTTGAAGTTTCATTTACTCGTGATTGATGATTTTTGTACTAGTATCTAATTTTTTTATGTGATTAACGATTCTTTACCTTAACTTAATCCTGAGCTTCAGGGAAAACAAAAACACCATTACTGAGCATATGGTTGCATTACTGATGTAATGCAACTTACATTTTACTTATTTCACATTATTGTTTAAAAAAAAAAAAAAATAATAACTTTCCGCACTCGAACAGGTAATAGTAACGATCTAAAGAAGAAACAAATTCTAATAAACCCAAGTCCGACACTCACTGGGTTTACGAAATATATAATTTTAAAATTATAATTACACATTCCAATCTAACAGAATCAAAAAAACGTAAATCAAAAATTGTATGTTCTCTTGACAGGTAAAAGCTCGTTTACTTACTGTCATCTAGCCTGACTCGGCAAGTGATTCTTTACAGGCCTGTGAAGGGTTGCCATGACGACTTTACCAGACAAGTTTTGTCTTACGGTATTTGATTCTGTTAGATTCATTCAAATTGGAAGGGGTAATTAAAATTTAATATTTCGACACACCTATTGAGTGTCGGGCCTGGGTTTATTAGGATCCGTTTAATGTTTTGATCTCTACTATCACCTGTCAAAAGCGTTGACAGTTTTTTTTAAGAACTTTGTATAATTATCTAGTAATAATGTATATTTGTAATAATTTTATGTATAAATAATTGTTCTGGGCGTATTGTAAAAAGTTTACCATGGTAAACATAGTAATCGTAGCCTTAAATCGAATATATAAGAGGTCTATAAAAAGCTCTTTGATAACTACTATTTATTAATGAATTGATGAGGTTGTTACTTTATAAAACTCCATGATAAAATAATAATATAGACCACTGGCGAAGCTTGTGGCAGTTAAGCAATCAATTTATGAAATTTAAACACCCAGTATTTTATTTCCTTCAGTTTATTAAGTATTATATAAGTCATGAAGATCAAAGTTTGTACACGTTTGCGCTACAAATTAGCTGTTACGTACAGCGGCGTTAATTGAAGAAAGTAGTAGTTTCAGGTATAAATATTTGAAATTGTGAAATTAATGGCGCCGATAAATTTTCGATTGGATGTCGATGGAAAGTGTAGCATTATCCTGTCAGGCTCCAGTTTCTAATTTCGTTTATCGGCGGAGTAACGATTTCAGAAAATAAAGCACTCTATTACTACATAATAAGTGGAATAACAAATCTTACGGGTGACCCAATATTGCCAACGTAACACAACACGAAGAAAGCAAGACCGGCGTGTAATTTCCCCGGCGTTATTTGCTTGTCATGCCGTCCACTACATGCAATCTAAATAAACAATCAAGGAATACTTCACTGAATGTCAATCTCTATAAAGGTTTCGACCGGTGACTAACATACCACCATTTCCAATTCCTCATCAATTATTCAGGATCGTTCCTTCCTTTTCACGTATGCGCTTGTCGAGAACAATAAACAATAATTTACTACAGAGTGGTTACTTGTCAATGGCGGCTGTACAGTAATGTATGAACCTCATTATCATGCTTAGTTGTAAATCATTAGCGGACTGTCGTACAAACGATTATAATAGGCATGTCATTTTTCACATCCCGCATGATTCCAGCAAGAGCACCACGAATCATATGATTGCATTCGTAACTGTTCAGTGCTGAACTTATTGTGCATGCCCGTACGCTTGTCAATTCTTAAGCTATTACTTGCAGATGCGAGCATTGTTGCTGCGGAACAGAATAACTACATGCGAAGAGTATTCATGGTGCGTGCAAGTTAATAAATTTTCTCACATGATCCGGCGCTGCATCAGGCGTCCTCTTATCCGTACATCAACAAGAACGAGCCGAGAGAGTTAACAATTTTGTATCCATCACGATCGTCAGCATCCAATATGCGTTATTAACTAATTCATTAAGCCCAGTCAGTTTGGGCAGCCGCGCGTGACTCCGGACTTATTAAAATCCCCGTAAACAGCATTAAAATATGCATTAAAAATACGCATTCCTAATAGCCGAGACGTGTGGCATGTTTGAAAATGTAAATACTTAAAACGGAATTGTAAATTCGGAGGCGGGCATCTGCTCTCACGTTTTTTTTCTGTGAGGCATGTTGTAATGAGCCCACTTGCCGTGCAGCTCATTGACTGATGGATTATTATTAATACCACGGCTTATGTAATACTGTAATGGTATTACCAGTGCTTATGTAAATTAACCTTCCGACATGTGATTGTGTGTTAAATCTTGCGCTCAAAAAATCGCTGGCGGAATGTATGAAACGGGGAATGTATTGTGCGCGGAGTAATCACGGTCGCCAAACTCCAAACAATGTGTTTAGATGCAGTGGATAAGAGTGAGGGACGACCCGAGAAGAACTCGAGGAGTAACAACTTTTAAAACTGATAATGTAATTCGAGATTTATAGCGACGCGAGTAATTTATGTTTACATCTGAGATGATTTCCTCCTTGAAAAAAGCGGTTTTAAAATCAAGCACCGTTTTGATTTACGGAAGAATATTCCAGTTTCTAAGTCACAATACGTCTTGTCGACGTTCTCCTGCGTATAAATGTCTAGTGCCACTTTATTGATTGTGCATGACTTCAAGACGTATGATTTGCATACAACTGTTCCCGTCTAATTTGTCCTGCGGACATCAAATTGTAAATAATCCACTACTTTTAGCTGCGGTCTTCGAAATAATGTAAATAAATTGTGCGGCATATGGCTAGCGCACACATGTAAATCTTCGTACAGAAACATCCATTGCAAAGAGACTAATGCCGGTAATAAGCAATTTGGTTTGCCCGCTTTGTAACTGCCGTTGGAAAAAATGGGGTAACGACGATCAACCTCAGGGGATATTTAACTGTTTAAAAGAACATTTGTAGCCCTCTGTACATTCATCTCGACTAATTGAATGAGCAGGTTTAACTCGATATCGATAGAAATTCAATAATGTAATTTTAAAACCTTTACATACTTATACTGTACAATGTTGTCCGGAAATGATGTGCAAATATTAATGACTGTATACATAGCAATGATCCTAAAACTCGAAAATTAAAAACAAAATAAAGTAAATTTTCATATTCATAGTCAAGTTGACTTGAATTTAGCTGAAGAAATGGATGATTGGAAATTTTAATGAATCAAAATAAAAATTAAAAATCAAATTATGTTAACACATCAATTGCTTTTAATTGATATGTTTAATTCTAATTATTTCAAATTGTATAAGAGTACCTACTGTCAAATATTCAATGACTGCTATCAACTTTTCCCTGTCATTCCGTTAAACTTGTAATTGTCCTGTCAACATATTGATTGTGTCTATCAAATATTCCTTAACCAGCTGTTCGAGTCGGGGACCAGCAAAGGACCTTACGATGAGTGTTGTCACAGATCTGTTAGTATTGTCTTGTGAATTATTTATAATTGCAAAGTCAACGAAACGTCGAGACAACTCCAAATCACTAAGCTTAATACCACCCAAAACAGTCATAATAAGTGTCTTTCATTGTTAAAGTGACTTATCTCCATCTAATTGCATATTGGAATATTAAGCGTTTTGCAAAATCATCTATAGAAAAAAATAATGAAACTATTTTTTATTGATTACTAACTTTTATTATTTATGAAAGTTTCAAGATTATAAAAACATTACAAATGAGTAATTAAGATCAATATTTATAATAAATAACGAATATAACTTTTTTTTCTATGGAGTTACTTCACTGTTATAGAGACTGCGGCTCTTTAATCATAAGTGATTTCATCATCGGAAGTACGCTCATCGGCATTAGATGTGCTTGAACGGGTTGGTATATCAACTGGAAGGTTTTTATAGTACCCATGATAAATTGGTGGAATGTATGGTGGAAGATCAAGTATAACTTTCTTCGTTGCAATAGTGATAGTTCTTCTTGATGGATACAGTGGATACTGCCGAATGTGGTTCAAATTGTGTATTGGCCGCTTTTGCTTCTTTTTACTTAGGTCTACTTAGTAAAACGGTATATTTGGGTTTAATGTTTCTTTAAACTTAAATTGTAAAGGATGATCCCTTTCAAACCTCAGCCATCTAATGTTTAGCCAATTAAACTCATAACCACAAGTAGTCTTTTTTCTGTTTGTAATGGATTTTTCTAAAGAATCAGTATTTAAAAATTGAGTTTGATTCATTTGGGAAACAATAAAATGGGGTGGCTTTCGTTTGGCCGTTCTTATTATATTAATCCATTGATCTGGGCTATAAATTTGTCCATGGCGTCGACTAGCACTCTAAATTACTCCAAATTCCCCATCATTGGGAAGATACGAGTGCCCAGATACCAAGAAGTTGTGGTCTAAAGTGTCAATACTAGTCTCAAGGTCTTGTACGAGCTTCAGAAGAGAGACGCTTGTTTTAATGTTGCGATTTTGTCCAGTACATGAATCTGAATACATAATAATATGTTTTTGTGTAGGCGCATTAGTCTTCAAATGCTTAACAAGACAAGACGCAATATCTTGAGATCCCCTTCCGCCTTCAACTTCGTCCCAAACATACAAGTATCCAGTATTATTATTAAAACAATGTATTCCCAGATTTTATAAATAAAGGTTTCTTTTATAGTATGCCACTGAGGTGGTTAATTTTGGGTAGGCTAAAGCTTGTTGCAGGTCAAAAGTCAATACGTAAGCTTGATTTATTTTCTTAGAATCATTTTGAAGGTTTTCTCTTGCTGAATCTGCTTTTCGTTGATGCAATTCTCTTTGTGTCTCAAGCTCCTTCTTAACGTTTACATTATCTGCTCCTGTATTTTCAAATTTAAGTCATCGCAAGTCTTGCAGCTGCCTTCTCGTGGTGTTTTAAAATGGAGGTTAAAATTGGTAGCTATTAATATTTTAATAAAATATTTTAGTTTCTTGGGTTCACTCATTTCAGTTTCCCATTTTTCTTTATACAGATCGTACATCTTACATATAGTCAAATCAGGATTCAAATACTTTCGATTACGATTATTTTTTCGTGTATAATGGCTTTGATAGGCTGGAAAACTTTGAATATGGGCAATAACATCAGAATCATCAAATTTTCACGAACCAGTTGTACCACGATTATCTTTGACTTATGAGACATCATTTTTAGAAGGTATTCGGTATAATCATACATCATTTATTTGAAACGTCTTGAGAAAATATTTCTAACACACAGATTGTGTCTTCATACTGGACTTTATAAAATACTTAAACGAAATATTTCTTCCAGCACGAGAATGATCTTTTGGGCGTTTTCTGTTTACTGTAGTTTTTTGTACTAATGCATATAGATATGAATTTTGCAAATTGAAATCTTTTAAATTCCAGAATGATTCAAATACGACTTTTAGTTCACTGTCTGTAAATAACATAATACATTTTTTCGGACACCCACAATCAAAATTTTCGAAAATTTTCCCGCGCACATTAACTCCTTTTGCAGTAAAATATTCTTTACCACTATTACGTAACAACTTCCTCTTATCTGCCCAATCTTCTTCATTAATTGACCTTCTTCTTGATGGTCCAGGTTGAGGGTTTGGCAGGGTACTGTTTTCAATGTTACTTGTATCTGCAAATGCAGAGCAGAACGTTAAAACTAGTATATACCTAATGTTGAATGCAGGCATAGAAATATGCAATGAAATAATTAAAATAATAATAATTGACATTTTGAGGTTATGGCCGGAATAAATTATTTTTATAAACTTACCAGATTCTGTAGAGATTTTTTTCAGTTGTAGGCTGATATTCAGACGCAGAATCACGAAACTCTTCTGTATTCATAGTAAACAATATCAATATGTGATTGAAAATACACAACTACATATAATTATACGTCATTTACATCATACGTATTTACGTCATACGTACAATTACATGTCAAATATTTATCACATTACAAGTGAATCATCTCCGGAGTTACTTCACTATTATGCTGAGTTGTGACTTACTTCACTATTATAATGAATTATTTAGACATTTTAGTTCTCTTTATTTTCAAGAGTTGATTCACTTTTATATGAGAAGATATAAATAAATCCGATCCATTTGCGCAAAAACATTATATTTCAAAAAAAAATTGACTTACGCCACTATTACAATTAACGTCACATATACCACTACGAAAACTTTCATAAGTAGTAACAACTATGACGAAAACGCACCAATTGATACCATTAAAAACCAGATTAAATTAATCTGCGAGATTTGATTTTTAATTGGCGCTATGATATATGACAATTACTACGGGTAAATTACTACAGGAGAATTATGGCAATTACTATCGAGATAATTATGACAATTACTGGGGGTTGGGGGTAATCTCTAGATTAATCGATCCCTACCCCCACACCCTTATTTGTATTTCGTCAAAAATGTTACAGCAATCATTGTCCCAGTTGCCCAAATATGGCAAATTAGGTACTTAAATTACTACAATTGCTACGGAACAATTATGGTAATTCCTATCCCTGCAATTGTCGAAATTACCCCGATCCGATAGTAATCGGCATAATTGTGCCGTAGCAATTTTATTAATTTGTCGTATTGGGGCATTTGGGACAATGACTACTATAAAAATTTCTCATATAATTAAATATAATCTACTAAATAATAAAATTTTATATAATTAAAAATTTGTTAATACCAAAATAATTATTTTAATTTTTACGAAATACAAAATTTTGATATAATAATGATAATAATTCAATTTTTACTGTCAAGATTATAATGATAAATGTCAAAATGTTAAATGTTCTGCCTATATTGCAATAATCACTGGCAAAATTTCAATTGTTATTCCTAAAATGTCATTTGTTGTAATGAATAGCTTATTTTTACTAGCAAAATTTTATACGAGTATATTCTGACAATATTTCGACAAAATAATGACATTTAGAGCTAAATTCTTGAAAGTGTGAGGATATCTATAAATTTTTGTCAAAATGATATAATGTGTAGTTAATATCCCAATGATTACCTTCAAAATTTCAATAAATTCTGTTGGAATTTTAATTGTTTTTCTAAAAGTTTCATTTGTTATTCTGAAAATTTCCATTTTTACTGTCAAAATTTCTTCAAAATATGACAATTCAAAAATAATTATTTTTATTTTGACGAAATACAAAGTTTTGATAGAATAATATGGTAATAAATATTTTGTTGTTGTATGAACTTATTGACCTATGATTTGTGATGTGCTTTCGGTGTCTTCGATGTTATTTTAAGCATTGTATTGTAGTGTTGTATTGTATAAATCTTTTTAATATGTAAGTAATTTATTAATTTGATTTGTGTAAGTCGTATGACTTATATTCTATAGTATTCTATTTACTATCAAGATTTCAATGATAAATCGTCGGCTTAGAGTTACAAGGTTGCATGTAACATTTAAAAATAAATTTAGTTCTATAGCTTTGCAGGGCTATATGTTTTCAAAGCGAGCCCTTTCTACTTGTTGGAACATTAAAATTAGATTATTATGTACCTGTAAAAAAACATATCAATTGACAGTGCCAAATTTATCATTTTCTGATATAACAAATATATTTAGAATCCTTATTCCTAAATTTACAAATTTGCACATACAACCTTTTGTAACATTAAGCCGACGAAATGTTAAGATGTTAAATATTCTGTCAATATTGCAATAATCACTGTCAAAATTTCAATTGTGATTAGGAAAATGTCATTTGTTGCTCTGAATATTTTATTTTCAATGGCAATATTTTAGGTATTCTGTCAATATTTAAATGGTTAATGACATAATTTCGACATAATGACATTAACAGACTGAAATTTTGACGAAATCTGTAGAATTTTGAAAAAAAATAATATTGTAAACAGGTAAAAAACACACACAGGTTACTTTGTTAGCATCACTTAGATTTATTTAGTAGTGACTATAGTTTCGACACCTTAACGGGCCATTATCAAACTTACAATGAAATACCACTAAATAAATCTAAGTGATACCAACAAAGTAACCTGTGTGTGTTTTTTACATATTTCACAATGCATCACAAAGTAGAGCTGTCAAGCGTTACTCATCTAAATATTTAAAATTTTAATTTCATATTAATCTAATTTATTGTTAATATTAGCATGATTACCATCACACTTTTTAAGATTGTGCCAATATTTCAATGGTTACTGCAAAAGTTTCATTATTACTATTAAAGTTTCAATTGTCATTGTGAAAATTTCTGTTTTTACTGTCAAAATTTAATATTTGTGCAATATAATAATAATTATTATTTACAATTCTTTAGAATATAACAGTCCGAATATATTTATTAAAATTTTGACCCAGAAAATGTGACATTTTGACGAAATACACAAAATTTTGATAATTATAAATTTATGGTAAAAGTTTTACTATCAATTCATTAACTAATGTTAAAATTATAAAATTTAAAAAAATAAAATAAAATATCCTATTAATATTGAAATAATAGCTACCAAATTTTAAAAATTTCCATCAAAATTGGATATTTTATCATTATATCAATAATGACTACAATTTTCGTCATAATTTTACAGTTATTATAATTATTATTCTTTGCGGCTTATACAGAATTGTGACAATGATATAATAAAGTTGATACAGGAAGCCGTTACTATGTAACAATTAATCATGATGATACAAAAATGAAACACGTTACAACGTTTTTATCACTTTATTTTTTCGTTAAACACGACTGCAGTTTCGACCATACTTAGGTCATTCTCAAGTGATTCAAAATACAAGAATGATATAAAATAATAATTATCAAATATTCAATTACTGTGATTATTATTGTTATCATATTATTCCTTCAAAACTCTTTGTTCTTCGTCAAAATTATAATAATTATTTTCATCATATTTTGAGGAAATTTTTTTCGGGGACTTTAATTTATTTAAGTACCTTAATATTGCAAGAAATTTTCGAACCCTACTCTCTGCATTTCGTTGGTAATAATTGAAGCATTTTCTATCAAAGACGCAAATTTTTAAATTTCGTGAAGAAAGATACATTTTTTATAGATGAATAAAAATATTGTTATATTATGTTGATATTTTGTTCTTCTTCTTCTTTTGTAAGCACTCCGAAATAGGAGGAACAAAACATCAATATAATATAATAATAACTTGTGTAATGGATGAAAATATAACAAACATATTGTTATTACGATAAAAATTAAAAATTAATTATGTCAACATATCAATTGTTTCTATAAAATTTTACTCTTTATTGTCTGTACACTAATTTTGTTATTCTGTAAAACTAATTTTACTGTGAATTTATCATGCTGTTAAATTTTTGATTTTCTGTCAACATATAATTGTGTCTGTCAAATATTCCAGGATTATTGTCAAATATTAATTGACTATGTGATGCAGAAAACATAGAAAATATAAATAGAAAAGTGACTTGAAATATTATTTCATATACTCAGATGCTTAAAATAAAATTAAAATAAAAAAATGTAATTAATTCATGCACTTTTCTAGGAAGTAGATTGCTTTTAGATGAGTCAAAGCCGAGATTTCAAATTAGATTTGCGTCATTTTAATTAAACGGTTTCACGGAGCAAACGGGGTTAATTGTATTAGCTGACAATTAAATAGAGAACGTTCTAGCTGCGCTGGTAGTTCGGACCCGGCTCCAGATGATTGACCATCCCGGACCTATATCAAGTGGTCTGAATAACTAAATGGCGAGTATCCGATAGTCGAATATGATTGACATCAATTAGCGAGTGTCCGGGCTCGCATGTGCAAAACCGCTAATCTCAATTGACTTATTAAGACGGGTTTTATCCTCCAGTCCAATAGTAAGACGTGCGGTTGAAACCCATCTGGGAATAATCAGACAGGTCTTCGTTCACGCTTGATTGAGTGGCTCGTCTTATCTAACAAATTACTGTAACACAATCATAGTAATGAACATGCACCCCTTGTTTATATGTAATCTCGTTATCATCCCTTCTGCTGCAGCCCCTAAAATGTTGCAATTAGTGCTTTCTTCGTTTCGAATGTGCCCCCGTTCAAGATCTGCTTACAATATATTCTAATGACTCGCGTTCGCTGCAGGACGTAACGTTTAATTTAATGAAAGCGATAAACGGAGAGAGACCTCGCAGAATTTGCGTTAAATCGCGCCCCCATAAAACATCGGCCGTTCTGCCGGCGTAAACAATGTATATTAATTCCCCGTCCCATTGTCATTCATATATCGTCCCGCACAAATTCGGTTACGTGGATTTTCACGTTCAAAAATATATTCCGAACGTTTATTTCCGCTATATTTCAGGCTTTGCGTTGCCATAGTCACATCCAACAGGTGTGATTTGCGCCATGTAAAGGTTAAGAGGTTCGATGCCGTTCCTCGGTATGATTGAAGTGGCGGAATCGAAAAATCTGCACGCAACCGCGGCCAATTGAAGCGTTTTATGTCTCGTAAAACACTTTGATTTGTATATCTGCCGTTCATTTTTCATTTTACGCCTGTGTTTCTGCATCCCGGCTGATAAATGTCGCACTTTTTATGGACGATTTTGATACCCATTATGAATGTATTGTCCGACATTTATATCTCCCGTCCGAATAAAAAAAAATGCAAACTTTCACCAGAGATAGTTATTTATCGCGGCCGATTGAACGATACGATTGTTTTATGTCTCTGGGTTGCAAAATTCATGTGCAACGGATTATATAAATACAAAAAATCGGTGGCCACATCATGAATTTATTATTTATCATATGATATAATAATTGACAGCAACTGTAATCGCAATAATTAAATTATTACAAAATAAATCAATTATTTTATAGAGAATATATCTCCATTTTTAAGATAAATTCTCACTAATTTTATATGAAAATAGAATTTATTTTTCGATTTTTTTAAAATATTACTAACCAATTTTATTTTATTACACTTCAAATTTGGAGCAATTCAATTATGGCACGCAACAATTAGGTTACACAATTTATTTAACAAGTAGGTACACAATTTTATATGTAATCTATAACCTGAGTATTAATTTTCTATATAGGGGAGAGGTGGCATGAAAGGGACACGTATTGAAAGGGACAATTCAAATTACGAGACAAATACAAATCTCTCCGAAACATAAGTATTTATGTTGTGTGGCCAATTCATACCGATTCGCACGCACCTAATTACAAGTTTCTGTTATTTCAAAGACGGCGGGATTATGCTTGTGATTTTATTCGTGCTCCAAAGTAATTTTTTTGTAATTCTTTCCAAACGTTTTTTGAAATTAGTAAATAGTTTACTGAACGGTTTATCATTGTATATAATTAGTTGTATTGTCAATTATTGGAGAACGAAAAGTCAGTACATTTTAGAGAAAATTACAGATATTTATGAAAGGGATACAACAAACGGATATGAAAGGAATGGCTATGTCAAATACGGATTTTGACTTGATAAATGATAAAAACACTGAGACTCTGAGTGAAATTCCTACTTAATCTCTTACACATACAATATACTTGGAAATGTTAATTTTATTGAATTATCTGTAAGAAAAGAAATATAGGACCGATTTACAATTAGTTTTGAAAATGTGATTTTAAAGTATACAGTCTGTTTGATTTATTATGACACAGCAAATTTCTCGGTTATTAGTACAGATAGAAAAAAAGTTAGAGAAAAAAGTTAAAATCAAATAAACACGTGAAAGCTATATGCTTTATTTTCTTTAATGGAACACCCTGTATATTATAGTTATTTCTAATAAGCAATAAAATTAGTTTTATAATGATACAACTAAGTACCCCTTTATTTATACAAATAACGCGACAATTGCCAATAAATGAAATTTATAAATTATATATATATATTGAAAAAAAGCTTATAGTTTTTACATGCTTATCTAATTTTCAATTGTTCTTCTGAAATTAGGAATAAATAGACGACAAAAAGTACTAAAACTTTTTTCTTTCGACTTTTTTTTCTATCTGTACTAAAAACCGAAATATTTGCTGTGTTACAATAAATCAAACAGACTGTATATACTTAGCAGTACACATACTTGTCCTGTAACGTTTACGTAAAGTAGTTATTTAGTATGTGTAATGTAAAATACCTGTAGATAAAAGATGATTTTCCTAGTTATTACGCACTGTCCCTTTCATAAATTATTGTAAACCTTTCAATACAAGCTAGTGATGAAAGGGACAAAATACACTTTTTTTAATGTAAAAATATACAACTAAGAATAAAAAAGGGTCATTATTATATTTTCCTTCAGTAGTTAACTACTTGAAGTTTTCAATATTATTCGTAACTGTTGAAATTATTTACTTATTTATTTACTAGACTCTTTAAAACAAAAGTGTCCATTTCATGCCACCTCTCCCCTACATATAATTTTGATACCTAAGTGCCGAGGCACTTTTATGTACACTATCCTCATAAACTTTTTTTTTAATTTGGCTTATTGCTAATTATTACAGTTGAACCGATATTTTTAAAATTACTCAAATTTGTAATAAGTTTAATGTTAATCATGTCTGCCGCAATTGCAAGGGTTGCTGTCATTATTTTCATTACTACCTACTGCCAAAATTTTAATGATAAGTGTCTAAGTTTCAATTCCAAAGTATAGTAGTGACTGTATTTGTTACGGATATTATCCCTAACTGGCTATCGACCAACGTTTCCAAAGTATAATAAGTAATAACTTAAATCTAAAAATATACAAGATTTTCAAAACAGGCGAATACTTTTGCCAAGAATGATGTGTTTTCGAAAATAAACATACTTACTGAAATTAAAATTTCCTAAACGATAAACACTTCTGACCAACTTCTGAAAATGACTAACACTATAAAGACATTTTAAAACAATACAAAAATTAATAAAAATTGCAAGAACTATCTAATAATAATTACAAAAATATTTTCGGCGATACGATGAGAACTGCAAAAAATTAAAAATTATATAAAAACTGGCAAAAATAATCAAATCTTCCAACATTTCCCAAGTTCTTCCGATTCTATTAACTAATTTATATACAAACCATTTTAAATATTCCTACTAGAAAATAATTTCGTATTTCTAATATCTAAATGTTATTTTTATAGATATTATATATTTTTTATTTCCACGTTGTAGAGGTAATATTTGTAAGAAAAAAATATATTCATTTTATAGAGAAAATTGTCATATGCTTCACAATCATTCCCATTTTATAGAGCTCGTCAATTTTATCGATATAATCATTTCATAGAGAAAATGATCTTTACTTTCAACTTCATTTTGATTTTAGATAAAAACTCTACGTATTTTATAATTCTCTAATGTTAAAGAGAACATATCTCAGTTTTCATTATTTCTCTCATTCCTATGTTATAGAGAAAATTATCTCAGTTTTCGTGGTCATTTTCATATTACAGAGAAAATTTCATATTTTATCGTCTATACTCCCATTTTGGTGTTGATTGATATTTTCAAATTTTAAAACCTTCTACTGGAAATGCATTTCATATTTATAATCTCCATTAACCTTTTAAATAAAATATCAGATTCTTCATTTCTACATTGTAGACAAAAATATTTTACAGAGAAAAATATCTTTATTTTCAAGATACACTTTTATTTCCATTTCATAGAGAAAATTATATTATCTTCATTATCATTCATTATCATTAGTTTTTTTTTTGAATTTTGTACAACTAATTTTCATTATTTTAATTATATATCTCTCATTACACTCATTTCCATTTTGTAGGGAAATTCTCCGCGCTTAAAATAAAATATCAGATTCTTAATTAAAGGGTAAGACCCCATGAGGGGGTCGATAGCCCAATAAAGATGGTCTCTCTCTCTCTCTCTCTCTCTCTCTCTCTCACAAACACTTTAACTTTCTTTCTCTCATTTCCAAAACAGCAAAAAATGGTTGTATAATACTTTTTTGTAGCAAATTGCATGCCAATTGCTTTATGATATAACAAGTATATAATTCCATTTAAAAATATAATAATAACGGTTACTTTAAGTGGGCACACAGATTTGCAGCTTCAACGTATATCAGTTAAAGAGGTACCTTTCAGGTACAATTCGAGTTAATTTTTTTGTTTATATCTTATTGGTAAAAGAAATTGAAGTTATTTTTCTTAACCAAAATCTTGGAATTTAATTTTTTTCTCAGAAAGTAAAAAAAGATAGGTGTATACACATCTCTACAAAAGATGTTTCAAATTAAACGGGGAAGCCAGAATTGTAATAATATATAGGGTGTTCCATTTAAAAAAACAAAGTTAATGGCTACTGCCGGTAGTATCGGAAATGATAGAAGGTTCAAAGTTGGAGGAAACCGGAATCGGCAATATTTGGATATTTTTTTCAAATTTTTGTCTTATCAGGAACCCCATAAACTTTTAATGGTCCATGAGCGTGGGACACCCTAAAGAACAACATTTCAAAAATTGAAAAAATGAGAAAGACGCCCAAAAATGGCGACTATTCAAAAATTACAAATATTTTTTTACATACAACGTACTCAAACTATTGATAATATAATTTAATATAATAATATAATAATAATAATAATATATATATTTGGTGTTAATACAAATAATAATGTTTACACAAGTCAGGTACATGTAGGGTACAAAGGTATAATATAAATATAAAATCAAACAGACAGCAGAACAGATAGGTACCAATAATCAAATGATGGTTTAACAAATAAATGATTACTACAGAAACGCTAAAATTAACTCCCAGACAATTACATCGGTAAAAAAAAGAAAAATAAAACAAATAAAAATAGAACAAAACAAAACACACAATAATCTAGTCATTAAAAAAATCGCTAACGGAATAGTAACATTTATGAATCAGAAAGTGTCTTATGTATATCTTAAATTCCCTGAAGTTCATATGTTGTGCCCGAAGTGGTAGTTTATTATATAGTTTAACTCCCATGTAATGTGGTGATCTTTCAAATTTGGAAGAATTATGTTGGGCAACCAATAGTGACGTTGAATGACGTGTGTAGTAGTTGTGAAGATCAGAATTTTTTACAAAATCTCTAATACCTTGCTTGACCATTAACAGTGTTTTATAAATATATAAACATGGGAGAGTTAAAATATTATGCCTGACAAAATACGGACGACATGAGTCTCCAAACTTGATATTAAAAATAAGGCGCATGATTCTTTTTTGTCCAATAAATACCCTTTGCCAACCAGAAGCAACTCCCCAAAGAACGATATTATATGACAGGTGACTGTATATAAGTGCATAATAAGAACTTAGTAGGCCAGCTAAATCGACTGTCGATTTCAGTTGCGATATTGCGTAGTAACCTGCGTTCATTTTGTTACATACATGGTCCAAGTGAAAGTTCCACTTCAGAAAACTGTCCATCATTAAACCTAATAGTTTTGTTTTGCTTTGCGAAGATATACTTAATTTATTCATCTTGAATGCCAATTCCAAGTCAGCATTTGAATTACGAAAATAAATACAGACTGTTTTAGAGGCGTTCACCATTAACAAATTCTTTTCGCACCATCCTTGAAATTCAGATGCAATAGTTTTAATCCTAGCACAGAGATCGTTCTGATTATCTGCAGACACTAAGAATAATGACAAGATTTTCATCGCTAACACGATGAAGTATTGAATGAAAATAATGAATTCTTCATACATTTTCCAGACATTAATTATAAAAACTTCCACTACAAAACTATTTCATTTTATTTTCTTTATTTTGTATCGAATTTTATTACATTTTTAATTTTTACATTGTTAAGAGAAATATTTTCCAGATTCTCAATTTTAAGATACGACTTCATTTCCATTGTAAAGAGAACAATTTTATTTTGTCTGTAAGTCTTTACTAATTTAGTTATGAATTATAAATGAAGTCTTTTTCACTGCCATATGTTTATTAATAGAGAAAAATATATATTTGTTTGCGTTTGCTATTTGCATTTATAGAAATATCTCTCATCTTTGTTTATTGAATTTTTTTATATATTTTGTCTTTCATTCCCATATTTATATTTACAGAGAACATTGTCAAATATTCAAGTTCATTTCCATTGCATAGAAAAGTTTCATTCTTCGTCTTCATCTTCATCTTCATTCTTCATCTTCATTTTCATAAAAAAATCTTCTTTTAAAGAGAAATCTTCATAATTTTTGGCATTCTCATTCGGCAAACAAAATTTTTGCATTTTCATATTTTTATTTCCATTTTATAGCGAAGCGTCGAAGTTTTTATTACTTTTATTAGTGTCATATCTGTATTTATACACAAAATTGTCATATTTTTATGTTCATATCCATTTTGTATAGAAAAATATTATTATCTTCAGTTTGAAGAAAAAATGCTATACCTTTTTTTTTTAATTTACATTGCCATTTTGCAGAAAACCTTGTCATACTTTTCAACTTTATTCTAATTTTGTACAGAAAGTAATTTGGTTTGCATCTTAGTCTCATAAATAAAACATGGTAACATTTCATTGGATGTACATTGTTAAATATTCAAGTTCATTTCCATTGCATAGAAAAGTTTCATTCTTCGTCTTCATCTTAATCTTCATTCTTCATCAACATTTTCATAAAAAAATCTTCATTTTAAAGAGAAATCTTCATAATTTTTGGCATTCTCATTGTGTAATTTTTTTTTGCATTTTCATCTTTTTATTTTCATTTTATAGAGTACCGTCGAAGTTTTTATTACTTTTATTATTGTCATACCTGTATTGGTTTGCATCTTAGTTCTCATAACTGAAACATGGTAACATTTCATTGGATGTACTTATTTAAGAATACATGTATTCATGAAACTGACATATCCATAATTTCTTATCATTTTCTAGAGGAATAGGTTATATTCTGCATGATGTGCATTCTGTTATTTTCTTTTCATTTCTGCATGATTTGCTTCTCATTTCTGCAACATATTCTGCATGATAATGGCATACAAATACTAGATATTTTAGAATTTATTAGATGATGAATATTTTGTAGATTAGTATAGATGTAGTATATTAATATTTTGATTTGAAGTCTATACCTATATCTGAAAAAACATCAATTTGGCCAAAATTTGATTTTCATATTTCTTCTATTACAATACTCTTTTTTAACTAGGTACGTATATTAAGCCCGCCAACCTTTTACCTATTTGGTCACTTTCGGTTTGCGTAAACTTACATACCACAGAAGAAATCGCTGCTGTCGATAATAATGCATTGGCATAAAGAAATATGTACATTTGAAATTACCGTTTGGTCACATAAATGTCCAGATTAAATGAGTATACCAGCATTACAGGATACAAGGTGTACGCATAGATCAATTACTACATTTATGTAATAGATAATATCCGTGATCAAATGCACTATTAAAACACCGCATTTGCATTGGTAGCACGCATGAGTTCTAATTTGCATCGATTAATTCACAGTTTAGGAAACTACAGACATGTCCTACATGATATTTACAATTAAAATGAATAATGTTGTATTAAGTACTTGCTGTATATTTATTTTTATAACGCCATAGTTATTCAACATTGACGTTACAAAATGAAATTACACATGTGCCTAGCATATATTGCTAGCCTACCACAAGCCTAATCTACTAGCACAAGCATGATATTTTAGTAAACAACTCAATTGTAAAATAAGGGTAAGATATTTATATAAAAAATAATAATGAAAACACGTTTTTGAAATTCCCAAAAAAATATACTTACATCTACAAGGTGTCCAAGATAAGGATCAACAGCATGGGAATCTCGGAAACCATACAAATTAGGGCGGTTAAATTACAAAATGTTGACCAATTTAGTGGTCAGTAATATTCCGTTGAGAAAACCAGAAATTTCCGCTTACTTCCGGAGATATTCGACAAAATCCGAAATCTTGCGATTTCGTTTTTTTTTTCTGAAGTTATTTAAAAATAAATAAGAAAACCCAAAGGCACTATTTCATTGCCACTTTTGTGGCTCTATAAGACAACAGCGTTTACAAATTTTCAGTACAACGTTTCGTTTCAAAGAAACCATCATCAACTTTATTTTTTATATGACCCGTAAAAAATGTGTACCCTGAATTAGATAGCATTTCCTATTTCGAATTCAACTATTTATATCACAGTATGGTTTCTCATGTTTTTATTCAGAAAAAGGCTTGTTAATACATTTCGAACATTTTCTTGTAATAGGCATTGAAATGATGACTACGAAGAAAAAAAGTATTATCTAATTTTAACCCAGAATAGGTACCAAAACACCAACTAAAAATAATTTACCAAGAATAGTTGTTAAACATTGAAACATTACAGCTATTTAGAACCACACTTATTATCGTTTTACTGTGATTATGAGAATTATTCTGTTCATTTAATGAATACTAAGACAAACATTATTACATAATTTTAACCCAGAATATGTACAAAAACAGTAACAAGAAATAATTTAGCAGGAATAGTGCTAAACATTGAAACATGATAGTTATTTTGAACCACACTTAATATTTTTTTACTATGGTATGATAATTGTTCTGTTTATTTAATTACGACGAAGACAACAATTATTATCTAATGTTACCCCAGAATAGTTACCAATATAGTAACTAGAAACAATTTAGCAAGATTTGTTGTTAAACATTGAAATATTATGGTTATTTAGAACCACACTTTTGGTTCTGTAGTATTATGACAATTGTTCTGTTTATTTAATTGTCTTAAACCTTAAAATTAGGTGATAAATTTTGTCTTCGTCGCTAATTTCAACGCCTACTACACCGAAATGTTCGAAATGTATTAACAAGCCTTTTTTTCCGAATAAAAACATGAGAAAACATACTGTGATATAAATCGTTGAATGCGTAGTAGAAAATGCTTTTTAATACAGGATGTGCTTTATTTTCGGACCATATAAAATTGACGATGATTTCGTCAATGATGATTTCGTCAAGTTGATGATGGTTTCTTCGAAACGAAACGTTGTACTGAAAATTATTAGACGTTGTTTTGTAGAGCTAAAAAAGTGGCAATGAGAAAGTGACTTTTGTTTTTTATACATTATCAAATAACTTCAGAAAAACATAAAAACGATATTGAAAAATTTTAAACGATATCGATATTTCGGATGTTGTCGATTATCTCGGGAAGTAAGCGAAATTTTCTGGTTTTCTCAGTAATATTTTCAACAGAATATTACTGATCACTAAATTGCGCAACTTTTTTGTATTTTAACCGCCTTAGTAACTTTTGCGGTTTACAAGATCCCCATGCTGTTGATCCTTATCTTGGACACCCTGTATAATACGAAGAGTATTTAAAAAAATATATACCTACTTACATCTATAATACTAAGAATATTTCAAAAAATATATACTTACATCTAAAATACGAAGAATATTTCAAGAGACAAAATTGTAAAATAATGGATTAATTTAGTGCCGATTTTAGATAGCTTTAGTACCGAGTTTAGCTGATTATACTGCCTATTTCGAGCTCATTATCGCGCCTATTTTTAGCTCTATTTTCGAATGCTCATGAATAGTTTGTCCATATATAGAAATAATGATAAAGTATTGGTTGGTTCAATCGAATCAGTGGATAAATTTGAGGTAGAATTTCACAAATATGCTGGAGATTTTCAGTTTTCATGAACTCATCTCAAGTTCATCCAAAAAGATGAAATTGATGAAACAATGTAATTGGCTGATTTAAATGATCAAATGTTAGTCGTAGAAATAGAAGCCCTGAGGCCAATTCTTTGATCTGCATAGGTTGCTAAATCGCAAAATCAAAAATCTGGAAAATAGGTTACAAAATCAAAATCAAAATATAAAATAAAGCAAAAAGTTATTTTTTGTCGAGAAGAGATTATTTCCAAATCTGTTTTGTTGTTCATCCGATATATCTTACATTTTTATTATAGTGCAAAAATTACAAAAATATTTAAAAAAATTACATTCAGCGAAACAAAATTATTGATGACATAATTTAATATAATTATAATGAAAAGGAGTATTTCAAAACATTTATACCTACTTACATCTAAAATACGAAGAATATTTCAAGAGACAAAATTATATAATAATGGCTAACTTTAGTGCCGATTTTAGCTGACTTTAGTGCCGATTTTAGATAGATTTAGTACCGATATTAGCAGACTCATCTGCCTATTTTGTGCTCATTATCGCGCCTACATTTAGTTCTATTTTCGAAGGCTCGTGTACAGTTTGTCAATGTATAGAAATAATGATAAAGTTGGTTCAAATGAATCAATGGATAAATTTGAGGTAGAATTTCACAAATATGCTGGAGAATTAAAATTGGCATGAACATATCTCAAGATCGTCCTAAAAGATGAAATTCATGAAACAATGAAATTGGACGATTTAAATGATCAAATGTTAGTGGTAGAAATAGAAGCCCTGAGGCCAATTCTTTGATCTGCATAGGTTGCTAAATCGCAAAATCAAAAATCTGGAAAATAGGTTACAAAATCAAAATCAAAATATAAAATAAAGCAAAAAGTTATTTTTTGTCGAGAAGAGATTATTTCCAAATCTGTTTTGTTGTTCATCCGATATATCTTACATTTTTATTATAGTGCAAAAATTACAAAAATATTTAAAAAAATTACATTCAGCGAAACAAAATTATTGATGACATAATTTAATATAATTATAATGAAAAGGAGTATTTCAAAACATTTATACCTAATTACATCTAAAATACGAAGAATATTTCAAGAGACAAAATTATATAATAATGGCTAACTTTAGTGCCGATTTTAGCTGACTTTAGTGCCGATTTTAGATAGATTTAGTACCGATATTAGCAGACTCATCTGCCTATTTTGTGCTCATTATCGCGCCTACATTTAGTTCTATTTTCGAAGGCTCGTGTACAGTTTGTCAATGTATAGAAATAATGATAAAGTTGGTTCAAATGAATCAATGGATAAATTTGAGGTAGAATTTCACAAATATGCTGGAGATTTTCAATTTGCATGAGCACATGTCAAGTTCATCCAAAAAGATGAAATTGATGAAACAATGACATTGGCTGATTTAAATGATCAAATGTTAGCGGTAGAAATAGAAGCCCTGAGGCCAATTCTTTGATCTGCATTGGTTGCAAAATCTAAAAATCAAAAATCTGGAAAATAGGTTACAAAATCAAACCCAAAATTTAAAAAAATGCAAAATCTTATTTTTTGTCGAGAAGAGATGATTTCCAAATCTGTTTTGGTGTTCATCCGATACATCTTACATTTTCATTATAGTGCAAAAATTACAAAAATGTAAAACTTTTTTACATACAGGGAAACAAAATTATTGATGGCATAATTTAATATAATTATAATGAAAAAGAGTATTTCAAAACATTTATACCTACTTACATCTAAAATACGAAGAATATTTCAAGAGACAAAACTATATAATAATGGCTAACTTTAGTGCCGATTTTAGCTGACTTTAGTGCCGATTTTAGATAGATTTAGTACCGATTTTAGCAGACTCATCTGTCTATTTTGAGCTTATTGTCGCGCCTATTTTTAGCTCTATTTTCGAAAGCTCGTGTATAGTTTGTCCATGTATAGAAATAATGATAAAGTAGGTTCAAACGAATCAATGGATAAATTTGAGGTAGAATTTCACATAATTTAATATAATTATAATGAAAAAGAGTATTTCAAAACATTTATACCTACTTACATCTAAAATACGAAGAATATTTCAAGAGACAAAATTATATAATAATGGCTAACTTCAGTGCCGATTTTAGCTGACTTTAGTGCCGAATCTAAATTCGGTTTAGTACCCGTTTAGTACCGATTTTAGCAGACTCATCTGCCTATTTTGAGCTTATTGTCGCGCCTATTTTTAGCTCTATTTTCGAAAGCTCGTGTACTGTTTGTCCATGTATAGAAATAATGATAAAGTAGGTTCAAACGAATCAATGGATAAATTTGAGGTAGAATTTCACAAATATGCAGGAGAATTAAAATTGGCATGAACATATCTCAAGATCGTCCTAAAAGATGAAATTCATGAAACAATGAAATTGGACGATTTGAATGATCAAATGTAGTGGTAGAAATAAAAGCCCTGAGGCCAATTCTTTGATCTGCATAACTTGCAAAATCTCAAAATCAAAAATCTGCAAAATATGTTGCAAAGTCAAAATATTTTTTTTTAAAAGGAAAAAAGTTTTTTTTTGCCGAGAAGAGATGATTACCAAATCTGTTTTGTGATTCATTGGATACATCTTACATTTTCATTATAATGCTATAAGAGCAGAAATTAAGAAATATTTACCGCCACTCTTCTGATTATCTCATATGAGCTGATTAGCCTGAATATTAGTTGCCCAGAACCATTATAATAATAAATTACAAAAAAAAAACTTTTGTTATATTTAATTAGTTCTTTATTTAAAGTCTGAAAATTTGGTTTGCAATTAGACTGTGGTTTACAATACGTGGATCGAATTAATGATTTCATGACCAAATAAATTCGAAGTTTGACGTAATATTTATGTGAATCTTTGCATGGCTGCATGAATCACCGAGCTCGTGGTGAGAGCCGAGAAAATATATTTAAATATGAATGACAACTAATTAATTACTCTCGCAAGTAATTTTATACAGCCGCTGTAATACTTAAATTACATTTCCTTATACTATATTTGCGTCGGCTTGAAATGAATGACTAATAATAATCATACACGGTTTAATGTTTTTGTTGCCGAAATCCGTGGGCGGCGATAATTAAATTTCTTTCTATTAATATCCCAGTAGGTGGCCAACTAATAAATTAACAATCCGCAATAATCCATTGTTTGCAGACGACGTTAAAAGTGTAAACTAAATTAGCTGGGATTCACATTTGAATGTGCGCCGGCGGAAACAAATCGGGGCCAAAAATTGCCCACCCACATTCCTGCATATAAATAAGTCTTTTGTTCACAGGGGTTAATAACATCATACATCCCCATAACAAAGTGGTAAGTTAGTCAGTGACGAGGGTCGGAAGGGGTTAAGTAAGGGCGGTTCCTGTGGCACAACTCCTGCGGTCAGGCTGTCTCGCAGGATTACTGAGTGCCAAGTTCCGGGTTCCGGGATTACTCCAGCCATATATATATACATATATATGGGGAAAAACCTGTTCACCAGGATTTGTCTAATGGGTGCTTAATTTGTTCGGCGGCTGAAGTTTTTCGTATGAAAGAAACTGGGCGCTCGTACGACAACTTAATTTCGCTAATTTCGCGTACGCCTCTTTGACTCGCAGCCTTAAGCACGTGCAATTTAAAACATATTAGGGGGGCAATTTCGGCACGCATTTATTTCAGCGCATTGTAGAGTCGACAGGAACGTTTATTAAAAAGCAGTTAAAAACGGCCCCAAACTAAAGCGACTGCATAAAGGGCGCGCACTATAAACGCGTGCCTATTTATATAAATCCGGGATGATTTGCGGATAATCGATTTGGAGCGTGCCAGTAAATAAACCCACTATAAATTACACATCCCTCAGGTTTTACATGGTCCACCTACGGTCCAAAAACTCCGGCGTCAAGCTCAGGGGCACAATAACCCTATAAAATATTACATATTCGAAACAGATGATCACATGCAAATGCGACTATGCGTGTAAACCACCGCGCCGTGCGTGATATTCAGCACTCGTGCATTTTTCATGAATAATAAGGTTCTCTATATAATTGCTTTTCAAAATGCTTACAGACTCATTTAAAATTAATTTACAAAATACATTCTGCCCGGCGTACGTGTTCTCCTCCACACAAAAATATTAATAATTACGTGTTAATTACTATAATTTGCCTTTTCCATTAAAAACTCGTTTATTCGGTATTTTCATTTCCACTCTGTTAACTAGATGCCGACAGCATGGAAACACAAAAAATCAAATCATTTATGGAGTAATAAGTGATACTTAACTAGTTACAAATTACATTTAATCTGGTAATTATTATTGCATTTACTCCTATGGTAATAACTAGAGGCTGGATTTTAAGCATTCGAGCTTTTTATAACGCTTACAAGCATGCATATTTTGTTTGGTAAGTAACTACCTACTAATTAAGTAAATATTATTGAAGGTATAGTCTACAAATACTCTATAATAATAATACTCTAATAATATTAAAAATACTCTATAATATATACTCTAGTATTAAATCGTTCTTTTTACTTTTTTTTTGAGAATTAGTACATGCATTTTTTTTAGTAGTATTGCATTATTTATATAGACAATCACTCTTTGAATCACTTAATTGTGAATCATCTTCATCCTCGTACCACCTAGAATCTGAATCTACTAGGCAGTGGCAATGACAATTCATTTAATAATGTAGCTGACACTAGTACGTCCTACACAGGTCAAATGAAATTACACATAGAAAATAATACAAAAAGGTCATACAAGTAATGTAATGTAAAGGGCTTACTTCAATAAGAAGAAAAAACCTATTAGCTAGTTTGATTAATCCCAATATTTATGAAGAGGAAGTGAAAGTGGAAATGGTTGCGGGAAATTGAGACAGAGTGATGAGGGTATGTGGATGACAAATATAAGAAAAATAATCAGAAATTTTGGAAAATCTTATTTTGGTGTTGCTTTTTTCTAGAAGTACTCGCCCTAAGATCTATATATTTATTCTACTTTTGGAAGGGCTGTAACTAATACAAATAAAGAAAAATATACTTCTGTACTGAGTAGGTAATCAAAATCCTTCACTCTGACGCAGAAAACCAAAAGTTTTTTTTTTATACATTTTTGCAGATTAAATTATCATTTTCTCTGCAGCTTTCAAGGATTGTTAGAATCTAAGTAGTAATAGTAGTATGAAAATTTATTCCACATAGCCTTGGTACAATTATCTATCACACCATTATGATGATGAAGTTTATGATATTGACCTTCGTGTATGTGATATATGGAATGAGCTATTTGGGCGTATTGAGCTTATTTTTATTGAAATATAAAACAAAAATCACTGAAACGTAGAAATCCAGAAACTATATTTTTAATATTTTTGCACATATACCTATTAGAGTTTTCTGCATATTTCAATGAAACTGGGAAAGTGAGATTATAAATATTTGAGAAAATAATTTTGCCGGGACATCAAAAACTTTTCAAAACTAATCAAAAACTTTTAAATTATCTAATCAAAGCATAAAATATATTTTTTAATAAAGTGTGGGAGAAGCATAGTACTCCTATTCAAATCCATTACCACACATATATCGTCGCCATCTGATTTCCAGTTGTCCTAGGAAGTAATATCAAGAGAGGTAACTATTAAACAATTTTTAAATTCAACATTTATTTTACACTTTTACAGATAAAATTGGCATTTTCTGTTAATTTCAATGAAAGTTAGAAACATAAAACTGATATACCTACCAAATATTTAGATATTGATATTTTCCTCTTTTTATTCATCTTGAGTACTTACTGGTAGGTATTTTTATTGCATAAAGATTTTAGGTTTATATAAAATTGTATTATTGTTATTATTATCTAACTAGTCTCGGCTTATATGGGCCATCTTCAGAGGTGTATTCTACAAAACATATATAAAATATAGTCAATATATTAGTTAAAAATAATTGTTTTAGATGTGTGAGTTTTATGATTATTAGTGAAATGTGTTACTTTGATAAAGTTTGTGTTTTAAGTTATGTATGTGTTTTATTACGTGTATGTGTATTTTGTTAATTATTACTTACATTTTATGTATAATATACAGGGTGTTTTTTTTTTACATTTTAAGCATTGGGATCTCGGAAACTAGAAAACATAGAGATTCTGTTAAATGAGGAAAGAGTTGTTGTTTTAAGAGCTTATGAACAAAACACAGTTTTTGAGATATAATACAAACTTTAATTTATTTAAATGGCTGTCATAGTTGGCCTTGACATTTTTAAAATGGACACATTTTTTTCTTTATAATGACTCAAGGTTTGCTATACTTACTTCGATGAATATACGCGATGCAGGAATTATCGTAGTATAAACATAGGATTTCGTATAATTAGAATAGAAAAACTAATAGAATTTTCGTAGTAAGAGGAAAAAAATGTTTTCCATGATATACTCTGGTTTTGCTACTCCCAATAATGCAAATAGTTCTGTATCCTGTATATTTGTCAAAGTAATAATTTTCATAAAGTTAATTTTCGAAGATGGCATTTATTTATTAAAGTAAGTAAAGCAAACCTTGTAACGCTATAAAGAGAAAAAATGTCCTTTTTAAAAATGTCAAACCCAACTATGACTGCCTTTTGAAAAAATTTCAACGAAATAATCGAAGGGTGTTTATTGAATTATCCATTTTTTCACTAAAACCTGGTTAGTAAAAGTTGGAAAATTATGAAAATTTATAAAAATATTTTTGCCAAGACATCAGAGCAATCAACTGAAATGTAAAAATCCAAAAAACGATTTAAAAACAAAAAAAAATGGTATTGTTCAAAGAGTTAGAATTTAAAATTTTGAAACAACTTTATTGCTTCCTAAATCCTTCACTCAAACCTAGTTATTAAAAGTAATGAAAATGTATGTTAATATTTTTGTTGAGGCATCAAAACATTTCACTGAAACGTAGAAAACCTAAAATTATATATTTTTTAAATAATTTTTGTAAAGGTAAAATTAGCATTTTCAATATGTTTCATTGAATGTTAGAAGCTGAGATGATCAAAATTTCCATTTTTAATGCATTTGTAGATATTTTGATATTTTTTTGCATTTTAAAATAGGTTGGACGGCGGGATAATGAAAATTTATGAAAATATTTTTACCTAGACATCAAAATATATCACTGAAATAGTAGAAAACCAAAAGGTACACATTTTTTATAGTTTGTAGGTAAATTTGGCAATTTCAGTATTTGTCGAAGAAAGTTATAAGCTTGAAAATGAAACTTTTTGAAAGAATGTTTATTAAGAATTCAAAGTCCATCCCCAAATTTAATTAATGAAACTTAGAAAGGTAATGAAAATTTGTGAATACATTTAACTAAAAATACATTATTTGGTCTTATTGAATGTTATTTATAAAGTTTTGTAACCCGATTTGTACAAAATTGTACAATAATGGATTACTGTATTGTCAATTTCGCCCCACTGCCAATCTGTCATAATATTAACACACGCCAGCACAAATTCTATAATATTTGGATAAGAACTCTGGCAATTTTCACAAAATCGTACAATAACGCATAATTTCAATGCCGGTTTATCTTACTTTCCAGGCGATTTAAAAAAAAAATATTTTTTTTAATTTTTTTTTTTATATTTCAGTATATTTCATCGAAAGTCTTGAAACTTGAAATTTCAAATGTTTATTGAGAATTCAAAATACTCCTCTCAAACCTAATTGAATCGTTTATTTCAGAAACCCAACAACAGACATTGTTATGAATAATTCTTCAATAATAAAAAAATATGTTTTTGCATTGTCCGTTTTACTGGCAATCCGTTCTATGGGATATTTAATTACGATACAGGGTGCCCAAGATAAGGATCAACAGCATGGTGATCTCGGAAACAGTATAAGTTACAAGGATGGTTAAATTATACAAAAGTTGATCAATTTAGTGGTGAGTAATATTATGTTGAGACAACCAGAAAATTCCGCTTAATTCCGGAGATATTCGACAAATCAGAAACTTTGCGATATCGTTTTTATGTTTTTCTGAAAGAAATATTTTTATTCATTTTAATGAAGGTTTTTTTAATGGCTTTTTAAAGCTGCTTACTCAACCGTCACTTTTCACCTTGCAATTTTCACTTTTTTTTTCACTTTTCGCCAGGTTTTGATTTGGATTGCATACGTGACCAAAAAATGATTATTAGGCAAAATTAAATGATTTTTTTTCTTTTGGCATTAATTTGCAGCCATTTTATAGTTTTTTAAATGCTTGGGCAACTTTTGGGCCCCTCTAAGTAAAGTTTTTAACTTTAAAACCTTTTTCAAGGTTATTTTTCAAACATTAAATAGCATAGATACCCCAAATTTATTTTATTACTTACTTTTTAATTAATGAAAGTTAGAAACTGAAGTAGTGAAAATTTTTGCAAACATTTGACCAATAATTTATCATTTGGTAATTTTTGTATGCGCAAATTTGAATTTACAACTTTTTAAAAAATTTTGTTTATGCGTTCATTTTCTGCTTTTTTATAAGTTTTAATGTCTTGGGGGCAACTTTTTTGCCTTTCTAAGTGACGTTTTTCACTTTTTTCAAACTTATTTTTAAAATATTAAACAGCAATGTCCCAAATTTATTATAGCTATTAATGGTTCTCGTAATTCTGTAAATAAATATGTAAAATGGTTATACCTTACTCAAGAAAATATTTGAAAAAATTTCAACCAACAACGGAAAAAATAAGCCGTTATTTCTTAACTTTGAAAAAGAAGCAAACCATTTACGTTTTAGAGATAATAAAATAATATGATATAGGATAATAAAGCCAAGTAAATCCTATTAAATATAAGAATGAATCAAAATTAGAACCCAAGGAAATAAAGTTGAATTTATTATCAAATGAACATTTGCACGTGAATGATAATAGTTACTTAAGCATTAAGAGAGGTAAGTATCTTTTACCAGTGGAGGTCGAGTTTGCGCCCGAGCGATAGCGAGGGCTAGCAATAAAGGCCGAGACTGGTCAAAACTTACCTCTCAAATTGCTTATAACTGTTTTTCCACTCCTGAAGTTGGTTTAATTGTTTATGTTTGATTAATTTATATTCGCAACTTGAACAAAATGTCAGTACGGCTTTGGTTGCTAAGACTATTTTTCAAACAAAGTGTGAATGTCAGAAATTGCATTCGTTCAGTTGTAAAATGAATTCCAATGAAAATAAACAAGAAATGGCAATTGAAGAAGCTGCAGATGCTGCCTGTTCCTTCCTACTGCCGGAGAAGTCGAAGGGGTGTTATCAAAAGTGTTTTAAAGACTGGTGCCAGAGAAAGAACGCTATTGAAATTATTTTACTTACTTCCCTGAGGGAAGTAAGTGATTACTTACTTCCCGTTGCTCATAGTAACCAAAGCTTTATCGGTAAGTGGGACTTACTTCCACTAAATCAATGTTATAACAGTGTACTTACCATGCAGGGAGTGGAAAAAATAATTATTTATGTATTAAGGTCAGAAATATGTGTTTTGGGCCCTTGGCAGTCAGCAAGTTTTTGGATCATGTATCATATTACACTTGGTAACCACCAGTTATTACGATTAACAAAAACTGCCATAATGAGCTCTAGGCCCATAAATCCTACTTTATTTTCGCTTTGTGAGGCACTAATCAAAACAATGCAGATAAGTCGTGCATATAATTTTGAGCAGACGAGTTTTCACTTTGATTTTTTGAGCTTTGACTTTGACGAGACGAGTTACCCATTAAGTTGCTTCTGAAAATGTGCCATGAGGTATATAACTGAAACATAATTTTATTAGGTGTATTTTACGCAATTAATTAACAGATAAATAATAAGATATTTTAATTACTTTTTATCAATCAATAGTTATCAAAAATGAATTACTCTGATTTATGAATTTGATTCATAATTGATAATAATATATATTTATTTGGAAACACGGCAGAATGAATTCAATAATATTCGCGGTAATGAACTTTGGTTACCTGATTTGCACAAAACTGTACAAAAAAGGATTACTTTAGTGCCCCACTGCCAATTTGTACACTTTCGTTTTGATTAGCGAATTTGATTTGATAACAAAATCGTAGTATTTTGGATTATTTTAGTGTTGATTTAGCATCTCTTTTCTGGCGCTTCCACTTATTTTTCTGGTAATTTTAGAATATTTGCTTGTGATATTTTAGTACGAAAGGACCAAATATTAATACAATTAATTTTAATTAGATATTATTAGTAGTAGTAGTGGTAGTGACTGTATTCGTTAGGGATATTATCCCTAACTGGCTATCGACCAACGGGGGTCCTTCTGCCGTGTGTTTTATGTAAGTGTGTGTATTGAGTTAGGGCTTGTTACTCTAGAAATTCGCCCCCGATCTCTAGAGCGCCGTTAATGAGGTCCCAACGGCGAATGGCACTAGTTTCTCAGTACAAATGTACTACCTGTACTGGGGCTCGAACCCAGGTCTTCGTGCATGCTAAGCAAGCGTTCTAACCTGTCAGCCAAACTAGCGGTTATTATTAGTATTTTAGCAGATTAGTGCATTAGCAATTTAGCAATTAATTATGTACTTATACTTATTATACAAATAATATTGGTTTTTGTTAAATTTATTATTAATTTTTGTTTCATCGGTAGATTTTGCATAACAAATTTCTATTACATTCTGTCATCGCGTTACAAACATAATGGACATAAATTTGTAAGCATACCTTTTCAAATATCGGGCCCAAGCAGGCAATGGAGCATGGGCCGTGATTGACGTGCCGTGTCTT
Organism: Othius punctulatus; assembly: GCA_951805005.1. Classification (NCBI taxonomy): domain Eukaryota; kingdom Metazoa; phylum Arthropoda; class Insecta; order Coleoptera; family Staphylinidae; genus Othius; species Othius punctulatus. The sequence continues at coordinate 95,799,892 of OX638138.1, forward strand.
CACGTAATTACATTACGTCGATACTTAGAAGCAATTACCAGAAGGCCCGCGGAGCCGCTTTTAATTTCGTTCACATATTTGTTGAGCCGAACATTCACAGTTAATAAAAGAATTTTCGTTTCGGGGAGTTCCTAGGAAAAGACAGTTCAAATATATGTAAACACGAAAACGCTATGTAAACCCGTGCATGCTGCGGAGGCCAGCTAATAGCGAAATGAGAGGTGAAATGAGGAAGAGTAGCGTGGAGTAATTAAAAAAGTTTTAACGAGAATAACAGAAATGTTAATCAAGATAATGAAAATACGTTATTGATCCGGACGGCGCCTTTTTCGTCCTTTATTAATGCATTAGTTTTTGTAATTGCGCCGCGGAAATTCCATAGGAGAAAATTACAGGCGCCGTTTTGGAAATCCACTAATTAATCTGTAATAGAAGAAATGTTTAGAAACTATATTTAACTACAACAGTTAGTTATTTATAATGTTAATAACTAATATTATTACTTATAAGATATTATATTATCTAAATAAATAATGACTGTCAAAAGTTGACTCAAGTCGTGATTTTATAACAATTAAATATGTGGTAAAAACATATTAATATAATATCTTATTATGAGTATTATTATTGATTAGCACGTAGTAAAGATCAAAACTATGTTACGAATATTATAATTTATTAAATTAATTTTGATGCCGACACTGAAAGCTTGAAGGGAAAATGACTAAATAAATAAAATTAATTTATGCACATCAATTTTATTGGTTTTTCAATCGAGGCCCTAAGTCAAATATTAATATATCGATCTGTTCGAAACATCCACTAATTAACCTGTAATAGAAGATATTTTTAAATTCTATAATAATTGGCATGTATCTATGTATGTATAGCCGTATAAATAAATCTTCTGTACGAAATATTGTGGTAACGGAAAACATTTAGCGCTATTCAATAAAAATAACACAATAAATACCCAGCTGGCTGTCACCGAAGGAAACTAAATAAGAAAACTGGAGGAAACCCAAAAACGCCTACATAGAAATACACATAAGTTACCGGAAACGAGTTCAAATTACAGGAAATTTATTTCTTTTTAGTATATTTCTCTGTGGAAACTCAGTATACGAACGGAAATTTATTGCACGTTACAAATCGAGCTTCCGCAAATTTAAACGGCTTTCCCAGATACACAGCAACTGTCCACGTTATAAGGGCATTTGTTAAGAAGTAAATGTAATGTATATAATTTAACGTTTTGAATTATTAAGTTCTGCATATTATTTGAATTAAGAATATTGATTTCAATTTACATTAGACTTCTAAAAGTTGCACATTTAGCTATTACTTTTATATATTGTGAGTTAAAAATAAAAAGTAGTGCAATTAATATAATTAACTATAAATTCACTTAGGTAAATAACAAACAAAAAATATATGGTTAGCACATGATTTTATAATATTAATTAATAATAAAAATAGTCGTCGTTACAAATAAAAATAAAAAAATTTCAGGAAAGCATTTTAACGTCCTAATTTACACATACATTATACGAAAACACATTATTTCTAAAAATGTTATTACAGAAATCTCAAATAAATCTGCAGACTAATCAAAACAGCTACTGGCTAATTTATGTTCATAATATGGATCTTATATGGATTCTTGATATGGATAATAATAAAGAAATAATATAATCTGTAGTAACTCTGTGGTGCTATAAAGTATCGTAACTTAAAATTTGCTCGACATTGGATTTATTTGCGGTTTCTGGCTTCCCTGAGTGAATTTATTTATCGAATATATTTCGCTCAGTAAACTAGCGGACATTTATTGCAGTTTAAACTTAAACTTAAATCAGACCGTAGCGTAGTGGGTTATAGATGCGATTCATAAATTTATATTGGCGAATTCGATTCTCGTTCGTGGCAATATTAATTTTAAAATGGTGATATTTCTCACAGCAAACAACTTTCTATGCCACATTGATGGAAATTGATGAGTATTGAGACCATAATTGATGGATTTATCAATATTAACTCAACAAATTTAACTCAGTAATTGAAAAAGTGGAGGAGTAGTAGGAATTATTAGTATTATGATTAAAGATAAAACAATGTCTAATTGCTTAAATCTTTATATTTGCAATTTTTATAAAACGATTGCAAACGATTCATTTAATGAAAGTTTTTCTTTAATGGCTTAATTGGGCTGCTTGCTCAACCGCCACTTTTCACCTTGCAATTTTCATTTTTGGATTGCGATTTCGGATTTATCAATATTTACTCAACAAAATAAACTCAGTAATTGAAACAGTGGAGGAGTAGTAGGATTTATTATTATTATTATTATTAAAGTTAAAAACATGATTGCTTAAATCTTTATATTTGCAATTTTTACCAAACTTCACTGATGATTTGGCCCGTAGTGGATGAAACATGTGTAGTGAATGAAACATGTTTAGTGGATGAAACATGTTTAGTAGATTTTAAGTTTTAAAAATGCAGTTTTTAGTTTCAATGATTTTATTAAATAAAGGATTTGTAATATGATATTTTATTTAGAGAAACGGAAATATTTTTTTTATAAATCTGTAAAAGGTTTGTCAATTTTCTATTATAAAAAAGGTAGTATTAGTAGGTATATTTGGTTATCATGTAAGTGAATCCTAATTGTTATATAAGTTGTATTAAAATCGTTGTAGTTTTACGATGGAATTTAAATTTTTTAATTGGTATCTAAACTCTGTTCAATTTTTATTTTTAACAATTAGCTCTGTTAGGGTGACAAAATTGTTGGCAAATGTAAAAAGACACAAGACTTGAAATAATATGTTATATTTAAAATAAAGAAATTATATCTTATGACAGTGGGAATATTAAGTAATACATTAAAGGTTAATATCATTACAGAAAATGATATTAAATCATAGTTTTACACTTTTTATTTTAATCACTGAAACGAGTCTTTTTACACCATCCTACCGATTTTCAATTTCCCCACGATCATAATATCCGACATATACACGTTTTTTTGATTTTGACCTTTTCTGCCAAAAAATGACACAACCTGCATGATTTTTCTGAATTTAATTATATTTTGGATTTATGAATATCGTTTTATAAATATAAATATTCCTCGTATATTATACAAAGTAAACGTAAACTCTGTTTCATTTTTATTTTTCACTAAGTTGGCTCTGTTACGGTGACTGTTTAGGGAATGGTTTGCCAAAGTCACTAGACTTGAAAAAATAGGTCATATTTTAAAAAAGAAGTTATATTTTATGACAGTGGGAAATGTTGCCATCAAATTAAGTATCTATTGAGTACAGAATTCATTTGCTATTTTTATTTTACAAAAGCAAATCAGTCAAATTATAATATAAAATATAGTTGATCATTGATTTACTTAAAGCATAAATTTAATTAATTAGATTGAAGCAATAACTTAATTATTTTAATATATGAATTAGGCAACGTTGTTAGATATCTGACAATTAATAATTTTTTCACTGTCAGATAATTTTTGTTGGTGTTCAAGTGTAAAACGGTATAAAATGAAACCATAGCGTTCTTAGTTAAAAATAAAAATAGAATAGAGCATATATTTTATTTTAAAAAAAACAGCAAATCTGAAAAAGGTGTTTCTATTTTCTATAAAAAGAAAAGGTAAGATGTACAGGTGTCCTAAGACTCTATGTGAAACCGATTTTTCGAAATCAAACATTCTCACAATTTGTGAAAATTTATACGTTACTTGTCGAATGCAGTGAATGTCTAATGCCGAACGTCGTTTTCGAGAGGTTTTTCCCTTTTTGGGAGAGTTTGGGAGAGAATTTTCACATTTTCTGGAAAGCCAACATGAATATTTTATTAGTATTTAGGTGAGTTTTCCTAGTTTTTATACAGGTTTAATCAAATATGTTTTAAGTTTAACGAATGATTTTGATAAAAAAAGTGTATTCGTATATTTTATTTTTATAGAAAATGGGAAAATATAGGACAGTGGGATTTTCCACAAATAAACATTTATTTCTGGTCAAGGTGTTTCAAATTTCTATAAAAACAAAAAAAACTTCTTCAAGTATTCGGATAATAATAAAGATATCATTTATTGTATCCAGATTCAGTAAGAACATTACAGAATGCTTTTTTGGACTCTAAAATATTCAATATATTCATAAATTAGGTATTGCTATTTTTTTAGCAGTTCTAGTTTTTTGTGCAGGTTTTATCAAATACCAGAATTGCTTCTGCAAATGTGTTCGACTTTGCCGCGGTTAAAACATATATTCGGACTAATAAAATAACACGGAAACGGAGTTGCACCTGAAACAACACATTTACTTCATTTATTCTACATAATGGCAGAAAATACACCTGCTGACATGTACTAGGCAACTTACTCAATTTATCATCTTAAATATATTAAACAGGAACTATGTTAGCTGTAACTCAGTCTTATATTTTACTTTTATTCTACGTTTACTACGTCGAACTACTATAGCTCGTGTTAAATTGGTTTGGTGTACATAGGAATTTAACAAGTAAAATCGCATTTGTGCATTTTCCTGCTTACCCGATTATTTTACAGATAATGTATAGTATGTAAGCGTAATTAGGCAGATTTTAGGTTTCTTGTGCAGGAAAAGGCACAAGTGTCATTTTACATGTTAAATTCCTATATATATATATACCAAAGAAATTCAACACCCGATGTATACTATTTACAAGTACTATATCATATTTTGTTTTGATGATAAATATTTAAAATTACTATTAATTCAATATACTGATAATATTATATCATATCATTTCTACCTACAATGCATTAGAAAAGCAATGTAAAAATTCTTAGCTTTAATAAATATATGTACAATGTACATACATTGTAAAATTAACGTATGAATATGGCTGAATGAATACATTGTTTTTAATATGTTTTAATATTTGCCACTTTATGACAATATTTTCAAATTTTTCAAGTCTATTTGACACTGACAATTGTATGGCATATTGTTATACACTGCATTATAAATTTATTTTAAAATTTCTTATAAATATGAATACTTACATTTGAATAGTAACGTATAAATTTTGCTATATTGCTAAAAACAAATTTAGAAAAATATGAGTTAAAAGATTATGCTTTTATAATATTTTTGACATTGTTTTAAAATTTTCAGGTCAGGAATTGTTACATTTTTTAAAAATATGTTATACGATTCTATTTACGTTACGGTTTGACATTATTTTTAAATTTTTAAAGTCCCTTTCATACTGGTGTATTATTAATTATACAGAGCATTGTAATAAATATACTTACATACCTACATTTGAAAAGGAACGAATAAATTTTGCTAAATTGCAAACATTTTTGAAAAATATGTGTCAATATATTATATTCATTTCGCATTTTGACATTGTTTTCATATACAGTGTGTTCGCATAATAAGTTGCCAATGGGCTTAGATACCGAGTGACAATTTAATTTTCAGCTCTAGTTATCCATGAAAATTGTGTTGTAAACGGAGCACAGTTTAAATATTACTTTTGTTTGTAATATTTAGTGATTATTGATTTATAGCCTGTTAAAGTTTTTCACAATTACAATTATGCAGTCGACCTTCATTTTTCCCTGATTATATGAAAAATGACTTCATGACTTATTGACCTCATAAAATATTTTTTTACGAGGTAATAGCTTCGATGAAAATGATCTCAGATTTTTAAAGTCAAAAAGTTACATCTAACTATTTTTGAATAAAATAGAATATCTAAATAGAATATCAAAGCGATTTTTCTAAATCAAAAATTCTAACAATTTTGCCAAATTTATAACAAACAAAAATGCTACGTATTTGTACGTTACATTTCAAATGTTGCACTGCTGTTGTATTAATTAATTAACACACTATTAATGAAGACTATGAAATAACTCAATTTTCTTATTTAGTAATAATAACTTAATTTAGGGTCCCGACTAATTAATTCATGGGTTCGATCATGTTCTGAACTAAAAATTAAAAATCAAAATTGTTTTATTTGTCTGAAAAAAATAATGTTCATCAGTGTATTAATTATTTTATTACTTTATTTGTACTATGATAAATATTAAAGATAATAAAATAAGGCATAAATAACACCAATAATATGTATATGTTTACCAATAATATACCAATATACCAATGTTTACCAATAATATGTTTGTCCATAGGACAAACTATTTAATTTACAAAAATAAAAAATATATTGCACCAATTACAAAATGTTGAGAAAGTAGTTATTTATTATTATTATACTAAAATATTAATATTTCGGCGTAAACACAGGTTAGGTTAGGTTAGGTTAAGTTAGGTTAGCCGCAGCCGATAGCCGAATAAGGTTTAATCTACTACTACTATTAATATTACTACCATTATCAATTTCGAACCTAATTACCTGATATTGCCCAATTTGACAAATCGACAATAAATTGGATCACCCTACATATGGGTTAGTAGTTCGTAAGGCAGTTTTTGTTATAAATATGGTTTTTAAAAACTAAATATCAATTTTTTCAGAACGAACTTTCTATGAAAAAGACATTATTTCATGATTTTTCCAAAAAAACGATAAAATTATGAAATAATTTTTTTTAACTGCATCGATTACCAGAATTGGGCGTTTTCTCCGCATATTTTTATTGGTACGAAAAATTTAAAGATTCATCAAACTGCAAACTTATTTTTCGAAAAAAAAAAAATTTAACTTCTATCTTTAAAATAAAATGAAATAAGACGAAATCACCAAATCTAAATCAAAGAATATATAATTTTAATTAGTTTATTTAAACGACAGCTTATTACTATTTTTTTTAATTATAGGAACATTTACAACCATTTATTTTGTTCTAATTTGACTTAGTTTTGATTTTTATTTCCTACAGAGCTGCTATTAATTTTTATTGTGTTTGCCTCCAATTCTAATACATAATACGTTGTCGCTGTATTAAAATTGATCTACGCGAAATTTAATGAATTTCAATTACTGAATATGCTGCATATCATGACGTTTCGCAAGTTCTTCTTGTAGGTACCTGAATTTTAGGTATGCAGTATTTTTTTGTTTTTTTTAAAGTATTTATACTTGAATATTAATCCAATGATTCTATTTACAAATGTTTGCCACACATTCATCAACACTTTTAACAGTTTCATTTTACCATGACGACCATGAAACCGTTAAAAGTGTTGATCAATATGCGGAAAAATGATCATAAAGCACCAATAAATCTATTTATACATTTTTGATATACATTCATCATCAGTTTTAACGTTTTCATTCTACCATGATGACCATGAATCCGTTAAAAGTGTTGATAAATATATGGTAAACTGGTCATCAAACACCAATAATTCTATTTAACTTGAACTTTAACGTTTTCATTCCACTATGACGACCCTGAAACCGTTAAAAGTGAAGATACAGGTTTGGCAAAAGTGTATAAATTGAATCGTTGGTGTTTAGTAATCATTTTGACAAATATTCATCATTATTTTTAACGGTTTTATTCGAACGGTTTTGATGATGAATGTGTGGCAAAAATGTATAAATTGAATCATTGGTGTTTGGTAATCATTTTGGCAAATATGCATCATCACTTTTAATAGTTTTATTCTACGACGATAGTATAACGACGACGTAGAACTAAACCGTTAAAAGTATTGATGAATGTGTGGCAAAATGATCAACAAACACCAATCAATCTGGTTATACATTTTTGCCTTACATTCATCATCAGTTTTAACATTTTCATTCTACCATGAAGACCATGACATCGTTAAAAGTGTTGATAATTATGTGGTAAAATGGCCATCAAATACCAATAATTCCAATTAACTTTAACTTTAACGTTTTCATCCTACTATGACGACCATGAAACCGTTGAAAGTGATGATGCATGTGTGGCAAAAATGTATAAATTTTATCATTGGTGTTTGGTAATAATTTTGCAAAATATTCATCATCACTTTTAACGGTTTTATTCTACGACGATAGTAGAACGACGACGTAGAACTAAACCGTTAACACAGTAATTATGAATGTGTTGCAAAATGATCAACAAACACTAGGATTCTATGTATACATTTTTACCACACATTCATCGTCACTTTTAAAATTGTCATTCTTAAACGTAAAACATTTAAAAGTGATGATGCATGTGTGGCAAAAATGTATTAATTGAATCTTTGTTGGTTGAAAATCATTTTGCCAAACATTCATTATCATCTTTAACGCTTTTATTCTACAACGACGACGTAAAAAAAATTGTAAACAATTTATAAATAATCGCAAAATAAAAATTAATGGATTTATTACCAGAACACTACATTCCCATATACGGCATAAGGAGAAATTAAAAATATTACATATTAAATATTTAAAAAAATTATAATTACAAAATGAAGTGGAAATATATACCTAGAAAGCAGGACGTCCAAATATTATATTTAATGGGAGAGTAAAATTGATTTTTTTGTACTTGAAGAAAAAAATTAAATACTTAAATCAGCAAAATATAAAAGAAATTAATAAATAGTGAAAAATATACAAATAATTATATTGTAACGAAAATCATAAATTTCAGTTTCTATATACTCAGTTCCCTTCTTGATCGTTGGTTATGATAAATAATACTGAATAGTAGTTATTATAAACGCCAGAACAAAATATATGAAGAAACCAACAACCAATTGTAGTTAATCGGATCTATCAGAGTATAAATTTTCAAACTTTTTTCTCGATTGGGAAATTATGATCTTGAAATGTCACAAATAGGTCATTGCGCTATGACAGGTATTGCTCATTTCTCCAAGGTCTAAATTATATATATGACACGTGGAAGTTATGTACATTGATTTTCACATCAAAGTTGAGCCCAAAAATGATATAGTTTGAAATGATCTTGTAATATTAAAAATATCAATGGTCACTAATATCAGTCATACAAACCAATTTTTTGTAATACTTAATAATTGAATATTTCATTATCTAGTTAGTATCATCAAGTAATAGATGGAGTGTGTCATTGAACACAAACCTTGTCATGTTTCGTGAGTCATATATTGAGTAGTTTTGCGGATATAAACGTAGAATTGGTCATTTTTTTGTCTTTTGATCTATACATCGAGAAACCAGATTACAATGTGCAATAGTGAGTGAGCAGTACAATCACGGGCAAAAACGCAATCATAGCATCTATTTGGAGTGATACTTCTCTGTTATTCTCAGAGATTCTCAGTGCGAATAGCCATTTTTCAAAAGTAATATCATTATTCAAGACCTTACATATGTTATATTATTAGAGCTCGGAGGATGGCTGGGAGGAAAAGCATGGCCTGTGGCCAAGTGCTTTACGAGTATTAGGCCTGTTATTTCATTCATATTATATGCAATTAAAGCAATTGTATGGAGTGAGACTTTTCTATTCTCCGCTAGACAGAGGTTTTCCTCAGTGCGCATTACACAGTGTACTACAAAAAGTACAGTCACGTGGAAATATGCAATTAAAGCGTAGATTTGGTGTGATACTTCGCTGTTACTCACTAAACAGAGATTCTTATCAGTGCGAATAGTTTTTTTTTTCATAGCAACATCATTATTCAAGATCTTCGTCTGGTAAAATATATAAAACATAGAAACTAGTTCATTATTGCGAACGCAAACCGGAAATAAATCCTCACGGGACAACCAAAACAAACAAGCAACCAGTAAATAACGCATTGTTTATTTAACCGCCATTATTAGCGAATGATGATACCTACGGCGCACACATAAAACCGACCTAATTCTGCCGCATTTGCTTCTGGCCGGTAATAAAAAATAAACAGCGGGACAATAAAATCTTTTCCTTGTTATGTGACATATACGTAAGGAACGATGTTTATTTTCCTCGTTTCTCTAGTCGTAAACTTCTATAATATAAATATTTTAGTAGCAAGATTTCCCTTAAGAAATAGGACTTACTTTTATTATTTATCGCCACGTACGTAAGCCGAAGGCAAATATTTTCACGCAACATTCACACGAGAAACAAACGTAATGATACGAAACGAAACCTAATTATTTCACGGTAATTATTGTAATTAGATTAATTATAAATACAATATTGATTTATAATTAAGCTAATTACAGTTGAAACGTTTATTTCAAGAACCCAAGCCATTTTCATGGATCTTTCTTATTTGACGGCATCGGTATATCAGTAATCAGAACACATGTTTCTGCATTATTCCTCCAACTGACAATCCGTTTTAAGGAATATTTAATTACAATATTTTAAATATGATATATATAGGTTCACTATAGATATATCATATTTTTTTGTTCTTGTCTTTGTTTTGTTTTTTATTAGTAGGTAATTTCTTTGTTTCCCGAAAATTTGGAAAAGTACATTTCTGAAATGGACGATTCCACTACTAATCTTGAGTCCAGAATCTAGATTGTAGATTAGCACTTGTAATAGTAAGTTTTATGATAACATTTATTTTTATGATTATTTATCTGTACGATTTTTAAAGAAAATATTGTTAAAATCAATTTTTATCCTTTATTATATTTATGTTATTTTTTCCTTCTCTACACCGTGAGGTAGAAGGGGACCGATTGTATGTTATTTTTTATAAGATTAAGTTCTAATTATATAGTTTATAATATTTTTGAGTGTGCAAATACCGATTATTTATGTCCACTCATTTATAACTTGGGTGGAAAATAGTTGACGTAAAATAATAAATGTAATAATTTTTATGAATCCAATAAACTTAATTTGGTTTGAAAGTTTTTATTTTGTATAACGCCTATAAAATTAATCAGAGAACTTTTTGTTGCCAAATAGCCTGGGGCTTGGCCGGATTTCGCAGTAACAAATTTTCGCTTTTAAAGCCCTCGCATTTTTAACAGTTTCATTAAATATAAAAGCGTAAGAAATGTACGGGATATCCAACGCATTCATTACGCTGTCGTCTTTTATATAAACGGACGTCGGTTTTTATTTCTAATAACAGAATTGCTCTTTAAGGAAATTAGCCGTTCAGCTGCAAATCATTCGTTAAGTCCAGAACAAATTCATATAAAAATGGTACCTTTTGTTGCAATTTATTTCCTTAATTACATTAATTATTAACTCACACCTTGTTACAATATTTTTTAATCTATTTACTATCACGCAGAGTTGATTCATCGGAATGTGCCGATAATTAGTGCACCACAATATACCCTTATAATTAATTCAATTACTCCAGATGATAATTACAGTAGCAACATAAGACCGGCGTTAAAAATTACGTCCAGTGTTAACGAATTGGTTTCACTCGAGCCGTCAAATTATAGCTGTAAATCACACTGAATGGGAAACAGGTTCAGGTCAGGATAATTTACGTGTCGATCACGAAATTAATGCAAGATTTTCCTCGAATTAATTATGGTAATTGATCCCATCGCTGGGCATTTATTTAATTTATTTATGCGTACATCAATTCCCGTAATTGATACTTTGAAACAATCGAACAGATACGGAAGGAATAAATCTAATTTAATTTCCGCGCCGCTTCACCTGTATGATTACGTGAATCCAATTTAACGCGTGAATTTAAATTTGGCCTTTCTTACAAAAAGGCGTACGTATTTATAAGAGCATATAAAAATATAAATCAAGCCCGCATAATCGCAATAACGTGACCCATTTATCAGAATAAGTTTCAATTAATTAACACGTTATAAACAATAACGCGGCGCGATAAACGATAGCATAAAAGTTATTATTATTGCAAAACTGGGTCAATGCAGTGAATAAATATAACGGCGAATCGATATTTAATGCCCCATTTGTATAAAACACAGATATTACTTGTCTCCTCCTGGCTTTAAATTGGCTCTAAACGATTTATATCTGCAATTACTCATCGGGCCAAAGTTGCGTTAACAATTTCACATTTCGCCGACTTTAAAATACGAGCGGGGAAAAAAGTTTATCGCGGCCCTGTCGTACGTTCCGCAGTGCGATTCGTAAACCGGCCAACTTCTTCGCGAGTCGCTTTTGTCCCAGTTCGCAATTTGCCATCCCTCCAGAGGATTCGATGGGAATTGGAACATTCATATTGCCAACGCGGCAGAGAAACAAATGTTTTGGGTGTTTCTTTTTTGTCGGTCCCATCCGGGGATTGTCGATACTGCCGTGCAATCGAATGTTACTGGTGTCGGCTGAAGCGGAGCCAATTGAGAGAGACAGATGGGATAGTGGAAAATTGTCTGAAATGGTGAAAAAATCTCGCAGCCTGTATAAACATCACTGGGGGTTTTAAAATAATTGTGTAACCGTTGCTACTCGTTGTTCAAACATTTCAGATTCAGTGCACTTCTGAAGTAGGTTATTTATTACATTTATGTATAGGCAAATACAGTATTACAATTATTACTAAGTATTATTTTTATGATTAGAGACCTAGAACAACATTATTTTTAATGTAACATTGTTTTTCTCACACACACATGAATTTGAATTCTCAAAATTCAAAAGCCAATATTCTTCAATATTCTTTATACAGTGACCCCCAAATTGTCGGCATTATATGGGAATTTCTTCGTTTTTAATTTCCCAAAAACTTTTTTACGGTATTGTTCTTGTCCTAAAACTTTATTTTTGGAATATAATTTTCGTTATTAATGGAATGCAAAAAGTGTTGAAAATTTCAATATTTCGTCAGTTTAGAGGTAAAACTCATTAAGTAACATTTTTAACTTAAACGAGTGAAACAGGTTTACAAATTTATATTATATGTTTTCTCTCTTTTGAAATAAAGTTGCAATTACAGGTAAGTAACAATTATATTTTTAATGTTCATGTAGAAAGCATTTTTGAGTATTTGTATACCAAGTTATTATTTATATCTTAAATATCTCAGAAATATAGAAATGTTGGTTAATGATTTATATCTCTATCTATATGGACAATTTCTGAAGTGTTTTTTTTTACATTTTCATAAGCTAAATTAATGTCTTGAATACAAATGAATTTTATTCATAGCATTGTCTGGCTTTTGAATTTTGAGAATTCAAATTCATGTGTGTGTGAGAAAAACACTGTTACATTAAAAAAAATGTTGTTCTAGGTCTCTAATCATAAAAATAATACTTAGTAATAATTGTAATACTGTATTTGCCTATACATAAATGTAATAAATAACCTACTTCAGAAGTGCACTGAATCGATGTTTGAACAACGAGTAGCAACGGTTACACAATTATTTTAAAACCCCCAGTGATGTTTATACAGGCTGCGAGATTTTTTCACCATTTCAGACAATTTTCCACTATCCCATCTGTCTCTCTCAATTGGCTCCGCTTCAGCCGACACCAGTAACATTCGATTGCACGGCAGTATCGACAATCCCCGGATGGGACCGACAAAAAAGAAACACCCAAAACATTTGTTTCTCTGCCGCGTTGGCAATATGAATGTTCCAATTCCCATCGAATCCTCTGGAGGGATGGCAAATTGAAAACTCACCCTGTATATATATATATATATATATATAGATTTCTATATATATATATATATATATATATATATATATATATATATATATATATATATATATATATATATATATATATATATATATATGTTTCTAACTTATTACTCTATCTTATTACTATTTCTATTTTATTACTTCTATCTAATTACTTATTACTATCTAACATTAAGATACTACAACGGTGCATTGTGAGTGGGTAAAACACTTGGAAGGATATTATTCGTGTCAGCTCACGTATGCCTGAGACGCCGGAGATAGAAGGTGGGGGTGCCTTAAACCGCCGGATAATCTCGTTATATTGTGACATAACTATTTGCATTTTTATCATCTGATGGATAGACAAACCTCTAGGGACAATATAGAGAACTAGTTATCTGCCGAATAAAAATAAATTTTAACCGCCAGATAACGTATAAACTGTGAAATATCTATTTGCATTTTTATCAGCCGATGGATAGATCAAACTCTAGGCATAAGATATAATATTACCTATCTGACGAATAGAGATACGTTTTTCATCTTCGTAGTGGCCAGATAACTGGATGCATCTTCAAATGATGTAAGTAGATAAACAGGACAGGTTCTGGAATAATCGACGAAACCTTTTTATATTGGTTTTATTTTTTATATATTCTAATGAAATTTCCACGAAAATGTATAAAGATATTTGTATTGCTTTTTCAATTTATTTTAAACTCTTTTAATGTATTTTATTGAAAGTAGAAATTTAAATGATCAAAATTTAAATGTACAGTTCTTTTTTTTATTTCTTTATACAATAATGTTGTTAAAATTATTAAAAAAAAAACAACTCAACAGCCTGTAACTTGAAAACAAAAAGCGATAGGACATTAGTGTATAGGATTTTTTTAAATTATGCGTTGATCCTCTATCGCATGGTGCTATGCATTGCAGTTTGTTCTATGTCACCCTGTATATTCTAGTGAAGTTTCCAAGAAAATGTAAGTAAATAAACAGGACAGGTTCTCGACCAAACGACGAAAAACGTTTCCGAGTCCCCGAGATACTGGACCTCAAACGTCAACACCACCACCGCCGTTTGACCACGTTTGAACAATTGATGACCACTAACAACAACAATATAACCACCACCACCACCACCAACATATTTATTGTTGTTGCTAGTAAAAGTTTTTCGTCGTTTGATCCAGAACCTGCCCGGTTCATCTGTTTACACTTTCTTGAAAATTTCATTAAAATATATTTTTTTAATTTTATTTATGTATTTTTTCGTTTGCCTATCTACCTTTCGGTGTAGGTCCTACATTATTAATTTTTATAATATTCTCTCCACTTCCTCCTATCTATTGTTAATTCCTTTATTTCTTCCCACGTGTTCCCTTTTCTTGTTGCCTTTTGTTTTATTGCGCTCTTCGACTATTTGCTGGTTCTCCTCTTTGTTGTTTTCCTGTTGCTCTTGTCTCGTATATTTTCTTAGTGTTTCTTTCTTCTCTCATTCGTCTCATGTGTCCATACCACCTCATTTTGCCTTCTGTTATTTTTTTCTGTATTATTTTTATTTTTAAGTTTTTCCTTATCCTGTCTCTTCTTGTTTTGTTTTTTATTTTTCTTAGGAATCTCATCTCCATGGCACGTATTCTTTTTATTTGTTTTCCTGTCATCGTCCATATTTCGCTGCTGTAAGTTAGCGTTATTGTAATTACTTTTTTGGCTATTTGTGTTTTTGTGTCTCTTGATATCTCATTCTTACTAAAAACGGTATTTTTAACATGTTATATAGTGTTGCTGTATTTCCTATTTTATCATCTATTCCATTATCTAATTTACCATTGCTCTGTAGTATTAAAATCAGTTATGAGTTATGAATGAATTAAAATATAGCGTGATTCCCGCTATTATTATTACCGTTATGTAATATTTGCAATAAACGTTTTAGAATATCTTCATTTTGGCATTAACTTTTACAATATGTCATCGACATTTCTAAGTTTCTCAAAATATTTCAAAATATCTCATATTCATTCTCAGCCCAGTTAAAATAAAATTTATTCGGCACTATTAATATTGCATATGTCAAACATGTAGTGAATCTTTTCAGACTTCATATATTTGCCATAAATATTCTACATTCTTTTATATATACAGGGTGTCCGGAAAATACGTGTACAACGTTTGACGACAGACTCCTGACGTCAAAATAGGTCGATCTAAGCCGACTTAGTTATATCCAAAATTGTCTCGTTTAGCCGGTAGAGGGCGTCAAAAATTAATATCAATGACGTTTAATAATTTGACAATTAATCAAGTATAATATTTACTCAAGTATACGATCAACATTATTGAATTACAAGTTCATTTTACCATTAAAAATGGAAAATTATACAAACTCTCAGAAAGTTGACATGCTCCTGGTATACGGGTTTTGTCGAGGAAATGGGCGTCAGAGTGTTAGGGTTTACATGGAGAGGTTTCCTAACCGTCGAATACCAAACCACCAAACATTTGCCAATATTGAGCGTCATCTTCGGGAAACGGGCAGTTTTGAGAAAAAGTTTGAAGGCAGGGGTCGTATGCGAACAACTCGAACTGTGGAAACAGAAGAGATGATTCTGGAAACAGTTGAAGAAGAACCAAGTACCAGTACCCGTCTCTTAGAACGTGAGTTAAATGTTCCTAAAACGATTGTCAATGAGGTTTTAAGAGAACAGTTGTTACATCCTTACCACATACAAAAAGTCCAGGAACTTTTACCGACTGATCCCCCCATGCGGCTTACATTTTGTCAATTTATTAGAAACAAAAGAATCCTTGTTCCAAATTTTTGTAGAAAAATTATGTTTACTGACGAGGCATGCTTTACAAGATCTGGGGTAACCAATCTGCACAACGAACATATTTATTCCGATGAAAATCCACATGCCATTAAAGTTGCACATCATCAGCATCAATTTAAAATTAATATTTGGGCAGGTATTATTGATCACTACCTTATTGGTCCCATTGTTATTCCAGACAGGTTAGATGGAAATATTTATTTAAATTTTTTGCAAGACACATTACCAATTCTTCTGGAGAATTTGCCCATTTTACTTCGGAGGGAAATGTGGTATATGCATGATGGTGCCCCGCCCCATTTTTCCGTTGCCGTTCGGCAATACTTACATCATCAGTATCCCAACCGATGGATTGGAAGAGGCAATGATGCACCAGTAAAATGGCCACCACGTTCTCCTGAGTTAAATATGTGTGACTTCTTTTTGTGGGGCGCTATTAAAACAGAAGTTTACAAGACTCCGGTAAACACACGCGATGATTTATTGCAGCGGATTTTAAATGCAGGCAACCATTTTAATAATCCCGAGACATTAGATAGGGTCCAATATCATTTTTTAAAGAGTGTTAATAAGTGTATTCAGCAAGATGGCGGTCATTTTACACATTTGCTTAAGTAATGTTTTTGTTTTACTTAGTTTCTTACAATAGATACTTTCAACTTTGTTATACTTTTGTTTTTTTTGACGCCCTCTACCGGCTAAACGAGACAATTTTGGATATAACTAAGTCGGCTTAGATCGACCTATTTTGACGTCAGGAGTCTGTCGTCAAACGTTGTACACGTATTTTCCGGACACCCTGTATATATATATATATATATATATATATATATATATATATATATATATATATATATATATCCTACATTCAGCCCAAGTAAAACAAAAGCTTCATTCGCACTGTTATTACCATTATTATGTATTATGTGCCGCAAACGTTTTAGAATGTCTTAATTTTGATATTAAGCTTTACAAATTTGTTATTGATATTTTGAAGTTTTCCAAAATTCACACTATCATACTTCTCTGGGTTAAGATAGTCACTTTATTATTATGTGTTTATAAAATGAACCTTTATAAAATTCATAAATTTTACATGAAAATTTTAAAATTCGATTAAATTCGTCATCAATCTATTCTAAGTTTCACAAATTTGTCGTTAATATTATTTATTTTTAGGTAACATCACGTGGATGTGTCTACACAATTCATATATTCAATATTCGTGAAGTACATTCGAGTATATTTGATTTAAGACATATTACAGTATATTCGAATATTTATCCTTACAAATTTGTCATTGACATTTCTAAGTTTCTCAAAATATTTCCAAATTTCTCATATTTATACTCAGCCCAGTGAAAATAAAATTATTTTGTCACTATTATTATTAAGTACATATTTCAAAAATTTGTTGTGAATCTTCAGTTCGTAGTAGAGATGGGCGAAATCGTTACTTTTGGATACTTGTAACGAATCGTTACTTTCAGTACGAATACTCGTTACTCAGTATTCGTTACTCGGTACTTGGTAAGAACCGATCGCGTATCGGATCTAGTTAGTAAGTAACGATGTGCGGTATTGTACCGACTACCGAGTTGCGCAGTGTGCGGGTTTGGGAGCGTGCGAATCGTTCCTTTCGGTACAAATACTCGTTACTCAGTATTCGTTACTCGTTACATGGTAAGAACCGATCGCGTATCGGATCCAGTTAGTAACGATGTGCGGTATTGTACCGACTACCGACCGGCGCAATGTGCGGGTCTGCGAGCGGATCTACGAGGATTCTTTGCAATCAACGAATAAGCGATAAAATTAAAATATTTATTTAAATATGAACATTTATTATAACTTACACTATTATTTACTATTAGAACAACATTCGTACTACAAATTTTTGTATTGCATATATATGAGAAACCAACATTTATTTTCGCTATTAATTGCACTAAAATGCAACCATAAACTACTTCGTTTTCTAGATGACATTATAAAAAGTCACGAAACCACAGCAATATAAATGTAATGTAAACAAAACTTATAAAATTGCCCGGTAAGCAATACTGGGTTCGGCTGTTCTCTATAGTAACGAGCAACGAGTATTATCGTTGGTTCGGATTTTCGCACTATGCGGGACTGTGCGGCTGGGCCGGTACTCGCGACCAATCGAATAGTAACGAGTAACGAGTATTTATATATTCTGGTACTCGTTACTTCGAATACTTGAATGTAACGAATACTTATGTAACGAATAGTTACTATTCGCCCATCACTAGTTCGTAGCAAACAAAACGAATCTTTAATTTGTAGAAAATCCACGTTATGCCACTTGAATGTTTCCAAATAAATAATTTTGTCGTTATTGCATATTCAGACTTGTTCATTTATTTCATTATTTAGCTACGATCAGACACAGTCAATTTGATTCAATTTTGCACTTTTGATCTTTTTCAATTTCCAGTATACATAAATTTAGCTTGAAGCTTTTAAAAGACATATAATTTCGAATGAATTTTTCCTATGTCATAAATAAATCGTTTATTTCAGAAACTGGTCAACAGACATTTTTATGGATATTTCTTTTTCTGCGGAATCAGTATCTCCTATTGTTAGGGCATATTTTTCTGCAATGAAACTTCAACTGCCATTCCGTTTTATGGGATATAATTTACAATGAATATCGCGTTTAGTGCAGAAACCTGTGAAGCGATATCACATAGCGTGTTTCTGCTGTAAATTTAAATTTCTGCAGTAAAATTCCTGTGGTATTTTGTATAATACTAATACCTTGGTAACAATTACCATTGGTTTACCATTACTTACCATTGCTTAGTAGTTAGGTATATTTAACAAATCAGAAAAATAGTTTAATTTTTTTATTGTATTCTAATGGAAACCCGAAAAATGCTGTGCTTTATTCTGTGTTCAAATAAAAAATATATAGTTTATAATAGTGTCTTGTTTGTTAAAAATGATAATACTACAAAAAAAATTGGGGAATTGCCATTCAAAATATATGTTTCAACATTAAAATCGTATTTTATTGAAGAAACGAGTCAACTGTAATATTTTAAATATTTTTTTTTTACAGTTAAGCGAGAATGATTATAATTTAATTTCAGGCAGTATCAACTTCGGGAAAATGATAGTTAACACTAGAAATGTTTTCAGGTGAAAATCTGTGTAAGTATCGAGGATATAATGTTTTTCTTTGTTTCCCAATAATTTGAAAAAGTGCACTTGTTTCGTTGATACTTTTAGGTTTCTCAAATTTTCCTTTTTTCATAAGCATGTTTCCCGTTCAACATGAGATTTTTGTTTTGTAATTTTCTCCAATTTTGTTGCGAAAATCAAACATATTTGACTCGCCTATTTTGGGAAAAGTAGAGAAATGTTTTGTTGAGATTTTCAAGTTTCTCAAACTCCACATTTTCGCACTATTGTTTCCTGTTTAACTTTATATATTTGTAATTTTTGCATTTTTATTGCAAAGAACAAACATAATTAACTCACCTATTTAAGGAAAAACAGGAGCAGATTTGGTTTAGTATTTAAGACAAGAGAATTTAATTCAGACAAAATGAAATTTGTTCATTTTTTTAATTTTTTATTCTGGTTAGCCTAAGTTTGGCAAACTGAGGTAATTGTGACATTCCCATTATAATTAACGAACGATTTTTCATGGTCCGTCATATATGATAAAAGTGGGGCATTTAATACGAATTAGGTTGTTTTAGGTGGTCATATAAATTTTATGCATATTCAAATTAATTACATGCATCATAAAATGTGTTATAATTAAAGAACGAACAAAAACAGCGAATGTAATCACACTTAATTGCGTTTTAAGCGGCGCAAATTAAAGAGATTAGATAAGTCACAACTCATGAATATCTAAAGCTTGCATACGCGAGCCACCTTCTGCAGGGTCTATCGTAAAATATTAATAACAATAATTGAATTGTAAATGCAAATGCCGGCGCTGTATACACATGCCATGCCGTTGTATCTGGAACATTCCGAAAGATCACGAACCGCTTTTTCAACGAGATAATGGCAGGTATAACTGTAGTTAATTTCTTCATTATCCCGAATGGCCATTATAAACTCGGGACTAACGACTAATATGCATAATCGAACGGTGGTAATGGAAATATCAATGCAATTAACCTAAAACACGAAGAGGGTGCCGCGAACCCTGCGCTATTAAAGGAAGATATAGGGCTTATTAAAGCCTGCCCAATGCGTTACTACCTAATTGATTAATCCCGCTGAAAATTTTCAAGGAAATTTATGGATCATTTATTATCGGAATTAAGGTTTCAAGCGTTTTTTAACCTATGAATAATTTAATATCTAATTTGAGCGTGGTATTTTATTGCGCATTCATCTCACCTGAAACGAAATTATTTAAATGTACGTTGCTTTTACGCACATACATAGAAACAGAGATTAATTCGTTGAGTGGTTGTTGCAATTAGAAGGCTTGAAATATAAAACGCACGTACTGAAACATATGGGCGTATAAAAGGGCCGCCGTGTAATTTAACGATTAAATGTTTAAAATTAAGAAAAAAGTGTGTAATAATCATGCGCTTCAGTGAAAAAAGCGGGCGGCATACGGTTTTTAAACAAGATTTATCACGTCCATTACCCTTAAAACGAATTAACAAAGGTAATTAGTGCGGTCTTACAGCAGATGAAGACGTATCCAGCCGGCATACATTATACGCGTCCTCCGTCTTATTCCTCGACTTGAGCGTTTCACGACATTAGACGCGCCGAAAGGAAAAATTTAAATGCGTTTATAATTGATCGGTCATGCGGCGAGGGAACTGGATTTGTTTGAGTTAATTAGCGCTGGCCATCTATCCCGCTTTCTGACGTACCAAGAAAATAAGCATTGCCCGGTCTATTAGTGAATATCCGAACATGTGGTATTAATTACTTGATTAGCATAAGCGCCATATATGAGCGAATTACATGCAGCACGCTCGGGTGCTTGTCATTAGTGCGTTACATGATTTAGTAACGGTCTCCTACATGAGACTGTATCACAAACAGACACACAATATCGTGAAATTGTACAACCGAAACTTTTATTCTGAACGCCATAATTCTATGGATAGACTCCTAATTTACATAATTTAACAGTTACAGATACAGATAAAGCTTACTTTTTTCTAAAATCTAAACCCTACTAAATAATCTTCGCTTAGTTTGTAGAAGTATAAAGTGACATTATAAAAAATTATTAGGATATTTAGTTTAAAGGTAAAATGGGCATTTTCGGTCTGTTCCAGAAAAAGTTGGAATCTGAGATCAAATATCTGCAGCCCCTGAAGATATTTGGCCAGCTGCAACACAATCAATTTGGCATAAATTATCATTTTTAGTGATAGTGATAGTGTTTTAAAGTTTTTAATATTAAAACTTATTTTAATAATTTTACCATGTTTTCAGTTAAATGAATTAAATTATACCTTTTAACCACTCCATACCTTATAAGTTAAAATAAGTTAAATCTTTAAAGATATTTTTTCAAAGACATCAACATATTCTACACAAATTAGAAAACCAAAATATAATTATCTTAGATAATACATAACATTTGCATTTTTTATATGCAAGGACGACCCTAGTAACCTCTAAAGCTAGTACCTACTAATGTTGATCAGATCGTGCTTCATCTTGCAGAAATGACACTCAGTGATGTACTTTCTAAACGTTTTTAGTACCTACTAAGGTTCACTACTTCACTATGCACACTTCACAACTATACACTATGCATATGGATGTAAATATTAAAAAAAAATAAGATCTTTTACAGAAATATAAAAAAAAACAGAAAGTGAATTTTTAATATTTTTGCAGATACAGGGTGTCTAAGATAAGGATCAACAGCATGGGGATCTCGGAAACCGTAAAAGTAGAAAGGCGGTTAAATTTCAAAAAAAGTTGCGCAATTTAGTGGTGAGTAATATTCAGTTGAGAAAACCAGAAATTTCCGCTTACTTCCGGAGATATTCGAGGAAATTCGAAGTTTTGCGGCTAAATTTATCACATAATTTTATGATTTTAAAATAATTAAATGAACAGAACTATTCTCATAATACCACAGTAAAAAAATAATAAGAGTGATTCTGAATAACTATAATGTTTCTATGCTTAAAGACTATTCGTGCTAAACATTGTTTTTAGTTACTATTTCGGTACTTATTCTGGGTTAAAATGAAACAATAATTGTTGTCTTCGTCGTCATTAAATGAACAGAACAATTCAAGTAAAAAAATAATAAGTGTAGTTCTAAATAAATATAATGTTTCAATGTTTAACAACTATTCTTGCTAAATTATTGTTACTATTTCAGTACATATTCTGGGTGAAAATTATGTAATAATTTTTGTCTTCTTGCCATTAAATGAACAGAACAATTCTCATATCACAGTAAACAAATAATAAGTATGGTCCTAAATAGCTTTAACCTCTTCGAGCCCAACGCTAAATTGATTATAAAATCTTTATAGTAAATGAGACTACTTATTATTTTAGGTCCAAGTAACACCCTCCAGTAGGATGATTTATTTATTTTTTGTCAATTTTTGGAAAAAAACTAAAGTATCACTAATGATACTTTTAGCCTTAAGCACAGCAAAAAAAATCATATTGAACTAATATTTTATTGGTGAAATTGCGAAAAACAGTTTCGGTCAACGCTGCAGCATAAAAAAACCTTACAAAATGAGCACTTGGCTAAAGTGAGTTTCTTGCAGCCCGGATAGCAACATTTGGATCGTGATTTTTGTTGATGTTTCATAAACTGCGAAACGATCCATTTTTTAGTACGACTCTTCATTCGGTAGTTTGAAATAACTCGATCAAGCAAATCAATGCTTCCCATGTTTTCATTGTACGATGTACAACCACCCTTTTACAAGAGATGGACGATTTATTTCAATGTATTTGTTGTCAACTTTTGACCAGCGCTTGCGCAATCCCACAGGTTAAGTTCCAAATTCCGAAGACCCGATATGAACTTGCTTGGAGTCGTACCATTTAACCAAAGCTATTTTATTATCCTCTGTAACAAGCATATCTTGGGAGCCACGGCCAGATTTTTCCATTTGATTATCTGTTCTGAAACTCGCCACTTTTGGGATTCGATTTTTCATGAGAGTGTCAGTGAGAGTAATCCCTCAAGCGAGAAGCGTTTCTATTAATGGTATTAACGAAAAAAATATATCAGTAAAGACGAATGCTCAAATTGGTAAAGTATCCGCAAGTCTGAGAACCACCCTTCCTCCAACATCTAATTTTTCGGGAGTAGGTACCACGCAGGATTCCGTAGTTTTTCCCCTTCCTTCATATATGAGGAAGTCCAATGGAGTTCCTTTTGCCGTCGTCTTCACAAAATTCTTAAGACTAACAGGGTGTGGTTTTCCACGAACAAATTGTCTCATTCTTACCTCACCATGGAAGGGGATCATTTGTCCACTGATATTTCATTTCAATCATTACACTTTTTTTTTAAATTATGTCATGAACTGTTATTCAATGCTGTAGAATGTGTTATAACAATTTCTCCTTTCATTCTGTAGACACGCTTTTTGAATTAGGTCTAGCATTGGCCTTATTTTCCAAAATCTATAATTTTCCCGGGCTTCTTTCGATACAGCATTGTCATCTACTATTTTTAAACGAGTTCGAAGCGCAAAAAACTGTTTTCTGGAAATGTTTTAACAAATAATTGGTACTCTGGTGTCCATTTTCCAGTACATCCTGATTCGTGCTAGGTTGTAGATGCCAATTAACATGCTGCATGCAAAGAAAACTTTCAGCTTTGCAGCAGAAGTATCTAAAGACTTTCCCGTTTTATTTACTTCGTTCATGTTGGTTACAAGGGCCATGGATTCAAAGAAACCGTCTTCGAAATATCTGCTGAAATAACTTATTGGATCCAGAATGTTATCAGGCAAAAGTTCAGCACGAACCGTTGGTGAATGTTTCACAGCAATTCTAGGTACAAAAGCACTTCGCTTCCATTTCCTTTTCTTTCCCTTTGGTAGCAAGTGAACCAAAGGCTGCTCGTCATCTGAAGAAGAAATTCTACCTCCAATTTGCCTCTCCTCTGCTTCAATTTCTTCACCACTTTCTATGGTACTGTTACCGTCATCATCAGTTTTGGCCGTTTGCTCTGGCACATCTTCCTCCATTTTACCAATTTCGTCTTTATTCTTACTGTCATCATCAGGTAGTATATCACCATCAAGATCGAGTCATCGAAGTTCCAATTATCAACGATCTCCAGGAGTTCTTTCTCAGAGAGAGCTAAAAAAACGGATGATGGACAATTGTATTAGATATTGGGTAAGGCCCGAAGTACACCAAAGATACTTCGAGTAGATAGGCCAATAGGTTTTGTAAACTTTTAGATACTGTAGCTTTGAAGGCACTAGAACCAACAACTAACCTTCACTCAATGAGACGCTAGTGCAAAATGAATAATTAGTCATTACTTACCATTTTTATCACGTTTCGAACTGGACGCCATAACTGCATAAACACTGCTCGATTTTTAATGATCAGACACTCTATAACACGTGCGATTCCATTGAGAATTTTTGTGCGCAACCACCTCACGCATGAAGATAGGTATAGGACATTGTACATGAAATATGTCTAGAATTTTCTGAAGAATCCAAAAATTGAATAATATACTAGGTGTTGCATTTAAAATAAGAAAGTTGGTATTGGCCACGGTCACATGACACACCCTGTATAAAAAGTTTTTGTTGAAAAAAATGCGCAACTAAAAATAACAATCGACGTGTCCGAGCGTTTTTTCGAACACGCCCCCATTTATTTATTATTGAATTTATTCCATTTGGCTGATACACCCTGTATAATATTAGAACTTAGAATATTTAGAACTCTGTGTAAAATGAACTTTATTCGCAATAATTCCTGCAAGAAATTAAAGCTCGTTTTAATTTATTGTCTATTTTATTGTGTCTCTTTTATTTGAAGTTACAAAATTATAAAAACTAATTTGAAAAATATTACTTCTGGGTCACATGTCAAGTGATCAAAAATTGTGCCACTTTTTCATCTTGACCTTACCTTCGTGGAGTTTTTTTTTTAAATGTAGCTGGTCTAAAAAACCTCTGATGGTACTTTAGATCAGCTAATAGTACCATCAGAGGTAGTCAATATTAAATATTTTTTAGATTTTTAATGTCTACTAACTTTTAAGTCACGGCGCCATGATATCACATAATGACATAAAAATGTATTACTCAAGCTGGAAATGAAGTAGAGGGATGTGACAAAAATAAAGTTGTAGCTTACAGCATAAGCTTTCATATCACATATAACAAGATTAGTTTTTGACGCTCACACCGTCAACCTCATGCCGCAAAATATTCAAAGAAAACGAATTTCTCAAAATTCCCTTTTTTAATTTGATAAACATTACACATAAATTGGCATATCTGAGTAGGAACTGTAGCTGGGATCGCAATGGGTTTGTAGTTTTTTTTAATGTTCTAAAATGTTTTGAAAGCAACATTAGCAACTAAAATATAAATATTACACAAAATTTCCCAGTGTTTTTAATTTAATTGGCCTAATTATTGTAAAATACCAAGTCTGAAATTTTGCAACAGCTTACTTGATTTGTAGTCTACTTTTACAAGTTTTTCAGGTGTATTGCGTATCAAAAAACGTTAGTCACATGTGCAGCCGTGTTCATTAAAGTGTTGTACAACATTTCTGCTGTGTGAATGTGACTTAATTTCACAAAGTTCGAAAAACTGTTGTACAAATAAATATTTTAAGAGGTTAGGTCTAGGTCTATTTAATTTATAATACAGTGCTAGCTTTTGTTGAGCAAAAACACAACCACCGATAAACTTTTAATGCTTATGCTTATGTTAGAATAAATAATACACCAATGATCTAGAGAAATTAATTTTCATATAAAGAATACAATAATAATATTTTGTGTCACTCTTAGTTGTCACCTTGACAGTTCTGAAATGTATCTACCATTGACAAAATGTACAGCCAACTACCTATTTCTGTACAACACATTTTTACAACCTGACTTACAAAAGCCAATTATCAGGCATTAGGCACGTCACAAAGTGTTTCTCCTGAATGTTATCAAGAAATTCTCTTTGAAGCGAAGAGCAATATTAGATACGAAAAAATGTACGCAGAATTTTCTGAATCGAGAAAAAGCAGGAAATTTGAAGGTGATAATGAAGCAATTTTACTGTGCTATGTATCCTCCCTTGTTAAAAAATATCGTCCACGGCTGTTCAATTTTAACGGCCGTGGCTGATATCAGTTCAGTAACAACCATGGAGACACTACCGATAATATGTAATTACAGTCAAGTATCACGAAAAGTAACGTACACGTTACTGCTAACCTTTTTTGATAAGCAATACACCCGATCATTTCATTACTTGCCAAATTGATCAATACAACTTACAATGCTGGAATTCGCGATTGTTGTATTAATTGATGCAAGTTATTGTAAAATTCTTATGCTAATAAGCAGTTTCATATGTGCGCCTTGACGAATCTTTTCATTCGCTACATGACGTATGTGCCATTCATGATACTAAACTTTCCAAGCGTGATAAATTGTTAAACAATACAATGTATTGGTGTATTTTTTTTTATCTAACAAAAAAATATTGAAACGTACGTTAATAATGAGCAGATTTAATCGAAGTGAAATGAATACAATGTTAAACAATTGCGCAGGAGATGGTTATCTCGGCTTAACAAATTGTTATGAAATCGCGTATTGTCAGATACAAAAAAACGCCGGGCGCATTTTGTAAACGATGACGAATGCCCCGATAAAGCCGGGCCTATTTGTCTATGGGGCGTAATGCTTTGTGGCGTCCTCTTGGCTTATTTTTGTGCGTTTTATCCGGCGGCCTTCCGAAAAACTAAAAATAAATAGGATGTATCTATCACGTCAATCTAGTGAATCCATTTGATTCGTGGACTGAGTATAAGCTATAGGCGATGTTATCCGCGGAGGCACTTCTGCTCGAGGAGCGCCGAGGAGGTTCTGGGTCCACCCTCGCGCAGTGCCCGCGGAGAATATATAAATCTTGGGGGCGATTGTGTAAGGGTAGTTGCGTTACCTAGGAGACGGAGCAATTGCCGGCAGCCGAGGTGATCTCGTGGCAGAGCAACTCGGCGGTCGGCAATTTAATGTGACATTTAAAGTTTAATGATTCGGCTGCAAGATCATATAAAGCACGGGGCGACGGGGACGACGCTGGACGCGGATTATTAACTCTTGTCTGCGGAGATGAAATAAATGTCTGCAACAACAAACTGCTCTTTTTATTCTTGTAAATATCTTCAATAAAGTTTTGCGCCGGTTCACTACATGCGGAATGTCCATATAAATCTTTTTCACAGAAGATAAAACTTGCCGAAGTAGCGCTCGGATGGAGCGTCTTGTATCGCTAAATGAAATTGCTAAATGTTCGTGCATTCTGTGAGATCCGCTCTTCATCTAGGCTAGCATGCTCATTCGTTTTCACTGCCATAAGAAAATATACTGCTATCGCAATATTAAAAATCCACAAATATGGTGCCTATAAAAACCATGTGTGAAAAGTTCTGTATTAAAGACCCTACAAAAATATATAATGAACTGCCCAGTATGTACAAATAAGGTCAAAGTCTTAAATTATGCAAGCAATTGTGCATGAATGACATCTTTAAACATGAAACTTTTTATGACGTGAGCAGATGAATATTTTACAATTTGGGTAGCATGAATCGGTGGTTAATACTTAGTACATCTTTAAATTAATATAAATAAAGCACTTGGTTAAGATGCACAAATTTTTAATAGAAAAACTCTACAATTGTCTCTTGATAATAATCGTGGTTTAGAGTTTTTCTTTTAAAAATGTGAAACTTAACCAAGTGCTATATTATACTAATTTTACATTTTCTTGTAATGTTAGATTTTATGTGTTCAATTGTATGTGTTTTAATTATGGCAGTGTATTTTGTCGTGTTTCTGAACATGATTTAAATATATTTATGTATTTATACGTTTTGTCGTCATTATTTACTTATTATTAAAAAATATATTGTGTATTTATACTTACAACTACTTCAGAAATTTTAGACGCAGATTTGAGAAAATTAATTTGAACAAAAACGTATTCGCAGGCCTCATCAAATCCTTTTATGGGCCTAATTCGGGCTGCTTTAGTTTCGGGAACCCTACTTTTTATATTAATTTAGATGTAAAAAATTAATTGATAAATATAAATTAAAATTAGTATTAATTAATACTTAGAAATAACATTAATAAAATAAACTTACAATCAAATTACACATGAGCTTCATTCGATATAACAAATCTCTACACTAATATTCCAATCCAAGAAACACTTACATAAACATAAGAAATTATAAATACAAATATAACCAATAAAAAAGAATGTAACGATTTTTTTAACCCAAGATTTTAACCTTATTTAACTATATATAATCCTGAGGTTATATCATCTTATCTTTATATAACCTCATTAAATTATGTACAGAACAAAACTTTTCCTACTTTAATAAAAAAATCTACAAAATGAATAACGGACTGCCTATGGGTCTCCTTTAAGCAGCTTACTCTGTAACATCTTTCTAGACAATCTCGAAAGCATTATTATTAACAATCGAAATCCTGTCAATAGGTACATCAATCTCTGGAACAGATATGTAAAGGGTTTCCCAATAGGAACGATATGTTTTTAAAATTGAACAAAATACAAAATATTTGAGACAAAAGCAAAACTTTTTCTTTATTTTATAGTACAACTTATGACAATTATGTTTTGAATAACACATTATTCAAATGTCCACCTCGGCTTCGTTTGCAGGATCGAATTTGATGAACCAAATTTTCGATAACTTTGTGCAATAAATCAGGTGTATTTTCATTAATGCAGCGCTCGATATTCAATTTCAAAGCGTCAATAGTTAGAAGTTTAGTGGCATAGACCAACGACTTTATATAACCCAACAAGACGAAGTCCAAAGGTGTTAAATCACAACTTCTTGGAGGCCAATTAACAGTTCCATTTCTAGAGATTACAGACTCACCAAACTTTTCTCTCAGTAACTCCATAGTGGCATTGGCAGTATGTGGTGTAGCACCATCTTGTTGGAAAAACATGTCTTGCAAATTAATTTCATCCAACGTTGGCCACAAAAAATCCATTAACATTGATCCATAACGCTCACCAGTCACTGTTATTGCATCTCCATTTGCATCATCAAAAAAATTTGGTGCGATGATATCCCATGCCATAAACCATAGCAAACAGTAACTTTTTCTGGATGAAAAGCCTTCTTATGAATCTGTTGTGCATTATTTTCACACCAAAAACGACAATTTGTTCGTTAACGAAGCCGTTTAAATAAAAAAGGGCTTTATCTGAAAAGATGAATATTTTTTAAAATCAAGATCAATTTCAAGTTGCTCTAGAGCTCAATCGGCCGACACACGACGCTTATGATGGTCAAGTGGTTTAACCTTTAAGTTCTTGAGTCAATAGAATCTTATACGAATGTAAACCCAAATCTTATCTCAAAATATGCCAAGTTGTCATTCTTGAAAGGCCAAGTTCTGGATAACATCGATTAATCGACTGATTTGCATCTGCTCTAACACTGGCACTTACAGCGTTAATATTCTGTTGGTTTCTTGCGTTTCGTTGTCATATTGGTGTTCTGGTATCTAGTAAAGTATAATTTGTTTCGAATTTTTCAACGATTCAACGTATAGCAAGCACAGAAGGGTGATTGTGTGGACCAAAATCTTCACGAAGATCACGTTGGTTTGAATAAAAGAACGATTATTTTGATAAACTTTTTTGATAATAACAAAACGTTGTTGAAGCGTGTATTTTGCCATGATGAATTGTCAAACTCTACTAAAAACAAATGACAGCTAGTGAGATTTCTACAATTTTCGATATTGCTATGATGTTTTTAAAACATATCGTGCCTATTGGGAGACCCTTTAGATGATATATTAATTATATGGACAAATAAAAACGAATACAATATAAATGATCTACACAAGTATATAAACAACCTACACAAAAATATTAAATTCACCCTTGAATCACGACAGAACAACAACATACATTTTTTAGACCTTACACATTATAAAACAAACAATAAACTTAATTTCAAAATATTTAGAAAGGCCACACATAAAAACATTATAATTCCAGCAGATTATTTTCACCACAAATCACATGTATACGCTGCCATACACACACATACACATCAATAGAATGATTTCAACACAACTAAACCACAATGAGAAAAGTCAAGAAATAAGTTTTATTAGAGAAATTGCTTTAAATAACAACTTCAAATTAAAAACAATGAATAAAATGATAAAAAATCAACTTACCAACAAATTAAAAAGTCACAATATAAAAATTATATAATTTATATATTATTTAATTTATATAATCACATTACAAAACACAAATAATATTGTAACACATACACAAAATAATACAAACAACACATTTTATAAATCTTTTACATACCAAGGTTACTTCAGCGACAATATTAACCAAACATTAAAACATTACAACATAAAAACTTTATTTAAAACCAAACACACAATAAAACATATTTTTAACGCTAAAGACTAAACATATTTCAAAGACAAAAATGAACTTCATGCTATTTCATGTAATTATTGCAGTGTTAAATATAGGGAAAACAGAAAGAGCTATAAAAGTTAAAATAAAAGAACATTTAAGAGATATTAATATATCAAAGTTTGGCAGACACCTTCACTTTAACAATCACAAAGTCTAAATCGACAAAAACACTGAACTTTTACATAATACCAACAAAGGTCTGAAAAAAACACTATTAGAGTCATACGAAATTGATAAACTTTTAAACAAAGAACCAAATATAGGATGCCATAACAGACAAACAAATCTATATTTCAAACCACTATAAATTTTTAAATAATCCATTCATTTAACAAAACAACATTACAAATTAATAAATTTCAAAAACGTCAGTCAATATCAAACATTACAATTCAAATAAATTTAAATTTAAGCAATAATATTAATTTATTGTAGAAATTAGCCTCAGAAGAGGGCCATAATCGGCCAAAACAAGCCAGGCTAATAAAGAAGCATTTAAAAAACTTAGAACTTGTTACTGTACAAGGAAGTACGAAACATGAAACATAATATAAAATTAGTAGAATTTACAAGTTTACTGATTTTTTGACATCTTTGTAATTACTTAACGTACTTATCATTTCAAAGAATTTTTTTATGTAAGCCTCTGAGGCATAAGTATTAGGGAAAACATTTTAGAAACCAGAAACAATTCTTTGACATAATTATTTCATTAACCAAGTATAAAGAAGTCAAAAAATCCAAAACCATGTAAATTCTACTTTTTCTTAATATTGCCCCTATCTAAACATAAAAATCTAAACATTTTTGCTTTATCTTTATGCCTCTTAGGTTTTAAAACCCTTATAGAGGGTATCCCTAAAATAGTTAACAAGCTCAACAGCACGCCACTCAGGGACTCAGGGACTGAGTTATTAGAAGTACGAAAAATATTTAAAAATAGTAAAAAATTAAAAAATATATATTTTTAAGTTTCAAAAAGCGTAAATCATACACGACTTTATTATCAGTATTTTATCTGTAAAGCAGATTATTCTCATGTTGATTTTTCAACAATTTTCATTTTCAAATATTTAAACACGCTATTAGAAATGGAAATATCCAATAAGATTATTTAAAAACTATATAATTGAACAACTTAACCCATAATTTTCATTTAATTTCTTCTAAGAGCCCTTCTAAACTTGCTGTAATGTTATACCTTTGACTGACAGTATTTCAAAATGTATAGCACGAGGATTTTTTTTAGGTTTTTTTAAGGACTCAGTTGGCATCTCTGAGTGGCGCGCTGTTGAGCTTGTCCACTATATTTGGGACATCCTTCATATCATATTCATATTGTACATGAATTATTTCTTTCATTTTTTTTAAATATGCTGTCATAATGTCAATGATTAACTGTGTATAAAAAAAACAATTTCTATCAAGATTTCATCTATTAA
Source organism: Othius punctulatus (assembly GCA_951805005.1). Classification (NCBI taxonomy): domain Eukaryota; kingdom Metazoa; phylum Arthropoda; class Insecta; order Coleoptera; family Staphylinidae; genus Othius; species Othius punctulatus. Next base: position 95,832,462 of record OX638138.1, read on the forward strand.
GACTGTCAATATAAAAAATTAAACTATAATTTATTTACACTGAATTCACGTAAAAACTTCAAAAATGTAAAGTTTTTTATAGTAAAAATGTCGATAATTTCTATTAAAATTTCAAACATGAAAGTGATGAGAGTTAATTATCATCATGTTGACATTTTTTCCGAAAACATTTTGAAATCTATATTTTCTTAATCTTAATACTGATTCCAAAAAATTATTTGTTTATAACGGGTTTTCCAATAAGAGGTGTTATTTTGAATAGCCCGCTATTTCGGTAGATGTCACTTTTGAAGCTGTCATTTCTTGGCATTTGACAAGTAGAAACTACGCCATTAATAAAAATGGTACGATACACGCTTCAACAACGCATTGAAATTATTAAAATTCACTATAAAAATGGTGAAAATTTGGCAGAGACGGTTCGTAAAACTCGAACATTTTTGGGTCGTCGTGAAGCACCTTGTCGGACCGCAATACAGAAATTGGTGGAAAAATTCGAGCTGTTGGGACAAGTTAGTGATGAGAAGAATAAAACCCGTGCACGTCGCTCAAGAACAGCCGAGAATATTGCTGCTGTAGCCGAAAGTGTTGAAGAAAACCCAGGTTTGTCCATTCCTCGTCGTTCTTTGGAATTAGGTATTCCACAAACGTCATTACACCGTATTTTGCATAAAGATTTGGGTTTTAAGGCTTATAAAGTCCAGTTAACACAAGAACTCAAGCCGGCCGATCATCAACAACGTCGTGACTTTGCTGATTGGGTCGTTGAAATGCATGAAAATGATCCGGAATTCCATCGAAAAATCATCTTCAGTGATGAGGCCCATTTCCACCTCGGTGGCTTCGTCAACAAGCAAAATTGTCGCATCTGGGGCTCAGAAAACCCATGAGTTATTGTTGAAAAGCCTCTCTATCCTCAACGTGTGACTTTTTGGTGCGGTTTATGGTCCGGCGGAGTCATTGGACCTTACTTTTTCGAAAATGAGGCTGGCGCAACAGTTACGGTGAATGGATTGCGCTATCAAGAGATGATTAACGATTTTTTATGGCCGGAATTGGATGGTATTGATCTGGACAACGTTCACTTTCAACAAGACGGCGCTACATGCCACACAAGCAACGAAACCATTGATCTTTTAAGGGAAAAGTTTCCGGACCGTGTTATCTCTCGAAGAGGTGATCACAATTGGCCACCGAGATCTTGTGATTTAACACCTTGCGACTTCTTTCTTTGGGGCCACGTGAAGGAGAAGGTCTACGCCAACAGCCCAGTATCGATTCAAGACCTCAAAGATGGAATTCGTGAGGCTATCGAGGACATACAGCAGCCACTTTGCGATTTAGTTATGGAAAATTTCATGAAAAGGATTTTGTCCTGTAAGCGTGGCCGTGGTGGTCATTTGCTTGATGTTATTTTCCACTATTAACGGCATACCTTCCTCTTTGTAATGAAATAAACATCTGATGATTTATAATAAAAAATGGCATTTTTCTTTGAATATCAAAATAACACCTCTTATTGGAAAACCCTTTATAAAGCCAGTAAATACTTACTACAAAATGTATAGTTTCCCTAAAACTTTACAAAATATCCTAGTATTGTTTCTGTTCAAATGATTGTTTTGATTAATTTTAGATTCTACAAATTAAAAAAAAAATCTTTCAGTTTAAGGATGTTTTTCAATTCAAGGAGTTATCAATTTTTCCTACAATTCTTCGTCTGACAAAAGTTATAAGCTTCCAAATTAAAAGCATTTGCAAATAAAAACTACAGGATAACCATTTCAATTTTGTTGTTCAACTATTAATTGTAAAACATTTAGTAAATTACATGAATTTTTCGATAGAATTAACTAAAATTACTGAAACATTACACCAGGTACAAGCAAAACCTGGACATTTTTGTCATTACGATGTTTAGTCTTAGGTGCCTACCAAATGTACGCAAAGTTCTATGCTAGACGAATAATGCTACATTTGAAAATTCAGAATCTAAGGAACTAAAGAAAGAGTTTTACACAAAGTTCGACATATGACCAATAATTCTTGTTAATTAATTAATATACAGTATGTCCCCGGATTGAGTTTACTAGAGGGATTTTTATTTTATTATTAGTTTTAAGTAAAAATGTTATGGGAATTAAAATCCCTACTTGGTCTGAAACTACCATTTCAGTTATTAAAACATTGATTTATTTTTACAGGCTGTTGGCTAAATAAAAAAAAAAATCTAATTTTTACACTTTTGAAAAATAACATCATTTAAACAATCCCCCACTATTTTCTTCACACAGTTCAAGTCTGGTGTGCAACTCCTGTAAACTGTTTTGTATTTCTTCAATAGTTATCGATGAAAAGGCCTCTCTAAGGCGATTTTTTTTTAATTTTCAGTATTATTTTCTGCATGTTAGGGATTGTTAGAATGATTATATTTTTCTGTAATGTTGTTAGATGTAATTTTAAATTCTTTTTGCAAATAGTAAATAAATAAGTGTCAAAATAAGATTTAAAACAATTGATTTTGACAACACCCTGTATCATTAAATCAAAGTTTCAATAACTGAACTGTTAGTTTCAGACCAAGCAGGGATTATAATTCCTATAACATTTTTACATAACAGTAAAAATTTAAAAAAATCCCTTTGGTAAACTCATCCGGGGGCACTGTATATTTGGAAATTCAATAACTTCTTAAATTAAGAACGCGTAGAGCGTAAATGATGTGGTAAAACACTAAAATTTCTAGAACACGCTCTAGAATTTAAAAGTTTCAGAGATTTCCACTGATTATCACTACGCTCTGATGTGGTAAAAAACTAAAATTTCTAGAACAAGCTTTAGAATTTAAAACTTTCTGAGATTTCCACTGATTTTCCTACATTTAATAAAGTGTACGAATTCTGGGATATATTTAATTGGAATGTTTCATATAAATCACACATGTCATCTTTAAAAATACTCAAATTTCTGAAATGAATCTTAATTTATCCTAAATGTGTCAGAATTTTCCTGGGATTTACATTCAGTTTAACGATTTTCGTTAGTGCTCATCAAATTTACCTAAAATTCTTCCCCTGACCAAAATAATAAGTAAAATTTCCTTAATTTTTCATGACTATTCCTGATGTGGTTCCTGATGATACCTGATTTGGTAAAAAACTAAAATTTCTAGAACAAGCTCTAGAATTTAAAACTTTCTGAGATTTCCACTGATATTCCTATATATAATAAAGTGTACGAATTCTGGGATATATTTAATTGGAATGCTTCATATAAATCACACATGTCATCTTTAAAAATACTCAAATTTCTGATATCAATCTTAATTTATCTTAAATGTGTCAGAATCTTCCTGGAATTTACATTCAGTTTAACGATTTTCTTAAGTTCTCATCAAAGTTACATAAAATTCTTCACCTGACCAAAATAATAATTAAAATTTTCTTAAGTTTTCATGAATATTGAATTTCATGAACCTTTTGACATTGATTAAACTCAAATATGATCCCAGAAAGAAGTAATATATGAAAATTTCCTAAATATTGTTTGTATATTTTTTGGTCCATTTCTCAGGTAGATATTTATTTTGGGTGTTGTTTCTTGCACTCCCAGGTATTAGTAAATTAATTCTCAATTTGGGTCAAAAATAATCTTTTATAGTTAGACTTGGACATGTTCATTATGTTTTCATTATCAGCATGGAGATCTAAATCTCTCAGTTAACAAATAAACGCACATTTTCTTCTCATTTGTTTACTGATAGATCTGGATTCCCATGGTGATAATGCCCATCAGGCCGAACATGTCCAAGTATACCTATTAAATATATTGTTTGAGCAAAATTGAGAATTATTTATATAATACCCGAGAGTGCAAGAAACAACACCCAATACATATTTCTTCCTCATATTTACAGATTTGGCAAAATTCTTACTAACACTTACTAACAATTCAATTTTTCAAAAAATGCTATAAATGTGCCTATTGCATAAAACTGGTGCTACCATTTATCAATGACTCGCAGGTATATTATAGAAGATAAATGAATGTTATAGTACTGCCATACGTATAGATTAGATGATCGCGTGGCGTAAATGGTCCATCAATTTTAACAGCGTGTTAAATTTACAACTAAATTATTGTAATTTTATGTCCAGCAATTTCGCAGCGCTCTCCTATTTCATTGTACCGTAACCATGTGACAAATGTATCACTAGATAATACGTGGCACTAACAAATTCTGAAACGACATTTTATTCACCGTAATTGAATGATAAAATTTATCTAACTTGACCAAAGCTTATATTTAAAAGACCCGGTTAATTATGATATACAGGATGTCGTAAATTAAGTAGGCTACTAGGATTAAGTAGGATATTATTCTAAAAAAACTTTTAGAAAATTTTATTTGAAGACAAATATTTTAGAAATCATAAAAATTACGAAATATGACTTTGATAATAATTATACTCGCTACTATAGGAATCTTTCTTATGATTAGATAGATATTCGGTTAAGTGGTTAATAATATTGAGCAGTTTTGCGCGACGGAACACATGCCGATGAGAATGTTTTAAAAATTCCGAACAGTTTACATATTATTATAAAAAAAACTGAAAATCGCAATTTGTTTTGAAGACATATATTTTAGAAATCATAAAAGTTACGAAATATGACTTTGATAATAATTATGCTGGCTCAGTAATCCATCACCAGATGATTAATTATTTCACTCAAGGATATTAAAACATTGGAATTAAATTTCTTATACCTTTAAACAATATTCAAAATTTATTTTAAAAGTAAATTTAAAATGCTGAAATATAACAAATAATCATTACTTATTTAATCAGTTAAGTAAAATGCTGTTAATAATATTTAAAAACAAAATAGACTAATTGCAAAGTTTGTATAACGAAATGTTTTGAAGGCGTCGGGGCAAAAAAAAAGTATATATGTATATTCAATAAAATACAGACGCATTGTGCTGTGCTTGGAGGAAATCCTTTTTGCTCGGTTCCCATTAAAATTTCTTCTCGGAAGAGATTAGGCCTGGAGTTTCGCCGGAATCATTACTTTTTTCCGCATTATTCTCGCGCTTCAGTTTTTCAGCGTTACAGAGGAATAATCGGGCACCTTGCTATATTAAAACAAGACCTCAGTACAAAAGACCACTCCTATCAATCTGCGCCCTGCTTTTGTGAGCTGTGGTGTGCCAGCGAGCTATTCGAGACATTCAATTAATCACATTAGGACGGAATAGTGATGAAAGTTTTTCGTGGATTCATTAATACACATTTTTAGTTACACCGAAAATTTTTAATTTGTTATTTATAGAGTTTTTATATTATGAAGTAATTTACTTTTATTACAACCGTTTCTTGTATTTACGACAGCCTTTTGTATACTGAAGAACATTACGTAGGAAGAAGCATATCATAAACAGGGACATGATAAATATAAAGTTCGCTACATTTGCCTTAATTCCGCGTTTTATAGATGAGAAATGTCCATTAAGATGGATTTATGGAAGAGGAGCCGTCGTGATATTAAACAATGAGGCGCCAGGACGCGATTCAAATATCACAAGTCGGTGTTCTTTGAAGGCAGATTGAGCCATCATGGGCCAATAAAATGTTAACATGTCATAAAGGGGATGCCAGTTAAACGCTTGTTTATGCGTCTATTAAATTATACGGCTGATGAGACGCAAGTGTGCACGTGTGTGAGCACTACGTGTCGCGGTGCTAATTTAATTGCAATAAATATTAATGACTGCCTCCGCGCGTCCAAATCGCAATTGGGAGATCACGAATTAAAGTTGAGTCAATTATTCACGCGGCTTTTTGCAAACGGCATTGACAAATTTCAGCCCGGAATTAGTATTCCGCGTGGAGGCCTGCAACAGTTAACTGCAAAATAAACATGCAATTTCAAATGGCAGGATGGTTAATAAAGTAAACATAAAGTGACAGAGATTTGTAAGTTTATTTGCGCTTGTTGCAAACATTAGGAATTTCAGCTGAATTACTTACACACAATTGCTGCTGATTAAAACGCGCAGAATTTATGATAGTGCCTGCAATTTAAATTTAGTACGAAAGCTATTTTTCCACGTAATAATGAAATAACACTTCGTTATCCAAATAAATCCGTAACAATTTACAAGATTTAGTTATCAGCAATCTCATTATTCATGACATTATTTCTAATAAGACCCGAATATTATCATTTTCACATGATATTGTAAATCATTTACTTAGCATTTTCAGGTTATCTTTTGCAATAGTAGTCTAAATTTCTGATGTCATATATCTATTAAACTTGCAATGTGGAAATGTTATAATAGATGGATTGCAGCAGTAAGCTATGTTGAAAGAGAAGGTCGCCGTAGAAAAATATAAATAAAGTTTTGATTGAAAGATTTTGGTGAAATATAAAAGTTTTTAGCAACAGTAAGTACAAACATGTAATGATTTTACCTTTAGAATATAAATAATTAAATATGGAAAGTTGCTCTACAAATTAATTTGCTTATCAGCATAATTTTACTCAGTAGTTTGCTAAATACTAAATTTTAAAAATGTTGAGTAAAATACTGAGATTAAAAGAAATGTTGCCTAGTAAATTTTAGCTTCAACAAATCATGACTTCGGTTATGGAGACTAACATTGTATTAAACTTCATTCCAGAGATATGTATTTGTGTCAATTAATTTTCATATTAAATTTTCGCCTTTTTTGAAAGACTCCTTCCAGTTTTTGATAACTCTCTAGTTATTTGAAAGACATGTATATTATGAAGAACTTTTATTTAAAAAATAATAGTTTTTACTAAAATTTTTGAATATCTACGCAGTACGTACGTACCATGATTTGTTTTTGCAATTTACAAATTAGTTAAACTAATGAGTCACAGCATGAATGGAGCACAAAAAAATTAAGTTTCACAGGCGAGTGATGGTTTCACAGTCAGAAAACATTTAAACTTTTTAATCAAAAGTTTTGAATTTCTTTTAAATATTGTAAATTAGCTATTAAATCGAAATTCAAAAAGTTGAGTAATGACGGAGAGAGAACAATCTTTATTGGGCTATTGGCTCTCGGCCTTTCTTCCTTGAGTCATAATACCGAGATCTAAACCAACTTTTCAAAGGGTTTGAAGGGTTTATTAAATTTTTAAATTATTATCAATAGTAATATGTTAAGTGCATAGTGACTTGCCGATAATGCCCGCTATCGTGGCACGAGAGTTTGTTGCCGTGAAAATGTGCACGACTGCTTCGCATACTAGTGCACATATACTAGTGCTTACTATACTAGTCCATATAATAGCATACTTGTGCTTTCGCATACAATGTGCATATTTTCACGCCAACAAGCTCGAATGCATCACTATAGTGGGTATTATCGAAGAAAGGAACTATGCACGACACATATTTTGTATGACTATTGCACGTGTCTTATCGACATTGACAATAATTATTTAATAAATATTATAAAAATGTCTTCCAACCGGTTTGGTATCAAATTTCTTATAAATATAAAGCAAGAAATTGTTGGCTCCACGCCAGAGAATACTAAAAAGTCACAAGAATATTTTTGGAGACAATATGAAAAATGATGCAATGAAAAATGTATGTACTAAATGAAACTACGAGTATGCACTAAATTATCCAAATTGCATTCATTTTAACCGATTGGGCATCCAATATGAGAAACCTCTTAAAACATAATATTAACCTGCTCGAAAGCGATAAGTGTCCGACAGCAATTATCACTATAAGTGGATTCTAATTGGCCAACAAATTAAAATTTGGGTTACTTCATTGGTCCGTCTGTGTGAAGTTTCATATGTAAATGTGAAAAATGTAAAAAAGTGCAATAGTCTTATTAATTATTTTTATTAATTATGTATTATTATTAATTTTAATCAAAAATATTTTTGCTGCAGCAGTATTTTATGTAAATTTTGAAATTATTGCCTTAATAACGGCGTTAGAGAAGGAGGAGGCCAGACATTCAAAAAGTTTTATTCAGAAGCTGAAGATTTATCAGATACTAAGAGAAAAGTTCATCACTTACATAATAATGATAATCATTTCTTTATTGTAGTTATATCCGAAATCCGTTGTAACAGAAATCTCTGGATCCCTTACAACAAATAGTTACAAGGTTTCTGTTTGCTTAGACAAACACTGAAGTATTTATTCTAAAAATTATTTTGTATTTTCAAATATGTATTTTTTTACGGAAAATGAGACAAACATTTTTTTTAAATTTAATTTATAAAACATATATTCGATTTTCTTTAGTAAAAAATACTACAATAAAACCACAAAGTTTTTAAATTTACAAATGATAATATTTTTCATGTTTTTTACATGTTTGTGTTATCTGCAATATTCTTGCTGCAGAAGAAAATTTCCAGTAGTTTAATAAATCTTCAGTTTTTTAACCTAAAGATTTGATTTGATTTGAATAACGAAATTACAAGATTTTAAAGAAATTTAAACATTTTTATTAAAAAGTTGTCAAGTTTTCAAAAACTGCAAAAACTTCACCACACATTCTTCAATGTCAAGCTTAATAAATAAAAACTTATTACATTATTATTATTTTAAAATATTTCTGTTTAATTAGACTAATATTTATGTATATATTCTCAAAATTATTTTCAATTTTTTTATTTTTTACGGAAAATGAGTCATAAGATATGCACCATCAAATTAAAGAGAAGAGAAAGACCTACCGAATAATGACATAAAATATGGGGCATTCCATTTAAAAAAATGGGTTATCCCGCTTTGAAATTTACAAACTTTGGCATTTTTTCCTAGACACCCTGTATTACTAAATTCAAATTGCTCATTACCAACATGTTGCTTATTAACCACACTAAGAATATTGCTAAAACTTTTTCTTACCTTAAAAAAACTTTGTATATGCATGATATTAAGAGAAAAAAATTGTAAATTGGCAACACTGTAACATAATTCAAAACTAAATAGTCAACAATGTAGAGGTTCAAAAATGTCATCAGAAACCATGAATACATACAGGGTGTTCCATTTAAAACAATGTTTGTTTTTGTTATTCCGCAAAATTGGGACACCCTGTATATTTCAAAATAATTTTACGGCATAAAGATTTTTAAACCAATACCTTTTTGTACGAAACATTTGTTTCTATCTTTCACGGGAAACGCGCTAGGAAAGCCCGACGCACTGTTGCAGGACCCTGTATAATAATTTAAACATATAATTTGTTTAAAAATAGCCATTTTTCTGCTAGAATAAATAATCCAAACTTGGCATGTTCTCTGTATTGCTGAGAAAAATCTGAAAGTTCAATATTCTGATTTTCTCTTAATTGTCGCGATTAATGTAAATAGAATATTATTATACATACATAAGTGCATAAGAGAGCCTTTCACGCACCCTCGCCGGGTTTAAAAGTTAGAAGACGCGAAGCGGAATGTATCATACGTTGTTTTTTTGTTATACCTGCACCACAAGGTGGAAATAAATACAAAATCAGAAACATTTCGATTTATTTTACAAGATAAGTACGCGTTACATTTACATTTACGTTACATTTGAAAATTCAACAGATATTTTTCATTTGCATAGTTGAAAGTAGACGATTTCAAGATAATTTGGTACCTACATGAAAATTATCTTCATTCAATTGTACCGACAAGTTCCTTCAATATATGTCATCACTGCATAGAAATTCGTTAGCATTTGTGGCTACCAATGAATATCATCGCCACCTTGTGGATAGGAACAAATCACATAAATTAACAATAACTTATCTTCAAATTGTGCAGATAACAATGGATGTCATCATCGTATGATATTAATAGCATTTGTGTATACTATTAATCTCAGCCACATGATCCGTTAGAACTAGGTAATACTATTAAAATATTACGGATTACGGTTTAGTTTTATAAGATTCAATTCTACTTCTGCACACTTCTATACATACGTATATTCATTCATACGATTGATTCTGTTTGAAATGCTGAGATTGATTGAATATCGGAGCACTGAATAATTTTGTTACGAAATTATGTTGACGCAGAACATCATTGAATTATCCATATTGAGAGATTTATATACCCATTATGTATACTTGTAACTATTTAGATTTTAGTAAACAAACTTCATTATATATTTCATTGTTTCGCAGTTGGAAAGGGAAGAAGTTTACAATATTCTACTGTCATATGAAAATATTGTGAGGACGGGGTCAGGAAGGTATGAAATGTAGTTAAGCTTGACCACGCTGATACAGCGATAGAAGCCAACATTTCGACCTTCCACCCACAAACCATCGCCATCTCGATGTAGTGTCACTAGATAGGTGTTATCATTAGTATGGAAATTGACTTTAGAATTGGTTAATAAGGGGTAAATTTGATTTCGTCGTTCGTGTAATTACCTGAGATATTAATTCGTCGACCTTCGAAAAGTAGAGTAACTCTCTTCGCTGGTGGTCATTTCTAACTGATCTGAATTATAGAAATCAATATTAAATATGTAGCAGGTCCTTACAAAATTAAAATTTCTATTGCATAAAATAAATGTGCTAATGTAACTCTATACAATGTTCCAATATATCTAATATCTACTTTAATAAAAGATATGCGAAGGCAAATAGGCAAGGTTCGTATTTTACAAAACTAAATAACGTCGAAACAAGTGCCCCATTAAAATTTCATCAATTTTATTTACACCGACGTTAATTGATTGACCACCTCGATGCCAAAGTAATTGAAAACTTACTAACAATAGCCCCGCTTTTGTGCCTTTACAATTCTCACGGCCGGGTCAGCCCCGAGTGCAGGAAGAACATTTATGAGTGATGTGTTCAACGGCAGCCCCGATAGATTTTTTCCGTTCCGTGTCACGGATGAAAGGGCGGGTGAGTAGCCATTCATTTGGTCACATAAATCTACGTGCGCAGTACAGTTATTACGGCTGATTGCTGCCACTGGCTCAGATATATAGTTTTCTTTCACTTTAATTGTTAACACCGTATCGGCGCTCTCTCCAACTGTAATTGATTATCTGCACTGCGATTTGTCATTTACACATGGAATTATAAATAATTATCGATTGTACGCTGCGAATATAAATTATACAGGTACAGTTACCTTAGCCTATAATAATAAATAACGTAAAATAAGAGCGCTATATGAAGATGGATTGGCTTTATTCATATTCAACTCGCAAATCTTAAACGATTGGTAACAATAGCACTTGCATTAATTTGGGTCTATCAAAACTATGCAGGGGATTAATTAATTAAATACATGGTGGCACAAGTAGTGCAAATTTAATTACATACGTACTGTAAACGCTCAGATCATAAATAATATACATTCCTGTGCTAATTTGCGGGAAGCTTGCTTGCTGTAGAATTTCCCTTCTAATGACATTTTAATGGTCGCAATTTTAGTTTTTGTAAATTAGTCGAGTTAGCGGCAAGATAGTTCCTTTAGAGAATATTTCATTATAAGTAATGCCGCAGCAGATTCTTGAATGTTCTGGTGACATCCCAAGCACATTTGTACGAAAACGGAAAATGACCTCATTATTTGTATTATACACAATTGATTACTTCATATTGTTGCAAATAGTAAATGGTTGATATATTTTTATAGTTTGTAACTTGATGATGAAGTTTATAAAAATTAATCGATACAATTTAGACATACTAAGGGAAATTTTAGTCTAGGAAAGTCAATCCTATTGGAGCTAGAACGTCAAAATAAAGAATCACGTAATTAAAGCACATATTGTGATGTTATTTAATAGATTTAATTTGTTATTTTATAGTATACGTTAGATAGGATTTTGTATGTAGATAATTATACTGAATATATTAGATTTGGGATATTCAGATATTAATAGGATTACTTAGGTAGTCACAAAGGATTTGTATAGCTAGCATCATAATTAATTCAGGGCACAATTAACGCAGAATAATTGTAATGAGTCCAAAGACGTTCGGCATTCGTATAGAAGCAGAAAAATACAAGGATCTCGAATATCAGATTCAAATCACAATTGGAATTATGGTTTCACCGGTATATGGATAATTATAATCATAATTATAATTTGTTGATTCGTTGCCGTGGTTACAAACTGGATTCAGGTAGCAACTTGACAATTTACACGCTTATTTGGATCAACCTAGGCGGATTTTAACAAGCGAAAATCACTTGTTTAACCCAGGTTTTAAAAAGGCTGAGCGCCGATAAACAATCAGATTGGCTTTCGATCCCGGAGCATCCACGTCGGTCAGCAGAGCAAAAGAAAACTGTTGTACAGAAACAAATGTCGTCGAACAATAGTTATTTACATTCACGCGTTATTAAAAAACAGTTTGATTTACGTTTTGTTTACGCGGATATAATCAATTTCGGGACAGTAATTATTTGCGTTCGAGCATCTGTAACACTCGACGTAAACTAGGGAATCATTATCAATACGGAACAGCTGAAAGGAGTCCAAGAGGATTCACCGGGAACTTCAACTCCAAAGACAATTCAACGAGAACGTCAACTATAGAAGAGGATCAGTCGAGGACAGCAGGACTTTGAATCGAGGGAATTGGTGCCGACTTAATCGAATTTACTGATTCGACATCAGCAACCAGGATTGCCGATCACCACAGCGAGTTGCCGCTATTCACCAGGAATATGAACGTGAATGCCAGGTAGAATTTACGAAAATTACTACTCAATTAGGGAGTTAATTGTGCGAATTCGGAATTTAGGGAATTATTGTTATTAAATATTGATAGTGTTAGTTTGTTAATTAGTGATAGGACTTGCTTTCTATTGTCAAGCGTTCATTTTGTTTCATATTGAATTAGTGTAGTGTTTGTTTTGTTATCAATTATCTAAATATTTAATATTATAATAAATATTAATTAAAATTAATATTCTTCGCCTGCCGTATAATTTATTTTGATCCCACTATTTGACCCTGAGAAGAGAGAAAATCAAACTAATAAAATTCATACGCTATAAATAAAGAAGTGAGGTTATACAATATTAAATTCATAGTATTTCATTTATAATTGTAAATTATAAATTGGCGCCCAACAACAACAAAAGTAAGTAACAATTTTATAATTCCTAATTATCAACCCTAACAATAACATTACATAATACATAATATAAGAAATTTTTGACAATTACTTAGTGATTTTATTTGCATATTTTGCAAATCTTTGGTAGAATTAAATTTTCATATCGAACACGCATAACCTCTCATTTTCGTCTATGCAGCAAATTATCTATCTTGCCTGTATTGTGTGCGACGGACTACAAACGAGGATTTTGGTGACATAGCGAATTAAAAAAACCTAATAATTTGCGCGATATGTATACGTTTTGTCGAAGCGCGCCGATTTCGCTTATGTGTCATTTTCCATCTCACTTGTCAACACGTCTCACTTGCTCTCACATAACCTATCTTTTTTAGACGCAAACGCAACAAATTAGACGATTATGGACGCAACATATTATCTATATCGCACATATTGTGTGGTATGTCATCATTCCTCTATCCAATATTTTCCAAAACGTCAAGCACATGTAGCATCCCACTCCTTCATGGCTCGAAATCTCCGTCTCACCTATTTCCTCTTATGGAGGAAAATCCTTTTCCCCCAGCCCCCCAACCAGAAACCGAGCCGACCGGAAATCATGTTAAATCTTATGGGAGCTCACCTCTCAAGATCTCCTGTATTTCCCTACTCTGCTATAGGCCCAAATTTTGATATAATTTCGTAGAAGGAGATTAACATTTGTTTTGCATTGATATAGTGTGCTATAAAATACTTTTTTATTAAAAAAATGGATAATTGAATAATTTTGATTAAAACTAAAGAAATGTTGGTAGTACAAATAAAAAATTTAAGATATTTGATATATCCAGTTAGTTTATATTAGTTAGTTTGTGATGAGTACGCTCTAGTACATATAGAAGCTTTTCACAGCTGAATATAAAAATTTGACAGATTTTAACAAATGCAATTGAAAATGATTAATTTCAATATTTACTCATGAAATTAGCAGCTTTTATTACAATTATATCACTATTATTACTCATAGGCAGATTTTGATAGGTGTAAATTAAAATTGAACAGATTACTACAGTTGAAATTGAAAATGTGAAAATATGAAAATCCCCTCTTGGCGTTGCCACGCTGGTCTTTCACCAGTCCGACTGGAGATCAGCCTTAAGATATGAAAATATCATAGATTTGATCTGGTGCAATTGCAAATTTTGATATCATTTAGCTGGAGTTCTAAAAATTGAACTTATTTGCTATTAAAACCGTTTTTGCTAAAAAAAATGAGAGAATTAGACAATTTCAAAGGAAAATTAAAGAAATTATGATAGTTTCATGTAAAATGTCAACAGACCCTATAAGTTTAATTGAAAAAAAAAATAGATTTCGATGAATACAGTAGTAAAATAAGTAAAATAATAAATAATAATACAGTAGTAAGTAGTAACAACTACTTGAAAAATTTCCAGGCTTACAGTTGAATACGTACTTTTACAAGTGTAAATAAAAAAAATTAAAAAACAAATTTCGACAGTTGCATTTGAAAATTTCACACATTTGGATAGTTTCAGTAGAAAATATGACTGACAACCTGCTGTAGTTGAAAATTTTTAACTGCAACTACATATTAATAATAATAATTTAGACTTCCTGCGGCGTAGATAGAAGAAAATAATAATAATAAAAAGTTTGCTGTTATTTAAAGAATAACATTATTCATAGTATTGTATGAAACTATTGGTTGCTATTTTTTTTTCTTTTGTATCCAATGTATGTAAATAGAAAAAAAAATAGTAATGTTTTTAATCATGGCTGCATTTTGTGACACCTGCGCTCCAATATCGTGATGATTATTGCCTGAATGAAAGCACTCGCAATCTGCGGAATTGCGAATTTGAGTTCAGCCAGTTCGGAGAGCCATTATATTACGTGAGAGGTTTTTGGCCGAGGTAAGAGCATCAATATTAGTAACTCTAAGTAATGAAAATGTATCGCTCAATTTTATATGGCGCAACGAAAGTGTACGGAATCAGAGTAGATTACTTGGGGAAAATCCGTAACTCCTTGTCGAACATTTATTTAATTCCGAACTTCGCCTTTGTACAGTGAATTTGAAAAGTTTATTCCGAAGTGGTATTTGTCACTATCGGGCCCCACAATATACGGTGCCGTGATGAATGTAGGCTGCGCGGATTGTGCTTTCCTCGTTATATCGACGTTCACACAATGGAGACACTTTGTTAGACAGCAAGGCGATAAATCAAATGGAATATCTTCGCGCGTTTTATGCGGTGTTTACAGCCGAATATTCCTCCTTGGCTAGGGCACGTCGTAAAAACGCTGGACGAGAGGATATATCGGCCGGGCGGAATGCCACTTTACGCCCACATTTGCGCCCCCCTTTATTCTAAATTATTTTAATAAACGATCGCGAATTTGCATCGACTATAAATCGGTGACTAATTGCGATTGAAGTCTCCCGCTGCAAATTGGACCGATGAATAATTGATGAGTGCATACGGGCAAAAATGCGCTGGAACGTTTTTAACGTGTAATTTATTGAGTGGGTAAATTACACTTTCTGTTAATGCCATTATGCGTGTATTTTTAAATTACCTATTTTACATACAGTTCCACACAAATGATAACCAATACGCTGCACCATACGGCAACAACGGTGTGAAATGTAGACATAATGTGGTAATTGGGTAATTATTATTATCGCTTCATAATTCCCATGTTTCAGTTTGGTCATTTTGATGAAATAGCTACATTGTTACTTTTTTATTTAACACGAGTGCAATTTTATAAATTATTGTCATCGACAAATAACTTTTCCCTTTTTTAACTTTTTAATTAAATAAAGCAAACAATTCAATTACATTTTAATAACTCCTTTATGGATAAAATTAAGTAAGAATTAATAATTTATTCAATACATGTAACGGGTCGTACTATATTTAGCGTTTTTAGCACAACAAATTTGAATTTTTTCTTACTAATTTAAGTTTTGAAAAATAGTAAAGCAGATCAAATCATTTTTGAATAAACCAAGAAGCTACAAAAATAACAACCAAAATGGAACTGTATCAATTTCCAGAAAATCCTAAGAAAATCGAAGTTTATAAACTTTGAAGATATTCGGAAAATGTTCCTGGAAATTGTGTTTGATTTGAGTTGTATTTAATGTATGAAGAAAACATTGAATATATTTCTTTAACATACACGAAATTCTATAAAAATAAAGTAAAATTAATTAATTGTTATTAATAGTATATAAGTATATTAATTGAACATTATTGAGAACATACAAAACAGAATCATGTCTTGTCAAAATCAAGATTCATTATATGAAATTGTATACCAATTCACGCCAATTTCTACATATTTTATGGAAAATTCTGGAAAAATAACTTATGCCGAGTTTCGATGACACCATTAAGATTTCAGAACTCACGAAACCTTTTGTTGAGTCAAAAAGTAAATTATAATCTTAATATCAAAATCCAACTAAATAATAATAAAAAATATATACAAATTCGCATACACACAGGGTGGCCCACCTGTCCTCGCTCGGACCATTGCTGCTAGACTAATGAAAATTGAGGAAAACATCTGATTGGAAGGTATTGGACACTTGATGTGCTAATTTTTATAATTATTTTCGAATGTACAGAGTGTACCATAAATGAGGAACACAAAATTTGGTATCTTTTTTACATAGATCACCCTATATTTTCTTTCATTTTTGGAATCCGCTTTATGTGGGCTACATAAATGGTTTTTATTTTTGGGGGATCAGATGCAATGTTGCCAAGTTATTCAGATTTTAATCAAATTTAACGAAACATCATGAACGTGGAAAAAATTCAAAAAAACCTTATTATAAGAGATTAATGAAAGAATTTACGTATGCAAGTACCCAAGCAATGTGCCAAAACATACACAATATTTTGAGTCACGTAGAATACACAGGGTGTTCCGAAACAACGATACAATTTTGCTATTTTCAAATGGTTAAATCTCTTTTTTTTAATGGACACCCTGTATAATGTATCATATTTGGAATGCTCATCTAATGAGCTATTTAATGGTATCATATGGACTATAATCTAATAATACTTTTTAATAGGTAAATAATGATCAATCTCAATAAGTTTTAGCCATTTGAAAATAGCAAAATTCGATCGTTGTTTCAGAACACCCTGTGGATTCAACGTGACTCCAAATATTGTGTGTATTTTGGCACATTGCTTAGGTACTTGCATACTAAGATTCTTTTAATGATCTCTTATAATAAGGTATTGCTGATTTTTTTTTCCACGTTCATGATTTTTCGTTAAATTTGATTAAAATGTGAATAACTTGGCAACGATGCATTTGATCCCTAAAAATAAAAATTACTCGTCAAGCCCACATGAAGCAGATTCCAAAACTGAAAGAACATACAGGTGTTCCATTTAAAAATGAGACGAAATGTTGTGTCCCGGATTTATGGTACGCTCTGAACACTCGAAAATAATTTCTAAAAGTAGCACATCTAGTGTCTAATAACTTCCAATTAGATTTTTTCCTCAAATTTAATTAATGGTTTGAGCGAGGATAGGTGGTTCACCCTGTATATATAAAATTTTATTAATTTCAACAAATATGAAGAGTTTCAATGAAGTTACACAACCTTTCATGAAGATTTAAAAAATCGCTAACAGTTTAATTGAGTTTAATGGAAATTTACGAAAATATCAGTTAAAAGGTAAAGTCAGGAGTTGAAAAGTATTTAAAACATCAAGCATATCATACAGCGACCACCATTACAAATAACGAAAATTGTTGCAAAATTTTATTGCTTAATTTTTAAAAAGGAGTAAAAAGGATTAATGAAATTTGCAGAAAATTGGATGAAAATTGTTGCAAAATTTGATTGCTGATTTTTTTAAAAGGAGTACAATATTAATGAAAATACTACTTAAGAATATTGCTAACATTTGCAGGAAATTGGATGAAACTTGACAAATCAGCAGAAGAATATCATCGAACCAAAAATCAGTAAAACTCCATATATTTTATAACATCACTAAACGCTTTGTCAATAAAAAAAACCTAGCGAAGGGACAACCTACAAAAAAAAATCATGTAAATAATGTTTGAAACATTCCAGAGGAAATAAGCTGACAATTCAAAAACAGCACATTTAAAATAAATTATTGTAAAAATAATAAGTAAATGCTCACTTAAATATCTTGGCATTTTTTATTACTAAGGGGAATGTTAATTCTTGAAAAATTCTACAGTAAAGGTGTCTACAACTTGAAAGAAAATAACTCGACGATTATAAAAGCTGGAAACTCTTGGTATTGTTTTAACATCAGATTAATTAAATAATTTGTGAATGTTTCAAAATTTTCCAAGTAAGATTCCGACAATATTCGATAATTTCTAAAAATTACCACTAAAAATCACTTTGAATATCTTAACAGCGTTTGCAACCTATCAAGAAAATAAAACTCATACCTAAATCCTAACCTAACCTGACCTAACCTAACCTAACCTTACGTTACGTAACCTAACCTAATCAAACCTAACCTAAACTGACCTGACCTAACCAAACATAACCTAACCTAACCTAACATAACCTAACCTAACCTTTTTTAATTTATTTTTTATTGAGAGTAGAAATGCGTGAAGCACCGTCCCTTCACCCAGGGTTGTGTGGAACTCCTCCTATTATTCAAAATAGGCCCTACGCACAAAACCTCCTCTCACATGTCGGGTCATGGACGGGATCGCCTGCTGGCATGCTTCATCCATGACCTAACCTAACCTAACCTAAAATAATGACAGTTTAACAATGCGGTTACTATAGTTACGCATGTATTAATAAGTTACAATGCCGATGATGCAACTAATTGAATTATCGCGTTAATACTCTCTATGCTCACAAACAACTGTCCACAATTTTATGCTCCACACAGAGATCGTGAAGACGAAGAAAATACACAAAAGAATAATTTTATATCACGACACCCGAACCGTTGTGATCGTCTTATTTATATATATTTTTTAAATCAAAGTACATTCTATAAAAGCTCCGGGAAAGTATGAAAATATTAAAGTGAAATCTATGTTTTAACAAAATTCGTTATAAAACTCAATAACACTGAACCCATTTTTTTAACTCCCAGGGAATTTTACGGAAATCGAAGTGATTAAACAATGTATAAAAATTAATCAAACAGAATTCATAATATTTAGTACAGTAAATTCAAATTGGAGAAATCATGAAAAAAATGTACATTGTATGAAAGCTGCTTGTAATTACGTTAAATTTGAGACAAATGTTTAATTTGAACAAAATTTTATAAAAAAGGCGACGAACTCAATCAAATTCAATCCAACGCAACGGGGTACTATTCCAGATATTGATTGAAAATCAATTACAAAATTATAAAGAAAAGCAATTAAACGTTATTAAGGATATATTATAAATTGGGCCCTGTTTTTTTAAACATGGAGACGTTTTCTATAAAATTGTGTAAACATTGAGGCGAATTCTATTTTTTAACGAAAATTTTGAACAAGACAGATTCAAATTCTGGAAAACATATTGGAAATACAAGACAATTGACTCTACCATGTAAAATATAAGGAGAGTTTAAGGCGAATAATTCAGTTTTATCAAATTTTATTTCCTACAAAAGTTTTGCAGATTAATATTTTCTTCAACTATTATAAAAAATATTATTATCATTATAAATATAGCATTCTTCATTCAAACAAGAAATCTAGAAATTGAATCAAAACCCATATAAGTCAAAGTAGTTCATTTTCCAGTAGAGCGAAAAAACTTTCGTATTTTGCAGTGTTTTTGCAGGTTCTTGCAGTGAATACTGGAATTAAGACCGGGGCAATACCGGTAGGCAATAGCAGTAATGTGGTACGGAATTTGTATAGTTTTTACACACATGTTAATAACCCTTTAGATAAGGTTCATAGTAAGAACTCAAATTTCCAAAAATATTACTTAAGTGTTTTTTGAAATGAACGATTCAATTATAGAAATAAAAAAAAAAGGTGATATTAAAGTTTCATGAGGTAAACATGACAAACGTTCTAAAATATCTACAAATATATCATTTCAAAAATTACAAAAACTATATCATTTTAAATATATCATTGTAAGAAATAAGAGATCTAGAAATTGAATCAAAAACCATATAAGTCAAAATAGTAAATTTTCTAGTAGAGCGAAAATACTGTATTTGCAGTGTTTATGCAGGTTTTTAGAGTGAATACTGGAATTGAGACAGAAGCAGGCAATTAATGTTTTATGGGACTTGTGTGGTTTTTACACATAAGATGTAAATAACCTCGTAGATGCGGTTCATAGTAATAACTCAAATTTTCAAAATAATAACTTATGTGGTTTTTGAAATGAATTATAGAGATATTAAAAAAGCGTGATATTAAAGTTTCATGAGAATAAACATGACAAACGTTCTAAAATATCTTCAAATATAGATTTTATCAAAATAGATATAAAAAAATAGTAAATTTTAGAGCTCTAAAACTGTTTTTTCAATGTTTTTGCAGATTTTTAGAGTGAATACTGGAATTGAGACCGACGCAGTTAATTAATGTGTTATTGGACTTGTGTGGTTTATTTAAAAATTTGACTCAATCATTTGGACCTATTGTGACTCCAAATGCAAACACAGAAGATGTGCCTTTTTTAAGGGTTCAAAATAACTACTAAATATTGCTTTATTTTATGTAACAAGTATATGTTGTTTATATCAAGAATTAATAAATAAAAAAGACTAACAGTTTGCCTTTATTAGACAGAAGGTTTAGTTAGACACTTTTCGAAAGATGGGCTTTTAGACCTAAATAATATTATTCTGAATAAGCTGAATAAAGCACCGATAATCATCTATGTAAAAATAAGCCTAACTTCAATTATAGTCGATCCATAAAAGTTGAAATTCAGAGATCATAAGATTAGGAGGGCGATCGACCACACGAATACATTCCTAACTATGCAACACATACACTGACATAATTATATTTTGCTTAATTAGTGTTTAACCATTAAAAAAAGCTGTTATTTACATATCGTGGTAGATGCCCATTTAGACACTGCATTTCACCATAACGGGGAAAGTTATTATACAAAATTATGGACTGCTTATAATTGCATTAATTATATCTGCACGAGCATGCACAGAGTACCTCTAGATATAAGTTAATCCAAATAATGCACGCGCAATTAAATACTATCCATTTTATAATGAAACTAAGATATTGTATCATAATTATTATATTTTTAATAGGATTAGTAGTAGGGATTTTTTTTTTATATTTCTGTTATGTACATAACACATAACATAATAACAGTTATCTACTGTTATTATATTAAAACAGTTTTCGTATGTTACTGTATTAGTGTTTCCAGTTGTCAAAACTGTGATATTTTTCTTCACTAACATACTTTACAAAGTATGTACCTACTTTGACTTGTGTATGCTGTATAATTCTAAACATAATACACATTATTATTATTATTATTATTATGATTATTCTCAAAAAAGTGTGAAAACTCAATCAACATTCACAAAATATGATTGGAATAAAAATCATGGCTCAGGTTTTTATGCGAGAAAATACGAGAGATAATCCAAAAGTTCTACAAAATCTAACATTGTTTTAAATTGTACAAAGAACGAGTATAATTTCAACATAATTTATAATAAACTGCAATTATGTTAAACTTTGTGTTGCAGTAATGTTGTACTTTCTGATAACTGAACAAATGAATCAGCATGCATTTTCTGAAGAACATGCACGATGAAAGATAAATCCTACTTGAACGATCATCGAGGCTTGTATTGGTTTGCCAATGTATTCTGATTTCTAAAAGTACTGATTCAGTCAGTGCTTAGCTCAGATGATTAACTTAGTTGGTCGCTTCACTTAATATAACAATGCGCTTGGTGCTCGATTAGCTCACGTGTTGGGGTATATGGCTCGGCAAATATTGCAAATTGAATCAACACTCACAAAATATGATTAGAATAAAAAACATAGCTTCGGTTTTCATGGGAGGAGATAAGAAAGAAACCCAAAAATTCTGCAAAAAGAAATTACAATTTTCTAAAATCCCAAACCATCAAATCAAAATATCAATAAATTTACATGCTAGAAGCGTTCACCTTATGATACATTTTTATTAATAATCAATAGAATATTAATAGAATGTCTGAAACATTTATGAAATTAGTAAATACTCATTCAATTTAACGATTTTCGCGAGTTCTTATCAATTTCACCTAAACTTCGTCGTGTAGCCAAAATTATTAAGTTTGCAAGTGTAATCATTTGGAATTGTGGTAGATTTTCAATGAAGTTTTAACGAAGTTTAAGAAACTTTAGACAGAATTCATACAACAGAAATATATAATTTCTAATTTGTGTAACTTGTTGATGTTTCCTACATGTATCTTGGTGATAAAAATTTACTGGTGATAAAAACATATGATTAGTTTTAGATTTGCATTAACTTTTCAAAATAGTTGTTTATGTGTTTGCACGAGTCTTGGCTATACTATATGGAGTCTATGGTAACCGGAAAGTTCACCGTCCACAATTCACCGCGGTAAATTCATCGCGGAATATTCACTGATTGGGAAAATTCACCGGGTACAATTCACCGCACACAATTCACCGCTGCACCACACACAATTCACCGCGTTTATCAAATAGCGACCAACATTATTGCTATTTTTATGATACACATATGATATGCAAAAATAACAAATACACGCAAAATACAGATAACATAATATAGAAACTTTAAAAATTATTTGCATATTTATTGCATATTAATTATCAGATATCTGTTCAGTATTTCTGAATCAAATTCTTATGAAAATTTGAGAAAGTTTCAGTATTACATAAGTGAGAAAATAAACAGTATAACATTATGCAATGACAAGTATGAATTAGCTGATACAGAAATATCTAAAAATTAATTTATTGCATATTAATTATCAGATATCTGTTCAGTATACCTGAAGCTAATTCTCATGAAAATTTGACAAAGTTTAATTGGTTAGAAGATAGAATTGGGACTTTACACAATCTCAATATCCAGTAACTCTTAATCTAAATCCAAATCCAAGAAAAATATAGGATTTGCGCAACTGTATTTATATTTAATTTTGTGGGTTTGTCAGTAAAACAAATAACTCTGTAGAAGGATGGCACAAGGGTTTTGAAGAACGAGTGTCGTCCATCATCCAAATATATGGAAATTTATCAATTGCATAAAAAAATAACAGAGTTTAAACGAAGTTCGATTTGAACAATACATAAGTGGACAAGAACCGCAGAAGTCCAATAAAAATATAGAAACAGTGCGGCACGATTAAAAAATCTTGTCGACGAGTATGGCCCAGCTAATGTAATAAATTTTATTAGAGGCATTGCTCATAACATTTCTTATTAAATTATCTCATTTTATTTTTGTTATAATCATATACACTTTCTGAATATTATTTATATTCTTGACTATTTTTTTAATAATAAATATTACCATTATATTTCCATAAATCATAACATATTTTTATTTTGTGTTTACATGACTATTATTTGTAATAAATTATTTTATCATGCTGCACATTTCAATTATTCCATTGTAGCACTTGACCTTCATTTCGTGGGCGGTGATTTTTCCCAACGGTGAATTTTCCGCGGTCAACTTTCCGCGGTGAATTGTGGGTGGTGAATGTTCCTCGATTCATACTCTATACGTGATTAAAATTACAAATCTGACAAAATTTTCTTATCTGAAAATATAAATTCAACGATATTGAGGAATTCTGATTTGACAAACCAATAAAATATAACTAAAATATCGAGAAAAATAATCAAACAGTAAAAACTTCATTATTGCTGATGATTTTTTCATGAATTCTGGTCAGAAGTAACAGTATTTGACAAAAAACCCTAAAAAATGAGCTTTACGTTTAAAAGTGTTGGTAAGGTTTTATTCAAAAACAAACTCTAACGTAATCTAACCTAAACTAACCTAACCGAATCTAACCTAAACTAACCTAACCGAACCTGAACGATGAGAAAGTTTTCAATGAGTTTTTAATCAATTTCTGTATTTTACAAAAAAAATCCAAAATAGTTGAGCTTAACTTTTACAAGTGTTGGTAAGATTTTACGCAGAAAATAACTCTAACGTAACCTAATCTAACCTGAATGTTGAGAAATTTTTCAATGAGGTTTTATAATTTTTGTTTTATTATTGTACAAAAATTATTAAAATTTCACGACTGACTAAAAATTTCAAGCACATAATTGCCAATTTCTAACCTAACCTAACCTAGCCTAATCTAACCCGAATGTTGAGAAAGTTTTCAGTGAGGTTTTATATATTTTTTTTATTATTGTACAAAACTTTCACGACTAACTAAAAATTCCAAGCACATAATTGCCAATTTCAAAATGTTGCTGGAGTAATTAATGCAATTCCAATAGTTACAGCAGTAATTCATGAAACGTGACCTAATTTGCTCCACATATCCCTTTGACTCCGGAATTTTTAAAAATTGAATTTAAAGTTACTATTCAACTTTTTCGCGATTAAATGGTTTGAAAACGTCACTGAATTTTTGGATTCATTTTTTAAGGATTTTTACTGGGTTTTTAAGGATAGTCACATTTGTGTGTCTTGGGAGTCAAGTAGTCATAGTCACAAATGTGACATTAAATCATTTATTACAATTGAAGTTCAGAAAACAAATCTGATGCTTGCCAAAACATAAGTATACATTACACTTCTTACAGCGAACTCTTGATCGACTTGTACAATTTTCCATTCGGCAGCTAACAGGATTTTTGAGGTCATCGGCAATAGGCCAATGCTACCGTCGTAACGCTTATCTTTGCATGGCAAAGTTGCAGGTGTTTTTCTTTTCTTTCTTTTGTTTTCCGCTGCAATCCGTTCTTCTTTATCTCTGGTATCTGCCTAGTCTTCAGTTAATCTTTTCTTGGAACCAGCAGTCAAGTATTCCGCAAGCTTAAGTCGGAAATTAAGATGTTTCTTAGGTTTGGTTTTAGTATTTTTACAATCTCGCTTGTATTCCATCCAACTGTTTACAATGGATAGATCAAAGATATGCAATATTACTTTGAATGTCCATTTTCTCGTTCTAAAGAATGTTCGATAATATTCTATCATCTGATCGCAGATGTCCACTCCACCCATCTGTCGATTGTACATGTTCACAACTCTAGGGCAACTTCTACCCGCTGTTTTTGTGTCTTATCCCATCTTTTTACAAGACACTCAGGCTCTTTACCAAAAGCTGTTGAAATCATCAGCACAGTTTTGTTGTCCTTCCATTTTGTTAGGCGTATAAACCCTTAATCTAGAACAACACAAAAAAAAAATTATCACTGCTCATAATTTCTTCAGATTCCCCTCTTTTCATTTCCGTATCTTTCCTGAATTTTAATCATTTTATTCTGTTGCCCATAATAGTGCCAGTTCCATAAATTTTTAAATTGCTCAATTCATTCATGAGAAATATCGGTCAAAAAATAAAAAAACTATTTTCAGGAAAAGTCTGTGAGAGTCTAATGATCACCGATGGTCCTAATGCTAACTCTCTTGTTATTAGTGGGGTGGTTAGACCTTGATATATTTCAAAATCCAAAACTGTGCCATCAGATGTAGTTACGACAAAAGTCGTACCGGCCTTGCTTTATTCTTTACATATTGACGCACTGGGCATCTACCCAAGAATGATATCATTTGCTCATCAACAGAATATGCTGAATTCTGCTTTCTGACAATAGCATGACATCGATTTCTCACTACATCAATCATAGGCTGAACCTGCCACAATCTATTATTTTCTTGCTCTTCATCAGAAAAGCTAAGATTGTCAACCACTTGAAAATTGACCCTTAACGAATAAAGTCTGTCGCGAGGCATAATATTTGCAACCATCGGACATTGATATTTTGAATACCAGTACATATGAATTTTCGGTAATTTTAAGCGGCCCATGCGAGCGTGTAAACTTTTTTATCTCTTGGGCAGTTACAACAATCGACTTTCCATTTTGCTGTTAATAGTACTGGGCTGTGCATTGAGCACTAAGTTAAAAAAAGTCAGCATTCAAATATTTAGAAAAATATTTCCATGGAGTGACTACTTCGCCTTGAACAGAATCGGCATCTGATGGTACGGTCAGACTCTGGAAGGAAACTTTTACCCAACGAAACATTGTTGACAGAGGTTTTAACATCGCTACTCCAAGTTTCTTCTTCACGTTCGTGTTCATTTTCTGGTAATTCTCTATTTTTGTCATCACTTTCGCCTATGTAATTTTCTTGGCCATCTGGTTCCCAAAGGCAGTCGTCTTGTTCCTCATCGACATCAAAATCTGATCCAATCTCGTCCAACAACATGTAGAACTCTTCGGGGTTGTTTGCGAGAAGCTCCAAATCAATCTTACCACTGGTTTCTGCAGAAGTAAAAATATTTTTTGTTGACTATGTCGGAAAAACGAAACATATAGGCTCCTGAAGCTCACAATTATGAAAATCAGATTGTGTACTTAATTACATGGTAACGTAACCTCAATCTACATGTTTTAAAGTTTACAATGAAAGTAAAACTAATCAACACACGTAATCTACAATCTGGAGTGAATGAGCTAAACCAATAATTGAAAATAAAAATACTTACTTTTGTCGCCATGGCACTGAATTAACTAGCACTTAGCACGTGTGTGTTCAATGTGTTTTCGACGAAAAAACAATGCAGGCTCATGAATTTGACGTATTATACGCATCGCACAAACATATGAATCAGGAGTCAGACGTTCCCATATCCATTATGATCTTTAAAGCGACTTTGGATACGCACAAGTGTGGGTACTAGGAGTCTAAGGGGTGTGAATATACGTTATTATTATACTGATTTATCTCACAGAGAATTATTTCTCATCCTCAAACTAAAAATGACGAATTATTTTCATTATAGAATTCTACCATTACTTACTATTACTTCACATTGCACCATATTATCATTTTTATATTTTGAAATAAGGATTTTATCAAGTGTGTAATATTATAAATATGAAAAATAATTCTGGAATGTGCAAAAGTTTCGTTTTCAATTACTGTATACCACATTCAAGAGACATAAAACTAATAGGGCTTACTGCTTTTAAACAACTGCAGTTCCAAAGCGGGCCATAAAGAAATTGCCCTTGGGCAGAGGTGCAAGGCAATTTCCGATTTCCTCGATCGTCATTTTTATCGCCGTCCCGTTATCACAAATCGATTCTGTGGCCGCCTCGAAAACGACCGGCACTGACCATTACGTCCTCAAATGTAAATCCGGATGATTACGACCTGGGCGGGACCTGAATGAAGACGGTTTTTAAATTTCCGCAGCCATAAATTCGCCAATTATTTCTCAGCCTTCCGAGTTTCTCGTTGCACCAGACAGTGATCGATAGTTCGCTTATTCGTAAATATTTCGCTCTTATTTCCCGATTCTGCATTGATTGATAGAAATATAAACTCAACATTTCAGTAATACTTCGATGATGTAACTTTTTAAACTATTAAATTCTAGCACTTTGGATTTTGCTTAATAATTCTATAATAATTCATATATTAATATTAATAATAATATTCACTTCTATAATAATTCATATATAAATTTATATTTAAATTATCATTATTTGAGCAACCTAAATTTATTGCAATACTGTTGTATTATTGAAAAACTTGACAATTTGTTAACCGAACGCATCAAATCTTTTTCAATTTTTTTTTTAATTTTCAATATAAATTATCCAATTCTTTTTAACAAAAACTGTTTATGTTTATAATGTCTTACATTTCGGAAGTTGTTTGCAAGTAGCTACTATTAAATTATGATAATTTGAGTACCTTAATATAAATGCAATACTGTTGTATCGTTCAAAAACTAATTTATCAACTGCTCATCTGTTTCAAAAATGCTTTAATTTTCAATAAAAATTATAAAATTCTCCAATTTTTTAACAAAAACTGTTTATGTTCATAAAGTCTATCACTTTGGATTATATTTACAAGTACTAATAACGTATAATTATGTAAGCAACTTAAAGTAATTGGATAATATTTCGATTATATTGTATTACGAATACATACGAATACGAAGTATATGTAAAAACTATTGCATTTTAGCTCTTTGGATTTTATTTTTATGGAATGTTAATTTGTGATTATTTCAGCATTTTTAAAGTATCGCGGCATTATTCTGTACTTGATGGAGTGCTGAATTGTGCTGTCTACAGATGGTACCCATAGGCGTGTTAAAGTTGCAGTGGAATAGCAATACATTGTACACGTTAAATATATAACAATTGATTTGCAAATATAATTGATTATTGTCCGCAGTCGTGCAATATCTGCCTCGGGTTATGTGCAATGTATGATTGAAGCAATTTTTATTTTACACACCGCACTGATTGAATGCGGAACGACATTGCGGCATAATTTGTCATCCAATCCTCAGTGCAGGCAGAACAGCGACTGGCGACTGATGGTTGTGATTTAATTAAAATGATAAATCTATATCATTACTCTGCATATTTTAATATTTATAACTACGTATTCTTGTACGAATCGCTTAAGATTAATATCCATCGTTTATACATTCAAATCGTATAGGGCAGGGCCATTATAAAACTTTTTCTACGACAATGCACAAACTAAGTTTTAGGTACTGTTCACTGTACAGTGATGCTTTTTAACACCTGTGCGTAAGAAGATCAACTGTACGTAAAATATGTTTTGTGCGCAATTAATTCAGTCACCAATTAAAAAAAGACAGTATTTTGCATAATATTTTAAATGGTGTTCCTAAAAGCCGTTGTAGAAAAATCTTTGTATGATACATTTTCGTAAAGTAGTGCTTTTGTGCACTCATGTTTTTTGTTCATGTTCTCGTTCAACAAAATTCGCGCTCATACAAAAAAGCACTACTTTACGAACGTGTATCATAAATAACTATATAATTGTATCTGTACACTAAAACAATTAGAATATGTATCAAAAATCAATTCAATCCTTCGAGGATTAGTGTGATTTAGGCAATTATTCTGTATTTTGTTTATACATGTATTTATGTATTTTTATAATTTATTTAACCACATAAAAATTTCACCTTTTCCAATATACAGTTTGCTATTGACAGTAAAATAAATGCAATTCGTGCTGAAAATGTTATAATTTTCATAGCTTTGTTTAATTTACGATCAAAATATCATAATTTCACAATTTTCGACGAATGTGTTATGTTTTATGTAAGTTTCAATGAAATTTCATCATTTTCTATAATTTTTTTTTTGGCATTTTCGGAATTTTTTTAAATTCATACTGAAAATTTTACAATTTCCACTGCAAAGTGTAATTCACAATTAAAATTTTTCAATTTGTAATAAAAAATTGTAATTTTCACTTATATTTTTATAATTTTCTAGGAATATGAAGTTTCAATGAAAATTTCATCATTTTCAGTAAAAATGTTGCCATTGCCAGGAAAATTTTAAATTTATGCTGAACATTTTATAATTTTCACTGCCATGTTTACACTTATAATTTTGCAACTTCCGATAAAAATTCCAAATTATCAATTACATGTTCATCATAATTTTTGATAAATATTGTTCAAGTTTCAATATGTCATCATTTTCCAATTGTTTTGCCATTTGCAGTAAAATTTTAGATTCATGCTGAACATTTTATTATTTTCAATGCGATGTTTAATTTACGATCATGTTTTCAACATTTCCAATTCAAATTTGCGTATTTATTTGAAATGATTAGTACATAATCGAAAATTCGCAAGTTCCAAAGAAAATTTGTAATTTTCATAATTTTCGATAAATAATTAATGAAAATTTCACTATTTCTAATAAACATTTTGTGCTATTTCCAGTAAAAATTTTAATTGATTTTGAGAATATTGTATTTTTCAAGGCAACTTATATCAAAATTTTGCAACTTCCAATAAATATATGCAATTTTCTATTACAATTTCATAAGTTCGATGAATATTTTGTAAGGTTTAATGAATATAGTAAACTTTTAAATACATTCCGATTTTTTATTACTTTTCATTGAAATGATTAATTTACAATCAACATTTGGCTACTTACGATAAAAATTAAATTTTCAATTGTAATTTAATTTTTCGATGAATAATTTATAAGCTTAAATGAAAATGTCAACATTTCCACTGAAAGTTTCTACTGATAGGCAGCAAATGGGAACTTTCAACCGTAAATCTATATACGATAACTGACAACTGATAGAATACACAATAACTGATAACTAAGAGGTAGCAGACGCTAGCTGATTGCAGCAGATGGCAGTGAACGTTGGCTAGATAACTGATTATTGTATAAGCATATAATGGCAACTTATAAGTAGTTATCAGCTTTTAGCAATTAATAACTTATGGATGATAGAACTGATGATAGACGGAGAAAAAACAATAACTGATTACTGAGAAATAGCAGACAACAACTTACAGTTTAAAGACACCTCGATAAAATGTGGCAATACACATTTATTAAGTCACAAGAGAGAATTGACAGATAGCTGATTATAACTTACACAACTGACACGCTGCAAATGACAACTAAGAGGTAGCCTATAATGGCAACTTACAAGTGAAAATCAGTTTTTGGTTATCAGCTTGATAACTAATAGACAACTGATAGACAACCAGAGATAGCAGGTATATAGCATATATATATATATATATATGAAGCGTTATTCAGTTAACTGACTATAATATACACAACTGACACTCAGCTTTTGGTCACTGATAACTGATAGACTACTGATAGAGAATAAGAGATAGCACACATCAGCTTATAGTTTAAAGGACATACAATGACAATGGCACAAATAGCAGATCACAGTAAATAACTACTATGGCGCAGCCTATAGAGGCTACTTAGCGTTTGGTCACTAATTGCTGATAGACAACTGATAGACAACACGAAATAGCAGATATCAACGTATAGTTTAAAAGACATCCAAACATTCAATGACAATGACACAGATATCAGATCACTAGAGACAATTGATAGATAACTGATTATAACATGCACAACTGACACACAGCAAATGTTAACAAAGAGGCAGCCTATAACGGCATCGTACAAGTGATAACCAGCTTTTGGTCACGGATAACTGACAGACAACTGATAGAGTTCAAGAGATAGCAGGCATCAACTTATAGTTTAAAAGACATTCAATGACAATGACACAGATAGCAGATCACTGAAGACAATTGACAGATAGCTGATTATAACATCAGACACACAGATAATGACAACTTAAAAGTGATATTAAGATTTTTTCCACTTATAGCTGATAAACAACTGATAGAGAACATCATTTTAGATCTCTCAACTCGCATACAATATATGACATTTTACTGATAATTGATAAACAACTGGTGATAGCTGACTAAAACATGACAACTGTTACCTGACAGTAAATCAAATAACAACTAACAACTAACACAAAGTTATAGATCAGTTTTAAGTGACTGATGACTGATAGACAACTGATGAACTGATCGGAGATGACACCTTATAACTGACAGACAGACAAGTAACGGCTAACACCTGACTTACATAATTTTAGATTTCTCAACTTTTAGACAATATATGAAATTATACTGATTACTGATAACGGACAACAGATACAACTGGTGATAGCGGATTAAGACATGACTACTATAACTGATAACCGACAGTAAAGCAAATAGCAACTAACACAAAGTTTTAGATCCATTTTAAGTGACTGATGACTGAATAACTAATCGGACATAATACCTGATAACTGACGGACAGCCAATTTACAACTAACACCTGACTAACATCATTTTAGACAACTGGTAATAACTAATTAAGAGATGACAACTGATAACTGGCAGTAAACCAACTAACAACTGACTTACATCGTCCTAGATCAGTTTTAGACGACTGATAACTGACAAACAACTGGTGATAGCTGATTAGGATATGACAACTGATAACTGATAGTAAACCAAATAACAACCAACAACAAACACACAGTTTTAGATCAGTTTTAAGTGACAGATGACTGATAGACAACTGATGAACTGATAGGAGAAGATGGCTGACAACTGACATACAGACAAGTAACAACAAACACCTGACTTACATCATTTTAGACAACTGGTACTAACTAATAAAGATATGACAACTGATAACTGATAGTAAACCAAATAACAACCAACAACTAACACACAGTTTTAGATCAGATGTAAGTGACTGATGACTGAGAGACAACTGATGAACTGATCGGAGAGGATGCCTGACAACTGACATACAGACAAGTAACAACAACCACGACTTACCATTTTAGATCTCTCAACTCGCAAATAATATATGACATTTTACAACTGACAATCAAGATTAGGTTAGGATATGTTACGAAATTTGTACATTACATTTCTCTACTAAGAAATGTTAACTGTGTACTTAACAGTATTTGTTGAATGATAACTGATAGACAACTGGCGGTAACTGATCTGAGTTGACAACTGATAACTGACAATAATATATAAAGGGTGAGTATAAAATAAGGAACCACCTTCCTGGAGCGTTTATTGTTATTTATTGAAAAAAAGGTTTTATTATTTGCCACAATTTAGCGGTTTTTTTAAGTGACTGATGACTGCTTGACAACTGATGAACTGATCGAAGATAATACCTGACAACTGACAGACAGCTAAGTTACAACTTTTTGAAAATGACGTCATAGATACTATTTTTAAATGGTAACCTATTTTTTTCTATTAACAAATTTGATAGCTTTGTTTTTCTCTTCACGAATACCTAAAAACAACATAAGGTTACTTAACAAAAATGTCTAAGGAAATCGAGTTTTATACCTGATGATATCAATGTGAAAAATTAAAAACTGCTTTGGAAAACAAATCATACAAGTTAAAAAAATACGACGTTTTACCATAAATACGTTTAACAGAAACGGAACGCATATTGTTGTCCATAGATAATGTGACAACAATGTGAGCATCTTTTGTGATGAACTAGTATTGTTATATTTTGCTTGTTATGATTCTAATAAAGTAGTTAGTTTTATTTTGTGTGTTACAAATACAAACTTGGTTTCTTATACATTTGTGTTTTAATTTCGATTAATCTTTACCATCATCAAAATTGATGAGTATTGTTTCTGTTTCATAATTATTTAGACACACTTTCTAATACAGTTTAATTTACAACCTTATTTGCTAACGACAATCTAACATTGGTAAATCGTATTTGTTTAACTTGTTTCATTTGTTTTCCAAGGCATTCTTTAATTTTTCACAATTTTGTCATCGAGTATTAAACTTTATTTTTTTATTTTTTAGAAATTCTGTTATGCTAGCTCATGGTATTTTTAGATATTCGTGAACAGAAAAACAAATGCTATCAAATTTATTAATAGAAAAAATTAGGTTACCATTTAAAAAAGAATTAAAACGTCATTTTCAAAAAGTTACGCATCACAGAACAAAACTGAAACCGTCAATTGTAGCAAATTATCAGCCATCAAACTTTTGTTGAAAACTTTTATCTAACAATAATAATAAAGGCTCCAGGGAGTGGTTCCTTACCTTTTACCGACCCTGTATAACAAGTAACAACTGATTTTCATCGTTTTAGATGAGTTTTAGGTGACTGATAATTGATAGACAACTGGTGACAACTGATTAAGAGATAACAACTGATAACTGAATGGTGCTCATTTCGGAATAAGTACAATTTATGGTTTTGATCTTTCACATTCTGATACGATACTTGATTATACTAGTCCAAGTCATGGAGCATCGGGCCATATTTTGTGTATTATGACTTTGCTGAAGCAATTTCTGCTTGAAAAAGTAAAAATTTTGCGTCGTATTTTCACGCAATTTTGACAGATGTGATATTGGCATAAGACTAATTTAATTTATTCAGTCGCTGAGGCGACTTAGAATAAGTAGAAATTGCGTGTCATATCTTGAAGCAGTGTCATTGTCAACTATTTGACTTTGGCAGTTGAAGTTATGATTCGTTAGTTTAATGTGTCTTTGTGTGAAATTTGTCTAATTTCTGAGGTTCTTCAGTCGTTGATGCGACTTCCGACTGTGACAGTCTAAATTGTAAGTCGTGTGTTATTATGTAACAACTTGTAATT
This sequence comes from Othius punctulatus, assembly GCA_951805005.1. Taxonomy (NCBI): domain Eukaryota; kingdom Metazoa; phylum Arthropoda; class Insecta; order Coleoptera; family Staphylinidae; genus Othius; species Othius punctulatus. The sequence continues at coordinate 95,866,871 of OX638138.1, forward strand.
CGCTGCTGTATTTAATTCTGGACTATCTTTTCTGGCTGCTAGGTTTAATAGGTGTTACGCTTGTTCTGGTGGGAGGGAAGTGTGGTGGCGTTGGATGTCACGAGGCTGTGAGAGGGTTACTATGGGAATATAATTTTAAGTTTGAAGTTTATACAATTGTTCTTTTATATACAATTATATATTTATTAAATATTGTAGACAACATTTTATAATTACTATAGGTCTATAAGTCTATAGGTAGTAAATATAAAACTGGGTGGAGCTTACTTTTTATGAAGTTTTCATTGTTAGTGGCAAATAATAACAACCTGCTTGATATTTTTTTTTATATAGGCACATAAATGATTGAAATTTATATGTGTATATAATTTTGCTTAAGCTGTTACGAGTAGCACATTTATAAGCTCTTTTTAAGCAGTACCGCAATCAAATTGAAACGTAAAAGAGGCATCTGCAGTTCTCTGCGAGGAATGATAACGATGTCCGTCGCAGAATAAAAAGGCGGCGCACACATATTGGCGCAGACGTAAAAATTTAACTACCTGCAACAGCAAGTGTGGGTTTCGCGATACTGCAATCGAACTTCATAGTCTAACTTTAAGTTATTATACTTGTAATTGTCTTAAACGAGTCGATACCGTCCCCGCATAAATTTCTGGCTGATGTGGGTGGCGATAACTAATCGGCATTCAAACGCCGCCGAGACGTGCAGGGCACATATTAAGCGGCATTGACACATTAGTAATTGGGAAAAGTTCCTGTGGACGAGAGAGAAATATCTAAACACGTACATCACTTTGCGCACGGACGGAATGGTTGATGTCGCCACTGGTCCAGTTTTAAACTATCGCCACTAGACACCGTCGGAATGGATTTCTCATGCCGCAGAGTTCGGAAACCCCTTTTATACACGTACCGTTTTCTAAAGTCTAGCATCCTGTTTGTGACATGATTCGAGGGACGCAAAACTTGGAGTTCACGTTTTAAACTAAAATTATTGCGTGTCAGCTGACGTCGGCACTTTGACACGTGTGCCCCTACGTCCCGGTGCGTACCCCCACAAGGGTGCCGGTGCCAAATCTGTCCGACCTTCGAGTTATCAAACTTAGGGATGTGCTAAATATTTACTTTTAGATTGCTTTTAACTTTACAAGGAGGGGAATGGCATTTCTACTTAACCGGCTTTGTGTAATATATTAAGTCAAGATGTTTGCAATTTTTCAGGACCATCGCATTCCCCCACACGATACCATAACAAACTCGTCTATAAATATCTTAGACAAAACAACGAATATTCTAGAAATCTAATGTACCTACAACCTCTTTTGTTAAATGTGCCCACTGGGTTATAGGGACAGTATTATAGCCAGGTAAATATAAAAATTACAGAAATTACCATCGAATGTAATATTTTTTGTAATATTTTCTACGACATCGATTTAGTTAATACACCTTATCACAGCTTTCGACACCATAAATCCAACATATCTTAAATAACATAACACAAGTAACACTTACAAGTCATCAAGAATATCAAGTATATCAAGTTATCAAGTACAATATTTATTTTTATATTTAATATTACTGAATTGATATACTTAATACATATCAAAATAATAATGATAGTTTTAGATAATTTAGGTAAGGTAATTTCGGTTAATCAAAATGGTAATGATTACTGTCAAAGTTTTAATTGTACGAAACTGTTTTTATTATTAGTTTCACAATTTTATATTTTAGATTGCTTTCAAATTTTCACCATCAAAGTTTTTCATAATTAGCTACACAATTTTAGTTATTCAAACATTTCAAAAATATCTGCCAAAGTTTCAATTATTACTGTAACCTTTTCAATTATTACTCTCAAATCTGAAAATTGTATGGTATTCATTGAACACTTTTTAAAGTTTAGGAGAATTCAAGCAATGACAGTGAAAATTATAAAAATTACATCAATAATTGGAAATTTCAGAGTAATAACTGAAATGGTGACAGTAATAATTGATATTCAGACAGCTATTTTTGATATGTTTGACCTCATTGATTTTTTTTAATTGCTGTTATAGTTTCAATTCTCCAAAACTTTAAAAATTGTTGCCAAATTTGTAACGATCACAAGTAATCTTTTAGTTTTCACTACAAAAAAACCGAAGAATATAAACACACCTATAATTATTTCTTATTTTGTTTAATATTGCTATCAAAATTTTAATGATTTATATTAAAAAAATAATAATTGCTCTTAATTGTAGTAAACTTCAGTTTCTTATTAACTATTAAAAATGATTTTTCTCTCTCTACAATTCATAGATTACGGTCATAATTTCGTTTCTTACTCTCACCATTTCAATTATTACCCTCAAATCTTAAAATTTGATTGTAATCATTAAAAATTTAGAAGCAATTTATTGATGTAATTTTTTTTTTTGCAATAAGTCAGTAAATTAAGAATCGTAATGATTAGGTACTATTAATATTTTAATTAAGTAGAACGAAATTTTAAAGACTCCTGTAGTTATTCGATATTTTTGTGAGATTTTTGTTATTTCTATCAAACTTTCTTCTTTGTCTTAGAGTCATTGTATTAAAAGTTCAAATATTGCTTTCATATTTTTAATTATCAGTCTTAAAATTGCAATGATTACAGTAAAAGTTTTAGTTCTACTAAAATTACACATGAGATAATGTCGAATATGGTATATGGTAATGGACAATATGTAAAAATAGTAATAAATCGTTTTCTGTGATTTTCTATGATTACTCACAGTAAATTCGTATTGACGTTTTTTTTTTGTTACGAACATTATTTTTGTTAAGAATATTTTGTTACCCTCAATTATGCTACCATTATTAGTTTCACAATTTTATATTGCATTCAAATTTTCACCTATTTATAACAAAATTTCAATTAATTCTAAGAAATTTTCAAAGATTACTTGCAAATTTTCAAACACGATAAAAAATGTAATAAAAACTGCCAAGGTCTCAATTGTATTACATTTGTAGTACATTTTTTACGAACATTTTTAGTATTACAGCAAAATTTTGAACTATTTTAATCACAATTTAAATTATTTCTGTCGATATTGCAAAAGCAGCTGTCAGAATTTCAATTATTACTCTCAAATTTTCATTTATATCTGTATTTTCTTATCATAATTTCTGTAATTGACTGCAAAAAACTGTCAAACTTTTAGTTGTACTGCAGTTTTTTTTTAAATTTATTAGCTTCACAATTTCAGTTACTCAAACATTTCAAAAATATCTGTCAGAATTTTAATTATTGCTGTCATAATTTCAATTATTACTGTCACCATTTCAATTATTATTCTCAAATCTGAAAATTTTATACAAATCATTAAAAATTTTGCAGCAATTTTTAAATTTTTAGAGAATTGAAACAAAAACAGTAAAAATTAAAAAAACACAAAATAATAGGAAATTTCAGAGTAATAACTGAAATGGTGACAGAAATAATTGAAATTATTCAATTATTACTGTCACCATTTCAATTATTACTCTCAAATCTAAAAATTTGATAGTAATCATTAAAAATTTAGAAGCAATTTTTAAAGTTTTGGAGAATTGAAACTATGACAGTAATAATTGAAGAAAAAACAGAAATTATTAAAAAAATCAGAGTAATAATTGAAATAGTGACAGTAATAATTGATATTCTGATAGTTATAATTGAAATTCTGACAGCTATTTTTAAAATTTTAATTTTCTCTACAAAAATTTCGAAGGATCTCAACAAACGTGAAATAATTTCGTATTTAGTTTAATGTTGCTGTCAAAATTTTGTTGTTTTTTATAAAAAAATCAATAATTGCTCTTAATTGCAGTAAATTTTAGTTGGAACTATTAACGATTATTTTTCTGTCTCTATAATTTATAGATTACTGTCAAATCTTCATTTATTCTAGAAACGTATTTTTTGTGTTAATATTTCACTATATTAAGAATCAAAATCATTACTATTAATGTTTTAATTAAGTTACTGTAGTAAAAAATATATCTAAGTAAATCCATATGTTTGTCAAAAATTAGTTATTTTTGTAAAATTTTCACGTGTTTGTGTTAAAAGTTGAAATATTGCTTTCATACTTTCAATTATCAGTCTTAAAATTGCTGTGATGACAGTTTAGGTTTTGTAGGATTTGTAGACGTCCAAATACTACAGGAAATTTCCGTTTAGAATCCGTTTGCGTCTAGACTTGTGCCTCAATTTGTAATTTCTAAACTATTCCCCTAAAACTTTTTTAAACTGCTAATTAAAAATAGATACATATGCACCATATATTATGTTCAAATGTTAGGCCAAAAATTCTATATTTTTATTTCAACTTACAAATTAACATATTCCATGATAATTCTAGAAAAAAGTTTGTGTAGAAATATGTTTAAATGCTACTCGAAATTTGTTAAACTAAAATTCTAATATTATATTGATTTTTTATTCTTTTTAATCTTCTTAATGGATGAAACTATAACAACAATTCCAATATTTGTATCTAAACTTGAAAATGCTAAAATATTCCATATCTATATTCCATAATTTCCAAATAACATATTTGGAACGAATACTTTTATAAAATCAACAGCAGTCCAAATATGTAATTAAAAATGTTATATTTATGTCTCAACTTTCAAAATATAATATCTTCTTTGAAATTTAATACTGAATCTCCATAAGGCTTCACGACGGTTAAAAAGTTTTACTGTGTATTTTAAAAGTCGAAGACAAATGTTTCAATAATTCTAGAAAAAAAGTGGATGTCGAAATTTGTTAAATACTAGTTGAAATTTGTTAAACTAAAATTCTAATATTATATTGATTTTTTCTTCTTTTTATTCTTCTTAATGGATGAAACTATACTTAATATTCTAATATTTGTATCTAAACTTGAAAATGCTAAAATATTCTATAACTATATTCCATAATTTCCAAATAACATATTTAAAACGAATACTTTTATAAAATCAACAGCAGTGTAAATACGTAATTAAAAATGTTATATTTATGCTTCAACTTCCAAATTATAAAATCTTGTTTGAAATTTAATACTGAATCTCCATAAGGCTTCACGAATGTTAAAAAGTTTTACTGTGTATTTTAAAAGTCGAAGACAAATGTTACAAAAGTTTAAGTCATATTGCAATCATATTGCAAAATCACACAATATATGTGTATCCACAAGAAATCTTGTTAAATTTTATTCATATTGTTCAATAGTATTAATGTAATTATTCTAGAAATATTTAATCTTTATAAGACCATGATGGGAGGTCTATGTGAATGGCTTGAATCTTCTCAAATATATTATATTAAAATATACTCCTATAGTACAAGTTCCAAGTTAGTTTCAAATTCCCATCATCTTGTGTGTGCACATTATAAATTTATGGCGGAACACTAAAATTCATGTAAGTCACATGGATTATTCCAGCGCAGGGAAAGTTTGGAGCATGTAAATCCGCACTAAATCGAAAGGGAAGATTTGCATGATTCATACAAGTCTTGAAGTAGGTAGAAGCCGTTTCTCGCCTCACTGGATTTCCACACTATGTGGATCTACAAATCAATTAAAGCGTTAATGTACTAAGAAAAATTGTTAATTATGTATTTATGTATAAGGTCAATAATAATGATAATGATAATGATTTATTTGAAGACGTAAAGCATTTTTTCGTCCTAGGGCATTAAAGTACAATTAGTTTAACGATTATATATTGTGATGTTATTTTGCATATCGTTTATGTTATGAAAATTTAATAGAGTTATTTTAAAATAGGTTAATAATTAAATTAGGTTGTTTATAAGTAAAATTAGTATTGTAATAATAATTGCACAATCAGTAGAGCCATATATTATAAAAAGCCAGATTTACAGTAAATCTGTGTAAACATTTAAAAATGCAGGTCTTGTTTAAAAAATTAAATTTCATGACGGTTGCACTCACACGAAACGTCTGATCCAAAATCTACAATATCCATGTTTTAGATGAGAAAAAGTGGCAGTGAAGATGTGTTTATATTTTTTTAATACCTCTTCAAGTAACGACAGGAAAAAATAAATAAGATTTTGCTCAATTTACCGTTTCCGTTATTCCCATAGTGGTAATCGAAATTGAATAACCCTGTATAACCACACATATTAAATTTCATTTTTAAACATCATATTTTCGGAACCCTTCGGCTTTACAGCATATTAAAACATCACAATTATATTCTTATTAACGTTAATTAATTATTAAAAACAAAATCCAAATATAATTTTAATTAGTTGTCTAAAAGTACGAACATTTACAATAACATTATTATAATAAAATTCACAATAATACTCGATTTTTCTTTTACTTTTCCTCTTTTGTCAATTGTGCTCCTCAATTTGCCATATAAATTTCCACTTGATTAAATGTTAAGATTTTTTATGTAAAATTATACCCATTTTTGTCAAATCATTTTTAACCTCTTGATATTTGATAAAATTGTACGTCATTTGGCAAATTGTGAAATATGATTAACAAAAGGGGAAATGAAAGAAAAAGACGTAATTGTAATTAATGTCAATGATAAATTACGTAAGCTGTGATATCTACTTATAGACGCACAAGCTGAATAATAGGCTTAAATTGTAAGATTTTAACATAATAAAATTTATCTATGAACAAGAAATGTATGAGAATCCATTACCTTTGTGCGTGCCGCATAAATAAGGTTTGCTTGTTGTATAGGATAATGTATGTATATGTACTCTGCTTATCCTTTATAAACAGGTAAGCGTGTTTCTTCCCGTAATAATATTTGCATTTTATAGTCAGCATTGCAGCCATACAACCGAATAAAAAATGATACGGTTATCAGGGGGCAAGGGTGTTATTGGGGCGTAAAAGGCAAATGCCTCTCGTACGAGATATCTGCAGAATTGTGCTCCTGCGTACATTTGCAATGGGAATTGCATTTGCGCCCAACAAAAAAGAATTGAGGCATTAGGCATTTAACTCCTCGGGAGTTAAATTCGGCACTCGCTCGAACGGCGCCAAGCAAAACTTAATTCCATCGAACGCGTCCCTCGCACAAGGGTTGTGTAGGCGAGGCGAACCTGCACGTGCACACGTGCATTAGAATAATTTTCCATTTATGCCCCATTTGGGAAAACGCCGGCGCCGGCAAATAATATAGCAGTTCATCATGGAATTCGTGTTGATGCGGGGCGAAACTCAAAATTGGACCGGCCAATTGCCGTGCGCCCGCGAATACATGCATGGAACAAAAACATTAAATGGCCCTGTACGGCGTACGAGAGCCGACTTACAAAAGCGTACAGATTTGCAGATAACAGCGCGTAATTACGTCGTAAATAAAACGGAACAAGAATGTCATCGTGTACGCGGCCAATTTATGATTTCGCGTGCGAACTTTCCATCTACGCGCGATGCGGCGCCACGCAGGGGTACTAAAAATGTTAGTTCGTTTACCTTAACTATTTAATTTTATTATCGGGCGTACAATATTTGTTTATGCTATCGCTGATTTAATGATATTCAATGAAAACCTTATGTAAATGCAAATAACGCGATACCGTTAACATTAGGAAAATAAAATATAATAAAAATCTATATAAATATTGTGTATGCGATAACGCCCGTATTTATACTGCCCTTTGAAACGAACACTTTTAAGATTAGAAGTTAACACCCTGAGTTGCAGCAATGTGTTATTTCTTATATTTACGTGTCGGTCGTAAAAACTCTGATTAATTTGACATCCTTCCTTAAATATTCGATCGCAGCCGTACTACAATAACGTACACAATTTACCGTCGGAAAATAAGGGGATACCATAAACGGTAATACATAGAGAGTCAGGTAAATCGAGGTAAATATGCACCTCAAGAAGATAGTTTACAACACATTGCAAAAAAAAAAACAGTGATGTTTGCAATTTTCTATTTTTTTTCTTAATAACGCTGTTGTTATGGAAGACATTTTGATGATATTATTAAGATAATTTTCATCATCATGATTCACTGTTTCATTAGGCACTTTTCCAAACTCTAGTGCGTCTAATTTTAAGACGAAGCTTATATAAACACTCTTACATACGGTTTGAAATTGGACAGACTATAATATATTATATTTAAATTTCAATAAAAAAAAATTAAATGTGTGTAATTTTCAATGACAACAAAATAATTGAGAAACTGCAATTAAGTTTTCCGGAAATGCATGAAAATTTTAATTTCTTAGTTGTGGTATGAATTTTCATTAAATTGACGGATAATTTAAAACACGGTAAAAAGAAAGCTTCTAAATATTAATAAATATTTAAATTTCATTGAATTTATTTTAGGAAAAAGAAAAAGCAATCAAATTTCACAACCGATAAAATTAATGAGGTTTTCTATGGTGCAAAATTCTTTAAAAAATCTGAAAAATTTAACATTTTGCGAGAAATTATGCGTTCTACATTTCGTGAAACTTCATGACATTATGAAATTTTCCAAAATTCTGGAAATTCTCTGAAAATTGATAAATATTTTACATGCCATGTATCGCATGTGAAATTTTGCGAAAGTGTATGTAAATTTGGCGAAATATAACGAAAATTAATCGAATTGTCAGAAAATTAATGAAATTTGGTACATTTAACATGGCATTCTTTGAATATAACAAAACTGTCTTCATACATCTTGAAAAACCTGAAATTTTTGTGAAATAATCAACAATTTATAAGAAACTAGGTATGAAATATAATAAAGTTTATGAAAATGAACAAAATTATTGTAAATTACAGGACATTCTGTAAAATTAAATACGTAAATGAAAAATTTGGTATAAAATATAACAAAGTTTATGAAATAGAACAAAATTATTGGAAAATACAGGACATTTTGTAAAATTGAATAAGGAAACGATAAGTTCTGAAAAACTTAACATTTCCTGTAAAACTATGCGTTCAATATTCGTGAAATTTTAACAATTTGCCTTTTAATATTACGAAATTCAATTAATATCTCAAAAAATCTGAAAATATGGTGAAGTATGTAATAAGTTATGAGTAACTATATATGGAATTTTAAGGACAAAAAATAATTGAGAAAATGCAATTAAGTTTTCTGGAAATGCATGAAAATTTTAATAAAAATCCTAAGGCAATACGTAACGTAATTGGGCAAAATTATTGAAGATTGTATACGATATGTGGAATATAAAATATTCCAGGAAATAATCTTTAAATATTACAAAATTGTATCACATTTCTTAAAATTCTGCAAATTTGCAAGTTTCTAATTTTTGTGCCTTTCAATATAGTGAAACGAAATTCGGGATATCTTGCACAGTTCCTGAATAATCGTTGAAAAACTGAAAAAGTGCACTTTCCTTTTCCTTTTATAACTCGTTTACTTATGAAGGAAATTTTACGAAACTTGGCACTCTTACACGTCGACGTCAGTTTTCTGATCACAGTGTCAAACATTTTCTGCCCCAACTAGATGCACAAATTTTCGTAGTCAATTTTTTATTTTCTTATGGCCGCAATATTGGATTTTAATAGCATTCAAAAGAGCGAAAGAATCCGATTTCAACCATGTATAACACACGGGTAATCTGACATTATTTACTACCAAAAATAGTAATTTACAAATTTGTTGCAAAAATCAAACTGCTGTGGACTGCGCTAAAAATCAAATTGCCATGGAATAACAAATTTCACATTTCTTCATACAAAGAAAATAATTTCTGATTAATTTTATTGTGTATGAAGTGCAAAAATGGAAATAATATCTTTGATTATTAAAAATGGCAATACTTAAATATCCTAAATTTTAATTCAAGAATGGTATTTGATCAGATTATTTAATGAATACAATATGATTTATGATTTGCAATCTCGGCCAGGGCTCTGTAAGATATTACATTATAGAGATTGTACATGTCAATTTTTTCACGTGGAGGATAGTATCTTGCCATTTGTTCTAATAAAAGATATTATCTTATAATATAAGATATATGAACACACAGAAACCACAGAAGAAAATATTAGTTGGACCTAACAGGAAATGCAATCAACTCATACAACAAATTAAGCGAAAACATAAAATCAAGTAGCGTCAAAAAAATTAAGCAAGAAGTAAGAGCAATGCTTTTGAATAATACCAGCTCAAATCCCTTTAACCCGGAAGCAGTCCAAATTATTCAGTTGTTCTTGACGAAGAGTGGAGTTTCTTTTACATTGTATTGACTTATGTATAAATGTGTGCTTGTGTCAATAAACTTTTCAGAAAAAAAAAATCTCCTTTTTCGCAGTTTATACACAAACAAATTACTCAGAAGTTATTTTCTTTGTTTGAAGAAATGTCAAAATGGTAATTTGTTATTCCATGGCAACTTGATTTTCAGAACAGTTTGATTTTTGCAACAATTTTTTAAATTATCGATTTTTGGTGGTAAATTATATCAGATTACCCATGTGTAATACATAGTTGAAATTGGAATTTTTCGCTGTTTTGAATGCTATTAAAATCCAATATTGCGGCCATAAGAAAATCAAAAGTTGACTATAAAAATTTGGCATCTAGTTGGCGCAGAAATGTTTGGTACTGTCATCAGAAAGCTCCCGTCGAAAAATGTAACAGTCAGTGTCAGTGCCAAGTTTCGTAAAATATCCTTCAAAAGTTAAAAAGTTATAAGAGGAAAAGGAAAGTGCACTTTTTCAGTTTTTCAGCGATATTTCAGGAACTGTACAAGATATCCCGAATTTCGTTTCAGTATATTAAAAGGCACAAAAATGAGAAACTTTTATCCCATTTGACCAACTCTGTATTTAATTCCGTTTAATAGATCCTAATGGTGGGCGTCGTAAACGTGACTACCCTGTATAATCAGGGTACAATATATCCAAGAATATATTGTAAAATAATATGTAAATTTTCACGAGTTTGTTGACAATTTCGTCTATTTTTGTTTTTGCCAAATTTACACGAGTGTTATACAATTTCGTGAAATTTCTTCTTATGACACGTCTTATGACATGTGGAATGTTTCTCAAATTATCAAAAATTGCCGGAATATTTGAGTATTTTATGATGTTTGAAAAACACTTGATAAAATTTCACGAATACAGAATGCATAGTTTTTCAGGAAATGTAAAGTTTTTCAGAATTTTGGGAAAAAATCCAAAATTGATAATTTTCTATAATTAAATTCAATTTATCATACCACTTAGCACAGAGATGCTATGAAAGTTGTAACAACGTTTCGAATGATTCCAGAGATACAGAATGCTGTTAGATATTACCAAATTTAGAGATATCTATATAATTTCGTAATATTTCAAAGCAATTTAATGAAGTTTCACGAAACGTAATTAATTTTTCAGAATGTTCTGTGATTACCCAACAATGTTGTTCAATTTCATTAACTTTAGTAATACAAAATCTATCACATTATCAACTGTAACTGTCAAAACTAACTCGCACAAGATGTGAAAATCTGTAAAATGAACTGCAAGTATCAAAAATTGACATATTATTTAACAGAATTGTTTAAATTTGTTTAAATTTCAATATAAGTTGTTCAAATTTATCACAATCTGTTAATTTTTTACCCCGTCCTTTGAAGTTTTGTCAAATTTACAAGTATAACAGAAGAAAACTGTGGAATATTCTTGCCACTTTCAGAACATGTCAAACTGTATAAATTTTATAACTACCACTCTAAACTTTTGCAAAATTTTGTAATGTTTACTTATGTATACTCCATATCTGAGAAATGTTGAAAATTTCGAGTACAAGTATAAAAATTTATCAGATTTATCTTCCGGTTATACAAAATTGTCAAATGTTTACCCCCTGTTTGCAAATTTTTGTCATGTTTGCAACTATGACCACAGAATATGTCAAATTGTCTACAGAAACTATTCATATCCATTAAGTTGTCTAAGATTTGATTGTAAAAATCTGCTAAATTTTCAACTTTATGTTAACAATGGATGTTGTCAGTTCATAAAAGAAAAAAATGTACATTTTAATTACTATGACAATTTCATAACATTTGACATTTTTCATTTTGTTAGTAATATATCGTCGGCTTAATGTTACAAGGTTCTATGTGAAAATTTATAAATTTGGGAATAATGACTTTAAATATCTTTTTTATTACAGAAAAAGATGTATTGTGCACTGTATTAGATATTTTTATATCACAGGTTCTTAATATTCCCATTTTAACCTTCCAACAAGCTCAAAGGTCCTGCCTTGAAAACATATGGTCCTGTAAAGTTGTACACCTAAAAATTAAAAAAATGTTACATGCAACCTTATAACACCTAGCCGACGACATGTCACATTATCAGTCTCTAATGCAACTTATTTATTATTCTAAAATCTAAAAGATATTAAAGTAGATAAAATTCAAAACTAAGATAAAGGTGTATTTGAAGGAAAAGGCAAGCTATTCTCTATGTGAGTTTTTATGTAGATGAGTTGAAATATATATTTCGGCATTTGTCACTGATTTATTTTTGTATGTATTATGCATTTTTTGTACCTATTTTTTGACCCATCACATTATTATTGATTCAAATAACTTTACAATTTAATATTTCACATTAGTGAATATAAATTGTTTACTTGAGACAGGTGCATAAAGCGTTTACAACAAAACATTATTATTATTATATTTCATACCTAGTTTCCTATAAATTTTAAACATTTCACCAAATTTTTCAGGTTTTTCAAGAATTTTTAAACAGTTTAGTCCAGTTTCGTTATATTGCGCACAATTTACAAAAAATGTTGTTATACTTTTATAAGTGTTATATAATTTCGTAAATAAAAAAAAAAAGGTTCATGACATGTAGAATATTTATCAAACTTCAGGAAATTTCTAAAATTTTTACTAGCTATTTCTTAATGTTTGAGAACATTTCATAAAATTTCACGTAATATACAACGCATGGCTTTTCAGGAAATGTAAACTTAGGTTAGGTTTCAGCACTTTTCAAGCACCATATCGTATGTAATAGCTATTAACATATATAGGAATGTTATTAATGTCATAACAGCCGCAGATGTCAGTGCAAAATCCGAGCGATAGCGATGATTTTAAGACATCTAAGGCTGTTATTATAAGGCATCTATTATGCAAAAAAAAAATTGCGTGAAAAGCCCGAATTTAATTCGTTCTAAATGGCCTAACATATTCATGCTTGGGAAATTTTTTAACTAAAAAAAAGTTTTCGAAAAGTAATGGAAATGCTTTGATATATACATTTATACATATATACTCGTACATACACATACACATCCAATACACATTAAAATAATAATAAGTTATATAAATAGTTAACATGGAGTAACAATTTATATAACTTAGTCCATAGTGTTGTCAAAATGCGTTTTACTGCTGCTTTATACATCTTCAGCGGCAGTATCTGAACCTCTATTGGAAGTTTTTATACAATTTAACAGTTGCGTAGGATGGAATCCCCTCATAACTACTTCAGTTATGTGTTGTAACTTAGGGTAGTTCACAGTTTCTAGTTGCATAATCATAATTTACACGGTTTCTATCATATCCCAGTAAACTTTACCAACAGTAAGCACTTGTAAATATATATGCATAGTTGAGAGAGGATTTTATTTTGAATAAAATAAGACTTACACGATGTGTAGCGGTCCCAGTTATAGATCAACCTTATTATGCGCTTCTGTAGGATCAATACCCTATCAGCCAATATTGCATTTCTCCACAGCTATACAAAGTCTATAATTATTATGAAAATTTAGTGAAATATAACGAAATTGAATCAAATTCGTGAGTGAAATTGGAGCCAAAGTCGACTGTAAAGTGAGTACCTATACAAAATCTAGAATTCTATAAAAATTCTGAAAAATTAACTAAATGACTAAAAGAAACTAAAAAAATGGTTCAAGATTTTTGAAATTTTACAAAATTATATAACAATTATGTAAATTTGGTAAACAAAATGATCAGAAAATTCATGATATGTGGTAAATTGTGTTGTATTCGATTATATTATACAAATTATGTTCTTGGATAAGTACGAAATTGTTTAAAAATTCTAAAAAACGTGAAAATTTGTTATTTCAATAGCAATGAAATCTTAAAACAAACAATTAGGTTCTATAAGGTGTTCTGACTTTAATTTAACGCAGTAGGTATTTGTGCAATTCGTGCAAATGTACAAATAAAAAGTTCATGCTTGCAATGTAACAATAAGGCATAATAATTCACATTCTATCTCTAATCATCTTCTTCTTCGGTGCATTGCTGGTTTTTCATACTTAGGCTCTAATCATCATCAATCAGAAAAGTGTAATTAATTTCGTTAGCAGTGGTCGTGCAATCTAAACAAAGTTCACATAACGCATAGACGCTAAGCAGAATTAATATGCAAATCTAAACAACGGGATAATTTTCACAGGAGTAATCCAATCAGCAAACCAAGGATAAATTTGAAATATCTGTCGGGCAGTCGCGTTTGCACATGTGGCTGCCTAGAGCGGCCGCACACAGCGAAAAATCGATGCGATGGAAAATTTATGCGCCGTCAAGCGATTTTTTCGGTTTTGCACCGTGATTCTAACGGGCGCACACTTTTTGCCCGCTCCACCCCGCCAGCGCCGGGCTAATGAATTAAATTAATCCGCTGTTTGTTGTCTGGTTCGGCATTGTAAATGGGAAAATGGTCCCCGTTTGAAAATTGTCCGCCAATCGGAACGGCCACAGTATCGGACGTTCGCCCCTCGCGCCGGGGCTTAATTAAAAGGTTAATCACTATAAAACCAATTGGGATCTGCGGCCGCATTAAATTATGCATTATAAATTGTCTTTGGTGAATTCAAAGCGCACGGGCGGTTTTTGCGTCTGCACATAGTTGTGAGCCTGCAGGGTAATAGGTATTTCAAAGCGGACTAGAAAATAATGATTTTCTGATTGTGTTCTCTTTCTCCTCAGTCCTCAGTCCTCCCACTAATCATTTCCAGGGCGCACTGCATGTATCTATCTCTTCACCCTCCACATGGTCGCTGCAAAAGTCGACGGAATCAAAGCAAAAGCAGCTCCTTTTTGTTGCCCGGCGCACCGAATTGCACTAATGCAGAAGTGAAAGATTAAAATGGGTTTATAATTCCTGCATGAGCATTGCGGTGTTCTACAGTTGCGCTGATATTAAGTTTTGCCCGCGGGGGAAATGAAATGCATTTACGCTCGTAAAAGTGCGGACTAAAGCCCTTGCTAAAGCTCTTATCGGCCGTTTCATATTTGCGATGTTAATTAAATTAAAATTTGTTCAGATTTCTGGGCGCGAATTAATTAAAAGTTTCGTTTCACCGATGCGGCGTTATTTATTTCAGCCACACATCATATTAATGAACAGCGAGAAATCGCGTGATCGCATTTCTTTCGGGCGCATTGAGGTATCGGAAGAGTGATAAATAGTTATATCATTGCCGGCACTTTTTTTCTTTATGCGCTTTGCTAGAGGCGGGCACATATCTTGAATTCAGTGCCGGCAGCTCGCCCATTCTTCAAGATATCGCGGAATAAATCAGTAATTCAGTGCAGTACAGGATATGTTCAGATTGATCGTTTACCTAAAAGGTTCCCGTGCTCGAGTTTTGTAAATAGCCTCACGACTTCCAGAGGCCCGGCGCGAGGAGCGGCGAAAATCCGCGCGGAAAAGGGGGAATTTTAAGTAAGCCAGATAAATGGCACAATCCAGATTTACGATTTACTTATCGAAAAGTGGAAATCGAAGACCACATACTCGCCGAATGCGGAATATTCAGCGCGAATAATGGCGCATGAAAATATTCGCCGATTGCAGACAGAACATGGAATCGGAAGCCATTTCCTTAACCCAACGACTTGGTGCTGCCTCTAAGGGAAACTGGAAGAATACTAAGTGGCTAAAAGTGGCGGCGGACCACGGTAATAGTTTTCCATCTTTACTAGTAATCGCTTACAGGAATCCACACCGTATTGTCTTCAAATATAGATTTACATATTCCCCTTTACTAACTTCAGAATATAACTCATGCCGTTGAATATGTGTAAAATGAAAAAAGAAACGATTACTCTAAATGTAGGTATAATAGTAATCTAACTTTAATTTCCACTAAAACCCTTAATAATAATAATAATAATAATAATAATAATAATAATCCCTACTACTCCTCCACCTATCAGGTAATTGGTGACGATTATTTGACCGATAATTCTGTCCCAATTACATTATTATTTACTTGTGCGAACCTACCCCATATATTATGTAAATTTTGCATTGACTTATAAAATAATACAACACTGAGAGAAATACATTTTAAACAGTAGCACAGCATTATTGCTCATTGCTGGGGTGTAAATATGAATTAAATTATCTTTAAATACTTCTATATAAAAAATAAAATTTGCATGCATATTTCGTAATGCAAGAAATCTTATGTGCTAATTGAAATAACCTATGAGTATTAGTTGCGTTAAAATTTAATTTATATAAATATAGGGGACATAATGCGATGTAGGTACAAGATGCTTAATTACTGCAATTTGATCGGGAAAAGTACTTATAATCGATCGCATTTTGAGCAAATATACACACGGCATGGTTACCCCTATATATCTCCGATTGTAAAAAGTGATTCCCGATACTAAACCAATGCGTGCCGTCACAAACAAATTAGCGGAGGATACCGGGTCCTTATAAGAGTGAGGTCTGACAAAATAACAGAGTCGTTCTCCATATCGCAGTACCTCCGCATTAAGATCACAAGATCACGTTAGGAAAGACGCGAAATAATAATAAAGTATAAGCGAATTGACATCTCACAGCTAGCCGTGAACTTGAAAACATACAACAGCTGACGGGATCTACAAGCTGTGATAGCGAAATAATAATAAAGTATAAGCGAATTGACATCTCACAGCTAGCCGTGAACTTGAAAACATACAACAGCTGACGGGATCTACAAGCTGTGATAGCCGACAACAGCACACATGGGGCAATAAGCTGAGAAGCAGTTCACACAGAGAACTTCATATCAGCTGGATTGCAGTCAAATACAACCTGCACGACGGTTATCGTTGTATTCACAGCAGAAGAGGACGTGTGACTCGAAGAACATTTTTGAGGTAGACATTATAATAATGACATTGCGCAGCCTACATGTTACAAGTTTGTATTTATTGAATGAGGTATTTAGTAGTATATTAAGTATATTAGTCAATAATGGTATGTTTACAAGCTAGTAGTGAAAAAAAAAATGATTAATTTATATTCTGTTCACTTTGAATTGATGCGTTATAGTTTTATAATTTGTATTTAATTAATTTGTTTCGTTGTTTATTTACTCAAATACGTGCTTATTTATTACATTGATACGTTTGCTATATTTTGTGAGTGCATTGAATTATTCCGTATTTTACTACTTGATCCCACATTTTACCCTAAAATAGAGTTGAGTAAATAAGATTTACATTACAAATTTTGGCTCAACAACGTGAGACATTGAAATAATCAAACAAATATCAATAAAATATGTACTTCAAAATGTAATTAAAATTTATGATAAATCACCAATATCAATAGCTTCAAAAACAATGTAAAAACCATATTATAATGAAATGCTACTATTCTATCGATGAATTTCTGAACGATTCTCTTTCTTTTTATGATTCTATTATATCGGATTGATGAGGCTGATACATGATGAAACTCTTTGTTAATATATAAATAAAACACAATTGGTGTGAGTTTCACAAAATATTTAATGTTGTAGGTAATGCAACACTTGTTTCGCCACACACTGGCTTCATCAGGCAGATGAAAACTGATAACTATTCTAACTGATTCTATTATACCTATTATGTTATTATGATTTTATTGTGCTCGATGTTGAGGTTGCTCCCGTCTTATTTTTTTAATTATTATTATCATTGTTTTATAATTGTTATTAATATTATTGCTGCTTTTTGATTACTGTATGTATTATTGTATATGACTACTTTTAATTTTTAACCCTGCTGACATGAATATCCATTTTTGTAATGCCCACTCATGCCAATGAAGATATTATTATTATTATTATTATTATTATTATTATTATTATTATTATGGTGTTGAATAAAGTATAAATAATTTTGAATATAATACTACTATAGTAAGAAGTATTATATTTCTATCTATTTACTACAATTATTTTAGTTTGTAAATAAGATTTCATAAAATGTATTTGTTTTCTCGAGATTTCTCATTGTCGTGAGTCGAAAATCTTGAAAAACGTATGAAATGTTCTTAAAATATGATAAAATTATATAAAAATCTATAATAATTTTGAGTGTTAAATTCATGAGTGTTGATAAAATATTTTACATACAAGACGGTACATACTTGAAAATGTCAGAAAGACTTAATATTTACTGAAAAATCATGCGATCTATGTTTCATGAAATTTTATGAAATGTTTTTCGAACAATATGAAATACTCAAAAATTCTTAAAACTTCCTGAAATAACTCCTGAAATAAATGTAACCTAAGTAATTTGTAAATTATGTAAAATAGATTGTCAAGACGAATATCAATTGTGGACATGCGTGCAAGAAAAGCGTAAGTCGAAAAATGAGTTTCGAGAAAAACGCGTTGAAAGATTCAAAACTTAATAAAAGTTGTAATATAGCAATTAGAGACATGGATTTATCTTGCAATTTGTATGAACAGTGGCTATATATTTTTTAACAGACTTGTAAATAAGGGTACAAATATTCTAATAAACAAAAACCGCATAAATCGACTTACGTTGTTCTTGCACCCAGCTCCTCAATTGTGGCCTGAATTTTACTTCAAAATTTGTTTTTGAGAAACATTATTCTTTAGAGATAATTTTGATGTTGATGTAATGATAATGTTTTTAAGAAATCACATTTTCGTTACAAAAGCTGCTATTTTTTAATATTTTATTCGAAATATTGAAATATGATCATCAACTTTCATGGCAACAACTTAATTGAGAAAATGTAATTAAGCTTTTCGGATATGCATCAAGACGTTCATTTGTACACACGAAATATTTACAGAATAATTAAAATCATGAAAATAATCATCGAGATACTGACAGGAATAATTGATATTTTTAAAATAACAATTGAATTTTAGCAGAAACAATTGACATTTTCGACAGTTTAAAAAACATTGGAAAACTGAAAAGAAAATTAATATTAAAAGGGCATTCAAAATTTCGCAATTCTGTCGTAATTTTGAGAGCAATCACGAAAATATTGACGGAATAAATTAAATTTTGGCGGTAATCATTACAATATTAACAGGAAAAAGTTAATATTTTGAGAATAATTGAAATTTAGCAGTGAGAAATGAAATATTTACGGAATTACTAAAATTATGACAGTAATAATCGAATTATAGACAGGAATAATTGATATTTGGAAAATAACAATTGAAATTAAACAGAAATAATTGAAATTTTAAGATTTAAATTTATTCGTTCAATCTAATAAAAATTTGAAAACTAAAATTTTTGTAAAATTTTTATGTTTAAAAGAGCAAACTTTTTTTTTGTAAAGTTAATCATCATGTTTACATTATTACAGCATAACTTATTGAAGACAACTAAACAGCATAACTTACCTACGTACTATGTTTTATAGCAACATTATTAATATTATGAAAACAATTGAAATTTAACAGTGACAAATGAAAAATTTACAGAATAATTAAAATTATGACGATAATCATCGAAATTTTGACAGGAATAATTGATATCTTGAAAATAACAATTGAAATTTAGCAGCAACAATTGAAATTTTGAGTTTTAAATTAGTACGTTCAGTTTAATAAAAACTTGAAAATTGAATTTTTTGTGAAATATTTAACTTTAAAAGAGCAAAGTTCATTTTCTACTTTGTAAAATTGATAATGGTTTTTACATTATTACAATAATCAATAAATAAAATTAAAATAAGTGAATGGGGTGATTCAAAGAAGTTAAAAGAAATTATTAAATTTAAAGGGGCAAACAGGATTTTTTTTAATGTAAAATGATTAATCCTTTTTACATTGTTACAGCATTTTATATAAAAAAAATAGGTGAATTAGCTCGATTTAAAGAATATTAATAATAAACATAACTATAAAGCTTGATTTTTTGTTTGTAAAATAGATAATCGATTTAACATAATAACAGCATTTTTTTAATTAAGTGAATGAGGTGGATTTAAAGTTTAAAACTATTAGTCAAGAAACTTATCAACATGCGTTAAAAATACTATTAAAAAAAATAATTTTCTATAAAATATAAAACACACGACTAACTTTTTGAAGTTATTCCTTTTTCTATGTAAATATATGGGGAAAGAATTTTTTTTGTGAAATTGCTCCATTTAAACAAATAGACTGTTTAGGTCGATAGCCTAATAAATATTGTACTACTACTATTATCTACTTGTTCCAATTAAAATTTCAATTAACAAAAATCCAGTAATGTTTACACTCATCTTAAATATGAATTGAGCAACAAATTGATTTTTTGAAAGCAATCAAGGTTTTTTATAAACAATATTTTATATTGAGAAATCAAAAATAAAAAAGTTTTTCTATTGGTAACTCAATCCGAAGCCATACTAAATATCTCGTATTTAGAAATATGTACATTGACATTTTCATAGTTAATCAGGTGAATTGCTTATCAAAACACGTTAACAGTAACGTGTACGATACTTGACAGCATCACATTCGAATGGCAGATGCATGTATGACATAAACGCATGTGTCATTCGCATGTGTCAATTTGGCAATTCTGTAAATAAAATGTTAGAGATCTTCTCATAATTTATACAGTTATTTAATGAATTTTGTATTATAAAATGTCACAACAAATTGAAGACATTTTCAAAATTCCAGTTATAAAATTAAAGCAGAAATTTTAATAAACAAAATATTATTATACAAAATTATACAATCTCGTAAAATTTTAAGAATGTTTCATGGTATCTACGAGTAGAATTTTTATGACATTTTAGAAAATGTTCCAAAAATTTACACTCATTTAAATTTATTTAACTTCTTGTACCCTGATATAGTGTCGAGATAATTAGTGTACATTGTAGGTACATGTGTGTACATTTTATCGTAAAAATAACAAAAATTATATAAAATATAAATCAAATTATATTCTGTATTAGCTCGTTCCATGCCATTCTATTCTTCGCTCGTTTCCTCTTTTCTTGTACGCTAATATTGTTTCTCTACAGTATTTCTTCCACTTGTTCTTCCCAAGATTTCTTCGGTCTTCCTGTTCTCCTATTCTTGTGTTCCGAATCTGTTTGGTTTGTGTTTCATCTGCCATTCTCATGAGATGTCCATACTAGGCTAGCTGTTTTTTCTCGATGGTTTTCTCTGAACTTTCTATTTTTAGGCTGCTTCTTATCTGTTCATTTCTAACTCTGTCTAGTTTGGTTAAACCTTCCACTTTCCGTAGAAATGTCATCTCCGTAGCCTGTATTCTGCTTTTACTTCTTTGGTCTAACACAAAGATTCGCTCACATATACTAGAGTTGGTCTATATAAAGTTTTGTACAATGTCATATTCGTTTCCTTAGTAATTTGGTTGTTGTTTAGTATTGTATTTTTTATGCTGAAATAACTTTTGTCGGCTGCCTTAATTCTTCTGTTGATTTCCGGTGGTATGTCTCCCTTACTGGTTAAAACTGGCCTTAAATATGTAAAGATTTCCACCTGTTCTATTCTTTTGTCGTTTGACGTTATATTTATCGTTATTTTTCCTTCGTTTCTACTACTATTATCTACTTGTTCCAATTTAAATTTCAATTAACAAAAACTCCAGACTTTACTATCATAACTTTTGTTTTTTCTATGTATATTATCATATTGTGTTTCATCAGTTCCTCATTCCAAACATTTAGATTGTGTTGAATGTCCTCTTTATTCTTGCTTAATACCGCTAGATCATCAGCAAAAGCACATTTTGTTATCGTTGTTGACGCGAGATTGTGGTATCGCACTATTACTTTCTTCGTTTTATCCTTTATATTGTTTAAGATGTTATCCTGATATATTATGCACAGCAGGGGACTCAGTGCACCTCCCTGTCTTAGCTCCTGTGTGGTGATGAATTCTTCAGAAAATTCGCATCCTGTTCTAATGTAGTTGCTTGTGTGCTCATATACACTTTGGATTGCTTCTGGTAGATTGTCGCTTATTTGTAGTTTCCTTAGTACTTCCCACATGTGTTCCTCAGTACTCTATCAAATGCCTTTTCTAGGTCCACGAATAATATATATAGTTTGCTGTATTGTCGCATTGTTTTATCTATGAGATTTCTTAGCATGAATATGTAGTCCTCGGCTGATTAACCTTTTCTAAAGCCACTTTGCGCCTTCTCCAACGTTTCCTCTACTGCTTGTCGTAGCTTATTTTCCAATATTGCCTCATACACCTTAGCTGTGGTGCATAGTAAAGAAATTCCCCTATAATTATTGCAGTCCCTACTATTACCTTCTTTATAGATGGGGAGTATCAGTCATTAGGGATTTTTTTCTAATTCCATATCTCATTTAGAAGCTCTTGTAGTAGTTGTTCTCCTTGGTCACCCATATGCTTTAGTTGTTCTGGTTTTACCATGTCATCGCCTGGGGCTTTTCAGTTATTTAGTTTTCTTAGTACTGTTTTCAGTTCTTCTTCCGTTATCCCTTCTGCTTCTTCTCATTTGACGTTTTTCTGTCATTCACTTCCCTCTTATGCTGCCCCTGTATCGATAGCGTTTGCTCCTTACAGTAGTTCTTTAAAATGCTCTATCTATCTCCTCATAATTTCCTTACTTTCTGATATTATTTTCCCATCCTGAAAATGTTCCATTGTTATTTGTTTATCTTTTTTTGCACTCTTTTACTATTTTATAAGACAATTTCTTGTTTTCCATGTAGTTTGTTTCCAGAGTTTTTCCGAACTCTTCCCATGAATGTGCTTTAACGTTTTTTATTATATGATTAAACCTTTTCTCTTTGGATCCTGCATTCAGCGTACTCCTTTCTTTCCTTCGTATAAAGAAATTTCTTCCATTTCTGTTTCTTGTTCTGCACTTCTTTTATTTCTAATATACAGAATATTCTTCAACACTCCAACTCACAAACCCGTCTGGCCAGCGTGGTGTTTTACGGCTAAAATCCCCCCAAATATCATGGCGTATTATAAAACAGAGGAATTGAGTCCCCAGGTGGGTAAAGTCAAATCCCACACCTCTAAGGTCTACCTCACGGAATCTGGGGGAGGCAAAAAATCGCTTATGACTCCAAACAAACACCTGCGTAAACGTAAACTTAACTTGACAATCGGAACATATAATATCCGTTCAATGAATCACGACGACAACATCCACGAGCTAGAAGAAAGCTCATAAATATAAAGTGGGACATAATACGGTTAGCAGAAACGAGACTGAAAGACGAACAACAAATAATACTAAACACAGGTAACACACTCTATTGGAAAGGTAACAAAAATGATACCAAAGGTGGCGTCGGGTTCATTGTACATAAGAAACTGTCCAAAAACATACAGGCCTTTAAGGGATTATCAAACCGTGTGGCCTACCTCATAATCAAATCAAAAAGAGTAACACTAAAAATAATCCAGGTGTATGCCCCAACAAGTACATACGAAGACGAAGACGTGGAAGTTTTCAATGAAGATATCACCAAAGCCATGGATCAACATAAGACTCGCCTGACTATCATCATGGGTGATTTCAATGCGAAACTAGGCAAAAAACTAGACAAAGATGAGACCAAAATGGGAAACTTCGGCTACGGAAATCGAAATAAGCGAGGTGCTAGGCTAATAAACTTTATGGAAGAAAGAGAACTATATGTCATGAATTCATTTTTCAATAAAAGGCCTCAAAGGAAATGGACCACGATTAGTTCAAACTCGACAACAAAAAACGAAATCGATTTTATTCGCTCTACTAACAAATCCGATGTTAAAGATGTAACAGTTCTTAACCGATTTAGCTCCGGCAGCGACCATAGACTGATTAAATCAAAATTAAGCATAGACATTAACCTTGGCACGATACGAAATATAAAGGCCAGAAATGGAAAACTTGATATGAATAAACTGCAACATCACAAAAGTTTATATATAGAAAAAATAAGAGCTTGTCTTGCAGAAAAAATAAATCAGTAGGAGAAGGATATAAACCGAATAGAAAAAGAACTAACAAAAACACTAGTTACTGTAGCAAAAGAAGTAGCAAAAACAAGGGGCAAAAAAGATAATTACATTAACGGACCAACAAGAAAACTAATCGAACATAGAAGAATACTGAATGAACAAGGGATGAGACAATCAATAGAATACACAGAGCTGAATAGAACCATTAAGAAAATGATAAAAGAAGAAAGAATGCGAATACAAGAAGACAGAGTACAATCCATCATCTAAAATAACAAAAACATGAAATGTCTAAGACCCAGACTGGGCAAATCAGAAATAAATAAACTCAAAGATGAAAAGTTCAATGAAGCAAATACTAAAACAGAAATTTTTAGAATAATTGAAAATTACTACTCGGACTTGTACCAATCAAAGAAAGACCCACAAGAACACGTAAAAAAACGACTTACATCAAAGATAGTGAACATAAATTCGGAACTTCAACCCGAAATATCAAAATCAGAAATAAGAGCGTTACTGAAACAATTAAAGAACAATAAGACAGCGGCCAAGGACGGAGTAACTGTCGAAATAGTAAAAATTTGAGGAAAACCTGTTATTGATTGTCTGCACCTTCTCCTAAATCAAATTTTAAAAGAAAAAAAAACCAGATAACTGGAACGAAGCTATTACATTACTTCTATTCAAAAATGAAGACAAGAGAGAATTACAAACCTATCGTCCCATAACCTTTCTAAGTATCATGTATAAGCTCCTAACCAAAATACTAACAAATCGGCTTCGATGATTACCAATCCAGAGCATAAGCAGGCTTCAGGAAGAGATTCAGCACACAAGACCAACTGCTGACAATGAAGATCTCAATAGAGAGAGTGAACGAATACAAAATACCATTACTCGTGGCATATGTAGATTTCGAAAATGCTTTCGATTGCGTAGAACATTGGGCAATAAAGAACTCCCTAATAAACAGCCGGATCGATTATAGATTCACTAGTCAAACATCTATCAAAATGCTACAACATCAGTACAAATATATGAAGGAACTAAACCAATAACGAGTGCAAGAGGCGTAAGACAAGGAGACACTATCACCAAAATTATTTAGTCAAGCAATGGAGGATGTTTTTAAAAATCTGGAATGGGATGAATATGGCATCAAAATATGTGGACAACGATTAAATCACTTAAGGTACATAAGTTAAGAGAGCTGGACCATCAAACCTCAAATATTGGTCTTAAAATTAATTATTCGAAAACAATGATACTAACTAATACAGAGGAAGATGCTACAGTACAAATAGGACACAAATCAATCGAATAACTTAGCGAATATATATATATATATATATATATATATATATATATATATATATATATATATATATATATATATACAGGGTGATTCAGACCACCCGTCCCAGGCCTTTTTCTCGGTAATGTGACGTCTCAGAAGTTCGGGAAAAAAAATATCAATACAAAAGCCTACCTGAAGAATCTAATGGAGGTTGTTTCGATTTTCGATGGGGTAGGCTTGTGTTATGAATTTTTTTTAACCTCAATGACGTCATACTTTCGAGAACATGCCCTGGGCTGGTTGCCCGACACATTAATGTTTATTCCGTTAAGCATGTAATTTATAAAAAAACTTTTCTTACAAAATATGTTTCTTTTTAAAATATCTATCCAACGATGTCACATACGACCTAGGTCCCTATTTAAAATTCTGAAGTTGAGTGCAGTTACGCCTATTTCCGGTTACTTGCGGAAATCGAAAAAACCTCCATTAAATTCTTCAGGTAGGCTTTTGTTATAATTTTTTTTTCCCCAACTTCTAAGACGTCACATTGCCGAGAAAAAGGCCTGCGACGGGTGGTCTGAATCACCCTGTATATACATATATATATATATATATATATATATATATATATATATATATATATATATATATATATATATTCCTGGGACAACTAATAAAACTCAACAAAGATACTCAAACCAGCGAAATAGAAAGAAGAGTTAGGCTTGCATGGGTAGCTTTCGGAAAGCTGAGTTTTATCCTAAAAAGTACCCACAGTACCTAAAATCAAGAATTTTTAATCAGTGCATACTGTCTTTACATACGGGGCACAAGTATGGACATTCACAAAGGCTAATATGGAGCAAACTGCTGCAGCTCAGAGAGCTATGGAAAGACAGATGCTCCACATACAACTATCAGATAGGAGAAGAAACGTATGGATTCGAGAAAAATCTAAAGCTAAAGATGTAAGAGAGGAAGCTGCAAAGCTAAAATGGAAATTTGCTGGTCACAACATCAGACAAATCGATGAAAGATGGAATATACTTATTGTACACTGGAGACCATGGGAAAATACGAGAGGACGAGAGGATGAGAGGCAGATGACATTAAGAAGCATGCAGGAAAGAAATGGACTGAAATAGCAAGTAGTAGAGAGGAATGGAAGCAACTTGGGAAGGCTATGTCCAAAGATTGACGACAGAAGGCTGAAAAGAAGAAAACATACAGGATATTATTACACATATTCGTTATTTTACAAGATTATGTAATCTCGTAAAATGTCAAAAACTTTTCATTACATGTACAAGTAGAATATTTATGAAATTTAAGAAAATTTCAAAAAAATTACACACATCTAAAATATGAATTGAATACGAAATCTTCCATGTGTATTTATATACTTACTAAACTCTATTTTTAAACTCTTTTTAATTATGTAACTCAGTCACAATCAATATGTAGGTACTCGACAAAATAAATGCAAATTGTTGCGAATTTTATCACAGATTACTGATGAAAAACGAAACGGCGCCGTTTAACAAAGCAACAATGCGACAATAAAAAGTATGCTGCATGCTGTAAAAAGTACTGCACCGGTTTACAAATTGGACGACAAAAATTGGAATGTGGACGAAACTGGATACGTCCCATGCGATACGCATTTTAAATATCAAACAAAAGGTCCCTCTTTGCAATGTCACAAATGAACCAGAGAATAGATAAATGAGACTGATAAAAAGTTGCAATGAACGCCCATTTCCTCGCCAGCCGGGGCGATTTATAATGCGCTCCGAGATAATATCGAATTTCAATAATGGCGCACGCTTAAATATTTAAATGGATAATTTTATATGCAAATGCGTCGCCATTTGAAAGGAACACGTTTTCTTAATGCAAAAAGTGTAATCGTAATTTAATATTTTATG
The DNA here is from genome assembly GCA_951805005.1 of Othius punctulatus. NCBI lineage: Eukaryota > Metazoa > Arthropoda > Insecta > Coleoptera > Staphylinidae > Othius > Othius punctulatus. The sequence continues at coordinate 95,894,337 of OX638138.1, forward strand.
GCGGTTATTAGTCAATGGAACAAGGTTTATTATGTTATCTATTTAATTAAATTCATATGGCAATAGAATATTAAACGAGTCGTGATTTGATTTCCATTAAATGGAACATCCTGCCTCCACTCGCTGAATTATGGCACCACCGAGAGCAGGCATTCATCTCTGGAGTTTAATAGAAACGAGTGGGAATCGTAAAATTTTGTCTCAATTTATTACAACATTTGGTTTTCCGGGCTAGTGCGGATCCAGAACTCCGGATTTAATCTCCAGTAATTTGTGACCGGGATATTTCTCATCGCTGAAGGTTATTTTGCAGGATATTTTCAAGATAACGCGAAAAACCCTTCGCGAGGGTGTGGATTTATTCATGTAATTATTAGTGCACACATTTATCTCGGATCACGTGGCGTAATTTCCTATGGATTTAAATTGTTAACACCACACATCCATGCCGCAGTGTAATTACCAAAAACGAATGGAGTCGTTAGCCATATCTTTGGTGTAATATATTTCGGAATAATTTTATATCCGTTTACGCAGTATTACATATCTTAATTATTTCGGGCACCAAAGCATTCGTAATTAGATTGCGTCGTTTGGGTACGCACATTTATTTCGCGCATTACGTTAATTTGCATCCCCGAATTTCTGTGTTTGGGTGATCCGTTTGATGGCGGTTTGGAGCACAATTTGCGTTTTTATCGGATTACCATGGGTGTTTATAACGGCACAGTATCGATAAACCGTGCGAATTTGAAGCAACCAAATTGCTTCGGCAAAATAATATCTGTGTGGGGATCGTTTTTATCGCACCATCAATTGGACTGCATGGTTAATCATTGTTTTAGCCGTACAATTTATTGATAGACGGGTCTGTTAGGATTTTAAATTAAACCTGTGCCTCCGCCGATAAATTAATCCGGCACGACACAATCGAATCCTGCACCATAAATCTGCTTTTTCAATTTTATCGCTTGAACAGTTTAGCAATCCCAATTACGGTTTTTTCCGGGCAGATTTTCCAGCACCGCAGTCCATCTACATCGGGAAAGTAATCCGGCTGAGATATATATTGTGGTATGCAAAGTGCTTGGCGGACCGTAAATTTCAAAGAGGACCGTCTGATAAAATAATTACCGAAATAGGGTACCCACTGGGTCTTAAAATTACGAATTTAATTATATTTTACACGGGGATTAGAGGAATGATAGCTATAGGCAAGTGTAGATTACAGGGTACGGCGCAATCGAACGCACTGGCTGTAATAATTATGAAATATTAGCAATTAGTATGTTACGAAAGGTAATCCGCGCTATTTAATTATTGGTTACTCGAATAATTCGAACTAATCTTTATTTATCGGCTTTACCGGAGTCGTATATTAAGAGATTTAATATTATATCTTGCGCCGGCCGGCAACGATTTTATTAACTCGTGTGTCTTATTTACGATGTCTCACGTTCCTGTCCAGTGAAAGTGTTAAGATAATTATAAGCTTGCGGTTTTTTTGCCATTATATGAGGTATTAGTTTAATAGTTGCTACCTAGCAGTTACGAGATAAGTGTTATAGGAGTCATTCAAGATTATTAAATTAAGTCTTATGTGTGTGTGTGTGTGTGTGGTGATGGTTGTCAAATCTTGTCTGCGTTTCTTACAAAGTACAATTGTTCATATACCATTTATTTATAATTGCTTCGTCCTATGATTATGATTAGGGTCCGGATAAATAAGTACTAGAAATTTTAAAATAGGCGTTTCAAATAGCTGGCGAATTAAGAAAAATAAGCAACAAAACACCGGAAAAAAGCTTCAATAAAGCAAAAATAGCAAAATGCATTTATTTTCAAAAAAATATATAAAAACAGTAATATAAAGAAATATACAAAATATGTACCTACATTAGTGTAAAAAAAATATTTGTTTATGAAAACAATTGAGGCGTTTGTTTTAAAAAACAACACAAGTCCAAAAATACACAAATTGAATTATTAACAGTAAACGACTCTCAAGACCAATTTCTATGCACTAACAACCCCGTTTTCTCAACAATACAAGTCGCGTGTAACAGGCAAATGTATTTTTTTTTTCATTTGCCTGTTACACGTCTGTTACATTCCTACTTTTTCCCCCGTTTTTTTTTTCTTGTTTCACAGTTCTTATTTAAAATAATTTTTATTTTTAAATGTGTTGAAATAAATAAAACACAATATCCTGATTTATTTTCCCAGTACATTGAGTATAACTTCCACTGTAACTTTTTTTAAATTTCCCATAAACGCCTCAATTAATTATAATGTGTTTTTGCTGAATTTTCTATTAGAATTTTTTTCCTTTAATAGGATAAGATATGTTTATAAACGGAAAAACTTTTCTCAACATCCACCGGTATTATAGGCGCGTACTTAAATGCAAATATTAGGAAAATATTAACATCAAAATTCTAAATTTTCTTCAAAATTGCCTTGTAATACATTTCCTATCTTCTGAAGTTTTGCAACACACTCTCTTTTTCTGAGTACATCATCAAATTAGCGAAATGAGCAAATATTTGCTCAATTTTGCCAGGTTCTTCTGGAAGGGATATCTTAAAATCATGAACAATCACGACAGATTCGACTAAAGACAATCCTTGCTTCTTCAGTTATTTTTATTGAATCGCTAACAAAAGCATAGTTAGGTTTTAGAAAACACAAATGTTGTTCTATCTCCTGATTGTTTTAATATATTTTAACATTTATATGTGTCTTCAGCAGACGGTGCATTACATTCCAAAACTGCCTCATACCTCATATCTCATATCTAGTGATCATCGGTTTCGGAGGTAAAGGTATATGGGGTATATAGGTAGTATCGGGTGGCTTTTAGAAAAACTGTTTTGCAATTATTAATGAAATCATTGTTGTTCATTCTGGTCATTGCTGACTGCTTCTGGAAAAAAAGTCTTCTTCTGGACATTGTCAACTTCTTCAGCAAATTACCCTGAAAGAACCTTCTAGTCATTGACGACTTCTTCTGCAATTTACCTTGAAAGAACCTTCTGGTCATTGCCGAAAACACTCCTTCTGCAAATGACCGTGAAATAACCTTCTGGTCATTGTCGACAACACCTCTTCAGCGAAGAATTTTCACTAAAATGGTCTCTCCTGATGGACACGCCATCGAAGTGTACTGTCAGCACAGTAGCTATACTACTGTTAACTATGGGAAACTATAAATAACTATGGAAAATTGTTTCTGCTGCTCCATTTAATCCATGCGCAAGCCATGTGGAGTAAATTAAATTTTCGTGAAATATTTTTAATTTCCACCAGATTTTACTATTTAGGTACGTTACTGCATCAGAAACCATAAGTAATATTTTTTCATGTGGAACTGAATTTGGCAAACAAAAAATGTTTTTAGTCATTGGTAAAAATCGCCAAATAAACAAAAAGCAGATTTCCCAAGAAAATGTGAATAAAATCTAAGACGGCGAAAATAAGCAGAAAAAGCAAGACAATATGTCAACAAACTCATTTTTTGAGATCGTACGCCGTCCACATTGCAAGTTATGTTGGTGTGCTATTAATATACGTAAAAAGCAAATTTGCTAGAAATCCGGACACTAATTTAAAAATTTAACAAAAACTTATTAGAGAATTAAAATTATCACAAAAAAATCTGTTTTATTAGGTATTAATTAGGTATTAAATTATATATACAGGGTGTCCCATGCAAGTAGTTGGTTACAAGGTGATGGCGTTCCTAATATATTTTTTTTTTTAATTCACACAAACATGGTTCATTAAGATCTCCTGAAAGAAACTACGCACATGTTTCTATCACTTCCGATTCTATATAACCAAGAATATTTATTAGCAGAAAAGCTACAAAATATATTAAAGGCAAATATACGAGGGCTGTTTGACGGAAGAGTGACTTTTTAATGAAAACGTTATTTTTCTGTTCAAAATATATTTTATTTGTCAACATAACACCCTTTCAAGTGTACACACTTAGCCCGGCGAGTTTACAATTTTTTTAAACCTTCCAAAAAGTAATCTTTCGGAAAGTCTTCAAAATATGCATTTGTGTCGGTTATCTCCTCTCCATTTGCCTGAAATCTTTTTCCACACAGCCATTTTTTTAAATTTGGAAATAAGAAGAAATCACTGGGAGCCAGATCTGGCGAATATGGCGGATAAAGCAGTAATTCGTAATGCAATTCTGTTGAGTATTTAGCACGTACACCCGATAACAATGATGGTGGTTATTTAAGGGTACTATGTGGATACCAGAAATGAGAAGTGATATTAGTGGACTGTATTTATTGATGGTTCAAATCTCTACACGCAATATTGGTGGTGTGTTCTGTGCCAACTCTGAAGAATGAATGTCGTCTCGAACGAGCGGCGGACAGGGGTGGTGGCGACGACGCGGTGGCTAATTGAAGGGAACATCTGCATTTCTTGGGTTTTGCCAAATGTGCGGATTACGCCGGAAAGACCGCCGAAAGCACAATACACTTTAATCCCTCCAATATACCGCCGCTTCGCCGCCACTTAATGATAGTCACAACATGCCCCCCGCCTTGAAATAGTAATTTCTAAATAAATGCACATCACCAAAGACTTAAATCTAATCATACAAACATGTATACAAATAAAATAAACAGGCAAGCTAAAGTAAATATGAAGGCGTTTACGAATAAAAGGGAACACATATATTACAAAGTTGAGATAGATGTTATAATCTAAAAACAAATCTGAAATAAGATATATACACAAGTTATAATACAACGTAAAAAATAAGAGAAAACAATTGCTTAAGAGGGGCAGCACTACCTGTCACTTCACTTGTCCGCGAATAGCGGGCACAGTTTACGCACTGCACGTTTAATTACGCCACGTTGGGTGCGTATTGATGCGACTCTTACGACTCCGTCATCTCCGTGGTGGATTTCCACAACGCGCCCGAGTAGCCACTTCAAAGGTGGAAGATTGTCCTCCTTGACAATCACGATGGTGTCCAGCTTCAGGTTGGATTGTTGTTGTTTCCACCGTACTCTCTGCTGCAATTCGGACAAATACTCCTTTGACCAGCGTTGCCAAAAGTGCTGGTTCAGCTGCTGGATTCGCTGGAAGTTTGACAGCCGCGCTTCCTTAATGTGAGATAAGTCAGGATCCGGTAGTGATGTCAGCGGTCTCCCAATGAGAAAGTGAGCAGGGGTGAGCGGTGTAGGGTAATCAGGGTCATTGGATAATACAGTTAATGGTCTTGAGTTGAGGATTGCCTCAATCTGAACAAGCAATGTATAGAGATTTTCAAATGTTAAGTTAGCGTTTCCAATTATTCGTTTTAAGTGTGATTTAGTTGACTTTACTCCGGCCTCCCACAGACCTCCAAAGTGCGGTGAGCGGGGAGGTATAAAATGCCATTCGACGCCGTCCAATGCCAAATTTTCTACAATATGCTGTTGATTGTCTGCGATAAATGATCTTAGGTCTGCATTAGCGCCTACGAAGTTTGTGCCATTGTCCGAGTGCACATACGAAGGCTTACCGCGACGCGCAGCAAAACGTCGAAAGGTAGCGACAAAAGCGTCCGCTGTCAGCTCTGTTACTAATTCCAAATGGACAGCCTTGGTTGCAAAACAAATGAACAGTGCGATATAACCCTTTATCAATTTTGCACCGCGACCCTTTTTATTCTTTAAATAAACTGGGCCGGCATAGTCTACTCCGGTGTGATTAAAAGGAGGGCTCGGATTAACGCGTGCTGCCGGAAGGGCACCCATGATGGGATTAAATGGCTTTGCGTTGAACCGATGGCAACGTACGCACTCTCGTACTATTTGCTTAGATAGGTTTCGACCCGAAACTGGCCAAATTGTCTGACGTATCGAGTTTAATATAGATTGCGCGCTCGCGTGAAATAACCGCAAATGCTCATGTTGAAATAATAATTTTGTAACGTAATGATTACTGTGGATAATAATCGGATGTTTTTGATTGTAGTTTAGTGATGAATTTTTCAATCTTCCGCCAACCCGTAAGATCCCTTTCTCATCCAAAAACGGATTCAGATTTTTGATTTTACCTTTGTCACTGACACAATTGTTTTGGCTCAATTCGCCAATTTCGTCGGAAAAGCATTCAGACTGTACCAATTTGAAAACTGATTGACGCGAGGCATATAATTCGTCTCGTGATAAGCACCCATGACTCTTACGATCTGGTTTCTTTGAATTGTGTATGTATCGCAAAACATATGCCATGACCCGCTCGAGTCGTCCAAATTTTGAGAAATTGTTGAATGGAATTATGTTATTGTTGTTATTTGCGAGGTGCACAGCTGCTAATGATTTTAATTCGGGTAATGGTGGTGAAGTCGTTGGCATAGGCGGCCACTTTGAGGAACAGCCTTTAAGCCACAGGGGACCATGCCACCATTGCTCTAAACTTGATAAAATCGTCGGTTCTACACCCCGCGAGAGGTAATCGGCTGGGTTGTCCATTGTCGGAACGTGACGCCATTCATAAGCTGCGCAAATTGATTGAATTTCGGCAATCCTGTTGCTTATGAAGGGTTTTAACATATTAGGAGCTGTTTTAATCCACCCTAATACAATTGTTGAGTCGCACCAAAGAATGCATTTATCAAAAGATATTTTTAACGATCTCATAACAATTTTGATCAACCTAGCAAGAGTGAGCGCGCCGCATAGCTCGAGCCGTGGAGTCGTTAGCGTTTTTAATGGTGCTACCTTTGATTTGGCACAAATCAAATTTACGTTGACTTTGCCAAATTTGTCCTTTGTTTTTAAATAAATGGACGCTCCATAAGCGTCATTTGATGCATCTGAAAAGCCATGCAATTCAGTCGTCAATGTGTTCTTACACATCACATGTCGTTTAATTCGAAGTGAGTTTAAAACAGGTAGATTCCGTCTGAAATTAGTCCATTTAGTAGACAATTCTTGAGGTAATGGTTGGTCCCAAGTTAATTTATGTTGCCACAATTTTTGAAGCATTATCTTGGCAATTATAATAGATGGCGCTAGTAGCCCTAATGGGTCGAAAATGCGCGCTATTTCCGATAGCATTTCCCGTTTGGTAATCTGATTACTGCATGAGTACGCTGGGATTGAATAGCGGATGGTGTCCTCTGCAGGTAGCCAATATATGCCTAGGGTTTTGTTTTCTCCCTGAATTTTGATTTCGTTTGGCACATCAGCATCATCCAGAAGTGAGCGATGATTTGATGCCCACTTTCTTAATGTGAATTTACCTGAGCTGAGAACCTCGATTAACTGTGTTTTTTTTAGTTTTAGTGACTCGATACACTCTGCGCCGGTGAGCAGATCGTCCACGTAAAAATCGTCATTTATAATTGTTGATATTTCGGGTAAAGTCTTGGCGCATTCTAACGATAATTGTTTCAATGCACGGATGGCTAAAAATGCAGCAGATGCCGTCCCGTACGTAACTGTCGTTAATTCATACGTTTTTAGCGCGTGTTCCGGCATCTCGCGCCATAGTATACGCTGAAGGTGAGTTTGTTGTGGTGCAATAAGGACTTGCCGATACATTTTCTCTATATCGCCTGACAGCACATATGTATGCTTACGAAAACGCAGCAGAATTGTGAATAAGTCTTGTTGAATGCTAGGACCCGTGTGCTGTATGTCATTAAGAGAGTAATTAGACGTTGATTTCGCGGAACCATTAAATACTACACGCAGTTTTGATGTCGAACTGGATTCTTTGAACACTGCATGATGTGGCAAATAGTAAGACACTTTGTTGTCATTTAGTTCATCAATAAGTCGCATGTGCCCAAGTGATTCATATTCGCGCATGAATTGTATATAATGTTCCCGTAAGGTGCGATTCAATTGCAATTTACGCTCTAATTGTAGGAACAAGCGGTTTGCAATTGACTTTGTATCACCCAATACTGTCTCATCATGTTTTAGAGGTATTTGGGTAATAAATCGACCGTCTGTGGCGCGTTTAGTTGTGTTGATAAATAAGTTCTCACACTCTTTTTCCTCATCGGACATTATTCTTTCATCTACATTTAACGTTTCAACCGACCAGAATTTTTCGAGTAGATCCTGCACGTCAAGATTGGTAGTTAAAAAACTGTTAGTGTGAGTAGCAGAAAGTTGGATTTTTCCAGAAATAACCCAGCCCAACCGCGTATTTTGTATAATGGGGTTGTTTTTACCTAAATTAATATGACCCTTAGTCAATAAGTCCCAGAAATAATCCGCTCCGATTAGTAGATCGATGGCTTGCGGTTGATCGAAATCGGGGTCAGCTAATGACAAGTTTTCGGGTATATTTAATTGACTAACATTTATTCTAGTTTGGGGCACTAATCCAGTTATGGTCGGAATTATCATGAATGTTACATCCGCTTGGTAACTGCCATTTCGATTCTGCATATTAGTACGGCATGTGTTATGCACTTGCATGTTAGATTGTCCAATTCCAGCAACATTACACTGACTAGGGTATTTTTTAAGGTTTAGTTTATTTTGGAGCGATTCGACAATGAAACTTGATTGAGATCCAGAGTCAAGTAGTGCTCGCGCATAGTGAATTTGATTCGCCGAATCCATAATTTTTACTTTGGCGGTCCCTAGAATGACAGAGTTTGTTTTGGCATGAAATGACATAGATGTTGAAGTACCTGCGACCGGTGAATTTTCGAGTTCGCGTGTTTCTAATGCATTGTTTGAATTTACTTCAAAATGAAGTAGAGTGTGGTGCCGCCTATTGCATTTGCGACAATTTCCCGCTTTACAATTTGTTGAACTGTGATCGGCGCCAAGACAATTCATACAGAGTGATTTTGTCTTTGCATATGCTTGTCGATCCTTCGCCGTGAGTTTAATAAAATCTGGGCATTGATTTAGATAGTGGCGTTGTCTACATCTGACGCAATTAACTGTAGGACGCGTTGATGCGACATGTGATAGAGTTTTTGTGTTGATTTGATTTTTGGAGTGTTCCATGCGCTCTAGCGTATTGGCTCTGTCGCGCAAGAACTGTAGTAAATCTTTGAGGGTTTCAGAACCCTTACGACAATGCTCCTCCCAGTTGTACTCGGTTCTACGATCTAACCTTTCGCAAATAGTAAATATTAAAAGAGTGTCCCAATGATCTGTGGGCTGGTTTAATGCATCTAATGAGCGCAGGTGTTTTGACACGTCGTCTACAATTTTTCTTAATTTGGCTGGAGTTTCCCTGTGTACGTTCTCCAATCGAAATAAGGCCTTGACGTGATTATAGATCAGCAGACGCTTATTGTCGTACCTCTCACAAAGAATTTTCCACGCGGTATCGTATGTGGACGCCGTGAACTCTAATGATTTTATAACTTCCGCGGTCTCTCCGTGGAGTGAAGCGCGCAAGTAATGAAACTTTTGAATATCGTTTATTGACGGGTTTTTGTTAATTAATGACTCAAAGGTATCGCGAAACTCGAGCCACTTGTCATATGTGCCGTCGAACTTAGGCAATTCGATTGTTGGCAATTTGACATTGTTTTGCGACACTATTGCAGGTGTAAGACTTGGTGTAGTAGTACTATTTTGATTATTGGCATTAGACTGCGTGCGAGTGGCTTTCAGCTGTCTCGTTATAGAATCAATTGCGTCTGCGTAGACGGTTGTAAAGTTATCGAGTTCCTCAATGTGAGTGGGTAACTCGTCGTCATCTACAATGCTTTCAATTTCGTTGTAAATTAATTTAAATTCATTGTAAACGTTAATTATAAGCCCGTGTTTGACTTCTATAGTATCGATTTCCTTATCTGGCAGTAATACCAGATTGGTACATTGGTACCTTGTTAAAGTATCGTTAATGAATTTACTGAATAAAGTTACTCGCGTTTTTATGGCTCCGCGTTTGCGGATTAATAACTTCAAGTCAGAAGCCATTGTTTGTTCAGACCAGGAGGTTTAGGATTATAGACAGGAAGCTCACTTACTTGTTACCCTCGTAGAGGACCGGAACTTGGTCGCAGGCGTCGCTCCTGGGAACCTGGTGGGTGAGGTACTTCCGTCGTGTGTTGATCCTCCTGATGATTGGGGATGTGAGCCGGGCAGGATTCGTCGCTGCTGGATCACCTGGGGCCCGTCGATTCACCTGGTGCTTGTAGCGTAGTAGTGGACTGGAACTTGGTCACAGGCGTCGCTCCTACTGCTGCCGTAGACGTCGGGTTGTGATGATAGGGGCACTTGCGCGTCGCTGCACTATCAGCCACAATTCGACAGAGTTTGCATATTATGGTTTGAAATTACCAAAAAATGTGTAGAAATCCGGTTCGTTTGGACCAAATGTTGAGTATTTAGCACGTACACCCGATAACAATGATGGTGGTTATTTAAGGGTACTATGTGGATACCAGAAATGAGAAGTGATATTAGTGGACTGTATTTATTGATGGTTCAAATCTCTACACGCAATATTGGTGGTGTGTTCTGTGCCAACTCTGAAGAATGAATGTCGTCTCGAACGAGCGGCGGACAGGGGTGGTGGCGACGACGCGGTGGCTAATTGAAGGGAACATCTGCATTTCTTGGGTTTTGCCAAATGTGCGGATTACGCCGGAAAGACCGCCGAAAGCACAATACACTTTAATCCCTCCAATATACCGCCGCTTCGCCGCCACTTAATGATAGTCACAACAAATTCAGTCAATTTAGTTGTAGCAATTGCAGACGAATGAGAGGGCGCATTATCGTGATGGAACAACACTTTTTTTCTTAATCAAATGCGGTCGTTGTTTTTCAAGTTCGGCATCAATACATGTCTGCATAATCAGCATAATACTGGCCAGTTATGGTTTTTCCTTTTTGTAAACAATTAATAAAGATTACACCTTTAGAATCCCAAAAAACTGTGGCCATGACCTTATTGGTCGAAAAAAGTGTGTTTGCCTTTTTGGGAGCATATTCGCATGGAGAAATCCAGTATTTAGACTGTATTCTTGTTTCTGGAGTATAATGATGTATCCAAGTTTCATCTACTGCGACATATCGACGAAAAAAATCCTTTGAGTTACGTTGAAAACGGCCAAACATTCTTCTGAATTCTTAATGCGAGCGCGCATTTGATCACCATTAAGAAACGCGGCAACCATCTCGCGGATAGCTTTTTCTTATTGAAATGTTCATGCAAAATATTGTATACCCGTTCGGTTGAGATGTTTACTTCATTAGCTATCTCACAAACTTTTATTCGACGATTGCCAATTACAAGGCCATAGAGTTTATTAACCATTTCTGGAGTAGTCACAGTAAATGATGGTTTCGGACGATTTGCATCAACCGTGCCCATATGGCCACTTTTAAAAGCAGAAACCACTTACAAATCATTCCATGGGACGGAGCAGATTCTGGATAATATTTACGTAACTTTTCCTCGGTTTCTTTAATTGTTTTTTCACGTAGAAAATAATGTTTAATCAACACTCGAATTTTTTTTTTTTACATATTTACAAAACAACGAAAACAGTTTCCTTCAAATAAGTATAAAACATAATCTATCTGTCAGATTGGTGCCAAATTTTGACAGTAGACCTCCGAAAGACCTCAGGAGCTAGCAACATAATCATTATAACGAAAGTGTTACCAACCTCTGAAAAGTCACTCTTCCGTCAAACAGCCCTCGTATACATGACAACAAACAACACAAAACGACAAAATGAACAATGCAAAAGCAAATACACAAATAGTAAATACAGTATTCATATTACAATATTTTACCAATTTCTATTTACAGATCAATTTGAGCAACGTACTCCCTCACCTGAGCTTTATACTGATGAATATTGGTCTCATTTTTTATGTGACAAGGCATCTTATTATACGGCTTAAATTATTTCGAGAAAGCTAAGTCCTTCTACCGAAAGTTACCATCAACTTTGTTATTTTAAATGGAGCACCCTGTATATTTTTACATATACGGATTTCTCGTTCAATTCTGAACACGTTTTGTTAAGTTTATTGAGTATTTTTTGAGAAAAAAATTATTTCCGATATTTTTGCTTCAAGTTGACGACTTAAAAAATATTCATAATTTCTCATATTAATGAAATGTCAACTTTTTTGCATATTGTAGCTGAATCATGGCTATATCATTACAATAATTTATACCACTTGATATTTTATTAGTACAACTTATTTCAAAAGTTTAATTATTTACAGGTAGACTTGCAATTAATTCTTTACATTTTACATACAATTCTTTTGTTTTGAATGGATTGACATATCCATTATTTTATGTATGTCGGGGTTATAGATCAAACTGCTTTCTATAAAAAAGTGTAAAACAAACCTATCCCTAAAATGAGAGGTTTGAAATCGCTTGAAATCTGTTTTTTTTTCTAGCACAATTCCCAAGACTACGCGTTGTGATAAAATAAAATCAATGATTTACTAAAATAAACATATGATTTAAAACGTGATGTAAGTCAATTGATACAAATCACAGCTGATCAAAAAATATAACAAATACTGGTCAGAAATATAAAAAAATAAAAATAAATCAAATAAAGCATGTTTTTTTTAAATCTTTGATTTTCGATTTATTTTAAATCATCACTTATTTCAACCGTAGTTTTCAAGTTTCAAGTTTGTTAAAAAGTAAATTATTCAATACCTTCTAATATAATTTAGGTACATATATAACCGGATTTTGGTTCATTGAAAGTTTACAAAATTATGTAATTATTAAAAGTGGTAATTATGGATAAAACCTTAAACTTAATATATTTTCTATTAAGCAAAGAAACAAACAGCAAATTATGTAGTAGTTTGAATGAACAAGTATGATGTTTTTTATTGTACTGTTTATCTGAAGTAGAAATTGATTTTCTCAAATCAGAAATTTTGCACAAATTAGTTCTTAAAAGAGTAACATAATTTTGCCTTTTTTTTATGGTAGGGTTTACCAGATGCAGAAATTTATCATACATGAATGAAATACACATGATGAAATAAAAACAGTTTACAGGATATAATAATAATTAACATAACATTACACATGATATGTAAATTAAACATTTAAACAGTACAATATATACAGGGTGTCCCATGCTCATGGCTAATTAAATGTTTATGGGGTTCCCGATATGATAAAACTTAGAAAAAACATCTAAATATGTCTGACTCCATTGATATGGCTGGAACTGATAGAAGGTTAAAAGTATTTCACCTAAGTAGAACGGAATCAGCCATGTTTGGATGATATTTTTCAAATTTTTATCTTGTCGGGAACCCCATAAACTTTTAATGGTCCATGAGTGTGGGAGACCCTGTATACAAGGATACAGTTACAGCGATAAAAAGTAGCAGACAACGATAATCTTAGTTTCATTTTGAAATAACTTTTGTAATAATTATCATTTGGTAGAAATTGATTTTTGAAGTAGCTTTCTGGATAGATTTTTCCTCTTTTTTTACAATATTTCAAAACCTATCACGTTTATGAAACATACAAAAAGGTTTCAAATTTTCAACCAATTTTCATATCATTTTGGTAATTTTAAACACCTTAAGAATTCGTTATTATTATACATTGCTAAGTAGTATCGGTAACGTTTTAACGAAGTTGTAGAGACTAGGTATTGTCAACATTTGCAATCGTCAACATTGCTGTATTAACTATATGTATTTTCAAAGTATCAATTATTACAGCCAAAATTTTAGTTTTCAATGTTATTATTTCAAATATATATACAACATATTTATTCAAGTAAGTTGCATAAGAAATAACAGCATTTATCATAATTTTTATCAATAGATGGTGGGTGGTGGTACTCCTTACTTCAATTAGCCATCAGCCGTAGCCTTTCAGCCTTGTATGTTCGTGTTCTGGTTGTAGGTCGCTTGCCAGTACTAGGTCATGCCAGTTAGGTGATTATACAGTGGAAGGGATGTGAGTTTCTTTTTTGGGCTGAGTGGGATCTGGGTATGAATTAAAGGGAGGAGATTCTGAAATGGTGACTTGGACATAAATTTGAATGCAAGACGGTTTAGGCGTTGTGTTATCGGGATTATGTTGGTTTGTTGGTAGAGGAGATTGTTGGGTAGATCGTGTAGAGGATTACTGGGATGACGTAGTTTAGTGATGCTTCGGAGTGTCGCTCTTTCAATTATATCAAGTTTTTTCCTGGTGCTGTCCTTGGTATTAGCTAAGATGATGGTGGCGTATTGGATGAGGGGGCGGCATAACATTTTGTAGATGTGGACCGAAGTTTTTAAACTGATGCCCCTTTGACCGCATATTAGCGAGCGGAAATGTTTTGATCTGCACACAGCTTTGGTTTTTAGGGTTTTGAGGTGCGGTTGGAAGGAGAGTTTTTGGTCAATTTTGACACCGAGATATTTGGCTGTAGGTTTTTGGGGGGATTACTTGATTCTGGAGGGTAATGTGGGGGATAGGATTTTTTAAGCGGTGATTGAATAATATAAGTTGCAATTTGTTTGGATTGAGCTTTAGCAGCCATTTGTTGTACCACAGCTCGAGGTTGTCAGTACTTGTCTGTAGGGTTTCCAATGCTTTCTGTGCAGTTTTGGCATGGACAACTACAGCAGTATCATCTGCATATTGAATGATGTATGCGTTTCAGTCCGGAGTAGGGTTGGCTCGGTCGGAGAGGTATATATCATATGAATAGGCGTTGAATAGGAAGGGAGAGAGAGAGGGGTATTTCAAATATTACTGCAAAAAAATAATATATATCTAAACAATCTTTATTGGGCTATCGACCCCATGGGGTCTTTCCGCCTTGCCTTGCCTTGCTAAATAATTTTAATGATTCTTAAAATTTCAATGAGTATCTACTATAAATTTGTTCTGTATAACTGCAATCTGTCTAACTTTCAATAGAATAATCATTTTGGCAGAAATTTCTAACAATATTTCAATGATGGTGATTGTTTTAAAAATTGTATCTATTACAGCTAAATTTCAATTATTAGGAGTTTTAACACTAAATATGAAATATTTAGATACATAAATATATGATAATGAAAGAATAAATAGATTTAATAACATATATTTACTCTCCATTCACGATGTTTTTGCGTCAGGGGAGTGTATGAATATGTACTAATTTTGTTGGTAGTGTTTCGGAAATAACTAAATTCCCCAATGGAACTTGTCAGTTTTTTTTTTTTTTTTAGGTGGAGTTGTTTTCAATTTGAAGTACTATTTATTATATAACATGGTTGCCTGGTGTAAAGTTTAAATTATTTTTCTTGCAGTTGTATAATTTTTGGCATTTTGACTAATAGTTTGACAGAAGTGAAAATGATTTCTCGGTTCGAATATGCAGTAAAAATAAATAAATAATTATATCTTTAAAAGCTAGTAGTGAAAAAAATTATAAATCTGACAATGTGGTAGGGAGCAAATGTCTTATAGACTCGACACAAAAAATAAATAACTTCCGTTGCATCACTGAATTAGTTTATCCAACATGACAAATAGAAAACCCAGCAAAAAAAGGTTGGAAAAAGATCGTGAATGTATATTATGTACCATATATTTATCATATATTTATGTACGTAAATTTATTGTCAATGTTTCATTGATTCCTGTAATTTGTTTAATTATTCTATCAACATAATTATTGTTTTCAATGTTTCAATTATTACTGTCAGAATTTCAGTTATTAATGACAATATTTCAAATATAACCTACTGCAGAATGAATTGAATGATTCTCAAAATTTCAATGAATTTTGACAGTGATTCCGGTCAATATTTCAAAATTTCATTTATTATAGCTATATTTCAATTACTACTCTCAAATAATATATTTTTACTTGTCATTATTGCAATGATTACTACATATTTCATTTATTCTGTCAATATTTCAATGACTATTCTCAAAATATTGATAGATTTATAAAATACAAATATCTTCTTGTAAAAAACAATACAATAATTACAACAAGTTGGACGCTTAATAATATGTTACATTGTTTTCTATTTCATTATCTATATCGGGTGGTCTATTTAAGAGAAGACAATTTGATTTAATGTTTCATCCTCGATGTCTCTCAAAAGTGTCAAACTCGTGAAATTTTAGTTCCCAGAAAAATATTTTAATTTCAAAAACAATTATGATTTAATATTTTGTTCTACTTGAAATCAAGAATTAGAATTTATCATGGAATCACAATAAAATACAGGCTATTCCATTTAAATTTCTGAAAGTTGACAGCAATTCCCATTTTGACCGGACACCCCAGAATGACAAAAATATTTCATTTTATAAAACAAAAACTGAAAATCCCTTAAAACCTCGTTTTCATAAAAATATTTAAACGAATCCGTTAATTTTCAACGAAACCTTGTTGTTAATAATAACATGATTAGTAAATCTATAGTAAATATCTACAATAATTTCTCGTATTTCAGAAAGTAATAGAAAACACTACAATAGTACTTGCCGTTGTCATTTTTTAATGTTTTTTTCTTCTTCAAAGCACGATGGAAAGTGGTAAATTTCTACATTAACTTTTCTTTTACTACTTTCTTTTTTCTACTAAACTTTTAACGAAAACTCGTCGTTAGTATTAACATGATTAGTAAATCTATAATAAATATTTACAATATTTTCTCGTATTTTAGAAAGAAATGAAAAAACGCTAAAATAGTACTTGCAGTTGTCATTTTTTTCAATGACAACTACATAACCATAATTATAACATTTTTTAATGATTGTGCCAAAGTTGTCGAAATATGTTAGATACGTCGAACCTTATTAATTTAAGCTGTATTACATGAAACAAAAGTGGAATGTAACTCCTTAAATTATTAACTTTCATTATTAACTTATTTATAATTGTAAGACTACGGTTTCCTCAATATTTAATAATTAGGTATATTTTACTTGTAATCATGAATTCTTATAATTTATGATATTTGTTTTGGCTTGTGATTTATCTATTTTACTTTTATTTTATGTGATAGTTTAATGGCAGTACTTCTTTACGTCATGTTATTAAACGTCATATTAAATCATTATCGTGACAACTTCAACTTATTTTAGAGGTAATGCGTGTGTTAGTAATAATAATATTAATAAAATAAAGACACATATTTATTTATTAAGTATAATTTATTCACTTTAAAGGAGTTTGCAACAATAATTAAACATCAACTTGAATTTAATGACTTTCTTTATTGACTCAAAAAGAATTAGTTAGTTTTCGATAAACGATGTACTTAACGTCAATGACTTCACACATTGCTCAATTCTACGTGCCCGCAAACTGCTCAATGTATGTCACCACTTCATGAAATATGTCACTGTATGTGCCTTCCAATGTCACATACCATTTATTACTTCAGGATTTACTAACTAGGTTGATAGATACAAATTTGTTAAATTTATCCTGTAAATTGTTCGTATGACTGATATTAATGAATTTCCAATATGATTATTTATAACTCGTTTATACTCATTACACAAAACAACCAATAATTTGCCACAGTATTGCCCAGTTATTATGTAAATTATATCTTAATATTTTATACTTATTACCTGGAGAACATTTTTTTTTTTTTAGATTTCAGCTTTAAATTTAGAATAAGATTTATTAAACAAGCAATTTCGATAATTTTATTGATTTCATTACATTAACCTTTAGTTTTATTTTTGTAATGTTTCTCATTTAAACTTAATCTTCATTGTAATTGTTAATCATGTCTACTAATGTAAGCACAATTGGAGATGGTAACATTCTCCCGTCTGAACGAGAATGAAACCGGAAAGATTACTTTATTAACTTAAGCCGTTGAATGGAGCTTATTTTCGGTAAATTTGTTATAACATTTACAAATCTCAACCGATTTCAATTCTGCGACTTGCATCGGCTAAAGCTCTTTAAGGCGCTTAGAAAAAGTGCATTCTGTTCCACGGCTCTAAGAACTGCATATACTTTTAGCTTTGATGCCTACAATATATTGAGAAGGAACATAATTTTGGTAACGCAAATTATAAATAATTTGCGGGGTATTTGTTTTTGGTAACTCTGGGAGGAATGCACTGATTACTACTACTCAACTTCGAAATAATTAATATTATTTTGAAAACGGTAACTTTCAAACAAATCGGATAATACTCATTATATAGATATTCGCGTATACTATTGACGAAGATAATAACGGCCTGTCTCCTCGCAAATCTAGAACCAACTAAACTTTTCGCATGCAATACGATGTTATTTATATTAAAATTTCGTCCACTCCGCGAATTTGTGTGATTCCCCTTAACGTTAATTCTCATTCCAGTGATCTTACAGTGCCCTATGTTAAGGTTACTGATATAAAAATACCAAACTGTTATGATTAGCCATCGGCCGGCCCGCTCGTCAGTGATTGTTTATATAATTGCCGCGCATGGACCACGTTTTATAATATTAACGATTATAGAAGTTCTCGTAATTTCGTTTGTAATCTATTCAAAATGAATTCAAATTTAATCAGATTACTTATTAAATCCCCAAACGATCACCCCTTCCTATTCTAACAAAATACTTGGCTTTTACGTGTTGTTCAATGTTTATACCTGAGTATGTAATTGTTTCAAAAATAGTACTAAACGTCTCAATTAATATCAGTCATTTTTCGTGGTTTTATGTTAAATAAATTTATACAAAATATGAATATTCCGAACCCTTACATAATTAAAATTATTATATCAAAATACAGGGCCTTAGATTTTTTTTCTGCAAAGCATGATGGAAACTGGACGATTTTTTTTATATTTCTGTGCAATTTACTAATTCAACAGTACTACATTACAACAGTACTAATTCAACATTTAGGTACTTATATTATCAGATGCATTGATTTTGGTTCATTGAAAGTTCACAAATTTTCTTGAAACCATCTTTTTAAGGCAGGATAAAAACAGCAAATGTAGAAACTATGATTTTTTTATTGCACGGATTACCTGAAATAGAAATTGACTTTCTCAAATTAGAAATTGATTCTTGAAATAGTAAAGTAATTTGCCATCCAATTTTTTTTGCAGATTTTTTTTAACGACCCTTTGTTTTTAAAAGTATTTCAAAACCAATCAGGTTTATGAAAAATACAGAAGGGTTTCAACTTTTCAATTAATTTTGTCATCATTTTGCAAAAGTGTAACTTCTTCATAATTGGTTATTATTATTCGTTGCTAAGCAGTATCGGTAGCGTTTTAACGAAGACAAGTTGCAAAGATTATGTATTGTCAACATTTGCAATCGTCAATATTGTTGTAACTACCCTATAACGACAAATTAATGTGCCACATAGAAATCCTACAGGGCATTCAACACATTTTCCTTTCAGCCCTTTCTTAAACAATCAAACCAAGTGATTTATGGCTGCCCAATTACCTTCATAACATTATCTGGGCTAATTTGTATTTAATTCAGTGTGGCACGGAACAAGTGTGCGCCACCAGAATACAAATATAATTGGAAGTGTTCACACGAATAAGATGTTTGGCTGTCGGCAGCCGTTAAGTGTACGTGAAACTCGATAGCAACGGCGGCGCAGGCTCGTGTCCTGGCCGGGTACGAAACGCAGAAACGAGTTAATTAAATGAACGTAAGGAGGCTGTAAATTTCGAGTTCGGGATATTTACGACAAGAAACAATAAAATATGACGTTGGCAAGTATAATAATTCGAGTTTAAAGAGAGTAATAGCCGTTGAGAGTGCCTCATTACGGGGCACTCGGAGCCCTGCAGCCATGTTATAATTACTCGGCAGCTGCCCCAGGACAATACCTACAGAGTACAGCTCTTCACCGCTTCTATACACTGTCGTATTGTTGGGCCCTCAGCTATGCGTTTATAGCCAGCCCCGGCGATCTTATCGGCCGTATTATTCATTCATTGTTTGGGTTTTTTGTATTGACTTGTTTTACGTGGACATAAGTGGGCAGGATGTGTACGCGATTAATACGTACGAGCTTCCATTGGAACTAGGCCAGCGGAGAGCGCGAAGAAGAATGGGATTTCTTCGGAAATCTTGCACCATTAATAATCGGCATTCGTTCGCAAATTGAGTCGTCATGTTATTAATGAATGTGCCCACATTAAAAATCAATAACCAGGCGGAAAACGGTAATCAAGATAAACTGGGGATTTTCAATCGAACGGCCAAAGTTCAGACGTACAATCATAACTTATGATTATGTGGGAGGAGATTAATAAACTCCACATTACAAATTTGCCATCATACTTCAACGAATACAAATTGCAATACATAGTTTTTTTCTAATTATATCTATCCGTGTTGCGGTAAAAAAGGGCGTTGTTAATCCTAAAACATGAAAATGAGAATTTTATACTCGCCTAAGTGGGCCATTTGGAAAATGAGGAAATGATTGATGAAAAGTTAAACTTGTATGTAAACGCTTAGCGCTTAGTTGGGCGTAATAATTTACCTAAAATATATTCACATACAACGGGGGTCTTATAATTTACAGTGGACCAGCCAAGTAAATTAATGCAATATATCAGAAAGGGCAATTTGAATCTCGTTAACCTTAATATGCATTTGATTCCCGTATTGCTTCCGCTTCACGCCTTAATAAAATGATAAATAACGCTGAATGTGCGATATATTTGCGCAGTAATCTCGCCATTAAGTATCACTTATAGTACGGTTATGATATATTCATTATTATATAGTTTCTAATATACATATAGGAATATACATATATAAGGAATTGCTAATTTAATTTTCGTATAATCACAACTTGAACAAGAATGAAACCCTTTATATGGTTGTATATCACTTTTATAGCAACTGGATTGCCTTAATTAATTCCCAACCTGTCCTTTTTTCCTCTACTCCCTTCCATATTTCCTCCCGTGGTATACTGTCAAAAGCCTTTTCTAGATCAATGAAACATAAGTATCCTTCTTTGTAATACTCTCGATTTGTTTTAGTTATCTATTTTATCGTATAGATAAGATCCTGCACACTGTCCTGGTCTGAACCCGCACATGTCCTGGTCTGAACCCGCTCTGGGAGTTGTGTAGTTGGTGTTCTATTCTTTTCCTTAGCTTCGTCTGAAGAATTCTCTCGTATATTTTTCCCTGTACATTGAGAAGTGATATACCTCTGTAGTTGTTACATTGTCTGCTGTCTTCCTTCTCATACACTGGTATTATCACTGCTACTTCCCTGTCTTTTGGTATTCTTTAGGGTTTCCATGCCAGTTTTCAGATCTCTAGTAGCCTCTGTTGTCCTTTCTTTCCCATATATTTTATTTCCTCGGGTGTAATACCATCATGCCCTGCTACCTATCCCAGCTTTATACTGCCTATTGCATTTATTAATTCTGCCTCTGTTATTGTTTCCTCCTTTATTTCTTCTGACTGGCTTTTACATCCATCTTCTTCTTCGTTTCCTTATTTGGGTTCTGCCATCTTTCCATCCTCTCCTTCAAGCAGCTCCTTCAAGTGTTCTTTCCATCTGTTCATGACTTCCTCTTTTTCTGTCAGTACTACTCTTTTTGTACTCTTTAAATGTTTTGGCTGGTTTTTTCCATCTGTTCTAAGATTTTTTAATACTTAAATAAAAAGTTTCTGGTTCCCTGTGCTATCTTCTTCCATCTTCTCTCCAAACTCCTCCCATGCTTTTGTTTTGGCAGTTTGTATTTCTTTTTTAGCCCTCTTTCTCTGTTTCTCATATCTCTCGTAGTCATTTTCTGTTCCTGTCTGCAGGTACTGTTTCCATATTATTTTTTTTCTTGTTACTTCCTCCTTTACCTTGTTATTCCACCACTTCATTTGCTCCTTCAGGCCGCTACATATGTTATCCCGCACGCTACTTTCGCTGGTGTTTTTATCGTTTGTTTGGAACTTTTCCCATTTTAACTCAACGTCTGTTTCTTGTTTGTCAGTCTCCTCTTTGTATACCCTTTCTACTAGTTTTTCGAATTCTTTCCGTACCTCCTGTTTTTTTAGCTTGTGAGTGTTCACTATATGTTGTATAGTACAGTACACTATATTTTGTATAGTTACTATGCAAAGAAACGAGAAAAATTGTAAAGTAATATTTTGTTAGAGTATTAAAAACTGTAAATGTATCATCCATTTCATTTACAGAACCGGAAACAGGCAGACAGAAGTATTCAGGACAAACCATGGAGTGAGATAAGGAGATATACTAAGCCCACTATTATTCATATCAATAATGGACGATATAATAAAAGAAACAAGACTGAGAACCAAAGGAATATACGTACGAAACAGGAATATGAGGAAAATAGAAATAAAAGAGTGTGCATTTGCAGATGATATAGTAATATTTGCAGAAACAGAAACAAACTGAAAGAGAATATGGAAGAAGGCTCTAAATAAAAGGAATCTGAAGATAAATAGAGAAAAAGCAAAAATCATGGTGATAATAACTAAGGAGAACAAAATAACCAACATACGAATTGGAGTACAGATAGAACAGGTGCAAGAATTTAAGTATCTAGGAACAATAATATACAGTCAAAGAAAATATAAAGAGGATATCAACAACAGAGGAGCTGTATAGTACACTAAGAAGAGCGTTCATAAACAAGAAAGAAATATAAAGAAAAACGAACTAAGTGGAGAACAGATAAAACAGGTGCAAGAATTTAAGTATCTAGGAACAATCGTGTACAGTCAAGAAAAATATGAAGAGGACATCAACAACAGAGTAAAAATAACAGGGAGGCTGTAAAGTACACTAAGAAAAGCGTTCATAAACAAGAAAGAAATATAAACAAAATGAAGATGACAGTTTTCAGAACAATCTTTGCACCAATACTGACATATAGTAGTAGGACGTGGATGATTAACAGAAGACATAAATTTAAATACAAGCGACAGAAATGAAGTACTTAAGGATAGTGGAAGGCGTGACAAGGAAAGACAGACATTAAGGTAGAGGTTGGGAACCACATCAATTATGAGGACAGATAGAAGAGGGGCAATTAAGATGGTTCGGGCACATAAACGGACTGAGTGAAAAGAGGCAAGTTAAACAAGTGTGAGAGGCAAGAGCAAACGGGAAGAGAGCAAGAGGAAGAGCAGAGGAAACATGAAACGGCACAATAAGCAAAACGCTGCAGAAAAAAGGGACGAGTTGGAAGCAAGCAAGGAAACTAACAGGTTAACAGGCAAAGAAAAGAATGGATAGAATTTTATAAAAAATAAAGAATTACACCTCAACACCCACAAGGGTAAAAGAGGGAAAGATTAAGAAAGAAAGAAAGAAAGATTTTCAAGAATATTTTGCAAATATTCTCCAATACATTTATTAAATTATTGGGCAAATAAAATCACTGAACTTGTACTTTCTGGAAATTTAATCTAATTTTCGGCATTTTAAGAATCTATTGCCAGTGTTGTTTGATGTTCCTCCACATTGAGCAAATTATACAGTAATCAAAGGTTCGACTAATTAAACAAATGTTCCGGAACGTTTTGCAAATATTCCGCAATAAATGTAATCTATTATTGTATAAACCAAATCCCCGAACATGTACTTTCTGTAAATTTTATCAAATTTTCAAGATTTTAAGAATATTTTGCAAATGTTGTTTAATGTTTATTGTTAATATTTGTTATTGTTTCATTTTATAGGTAACATTAAAAATATTACCCAATAATTGTAGTTTTGACCAAATAACTGTAAACAGTTCGTCAAGTGATCCTTTTTTGAACAAGTGCGTATAAAAATCACAAATGCGTAAAATAAGATTAGCACACAATTCATTCACTCACCAATTAAGAAAAAGACAGTGTTTTGCATCAAATTTTAGCTATTTTTCATATTAGCTGTCGTAGAAAACACTTTGTATGATACATTTCCGTAAATTAGTGCTTTACAAACTGGTATTATAAATAACTATTTTTGTGTGCACAATTTCCTATATCTGATATTTTTAGAAAAGTTGTTTTATAAATACTAAGAAAAATAACTTGCAACTAAACTTTAAAATATACTGACTTATATTGAAGAGTTCACCTTTTTCTCATTTTTTTATTGGCAAAATCGCAATTTCTTAAATTCTCAAAATTTTCAGTATTTGATGTGTAAGTATTTTGAATTTGGGAATTCAAAACACGAAACACGATATAGGATATATAATGCATTTATTCTGCAATTTCCATTGGCAAAATCGATCAAAGTTTATTATCTATTAAGACTGTAGTTAATATTTAATTAAATTATGAAAATATACAAATTATCGAATTAGTTACAATAAATTTCATAAATATTTCAGAATTTGCCTAATCTGTTATCATTTTTAGTTTTTGGTGTTATGGTCTGCAATTTTCTGAAAAATTTTCTAAAATTTCTTACTTTTAGTGAAAAATTGACAAGGCACTTAGAATTGCAGAATGATTAATTAAAATATGAAAAGATATACAACATAGTAAATTAGTGACACTAAATTTCACAAATTTTCAGAACTTGCCTAATCTGTTATTCTTGTTTTTGACTTTATGGTTTGCAATTTTCTAAACAAATTTCTAAAATTCCTTATATTTTGTGGAAAGTTGGCAAGATACTTACAATTACAAAATATTTAATGTTAAAAATTTCGAAAATGTCTAGAAAATACATTTTTCTTATTGTTAAATATCAACAAAACCATTAGTTAAATTTATAGAAAATTTCTTAAAAGTTTTAACAAATCTGAAAGGTTTATGAATAAATTTTATAAAAAACTGAATCTTATTCTCAAACAATTTTACATTTAGTAGTGAATTAAGTAATTTTTTTTCCGTAAAGTAGTAAAGTTTTTAGTACATTTTTGGTAGTAGTTTAAGTATCACATAACCAACTATTAAAATCTTAAGAGTAATCATTGAAATTTTTATAAAATATTTAAGCTGCTGACAGTAATCAATTTAATTTGACAGTAATCGTACAACCATTGACAGAAATTTTGATATAATAATGAATATTCCAATAAAATATTAATAAAATATTAGGCGGAAAGACCGCAGGTCAATAGCCTAAAAAACATTGTTAGTGCTACTACTATTAAAAATTTGGAGAGTACCAATTTTTTTTTTCCAATTTCCATTTCATTCCATTCCAATTTGGACTGTAATCATATAAATTTTGATAAAATCATTAAAATTTTGAAAGTAATCATGGATATTTTTAGAAAAAAAGTCTTACACTATCCGAAATAAAATAGTACTTTTAATCGAAATTCTAACGGTAATTATTGAAGGTTTCAGAATAACCATAAAAATGTTGGCAATATTATTAATTATAATGATAGTTTTGAAAAAATTATTTAAAAAATACTGAAATTGAGACATTTTTTTAATTAAGACTTAAGCCTTCAATAGTGCTGAGTTTAAACATGTATAGCGATAAAAAAATTTAGTCGGAATTTAAAGTCGAGAAGTTGAAAAAGTTAATATTTCGGTAGTTATCCCTAAAATTTTGAAAGCAACTACGAAAATCTTAACTGCAAAGTTCATAATCATTCCAATTTTGATATAATAATAAAACAGCTGTCAACAAATCATCAATGATATTTGACGGTTTAATAGTAATCACAGAAATGTTTTCAAAATAATTGAAAATTTGATAGAAATCATTTAAATGTTGTCATTAATATTAATCCAACCGTAATATTAATGACTATCCACATTTTAATGATTTCTATCACATATTTCAGTAATCACTGAAAATTTTATAGAAATCATTAAAATTTGATAGTAATTATTATTACGGTTTGATGGATAATGCAGGAATTTATACAAAATAATTGAAAATTTGATAGAAATCATTCAAATGTTGATAATTTGTCAGCTGATAATTTTGACAGCAAAACATATATTAAAAATTAAAGATTATATTAACAAATATAAAATTTCATAATTAACTTATAATTGTACTTATACGTTGTACTTATAATAAAGGATACAATAAAATAGTATGAAATATACCTACTTGATATGTTTTTATTTTTATATTATACTTTGTGCAGGTATATTATAGAGCTTTATACTAATACATATTCTTAATACTAATATTATTATTATTAATAAATAAAGTAAAGCAATGTTAAAATTTTCAAAAAACAAAAAAATGCTTATTCGCAACAATTCTTTCGCCGTTTATTTCATGCAATTTGATTATGTATTCCTATTAATAATCACATCAATTACTCTATCAACATCAATTACATCAATTATAATAATAGCCCCAAAAATATTTAAATTTAAGAGTACAGTTTACGAACGGTTACAATAAGTTATCTAGCAGATGTTAAAAAGAATATAATAAAACTGCATTATATTTTCAGATAACCCATGTTTTATCGTTGAAATGCCTTAACTACCAAGAAAAACTATAATTATAACAATAATTAAAATAATATCCCTAGAAATATGTAAATTACTAAGAATTGGTGTTTCTAAAGTTAAGGGTAAGTTATCTAAAGGATGTGGGGTGTTAATGGGTGGGAGCGTGTGAAGGATTATTTAATTAATCAAATAATTATAATTCTTTATGCGATATTTTGATCATTTTATCCTCAGCATTAAACACAAAATCAGGGTTGGAATAAAACATGATTTGAAAAAAAACAAAAATGAATTATTTTTTTAAATCAAATCTTTTTTATGTTTTTTTTTATGTTTCTGATCAGTTTTTGCCAGGGTAGTTGTGATTTATATCAATTTATTTACATCACGATTTAAATTATAAGTTTCTAAATATTTATATGTAATTATATGTTATAAATTCTTGAATTTGGACAAGAATTGATAATTAAAACGAATTTCTGTGTGATGGACTGGACCAAAAGATGGAAGATAAGAAACATATTTTACTTACTTTTTTTATCTACCTACCTTAAAATATGCTAACTCTATACTTACATTATATTTTTAATTGTGCACCTATTAGAATGCACAAACAGTACAAAAACAATGATTAATTTAAAAAAAAAGATTTAAATCTATTATTTATTTAAAAAAATCAGTTCATTAAAATTACATAAACCCTGCAAATAATCCACGAATTATAGTTTTTGTAAACTTATGTAGTTTTTTCGAAATTAGCTAGCAAAATTTGGAGGAATATTATTTAGATAATCAAAAATTTATAAATTTATATTTTCTGATGTTGATATTTTGATAATGTTGTCCAATGCATTAAGAAAATTATCTACAACTTATAGCTTTTGTAAACTTTTGATTTTTTCTCAAAATTTGCTAGTAAAATTTCTTCATTGATCACATTCACTACAACAATTACAGACCATTTTCTTATAGTTTCATTTTAAGAAGAATGTTACGACAACAATGAGAACGTCTAATGAATGCAGTGTACATCATTTACAGAAATAACATTGCAGATTACATGCAGTTAACGATGATTAAGTTATTCATAGTCATCATAAATCTTGACATTCGCGTATCCAAAGGTTAAATATATTATGTGTATTATTATAACTAAAGAGCTGCTCGACTCGCACATTTCAATATCGTTATAATACAATCAAATCAATTCTCGCTCGTCGTTGGAACTCCTTATAATTCCATTTATATAATCACATCAATTGACTACCCATCAGCGAACGAAAAAAGTTACATTGTTACTACAATAATTCCAAGAGGAAAAGTTTATATGGGTTATTATATTATTTATGAATAGAGCGACCTTATTTCGGAGTTTCCGAACTTTCAGTATCAATCTTTTTTCTTATGTAGGCCAATATCGGAAAGTTATCAGAAAAAGTACAACGATTTTATTAGTTCGCAATTTTTAAATTTTTTAACACATCAGTTAGGGAAGCCGGAAAAACTTTATCGGGACGTAAAAAGCGGCAATATTTCAATATGAGCGACTCATATTTATTACTTACTAGAATAAAAATAGTTTCAAGATTCGCAATTCTTTAGATATTCTCATAAATCGTGTTAATAAAGTATTATAAATTTTAATTAGGGAAAATAGGAACATTTTAGAAAATTTAAAATCATCTATTCGTAATAATAATAAAATACTTAAATAAAACTAAATAAAAACTTAATAATTAACCGTATTTTATAAATAACGTTTCATTACAAAACTATATTTTGTCAAGTCAAATTTCAGTTTATTCTTTGAATCACCATAATGTCTATATTTATAATTACACATAGAATGCACTGTTTGTTATAATTTTCGTTACATATATTATTCTTCTATTAATGGGTTCAAATAATAAAAAAAAATATATCATTCTTCATGTGGAAGATTTTGTTTTGTTTGAAGAGCATTTTTAGTTTCAAATATATTTTTTTATAAATACAAACATAGATAGAGATACAGGTACATATACATATATAGATGTAGATTCAGATACATATACAGATGCAGATACAGATACAGATACAGATTCAGATACAGATACAGATACAGATGCAGATACAGATACAGATACAGATACAGATACAGATACAGATACAGAGACAGATACAACTGCAGATTCACCTACAAATACAAATACAAATACAAATACAAATATAAATACAAATACAAATACAAATACAAATACAAATACAAATACAAATACAAATACAAATACAAATACAAATAAAAATACAAATACAAATACAAATACAAATACAGTTACAAATACAAATATGAATACAAATACAAACGTAAATGCAAATATAAATATGTGTTCTAATTTCTTATGTTACTTACATAATATTAACATAAATAATAGTCTTTTATCATAAGTATTATAAAATGTATGTAGTGGTAATTTAAAACAAGAATAACACACATGTTTGCCTGAGATTATATGTAAATACAAGTAACATATATCGGTGTAAAACAATAACCTGGAATTCCTTCGTGTACATGAAAGAATCATAATGTTCTTAATGTCCCTAATGTAAAACATTAAGCCATCAAGATGTGGAATAATAAAGTGTTTTGCCCGTTCTCGCCATGATTAAACCGCGGCGTAAGAATGATTGTACAATCTGAATTTGTGAAATGCTCACGCTAATCCAATTTCCCCAACAAATAAAATAGTTAAAACGTATGTTACAACAAATAATACTTAAATGATAACTATATATTAGGTATAATAGCGCCATATAAGGCCACGTGTGCCTATAGTCTAATTACAGAATGCATAATCATTGGCAAGACTAATATATCAATGAATTTATTGTCTTGTCTTTCTGAAGCGGAATAGTTATGTTAATACAAGCTCGCAATATTAATTTATAGATCGTGCCGCTTAATCCTACATGAACATTTAAACGCGGATAATTATTTTTGCAAATTCGCAACGGCTCTTAATGTCATTTGCAGCGAATTTATGCGTGCGATTTTTTACGCAATGCACACGGGATCGTGACAGCGTAATATATTTTTGATCGTAAATCACTGAACGTAATTATCAGAATCATGTGGCTCCTTAAGTTTCTCAAATCAAGATTAATAATTCATTATCCAGAAACGGAAACGGCGCAAATTATTTTTTAGCCCGTTCCATTACTATCACCTCTGCTTTATAGCTGAATGCTAAGGTGTGTATGACCGCGCTAACTAGATATGAGTTATCGTTAGAAGTATATATAATAGTTATGGAGCATAAGCGTCAGTGGGTAATATTCCTAAATCATCGGTGGTAACATTATTGCTACGGAGTGTAATTACATGCAGCACAGTTTTTGCGCCTAGCCGCTGCTAATTATAATTTACAGTACAGTGAGAGGCCACAAATGCAGTGTTATGGTGATTGAATTACTTTCTGTGATTTGAACCTTAATACGGTATTAAATTATTTCAAATGTTATTAATAACTTCGTCCTTGATACATAATCAATTTATGGATTTCAGAATTTCAGTAATATCAAATTTGAAAACATGTAGTAAAGGTAGTCATTCCTTTCAATCTATTGAGCATAACAATTTTTATTATATTAAACTAAATTTGAAATTTGGACATCTTATATTATATTATTTATATCTTTAAACACAAAATTTTGTTCATACAGTAAAATTTTCCATAATTAGTGTTATTTGTAATAAATTTAATTACACTTATTTAATAATGGTGAAAAGCCCCAAATCGACAATTTGAATTGATAATAAATGATAAAATAATTAAATCTTTCAAATTATCTTTTCATAAACGAAAAGTATAACAAGCTGTTATTCACTCTTTGTAATCAACATTATGGTGACTCGAGGTATAAACTAAAATTTGATTTTACAAATTATATTATTTATATATTTACTATAAAGACTGTTTATACAGTTCATTAATATCATTATATTATTGATTATAATGATTATATGTGATAATGATTTATAATGGAAATTTAGTTGACAATAAAATATGAGTATTTTTTTAAGTATTTCCGTATTATAATTATAGTATTATATTATTATTATATTATTGAGGAACTAAATTAAATATTAAATCTGTATTTAGATATGTGCACACAGTATTTCACAGTTGACGATTATTGAAATAAATTAATTGACAATATGTACTTTATCTACATTATAATGCAAGATTATAACTAAGCCACCAAATTGATAGCTATTCGTGTAACGTTGGATGGTATTCGTGTCCAAACATGCGAATTGCATGTCTCGTATTTGCATCTAATTTATCACGTTGTCCAACTTGCAACTCCGGTTCCGGTGCAACTGTTATTATGTTCCTATTGTTGAAATTTATTATTATACTCGAACTTTGTTGAATATTGGCCGTCTTTGAAATATAGTATACTCCCATGTAATTCTACAAGTCCGGCATAATTGAACACCAAAACACACAGTTAATAAGAATTAATATAACAAAGATATTTAGTGCAGTAGATATTTTATTGGTAACAAAAATAACTATAAAATAAAAATACCTAAATACCTATAAAAATACCTAAACCATATCATCATTATCATTGTCAAGTTTAGATTATCAATCATATAATCTGATCATATATTATCAGTTTAAAATATCTAGCATAATAATAGTAATAAATATGTTGTCATCCATAACAACAATAGAAAATTAACATTGTCATAAAAAAAAATCGCAAAACACTACTTTACGAAAATGTATTGTACAAATTTATACAAATTGTTTATACAAAAACAACTAAAATGCGACGGAAACTACTATATTCAGTAGTTTCCAATGAAAATAAAAATTAAAGGATGTGCCAAAGAAAAAACGTGAGGGTTACAATTAAACTAAGAAGACCCAAAAAGGATATTATGCCAACACTCCATTTCCTTTTTATTTTCTATGTACCTCAAAGTTAAAATTTGGACCATGTCATTACTTGAAAACAAATGAAACTTGGAATTTGATATGAAAATGTGTAGCTTTATAAAGTAAAATCTAAATTGTCGAAGGATTTATGAAAATTTGTTTAAATTTTAATTAATTTGTTCCAAAACTTTAGCAGCTCACATGTGAATGCACCGTATAATTTATAATGTAGCGTTTATCAATTAGCGGAAATTAGCGAAATATTATAAAAAATCATGTAATATTCATGAAATATTTTAGCACATACCTATTCATTTCAATAGGTATATGGTAGGTAGGTTCAATAGATACCTATATTTTATGACAACTGTGAAATATGTGACAATATAAAAAAATATATAGGCATAACAGTGTGACAGTTTTTGTAATTCTGTTAATTCCTTCAATTTTGTTTTCAATTGTTTCCCATATATCATAGCGGTCAAAGAAAAATTATTCAATATTTAGCAAAAAATGTTGAATAATTGAGTACGAAAGAGCAAATACCAAACTAACACATAAGACATATTGCATTTTGTACAAAAAAATCAAATTTAACAAATATATATACAATGCAATTGTTGAATGCAACTTTGTTTGTGTTTTATTTTATAGTACAATTCAAAACTCTTACGGGTTAAACGAGATTAAGGTTTATGGATTTGCGATGATTTAATTTTTTTCGAAATTCTCAGTTATTCGTGTTTTCTGCCATTTTGATGAATTTCCAGATAAGCAACGATATCGGCTCAATTTGATAAGTGTATAGAGGGATTTGGAAAAAGTCAAATTATGTTGTACGATTATTTATATTATTATTTTATTGGTTGTTTAATTATGTTGAATTATATCTACGTAATTCTTAATTTTATTTAAATAATTCACAAAACACTGATTGAGCGTTCTTTTGACATAACTAATTTACTAAAATTATTGGTGAGTAAATTTTTCTCTAAATCTTTAAATTATTATGGAATAAATTTTGATAACTATTTTAATGGTGGCGCCGCCGGGTCAAGATATTACTTTTTAGTTTAGCAATGTACGGTAATATATATGGGTGCGCGGGGGGTTATAATTTGGGCCACGATTAAGAAATGGTTGAGAAAAATGGTTGAGAATTGTTGAGTAAAAATGGTTGAGAGTTTGTTGAGAAAATGGTTGAGACACTCGTGCCTGATCAAATAGTTTGCAATGTACGGTAATATATATGGGGGGTGGGGGTGGAGAAGTAATAATTTGGGCCCCGATTAAAATATTGTTGAAAAAAATGGTTGAGTATGGTTGAGTAAAAATTGTTGAGACATTGTTGAGAAAATAGTTGAGAAACTCATGCCTGATCAAATAGTTTGCAATGTACGGTAATATACAGGGTGTCTCTAAATTATGTGGAAATGGCTTAACCACAGATTACTGGGATCAAAAGAAGACGATTTAACAAAACTTATCTATATACAAATGCGTTTGGTTTAGCCAGTATTCAGCTTCAAAGTTAGATATAGTTTATACTTTTTAACCAGAAAATTCTGTTCACTGATGATTTGTTTCCAAACGAGTGTCACTCAAGCGCAGTCACTCATATTTTACTTTTTTGTGTCAAAACTGTAACAGATATCAAAAACTATAAAGATACAAAAAAAACTTAATAATGAATGCCTGCGTTCGATTTGATTTTTTTTTTTATTTATTTGCATTTGTCATTAAAAAATATGAATGTATTAATGTTGGGCCTCACTTGTTTTATACACAACCGATCTACTGATAATAACAATATTATCTCAATATTTGAGTTATACCCGTATAAAGTGTCATACCAAACAACATCCAAATCAATGTAAACGTTCTCTTTTTATATGCAAATATTGTTTTTTTTTTTTACTTCGAAACTGAATACTGACTAAACCAAACGCATTTGTATATAGATAAGTTTTATCAAATCGTCTTCTGTTCATCCCAGTAATCTGTGGTTAAGCAATTTCCACATAATTTAGAGACACCCTGTATATGGGGGGTGGGGGTGGCGGAGTAATAATTTAGGCCACGAGTAAAAACTGGTTGAGAAATATGGTTGAGGAAAATGGTTGAGAATGGTTGAGAAAAAAATGTTGAGAAAAAATGGTTGAGAAGCTCATGCTTTTTTTAGGTTAAATCAATTTATCAACGCATTATTTTTGAAATGGGATTAACGACAATATATTAATGTTACAGGATATAATATAAATCGATTATTAAATGTAATTTCAATGAAAATTTTGATATTTCTTTTAATATTTGTGTTACAATTTAGTCTTGATTATTTCCATCTTAATTGTCATATTATCAAATTATTGTATTGCATTGTCATTTACTGAGGTACAAACGTGTAAAGCTTAGTTTACTAGTTCATTAACAAGCGATTTGCAATTTTGGTGGCAATTGGTTAAATTTGAAAGCAGTTTACGCGGGAACTTATACTATACCATCCAGAATAAAAATCGGAAATCGCAAAGCGCAAATCGCCAGGGCATGAACTATTCTTAAATTAAAAAAATGTATTTTTGACGCTTATCCTTAAAATAATGCTTCGATATTAGATTTGCTTTGCTTTGCTTATCCGTAGCCAAATTGGATTGGAGTAGGTTATAGGTTGGGTTATGTTTGATTAGGTTTGGTTGGCATAGGTTAGGATAGCTCATGTCAGTTTAGGTAGGTGGACTGATCATTATGTTGGTTTCAATTAGATAAATTATCGATACTCTTCGAGGGATATTGTGCAAATGCCTGGACAACACACATATGGCCTACAGAGAGAACCAGCATAGTCTAAATATATTCTTTAAAATAATATGCAAACCTATTGATATCTCACGTAATTCTGAAATGTCATGTGCAGACAAGGCTTATATACAAAAGTAAGGAAAGGATATTCTTAAAGCAGCTACCGTTAATTCACGAGTCAAAGCCAATAATAAAAATAATATTAATAACGATAAAATATATATATATATATATATATATACATATATATATATATATATATATATATATATCCACCTATCTTTGTGAGATCCGTTCATGAAATTTTTACTATCTCTTTGACATCCTTAAACATTGTGGCATCCAAAATTGGATGTCACAACGTTTTACTTGTTAAATCATCTAGAAAATGAGGTAGAAGTGCGTAGTAAACATTTCGGGAGGATGTCAAATTACACTATTTTATAAATGATTGTATATTTTTAGTTCCGTTTCATACTGATTAGGGGGCGCGCAAGAGAACCGGTTTTGTATATTCTGTATAAAGAATTCGCATATTTTTAGCGGCTGTCGTGACATCC
Organism: Othius punctulatus; assembly: GCA_951805005.1. NCBI lineage: Eukaryota > Metazoa > Arthropoda > Insecta > Coleoptera > Staphylinidae > Othius > Othius punctulatus. The sequence goes on from OX638138.1 coordinate 95,928,958, forward strand.
GGATGTTGATCGTGTATATTAATTTTTATTTGACGCCCGTTATAACCTCCAAAACGTGGCAACGTGGTACAAGTGTGTAACTGTGGTATTTGTGCGATTGTGCTTTATATTCTAGGTAAGTACACAATTAATTTAAAATGTGCAATCCCAATCCATAGAGTCGGAACCTGTTCCCCTCCGATGGTATGTGGTCACAGCTTGAAAAGTCCGTTAATAAGGGACTTCCCCGGCATTGGCGTGGAGTGGACTTCCCCGGATGATGGAACTCCAAATTGATGACGCTAACATAATAATAGTAGCGTTTTGAATAATTTCGTGTCGGGTTAGAATTATTTTAATTCCATTCAAATATTAATGTGAAAGCTCAAGCAGAGACTCATTCTTGTTATATTTGACTAGAATTGGCGAATTACCCGGCTGACGTAGTGCCTAAGTATCGATGCAATTTAAGACATATTTCCGTAAGGGTCTAACATATATTTGGCAAACACAAATTTATTTCTATTTTAACAGAACACATATTTTAAATTTGAAAACTTAAACTCAGACTCGTTTTTTTTTTCGACCGCGCAGTTTTACATTATCGTTATTGTTGTACAATATTGTTACCGGTTTGTCCTGTAACTAACGATTGTGACAAATAATCGACCAATTTTAAGCATTATTTTGTGATTAATAGGTACAATATCCAACCAGATATCACCATGTCATCACGAGGAAAGCGTATTTTAGCTATGGTTTCTCATAAAGACACTATACGACTTGGACAACTAGAGCTAAAACAACCAACGTGCCATACTACCCAAGGTGTAAATTTGAGAGAAATTGATGTAAATGTATTAAAAAAGAAAATCCTCGGTGAGTTACCTATTCTTTCTAAAACTGTTTTTGAAAAAAAAACTATAAATTTGAGAAAGTTAAAGTTAAATTTGAGATAAAAATGAGATTCGAATCATTACTTCTTACAAGAGATACGAGGTTGACAAATGGCGTACTTATTTTATTAAAAATCGTGCCGAAGTAATAATTTCGGTCCCGAGGAGGATATTCACTGTTTTTCCTAAGGGGAAATAGACATTGTGGAAAATGTTATACTCGTCATATTCGTACAATAGGTATTTTAAACATTTGCAACTTATTTATATTTATGTTAATACTGCTACAGTGATTTATTAAAGGAATGCCTGAATATTGTTCATAGAGGAATATCAGGATCATTTTGACATTTTTTGTTCCCGGGAAACGAGAATAAAAAATTTGTAATATATTTCCCGGGAATCCCTGAAAATAGAAAAATAAAATAAAGATGAAAATAATCAAATAAAGATCTATTTAAAAAAAACTGGTTAAATTATAAAAATAAAAAAAGACTAATTAACATTAAAATCAGGTAACATTATACTATTTTATTGGTTTAAAAAAAGACGTTGAAAAAGCCCAGTGAGAATCGCTCAAATATGATGTTTTTGTCTGCAAAAATTTGACGATGCTAAGAAAAATCTTTCACTTTCATGTGATGTAGGCACTATCGTCATCAGAGCATTCAATAATTTATCTAAATTATTTGTAATTCAAACAGTCACATTTATTTTTTGTATTTTTGTTGGCGATGGGGAGGGGGTACACTAGCTATAGCTTACGGACACCCCAATGTATACTAACTCTAAAAACTATAATTATGTGCAGGCATCTTTCTCCATTCACGCATTTACGGGAAGAAAGACATGAAATGTGTACATTAAAAGGAGAGGGAATGAGTGGTCGAAACGTTCATACCAGTATCGAAGAATAGACGATTTCGCTCATAAATCAGTCATCATTTACAATAAACCCTTAAAATCTAAAAGTGTCTTTCGTGAGTACGCACTTCCGCTCCATAAAACAGCGAATTTGGCGCGAATAATAACAGTAATAACATAAATTTGTTCAGTAATCATGCCATGATATAATATATTAAATTGCAACATTTTTGTATTTTTCGCCTATCATTTCCCGGGAATTTCCCGGGAAATAAAAATCTTTAAAAATTCCCGGGAATGACCCTCTTGAAATATATTGTTCATTTTATTCGATTAATTTATTTTTTTAGGATCTTTGTCTCCAAAATCTGTAAAATTTACTGAAACAGTAAATTTTCAAATGGATGTGAATAGCGAAAACAACAGAAATAAAGAAAATACATCATCAATAGATATTCTATGTAGCAAAAGTATTACTGAGAATATAAAGGTATTATCGAATTTTACTATAAAGCCTACAGATTTGCAATATACAGAGATACCTTTGAACGTCCAAGAAGGAGATAACAGATTCGAAGTTTTCGAATCGGCTGATAAAGAAATAACAATGGTAGAACCTTCACTAATAGAAATACATTCTAATGAACAGACCAATGACAAGTCCGAAGAGATTACATTTACTCAGTTGACGAACGTATTTCCTACAGCTGATGCAGAGTTGAACTTTTTTGGTCAGGAACACAGCCCATTTTCAGATTCTGGAACAGAATATGTTCCATCCACTCCTTCGTGTGCCAGTGATTTAGGTAAACTTGTAATCTGGTGTCGGAATAATTCTTTTATAAAGGTTTTATTTCTTCAGGTTTATCAAGTGACTCAAATGAGAGTGTTGAGCTTCCTTTATCACTTCATTCCAAAGTAGATATTAGTAAGTCAATGCCAGATAAGCGAACACAATTAAACGAAATTGAAGAAGACGGTACAAATGCAAATTCACAGAAACAACATGAACAGAGTGGAAGAAATAACGAGAACTTTACTCAATTTAATCAATTCGGAGTAGTTAAAAGTTCCAGTAGAAATATAAAAGGAACGCTTAAAAGATACAAAAAAGAACATTGTATTTTTTGTGAGAAGAATATAACCAATTTTTCACGACACTTGTTTCGTAAGCATGAAACCGAAATTGAAGTTATTAAAATAATGTCACTACCAAAATCTTCGAAACAGAGAAAATGTTTGTTTGACGATATTCGTAAAAGAGGTATTTATATTTGGAAGTTAACTTATATATTTAGCTTATATAAGTTGCATATAGTTGGCAGTTGGAATGTAGATTTGCAAAACCAGAATCTACATCTCACAATTATGAATACAGGCCCAACATTTCATTTTTAAAACTAAATATCATATTTTATTGCGTTGGATTTAGATGAAATTATTTGGGCTGTTTTTTACAATGCTTTCTTGTTTCAAGTTCAAAAATCGCACTTCAACACAAAGTTTGATATGTTCTAACAAATTGAATTCCGAAAAAATACGTATAACTAAATTTAAAACTTTTAAATTATTACCGCATATATTATGTTATATACATAATTTCGGCTAAATCTACTAATGTAGAGCAAACTTTCTAATTTACATAGGAAATATATGCAACTACGTACGTACGTACACAATTAAGGGAGAAATTGTGAAAAAATGCGTGGTAGAAATAAAAGTGTTTACTTCAACTTCAATTAAAAAAAAATTGTCAAGATTTTTAAGTAGAATTTTTTAACAAGAGTTAAAAAATATCCGAATAATTTCAAATTGATCGCACGTATAATACGATCAATTTATCAATTTATTTATAATGTTGCGTGTTTCTCAATACCGAGATGAAATTGCTCTTCTTATTACTCATTTTTGTGCACACATTTAATCTAATTAACATGCGTATTCATTAAAAATTGTGGGTGGTTTTTATTTCAGGAAACTTTATAAATTCATTTGGGAACGAAGGATTTATTAATCCAGTAAGGAGACCTAAATCTGTATGTCCGAAAACCTCATCTGACTATTTGCCTTGTTCCGGATGTAAAGGCTTTTTCACACGAACTTATCTTCATCGCCACATGAAGAAATATTTCAAGAAAACTCAAGAAACAGAGTCAAAGCATGCTCAGGCAAATGGATTAACACTTCTTTATATGTCGAGTAAAAATAATTTTGAAGATTTGAAATTAAAAGTTTTTCCTCATATGGCAGCTGATGAAATCACAAAAAGTGTCATGAATGATTTTCTTATTAAATTGTACGGACAGAGGTATTATAGATGCCACAAAGAAAAACATCTAATTAATACGGTATCCCAGCGTATGCGAGAACTGGCCAGATTTTTAAAAGTATTGCAAAATAAAGAACCTAACGAACGTCAACTGATTGATTACCTGAAACCCTCTTATTTTGACCAATTAGTTGATGCTACTAATGAACTCTCCGGTTATGACCCAGATAGAGACACATTTAGAAGCCCCTCACTTGCTTTAAGATGGGCGACTGTTCTCAAACAGATTTGCGATACTGCCATGTTTGTTGCTGCGAAGGAAAATAATATGGTTAAAAATAAAGAAATTAAAATATTAAGACAAATGATAGAAACCCAATTTCGCTTCCACGTTTCTACTAATGCAAACAAAGATTTATCTGCTAAGAGTTGGAAGAAAGGCAGCATGATACCATTAACAGAGGACGTTATAAAAATGAATAAGTTCGTTGTTAGAGAAGAAGAAAAGTGGTGTACAAAATTGCTGAACGATCCATATAGCTCATTATATGTTAGAAATCTGACTGAAGCCCTTCTAGCCCATGTCATTCTTTTGAACAGAAAACGATCCGGTGAGGCGCAACGAATTAAAATAGAGGATTATTTAAGAGAAGAAGATGAATCAGCAATTGAAGATATTTATCAGTCACTGACGGCCACAGAGCTGGTTTTAATTAGAAACATAAAACGAATTACAATTCGCGGAAAAAAGGTAGAGCGGTATTACCTTTTTGGAAACCCAAGCACTAACAATAGTTTTTTGTGGTCTTACAAGGTATTGAAGAAAGTTGCTGATGATTGTGCGGTCATAAATATTGAATCTATAACGGTGACTTGTCTAAGAAAACATATTGCGACTATTGCACAAATAATTTCAATGGAAGACAGTGATTTGGAACAACTTTCGACTCATCTTGGACATGAGAAAGCAACACACTTAAACTACTATAGAAAAACTGACGATAAATTGCAAATTGCTAAAGTATCTAAACTTTTACTTCTGATGGAAAAAAAATCATTTTAGTTGGCAGAAAACAAGCACACCTTACGTACTATAAAAGAACAAACACAATCTCCAAATCTTAATGATGAGAGTCAGGTAAGAATATCACAGATACACGTAAATAATTTTAATAAAACTGTTAAAAAGTTACTTACATTCACATGCACTAGAGGAGGAATACTTACCTGTATTTTTTAGGATGACATTTACAATTTCCATATATTTTGCATTCCCTTTACTCTGACACAAAAATGTTCCTACAGTCCTTATTCCGTTATATGTTATTTACTAATGTTCTAACACTTGTTTGCAGAAGAAAAAATGTCGTGTCCTGATACCATGGACAAGCGAACAAAAGAAATTTGCCCAAATATACTTCCAAAAACATTTGGCATCTAAAAAAGCTCCAAGGAAACATGAGTGTCTCGATTTAATGAAGAAGCATTCAACAACATTTTATAACAAAACTTGGACCCAAATAAAAATATTCATTGTCAACAAGTACAGCAAGAAGTAAAATGTCATGAACTATTTGTATTTTTTATTATTTTATTATTTAAGAATTTAAATGTTAAATAAACATTAATGTTATATTCACAACACTTATTTTTCTTAACTAAAATGTGAAGCAATGGAGCACTCTAAATGATTTGTAAAATTGGCAACGCTGCAAGGATGTCACAAGATACACTATTTTTTTATGGATGTCATAAGATGAGTGAAATAAAAATGTATACCGGATGTCAAAGAGATGGTAATTTTAATTATTTTATTTTGTGTATGGTCTAAATTTTTTGTTCCTATGAGCATTCTTACATCGATTTTATAAAGTCATATTTTTCTTTTACACGTATCTGTTTTCTGAACAGTGGATGCAGAAAGGTTAAAATTTTTGCCGGATGTCACAATATACGTGGGTCGAGTATATATATATATATATATATATATATATATATATATATACATCACGCTATCATTCTGGCATCCGTTTACAATAGGTACATTCTGGCATCCTGCACAAGCAGAACGAATTTCTCATTTTTTGTTGATGAATATGTCTCATTTTGGGGACACATGATAGTTTACCACTAAGATTTTGTTGATTTTTTTTTTTTTTTAAATATACGTTTTTATAGTTGGCCGCATTTATCTTACCATCAAAGTGACTTCCTTTCATAATTGCTTCTATTTGGCTTCCGATGAATATCCGTTTTCATTCTTTCGCTGATGTGACGTCCCACCCTATAATCAATGCCCTGAGGAGCGTGTTCGGCCTAACTCGTGAAATTGTACTTGGTAATCAACACACCACACCCAAATGAAGACCGTTAATGTAAAGCGGGCTGGTCTTGTAATACTAACTTAAAAAATGTTTAATAAAGTTATATAATAGTTTTTTAGAGGGGAAAAAAATGTGTTGCGAATTTCTGAATTTGTACATTTGAACCGAAAAGTTAGTTTATTATTTATAAAGTATCATTATTTATAATTATAGGTCATAAATATTGATTATTAATGTCAGTCCATACCATACCCATGTATTATTCGTAGGATTAATACTTCTTAAATGAACGAAAACAATGGTCATTGCCACGTAATGTACGCAATGTTGCCAATCCGAAAAGATAGCTAAGAAGAAAGCAGGTTATAAACGTTTGTAAGGAGAAAAAACTCTTCAAACACAACAAAATTCGTACTTACACTTATTTATTACTCGTAACTTATTTATTTTACAGTAAATTAAATTACTTGGAATACTGATTCTGTACAAACACTTTAATCTTAAGCCAATCCTTATTATGAAGTAACTGTGAATTAATCTCAATCAGCTTTTCACATTCAGCCCTTTTGGCAGCCCTTTTATTTTTTATATGGTCTTTGAAGAAAGTAGTAACAACTTTCTTCAGTTCAGGGGTCCAAGGGATAAGAACTCTTTTCTTGGGTCGGCTTGTACCCACACTTCTATTGGATGAATGTTGTGGCAGAATCGCAGATACCTCATCTTGGAGCTCTTCATAGCCTATATTGTCAGGCTCAGCACCGTCACTGTCAGCTTCCATCTCATCGTCCAAGTTTATTTCGTCTAATGACTTTCCTCTGAAACGATCTACTTCGCCTTTTTCCATTAACAATAATAGTTTTGATAGCTTGGCTGTTTGATAAACATCATCGGGTAATCTGTACGAGTTTTTGTGAACCCCAAGAGTGTGGCCCATAAATGTGGCCAACTGTTTCATGTCAGTATCGTTCATATTCAGCAATTGCGTCAGTGTAGCGAGATGTTTTCTTAACTTCGTACAGGTAATTGCAGTCGGATTTTTTGCTCCACACAGCTTTGTGTACTTCTGTAGAACCTTGTATCCGTATATTGGAGAGTTAAAGTTTGGTTTGCCAAAAAGATAGTGATTATTGGCTGGAACAAAATTGCTCCGTACGCTTGTGAGAAGCCTAATATGCTCTTGAACATCCAGGCCGAATAACACAGGAACTCCACGGTTTCTTTTTCCTTTAATCACCACTCGTTTAAACCGTTTCATTAAAATATTTTCAGTCACAGACACAGCTTTATTAAACTCTTCATAACTATGCTTGTCCTTATTGCCTGAAGTCTCGTATACATGTAGAGTCATTCTTTGGAGTTCTCCTGGTCTCTTCCGGTTCAGAAGTATAACTCTGCAAAAGACTGTCTCTGTAAGTGTCAAAAAATCGACGACATTATTGTTGTCATTTGACAGATTCTTAAAGGCTTCTTCCGATTTTTCCACCAGGTAATCTTTTAACATCTTAATATCACTTGCAAGAGGAACTATGGTGAGCTTGTTCCAGGTTTTCATGTTTAAATCATCAGCCGCTTGATTCGAAATATCATATCTCCAGTTGGTGTCAATTAATCTAATAATTGTTTTCAAATCTGACTCCATCTCCGCAGTAGAAACTGTAGTTTCCTTTTTTAATGCAAACATAATGGCCAAATCACAACACTGTTTAATGGATGTACTTATATTCATGGCGTAAGTAGGAGACAGGAATATACATTTGTTGGGGTCGTATCTGGCCACGTACTTTGTTGCCTCAACCATTTTGTCGTAAAATTGAGGGCGTAAAGTTGAAAACATATCCGTTATTAAGGAGTCGAGCTTTCTTAGTTGAATTAGTAGTTTAGCGAGTTCTCTCATTTTACGGGAAGTAACATTGATAAAATGTTTTTCTCTATGAATCCTCAGATATCGAGCACCGAATGCGCAAATTAGGGTATCACTTTTTGCCACTAAGGAAATGTTATCTGCCCTCATACGTGGGAAAACTTGTTCTTTCAGTTGCTGATCAACCTTGCGATTTCTCAAAAGTAAATTTTGACCTTCGGTTTGATGAGCGCCCTTCTTGCCATAACTTTTTCCGCATCTTTTTCTATGTCTCCATAGCTGCTTTCTTGCATAGAACCCATAGCAGTTAGTACAAGGCAAGTAATTATTGGGATCAAAAGTGGAAGGCATCTTCATTGGCTTCTTACAGCCATTTGAATTTTCCAAAAAACTTCCTTGGTTTCTTAGTCGAGTGAATAGGTCTTTTCGTTCTTTACTATTCTTTGGTTTTGCCATGATTTTCTGAACCTCAATCTCTCTGGTATGATTTCTTTCAATGTGCCGTGAAAAATTAGTAACAGCGTCTTCGCAGTAGATGCAATAATTTTTCTGTCTGATCCTTTTTGTTCTCGATGAGGCAGAAGGTCTTTGAATGGTAGTCGATGTAAATATTTCATGGTCAGAGTTATCATCAATAAAGTGCAAGGGAGGCATAACTTCTATTTCTTCTGAGCAAGTATCTTCCTCAGTTGACTGAAACAGTAAAAAGTGTAAAAAGTAATATTTTCAAAATCTAAATCAGAAATTTGAGTTTTTAGGTGCCTTTAAACGACTTTATCAAATTACCTCACAATCCTGATTATCGCCTGAGCTTTCTGGACTGTCAGGAACGTACTCAGAGCCACTGTCCTCACTCTCTTCAATAAGATCGGCATCAGAGTTCCAGTGTGGAGATTGATTATATTCCAAATTGTTATTGGTTTCCGTATTCCCTTCTTCCAGTTTCTGGAAAGATATTCACAACGCAACACATATTAGATTTAATAAATGGAATTTGTGCTAAATAGAGAGGTTGATAAAACACAATTAACTTTTTGATTCGTACCTTGCTATTTTGCACAATAAGTGTATTTTCCATTTCGCTTATATTACATTTGTGTCCATCCTTATCTATAGGTTTTGGGATCACTGTCAAGAGATGCGCTGTAAAAAATGCATACTTTTATATATATATATTTTATATTTTTGTAATACCTCTGTGTTATTGACATTTATCAGTACTGTCTGCTTGATCGATATGACAGGCGTAAAGGCCTTGGCCGTTATAATAACGGCCGTGGACGTTATTTAAATGACAACGCAAATTTATGAGCAATAAAGTCTTCATATTCTTTCTCATACCAGCTGCTGCTTTTTTGGGGAAGTAAATCGATTGTGGCAGCATTTGCTTCATTTAGTACATCTTCGGGGATACCACAAAGCGAAGAACTTTGCACATCTGACATTATTTTTCTAATTTCACTTTGATTTGTTTGTTTGTATTTGAACAGTTGATGTTGCTATGGTATCAAATTGCGCCTGGATAACTAGTTTATTAATTTAGAAATTTAATATTGATAAATTGACCAGTTTTTGTAATTTAGGTATTACAAAGAGTATCGAACAATATACGACCGATATGCAAATAACAGGCTTGGTTGAATATAAACCTCGGCTGCGCTCCGCTCCGCTTCGCTTCGCCTCGGTTTACAAACTTCAACCCGCGCCTGTTATTTGCTACATATCGGCCTAATGGCGTTATATACTATTATGAACTGGTCCTGTACATTGTTTTATAAAAACATATCTCCTGGGTGTCTGGTGTTTTGTCATAGTGACATTTACAGTTTATTAACTTGTGACTACCAAAATAGCTGTTATGAAATATATGAAATATAAAATGTTAACAATAATAATGATCTGGTCGATATGTTTTTGATATATCGACTATTATTTTGATAGTCTTAAGTTAATCATTTGCTAATGTAATTTTCACAAAACACCATTTTTATATAAATAATGCACAGAACGGGAAATACCAGAAATATGTCTATAAATAACTATCAGCTATCTATATTACAATAATATCAGCTATATTAGCTATCACCGAAGTGAAATGATCTCATTGCGTATAAATGATTTTATAAAAAATAGTAAAATGACTTGAAATAACCCAGTAAAAGGAAAACGCAAAAGAATATATTTTGATCGTAGGTGGTCCTAATTTCGTATATTAAACCTTCTGTCAGTTCGAAATAATTTTTCCAAATATTATCATATTTGCATATTATTAATAACAGTTGTTATTGCTCTTCAGTCATTTTACATTTTTTTTATAATACCCCGTCTACCCAAGAAGATCATTTCACTTGGGTGATTAGTTGAAAACATGAAATCATGAAATCATTTTTCCATGTGTCGAACTTCCTGCCGGACGCTGTATATGGAGCATTGTATATGGAACATTGATTCTGGAGCCTTTATTATGTATCAGAAATAATATTGATAATTGTGAAATCGTGGCAAATTAAACTTTTATTCAAATGTTTTTTATACTGATAATAAAGGCTCCAGAATCAATGTTTCTTAAGATTTTTCATTTACAATATATATTATTATTATCATTATATTAGGTATTATTTATTCAATTCGAAAAAATTAGCCTCGGGAAACGATAGAACACATGGGAGCCTTCGTGACCTTCCCGGTTTTTGTTATTAGCTAAAGTGATTTTATCAAAATAAAATAGTTTTCACTTGGGATCAAAAATGGCAAAAGAAGACAATAATGCAAGTATTTTCAAAACTCAACCAGTCAGCATACAACATGACATCAAATATTTTTTTGTCAATAAAAAATATATTTAAGGTGATAGCTAGTTACCATTTTTTAACACTAAGTCTCGTTCAGAATAAGTTGTTTCTTTGGTTGATTCGTAGTCCGGAGCCCATAACTCCGGTCGCTCAGTTCGAGCCAAATCCAGAATTTTTCTGCCGCGACTGAGCTGTAAAAGTAAGAGGCACAGAGAATTTAACATAACTGAAAAGTAGTTACGAACATTCTGCAGCTATTTTCATATTTAATACTGAGCAGTATTTCTTTCTTTTAATAGAACATTAAACAACGAGTTCCACAAGTCAGTGTTGATAGTATGAGTCCAAATTTAAAAAACAACCCGAGTTTTTTTAACGGACGAATGCTAGAATTGACTTATGAAAGAGTTTTTTATATTTTATAATTTTTTTTTAAATAATTTGCGCCTTATTGAAATAAAATAAATATGTATTTTCTATAAGTTCCATTGACTACGTTGCGCCTGCCTGGTACTGTTAGCCTACTTACACACGAGGCGGTTTCAGCGAGCGGCGCACCGCCTGACGCACCGTCTCGACACATGATCTCGTGCAAAGCATGGGGAGTATTCACACAGCCGAAACGGCCGCCGCTAGATTTTTCGCATACGCCGGACTTAAACGCGCGGTTTAAGCTTGGCGATGACATATATAACGACACGTTGGGGGTTATTTAATGGTTCTGCGGCAGAATTTTCAAGGGCCGCTTTCGCAGCTCGCGTACCCTGTTACGTTTTTATGGGTTCTTATCTACTTTTTTTGCCCCAAGTCCCCACTTTGGTTACCGTAAAATGAATTCGAATATTGATAATGAAATTAAGATAATTTTTAACATTATTAATTTAATAAATAAAATAATAAAATTTTATGTATTGTAAGCAATACACAATTTCGCGGCTGTCCTAATGTGGAGAAATACAATCCCCAAAATAAAGAAATAAACTCGTTCTGGAGTAAATTCCCATACTGACACAATAGGCACTTAACAAAACGATCGCAAAATTTTTTTTATAGCAAATTCACCTGATAATTTAAATTTAACTTATTACCTAAAATACAATTTACTTAATTCTAATTTACTCAATCTATTCGTATACCGCATAAATCGAATAAAAAAAATATCTCGCATCAAAATCTGTTTTAATAAAAATTCAAAAATATAAAATTTAATTTTAATATGGTGAGTACACCAACACAATTAACCCATTAATCCCCAAGAGTGCGCCAACGCAATATTTCACATACGATTTTTTTTAAGTGATAGCCACGTATTATAAAACGCTGAAATTTTTATATTCGTTTTAAAGATGTCCTGTATTTATTATATGCCATGCAAATTATTCTAAAATTATATTGCTTTCTACAAAAAAAATCTACAAACCAGTAGTTTTGTCCATTTGGGCAACGGGTACACAAACTAAAGAAAAAGAAAACTTTATAAGCTAAATGTAAAATTTTCAGTCCGATACATTATTACTATGTTGACTGCAGATATGCACCACAAAAAAAGTAATAATTTATTGATGGCAATTGTATATTACCAGTTGTCTCTGCGCTGACTCACGCTAGGGATCATCCGTATATCTCACGCGACGAGCGCGGTGCCGATTTCTGTGTGCTCCGTCAGCGTTTTCGATAGGGTAAATAAATATGTTATGAATACCGGTAATGTGCAGTGACCAAACTAATAAATAGGAAAGAATCCGCAAAAAATTGTTTACGCAGTCCTTATTTCTAATAGAAAGGTCTCAGTTTGAAGCTTTTGCGTACTTGACTTCTGCTGTTACATATTATACAAAGTTCCATATTAAATTGTCGCATTGTAAAAGTTGAAAGGCAAATTAATTGGCAAATAGGTACTTACCACAGACATTGCAATTTATCTAGTCACCTAATACAATCACATAAAGGAGTGACAGGACAGGATGATAATCACTAATCACTAATCACTATAAAATTCACAAAAACTTACAGCTCACGTGTGGTCAAGTAGTGTAGAGCACGCGTCTCGTCTTGCAAAAATGAGAATGGAGGTTAAATGGCCGAGATTTGGTCGGATGCCACATAAGCCAAAAGATAAAACGTATAAAAGTGTAAAAGTATACTCTGGCAATATACACCGCGATCACAGCGCTCATGGTGGAATATTGGTTGAACTAGGTACTTTTATTTACTTTTATTTCGCCTCCAACCTGACCTCCAGACGAAAAATATGAATCACTCCCAAGTGTTCCCTGATCACGCTAACAGTCAGAACATGGAGATGTAAAGTGGCATCCGTATACGGAGGCCACTTTACGGTGGATGCCAGATTAAATGTAAATTTTCTTGATGCGGATGCCGGACTGGTGGTAGGATATATATATATATATATATATATATATATATATATATATATATATATATATATATATATATATATATATATATATATATATATATTGAGCTGGAGGTCAAACTGGCATCCGTTCCGTATTAGTACAGTTTGGCATCCATTGATATACATGGTGTATATCACGCGTATATTACAAATACAAAAAAGTACATCGTTGACATCCGGTATTGTTAGCGTTGAACGTGGCATCCGTACGATATATTCTATACATTTATAAACCAAGTAATATCCGTATATAGTTATGTGCGGCCGAAGCGGCTTCCACGACAGTGTTGCCAAATATCAGGATCACTTTAATTCGGCGCCTTAAAAACGAATCAATATCTGCAGGCCTCACTGTATAATAGATTTAGCGCAAATTATAGATCTACAGAGTTTTTCTATTGATTTTCACTATTTATCAATTGTGTTTCACTACCAATGCTACCAATAGGGAAATATATCAGCAATAAATTATTATAAATTAAAGTAATTTATTCAAAAATACATATTCATATATAGACACATATCTTGATTTTGGTTAAGTAATCTGGTAAAAAAATGTAACATAAAACATAAATTGAATCTCATTTCTTTAAAACTACTTTACTTTTTTGTTTGTAGTTATTGCAAACATATATTTTTATTACCGGCCATGTTTTGTTATGAAATATGTTGCGGTGTTTTTCGATTAATTCCATAACTTCGTGTTTTTTTGGTGGAATATGTTTTTTAATATGTGTTTTGAAATGGTTTATTGTCAATTCTATTTGTTGTGTCGTCCATCCTACTAAGGTGCGCTTTTTACCTTTCTTGACTGTTGTTTTGTCGAGATTTAGATCATTGTTTTCATTATTTTCAATAATGTTCTCAACTGATTGGTCTAGCGCCAATGTATCATCGTCAGGGATATAAGTGTCATTCTTTTCGTCATCACTTTCTTCGTGCGCAATAATGTCTTCACCAATCTCAATATCGTTTAAACACATGCCTTTGTACTTCTCGATTGAACCACTTTTAGCAATAAGCAAGAGTCTACTTACTTTAGCTGTTTGATATACATCGTCCGACAGGCGATAAAATTCGGCGTGTGTCTTGGCAGTGTGTCCCATGAAAGTTGCTAGTTGCTCAAGATCATTCTTCTCCATTTTCAAATTTTGCATAATATTGATGTTTTCTTAATTTGGTTGATGTTAGCAATGATGCTTCATTAGTATCGCCCAGTGCAAGTTTTGCGTGTTTACGTAAAACTGCTGTGCCCGTTATTGGGTTTTGAGTTTTAGGCAATCCAAAAAGGTAGACATTATTTAAGAGATCAAAATTATTTCTTAAATTTAAAGAAAATTTAATTGTTTCCATAGTGTTCTTGTCAAATAGAACGGGAACACCTCGCCCTCTCTTTCCTCTTATTACCACGCGTTTAAGCGAGTTATATAAAATTATTTCAGACTGAGTTAAAGCTTTTTCAAATTCGGATGATGATGCAGTCTCGTAGTTTTTAAGAAATGCTGATAAGGTCATGCGTTGTAGTTCTCCCACTCTACGTTTGTTAAAAATTATAACACTGCAAAATATTCCATCTAGTAGGTCACGATAAGCTTTAATATCACTCGAATTAACTAATAAGCGTGTTCTGGCTTCAAGCATCAGACGTTTGAGATGTTTTTCAAATTTCTGCAAAGTAAGCATATTAATAGTATTTTTCACAGTATTTTGAGTATAATACAAGTGTGCAACATATGGGCTGTTTTTATTATGCACTTTGCAAAAACAAGTAATTCTTTATAAAAAGTTATAGTCTGAGAAAATAATGCTAAACTAAGAAAATTACTTATAACATGTTCATATGATTTTTTTTCAGAATCAGAATGACGTTTGCTAGTTTTTTTTTTTGCTGTATGCAGGGTGCTTAGAAAAAAAATTCTAAAATTCAGCAAATATTTGACAAACTTGATTTTTATTGTATCAGGCTTTATCTTAAATTTCTGTAACTGCCTAAAAAATTAATAAAAGAAGGCCAGTATAAATACTTACTATTAAGTTTTCGGCGAAGGGTACTAGCGTCGGTTTGTTAAACTTGTTGATTGCCAAATTTTGGCCGGCTTCACTGGATACCTCGTGTTTTTCTCTATGGCTTCTTATATATCTTCTACCAACTTCGCATATAATTCTGTCTTTCTTTGCCACCATCGAAACGTCATCAGCTCGCATCAGACTCAAAAGGCCACTAACCCTTAGAGGATCATTGGGGCCAAAATGACCAACCATAATTGTTTGCCCTTCGATGTGTGCATTAAAACGTTTTGTCGGGTCAAGATTAAAATAACACTTCTTTGCATGTCTGCGCAAACTTTTACGCGAGTAGTAGCCTCGGCAAAACTTACATGCTATGTAATTCATGTCATCCTGATTTTTCATTGTCACTGGCACGATATTGGAAGTGCAAAAATCACCTTCCCGACGCAGTTTATCAACCAGCTTAATACGTTTATTCGAGTTTTTGTCTAAACCCATAAATTCTTGCACTGCGAACTCATCGGCATGATTACGTTCTATGTCGGGAAAAGTTACCTACATCTTGGTCACAAAATAGGCAACGGTGTTTCCTTCTTGCCCGTTGACTTTTTCCGCTTGTCTGTTTTTTTGTAGCTACAATATTATTAGAAACCAGAGGTTCCATTAATGGTATTTCCGGAGAAAACCGTTCAATTTCTGAAAGGGACTTATCCAAATCACCAGATAATAAACTAAGAGGAGTAATGTCTGGCATTTCGAAATCACTACTCTCTTCACCGCTATCAGGGCAATACTCTGTCCCCGAATCCTTATCGCTCGCAAAAATTTCTAGAAGTTTAAGTCAACCTTTCAGAATATTTAAAAAAAATCGAGATTTAGAAGTAAAGCACTTGGCCCGCATTTTTCAATTGCAGAAACCATAATGTTAAAACTAAGCTAGAGCGGCGCTCCCATATTACCAAAACTGAGCTCTAGAACACTTTATGCACCATGCATATACGTGATCAAAAGTCATCACATGTTAAGCAAAAATCAGTGAAAGTGATTTAGCTGTCGGTGTGAGATTTTGGCAATTTCTAACAAAGTTCTACTGTCTCAGCGATATATCTGTAAATATGCCTCCCTTAATTTCTTTCTAGTAACTTTCAACAAAAAAATCTCTTAAAAGTTCCATAATTTAAATGATACGAGAAATACATATTTTTCACAAAGCTAAGTTTACACAATACTAGTATCAAGTTTTATTTTTTAAGTGGGAACATATTTTTTTAATAATTATTTAAAAACACTGGATTAGTTCTTATTTTGACTCTTTTTAAGGATCCATACATATCGATATGAATGATAAAAAAATCGCTAAAAATAAGAAAATATTGATAAATATCAAAAACAATTTTTATTTCAATATTTTTGGGTGACCATGACAAACATAATGTAACAATCTCAATGTCAGACAATTAAATGTACAGCAAAATTAGTAAGTCAAAAAAAGGAGATAATTTGGCAAAAGGTCTGATTCGTGTCAAATATTTTACGTGCAAAACCATACCATCCCATCAGGAATTGAAAAAACTACGCATAATTTTGAGTTTGAGTTAATATAATATTGAAGAAAAATGCCGATCGTGCACGTACAAAACAATCAAAACATTTCAATTATCTCAGATGTTTACATTTTTGACTTACTTAGTCTTGTACTCATAGTGCGATATATTTGTTTTGTTATTTGTTTTTTATGAAAAGAGTGTATACATTTTTGAAATATCTTCAAGGGACGATATTTTTTCAGGTATTTTTTGTCCTTAAAATTCTAGGCGGTTTGTCAATTATTAGAAACATATCAATAAAAAACAAGTTTTTAAAAGGATTGTAGAATTGTTGATTAAATGAATCGGAAAACGTGGACTTGCATATAGCCCTCATTCTAATGAATCAGCTTACTATTAGAATTTAAATTATGTTTCCGATATATGACGCATGTTTCATATAAATACTTATTGTCAAATAGAAAACTTTACAGAAATTTGATTTATAAGGGCAGTGATTTTTTTTAAATTACAGTGAAAATGTATGAGACTAAATAAATTTCACATATGGTTAAATGTAAATGGAAAAATGGTAATGGTAAATGGAAAAACTATTTATTTTAAATAGGGAATAAGGATCTCATTGTCAAATACTGGAACAAAAATTAAAAAGTGGAAATTAAATCATAGTAATATTGAAAAATTATCCGCGGGCCGCATAAATTAATTACGCGAGCCGCATGTATGTTAGATATGCCTGGGCTATTGGATACCTCTCGTTTGGTTTTCCATTTCACTTGTCAAACAGTAACACTCGGCAGTTTCTTTTCATTGAAATGATACAATGTTGCCAGTTGCCAAAAATCGGATGCCACCCTTCGCGCGTAATATATACACTGGTAATATACACTACCGACAGTAACACCGCGTTACAGAATTGCTGCGAACTATTGTGTATAGAAATATCCATGTAACGGCAAAAATGACTTCCGGCTATTTTTATTTCTTTTCAGTAGGCGGCACCTCATAACACACCACGGATTTTTTTTTTAGTGGGTTCAATATGGCATCCGTATATTGGATGCCACTTTGCGCTGGATGCCACTTTTACCGCGAATTTTACATGGGGGGATGCCACCTTTAGCCGTATCTATATATATATATATATATATATATATATATATATATATATATATATATATATATATATATATATATATATATATATATTAAATACGAACAATATAATGTTAATAAATAACCAAGGAATAATTTCATAATATTCATTATATTGTAATTTTGAAAATATACATTTATGCATAATTCTACTAGAATATAATCGTTTGATTAAACGAATTTATTCCATACTTTTGGGACACCCTGTTTAAAACTAATATTAATAATTAAATAATATATATATATATATATATATATATATATATATATATATATATATATATACCTATTAATAATGCATAATAAATTGCGAATCAAAAAATGATATAAACATAAAACACTAAATATCAAAAACTTGTGGAAGAATGAAAACAATTTCAGTGCTCAGATAAAATAATTTCGTTGTAAAAAAAAACGGATATGTCCAGTCAATAAATTGTAAAAGTTGACGTTTTCTGGATTGATTTTTAAAAGTCGTTCAGATGCTCTGTAGTGAAACGATACATTCCGTAGAATTTGCAATTACAAGAAACACTTATACGACTGGATGCAGAAAACGGACATTTGCAGCTGGTGATTGCTTTTTGATTCCTTACTTTTATGGTGCACATACGGAGAAGATGGCGAACGCAGACAAGGAGAATAATGAAATATTCGGTTGATAAAGTAATATAAGACTTCCTTCCTGCGTTCCAGGCCAAGTGGAGGTCCATTCAATGTCACTAAATATACAATAATGGTTTCATTTCGCAGCTATGCAAATATATTTTCACGTAATTGCGCCGTATAAAATACTTGTTTAATATAGTAACAATGGGCCTTTGCAGCTGTTCCGACCCGGAGCTTTACAATGTATTACGTCGTATCCTTCCGGTATTCCTGCGTCCTTCCGTCGCTATCTCTCCCCCCCTCCCGCGGACCTCTTATCGTGACTGAATTTACGGCCGCTTTCTACATAAGTTACCTGCACGACATATATCTATAACAATGCCCCCCTCCCCCTCCTCTCGCACTCCCGTGACCAATGTAATATAACTTGCGTTGGCTAGATTACATCTTTATTATTAATAGGTATGGAAAACTGCATTAATTATGGCTCGGCTTTCATTGTTCACTGCTAACTAAGAAAAACTATATTACATATGCTACACCATGTGATAAGCCCTACATGGTAGCCATAATACTATTGTACGTGTGCTATTCCATTGCCTGATCGACAAAAAAATTACACTAACAGCATAAACGCTATTAATATTATGTTAGCAAACGAGGCATGATTACAAACTGTACTCGCAATAAAACTCGTCGAATTTAATTCATCAAACATTGACTCAAAATAGTTTTTTTGATTAACAATTTTCAAAATAAATACTGGATTGAAGTAAAAAAATATACAGGATAAATTGGGCAAAAGTTGCGCATATTGTAACAGAAGAGACATTTGATTTCGTTATCAAAATATAGCAAACATTTCGTTACAAATCTTTAACTTGTACAAATCAATAAAACATGTACAGAGCGCAAAAAAAAATCATGCCCACTTTTCCAACTAGTTCCAACGAAATAATTACAAATAATGACATTTGAAACAATCTAGTTAAATGATTTGCTGTATGTTGATTTGCAACATATTTGTTTTGCATCTTGAACAATGTCATCTATTAGTATCCAGCGTAAAAAGTTGATACAATTTTTTTGATCATTCTGTTTAATATCTGTTTGAAATTTATAGAAAGTTCGAAGCAGTAATGTTAAAATTAATAATAATTACAATAATTATGAAATTAATAATAACAATTATATATTCCCACAAAACAAAATACATTGTAGTGCATGTTCGAAACAATATATAAATATTAAGGTATTCATAATTCATAAATAAAATGATGTAAACAACGCCATACTAATATGACAATTATTTACTGTAACCATTGAAATCATACATTACGTCGAATAGACTTCCACGCCAGTATTAAATTTGTATGGGCAATTATAAGAACTGCCTTCACGGATGCGGTAACGAGGTATTTTCTGAGACGGCTCACTCATCCAATTGTTCCTTGGGGATGTAAGTTTCCACGATAAAATGGCTTATTGTAGCGCCCCAATTTACTTCCGTGCAGTGCGTGCACAGTAGTTCTGTTCTACGGCTTGTCATACTACTTTATGTAGGCTGTTCTGGGACAAGACTTATAGATATGCCGGAGAAGCACTTTGTTTAGATTATTCTGCAGCATCCATAAACATACTATAAAACTTAACCGGAAAGTTTCGCTTTCGGCGAATGTGCAGTCGATACAATTAAAATTTGTGCGCGTTTTCACTCCACTAAAGTTGTAGTATAATAATTAAAATTTAAAAAAATAGATGCTTTTTAATTGAGTTAATGAAAGAAAATTGTCAGGCATTTCCAATTTCGATATTTTAAAGCAGATTTCCATTGAATATTATCATTTTTCTCGATTTTTGAACTTGTTAACTTGTAGTTTTCTAAAATAAAACAATTGTACGGGTTTCGTTTTATATACTTAGGGCTTCTAAGAAAATTTTCAGAATTTATCTATATTAATTTTCTGATAACTTCATTGATTATTGTCGGTTTCACTGTTTTCTTCAATACTGTAAATTTGTAATTTTGAGTTGAATTATTTTTATAAATTTCCGTTTCAGTTTTTGAGTTCGATGAGTTTTCTTTTTTTTTTTTACAAGTTGTACGAATGTGGATAATCTTTGATCGAGTTTGAGTTTCTAAAGATATTATTTTAATAACAATTATATCCTAGTTAATTGAAACACGGTCAAGGATGATCCACGATAGAACAACCTGACCTAAGAGTTCTATCAAGAACAATTTTTAACTAAGTTTCCCGCATTTTAATTTTCTGCAATTGCCATTGACAATATAGTTTAATTTACTGTTTTTTTTTCTGGTTTAAAGCAGACATGATTATTGATTATTTATAATTATTTTTACACCACATCACAATACATCACAATAGCATCCGCAAGGCGCAAAATGTAATATACAACTGTGGTTAATGTTGTTGCAAGTCAGAGCCTTAAAGCAGGCTAGTTATGCATCGATTACTGAATGATTAAGTTGTATTCTTTTCTCTAAACATTTTAAAGAGTTAAAGTATTGTATTGGTAATTGGTGATTAGAGCTTCACATACAAATATCAAATACTATTATGTCATAATTGTATTTGACATTTGAATGTGATAATTAGATGTATTGCGTATCAAAAAAAGTTAGCAGTAACGTGTACGTTAGTTGGCAGCATCACATTCAAATATCAGATGCAATTATGTCATAAATGCATCTGACATTCGAATGTGATGCTGTCAAGAAACGTTCACGTTACTATTATCCTTTCTTTATACTTTAATGTTTGGTAATTTAGAAAAAAATATTTTAAGAAAATTTATAAAATTCACTCATACATGTCCTGTTTTTGCGTGTTCTGCACAGGAGACTATATTTCACAATTTTAGGAAGAAAAATACACTAAAATTTTCCAATTTCAACAGAATCTTCCAAAATGACTTGCTTTAAACCGTGCTAACATTTTGTTAATGCATATTTTATTTGGTAATATTAATTTAATTTTCCATTGTCATATATTTTCTAATGGCCACAAAAATGTAATTGCTTATGTTCAATTAAGCTTTTGCATATTTCCAATAATTAAAATTACATTTTTTGACAAATTTGAGATAAAACCTTAATTGTGTCTGTGTGTCGGTGTGTTAGTGTCGGTAACTTTTTTCATTATTTATGCCTAAAGAAGATTACAACTTGCAAGTTTGAGGACACATGAGGAAACAGGAATTAAAAGAAATTGACATTTTTTACGAAAGTTTGATTTTTTTGGGTAACACTGAATGATTAATTCATTCAATATGTAATTGCTTTTTTACATATGGTTAAAAGTTTCTATTATTTTCTACGTTCGTAATATTATACCACAGTAAAATTTAAATAGTTTGTCAAAACTCATCAAATCTTGCAAATATTTTAGAAATATTTTGATTGGTTTCACTCAATTAAAATTAACACTTGTTAACAGAAATTGGACGATTAGGGTAAAAATTTGAATTGTTTTAGTCAATTTAGTTAATATTTATGTCTAACTAAGATTATAATTTGCTTTATTCAAACTCAATTATTCAATATTTTCTGCAAATAGTTCATTGCTTCAAAATTGTCTTCGACGTAGTATCTTATGTCATTCTGCCAATTGTTTCAATTATTTCACATATTTGAAGGTGGCCATAAAATTGGAGTATTCTGATGACAAAGTTCATCAACTATGTTTCATTCAATTGAAATCGGGGTTGGAATAAATCATGATTTAAAAAAAAATCAAAAATCAATCATTTTATAAAAAAAAATCATGATTAATTTGATTTTTTTTATTTTTTGATATTTGAGATCAGTTTTTGCCAGGGTAGATGCGAATTATATCAGCTGATGAACAAGAATTGATGACTAAAACAAATTTCTGTGTGTCTGTACCATGTGATGAACCAAAAAATGGAAGAAAATAAAAATAATTTACTTCCTTACAATTATCTACTTTAAACCATGCTAACTCTATAGTTATATTATATTTTTAATTGTTTGCCTGTTGGAATGCACAAGCAGTACAAAAATAATGAATTATTCAAAAAACAATTTTGATTTAAATCAATGATTTATTAAAAAAAACAGTTGATTTAAATCATGATTTCAATCAATTCATTTAAATCACACCAACCCTGATTGAAACTGATTTTTTTTTTCAAGTTGGACTTTTTGGACAAAAATAGCTAAAATATCACCAGTACTTCAATGTCAGAGATTGAAATTTGCTGTTTGTTACTAAATTTTCAAAATTTTGTTCAAATGGTTAAATGTTAGTTTGGATTGTAGTCACATATTGTCATAGCGATCATAAAATTAGAATTTCTGTTAGACCGACAAAAAATTATCAAATCTTTCATGTATTTTGGATATACAGGGTGGCCCACTTATTCTCGCTCGGACCATTGCTGCTAGACTAATGAAAATCGAGGAAAACATCCGATTGGAAGATATTTTACACTACCATAAATCCGGGACACAAAATTTGGTCTGTATTTTGCACATATTAAAATTGACTATTTATTGATATAATTGCAAGATTTAGGTAAAATTTGAGTTGTATCAATAAATGTATTCATTATTTTTCCATAACGGAGATCGGAATTTGCTTTTTTGTTTGGATCCAATATCTTAAACCTTACATTTTTAGGACAAAATTAAAATGTTGAAATAAATTTTAGGTTTGTTTGTAATAAATAATGAACAGTAAATATAAAATTATTTCTAACTACTCCTTATAATTTAAGATATTAAGAATGTATGTATACGTTATGTTATGTTGTATTATGTTATGGTGTGTTATACAATGTTATGTAAGCAATCCAATTTAGGCTTACTTTAGTGCCGATTTCTCTTACTTAAGTGACGATTCCAGAAAAAGTCAACTTACAAGTACAATTTACTGCCCAGGCATATTCGAAACCTGCCCTTTTTAAAATTTATTTTTCTACAAAATATTCTGCCAACATGGCCGTGTTTTTTTCTTCAAATTTTTATCGTATTTTTTTAAATTTAAACTGACATTTTTTGACAAAATTAGAATGTTTGGGAAAAAATATCAAATAATCAGTCCATAATTTTAAAGTTTAACATAATTTAAGAGATTGAAATTTGCTTTTTCGTACTGAATTTTAAAATATGTTTTTGGCAAATGGTTGAAAGTTTCGGTTCTTTCTCTCTCTGAAAATATTCTGCTAGAATATTGAAAAATTCCAAAAAAACAAAAAAATTATTAAATCTTGCATGTATTTCAAAACTATTCTGCTATTTTGGTTCCATTAAATTAAAATTGATACTTTAGATGAAAGATTTAGGTGAAATTTGAATAGTATCAGTTTTTTTTTTATTATCCATGCCTAATTGAGAGTTGAATTTACTATTTTCGTATTTCATGATTCAATATTCGCAAAACGTTGATTGTTTCTATTATTTTCAATTTCTGTCATATATTTTTTTTTAACATTGGAATTTGTGGGCAGAGTTGGTGTGATTTGAATCATGATTTAAATGGACTCATTTTCTTAAATGAATCATTGATTTAACTCAAAATTCATTTTTTTTTATTTATCGATGTTTTTGCAACGTTTGTGCATTCCAATAGGTAAACAATCAAAAATATATTGTAACTATAGAGTTAGCATGCTTGAAAGTAGATAATTGTAAGTAAAATATGTTACTTTTCTACCATATTTTGGTCCATCATAAGGTACATATACACGGACATTTATTTTAATCATCAATTCTTATTCAAATTAAATAATTTATTAAAAGCAAAATCATATGACATAAATCGTAATGAAAATCAGTTTATATAAATCACATCTAAACGTCTAAACTGGTAAAAACTGATCAGAACTATAAAACATCAAATAAATCATGATTTATTTGATTTAAAAAATACTGATTTTTGTTTTTTTTTTAAATCATGATTTATTTCAACCATTAAAATTAATGTGTGTGGTAATCACTTGGTGAAATATGTTGATTAAGGAGATTTAAAAAACACTTAGTATATGTTTCACAATTTGTTTATAGAAATAACTCTACAATTGTTTCAGTAGTTAAACCATTTTCTAGAGCAAATGAATACTCATATGGTTTAACTATCGAAACAATTATAGAGTTATTTCTATTAAAAAAATGTATAATTTACGAGCCCAGGCTCATAATAGTTCGGCCGGTTTACATTTTCAAGCAAAGGCTTAAACAAATCATAAAACTTCCACACATGATGAAACATTTCGATAAACATTTTTCGACTATATTAAAATATATACCTTAACCTTACAATAGCTGAATATTTTATCCGTATAACATAATGAACAAAATTATTATAACAAAAACTTTAGTGAACGGACAGCTCATAATAGTTCGGCCGATATTTAATATTGGGTTACATCGCCATGGAATTAATACGGTACTGTTAAAACAAAACACATACTGAACAAATTAACAAATATATGTCAATATTAGTTGTATACGTGCTGTGAGACACAATAATAGTAATTCACTGTGTTTTTACGTTAATATTCAAGTAAAATGCCTCGTGGTAAATCTTTAAATAAAGATTTGGACATGGCCATCATTAATGCCCATAAAAAAGGCATTTGGGCACGTCGTATATCTGTTTCGGATTCAGTTCCGCGTTCTACAGTGCAAGATATTATTAATTTATATAAAAGAATCGGCGAAGTCGAACAAAAACCAAAATCGTCAGGCCAACTACAATTACGGAAGCAGATAAACGATCTTCACGTAGAATTGTAAAAACAAACCTTAGATCGAATACTAAAGAAAAAACTATGCCATGAAAGGAAAGTATATCAAAAGAAGTTTGTAAAAACGAAACTAAAATAAAACTAAAAGAAGAATGTAACCCAATATTAAATATCGGCTAAACTATTATGAGCTGTCCGTTCACTAAAGTTTTTGTTTTATTCATTTTGTTCCTTATGTTATTCAGATAAAATATTCAGCTTTTATAAGGTTAATGTATATATTTTAAAATAGTCGAAACAATTTTATCGAAATGTCTCATAATTTGGGTAAGTTTTATGATTTGTTTAGGCTTCTGCTTGAAAATGTAAACCGGCCGAACTATTATGAGCCTGGGCTCGTATACCAAGGGATTTTTTAAATCTCTTTATTACCCTGTTTGAGGGTAATTGGAATTGTATTAGTCAATTAATATAATATTTATGTCTAACGGCGAATTTGCTTGTTTGATACTCCATTATTCAATACTTTTTGCAAAATATTGGTCGATTCAATATTTTTATGGTGCAGGCTCTTGAGTTATTCTGGTAATTGCCTTAATTAGTTTCAAGTTATGTAGGTGCGTTTTATATAAGAATTGAACTGGTAAACCAAAAAATTATTTCCAATTACTTTATTAACACTGGAGGCTATTACTTCGTGATACATTATATACAGGGCGAGTCAATAGAACGGGCAGGCTCGATTACACCTACACCGTTTACATTTTTTTAATAAGTTTATGTAAATGCATTAAATTTTAGAAAAACATAAACAACTTCTGCACGGTTAAAGCGAATTGCAAAAACTAAACGGATTTATAAAGCCCAAAAAATGGCAAATTTCAAATATGTAAATTTATACAGGGGGTGCCATTTAAAAAAACTAGGTCCAAGGCTGCCCTGTAAAAATGGAACACCCTGTATGTGGCAAAATAATTTTACAAACTGCACTTAGGCCTCTACTTAGCAGTGCCGTTTGATTCATTTCGATATCATTTACGGTGTAGGTGTAATAGAGCCTGCCCGTCCTATTGACTCACCCTGTATAAATAAATAATGCAATTTTTACTTTGTAGGTAGCACAGTTTATTTTAATACCAAATAAAAGACCGACCGTTCGGTCGAAACAATAGTCACCGTATTAAAATAAGCTGTGATACCTACAAAGTCAAAATTGCATTATTTATTTATTTCAAATTACTTATAATAATTTAAGATATTGTGTTATATTGTATTATATTATGGTGTACTATATTATGCTTTGAAGTCAATCAATTTGCCTAATCCGTTTAATAATAGACCTATTTCGGTTCACTTTAGTGCCAACCATTTTTATTAGTTTACTGACGATTCCAGAAAAAAATCAGTGTTTTCAATTTACTGCCTATTTAATTTTTTTCGACAAAATTATGCTGCTAAAATGGTTTGGGGTATTTTTTTTTAATTTAAGAAAAAAATCAGCAATATGCTTGTATCATTTTTAATTGGCAATTTCAATATGACAATATGATGAGCCAAGAAATGCATAAACTGTTCACGTTTAGAAAATTAACTATTATAAATGATTATGATATAAGCATTTCTGGCTAAGAAATACAGCAAAGTTTTTTAAAAACAAAATTTTGAAACATTGAGTTGGACATTATAAGTCAATAATACATTGGTCAACTTGCAATTAGCAAAGAACTATCGAAATATATAAGACAGCATTTTAACGCTAACACATTTTACATTTTTTTCATCATATTAAGTAGTTCAATATATTTTTTTAATGTTTTGATAAAAATACGATATGCATGTGATTGCTGAATTCAGACCAAATTACTTTTTTTTTAAATTTGACCTATCGTGCCATTTAAAAAAGTTAGCCTTGAATTTTCAAAATATGATGGCATAGATTTGACCGTGCAGCAAATTTCAACACACTTGATAAGACTTGATAAAGTGTTTTCCAAACTATTTAACTATATCCATACTTTTTGCCGACCCTTATGCAGCAAAATACTTTGGAAATATATTTTGAGAAAACCGGGAAAATTTATTTTCAATGACATATAGTTTTCAGTTATTTTATCAAATTTCAAAGCAACATAATATTTATTTTAAAGATGTATTTTGTACCAATTTATTAAAATTAATATTGATGTGTCTGGTTGCTATTTTTTTACTCATCAGCACTGATCTCATCAGCATCAGAACTGATTGAAGCTTTGTAATTATTATTTCATTTGA
This sequence comes from Othius punctulatus, assembly GCA_951805005.1. Classification (NCBI taxonomy): domain Eukaryota; kingdom Metazoa; phylum Arthropoda; class Insecta; order Coleoptera; family Staphylinidae; genus Othius; species Othius punctulatus. Next base: position 95,956,689 of record OX638138.1, read on the forward strand.
AGTTTGTAAAAAGTGTATTTTTTTTACAAAACACCTATGTATGAGTGGTTATTCACAAATGATACTTGCTTGTAGTATAATTGATTCAAGTTTGAATAATGTCAATAAATAATGCTTTAACATAGGTGAAATTTTAGTTACACTATTGCAAGTTTTCCGGAATATGATGAAGTAATTACGTTGCGAAGTTTATAATGGCTTCTTACCTCCTGTAACATATAATAGGCGAAGAGTTAATATAGGAGCGGCATCCTCTTATCTGTATTTTAACAACCGGGCGAAAATAGCGAAACAGCGGTAATTAAGCTATAAGCAATTCTGGGAATTTAGTGCATTCCATTCCGTGTTATTTCTGCAAGTTTAAAATTTCACTTTCAGACCGTTTATGTCGTTATATACGCTCTCGGTAACAGTCAGCTCGCGGCGTTTTCAGTTCAATTCAACGTAATTCTCGCGCTTATTAGATCTAGACAAGCAAGTTTTATCGCGGCACTGCCAGACGGGGCAAAATTAAAAAAGCGTCCACTATATCACAAACATAACGCAGACAGGCGTTCGTAATTTTATGGTTATAGGTATTCTTTCGGGCGCTCCTAATTGTTCTTTAGCACAACTTGAACTGCCAATTTGCATATTAATACCTTCGGGCCGAGCATATGTTTTCGTGGGAGTGGTATTTTGAAGTTTCATGGTACTAAAATTGGCAGCGTCTGGCCTTATAATATGACTTTCCAACTAACTTAGCCTGGTGTCAGACAATCGCACAGTCATAGCAGTAATCACACTATAGAGGGCAGTTCCACGGGGTTGTTCTAGTGCACTTGCAGAAACGATGGCCTCCTTGAATGGCGGGCTTCTTACCCCCGAAAACTTTACCTAATTCAACATATTATAATACACCCCGTCCATGCAATTTGCCTTTGCGCCATCAATAGCAATTACATCCGGTTAAATTATGGTTTGCCCGAGGGGTTTCGTATTAATTTAAATGTAATGACGATGCAGGATATTAAGGTATGCGCGCCGTTCTGCTTGTAGGGCTTAAAGATATCCACGGTAATACTGAAAATATATTTTCCGTGTTCATTGTTTGAGCTTATCCCCATTGTAATAGCAGGGGGCTCATCCCGGCTGATATTAAAAACAGGTCGTTATACAGAGAATCTGTTCCTGCTGTTTGCGGCGTTACTGCACCCGTGCGGATGAGGGTGGAAATTAAAAACCACCATTGTACGGCCAATTGATCGCGCCGCTAATTGCCAGGACCTGCATATTTCACTGCGCCCCTAGATATTTTTCACAAGAAGTAATTTGTCTAATTTTTGCAGAGAGGCTCTCGTTTAGTAAAATTATATTTCCCCTGTTCGCACTTGTGATTGAGACATTCATTTTCGTGATGAAACTACGTCAAGTAGTAATATGGAATTTTCTGGTTTCATTGGGTCGAATTTTTAATACGAGAAAAGATTATTTTGCCTGTGACTGCGAGGTAATCGATATTTATATATATATATATATATATATATATATATATATATATATATATATATATATATATATATATATATAATCGATCTTTATTGGGCTATCGACCCCATATGGGGTCTTTCCGCCTATCGATATTTATATTTTTGTAGTTTTAGTAGTTTATTAAAAAAAACGTTATTTCGTTCGCTATAATAACCAAGCATGATGCGTTGTGAATTTATTTGGTTACTTTTTCATGACAAAATAAAATAATGCAGTCTGAAAAATCGTACTGAATTTCTTTAGAAGTTCCTCCAAGTACTCAAGATTTAAAGGTGCTCATTTGTAGTTGCACCAAAAATGTATCAAAATCAAGCAGAAAATTTAGTAAATTTGCAACTAACAAATGTATAGAATTAATTGCCAATATTAGTAAAATTACCACTATTTTTGGACAAGTATCAATACTGATAAAAATTTAACTGAGTATCTTGCAGAAAACTGTCGACCTTAAAAATTGGCAATTTTGCAGCGGAAAACTCAATATTTTGCTCTCAGCTTATTATAACTCTCAGCATTATCGTAGAACAGTCGATTTTAAATAATATATATTTTTCTGAAGATTTGTTACCAATTTTCTAAAAATACCTGAACTAACATTTTCTTAGATACAATAATCAGAGTTGTACGAATATAGTTCATTTTCCGATACTTAACTAGAGTAAATTGCCAATATTAGTGAAGTTATCACTATTTTTAGAGAAGTATCAATACTGAGATAATTTAACTGAGTATCTTGTAGAAAAACATCGATTTTTTAAAATTTGCAATTTTGTAGAATAAAACTCAATATCTGCTCCTACTAGCATTAGTACGCTGTGAGCATTTTCTTCACTTTTTAAGCCAAGAATTTTATATATTAGACAAGCACAGTTCCAAAATTCTCATACTGTGACATTCAGTTGAATTTTGACAGTTGTAGAGTGTTGCAATTGGAAGTTTGACTGATTTAGATTAATGCAGTAAAAATAATACCAGATTTGGAAAATTACTATTAAAAACTTTACAGCACAAAAAATATAGAATTTGATGTTTTAATTTTACAGGTAGAGTTAAAAATTTGACTGATTTGTTCAGTTGCATTTGAAAATTTGGCAAATTTCGATAGGTTATGTTCAATATTTGATAGAATTGAATAGTTAAATTTTAGTTTTAACAGTTTCAATGGAAAATTTAACAAACACTCATAGTCCAAACTTTTCCACATTTCTATAGTTGGAGTTGAAAATTTTACAAATTCCCATAGTTGCTGCTAAGACAATTTTTGATAGCTAGAAATGCGAGAATTTTGCTCAAGCTTGGAATTTGACAAATTTTACCAGTTTCAGCTTAAACATTTAACCGATTTTAACTATTTTGCTACAAAATTAGTTGGAATTGAACAATTGCACTGAAAACTGTACAACATTTGGACAGTTTGCAATTTAAAATTTTAGGCACTTCAGGCACTTCAAGCGATATTTTTTATGATTGGATCTCAATTAACAACTTTAAAAACTTCAAATTTTACATAGCTTCACTATTTTCATCAAAATTTGGATAAAACTGGACATATGCAATTTATCATTTTGAAGATCTATATAATTGCCATTGAATATTTGGATAGTTAATTTAAAAAATCTAATAAACTTATATATTTTTACACTAGGATCTAACAAAGTCTACAGATATTCCGGGATTTGAAAATATGATATATTTTGCTACATACAATTCAAAAGTTAGTAGATATTCCCTTTTGAAGCCAATAATTGGATAGATTTGACAAGACGAAGTTCAAAAATTCATATAGTATGGCAGTTTCAGTCGAAATTTGACTGTTTTGGGCAGTTTCAAATAAAAATTTTAAAGATCCTTCTACACGCAATTCTAAAGTTAGTAGACATTCACTTCTGAAGCCAAGAATTTGATAGATTTGACAAGATACAGTTCAAAAATTCTTACATTATGACAGTTTCAGTCGAAATTTGATGGCTTCGGGCAGTTTGCTATGAAAAATTTAACATTTGAACGGTCCCAATTGAAAATTTCGGGCATTTCGGGCGATATTTTTTATGATTGGATCTCAATTAACAATTTCCAAAACTTAAAATTTCACATAGCTTCACTATTTTCATCAAAATTTGGATAAAATTGGATATATGCCATTCAGAATTTTCAAGATTTGGATAAATGCCATTGAAAATTTGCATAATTCATTTAAAAATGTAACAAACTTATAGATTTTCACACTAGGATCTAAAAAAGTTTCCAGATTTTGAGGGATTCGAATATATGACAGATTCTGCTACATACAATTCAAAAGTTAGTAGATATTCCCTTTTGAAGCCAAGCATTAGATAGATTTGAAAAGATGCAGTTCAAAAATTCATATACTATGGCCGTTCAGTCGAAATTTGACTGTTTTGGGCAGTTTGAAATAAACATTTGAAAGATCCTTCTACATGCAATTCAAAAGTTAGTAGATATTCACTTCTGAAGCCAAGAATTTGATATATTTGACGAGATTCAGTTCAAAAATTTTCATTCTGACAGTTTCAGTCGAAATTTGATAGTTTTGGACAGTTTCAATACCTTATTATTAAAATAAATTTGCCATATTTCGATAACTGCAGTTAAAACATTACCATATATAAATAATTACTATTGAAAATTTGATGGCACATAAAACTCTAGCATTTGATGTTTTAATTTTACAGATGGAGTTAAAAAATTGACAGATTTGATCAGTTGCATTTGAATATTGGCCAAATTTAGGTTGTTTCAATAAAAAGAAACTAATCGGAAAATTTACAAAATTTCAACACATTAGGTTAATTATTTGGTAGAATTGGATAGTTTTGTTTTAATTTTAACAGTTTCAATATAAAATTTAACAAACTGTGAAAGTCACATTGGCAAATTTTGCACATTTCTATAGTTGGAGTTGAAAATTTTACAGATTCTCGTAGTAGATTCTAAGCCAATTTTTCATACTAGAAATGTGAGAATTTTGCTCAAGCTTATGATTTGACAAATGTTATCAGTTGCAGCTAAACTTTTGCAGATGTTAACTAGTTTAGTCCAAAATTGGTTGGGATTGAACTTTTGCTATGAAAAATTTAAAACATTTGAACAGTTGCAATTGGAAATTTTAGGCACTTCAGGAGATATTTTTTATGATTGGATCTCAATTAACAATTTCCAAAACTTCAAATTTTACTTAGCCTCACTATTTACATCAAAATTTGGATGACATTGGACATATGTAATTTATAATTTTCAAGATTTGGATAAGTGCCATTGAAAATTTGGATAGTTCATTTAAAAATCCTACAAACTGATAGATTTTCACACTAGGATTTAAAAGAGTTGATATATATTGATGGATTCGAATATATGACAGGTTTTGCTACATACAATTCAAAAGTTAGTAGATAATCACTTCTGAAACCAAGAATTTGATAGATTTGACAAGATGCAGTTCAAAAATTCTCATACTATGATAGTTTCAGTCGAAATTTGACTGTTTTGGGCAGTTTCAATTAAAAATTTGACAGATCTTGCTACATGCAATTCAAAAGTGGGTAGATATTCTCTTCTTAAGCCAAGAAGTTGATATATTTGACAAGATACAGTTCAAAATTTCTCATACTATGACAGTTTCGAAAATTTTACAGATTACGATTACTTCAGTTGAAACTTTGTAAAAGATTATAAAATTACTATTGAAAATTTGACAGCATAAAAAAATATGGAATTTGATGTTTAAATTTTACAGATGGAGTTAAAAATTTGACAGATTTGTACAGTTGCATTTGAAAATTATACAAATTTAGGCAATTTCAATAAAAATATATAAATATGAAGAGATAAATCGGAAAATTTAGGCAATTTCGACAGATTAAGTTCTATATTTGGTAGAATTGGATAGTTTAGTTATAATATTACCAGTTTCAATTGAAAATTTAACAAACTTTGAAAGTCACGCAGGAAAATTTTGCGCATTTCTATTGTTGAAGTTAAAAAATTTACAGATTCTCGTAGTTGCTGCTAAGACAAATTTTGATAGCTAGAAATGAGAGAATTTAGCTTAAGCTTGGAATTTGACAAATATTACCAGTTACAGCTTAAACATTTGGCAGATTTGAACTATTTTACTCCAAAATTTGTTGGGATTGAACAATTGCACTGGAAAATGTACAACATTTGGACAGTTTGCAACTGAAAATTTCATGCACTTTAGGCGATATTTTTTATGATTGGATCTCAATTAACAGAAAATATGACAGGTTTTGCTACATACAATTCAAAAGTTAGTAGATAATCACTTCTGAAGCCAAGAATTTGATAGATTTGACAAGATTCAGTTCAAGTATTCTCATACTATGATAGTTTCAGTCAAAATTTGACTGTGTTGGGCAGTTTCAATTAAAAATTTGGCAGATCTTGCTACATGCAATTCAAAAGTGGGTAGATATTCACTTCTTAAGCCAAGAAGTTGATATATTTGACAAGATACAGTTCAAAATTTCTCATACTATGACAGTTTCGAAAATTTTACAGATTACGATTACTTCAGTTGAAACTTTGTAAAAGATTATAAATTTACTATTGAAAATTTGACAGCATAAAAAAATATGGAATTTGATGTTTAAATTTTACAGATGGAGTTAAAAATTTGACAGATTTGTACAGTTGCATTTGAAAATTATACAAATTTAGGCAATTTCAATAAAAAAATATAAATATGAAGAGATAAATCGGAAAATTTAGGCAATTTCGACAGATTAAGTTCTATATTTGGTAGAATTGGATAGTTTAGTTATAATATTACCAGTTTCAATTGAAAATTTAACAAACTTTGAGAGTCACGCAGGAAAATTTTGCGCATTTCTATTGTTGAAGTTGAAAATTTTACAGATTCTCGTAGTTGCTGCTAAGACAAATTTCGATAGCTAGAAATGAGAGAATTTAGCTTAAGCTTGGAATTTGACAAATATTACCAGTTGCAGCTTAAACATTTGGCAGATTTGAACTATTTTACTCCAAAATTTTTTGGGATTGAACAATTGCACAGGAAAATGTACAACATTTGGACAGTTTGCAATTGAAAATTTCATGCACTTTAGGCGATATTTTTTATGATTGGATCTCAATTATCAGAAAATATGACAGGTTTTGCTACATACATTTCAAAAGTTAGTAGATAATCACTTCTGAAGCCAAGAATTTGATAGATTTGACAAGATTCAGTTCAAGTATTCTCATACTATGATAGTTTCAGTCAAAATTTGACTGTGTTGGGCAGTTTCAATTAAAAATTTGGCAGATCTTGCTACATGCAATTCAAAAGTGGGTAGATATTCACTTCTTAAGCCAAGAAGTTGATATATTTGACAAGATACAGTTCAAAATTTCTCATACTATGACAGTTTCGAAAATTTTACAGATTACGATTACTTCAGTTGAAACTTTGTAAAAGATTATAAATTTACTATTAAAAATTTGACAGCATAAAAAAATATGGAATTTGATGTTTAAATTTTACAGATGGAGTTAAAAATTTGACAGATTTGTCAGTTGCATTTGAAAATTATACAAATTTAGGCAATTTCAATAAAAATATATAAATATGAAGAGATAAATCGGAAAATTTAGGCAATTTCGACAGGTTAAGTTCTATATTTGGTAGAATTGGATAGTTTAGTTATAATATTACCAGTTTCAATTGAATATTTAACAAACTTTGAAAGTCACGCAGGAAAATTTTGCGCATTTCTATTGTTGAAGTTAAAAAATTTACAGATTCTCGTAGTTGCTGCTAAGACAAATTTTGATAGCTAGAAATGAGAGAATTTAGCTTAAGCTTGGAATTTGACAAATATTACCAGTTGCAGCTTAAACATTTGGCAGATTTGAACTATTTTACTCCAAAATTTGTTGGGATTGAACAATTGCACTGGAAAATGTACAACATTTGGACAGTTTGCAATTGAAAATTTCATGCACTTTAGGCGATATTTTTTATGATTGGATCTCAATTAACAATTTCCAAAACTTCAAATTTTACATAGCTTCACTATTTTCATCAAGGTTTGACAAGATCCAGTTCAAAAATTCTCATACTCTGACAGTTTCAATCGAAATATGACTGTTTTGGACAGTTTCAATTGAAAATTTGACATATTTCGATATGTCAATGATATATGAAGTGTACTTAAAAGTTTACCAGATTTAGATAATTACTATTGAAAATTTGATGGAACAAAAAACTCTAGCATTTAATGTTTTAATTTTACAGATGGAGTTGAAAATTTTATAGATTTGTTCAGTTGTATTTGAAAATTTGACAAATTTGGGCACTTTCAATAAAAACATATAAATATAAAGAGATTAATCGGAAAATTCAGGAAATTTCGACAGTAAAGAACAATATTTGGTAGAATTGAATAGAAATGTAAGAATTTTGCTCAAGCTTAGGATTTGACAAATGTTATGAGTTGCAGCTAAACATTTGCAGATGCTATCTATTTATTTTCTACAAAACTGAGTTCTTTTGTTCAAAACTGACAGTTTGACAAATACTTTCTAAAAATCTGACAGAGACTTAGTTTTACTGAACTGGCAAGCATTTCGACACTTATTTTGTACAAACCTAAAAAAATTTATAATCATGTTGTACAAAACGCATAATTTGTCTCTTATTTTGGATAAAGTCAAGTTTCGTTCAAACCTGAGTGTTTGGTAATTATTTTCTAGAAATCTGATAGTTTGAGTTTTGATTATAAATTTTAAAAAATTCATTGGACTTTAAGTTTCATTGGAATTTCATTTTATTTTTAGTACATATAATAATTAAATTATGAAATTATGAAATTTTGGTTGCAAGGGACAAATTGTATATATAAATTTTCTATACAAATTACAAAATTTTATCAATAATTAATTGCAAAAAGCTCATTAAACTCAAAATTCTCATTGAAATTATATCATGTCGAATGTAAATTACAATGAATTTGCATTTCAATGCGCAATTACAATTTTTTTATTAGATTTTTGGATGATAAATACCAAAACTTTTCACAAATTGCAAAGATTTCCCCAAAAATCGTATTCCTCGTAATATTATTAAATATTGCATAGAAATTGAATTAGATGGACGCCATGCGAAAACCCGAAGTTCAAAATAATATGAAATTATCTGGTTTCATTTCGAATTTTTAATACGAGACAAGATTTTTTTCATATATACGGATACAGAAACTAATGAAAATGTGAATGGAATTAGGATGACGGACAATAGCGGTTGTAATACGTTTCCCAGCGTTTCAGGAACATATCAAATCTTCAGCAGTAAAACAAAACAGCCATCCTGCGGACCCTCTGTTAACTTTTATGGCTCCCATGCCAACACGTCTCGATTTTACTACCTGCTTGTTTCGTCCGTTCTCGAACTCTCTTTATGGAAACCCCACAACTCGGCCGGCATCGGATCCTGCAGGAAGCTGTATTATTTACAGAAAGAGTCCTAATTAATTTCGCGAAACGTAATTAAAATTTTTGGTTTAATCGTCTTATGTTATTACTTTCTAATTCTGCCGGCTCGAGTTGCAAATGGACGGGGGCTAATGGAAATTCGCTTGATTAAAATCATTTTATTATCTCGGAGGGGAAGATTTTTGGAAAATTAATGTATGAATTACGCGTTTCACTCCAAGTAGAAAGTTGTAAAATTTTATGGCACAAATAAGAGAGGAACTTATAGGGTTAGATTTTAACTCCCGGCAATTTACACGTGTCGGTAAATTTATGCATTTTAATTTAAAATATAACATCGGGGGGGAGCGAAGAGCGGGCGAAATAAAACTTACTTTTTTTGAACCATTCACGGAAAAGTTCACTCTCCCCCGCTTTCTGGAATGGTTTATATCTTTGCGGATCCTGCGAGACACCAGCTACTTCCTGCTACCGCCAGGCAGTTATAAGACTGATATTCCTGGATATTACACGTGAAAGATTAGATAAATGCGAAACTTGCACTATACAGTTTCTACTTTTAATTAGGAAAATATATAGGAGCGCTCCTGTATGCAACAAACTTGGAGTATTATTTCACCGCTAATGAAACTAATTTCGCCATTTAGTCTCAACCGCGCGCCTTAACTGCAACTTACATCCAGGCAAGGCAAACTGCTCCTCAGTTATTATTTAATTTATGAGCACTAGTAGCGAATGATTTAATTAAGAATTTGTACGCGCCTCACAATGAAAAGTGAAACTCGTGATTTGATGGCTGAGTTTCTTCGGTTGTAATCCCGGAGTGCAGCCCATCAAGTAATGGAAATTACATTACCTAAGGGTCGACGTGAAAATGCAATTTCCTCACGACGCTTCAGAGATTTTACACAGCCTCGATTTCTGAGCCGTCCCGTGAATTTTTAGCTTTATGTGACACACAAAATGTAATTTAAATCGCACAGATCCATCAGTTTTCCCCATTTATTAAATACTGCTTCAAGGCGCAATATGCCTGACGTGGATGTATATAAATGAAGCTGCAGCATTACGCAAATGACTCCAAAAACAGGCGAGGAAAATACAACAATAAAGAAAATGCAGTACACTTCAGCAGACTGGCAACTGAAACCTAACCGTATAAAGTAATAAGTACTTTAAACATCGATAACTGATGAAATCTCTAAAGAATTTGTAAGTGGTATCGATAAGTCGCTGCGTCCCATGCAGTGGATTGCCAAATGGCCTCGTAATTTTGACTATCGACTTGCACCGTGCAGGGGGCGAAGTGTCTCTCCGTGCACTCTGCACATGCAATCCCCTCAAGATAAGTGACTCGGAGCGTGAAAGCTTTGCTGCCTCGTATCGTGCGAGCGCCCTCTTGTTGTGCGATGTATGGATGGGATTATTATCAATTTTTAGATGGATTCTAAAGTTACGTGATTTAATTAGGGCCCAGATATGTTGCCGCTTAAATTTCTACAATCTCGCCCTCACGGACGCTCGCAAATTAAATTCGCCACGTATTCGCCTCACGTGCATGCCGGATTTACATTTTAATAATCCGAAGGCACATTTTGGTTGTAACGTTTATCAGTATATAAATGATAAGATTAGAAAAATAATGTTTTGGTAAATACGTTACGCTTTAACATTTACTCAAACACTTTTTTATGTGTAGTGTCTTTCTCCAAAAGGCTGATGAACTCATTTTGAATGTCTTTAGACAAATAAGAATCTACCCGTTTCCGTTTTGTACAGGCAATAGCATAGTTAATTCTTAGTATATGCTCTTTTAGCATTGGGTAATATTTCGACAATAGATTAACTAATTTTAAGAAATTTCCCCTATTATCTGAAGACCCCCACACCCTTCTATGCCCCCTGAGAGGAAGATTTTGGCGTGCCAGAAAAAGAATAACATCTAAAAGGCGACTCAAAATGTCACGACACTTCTTTTTTTCTTGGTCAAAGACTATTTGATGTTCATGGTCAATGGTTTTTTGCAATCCATTTTTCAAGATTTTCCATTTTTCAAAACAGGAAAGATGGTTCTCAGAATTCTTGTGTTCAGACACTTTAGGATTTAGTTTCCACCATGAATTAAACCCGTTGGTAAAACTATGATGTTTTGTTTCATGGTGCGTAAACAGTTTGCAGCAAAATAGTATAAACTCTTTTTTTGTTGGAGAGTATACCATCCATTTTCCAAGTACTTTTTCTCCATTTGGTAACGCTTTATAAAACTATTCTGGAGTTGAAATGTCGGCTCTTTACTTTTATTTTATCTACAGATCTTTGGACAGTATCTAAAAATGGGCCATCTCTATTTTGATAGGGTTCAATTCTCGTTTTAATAATTTTAATTCGCAAATCATCAGGCATTGGTGTTGGTCTAGTAGCAACATCGAAACGAGTTAAATAAGATAAATTTGTTTTGTCATTATCATGTAGCTCTTCTTTATCGTTTTCAATTTGCTCTGATTCTTCTTCAATGTCGCTATTCCGTCCTTTTTCTCGGTCACATCCATCTTGATGTTGGTCTTCTCCACCTTGTCTTTCGTCTTGTATGTCAGGCTCTCTTCCCAGCGTCCCTTCATCCAATGCATTTTGGTACTATCCATCTACATCATCTGTTTCATCAAAAACGTCACTTTCAACACGTTGCTCTGTTGTATTTGATACCAATGAAGCCAAAGGTACTGCATACTTAAACATGGATCCAGATAACGATTCGCGCTTAAGTTATTTTGGTTTCGTGATTTTTCTTTGCTGGAATCCACTAGGTCCATTTCGCACTAGGTCAATTATATATTGAAAATTATCGATCCGAAAAATGAAGTAATGACATATATATTACTAATTATCTTTCCTTCTTAGTAATTGACCCCTTGTACCCTCTTGGGTGTCGAGGTTTTGCTCTACTGCTTGTAGAACTCTATCCACTGTCCCACTGTTTTCTCTCTTTTGTTAGGTCCTTTGCCTGTTTCCGGCTTTTACTTCTACTCTTTAGCGTTTTCATGATCGTGTCATTCTACGTTTTTCTCGATCTACCTTTTGAGTTATTTTCATCTGCTTTTGCTTTCCATGCTTTCTTTACTTGCCTATCGCTGCCCATTCTGCTTATATGTCCAAACCACGTTAGTTGTCCTTCTATTTTCTTTTGTGTTGCTTTTAGTCCAAGCCACATTTGTCCATGTACCACTCCATATCTACATTTTTGACTTTGTCTCTTTTCGTGATGCCTTCTATTCTTCTTAGAAATTTTATTTCGGACGCCTGTATCTCTGATTTATGTTTCTTATTCATTAAACATGTATCACTCCCGTATGTTAAAATTGTTGTATAGGTGTGAACCGTCAGTTTTGTATTTTTTGATATCTCTCTCTTGTTTATGAACGAGCTTCTGACTGCACTGTACAGTCTTCCTACTTGCTTCATCCTGTTATTAATTTCTCTGTCTTGTTTTCCTCCCATATCTCGATATTCTTGTTCATAGCTTTTTCTGTTTTTTTTTAAGATGACTATGTCGTCTGCAAAAGCGCACTCCTTTATCTCGACTTTCTTCATGTTTTTGTACTCCACTGTAATCCCTGTTGTTTTTAATCTGGCTTCTTTGATGACATCCATTACTGCTATGAAGAGTAATGGGCTCAGTATACCTCCTTGCCTTACTCCTAGGTTAGTTTTGAATTATTCCGACTTGTTGGCGGTTCTGATGTAATTCCTCGTTTTCTTGTACATGGATTTTGTTGCATCTAGTAGTTGTCCTCCTACTCCTTTCTTTTGTAGGCTTTTCCATACTTCTTCTCTTGGGACGCTGTCGAACGCTTTTTGTAGGTCTATGAAGCGCATATATCCTTCTTTATATATTTGGTCCTGTACACTGTGCCCTGGCCTTAAGCCACTGTGTATCATCTAGTTTTCTTTCAATTTTTCCTCTCACCCTCAGTTCAACGATTCTTTCATAGATTTTTCCCAGCACGTTTAGGAGTGAAACCCCCCTACCGTTCTTGCATTTTTAATTGCGGAGACATATTCAATAATTTTTATTGATTTCTGTAGATTTTTAAATAATTTTCAAGATTCGAAAGATTTTTAAATAATTGTTTGGCATAATTGACACAATTAAAAAGTCATTCGAAGTAACCATTATAAAATCATATTTACATACATTTTTCATTCTCGAAATTTGTCGATAATTCTTAAAATATCTAGTCATTTTTATGTTGTATCAAGATTTTGAGAGATTTTCCAATAATTTCCATAATTTCTCCATTTTCAAGTGTTTTCAATATTGTTCCAGATTTTTACAGATTTCTCAATAATTATCGAGATTTCTGGAGATGTTTCAATAATTCTCAAGATTTCTTAATAATTTTCGATTTTCTCATTCATTTTCAAGATTGTAAGAGATTTTTCAATCATTTCAATTATTTGCAATATTTTCAATACAATTTTCAATATTTTTCAGAGATTTCTTCAAATTTCTTAATAATTATCATTATTTATGGATATTTTTTTATTAATTTCGAGATCTAAAAATGCAAATTGTGTGTAATTTTTTAATAATTCCCAATATTACTCAATAATTTTGGAGATTTCCATTAATTTCCAAAAAATATCAATAAATGCAGAGATGTTTGTATAGTTCCCTATATGTCTCAATAACTTTCGGGATTTCTATAGATATCTCAATAATTCTTACGATTGTAAAGTTTCACACAAAATCTTCCAGATACACACCTCGCAAAATGAAGGTATCGGGAGCAATATCTATCAAAATGACATTTTGATTGACATTGTTAATATATACGATTAAGTTCTAACCTCTTTTTAACAGAAAGTTTCACTGAAAAGTTTTGAGAACCAGGCCAAGACTTTTTTTTTAAATTTTGAAATGTATAGTGTTAATACATAAGGTTCAGAGTATATTTCTAAATTGTAAGTTTTTTTATTGAAATTTGACAGTTTTAAATTTTACTTAACTAGTAGGTTCATACTTAAGTAGTAAATTGAAACTTTGGCAAATATATGAATTTCCATTCAGACGAGCTAACAGTAGACATTACCTTACCTTACCTTAAGTAACATTACGTTACGCTAAGTTTTTAAGTAAAATTACCTTACCTTAAGTTATCATTTGAGGATGCACCTTAGAAGTTCTTACAATTTTTTAGTACAAATATTCATATGAAGGCCAAAATTTCAATAAAATTTATAGACAGAGGAAATGCTAGAATGAGGAAGTGGAGTAATTTGTTGTATTTTCGTAGAATGAGTTTATGTGAATTAATTTTCTTATGTAATTAGTAATTATATAAAAAATACCAAACAACACAGTAATTACTAATTACTATGTCGTGTTTGGTATTTATGTTATTATTACTGTTATTACTATTATGCAGGGTGTCTCCAAATTATGTGGACATGGCTTAACCACAGATTACTGGGATCAAAAGAAGACGATTTAACAAAATTTATCTACAAGGTGTACCTAAATGATTGCAGTTATGTAACCATGTAAATTATTTTTGTTGCGCTCTAGTCGAAATAGTTCAATTTTGGCAATTTCATTTACACTCATTAGACATGAATGTGACAATAAAAGTTATCTTCATGCTATTCTAATTTTTATTGTGGAATTTCATATTTAAATGCTCAAATACGAAATTATTATTCTTTTCAGCAATATTTGTGGCTTCCAAATACATGAAAAGACAACAATAAGGAATTATTTAAAGAGACATCTAACTCATTACTCATAAAATGGCATTACAAGCTATCTTCATGCAATTGAAATCTCGTTTGTGTCCGTCGATATTTCACTACTCAAATACTAAATTATTATTAGTTTCAACAATATTTGTGGCTTCCAAGCACATGAAAAGACTACAATGAAGAATTTCTTATGGCCCACGAATTTGAATATACATTATCTACATAACCTTACTTTTAAAGTCGAAGTTATTCTTAAATTGTGTGTACATAAAAATAACCAGATATGCATGAAAATTAAGTCGTCACAGGCAACATCCCCAAGTGTGGTAGATAACTCCACGGCACAAACAAGCTGTAAACTGAAAATCATGCAGGAATTAATGAAATATACGAGCTGCGACACAGCTAATAATTGCTTTAAATCAGACAATGTTACAAAATGTTTTACTATTGCAAATTGAGGACTAGCAGACAATAATGTTTTACTATTGCAAATTGAGGAGTATCAGACAATAAAATAATCACATGTAGTTATTAAAGTAATCAAAGTAATTTATTTAATAAACGGAAACATAAGAAGTAAAGATTTACAAAGCATAATTAATAAATAAAATATATAATCAAAGCAGATGTTGAAAATGTGTACCATTTGCTTGTAAACACATTTGCACTGTCTTCTTTTATTGTTGAAAATGTTGATTAACATTTATTCCAACGTATGCAGTCTTTTTTTGGAAAACTCTATCTTTTAAATATCCAAAAATTGAGTTGTCCAATGGAGTTAGATCTGGAGAACGAGGCGGCCATGACTAATTAGTCTGTTATTGAAAAAATCTTGCAGATAGGCTAACGTTGCTCTTGCTGTATGAGCTGTTGCGCCATCTTGTTAGAAGTATCCGTTCTGCAATAGGGTCTTCCGCGACTTTTCAAAAACCTTGAAACTGAACTCTAGACACATTAAAAACATCCTTGGCACTAATTTTTGTGCTGAGACAAATCGTTGTAATTAGCAAACACGATTTTAAAATTAACGGCGTTTGAAAAAGTCCCGAAAGCCCGCCATGTTGCTGTGACGTCACAACGCACGTGGCGCTCAGCTGTAGCATTGCTTACAATGGAGCGACAGAAAGAAAACGTCGGTTTTTCGAAAAAAAGGACGAATAAGTATTGCATTGTGCCTGGATGTGATAGCAGCAGTAAATGCGAACCAAATAAGTTGTTTATAAACGTCCCAACAGGGGATATACGGAAAAGGGGGTTACAACAAGTCCGAAGTGATTCCGCGAGTGTCACTTTGACGTCTCACTATTTTTGTGAAGACCATTTTAATGTAAGTACATAATTTTTCAATAAATTATCGACGAAATTCGATAAATATATATAATTAACTATCATCATTAGTAATGGGTATTCAAGGGGATTTCCGATTATATGTATACATTAGTAATAACATAACCTCAAAATAGTTTTGTGGGTTCCATTCTAAAACAATACCTTCCATATCATTATTACTTTTTTAAAGTACTGTGAGATTTTGTACAATATGTTCTTACACAAACGTTTAGTTAAAACTAAAAAACATGTTGAAACAATATTTGTAGCAAACTGTTGATTTTATAAATTTGATTAGATGATTAATAATTACAAATTTTGAAATCAGCATTACCAATTCGTATGAGATGTAGGATATATTGCAAAGTTTAAACAGTATTTTATTTGTTCTTACAGCTGGAAGAGGATTTGGAAAATTATATGCGACTCCACGCGTTTCGGCTACGTTGAAAAATTCACTTTTTGAGAAAAAGTCGGGAACCATTAACACGTGAACTTCTATCAGATTATCTGGCTGTCCCTTTACTAACCCATCAGAACTTATTTTATGTCAGACTGGATTCTAAGTCGTATTAATCCACGATTCCTATCCCTTATGCACTGACTCCCGATCGCCAACATGCGCAAAGACGTCACAGTGCCGCTCGGCCAATAACAGCGTTTTGTCGGTCACGTGACAAAATGTGTAAGTTTTACGATATTGTATGTTGTTTGTTGATAAGTTACAATGAAAACCAAACGTTTTCTCTGTGGGATGTTTAATTACAGGTTATAAACTTTACGTTAAGACACAAAAAGGTTATATTATTTTTTTTCAGGAAGACCCTATTCTTTATCATATAATAGGTCTATGAAAGGCTGGACAATTTGTTGCCGATATCTCTCACTGTTTATTGTGTCATGAAAGAATATAGGCCTAATTATTCTACGGCGAGACACAGCCAACCAAATTCCAACCTTCTGAGAATGGAGTGGTGCTTCCACAAAATGATTAGGGTTTTCAGCATGCCAGCACCTATAGTTTTGTGAATTAACATATCCTGATAGGTGAAACCAAGTCTCATCACTGAAAAATGTTAAATCGAGCACTCGATCGTCATTTAAATTTTCCATAAACCATCGGCAATGAGATCCTATAAGGGTGTAAATTCAACCTTTTTCTCACAATTCTATGGCAGGTGCTCGAGGGAATTCCAGCTTGCATAGCCAATTTACGAATTGACTTTTGAGGGCTTACTTCGAGTCGTTCACGAATATCTGCAACAACCTCTCCCGATACTGAAGATCTGCCTAAGGATTTCCCTTTCTAAACACTACCAGTTTCCCTAAAACGGTGCACTATTCGTGAAATACGTGTTGATAAGACCGAGTATTCAAATTGGTGGTCAGGAAACTTGTGTTGAAAATCCCGCATTCCAACGCACTCTGGAATTCAATAAATCCATTCTCCATTTTCGTATCGTCCATTACGAAATTAAGCCTCAATAATAAAAGTTTTCTTCTGATCAGTGTACATTTTAACAAACCACTGTTATTATGTTGTCTGACAGTTGACAGGTATGGTTGACAGTGACAGTTCTTAAATAGTACGGTATACATATGCGAAAGGCGGCACAATTGAATTGAAGTGATTACGTAACTGCAATCATTTAGGTACACCTTGTATATACAAATGCGTTTAGTTTAGTCAGTATTCAGCTTCAAAGTTAATTTTAACAAAAACAAAATTTGCTCATAAAAAGAGAACGTTTACATTGATTTGGATGTTGTTTGGTATGACACTTTATACGGATATAACTCATATTTTGACATAATATTGTTATTATCAGTAGACCGGTTGTGTATAAAACAAGTGAGGCTCAACATTAATACATTCATATTTTTTAATGACAAAAGCAAATAAATTTTTAAAAACTCAAATCGGACGCAGGCATTCATTATTAAGTTTTTTATATCTTTATAATTTTTGATATCTGTTAAAGTTTCGACACAAAAAAATTAAATATGAGCGAAATATCATCAGTGAACAGAATTTTCTGGCTAAAAAGTATATGTTCAGCTGTTTTTTCCTGAATAAATCTGCAAAACGCAAAACGTAGGTTATAATCAGCTAGTAAAAGCTCTTGCACTATTTGGATATCGTATGGATGAAGCAATTGCTATAATTTCCAAAATTTATTTCTCGTTATTAGGGCTCCTAAAATCCTAAAACCAGCAACATATCTGTTTTATCGGCATAAGTGTACTTTATATTCATTATTGTGACTAATCCATCATCAACCCGGTAGCTAGATTACATTTGTTTCCAAACGAGTGTAGGGCAGTCACTCATATTTATTTTTTTGTGCCGAAACTGTAACAGATATCAAAAACTATAAAGATACAAAAAAACTTAATAATAAATGCCTGCGCCAGATTTGATATTTTTTAAAGTTATTTGCTTTGCCATTAAAAAATATCAATATATTAATGTTGGGCCACTCTTGTTTTGTACACAACCGGTCTACTGATAATGACAAAATTATGTCAAAATATGTGTTATACCCGTATAGAAAGTCATACCAAACAATATCTAAATAAATGTAAACGTTCTCTTGTTATAAGCAAATTTTGTTTTTATAAAATTAACTTTGAATCTGAATTCTGGCTAAACCAAACGCATTTGTATATAGATATGTTATGTTAAATCGTCTTTTTTTGATCCCAGTAATCTGTGGTTAAGCCATTTCCACGCAATTTAGAGACACCCTGTATATATTAATTCTTTAAAAACCCTTCTGATTAAAGAACAAGAAACTTCAAAATAGTTGCTGGTCATTCTTAATAAAGACATCGGGTTTTCTTCTGCATATCATAAGATGTTTAACATAGTTTTTTCTGTTAAGACATAGTTTGTTCTAATTCGTTTGTGGTGTTTATACTCAACGTATCCGCGGTTGTTCAAACTTGAACTAATGTTAAAAATTGTTCCAATTGATGGAATTGGTCTATCTGTATAAGTGACTGAAAAAACGTCACGCACATTTCTTATGCTCTGAATTGCATGGTATAAATGCATTGTTTGTATCTTTTCTTCTGTTGAATACATTTCTTTAATATATTTTAGTACAATAATGTTCAAACAACTTCACAATTCTATTTATTATCAAATAGTAATTTTGACGTTACCTTGGCCACTTGATAACATCCACGTATTGACCTGCGTCAATGCGTGGATGCGTTTCTTCAAAATTGAGTTGTATTGACCATGTTCAGGGTTAAAAAAATGTCACGGTATATTCGATTACGTGTTGTATAAGCAACGGTCTGCATATTTTAATATAGGGATTTGAATACATGTTAGATATTGCTACTAGGTTACTATTTTGATACGGGATAAAAATTATCGTGCCTATAAATATATTTTTGCGGCTGTATTAGTGACTTTTATTGTTTTCGGTCTGCTGGTAATATTTCATATCAGAGGCCGGCCCTGAATTTCCAGGTCTCTAGAGCCGAGGGAGAGCTGTCTCCATAGCAACCCCACGCACTGCATCGGCCCGTGCAGCCTGCATTACCCAGCCAGGCACGCCGAGGGCAGGAATTCGGGCTCGCAGTAACAAGCAGGAAACAGCAGGAGAGATCGCGGCACATCGCAGTATAGGTGTTGCTATCTCGCGAGCGAGCCCGTCTAGACTGATAATCTTTTCGTTTGCAGACAAAATTCAATATCAGACTTAATTGCGACACAGGGGAAGGGGAATTGGGGATTTCGCCATGTATCTCCATATATTGTGCGTCTGAATGGGTAGACGTATTCCTTTCGCGTTTTAATGATCTGTTAAAAATCTGGGAAACGGCCATTGGGGGAGGGCATACAAACTTGTGCCTGAAAAAGTAAACAAAATAAATCCACCAGGCATACAAAGATATCCGTCTCGTCTGCCTCTCGTAAAAGTATAAGGGAGGAAAAACTTGGGATTGTGGTATTTACGTACTTTGAAATTAAATTACGTCAGTGGTCCTCCCGACCATTTCCTCATGCACCGAGACGGATGTACGACTGTATGACTACCTTGTAAACAGCAATGTACCTGAGATGCGAAGCTTTCTCCGGTGCTGAAGCCAATTACCGATGGCTCAAGTTTTCCGTACGGACCCGCTCAACCGTGAACGCCTATTTTCCACTTCGAGGGGTAAATTTTTTCACCGTGATTATACACCATGGCTCTTCCCCATTCACTGATCTCATTATACACTTTTACTGGCCTCAAAGTTTCTGCAGCTTTAAGAGATTGCAGAGCCGACGGGACGAAAACTGGTTTCCTCGATATGCAATTGTGCTTCAGCCGTAATCTCCCTCTAATAAATCATCTCAGTCGAGGCGTAATTATTATATTGTTTTGAAGCGAATCCAACGTCTAATTACTCTAATGAGAGACGCTGACGTGTTATCCGGCTAGGGCATTATCACGTTCAAATGCTCCCGGCAATAATAGTAAAGAACGGAAAGCTCCTGGGTTGTTTACGAGCGACTCGTGCTCGGCTAAATGTGACAACGACAAAAACACCGACGCGAGACCCAAACTTGACGCCACCGAGCGTCGTTAGGCGTCGGTCCTGCTTGAAATTGCACAATTACAGCGTAATTTCATGATCGCCAACCGTAACTGAGTTGTTATTTACTACAGAATTGCTACAGTTTTAACGTAATGGGGACGAGCGTCGAATTATTAAAACAAATGCCGCTGTGTGTATAAACAACTAACATTTATCTACCACAATGAACAACAATGCATTACTAACGAAATGAAACAGATAAAATATTTAAACACGTAACAAAACATGTAATGCGTATTTAGCACACAATTTATTGCACTATTGTAATACACATTTTTATAAAAGTATACACATCGGCTATGTATATTTAATACACTTATAATTAACCTACTTTTATTTTTTAAAACGCGACAATATTTTAATATATTAACTCTCGATTTTATTTTGACCTTTCTGAGAATTCATAACTTTTTTTTTCTCGAGAATTAATTATTTATTCCCTTCTTCGCTTGTCCTTATCCTTATCTCCTTATCCTTATCCTAAAATTATATTTATCCCAAATTTTCATGATATTTTTATAGATTTGAACATTGTTGTATAATTTGTCGTAATTGAAAGTCGTTGATTTGTTTACATTGTATATCGATCAACTTTGCTCAACATTCCAATGTTCAATTATAGTAGTCAGTAGTTTAAAACGGTCGTAATAAAAATGCAGTTTCAATTAAAAAGTCATACATGAAAATATCCTCAAAAATTTTAATCTCTTAACTCGTCATATTGGAAATTCAATTTTTTTTATTTTTTTTATTTTCTATTTGAAATAAACGGGACAGGCCTAAGAGTACACATAAAAGAGAATACATACATAACATTATTATAAATAAAAATGTGTACATTTCAAAATAGGATATATTAAACTTGGGGCCTCTTTACCCCAGCTAGTATACGGTATTATTAATAAGAAAGAGCCAAATAACTCATAAACGGGTTACCATAATTACAATCGGAGAACTGATATAGAAAGTTTACACATTTATCTACAATTAGACAAAGTAGTTTTAAGAAATAAATGAGAGGTGACTGATTTCTGGTCACAACAACATTAGCTCCAAATACACCGAGGAAATTTCCATTTTATGACCCTGTCTTAATTAAATAAATACAGAAGAAAATATCACAAATCGGCTAAACATGCCATTCTTTTAATCAACATAATAAATCACAATTTTATTATTTCTTAATACTACTCGACTAACTTTTAGATAAATGTCTAAACTTTCTAAATCAGGTCTCCGATTGTAATTATGTTGACCCGTTCATGAACTATCTTGGCTGTCGTCTCCATGCAATTCCCTATACCGCTTTTGGGTAAAGAGGCTTCTTAAGCTAATATCACCTTCTACTTATAATTGTATAACAGAACTTTTTTAAACTCAGTATACATACTGATGTTAGTACAGTGAAGATTAGCTCTACGCTATTTTTGCCAAAATTTCAATTAACTACTTATGTAGTAATGTAGTAATAGTAATTACTAGTACATACTACGTAAGTAAAATTTATAAAGAATCAAATTTCAATAAAAAAACCCAAATTTGTATTGATACTACAAATTTTAATATAAAAAAAATAATATGAAATCAGACTTAAAATATTTCAATTAATACCACATTTTTCAATTACAGTAGTCAGAATTTAAATACGGTTTTCATAGAAACTACTGAGTCAGTTTTTGAAAGTGGTACACAAAAATTTTGAGTAAGACTTTTAATTTAAAAGAGGTTTGACTTTAAACGTACAATCCTCAACAATTTCTATTAAAACTACAAAATGTGGGCATGAAATCTCTGAATGTTATTCGTCATTAAGGAGTTTTTGTGGAAAATTGTTGAAGATTTGGAAAAACAAATCATAGAACCTATCTTTCACATTTGATACAAATGTTGTAATTAATCTAGAAAACCCCACAAAAACAAAAAGCATGTACAAATCTAAATCTATTAGAACAACCTCAGCAGAATTTTACAAGTTTAAGAATTTTGCCAAAATTTTTCACAGTTCCAAAAATTAAATAAGATGATATACCGATTGTCTGGGATAAGGGGAGAACATAGGAATTTAACATGTAAAATTAAATACGTGGAAGTATATCATTGGGGGGGGTCTTCGATGGGCGCGACCTCGCGCTTTGCGA
Organism: Othius punctulatus; assembly: GCA_951805005.1. NCBI lineage: Eukaryota > Metazoa > Arthropoda > Insecta > Coleoptera > Staphylinidae > Othius > Othius punctulatus. The sequence continues at coordinate 95,979,500 of OX638138.1, forward strand.
CGCGAAGTGTTAATTACCCCCGAGATTGGCCCGGAACATAACTAGCTCAGTTTTTTTTTTTTCGGAGAGCGCACGGTTTACTTATCTGTTAGCCGCTGGGACCTTCTGCAGGAGGAGACGGCAATGGGGCCTCCGGGAGCGGCACGACGTCGGTAACACTATCTAGCACTGTGGATTGCGAGGGTGGGGGCGAGCAAATAAAGTCGGGGTTGCACGTTAAGGGTTTAATAAATCGTTAATGACAAAAAAAAAAAACCAAATGAATAAATGAGAGAATGATAATAAAAAAATAATATGGAAATGAAGTCAAATAAGGTGAGGAGTGAGGTGCGGAGTGGATTGCGTGTGTGTTGATGTGTGGGTGTGTGTGTTGGTCAGAAGACGTGCTGACGAACTCCTAGTGGTTGTCGCTGGAGCGGTGAGTGTGGCGGTCGAGAACGGCACGTACGGCGATCAAGACGTGACTTGTGTGGTCGAGATCCGACTCGTGTCGTGGATGAGAACCAACTTGTCCCGCGATCGGGAATGGACTGACTGTCTATTTGGGGGATGTTCCCTCCCTCGCGCACCTTCAACTTAGAGGCAGCGCATGCGTATTTTGTGTGTTGTGTGTTGCGATGTAAGAAAGGGAGGCGGGCTAACATTTTGAATGAAGGCGCATGTCGACGGGGATTAACTTATTTTGGAAAAATAAATGAATAGACGCGAGTTTAAATGAGATTCGGATTATGTTAATTAAGTAATGGTTAACTATGTGATTAAATGCGGCGAGTGAATGAAACGATGGGTCTTATGAAGTCACAGGCATGAAATACGGTTTTCCCTGATCGTGCTAAATTGGGGGTGCCATTGTCGGCGGTACTTCGCCGACAAAGCGCATTAGGGGGCCGGGTATTCCAAACGTAACAGCCGGGATTACGACGAGTGCCGACGATGGGTTTTCCCTGAAATCGGCAGAAAAACCAGGGAAAGGTAATTAGGGTAGGCCATGCCGGTGACAAAACGGCCCCGAAAAATAAGTTAATTTCCGTATGTCGGGAGTAAAGAAAAAAGGGAAACGAATAGCAAAAAAATGAATCTATATAAAAGTAAAAACCACGTGGTGTCCGACCGACGTGGAAAAAAAATATCCGCTTAAAAAAACTCCACAAAGCGAGGCGGGAGAAAAAGCAATAACAATGCCTGAATGATGGGTGACGAGTGGTGATCCGTGGACGGCGTCTTCGGCGAGGTGTAGGTGCCAGGGCCGTTGCGGAATTGCCACCTGGACTTCTTGGAGTCCGACGTGGTGTAAGTGGTGAATGGTTTCGCGCCTGGGCGGAAATAATGGGTCTCGCCCAGGGCGGAAATGGTTGTGTGTATGTGGTGAAAGGTGCGAGTTGCCGTGTGTGTGGCTTGCACTGCGTGCTCGTAACCTGGAAGGCGGCTACGCTGCGAGCACGTGTGACCGGGGCTCGGCAGGGGGCGGGCGATGCGGTCATGTGGTGGTTCCGTCCGGTTACCACCGCGGGCGGTCATGGGGCCTCTGGCCGCGGTCGGGCTCTGGGGAGGGGCCATGTCGGCGCTGGGTGGACTTCCGGCGTCCTGGAGTTGGCGACAGCCGACGGCAATGGGGCCTCCGGTGTCGCGTGGTCGTCGCTGCGTGGAGGAGGTGGCCTCAGGGGCGGCCTGGAGGTCCCTGGATGGCAATGGGGCCACAGGGTTTGGTCCTCGTCAGGGCACGCGCTGCCTGGGGAGGAGTCCTCGGCGACGGTTGATGTGGGTGGAGATGGGCGCCACGGTGTGTATGTGCTGACCGGCACACCGTCCGGTCGTGTGTAGGTTGTTACTGCTGCGATGCGGTGCCTGTGAACAATTAGAGCACATGTGCGCGTCCGCGGGGCGCGTAAAAAAAAATGTTCCGATGGCATTGGTGGCGATGGTGAGCAGTAGCTGGTGAAAAAGAGTCAATGTCAGAAAGAAATGTTTGAGCGGAGTTGAGTTGTGCGGGGCGGATGCTCCACCTACACTTCGTGATCCTCGGCGATCACGTCTTCGCGACGTTGTCGCGGATTGGTCCGGCGCTGAACGTCCGGAAAAGGGGGCCGGCGATTTGGAGATCGTCCGGGTCACTAACACTGCACTTGGTGGAGCTAAAACTATACACGGAGAACAAATGTACACTTAAGTCTAGAATGAACAGCGAGAGGAAAAAAATAGAGTCTGCGTGGGAGGAGAAAATCTAATGTTCACGAGGACGTGGGGGCGGCGGGCTCTTCCGGCGCGTCAGGGGGCGGTGAAATGGGATCTCGAGGTGAGGAGGCTGGCCGTATATCATCGGCGTGAACACGCACTAAGCGGCCGGCCCGCTCTACAAGATATACGCGCCCCTTAAAGACGTTGCGGACAATATATGGACCTAGCCACTTGGGGGCAAAACCTGCGTATTGGCCCTTCGCAGCCGCGGACAGCGGGTGGGCGCGGATTAGCACTGACTGTCCAGGCGCGTATCGTGCGGGTTCTTGTGGTTGGTCGTATCGGCGGATGTAATGCCGCTGATTGCCCCGAATCTCCTCGAGCCTCTCATCACGGGCTTCCTGCAGGTCCTTTTGGGGTTCGGCGGGGGGTCTTCCATGGTCTCCTGGACGCGGGAGAGCATAGCCGAGAAGAGCCTGTGCAGGCGTGCGTCCTGTAGCGGCATTGGCCCGGGTGCGAAGCTGAAACAACACAGCGGGCAGGTGCTTGTTCCATTCACGGGCGGGCTTGTCCTGCAGCGCTAGGCGAAGGCACTTTTTCACCTCCTGGTTTCTCCGCTCGGTGGGATTGGCCTGGGGGTGGTACACCGGCGTGAAGAATGGTGTGGCACCCCACTCTCCGCAGGCACGTTTCCACACATGCGAGGTGAACTGAGGGCCATTGTCTGTTATCACGGCTGCGGGATAGCCGTAGCGGTGAAACACCTGCTCCTCTAGTATCCTGGTGATCTTCCCGGCGGTGGCGCGCCCAATGGGGAAAGCTTCTACCCACTTGGTGAAGATGTCCGTGATAACCAGGATATTGGTTTGCTTACGGGGCGTCCCGGGGAGTGGCCCCACCAGGTCTACGGCGACGGTGTGGAAAGGCGCTGTGGGTAGCCGGGCGCGCATTGGCGCGGCGCGCTGGGGACGGCCGCGCTTCGCAGATGTGCAAATGATACACCCGCGCACATAGTTCCGCACGTCACGCGGTACTGTTGACCAATAATACATATCGCGGATGGCGCGCTCGGTCTCATCGCGTCCAGGGTGAATAGCCTCGTCGTGGAGAGCGTGCAGAACCCGCTGCTGTACGGCTTCCGGTACGTAGAGGCAGCGCTGGCGGTCACCGGTGGCCTTGTGAAACAGGAAACTGTCCACTATCTCGAACGACTGCTCTTGCTCTGCCCAGGCGGGGTCTCCCTCGTCCTGGAGGATGCCCACCAGGCGGGTGGTGGTGGCGTCGTCGCGCTGGGCTGCGCAGACTTCGTCGAAGAGCGGCAGCCTGACGGTGTGGAGGCTGGGTGGAAGCAGGAGAGCCGGATCTTGTCGGTTTCCGGTGGACGGCTCTTCCGGGTCACGACTGAGAAGGTCGGCGAGTTGATTATCTTTGCCCCTGCAGTGTTCGAGCTCGAAGTCGAACGCCTGCAGGAACAACGCCCACTTCACCAGCTTGCTTCGCTGGTCCTTAAATTTCTGCAGCCACGTAAGAGCCCGGGAATCGGTGCGCACGGTGAAGTGGCGGCCCTCTACAAGAGGACGATATCTTTCGAGCGCCCATATAAGAGCGAGACACTCCTGCTCGTTTATGTGATATCGTCTCTCTGTATCGTTGAGCTTCGCCGAATCGAAACTCACGATTTGCCTATGCCCTGCGTGGTTGGTCTGGTAGAGGACCGCCGCGATGCCTAGCTGCGATGCGTCCGTCTGGACGGTGTATGGCAGGTCCGGGTCGGGCCGGTGGAGTTGCAGGGGCCGCGAAACGGCCTGCTGCATCCTTTTCATGGCGTTCGTGGCTTCCGCCGTCCAGCGAAACGCTCGGGAAGTCGCGGTGAGCGCTGTGAGCGGAGCTGCGATGTCGGCGAAGCCCTCGACGTATTGGCGCACCCAGTTACAGAGCCCCAGGTAACTGCGTAGCTGCTTCCGTGTTCGAGGCAGCGGGTGGTGACGGATCTGTGTGAGGTGCTTGGTGAGCGGGGTCGTGACGTCGGCATTGACCTGGTGGCCAAGGTATTCGAGCGATGTCTTCGCGTATGCGCACTTGCCGTTGCCGAGACGGAGCCCGAATTCCTGCAATCGCTCGAAAACTAGGGCCAGGTGCCGTAGATGTTCCTCGTAGCTATCTGAATAGATTATAATATCATCCAGGTATACCATGGTAAACTGGTGTAGATATCCGGAGAGCACTTCCTGGCTCATCATCCGCTGGAATGTGCTTGGCGCATTCTTCAAACCAAACGGCATTACTCGGAACTGATAGTGTCCGCCGTCGGGCACGCTGAAGGCGGTGTACTGCCTGGACGCCGTCCCCATAGGCACCTGCCAGTATCCGCTCTTCAGGTCCAGCGTCGTGAAGATGGTGGCCTTCCCCAAGTCGCGGAGCGCTTCCTATATGATCGGCATCGGAGTTGGTTCGGATGGCGTCGCGTCATTGAGCTTCCGGTAGTCAACGCAGAATCGGAGTTCCCCGTCCTTCTTCTGCACGAGGACTACCGGAGAGCTGTACGGGCTCGTTGAGGGCTCGATCACCCCCTGCGCCAGGAGGTCCTTCACCTGCTGGTCGATCACGACTTTGCGGGCAGCGCTCACGCGGTACGGGCGCGATCGAATCGGTTCCGCGTGGACCGGGCGGATGTCGTGTTCGATGGTACGCTGCGCACTGGTGAATTGATCTCGCTTCTCAAAAAGTTCCGCGAACCGCGCGGTCATCTCGCGGAATCGGGGCGCGAATTCAGGCGGGAATCCATGGTCCATCGCGGGAAGACTTCGTGGGTGCTCGTTCGGGGCGCTCCACTGGAGCGTGTAACGCCGTTTCTCACCGATGTGCACGCGGCATCGCTGGAAGTCAAACGTGACATCATGCGCTCTGAAAAACGGCGTTCCCAGGATCATTTCAAACCGCAAGTCCGGGCTCACCAAGAACTCCTCATCGAATTCGGCGTCGCCGAGGCGGATCGAACACGCGCGATGCCCGTGATGCGCATCGTGCCTTCGGACGAGGCGAGCTGAGTGGTGATTTGAACGGGGCGGCACCCGGGTGCGCGACTCGCTTGTACAAAGTTCCTGTCGGCACCGGTGTCTAAGAGACACGGGAATGTCTCGTTCCGCACGTGAACCGGCACTACGGGGAGAGTATGTCCGGTGGTGTGACACTGTGTGGCGGGGAGGGATGCACTCGCGGAGCGTTCAATATACAGGGAAGTGGGGGCGGCGAGACGCGTATGTGTCGCAGCGCCAGGCGCCGTGACGGAGGGCGTCGCGACGCATGGTTTCGGGGCAAACCATGCGGGGCAAATCCGCGGCTGGTGCGGGTCCACCTGGATGTCATCTTCGGCGGCGGCCGTCTGGGCGCGGGGGGCAGCTTCCCGGGGCGGGGTCGTGGTCCGCTCGGGACCGGATGAACGTCCGCTTTTACGGCCATCGTGCCGGACGACGGCGACGGGGATGATGAGAGCTCCGGTGGAGCTGGTCTTGGTGCTGGGGTTGGTGATCCCGGGGGCGATGACTGTGGGGGCCTGGCACTTGTGTAAGTGTGGGCCGTGGTGCAGGCAGAGCCACGGCCAGCGCCTAGTTTCCCGAACGCTGGAACCGTCGGGCGGCAGTTTTCGGGCAATCACTGTGCCAGTGCCTTGTGCCTGGTGGGCAATAGCGGCACCGTGGCACCTGGGTGTCATCGCGCTGGGCATCATTGGGTCGCGGCTGGCTTGACTGCGATTGCGGGGGCGGCCGATCGCGTCTCTCCTGGTGCTGCCGTGGAGGTGGCCGCGCCTGCGGCTGCTGCAGCGGCGGAGGGCGATAGTTGGCGGCAGCTGGAGGCGGTCTGGTCATCCGTTCTCGGTGCCGAAGGCCTAGTGCTATTGCCAGCAGGGAGTGTAGGTCTCGGGGCTTTACAGCGGTGGCCCGCCGGAGTTCCTCGTTGGCCAAGCGAAGCACTAACTTCACCAAGAGACTCTCCCGCTCATCTGGCAGCCTTCTCCGTGCCTGCGAGATCTTCTTCAGGACGAAGCAATGGGCCGCAGTCGACCCTTGGATGTCGGACCAGAATTCTTGAAGCTCGTCGATCCGGGCGTTTTCGTCCGCGAACGACTCCCTGAGCGAGAAGCACATTTCGGGCCAGGGTTCGTTATTCTCAACGATAAAGCTGAGAGCTTCTTTGGCGTCGCCCTTGAGCCATCGCCCGGCGATTCGCGTCCAATCACGTTTGGCCACGCGAGCTTCGAGGAGGATCCTCTCCGCCTCTTCAATGAATTCCTCCACGTCCTCATGACTTGCGCCCGTGAAGCATGGTTGAAGAGCCAGCGAGTCGTGCTGGCGCAAGTTGTATCCGCCGTGGAAGGCGTCCACTGGGAGGTAATGCCGGGGTGGTTCGTGAAGGTGACGTGCATCGTAGCCGTCGTCGCGATAGCGTGGCTGGGCTGGCGCGTGGCGCTCGGCGCCGTCATCGGGGCGGCGCGGGTTGTGGCGCTCGGCGCCGTCATCGTGGCGGCGCGGGTTGTGGCGCTCGGCGCCGTCATCGTGGCGGCTCGGGTTGTGGCGTTCGACGTAATGGGGCTCAGCGTCGGAGTCGGACATCGTGGTCGCAAGGGCAAGACCCTGGAGGCGGCGCGATTGTCTGGGGGCGAGCTCGGCTTAGCGGCCCCGGGTGGCTCGCGATGTTACGCACGAAAATTGAAAATGCATTTTCCGTCGTGTTATGCACTGACACACGGCGGGAGAGGCGCACTATTTACACGGGCACTTGCGAGATAATCTATCCAAAATAAACAACTGAACAACAAACAAAACTAGGAAAACAGCGCACAGTGTCGCTGCTCGGCGCACTGGAAGAAAAGTTTGGGTGCAAACACAAATGTCACAGCGGAGTTCTGGGGCAGCACTCAGTCTAAAACCCGAAAGAAAAAATAGATCCACGAAAATGCACAAGAAATCGCAGCGCCCTGTTAGAAAACACAATGTCACGTTCTAGCGCAACGAATAAGCGCGCACAAAAAAAGTACTGAGTGTTTTAATATCACACGAGGTCGGCGGCGGCCCCGGGAGACCTCGCGTTACTTGAATCGTCTCTGGCGGTTCACCAGGTCTAGCAAAAGACGTGCTGGGTCATTCGGCCCCGAGGTGGGCGCCACTTATCATTGGGGGGGGGTCTTCGAAGGGCGAGCGACCTCGCGCTTTGCGACGCGAAGTGTTAATTACCCCCGAGATTGGCCCGGAACATAACTAGCTCAGTTTTTTTTTTTTCGGAGAGCGCACGGTTTACTTATCTGTTAGCCGCTGGGACCTTCTGCAGGAGGAGACGGCAATGGGGCCTCCGGGAGCGGCACGACGTCGGTAACACTATCTAGCACTGTGGATTGCGAGGGTGGGGGCGAGCAAATAAAGTCGGGGTTGCACGTTAAGGGTTTAATAAATCGTTAATGACAAAAAAAAAACCAAATGAATAAATGAGAGAATGATAATAAAAAAATAATATGGAAATGAAGTCAAATAAGGTGAGGAGTGAGGTGCGGAGTGGATTGCGTGTGTGTTGATGTGTGGGTGTGTGTGTTGGTCAGAAGACGTGCTGACGAACTCCTAGTGGTTGTCGCTGGAGCGGTGAGTGTGGCGGTCGATAACGGCACGTACGGCGATCAAGACGTGACTTGTGTGGTCGAGATCCGACTCGTGTCGTGGATGAGAACCAACTTGTCCCGCGATCGGGAATGGACTGACTGTCTATTTGGGGGATGTTCCCTCCCTCGCGCACCTTCAACTTAGAGGCAGCGCATGCGTATTTTGTGTGTTGTGTGTTGCGATGTAAGAAAGGGAGGCGGGCTAACATTTTGGATGAAGGCGCATGTCGACGGGGATTAACTTATTTTGGAAAAATAAATGAATAGACGCGAGTTTAAATGAGATTCGGATTATGTTAATTAAGTAATGGTTAACTATGTGATTAAATGCGGCGAGTGAATGAAACGATGGGTCTTATGAAGTCACAGGCATGAAATACGGTTTTCCCTGATCGTGCTAAATTGGGGGTGCCATTGTCGGCGGTACTTCGCCGACAAAGCGCATTAGGGGGCCGGGTATTCCAAACGTAACAGCCGGGATTACGACGAGTGCCGACGATGGGTTTTCCCTGAAATCGGCAGAAAAACCAGGGAAAGGTAATTAGGGTAGGCCATGCCGGTGACAAGTATTAGCTCCCCTATTAATTTTAGAGAAAAAACGCAAAGGAATATTTTTTAGAGTATTAAAAACTGTATCTGTATCATTCATTTAATTTACATTTTTACCAGAATCCACCTCAGAAATAATAAAAATAAGTTGAACAATGTACCGTAAAAACCCTTGCCATGAGTTTGACAAATGTCATGCTAGAGTTAACATTATTTTGCTAGTCAGATATCAATTACTATGAACAATAACCTGAGTTATTGAAGACAGAATACATGAGAGAACAAAGAGGAGAGGATATTCATTATCAAAACATTATACAGCAGGGTCAGTATACGCCGAGTTCGTGCCCTATTTTCGGTTAGATTTAACAATTGACCAATTCCAACAATTCCATCAAATTCATAAAATGTTTTTAATATATCTAGAAAACATTACAAATACCAAACAAAATGCACGTTAAAATCTAAAACTCTCAGAACAACCTTAGAAAAACTTCCCCAAGTTTAAGAATTTTGCCAATTTGTCATTTTATTTGAATTGTTAGTTGTCGACAAGTTTTTAGTTTTAGTATGGTGATTTTGACAAAAGTAATGTTTTATATCGCTACCATAATAGCAGAAGGTACCACAAGTTTTTTTTTCATAGGAATATTCTTGTATCTCCACTTTATAATATAATGTGGTAATAATAAACGTGTTACTTGAAACGTAATCGTGCCCCATATTTTAATAAGTATGTGAATAACTGTAACACTTTTAAAGTAAAAAAATCAATCAAAATGGCAAAATCACATCTATACAAAATTCACATGCGACCTTCTGCCAGTGTGGTAGCGATATGTTATACTACTTGTATTTTTGTTTTTGTATTTTGTTTCTCATTGAGTGACTTAGTGACTTATCACATGTGTATATAACAAACAGCTAAGTGAAAAAAATGTCTATCATTATTATTATTTGTAGAATACGTACATGTTTTATGTATTTTTTTTTTTACAAAGACATATCCTTGAATTCGAGTAATTTTGTAGATGAATTCTATTTTAGTTTCTCCAACTCCTTCTAGAAAACCTAGAAACATTTCACGCAATTTCAGAATTTTGTCCTACAGGTGACTATATGATTACAACAACAAATTTTCAATTATCATTAAATCTCATTCATCGTTTACATTTACAAAATTTTCGTAGAAAATACTAAAATAAATCACACTCACTCATTATCAACATTCTATTTTTTGATAATATTATAGCTTGTTATTATGGAAACTTTGTTTTTTACTATCCTTGAAATTTTCGTTGTCACCTGACAATGTGATACTTCACGCAAATTCTTCAATTCTGATTACGAATTGGAAAAACTCTTGTATGATACGCGTGAATAAAGCAATTTTATTCACTTATACCATAAATAGCTATTATATAACAAGTGACTTAAGTGGATGTTTTCCACGAGAATAAAATTTATTCTAGTGAAAAACATAGTTAACTCACGTGTTTTGTGCAATATTTTATTAAAATTTGCCGAAAAACGTTTAGAAGTTATACATTTCATTTTTATAATGTCAAGTCGGTGAAAAGTGTAACTGACATTTATTGCCAAATCAAAATTTTAAAAGGCCGATTGCAGTGTTTTTTTAACAGAAGAAGTTCCAAATGAAGCCCTGGGAGAAGTGGGAAAGTTGGTGTCGACGAAGTTAAAGGTATTCTATCAAATCGATGTTGTTTGATTTTTATTTTGAATGAATTGAAAGTTTTTAATTCACTTGTGAAAGGAACTAGTTGTTTAAATATCTTTTTTGCCAACTTGTAGCTAAGGCTGTCACATTTAATAATATATATGGTTTGTTGATGATTAAATAAAAAATGAAGTCAGAATTGAATAAAAGCTATTAAAGTTTATGAATGTTTTCAATGAATCATTCCAATATTGACAGAAATACTTTAAATTCTGACACTAAAATCAAAACTAAAACTTTGGCAGTAATATATTATATTCTGAGAGTAATAATTGAAATTTTCACGATTTTTTTGCCGTGATCTTTAAAATTTCGGTAGAGTTAAAATGTATCAATCTTGACATTTATAATTGAAAATATTACACATTAAATTCGTTAGAAATCTATGAAAATTTGACTGTAATGACTGCAACTTTAACAAAAAATTAAAATTATCTGGTAATATTAGAAATTTCAATAAAATTTAAGCTTTGACAGTTAAACAGAAAAAAATGACACTGATCATTGCAATGGTGACAGTATTAATTGAAATGTAGACACTAAAAGCTTAAACACTAACGTCCGTGTGCATATTGATATTGATATTGATATTCGTTCGTGCTAATAACTCGAGTTTTACACAGGTCAGCTTAAATACTAAAATATAAAATAATAACAATACATTATAATACATTGTTTACAATAAAATAAGTACAGAAGTACGGCAATGTCAGAGAAATCGTGTGCCATGCACTCAGTAACAATATAAAAAGGTTATTATAATAGTCGACCCTAGTCGCTACTAAAGCTTAGTAGCTGCTAGTGTTAACTAGAATTTGATTTATCTTGCAGGAATGACATGTACTTTCAAAACGTTTTTAGTACTTACTAAGGTTTAGACGCTACTAATCCCTGCTACTAAGTTCTCTATGCATATGGCTGTAAAACTTTCACAGTAATGTATGAAAATATGACAAAATTAAATGAAACTTGAAACTAAAAATGTTAATTTACCAGTAATCGTTGAAGTTTCGGCAGAATCAACGCTTTGACAGTTTATCATTGCAATTTCGACATTTTGACTTGAAATTGTGATACTGAAACTAAAACATTTCCGGTAATGTGCGTAATTTTGATAGTAATAGCAGAAGTTTTACTTAACAATTTAAATTTTCCAGTAATCTACAATCAGTAATCAACTATTCCCAGTCATAAAATCAGTCCAGTTATCAAATTCTCATTTTTTAATTAATTTGCAATGGCATATCGATAGATAGTAATAATCGAAATTAATCTTTTAATTTTTAGCAATAATAACTGAAATTTATTATAATAAAACAGTTTCAAGTAATCTTAGAAATTTTGATAGAGTTTTTATCTTTAACACCTTATCGTTGCTATTTTGACATCAAACATACTAAAAATTCAAAACTTAGTAGGTCCAAAAAAATATTGCATTATGCATATATTAATTATGTAGATGAAGTTAGTGTAGACATTAGGAATAGGGTACCTCGTAAACGATCAAGTCTATATTATAAATACGCGATATTTGAGGGAATTATTGAAAGCAGCTTAGGAAATCCTAAAAAATACTTATTAAGAATGGTAGTATATAAGTTTGTATTTTGTGTAACATTACTCTTCATCATGCTCAACAAAGAATTTTTATTTTTATTTCATTTAATTAAATCTATTTCACCAAGGAGTAAGCGCAGAGCCTTACATTTAACATTAAATAATTTTACTTTAAATAGCTCTATGTAACTACTTTGATTTAAATCGTTGTTGATAGTAAATAAGAAGTGTACAATGTACATGTTGTTATATTTATTTTGTATTTGTGATTACTGAATATACAAGGAAAATGTGCGTAGAATCCTTGATATTTATGATGGCAATCTTGCAATAATTTCAGTTTGCGTTTATTTTTATTTAGGGGCATTTTTAAGTAAAATCCCAACAGTGCGGACGCCTCATATGTATATTCCCATGAAATATTATTTATAAGGTCCCGTAAAGTTCCCCCAGTAAAAACAAAGCGTCGCATAAGATGAAAATTTAATAGGGCCCTCCTGAAAGCGAATAAACAACGCCGTCCGTAGTCCTAGGCGAGTCCATATATAACCGCGAAGAATTATATAAAAGAAAGCAAGAAAACGTTGTGTTCACACATCGTTGACCCGCATTAGATATTCTAATAGCGTGCGTCGCAATCGGGAGAAAGCTCACCCGAGCAGACAGCCCGGAATTGACCAGGCTACGTGAGATAAGAGTCCGGAGGCCCCCCGGAACAGTGGCGTGCAGACAGCTTGACCGTTAAATCTGATGCTTTAGGAGCTTTAATAACACTCTACGTGTATTTCGCTATGCACGTGATATCCAACGTGATTTTCTTGACATTGCCGCGCCATGTAGATGGTAAGCCCCTGCAAAGTCCACGTGCTCGGAGCGTTTGTGCAACTAAATGAAACTGAAACTTTAAAATCGCACACATGAAAATAAGCCAAACGTGCAGCGTGAATAATGACGAAACGGGGTTATCGTGACATGAAGTAGCTACTGAACTCCTCATCAATCTTCTGTAAAATTTAAATATAAATAAGTTTCCTTTATATGTTGTGTAAGGGAACGTGTTGTGTTATGACGAACCTCACTGCCATAAGCATTTCCGTGAAATTGCTCATGTAGACCTGCAGAGAAGGTGTCGCGTATGATGTATGGATGGAGGCGAATATGTGACCGAAATTGGATCCATGCGGAATCTTTTCAGGTTCATTTCGGGGCGCCTCTGCGAACTAAACGAGAATATCTCGAGAGATGATTTATAACATCTCGGTATAACACCTCGTCACATCAAGCACACACAATGCCCGATAAGAATGCGGCCCCGGGAACTGAAAAAAATGAGGCACGCAGTCCTTTGTGCCGGGGCGGGAATTTCAATTCAGTTGTTTGCTCTAATAAAGGCCCTTTAAGGACTGCCCGGCGCTTCCGTTTGTGCTATCGGTTTTATCATCCCGTGGAAACTTTTGTAATCACGATTATTTGTCCATTTCTCTAGAAAATTTAATAAAGTTCATCTGCCGGCAAACGCAACTCTTTACATTGTAAACATAATTTCCGATGTCTGGCGAGCAAAGTGACATTGCAAAGCTCTTATCCAATAAATCAAGGGCTTTGTTTTTCCGCACGCGTAGTTCCCAATTTCGTCGTCGATGCATCCGGCGGCGGGCAATCTCGAGTTTACTCGTGATCGGCCTCCCGAGGACCTAGGATAGTCCCGTCCGACGACGACCACCTCCATCTAAACCCCATGTCAACTCCTGCTGGAACATATATTCCTTCCACTTGAGCCCCTTTTGCGTGCCCCCACTCTCCGTGTCTTTTACTTCGTGTGCCCTCATCTCCATGCTTATTGTCGTCGAGTTTCACCCCAAAGATCTTCCGCTTAATTTAACGCATTCACCGCTAATTGACTGAAAAATACTCATTAATTACGTCAAATTTATCGAACGTAATTTATATGAGAAACTTTATTCATTACTAATACAGGTTTATGAATAGAAAATAACTGTACTTCATGCTGCTCTTCGTAAATTAAGCCGATTCATCAATTAAATTAAGACACTCCACATAATAGCGCATAATGTGTTTTTAATTTCTTGCAATTAAGAATTTAAATGGCAATAGAGAATACAATGTAAACACATTTGTAGGCATGATTCGTAGTAATGATTTAGGTGGGCCAAATTATGAAAACAAATCTAATGAATGAAATTTTGAGTTGAGATTTTGAGTGTTCCAATATTTTTATGTATTCTTATAAACCTCTGAAGTTGTTTAAAAAAATATGCAAGTGTAGACATTTAAAAAAAAAATAATTTGATATGAGGGTAATTTTTATCATTATTCTGGTATACTATCAAATTTCATACGATTTCACAGCTGTAGTTTGAATTTTTTTATAATTTACCCAACTGTGTTGTTTAAAATTGTTTTTTTTTTGTTTTAGTCAACAAAATAATTATAATAAAAAGTTTTAGAAATTTGTACATTTTTCAATTGAATATTTAACAGTTCAGTTGAAATATACTTTTTATTTGTCGATTCCATATAATTTTCAGAATATTTTGTCACTGATACTTTGAGGCAGTTGATTAGTATTTATGTAAATATAATGACTGTCATTTACGTTTTTTTCTTAAATTTTTTCTATAATTTATATATTTGCGAAATATTTGGGAATTTTTATGAGTGTCACAAAGGAAAAACCTGTTTTCTTAAATTATTGAAAATATGTCCTTTTTAGGCCCAGTTCTACAATCGCGGATTATATGAGTACGTATACAGGGTGTCTACGCTAAACCGTTCGTTAAAAGTTTACGTTGGAATTGCCGTTGTCCTAAAATGTTCAAAAAAATCCTCGTCACACGGTTGAATCAGTTATCCTTATGGGAAATATTTTCAACTTTCTATCACTACCGGTTCTACCGGAAGTAGAACCAACTTTCTTATTTTAAATAAAACACCCCATATATTATTACATCTTTGAGTTCACCGCTTAAATTGGAACATATTTTGTAAGTACGTATGTATGCTTATCTCTTCTAGTTTTCAAGAAAAAAAAGGTTTTTCAAAAATTTTGACCTCTAAAAGGTAGCCTGAAATCTGTCTATAACTTCTCTTAGGTATAAGATAAAATTATGAGTTATATTTCAAATTGTACCTAGAGGATACCTCTATGAGTAAAATAATTGAAAACTGTCAATTTTGGTAATAAGTGTTCATAAAATGTCAATACCTAAGTACCCTCTTAAATATCCCGTAATTCATTTTTTTTAAATAGAATGACACATTTTTATTGCATAGCACGATTGGGAAAAAAAATTACTACAAAAAAGTATAATACAACCATACTCCTAAAGCAAGTATTTTTTAAATTATTTAGAAGATTACTTTTTCTTCGCATTTCTGCAGGGTATAATTTTGCATGGCACAAGTGCACTTTAATAGGCATGTGATATGTTTTTGTTTTATCGCTAATGTGATGCAAACTGTCAAATAATAAAACTATTTAGAATAAAGTATTACAGAAATCAAAATCAACAAAATGAATCATTACACAAATCAACAAATTCTCAATTTATTCTTTATACATGTAGAGTATTCAATCAAACTTATCCACATTTGCCGCCGATGAATAAAACAAGATTTAGAAGATTGGAATCAAATATTGTTCAATTTGGACAAATGAATGCAATTAGACATCGACAAAAGCCAGTTATGGAAAATGAGGAAGAGCAAGAAATAGTGTTGGCCGTCCTATTTTCACGTTAATCCACAATCATCTACCCGCTGTGCTCAAAAGGATTTAGGCGTTGATAAATTTGAAATATAACTCATAATTTTATCTTATTCCTAAGAGAAGTAATATACATATTTCAGGCTACCTTTTAGATTTCAAAATTTTAGAAAAAATGTTTTTCTTGAAAACTAGGAGAGATAAGTGTACATACGTTCTTACAAAATCTGTTCCAATTTAAGCGAGGAATTCAAAAATATAATAATATATGGGGTGTTCTCTATCTTGTTTTATTTATCGGCTGCAAATGTGGAGAAGTTTGATTGAATACTCTACATGTTAGAGCAACAATTCTATCGCAGTTGGCATGTATAAAGAATACATTGATAATTTGTTGATTGGTGTAATGATTCATTCTGTTGATTTTGATTTCTGTAATACTTTATTCTAAATGGTTTTATTATTTGACAGTTTGCACTACAATAGCGACAAAACAAAAACATATCACATGCCTACTAAAGTGCACTTGTGACATGCAAAAAGTAATACTCGAAATAATTCAAAAAATACCTGCTATAGCAGTATGATTGTATTATACTTTTTTGTAGTAAATTTTTCTCCCAATCGTGCTATGCGATTAAAAATCATTTCAGTAATTTCATTTAAAAAAATTGAATTACAGGATATTTAAGGGGGCACTAAAATATTGACATTTTATGATCATTATTATATTTTATTATCAAAATTGACAGTTTCCAATTATTTCACTCATACAGGCATCCTCTAGGTACAATTAGAAATATAACTCATAATTTTATCCTATTCCTAAGAAAAGTTATGGACAGATTTCAGGCTACCTTTTAGATTTCAAAATTTTAGAAAAACATTTTTTTCTTGAAAACTGGAAGAGATAAGTGTACATACGTTTCTAGAAAATATGTTACAATTTAAGCTCGGAATTCAAAAATAAAATAATATATTGGGTGTTCCATTTAAAATAAGAAAGTTGGTGCTACTTCCGGTGAAACCGGAACGGATAGAAAGTTGAAAATATTTGACATAAGGGTAACTGATTCAACCGTGTGACGAGGATTTTTTTGAAATTTTTAGGACAACGGCAACCCCGTAAACTTTTAAGGAACGGTTTAGCGTAGACACCCTGTATATTATATTATATTTGTATATAGGACTTATCCTAGGCAAATGTATCACGAACAAAGATAATCCACGATTGTAAAACTGTTCCTTAGAGCCTTAGACTACCTACTTATGAATGTTTAATCAAATATTTCATAATATGCATACAAAAATTCACAAATTTCTCATAATATTTGAAGAACATTTCCAGTCAGTATATTGCACAATTGCAAAATTGCACATTTTTTGTATTCACAAATATTTTCGAGTATTTTAATTGACGGTGTAAAAAACTATCACATTATCGACCAAAACTGTCACAATTCATCAATGTTTTAATTGCAACTATCAAAGTATAGGATATTTTTAGCACCAGCAAGTCTTTAAAATAACATTGTAGAAAACTGGTCTAAATTTGTTAAATATTACATTGATACTGTCCAAATTAAAATACTAAAATATGAAATGCATCAAATTTTTCAGCTTCAAGTGACAGGATATATGAGGCCGTCAGCACCTCGGCAAGAGTGGCCTAACCAATATATTTTGTGATATATAGTTAAGCCTGTAGTATTATATAAAAATATCTATATTTTCAAATGTAAAGTCGCCTAAGTATCTGTATTATTGTATCAACAGATAACAATACTTTAACAGTTTTTCCGCTAACGAAATTGAATACATGTTGGGTGCAAAAGTGGTCTAAGTCACTTTTGTTAAATGCAAAAAACTAATCATGTCCTCAGATCAATGTGATGGACAGAATCGCTATTTTAAAGTTGCCGTTCTGCGCCAACATATTGTATCTAGAACTAATTACGTAGGAGTAGAAATAGATCACAATTTTTTTGTCAGCTCTTATCTACCTTACGATCAAGACTTTGGACTTGTGCAGAAACAGAAAAAAAAATATATATATATATATATTTGTACTACAAGATTGGGAACCAGTTATTTTTGGAGCTAGAAAAAGATATCTATTCAATGTGATAAGAAAGACTAGAGCTTATATATGCAATAAAAACATTAGAACGTAATATCACTAATAGAAAATTATCGACTGATACACTGTCAAAGTTGAATGGCTTAAGATGCGATGGCTGCACCTCAGGATAGATAAACCTTATATATATATATATATATATATATATATATATATATATATATATATATATATATATATATATATATATACCCTACACCCTAACGGGTAGAAAAGGGTCTTGATTATATATATATATATATATATATATATATATATATATATATATATATATATATATTTACAAATACTCAAATAATACCAATGTTAATTTGTTAATTTGTATGAAATAAATGTGCAAAAAAGAAGCTATATTTTTATCAGTGATTTGCATATTATGCAATTCGGTAAGTGAAAAAAAGAAAAAAGATCGTAAACTTCTTCAACTATTAAATCTTCAACTAATTGAATACTCTTACCCATACACCATGAATTTTACGAAACCATAAAGACGTGTGAACTATTACAAGATGAATAAATTTACCTACCTATAGAGATATCTAATGATGAATAGATTCTTCATTTCGTTTACTATTCTTTATTATTATAATATAGAAATTTATCTTAAGACATTAATTGTGTTTTTCTTATTTTTAAGTTAAAAGTTCTGCATATTATATTACATTATGGTTAATCTACCTATAAGTTCATGAAATTTATTTTGTTTCCATGCGGGTTAACTTAGCTTCATTTATTTAAAATAATTTATAATATCAATACAAAAATGGGCTAACCCACATTAAAAAATTATAAATTACATTTTATAAGTTCAAATTTTATACATATTGAAAACTAATACTTCAATTTCATGGTTCATTCGAAAATTTATAAGAATTATGTAATGTTAATAAAGAATTTCATGTAGAAAGAAATGTAAATAATTGAAAGCCCATTATCTCATACTAGTCTTCCAAGGGTTAGGCCACTCTTGCGTTGGCGGCCTCATATCAAAATCGGACTATTTTGTAAGTATAAAGGTGAAATGTCAAAATCTGCCTACTTTTCAAATGCAACTGTCCAAATTTCCTATTGAAACAGACCAAATCCATTAAATTTTAAATTGCCAAAATCTAAATCCCAAAACTTGCAGTTTTTAAATCAGTCAAATTATGAATTTCTCGAAACTTTTTTAAATATTAGCTTCTTCTGTCCAAATCTGTCAATTGTTTTTTTGTAATTGAAAGTGCCAAAATAAATATTTTTTTAACGATAACTGAGAGAGAGAAACAGATTTATTCAAGAACCATGTACATATATACATAACATATTACATGTAACATGATGATGAAAGGGCTATCGACCGTGGTCTTTCCGCCCGTGAATGGTTTAATGGAAATGAGATGTGAGGTTGTGGAAATGAAGATTTAAAGATGTATGTAACATCATTCACTGTCGAAGGTTTTAACCAGTTTTTCAAATAGCCTTACCCTTGGGGATTTGAATTTGGGTTGAACATTATGGTCACGATGTGAACAGAGGATTGCAAAGGATTCAAGATTGGACGCTTTGCTACAGATTTTTTTTAAAAGTTCTTTATGTCTCGTTTTAAGTGGCAGGATATTGGTGAGAATATAGAGTAATTCATTACTTATATTATGCAGCGGGTTAGTTGGGTGGCGAATTTTTGTTATAATTCGCAGTGCCGATCTCTCAGATACATAAAGTTTCGTCAGGACTGTACTGTTGCATGTCCAGAATAAGATGGAGCCACAATCGATTAGGGGGCGACATATTGTTTTGTATATATGTGTCGCTATTTTTGTGGAAATTCCTTCTTCTTTGTAGGTGAGGGAGGGGAAAAATTTGGATCTTGTTATAACTTTCTTTTTAATTTTTCTTGCATGGATGTTGAATTTAATTTTGTGGTCAATTGTGATTCCAAGGTAGGTGGTAGAAGGTTGTGGGTAGATGTTATTGTTGTTTAGGATGATGTATGGAGAGTTTGGATGGATTTTGTGATATGGTATGAGCAGTTGAGTTTTTAGTGGATTGGCACGATAACTGATTTTGACAGTTATCGTTAAAAAATCATATTTCCAAATGAAGCTTTTCAAATCCATGAAATTTTCATCAAGGTTCCAATATCTTTTTGATTTACTCCAACTATCTATTGCTAGGCTCCAACTATTGCTAGGTAATCTGCCTAATTTTCAATCTCAATTTTCCAAATTTGTAGAAATATTAATAGAAACTGTCAAAATTTGCCCATATTTTCTTTAAGTTGTCCAAATGTGTTAAACTTCTAAAGCTATGTGTTAGTCATTGCGTTGTTAATAAATGTGTTAACTTTCTCTCCAAATTCCAAACTCTCCAAATTTGTAGAAATTTTAATGAAAACTGTACAAATTTTACTTTTTTTTTCATACTGACCAAATGTGTTAAATTATCAACTCCAACTATTGAAATATGTTCAGTTTCTATAACTACACGAATCTGTTATTATATTTTTTTATATAAAAAGTTTTGATATAAAAAGATTATCCATATTTTGTCATATCTTGACTAATCGAATTGGTGATATTATCTTATAAATGTCAACTGCTTCAATATTAAATTATTGTAGACGAAATCTATTCTTGTGAAGAATGTTTTTTTTTTCATTACGGTTGCCGAGTTTCTGTAAGAAACTTCAAAATCTGTCCGCCATAAGTTTACTAGAAACACCACTATAGTTGATGTTAGCCTGAAATAGATACGTTCCATTCGAACTGCAGATACGTTTGACTGAGCACATCTAATTATAAGCTCATTGTGTACTAATTAAGCACTGCGGACGCAATGATTTCCGAACTAATGAACTTAATCCCTCTAATGCATATAATTGAGAATGTTGTTATTGGAGCCATGATATACTCATGGGGTATTAGGGGGGATATAGTACACTGCGTGTCTTCTAAACAGCGGACATGTTTAAGCTCTTTTGTTCACCGAATAACTGCATGTACTTCGTGAAGTAAATATACAAAATTATGAATCTCACATGGGACATTATTAGATATCTGAACCTTTTGTACAGGTACAAGAAAATATTGGAAATACGTTAAAACTTAAAATCTTGTAGCCATAAATTAACATGACAATCGAAAAACAGTGTCTACTAAATGCAAAAACGGTTCATTTGTGTAACAGCTCTTCATCACTTATCACTCAGTATTCAGTATATTTTGAACATTTATTGTAATTTTAAAATTTGCATTCTACATCATGAAAATAAATAATTGCTTATGTATAATTTAAATATCTCTAGAAGCACTTGTTATATATACATGTAATACTATCAATATAATACCAATAGGTATATCATGCAATATACGTAATAAATTATATTCATTATGTTTAGAGTTTTATAAGTACTTACTGGTATTTGTTTAATATTAGTTACTAAGGTTTGTTTTAAATGGTTTAAGTTATTGGTTATTTAGTAAGTTATTTAGTTTGTTTATTAAAATAAACTTAAATATTATTTTATAGTCAAAGATAATCAGAAAAGTTTCGAAACTAGTCAGGCGATAAAACTAAATAATTAAATAATTAAACAAATACCAGTAAGTAATTATTAAAAAAACTTTAAATATTAGTTTATAGTCACAGAGAATCTTGAAACTATTTATATTGATATATTAGTTCGAGAGATATCATAATTTAAATGTTAGAAAAATGAAATATACACTTAGATTCGCCATTACAAAAATTGATGTTTGCACTAAGTTTTAAATATCTCTAGACACGCCCAATGGATATAAATTTAGTTATATCAATATAATAAATAGTATATCATAAAATATCAGTAACAAATTATATTTATGTTGATATAGTGGTTTTTGAGTTATCATCATTTTAATATGAGCCTGATTGGTGAAACACAATAGTCCCAAAATATCGAATATCACACAAAAATTTAAATATCTTCGGAATGGCTAATTGAATATTAATGTAATTATTTAAATTATATACTAGTATATCACCTAATATTGGTGATAAATTGCAGTGATAGTCTTGCACTAGTTCTAGAGATATAAGTACTTAATTGTGAGAAAAAAAAATGTTTTTTTTCCTATAATTTAAATATCTTTGAAAACGACATAACATTAATTCTACCAATATAATACCAATATATCATGCAACATATGTAATAAATTATATCCATAGTCATAAGGCGGTTTATGAGATATACTTATTTAAATGTGAGCCTAATTGGAGAAACACATAAAATAGTCCCAAATATCGAATTTCACATGAAAATGGAAATATTTTAAGAATAGCTCATTAAATATTAAGTTAATTACACACATTATATACTTATATCACTGAATATCAGCAATAAATTGCATTCATATTCATATGGTAGTTTTGGATATATCAGTATTTAAGAATGATAAAATTAGAGATAGACTTAGATCAGCTTTTAAAATTAGATGTTTGCGTTAAAATATAAATATTTATATCTAGTATAATAATAGTATATCTGGCAATATCTTAAAAAAAATTATATTGATATTCATGTTCTAGTTTTTGAGATTCATTATTTAAATAAGAGCCTAATTGGAGAAATACTTAAAATAATTTCAAGATATCGCATTTTACACAAAATTGGAAACATCTTAAGAATCGCTCATTACAGATAATTAAATTACACACATTATATAGTTGTATATCACTTGATATCACCAATAAATTGCATTCATATTGATAAGCTCTTCTGGCTATATCAGTATGCAAGTATGACCAAAACTAGACATTGTCTTGGTCAGCTTTCAAATTTAGATGTTTTCACTAAAATTTAATAATTTCTAGAAACGCTCATGAGACACAAATTTAATTATAGCAATATATTAATAATGTGTCATGCAATGTCTGTAACATATTATATTAATATTGATACGGTGGTTTTTGAGATATCATTATTTAAATAAGAGCCTAATTGAAGAAACACTTAAAATAGTCGTAAAATATCGAATTTCGCACAAAAATAAAAATATCTTAAGAATCGCTTGTTACATATTAGTATAATTACATACATTATATACTTGTATATCACTTAATATCTGCAATAAATTTCATTCACATTGATACGCTAGCTCTGGCTATATCAATATTTAAGTATCACAATATTAGAGATAGCCTTAGATCAGTTTTTAATATTTAAAATTAGATGTTTGCGCTAACATTTCAATATCTCCTGAAACCTCCATTAAATACAAATTTAAGTGTACTAATATAATACCAGTATAGTATGTAAAATCTGTAACAAGTTATATTTAGATATATACGGTAGTTTTTGAGATTTGCGAAATTTTAAAGCCATTGCACCGTGTTATTCACTTGGCATCGCTATTTCCGTCGTCTGGTAATATTGCTTGTAGTTATCTGATAGATATAATCTTAAGATAATTAGAATATATATTAGATAAAAATCTATTCGGTATATTGGAATATATTATTGTCTGAGCTTTATGAATAATAATTATAATTAATTAAAAAATGTTACTTTTTTATCATAAGTTATTTTTTATAATACAAAAATACAGTTACAAAAAATAAACTGTGAAAAAAGGGTAAAAATTATTTAAATAACCGCCGGTCTTCCAATCTCCTAATAAAGTGTTCAATAGGTACTGAACAAATAAACTTATGGGGAAGATTTATGTACCACATAAGCAGTAGTTGTCTTTCAACTCTTTTTGCAAACTTATAAAGAGAATACATATACAACGCTGGAATATTAAACATGAGAAGAGTTTTTACGTTATGTATACCGGGCTTTTTTTTCGTTTGTACACATATGATTGACAATGTATAACTGGTTGCCTGCATCTGCCCGCAAGGAATTTCCTATGTGTAATTCTAAAAAAAAAATAGTCAACTTATTAGCGGCGTCGGTGCAAGCAACCTGTCAATTTTGGCATATGTTACACAGAGAGGTTATGTTTTTATTCAAAACAATACACGACAGTATTCGTAATGTATCAAAATCAGCTGATATGTCAACAAATGATTATTTTCTTTGGGGTTACCTGAAAAGTAAAATTTTTAATGACGTACAAATACATAACGTAGATGAATTGAAAGGCCGTATACGTACTGCATGTAGTGGCATAAATCCACAATACATTACGAATACTGTGCGTGTCTTCAAAAACCCTGTCGTGTATTGCCTTGAATAAAAACATAACCTATATGTGTTACATATGCCAAAATTGACAGGTTGCTTGCACCGACCCGCTAATGAGTTGATTTTTTTTTTTAGAATTACACATAGGAAATTCCTTGCGGGTAGATGCAGGCAACCAGTTATACATTGTCCATCATATGTGTAATAAGGAAAAAAAGCCCGGTATACGGCAAATAGCTGCTTACTTAATGGTTTAACTATCCAATAAGTTATGGGGCAAATAGTAAATTTTATGTGCCACTATTTGGAGGTGGGAGGACATTTATTTTCTTATTTGCCAGATAAATGTTAATAGGAGCTTTATCGAAGAATAAATCGACATTTTGTCTAATTATGACATTTCAGTTGACAGCATAGCACACCAAGTGCTATGTGCAGATATTTGCTCTGCAAGTGCAGAGTACCAAGTGTGATTATCACTTATTTTGTCAATTCGAGTTCTGATTATCAGCTATTAGGCGATCGCTAGGATAGGGATGAAAAGCATTATGAGTGGTATAATCTAGAAAATCCACTTATGAGTTTTAATTTCAATGTTTTTTTTTTTTTTTGTTTTACATCGTATTTTATAGTTTTTAAATTTCGCAGTTTTTTTCCCACGAAAGCTCACGTTTGATTATTAGTGGCAAACATTATTTATTTGCTTAAAAGTTTGCTAGAAATATCGGTTTAATTGTTTATTTTTTAAATATTTAATACCAGTTCAATTTTATAGATAATCCAATGTTTAATAGTGTATAAGTTTCATAGAAAAGTGTCTTTTAAATTTAAGTTTCCTGAATTTTTAATCCATATTGAAATTTACTTCTGAATTTTATTCTCCACAAAATTAAATGTCGTTAGTAATTTTCTATCATAGACGTGCTCAAATGTTCCTTTTCTGAATTTCTTACGTCTAAACTTCCTGTTGTCATGTATATATTTACCTTTTGTATATTATGTAGCTTTTCTGCTAATAAATGTTCTTTATTATTATAGAATACTCAGTTTTTTATTTTAGTTTCCAGACAATTGCATTTCTGAAACAAAATTCTTAAAAAAGCCAATTATATTGTTGTCTTCAATTGTGTCATTTTGTACTTAAATTTAAATTCTTCCTTGTGTAGAAAATTATCTACTTAACTCACTTGTAATATAAATATATATTATTCTAGAACGTTTTTCCAACTATAGAATTTGTATCTCGAGAATTTATTATTTCTATGGTAATTACATAGAAATTCCACCTTTATATTGTAGCGTTCAAGAAAGTGTTGTTAACTTTTCCATCTAGTTTCAACGAATTCATGACAAATAATGACATTTGAAAAAAAAAAGTTAAATTTTTTGCTTGAACCCTAGGAAACGTTCCAATAACGTTGCAAAACATATTTTTTGTATCTTGAAGAGTGCCATCTATTAGTATCCATCGTAAAAGTTGAGAGCAAATTTTTTAATGCCCCTAGCTTCCGGAATAATTTTGACATTTATTCAAAACGGTTGACGGTTATTCAAAACAAAGTGACATTTTGTAATAGATGTAATATTTTTAAATATTTAAGTATATACAAAATATTAACTTTTAAATAACCCTGTATTCTACAATATTCTTCAGTAAAAATAAAATTATACGGATTATTAATCCGTATTGCTGTCTAATTTAATCCCCTTCATATATCTTATAGTTTTCGAAGATCCCAATGACCTCAAAGTAAAACGTATCCTAAATATGCTGTTGCTATTACTGCAAAAAGGAAAATAACTCCTATTAATCATGTCAAGGGGTAAGATAGTACGATCAATAATAGAATCCTCATCCCTCATCCAATATGAAGATAAAGACAAATAAAAAAATTAGCATTGATATATGACATTTGTTTTTAATTTTGAGAACAATTTCCTAGAAAATCGCTTTTTCTTTTAGTTTTCAGGATTTTGAAATACTATCTTCCTAAAGAGATTTCGGATTCGTGTAGCGTATCAATTTCTACATTAACCAACTAAACTAAACTGAACTGAAATAATAAATATGGAACTGCCAATACTACACAAGGGAAATGTTCTTCTAGTATTCATGGAAGAACACACTATTTCGTTGAAGATACGATAGGAAAAACATATTGTCCTTTAAAAAACTGTCGGTGACCAAGAGAAGAAATATTTAATAAAATTGTAGAATACATGAGACATTTCTTCATTCTTGCGGTTATTGTTATTAAATATTGTAAAATTTAGTATAGTAAATATCGTAGTATTTCAGTAGTAGTAGTATAATTTTAGAGAGAAAAAAAAAGCAATGTATACGTCGTCAATAAAGTTATATTGTATCATTTATGTTGTTGTAATATGTATTGCATCTTGAACAGTATCATCTATTTGTATCCATCGTAACACTTGATAGCATATTTTTTAATGTCTTTAGCTTCCGGAATAATTTTGACATTAATTCAAAACCGTTGATGGTTATTCAAAACAAAGTGACATTTTGTAATAGATGTAATATTTTAAAACATTAAAGTATATACAAAATAATAACTTTTAAATAACCCTGTATTATACAATATTCTTCAGTAAAAATAATATAATACGAATTATTAATCTGTATATTTTGTCTGCTGTCTAATTTGACAGTATGTGCCTTGTATACCAAGGCACATTTGGTGCCTTGGTATACAAATAACTGTTCTTTTATTAAAATAAATAATTATGTATATTTTCGTTATTTATTACCCAGAAGTAATATTTCATTAATGGAGTTTTGTAATTATTGCTGTTAAAATTAAAGCTCCCCGTCACATTTCTGCCAAATCATCGTAAACGTTGGAGATAAAAAAATGTATTTTTGTGTAATTCACTTCCTCCCCGCTAATTTCAGGCGAGAGGTAATTATAACGTCAGGATCTTATCTGTCTCATTTCGAGATAACACTTAAAAATAAATTGCAACTCCGTAAACGATATTTAATCTGGAGCAGAAAAATTCGGCCAGCATACGAAGTGCCCAATTTAAAAAAATTAAAGGGTGGAACGCCCGATGTATTTCAATTTTTATCGTGCGAGCGTCAAATGTTTTACTTTATCACTCCAAACAAATTTAACGGGCGCTATCTTGGCGTATCTCGCGCCCCGCACTATTGGGGAGCCCCTGGATTCCCCCATGTCCCATTAATGCTTGTATCTTACCCCCGTATCTGACGGGGAAAACCATGTACCATATAGTTTGCACTATCGCGTAGACACAGGAACAAGTGCTTTACTTCGGGGGCGCAATATCAACTTAATGCCCAGATTATAAAGGTACCACATTTCGAATGCGCTGGATTTATGTATCAAACACCAACATTATCTCGCTTATCTGCGCGAACTATTGTGAATGGAGTCGAATCCGCAATTTGCATATCGCACAATTATATTGTACGGACTGCATAAGCGAGGAGGGAAGGATTAAAGTGATCACTTGCGGAAAGGCAGTGCTCGGCTCAGAAGCTGAACTCTTCTGTGTGCGTCCGTGGCTTAAATAAATTGCACTCTGCAGAATGTATTAACTTATTGGAGAGGAATGCATGCCAAATATTCCTGCATGAAATATAAAAGTTCGGAAATCACGAGCGCGCCGACGAGCTGCATTTTTATATTATTTCTGGCAATATGGAGGATGTTTTAAATTCCCCAAATACTTCTGCACGAAACCATATCATATTTAATCAAATCAGCCGACTTTTTTTCGGCAATATTTTATTAACGTACCTAACGTTTGCTACGGAAAATGTAAAGCAATTTTGATTAGAAGCAATTTTGACATATTGGATTAAATTTAAAAAAATTGAATATATAAATAAGTGGGCCTATAATAAAATATTTAGCGAAGCAACAAACAATCACGAAGAAAAGTATGGGGAAAAGGTACTTGAATACCAAACAAAAGATAATATGCAAACCGCGGCATAACAGAGAAAATTGAATTTCCTATGCCTTGGATTTTCTATTTCAAATAGTCCTAATACTGTAGTCTCAAATAGTAGCGAATTTATTTTTAATTTTGAGTGATGGTATTTAATTTTTAATTGTATTATTTTATTATGCTTGATATATTCACTTATAAAAGCGCTTATCTCAAATTTTTTGAAGACGTTATTCGTGATATCTCTAAAACTACCGTATCAATACTAATACTATTTATTATAAATATTTAGTGATATATTGATATATCACTCCTTGAATCGTATTAATATCCAATGCGAAATTATTGAGATATTTGCATTTTAGTGTAAGCATGTGGTGATAGGTGATATTTTCATTTTTGTTTTGACACTTTTTACTGTAATATCTCTAAAACCATCGCGTCAATATTGATACCTATTATTTATTGAAAATATTTGGAATATTTGCAAGCCTGCGGTTTTAGGCTTCAGGGGATATTTTCAAATATTGTTGACATTTTATAAGTGATATCTCCAAAACTACCGCATACGAATTAATATTATTTGTTCTCAATATTTCGAGATATATTGTTATACTTTGCCTTGAATTGAATTAATAACCAATGCGCAATTTTCAAGATGTTTGCATTTTAAGTAAGCATGTGGTGTTAGGTGATATTTTCAAAAATTATTGACACTTTATAGGTGATATCTCTAAAACCACTTCTTAAATATTAATACTATAAATTGTGAGTAGTTAGTGGTATATTGATATACTAATGTCCGATTATTGGATTAATATCAATTGCGTAATTCTTGAGATATTAGCGTTTTAGAGCAAGCATGCCGTTTTTTGTGATGTTTTCAAAAATTCTTAAGTTTATAAGTGTTATCTATAAAACTAGTACATCAATATTAATACTATTTGTCGTCAATATTTAGGGATATATTTCTATACCTTACCTTGAATTGGATTAATAGCCAATGTGTATTTTCGAGATATTTGCATTTTAGTGATGATAGGTGATATTTTCAATTTTTTTTACACTTTATACTGTAATATCTCTGAAACCATCGCATCAATATTGATACTATTTATTGAAAATATTTGGAATATTTGCGGTATCAGCATGCGGTTTTATGTTTCAAGGGTAATTTTCAAAAATTGTTAACACTTAGTAAATGAAATCACCAAAACTAGCACATCAATATTAATTCTATTTGTTGTCAATATTTAGAGATAAATTTATATCCTGCCTTGAATTGAGCAATGAGTATTTTTTTGAGATTCTTCCGTTTTAGTGCAAGCATGTGGTTTTATATTCCAAAAATTTCCAAAAAATGTTAATACTTTATACATGATATCTCTAAAATTATCGCATCAATACTAATACTATTTATATTTAGAGATATATTGCTATACCATGTCTTGAGGTGAATTTATACATAATGCGTAATTTTCTAGATATTTGCATTTTAGTACAAGCATGTAATTTGAAGTGATATTTTCAAAAAATATTGAAATTTGAGTGGTGATATATCAAAAACTTGGTCATGGATTTTAATAGAGTATATCGGTGATATTAAATAATTTGTTGATTTTTAACTATTTTATGCGTTATCGTCCAATTTGCCATTCTTCAGATATTACGTTTTAGGAGCTTTCTGCAAATTTCTCTAATACTTTTATTCGTGATATATCCAAGCCTACCATCAATATGAGTGCTATATATTGTGCATAGTTAGTGATATATTGGTATAGCATATCTTGAATTGGATTGATATCTAATGCATGATTCTTGATATATTAGCATTTTAGTCTATACATGTGATTTTAGGTGATGATTTCAAATATTGTTGACACTTTATTGGTGATGTCATAAACACTAGCTCATCAAATTTAATTTAATTTATCACTGATATTAAATGGTATATTGATTTTTAACTATTTAATTACATTATCATCCCATTTCACATCATAATGTGTAATTATTATTCGCGATTATTTAGATATTGGGTTTCAGGTGCTTTCCACACATTTCACCAATACTTTTATTCGTGATATATCCAAGCTACTGTATCAATATGAACTATCGCATAAGTATTAATATTATTTGTTGCCAATATTTCGAGATATATTGCTATACTATGACTTGAATTGCATTAATAACCAATGCGCAATTTTCGAGTGGATATATTGTGGATATTTGGTGATATATTGGTATATTATGTCATTAATTGGATTCATATCCAATGTATGATTCTTGATATATTTGAGTTTTAGTGTAAATTTGTGATTTTAGGTGATATGTATTTTCAAATATTTCTATAGTTTATTTGTGATATCTCAAAATCTGGCGTAGGCATTTTATTATAATTTATTGTTAATATTAAGTAATAGGTTGGTATTGAATGATTTATTGTATTATTTTCTAGTAGCGATTCTTGATAAAATCAATAAATATATTCACTTATAAGGTCTTATCTCAAATTTTTTGAAGACATTATTCGCGATATCTCCAAAACTAGCCCATAAATATTAATACTATTTTATGTGAATACTTATTGACATATTACTATATTATTCATTGAATTAGATTAATATCCAATACGTAACTCTTGAGATATTGGCATTTTAGTTAGCATGTGGTATTAGATGATATTTTCAAAACTTGTTAACACCAATAATGGTGATATCTCCGCGAATAGCGCATCAATATAAATAATATTTGTTATGAGTATTTAGAGATACATTGCTATACCTTCACTTGAATTAGATTATTATCCAATGTGTAGTTCTCAAGCGTAATTTTAGTGTAAACAAGTAGTTTTAGGAGATTTTTCAAAAATTATTGACACTTTGTTGATGTTATCTAAGGCACTAGCATATAAATTTTAAGACAATGTATTACGGATATTACGTGATATATTGATATGCAATTATTAAATTACATTATTATCCAGTTCAAGATTTAACAGATATTAGTTGCTTACGACAAATTTCACCAACATTTTTATTCGTGATATATCCAAATCTATTGTATTAATACATACATAATATGTCCTCTTCGACATTACGGTGTAGAGGTAAGTATTAATATGAATACTATATATTATTGATATTTAGCAATTATTGTTGTATAGTGATGGATTGGTAATGCATTATTTTATTGTGAATTATTAATTTGTGATATATTCGAGTTTAGATGCCCTCCTATAATTTTGCCAATAATTGGTAATATTTATAAAACTAAAAAATCAGAATATATTAATGTTGGGCTACCCTTGTTTTGTACACAACCGATCTACTGATAATAACAATATTATGTCAAAATATGAGTTATATCCGTATAAAGCGTCAAACCAAACAACATCCAAATAAATGTAAACGTTCTCTTGTTATAAGCAAATTTACAGTTACAATTTATTTTATAAGCAAGTTTTATTTTTTAAATTAACTTTGAAGGTGAATACTGGCTAAACCAAACGCATTTGTATATAGATAAGTATTG
Source organism: Othius punctulatus (assembly GCA_951805005.1). NCBI lineage: Eukaryota > Metazoa > Arthropoda > Insecta > Coleoptera > Staphylinidae > Othius > Othius punctulatus. Next base: position 96,010,654 of record OX638138.1, read on the forward strand.
TTAAATCGTCTTTTTTTGATCCCAGTAATCTGTGGTTAAGCCATGTCCACGAAATTTAAAGACACTCTGTATAGTGATATGTTGGTACATCATATCCTAAATTAGATCAATATCGAATGTACGATTATAAAAACACTTGCAATTTAGTGAACGCGTATTTACGTATTTCATTGATATTCTCAATATACTTTCGTAATTCTATCTATATGTTGACATATTATATTGATCTTGAATTTAAAAATATCTTTGAATTTCATCTGAAATTTCCGTCATTTTTTACTGCAGAAAGATCTTGACAAAAGCCTTAAATCTTAAAAACGTATAGCTTTGTTTGGGGTTTTAGTCTAATAGTTTGTATGGGCCCTCCTCATGTGAAAAAAAAAATCTTTATTTATTGTACTTTTATTATATTATTTTTATTGTATTATGGCTGGGATAAATTTCTAACCAATACCCATTTAATTCTGTATTTTAACAATTAGATTGATTTGATTAATTGATTAAATCTAAAGAAATTTTACCAATTTAAACTGTAAACAATTAAACTGTATTGTATTTGCCTTGTATTTATGACGTATGTAAACTTGTATGTAAGTATTAACATTAGTAAACATATATTATATTATTATTATTATTAAATCTTCTCTTGAATTAATATTGAGGTGAATTTTACTGATATTCTCAGATATTATTGCGACTTTAATAGTGATATCTCAGCAACTACAATATTAACTTGAAAACAATTTAAAGGTATTGTACTATATATTTTTATTATTAACATTTATTATTAATATTATTATTATTATTATTATTTACATTAACCTTTACGTATTGGTATTACTATTAATGTTGGAGAATAGTACCGAAGGTTTTCTACAAATATACATATCATCCATACACTCCGTACAAACTATCTCAAAAACTAGCGAATACTTACTTTTCGTAATAAGTGATATTCTGATATCTAATTATGTGGTGAAAAAACGGCGAAAATCTGTTAATTATTTAAGTGCGTTTGTGGAAACCGATCCGATTTAAAATTACGATATAATTTAAGCCATGTTTAATTAATTTCGTAATTACTCAGCCATGTCTTGCTCGCGGTATCGCATTCTAGTTAGCGAAAACGGTGGAATCCTCATGAAAAATGCAAGCCGATTTGGGAAATTCGATATTCAGCCTTAATGATGGGAGAAATTGAGTTGCATGAAATAATTATCGTCATCCGGGGGTATTATTGTAAATATCTGATAAACCACAGTTAGTTATATGCAGAGGGATACATTTTCGTGCAAACAATGAATTTCATATCTCCAATTTACGCGCTAATTGATTCACATCCAGACAGAGTAATACAGCGGACCAAATTGTATATAATCACGGGCGCAGTGTAAACTCTGATCAGGCCCTAATAGAAATACACATGGCTTACCCCGTTGTTACTGCACCGGGGAATTGCGCCAATTCGCCCCTAAAATGAGGTGTTAATACGAGGAAAATATTTCGACTAATTTTATATTTTCTGGTTTGCAATGATTTCCAATTTACGTGTTGTAAACGTACCTACTTGTAATTTATCTCGCATTCTAGACATATGGGTTGCAATATAAATGTAAATTTCGCGCAAAAGTTGTTTTAGGCCTGCATAATTTTCATTATATCGCGATAGAAAAGTGCGAATTTGTTTTATTGCTCGCGTTTTAATTTCGCACCTGCCGATGCCCATGATGTGACTATCGACCCACGGATAGGGTATAAATTGATAGTTAAATGGAAATTGATGATCCATTACGTCGTAAAAGTGATCGGTAATTATCGGCTGCCTTTTAGTTTGCCTTCGATTATCTATAAATAACTTTTGAGAGATTTAATAGAATATAAATCACTGTTTATTTTCTTTTGATAGTTATTTTTTTGTAAATATAATCAATGTTCAACTGTAATTTTTGCTGCTGGTAACGATGCCGATTGCTGCCCATTTCATAATTATGTGTATACACGTTTAGATGCATATCTCGTGCTAATATTCGTTCAATTTAATTAAATTAATTAAGCATTTCTCATTAATATTTTATTAATAAAGGTTCGAGTTTTTATTATCTAAAGGTATTATTTTCGAATTGGGTAAATATAATTTAATTTAGTACAAAATTTGTGCAAAAAAATGTACTACTTAGTTACATGTTTCTCAATTTAGCACAGCACTTTATTTTGGGGTTGCTGCTTGGGTTGTCAGTTAAATAAGTAGACTGCAGAATAAATTCAGAAAAACCACTTGCAAATATGAGCGCGGAGAAATGTACGTCCTTCCTTTTGCCTTTTTGCGGTAAGCGTGTGTTTAAATTTTAAGGTGTATTAATTATTTATTATTTTTAGGCGGAGCGCTTCTCCCTTGTCCGCCCAAGGTATTTTTTATATGTTAATTATTATGGGGTCGCAAAGGAACGCTGCTTCTCGCGCACACACACAACTTGTTAGTTACGCTCTTTTTTGAATATTTTATGTTTTGATTAATTCAGGCGTGGCAAGTTTGTGCCCGGGCCTTAAAATTAGCAACGCATAATTGATGGTTCGACGTATGGGCAAAACGGGACTTATTTCTACAGCTGCGTTAAACACAGCTTATCCAAAATCACTGGCCGAAAATTATCCGCATTAGTAACAATTTCATTTCTTTGCTACAGACATAATAATAATACATTTATTAATGACAATACCTTAAATGACTTTTTATTATTATTTTCTTGAGATCACGTCTTCTTGGAGAAGATAAATCAATTTGCTTACGTGGAATTTCCTGTTGTCCTAGAACGCCTGAATGTTCTGAATACAAATTTCTGCGAAACAGCTATAAACTTCTAGGTCAGTAATTTCAGCAACGCCCGAACAATATATCCAGATTGGATGGCATCATTTTGCAACCTTATTGATCGTTTATAATTAAATTGCTATTGTCGAATGATTTACGTGGAATATATATTATGTATTAACATTTTGAACTCGCAGACTTCGATAGTCAGGTACTTATAAAATCAAATTCATCACTCGTTCATTAATATAACTCTTGTCCTGCCCCAAGGCGCGGAATTATCTGTAGACCCGTAGAATTGCAATATTTGATTTGAAAAACGTTGCTAAAATTTTTCGCCATTAACGATATGGGAATGTTTGCAAACTAATTTGAATAAAGTGGTGCAACCGCTGAACTATATTCACATAAAGAACCCAGAGTAATGAATTCGTAATTCAGCATCTCCGATTTGTGATAAGGCTTTCAGCACTCTGAAGCCGTGAAATATTGCTCCTGTAAGTTACGAGACTTCCGTTAACTGGGCCATGAGTATAAAGCTTAGTCAGACGTGTAGCGATTTTACTCTTGGCTCTATATACGTCCAATATATCTGGAGTACGTTTAACATTTCAAACCCTTTCGTGGAAGCACTATACAATGAATCGGCAATATATTTACGATTTCAGAAAAACTGCGAATTGTAAGTACCGAATTATTAAGCTGCAATAGTTACTTATGTACAAACAGCGTTATGAAGATGAATATACCTGGAGGGCTCATATATTTCCTAGTCACAAAACGTGAATACAATTTACAATATATTTGGTAGGTACTTTAAAAAGTTCAATTTGTGGCAGTCATAGAGATAGTAAATACTGGTATGACCTTTTTAATAAAATCTCTATTCTTAATTCTTAAATTTTAAAATCTTCTGACTCGTTTCGGAGAGATAAAACCATCCTCCGATATTTTCTAAAATAAATACAGAAAAATATATTATAAATATTTTAGATAATAAACATGTTCAGAGACGGTTTTTAGAGAGCCTAATCTTCATTAGGCTATCCTAAATATCTTGTTAGGATACTCCAAATATCAATTTCTATTTTCATGAAATTCATGAAATTGTTAAAAATAAATATTTTAGATAAAAAGACTTTTCAATATTTCGAAAATCAATTTTTATTTTCGACGGTGTTCAAGACATTCATGACATGCTAGACGTGTCTAGTCTAGGACGATTATTATTATTATTAAAACCTGCAGTACTATTCTCAAACATTAATAATAATAACAATACGTAATGGTTAATGTAAATAATAATAATTATCAATTTTAATAGTACATAACTCAATGTCTTTGAATCGTATTTATGTTAATATGGTAGTTATTGAGATATCACTAATAAAGTCACAACAATATTTGAGAATATCAACAAAATGTACATGAACATGCTAAAAATAAAATTTAGCCAGTACCTATCACACATTCAATATTAATCCAATTGAATATATAATATCATGATGGAACAATAACGCAATTGCAAAATGATTTTTTCAGGAGAGATAAAAAAATATTGTTAATTACTGAGTTCTAAGGAAGTGAATACATGTTCTTGGTAATAACATGTATTCGTCGTAACATTTTTCATTAAAATCATTACTAACAAAATGTATATATACCCTTCATTAAAACTCATTAATTAATAATAGTTTTTCGTGTCTCCTTAAATATTCACTTTGCAGTTGCATCATTGTTTTGCCGGAACGGCGATATATCATGAAGATATTATTAAGAAAGTATTATTGAGAATATCAATGAAATACGTATGCATACGCTAATTGCAAATGTAATTGGGTCAGAATTCTCTGTCAAAAATGATGACAGTAACCAATTACGCCATAGGCGCAAGAGTAGTAGGGATTATTATTATTATTATTATTATTATTATTATTATTATTATTATTAAATGTCTGAATAATCGTACATTGGATATTGATCTAATAGAGTATATGCTATACCAACATATCACTATATATCCACAAGAAATTATATTAATAATTTTTATTGTGTGCTAGTACAGAATACGTTTACACGAGTTAAAATAATACATAGTAGTAAATAATAAAATTACATATAACAAAACCATAAAACAGTCAAAGTACAACAAACAATATTAATATTAATAATATTCGGCCATTATTTAGTATTAATATTAAATATTAATACGCTGTTTTGTAAACACCAATCACCAATTATCGGCAAAATTATAGAAAAGCATCTAAACGCAAATATATCACAAATAAAGAATACGCAATGAAATAATTCAATACCAATCTATCACTATAAAACAATATATTGCTAAATATCCGTAATATATATTTAATATATATAATAATTTAATTAATATCCGTAATATATTGATACAGTAAATTTGGATATATAGCGAATAAAAATATTGGTGATATTGAAGCAGTTGATATCTGTAAAATCGCGAACTGGATGTTAATTTAATTGAATAATTGCATATCAACATATCACGTAATTTGAGTGATACATTGTTTTAAAATTCATGTGTTAGTTTTTTTTTTATATCATCAACGAGGTGTTAATAATTGTTGAAAAATCTCCAAAACTACATGTTTACACTTAAACGCAAATGTCTCAATTATTTCACATTGAATCTAACTGAAATTTAAATGATGGTAATACATATCACGAAATATTAGTGATACATTATTTTAAAATTCATTTGCTAGTTTTTTTTTATATTATCAATAAAGTGTCAATGATTGTTGAAAAATCTCCTAAAACTACATGTTTACACAAAAACGCAAATATTCTATAATGTTGCATTGAATCTAACTTCAATTAAAATGATGGTCTAGCAGTACATCTCTTAATACTCATAACAAATATTATTAATATTGATGCGCTATTCGCGGCGATATCACTATTATTGGTATTAACAATTATTGAAAATATCATCTAATTCCACATGCTAACTAAAATACCAATATCTCAAGACTTACGTATTAGATATTAACCTAATTCAAGGTATAGTATAGTAATATGTCTGTGAATATTAGCAACAAATAGTATTAATATTTATGCGCTAGTTTCAGAGATATTGTGAATAATAGCTTCCACAAATTTGAGATAAGCTCTTATTTGTGAATTTAATTATTGATATTAATGAGAATTACTTCTGTATTCAATTAAATTCAATTTTATTTCTATACTTTGCCACCTATACATGTAAGATAACTATGGCGGATGTATACGTCAATTAACAAATAATAAATATAAATAAGATATAATAATATTATAAATATAATATAACCTAATGTAATATATAATATAATATTGTACAATAATTTAACAAATCATTCAATACCAACCTATTACTTATGGTACTTTAATACCAACAATAAATTAAAATAAAATTCATACGCCATATTTTGAGATTTCACCAATAAAGTATAGAATTATTTGAAAATATATCATCTAAAATCACAAATTGGCAATACAACTCAAGCATATCAAGAATCATGCATTGGATATTAATTCAATGCATAACATGTTATACCAATATATCACTAAACATCCACAATATATAGTATTCATATTGATACGGTGATCTTGGATATAATATGGTGGTAATGAATATAATATTAATACGCATGATTTTGAGATTTTATCAATAAAATACAGAAATATTTGAAAATATCACCTAAAATCACAAATTGGCACTAAAACTCAAATATATCAAGAGTCATGCATTTGATATTAATCCAATTTATGACATGTTATACTATTATATCACTAAATATCCACAATATATTGTATTCATATTGACACGATGATCTTGGATATAATATGGTGGTAATGAATATAAAATCATACTCTAGATTTTGAGATTTTACTAAGAAAGTGTAGAAATATTTGAAAATATCACCTTTGATAGCATTTGATACTAATCCAATTCAAGACATGCTATACCAATTTATCACTAAATATCCACAATATATAGGATTCATATTGATACTGTGGTCTTGGATATATCACGAGTATTGGTGAAATTTGAGCAAAACACCTAAAACGTAATATCTGAAGAATCGCGAAATGAATGATAATATAAATAAATAATCGAATATCAACATATTACTTAATATCAGTGACACATTGTATTAAAAATTATATGCTAGTTTTTGAGATATCGTCAATAAAGTGTCAACCATAATTGAAAAATCGCCAAAAACCACATGCTTACACCAGAATACAAATATCTCAAAATTTACGCATTCGTCGTATTAATCCGTTTAAAGGCATGGTACAGCAATATATCTCTAAATGTTCACAATAAATAGTATTAATATAAATGCGCTAGTTTTGAAGATACCACCCATAAAGTTTTAACATTTTTTGAAAATATCTCCTAAAACCACATGCTTGCACTAAAACGTAAATATTTCAAAAATTACGTATTGGATATTAATCTCCAAAACTAGCACATCAATATTAATATCATTTATTGACAATATTTAGCGATATATTACTATATCATGTCTTGAATTGGATTAAAATCCAATGCGTAATTCTTGAGACATTTACATTTTAGTGCAAGCATGAGGTTTTAGGTGATTTTATCAAAAAATATTGTTACTTGATAGCTGATATATCTAAAATCATCGCATCAATATTAATACTATTTATCATCAATTCATCAAGTATTTAGTGATACATTACTATATTAATCTTCGAATTGTAGTTATATCCAATGCGTAATTTTTGAGATATTACTGTTTTTGTGCAAGCATATAGTTGTAGGTAATATTTTCAAAAATTGTTACCACTTTATAGATGATATTTTCAAAACTTGCGTATCAATATTAATACAATTGTTTGTCAATATTTAGAGATATACTTCCATACTATACCTTGAATTGAATTAATATCCAATGTATATTATTGTTGTATATTATATAATTGTATAATATAAGGTGATATATAAAAAAAATGATACTTTATAGCTGGTATCTCTAAAATCATCGCATCAATATTAATACCATTTATTATCAAGTATTAAGTGATACATTGCTATATTAATCTTTGAATTGAATTACTATCCAATGCGTAATTCTTGAGATATTAGCGTTTTTGTGCAATCATATAGTTGTAGCTGATATTTTCAATAATTGTTAACACTTTATAGATAATAATTTAAAAACTAGCGCATCAATATTAATTCAATTTGTTGTTAATATTTAAAGATATATTCCCATACCATTCCTTGAATTGGATTAATATCCAATGTGTAATTTTTGAGACATTTGCATTTTAATGTAGCATGTGATGTTTGGTGATATATTCAAAAATTGTATATTTCCTTACGAGTCTGGAAATAAGGATTTTGCCGTGCGTGCGTGACAAATTCGGCTTCGCCTCACACAGGAAGTCATGCAAGCACGGAAATGGTACATTTCATCACGAGTCTCGAAATAGACATTTTCTTACACCTCACACGGGAAACGTGACGCACGGAAAAACCCCTTCTGGACGTGTAATGAATGATACTTTTTATGATTACACTTATATTTTAGTATAATTTATTATTACTTTATGTACCTTGCGGAAAAAATAGGCTACCGGGAATTTTTTTCCCGATTTTTTTAAATGACGTCATTTAGCGCACGGAAAATAATCGCAGATCGGGAAAAGTTTTTCCGTGCTCTGTTCAGAAAATGTCACCTTTCCGTCAGTGTCAAAACGTATGGAAACAAGGTTATTTCAGATAAGTATAAATAAAAAATCCATTTCTGGACGTGCAATGAACGATATAATTTATTATTACTTTGCTTAGCGTATGGAAAAAAATAGGATATCGGAAAATAATCGGAGATCGGGAAAAGTTTTTCCGTGCGCTGTTCAGAAAAGGTCACCTTTCTGTCAGTGTCAAAACGTATGGAAACAAGGTTATTTCAGATAAAAAATATATTTAAAAACTAGCCGATAACTTGCAGTATTTTGACTTACCAAAAATGCGGGGAAGGTTCAAGAAAATCTCATTTATCTCCATTGCGTTTATAATTATAAACAGACAAATATACAAAGCATTTGTGTACAATTACATCACGCAGTTGCTTTATGTAATTTTAATTGAATCCAGCGATTAATCAGCCATGAAACGAGTTTGAACACATTAATTTACACGCGCGATTGAACCATACAGCGAATTTCTAACCACCAAAGAAACATAATGCAGGCATGATAAATAATTTCGTACGTTTCGTAACCAAACAAAATTATAATTTCATACATTTTGTCCTGTATAATACATTTTTTTCTTATGAAAATGTAGGGGCTATCAATATTTATTAAGGCTATCGACCTTTCTGTGGTAATATATTTAGAGTGCTAATCTATAATATATTATAGGTTTTGAAGTTAAATAAATCTTAAATTACGGTGATTTAAAAAAAAGTCGATAAAAGCTATTATCAATATTTTTATTGGAAAATAAATAACTCTCACCCTACGGACGTACTTCGCACCCTTGCCCCATTCCCTATCTACGTTGCACAGGGTAAGGCAGAGTTCAGTATATTTCAATAAATCTACGTCTTAGCTGATGAATTCGACCCATTCGAAATATAGGACTACATATATATGGTATATTGAAAAAGTTTCTGCCAAGGAATGGCTTCAAGCTTTTAATGTTGATTTATATTTTCACTTTTATATGAGTGTACGTGACGTGCGGATTTATGAAAATGGCGAGGGAGAAGTAATAACGGTATTGATGATAAACTACAAAGTTGGTGGTAAGAGGAATCGATGGGCAGGAAAAGTGGTTATTACTTACGCCGCCCGGTAATCGGCTCTTATTTTTACAACTTCCTCGGGATAATCACCGCGGGCAGAGATAAATAACAGAAGGAAAAAATATTGTCGCCAGGGGACGAGTCTGGTATTTCTATTTGCTGTAATCGCCTGATGATGGCTAATAGTTCGCTGCACTTCCTGTAATCAGCGATCAAGGCGACGCGAATGCCATGCTTAAAGCGGCCCCTTAGTTCTTTGGTCCACCGAACACCGGACATAGTTATCAAATCAGCCAGAATCCCCAATACCGTGTGGACGTGCAGGTCGTCTTCCTTTGGATTTGGATGCGTAATGCTCGAGGGAACTACCACTAACAAGACAAATGCCATCGCGTGTTTCATTAGGGCTCGTCCTTGCCGAACACAAAAAGAGGAGGAGAACGTTTTTATTTTCTATATAATGACGGCGCTTATGCAGGTGAGGTGATTAATGAGAGCACCAAGTTAGCTCACGGTATTATGCAGACACGTTCTTGTATAAATCACTATATTGTAGTTGTGCTGTTATAATTAGAATAGTAGCAATGGGACTGTTCTTAAACCACTTGGTTAAACCGGAAATTTCAACACGAACCAGACTATGACAATATGATATGATATCGAGTATATTGTCTAAAATGAAGACAAATTATCTATTTTGGAGAATATAAAACCAAAATTATGCCTACTGTAACTGTCCGATATATTTATAAATAATTATTTAATTAATCGTCGTTTTTATCGTGAAATTATTATATGATTTCTCGATTATTTATGGATCGTGATCTATGATCGTATTCAGTACTTACACGTTGTGATGATTACTAATTACCGTGATCGCAGATGTGTTGGTTAGAGAACGCAAATCATGGATTAGTATAAGAAAGCACCGATTTATGCGTTAGTGTGATTTATTAAATTATATACACGCTGAAATTGTAACAAACAGGCAAATAAGACACAGGTTGATGATTATACATGAATTGATTTATTTTCTGTTTCGTTAACCTTATGAGGGCACATGGAATATATTTTATGTATTTGATTACTATTTTGATAATGATGGTGACCGTGAAGTTCATTTATGTCGTTTTGTTATACATGCACATACATCTTTCACTTCGCAAATCATTCGCTACCAAAGAGCATGGTCCTATTTAACTATGGCATTAACAGATGTAACTGAAAGAGCGATAGGAGAAATATACGTAACAGGTGATTTCAATAGACGTGTTGGACGGAAAGATAGAAAGTACATGGAAGTACTAGGAAAGCACGGAGAAAGGCATAGAAATGGCAATGGTAAAATGCTTATAGATTATTGTATAGAACAGGATTTGGTAATAACAAACACATTTTTCGAGCATAAAGAAATTCATAAGTACACTAGAGAACAGCACAGCCGATCGGAAAAGTCCATTATTGACTCATCATAGCAGAAAGGATAAATGAAAACCAAGTAAAAGACGTTAGAGTCAAAAGAGGGTTTGAAATTAACAGCGACCATTACCTACTAGTGGCAGAAATAGAAAGGAAACATCCTAAACCCAACGAAGATATAAAAGGAAGAGTAACAACAGCAGAACTCATAAAGGCATTCAAACTTAAATCGGAGAAAGTGGCAAGAGTCTATATGGATGAAAGCAAGAAGGCGATGAGTAAAATACCAGAATCGGAACTGCTCACATTACATGAGGAGTGGGAAGTAAAAAAAACAACGATACTAGAGACTGCAAAGACAGTGTGTGGGACATAAACCAAGCAACTATAAGAAACAAATAGCATGGTGGACAGAAGAGATAAAGCAGCAGATTAAAGTCAAGAAAGCGAGATGGGAAAAATATTTGCATACGAGAACATCGACCAGATATGAGGCCTACAAAACCCAACGAACAAAAGTGAAAAAGATGATACTGGAAGAAAAGCAGAAAGTGTGGGAAGACTTTGCTGTAAAGATGGAAGAAAATGTTAATAGCAACCAGAAGGTATTTTATAGTATGCTTAAAAGTCTATGGAAAGGCAAACGGGAAGAGCTCATAATAATAAGCGACGACGAAGGCAAGTTATTAAGGACAGAAGAAGAAACGATGGAGCGATGGAAAACGTACTTCGATAAGTTACTAAATCAGGATTATGAACCAGACACAAACACATATTTAATAATAATCAGAAATTTATCAAGAATGGATATAATATCAGAGGAAGAAGTTGAGGAAGCTATCCAAGAACTCAAAGCAGGAAAAACTGCAGGCATTGACGGAATTACAGGGAAAATGATTAAGAACATAGGAGGTGAGGGAAGAAGGCGATTACATGCATTCATTAACACAGTATGGAGAGAAAATCAAGTACCAATAGAGTGGACAATGGGAATGATTGTGGCAATCTTCAAGGTCGGGAAGAAAACAGAGTGTGAAAATTATGGAGGCTTTACACTAATAGGAACGACAATGAAGATGTCAACTGTTAACCAAACTGTCCGAAGCACAGAGCGGATTCAGAGCTGGGAGAAGTGTGCATGATCAGATATATACTCTGAAAACCATAATTATTAGGACTTTGGAAAAGCAGAATAGTTTACACATTGCGTCTTTAGACATGGAAAAGGCATTTGATAGAGTTCCCCGCGATAGGATCTGGGAGGGTTTACGAAAGATGGAAGTACCTGAAAAACTAGTCAAAGTAAGCCAAAGCATATAAAGGGTTTTCCAATAAGAGGTGTTATTTTGATATTCAAAGAAAAATGCCATTTTTATTATAAATCATCAGATGTTTATTTCATTACAAAGAGGAAGGTATGCCGTTAATAGTGGAAAATAACATCAAGCAAATGACCACCACGGCCACGCTTACAGGACAAAATCCTTTTCATGAAATTTTCCATAACTAAATCGCAAAGTGGCTGCTGTATGTCCTCGATAGCCTCACGAATTCCATCTTTGAGGTCTTGAATCGATACTGGGCTGTTGGCGTAGACCTTCTCCTTCACGTGGCCCCAAAGAAAGAAGTCGCAAGGTGTTAAATCACAAGATCTCGGTGGCCAATTGTGATCACCTCTTCGAGAGATAACACGGTCCGGAAACTTTTCCCTTAAAAGATCAATGGTTTCGTTGCTTGTGTGGCACGTAGCGCCGTCTTGTTGAAAGTGAACGTTGTCCAGATCAATACCATCCAATTCCGGCCATAAAAAATCGTTAATCATCTCTTGATAGCGCAATCCATTCACCGTAACTGTTGCGCCAGCCTCATTTTCGAAAAAGTAAGGTCCAATGACTCCGCCGGACCATAAACCGCACCAAACAGTCACACGTTGAGGATAGAGAGGCTTTTCAACAATAACTCTTGGGTTTTCTGAGCCCCAGATGCGACAATTTTGCTTGTTGACGAAGCCACCGAGGTGGAAATGGGCCTCATCACTGAAGATGATTTTTCGATGGAATTCCGGATCATTTTCATGCATTTCAACGACCCAATCAGCAAAGTCACGACGTTGTTGATGATCGGCCGGCTTGAGTTCTTGTGTTAACTGGACTTTATAAGCCTTAAGACCCAAATCTTTATGCAAAATACGGTGTAATGACGTTTGTGGAATACCTAATTCCAAAGAACGACGAGGAATGGACAAACCTGGGTTTTCTTCAACACTTTCGGCTACAGCAGCAATATTCTCGGCTGTTCTTGAGCGACGTGCACGGGTTTTATTCTTCTCATCACTAACTTGTCCCAACAGCTCGAATTTTTCCACCAATTTCTGTATTGCGGTCCGACAAGGTGCTTCACGACGACCCAAAAATGTTCGAGTTTTACGAACCGTCTCTGCCAAATTTTCACCATTTTTATAGTGAATTTTAATAATTTCAATGCGTTGTTGAAGCGTGTATCGTACCATTTTTATTAATGGCGTAGTTTCTACTTGTCAAATGCCAAGAAATGACAGCTTCAAAAGTGACATCTACCGAAATAGCGGGCTATTCAAAATAACACCTCTTATTGGAAAACCCGTTAGTTTAACCAAGATATCTATTTCTTCCTCGTCGATAAGTTTTACGAGTTCTATTGGCATAGCGTCAGGTCCAGTGGCTTTACGTCCTATGGTTTGCTTTATGGCGTCTACCACCTCTGCTCTTAGTATTTCTGGTCCACTTTCGCTGTCATCATTAGCCACCGGTTCTGGTCTACCATCTTCGAATAACGCAGTAATATACTCTGTCCATCTCTCTAATTTTTCTTGTATGCTTGTGATAACATTGCCGTTAGTATCATTCAGTACATTTGTTTGCTGTTTTCTTTTTATACCCGTCATTTCGTTTATCTTTTTGTGCATATTAAAAGTATCATATCTCGTTTCACATTCTTCTACTTCCTTACACTTTTCCATCAGCCAGTTTTCTTTAGCCTGTTTAATTTTGCTATTGATGTCACGGTTTATCGTTTTGTACATTGTCATACTTTTGCAGTATTCAATCATTCCTTTGGCGTTATTGTTTACTGTTTCTTCACCATATTTTCCCCACACTTCGTCGTTGCTTTAATTCTTAATTACCCTGCTGTTGAAATCTTCTAGCACATACAGATCACCTTCCGCTGTTTCTGTTATCTCCGTTTCTATCGTTCTTCTCGTGTTATCCTCTTTCCGAGTAATTTTCAGTATTCTTGATTTAACTGCCTTCCAATCATGTATTGTGTGGAAGATTGATTTAGTCCTCTAGACTTCAAACGGCTACTTCTAACATATTGCTTTTAAGTTCATATCACATTTGATGTACATCACCTTCCATCCTCATTTTCGATAGTATGTCTTCCAATTTTACACTCAAACGGTATCTACCTAACATAAATCATATGATACATCCAACACCTTCTGCTGCTCTTTTATCTTATTCGACTCCACTAAAAATTATTATGTGATTATTGCTTGTTTTGTACATACCCCTGCCTTATTTTGATTTTTGTTATTGCTAGCATCTGTACTTTGGCTTTTTCCAACTCTTCCTCCATTCCATTTTCTTTTCCAGCCATGCTTCTGATGTTTCACGTTGGTATTTTGTCTGTATTTTTGTTACTGTCTTTTGTCTTTAGTCTGTCAGTCAGTTTTTTGCTATAAATTCGTCTTCTCTTTGATCCCATCGCCACACTCTACAATTTTTTATCAGCTTTTTGTATCCCACTTTTGTTGTGTTTCCCTTTTCCCTTTCTGCTTTAGCCTTTTGTCTTATCTTCATTTGTATTTCTTGTTCTTTCTTTTCTTGGTAGTTAGGTCGTCATCAATGTATACTATATTTCTCAAATTCTTTAACTTATTTTTGTTTCTCATTACTTTTATTTTAGCTTCCATTGACTCCAGTTCTCCAATAACCATATCTGTATTTACATTTCTCAGCTTGTAGGTTTTACTGATTTTCGTATCAGTTCTCATATCTTATGTTATTAATTTGTGACTTTCTTCTTCTACATTATCTCTGACTACCAGTCCTTTCACCACTATGGTATTCTTTCGTATTATTCGCTCTCTTCTTTCCAAATCGTTTTCATTCATCTGCCTCTCCTATTTGGAGCTCCGCGGTTATAGCTGTCGGATCAACTTCTGGGTGCCGCATGGTTTATAGGTTATGTTTTTCAGACTCTCTGTTTTTTTCACTTCATGCTTTTCTGCTTGTTGTTTCCATTCACACGTCTTCACTTTTATCAACTTCACTTCACTATCGTCTAATTCATCAATTTTATTCATCAGGCACGCCATAAACAGTTTGTGGGAAACCCTGTATATAAAAAAATCAATTTACTATGAAGTAGGTTATTACGATGTAAGTTATGTTATACTGCTATTATTTTTATCTCGATAAAACTAGAACTGGGAGACTCGAGTAATAAAATATCGAGAAACTGCGTGAACAGATGATATAATAAATATAACATATTGATTTTAGGTGCCAGAATCGCCTGAAGCAAATATTGCCAATGGTGAACATAATATGCAGACATAAATATAGAAACTGCAAATAAGTTATCTTATACTGCGGGAAATGATAAAATAAACCCACCTGTTCTCTTTTCACTCACGTATTAAGCTACAGATGCCATAAAATTCTCCGTCCTGTTGCTTACTTTTGGTAGTACATATGAAGTTAAATTACCAACTCGCATGGTATTGCGGCAATTTATTTTAAGAAAGCAACAGAATTACTCTATTTCAATCGCCGTTTCCCGCGGAATGTTTTACGCGCGTCCCATTAAAAACGGCCGATAAGATAATTTGCATATCGAGGCGCCATCCAGATATCTGTGATTACCTGCGCATGAATAAATTTTAAGTTTTCCACGGACATATGCGTACGTGTAGTCGGTCATACATACGTGGGCAATGAGGCTAAAAGTTACTGTGCGCGCGTGTTTCATAGGGATTTATTTTAACCGTGGTGGGCGTCTTTTAACAGGAGAGATCTTATCCTGGGCTGCTACTAATTCTCTCTCTCACTGCTCGCTGCACACCAAATTAATTAAAATTGATTTATCGCTTATTTTTATTTTATAATTTTGAGCGCGACTACTTTTATGGGGCCAATTAAGCAGCCCTCAGCTTCCTTTGTTGTCCGTATAAACGGTTTCTGTCTGTACGTCTGCCTGTGCGTGTGCTTGTGTGTATGATGTGTGGGTTTTTCTTTTTCTTGTGCGCAGAGCTCTCGTGAACTTCCCTTTTTCTCTTTTTGTTTCGCTCTTCAGAAAAAGCGTGTTTTTATTTACATCCACCGGAAGGGCGGCGAATCTGGTGGAGAATCTCTTCACTTGACGCTCTGTTTTTCATTTGGTTTTCGTAGCTGTAGTGGCGTTTAATTGTAGTGTCAGTAGGTCTAGGGCTCCCTCTCGCCTCATCTATCGAACGTCCAGGGGTGTACTGCGGAACACACATTCTCGACTACAAATACGGTCGGGAAACTAATCGTTATTTCTCCCAATCGTATTATCCGTTCGCATTTGGGCTGCAATTATATTACATTATTCATTATTTATAGCATCCAGAGCAATATTAAAACAGCCCGATTGTAACGTGAATTCGCTAGGTAGATTTTAAGAAATTATCGGATCAATAATCACAGTAATCATTGACTGAAATTAATTGAAGTAATAGCTATTGCAAAAAAAATTACAGGTAATAGTATTAATAATACTTTATTTGTATGTCGGATTTCAGTGGAGTATTACATTGTCAATATTACATACTTGTTACACTAAAAATAAAATACAAACTATAAAATATAATACTTAATATATACTTAAATCAAGATCAATAGGTGTTTTCCAATTACTAGTATTTTTTTTTTAATTAGTTAATACAAGTTCTACTATTTCTGCAGGTGCCTCTGTTTGTGTATATGCCCAAAACAGCTATGCAAAAAAACTTGGCTATGATAAAATATATCTCAAACATTTTGACACAATTGCTGCTTATAAAAACCAGTCTGAAAACCCATAAAATTCAACAAAAAGACGGAAAATTAGTTCACAAATATTATTAAGAGACATTAAAAGCAATAAAATCAATACATAAATGTATATAAGAAAACATTTAATAAAAATCGACATTAATTATTAATAATAATAATAACGTTTCTATATCTTATCATCTATAAGATTTAGACAGGTCACAAGTATCAATACAATAAAACATAATTGAATCGTGTATTTCAGAAACCCGTCAAGTACACGTTTTCATATATTCGGGAAACATAGAAAAACATTATATCTTTGACATTAATATAGACTTTGGCTTGAAAAATGTTTGAGTATTAGTTCACACCCCATTAAAGCGAATATTGCCTGTAATTAACTTATAATATGTATCCTTTACTTGCTGAAAAAAAAAATGCAGTTGACGGGTTTCTGCAATAAAATCCGTGTTTACTATAGAAACGTACATTTTTAATGTTATTTTCGCAATTTTGTTGTGATATTTGATTTTTAACAAGATAAGATAATGTTATAAACTATACTTTTTTCACTTGAAACGAAATAAGACACAAAACTGAGTCTTTCTCATAATAAAATGAAGGATTAAAATTGTATTAAAAATTAATTCTACAGTAAAAGAATGACTCATAGCTGCTTTCAGTCTATAGACCTGCCTATCTTCCTATTCTCTGTCTACGTTGCACTTGCATAGTATTCTATTAATCTCCACTTAATAATCTTATAATTACTAATAATAATATAGTATACCTATAGACAAGTAATATATTATAACAACTACTAGCAGATGTTAAGGTAAAAACTTAGCTACTTAGCTTCTTCGGGTCATATATTTTTTTTTGTTATTGATCCGTAATTTTCCAGATGAGTGCGCTGTAACTGTTGGGAGTTCAGGATCGTCCTTGTACTATTAAAAGATAAACATTGAGGACTGAGGACTTAAAACCCTCAATAAAGTGCCTAACATTAACTTTGACTAGCATTTTTAATTCAAATTGTTTAAATGATGAGACTTTGAATTGGATCTTTTGGTTGTTAGAAACTCCCCTTCCATATGTTGAATCCGAGAAAACAAGTGGTGTAATAAGATGAAAATTAAGAAATTAGGTTTAGGTACTGCAGAAACACGCAATGTGATGTCGCTTGACGGGTTTCTGCACCAAACGCAATATTCACTGTAAATAATTTCCCATAAAATTTAATGGCAATTGAAGGGATAAGCAGAAAAATATGTGTTCATAGTGTGAGATTGTGATTCCGTAAAAACATAAAAATCCATTAATATGTCTGTTGATGGATTTCTGAGATATATGATTCAATTATATTTGCCGCAGAAGAAACACAACTATTAGGTAATATACAAAACCAATAAACAAAGATGTGTTTGGTCAAATTCGAGTTAAGTAATTGTTTAGCGATGGTTACAAAATTTTGGAAATTCAATGGCAAAGTATGCGATTGCGTTACCATGCTCATTCATAGGTGCGGTATACGATATAAGCGCAAAACGCCTGTCCATGTCGCCATGTCCTTATCAAATATAAATGAATTTTGAGAAAACAGGGAAAATCTATTGGAAATTTATAACACCTAATAATTTTCTTCAGTACAACTGCTATGGTTAAAATGATCTAAACACACAGAGGCAATTTCGAAAAAAAAATCCCTAAACTAAAATTTATACAAAAAATTAACAAAGTTTAAAAAATTACAAATTTAGGTATACATGTCCAAATTAGAGAAAAATACAGAAAACTTTCATTAGAAATATTGAAACACTAGCTTGTTTTCTTAAAAATCTTGAAAATTTTCGAAACACGAAATTCATAAAAATTCTTAAATTCTTATCTTATCTTATTTCCTACTCCAAGTGATGGAAATTATGATTTTATGTTTTCTAAACGGCTTTTTGATCTAATATCCACGGTGTTTCTTAATCATGGGCCAAAGGTGCATAAGGTTATTCCATGGATTATTCTAAGATTATTTTGTCCTTTGATGATGTGTGAAAACTGCTTTGTTTTAAAGATACAGGGCGATAAAAAATGTTGACACTAAAAATACTATTTGCTAATTTCAGTTAAATAAGGTAATATTGTTATTATCAAAATATTTTATCACCCTTTATCTTTAAAATAAAGCGGTTTTTCACACATCATCAAACGACAAAATATTCTTGGAATAACACATTAAATAATCCCTTGCATTTTTGGCTCATGTTTAGGAAACACCCTGTATAATGTTTAACTTGCTAAAATGGTAGTGTTTGATAGTAGTAGAATTTAGACTTTATTTTCTGATTTTATGTCGATTTCTGCTACCAAAGTTACTTTGATACTGATACTTGAAACTGCTATGTTTTATCTATGTAGTGTATGTTTTATAGCGGTAGTGTGTTATTGCAGTACTTTTTTAATGTGTACTAATATTTATTTTGTAAATCTTGACTTGTGTAAACAACTTATTGTACCATTGTCTATAAATTATGAATTATGAATAATGTATTATGAATTTGAAATGTTGAAAACTGAAGACTTGAAGACTTGTGTAAACAACTTATTGTACCATCACCAATAAATTATGAATTATGAATGATGTATTATGAATTTGAAATATTGAAAACTGCCTCAAATCTAATTAAATGCAGAAATCAACTTAAATTGAGAAAAAGGAAGGAATTCAACATCGTTATGTCATATGTTATCATTATGATCATTAGGTTCAGACAAATCGGACGATTTTTTATTTTTTATTTATGTCGTACATTATAATTGTTAACATTATTTTCAGACTAATCGTACGGGAAAAAAATGATATAAAAGCGAAATTATGATTAGATTTTTTTCGAATTTTGAAGCAAGCGTCTTATTTATATTGGCAATATTTGTTGCTCAAAAGTCGAATTTTGTCTTTATTTTGTAATTTTATGTCGATTTCTGTTACGAAAGTTACTTTGAAATGTTGAAAAATACCTCAAATCTGAAAAGAAGCAAGAATATACTTAAATTAAGAAAAAGGAAGGTCCAATGCAACATCCTCATGTCATATATTATGATTATTATATTATCGTTATATCATTATGCCCATTATTTTCAGATACAGATTAACAGCTATAAATAATGCTTTTGAATATTTTCTTCAAGTACTAATGGTGTCATCGTTATCCATCAAAATTATCGCAGCCAATAAGAAAGACGATTCTCAATCAAGTACAATAAAATTGAGAGAGTCGTTTCTCTCTAAACATTTCTAAATTTCTAAATTTGACGAACCTTTTAAGCTTTGAAAACATTTTTGATAAATTCATATGATATCTATTTAAAGTTTTTGAAAATTACACTCAATATGACCAAAATTATCAAAATCATACAAAATTGCAGCAGATATTGTAGATGATTGATGAAAATTTCACTCTCACCAATGAAAATTATGAGATACATTTCTAGAAACGATGTTTCAAATGAAACGGGGAAGCCAAAAACATGATAATGCATAGGGCGTTCCATTTAAAAACCAAAATTTTATGGGTACTTCCGGTAGAACCGGAAGGGATAGAAGGTTGAAAGTATTTCACCTGAGGAGAACGAAATCAGTCATGTTTGGATGTTTTAAAAAAAAAATCTTATCGGGAACCCCATAAACTTTGAATAGTCCTTGAGAGTGCGACACCCTGTATATCTCATGCCAGGGCCGGGAAAAAGCTCGGTTGAGCTCTGTTGACATTTTTTTAAGAAATCGAACATTTTAGAAAATGTCACTCAACATGTCTAAATATGGAAATTTCTAGAAGATTTCAATAGATCTTCGTAAGTATTTAATAAAATATCACCCCAGTGTTAACATTTTAATAAAATTTTAACTATTAACTGAGATATTAAAAAAATATGCGAACATTTATTTGAATTCTAAATGGTTCCGTAATATACCGAACGAAAACGTAATATAATAACGAAAAAATTCATTAAATTTCATGAACTTTTTAAATTTTGGAAACTTCTCTAATGCTTTCGTAAGATATTCATTGAGAAATTACCTGCAACATTTTAACAAATTTTTAGATACTGCAGTAGATCTTCATTGATGTTTAATATAAATTTTCTTTATGTCAAAATATTAAGAATTCATAAATAAATATTTTTTCAAATATTCACAGAAAATTAGTGAACATTTTCTTAAATTTCTAAATATCATGAACTTTTTATGTTTTCAAAACTATTTTGATGCATCCATATTGTATCTATCGAAAGGGTCTGAAAATAACATTCAAATCTACTTAAATTTTCTAGGATTTTTATATTTCGACAGTGTAAACTTCAAACAATTTCAATTGATACCATATGGATTTTTCAAACAAGGATTTAGATTTAGAACTGTAGCTTCAAATATGCATAAAAAAATGGTGAAAATTTCCCAAAAGCTCTAAACTTCATGAACATTTTAGGTTTTGAAAACTATTTGGATAACTCCATATAGTGTCCATTGAAAGGTTTTGAAAATTACATTCAAATCTCCTGAAATTTTCTAGGATTTTGAAATTTTGACAGTATAATTTTCAATGAATTTCAATTGATACCATATGGATTTATCAAACAATGATTTAGAACTTAAATACTTCATGATATTTTATAAGTTTTTCATTTTTAAATTACATAACCATCAAATGAAATTTTCGTACATTTTTATATGAAATACAGTAAAAATTGATCTGAATTCGCTTTTAACGATTTTTATATTAAATACAGTAAAACTAGGTCTGAATTCGCTTTAACTATTATCGAATTGATTATCACATTTTAACGCAAAGTAGAATTTACCGATGCTAATACATATAGAAAGTAAGACCAAACGTACCTACTATATATTTTTTATTAGGTTGATTTGAATTTAAACATAAGGTAGAATACAAACCAGAAGAAACTTAATTACAACCAGTTAACGTTAGATCTATCAAATGTCGTAAGTTGCAGTTATGCAAAAATGAATCAAAAATTGTTGTTCTTATAGAGAGTTGCTAATAGAGAATGTTGCATTTGCAGCAGTTGCATTTATCGATTTTTTACTGTAAGTAGTAAGATTTTTTTTAAATTTCTGTGTTGATTAGTTATCGACAAATTTTCAAGAAAATGGTCATATTATTGATAATTAGAGAATTTTTTTCCAAATTTTCTGTGAATATCTGAAGCTACAGTTAGAAATTCTTAATATTTTGACATTAAGGGAAACTTTTATTAAATATCAATGAATATCTACTACAATTATCTTAAATTTTGACATTTTTTTTTACATATTGACTGTAATTTTTAAAATTTTCGATGAATACATTACGTAGCTATCAAATGGTGTTTCCAAACTTTAAAAAGTTCATCAAATTTTATGATTTTTTTATTATTATATTATAAAACCATCCAGAATTAAAATAAATTTTCACACACTTTGTCTAATATCTCAGGGAATATAACTCATACGTAAAACAGTGACGTCATAACAATGCGGTTTCTATAGTTACGCATGTATTAATAACTGACAACACTGATAATACCACGGTTGTATTTTCAGGATAATACCACGAACAAATGTCGGTCGCTGTCACAATTTTTGGTTAAACACAAATCGCAGCGACGATCGTTGCGATAGTGTTATTTATCGGTTGCGCCCACAATCTAGTCGGCCGCTGATAAAAACATAACCCGAAATGTCAGTGTGTCTCAAGTACAAGTAAAATAGTAAAATGTGGTAATAAATGTGTTTTGCTGTTTGAAAGATGAAGTGATCTAAATAAATATAGGTATTTAAACTGTATATTTAGCTTCTTGTTTATTCTGCTTTACTAGATGACTCAATCATCATTCATTTAAATTCATTATATTCCCTTCCTAAATATAACTCGTGGTGTTCTCAAAAATCGATAATGATTTTAAAAATACAAGTTATTTCAACCCCAAAACTTTTGAAAATGCACCAGGTGCATTTTCGTAGTTGGCGATACTTTCAAAATTTAAAGTATATAAAGTATCTTGAATTCAATAAATTTGTCGCACATTTTTTAATAAAATAGTAAAGATACTATAACTTTTGACACTTTTGTATGATTTTTTATCGGTATTTTATCGGATTAGGTATCGATGAAAATCTATTGGATTTTTTAGATATCTGTTAAATTTCGACATATTGAGAGTATGTTTTAGAAATTTGCCAAATTTTGACAGTTGTGTAGGTATGTACACTCAATATGTATGTAGCCTGTGTATACTCAATACTCAGCATGTATACACATAACTCCCAGACCCCCCTCAATCCACCACTTGTTATTACAGCAAATAGGAGGAATATTTAAAAATGAAAAAAAATGATTAATTTTCGTACATTTGGTACTTACTTAAATAAAGGGGAACAAATTTACAAAAGTGAAACAATTTTTTATCTGAATTAGTAATATGAAATTGAAACATATACTTCATAACTTGTAAACTTATAAACGATAATAAATTAATAAATCAATATAAATAATAAATCAAATCAGAAATTTGTGTTATGATTATGCGTTGGTAATATTTGTGTACATAATCAAAAAATAATAATATAAAAAAGTTGGGTATTATTATCAATGGCATTAAGTACTATGTATTGTGATTCACAGAAAATGTTTGACAAACTGATTCAGTGAAGCAACGGAAGTTAATTATTTTATTGTATAGGATGTCTATTAGACATTTGCTTCCTACCACATTATCTGACTAATAATTATTTTCCGTTCCATTTTCATTTCTCATAATTTAAACTTTACATCTGGCAACAATGTTATTTAAAAAATATAACATAAAATTGAAAACAACTTAACCTAAACAAAAATGGCAAGTGCCATTGGGGAATTCAGTTATTTCCTAAAAACTACCTACATAATTACTAGATATTCATAGACTCCCCTGACGCAAAAACATCGTGAATGGAGAGTAATTATGTGTTAACAACGCACTTTTTTTATGGCATTAATTAAGCAGGAAATTAAATAAGCACAATCAAATATGAATTTCAACTGCAAAAAATCACTGGAATTGAGCATTTTGATAAAAGAGGAAGAGTAAGAGTAAGAGTAATTTATTTTATGTTAATATGCACATTAATGCTCTCACATATGTCAAGCATTCTGATGTACATTAGACATAATAAGTGTATAAATAAAATAAAATTTTCCCCAGATCTAGTAAAACTTCACGAGACCTGCTAACCAGGGACTTTAAATATTATGATGTAAATTTCATATTTGTTATGCTGTTACTGTAAATTAGCAATTTGTGGTTAAAGATTGAACATTCGGGATTCGGCAACATGATTGATTTATAACCTATGTACTACTAGTGGAGCCTTTCGGGACACTGAGAAATACAACAACAAAAAAACCGGACAATCCCGGGAAGGCTTCGTTACCGAGTTTCTCGTTTAATTACTAAATGGACAGAAGGTAATCGCAATATGGCCTAATTATTTTATTGCTTTGTACTATAATACAATACTCAAGCTCTTATATTATTGGGCGAACAAAGCATGATTAATAATGAAATACGATAAATACCATCGGAAAAATTAGAGCTTTAATGTATTTTTGATGAACTTCACGATGAATAATGACCGCGATTGCTTCGAAATTCGGGGGCCGTCATTCATTTGCGTGCTTTTTTGTATTCACCGTGCCGAATGGTTGATTAATGAACGCATAAGTGTTGTCGATGGAGCGCGGCAAATTTATTCATGGTTTCGCTTATTTTTCGCGAAATTATCCGGCCACTTCATTGCCCCCTCATTTTAATGCACTAACAGAGTCCGAGCGTCTGCCTGGGACATCTCATTACATTTTGAATATCCAATCTCAGTCAATTCCGCGGCACCTTTCTCAGTGCATCCCGGCGAATTCAATCCGGAATTTAAATGTGTGATCGGATTTACGACTGCCATTTCCGCGCCACACTTGATCAGGCTTATTCTGCCCGAGATTAATGGATGTTCAATTCCGCCTAAGGCCCTTTTGATATATTCGGAGGACTTTTTGAATGTATTGCCTCATTCCGATTGAGACATCGCCGAGTAATTTTCCCCGTCTGCGCAAACACTCGGGCGAGTCCCCGTGGGAATATTAAATTAGGGATTCCGCGTGCTAATATTGAAAACTGTTTTGAACGTGGCGAGATCATGAGTCAGCCGACACTCCGCCCACATAAATCTCCGCAACTTGCAGACACAACATTTTTTCTTCCGCATTTAGCAACGTAGTGTGCCTGTCATTGTAATATATCAATTACACGAACGTAACAATGCGCAACAATTAATACCCGCAATATATGCTATCTGTTAATGTCACCCACAATACGCAGTTGCCCCAGCATGTACTCCAGATCGACTCGAATCAGCCCTAAGCCCCCCGAACAAGAGTGTTTATTTGGGTTTGTACGTAAGTACGTCCCAAGTGTCACTTGCAGACTGGATGAGCATAAATTCAAAACTTAGTTGTTGTTAGTCTGTAGCTACCAGATGGAACAAATACACCGTGAGAATTATTGAAATAACTGCAGATTCATTGCGAACTTCTTATAAGAGGAGACGACAGTAAATATGGCTTCGCTAACAAACTTCATCAACGCTTCAAGGCAGCTTAATTTTACCTAATTAATTATATCTAATGAAACCATATTAACATAATTTTCAAGAGATTGTCTGAAGTAATAAATTCGAGTTATTATTAGCGCTGCTGAGTATCAAATTTACGATTATTGTCGACGAACTGCACTCCGTATCGGAATAATATCAATACTTAAATAATTGATTGTACATGTAAATGTGTGCAATAAAGCGAATTACGGTGTAAAATAAACTTTAAATTACCCCATGAAAATCCAGCTTGGGTATTTGGAAAGAAGCAAAAGTTACAAGACTACCTATGCTGGCTATGTTTTATTTAATTGCACCGTAAATTATATGTATAACATTAAACTGAAGTAACGGCAGAAATTATAAATCGCATACCACTTATACGTATAAATGCAGAACTATTATGATGTTATCAATAGAAAGCCGGCTAGTAATAAAATTTACTACTAAATGTAGCATAAAAAATGCGCACAAAAATACGTGTTTCCACATTCATCGGCAACATAAATAACTATTAGCCTCGGTCATGTTTAATTAATTAGAATCGTAATTAAACTAGGTAGATAATTTATATGTCGGCGATAAATCAGGTCGGGAAATATTGTCGATTTAAAGTACGGTGGCGATTTAATTTTATTTTTCACCCACTCGCGTTATAATTTATTTGCCGGTCGCGGCACTGAAATACATTAAATGTCATTGAAAACATGACGCGGTAATTTAAGGCCGGCTTATGGCCGGGAAACGTTAAAATGAAACAGTAAGTGTGACGTGTTCTTGCTGGAGATTAGTCGCATAAATCACGCCTATTTTGCATTCATTGTTTTAATCGGTGTGTACCGCAATTATTACATTAAGTGAAAATGCTGTAATTAAATCACGATAACTATTAATCAGTTATAAGAAACGTTTTTAATTATACATTAAATTCCTGTGAAACATTTACCTCGTATATCGATAACGGTGAAGTTATAATTTTTAGTTTCTCCAATTTTTCGCTCAATTATTTTACCTTGCAGGTTTTAAAACCCAATAAAAAGCTTACTTGGACCATAATGTGCGGACCATCTTATATCTGGCAAGCGTTAATCAATTAAACTTTGATTTCTATAGTGATACAAAATTCATGTCAAAATTTTAATTATTTTGTCCAAGATTTATCAGAATTGTAGATTTTACGTCAAACTATCAAAGAATACTGTCACATAGTAAGTGATTTTCAATTATTCCATCAAAATTTTAATGATTTTTATGAACAGATCATTTATTTTTACCGAGAACTATTTCTGTCAGAATTATAATTATTTTGTAAAATTTTCTATAGTTACTGCCAAAACCTATTAAAGTCAGTTATAAAATTCAATGTTTACTCAGTTCCATTTTTATTTTTAAATAAGGCGGCTGTGGATTAATTTTATAAAGTTCTACAATCGGTGTGTACCGCAATTATTACATTAAGTGAAAATCCTGTAATTAAATCACGAAAACTATTATTCAATTATAAGACACGTTTTTAATTATACATTAAATTCCTGTGCAACATTTACCTCCTATATCGATAACCGTGAAGTTATAATTTGAAAGAACTGTTTCTTAGTTTCTCTAATTTTACATTACCAACAAAAATGATCTGATACTGAAAAAATTATTAAATGTCAGATTTCTAACAACGTTGCCTAATGCATATATTAAAATAATTAAATTATTGCTTCAATCATTCAAGTGTTAATTAATTAGATTTGCTTAGATTGGATGCTTTAAGTAAACCAATTTTTAAGTTTTAAGTACTTTTTTAATTAAACCAATCATCAACTATATTTTATTTTATAATTTGACTGATTTACTTTTGTAAAATTAAAATAGCAAATAAATTCTGTACTCAATATATACTCAATTTGATGGTTACACTGTCATAAAATATAACTTTTTTTAATATAACCTATTTTTTTCAAGTCTAGTGACTTTTCACATTGCTCAAAAATACTGCCACCCTAACAGAACCAACTTAGTTAAAAATAAAAATGGAACAGAGTTTATATAAACGAATTATCGCTGTCAAATTTTTATTATTTCTGGCAAAATTTTAATATTACGGTCAAAATCTGCTAGCGACTTCATATTAATTCGTATATTTCTATCAGAATTATAATTATTCTGTCAAACTTTCTATAGTTCTTGCCAAGAACTATTGAAGACTTTCAATTTTGAAATTCAATGTTTCAACTGATTATTACTGTGAAATGTCTTTTATTTCTGTTAAAATTTCAGTGAAGACTGTCAAACACTGCAAGAGATATCTTATTAATTCATATCATACCAGAATTATGTCCTTCATTTCTGTCAAAATATTAAATTTGTTGTCAAAATCTAAAGTCTATGTGTTATATACATTTAATTTCGGTAAAGATTTCAATCAATAATTCTGTAAATATAAAAAATAAACAGGTACAAAACACACACAGGTTACTTTGTTAATATCACTTCAGGTTTATTTAGTAGTGACTACAGACACTTCAAACGGTATCTCCCTAGCATAAATCAAATAAGCTCTCAAATTGATTGATTTGGTCAAAATAAATTCCTAAAATTACAGTTCATAATCATTATAATTATCACGTGTCATTATCATTGTAAGTTTGATAATGATCCGTTAAGGTGTCGAAACTATAGTCACTACTAAATAAACCTAAGTGATACTAACAAAGTAACCTGTGTGTGTTTTTTTAGCTATTTCACAATGTATCATAATGTAGAGCTGTCAAGCGTTACTCATCTAAAAAAGAACCTTTAATTTTATGATAGATGTTGAATGCATCTTCAAGTTTCAAAATTTAAGTAAATATTTAAATTATTTTCATCAACATTTGCATTCAAAGTTTCTGACAAAATTTTAATTAGCCTGCTAAACTTGTCAAGATTACTATCATATATTAAACGATTATTGTAAAATTTTCACCATTTATTGCATG
Organism: Othius punctulatus; assembly: GCA_951805005.1. Lineage (NCBI taxonomy): Eukaryota > Metazoa > Arthropoda > Insecta > Coleoptera > Staphylinidae > Othius > Othius punctulatus. Next base: position 96,039,381 of record OX638138.1, read on the forward strand.
ATTTTCACCAAAATTTAGATTACCTGTGTCCAAATTTTATACTGATATAAAGCAAAAAAGCTATATATTTTTGTTTTTTTTAATATTTCATTTGCATTTTAAAATTAATTTTTAATTGTATTTAGTTTCAATTATAAATACCTGCAATATTTTCGAAATTATTGATAAAAACAGAAAATATAATACATTATGATACTTTCTCCACTTTTTCGCTTAATTCTTTTGCCTCATACCATTTTAAAACCCTTATATAAAGCATAATGGATCATAATGTGACGATCATATTATATCAGGCAAGCGTTTAATCAATTAAACTTTTATTTCAATACTAGTACCTACATAATTCATATCAAAATATCAATGATTTTTATCAAACTTTCAATTATATTTACCAATTTTTAAATTATTTGTTAGAATAATAATTATTATGTCAAACCTTCCAAGAATACTGTCAAGTATTAAGTGAATTCTGTAAAATTTGCAATTATTCCTTCAAAATAGGAATGTGCTTTGTAAAACGTTTATTTATTTTTACAAATATTTAAATTGTTGGTCAACATTTTTATAATTCTGTCAAAATTTCACTGATACTGTCAAACATTGTAAGTGACGATATATTAATTGTACTACTAGTGCTCAATTGGTATGCTCCATGAATTAGTTTTTCCATAAGTTTACAAATATGCTTTTAAAATTTCAATGATTATGTCTGCACATATATAATAAAACAATTTCTGTTAATATTTTATTTAGTAAGTCTGTAAAAATTAATAAAACATTACTTTTATTACAGCTACTGAATGCATATCGTAACTTCAAATATTACAGTACAAAAATTTACAAAATTTCAATAATTTCTGTTGAACTTTCCAGTATTTTCACCAACGTATACATTAAAAACTTCTGACACTATTATTGACATAATTATTGTATCGAACTTCCAAAGGTTACTGTCAGATATTATTATTACACAGTATGACTACAATAAAAATTTCAATTATTCTATCATAATATCATTGATATCAATGTATATCGTTTATATCAACCGCGAAAAGACCGGTTAGGTCGATAGCCGAAAAAGATTTAAAATTCAATCTTTATTCAATAAATAAGTAATGTCCCTCTAAATTTCAACGATACATCTGTGTCACTAATTCAATTGTGTGAAATTTCTGTTAAACTTTCTACTAGGCCTATACCAATTTCCATGGTTTTTACCAAAATTTAATTCATAAACTCATAATTCATAATTTCATAAACTTATGTCAAACTTTTGTCCTCAAAGGAAGTAAGGATAAAAAAGGAGCAGCAGTACAATTAATACAGCAACACACATATACAATATATTACGTCATTTTCGGGGGTTTGAAAACAAACACGACTTTTGTAAACAATTTATTTTGTGAAATGAATAATAGACAAGTTCTACATTTGATGCAAACTTTTTGGCATACATTGTGTAGCAAAAGTTCTAATTTCTGTAAAACTTTCTACTAGGCCTATACAAATTTCAATTGATTTCACCGAAATTTAAATTACTTATCTCAAAATTTTGTCGCCTAAGTAATAGAACTATAGAATAGAATAGAAGAATAGAACCTAAATCCAAGTGATACTAACAAAGTAACCTGTGTGTGTGTTTTTTTTACCTAATAGACCTAAGTATGTAGCTATTGTTGTTTTTTATAATAGATGTGCATATTAAGATTGTTTTTAATTTTTATTAAAATGCATAATAAATATCTACAACATTTTCATGATTACCTTATCAGAAAGCCTCAAGAAATAAAAAAAGACTGCATGTATTTTTTGTGTATGCCAAAAGTATAAATTTATGTGCAACTTTCTACTAGGCCTACACAAATTTCAATTATTTTCACCGAAATTTAAATTACTTATCTCAAAATTTTGTCGCCAAAATCGCGTAGTAAACTACGTATTTTTGTTTTTTTTACAATAGATTTACTTATTATAATTGCTTTTAACTTTTATCAAAATGCGTTATAAATATCTGCAATATTTAAAAAAAAATCTTGATTACCTATCAAAAAGCAATAATGTCTCGAGAATTTTAAAACAATAATTTACGAAATTTCTAAATTTTTGGACTAAACCGTTTATTTTCAAGTTGATACTGCAGGTACTAAAGATTATAACGGACGTGTTTTTTGTTTGTTTTAGGAAAATTCACGGCCATTAACTTACCGCTGTCAATTTACCACGACAACTCATCGTGCAATCAGTTCATCGCGCCATCAATTCATCATGCCATCAGTTCACTGCGCAATTCATCGTGGCATCAGTTCACCGCGCCATAGATTCATCACTGTTAATTCATCGCGCCATCAATTTACTACTTCACATAATTTTTTTGTATGGTATATACTTTTCAGATACTTTTCAGAAATCAGACTTCACGTGAAGAAAAATTTTCGTGAACGAAAAAAAATATATAAGAAATGTTCAAACTGGGGATCTTCAGTAGCCTGACAATATCCGAATCGATCAACTATGGCCCTTATTGAGTACTATCATATCTTGCTATCATGCCATCATTAATAGCGTATTTGTTCACGTTCAGTTAGTTCACCCATAATTGTACGGCAACATTATTATTATTTCATACGGAAACTATCTGTCAGTAAAACATGATTTCCTTTAATTCATTTTACGAATGATAATGCTTGTTTGAGAGATTTTTTTATGTACCACAAATTAACACTGCACGGGATCGTCAGCTCCAATAATTTGATAAAATCATTAATGAAACATGGTGATGATTAACTTTTATAGTTTTTTCAAGAAACTCTCCATGTATTCTAGAAAGGTTCACGAGCCGATAATTATTATTTGTACCGGTATTACCTTGTTCGTAATGTGTAATTTATATGCATATAGATGCATCTAGCAGATTGGATTGTCCCATCAGCATTCCATTCCTTCTGCAGAAAACTATGTCAAAGAGCAGTAGTTGCATCCGTAGCATCAAACAAACTTATTATAGATATGTAAATAAGAGTTGCGAGCAGCTCCCCAATGGAAGTTGTGTGGAACATCTAAATACTATTATTGCAATCCTCGTAAAGCTCATATTAATATTTATTATATGTAATAGGAATTTTCAGTATTACTGATGTCATCTTAATTTTATTTAAAAGTACAATCGTGTTTTTAATATATCTGGTGTACATTTCAAAACTAGCCAGTCTCAATAACTTTTGAATGCAAGCTAACTTGATTTAAAAAAAACACGTCGATTGATTTATGGAGGGGGAAATTTAAAAACAACGTCAAATATATTTTAAGTGTCACCCCCTTCTCCCTAGCCACCCCACTTTGAAATTTCAAATTCCCCCCCCCCCCCCCCCAATTTGCGATACCTCATTTTAATGATTAAATAAACTAATCTTAAAATTATATAAAATTGAAGATTCGTTTTGGAAAAAAAATATTAAATAAGAAAAATTCCAAAACAACTTATAATGAACAAATCTAAGTTCCTTTTACTGAAACAAAAAAACAAATCGAACCAGTTTTCGAGGCAGATGTTAAAAACTATGTTAATTGAATATAAAATATTACCCCCTCCCCCTAACGACTTTCACTTTTATTACAAATTTTAATTTACACTCCTACGTTGTGATACCTTGTTTTAAAGCACAAATACAATCTAGAGGTGTAACAAAAATATATTTACGTCAGCACGTTTCCAAAAAAATTAAATTGTATTATTATATTTCAAAAATAAGTTATGCTGACGTTCATTTCAGGAGTAATAATAAGTCTCGATAAGTTGTCAATTTGATTAAAAATTCATGTCGATGTAGTTTTTCACATTTCAGTTACACATTTATTTTTACAATGATTAAACAAATGTACCTTAATTAATACATTGATAAAATATCAATATAAACAATCGATAAATCATATTGTTATCTCTATTGACCATCATATATTGACAAGATGGCGCCGAAAGTAAATCCGGGTAACGCTGGTGAAGAAATTGTATGTAGTTAGTGCTCCGTTGGTGTAAAAAAGTATGTGAAGTGTGTTGTGAGTAATCATGGATACCACATAAATTGTGTTATAAAGATAAGTATATATGTTGATGAAGAAGGTGGATTTCGTTGTTGTGAAAACATAACCCAATAAGAAATGGCAGCAAACATATCTCAATCCTCAACACCGCAACATGACAGTAAGCCAAGAACTTACTTTTAGGCATAAAGAAGAAATTATCGACGAATTACGTGACAAAATATTAATATTAAAAAGCAGTATTAAATTAAGGGAAGCTGTTAAAACTGAACAGCCATCTAATAACACAATACCTGAAGCTACACAAATTGACGTGAACGCAAGCGGGCAGATAAAATCAAACGCCACAAAAAGTAAATACTAAGAAATCCGTATAAGCAACTGCAGATGCTGAAACTGTAAATTAATTTAACGAGAAACCGACAGAACGGGAAGAAACACATCTCCACGTTATCGGTAGCAACGATAACATAAGCGAAGTAGTATATACAGCTGAAAAAAAGGCTTGGTATCACATAAGCAAATTCAAGCTAGACTACTCCGAAGAGAAACTACAAACACATTTAACAAGTCACTTTCCTAATATAAAATTTAATATACACAAAATTGAATGTGAAGATCGCTCAACGTCTGAGTCATACAAATATTTTAAAATGGGCGTTCCTAAAAATTATAAAGACAATGTAAGCAATCCCGACTCCTAGCCCGCGGGAATAAAAATTAGTACATTTCTGACTTTTCGGGCAACAACATCTCGGAAACACAATATACATACATCTATACCTTTTCTAGTTCAAATTGAGACCAATCAAGTTCATATTGAGGTCAATCAATTTCAAATTGAGGCCAATCAATTTCAAATTGAGGCCAATCAAGTTCAAATTGATACCAATCAATTTCAAATTGAAACTAAACAAAATCAAGTTGATACTAAACAATATCAAGTTGAGAGTAACAAATAAAATTTATTATGACAACTTGATATTGTTTTGTTTCAACTTGATTTTGTTTAGTCTCAATTTAAAATTGATTTGAAATTGATTGGTCTCAATTTGAACTTGAAAAGGTATAGACGCAGCCGCCATAGAAGCGACTACTAAATAAACTGAGCGATTCGTGATTTCCTCACAGAAGAGGAACATTTGACAGAAATGACCATTAGAATAGTTAACATTAATCCACATCATTGACAAATAAAGTCAACAAACTATAAATTTTCCTGGAACGGAGTCTGCGGACGTTGTGTGCGTCTCTGACCATTGGCATCTGGAAGAAAATATTGGGATGGTGTACATGGAAAACTAAGCTCTGGCAGCTAACTTCCATAGAAAACAACACGTACATGGTGGCACAGCTATATATACAAGAACTGGAAATGAGGACTTCAAAGTGAAGGAGCTGAAGCAAATATCATCAATGTCACTGGAAATGCACATCGAATGCTGCGGTATTTTAATTTCCTCGAACAATTATAAGTGCTGTATTTTAAATCTACAGACCACCAGCAGGAGATCTGAAATTATTTTTGAATGTTCTTGTCAGTGTTTTGGGTACATATTTTGCTGTGTGTTTCAATGTATATATTTGTGGAGATCTACTACCTGGAAAATACAAACAGAAGGAGTTTCTGTTCGACTTGCTAGCAAATTTTAATTTGAGATGTACTGCGTGTGGTCCAACCCAAATATTAAAAAAATAGAAACAATTAAATCTATGAATCTATATTAGATTACCTAATAGTAACATCTTATATTATATGTAACTCTAAGATCACTCAGGCAAATCTGGATGATCACTTAGCGCTAGTAGGCACAACTAAATTTGAAATAGCAAGGGCAAACTGCCAAATGATGCAACAAAGATGTATAGAAATATGTCAGATAGATTCCAAGATCATTCCAAGATCTGAAACTATTTATGAGTTGTCTGTATTTTTCCAATATATTTGGCTGTAATGAAGCAAGTGCTGCATTTACGATTTTCGTAGAAGTATTGCAACGGTCACTGGACAATGTTCGTCCCATAAAGCAACACAAAGAGATAAAAACAAAGAAAGTGAGTTGGATCAGCAGTGACATTGTAAATTTCGGTAGAGAGCTTAAAGACATATTTTGGCTAGTAAACAACTTAAACAACGCAGACCTTGAACTTCTCTATATTCAAGAGGGAATACAAACGATTAGTAGATAATTCTAAGAAAATATCTTATAGAAATATGATTAACAACTCCACAAATAAATGCAAAACTTGGCAAGTGGTAAACAATAAAATTGGTAGAGCAAAGCAAAAGGCTAAAATGGAGCTCAACGACGAGAATGGATGTATTATAACTACATCTCGTGATTTAGCGAATAAGGTTATCGCTATGGCTATGGGGTTCAGACATAAGATATGCACCATCAAATTGAAGAGAAGAAAAAGACCCATCGAATAATGACATAACATGGGGGGCATTCCATTTAAAAAAAAAGGGTTATACCGCTTTGAAATTTGCAAAGTTTGGCATTTTTTTCTGGGCACCCTGTATTACTAAATTCAAATTGCTCATTGCCAACATGTTGCTTATTAACCACACTAAGATTATTGCTACAACTTATTCTTACCTTAAAAAAAATGAGGTTGTTACGATTTTTTAAAAATTGAGCTTACTTATGCATGATGTGTATTTTGAAAAAATAAATAAAAAATTGATAACAGTGCAACATAATCCAAAACTAAATAGACAATATTGTAGAGGTTGAAAAATGTCATCAGAAAACCTGAAAAAATGATTGTTTTGTTATTCCGCAAAATTGGGACACCCTGTATGTTTGGAAATAATTTTACAGCATAAAGATTTTTAAGTTAATAACTTTATGTATGAAACATTTTTTTCTATCTCTCACGGGAAGGGCGCTAGGAAAGCCCGACGCACTGTTGCAGGACCCTGTATATATATATATATATATATATATATATATATATATATATATATATATATACAGGGTGTCTACGCTAAACCGTTCGTTAAAAGTTTACAGGGTTGCCGTTGTACTAAAAATTTCAAAAAAATCCTCGTCACACGGTTGAATCAGTTATCTTCATGTGAAATATTTTCGACTTTCTAACACTTCCGGTTCCACCGGAAGTAGCACCAACTTTCTTATTTTAAATGGAAGACCCCATATATTATTATATTTTTGACTTCCTCGCTTAAATTGGAACATATTTCGTAAGAGCATATGTACACTTATCTCTTTTAGTTTTCAAGAAAAAAAATGTTTTCTAAAATTTTGACCTCTAAAAGGTAGCCTGAAATCTGTCTATAACTCCTCTTAGGAATAAGATAAAATTATGAGTGAAATTTCTAATTGTACCTAGAGGGTGCCTCTATGAGTAAAATAATTGGAAACTGTCAATTTTGATAATAAGTGTTTATAAAAGGTCAATATCTAAGTGCTTCCTTAAATATGTCGTAATTCAATTTTTTTAAATGGAATGGCCCATTTTTTATCACATAGCCCGATTGGGAGCAAAATTTGCTACAAAAAATTATATTACAACCATACTCCTAAAGCAAGTATATTTTGAATTATTTCGAATATTAATTTTTCGTCCTATTTCTGCAAGGTATAATTTCGAATGTCACGAGTGCACTTTAGTAGGCATGTGATATGCTTTTGTTTCGTCGCTATTGTAATGCAAACTGTCAAATAATAAAACCATTTAGAATAAAGTATTACACAAATCAAAATCAACAAAATGAATCATTACACAAATCAAAAAATTATCAATTTATTCTTTATACATGGCAACTGCAATAGAATTGTTGCTCTAACATGTAGAGTATTTAATAAAACTTATCCACATTTGCCGCCGATGAATAAAACAAGATTTAGAAGATTGGAATCAAATATTGTTATTAACAATTCTATTGCAGTTGTAATGTATAAAAAATAAATTGATAATTTGTTGATTTGTGTAATGATTCATTTTGTTGATTTTGATTTCTGTAATACTTTATTCTAAATGGTTTTATTATTTGACAGTTTGCATTACAATAGCGACAAAACAAAAGCATATCACACGCCTACTAAACTGCACATGTGACATGCAAAATTATACCCTGCAGAAATGCGACGAAAAAGTAACCCTCGAAATAATTCAAAAAATACTTGCTTTAGGAGTATGGTTGTTTTATACTTTTTTGTAGTAATTTTTTGTCCCAATCGTGCTATGCTATAAAAAATGGGTCATTCCATTTAAAAAAATTGAATTACAGGATATTTAAGAGGGCACTTAGGTATTGACATTTTATGAACACTTACTATCAAAATTTACAGTTTCCAATTATTTTACTCATAGAGGCATCCTCTATGTATAATTAGAAATTTAACTCATAATTTTATCTTATTCCTAAGAGAAGTTATAGACAGATTTCAGGCCACCTTTTAGAGGTCAAAATTTTATAAAAACAATTTTTTCTTGAAAAATAGAAGAGATAAGTGTACATATGTCCCTACAAAATATGTTCCAATTTAAGCGTGGAATTCAAATATATAATAATATATGGGGTGTTCTATTTAAAATAAGAAAGTTGGTGCTACTTCCGGTAGAACCGGAAGGGATAGAAACTTGAAAATATTTCACATGAGGATAACTGATTCAACCGTGTGACGAGGATTTTTTTGAAATTTTTAGGACAACGGCAACCCTGTAAACTTTTAACGAACGGTTTAGCGTAGACACCCTGTAGAAAATGATGACAATAGTCTACGAGTGTACTATTTTTGTAAATATCATTTTTTTTGCGGGAAACTTATTACACCTATAAAAAATGTAAAAAATTTGCATTTGTATAAATAAGTATTTAATTTGATGAATATATTCAACGAATGTTTTGTTACTTTTGTACATATATTTTATTTTCGGGAAATTTATTACACTTCCAAATATGTATATATATATATATATATATATATATATATATATATATATACAGGGTGTCCGGAAAATACGTGTACAACGTTTGACGACAGACTCCTGACGTCAAAATAGGTCGATCTAAGCCGACTTAGTTATATCCAAAATTGTCTCGTTTAGCCGGTAGAGGGCGTCAAAAATTAATATCAATGACGTTTAATAATTTGACAATTAATCAAGTATAATATTTACTCAAGTATACGATCAACATTATTGAATTACAAGTTCATTTTACCATTAAAAATGGAAAATTATACAAACTCTCAGAAAGTTAACATGCTCCTGGTATACGGGTTTTGTCGAGGAAATGGGCGTCAGAGTGTTAGGGTTTACATGGAGAGGTTTCCTAACCGTCGAATACCAAACCACCAAACATTTGCCAATATTGAGCGTCATCTTCGGGAAACGGGCAGTTTTGAGAAAAAGTTTGAAGGCAGGGGTCGTATGCGAACAACTCGAACTGTGGAAACAGAAGAGATGATTCTGGAAAGAGTTGAAGAAGAACCAAGTACCAGTACCCGTCTCTTAGAACGTGAGTTAAATGTTCCTAAAACGATTGTCAATGAGGTTTTAATAGAACAGTTGTTACATCCTTACCACATACAAAAAGTCCAGGAACTTTTACCGACTGATCCCCCCATGCGGCTTACATTTTGTCAATTTATTAGAAACAAAAGAATCCTTGTTCCAAATTTTTGTAGAAAAATTATGTTTACTGACGAGGCATGCTTTACAAGATCTGGGGTAACCAATCTGCACAACGAACATATTTATTCCGATGAAAATCCACATGCCATTAAAGTTGCACATCATCAGCATCAATTTAAAATTAATATTTGGGCAGGTATTATTGATCACTACCTTATTGGTCCCATTGTTATTCCAGACAGGTTAGATGGAAATATTTATTTAAATTTTTTGCAAGACACATTACCAATTCTTCTGGAGAATTTGCCCATTTTACTTCGGAGGGAAATGTGGTATATGCATGATGGTACCCCGCCCCATTTTTCCGTTGCCGTTCGGCAATACTTACATCATCAGTATCCCAACCGATGGATTGGAAGAGGCAATGATGCACCAGTAAAATGGCCACCACGTTCTCCTGAGTTAAATATGTGTGACTTCTTTTTGTGGGGCGCTATTAAAACAGAAGTTTACAAGACTCCGGTAAACACACGCGATGATTTATTACAGCGGATTTTAAATGCAGGCAACCATTTTAATAATCCCGAGACATTAGATAGGGTCCAATATCATTTTTTAAAGAGTGTTAATAAGTGTATTCAGCAAGATGGCGGTCATTTTACACATTTGCTTAAGTAATGTTTTTGTTTTACTTAGTTTCTTACAATAGATACTTTCAACTTTGTTATACTTTTGTTTTTTTTGACGCCCTCTACCGGCTAAACGAGACAATTTTGGATATAACTAAGTCGGCTTAGATCGACCTATTTTGACGTCAGGAGTCTGTCGTCAAACGTTGTACACGTATTTTCCGGACACCCTGTATATATATATATATATATATATATATATATATATATATATATATATATATATATTTATCATTTCTCACTTTGTCATTTTCTTCTTTCCTTTAGTTTTCTATAAATTTGTTCCATTTCTTTCGGTCGGTTGTCATGTTCTTTGCCTGTATCGTTGTTAGTCCTCGTTTTGTTAATATCTCTTTAATCGTGTCGCCCCAGGTTTTCTTTGGTCTACCTCGTCCGGTCTTCTTGCATTTTGCTTCCCACACAAGTTTTGGTTCACTATCTTCTTTCATCTTGTGCATGTGACCCCACCATCCTAACTGTCTTTTTTCAATAAATTCCAGGGTCGATTCAATTTCTAGTTCATTTCTTATTACTGAGCTTCTGATCTTGTCGAATTTTGTTACCCCTTTCGTTCTTCTCAGGTATTTCATTTCCACAGCTTGAATTCTGTCCTTCTCCCTCTTTTTCAGTTTCCACGTCTCACATCCGAAAGATAATACTGGTCTTAGCAGTGTCTTGAATAACTTAATTTTTGTTTTGGTCGATATTTATTTTCTGCGTAGGATGGTTTTGGTCAGTTCATGGCAAGTTCGTGTAGCCTTCTTAATCCTCGTGTCAATCTCACTTACTTGTTTCCCGTTACTGTTGAATACTACCCCCAAGTATTTAATTTCCTCCACTTGTTCAATTTTGGTATCTTTTAATTTGATGTTCATCGCTTCCATACCTCTCACTACCATTACTTTAGTTTTATCCGTATTTATTTCTATTTGGTACTTTTTAAGTATCTTTTCCCATATCTCCAAGTTCTTTTGTAATTTTGTTTCATCATTGGTCAGTAATAAAACGTCGTCTGCGAACGCTCCTTCTTTCACACTGATGTTCCTCATTCTTCTGTATCCTATTTCCATTTCTCTTGTTCCCGTTTGGCATTTTCTTATTATCTCGTCCATGTAGATGATAAATAGAATCGGACTTAGGCTTCCTCCTTGTCTCAGCTCGTCTTTGGTCTTGAAGCACTTTGATTCGTTGATGTTGTATACTATTATATTGTTGCTGTTCTCGTATATCATTTTGATAGTGTTTATGATTTTCGCTGATTTCCTGTTTGATTGTGAAAATGTGGTCTTGTATACTCCTCCCTTTCCGAAAACCACTTTGTGCCTCGTGTAATGTCGTTTCTACTGTTGTCCTTATTTTGTTTTCTATAATTCTTCTCTAAAATTTTCATTCCAGTACTTATTAGATTGGTGCCTCTATAGTTACCACATTCTTTTCTGTCGCCTTTTTTGTATATTGGTACCACTAGTGCGGTCCTCCAGTCGTCCGGTATCCGCTCTTCTTCCCATACTCCATTATATACTTTTAATAGTAGTTTCATCGCTTCTTCGCCGACGGTTTTCATCATTTCTGCTGTTATTTGGTCCTTTCCTGTCGCTTTTCCGTTTTTCATGCTATTAATTATTATGGCTAATTTTTTTTCTGTTATCTCTACGTTCTCGGTTTTGATTTCTTTGTTTTGTGTAATATCTTCTATCTCTCTATCATTGTTTACCTCAGCATTTAATAATTCCATGAAATATTCCCTCCATCTGTTCATAATTTGTTCATCTTCTCTTAATATACTTCTTTGTTTGTTCTTGATTTCAAAGTCTGTCTCTTTTTTTCTTTTCTGGAGCTCTTGATAACATTATAGAACAACTTCTGGTTTTCTCTGCTATTTCTTTCCATTCTTTCTCCAAATTCTTCCCATGACTTTTGTTTCGCATTTAGTACTACTTCTTTGACTTTCTTTCGGCTTGCCTTATATTAGTCATTTCTTGCGTCTGATTTATCATTTAGGTATTGCTTCCAGGCCAGCTTTTTATTTTTTATTTCCTCTTTAATTTCTTCTGTCCACCCTCTCGTTTGTTTTTTCTTGTTTGTTTTCCTCATTGTTCCACATGTTATTTTTGCTGCCTCTTTCATAATGTTTCTTATTGTTTCCCATAACTTTATATTGTCCATCTCCTGTATTCTCTTTTTTGCGTTATTAACTCTGTCACCTTTTTTGTGTACTCTTTGGCTACTTCTTCCTGTCTCAATTTGTATAGTTTCGTCGTCTCGCTTTCTTTCTTTATTTCTTTCTCATGTCTGTCGTTTACTTCTGCTGTGTTTTCAAAATATGTAACTTCGGTAATTTGGTAAAAAGTATGCAAACCATATCATTCGCCCTGATTAAATTATGCAAGTTTATAATATGTAGTTATTACATTAAAACTCTATGTACCCTGAGTGTATGTTAGAAGCCAAAAAGTAATAAATACATAATTATTGAAAGTCCACGAGAATTATAAGCATTCAATTTATTTAGGTACCCAATATTTATAGGTATGACTTAAAAATTAATTAAAAGTCAATGCTATTCAAATTTAAATTTCAGAGATTAAATCCGAGACAGTATAATGTGCAAGCCCCAATCGAATATTTCAAATCCTACCCAGGTGATAGTTTATTGAAGTGTGTGCTGGCTAAATAACGCGAGTGCGAGCTAACAAAGCCATTCAGACATTACTTATAAAACGTGGATTCGGTCTCCGCCGAACGCCGGGCCACTAATTATTCCAATTTAATTTTCCGGCTCCCCGGGGAAATCTGCCGTGATTGTTGCTTCACGGCGGTACAAAGCATATTTTACAAAAACGCTTTGTAATTTGAATGGACTTGACCCAAAGTAACCTGATTAAAAATTACCGGCGTGCACACGTACGGACTGGATAAAATTAAACGGCAGCAGCCCGCCAAAATAATTTATGAATACTCATGGCAGGGTGCTATTACGCAATCACCTTAAGGCCGTCCGAAATGAGTATTAATGAATTACGAAAGTTTGTGCTTTGGGGACATGGATTATATTAAAAATGATTGCGGCCGCTGCGAAACCGAATTAATGCATCGAAATTGGGAGCTAACTGTAGATAATTAATTGCTCAATGAATTCATACATACAAATCAAGCGTATTAAATGCAGTATGCAGTTTTGTATGAATTTCATTGGACGATTGCTGTAAAGATAAATTGGTTTATAAAGAATTTACAGTAGTTTTTTTCTTTAATAAAAAGTTTACAGTATTGCCTACAAATTCACTTATGAAAATCTTAATTAATAATATTTGGAGAGGACTTCAAAATTAAATTGCGCCAAATCCGGCACTGATAATTCTAAGTACCTTTTCAACAAAAATAAATAAATTTTATTTATAAATAAAATATATAATAACTAAATTATTGCATAATTTTGTATTGATAATTGATACTCACCAAGTATACTTGTAATTAATTTTCCTCGTGAGTTACAAATATAGAAAACAGTGCGGCTGGAACATAAGCACATAAGTGCATTAAACAAATTACAAATGCCGTTTCAACATTGACATTATTACCAGCAAGACAATAACCATAAAATTTATTATTGAGACCCCTCAAGCGGCGTAAATTTATGTAACTCACACATTTTATATACGAGAGCCGGAAATTGGAACATTTACTTGCATACCCACATTTCATTTCCAATCGATTTCTGACCGGTCCGTGTATTCCGCATAAGGAGGTTTGTGTTGTAACACTTTGAAAATAATCAATAAACCAAAGCGGGCAAACGCGTCTTGTTGGAAATATGCCGAATGCAGCTGACAAATGGCGACGCTCTCCTTTGAAAAAGTTTCGGGGGCAATTCTTTTAGCGAGAGCTCGCGCAAAGTTTCCACGACCGGCGTATCCATTCACAAATATAAATAAATGTTACAAAGGGATGTAACTTTCATTTAGGGATAAAAACATACATTTATTTCGCATTACGTCGGCACACACTGAAAGAATAAAATATCCTCCGAGGATCTTCATTGTCGACAAAGTGCCGTTCTTATAAATTAAGTAGATAAAAAATACACGCCGTTGTTTAGATGAAGGAAGGGATTAATTTATTTCCGTTCTTTGAATTGGTAAATATGTATTGTGATTTTGGACTTACAACTGGAAAAGATTTGTGTACAAGGAAAACATATTTGCTGAGAGAAATTATTTCATCATAACATTCCGATTTAATTACGGCAAAAACCTACGGTAAATTCCAACAAAAAATCTATCAAAGTCAATTTGAGACTAAATTCAATGAATCATATTTATTACTAATAATTAAAATTATGAGGTTGGGTCGACACGCAACTTACATTCACATTTCGTTAAAAAACTTTAAATTTTGCGAATTTACAATCATCGTAAAATATCACTCTCTCACAAAGGCCTGGGTTCGAGCCCCAGTATAGGTAGTGCATTTATACTGATAAACTAGTGCCATTCGCCGTTGGGAGCTCATTAACGGCGCTCTAGAAATCGGGGGCAAATTTCGGATTTTTACGATGCCCTAATTCATTACAGACACTGACACAAATGACAAGGCAGAAGGACCCGTTGAGAACAGCTAGTTATGGATGATATCCCAAATAAATGCGTCCACTACTACTATCACTCTCTTTCGACTCGTTGAAGCCTTGAGCAAGATTGGACTGACCGACGGTTCTCAAAATTTTATCTTTATTCCATTTTTAAAGTTGATGTTCCATGGAAATAAAATAAACCCTCCATGTAAAAACAAATTTAAACTTTAAAAAAATAATTTGAAAAACATCAAATATTGAAGAAAACCATATAAAGAATTAAATACACTCGTGTAAAAGCTGTACATAATTTTTGTAGAAATTCAATAAACGATGACAGAACTAATATCACGAGAAGTTATCGTTTTCAAATAGATGAATCATGAGATACATCATGAAGAAAGATAATATGAGATGTTAATATAAAGACGAAGAAGGATAAATAGGAAGGATATTATTTATGAGGAAATATAGTTAAATGGGAAATGGAAACTTCAAGGAAATATGTATATCAAGAAATAGTCAAAATAGTCAAATATCAAGAAATAGTCGAGTATAAAAATTATAGGTGTTAATCATATCAATACTTTAAGAAATCCTACAAATGAAACAGAATGTGAACATTATATTAATATGAAAGAAAATTGTAAACTATAAAAAAATTAATAGATTTTAATATATATTTTTAATTCAATGCAGCAGCTATAAAACGAACATTTACTTTTAAAAATGAAAGAAAATTCTAGAAATAATATGAAAAACTCAGATTTAAAACAAATAAAGAAGCAAATACGAAGATAGTAGATAATAATAGATAGTAAATTCTGTTCTAATATTTAAAAAATCAATTATTCAGTATCCTGTCTATCATTGCAGAGTAGTGCAAAAACTTATCACGTCCAAACGGACAGGATAACATTAATAACTTTTTGAAGTCAAGACAAGTAACCTTTTAAAGAGGAAACTTATAAACTATATCTAGAACATAATATAAAACGAGAAAGATTTTTTGAAAATGTATGGAAAATTGCAAGAATTGTAGGGATAATTCTGTAAATTAAATGCAAATGTAGCCAGTCATGTAAACATTTCTTGCAATTCCATAAAAGCGAGGAATATTTCGCAAAACTTAAAGACAATTTATAAATATATAAGGAAATTGTATGGAAATGAAATATTGAACCATCAGAAAACCTCCGGAAAACAGTATTGCTAGATTTTTTGAAAATTAAGTACGTTCTGTGAAAAATCAATGCTAAGATTGGACTTTTACTGCGGAAGGCTCCAATAACAAGGAATTTTTCACGAAACTTGAAGACAATTTATAAATATGAAAAAAAAATGTATGAAACTTAAAGATTGAACGATTGTTGTGGAGGGCTCAATAATATGATAAACCTCAAATGAAAATGAAGCAATATTATTGCAATATCATTGATATAAATATTAATGAAGCAAATCCGAAATAAGAACAAAATTCTGTTAATATTTTTATAAAATCGATAACCTTTTATGAAGGAAACTTATAAAACATTATAATAAACAATATAATAACATTATCTAGTACATAAGAATAATAGTGTATTATATATATATAATTATAATTTTATTAAAATTAAAGACCACCAATTAAAGACAATTAAAGATAAACTAAACGACCAGAAATCTTAAATATTGAACAATTAGAAAATATCCGGAAAGCAGTATTGCAAGATTTTCTGAAAATTAAGTCAATTCTGTGAAAAATACATACTAAGATTGAACTCATGTTGTGGAAGACTGAAATGATATGATAAACCTCAGATGAAAAAAATAATAATTAAGCAAATCCGAAAATAGGAGAGAATTCTGTTAATATTTTCATAAAATCAATATTTTATGGAGGAAACTCATAAAACATCTCCTAACATTATATAAAACGTGAAATTTCGAAAATATATGGAAAATTACATGGAAGATACAATTGCGGGGAAAATTCTATAAATAAAAGATAAATTTAGACAATAGATAAACATATCTTGCAATTCCATAAAACTTGAAAACAGTTTATAATTATCCAAGAAAATTAAAGATTGAACCATCTGATGGTTTATATTCAACCAAGCCTGTTATTTGCATATCGGCCGTATGTTATTCGATACTTTTTGTAATACCTAAATTACAAAAACTGGTCAATTGATCAATATTAAATTTCAAAATTAATAAACTAGTTATCCAGGCGCAATTTGATACCATAGCAACATCAACGGTTCAAATACAAACAAACAAATCAAAGTGAAATTAGAAAAATAATGTCAGATGTGCAAAGTTCTTCGTTTTGTGGTATCCCCGAAGATGTACTAAATGAAGCAAATGCTGCCACAATCGATTTACTTTCCCAAAAAAGCAGCAGCAGGTATGAGAAAGAATATGAAGACTTTATTGCTCATAAATTTGCGTTGTCATTTAAATAACGTCCACGGCCGTTATTATAACGGCCAAGGCCTTTACGCCTGTCATATCGATCAAGCAGACAGTACTGATAAATGTCAATAACACAGAGGTATTACAAAATAGTATATAACGCCATTAGGCCGATATGTAGCAAATAACAGGCGCGGGTTGAAGTTTGTAAACCGAGGCGAAGCGAAGCGGAGCGGAGCGCAGCCGAGGTTTATATTCAACCAAGCCTGTTATTTGCATATCGGCCGTATGTTGTTCGATACTTTTTGTAATACCTAAATTACAAAAACTGGTCAATGTATCAATATTAAATTTCAAAATTAATAAACTAGTTATCCAGGCGCAATTTGATACCATAGCAACATCAACGGTTCAAATACAAACAAACAAATCAAAGTGAAATTAGAAAAATAATGTCAGATGTGCAAAGTTCTTCGTTTTGTTGTATCCCCGAAGATATACTAAATGAAGCAAATGCTGCCACAATCGATTTACTTCCCCCAAAAAGCAGCAGCAGATATGAGAAAGAATATGAAGACTTTATTGCTCATAAATTTGCGTTGTCATTTAAATAACGTCCACGGCCGTTATTATAACGGCCAAGGCCTTTACGCCTGTCATATCGATCAAGCAGACAGTACTTATAAATGTCAATAACACAGAGGTATTACAAAAATATATTAACAGAATTTTATTCTATTTTTGGAGTTGCTTCATTTATATTTTTCATCTGTGGTTTGTCATATTATTGGAATCATCTGATGGTTCAATCTTTAAATTTCATACAATTTTATTTCATAATTATAAATTGTATGAAATTTGAAGATTGAACCATCCGATGGTATTCAATCTGATGGATATCTCAT
This sequence comes from Othius punctulatus, assembly GCA_951805005.1. Taxonomy (NCBI): domain Eukaryota; kingdom Metazoa; phylum Arthropoda; class Insecta; order Coleoptera; family Staphylinidae; genus Othius; species Othius punctulatus. The sequence goes on from OX638138.1 coordinate 96,057,599, forward strand.
ATCTGATGTCTGATGGATAATTTACACTATTAGTCTCATGTTCTAGATAAAGTCATTATATTGTTTATTGTAATGTTTTATAAATTTCCGTCATAAAAGGTTATTGATTTTATAAAAATATTAACAGAGAATTTTCTTCCATTTTCGGATTTGCTTCATTAATATTATTTTCATCTAAGGTTTATCATGTTATTGGAACCATTTGGTGGTTCATTCTTTAATTTTCATACAATTTTCTTTCATAATTATAAATTGTTTTCAAGTTTTATGGAATTGCAGGATATGTTTATCTAATTGGTAAAATTTGTTTTTTATTTACAGAATTTTTCCTGCAATTGGATTTTCCATGTAATATTCCATATATTTTCGAAATTTCACGTTATATGTGTAGATATATATGTGTATATATATATATATGTATGTGTAGATAGTATAGATGTGTAGAGATGAAAAATCTCCGGAAAATAATATTGCAATATTCTGTAAAAATTAAGTCAATTCTGAGGAAAAATCCAAACTGGACTTAATTGCTATGAATTGATGAATTGGATTGTCATGAGCTATGACCTTGAGGTTGAAGCTGTAAACAGAACCGTACAATTGAACAGTAAAATGTGAAAAGTCCTGTAAGTTTTTTTAATAAAATAAGCAACTTTTATGGAAGAAACATATAAAACATCTCTGGAGTATAATATTATAACACTTGAAATTTGGAAAATTCATGGAAAATTACATGAAATACACAATTTCAGGGAAAATTCTGTAAATGAAGGACACAGTTAGCCAATTAGATAAACATATCCTGCAATTCTATAAAAATCGGGGAATATTTCAGGAAACTTGAAGACAATTTATAAATACGGAAGAATATTGTATGAAAATTCCAAAACTCCAAAAAAAAACAAGGGGAAATAGAAATTTATTGAAACTCTTTACATTTCTTAATAAACTTTTGTATGATACTCTCTTCAATTTAAATAATTAATTATGACTGCCGAACTTTTATTGATTTTGTATTAAATTTTCATTTATTATCGTCAAATTTGTACTATTTACTGCGAAATTTTTAATGATTCTGTTAATATTGCATTATTAATTTTTAATTATTACTGACAACAGTTAATTTCTGTTAATGTTGCTATGTTTACTGTCAAGTTTTAGAGATGTATAAACTTCAATAATTTCTGTAAACTTTTCTATTCGTATACCAAAATAACAATTATTACTGTAGTCTCCTCATTATTTCTGACAGATGTGCAATTATTCTGTGAAAATGTCATAGATCACTGTCAAATTTTGATATATTTTCAATTATTTTGTCAACATAATGTAATTGCAATGTTACTGTTCAAGTTTTAAGATTGATGTCAAGTTTACAACAATTTCTGTAAAAATTTCAATTATAATATAAAAATTTCAATTATTACTGTCAAACTTTTAATGATTACTGTAAAATTATTAATTATTTCTCACAAATTTTCATTTTTCTGTCAAAATATCTTTTACTATTCTAAACTTTTAATTAATGCTGCAAGATTTTTGACAGATATTCAATTATTCTGTAAAAATTTGGTTGATCACCTCCAAAGTTTCATCAATCACTGCCAATATTTCAATGATTACTGCCAAATTTTTAAATATTTCTGTCAAATTTTTAATTATTTTGACAACATAATGTTGCTGCAATGTTAGTGTTCAAGTTTTTAAGATTGCTGCCAAGTTAACAATAATTTCTGTAAAAACTTCAATTATTACATGAAAATTTCAGTTATTACTGTCAAACTCTCATTGATTACTGTAAAAAATAATAATTGTTTCTCACAAATTTCCATTTTTTCTGTCAAAATATCATGCTATTAATATATACAATGCTATTATGCTATGCTATTAATACATATTATGCTAAAATTTTAAGTATTACTGTAAATATCTGTTGCAATTTAAATATTTTTTGCAAAATTCTCAAATATTTCACAGGGAGACATTTTCTTGAATTTAAAATTCATTTAAATCTCTTCAAATTTGTCAATAAATATCATGTAATTTTTATGGCATGTACTTGAATTTTAATGGTTTCTCAATGTATAATGTATACCACATATAGATCAACATATCATGAGATGAAAATGAAGAATTTTCGGCGATTCCATTGGATTTTTTTTTTAATTTAATCTAATTCTAATTTAAAATTCAAATTGTTATCATTCCGTAAGCCTTTTTATGATGACTTATTAATTTTTATTAAATATAATGAATATTTTCCAATTGTCTTTCTTTAATATTTCAATTAATTTTCATGTAATTTTTATGATATTCTCTTGAAAATAAATTGTTTCTAAGTGAACATTGTATACCATATGTAGATCAAGAAATCAATAGAGGAAAATCAAGAATATTTGCAATTTCCATTGAATTGTTATTATTCTGTGATCATTTTTATGATGACCTCTTTAATTTTGCTAATTATCTTCAAAAGTTTGGAATGTTTCAAAGATTATTTCTTTAAAATTCATTGGAATTTCTCAGCCAAACTTGCCAATAAAGTTTCATCTAATTATTACGATATCCTCTTGACTTTTAATAGTTTTTCATGATCTCATTCTGATAGTCTCATCATTTTCATTTTTCTCATTGTATAATGTTTACTATCAGACTATCATTCATGTAGATCCAGATATCAATATATTAAGATTTCTATTAAAAAATTAAGTCTAAATAATTTCTTATTTCACATAGACTTTTCCAGTACTTAGTCAATGTTCTTTAAAATAAATATCTCTGCAATGCAGTTTAATTCAGGGCTTCCATACCCGAAGAAATGAGTTAGTCAGAGAACTTTAAATTTGAAAATATAACAGTCAACATTTTGATACATCTGAAGCATTTTACTAAAAATATTGAAAATCTAATACTTACGAAAGTTAAGTAGAACAGGGAATGATTGATTTGTAAATCAATTTAAAAAATCTTCAGATTGGAGATTGTCAGACTAGTGGTGACTTTCTCCAGATTTTGATAAATGTTCAACTTATTAATAAAAATTCTTTAGTTTCTGTAGTTTTGTTATTGAACCGAAAATGATTAAAAAGCTTATGATTGATGTATATTGATTTACAAATCAATTTAAAAAATCTCTAGATTAAATCAGTAGTGTTATGGCAAAACATGTTATCTGCCATTTTTGTTATTTTACAGGAGAAGCAAAAACTGTTTTGTATCTATAATTGTGAATGTGGATTAACATGTATCATTGCAATAGTTATTTATAATACAAAGGTACAATAAATATACTTCGTTCATTATATACTTAAAGTATACTTTATTTGCGGCCATTTAATGCCAAAAAGAGCATTGTGAAAAAAGGCAGATAACATGTTTTGCCATAACACTACTGAAATATTGAGAGACAAGTGGTGACTTTTACGGAATTTACCTATTATTATTATTATTAAAAATTCTGTAGTTTGTTTTAAAACCTAAAATTTTGGTATTGAAATGAAAATGGTTATAGGATTTATGAAGATTGGTTCGCAAATCAATTAAATATCTTCAAATTGTGTTGATTTTTTTGGATTTTGATAAATTTTCAGATTTTTAATCAAAATTTTTGGGTTCCTTTTAATTATCGTAATTTTGTTATTGAACCGAAAATGGTTAAAAAGCTTAAGATTTATGAAAATCAACTATTTATCTTCTGGGGAAATACTTCTGTAGCAAAAACATACCGATACAAAAATATTAAAAATATAGTACAATAGAAGAAATAGTAAGTGGTGGAAATAAATAGTAAAGTAGTAGAAAGAAATAGTAGAATAGTAGAATTAAGAAATATAGTAGATATTATCTACTATTCTGATTTTAATGAAAATTGTGAGAAAATAATTTTGATTTAGAAGAAATTCATTTAGTGCACTCTAAATAATTTCAGCCATATGCATAGTGAACCTAGTAGAGTCTAAATTTTGTAGGTACTTAAAACGGTTAGAAAGTAAATGTCAATGTCATTTCTGCAAGATAAATTACATTCTGATTAGCAAAAGTAGCTACTAAGCTTTAGTGGCTACTCGAGTCGACTATGCATATGGACGGTAAATATTATGTCAAAGTTCGTATTATTACAATAGTTATTACCATTTTTTAATTACAATGATTGAAGATGATTCTTCTTCGACTCCACTCAAAGGAGTAATTTTTAAATATTAAAAAAAAACTTTTTATTGGATTTTTTTGTTGTGCATCTATAATTATGTATAGTAATGATTGGGGATAATGGATAATAATTAAAGCTGTTGTGCTATAATTCCTGCAAACACTAACTTCTTCTGGTATCAAAGAATTTTGTTCATCTATACTAAAGCCTAAAAACATAAACTAAATTCAGCCACCAACTACAATTGTGCAATTGTACGTTGTTTAAATAACTGATTTGCTTTTGCAATTTGTAAATTTGCCCTTTATCTGCTCTTAGTTGAAAGTCGCACTGACTCGAAGAAACGGAAAATGGAAACGGTGGCCGTTGTAAAAGCAATTTTACTTGTACTGCCATACGTCTGCTGTAAAACTTTTTTGTCATCTCTGAGATTTTCCCGATCATTTCAATCAGCAAATGGATCGAGTTCGAACGGATCCGGGCGCACATAATTCAAATGAAGCGAGCGAAAAATCTATTTAGCTCGTATTTAGAAATATTGCCTGCTCTGCGGATTCGTCCCTCCGGCACGAAGCAAACTCTGACCCTCCTGTTTCGGGGGGTGACGCGTAGATACGGCCGTGGTAAAGTGCGGGGTTACACGCAATGCAATGATAAGACAACTGATAAACGTCCCGGGGGGTCACAAGCCAACACTTCACGGCACCTCGCTCTTATTGCATTACGCATTTGCTGATAAAAACTGTCAATATTATGTCAGATAGAGAAGGAATGGCGAAGACCGTTCGCAATTTTGGCTTTAATAAATGTCAACACGTAAAATTTCAATTTAATAAAACTCAAGTCAATTAAACGGATAGCGACGACAGGGGAAATAATTTAATTATTTCCTGGGGCGTCGGCAGTTTCACAGTAAAACCGAAAGCATTTATTAGTAAACAAAGACTAATACGTGGAAGACCCGGGTATATATCACATCCTTAATTACATTCAGGCATTGTCTTCATTTGCGGCGTCTTAATAAATGCGGGTTATACATAAACTCACAAAATTAATCACTTCCCATGTAATTGTGCTATTACTAATAATTCACCTGAAGGTACAGAATTTCGTACGTTTGGCTGTAATGCAGTCATATTTTAAAAATAAATTGTGCTATTACTAATGATTCACCCGAAGGTACAGAATTTCGGGCTCTAATGCAGTCATGTTTTAAAAATAAGAACAAAACGCAAATTTGCTTTCAGCAAACAGAATGTACGGGCATTAATTCGATTCGCCGTCTCTTTGATCTAATGGATATTCGGCGGACTGAATCCCCGAGTGTTCACAGGCATTGGCGTATACGTTTCCCAGGAAAAATAATTGCGCAAAATCCGATTTTCCCCATACTGAAAACAATCTGAAAATCTTGATCACGCGCCAAATGGAATCGCGAAAAAATGGACGTAATTTAATCAACCCCGGGGGGGAAACGCTTTTTTCTCTCTCTCCGCATTAAAAGATCACGAAACTAACTACAAGTTGTCATGGTACATTTAGCAATTACTTTCATTGTGATTGAATTATCAGGAAGAACATTAAACTTAATGCCTTTATGTCCTGGCGGATTTATTGTTATGTTTGTGTTTATTACTTGCTGAAATCGTATTGCGTTATCTGTTATAATTTCGATGGCGAAATTTTGCGTATCTGCAGCGTACATCATAATAACGGGCTATTAACCTTTAATGAAACTAGGAAATGGGCAGCAGCGATATTGTGGCTGCTCAACAATTAACGTGTTAATTATTGTAAATTAATATTAAATAGGTATTTGCGATTGTTTATATTTAGTTTGCACGTTTAGCATTTTAGCAGTTATGAAATTAACATTTATATTCTCGTTAATGTATTAAAAGCGGTAATATCGTCATATATGTATTTCTTTAATTATTGCAATGATGCGGACGGCCAATAAATTACAGGAAAATAACAACTTTACGCCATTTATTAACAACTACACCACATTTATCAAACGTTTTAATGTAATAAACCTCATCGATCTTCTTGATTAACAATATTACTATTTATATTTTCGTGTTGCTTTGTATATGCCTACATGTGAAATTTGTGTATTTTGTATATTAAAAAATGGGAAGTTCGCGTTAAATAAATTATTATTATTATTATTATTATTAATATGTATTTACAAAGTTTTTCGATTGCTTTTCACCATGTATCAGTTGTTTTTCACTTTATCTCAAATGTTTTCTCTCGTCTTCCTCTTGTCAGCACTTCTCAATATTGTATCAGATGTATTCCCCGTATGTCTAATTGTTTTCACTATTTATCAAATGCTTTTCCATCATCTAATATTTCATCCATCTCGACCATAGGGAGGGATAGTGCCTCATATTTTTTTTTGCTTTTTTCATTGCCTTGTCAAGTACTATTGTAAATAGCAATGAGCTCAGCACGCATCCCTGTTTTAGTCCTTTTTTTGTGGTGAATGTTCTTGATTCTTCATTGTTTGTTCTTACTTCGTTTTTGTTTTCACTATGCATGTTTTTATTACATTTATCATTGCCTCTTACTCCTCGGCTCCTCGGCTCCTCGGCTCGGAAGCTTCCTCCTCCGTTCCTCTCTCTTCTAGTTCTTTCCAAATGTCCTCTCTGTTAATCCTGTCGAATGCCTTTTCCAGGTCCACAAAGCAAATGTGGATTTTTCTGTTCTTTTTTATTAGTTTCTCACTTGTTTATCATAATATGAAGATCTGGTCTTCAGTGCCTCTCCCTCTTCTAAACCCCCCTGATTGTCTTCTATTGTTTTTTCTACTTTGTTTCTTAGCCTTATTTCTAAGAATCTTGTCAGGATCTTGCTCGGTATGCTTGATAATGAAATTCCTCTGTAATTTGTGAAGTTTCATTTGTCTAATTTTTTTATAAATAGGGAGTATTATTCCCGTGTTCCATTCTCTTGGTATTTTTTCGTTCTCTATTATTTCATTCAGTAGTTCTGTTAGTTGTGATATTCCTTCCTTTCCCATGTACTTCAACATTTCTGCTGTTACTTCGTCTACTCCTGGCGCCTTTCCGTTTTTTTAGTTTTATTGTTGCTTCTTTTACTTCCTTTTCTTTTATCTTCTCCATCTTCACCTTATTCAACTTATCTTGTTTCTCTTCCTTACCTTCTTGTGGCTCGTTCTCTTCTGTTTCCTGTTTGGTAAGCTCTTCGAAATATTGTCGCCATCTTTCCATGATTTTATCTTCGTTTGTAATTATTCTTCCGTCTTTGTCTTTTATATTCATCATGTTGTGCTCGTTTCTTTGTTTTAGATTTTTTTATGCGGAGGACGTATTTTATGTGTCACATTAAATATTTAAATCATGATATCTCCAACTCCAGAGAATGAATATTAACACATATTATTCCTCATATTGAAAAACATGTTAGTAATGACCATATGTAATTTATTTAATATCTAACGTCCGGTATTGCGATATTATTTTTTTCTGTGTGAACATGTAATTGTATGACCAACTTCGAGTAGCCTCCAAACTGGCCATACTGTAACAACTGCTAGCCAAAAACTAGCGTATCAATATCAATCATTTTTATTGCCGATATTAAGTAGTATATTGGTATTAAGTGTGTCTAATTCTAGTCAATTCTAGTAGTAGTAGAATAGTCTAGTTACTATTCAATGTTCCATTCTCGCGATATTACCTGTATACCGTGACAGTTAACTCATCGATTTAAATTATGAATTATTTTTGGTATCTGTATGCTATGAATGTCATAACAGCCATAGATGTCTTAAACTGACATATGTGGCTGTTATGATAACATCCTAGGTATGTTTTTAGCTATTAATTAAATTACAAACATTACAATATTATAACAGGTAACCAAAATTACTAATATGTGTATACTTGGTTGCCTACAGAATCGATGAAGGGCGTCTGCAGCGCAGAAAGTGGTGAACTTTATACCTATGATTCAAAGTGCATTTGTTCGTCAAATCAATCTACTGGAGATCATAGGGCATATTTTTTAGCACCCCTGGTACCCGTTTTAGTCTAAAAAATTGTACAAATATGGCTTTATTAGACAATTTAAAGTTCGTTTAAATCTAGGCAACCAAACGTGCATGTTTATCGATTTTGATTTTGCTAAATATACGTTTGGCTGCCTACACTTAAGCAAACTTTTAATATTCTTATAAATCAAACTTTACACAATATTATTGACTAAAAATGGTACCAGGTATACTAAAAAATGTGCCCCATACTCCCCAGTAGATTGGTTGGAAAAAATAAAACAGTTTAAATCATAGGAATAAATTTCACCACTTTTTGCGCTGCAGTCGCCGTTCATCGGTTACACATGCAACCAAGTATGCACATAAGAGTAGGTTTGATTACCTATAGTTGTAATGTTATTTTGATTTACGTTCGAATTAAAGTATTTAAACTAGGAGTAAGTTTTAATAGATTTACTTTGTAGATTAGAGCAGGCTGCAGTATCAGGCATTGATATTTATTGTGTAATTTGTTATCGAGCGTGCACAGTTAAATAATTGAAATTCGGTTATTCAAATGAAAACATGAACTCGAGTGAAAAACAGCTTAAAATGTCGAAATACCTCGGAAAGAGTAATTCATCTACTAATAGTAAGTTAAATAAATAATGCATTTTTTTTACTTTGTAGGTATCACCGTTTATTTTAATAAAGTGACGAGAGTTTCGATCGAACAGTCGGTCATTTTCAAACATATAATATCCTTTAACATTAGACTAAAAGAACACATCAGTTCATTTATACTCAGGAATAATCATTCCACGTTCGCTCTACATTTAATTGATAATGGACACAATTTTGATAAAGATGTACTGGAGATAATCCACTTTGCGGAAAAAGGACCAAAGATGGATTTGCTGGAGTCCCTGGAAGTAACAAAAGCAAAGGCTAATCCGGCCATCCCAATCATTAACGACCAGACCGAACTGATGTATACCTCGCTATTTAAAGGACTGTAAAAATTGCAAATTATATATAATATCTCCTTCTCATAATTCAACCCTCTCTCTCTAATAGGTATTTAAAGGCGGCCTGTGTAGTTTTAAGATATTATATGTTTGCAAATGACCCACTGTTCGGTCGATACTATAGTCACTTTATTAAAATAAACGGTGATACCTACAAAGTAAAGAAAATGCATTATTTATTTATACATAATGTATCACGAAGTAAAAGCCTCCAGTGTTAATAAAATAATAGTAAGTTGTATAAGTTTGATTCTGATGATGAAATGCAAGTGTGCCAGTTTATCATTACACGACCAACAACTGCAGTATTAGCCATATTTGGAATTTGTTGCTCAAGTTACTCTACAAAATTAGGATCGATATTTTAATATTTATTAAAAGTTGTATTGCTGCATATGTATTCAGTTCAAATTTAAGGAAAATAATAAATAAAAATAACTTCTCCAATTACTCTATTGAATCACCTAATTATAGAATATCAAAAACAATGTAGAACATTATGAGCAACAAATAGGCACCAACAAATGGCAACAGTATAGAAAGTTGGTAACGTGTAGCAAGAAATTAATGAGTATAAGATTTGATTGTTTTTTCTGATTCAATACAGAACCGTATTAATGTAACATCTTATGTAACGTAGAAAATATGTAAACTATGTTATCTGCACACATGGTCGGTTCAACATCATTAATATTATTAGCAACCATTTCTATGGCTTTAGAATCAGATCAGGTCTATTGCAATGGTATATAATATCTAATGTATTAACTGTATTATCGGCCTCAGCTGGGCACCTTCGATGAAGCAGGGTGTGCTTCAGGGATGAAATTGTCACAGTAAAGAGTATTTTCATGTACGAACGAACCAATTTTCATGAATAACAGGGTTATAAGCTATGCACCCAAATAAACTCATGCAAGACCAAAGTCGATGAATTTGTTCATTTGGCTGTCTAGGTTTAAGTGCACTTCTAATTGTCTAATAAATCAATATCTGCACAATTTTATTGATTATAAATGGTACCATAGGTACTAAAACAATGTGCCCCATAATATCCAGTACATCGATTTGCCGAAATATTATGGTTTAAATCATAGGTATAAAGTTCACCAGTTTCTGCGCTGCAGTCGCCTTCCATTGACAATGTACGCAGCCGAGTATACTCGTATGTGTGGTTTTGGTTGCCTCTTGTTATAATCATTATAAAGAGTAATTAAATTATATAATTTGTTTAAGTATTATAAGTATTTACGTTAGAATTAAAAAGGTTGAACTAACTCACTAAATTTTAATTGATCTATATACCTAATGGCATACAAACTTTACGCTGTCATTATTAACATATTACTTAATACTACTATTAAATATTTATACAATAGTTTTAGACACAATAATTTAAGAGACACTTTGGGCTCATAAATTATGCCATAAAAATCATGTTAAAAGCAAATAGTAATAATCGTGTACAGTCAGAGCCTTACCTCATATGCCTAACGCCACGATATTTTTTCATAAAAGTTTTAATTATTATCTAATGTTAGAATTAAAATCAATGCTAATAAAATATATGTAAAATTATTAATAATTACATGTAAATTTAATACAATGACAAATTATTTATAACTATGAAAATATAATATCGCATTATTAATAACTATTAAAATGTTATCAAAAATTATTAATAATTATTGAATGTTGAATAGTGATAATATTAACAACACAAACACGTAAATAAAACTCATTATATCAGAAACGTTTTATATACAACTTTTTTTTCTAAAATTATAAATAAAAAAATGTTATATGAAAAATTTTACCATAAACTCCCAACAGCATTATGTCCCTTCCCGTGGTTAAGGGCATCGACAGTTCCACTAGGGCAGTATCGTTTACATACTAAAATTGAACGTAAATTACCTGAAAATGAGCATTTGTTAATTTTAGTAGATAATTTTGCCATAATTATTTTACCAGACATTTTGTGTTTATTGGGATTTTATACATCAATATTTAATGTTGAATATGTATGTATTTCAATTTTACACTTCGTGGAGACGCCGAGATTTTGTAAGCGTTCCACAGAAAATAAGAAAATTTCGCTTGTTCTCTGTCATCTGATGAGCTGAGTGAAAAGTAATCATAGATTCGGATTCAGAAGTACAAAAGCTATCGATTCTATATGTTATTAATTTAGTTGGACTATTATTTTAAATAATTCCGGTATAATGAGATTCACCGAGTACTTCACGCGCAATCACGTGAGAATGGCACATTGTATGATAACTAAATTATACGCACATAATATCAATATGCTATTTAATATCACTGATAAAATTTATTAATGTTCATACGCTAGTATTTGACTTATAGGTGTTAAAGTATGAGCCACTTAAAAAAACTAGGTATATTAATACTATTTAATTTAAACGGTTTATGCAGTCTCGGGCTCTCAGGTAAAACAATTCATATTCAGAAATGTGATATATTAATACTAAATCAAGTGACGGGTCTAGAAGTCAAATAGTTTAAGTGCATTTTTGGTAGTTCTGAGATAAATGGCTTTAAAGTTAACTTGAATTTCAAAATTCCAAAAATAAGTTTAGAAAACTGTGTTAATATTGTAGTATAAAAATAGTCATAACCATTTAACACAGTTTTCTAAACTTATTACTTGAATTTTTAAATTCCAGTTAACTTTAAAGCCTCAGAACTACAAAAAATGCTCGTAAACCATTTTTCTTCTAGACCCCTCAATTGCAATAACTGAGCAATATACTAAATACGTACTTGCTAATGTGCCATCAAATTTTATTTAGTATATATTTTTTAAAAATATTTAATAGAGGATGAACTCGTTCTTAATTTTCATAGTATACAATTATAACAAGTTCATTAACTAATTAAATATAATTTTATTCAAAATCGATTATTATTAATCATAATTTAGTGACAAAATAATTGATTTATTTCAATGAAAATTATCGATGATAATTGATTTTCAATGGTTTGAAATAAACTAAGTCTTTAAAAAAAATACTATAAGATAAGAATATATTATATTGATATATTGAATAATGTCAGATAATATTATATTAATAACAAATATTGTTGTCGGTAAGAGAAAAATAATCGGTTATTTGTTTAAAATGTATTATAGTGCAAATGATTTCATTTCTTATCATTTTAAGGATGACCAATATAACAATATAATTAAATTGAAACTATGTGTGGATACTACTTGGTGAAACATTATGATTAGGTTAAATCAAACACTTGGTTAAAGTTTCACTGTATTGATAGAATAAACCTCTACAATTGTTTCGGCCTCACGACTATTCTCAAGAGTACAGAGATACTAAAGAGATCTTTAGTATCTCTGTACTCTTGAGAATGGCAATTGTAGAGGTTTATTCTATCAATACAGTGAAACTTTAACCAAGTGTTTGATTTAACCTAACCATAACAATATAATACTTAATTCCTACAATTAAATAAGTGTATATAGCTATCCTGGTGTATTTTTATGAAGGTATGCTATGTTGTGTATGTATTTTGTATGTATATGATGTATTGTGGACTCACTAGAAATAAACTTGTTTATTATTATTACTATTATTATTATTCTTAATCCTATCTATCTCAATATTTCATTATATCGATCATTGTGTTAAATATGATGCCTACTATTTTATAATTTTTAATCGAAAACACGCATAACATAAGCAATTTTCTGAATAATTAAAGAATATTCTGAAGCAGTTATTATAAGGATCTTATACTGTTTTAAATCATTAAAAAAATACATATATGTGCATATTTTTGACATAGAATTATATAATGTTCATAGTTTCTAATCATTCTGATAATTTCAATATTTTAATTTACATTTTGGAACTTTTAACTTCATTTATATTGTGAAGCATAATTTGGAAAGTTTTAAATAACCGTAAAGTTTTTTGGCAATTATTTTATTAAAATTGTTGACACTTTTTAGTTCATTTTGAAATTATTATAAAGTTTTCTGCAAGTTCAATAACATATTTTCATTTTCATCTTTTTCATAGTGCTTTCTGATACTGATGATATTTTGATGAAGATTCTGGACTGTCCAAAATTAGTTTGAAAGTTTGTTCGCATATTCTAGAAAATTTCACAACACAAGCAATTTGAAAAATGTATATTACATAAATAAATTTGCTGCAATTGTCTTGTTTTTGGTTTCTCCCCTTTTATAATGCTTCTGTTCTTTCGAGATATACTGGCATGTTTCAAAATTTTGATAAACATTCCTGAAACTTCCAGTATTCTTTTAACTGCAAGCACTAATGTTTTAATTATATTTTCCGCAATTTGTACACATTTTCTGCAATTTTCTGCCATATTTCTAATACTTTTTCTACAATTTTTAATACGAAAAATTATAGCGTTATTCATACAAATTAAACGCTAGTTTAGCGGTGCATTAGCGGTGATTTACAAAGGGTTACCAAGGTTACTAAGATTTAGCCACCGCTAAATCACGCTTAAATTTTTACTAATAACACTGACTGTAAGGTTTTGATTGATAATTTTCAAGATATCTTATGTACAGTCATGCTCATATAAATCTAGTACACGAAATTAGGTTACAATAGCAATTTTATATACCCATGTCAATATGTTTGTACCAGATTTATGTGAGCATGATTGTTCCAATCCATTGATTATAAATTTATGATATTTGCGATGATACATCTATTACCTGGCATATCTAAAAACAAAAAATACAGAAAAATATATCAAAACATGTTTGTTGGTCAAACATATGCTTAAATGTCTGTGAGTTACATTTTGTGTCTTATATTTCTCATAATGAAGGTGAAATTTTTTTATTATATCTAAATTATGTCTTAGTAATACTGACATATTATATTGCTACATTTTTTGGCATTTTCCATCACAATTTCAATACTATTTTGTTGTGTTTATAAATCTACTTTGCTTGTGTCTTATATCTTAATAGTGTTATGGCAAAACATGCTATCTGCCTTTTTTTCAAAATGCACTTTTTGGCATTAAATGGCTACAAATAAAGTATATTTTAAGAAAGTTTAAGTAAACTTTAAGTATTAACTAAATTAAAAATTCGCGAAGGAAGTATCTTTATTGTACTTTATTTGTATTATAAATAACTATGGCAATGATATATGCTAATCTACATTCACAATTATAAATACAAAACTGTTTTTGCTTCTCCTGTAAAATAACAAAAATGGCAGATAACATATTTTGCCATAACACTACTAATTTATTATAATATAGGTGAACAATTGTTTATTATTATATCTAAATTATGTCGTAGTAATACTACGATGTTATATTGCTACGTTTTGGGTATTTTTCTATCACAATTTCAATACTATTTTGTTGTATTTATGCATTTTCTTTATATTCCCTATCAAATGTGTATATGGAAAAAAAGTTGATCTTTGAATGACGAACAACTTCTACTGTTGATTTCCTAACTAAAGATCATTCTAAAATACTTGACTAAATATTTTTAAATAATCCTGGCAACCAAACGAGCACTTATAGAAATTTTCTACATCTCACAGATGTCGCGACGTGTATACTATCGATCGTTGCAGCGCAGTTGCGCTACATTCTCACAGGAACCTGAAATCCTTATTATATAATTTAGATAACTGTAATCTGAATACATCCACTGCATTGCCCACAATTCGAGCACAATGTGTATGTCATATCAGTTAGGTTAGCAGCTGATTTGTGTTGACATTCTGTAATCGGGTTGTTTGAAAAAAACTACAGTTTGGCAGTGCATTTAACAAGTTCCACCCACACCATAGACCACACACACAGCAGGCCAAACTGGTGAGTTTGATTTTTAATTGCTTCAACCGAATACTATATACCCGATTAGTTTGTTGATGTTTCGAAGTTTTGATTTGAAACTGTTGATAATGACATGTCGGTACAAACATTGTCATGCGGCAAACCACGTGTGCGACGATATTACAACTATTACCACAAACAATGTTTTTATGGTTGGTTTAAGATTTGTAATTTTTAAGGTGTTATTAAACTTTTACACTATGGAATTAAATGTGTGATTTTAGTTTAATAATGTGTATTACTATTAAACTATATTGTCGTTAGTAAAAAAACTATGAAATAACATATACTTAATACATCAGACGAAAATTTTAATCAAACTTTTTTTTGACGATCTTTGATAATTATTATTACCCTAGTACGGTAATGTGGTATTTTTGCAACGATAGTGCGTAATCTAAGTTTTTACGCAGTGTTCTTTTTACGCAAAATATAAATAGTGCGTAAACTAAGTTTTTACACACTGTTCACACAGTGCGTAAAGTGATACTTATGACGAGCACAACAGCGTAAAACAAATTACCTGTGCATCAACTGTGCGCAAAATAAGTTTTATACATAATTCATTCATTCTGTTTTTCATAATAACTGTCGCAGAAAAAGCTTTGTATGATACGTTTTCATAAAGTAGTACATTTTTGCAGTTGCGTTTTTATTTTACGATACTCAGACATCAACAAAGAAAAAAACACGCTCATACAAAAAAGCACTAGTTTACAAACTTGTATCAAAAATATCAATTTATTTACACGAAGATGATTTCAATATGTGAATTGATATATTTTTTAAATGTTGAAGTTAATACAAAAAACAATAGTTATTTGTGTAATAGGGCAATAATTATTTGTGTAATAGGGCACTAAACTTTTATTTTTCATATGGTTATTCCACCATAACATCAGCATTCATGATAAAAGATAACTTTAATATTGTGGTGACGCTGCAAAATCATGTCGTTTTATAATGTACAAGTATTAAATATGCTCCTCTTACAAACTTAACATAACTTTAACTGAAACTACTCTACATTTCCGCTAGTTATTTAAAAGAGTGATGATGACAGAGAATTAAAAAAATATGAATTATTTTATGTTATCTGCATTCAGAATTATTTATCAAATAATAACAGTAGTAGGGATTATTATTAATATTATGATGAAAACAAATTCCTGGGAACATGTCAGGACTGGACGATTCTTATTATTATATACTGTTTTCGTAAAAAATCACTTCGTGACCCAGCTATTACCCCATTGTTAATCCATATATGTCCTAATTGATAAATATATAAATCTTATTCGCACTGGATAATCAATTAAGACAAACGATGTTATAATTATTATTTCGTATATGCATAGCGGTGTTTAATGAATTTCTAATTACACTAGGAAGTGCTGTACTTATTTATCCTCGAAGGAAAAACTGTTAATCCAATATAATGCGAGGCGTTAGCTGCAAACCAAGTAGGATATTGTTGTTAATTATTCATGAGGATGGTTTTGACCTTTACTACGTGGTAATCCATATTTAAAACATATAAACAAAACAACTTCCTCTATTTTTACCACAATAAGTTTATTGATATACACTACGTTTTAAATTAAACCACCCAATTCGCCATTTCCATCCACGAGATGGCAATTATAATTCTGTAGAAAAACGTAAGAAACGGAACTCTGGCAACTGGGTAAATATTTAATTATCGTCAGCTTACAAGTGAAATACCCTAAGTCAATTTTTAGCTGTTTTTAGTTAAGTTTTATTTTGATGGTTTACTAAATTATAACAAATCTCAGGCTCAGTTGGGCTATAGTAAAGGGTCCTGTAGCCGAACTTCCAAATTCTTAACTCATTAAATGTAGGAAAGGTAACAGTAGAAAATATAAAAATTATTACAGTTTCTCACATTGTATAGTATTTGACTGAAGTGATTTCACTTGTAAGCCGACGTTATTTCAACGGTGACAGCTGTCATTGTCAGCTTGATAAGTAAATTAATAATAACTATTTTGTTAATAGTTGTATCAATTCCAAGTAATACATACAAATAACACTGATTTATTATTAATTTTGCAACTTAACTGATTACATTGACAGTAACAACATGACGATAGATCGATATTACAGATACCTGTTTTAAATGTTGGCTTAGTTGCCTGATTTACTTATTTTTATTTAACCATAAATACGCGCCATCTGGTGGATGGAAATAGCGATTTGGGTGGTTTAATTCGAAACACACTGTATAGACATATAATTGTCGACTCGAGTTCCGACTTCTTACGGTCATATTCAAGTTTGTTAGGCAAGTTTGTATCTCTTTTTCTAGTTTATGGAATTATTGACTGAATATAGAAAACGATTGTTATCAACAATCGTATTGGCTCAATTAAGTTTTGTCATTCTGGGAAACAGATATGTAAAATATGATAGTTGTTTTGAATTTTTAATACTATTTTAATTTTTAATAAATTTGGGAATTATTGCCAGAATCTTGACAACATTTCATCAGCAATCCTGAAATTTTGAAGTATTTATGATGACATCTTGTGAAGAAATGTTTCGGGTCTACATGAGACAATTTTTATGATTTATGATATGAGTTATAAGTATATATTTTATTTTCAGGATTTATTTAGTTTTGAAAGGATTGGAGTAGCACTACAAAAATAATGATTTTTGTTTTAAATAAAATCGGTCTTTTATAATAATTAAATGTTCCATATTGTATTTCCCAGCACTACAAAAATTATGATTTTTTCCAAAATAAAATCGGTCATTTATAAAAACCATATCCATCATTTTGCATTGCCCAGCACTACACTTTTTTTTTAAAATAAAATAGTACCACCAATCTTGCATACCTAAATAATTATTTAGTGTTATAATGAAAGGAACATACGAATTAAAAATATAATTTTGCGGAAATTAACGCATAATAATATACCTAATTTTATTCGAAGTAATTTTATGAAAGCAAATAATTATTGAAATTCTGATAGCGCAGGGCAGGGTTTTAGCTTTTGCGACTAAAGGGGTTCCCGTTATCGCAGAGGGTTCATATTTTTTAACGGTTTTAGGTATAATTCTAGTATACAGTATGTCCCCGGATTGAGTTTACAAGAGGAAAAACTTTTGTTTTTTTTATTTTACGCCAAAACTTCAAAGGAATAAGATTTTTTTCTTGTCCTGAAACCAGCAAATCTCTAATTAAAACTTACTTATTGTGACTCAGTTGAAAGAAAACTTCATTTTTCTTTTGATTTCGGACTTTCTCTGCTTTTTAAATCCCATCACATTGTCCGTTTTATTTTTTTTACGATGTCACTTTGACAAATGAGATTACGCAAGTTAAATAACAAAACTGTTTGTGAACAACATAATTTTAATAAACAGCAACTCAAAGAAACAGCTTTAAGATAAAAAAGTCATTTTTAACAAGAACAATCATTATTCAATTAACCGTGTGGTATGCCGTTGGTTATCACGGGATAATAGGTCCATACTTTTTTGATAAAAACGTTAATCAGCACACATATTTAGATATTTGAATTTTACACATTATTCTCGCATTGTTACTAACTGGTTAAATGTTAAATTTGGAGATCTGTGGATTGGAAGAAATGGTGCAGTATTGTAGCCTGCCAGAAGTCCCGATTTAACAAGTTTGGATTTTTATTTGTGGGAACGTTTAACGCAAATTGTGTATATGGATAAATGTACCTAATAATGCCGAAGAATTAAAAAAATCGAAATTGTGCCCATAATTGGGTGGGGAGTTAATTGAATAATGATTGTTCTTGTTAAAAATGACTTTTTTGTCTTAAAGCTGTTTCTTTGACTTGCTGTTTATTAAAATTATGTTTTTCTACGAAAGTGTTGAAAGACACGTTTTCTGTCATAAAATTTAACCTTGAAAGTTGGTATTTGTTACAAGGAGTGCAGAAAGTACTTTCCGCACTTATATGAGTGCGGAAAGTACTTTCCGCACTCACTTTCCGCACTCCAATACCTCTCTTTTGATTTTTGAGGCAATAAATCGGACGAAACTGTGGATGCAATGGCCGCAAGTTCCGGCGGAGTGTTTGTTATATCGTCACTATCGGAATCCATTATTGATATTCTTCTACTTCCAGTATTAATGTATAAATTTCGAGTCTCGATTTGGTGACAAGCGATTTATAAATTTTCTAGCGTCTAAATTAATGACAATGACATTTATTTTAAATTAATGATTAAATTTACATTAATCTTTAGTTTTCTACACTTTCGTAGAAAAAATAGTATGTAACACTCTTGCGGAAATGGCCATTGCAAAACTCGTATGAATGGAGCACTCGCTGGCGCTCGTGCTCCAACTTTCATACTCGTTTTGCAATGAAGCACTTTCCGCACTCTTATTACAATATACTATTTTCGCAAACATTTTTGTTATTTAATTTGCGTAAACTCATTTGTCAAAGTGACATCGATTTTGGCGAAAAAAATGATAGTAAGCATTTTCATGTGACAGTACTCATCAGAATTATTATTCAGTAGAGTTTTTTAATGTGTTCCCAGCTGGTATTTGAGATCTTGCATTAAAAGAGTTCAAAACTGAGGTCAAAGATCTGCGAATACTGCGAATACTATACGGCTTTTATTATTGGAATGAATATCTAACTTGTAAGTTTTAAATTTTGTATATGTCTTCGTTATCTCCATTTGCTGGTTGTAATTATTATCATGTTTATCATTCACCTATTTATATTAACCTGTGTTAAACATTTTTCTTACTACATTAATAAAACTATACTATACTGTACTAAATTTTAGAAAAATTGAAAATAAGTCGGAACAATTGAAAATTTTGATATAAATAATTGACTTTTATTATAAATAATAGAGAAATAGGAGTTACAATATGGAGTATAGTTAGTTAAAAATGGAGTTATTTCTAATTAAGATACATATTAAGTAATCAATGAAATTTTTACAGCATCATTGAAGTTGTGGTAAAAATAATTAAAATTTTGAAACAATTAATGGAAAATTTGATTCGATCATTGAAGTTTTGTTACAAAAAATTGAAAATGAAATTTTCCATAAAAATAATTTAAATTAATCAGAAATAATAGATACATCACGATATCAAGTTGGTATTAAATTTTTTTACAGAAATAATTACACAAATGTAACAGTATAATTGTAAGTTGTATAGGGAAATTCACAAAATATTGGAATTGTATAAGTATTGGAAAATTTGAAATTGAAAATTATTCATTGAATCTTGTAATGAAAGTCAATGCAATTTCTATGTAATTCTAAGAAATTTACCTTTATTCTACCATTGATTATAATATATGAATATTCAATGATTCTACCAAATTATAATATACCGGGTGATTGAAGTTTATTGTCCATGGCGAAAATGACGACTTCCCAAAGAGATATATTAATCGTGCTTTATATCTAAAATTGTATAATATTGAAGATATTTTCTACTCTTTTCCTCTAATTACAATAACTTTAATAACCGCGTAGCGGTTTTTGCGCATTTTCTCAGGGATTGTGAAGTTTTGTATATCGAATTTTTGTCTGATAATATTGTTGCATGTTGATAGATTTGGTAGCTCAATTAAAATTAACTAATATGCTTCAGTTTCTGAAATAAATGCATTTTAATATTTCGCAAGGAATCTATAAAATGATTTATTGAAGTTTAGGATCTGGCAGAGTCTCAACCCGATATCCCAGAAAACAAGTGCCCTGCGATTTTTTAAATAAGTGCCTATAAATGCATTAAATTTTAGAAAAACATAAACAACTTCTGAACGCTTAAAGCGAATTGCAAAAACTAAACGGATTTATAAAGCCCAAACAAGGGCAAATTCAAATGTATAAATTTATACATGGGGTGCCATTAAAATAAACTAGGCCGAAGGATGCCCTGCAAAAATGAATTCATATTGAATTAGTGTAGTCTTTGTTTTGTTCTCAATTATCTAAATATTTAATATTATAATAAATATTAATTAAAATTAATATTCTTTGCCTGCCATCTAATTTATTTTGATCCCACTTTTTGACCCTGAGAAAAGAGAAAAACAAAATTATAAAATTCATAAGCTATAAACAAGGAAGTAAGGTTATACAATATTAAATTCATAGTATTTCATTTATAATTGTAAATTATAAATTGGCGCCCAACAACACAAAAGTAAGTAACACTTTTATAATTCTTAGTTAACAACCCAATATTAAATCTACGCAGTTAATAGACTTAGTATAACAGCACATTTTAAACACCCTCAACGTGGGACAAATATAAAACTTCAATCATAACATTAGAATATATTAAAGAAAAAAGGTGAAAAATACAAAACGAGCATCATGACAACTGTGGTTGCTATGGATGAATTTGTAATAAACAGAACAATTAGCAATTGTCATTTACAGTTTTTAGTTGTTTAAAACTGTGTTATTATGGAGTGCACACCCCACGAACCAGCTGAAATTACTCAAATAGCACAAGCTGCTATAGAAGGATTGCTGCGTACATAATCGGCGAGTATTTATGAGATTGCATACAGAAGATTCATTAAATGGTGCATGGAGAAGATCGTGGACAATTATTCGCAAAATGTGTTGATAGTTTATTTTACCGAACTGAAGCAGAAGAACAATATGAAATGTTCGTCTATGTGGTCACAATACTCTATGTTACGGACATTATTGAGTATTAAACAATGGTGGATATTAGTAAATATTTACATCTTCGTGCATTCTTATAGAAACAAAATGAAGGCAAAAGACCTAACTATAGAAGAAATTGATAATTTCCTGTCTAATGCTCCAGATGGAAAATATATGGGGATAAAGGTAAAATTACTTTATGCCTAAAAGTTTGAAATCATGCCTGTTTTTTTTAGGTTATTTTGATATTTGGGATTTCTGGTGCCTGTCGGTGTGATGTGCTGGTAAAAATGAAAGTTCACGATATTGAAGACTTAGGATCGACTCTGCTAATAAAAATCCCTGATTGTAGAACTCCCAAGAAACGATAATTTACTGTCATTGGCGATGTATACATAAATACATACAGAAAATATGCTTCACTTAGACCAGCTGGTATGGAAGAGCAGAGATTTTTCCTAAGATACCATAATGGAGACTGCCAACGAATGGTAATGGGAATTCATAAAATTGGAGAAGCAGCCAAAGAGGTAGCATCTTATTTAAAGTTACCAAATTGGAAGGAATACACTGGTCATTGCCTACGACGAACTTCGCCGACATTGCTGGTAGACGGAGGCGCTGACATTACCTGTTTGAAACGTCATGGTGGATCGAAATCTAGTAATGTGGCTGAAGGGTAGATCGAGGAATCTTTAACAAATAAGAAAGATATTGCAATGAAAATTCTGGAGCCTAACAACATTGAAACTGTTAATGAACTTGAGACTCATCGTGAAACAGCAAATGGATCCAATATTAATAACACTAAATTTGTAGCAGGTGATGCTGGCAGTAGTGGGTTTAATTTTCAGAGCGCCACTATAACTGTACATTTAGTGTAAATTTTTGTAATAAAGAAAATCACAAATAAAAGTATAGTTATGAGTATTTTTTACTTTAACTAGCTGTACATTTAGTGTTATTTTTTGTAATAAAAAAAATCACAAATAAAACTATAGTTATGAGTATTTTTTGCTTTTTCTCCGCCGGCAGACAAAGTAAACACTTTTTCTCCTAAGAGAAAAAGTGACTCTTTTGCGTAAAAGAGCAAAATTTAATTTTGCGTATCCAAGGACACAAAGTGTCACGTTTGTGACGTTTGAAAAAAAAAAATATTTATTTCGGCCCTAGAAAGTATTAGTTTGCGGAGCATCGATGGTTTAAGTCATAAATTATACCTCTCTGCATTTGTAAGGACCATTGTTGTCATTGAACTACTTGACTTTTTGCTTCATGGGAGACCATAAATCTTATAAAAATAAATTATATGTGCGATTTACTTACAATCCAATAATATTTTTAAACGCCGATTTCATAACCGGTCATGTGAATTAAAAATATCAATTTGCGTAATTTTATATAAAAAAATAAAAATAGAACATTGGGTTAAAAATTGATTTTTTCAATTTATAGTCGTGTTTAAAATTATAATACAAACTTTAAACCACCAATTGGTAGATTAATATCGTTGGTATCTAATTCTATATTTTTATAATTTTGGTACAACCATAAATAGGTTTAATTCGCCTAGACAATAAACTTGAATCAACTGGTACAAAAAAAACTTGATGCAGCTGAATTTATTTTGAAAACGGGTAAACCTGTAAGGCATTGAATCCATGGATGGCAAGTAATAAGTTAGGTAAAAATAGTATATTTGTATAGAGGCGAAACAAAAAAAATCGTATAGAGTAGTTCATGGCTTGAATTTTCTGGATTTTTTCCAGATACTCTCATTCCAACTGATGGGTTTCAGTATTTTCGCCAACATTTGCTTGAGAGCATGTTTGGTATTGTCAATCTTTTCTGTGGTACATACGTGATAAATGTATCAACTTGATTGTGCTTCATCTCGATTATAATTTCAAAACTCAAAAATGCTTAAATGCAGTATTTCGGAAAAACAGTGTTTCGCATTGATTTTTTTGATTATTCTCACGTCGAAGATTTTTGTACTTGTAAACAACAAAATTGCATGGAATTGCAACTGTGGTTCATCCATATTACCTAGTACTTTAGCGTTTTCTCGGCTGCTGTTTATCTTCATTACAGAGAATCCCAATATAAATCGCTATTGTCGTGACGTCACGACGATTAAATTGGAAACCGCAAGGCGTGTAATTCACACGGAACGACTGTATTAACCCGAGGCTGAAATTTTATTAAATTCTATCGCCCCGATTGCCTGGCAGTATTAAACAATAACAATAACCACTGCGGCGGTGTTTTTTTCGTAAATACGTCGGCTTCCATCCACGGCATGCAGACATAAAACGAGCATGCTGTTCTCGACGAGCGAATTCGTTTTACTGGAGCATTAAAAACCCAATCCTACGGGCGTCACATCACCACTTGTCCGAGCGCTCATGTCAGCCACTTTACTACCAGACACTATTATAGTTACAGGCTGTTTAATAGGCATGAGAATGCTCAGGGCTTCGTGCAGCTCTTGCTTCAGATAGCCGTGGCCTGTCCACCGTCCGCATGTGGATCCTGATATTGCGACCACCGGTACGCACTAAATGATAATTATCAAGTCCATATGAACGTCTAAATTTAAATTGCCCCTCGAACGTTCGTAAATTATTGTAATTACGCAATTTAAATCCTCCACACAAACCGTATGAATGAACCGCTAATTGTCAAACACTCAGAAGCGTAAGAAGACGTGTAATTGCTTAAGTGGCGAAAGAAGACACGAAAGACGCTCATTAAACATCCCAACAAAAGACGCTCGTGTCATTTTCAGTTTACGTATAAAGCGGTGTTGGCCGTTGCAGTCTCATGTGGTCAATTACACCACTTACAAACTTACGTTTTACTGTAAAATATTACATTCGACAAATATGTTCAAACAGCATAACTAGTTTTATATACATATATTGCTACGTTATAGACAATGCCCCACGTTCGGGTGTTTAAAATGTACTGTTATACTAAGTCTATTAACTGCGTAGATTTATTATTGGATTGATAATTAAGAATCATAAAATGGTTACTTACTTTTGTTGTTATGAATTTTATGATTTTTTTTTTCTCTTTTCTCAGGGTCACAAAGTGGGATTTAAATAAATTAGATGGCAGGCAAAGAATATTAATTTTAATTAATATTTATTATAATATTAAATATTTAGATAATTGATAACAAAACAAACACTACACTAATTCAATATGAAACAAAATGAACCCTTGACAATAGATAGCAAGTCCTATCACTAATTAACAAACTAACACTATCAATATTTAATAACAATAATTCCCTAAATTTCTAATTCGCACAATTAACTCCTTAATTGAGTAGTAATTTTTGTAAATTCTACCTGGCATTCATATTCATATTCCTGGTGAATAGCGGCAACTCGTAGTGGTGATCGGCAATCCTGGTTACAGAGGTTGAATCAGTAAATTCGACTAAGTCGGCACCAATTCCCTCGATTCAAAGTCCTGCTGTCCTCGGTTGATCCTCTTCTATAGTTGACGTTCTCGCTGAATCGTCTTTAGGGTTGAAGTTCTCGTTGAATCCTCTTGGACTCTTTTCAGCTGTTTCGTGCTGATAATGATTTCCTGGTTCACGTCGAGTGTTTACAGATGCTCGAACGCAAATAATTACAGTCCCGAAATTGATTATATCCGCGTTAACAAAACGTAAATCAAACTGTCTTTGAATAACGCGTGAATGTAAATAACTATTGTTCGACGTTATTTGTTTCTGTACAACTGTTTTCTTTTTCTCTGCTGACCGACGTGGGTGCTCCGGGATCTAGAGCGAATCTCATTGTTTATCGGCGTTCAGCCTTTTTAAAACCTCGGTTAAACAAGTGATTTTCGCTTGTTAAAATCTGCCTACGTTGATCTAAATAAGCGTGTAAATTGTCGAGTTGCTACCCGAATCCAGTTTGTAACCACGGCAACCAATCAACAAATTATAATTATGATTATAATTATCCATATATCGGTGAAACCATAATTCAAATTGTGATTTGAATCTGATATTCCAGATCCTTGTATTTTTCTGTTTATATACGAATGTCGAACGTCTTTGTACGATGAGTTTGAATTTTCCATTGAATTTTATACATATTACTGACTCATTATAATTATTTTAAGTTAATTGTGCCCTGAATTAATTATAATTCTAGATATACAAATCCTATTTGAGTACCTAAGTAATCCTATTAATATCTAAATATCCTAAATCTAATATATTCAGTATGATTATCTATTAACAAAATCCTATCTAACGTATACTATAAAATAACAAATTAAATTTATTAAATAGCATTACAATATATATATATATATATATATATATATATATATATATATATATATACAGGGTGTCAATTTGAAAAGTTGCCACCAACTTTTTCCATAGAACGAATGATTATTTTTAAAATTACTCAAAACCGTTAGGATGGTTCGGAAGAGGAACCAAAATGGCGTAGGTAGTATCGACCCCCTACCCACCCTTTAAGCCACAGCCACCTCAATCTAAAAAAATTAAATTGCACCCCCCTACTTGTGATACATCGTTGGAAAGCTCTTGAAAAATGCTTTTCAGTCATTATTAATACAATATGATTTGGTGAACTACTTTTGGAATTAAGTGCAAATAAAGCACAAAAGTGTTCAATGAATAAAATTCAAATAACATTTCCTATATTCGTGGAATTTCCGAATATTTATGAACATTTATTTATGAAACGTCGGAAATTATTTATAGGAATTTTCTGAGATATTCCTGTAATTTGCGAATATTTATGAACATTTCTACATTCCATTGTTTTCAGAATATTTATGCACTTGTTTGGTACATTTGGTGGCTTCGAGTGGTTATATCAAAAAATATTTACGAAAATTCAATGACTACATTTTTTGTTTTTTAAATTATCTATAGTTTCTCAGATAATTGCGAAATATTTGGGAATTTTTATGATATGGATATGTATAAACATTTCAAATACCAATATTTCAAAATCAATTAAAGCCCACAATATTAGACCCACGTGATAATGTAATGTATAATTTTGGCGCCGATTGGTTGATATTAATACTTGCCTCAATACTAAAAACTATAAAAAGTAGCAAAAACCGTTAAAAAATTCAGCATTTTTAAAGATTTTGGCTATCTTTTGCCTCGCTAAAACTCTTACAAGTGTGCTTACGATTTTTTTTTTTATAGTTTTTTTTAAATCTAAATCGAATGAAACGTAATCACAATGATCCGTAGAAAAAGTTGGGAGCAAAACAACTTTTGGCACTGTATAAAAATATCGAATCTTTCAAGTCAATGAAAATTGTCATCTGCATAAGTTTAAACCTGAGCAGTAAACGCATCCTTTGCCTATGGGACTAATATTGTCTTGATGCTTTCTCATCACTGAATCTAATAAGATCAAGTGAAAGTCTCTTTGATTTGAAAAATTGACTGAAAAAGTTCAGAAATTGAATTAAAGTCCCAAAAGTTGTTTTGTTCACAACTATTTTTCTACGTATTGTAGTGACTTCTACAGGCTTCTTCGATACAGTAACAAAACACTATGTGTATACAAAAAAAAAACAAATAAATCCTTAGCACACATTTAAGAGTTTTGTCAAAGGCATGTTTAGAAATTTTGGCTGCTTTTAGCTGTTTGATAGTTTTCGCTTTGAGGCACCTCGGGTGCCTCAAAGCACTGGAATATAGCAATATAGCGTTTGCGGCGGAATATAGCAAATCCAGTGCCTCAAAGCAAAAAACTATCAAAAATCAGCTAAAAACGGCCAAAATAAATAACACAGCGAACTGAGTTTCCTTAGTTTTCTGGTCCCCCATTCAAACTGTAATAAAATTTACAGCACCGTTAAACAGATAATTTTGTTGCGCTTCTCATGGTATAAAGCAATACTCGCTAAACAATGTCTTAAGATATCTAGAAAGCTTTTAAAATAATTAAAATCAGATTGTCAAGAAATATTGTCAAATGAGAAATAATGTATGGTGTCTGATGTTTTTGACGTTTTATGGTAATATTGTAGTATTACCATTATATTATTAGTATTAGTATCAATTATTCCTAAAACATTAGACTATCTGCATTGTAAAAAGTATTTAAAATAAAAATTATATCATTATTATTATTGTCCATGTTATGTGGTCTCAATTTCCTTCTAGTTTCATAAGGGTAACATAAATCTAAGGTAACCCGTTTTCCAATGTTATTTCCCTATATTTCCCGGTGGAAAAATCACTAGTCAAGTCAGAAATATCAAAACCAATACTATTATTTTGAATGGTCTTAATTATTTTAAAAGCTTTCTAGACATCTTAAGACATTGTTTGGCGACGATTGCTTTATACCATAAGAAGCGCAACAAAATTATCTATTTATCGGTGCGGTTAATATTATTACAGTTTGAATAGGGGAGCTGAAAACTAAGAAAAAACAGTTTCCTGTGTTATTTACCTATGTTCCGCGGCAAATAGAGTACCTCAATGCAAAAAACTATCATAAACAGCCAAAACTCTTAAAAGTGTGCTCAGGATTTTTGTATTTTTGTGTCACTGTATCGAACAAGCCAACGTAGAAAACGATACGTAGAAAAAAAGTTGTGAGCAAAACAATTTTTGTAACTTTCATTTAATTTCTCAACTTTTTCAGTCAATTTTTCTTGTCAAAGAAACTTTCACATTCACATTAAGACATTGTTTGGCGAGGATTGGTTGATACCATGAGAAGTACAACAAATATATTTATTAACGGTGCAGTTAATTTTATTATAGTTTGAAAAAGGAAGCTGCAAACTCAGGATAACCATTTTCCCATGTTATTTCCGTATGTTCCGCAGCAATTCAATCCCCCGGTATATTTGTTTCTCTAAAATGACACTTTTCACGTATGTTAAAATGTTTTCTGTGACTTGGCAGAAGTGCGAAAAGGTTGTGAAAATGTGCAAATAAAAAAACTAAAGATGTGCAAAAATATGCAAAATATGTACAGGTAAATGATAATGCAAATAAATGCCGATATATGCTTTTATTTCCACCTTCTTAGTAAATGACATTTTATAGAGTTATTTTGTTGTTTATGGTAACCAAGTAAACGATAAATTATAGGAACAGACCTGTAATATTTTACAGGCTTGTATACAAGACCTGTAATATATTACAGGCTTGTAGAAAAGCAGACAGATTGAAAACTAATTCAGCAAATGTTAGAAATGGCTTCCATTGTTTTCTAAACAAAAATATAGCCTTTTTTCAAACTCTTTGCGAACTTTTTGAAGGATTGTCTAGTAATAGGTCAACATTCTTGTGTTATTCTTTCTCATAATTGTTGTTTCTCGTCGCTGTTGAAATTAATGAAAATTTGAACGGCGAAATTTATGCTAATTTTTTGGACGAATTCATTGAGCCTCTCGTACTTCAGGAGGTTGAAAACCAAACAGATGACCATGGAAATGATGGACTTACCAAAAATACATTACATTTTCAATAATATGGTGGACATCCTCACTATGTACTTCCAATTAGAGCATGGTTAGAGCGTCACTATCGAAATCAGTGGATTAGAAGAAGAGGGCCTATCAAATGGCCTCCTTGATCATCAGAACTACTCTAGGTATTTTTTATGGGGTCACTTAAAGTCTGTAGTTTATAAAACGCAACCAGATACTATTGAACAATTACGAGAAAGAATAGCATAATAATGTCGAGCTATTACTAGACAAACCTTTTAGAAAGTTCGCAAGGAGTTTGAAAGCAGGCCATATTTTTGTTTCGAAAACAAGGAAACCATTTTCAACATTTACTTTAACATGTTATTTGAATTTAATTAATTGAACACTTTTGCACTTTATTTGCACTCAATTCCAAAACTAGTTCACCAAATCATATTGTATTAATAATGACTGGAAAGCATTTTTTACGAGCTTTCCAACAATGTATCACAAGTAGGGGGGCGCCATTTAATATTTTTAGATGGAGGTGGCTGTGGCTTAAAGGGTGGGTAGAGGGTCGATACTACCTACGCCATTTTGGTTCCCCTTCCGAACCACCCAAACGGTTTTGAGTAATTTAAAAAATAATCATTAGTTCTATGAAAAAAGTCGGTAGCAACTTTTCAAATTGACACCCTGTATTGATATACATATAATTACAGGGTCCTGCAACAGTGGGTCGGGCTTTCCTAGCGCATTTCCCGTGAGAGATGGAAAAAAATATTTCGTACAAAAAGTTATTGGTTTAAAAATCTTTATGTCGTAATTTTCAAACATACAGGGTGTCCCCATTTTGGGGAATAACAAAAACAGATTTGTTTTTTAAATGGAACACCCTGCATTTATTCAAGTTTTCTGATGACAGTTTTCAACCACTACATTGTTGTCTGTTTAGTTTTGGATTATGTTATAGTGTTCCCAATTTACAATTATTTTCTCCAAATATCATGCATAAAAAAGCTCAACTTTAAAAAATCGTAGTTACCTCATTTTTTTAAGGTAAGAATAAGTTTTCGCAATGATCTCACTGTGGTTAATAAGCAACCTTTTTGTAATGAGAAATTTGAATTTAGTAATACAGGGTGTCCAAAAAAAGCCACACTTTACAAATTTCAAAGCGGTATAACCAATTTTTTTAAATGGAATGCCGCCCCCTATTTTTTGTCATTATTCGATATCTCGTTTTCTTCTCTTCAATTTGATGGGGCATATCTTATATCTGAACCCCATAATTGTTGAGTTATTCAATATTTTTCACAAAATGAACCATTTAATTATATTTCTATGCACTGAAGTAGGTCATGCTGAGACAAAACAACGGTCAAAATATAAGTAAGAATCAATGTGAGATGAACAAAAACATTTTGAACATTACCGTAGTATCGTTTCTCTTTTGTATTAATAATTTTGTTGTCTTTTATAGTTTTGGAATAAAATAATTAATCATATTACAGTAGTACTATCTATATTTGTTCATCTCACATAGATTCTTCTTACTTCTTTTATAGTTATTCCTGATCTTCTATATTTTCGTTGTTGCTATTCACATCTAGTGCTCTAGTTTCTGCTTGTCCTTTCCACTTCTTTCCTGTTTCGAGTAAATTTTCAAAATATTCTTTCCATCTGTTCATAATGTGTCTTTCTTCTGTAAGTAGCTTCCCATCTTTGTATTTAATTGTTTTCATGCCAAATTCTTATCATTTCGTAGGCTTTTGATTGTTTTGTAGGACAGATTCTAGTTTCCTTTGCTGACTTTTTCTAGTTTTTCTCAAAATTCTCTCCAGCTCTTCTGTTTTGAAGAATACCATAATTTTTATTTTATGTAATACCATATTTTTCACTTTTTTTCTTTGGTCTTTGTATATTTCTAAATCGGTTTTGGTTTTACTGTTGAGTAGCTTATTCCACTTCTCCTTTTTAATTTTTATTTGTGTCTTGATTTCAGCGGTCCACCATGGCGTTTGCTTTCTATTGTTGTATGTCTTATGTGTACATACTCTTTTAGCTGCTCTTATTATACTCTCTCCGAATGCGCCCTATTTATCTTTTATGTTCATTTCCCTATCCATGTTTCTGATTCTGTCCATTTATTTTTTAAGTTTCTCTTCGTATTCTGTTGTTATTTCATCTTTGATTAGTTTGTAAGATCTTATACTTTTATGAATCCTTTTCCTTGCCTTCTCTGTGCAATTCTTTTTTTTCACTGTTTCCCATTTTTTTATTTGAGCAACAATCAGGTAGTGGTCACTGCCGATTTCCTACCCCCTCTTAACTCTTATATCAGTCACATTTGTTTCTGTTTTCTCTCTGTACCGAAATATAATCGATTATCGACTTTTCACCTCTGCTCCGTTCTTCTCTGGCGATCTTGTATATTTCTGTATGTTCGCGGTATGTGTTTGTTATAATCAAGTCGTGTCCTATACTGAAGTCAAGTAGTCTTATCCCATTATTGTTCCTAATTTTCTCTCCATCTTTCCCTATTGCTGATGTGTATACGTTATCTATTCACCTCACTCTGCCATTAAAGTCCCCCGCTATGTATGTGTTTCTTTGGCCATTTCCATTACCCTGTTCAGCTCTTCCCAGAATATATATTTGTTTTCTACTTTCTCATGTTCAGAGGGTCCGTGCACTGCAATTATTGCAAATATCGCAGATGAAATCCAACTTATATAAAGCATCATGACAATGATGCTGACAATGACAATGATACAATTTTTAAATTACTGCATGAATCCTTTTGAATTATACAGCTTTTTATTACTTTAGATCTGGATGTAAGTTCTGTTTATAAATAAGTATTTAATTATTCTGTAATAATGATTTGCTGCATCCACTCAAATTCCGGTTCGCAGAATGCAAGTCAAAGTGAGGTTGCGATATTTGCGCTCGTAAAGTCGGCGTAATTGTTAAGTCATGCAGTCGTAATTAGTGACGTTCTTTGGGGCAATATAAATAGGAAAAACACACGCCGTAGTAAAGCTAAATTGGTGTATCCATGTACTACTAGGCGGTCATCATGAGAGAACGAAGTCGAAGCTCGTATACCAGTCATTATGAAATAAAAGTCTAATTAACCATAAAGGCGTATCTCGTATCTAATTATAGGGGTAATTACTTAAAACTTGACCCAAATTACGGGCCCACGATAAATTCTTTCGCACCGAAGAGGCGCACACGTACCATATCTTTTTGGTTTCGTTTGGAAGCGACCGGTATTGAGTTGCACGCCGTTTTTACACACACAATTGTACACTGTGCCCGCTCAAGAATGGAATATTAACGAACTTAAATATTCAGACAACTTGTGCGGCGCACATTGTTATAATAATTTACAATTCAATGCCGGATGACTGTGCATGTCTAATGTGTGATATGTATCGAGCCCTGTTCACTTTTGATAACGATCTGGGGCTATATTTATTGTGGACGCGAGGGCCCATCCGTTCCGACCTCCAATATGCAAATTACACTCCTGTAATCAATTAAAAAACGGAAAAAACGAATTTGACTGGCGCTTTATGCAGAACTCGCTTACCATTTATCGGTACGAAGAATGCAGCAGGGCCAAAGGCTTAAGTGACGTTGAAGAGATTTTGGAACTTTTGACATCAGGTGGACAACGTATGCACACATTTAATTATAATAGTGCATCGATTCCGTTCCCAGAATGAGTTACATAAATTGTTAAACATTCCTGTTAATTCACGTTTTTGATCTATTTCATACTGCCATTGTAGTAACTAAAACGAAACCATTATTTGGAATTTTGGAATTTAAAATTTATTGCATTATTAACATAAATAATTCAAGGATATAAAATAATACAAAAATCACAATGTTACAATTATAAGTGTACATGCTAACTCTTATTAGAATCTACGTGTGTTATTTTCATTCAGAAATTCGTATGCATCGTTGTACCAATTCAATGTTCAATTAACTGACCTTGCTTCGTATGATTGCTATATTTAGTTGATAATAATCTCTGAAAATTCATTTAACGAATGCATCATTTCATATGATAGGTATATGTATATATGCAATAAATAAAATATGTAATAAACATGTTTTGGTAAAAAATGTAATTATAATACACTTACACTTGTATTTTTACTACACATTTTATCACGTAATATAAAGTTTTACCATGTAATAAACATGAAATAATACATACACAATTACACATAAACATTAAAACAGAAACACAGAAACGAAACAATCTCAAGCACGTTTCCTCTTTGCGTAGAGTAAATATTAATAATCTTGTACGATTTCATGGCGAATTAATTATGTAATACATGTGCCATTTCTACGTGTGAATAAATAGTATTAGACTGCATCCAATGCTTGCGTACATGTACGACGCAGATTAATGAAGTATATCGAATAACGTAATGGCTTTTAACACCTGCTTTGCAATTATGTGTATCCGTGAATCCTCCTTTTGTGAATACCTATTCAATTACTTGTAAATGAGGAAGAAAATTGCGAATTCTGTACGCATTTACAGTTTGCCTCTAAAGTAATCAGTACCAGTGGCAAATGTAAATATTGCATCTAGAATGAATAATTGAACTATACATTTTTTAATTCGTTACAGCTTTCTAAACAATTTAAGTGGAACAATTATAATAAATATCTTACACAATACTAATAATTTAAAAAAAAAAAATTGTGAGTAGATTCTTAAAAACCATTATAAAAAATTATATTTCTCAAACATATAAATAAATACTCCAAAATGTACACTTTTATAAACAAATATCTAAATATACAAGGAAGTTGAAAATATGTCTCATAGTGATAAATGTTAATATTGCCTCTAGAATGAATAATTTAACTATACATTTATTAATTCATTATAATTTTCTCAAAAAATTAGGAGAAACACGGCGGAAAGACCCGTTAGGTCAATAGCCTAACAAATCTTGATCTACTCCTACTACTAGGAGAAACAATTAAAAAAAAACTTACACAATACTAACAATTAAAAAAAAGTTTTACAAAATTAGCTTGTAGATTCATGAAAACCAGTTAGAAAAATTACATTTCTTAAGAATATAAATAAATACTCCAAAATGTAGCTACACGTTTATAAACAAATATTATCCAAATATATTAGAAAGTTGAAAATATGTCTTATAGTAACAAATGTACATATTGGCTCTAGAATGTATAATTTAACTATACATTTTTTAAGTCGATAAAATTTTATCAAAAATTTAGGAGGAACATTTAAAAAAAAAATCTTACACAATACTAAAAATTAAAAAATAAAGTACAATATTAGTGAGTAGATTCATAAAAACCATTTAAAAAAAATAAATCTTAAAAATAATAAAATACTCCAAAATTTACACGTTTATAACACATAATATCTAAATATTGAAGAAAGTTGAAAATATGTTTCATAATATTAAGAAAATCTCAAAAAATCCATAAAAATATTATGAAACTTGGCAACTTCTCAAAAATTGCAGAAATTTGCCAAATAATATCTGTTAATAATTTATAACTATTCAAGAATCTTGTTATATTAATATTTATATAACTATAACAAAAAAGTCCCAAATGAATCCTTAAAAACCTTATGAAACTTCAGCAACTTCACAAAATGCAATTGCAAATACAAAAAAATTGCAGACATGCAAACCTTTTGATTAAATTGATAAATAATTAATTAGAGTAATTAAATTTCTCGAAATTTCAATAGTACTTAACAATTAACATTTTGACAGAATAATTTATATTATGAGGACAATCATAGAATATTTTTCAGTGTGATTGGAATATTGACAGAATAATTTATGTAATAATTAAAAGCAATTGTATTACGAAGAATGTGGAAATTTTGAATAAAAAATCTCTAGAGTTACATTTCAGTATATAATAATTTGTTTGTAACAGAATCTGTCAATATTTCAATGATTATTAAAAAAAAATCTAAAGAATAACGACATTTTGATCGTTTAATCTTTCAATTATTTATGCCAAAATTTCAATTATTCTGCCAAAATTCAAAAGAATTGTGTAAAAACTTCATTTGTTTGTAAAATTTGCTTTTATTCTATCAAAATTTCAATATGTCTCTGAAATTTGAATCAATTATGAAGATCATATTTTATCTTATTTATGTCCAAATTTCAATTACTTTTAACATACTTCAATTACTCATGATAAAATTGCTTTGTTTTACTACGTAAGTGAATACTGAAAAATTTCTCAATATTTCAGTAACATCTTTAATAATACAATCTCTACATCAACCAAAGCCATTTCTGAAACGTTAAACAAATTAAAAAATAAAATAAATCAAGAGTAAATGATTTTGCAGGTTTAATGAAATAAGTACTTAATAAAACTTGCGTCTAATTACAGTAATAATTATTTGCAAGCTAATATAAACTGCAAAATTCTCAAAAAACAAGACAATTCTCAGAAATGATTCGTGATTAAATGTTAAAGATAATAATTTTTTGAAGGTAATATTTTTAACATTCGTCAGGAATGTTCTTGACACAATTATAGAAGTTTCACAAAGTTGAAAGTTTACGACATTATCAACAAAATTTTGCAAAATACTGAAAATAAAAATATTTACAAAACTAGTGAGTAGAATAAAAAAAAAACACTTGTGATTTTTTTTTTAAATATAAATAAATATTCCAAAATATTCACGTTTATAAACACATTATAAATAAATATTTAAGAAGATCGAAAACAGGTCTCACAATATTAAAAACAAAATATCCCAATCAGTTCAGACATATCCGGCTTCAAGTTTGAAATTAAAAAAAAAACTAAGTAAAAATTAAAATGTCCATTTTGAGAATGGTCGCCTTCGGCCCAATGATGCCTCAGGATAAAATTTAGAAAAATCAATTAGAATATGTATTATGAAATTAATCCATTAATTCCGATTCCTTCATTTTTTTAATTACGTAGAATTGAAAAAATATTTAATACGAAATTCAAAATTTTCCAATCTTGAAGACCAAAATAAAAAGTCATCTAAACTAAATTAATTCCAGAAACATCGCTGCAGAAAACTCGGTAAAATTTTCAATATTTTACGATGATATTAAAATATACACAAAACCTAACAACGAAAACAATAAATACATGTAACAAACTAGACGCACACATAAGAAAACTAAAATACATACCTTTCAAACTAAAAATTAAAAAAATAATCTTGAATAATGAAATTTAAACAAAACAAAGAGAGAAAAGAAAAACACATCCTCGAAAAGAGTCGATAAACTTTTTTTCAGGAGAAGTTTTTTTGTGAAAAAGTATTTACGATTTAATTTATTAGTACTTTTTTATCAAAATAAATTATTCCACAGAGGAGTTTGCTATGATTAGAGTTAGGCCATTTATTCAGGATCTCGTTGTCTGCATCTGAAACAATAAACTGCTGAATATTATCTACACTTTAGTGAATCATTAACTAATTAATGGAAAATAAATCATTTTAATTGAATGTCGTATGATTTCACCACGAGATGGCATCTATGTGCTTCTCTCATGTTTCAATATAATGTATAGTTGAAAATTACAGCAAAAAGTATCCAATTGTATACATTAAATGTATGTATGGAAAATCGGTAAACTCTGTTTCAATTCTTTAATTATTTTGAAATTACTAAGTCGAAAATGCAAATTACTGAAAGTTTGAAGACCAAATTCAAAATTCTCTAAATGAGTAATTGTAAGAAAAAATACAGTTGTTAAAGCTAGTTAACTACATAATAATTAAATATATTAGAAATGGGAAATTAGGCGCCACTGAGTTTTTTGCGATAATATTAAAATATACACAAAACCTAACAACGAAAACAATAAATACATATAAACAAACTACACGAACACATAAGAAAACAATAAATACATATAACAAACTAGACGGACACATAAGAAAACTAAAATACATATCTTTCAAACTAAAACTCTCAAAAACCTAATCATGAATAATCAAATTTAAACAAAAAAAAAGAGAGAAAAGAAAAACACATCCTTCAATACCATCAGCCCGAGAGAGGAGCTAATCCACAAATCCCGAGGTGAAGAACGAAGGAAAGATACACCAGAAGACCACTATACTATGCGAAAGTTTAAAAAAAATCGCGAAATTTTCAGATTTTTTCGGGGTTTTTGCCATCTTGATGAATTTCAATATCCAGACCGACTTGACTGATATCACCCTGATTTAGGCACTGTATAGAGATATATAACTGATAAGTATATAAACACTGATATGTAATATCAGACATAGGCGTGCCCTCTAAGTACTCGTGTTTTTTCAAGGGATCCTTAGCAAGAGCAAAAAAAATCTTAAAAATCGTAATTTTTCTGAGATAAAGTGTCGTACCTCATGGCTGTAATCTGTAATCTCGAACAGTTCTTTTCAATGATAATGTACACGACCGGCTCTAAAATATGTAATTACTTCAACGTTATTTTTCTTGCTTATGGCACACAGTTTAGTTGAATAATTTCGACTGTAATTCTTCTCTATTCTGTACTATTTCTCATAGTTTACTTGAACAATTTCGACTGTAATTCTTCAAAGTTTACTTGAATACTATCAACTTCAATTATTCAAAGCTGCTAGAGTGTCAAGAAGAGTCCTTTTTTAAAAACACCCTGTATATATTGTAACTGCGTTTATGATTCATTATTTTTCTTGCTTATCGCACAAATTATATCTGCAGATTTCGACTGTAATTCTTGAAAGTACTGTCTATTAACTGGGATGTCAAAAAAGGTCCCAATTTAAAAACACCCTGTATACTGTTTACATTGTAACTGCATTTATGGTTCATCATTTTTCTTGCTTATCGCACAAATTTTACTTACATGATTTCGACTGTAATTCTTTAAAGTAATGTCTATCAACTGGGGTGTCAAAAGTAGTCCCAATTTAAAAATACCCTGTATATGGTGCACACTATAACTGCGTTTATGATGACTGCACTTAAATAGAAGACATAATGTGTAACTACCCATTACACAAAGCTCATTAAATATCACTAAGCATCCAATTCAATATGCAAATGTTCCACTCTGGCTCAGCTCACAATCCTCCTGCTTATATTAAAATCCATTTTATTACAACCATCTTCAAACCGCTTTTTGTATTAATTAGTTTGCCATCACAAGCTGTAGCACTGTGACGAAGAAGCTCGTTATTTTTTGCATATTCTGCAGTTACGCTAACCAGCCTGAGTAATGGAACTATATAATTATGTATAGTAGAATTAGCAGTTAGATATTTGCCATATTCTAGTGCAGTTTTTTAATACCACATTTAAAGGCAAAAAGGATTACTTCTTTTCAATAGAAAATTTCCAAGGGAACATTTTTTGTTGCTTGATTTCGCTTGAAATTTACTGCGTGTTCTTTTTTTTGTGGAGACTTGAGTTTTGTACAATTTTAAGAAAACTGACTGTAATACTTTTATACCAATTTTCAATAGAAAATTTTGTTTTGCTCCAGCTTAAAACCTGTTGGGACGTCTTTGGTCGTTGAAATCGACGAACTTTTGAAAGTTTTTACGTCTGAAAATATTTGCGGTCGAAAGCAGGGTGGTTTTGATAAAAAAATTATTGGATTTTGATGAAAATGGGTCAATTTTAGGAAATTAATGTGCACCAAGTTTTTGTCTTTAAAAGTGGCCAGTTTTATGTGAACATTAGGATTTCTTTTTTGAATTAATTATTACTATTAACAATTAATTATTAAAGAATGAAAGAAGCATGTAAATACCATCTCTTGGTGAAGGCCAATTGTTAACGACATTAGGACGCACTGTTGTATGTAGAGTTGGACGGAGGTAGTGTCCAAAATGCATTATAATTTTAAATATTTGTACATTTGTATGTCATTTCGGCAGACAACTGGAGATTGGTTTCGACCTGGTGGGTCTCATCAGTCCAGTGCGTTCGGAGTTAATTCCCAAATATACAATTTTCAGTTACAAATATTATTAATATTCATTTATCAGTAAGAATTAGTTCATTTGAATTGTATATCCCGGAGGGATGCTGGTGGTTGAGTTCAAACGGCGATTGCATTTCTAATACGTAGGTAGTATGTATGCACGTAATGGGGTATTTATAATTGAATCAAGTGCACAATGCACATGCAGTTAGGAATGCGGGCGAGATGGGCCACAAGGCAAGGCTGGAGCCGCACTACATTTATTATAATAATCGCATGACTAAATCATTCTTTATTGTCTATAAGAACACAACTCCGTGGTAATTGTGCAATTAATTGCAGTTGCGAATTGCTCATTGCGATATTAATTGAGGCCCTCCGTGCCAGCTCGGATTTTAGTTTTTGCTTTTCGTTTATTGCATAATTTTCAGCACAAGAGTTAGCCAGGACAACGTTTCAGCGAGTTTTTCGATCTGTATTACCGAGATATTCAGAAATCTTAATTTTTTATCAATTATTGCAAAATGATGGCAAAATTAACTGATGATATGATAGAAATACTTTTATGTATATATGTATATATATACATGTATATATATATGTATATATATATATATATTTTACACATTCATTGATTAAAATTGCAATAGGGATGTCCAAGATACTGTTAAAATTCATGATTTTATTTAGTACAAAATAAAATTCAAGTATTTGCATCATTTGGATGCAAATTACAGTTCAATTTTTGATATTTTCAAACGAAATCATTGATAGTTGCAATATTGACTAAGAATGAGAAATATTGACACAATTAATTTTGATAATCTGGCAAAGTCATTAAACCTTTGATAGTTGTTACTGAAATTTAGACAGAAGTGATTGAAAATGCGATTAACATTTTCATTAATATTTCTAAAACCTTAACAACATTTCTGGATTACACTTCTGATTCTTGCAAAGTTGAAATATTGATTTAATGAAATTTTCTGGATTTTGACTCAATAGGTAAATTGGTAAATTTTTCGCTGATTTCGAGTGTTCCAATATTTTATGTATTCCTAGAAACCTTTGAAGTTGGTATTGAAAAATTATTGCAAATGTAGACATTTTTACAAAAAATAATTTAATATGAGGATAATTATTGTCTTCACTCTGGTACAGTATTCAAATTTGATATGACTTCTAAGCTATAATTTGAAATATGACGTTTAAAATGGTTTTTCGCTCTTGTGGTGTGCTATTTAAACAGTTTGTTTAAATAATTCGATATAAGCAGGGTAGGTGTCATTTAAATCAATTGATTAAAATCATGATTTAAATCATGATTCTAATCAGCTGATTTTTTTTAAATAAGTCATTGATTTAAATCAAAATTGTTTTTTTTAATTAGTCATAGTTTTTGGACTATTTGTGCAGTCCAATAGGTGAACAATTAAAAATATAATGTAAGTGTAACATGCTGTAGTTAGCATGCTTTAATGTAGGTAATTATAAGTAAAATATTTTTATTTTATTTTATCACATTGTACAGATACACAGAAATTTGTTTTATTCGTTAATTCTTGTTCAAATTCAAGAATTTATTAAAAAATAAATCATATATTTTACGGTATTAAATCAAGATATTAATCACATCTACCCTGGCAAAAGAAATATCATATCAGAAATATAAAGAAATAAAAAATATGAAATGATTTATATGATTTTTACTTTTAAAATCATTGCGTTTTGATATTTTGTAAAAATCATGATTTATTCCGACCCTGGATCTACGTAATTGAAACGTTTAGAAATTTGTACATTTTTTCATTTGAAAATTTAACGTTTGTGGATTCCATATAATTTTCAGAATATTTTAACACTGATTCTTGGTTTTTCCAAATATTTATAAAAATATAATGACTGCAATTTTGGTTTTGTTTCTATAATTTATATTTCTGAAATATTTGGAAATTTTTATGAAAGTGTCACAATGGAAAAATATTTTGTTATATTTTTGAATATTGTCCAACTTAGTGAATTTATTAATGTTTAATCAAATATTTCATAATATGCATACAAAAATTCACAATGTGACCACATTTCTCACAATACTTCATGAACACTTCCAGTTTACACAATTGCAAAATAGCACATTTTTGTATTTACAAATAGTTTCGAGTGTTCTAATTGACGCGTCATGACGGTATGAAAGATGATCACATATTCTGTCACAATGCATCAATGTTTTAATTGCAGCTATCAATGTATAGGATTTTTAGCACCAGCTACGAAAGTCTTTAAAATAACATTGTCGAATACTGCAAAAAAATACAGCTTCTCTAAATTTGGTCAATATTACATTGACAGTGTCCAAACAAAAATAGTAAAACTGCAATTCTAAAATTTCAAATGACAAATTTTCCAACTCTAAATGACAGGTTCTATCAAAATCTGTCAATTTTGGAAGAATAAAGGTGAAATGTCGAAATCTGCCCCATTTACAAATGCATCTGTATAGATTTGCTATTGAAACGGACCAAAAACATTGAATTTAAAATTCCTACATCGTAAAATCTTTCCAGGTTCAAAATCCAAAATCCAAATCCTAAAATTTCCTTAAAATTAAAAAAAAATCCAATCTGTCATAT
The DNA here is from genome assembly GCA_951805005.1 of Othius punctulatus. Lineage (NCBI taxonomy): Eukaryota > Metazoa > Arthropoda > Insecta > Coleoptera > Staphylinidae > Othius > Othius punctulatus. The sequence goes on from OX638138.1 coordinate 96,099,449, forward strand.
TATCAGTTGCAATTTCTCGAAACTTTTTAAATATTAGCTTCTTCTGTCCAAATCTTTAATTAATAATTTGTAATTAAAACTGTCAAAAGTAAGCACTTTTTAACTATAACTGTCAACTCATCATATTTCCAAATGAAGCTGTTCAAATCTATGAAAGTTTCATCAAGGTTCCAATATCTTTATGATTTGCTCCAACTTTCTAAATCTGCCTCATTTTCAATCTCAATTCTCCAAATTTGTAGAAATTTTAATAGAAACTGTCAAATATTGACCTGTTTTTTAATATTGTATTTGTTTAATATTTTTTGTTTAATATTGTATATATATATAAACAATCTTTATTAGGCTATCGACCCCATAGGGTCTTTCCGCCTTCATTTTTTTTTTTTAATATTGTAATACTCCAAATGTGTTAAAGTTGTGTGTTAAGTATTGCGTTGTTAACAAATGTATTAACTTTCTAAATCTGCATAATTTTCAATCTAAACTCTCCAAATTTGTAGAAATTTTAATGGAAACTCAAAATTTCACCATTTGTTTTTTTTTAATCTTGTCAAAATATGTTAAAGTTGTTTGTTAAGTATTGCGTTATTAACATATGAATTAACTTTCTAAATCTGCATAATTTTCAATTTCAATTCTCCAAATTTGTAAACAATTTAATGGCAAAATTTGACCATTTTTTTTTCAATTTTGTCCAAATGTGGTAAACTTCTAAATTTATGTGTTAGTTATTTCGTTGTTAATAAATGTGTTAAGTTTCTAAATCTGCAAACTTTTCATTCTCAACTCCCCAAATTTGTAGAAATTTTAATGGAAGCTGTCTAAATTTGGCTTTTTTTTTAAATACCGACCAAATGTGTTGAATTATCAACTCCAACTATTGAAATATGTTCCATTTTTCAACTGTAACTACACGAATCTGTGAATATTTCAGGTTTTGATATCAAAAGTTGTAAATATAAAAATCTTACCAATTTCAAATACTAGTGCTAACATTTTCAATTGCAATTGTCCAATTCAAGTTTTCAAATGTTTTATTAGAAATATTATTGAAATCGGCCAAAGTTTCTATTGAAATAGCTATAATCTGTTCTGAAATTGTAAATTGCAACTCTGAGTTCGCCAAATCTACCAAAAACTAGGCTGACAATGAAAATCTTACTGTACTTCTGAAAATCTGTGATGTTCGACACCTTAGCAGTTTAGTATTCAGTGTTCAGTAAACAGTAAATTTTCAGAATTATGAAGTATTCATCACATTTATCATATCATATCATCTTCATATTCATAAACAGATGATCTGTAAAAAAACTTCTTTGCTTTATTTTTAAATAGGTAATGCGTTGTTGCTTCTTCTATGTCTTGTCATATATTTTGATACCCCTTTAATGGCCGTTTTGTTCGAATACCAATATTGACATATAGCAGTTGACTGGGTAATCTGCACTCATGAATATTACACCTTTATAGAGTTTTAGTGAGAAAAAAAGGTATAAGGAAATTTTCCTAATTATCAATTTGCTATTTTCACATCTGTAACTAATAAAATGACAGATTCGGACAGTTATAGTTGAAACTTCAGTTGATTTTGATATACAGGTATGTAGTTTGAAATTGGACAGATTTTTAGTGCTGAAGCCTAGCATTGGATACAAGTATAACAGGTTATGGGTAAAAATTGATATATTACTATAACAGGTTTTGTCGAAAATTTTGTAGTTTTTAATAGTATCAATTAAAGATTTGACAAATTTGGTCAGATGCTATAAAAATTTGAAAAGATTGAAGATAAATTGCAATAGAGATTTATGAAAAAGTATTTATGCATTCTCAGGTGTAGGGCAATGAAAACCTTTGTTTTCATGAACTAGTTTCGACTTGGGAGCCGTCTTCAGCATTGAAATAGTCATTATATATTCAAATATGTTGGTGTTTTTGTTACATCGTTTTTTACCAGGAGACATGTAAGGACGAATTGTGTGAAATGCAATGGATATGAGTTTCAGCGTTTGCTGAAATTTGGTCGACATCTGTCTAGTAATTCGTTTTTTCTTATGACTTTAAATTTAATAACAATACAATTTGTAACTGCTGTCTGACGTGTAATAATAGAGGTTGAAGTTAAATTTAGAAAAAAAAATCTTTTCTAATTTTAACTATTTGAATGCTGAAGACGGCTCCCAAGCCGAAATTAGTTCATAAAAACAAAGGTCTTCATTACCCTGCACCTCAGAGTGCATAAATATTTTTTCATAAACTCAAAACTCAGGATGGATCCACACACATTCCAATATTATGCAATAGAGATGTCCGAGATACTGTTAAAGTTAATGATTTATTTGAACATAGAACAAAGAAAGTTCAAGTATTTAAAAATGTCCGAGTAATGTATAAAACATGTTTTAATATATTTATTAGCGAGTAGATACGCTATGACAGTTCAATCGCAAATCCCAATAAGGTTTAATATGGAGCTCCGCATTCACTTTACTACCGATCGGCCGGTCGTTAAGTTGGGAGAGCGATAATTATTTGATGGGTTGCCTATGAAGTAGGGGCAAGTCTGTGGAGTTGGCGGTACTGGTGGTGGCGACCCTCCCGATACTATCCTCAAAAACAATTTAAAAAGCTCAAAAAACAGCTCAAAAGTCTTTAAAAATAGCTCAAACGGATCGACTTATATGAGGTAGGTGTTAGACAGTTTTACATTGAATATATACAGGTTGTGAGATAGATGTGAGACATTTGTGAGATCTTTTCATATCCCCTGATAGGGATTTGCTGTTGAACTGTCTTAACCTATCTACCATAGTAACCAAATTATATAGAAAAAAGAAGAAATATCTGTTTTTGTTCCAGTATGGTGCTTTTTTAAATTACTTGTGGGGTTGTAAGTTTTTTATTATAATTTCTATCAAATAATTTTATTTTCTGATAAATAAGTATTCACTGTGTAGAATATGCATAAGCTGCCATCAAAGTATGTAGAGAATTATAGCTTATTTCGGAGTACATAAAAAATATTATGGCTGTGACAGAACTAGCTTTAAATTACAGGATATTAAATTATTTATTAATCATAAATTTCAAAATAAGCTGAGATAATAGACAGGCAGTGCATTATAAATTGTCGTGATTTACAAACAACTCAAATGAAATTGCTAATTAGCAAAAGGGCGAACGCTGTACATATTTATTGCATTTTTCTCTTCATCCAGATATTAAATACACATCTCGAAGTCGTAAAGTTATGCCTGATATGCAGCATAACTGTAATGGTATTGTGGGAAATTCGCGCTCCTTGGCTCTTACATCGGCAGTTGGTCACTAAATCAATGAAATTGGGCTTTTGCATCCGATAAAGTTGTAAATGCGTTTTATTGTCTTCAGTTCAAACGCAAATCCAAAGTAAGAAATGATAAATCCAAAATATTAGGTGCGAATATGATTTCTTGACGCGGTCAAAATATTTTTTGTTTGAATTGCAAATTCGTGTGTTTGTTTTGTTTATTTGTTTGATTGTTTTGTTTCTTTGTTTGTTTTGTTTGATTGTTTTGTTTGTTTGTTTGATTGTTTTGTTTGATTGTTTAGTTTGATTGTTTTGTTTGTTTTATTTGTTTGATGGTTTGTGTGTTTTGTTTGTTTGGTTGATTGTTTTGTTTGTTTGTTTTGTATTTGTTGGTTTGTTTGAATAAGGCTTGAAGGGATTATTTTTACAGCTATCATCAAACATTGAAATTAAAACTTATAGTCGTAATCGTAATCAATATAAAAGTACAAGTCATGCAAGAACCTTTGTTACATACGTAATAATGTGAAAATAATAAGTAATTACTGCATATCAGTAGTATAATATATCAAACTAATAACACTCGATCCTAATGACGTAAGTATTTGGCGAGGTTTAGTTATATTGAATTGCGCGGTCAGATCGAAGCGGGGAGTAATTTATTGGGTAATTTGTTATCGAAAATTTTTGTACATTACATGGGGCGTCGCCGTTAATTTATCACGGTATAAATTTGAACATATATTTTAGATAATCTAAGGTTATTTGTGAGGCTGCCTCCTTGGCAGGTGATGCAAACTACTGGAAATTTAATACGTCCATTTCCTGGCCGCAAATCCCGGTCATCCTTAGGGAACTGGGAAACAGATGACCATCGGCCAGTACTTAACTAAAATATTATGGCAATGAAGTGAACCCGAGGTGGATCAATGCGCGCGTTATCCCTTAAACGCATACATAACACAAAAACTGCACGTTTATAATACACGTTTCTTCGGAAACTCGCAAATAAATTGAACACTTTTATAGAAACGATTGCGAACATTTTTTATTTACTTTCAAAGCGACAGAACGAAAACACAAACTGTGTATAATTGCGGTGAAGCAAAGATTGGTTCTTAAAAAATTAATAAATAAACTGCAGTTTGTGGGATTGTGAGGTCCCGAAAGGGCTGTGATCCACCTTCCTGGGTTTCCCTTGAAGCTTAACTCGCTCCGCAGCTCGGACCCTGGGACCGTTCTCCGTAATGAGAAACTGACCACACTAATCAATAAGTATCTTAAATTAGCGGCAGTTTCGCTAAGACCTTTCTCTACTTGCCGCGCCACTAATATCAACAATTATAATTACAAGCTATCCCGTTTTAATGGGGCCAATTAGACCCAAGATGATTCTCATATTTCTTGCCAAGTCCAATACCCACCGTTCTAATTGATCCTGATATTATGGGTAAATAAGAGGTACCTTCGAGACATAAATCTTTCCTCAGTACAAGTCATTAATTCATAAAACATATATCATAGTGCATACGATACTGTAACAATCTTATTTTGTGTAACTCGTATCAAGGCATTATTAATACATTTAAACCACGAGCCCCCAACCCAATTAATTATTCTATATGAATAAAAATTGAACTGCAAGGTAGTTTTGTCCTCACAGCAAGAGTGCTATGATATTTTGTTTCTTACAAAAAAATGCAAAGTTTAAGATTGTCATTAAATTTTGTAAAAACATATTTTGAATATGAATAATATTTTTTAAATTATCGATTTATACCAAACATATAATCAAAAATCGGCAGTAAAGAAATCCATTATTGTAGGATTTTGTGCGAAAGTTCGAAATGTGATTAAATAATATTAACGCACATATGCTTAACTGTGAACTGTTAGTTGTGAACATGCCAGATGATATAAAAAACATTACAAGATACAAGTTATTTAAAAAGCGACTGTACAGTTTTATCCTTGACTTAGAGCTGTACTATTGGTGAATTATGGTAATCATAGCTACTAAACATTTTAGCATCTTAGGTTCTTTTTTTCCAATTTTCTTTGAAATAGTTGTGTGGAATCTTATTGTATTGAACTGTATTTGACATGTATTTCCTTTAATTTTTTGGTATATGTACATATTTTAGATAATTTGAAAAAAATATATTATTATTAATTATAGAATGTTGTCACTTAAAAAACAAATGAGCAAATGATTATGGAAAACTTGTTTTTAATAGATCGTGGATCATTTGCTATTGAATTTCCGATGTAAGCAAAAACTAAAAACAATGGTGGATCCGGGATTCAAAGAGTTTCTGAACCAAATTCAAATACAAATCAATTTCTAAAATGCAATAATCATATAAATTAAAAAACAAAATGTAATGTCCGAAATGCAATGTCAAATGCACTAAATAATAAAATAATATGCACTGGATATTTTGTTTGCATATTTGATAAAATTCACAAATTGAAAATTGATAATAAAAATAATAATACATACATTTTTTTTAGAAAATTCGATAAAATTCCAATATTTCTCTGAGATTCAAATAAACTGCAATCCCTCGAATTAAAAATTGATAATTAAAATAATAGACATTATAAAAAAAATTTGAGAATTTTGTAAAATTGTAGCAAATTATGACATATTCAAATAAATATCAATCTCAGAAGTGCAAATTAAAAAAAAAAGATTAAATGAACATGAAGATGTTTTTAATGTGAACAGAAAATAAGGTAATGTATAGAAAAGCAGGCTAAATTGTACATATTCATCACATAAATTCCAATAAAAATCGATAACCGAAATGTAAATTTCGTGTTTATGCAAACTTGATAAAATTGCAAAACAAATTCAGAAATTGAAATAAAATTTCATCTCTTCAATTCAAAATAGACTTGACTTATTGTTTGAAGCTATCAGAATACATTGTATAAACCTCAATAAATCACTTTCTCACTGTCATTTTCTCAGAAAATTGGGAAAACTAGTATGCAAAATTTCAATTCCTATCGTAATGTTTACGAAAATCGGTACAAGGCTAGATTTGGTAATCAAATTTTCAAAAATGTTCAAATTATCATGTCACACAAATTCTCAGAAAATTGGGAAAACCAGTACGCAAAATATTCAATTCCTATCGTCAAATGTTTACGAAAATCTGTTCAAGGCTAGATTTGCCAATCAAATTTTGAAAAATGTTTTGAAAAACTACATACAGGTTGAAATTTGCGAATATAATCTACGTAGGCTTGAGAAATTTTCAGAACATTTAAACAATTTTCGTAGATATTTGAGACATTTTACTAAAAAAAGTATGGAAGTATGAAATATGACGTTAAGAGACTGCTACTCGGACTTTCTCTGTACCATTTCAGAGATTTTTTCCTTGTGGATGTTATCTAGTTGTATGAACTTGTTGACTTATGATTTGTATAATAATAAATAATAATAAAGAATATTTATTAGCAAAAAATGCTACATAATATTTGTGATGTGCTTGCGGTGTTTTCGATGTTCATTTAATAGATATTTATGCATTAAGGGAGATACCCCTTAATGTCGGTTGACTTACAAACCTCGGGCCAAAGGCCCTCGGTTTGTAATCCTGTCAACCTCAGGAAAAAAACATCCATATCTCCCGTGGTGCATACAATATTTTATTTTTTAGAAACATATTGGTAAAAATTTTAGGTATTGTATCGATCCACAATGTTTATTTCCGAGGTTGCTATGAGTTGTTTGACAGTATATAGGTATAAGTCATAATAAAAATGTGACAGGGGTTCAGTAATTGTGGTGCAGATTCCGGACACTAAAACATTGGCAAAGAGATCCTTCACTATAGTTGAAGAGGAGAAACTGAATGCGTTGTCGCTTATCAGAGAATGCATGTGTTTGCGTCCTGCTGGAGTCTCAAGGTTTTTTTATCGTACAGAAACAGAAAATGTACAGTGCAACCTGTTGGGAAAAACACATTTGGCAGCATTCCGTCAAAAATTGCTGTCTACTTGGGTTTGCCGAATATGAAAACTTTCACAGGTCACTGTTTAAGACGAACATCTGCAACTTTGGCAGCAGATGGAGGAGTAAGTATGACCAATCTGAAGCGTCTGGGTGGATGGAAAAGCTCTACAGTAACGGAAGGCTACTTGGCAGACAACATGGCATCCAAGAATAAAATTTCACGCGTGATTGCTGGACTGGAAGAGACTGAAAAAGTAAGATCGTCGGCATCTGCTAGTGGCAGTGGAGGCCATGAGCAGACGCAAAATTGCTCATCTTCAAGTACCGTCTTGAATGGAAAATTTGTCAATTGTACGATCTATTTGTCAAGTGGTCATAAGGTTGAAGGAGAAAAAAATGTGATTGAGAGTGAAAAAAATTGACATCTCCCTAGGGAGATATGAGTTGCTTTTCATAGATTGTATCCATGACGAAAATAAATAATATCATGTTTCTAAAAAATAAACATTTTATTGTGTAATTGTATTGTAGAAATCTTTTACACGAAATTAATTTATTGATTTGACTTGTGTAAGTCGTATGACGACAGGCATGAAAATATATTCTATTCTATTATATTCTATGTAATGGTTATCTGAGATATTTCATGAACTTTCACAAAAATATGAGACATTTCCTCAAAATTTTAAGGATTATAGAGATTATCAATTGATTATTACCATTTTTTTCATTGTTAAGGAGATTCGCGAATTTTTGGAACCTTTAATCAAAATTTTACTGATTTTCGTGGAAACTTTGAGATATTTAATAGATTTTCGAGGATATTTGAAAGTATGGAATGCATTTTCATGGATAATTGTTAAACTTTAATAAAAATTCGAAATTTGTACCTGCGTTCTATAAACAGGCACAATTATAATGTACTTATATGAAAAGTAGGAATTTAAGAGAAAAAAATGTGAACACAGAAAAACTCTATGAAAACCAAGATTTTCTTTAATATAAATGAAAAATGTATCAATTATGTAACACATTTCTTTTACATAGAAAATCTACTAAGAAAATTCTATGAAGCGAATGTAATAAAACTTCGAATGTTTGTTTCTATCACTAGACAAAATTTAAATGCATGTGAAAAAAAAGTGAAAATATAAAAATTCCGTAAAAAACAATTTTTTTAGCGTAAGTTATTGAAATATGTGAGATATGAAAATTATATGGTATTTTAACAAATGTGAATTCATGAAAATTCCACGAAAACCATTTTTTTTTAGCATACATGGAAATTCTACATTGTCCATAATTGTTATGAAAACTTCGAATTTTGGCCTATTTTATTAACTAGACACAACAAGTTTTTTTGTCCATACTTTTTTTTAAATGAAGACACGAAAATTCTAAAGATATTTTGTTTGCGTAATCGAATTTTAATGCATTGTATCCATTCAAGAAAATTTTCAACCTGCACAAAACATCTTCCGAGATTTTTTGTGGCATAATGAAAATTCTATAAAGGTAATGTTATGAAAAATTAATAAAAACTACAAATTTATACCTGTTCGATAGCCTAATAAAGATTGTTTATATATATTATACCTGTATTCTACTACCAGGCAAAATTGTAATGTAAATATATAAAATGTAGGAATTTTAGAAAAAATGTGAACACATCAAATACTCATTAATACCAAGGTTTTTCAATGTGATTGAAAATTGTATGGTTTGCAAGAAAATTTGTCAACCTACGAAAAAGAATATCCAGTAAGATTTTTTTAGCATAAATGAAAAAAATAATATTAATTAAAACTTCAAATTTTTAGTAGTAACAATATTTTAATGGCTATCTATTTGCGCGCGTTCTGCCTCAGTTTTTATTTCTATAACATAGTTATAAGGCATTTAAAAAAAGTGAACATAATCAAATTCCGTAAAAACCAATATTTTTTAACATAACTAATTGAAAATTGTATGGCATAAAAATGATGTAGTATTTACAAACGCAAGATTTTTTAATATAAGTAATTGAAAATTGTATGGCATGAAATGATATGACTTTTCAACAAATGTGAACATACCAAAATTCGACGAAAAGATTTTTTTTTCATAAATAGAAATTCTTTAACATTGTCCCTAATGTTTATGAAAATTTAACAAAAACTTCGAAGTTTTGCCTATTTTCTTTAACCAGACAAGATTCCACGATATTTTATTAACATAAACGTGAAAGCTCTATGAGACTATCAAAACATTTTCATAAAAAATTAAGAAAAACTTCCAATTTCTATCTGTATAATATAACTAGTCAAACTTTCTACGTTTATGACAATTACGAACATTTTTTTGTGTATTATTAGTTATTTATTATTAATATTGAGACCGGTGATACGTATATTATATTATTAATGGAATTAATTTTTGCATTGCCAAGAAATTTTAAGTTTATATACAAGCAGACAATTATTTACACACTTTTTGTAGAGATGCACTTCTTTGTCTACTGAAATTCGGATTTTTTACAAATATATTGACTCAGTAGCATAACATTTTTATGAAATTATTTAATTTCCAAGAGAATCAGTTTTGACATTTTCCAATGTCCAAAATGCAAAAATTGACGTGTGAACTAGAAATTTATAAAATTACCTAATGGAATTTTCTGGGAATTTTCAAAGCAGTTTCAAAGTCGATGTAAAAATAAGAATTTTAGAGAATTCCCTACGGTGTTATGGAATTTTAATGGAATATCATGAAATTTTCAATGTTATTTTGTTATTATTAAAAAATAATGAATATGTTCTCCGGTTTAAATTTTGTAAAATCTATAAAAATCACTGATTGCAATAAATCAGTCATATTTACTATTTTGTGGATAAATCCTTGAGAATTTACAGTCAAAATTTCACGATTTTTACTAAAAATTTGCCTTCCTGGCTTACAAAATGAAATTTTGTAATATTTCGTAATTTCGTCTGTAATTTTGTAATTTATTTATTTATTTATTTATTTAACGGAAAAAAAACTCCATTTTTACATACATTACAAATAATAAGTAAAGTGTACGTACCATTAGAGAACACTAAAATAACAATAATTAACCCTAAGGAGACCAATTCCCCAAGGAGAAATTCACTCAATACATCCCGTTTAAAGTTATGAAAAGGCTTAGCAAATCGAAATTGGGCAATAACTAGCAGTGCAAACTTTGTAATTTCCAGTTATTGGTTTATATATAATTTATTACCTTTTAATGAAAAATGTATAATTGCTTAATAGTCATTTCCAGTGAAAAAATAAATTATAAAGTAAATAAATTTTATATATGGCAATTGCAGTTTTTGGTAACCGTAATTTGACATACTTTATGAGATTTACAAATTATTGACTCTCTTGCATAAAATTTTAATGAAATTTAAATTTAATCTTAGGTATAATGGAACTAGCAATTATTTAATTTCCAAGCGAATAAATTATGAAAATTTCTATTGTATTTTCAAATTTCACATGGAAACCACAATTTTAGAAAATTACTTATGTTATTTAGTATATATCGCGGATTTTTTAAAGTTTATCACAGAATTTTAGGCAATTTACTCATCCTATGCGATTGATTTTCGTTATACATTAAATTCTGTGATGGATTTTCGAGGATAATTGAATCTTTTTGTTTGTTTTCATGAAAAACTGAGATATTTACAGATTGAAAGATTAAAGATATTTGAAGTATTTAATAGACTGTCGATGTTTAACGGAACTTGTGTGAAATTTTATTTTATTGAAATATTTAAATAATTCTCACAGATATTTCAGATATTTAGTGAGTTTTTGTCCTCATTAGATATATTTATTGACATTTCGTGGATATATGAAATATTTTATAGTTATCCTTCCAAATGAAGCCTCAGAAACAGTGGAAAATTTGGTGTCCACGAAGTCAAAGGTATTCATTTAAAAGGATGTTGTATGTTTTTGATTTTGACTGAATAAAAAGTTTAAAATTCACTAGTGGAACCAAGAAAGTTTAATTTCACTTGTAAATAAATACTGCTTATGATATCTGCTAAGAGGTGTATATAACGTTAGTTTAAAACGTCAGAATTAAATAATAGGAAATAAATAATAACAGAATTAAATTATTTTTTTTTACTATTAAACGTGTTTCGACTAAATTTACTTTTACTGAATTTTTACTTTTATTGACTTTTATTGAATAAAATATTGTATAAAACACTAGAGTTGAGGATATTTTCACTCAAATAAATTAGCCTAAATTTTATTTTATCAAAAGCATCCACGTAACTCATTTGTTATATAAATAATTATTATGGATGTTTGAGACAAATAAATAAGATTTTCATCGAAGCATCGTAACTGTTGAAAAGTTTCATTGATATTTGAGGTATTTGATTGATTCGCAGAGATATTTCGTAGATATTTTTGGAAATTTGACAAATTTAATGGATTTTCATGAATATTTGAGATCTATATAAAAAAATGCTTTGATGACTACGTAGTAAATTTTCATGGAAATTACATATATTTCGCGAATTATCTTAGATATGAGAGTTATTTAAGTAATTTTGATGTATATTTTAGACACATTAATAAAAATTTCATGATAGCATAATAAATTTAATAGAGGTTAGTTGGTATTTACGATATTTAATTGATTCGCATAAAGATTAATTGAAATTTGAGAAATTTAATGTATTTTAATCTCTGAAAATTTTAAATATATTTTTGTTTTTTACCAATGAACGGTAGCTATAAAGTTACAATGGCTGCAAACAATAAATTCAATTATTTTGTTATAATGATGCGCTTAGTTATAGTAGTAGTAGATCAATCTTTATTCGGCTATCGATCTAACCGGTCTTTCCGCCGTGCTTAGTTATATTTTTGTGAAAAATGTCAACTAAGCGCATTATTATAACAATGTAATTGCATTTATTGTATTTTAAGATACTTTTGTATATCAACTATTTGGTAATTTATTTTATCTATGACTCTATGACTGATAATTAATTCATTCAATATGTACGTAACTATGGTAACATAATGTTCTTCATAATACAACACGGGTTGTATTATGACTTCATAATACAACTCGGGTTGTACTCAGCTTGATTCATCCCCGCGAATTATAGCCCACATTATGTGGGCTCGTTAAATAATATACTATAACAGAAAGTGCGCATATTATATGATTATATGATATGATGACGATGATGATATAATTACGACAAATTGCAGCTAATTGGATGATACGTGCTTCATATACCGGTTATATTAATTAAATCACTTAGATTCATTCCTTTCTCCACTTACTGATCGAAAGGTGTGAACCACGCGGTAAAGCATAATTTCGTCTTGTATTTACTCAGTTACGGTCGTTTAAACATGTCGTAAATTCCCATTATTCCTCATTTCCCTACGTGAAGCTGATATACGAATTGCATAACCAATCATATCGTAAACGACTTAACGATATCTCGCAGCATTTCTGTGTGTTTTACGGTCAATTTGAGCCATCTCTCCCAGCGATCGATCGCCCGGAAGATTCGTTATAAATAAATATGCGACGCTGCTGAATGAAAGTTTTCGAACATCCGTGTAATTCTGGAATAATTTACAGGCGCGCATATCTGACGGTGCAGGTGCTATTTCTTGCTAAAAGTAATTGATCACGGTTCGTCTCGTCCATCACCTGAAAAATACGCTTCGTGCCGCAGAGTACTGTTGGGAAAATTAACGTATCTTTCTGGCATGTTTATGTGACACAGCTTCGATGGGGAATATATGTGCTGACTTTATTTCAGTTCGTTTTGTAATGTTAAGTGCGTTGTTGGCATTTGAAGATTTTAATATTCGCATGCTTTCTTCAAACCATAGAACTGATTCAAAGTGGATATCTTAGAGCAGCGGAGTCGAACCTATGGCCCGTGGTTCACACACTGGCCCATGTAACTATTTCAGGTGACCCCCATTTATTGGTAAAGTTGAATTAACCATGTTTGAAAATATCAACACGTTTTTGACAAAACTTGATATTTTCAGTAATGATTTGAGAATTAAAATAGGTAATGCAATGTTTTCCATGCCTACAAAGACATTTTCAAGAAACGAAATATTTTGAAGATTCTGGAAGATATTTCAACAATTTATAAATTTGGAAAGTACATTACATTCATTTTGGACTGGTTTTGGAATTAACCATGTTCACGTGGTTCATATCCAATATCGAACAGACATAACATAGACAGAACATAACCAATATCGAACCAATATCAATGTCGATTTTTGTTATTTCTTCCGTATATGAAGAAATTGTCTGAAAATGAACAGGAACCATTATTTCATATCCAATATCGAACAGGTCGATTTTTGTTATATCTTCCGTATATTCTGACGCACTTAGAAAAATTATAAGGTCAGTAAATTTTGACTTGTGACGCCATTTCCATTTTATATACTGAATTTTTTATTGCATGAAAAATTAAATTAATTAATTAACTAAATTAGTTTTTATTTTATTTTAGTGAAATAACTAACATTTTTCTGACAGTTTTTGAGACATTTTGATTATTCTTACTGATTATTTTCAAATGTTATGGCAAAATATATAAGTTTAAAATCGCCAAAATTGCAGAATTCGTAACTATTTTGTTTAACAATACATGTAAGATTCAAGAATGTAACGAACAACAAAAAATCAAATGTTTGCTATACATCAAATTTGATTTTTTTTAATCTACTTACATTTTGAAAATTATTTTTGGCAATGTTCGACATTTTAATATTTTTTTCTGGCAATTTACATATATTTTTGCAATACTGCTGCCGATTTTAAGACATTTTATTACCTTGGATTGCAATTTTAAAACAATACCTATAATAAAATTGTTACCTTAAAATTATTAGAGATCACCATTTCAAAATATTTTATTAAATTTAGTAGCAGACTTCAGGAATTTTTGCAACATTTTTGCAAAAAAAATTGGAGGCGCCGGGCATCGATCCCGGTACCTCTCGCATGCTAAGCGAGCGCTCTACCATCTGAGCTACGCCCCCTGGATATAAGCCAAAATGTCATCATTCTTGTCGAAATATCAAAACCGTTTCTTGCTCTACTTAAAAATCGAAGCAGTACCGCGCCCAAACCACCTTCACCTCTCACCACATTGGAAGTACTACGGCGATCATTAAGAAATTTACATCATTATAACACCGGAATTGCGAACGATGCTAAGTAGCAATATATCGCATGATATAATATGGTATTGATCATCAATTATAAAAATTGGAGGCGCCGGGCATCGATCCCGGTACCTCTCGCATGCTAAGCGAGCGCTCTACCATCTGAGCTACGCCCCCGATATTAATCTACAAGTAATACTTTAGCTGATAACGGTTTTACATTCTTGTGTTACAAAAATGTTTTCAACGTTTATGTAAATACCAGTTCAATATTTTGTAAACACGAGCAAACTGCGAGTATCACCTTGAAAACAATAAATGCTGTCGGTAGTTATATGTAGGTATGTACTTAATACATTTTGTAACATTTTTTTTTAATTTTACAAAAATGAATTTTATTAAAAATAGATTTAACGCAAAATATTATTTTTTTCTTGTAATTTTTGCTTTCTAAATTAATTTGATGCCTTTTTCTATTTTTGTAATGGCCATTTTTACGATTTAATGCCTCTAATACCTTTTTAACATTTTTTAAATTTTATAAAAAATAATTTTATTAAAAGTAGATTTCACGAAAAATACTGTTTTTTGTAAGTTTTACTTTCTAAATTAATTTGATGCTTTTTTCTATGTATTTAATTTTTGCTCCAAGTTATTTTTTTCATTTTTTATTATTTTCCCCGGTCTACAGATAATTGTGAAATTATTAGACGTCTTAATTAACTTCAGGAATCGGGATGTTACCTTTCATGTCGTACCTGTTGCCTTCATTAATTTGTCTAATTAACATTACGAGCGGCGTTGGCCTGCATGTCAGCAGTTGTATTGTGTAGGAGAGTGTTTAGTTATCATTTCGCTTGTGGCCTCACTCGCAGATGAATGAATTCCACACGCGTGTATAAATAAAACAATTTTATAATTGCATCTGTAATGAGTGCCCGATGCTGGGGCAATAATTAAAAACGTTGGGAAGATTGCGCGGTATTATGCGGGCGTAGATCTTCATGAATTCCGCGTACTCGGAAGAGACAATCAATTAAAGGCTCTCGCAATTAATAAATATGTGCAATTATGAAGCTGCGCCGGACATATATGGAAACGTAATGAATGACTGGTTTAACGGTGGTATTAAAACGGAAAAGGCGGGATTATTAATGGAGCGGGTTTGCAATTACTACGAGCGAATTTATTCTAAAGAAAATTAAGTGTCGTGTGCCACCGATCCGTATTATTTCCACTCTATGGCGCTCATTTTGCTCAGTTTTGATTGTTTTTATGAGAATTTTCTGCAATTTTACCTTGTTTTCAAAAAGTACGTTTATTATGTCTATTATTTTTAGTCAAATTTACACTAAAAATAAAATATATTGCTGTTTATTTGAATCTATGAGAATATTCAGCAATTTTATCAAATTTTCTAAAATATCTGCAACGTTTATCGTGTGTATTTTATTTCATTTGTATTTAATTTTTGGAATATGTATGTAGCTTTCTGCTAATAAATATTATTATTATTATTATTATTATTATTATTATGTATTTTTCTATTTACTGTGAATTGTGTATTGCAGAAATTGATTTTGATTTAAATTTGTTGATTAATTTTGATTTGAATTTTTGAATTTGTTATGCAATTTTATAAAATTAGCAAAATACTATGTCGCGCTTATTATTTTTATTGCCATATTTGCATTGCGGACATCAATTTTTGTTAGAATTAGACTTAGAATGTTATAATAATTTCTTAGATTTCTCATATTAAAGTTGTCAATTTAAATATAAAATTATGTACATACTTTCTTAATTTTGTTAAAAAAATTATATATTCAACACGTTTCGGTGTTTAGACCATCATCAGGCAAACATGATATCAGGTGATAGCATAACAGCAATAATAATCTGTTCCAACATAAATTTTTATTTTCTCCAATTTAATCGAATTTCTGCATTTTGTATTGACATAGCGTTTCAGATATTGAAAGTTGCTTGAAATTTTCCAAATTTGATGAATATTTTTAAATGTTTCATTTCAGAGATTGATTTTTATATAATTTTGTTTAGGGGTTTATGCAATGTTAGCAAGTTTAAAAAAAATCTGTAAATTTTATTATGTCTATAATTTTAATTGTGAATTTTTAATTCGACGGACTATTTATTTGAATCTCTGAGAATTACAGCAGTTTTATCAAATCTTCAAAACCAATCTGCAATCGTTATCGTATGTATTATTATTTTTATTGTCAAGCTGGAATATTAGTTTAAATTTATTTATTTTGATTTTAATTTGTGAATTTGAAATATAGTATTTTTTTATAAAATAAATAAGCATTTTTGCTGATTCTAATTTTACTAAATTTTCAAAATATTCTCTTATATTTCTGCCAATTAATTTTTTCATTGGATAAATAAATCAATGAGAATTTTCAGCAATTTGTAAAATGTTCTAAAAAAAACCGCAATGTTCAGCATGTGTTGATTAATTTTGATTTGAATTTATGAGTTTGTTATGCAATTTTATAAAATTAGCAAAATATTATGTCGTGCTTATTATTTTTATTGCCATATTTGCATTGCGGACTTCAATTTTTGTTAGAATTAGACTTAGAATTGCCGAAAATGTAATCATTATTTCTTAGATTTCTCATATTAAGGTTGTCAGTTTAAATAAAAAATTCTGTACTTCCTTCATTTTGTTATATTTTTTTTAATTTGCGTCCGGTTTCTGTGTGTATACTACCATCAGGCAAAAATGATATCAGGTGATAATTATTATTGCTGTTCAACATATTTTTAAAATTTAATGGAATTTCAGCATTTGATATTGACATTGCATTTCAGATATTGAATGTTGCTTGAACCTTTGCAAATTTGATAAATATTTTTTTATGTTGCATTTCAGAGATTGTTTTTTATATGAATTATGAGAATTTTCTGCAATGTTAGCAAGTTTAAATAAAAATATGTAATTTTGATTATGTATATTATTTAAATTGTCAATTTTTGATTCGAGAGACTGTTTATTTGAATCATCCGAGAATTGTAGCAGTTTTATCAAATTTTCAAAACAAATTTGCAATGGTTATCGTATGTATTATTATTTTCATTGCCAATTTTGTACCGCAGAAATAGTAGTGTTATATTTATTGATTTTGATTTGAATTTGTGAATTTGGTAAGCAATTTTATCAAGTTTGTCAGAAAATTATGTAGAGCATATTATTTTTGTTGTCATATTTGCATTTAACTTTTTACTTTAATTTTTTTTTAAATGTATGTGCTTATTCTACAATTTAATCGACATTTTTATATTTTCAGTTTTCTCATTTGTTATCCTATGTATTATTATTTTTATTAACAATTTTGCATAGGAGAGAATGAGTTTGATTTGAGTTTGTTAATTTTATCAAATTTCCAAAACAATTATGTAGTGCCAATTTTAATTGCCATATTTGCGTTTTGGACTTTTTTTATTTTACGTAATTATTTTACAATTTAATCGAAATTTTTGTATTGTGTGTTCCCATTAAAAAAAATGTTAATCTTTTATTGCAACGTTGCATCTTAGAAATTCATTTTTGTTTCAATTTATGAGAATATGCTGAAATTTTATCACATTTAAAATATCTGTACCTAATTTTTATTATTCCTATTATTTTCTTTGGCAATGTTTAATTTGTGCTGAAATTTGACACATTTAAAAAAAATCTGTAATTTTTATCATGAGTATTATTTTCAGTGTCAATTTTAATTTCTAAGATTGCTTTGCATTTGTGAGAATTGCAGAAATTTTATTTTATTTTAATTGTTTTCATATGTAGTATCAGTTTTATTATCAATTTTGCATAGCAAAGAATGATTTCGCTTTAAATTTGTGAATTTGTTGTGCAATTTGGTCAAACTTTCTAAATTACTAGTGCAATTTTATGAAATGAAAAAAAAATGTAGTAGGTACATATCATTTTTATTGCCTTATTTGTATATCTGACTTTAGTTATTTTCTATTTATGTAATCATTTTACAATTGATTATTTTCTATTTATGTAATCATTTTACAATTGATTATTTTCTATTTATGTAATCATTTTACAATTGAATCGAAATATTTGTATTTTGTGTTCACATTAAAAAGAAATACGATCTTTTGTAACGTTGCATCTCAGAAATTGATTTTGGTTTAAATTTATAAGAATATGCTGAAATTTTATCACATTTAAAATAATCTGATAGTAAGTTTTATTATTACAATTATTTTCATCGGCAATTTTTAATTTGTGCTGAAATTTTATCACATTTAAAAGAATCTGTAATTTTTATTATGATTATTATTTTCATTGGCAATTTTTAATTTCTAAGATGGCTGTTTTTTTGTATTTCTGTGATGGCAATTATCAATTTGCAATTGTTTTCATATGTACTATAATTTTTATTATCAATTTTGCATAGCTAAGAGTGATTTCGATTTGAATTTGTGAATTTGTTGTGCAATTTGGTCAAACCTTACTAAATACTAAGGTTACTGTTTCTTTGCATTTCTGAGGTATGCGGAAATTTTATAAAATTTTCTATAAAATTTGAAATTGTTTTAATATGTACTATTATTTTTATTATCAATTTTGTATAGATAAGAATGATTTCGATTTGAATTTGTGAATTTGTTGTGCAATTTGGTGAAACTATAAATTACTGGTGCAATTCTAGGAAATTTGCTTACCGGACTTTAATTATTTTTTTATTTATGTACTCATTTTATACTTGAATAGAAATTTTTGTATTTTGTGTTCACATTAAAAACAAATACGATCTTTTAATCTTTTGTAATATTGCATCTCAGCAATAGATGTTTGTTTAAATTTTTAAGAATATGCTGAAATTGTATGATATTTAAAAAATATGTAGGTAATTTTTATTGTTACTATTATTTTCATTGGCAATTTTTAATTTGCGCTGAAATTTTATCACATTTAAAGATATCTTTTGTATTTTCTGTTGAGATTCTGTTGAAATTTGCGATCTTTTAATATTTTATAATGTTGCATTTGAGAAATTGATTTTTATATAAATATATGAGAATTTTCTGCAATTTTACCGAATTTTCAAAGAACTAGGTAACTGTGTTTCTGTTTATTATGTCTTTTAACATTACTTGTCAATTTTGGAGTGTTAGCAATATACATTTCTGAAAAGTTTCAGATTTTTTTTTTAAATTTTCTAAAAACTCTGCCGTGTTTATCATGCATATTATTATTTTTATTATCAATTTTGCATGGCAGAGAAAGATTTTGATATGAATTTATGAATTTATTGTGCAATTTATTCCAATTTTTATTAAAAAAATATGTAGTGTGCACATTATTTTTGTTGCAATATTTACATTTTTTTAATTTTTGTGATTATTCTTCAATTTAATTGAAATTTCTGTATTTTCTGTTGACATTAAAAAATCTTTCATGTATTTCTGTATTTTCTGTTGACATTAAAAAATCTTTCAGATCTTTTAATATTTTTTTATATTGCATTTCCTAGAGTGGTTATATTAATCTGGATTTCTTAAAATTTGCTGTAATTTTATTTATTTAATTATTTGATTAATTAACGGAAATCTCAATTTTGATGTTGGTACCTGAAACGTGAAAACAAAAACAATGTAGCAAATTAAAATTAACATAATTTCCATTGAATATCATTTCAAACAAATCTATTACATTTATTACGCCCATTATTTTTATTGCAATATTTTCATTTTGGACTTATTTTTGTTTGGAATTGATGTGATTATTCTACAATTTAATTGAAATTTCTGTATTTTTTGTTGACATTAAAATATCTTATTAAATTTTCTAAAAACTGTGCAATGTTTATCATGTATTTTATTTAGATTGTTTTGATCGTTACTACATAGCAATCGATATTCATATTCATAATAAGATATGAAATTACAATGTTTGACCACATTTTTTTCAAATGTAGTAAAAACATCGTAATTTCATATCTAATTTTGAATATGTATTATTATTTTTATTTTTAATTTTGCACTGTAGAGATTGATTTTGTGATGTCTGAATTTGTGATTTGAGGAGTTGGGTGCAAGAACAGCGTAAGTCGATTTATGCTTTTTTTTTGAGCAAATTTGATTATTAGAATATTTGTACCCTTATATTTATAAGTCTGTTAAAAACTATATAGCAATTTTTATTAAGTTTTTTCGAGTTTTTTCTACTTTTTTCGACTTACACTATTCTTGCATCCATGTCTACAATTGTGCAATTTTATGAAATTTTCAAAATATTATGTAGTCTATTATTTTTATTGCCATATTTACGTTTCGGATATCAATTTTTGTTAAAATTTATGTGATATGATAATGTATATTCTTCAATATAATTGAATTTGTGCATTTTATATTGTCGTTTTAGATATTGAATGTTGCTTGAATATTTGCAATTATTAAATTCATTGTTATATTTTGAAGTTTCATTTAGCGCATGCCATAATTACATCAAACTGCTTTACAGATTATCATTTTATTTCATAACTTTTAGTTCTGTGTGTCCAAGTATCTTACTGCATCAGTGGCGAATTTCTTAAAGTTATCGATGGTCCAGTGGTAATATGTTGCATCCTGTGAGATGCATTTTCACAGAAAATATCATTATGGTTGCATTTTTCATTTGTTACATTATAGAAGTGTTTCAGAGGCCGTAACATTATCTGACTGCCAGTATTGGTTAGTTCATTTGGCTTTATCCAGGGTACAATACGAGGATGAGATCTAATTTTACACCCCATATGGGGTGTAAATTTATATAAAAGTTAAATATATATAAAAGTTGAATTTATTATAAAATTAAATATTTCGTAAAAGAAAAAAAAATGGGGAAGAATGAGAGACCATTATTGATTTCAAGAAACCGAATGATTCATTCTTTATTGAGATGTGCTGAGGTCCATCCTGATTAGATTATTTGTAGGTGAATATGGGATAGCACTATTAGACTTAGTTAGTCTTTCATTAGTATACATGTACTAGTTTCGGCCGAGGGACCGTCTTCAGAATGTCCAAATCTTTTATTTACATAGATATACATATTTTGTTTGATTTGAGGCTGTGATCATTAGTCTTATTATGTCCAGATTATCTAAATACTATATCAATGTGATATAATACTTTATCCAGAAAAAAAAAATTGTAATTTTCAGATATTTTGAAAACTAGAAGTGGCTGATAAAATTTCTCTTTAGATTTGATCAGCATAAAAATACTATAGTTTGCACACCGAATTATATCTCCTAAAATACCGAAAATCGCCGTTGCTTCAGCTCGAAAGACGTACACTAAAAAATACGAATCGCACAGCACATTTATCACCGACTCGTAAAATTCAATAGAACGGAGTTTTGAATTGCAAATTTCGGATTAATCGAGGAGAATGTGGCATAAATTGAGGCAGCATTCTTCTCCGGTAACGCGGTTATATAAGGGACTTAATGGTCTTTCATTATTGATGGGAGATAAGGAGGTAAGATGGTTATCCAAAACAGGCTATCGCGCAATTTGCAGGGCCGCGGCTTAATAATAATAATAATAATTCGGTGCCGCTTACAACAAAGGTGCATCGCGACTACACAAGTAAGTATCGGTTTTCTGATTAAGTAACCGTGATATCATAGCCGGACGCTATACATATACCTGTATATACATGCGGCTACCACTAACGGAATGCCCTGCTATAAATTCGCCCAGCACATCGAGAATAACGATATGCTAATCTCGCATAGACCTGCTTGCCTGCTGCATTCTGGTATCGGTTACTTTCATTAACTTAATTGTTATGGGGGCCCTCCAACCAGGAATTATCGATTGTAAATTGCCGATGGGATGAGATAATGTAACCGAGCGCAATTAGAAATTCTAGAAAGATCGTCAATTATTCTGCTCACTTCATTATTTAAACACAATTATCTCATAGATGCGCACCGATGCGACTTAACTTCCGTGTGTTACATCTTTTATTGCAATACTCTTTAGTTCGCATCAACAGTTACAGACGAACATAAATACAATTACTTAAATTACACGACATCCTGAGGTTAGCACGAAACCGAATATAAGGATGCTGCATGTTGGATCTTTACGTTTTATCTTCTAATGCAGATCCATTAATGGATATTTACGACCACATTTATCATTTCTCTACGGTTTCTTGAAATGTCTCATTGTTGTGATATTTCCTCTTTTCATGCAATGTCCAGTTGAAGCATTTTACATAAAAATGATAATCAACTAAAGTAAAAGTGTTTTATTTTTATGATTTTATTAAAATTTGCATAATGGAAATTTCATCCATTATTCACTAACAGGATGTGTTATTATCGTAGATAATATTTTAATTAATACGTCGTTATTACTTATAGGTTTCTCTGCAAGTATTTCCCCGTTTAATGTCAACCACTTAACACATCCATGCAATCAAAACGTAATTAATGTTTTAATTATACTTTTATATGCATTTAATCAATTTATTGCCGCACAAGTGTAAAAATAAACTATAAAGTACGTGTGAAATGCTTTTATTACTATAAAAGTGCGTGGAATATGCAAATGTGTTTTCTTTTCATTCTCTTTTTATCTGAGTTACGTGTTTTCTTGAATCGCAATAAAATATTAACGGCCGCTCATTTTCACTTTGGTAAATATACGTTTCGGCCTTATGTTTTCCATGTGTACATTGTAGTAGGATGTGCATAAATATTGGAACATTTAAAGTACAGTTAACTGTTCTGAATCGCTTTAAAGCAGTAGGTTAATCTACCGAAGATGCGATGGCGTAATAAAATTGGTGTTTATTTTGGCGGTTATAAAATTCTACGGGCGCATAAATTATTTCTACAAGTTGAGCCGCAACTTTACTGCCGCATACCGAAAATGGATGCTAATAATAATCGGGCAATATTCGTTTAAGTTATGCACATATTTTCGACATTCGGGCGAAATGGAGCCATTGTTTAAACGTCTGGTTTGTTTATATTATACTTTTATAGCCTTCATATCGAATTTCTTCGTTTTGTTTTTGTCTGGATAAATACATATTTAAGACATATATATTTTTTAATATTCTAATATTCTGTTCAACAATTATTTATAATTTCATAACATTTTTTAACTACATCCCATCATCTGTGTAATTTTATCATTTTGGTATTCGCGTGTTTTACTCGCGGGATTTACAAAAACGCGTGGCGTGAAGAAAACAAATTCCATATGCATACGTGGCAAATTGCATGGTGTGTAAACACGCGAATAAAAAACGAGGCAACATTATCTCGTTAGAGGCGAAATAATGCCCTTTCGTTCGTTTAATCTGCATGAGATTATGGCCCTGGAAGTGAGGGAAGGCGCCTTATAATGCCCACAGGAATGATTCCAAGAACGCAAAATGCGGATAGCACGCTGGCTCTGATGAATGACATGTTCTATTAACTGGGGGTAATTTAAAGTGTAAAATTGATTCATTCAGGCCTTCATGCTGTTTAAAATTTATGGCGCATGTAATTTGCCTGTAAGAATGTTGCAGGTTATAAACTGCCGTGCAAATTCATTTATTATTTCTAGACATTCGTAGTATTACTATTTTTCTTAAACAAATAGTTATTATAAAATATTTTAGGTATTCCACAAGATTTAATGTACTGCTTTCGCAACGTTTCATTTTTAAGTTGGAATTTTTACAATACAGTATTTTTCTGTTTTTATTATTTTTTTTCGATGATCTGAAAATGTTTCATGTATGCAAACTATTTTTTTACAGGATGGACACTTGATTTCAACATTTAGAAGGAATCACAAAGCAACTATCGACGGAATAAAAAACATACATACAGGGTGAGTCGGGAGGAACGGACCAAATTCCAGGAGTGTATTGTACCCGTGAAAATAATTTAAAAAAAAATCATATTTTCATTTGTTTTCATGTTATTGTTTCAAATCGTGATATGCAAATATGGTGTTTGTCTGTGGTTTTGTAATGGGAGAGCTACACCGGCTATTGAAGAATATCGCCAACGGTTTTTACATTTAAAAAAACCGGATAAAAACGTATTTATCCGACATATCAACAAACTGTGCGAAACTATTTTACTTTACTTGTCACCGGACACTCCAAGATGGCGTGTTTCTGCTACTATATTGTCTCTGGTGCCCTAATGTGATACTTTTTAGCACAAGTGCGTAAAAAAATCACCTATGCGTAAAATAATCAAGTGTGCGTAAAATCCTCAACTATGCGTAAAATAAGTTTTACATACAATTCATTCACTCAGAAATTAAAAAAAATATATAGTGGTTTGCATCAAATTTTAGCTGTTTTTCATAATAGTTGTCGTAGAAAAAACTTTCTGTGATACATTTTCGTAAAGTAGTGCTTTACGAACTTGTATCATAAATAACTATTTTGTCTGAGTTAGTTGTCACTTTGACAGTTCTGAATTGTATCTATTGACAATATATACAACAGTCAACTACTTATGTCTGCACAACACATTTTTAAACACGACTTACAGCAGCCCCTTATATCTGTGTACATCACATTTTTGAACACGACTGTACTATACGCGTCAATACAAAAAAATACAAAGTTGAACCGTTTATGTCAAAATTGACATTAGTTTAAACGAATTGCAATGTTTCTGTGAAAAATTCTACAATTTCTGTCTAATTTGACAATTTTTCAGACGATTTCTGCAAATTTCTTAATTTTACTTACTTTATATATAAAATTTGTTCTTTCTGTACATATTGAAAATTAAAAATATATATACAGGGTGAGTCGGGAGGAAAGGACCAAACTCCAGAAGTGTATTGTACACGTGAAAATAATTTTAAAAAAATTAAACTTGTTATCCGTTTTTCATTTGTTTTCAAGATAAAGTTTCAAATCTTGAATATGCAAATATGGTGTTTGTCTACGGTTTTTGTAATGGGAGTGCTACAGCTGCTGTTGAAGGATATCGATAACGGTTTCCACATCAGAAAACTCCGGATAAAAACGTATTTATCTGACTTTTCAACAAACTGTTCAAAACTATAACTTGAAGACAGTAGTTAGGCAACACGGTTTCCAACGCAGGTTAGGTTAGTTTTCGATTAATTTAATCCGCGGTTTTTATTGGCGGATTAATCAATTACCGCGGGCAGTAACAATGGGTTGATTGCGGAAATCGCGAGTAATTTAATCACAATTGCAGGATAACAATGGAATAATTGCAGATGCATTACATTAATTACAGGTGCATTACTGCAATTACAGGTACTTTAATTGCAGGTTAATTGACGATCCGCGCATTTAATTGGCAGTCTAATCACCGCGAGCGGTAACAATAGATTGATTGCGAGTAATTTAATCACAATTGCAGGATAACAATGGAATAATTACATCAATTGTAGGTACTTTAACTACAGGTTAATTGACGATCTGCGAATTTAATTGGCAGTCTAATCACCGCGGATCAAATTGATATCATAGTTCGCAGGACTGAGGATCGCCACACAGTCGCCGCCCCTCGATCCCGCCGCCCCCCGCCGCCCCCGGACCACCCACGAGGCCAGAGGCCGCCGCCCCCGCGCCGCCCCCCGCGCCGCCCCCCGCGCCGCCACCACCCGCCCCCCGGGCCCCGTGGTCCACTGTCACACCGCCCCCGATGAGGCCGTGCGGCGAGTTGAACCAGCGATAAGGCCGGGGTCAGCCGAAGGGTCGCCCCACCCGCGGTATGTAATGCGATACGGCAGGAAGTAATCACTCAAACCGGCAGGCCATAAACACATCAATTTTATCATTATGATTAAAATAAAACTGCCGGTTCCCAGACGGCTATAAAAAAGAAAAAGTGGCAGAGTCTGGAGATTAAGACAGCTGATAAACACGGGTGTCACCCGATACGGGGTTTTCGGGCGCAGCTATAATCATATCATTATAATTAAGTCACCGGGGCATTCAGACGCGATAACAAAAGGTCGGGGAGATAAGACAGACATGATAAATATATCAATTTTAACGATGTCGTAAATTGAATACTAATGGAAAATATAAAAAATTAGGCGGATGCAGCTGTGAATTAAGATTAGATATCTAACGAAATATGCACGTGCACCAATTAACTTGATGTCGCAACAAGTCGAGACTAGATAATTCCTGTCTGTGTGAAGAAGCACGCCATCACACCCCACCCCTGCGAGGGGTATTTAAACGAAAAACTTCATGCCACGAGCATCAGTCTACTCCGACCAGTGTCGAAGCTCACATCTAGCCCTTCAAGTTTCTTGTGTTACCCTCTGTGCCAGCACCGATCTCCTAGTGAGTGTTATCGTGTTTTGATCAGGTAAGCTAATAAAAATTTAAATAAAAATTATTGCTGCGGGCAATAAATAAATAAATAAAGGATAAATACATCATGGAATTATCAAATATATCTCTAGCCTAGATTGAAAGCAGAACAGATCAGCCCGCTCGCAACGCTTATCATAATTTAATAGGTGAGTCTGCAGCATTAAATCCAGAAACAAATACCAACAATATTTACAAATATAGGAGAACCGTAAATATTAATTTATCCTATTTCCAGATATATTTGATATATCTATATCACACCGCTAATTTTCACGCACACCGCAGCTAATCCAAGTATGTTATATCAAAGTTAAATGTATGCACGCGATAAAATGATTATTATTATTTTAAGAAATGTCTATTATGGAGACAGCAACCACGCTTGTCAGAGGCGTGGACACCTTCTGCAGGCAGGATGTTCGAGATCCTCGCATAATCGAGAGCTGGCTGGGGGCAATCCGCAGGAATGTGGCGGCGCTCAATATAGCTGTCACACAGCTGAAGGGAACCCCCGCCGGAACTCTCGGCCTCCTCAACGGCTTGACCAGCGCCATCACCAAGATGCAGCGTAGGCGGACGCAGCTCAAGGCGAGACTCATCCGAGGAGGTGGAGGAGCGAGACTCCCCGCTGCCATAGATTATGTGGACCTCAAGTCGGCGTTCGCTGGGCGGATCCGCACGGGGGCGTACCTCAACCGGACCCACAAAGACCCAATCAACTTCCTGGAGGATTGCGGCCCCAGGGTTGCGACGAGGACCCGGAACGCTCTGGCCAAGGAACCGTTCCTAAAAATTAACACCACATTCTGCGGAGAGTTCACCAAGATGGCGGGCGGTGAGGAGATCTGGGAGTACAAACATTTCAACACCAAGAATGTGGTGATTGATTTGGATACAGACTTGGCCGAGTGGTTCATGCTCCACGTCATGGTGCCGCTATTGGAGCAGCTGGAAGAATTTCAGGTTTGTACACCCCGCTAAATTTACTTTAATTTTCTCTAATATATCCATGTTTATTATAGGAGCGTGAGTCTGGCTGGGCCCTTGCAAGCGTGGTAAGCCTCAATGTGAACACCAACAAGTATACGCCGCTGCTGGGATCCTCGTACATTGAGCTGCCGCCGCAGATAAAATTGAAAAATTCCTG
The DNA here is from genome assembly GCA_951805005.1 of Othius punctulatus. Lineage (NCBI taxonomy): Eukaryota > Metazoa > Arthropoda > Insecta > Coleoptera > Staphylinidae > Othius > Othius punctulatus. Next base: position 96,127,431 of record OX638138.1, read on the forward strand.
CGTCAATGTACGAAACAGCGATGAGGCTTGCTTCGCTTGGGCGGTCACCTCAGCGCTACATCCTGCCCCCAGAGATACCGAGAGGATGTCGTCCTATCCACGGTATGAGAGCGTCCTGAACCTGGAGGGGATCACCATGCCCATGCAAAGGCCTCAGATAGAGAAATTCGAGCGGCAGAATTCTCTATCAATAAACGTATACATCTTGACTAAGAATAGAGGTAAATTTACAGTTAGTCCGTCGCGCCTCACCCGGGATAAGCGTGATAGACACGTAAATCTCCTGCTTATTCAGGATGTATATGTTGATGAGGCCGATGATGAAGACGATGATACAAATGCCGTCCCCGTCAGATATCATTATGTGTGGGCGAAAAACCTCTCCAGGCTGCTCTCATCCCAGCTGAGCAAGGAAAAGATGGCAAAATACTTCTGCGACCGATGCCTGCATTACTTTAGAACCCAGGCGAAGCTGTCTTCTCACATTCAGGACTGTGAGAAGATGAACGCCTTTAAGGTGAACCTTTCCCCGGGAGGAAAGATCGCCTTTAAGGCGCATAAGAACAAAGAGCGGTGCCCGTTCATTGTATATGCGGACTTTGAGAGCATCTTAAAGTCTACGGCAATCAAATTTGGCAGCACAGGTAAGAAATATTCCAATCGTGCTAATAATAAAAAATACTAATAATAATCTTGTTTTGCAGGAGAAAAGTATCAGGAGCACGAGGCGTATAGCGTTGGTTATTACGTCAAGTGCTCCTACGATGATGCTCTTTCTTACTATCGGAGCTATAGGGGAGAAAACTGTGCTGCCTGGTTCACCGCGGAACTAAAAGATTTCGCAGAGAATGTCGAGACGGTGTTCAAATGTCCCCTGCCGATGAACGTGCTGACTGCCGAACAAGAGTGCAAGTTTCGGCAAGCGTCATCCTGCCACATATGTGAAAAGCCGCTGGGGCAGGACCGTGTGCGTGATCATGACCATCTGACCGGAGCATTCAGAGGAGCCGCTCACAACGAATGTAATCTGGAGTTCCAGGATTCACGCACCGTCCCGGTAGTATTCCACAACTTCAGCGGCTATGATTCGCATTTCCTAATCCGGGATGTCGCGAGAGGATTAGAGGGCAGGATGACGCTGATCCCCAACAACACAGAAAAGTTCATCTCGTTCTTTAAGAGCATGGCAGGGACAGACATCAAATTCAAGTTTATAGATTCCTGTAGATTCATGGCATCATCCCTGGATAAGTTGAGCTCCTACCTCGAAGTCAAGAAGATAGTGCACAGCCAATTCCCGCTGTACAACGACGAGAAGATTGACCTGCTCACCCGTAAGGGAGTATTCCCCTACGAGTACGTACAGAGTTGGGTCAATCTTGACGAGACTGACCTCCCGAGCCGAGAATCCTTCCGGAGTCAGCTGACTGACTCCGAGATCAGCAGCGAGGATTATGCGCACGCTCAGAAAGTATGGCGGGAATTCAACATCACCACGCTGGGCGAGTATAGCGATCTATACCTTAAGACTGATGTGCTACTCTTGGCTGATGTCTTCGAGGCCTTCAGGGATGTCTGCCTGAATAATTACCACCTCGATCCAGCCCACTACATGACCGCACCGTCATTGAGCTGGGACGCCATGCTGAAGAACACGGGGGTCCAGCTTGACATGATTGGCGACGTGGATATGTTGATGTTCTTCGAACGAGGTATTCGAGGAGGACTCACCCAATGCTCGAAAAGGCATGCCCGAGCAAACAATCAGTACATGAGTGGCCATGATTCAGCTTCACCGACTAACTACCTCATGTACTATGATATTAATGCCATGTATGCTTGGGCAATGTCGCAGCACCTGCCTGCAGGAGAGCTGAAGTGGGTAGAGGGTGATGTCTCCTCTTTTAACTTCAACCTCCCAGACGATACCCCTACAGGATATGTCTTGGAGGTCGATCTGGACTACCCGATGCATATTCACGACCGCCATAGTGACCTCCCTATGGCGCCAGCGAAAGGCAGGGCTCCCGGTTCGAAGCAGGATAAGATGCTTGCCACGCTAGAGGGCAAGCGTAATTATATAATTCACTACAGGAATCTCAAACAGTATGTAGCAGAGGGCCTGATTGTATCGAAAATACATAGGGTGATACAGTTTAAGCAGTCTCCATGGTTAAGAAAGTACATTGACCTGAATGCAGAGCTCCGGCGAAACTCTCGAAATGAGTTTGAGAAGAATTTCTTCAAACTCATGAGCAACGCCGTATTCGGGAAGACCATGGAGAATGTCCGGAACCGACGAGTAATGAAGCTCGTACACAAGTGGCATGGGAGATATGCGGCAGAGTCGCTGATATCAAAGCCGAATTTCCACAGCACCAGTATCATCGAGGATGACCTGGTGCTAATCGAGCTATTGAAGACGGAGGTCTTCTTCGATAAGCCTATTTACGTGGGGATGGCTATATTAGACATCTCCAAAACCGCTCTGTACGAGTTTCACTACTCGTATATGAAGAATAAATACGGTAAGGACTGTACCCTCTGCTATACGGACACCGATTCTCTGATATATGACATCAGGACTGCTGATATCTATCAGGACATCAGGATGGATATCAGCAGATTCGATACCTCCGATTATAGCCCCGACAATCCCTATGGCATACCGCTAGCAAATAAGAAGATCCCGGGCCTAATGAAGGATGAGAATTGCGGTAAGTAATTGAGTGTTGAAATCGATATGCTTGAAACTAATGTGCTATTTCTCTATTACAGGCCGCATCATGGAGGAGTTTGTAGGACTCCGGGCAAAGATGTATGCGTGCCGAGTGACATCATCTGCGGACACCAAGAAGGCCAAGGGCATCAAAGGGTATGTTGTCAAGAAACACATATCCTTTGCTGACTACCTGACCTGCCTCAACAATGGTGTCGAGATGGTGCACGAGCAGAGCTCTATCCGATCCTTCAACCACCAGGTGTTCACCATCAGGCAGAAGAAAATCAGTCTCAGTCCACGCGATGACAAGCGTCATCTTCTGCCAGGATCCCACGAGACGCTGCCCTGGGGACATTATTCGCTAGCGGTCATGGACATTTAGTGTAGTTTTTAATATGTATATGTGCGTGTGTATATATTTTTACAGTTTTATTCATTATCTTGTATATTTGTAATGTTTTTATTTATTATGTTTTATTTATTATCTTGTATATTTATTTATTGTATGTACATATTTTTTGATGATTTTTCTTTATTTAATATGATGTTCTCTCTATGCACTGTGGAGGGGGTGAATAAAATAAAGTTTTTACATTGTATTATTATTTTTTATTACCATATAAAATATCCATTACATACTCGTACAGAACTACAACATTCCTATAACTACAAGCTACATTCTTATCATTAAGTACATGAAGTCTACAACAATCTCGGGTTTTTAGCAGTTTGGGGCAGGTATCATACTCTTCTAAATTAACAACGTTATCAAAAAAATTACTGAGGTATACAGCCTTTGGAGCGCCCTTGACATAGACAACATCAACTGGATATCTCCTAAATAAGTTTCCAATGTTGGATAGATTTGAATAACCTCCGCTGTAGGGCAGTCCATGGTGCATCCTCTCCAGCCACACAATCTCTTTCTGGCAGCTCCGGCTCAGCGCGATGAATGGTTTGGGCGGCTTGAATAGGAATGTCTTTATCCCCTCTCCATCAAATGTTAGAGCCACTTCCTTGGGTGTAAATTCAGGTGTGCAAAAGCCTTGTATATCAACGACCAGCACTCGCAGCGTTGAAGCAATATGCTTGCGTAGAACAGGTTCCAGCATTCTCCCAGCTTCAGCTATGCGCCTCTCGAAACGTAGCCTATCAGCAACAATATGTTTCCACTGTGTATGCTGATCACCCTCATGAGGTCTATACATCAACGTTATGGGGCATAAATCAAAGCTTACTCTCTTCGGCATTTAAGTGAGCTTTTTAACCTCTCCTGTTAGAGGTCTGTACTCAACGATGCTATCGTACATAATGAGGCAATATGCTCGAGTACCGGCAGCAAATGCTGCGGTCGCCTCCAACTCGATATTCAAGTCGACTGTAGATGTTTTAATGCTATCATTCTGCTTTGATACGTCAAATAGAAAGATCATCTGATCTCTAAACTGAGTATAATCCAGCATAGGCATAGCATCAGCGCGGTCATAATAACTTTTTTGAAACTCGACATACATATGGTACGCACGCGTGTAATCGCCATCTGCGATATCGAGATTTAATGCATCGTAAGGATAAGTTTCCGAGTTTAGATGAACTCGAATATTTTTAATATTGCAATGATCAAATCTCGCGCAGTCTACGCCAACATTATTTCTCCTATTTTGCTGCAATACAATACCGATATAGCGAGGCTTCTCAAGATTACTCGAAGTCTTTACGGGCCAGATTTCTTTTTCAGTCTGTCGTAAAGCTGTAAGTTCACGCAGTTCACATCCGCGAAATGCTACACGAATCGGTGCATTCTTGTGAATATTTTGATAGAGAGCTAATCTATTCGCAGAACTTGGCTGTATATGAGGGACGTGCCATTCAACTTTATTGAGTCTAAGGACAGCTCCGGCAGTACCGGTATAGCAGTTAGTATCAGTGGCAGATCGCAAAAGTATTAATTCTTGCTTGATATTCGTAATCACTTTACGATAATCCTCTGCAAATCCGAGCCAGTACTTGAGCGGAATTATAGCGAAAAATTTGTTATTATTGACGACAAAGGTTTTCAAATGTCCGGTGGGACACCATCCTGCCATCTCAGCAGCGTTTATATCCTCACCTCGCATTGAGAGCAGCCCTTTGATTGTACTAGTTATGCCAACATTGCGAATTTTATCTACCTCAATGCCATTCAATTCATATCGCACCTCCTCAAATAAAAAACTGAATGCATTTTGAGTAAGAGAAAATTGGATGGGAATACCGCCTGCTCCTGCAGGAGGCTCGACCTCACCGCTAATATAGATGTAGCTATCGTGAGGCAAAGTCAGAATATCCTGCTGCTGGATCGTAATGCGGATTTCATCATTATTACCGAAATTTGCCGATCTGGGATGATATGCATGATGCTGCGTCTTTATGATATCGTCTTGGAAAACCACATCTTCAAAAATATTCAGCTCAGTCATTTCGTTAGCTTCTTTTTTAGATTATAGCCGATTTTAAGGAGCTTGCGCTTAACAGCAGATGATGTCGCGGCTGCGGTTCTTCGCCTACTACTGATTGATATTGAGCTCGTCTTCGTATTTATACTCCCGAAGCAGATGCCCATGTTAGCGTTGTCTCAGCTCCAATCGAACTAATATTTTCTCGCCTCTAAAGTTAACCGGATCGCCGCTCTGGTCCACTATCCTAATGATTATACTATCGATGCTGCTTGTGTTAATGACGGGTAGGTATAAAATGTTTCTGGGTTCTATATTTATAGCATAGCCCGGATCTACGGCAGGTGAGAACTCGAATAGCGTATGAGATAGTCTGTTATCGTAATAGGATCCTGTGATGATGTTGCACTCTACCCTGATGCTCGATACTTTAATTATCTGTACAGGTATATCAGATGTATGCTGTGATCCTGCCTCTAATATACGCTCTCCCGAAAACCCTAATAAACTCCCGATAGTGCCTTTATCAGACGAAAAATCAACGCTGAATAGACTTTTAAGCTCGCACTTTAGCGTATTATTGTTTGGCTTGAGCGAAAAAATATTATCGGCGAGCTGATCCCCACTGTCGGATAATAACTGCTGCTGCAAGTACGCCTCAATATCGCTAATTTCGTATGAGCCTGATGGTATTACAATTTCCTTACCTCCGTTATATATAAACTTATTACACCCTTCCTCAATATTCGGTATCGTATTATATGTATGTAGCCCTATTAAACCCAAGCAATAAGATGACCTATCATCGAGCTCGATCGGCGGATAATAATCAGCGCTGAGGATGTTATCTGTACCTTGCAAGGTGAATGTCTGAGACATGACTGAGATATGTCGGTACATGCAAGGCTATTTATACAAAAATTCCAAGCACAGATGACCACAATTATAAGTGTTGAACCTCTGATAGCGCTGTCTATTATATGTGATTTTGCTATCGCCCAGGTAGCATACAAGTTCCGGGGGCGGGGTCAAATCCCCAAAACTATCAAAATACTCGACTGATCTGCCGCGCTTTCTATAGACCACCCAATGCGTGCCTTCTCCATCCCTGACATCCAAATTAACGATTGCTGATTCATTGTAATGAGGTTTAACAGGCAATGTATCTCGCATGAATACTCCACGGAAATATTTTATATTTTTAGCATGCTCGTTTAGATCGATGTTTGTGAGGGCGCGCTTGGGCAGCTTAATTAGTTTTTTGGTGCAGCCAGGAATAGACCCATGCCTTTCCGATATGGCTTTAAAAATAGCCCCTTACCGTTTTTACCTAAAGCTATAGTTTTAGCGGACGCTCGAGCATCTCCCACCGACTTCACAGCCTTATATATGCCGGCCGCGCCTCCAGCCAGAGAGCCTAGAGCACTAAGTCCGGCGAATATGGGTATTAGCGGCAGGATACCTCCTCTCTTTGGGATTGGGATTATCCTCGGTACGCGGATTTTTTTCTTACCGCCAGCCTCGCGAACGGCCATTTTTGCTGCAGCTAGTGCAACTCGACTCCCCTCCTTAAATGCCTGAGAGCTACCGATTTTACGCTTAAACTTTTTTATAGCCTTTCTAGCCTTCATGACCACCCCACTTCGCATAGCTGTCTTCGGGAGACCCATCCCCATCTTCCTTTTCGCCTTCATCATGTTCGTCACTATCCACGCAGCGCTCTTCTCACCTAGCTTTGCGTTTTGCGACTTGACTCTGGCCCAGGCGGCCTCTTCGAGCTCCTTATCAGCTATATGACGCTCGCTCAAGCTTTTGTTCTGCGAGTAGCGGATGTCGTGTTGTTTACAGGCGCTGTCTAGAGGATTTATGCCAGAATCTCCTCGTTTTAACCTCTTTTCCAACTTTGTACCAGGACCACAGTACTGATAGCCGGGTATGTGTGCCTCGAACGGGAGTGCGTTTATTACTGAATTGATGATGCCTCGACCTTGATACATATTCATCTGAACCTTTCGATCCGCCCGACCCCTATATATATAGCACATCCGCGGTGCAGGAGGTTTAGTACGATGAAGGTCGTCAAGCAGCAACAATCGCTGGAGGTGATCAATATGGATCAATGGACGGGTGATGGGTTTGAGGCGAGCTTCACAAGACACAGCAAATTGCTACCCAATACAATCAGGGCGCTAGTATGCGGACCCTCTAATTGCGGCAAATCAAACGTCATGTTCTCATTACTGTTCGCCGACAATGGATTGCGCTTTGAGAATATCTATATCTTTTCCAAATCGCTATATCAGCCTAAGTATAGAATGCTAGAGCGATTAATGGCCAATATTCCAGAGATAGGATATTTTGCATATAAGGAAAACGAAGAAATAATCGACCCTTCCGAAGCCGAACCACATTCAGTATTTATTTTCGATGATGTTGCCTGTGATAAGCAGGAAAAAATCAGAGAATATTTCAGCATGGGTCGACACAGTCAAGTCGATTCATTTTACCTCTGCCAGACTTATTCTAGAATACCGAAACACCTTATCCGAGATAATGCAAACTTTATCATGCTATTTAAGCAAGATGATCTAAATCTCAGGCATGCATATGAGGATCATGTTAGTGCCGATATGAAGTTCGAGCAGTTTAAGGCTATGTGTATGGCGTGCTGGGATGGGAGATATTCCTTCATAACGATAGATAAGGATAGCGATATAGCTGAGGGCAGATATAGGAAAGGTCTGGATGAGTTTATATTACTCGATTCGCGCGTCTAGACAGGTTTTGACGTGTTTAAACTTGTCTCGACAGGTCGAAACACTCTCGCTGACAGCTAATTAGTATAAATTACGACCGCATCTGGTAACGCTTCATTGTGAATTCTACCTTGGTACAGTACACATCATGAGCGATTTAATAGAGCGGCAGCTGGTTGATATTGAGAATGCGATACGTCGTAAAGTATTTGCATTAAAATTAGAACGCGGTGATAATAGCACGATGCTGGAGCGTCGCTATAAGCCAATCACAGATCCTCTTAAGAAGTTAACCCTGGCTCAGGCTCCAGTGCCGCCGGCAATGCAGGCTCAGCCCTTAGTACGACCACCGCCACCAATACAGGCTCAACCCCCCGTACGTTCACCGCCTCCAATGCAGCCTCGACCCGCAGCACGTTCTGCTCTACATCAACCGTCCACATTCAACATATCCTATACACCGACAACTCCTCCAACACGTTCTGCTCTGTTTCAACCGCCTGCAACCAGCATGTCTACACCCATCATTCTCCCGCCTTTACAGGCAACACCTGCAACCCCTGTTATACGTTCCACACCGAAAGCAGAAGTACAACGCCATATCGCCAAGCTACAAAAGGCTTCGAGGGATCTAAAGTTTTCGGAGTATGGTAGTGAGGCTGACGATGAGCAAGATATGGATACATCGTCTAGAGGGGATGAGCTCTTACATTTACTGGACGGCATGCTGCCTACACCTAGAAAATATTTCACCATGTTAGTTAGGGGTGATGATAAGGACTTAGATAAGACATTCGGTGTAGTCTATAATCGTCATACTGGCGGATTTCATCTGGGTAACTCACCTATTAACCCAGATGGGGAGGATCTTTTAGTCGGGCGAAGTATCTATGCGGGGACCCCTGGCCTCTATGATCTGATTTTTAGTAAGAAGCCAAAATCATTTAGCGACGCAGATGTAACCAATTATGCTGATATAATCGATAAAACCAAAATCGCATATTTCAATTTCGATGAAAACAGCCGCGTTCGAGGAAATAACACACATAAATATAAGAAGTTTATCGCACCTTTATTAAAGAGCACGAGTTCGCCAGCTCTAACTAGATCTCGCGTTAAAACTACTGGAGGTCTAGGGTTCGACTCTGAGATGCAGTGCGACTTAAAAACCCCCGTACAATATCGTTATTGGGATAATATAGAAGAGCTGGTGGATAGGCTATGTCTGCTACATGCTGCTAGGAATGCTGGGAATAGTAGCGTCGGTAATGAGATTCTGGCTATTGAAGAGGAGCTCCGCGAAGCTGATATAATTGAATAAAACGAACGACATGTGCGCTACCTGCTCAAATATACGATGAGCGTCGACAAGTTCGGACGTTTCTTTAGAGCGGGAGGTACGCGAAAATGCTCTCGAGGTCGCGATGGCATAGGATTTATGCTAACGCCGAGCGGTCATTATGATTTAAATAATAGACGCCTCACACGCATAAAGGAGCCCGCGGATTTGGACGATGCGGCTAGCAGGAGGTTCGTGGAAGATTCTTTGAACAAGATGGAGGCTGATATTTTAGAGCGTGCGGCTGGTGCTGCTCGCAAGAAACTGACACTTTATTCGCAGGCTGCTGCGCATAATATGCAAAATCTGCAGAAAAATGTCGATGCGAAACTATCTGATCTGAAGAAGCGGCAGGAGGAAAAACTGCAGGCTAATGTGTGGGAGTTAGCTATCCTGAAAAAGCAGCAGGAAGATAAGCTGCATGCTTATGGCGCTACTATTAAGCAGGAATTGGATGCTCTGAAGAAGCAGCAGGAAGAAAGACTACAGATCCATGATGTAATTGCTGCTCGTGAGTTAGCCGATCTGAAGAAGAAGAGTGAGGATAGCGATGTAAAACTGAGAGAGATGGTGTTCACCAGAGTAGAGCAGCTGCGCGAGTTATTTGTTCAGTTGTCGGCTGAGAGAGAAAAACTTCAGGCTTATGGCGCTGCTTTTAAGCAGGAATTGGATGATGCAAAGAAGCAGCAGGAAGAAAGAATGCAGGCTCACGATGCGCTTGTTATAGGCGAGTTAGCCGACCTGAAGAAAAAGCGCCAGGATGATGATGTACATTTGCGAGAGCTGATACATACCAAAGTACAGCAGACTATAAGAGAGAGCAGACGTACTCCGGGCGTCACTCCTCGCAAGCCCGTAGCCGCACATAAATAATGAGTGCTATTAAGAGCGGTATCGTTGATGAGCTCCATAGACCCGCTCGTGTTAACTTTGGGAGAAGGAGGACTATCATTAAAGGACTTGATGATCTATGGCAAGCTGACTTGGCGGAATTCTCCTTTTACGCTCGAGATAATAAGGGTCACAGATTCATTCTGGTGGTGATTGACTGCTTCTCCAAGTTCCTATGGACTCGTCCACTAAAGGATAAAACTGCTAAATGCGTTAGTGCCGCTTTCGCTGATATTTTTCGCGGGCGTCGTACTCCGAAGAATTTGCAGACTGACAATGGTACTGAATTTTACAACTCTACGATGAAGGCGCTGCTAGCTAAATATAAAGTGAATCATTATTCATCCTATACTAAAATCAAGGCATCCATGGCTGAGCGCGTGATACGTACTATAAAAAATAGTCTTTATCGATCGTTTAGTTTGAGGGGGACATATTCATGGATAGACATTCTCACCGATGCCGCCGCCGAATATAATGCCAGGAAACATCGTACTATTGGCATGAGACCCTGTGACGTCACCAAGAAGCATGAACAACATCTTCTAGATACCGTTTATTCGCACGTTAAAATGTCCGGTGTGCGAAAGTTTAGCGTTAATGATGTAGTTCGAATAAGCAGGCAGAAAGCGTTATTCGAGAAGGGGTACACGCCAAATTGGTCGGCTGAATTATTTAAAATTAAGCAGGCTCAAATCACAGATCCTGCCTCATATCTGCTCGAGGACATGCATGGGACCCCCATACGCGGAGCATTCTATAATGAAGAGCTGCAGCTGACGAAACATCCTGATACCTACCTCGTTGAGAAGGTCTTGAAGCGGAAGGGCAGCAAAGTCTTTGTCAAGTGGCTGGGCCATGATAATGTATTTAATTCCTGGATAGATAGCACAAATGTATTGTAATTCCCTGATAGAGATGTAACATGATGAGCAATAAATCTGTATTATTATTATCCGTTGTTTTTATTTTTCTTTATTTATTACAGGTGGTTAATAAGACACATAAATAGATATAGGAGATATTTATTTTAAACTTTCATATGTTGACAGTATAGCATCATTATACATGTACAAATATTCTAACATTATTTGTGCTCGAAACAATTTTTTATGTGGATCTATTAACATCATAATATTATCCATTAAATCACCATTATTCATTTTTGCACACGCGCACAGCAGACTATTGTAATAGTCTTTAAATGCGCACTCTGTTAAAATATCCAATTTAGAGTCTATTAGTTTTTTAATGCGCACCAGGGTATGTACAGCCTCTTCAGACAGAGCTATCTTGAACTCTCTCTGTTCGATCCACAGTGAGGCCTCTCTATATATGTCGAACTGCTCCATCGAGATGGGCTCTGTCAATCCTCCAATGTTGAGGGCGGTAAACTGCTTCCACTCGTCCGCTGTGAAGAATATCGAGGCGAATGGACCCCATATTTTGACGATGGGTATGAAACCCGCAGTAGGACTTATCCCAATGCTCACGTGCTTTGTTTGGGATTTATTGAGTGAGAATGTAGAGCTGCCCAGAAGCGTCTCCTCCAATGTGAATTCTCTGTCAAACCTCTTCATTAGGATATCGATGCGGTCCATCTCTTTGTGCTGACATTAAAAGACTAAACACTTATTTTTAATGATGCCATCTGCTTGATGATTTCGAAGCTGCGCTTGCGCGTCTCGATCATCTTTTTAACCTCGGCGATTTTACGCTTCATCAACAACGTCCTATCGCGCAGCTCTCTCTTCATCACTCTCAAACGACAGTCCATTGTCCGATCTCCTGCTGATGTACAGACCGCGTGCGACTGCCTCCCCAAACTCATCGCTACTGATGCTGTTGAAACGCTTCGGTAGGAATAGGATCCCCTGCTCCAGCTCGAGCGTTTGCTTCTCGCCAAATTTGGTGGTGATTTTCCTGCCTTCGATGATGCGGTGTTGAACGTCCTGCTCCAGTTCGCCGATTTTGATGATAGCTTTTACCATCCCAATCTTATTCAGCTTGCTTACGAAGTCCATATCTGCGAGCAATAAAATACAAACTATTAATTCATGCTGATTCAAACGCTACATTAAATTACGATGTGAGGCATCTGCTATATATCCAGGAAAATGCATTTAAATCGATTAAGTTTATACCGCTGCACTAATAATTTTTATTTAAATTGGGGCCCGCGGATATTTAATTTAATATAAATAAGCACTTACCTATTCGAAACTGGTCGGGCACTGTATGTTGAACGGTGAGTTAACACGATAACACTCACTAGGAGATCGGTGCTGGCACAGAGGGTAACACAAGAAACTTGAAGGGCTAGATGTGAGCTTCGACACTGGTCGGAGTAGACTGATGCTCGTGGCATGAAGTTTTTCGTTTAAATACCCCTCGCAGGGGTGGGGTGTGATGGCGTGCTTCTTCACACAGACAGGAATTATCTAGTCTCGACTTGTTGCGACATCAAGTTAATTGGTGCACGTGCATATTTCGTTAGATATCTAATCTTAATTCACAGCTGCATCCGCCTAATTTTTTATATTTTCCATTAGTATTCAATTTACGACATCGTTAAAATTGATATATTTATCATGTCTGTCTTATCTCCCCGACCTTTTGTTATCGCGTCTGAATGCCCCGGTGACTTAATTATAATGATATGATTATAGCTGCGCCCGAAAACCCCGTATCGGGTGACACCCGTGTTTATCAGCTGTCTTAATCTCCAGACTCTGCCACTTTTTCTTTTTTATAGCCGTCTGGGAACCGGCAGTTTTATTTTAATCATAATGATAAAATTGATGTGTTTATGGCCTGCCGGTTTGAGTGATTACTTCCTGCCGTATCGCATTACATACCGCGGGTGGGGCGACCCTTCGGCTGACCCCGGCCTTATCGCTGGTTCAACTCGCCGCACGGCCTCATCGGGGGCGGTGTGACAGTGGACCACGGGGCCCGGGGGCGGGTGGTGGCGGCGCGGGGGGCGGCGCGGGGGCGGCGGCCTCTGGCCTCGTGGGTGGTCCGGGGGCGGCGGGGGGCGGCGGGATCGAGGGGCGGCGACTGTGTGGCGATCCTCAGTCCTGCGAACTATGATATCAATTTGATCCGCGGTGATTAGACTGCCAATTAAATTCGCAGATCGTCAATTAACCTGTAGTTAAAGTACCTACAATTGATGTAATTATTCCATTGTTATCCTGCAATTGTGATTAAATTACTCGCAATCAATCTATTGTTACCGCTCGCGGTGATTAGACTGCCAATTAAATGCGCGGATCGTCAATTAACCTGCAATTAAAGTACCTGTAATTGCAGTAATGCACCTGTAATTAATGTAATGCATCTGCAATTATTCCATTGTTATCCTGCAATTGTGATTAAATTACTCGCGATTTCCGCAATCAACCCATTGTTACTGCCCGCGGTAATTGATTAATCCGCCAATAAAAACCGCGGATTAAATTAATCGAAAACTAACCTAACCTGCGTTGGAAACCGTGTTGCCTAACTACTGAAGACAAATGAAAATCGGATAACATTTCAGTTTTTTAATTTATTTTCACGTGTACAATACACTCCTGGAGTTTGGTACGTTCCTCCGACTCACCCTGTATATATATATATATTGCATGTAAATGTAAATGTAATGTAAATATTGGGTTTAAGAAATTAATTCCGGTTAATATTGTCATTAAATTGCAAAAAATATTCTTAATTTTTACTGAATATAAAGATTTTTTATTGTTTCTGTAAAACGATTCTATAATTTCGGTAAAATTTGATAATTTTCCACACGATTTTCTCACTTTTGCAGAGAATTAATTGGTTTATAAAATTTGCCATTTACAACACATTTCTGTACGTATTGAAAATTTAACAAGAATGCTTATTTGTAAATATTTTTGTTTAAAGTAATTAATATTGGTCAAAATTTTCATTAATTGAGAAACATGTATATAATTTTTACTGGATTTGCTCTTGTTTCTGTGAAAAAGTTTTTCAATTTCTGTCTAATTTGATAATTTTTCACACGATTTTGGCAATTTTCTCTATTTTTCACAGAACTATATTATTATAGAATTTGCTCTTTCCTATACATTACTTATATTGAAAATTTAAAAAAAAGTTGTTTTTAAATATTTCTTTTTAATTCATTTTCGCAAGTTATTTATAATTTTTTTACAATACAATATTACATGTATTGAAAATTTATAATAATGATTATATGTGAACATTACTATTAGTCTTAAGAACTTAATTGCAGTTGAAATTATCATTAAATTAGAAAAATGTGCATAATTTTTAATGAATATATTGATTTACAATTATTTCTGTGAAAAAGTTCTACAATTTCTGTCTAATTAAACAATTTTTCACACGATTTCTGCAATTTTCTTTATTTTGCACAGAACTATATGGGAAAGTGTCAGGTATTGGAAGAATTTAGGTCCCATGCTATGCTGTGATAAAAATAGGAACAATTTCTGCAAATAATCAATGCAAAGTTTGCTCAAACATGTTACTTTTGCACATGAATGTAGTGATAACTGTAATCACACAAATTTTGGACTTTCTCTAGACATAGCGCAAAGTGCAATTGCCATAATACCATTTGGGAAGGTGTCCCAAACCTCATTCATCAGAAAATCGTATGGAAATTTGTCATATTTTACAGAAAGTGTAGAACTTTTTCACTGACAATTGCAAATCTCTATATTCAGCAAAAATTATGTATATTTTTCTAAATTAAAGACAATTTAAACAGAAATTAATTTCTTAACACATATATTTAGAAATAATGATTTTTGTTAAATTTCCAATATGTACAGAGATATATTGTAATTGGAAAATTTTATAAGTCATTTAGTTCTATGCGAAAATTCTGAAATCGTGAAATGAGAAAATCATGTAGAAAATTGTAAAATTTGACAGAAATTGTAGAACATTTTCACTGACACAATTGCAAATCTCTATAAATTGAGAATCATATTAAATACCTTAACGT
This sequence comes from Othius punctulatus, assembly GCA_951805005.1. Taxonomy (NCBI): domain Eukaryota; kingdom Metazoa; phylum Arthropoda; class Insecta; order Coleoptera; family Staphylinidae; genus Othius; species Othius punctulatus. The sequence goes on from OX638138.1 coordinate 96,142,579, forward strand.
AAGTTTTAATAATTTAAATATTTATTTAGTAAAAATGCTGTATCTTTTTCTAATTTGATAACAATTTTAACCGAAATTGATTTCTTAAAACAATCAATACTAATTTTATTTTTTATTTTGAATATTTAGAGAAATGTACATAGCAAATTTTGTAAGTCGATTAATTTTGTGCCTAAGTGTGAAAATCGTGTGGCAAATTGTCAAATTTGACTGAAACTGTAGAACTTTTTCACAGAAACTATTGCAAATCTCTGTATTCAGTAAAAATTATGCATATTTTTGTAATTTAATAATAATTTTAAACAAAATGAATCTCTTTAAACAAATACATTCAAATAATCAAGTTTTTTTTTAATTTTGAAAATGTACAGAAATGTGTTGTAAATGACAAATTTTATAAATCACTCATTTCTATGCAAAAATAAGAAACTTGCAGAAATCGTGTGAAAAATTAGACAGAAATAGTAAAATGTTTTCACAGAAACAGTTGTAAATCTGTACATTCAGTAAAAAATATGTACATTTTTCTCATTTAATGACAGTTTTAACCAACTTTTTTTTTCTATTGAAATAAACGGGACAGGCCCAAGAGTAGGTACATATAAAAAAGAAGAAATACGTAGCAATATTATAAATACATATGTGTACATTTCAAATTAGAATATTTACTTTTAACAAATATTTACAATCAATATTTTTTGGTAAATTTTCAACATGTACAGAAATGTGTGGTAAATGGAAATTTTTGTAAACCAATTAATTATCTGCTAAAATGAGAAAATCGTGTGGAAAATTGTCAAATTTAACAGAAACTATAGAACTTTTCACTGAAAGAATTGCAAATCTCTATATTCAATAGAAATGATCCATAAATTTTAACCGAAATTATGTATAGGTAAAGGCAAATTCTATAATCATATGGGTAAATGTCAGGTATTGGGAGAATTTGTAAAATGTATTTCGAAAACAAAAATTTGTTTTTTCTAAAATAAAATAAGTTGAATAGCTGAACAAAATAACGTACATTACCGAAATGACACTATGCATTACCGAAATGATGTTACGCATTACCGAAATGACATTGTTCATTACTGAAATGACTTCTTTAATTATAGAAATACTAGAAGGTTTTTAAATTTTGATCGCTGCTAACAATAGATATGCATACAATATGTACGTAGGTACAATATGCAACTTATTTTATTTTAGAAAAAACAAATTTTTGTTTTCGAAATACATTTTACAAATTCTCCCAATACCTGACATTTACCCATATGATTATAGAATTTGCCTTTACCTATACATAATTTCGGTTAAAATTAATGGATCATTTCTATTGAATATAGAGATTTGCAATTCTTTCAGTGAAAAGTTCTATAGTTTCTGTTAAATTTGACAATTTTCCACACGATTTTCTCATTTTAGCAGATAATTAATTGGTTTACAAAAATTTCCATTTACCACACATTTCTGTACATGTTGAAAATTTACCAAAAAATATTGATTGTAAATATTTGTTAAAAGTAAATATTCTAATTTGAAATGTACACATATGTATTTATAATATTGCTACGTATTTCTTCTTTTTTATATGTACCTACTCTTGGGCCTGTCCCGTTTATTTCAATAGAAAAAAAAAGTTGGTTAAAACTGTCATTAAATGAGAAAAATGTACATATTTTTTACTGAATGTACAGATTTACAACTGTTTCTGTGAAAACATTTTACTATTTCTGTCTAATTTTTCACACGATTTCTGCAAGTTTCTTATTTTTGCATAGAAATGAGTGATTTATAAAATTTGTCATTTACAACACATTTCTGTACATTTTCAAAATTAAAAAAAAACTTGATTATTTGAATGTATTTGTTTAAAGAGATTCATTTTGTTTAAAATTATTATTAAATTACAAAAATATGCATAATTTTTACTGAATACAGAGATTTGCAATAGTTTCTGTGAAAAAGTTCTACAGTTTCAGTCAAATTTGACAATTTGCCACACGATTTTCACACTTAGGCACAAAATTAATCGACTTACAAAATTTGCTATGTACATTTCTCTAAATATTCAAAATAAAAAATAAAATTAGTATTGATTGTTTTAAGAAATCAATTTCGGTTAAAATTGTTATCAAATTAGAAAAAGATACAGCATTTTTACTAAATAAATATTTAAATTATTAAAACTTACGTTAAGGTATTTAATATGATTCTCAATTTATAGAGATTTGCAATTGTGTCAGTGAAAATGTTCTACAATTTCTGTCAAATTTTACAATTTTCTACATGATTTTCTCATTTCACGATTTCAGAATTTTCGCATAGAACTAAATGACTTATAAAATTTTCCAATTACAATATATCTCTGTACATATTGGAAATTTAACAAAAATCATTATTTCTAAATATATGTGTTAAGAAATTAATTTCTGTTTAAATTGTCTTTAATTTAGAAAAATATACATAATTTTTGCTGAATATAGAGATTTGCAATTGTCAGTGAAAAAGTTCTACACTTTCTGTAAAATATGACAAATTTCCATACGATTTTCTGATTTATAGAAATAATTGGTTTACAAAATTTGCCCTTTACATACATTTCTGTACATATTCAAAACATTTTTATTTTTTTATTTTAATCGTTTCTTTTACGAAATTAATTTCTGTTACATTTAATTATTTGTTATTAATTTAGATGAGGTGCTAATTTCTCAATCATATAACCTAAAAAATCTACCACTTGCAACACATTACATTTCTAAAATGATGTATTACTTCTACTGAGCACAAAAATTTGCAATTGTTTCTGTAAAAAGTTTAACTATTTCTGTCAAATTTGACATTCTATTTAGATATTTCTGCATTTGCTTAATTACTTATAAAAATGGTTAAAACTTCTACTATATTCTGCTAATAAATATTTTTTATTATTGTTATTATTATTATCATATTCAATAAATTTTCTGAAATCGTCCAATACTTCTAGTAATTATGAAAAACAGCAATTATTTGTTTGAAAAATTTCTACTCATAAATTTTGTTGAAATGAACTTTCTATTGGATGGTTTCTGCAGGTTTCTCAGTTGCCTTTTACCTACTTAATAATAAACTTTTTTTTTTAAATGCACTATTTCTGCTTAGTATTCAGTTTTTGAATAGTCAATAATGTCTATAATACTTTTAAGGATATTGTGTACCCATGTTTTATCTTGACGTGTGTAAAACTATTGTGTTACTAGTATGAAAAAAAATATATTTCTATTTCTAGTTTTGTTATGATCTTTTATGATAATCTATGATTTTATCTATGATAAAAGATATGCATATATGACATAATGATATGCTGTAAAGTTTGTTATTTTCCAAAGGTTTTTGCAAATTTCTCGATTTGGTACCAAGATAATTGGTTCATAAAATGTACCATTTACAAGAAATTATCTCTAAAAAACCAAGATTTGTAATTATTGTCAAAATTCCAATTGTTTATTTTAACCATTTCTTAAAAAATCTGACATGATATTCGAAGGTTGTTACATTTTCAAATATCTCTTCCCTGGATAATAGAATTCCCCACTTGCATTTATTTATATTACAATCGGTCTGCAACTTTTCAATTATTTTTCACCTGGATAATATAATTGCAATTGCAATAAAATATCTCCAAATTCTACAACTTTCTCAATTGGTGGTCCAGCGGGAAAAGGGGTATAAGTGGTTTTTGAAAACTAAAAGTTTTCCAATACATATTAGGCATTTAAGTAACATAAACGGACGTATATCATATATTTCTATAATTTAACTGAAAGTTAAAACACTCAGCTTTGAGTTAAATTATTGAAATGTATGATATACGTCCGCTTATGTTACTTAAATGCCTAATATGTATTGTAAAACTTTCAACCTTCAAAAACAACTTATACCTACCCCTTTTTCCGCCGGACCGCCAATTATCTACCTCTTACCTGGAAAAAACCATTGCAATTAATTATTGTAAAATACAATAATTACAATGAGAATATAGGTACTTGTAATTGGTTCTGTCAAAAGGTTGAACCATTTCTGTTAAATTTGACATTATTTTAATTGATTTCTGCATTTTCATTATTAGTTACAAAAATGGTTCCAATATTCTAACATAAATTACCTGAAAACGTCGAAAATTTCTACTAAATATGAAACGTAGCACTTGTTTTGCTATGTTTAGCATAAGTATATCATAAGAATATATAAGATACATATAGAAAATTTTGATATGATACATGATATGTGATTCGTTCTACCAACTTTTGTTTCTATTTTGTTTCCTATTTTTGTATCAATTATCTTCTCTAGTATCTTCATATATGTACTTATGAGCGTTATCCCTCTATAATTTGTAAATTTCTTTTTATCTTCATTTTTATGTATTGGTACGATCAATGACATTTGCCAGTATGTTGGTATTCTTCCTTTTTTCCATATTTTCTTTATCAAGTTGTGTAGTCTCTGTACCGCTACTTCACATATTTCCGTCAACATATCTGCCTCGACTCCATCATCTCCTGGCGCTTTTCTTCGTTTGATACTCTTCACAGCATGTGTTAATTCTTCTAATGTTATCTGCTCTTCATCTTCTTCTTCTATATTTTCTTGGTTTTCCATATCATTTTCTAGATCATATTCTGCTTCTCCTTTACTACTGCTGCTTGTAGTAAATAGTTCTTCGAAATATTCTTTCCATCTTGCCATTATTATCATGTCTTCTTGTAACACTGTTCCATTTTTATCCATTATTTATTTATTATTATATCTTCATCCTTTTCTGCTGTCTTTTACTATTTTATAGAACCATTTTTAGTTTTCTCTGCTCTTTTTCTCCAAATTTCTCCAAACTCTTCTCATGTTTTCATCTTTGCTTTTATTACTCGTTCTTTAGCTTCTTTCCTTTTACTTTGATACTCTTTGTAAGCTTCCTGGTTGTGTTTGGAAAGGTACTCCGACCATGCCTTATCTTCTCTCTTATTGCAATACTTATTTCTTCATTCCACCATTTTGTCTGCTTCTTGTTCATTTTACTATTAACAACACAACATATACTTGCCGTATCAATTATGCATTCTCTTAATTGCACCCACCATTCTTCTATTTCTTCTTGTTCCTGTGTTTTTGTAGTTCTCTGTTCAGCTTTCCCGCATATTTCCTGGCTGTCTCTATCTCTCTTAGCTTGTACGTTTTTACGGTTTTTATTTTAGTACATGTACTTCTGTTCCTTTTTTGGTTATGCATTTCATTCTGCTTTATCTGTTCCCTTTTTATTGTGGTTACTACCATGATGGGAGTGACCACCTATTTCATATTTCCTTTTAACATTGATTTTTCCTCTCTACTCTTTACTTCTCTTGTATATTTGTGTATGTCACTATGTTTAAACAGTGTATTTGTTATTACTAGATTATTAGGTCTGCAGTATTTCAGCATACATTTACTTCTCTTCTTTTTTGGTTTTACATTTCATTCTGCTTTATCTATTACCCATTTATTGTGGTTACTATCATGAAGGGAGTGACTGCCTGTTTCATATTTCCTTTTAACATTGATTTTTCCTCTCTACTCTTTACTTCTCTTGTATATATGTATATGTCACTATGTTTATACAGTGTATTTGTTATTACTAGATTATTAGTTCTGCAGTATTCCAGCATGCATTTGCCGTTGTTATTTCATATTATTTTTCCTTGGTCTCCCATTATCTCGCTGTTCTTCTCATCTTTTCTACCTACTCTGCTATTAAAATTCCCCATTACATATATTTTGCCTGCTGCTTCTTTTGTTACCTCTGTTAATTGATTCCAGAATGTTTCCTTGTTGTCTCCTTCATCATGTTTACTGGACCCGTATACTACTATTAAAGTGCATTTACTATATATATTTTTCATCCTAACTACTAGTATACTTGATGATACTACTTTCCATTTCTCTATTTTATTTCCGATCTTCTTATGTATGATGCATCCAACTCCTTCTGCTGCTCTTTTGTTTACTGCCACTCCGCAATATATTAAATAGTGCTCGTTTTCCGTCTTGATTATCCCTGGACTTTTCATTTTCGTTTCCGTAATTGCTAGTACATCGAGTTTGGCTTCTTCCAATTCTCTGTCTAGTTCTTTTTCCTGCCCCACAGGCTCCGTATATTCCATGTCCCAATTTTCCATTGTCTTCATTTTGTATTTTCTTGTTGTTTTTCTCTGTTGCTTTCCACTATGTGTTTTTTTTGTTACAGTTTGCACTTCTTCAAGTCCTTATCCATTGTCCGTTTCGGTTCGCTCATGATACTTTTTTAGAGTTCGTTTTTTAAGAGTTATTTGGAGTTAGTCTTCTCTCTGCTTCCCGCCATATCCATAGTTTATCATTACTCCGCAGCTTCATGTATCCTATTTTTAGTCTGTTGCCTTTCTTTTCTCTTCCTGCGCTGCCTCTCCGATTGCCTTTTGGCCCCCCCATCTGTTGAATTGTCAGATCATGATCAATGTGCTGCCTCCATCTGTCTGAGTTTATTCTTATTCCTCATTATTTCTCTTTTCTTCTTCATTGTTTCTATTTCTGCAACTAGTATTTCGCCTTTTTTGTTTGTATCTTGTGTGCTTGTTTGATGATAGTTTCTACTTGTATGACATTCCTTATAAATGTATCCGCAATTTCTTGAGCATTTCCGCTTTCCGTTAATCCTATAATGACTATATTATTCCTTCTCTTATCACGCTATCCCATCTTATTACTCCTTTCCAGGGTTTCAATTCTTACTATTAGCTCTTCTTTCTCCGTACGCCATTTTTCCTCCTTCCCTTTTAACTTGTTCTTCAGATCTATCATTTCATCCTTCAGTTCCTTTTGTCTTTCCATCATGCATTGAAACATATGTTTTATATCTTTCATGTTTTCATGCATTGATGCTGTTCTTGGTATTTTCTTTTTCTGTTTTAACTATTACTCCCCACCTATGTTTAATTCCTCTCTTGAATCTAGATCTGAACGGATTATCTTTAAGTCTTTGTTTTCCATTCACGTTCCTTTCTTTGACTCTTTTTTTTTGTCTTACTCTGTTCTTTTTCCGTGTGTCCGGCTTTTAATAGTACTATTTCAAAAGTTTAATTATTTACAGGTTACACGTTCACTTCAAAACGTTATAATCTTTTTTTTAAAGTGGAATGACATATTTTTTTGTATTATGGGGCAACAGACGGAACAATTTTCTACATAACCAGTGTACAGTCCTGTGGAATGTCTTAGTTAGGTTTCTATTGTAAATATTTCTTATGTAATATTACGTGCTCTTCCGAGGGATGGCCAGTTAGTCACGGCAAACGATATGCCTGACCAGGGTACGGATAGCGGCGGAATGTGCCATTGTAAACAGATTCTTGGAACTGTAGAAAGCTGGTTCATCCCTCGCCAGTCGGAAGGGCTGGCATTGTTTGTAAATATGTTAAAACTAATTGTAATGCTCTCTAAGAGCGAGTTCTTATCCGGTTGCAGTCGGAGAAACGTCCCGGGAGAGCACCGTCATTTGCTCGCTGGTTATTGTGCTAACTTATAATTTCACAATAATAAATTCATACAATTCCGGGTAGCCGTTTTTCGTTTCATTACGGCGAGTCCCCAACATTTGGTACTTCGAATCGGATCATTTGGTCCTTCGGAACAGGATTGTTAATCGGTGTGTGTGTGCGTACACGTTGGATTAGCAGTTTACGGCAGTAGGTGAGTCCTTGTTTCCCTTATCCAATCCCTGTGTTCATCTTGAAATGGCGGAAATCGCAGAGCAAATGAAACAGTTGGTGAAACAACGGATTACCATCAAGAGGCAGCTTACGACTCTTACGAACGCGTCGGAAGCAGAGGAGCGAGAAGATATGTTACGCGGGTATTTTGAACAAACAAGGCCATTGTTCGACAAATTCGAAGAGGTTCAATCCGAGATTGAGACCCTGGCAGACACCGAGGATGAAGAACAGTTCACCCATGTCTTTAAGGTGTACCACGAGCTAATGGGGAGCATTAGAGAAAAGTTGAGTGCGTGCAGACCAGTGCCGGCAGCATCACCAGCTCAGGCATCGCCGACGGCTACCACGCTCGCGGGGCGAGCGAATGGTGCTGGATGCAACAAATTAGCTAAAACGTGTAATGTGAGCATGTTAGAACAAGCATTGCGTCGCATGTGGGAAAGCGAAGAGGTAGCCGATGAAATACCTCTCCGCACAATGGAAGAACAACGGTGCGAGGAATTATTTCTGAAGGAACGCACCCGAGATGGAGATGGTCCATTTATAGTTAAATTGCCACGCCATGAACAGCCACCATCATTAGGCGAGTCGAAGCAACAAGCGGCCAGGAGATTCGCTAATCCAGAACGCGGGGTGCATAAAGATGCGCACCTGAGGACAAATCATCAGGCCATTATGCAGGAGCATGAAAAACTCGGCAACATGATGGTGAAGGAGCCAGGTACGGGAGAGCCCAACGCGCACCTGTATTTACCGCATCACGCGGTCATCAAGGAAGTTAAGGTATGTGCCGTGTTCGACGCGTCGTCGAAGACAAGCACCGGCTCGTCACTAAACAACACCTTATTGGTGGGTCCCATGATCCAACAGGACTTGTTCCAATTGATGACCCGTTTTCGTACACATAGTTTTGCACTGACAGCTGACATTGAAATAATGTACCGGCAAATATTGCTACATCCTGCCGAGCGCGCTGTGCATCGGATTCTGTGGAGGAGATCGAACCCCAAACAGCCAGTGCAAACTTATGAGTTGCAGTCACTTACATACGGAACATCACCTGCGAGTTTCATCGCGACACGTTGCCTAAAACAGCTGTCCGATGAGTCGATTAACTCAATGCCGACGGGAGCGTTGATTGTGGCAATGGATTTTTATACGGGCGATCTGATCACAGGTGCTAATACATTGCAGGAATGCCAAGTGATTCCGGGGCAAGTGCGTTCGATCTTAAGCGACGGTCGTTTCCATCTTAGAAAGTGGACATCGAACGAACTTGCGCTTCTCAAGGGTGTGGACGATAATTGCGAGATAGGCGATCGGCACCACGTGCGATCGCAAGATAATCCAGCGGACGTCTTTTCACGGGGAACGTCTGCAGCGTCGCTATCCGGCCATCACTTATGGTGGATGGGACCCGGATGGTTGCAACGGGAAAACAACACATGGCCTGTGGAAATTAGGTCGGATACCGACGTACCTGACCACGAAACTTGCTGCCAATCGAAGACAATGAGCCAGTGGCACTTTATACCACCACGCGCCCCTCATTTCGGTGGTCTATGGGAAGCGGGCGTAAAGTCCATAAAACCTCATTTGCGACGGATTGTAGTTAAAGAGATGAACACTATCCTTATTCAACTTGAATCCGTCCTTAATTCCCGCCCCCTTTGTCCACCAGGTGCTTTGACACCTGCTCACCTACTCGTCAGAAATTCATTCGTGAACTTCCAAGAGCCTGACTTGGGTAACAACAGATTATCTCGCTGGCAACACATCGGCAGGTTACGGCAGCATATATGGCGTCGGTGGTCGCAAGAGTACCTGACGCCCCTTCAAGAGCGAGATACCTGGGTCCTGGATGGCGAGATGCAGGCGGTTCCCGGTCAGCTGGTCCTCATCAGGGAAGACAGCGTTCCGTCGCTTCGGTGGCCTAGGGGTCGCATCATCGAGGTGTTTCCAGGTGCTGATGGTACTGTGCGTGCCGAAAGTTTACAAACTGAGAAAGGACTCATTAAGCGCCCTGTTAGACGATTGTGCTTGCTGCCAATCGAAGACAATGAGGTGTAAGTGCGCTTACAGTTCGGTGTTTTGTGCGTATCAATTCGTGTTTTATCTTTGTGTATATATTTCATATATTTCGTATGTTTAGATTTAGGTTTAATGTTAATAATTAGGCATTAATTCATTTTGTAGTTATTTCGAACGGCTGTACCGTTCAACGCCGGGAGTATGTACAGTCCTGTGGAATGTCTTAGTTAGGTTTCTATTGTAAATATTTCTTATGTAATATTACGTGCTCTTCCGAGGGATGGCCAGTTAGTCACGGCAAACGATATGCCTGACCAGGGTACGGATAGCGGCGGAATGTGCCATTGTAAACAGATTCTTGGAACTGTAGAAAGCTGGTTCATCCCTCGCCAGTCGGAAGGGCTGGCATTGTTTGTAAATATGTTAAAACTAATTGTAATGCTCTCTAAGAGCGAGTTCTTATCCGGTTGCAGTCGGAGAAACGTCCCGGGAGAGCACCGTCATTTGCTCGCTGGTTATTGTGCTAACTTATAATTTCGCAATAATAAATTCATACAATTCCGGGTAGCCGTTTTTCGTTTTATTACGGCGAGTCCCCAACAACCAGTGCAAAGTTTGCACCAAGTGCAAACCAAACCTATCCCATAAATGAGTAAATGAGTAAATGTTTGTCAGTTATTTTGACAATTCCTTTATTGCAATGTTTTTTCGGAGCAGTTAATTCTATTTGTGCATGTATACCTGACCATATGTGGTCAGGAGGTGTGGTAAGATGTGGTCAGTCGTGGTCAGCTGTGGTCAGGTGTAGTCAGATGAGGTCAGATGTGGCCCGATGTAGTCAGATGAGGTCAGATGTGATCAGGTGTCATCAGGTGTGATCAGGTGTGGTCAAGTAGAGTCAGCCCATTTATTTTACCCAATCGCTTAATATCGATATACCAATATGTAATATGTAGAAATAATCTAATACTAACCAAACATTACAAATAAATTCAACAGTTTCACTACAGAGGTACGTGGAATATTAATGAAACCAGTAGTTTTACTAACAGTGTCGTAGATTCATGTCTAGCTATTTTATTTTTCAGACAATTACGAATTGTTGTAACATGAACATGATATAGCCGCATGCAGGAACCTCTCGGGCAAGCAATTAATCGGTAATTAATACGTGTAACGTGTTACGTGGTAACCCGAAGGATTAATTAATGTAACGTAATTTTTGCAGTACTGCACACTTAATACGCCCGATGGAAATATTTTAATTAAAGTATGTGGGTGAAGTTATGCCCATCAAATTTTTAATGAGACCATCGCGGACGTGGTATAGGCAATTTGCCACTTTGTACTTGCTGTAATGGCGCCGTTAAATATTTTACCTCCGACAATAATATGCCGATTAAAAATTCTTTATAAGCGGAGTAAAGGCTGGCGCGCTCTCGCTCTTCCTCGCTGCCGCGTTCTTCGGTGATGACATGATTGATGCAAGTTTGCAATTGCAAATTATCGCAGATGTAAATTGAAGCTAAAGAGCGGTTACGTCGCATGCACTGGCCGGCATCATGCGGACAATATTGTCTCGGCTATAAAAGGCGAAACATAAACACTCCTCACATTATCTACACTTACGCCGCGTCAATATGTGTATCATAAAGTGTGGCCGTTCCAGGACAAAATATCGCCTGGGTGCTGCTTTGTTTTCAATTTCTGCGCTGTGCTTTCTAAGCCGAGGGAGTGGAGTAATATGGTGTAGCTTTACAATGGACAATTATACCATATGAGGAGTGATTGTGCTAAATTCTACGCTCGTTACGAAGTTAGCATTGCGAGCGAAGATGTGGGTGTATCTCGGTTAAGCTCAATAAAAATGACAAATTATAAACAAATACGAGGGAATACCGACTCATCGTAGAGTCATGGCAAGACATAATATATCTTTTGTATATAACTATACAGGGTGGCCCACCTATCCTTGCCTGGACCATTGCTTCTAGACTAATGAAAATTTAGGAAAACATCTGATTCGAAGTTATTGGACACTTGATGTGCTACCTATTAAAATTCTTTTCGAGTATACAGAGTGTACCATACATCCGGGACACAAAATGTTGTCTCCTTTTTAAATTGATCACCCTGTATATTATTTCATATTTAGAATCTGCTTTATGTGGGCTTCACAAATCATTTTTACTTTTTGAGATCAGACGCAACGTTGCCAGTTATTCACATTTTAATAAAATTTAACGAAAAATCATGGATGTGGAAAAAAAATCAACAAAACCTTATTATAAGAAACCAATGAAAGAATCTGCGTATGCAAATACCTAAGCAATGTGCCAAAACATACACAATATTTTGAGTCACGTAGAATACCCAGGGTGTTCTGAAACAACGATACAATTTTGCTCTTTTCAAATGACTAAAACTATTTTTTTTTAATGGAACACCTTGTATATAGCATCATATTCTGAGTGCTCATATGATGAGCTATTCAATGGTAGCATATGGATTATAATCTAATTATACTTTTTAATAGGTAAATAACGATCAATCTCGATATGTTTTTGCCATTCAAAAATAGCAAAATTCGATCGTTGTTTCAGAACACCCTGTGTATTCAACGTGACTCTATATATTGTAAATGTTTTGGCACATTGTTGACAAAATTTAGCGTATTTCGACAGTTGGAATTGAATATTTTACATATTTTCGCAGCTGGTTCTAATTTTTTTATAGATTTTAACAGTTACATTACGAAATATCAGAAATTTTAACAGTTGCAGTTAGAAAATTTGTTTGTTTTTAACAGTATTAATTAAAAACTTTACATATTTTATACAGTTAAAACTTTAAGAAAATTTGACAGATTTAAAAAAAGCAAATTTTCAAATTTGGACAACTTAAAATTTAATGCATTTGGTTTGTTTCAATTGGAAATTTGATCAGTTGCTTTTAGAAAATATGCTGATTTTCACAATTTCACATTTATACCTACAAAATTGATAGATTTTAATATATCCAGTCAGTTAGAGTTCGAAAATTAGTTTCATATGAAATTTCAGTATATTTTGGCACTTATAATTTTATATTTAACAAATTTAGACAGACGAAATTAATTGTAGATTTCAGCAAAGTAATTTTGAAGATTTTCGAAGCTGGTGCTAACAAACGTTTAATACATTTTGACAGTTGCGATTAAAACATTGATCGATTGTGCCAGTTTGGGTCAAATGTATGATAGTTTTTCACACCGTCAATTTAAAGTTGACAGAACTCTCGAAAACATTTCAAAATAAAAAAAATGTACAAATTTTGAAAATATGCAGCATACTGATTGGAATTGTTACTGATTGCAAAATTTTAAGAATATGTGGATTTTTGTATGCATATTATCAAATTTATTTATTTATTTATTTATTTATCCACTGGAATACCTCCCAATATACAATAAATATACATAATTTACAAAATAATCAATATTAAAATTTTTGTTTGAGAAATAATATTAGTTGTGACGTAGACATATTAAAAAAATCGATCCGCTCGTCAAGGTTGTTGCAGCGTCGGAGTACATCATCCATCCCCAGGCACTGACCGTATGTTGTCTTGTGGTGTGTAAATTTAAACTTGTTCGTGTAACGCAAACTTCTCGGCGGACAAGCAATTTTAACCAACTCCAACAAATCTGGGCAATCAATTTTAAAGTTCAACAATTTATGTATAAAACAAACATCAGCATCGCAATGTCTTTCGCAAATAGGTTTAAGAGACATACGAGATAACAAGTCGGAATAAACTATATGTTCCTTCGGAATGCCTAGTTTATAAGCTAGATGCTTTAGAAACTTTCTTCAACACGTTCAAGCTTATCTTTATATAGCTTCTGGTAAGGACTCCAAATACAAGACGCATATTCTTGGTGAGGTATGACTAAACTACAGTATAACGCTTTAATACAGTTGATATCAAAAAAGTCACGAGTATTACGTTTAATAAAACCTAGCAGTTGGAGTGCCTTGCTACATATAGTATTGATATGAGTGGAAAATGATAGATTATCGTCAAATGTGACACCGAAATCCTTAATGCCGTTCCTTCTCACAATGTCAATTCCATTCCGCTTGAAATTGTTAAATGAAAGCAATCTTGATTTTGAAAAATGTATATACAAGCATGTGCTGATGTTCAAAGATAACCCGTTGATGTTGCACCATTTGAAAAAGTTATTGTGGTCGTTTTGCATTAATGTTTGGTGACTATGATGTGCGCTGTCCCGGAAAATTTTCATATCATCAGCGAAAAGCAAAATTTTGCAGTAGCTAAAGCATTTGACAACATCATTGATAAATATATTAAATAAGAGAGGACCTAGATGTGATACCTGTGGAACGCCAGGTATGACCAAATTTTCGTTTGAAATAAAACCATTAACTCTAACTCGTGGAGTTCTTTCAGTTAAATATGATTCAAACCATTACAGTAAACTGCCCGCAACGCCTAGTTGCGATAGCTTAGATATCAATAAATGATGATTAACTGTGTCGAAAACTTTAGCTAGATCGGTGTAAACAACATCCACCTTTGAGCCAGCCTTTAGAGATTCGACAATATAATTATGCTAAAGAAGTAAGTTGGAAGAAGTTGGCTTACCAGCAGAGATGCCATGTTGTTCAGGTATGATAACATTCCGCAGTTGAAAAGAGATATTCTCTATCACCAATTTCTCAAAGTTTTTTGGCGTTGTGGATAACATGGATATAGGTCTGTAATTAGTAATACTCGACGTATCACCAGGTTTATGGATGGGACAGATACAAGAATGCTTCCACAAATCAGGGAAAATACCAGTCTTTAGGGATTATTGATCAATTCCTAAGTTCACAAAGAACGATTAAAAAGCAATAATAAAAATGGCACGTTTATAAATATTCCGAAACATTTCGCAAATATGGAGGAAGTTATAGAAAATTTCATTGAATTTTCTAAAATATTAAAATTTAAAAAAAAACACCAAAGTGCGTCAGTGTACCGAACTAGTACTAACATGTATGGAATTTTCAACTACATGTATCAAAATCCTCCAAATTTTCAGCTACAACTTCTCGAATCTGTTAAAATCTATATTTTTTTCAGTTCAGAAATATTTTGAAAAAAAAATAACACCACTATACTCATAAATTCGTATAGTGCCTAAAGTTATGTATGAAAATTTTCCCAATATTGGAATATTTGCATAATTTTGATATTTGATCATTTGATAATTGATCATTTGGATGTAGATCATTTCATTTGTATCATACTCATTTTATTGACAGGCGAAACAGTGACAATCGATAAACTTAATGCCTTATTGACACTTGACAAATGAATTAATGACAATTTATAGATGAATCGGTGACATTTGACAGACTTAATGACTTATTTTGCTGATGGATCAACTGAGAGATAGTTGATCACCCACCCACCCCCCATTCAAAATTTTCGCAATATAATAGATTGAGCGTACAACGTCGTCCAATCATTTCAACAATGATTCTTCATGATACTTAATTTATTAACAATTGTATACAACATACTAATCATTACTGCAACATCGTTAGAGGCAGAATTTAATTAATCATCTTCATGACACCATTGCAAGGGCGGGTGGGTGGTCACACTATAAAAAATGGAAGAATAGATACATATTTTACTTACTTACAATTATCTACTTAAAAGCGTGCTAACTCTATAGTTACATTTAGTATTTTCAATTGTTCACCTACTGGAATTCACAAACAGTGCAAAAACAATGATTAACTTAAAAAAAACAATTTTGATTTAAATCAATTGATTTTAATCACACTGATATGGAAATTGACTTTAGAATTTGTAGATAGAAGTTGTTATGATCGCCTATACTTTCTCCCCTAAATCGATAAGATATTTAGCTCTGTTTCTAATCTATGGATACATACGATTATCAAATGTTTTGCGACGAAGGAAAGGAATGAAATTTACAATATTCTACTGTAGGAATAAATATAGGTACATGGATCTTAAGAACAATGCTGCAACCAGGGAAAATGAGCGAAATAGCAGAAGAAATATCAAATTATAACATTGACATTGCAAGAGGAAGGAATCGGGAGAAGTAAACAAATATAATTTTACGCTACACTATTCAGGGGAACAAAAGCAAGGAAGAAATGAAATAGGTTTCATAATAAACAATAAACATAAGCATAAGGTAATAGAATATCAGCCAATTAACTCGAGGGTAACATATTTAAGACTAAACACCACCCCGTACAACACAACGATAATAAACGTTTATGCACCAAGAGAAAATAGCAAGGAAGAGGAAAAAGATGGCACTTACGAGAAAATAGAGACAACAATACGGAGAATACCAAAACAAGACACATTAATACTGGTAGGTGATTTTAACGCAAAAATAGGCAAAGAAGAGCACAATAAAGAAGTAGCAGGGAAAGAAACCCTACACGAGACAATAAACAGCAATGGAAAGAGACTATGCAACCTAGCAGCACTACATGGTCTAAGGATAGTCAGCACAAATTTCAAACATAAAAGAGAGCATACGGCCATGGAAAGCACCAGGAGGAGGACACGAAAACCAGATTGACTACGTACTCATATCCAAAAAGCGTCTAACAATTGTATAAGATGTGAAGTCAATACGAAAACCACGCGCCGACTCAGATCACTACATGGTGGTAGCAACAATCAATCAAAAGCAAGCACGAAGACCCCGAAGAGAAAAATTATAATTGAACGTACAAGAATTAATAACGAGGAAATAAAGCTGAAATATGAGCAGGTTTTGAACAGAGAAATAGAAAAAATGCATAAACAAGGAAATATAGAAAGCAAATGGAACCAAATAAAAGCATGCATAAATAACACCGCAAACAGCATATTGGGAAAAGAACAAAATGAAGAAAATAACTACTGGTGGAACTCGAAATGCAAAGAATCAGTAAAAGATAAGAGACAGGCATGGTTACATTACACAGACAACCCAAATGAAGAAAACAGATGGCATATAATGACAAAAGACAGGCAGCCAGTAGAGTAATAAGAAAGTAAAAGAACGAAAAGATAAAACAACAACTAAGGATTATTGAAAGTGAAAATACGAGAAACAACACGAGAAAATTCTACAAACAAATCAAAACACACAACACGAACCAAAGGAAAACGATTACCGGGGGAATAAAGAACAAGCAACGTAAAATGGCAAAACACGATGAGGAAGAGAAGGTAGTATGCAGGGAATATTTTAAGGAAATGATGTCAGAGAATGAAACAACATCAGTAAACGACCAAAACCATCTCAGAATAACAGAATCAGAAGAAGACCTAGACAAACCAACCTACGTGCAAGTAGTGCAACATATAATAAGGCAATTAAAAAATGGGAAGGCTGCAGGGACCAAACCAACGAAATAACCAACGAAATGATTAAGTACGGAGGAGAAAAATTACATGAACAGATACATGGACTAATCATCAAAATGTGGGAAGCCGGAAACATACCAAAGGAGTGGGAAAATGGACAAATCATCCCTATCCATAAAGCTGGAGACAAACACAAATGCGACAACTACAGGGGAATAACGATCCTAAACTCAGCTTTCAAAATAATAACAAGCCTAATACACAAGAAGCTAATGAAATACATCCACATGGCAGAATACCAATGCGGTTTCGTAAAAGGCCGATCAACGATCGACGCAATACACCTAGTGAAACAATCAATCGAAAAGGTGAACACCCACAACCTAAAGATACATATAATGTTCATCGACTTCAAGAAGGCGTTCGATACCGTAAAGAGAAGGGAAATAACTGGAATAATAGAAACCATAGACATACCAAACAAACTAAAACATATGCTTAAAATAATAACAACGAAAACAAGAGCCACGGTATTGACAAGGAAAGGAGAAACATAACCTTTTGTGACTACAAAAGGAATCCGGCAAGGTGACACACTGTCGGCAACAATATTCACTTTAGCCCTTGATCACATAATGAGAAATATTGACAAAGCGGGGACTATAAGGAACAGAGGTGCGCCAATAATTGCATACGCAGATGATGTCACAATAATAGCCAAGCAGGAACAAAAACTATTAGAAATTCTGGATGAGATCACAAAAGAAGGGAAGAAATTCGGACTGGAAATCAACACAAAAAAGACCAAAATTATGTCAACAACAAACGAAAACTAGAGAAAAGGAGTAAATTTCGACGGTAACACATACGAACGAGTGAATATCTTCAAATACCTAGGAGTGACAATAAATATGGAAGGAAGAAACGCGAGTGAAATTGAAGAAAAAATACAGGCAGGCAACAGAGCGTTTTATGCAAATAGCAAAATATTAAGAAGCAAACAAATGGAAACCAAAACAAAAATACAGATATACAAGACAATTGACGATGACCAAAAAAGATGAAAACCAAATCGCAATAACGGAAAGGAAAATTGTAAGGGCAATTACAGGACCGGACAAATTAGAAGACGGAAGCTATCGACCTAAAAACAACAAGAAGATAGAAGAAATACTAGAAGGGGACACAATAATAAGGAGAATTAAGAGACAAATGTTAAAATAGCTAGGACATATATGGAGAAGATAAGAAACCGAAGCAATAAAGCAGATAATGGGATGAAAACCAACAAGCAAAAGGAAAATAGGAAGACCCCGAAACACATGGTTGGAAGAAGTAGAGGAGGACCTGAAGAACATTGGAATGGTGAGATGGAAAGAAGAAACAGAAGACAGAAAGAAATGAGAAGAAATCACGGAGAAACTTTAAGGGAAACGGGACTAATCCACGCAAATATAGGATTTTTTAAACCCCACTGATGGGGTGGCAAAACTCTTATCAGAGTAATACACCAATATATATATATATATATATATATATATATATATATATATATATATATATATATATATATATAATGTTACCATTGTTTTTGACGAACTTAACTATTCAGATTTACATTTTTTTTAAGACTTGATACCTCTAAGCTGTTCAACATTTCTCGGAGCAATAGCAACCTTAAAGATATTAAAAAGTTCTGGGAAATATTTATAGTCATAGCTTTTTAACAATTACGTGATTGCTTACTTATGACAGTAATTAGACTGAAATAGGATGCCATTATAAGATATGACATAAATAACACATTGATGTTAACTGGACACAAAAATAAAGAGGGATATGCCGGCGCCGCGCTGGAAGCACTAATTTGACGTCATTTACAACCTGATGATTTATTCGATGGCTCCAGTCCCGAGCACAATGAAAATTAAAACGTTGTTACATATGTATTACCATATGAGTCATGGAATTCTGTGGCAGGGCATCGACTTGAGCCTTATATCAACAGCAAGATCAGCGGATGAGCAAGGGCAGACTCCAGTCACGACTAACATACTCGCGGTGCATTAATTTCATTGCCATTGGCGCAGCTAAGAGATGCAGAGCCCCGGCTACTATTCCGGTGGAATAATCCGGGAACGCAGCGTCGGTCGTGCTCCAGTTTTCAGATGCTCAATTACCCGCAATCATCGGCCTCGCCGTGGAATTTGTACGTGATCATCTGAAACGAAAGCTCGTTAATATGCGCAAATTGAATTGTTCTCCTGCCGAAACGTGAAACGCGATTTTTAGCGTTACTTGTTCTTGGGTGAACTTCAGTTGTAGAAACGGTACAATCCGACGGGGAACACAATTTGTTCTGCCAGAAGAATTTCTTCGGTATAGACGCTCATGAAATTTATGATGCATTGGCAGTTGATATTAGTAGTGATAGCTTATTTTTTTATAGCCAAAATCTTTCTTGTTTTTTCAATATTTTGGCACCTTTGACGTTTACATCATTCGGCAAATGTCACAAATCTGGTAAGTATCGTCTAAATCAAATGGATTGTTATGTTTTTAAATTTTCTATCGTGAATTTGAGCTAGTAAAAACATAAACCTAAATGGTCTGCCATAAATCACCGAGCTATGCAGTAAATTAACATTATAGTGTGTGCAACTTATACCGTGAAACCATAAAAGGCGTTAATTCGAACTAAACTAATGTGCGAAGAAAGAATCGCCGCTTGCAGCAATCCCAATAGCTAAAGCCCGTCGAGATCCCGGACTGACCCTACGATTAATTGCCGCTTTCATTAAACACACTTGGCATGCCGGTGCTAATTTGGCGCTATCCAAATAACAGGCCACTAAAAAGAAATGTTATAATTGCGAGCCATCAGGCTTTACGACGCTTACACGTTTATATCATGCAAATGAAACGGTTCCCTTAGCCGTGCGGCGGGGAAACGCGACTTTCCCATGGAAATAAGTTGCCAACAATCAATCGCGCGCAATTTGCAAATGTGTGCACCGAGTCTCCCGCAAAGTAAGATCTCACTTAGAGAGCGAGCTCACGAGTCCGCCAAGGCGTGATTGCCATGGAAAAACGCTGCTGCGACGGTGAAAAATGCGCCACGAACCATAACTGTAAAGCTCCTTGTCAGATCATTGCGGCTGCAATTAGCAGTGATACTTTTAAAACGTTGCACCAGCTCAAATTAAGTCTATTATTAATATAATGGAGCGATTACGGCCATGCCCGAGGATCGTGAGCTCTTCTCGAAGATTCTGGAATAATTTATTTTATTAATCGTAATTATGGTTGAGATATAATTACTTATTTAATCTATTATAACATTATTATAAATTTCATCAAATTTTTGGCCTAATCTGATGCTCTCAGACTTGATTACACACAACAGTTATATGTCAATCGTTAAATATACCAGTTTTGCACATTTTTGCACACAAAGTTGCCCTCCTAAACGTAATAGATTGCCAGATAACAGCTAACGAGAAGGCGCATTCTAACATCAGCTTTTTATTTTGTACGGTGCACACGGGCGATAAAACGTGAAGAGTTGCTATTAAAAATTTACTGTCAACTGTAAAATACGTTGCCTGTGAACACTAATTCATAATTTTATTGCCTTTGATCAAATGAAATATGCATGAAACAATGAAAGTTGAAATGTGACATTAATTGTACTCAGGACGGTATTTTATAAGCCATGCTCATAATTTACAAGATAATTGATATATTACACAGGTCTATAAAACAATGCAAATACTCAAATAGTTTAAAGACGATTTATCAGAATTTCAGATATCAGAATTCTAAGTCAAAAGTTAAATAGTAAGTAAACATTGAAATATTATAGGTATTTAGAACCAAACTTATTATTTTTTTACTGTGACATGAAAATTGTTCTGTTTATTTAATGGCGACGAAGACAAAAAATATTATAATTTTAACCCAGAATATGTACCGAAATAGTCACAAAAAATAATTTAGCAAGAATAGTTGTTAAACATTGAAACATTATAGTTATTTAGAACCACTTTTTTTTTGTACTGCTGTACGAGAATTTTTCTGTTCATTTAATGACGACGAAGACAACAATTATTACCTAATTTTAACCTAGAATAGATACCAAAATAGTAAGTAAAATCCAGTTAGCATGAATAGTTGTTAAACATTGAAACATTATAGTTATTAAGAACCACACTTATTATTTTATTACTGTGGTATTATGAGAGTTGTTCTGTTCATATAAGTCGTAACCCGTATAGAAAAACCGGCCTAAAGATAGGAAGTGGTATGAGTGCCTCGTGTGAAATAAAAAACACGAATTCTTACATAACGGTCTAAAACGGCCGATAAGTGCAGTAATCTGATGTCTCATGATCTAGTGCTTTGACTGAGAGTTACGGAGTCCAGAAGAACCATAAAGGGCCACATGGCGGTCACAGTCCCGGTATTCCACCGGCGTCGTCTCAACGATTCTTTCGATTTTATGTTCGCCAACACATAAACCGATATCAGGTCAGGGGAGAAATTGATATAATTAGTCCGCCTGAGGTGGTTCTATAACGTTACAACTGCTCATTGAAATCTTGATTGAAATAGTTTTCACAGAAATATTTGAGAAATTGACATTATTTATTCTAATATGACAGAATAATTGAAATTTTTCCAAACATAATTCCATATTTGATGTATTAATTATTGTAATTATTGAGTGATTTTTTTTCACAATCATTGAAACTCGGACAGGAATAATTCAAATCTTGTTAAAATAATAGAAATTTTGGCAGACATACAGAAATCGTTAGTAATTATTGAAATAAGACAGAAAATTGAAATTTTGCCGAACATAATTGCACATTTGTATCAGTAATTGCGATTTTGAGAAAAAAAAAACCATAAGTATTAAATTTTAGTACTATTAAGTGAAATTTTAACAGAATAATTAAAAGTTTGTACACTAATAATTGAAATCTGTTAAATAACATAATTTTGACAGAAATACATAAATCAGCAGTTGCATTGTATTGTATTTTATTGGGCCATAAGAAAACATACATCAAAGATTAAATATTGGCCAAGTCATGAACATGTAAAAAACAAGAATCACAAGTAATAATTATAATCTTGATATAAATAATTGAAATTTTAACCAAAATAATTAAAATTCTGACAGTAATAATAAAAAAACTTGTAGCGTAGAGTAAGTAACAATTCAAACCAATCCATGAAATTTCTTTTATAGATTTTCATATCGTTTAGATAACTTCATCGCGTATTCATGACCCATGCATTTGAATATTTGACAGTTATCATTGAAATGTGACAGAATATTTGACAATTTGGTAATGATTATTGAACTATTACATCATAGTTGAAATTTTGATAAAATTAATTGAAATTTTGAAAGTAATAATTGAAATCATTATGAAAATAACAGAAATTTTAGCGGATATAATAGACAATTCATTAATTATTATAAATACATGATAGAATATTTTCAATTTTGACAAATATTAATGAAAAATTGACTAATAATTGGTACTTTAATACATATATTTCAAAATTTGAGAGTTTTCATTGAGACTGTCATAGACTGTTAATTTGAACTGGAACTTAAATCAAACTGGTTAAATAAAACTAGTTAAATTAGTCGAATATTTTGATTCAGAAGTGAAATCTTTCAATTTTTCAGCTGCATGTGTTCAATTTGTCAAATAGAATAATTTAAATTTTGACAAATATTAATGAAAAAATTACTAATAATTGGTACTTTAATACATTATTTTAAAATTTTAGAGTTTTCATTGAGACTGTCATAGACTGTTAATTTGAACTGGAACTTAAATCAAACTGGTTAAATAAAACTAGTTAAATTAGGTTAAATCAAACACTTGGTTAAAGTTTCACTGTATTGATAGAATAAACCTCTACAATTGTTTCGGCCTCACGACCATTCTCAAGAGTACAGAGATACTAAAATTAAAATTTAACAAATGTGCAATATATACTAAGCTAGAAAAATTTTACAACATGGCAATAAATGAATTACAGTCTTGGTTTTTCCGAACGGATGCCGCATAACAAAGGCGTATTATCAAAGATTAATTGTTCATTCACAATATTATCCCCATTAGTGACCGCTTTTCGAATTTCTAGGATTTCGAGTAAATCCAGGCGTCTCCCTTTATGTCCGGTGTGCATTACCTCCAGGCTGTCATTTCTAAAGAAATGATTATTCTCAATGCAATGATGCGCTAATCCTCCCTTATCACCTTTGTTGGCAGAAATATATATGGCTCATTTTGAAGACATAACATTTTCTAACGAGAAATTTAAGAAATATGTCAAATGTTGGTCACGATATGTAGACGACACGTTAGTCATTTGGACAGGCACGGACAGATTATTAGATCAGTTTTTTAATTATATTAATTCCATTCATCTGTTAATTTTAATCTTAAAATTGTATTTTTTTTTTGTATTGAAACTTTCCACATTTGTCAAATTTTGAAATGCTACAGTTGAAATCTGCAAATATTTTAACTCTAACTGTGATATAACAATAACAATGAACTCAATAAATTTGTTGTGCTGACAAATGTTCAATTGCAATTTTTCAATTTTCCACATCTGGTTAATTTTAAACTGCATGTGTCCAAATATGTAAAATGTTAAAATTTTATATTACAACTCATCAAATCTGCCAAAAGCTTATCTATAGCAGTGAAATTTTGACCAGTTTTCAGCTGCAACATACTTTCTTATTTATAAATATTGAAATCTGTGGTTTTTAGCAATACCTTGTGAGAATCTGTAAAAATTTCAACACAAACTGTCGAAATCTGGTACTTTTTTAAAATTTTGTCTTCCCAATTTCAGCAAATTTGTCATTGCATCTGCCCAAAACTGTCATATTTCGATTGAAACTGTCATATTCTGCCAATTATGTTCTAAAAACTTATCTCGGAAGTGAGTACTGGTCCGATTTTCACCTGCACGTTAAATTTGTCAAATTTTCATCTGCAGCTGCCTCAAAATATCTGCCAACTTTTTAGTGTAATGTGTGAAAATTTGTTAAATTTTCACATACAATTATCCTAATATTTTCAATTTGCAATGTCCAAATCCATCAAATTTCTAAATAATATAGTCAAAATCTGTTAAATTTGCAACTGCAGTCAGTCAATCTATCAAATATTTCATTGCTTCAGCAAGGAAAATCGGAACAGTTTTGAGTTACAACCATTTTTTTTAACTATTCAGTAAAAAATGTGTACTTCCTTAATTATAATTTGTATTTACTTTTGCGACCGGTTTCGACCAATTAATTGGTCATCTTCAGGCAAAACTAAAATGAACAACACATTACAATTTGTACATTAACAATTTTGATGAAAAGAGGTGTGTGATATTAATAAGTTACGTTTTTTCATGAGAAAAGGGAGTACATATTTTTTACTGAATAGTTTAAATTATCTTAAAATGAGTAAAATACGAGACATTTTTTTAAAGTAATTATGGTTATAGTTAAAGTAAGTATGGTATGGGGTGGTTCCATCCTGAGTTTATATTATGAGGTTTTTGAGGTTTATACCCGAGAGTTCCCAAAAACCCCAACATTTTTGTAAATTTTCAACAAATTTTCACCAAAATATGTTAATATCTCGAATTTGTTTGAAATTTCAAGAATATACCTTCTTGTTGAAAATGTTCAAAGAAAATGATAACTTTGTAACATTTTTACAAAAAAAATATATTTTTTGCGCCAAAATTCTAATAATACTGAAACATTGATGACGTGATGACTTAAAACCGAGGTGTAAAATATAGACATTAAAATAAATATGCTAAAATTTACAACGTAATTTTCCGGTTTTGTTAAGTTTTTAATTAAAACAGTCTAACTTTGTCGAATTTTCTAACAAATTTTCAACAATTATCCAACTCTTTGAATTAAACTTCAACTGCCGAAATTTTGGTTTTGTGCCTGTTTGTATCGATTATTTTGATAAATGTTTTGGAAACGTTTGTCATTATAATAATAATAATTATTATTATTTGTACCCCACAAATTGGAGCATGAAAGTTTTATCAAAGAAACACCACAGGGTAGTGGTAAAATACAGAGTTCTTCAGATTCGATTACCACTATGGGGACTATTGGGACAAAGTTGCGTAATCATATGGGGAACAATAATCAATAAAAATAATTTTAAAACATTCAATTGTTTCTGTGATTTTTTTAAATATAAATTTTCGAAAATCTGATTTATTTTTTCCTGTTAGTACTTGAAAAGATATAAAGAAAAATAAACACATTTTCATTGTAACTTTTTCTCCTATGCGACAAAGGAATTTTAGATTTTCGATCAGAAGTTTGTTGTGTGTTCTCTGGTCTTTTAAAAAATTTTAAATATGGACCTGCATTTTTTTATTTAATTTTTGAGTTTTACTCGTCAATACTATTATAATGATGTGCAACACTCTTAGGTTTTAGTAACTTTTCTTATATTAACATAAAAAAAAGTAATTGAAGTAAATAACAGCCCCATTATCATTAGAGAGAATGGCAATCTATTTGAACATTTAATATAAAACTATTATTTATTGTAGTTCCGAGTTCCTATTGTAGTTCGAACCTATAATTCGTTTTCAATTGTTCAATTCTATTTAGTATTAATATTAGTATTAATTGTACTCATGTATTTTCTTTTTAAATACTTGGTGTTGCATAAGATCCAATTTAACTGTTTGTAACAATGTTCCGATTTTCAACTGTTTTCATGGCAGTCTAGTATATATTTTTGATTTTTTAATCCAGTTTAGTGTTAATTGTACATATTTATTAATTTTCTTATAAAAAAGTGATTGTCCATAATTTTAATAGTATCACCTAGTAGAACTCAAAAATAAAATTAAAAATGCAGGTCCGTATTTGAAAATTTAAACTTGATGACGGTTGCGAAACGCGAAACGTGTAATCGAAAATTTAAAATTCCTTTGTTGTGGATGAGAAATAGTGGCAATGAAAATGTGTTTATTTTTTAATATCTCTTCAAATAACGACAAATAATTAACAAAAATTTAAAAAAATACGAAAAAAAAATCAATTATCTTGGTAAGCATTGAAATTTTTTGAAATATATTTATTGATTATTGTTCCCCATATGATCACGCGACTTTGTTCCAATTTAACCGACTTCCTATCTCTTACCGTTTCCGATATCCCCATAGTAATATTCGAATTTGAATAACCCTGCATGTCTTTCTGGAAAGTTTATGAATTTTATATTCAAGCTCTACAAATTACGTTTAAAGTTGACCAAAGCTCGCCCCGTCGCGTCAGTCTGGTAATTTGTCATACTTCTAGAATGAAAATGATATTCTGAAGTTCGAAAACCGACTTCCTTGTACCTCGTTGTAATTAAGACATTGGATGAAGGGAACGTAAAACGTATTGCATCTATGCACGAAACATTTAATATCTTGACAACGCAGAGGTATTCCGCATCCATCAAGGAACCGTACACCATGAATGGAAAAGGAGCAAACAGGCAAACCCGTGAATTCTTTATAGATAACGATAATCATTATTGATGTGAGGTGCCGCACCACCCGCAAGAACTATAAAACACATCGCGTGCAGCCGCAAATGTACGAATCTCTCTGAACGGCGACCTAAAAGTAATCCCCAGCACGGACTTTTCGACAAGGCGGAACGGGATGCACAGCATGGAATGCAATGGAAGAGGACGAGCAACATCTATTTGTTCGGTTCCAGTTGGACTCTGTGACTTACCGCCGATGCAAGCGCTCCCATGTAAATCTACCGAGGCATGCGCAAAAATATGATGCTAATTTATAGACGTAGGTGTGCGAATCTGCCACTTTGTAAGATTGATGATAATTGTGTTGTTTTTTTTCCCCATCCTGTTTATGTTTATTGTTATTGGATTTCGAGCGAAGCTGGAAAGAAACCAAAGCGCGCTTTAATGAAGCAATAAACGTTACTATTTTCCGTTTTCAAATTAATAGCACAACAAATAATAAAAATGTGCTTCGGAGGCAAAAATACTGGCCGGCTTTTACGACGGTTTGCAGCATGTAACGAGAGTAAATGCTAATAAAATATAGTTTCAATTACTAATAAAATGCGGTAGTGATTTTATGGTTAAATATAATGCACTCTTTATGACGTTTACATGTAATATATATATATACAGGGTGTCCCACGCTCATGGACCATTAAAAGTTTATGGGGCTCAGGATAAGATAAAAAATTGAAAAAAATCATTCAAACATGGCTGGTTCCGTTCACCTCAGGTGAAATACTTTCAACCTTCTATCACTTCCGTTTCTACCGAAAGTAGTCAACAACTTTTGTTTTTTAAAGGGAACACACACCTATCTTATTTATGTTCTGAGATAAAACTTAAATTCCAAGATTTTGACATCAAATAGACGTTAAGAAAAAGATTTCAATTTCTCTTACAAATACGTTTAATGATTATTTTTATAGACATTGGTATAAAAATTTAATACCAATGGTATAACAAAATTTATAACGAATTGTACCTGAAAGGTACTTCTTGACTGATATATTTTGCAACTAAAAATTTCGGCAATTACATATTCGAAAATGTCATTAGTTAAGTGCCCACTTAAATGAAGCGTATTCAATGTTTTTAAATGCAATGACATACTTTTTATCTCGTACAGCAAGTGGCATGTCAATTTACTACAAAATATTTTTGGAATATTTCGAAATTTCAAATTTCTGCATTATGTAATTTTGTCTATGCTGTTTACACATGCATAATAGTTTGAGAAACGTGCATATCTTTCATAACTGTGGTAACTAATTTTAACAAAAAAAAATCACTTCTGAAAAGTTTCAAAACTATATAATTTATATTTTTTTATTGTTTTCTTCCTTCTGTATTCCTAATAATTTATTATAATATATATTATTTATATAGTATTATATTTATTTATATATTTATATATTTCGTATAATTTATACCGCCAAAAAGTGTAATTGACTGGATCTACTGGATAATTTTACTTCCTGTCTTTTGTGGCAAACCGTGTGATATATTTGTTGATCATAATTGTGTTTATATCAACTTCACCCAATATAAACATTTTTCGGCGGTGCACTGTTTACGAAATAATTGCGAAATATAAGTTCGCCGTTTGGGGGATGTTTTTTCAATATTAAGGGATGAAGACACCACAGGGCGAGCGGAAACTCAACGATATTCGATTCTAGAGTATTCTAGGAGTAGGTATACCAAATTTCAAAACTATATAATTTATTTCCGCCAAAACGGCTTTTTGGAGCTAATATGACTGGGCTATTAACGATATTAACACAGTTAACGTGAACATTTCAAAATTGAAATTTCTTTGTTAACATTCGTTATCACAGTGATGAAAAATAAGTACATTTCGCAAATAGGATGCATGTGTAAATAGCTTAGGCGGAATTACATGATAAAATTCGAATTTTTGAAAAATTTCAAAACTACATCGTTTGAGAATATGATTCTATAATACTTTTTTGTGGCAAATTGTCATGATAATTGCTCAATGAGCTTAAAAATATATAATTCAATTTAAAAAAATTAATAAATACGCTTACTTTAAGTGGGCACTTAACTAATGTCATTTTTGAATGACTCATTGTCAAAATTTCAGCTGCAACATATATCAGTTATAGAGGTACCTATCAGGTAGAATTTAAGATACATTTTCCGATTTTTATCTCATTTGTAAGAGAAATTGAAGCAATTTTTCATAACGTCTCTTTCAGGTCAAAATTTTGGAATTTAATTTCTATCTCAGCAAGTAAAACAGATAGAAGTACACACATCTTTACAAAAGATGTTTCAAATTAAACGGGGAAGCCAGAAACATAATAATATATAGGGTATTCCATTGAAAACCCAAAAGCTGATGGCTACTTCCGATAGAAAGTTAAAAGTATTTCACCTGAGCAGAATGGAATCAGCCATATTTGGATGATTTTTTTTTAAATTTATATCTAATAGGGAACCTCTTAAACTTTTAGTGATCCATGAGGTCTTTTTAAGGTAAAAACCTTGGAATTTAATTTTTATCTCGGAAATTAAAAAAGATAGGAGTACATACATCTTACATAAGATGTTTCAAATTAAACGTGAAAGCCAGAAACATAATAATATATAGGGTGTTCTATTTAAAAAAACAAAAGTTGGTGGCTACTTCAGGTAGATGGACATCTGAAAGTATTTTACCTGAGGAGAAGGGAATCAGCCATATTTGCATGAATCTTTTAAATTTTTTATCTTATCGGGAATCTCATAAACATATAATGGTCCATGAGCGTGGGACACCCTGTATACATATATATATTTATATATATATATATATATATACAGGGTGTATCAGCCAAATGGAATAAATTCAATAATAAATAAATGGGGGCGTGTTCGAAAAAACGCTCGGACACGTCGATGGTTATTTTTAGTTGCGCATTTTTTTCAACAAAAACTTTTTATACAGGGTGTGTCATGTGACCGTGGCCAATACCAACTTTCTTATTTTAAATGCAACACCTGGTATATTATTCAATTTTTGAATTCTTCAGAAAATTCTAGACATATTTCATGTACAATGTCCTATACCTATCTTCAACTGTTTCGGAAATATTATGTGTTTTCAGATTTATTGCAAAAATTAACATTTCATTATTTCATGTTCAGGAAGATTTTTTAATAGTTTTGTTACAATTTTTCTTTACGAGAAGGAAAGTAGATGATTGTACCTCACGCCTTTTTGTCATCTACTTTTTTTTCATTTTCCACTAAACAGAGAGTTTTTTATCTTGCAACATAGGGTCAATCATTTCAATAGTTATACACTTCTGTCACAATGGCAGCAATGTATCAAAGCCTCATTTTTAAAATTCAACATACAAGTAATTCTCTGTGAGGCAAATATTACAGTTTCCGTTGTGAATAATGTGTTCAACCGAAGATAGAGCTCAGTTATTTAAATAGATAATGCTGAAAAAATCATATTAATATTGTTCATATCGTAAACTGTAATATTTGCCTCGCACAGAATTAATTTTACTTACTTCAAGGGCAAGCTGATAAAAAAGTTACCTAACTATGAATGAGGCCATGAAAAACAAAACTAGTTTTTTTTACTATATTCCTTAAACTGTCAGAAAACTGTCACGCAATTATTATTGTTCAGGTCTGGTTGTACAGTCATGCTCACATCAATCTAGTACAAACAAATTGACATTGCTATATAAAATTTGCTAGTGTAACCTAATTTCTTGTACTAGATTTATGTGAGCATGATTGTACATTTCTACAGAAATTTTCTGATACTGATGTGTCAACGTTTTTTTATAATGGAAAAAAAATTAGCATCGTGCTGTCATCAAGTTCCTAACAAGAGAAGGAAATAGAGATGGAAATTAATAATCGTCTGTCAGCTGTGTATGGCGATTCTTCTCCATCCTATAAAACCGTAAATTCTGGTCAAAACAATTTAAGTGGGGTCGGGAGTCCATTGAAGCTTATCCTCTTAGTGGCCCTCTAAATTCAGATATCACCTAAGAAACTATTTGAAAAGTGGAAGAATTGATTCTTGAAGATAGACGAGTAAAAATTGATATACCAGCTGAAAGTCTGCAGATCCGCATCGAACGTATTTGGAACATCATTCATGACTAATTTAGGCATGTCAAAGGTGAGTGCAAGATGGGTCTCAAAAATGCTGAGAGACAAGGATTTGCCAACGACGAAAAGTTAATTTGGGATGTTGAAGATTTGTTTGCAGAGCAAAACATTTTTTTCGCGGTTTATTTTCATTAATTTCAAGTTGTAAAAAATTTGTTGAATTAGTAGAAGATTACATTGAAAAATGATGTTTTTTTTTAAATTTCATCTCCTTCATAGTTAGATACCTTTTTTATCAGCTTGCCCTCGTAGTTGCGTTTTAAAAAAGACGCATTGATACATTGCTGTCATTGTGTTAGAAGCATATAACAACAAATTTTTAACCCTATGTTCCACGATGAAAAAAAACTCTGTATATGTTCCATATTTTTATAAATATGAGAAAAAGGGAGGTGGAAGATGCAAATACGGGAAGCAAAGGTTTCTATACTTCGTATTTGCTCTCTTTATTACTGACCTTCTTAGTGTAATTATCTTTATTATTTTCTTTTAGAGGTGGACGATGAAAGTACGAGAAGCAAAGTTTTCTGTACTATTAGTTGCTCTCTGTACTACTGATTTCCTTGCTGAAATTATCTTTATTTTTTCTTCTTCTTATATAATTTCTCTTTATTTTCTTCTTGTATACGAAATAAAGAGACTAAACGACATTTTTTCAATATCAGTTTGCCCTCGTAGTTGCGTTTTAAAAAAGACCCATTGATACATTACTGTCATAGTATTAAAAGTATATAACAAAAAAGATTAACCCTATGTTCCACGATGTAAAAAACTCTCTGTATATGAACCATATTTTTGTAAATATGAGAAAAAAGGGAGGTGGAAAATGCAAATACGGGAAGCAAAGGTTTTTATACTTCGTACTTGCTCTCACTATTACTGACCTTCTTAGTGTAATTATCTTTATTATTTTCTTTTAGAGGTGGACGAAGAAAGTACGAGAATCAAAGTTTTCTGTACTTATTACTTGCTCTCTGTACTACTGATCTCCTTGCTGAAATTATCTTTATTTTTTTCTTCTTCTTATATAGTGTCTCTTTATTTTCTTCTTGTATACGAAATAAAGAGAACTAAACGACATTTTTTCAATATCTTCAACTTCTTTTTGCCCATTTGTCTCGTGATATTCTGAGAGGTAGACGATATTGGCCAAAGTTCGTTTACTCACTCTTGTAGGTTCGTTCAAACTTTACTAAATATTCTGTAAGAAGTATTTTATGTAATAACAATTGTACGTTTACGTTGATTAATGTTTCTTTCAGATTTGTTATTGTTGCTATTTGGTTATGTAATGGCGTTGACAGAAGTCAATAACTATTCTATCAAAGGTAATAGTCGCTCTTTGAGTTGGCTGTAGTCACTTATCTCTGCTGCAGGCGTAATATACCCAGTTAGTTCAGATTTATAGAATTAAAAAAAGTTGATATGATTATATAGGATTTGCTTCTCATTTTGTTCCTTTTTCTTCATTACACGGCAGTGCTGGCAAAGTTTTACTGGTTTTAATTGCAGTCGGGAAGATGCATATAAACTTATCTAAAAGTCAGACACGTGACTGTGCTGTCTATCAAACGTGCACATACACTGTCAGTTGCTTTATAGTTATTGGGTTGTCTTGGCGCACATATATGTAATAGAATGCAGGATCGGGAGGCACGAAAGACCGTAATAATTGCGAACACGAAACGTGCCACGGCTAGTGTATCATTTAGCGCGAAACTGCCGCAAATCAGCCTTGAATGATTTTCTAAAATCCGTGCAACATATTTCCACGGCGAGATTATTATAATCAAGCTCCGTTTTGACAACTTTACAGCTAGCTCAAATTGCTCATCAACGTATTTTATGGCGCTACAGAATATTTATAATACACATAAAAATTCGATTAACACAACATCTGAGCTATAAAATACTTATTTTCTAAAAACCGCGGCCGAAATTAAACATTTTTTCCATACTACACTCGAATCAATTCGTAATAAGTGGAGAAATATGTATCTTTAATTGCCGCCTTTATTGGAACTTGATTGCACCGCGGGATGCCCAAAGTGAAACGAATTTCTCTGTATTTTAATATACCAGCGTTCTAGTCGATGTCGATGGGCGCAGAATCGAACACACACCTACACACACATACGATAATATTTATCGAGCCGAGTTCTGGTAAACAAATGTGATTTACCCTTATCTGCGATGATTTATGCGTTCGGTCCTAGTTTTAAA
The DNA here is from genome assembly GCA_951805005.1 of Othius punctulatus. NCBI lineage: Eukaryota > Metazoa > Arthropoda > Insecta > Coleoptera > Staphylinidae > Othius > Othius punctulatus. The sequence continues at coordinate 96,175,754 of OX638138.1, forward strand.
ATCTTATCCGCGCAGATGAGGATGCCGAAAACGTAATGCATCACCGATGGCGATAGGGAAGTGGTACAGATTACGGCGATGGTATCGGGCCCGTGGAAAGACGAGCGGTGGTCAAACACAGGAATATATCAGTGGGACATGATTAATACTTCAATCTACCGCGCTGGGATCGTTGAGCGTTACAAATGCCCTCCGCATCCTAGGCACAGCGCGCACGAAGCGCCATCTAAATCAAGCTAAAACAATCATTTTGATATATTATCAATTTATTCCCATGCAGGAGACTAAAATTGTTTTCTAAATAACCATGCATGTTATGTAGGAAAGCATCAACCGAACTACCGCCGGCAGTTTGTAGGTATAACACGATTCATTGGCCTCTAAACGGGCACATATTTTAGCACCATCCACATACGCACATACGAATTAGCCACAATGCTCAAGAATTTAATTCTTCTTAAATTGCATTTTTGCAAATTTTCTAGTTGCTTCTAATGGCAAATTATTATATTTTTCTGGTATTGTGCGACGCACACTAGGGCAATACACCTTCAAAAGTGGCAACAAATAAATTTCAGCTTAAAACACGTTTGGCGTTAGGTATTTATTTCAAGAACTCATGTAGAAAAAATAAAAACATATAGATATGTGGTAGAATATTCAGTTAATAATGTACAATCATTTTTTTGTTAATATTTGCGGTACACAAAAAATAATACGCACATCTTAATCCTTAATACATCCCAGTGCATCATGACTACTACCACTCCTTTAAACATAACTTTCACCGCTATCATTACTTTGATCATCACTTTCGTCAATATCATCACCGGCGTCAATATTACTGTAATAATTATTTTTATCAGATTCCTTAAAGAATTGAGCTTTTAACAACTCTAATGCTTCTGCTGCCAGATGCTGTAACTTTTTCTTTGTTTTTTTTTTTCGTTTACTGATGAGCACAGGATCAGAGCTCAAAACTGTCAGTGTTAGTTTTCTCCCTTTGCATTTTCTTGCATAATGCTCTCTGTACCTTTTGAAATCTTTATTCCGAGCCTCTTGTGCTTCTTCGGTCAATTGTCCTATAATCAAAAGGGCTGAGGATATAATTTCTGGGCCATAAATCAAATACTTGTGTAGTGTTGGGGGCATAATGTACCAAGGATACTTTGAGACGAACTGTCTGGGCGTTTCATAATCGAACAGGCGATATTTTTCCACGTCTATCTCAAATCCACTGGCTACTACAATTATAATTATGTGGAGTAATTTTTATCTAATCAAAATCTATTTTTGTGACTTGAGCAGACAGTTCTGAATGTTGAAAAAACGCCTGGCAGTATTGCCATCGTTGGTGTTACCATATCCAGGCTTAGGTTTGTCAACAATTAAACCACGTTGTTCTTTAAACTCTTTTTGTATTCGAGGTTTATTCTGAGCTACAATGGCTTTGTTTTCTTAACCACGAGCTTGCTATTTTTAAGCGGTAGTTTATATGCCAAATGCAAAACAAATTCGAACATACGAATCCACCCATGTAACACTGATAAGCCAAATTCCAAATTCTCAGGTTTAATATCCCTTGCAATCATATCGTCAACCTTGTTGAATTGTTTCGTTGTTGCACCACGTACGAGTATGAAGCATTTTAAGGTTCAAGTTGTTTCCGTGAGAGCATTACATACTTTTCGGTCTACCATGGCAAAGATTAATTTATGTCTTACTGTTACTTGCCTTGATAGGACTATCATCTTGGTTTTCTGAATGTTCTGGTCATCGATTTTATTTTTTCCGCAATAGATACATTAGTAGACTGCTTTATGAATTCTATTTTAATAGGCCTGCAATACCTGGTCGATGCGGGACGTGGGTTTTGCCATAGTACGACTTCTCCTAACGTTAAACGAAGTGGAACTAAGCATGTAATAAATACTGCTGAATCATTGGCTTCCAAATCATAGAATGCTTGCTTATATGAACTGTGTCCAGAAGAACTATCAAAACCCCACTTCGATAATAGAAACAGCTGATTTAATTTTTCGTTTTGAAGAAGTTCAATAACGGGCTCTAATGTTAGACATAAGCGCTTTGTAGTATGATCTAGCAGAGACTGTAATTTAACAGATGCACTAGTTTCTGTTACTGTGATATCATTAGGATAGCAACACTTTTTCGCTGCTTGTACAATTTCGTAAGAAGGGAATTTATCTGCGGCACTTCTTCTTATAACATCATATTGCTCACGAGATAATTTAGCATCTAATAAAACAGCCAGATCATCTTCAGCTGACAAAAGCTGTTGCTGTGTTCCCAGAATTTTTTTGTATGCGGTGTGATACTTGCCGGCTCGTTTTGGACTTGTAGTTGTCATATCATTTAAAACTTTGAGGCCTGAACTTGCCTGTTAGCTCTTAAGCTCATACAGGTAGCATATATTAAGGAAGATGCAGAAGTGGAGTCACGCAAATATTTGGTCTTCGATCGTTTTGAACGTTCGGAACACAATTCAAACGGAATCTGTGGTCAGCCGCATTTGTATTTGGAGAGGCGGTTTATGCAGAGAGGGAACGAAAGTGAGGTATCAAGCCGGTCCTTATTAATTTTCTGAAATTTTGTATCTATTCTAAATGCCTTTGCCCACCGAGATTTAAATTCTGACTTAAAATGCGATAGCTTTTGCCCTAGGTCGATAACATTACTCCCATCACAATTTGTTCGCTTCTTCAGCACTTCTACCATGAAATTGTATTATTGCTCAAAACCACTTGCTCCAGATCGTTTAATGATATCTATGAGTTCTTTTCTACAAATACTGACTGACGAATGATATTATGTGGGTAAATTAGGAAAAAGCATTCATTCACAAATAGCTTAAGAAAATGACTGCGTACCTAACAAAGTTGCAAAGAGTTGCAAAAAATCCAATGATTTCTATGGACTAAAACAACTGTTCAGTGGTTAGCCGGATCTGCATACTTGACGCCTCTTGACTTTTATTTTGTAGAGTACATTAAAAAACAAAAATTATGGAAGTAACTTCAATTATAATAATGTAGATTAACTTCGTGAAGCAATGAGAGAGGCAATAAAAGGCGTTATTCGCAACACATCGCGATAAGTAACTGGCAATATTCTAAAACGCTGCCAATTGTGTTTAGCTTATTTTTGGCCATTTAGCCAACAGTCAGTATCTTGAGAATTTTTTATAATTTATTGTTATCTTACTACTTAGTAGTATTGCGGTTTTTTTTTTAATTTGTTTTACGTTTGTTTTAAAAATAATTTATAGAATAAAAATAAAAATTGGAACAATTGATATATCCCATATTTTTTTATTTTGACATAGGTTGTTATACATGGTTGAAAAGAGAAAAAAAGTCGATTGAGACGTGTAAAAATCAAATATGGCGGCCATTTAAAATAAGAAAGTTGCTATTTATATCTCGGAAACTGCCATCTTGACTTTTGTTTTGACTTGATTCTTAAGTTTATGCGATCGAACCAAGTAACTTTTATTTCAAACTTATTTCCGCATCTTTAATAATTATGGAAATATCGTAGCTTTTATAAAATCGCAATTTTTAGTATTTTAGAATACTTTCCAAACTGCTCGGGCTTTTGAAAAATTTTCAACATAATCTGAACCAGTATACAAAACTACATGACATTGCCCATTTAACCAGATCCTTAGCTTTTAAAATAACAAAGATACCCATGCAATCCTACTCTATTTAAGACACCTTGTATACAGGGTGTAACAGAAATATGTGTGTTAATTTTACACATTGGTAGAACTCATTATATAAAACATTTTTTCTATACGTGTTTTTTTCAAAATTTGCAGGTTTTTTAAATATTTTTTTGCCCCCTAATGTACCTGAGAACGAGCCGTTCTCAGGTACTGTCACTATAATTGTCAAATGAAGTTTATTTCAAACTGCCAAATTTTTCTAATCAAGAATTAACAGATATTGTGTTGGTATATGGCCGAGCTTTTGGAAATGCCGCAGAAGCCAGTAGATTGTACAGTGCACAATATCCTGAACGTGTTTTGCCTAACAGGCAATGATGTACCTTTATGACACCGTTGCCATCACAACAAAATATTTTATCGCTGCACACCTTAAACCATAGTCGGGTACGCGTTTTAGTAGATAAACTAGAACATGTTTTAAATCAGTTTAACGTTGGTTTTTGAAAAAAAAAACATAGAAAAAATGTTTTATTTAACGAGTTCAACCAATGTTTAAAATTAACACACGTATTTCTGTTACACCCTGTATATCATAAAATTAAGATCAGGATATATACATATTAAAATACATAAGTAAATAACTCTAAAAATATACATATAAAATAACTAAAACACTTATTTAAGAATTGATTTTACCTTCTATTACCAAAATTAATACCCCTAAAAATAATCATTTCACACATTTTAATTCATCTCCACACTAACAAATTAGATAAATACTAAATAATTTATACATACTATAACAATAAACCCATAACAGATATTATTATAATTTATATTTAAACATTTTTATAACTAACTTAACTCAAATTTATATTTAACCTAATTATTGTATTCTTCGTAGATATCATGCCTCTGATGATGTTTTAAAAAAAAAGCGGAAACTAGTCGGGCGAAATAAAATTAAAATAATTTACCAGAAAGTACCAAATAAATAATATAACAACCTTAAATAAATCTTAAAGCTAAACGCTGATACATAGATTTCTTACCGACGCAACGCTACGCTGTGACAGTGCTATCACTATGGGTATTTTCAACAGCGTTTAATGTGCGTTGAAAATGCTAATAGCGATAGCATTGCCATAGCGTAGCTTTGCGTCGCGTAAGGAATTTATGAATCAACCTTTCTGTGTACAAAATATGATTACTGAAAATTGTTGCCCGGCGCACATAGGGTTACATGATAATAAAAAGCGGACAAAAGTCAATAAAAACAAAGTAAATAATTCCCGAAAATGGTTCACGCCTAAGAGTGCCTAGATGCGTAGATAACAAAAGACAAGCGCCGTTTTGCTTTAATTGGATTGCGATCAGTCGTAGGTACAGTCATGCTCACATAAATCTAACACAGACATATTTATTTGGTATAATTTGTTCCTACCTCTTAGTTATTCCTGTAACTCAAACTTAGTAGAAAAATAAAGTTTTGTACTCGATCTACCTTGGAACATAACCAAAAAGTTAAATGTTTAAAGATTTCATTACAATGCAAACAAAATACAATTACCATTTTAGTTCAGCGTATTTAAATGTATAGTAAGAACGTAAAAAATAAAATAATAAAAGTTGCTTAAATATAGTTACATACCTGAAGTTGATGATTCCACGGCAAAAAAAAATCATTAAATACAGCACCAACGCGAAAAGAAATCAAATCTGACAAATGTGAAAATTCATCTGTTATCAGAGTAGCTACAAGGCCACCTCGCCTAACGACCACTAGTGACGGTAGGGATACATTACCAAACATTTGAATACTGTCTAAGAGAGTGATAATAAAAGGTCTACGAAAGTCCTATAAGTAGGTGCTTCTAAATTGTATTTCATATTTCTGATTAATGCCAACTTTATAGCTATTTGCCTTACTGTGCTATGTGCCTGGAGGGCTATCGGCACACAGGCCGTGGAGCAAGTAAATTTCCCTTTGGAAACAACGAGGAGGGCCTGACTCTCATGTGGGAGAGTGGGGTGGGTGAAAAAAAGGGCTCTGCCTAACCTAACCTAACCGCGTGTTTTATCCTTTCGTTTATTTTTATTCTTCAACTTATTTTTCCTTTCAGGCAATTTTAGCGACATTTTGCTAAAGTATTAACGACACCCTTTGTCGGTACTTATATTCGAAGATTTACATCTGAGCTAACCTTTGCCGTGTTCCTTTTCCCCCTTTGTTTCTCTTCATATCCACGTGTTTACTCAGTGGATTAAACAGGATCTTGCCGTGCACGAGAGACATTACAGCTGATTATAAACTAGTGTGTCCAAGCTAATTTGCATTCGTATTACAGGGTATCAATTTTCATTAGGCATAATAATTTTCGCTGCAATCCCCGTGCATTTCGAGTGCCCTTCGCGCGCATAATTCACCGCATTAACGGCGCACATCCGACGCGCGATATACTGTTAGCAGACCGAAAAAGGTGTTATTAGGAAATGTGCATTTTCGTTTAAGGATTTATGTAAGTGATTTTTGCGAAGCTCTATTCCGCGTGGAAAACCATTAATTCGTTTGCTCGTCGACAAAATTATTGAGTGAAACATAAATCCATCCACCCACGCGCAGTGATATACGTATGCTGATACTAACAAATTAATATCGCGTGATTTATAGAATAATGAGCAACGCGGATATGAGGAAATATAAATAACCACGTTCTTCAGCTAATCCAAGGAATTTTTAATTGTCTTATAGATGCGAACTCTGCAAAATATAAACTTTGTCTAAACTAATCTAAAATCATAGATGATTCGTTTAAACCAATTGTAATGCATTGAGTGTTAAAAATAAATCTCGTTGTAAAATTGTTAATTTAATTGAATATTTTGATTATTATTTGTTATTTCTTATTTTAAGTACTTTTTGGTATCTTCTAGTATTTATTTATTAATTTTTCCCTACCAATTTCCTCTTAATATTCAGCCATCATCAGGAGTTCTACAAAGAATATACACATATACAGGGTGTCCTAAATAGAGTAGGATTGCATGGGTATCTTTCTTATTCTTAAAGCTAGAGATCTGGTTAAATAGGGAATATTGTGCAGTTTTGTATGCTGGTTTAGAATATGTCGAAAAAATTTTAAAAATCGAAACAGTTTAGGAGTTATTCTAGAAAAACTAAAAATCGCGATATTCTGAGAACTTTGATATACAGGGTGGTCACTTTTACGATGCCCACCATTGAGATCTATTAAACGAAATTCGGGATATCTTGCACAGTTCCTAAAATATCGCTGAAAAACTGAAAAAGTGCACTTCCTTTTCCTTTTATAACTTTTATACTTTTGAAGGAAATTTTACAAAACTTGGCACTCTTACATTTTTTGATGTGGGCTTTCTGATGACAGTGCCAAATATTTTCTGTTCAAACAAGATGCCTAAATTGTCATGGTCAATTGTTATGTTTTTTATGGCCAAGTCCATATTGGATTTTAATAGCATTAAAAACAAGCGAAAAATTCCGATTTCAACCATGTGATCAACTCTGTATATATTTCCGTTTAATAGATCCTAATGGCGGGCATCGTAAAAGTGACCACCCTGCATTCATAATTATTAAAGATGCGGAATAAAGTTTAAAATGATAGTTACTTGGTTCGCCTTGGTTCGTTTAATCATGTTGTGTTATTTTCTGTGTTAATAACTATATCAATTTAATAATTTTCTAATAAAATTTATTTTGAGCCTTTATTTATGTTGTGTAAAAAAATTGTGTTTGGGTTTATGTTGAATGTATCATTATTGAAGTGTAAGTGTCTGCCGGAATTGTTATATCTCTAAGGTGTTATTTGCTTCTTAATTTTATGACCCTTCCTGTTTCCCCAATATATTTTGCGCCACAGTTATTACAACTTAATGCATAAACTCCTTTTTTATCTGTAAAGTTTGTTTTGTCTTTAGCGTTGAAAAGTTCTGTTTTCATTGTATGAGTTGTTTTATAAATTGCTATAATGTTATATTGTTTGAGTGTTTTATTAATTTTGTCGCTTATATTTCCTTGGTATGTAAATGATCTGTTTTTAATGAGTTTGAGTTGTTGTTTTGCTTATGTTGATGTTTGTGTTGTTTATTATGTTATGTTTTTGTCTGAAATGATTATATGAAGATTTTTTCATAAGTTTATTTATTGCATTTAATTTAAAACCAGTGTTAATTACAATTTGTTTTATCATATTTATTTAATTTCCTTTGTCATAGTTACTAAGTGGTATTGTTAACATTCTGTTGATGTTTGAATGTATAGCAGCATGTGTATGTGTCCTATGATAAAAAGATTCTTTAGTAATTATTATACTTTTGTATGTAGCTTCTCTAAAAATTTTGAAATTTAGTTTGTTATTTCTTTTATAAATGGTTAGATCTAAAAAGTTAATTTGATTATTATTTTCTGTTACAAGTGTGAATTTTATTTGTTTGTGTAATTTGTTTATACGAGGGCTGTTTGACGGAAGAGTGACTTTTCAAAGGTTGGTAACACTTTCGCTATAATTATTATGTTGCTAGCTGCTGAGGTCTTTCGAAGGTCTACTGTCAAAATTTGGCACCAATCTGACAGATAGATTATGTTTTATACTTATTTGAAGAAAACTGTTTTCGTTGTTTTGTAAATATGGAGAGAAAATAATTTCGAGTGTTGATTAAACATTATTTTCTACGTGAAAAAACAAATAAAGAAACCGAGGAAAAGTTACGTAAATATTATCCAGAATCTGCTCCGTCCCATGGAATGATTTGTAAGTGGTTTCTGATTTTAAAAGTGGGCATATGAGCACGGTTGATGCAGATCGTCCGAAACCATCATTTACTGTAACTACTCCAGAAATGGTTAATAAACTATATGGCCTTGTAATTGGCAATCGTCGAATAAAAGTTCGTGAGATAGATAATGAAGTAAACATCTCAACCGAACGGGTATACAATATTTTGCATGAACATTTCAATAAGAAAAAGCTATCCGCGAAATGGTTGCCGCGTTTGCTTAATGGTGATCAAAAGCGCGCTCGCATTAAGAATTCAGAAGAATGTTTGGCCGTCTTCAAAGTAATTCAAAGGATTTTTGTCATCGATATGTCACAGTAGATGAATCTTGGATACATCATTATACTCCAGAAACAAGAATACAGTCTAAATAATGGATTTCTCTATGCGAACATGCTCCCTAAAAGGCAAAAACACTTTTTTTCGACCAATAAGGTCATGGCCACAGTTTTTTTGGGATTCTAAAGGTGTAATCTTTATTAATTGTTTACAAAAAGGAAAAACGATAACTGGCCAGTATTATGCTGATTATGCAAACACGTTTTGATGCCGAACTTGAAAAACAACAACCGCATTTGATGAAGAAAAAAGTATTGTTCCATCACGATAATGCGCCCTCACATTCGTCTGCAATTGCTACAACTAAATTGGCTGAATTGCATTACGAATTACTGCTTTATCCACCATACTCGCCAGATCTGGCTCCCAGTGATTTCTTCTTATTTCCAAATTTTAAAAAATGGCTGGGTGGAAAAAGATTTTAGGCAAATGAAGAGGTGATAACCGAGACAAATGCATATTTTGAAGACTTTCCGAAAGATTACTTTTTGGAAGGTTTAAAAAAACTGTAAACTCGCTGGGCTAAGTGTGTACAGTTAAAAGGGTGTTATGTTGAAAAATAAAATATTTTTTTAACAGAAAAATGACGTTTTCATTAAAAAGTCACTCTTCCGTCAAACAGCCCTCGTATAGGTATGTAGATCTGTGATTTTGTATATATTGTTGTTTATACATATAATAAATACATCATCAAGATATCTTTTCCACATGGTTATATATTTATTTAAAGGGTTATTGTCAATAATAATACTATTTTCTAGTTGGTCAAGAAATATATTTGATATTATTTCACTAATAGGTGAGCCCATTGGAAATTCGTTGTTCATTTTATAATATTTATTGTTAAATATGCAAAATTGTTGTTCTGTTGTGTTTTTTAATGATGTTAAGTGTGTCAGTAAGGATTTCAGTTATTGGTATATTTGTATAAAGGTTGCTTATGTCAGAAGATGCTAAAGTATAATTTTGAGGTAGTTTTGTATTGTTAATATGTTCGTTTAGTTCGTTTCTGCTTTTAATTGTTTGTCTAGGTTTATAGCTTATTGTGTTGTTTATGATGTTGTTTATGTGTTTAGCTATGTTATGTTTTGTTGAATTGGTAGATGTAATTATTGGTCTAATGGCTATGTCCAGTTTATGTAATTTTTGTTGTCCGTATTATTTTGGTGTAGTTGGATTCATTGGGGTTATGTTTTTAGAATTGTTTGAATATTTTGTGATTGTACCTTTTGAATTTTTAATTATAGTTTTTGTTTTATTCATGAAAGAAGTTATTGGGTTATTTGTAATTAATGTGAAATTGTTTTCGTTTATAAATATTTCTGTTATTCTTATATAGTTTTCTTTCTTCACAATAACTAATCCTGTAATTTTATCTGCGGATACTGTTATTATATTGTTGTTATTGATTTTCTCCTTTATATTTTTAAGTCTTTTATCTATATTCTAAGTGTTATTCTTCTTTATTGAGTTTCATTTGATGTGTTTTTGTGTTCTTTTCTGTTTCTTTTACTATATTTCTACATACTCCTTTTATTTATTTTTTTCTCTGAAGAATGTTGGATGTGTTTTAAAGCTATATCTAGCTCTATAGCAAGTATTGGTAGGTTATTTTTTTATATTAGTGGTGCGTATATGTGTCCTTTATTTAAACTTTTTTTTTCATTGTTATCGTAAATGGTGTTTGAAATATTGGCTATTTTAGTTTCATTTGTATTTCTTATATTGAACACATTTGTGATATTTAGTATATTCTTGTTTCATAGTTGTTTCATCTTGTTATTCTTCTTAAGTTGTTTTTCTTCATTAATTCTCTAATAATGTATTTCAGCTTCTTTCTTGATTATTTCCAGATTTTTCTTGTGTATACGATTTTCTAGAATGTTGGTATTTAGTTGTATTTTTGTTTTGATTTTGTCTAAAAAACGATAAAACGCAATTTACTTTTAAACCTCTGTACAAATGTCTAAACAACCCATACAATACCATACCAACTATAATATAATCTTCAAACTGACACGACACAAAAAGTCATATATCATCTTCAAAAATAAAATTTAATTCACAGAGTAAGTAGAAATTACAATATATTTATAAGTTTTGGATGTTTATTTAAAAATTATAATCTAACTGAACTACAACTACAACTACAACTACAACTCAAAATAAAATAAAATAAAACCAACACAACACCTAATCCTAATATAATATATTATATATACATATACATATATGTTTCTTTGTAGAACCCCTAATGATGGCCGGATGTTAAGCCGAAACTAGTCGGGACAAGTAAATAAATAAATACTAGAAGATACCAGAAAGTACTTAAAATAACAAATAACAAATGTTAAAAGTAGTTTGGGTTACAAGTACGTAAAATGAAGTTTTTTCGGACTAGTCTGAAATAGCAAAAGAGTCTGAAGAAACTTAATTATAGGTACTTGTTACAAACAACATTTTTGTGTATTTTCTTTCAAAAGCACAGCGAATATTTCTCGAAAATAGTGAGCTTCCGATTTTAATTACAATGCCACCATAGTAACCACATTGTTTAACCAGGGCAACTTTTTGGGATTGAATCCTCAATAAACTAATTTTAGGGAAGATTATGTGTCCGTAAAATAGGTATTTTAGGGATTATGTACAAAAAAATGGAATTTTCACCCATTTTTTTTTTAATATTTCAGTATTAAAAGTAATATTTCTCCAATCCATTTATTAATTTAATGATATTAACTATGATATGTAACGCGACACCAACCAAAACTATAAATTAAAATGCAATCCTCTATTGTATACATCTTATATCGTTTCATGTGCATGTTCAATGTTGCTGTTAACGTAAATAAAACCAATAAAAAGGATCCCCATCGTACCTCAACCGCCCACTTACCGATCTGTAAATAAATAAGTGTGTGGTAGGTAAGATACGAAATAACAAGTTGAGGATGTATAATCACACGTTACGATATTAATAGTAGGTTATTAATTTCGAAATTAGTTATTCGATCATAAACATTTCGCGTTTAATTTATTCCACCTTGATGGCCGATATGTGGTGTTTGCGTCTAATGGAACGCAAGTGTTTTCGTGACGCATTATTGGCTGGAAGTGTCTTTGTTTCCAAGTTTAAATACGTAGGTACAATGTTCAGCATGATATTTGTATTTTTCTTGCATAATCAGAGTTACTGTTATGTGATTTTGTGAGGAAGCCGACAAGAATTTTGAAAATGTATTTCATCCACAGTAACTGTGCAGTTGTTTGATCATTTAACTTTTATATAAATACCTTATGTAATTCTTAGGTATATATTTTTTGGAAATAATCAGTATAAAAAGTATGATATTTTTATTTCCATATAACTTTTACAAACATATATTTTTCATATCTATCCTTATTTTGGATAGATAAAACATTAAACCAAAAAATGTTTGTTTTGAATAATTAAAATCGTACTACATTTATACTACGTACGATATACCATGGAAAGAATGAATATTGATTGTTTTCAAAAATATTTTCAAAACAACATATTGTTATAAAAAGGTTACTTTTAAAAATTCGATTCTAGTTGTAAAAGCTATGTAGTTTCTGGGCCAATTGGCCGAATTAAAATCCAGATTAAATTAATTCCGCGAGATTCGATTTTTAATCGGCGCAATCAATGGAGCTATTTAAGCAGCTCAGGCAGCTATTTAAGCTGCTCAAGCAGCTTTTAAACAGCTCAAGCAGCTATTTAACCAGCTCAAGCAGCTAGATCCCCACTGTTATGCAACCAACATTACGCAAATCCGAAGATTTGATCGCGCCGACTAAAAATCGAATCTAGCGGAATTTATTTAATTGGGATTTTAATGAGGTCAGTTGGCCCAGAAACTCCATAGTTTTTTTACTACTAATTCAGTTCTTTTTAATATTTTAAGACTTTAAGTTTCGCACTATCTCATCCACAAAGAAAGAACTTACACAAATGCACATACGTATGGACATGCCAATATATGGATTTTTTTTTTAATTGTTTTCTGACGTAACATTAATTGTATATCGCGTAAGTTTTTTTAATACTGGTATCATGTTTCTTTTCCAGGTGATGCAATCAACTTCATTCTCGAGTATTTTGCATATTGGTGAGTTATTGAATTGCATTATACATAACTAGATTATATATAATCATATATAGATAAGGCGAAAAACAAAAACAATATATTTTAAATTTACCTCTAGCTCGTGTAATTGAAGTTCTATTGAAATAATATTTTGACAAATGTCAAATATTCCATGGTTCAAATGGACAATGTATTATGCGGTAAATAGGATCTTTACGGGTTTTAAATAAAATCTAAGACTTGATTTATCAAAGTTTTGAAATGATTCAAATAATTGATAGCAACTATAATAAGTTACAAAAGCTAATTGAAGTGCAGATGATTATACATTATACTTACATAATGATCGATTTTTAACATATTATTTAAAAAAGACTGTAACTGTTATGGTTTTTATTTTTAAAATATAATACTTAAATAAACATTCGGGAAAATCATTTCTTAAAAGTAACATTATCCAAGTGTGCACCATCTAGTTGCAAAATCTTTTAACTTTCAGCAAAAATCTGAAGAAGAAATAGGCAGTCATTGGAACTACCGCGGTAGAAGTACCGCGGTACTCTACCGCGGTACTTTTTTGACTACCGATTACCGTACCGCGGTACTTTTTTAAAAAAGGACCGAATACCGTACCGCGGTACTTTTTTTTCTCAAAATCTACCGCAAATGTTCGGTACGGTAGCGGCAGTTTGTTCCAAATATTTTCGTTTTCGAAGATATTTCTTAGGAAAACAATGTACAATGTGATTATCTTATGCAGATAGATACCTAGAAGCCCAAAGTGCAATGTGATTACCTTATGCAGATTGATACCAAGAAGCCCAAAGTGCAATAAATGTGTTAATAAGGGTTAGGATTATTTTTCAATAACAGGATTAGAGGGGTCGTAAATTAACCTAAAATACCACCGTAATTACACAAAAGTACAGTTCCCGTACAGGTTTTTACCTTTGTAGTGCCCCCGTCTTTTCCATTTGAAGGAAAATGCGTCATGGGTACTTGTTACTTTATTACTTCATTGAGGCGGTACATCGCATGTACAGTTACACGGATTTCTTTTGACAGTGCCCGTGCGAGAAGGATTTTTCTTTTCCGATATGCTCAGCTCTCTCGGGGGTAAGTACTGTTTGTACGTATTTCGCTTCTGAAATTGTTCTTCATCGGTGACGACCATGCCACCGCTGGCACGGTCTGCACCGTGGAGAGATAGCAGGTATAAAATGTTGCCGGTGTAATATGGTCTGGTTTTAGTCTGTCGAACATCAGGATATACATTCTATTCCCTGAGAAAACAGCCTGAGTACCAATCGAGTTCTGTATTAAATTTTTTCAAGTTTGTTTAAAAGTTCTTCGCGATTAGTATGTAACGGTCCAGAAATAGCGTTGGCAGAAACTGCTTTTTAATAATTAATTGGCGTATGGACCTGCACGGTAGACAACCGTGGTCGCATTTTTTTGTTGTGGTGACGCGTTTACCATGTGTGCGATTTTTAAATTCGCCGGCGAGGCGCCGCCATAGAAGTAGAACTCAGCCACCTCGTGTCGAGTACAGACCGTGCCAGGAGATCCGTTGAGAAAGGTATATCACCATCCGGTTTACGGGATAGTCAACGGGGGCTCAGCTAACCACCCTTGAGGGGATTGAGGCACCGAGTACAGGGCAGAGGTCTAAAACGCTCATAACACCGGAGTAAGTAGTTGTTTCTTTTCCTTTTCGTGAAGCCACGTGTCCGGCCATTTTGACTAAGGCCATGTGCTTTGTAGGCGTTTAGCTACGGGCTAAGCAGCTCGGCCGGAACATTCTTGGCTGGAGGCGAATCGAGCACCAGGCGTCTACGACGCAAGCCGTCGCCCTCCCGGAGCCGTAGCGAGTCGCCAGCGAGACCACCAGGAAACACAGGCCAGATTTCAATATATATATATTTTTTTTTGTGTGCTCAATTGAGCCAGATCGTTTATTCTTTTGTGTAAGAGTTGCGTTTACGTGTTTCGTGCCGTACGTGTTTTGCGCTTGTGTAAGAGAGAGGTCGCTCCGTCGGCCCTTTGAATCGCGCGATTTGGAGCTTACTATATTCGGCCGAATAGAGTAAACCCTGCGCGAAAGGGTGGCGTTCGGAGGTATTTATTTCAGGAGCGCGGACACGGTGTCCGTCGTGTGTGTGAATAAACGCCGATATTACACTACAAACTCACACCTGTTATTTTTTGTTCCCCCCACGTTTTCTCGATCGGGCAGTTATTTCAGTTTCAGTTTTTTCTATTCTCACTGCGAGATTTAAATCTGGTGGTGTTGGCGCCAAATGGTCAGCGTTGTGACAGTTCGTGATTTCTGAACTTCGCTGACTGTCTGCCGTCCACCCACGCAGGTAGGGTGGAGCCACCCTTTGCGACGAAGTAGCAACGAGGTAAAATTACGTGGAGCCTTTTTTTAACCCCCCCACTCTCTGACACCGAGAGCCTGGCCCTCGTCACTACTTCGAAGGGACCCTCCACTCGCTCCACGGCCTAACGCGCTGACTGCCCTTCAGGTACGTCACAAGTATTTGATGGGTTGTTTATTTGATGAGTGTATGTGTTTACAATAAAATCATGGGTAGTGTTACATGAATGCGGGAGTGTTTGGTTACTGATTTGGGCAAACCTGATGTTTTTTTTTGTTTGTGCTTTTAATTTGTAGTTCTTTTATAGTTCACCAAAATTTATCAATAACGAAAATTCGCCAAAATTTGCATTGTAGGTCGTACAATTGTACTTATACATGTTGAAACTTATTGGAATTGTGATTATACTGAGTAAAATGTGTTGAAATATACTATTTGGCCCGTTTTTACATTTTTTCCCACAAATCCGATGTTTCGTTTCCATGCTTTTGATACATCCTGTATACGTACATAATATATATAATGATAATGGAAATTTGGTAAACAAAACAATTATATCCGTCATAAAAATTACGTACGTCGAGCCATAACACATAAATGTTTTTTTACAGAACTTTTTCGTCTGTACTTCAAATATCTAATAAAAGCCATTTGTCTGTTAAAGTTCCATTACATACAACAATTATGTTTACTTTGAATTTTAGGTGGGTATTCATTCAGTTTGTCATCCAACCAAGAAACTCTTAAAAAAGTTAAAACCTAATAAATATTTTTCGTATATTATGGGTTTAAAGATCGTATAATATAAAAACGTACACAGATTTGTTTGAATATTTCAAAGAATTTCTCGAGCTTTCATCTCTCGAATTATTGCAATCTTGGCTTTATGGTGGCCACAAGATACAAATCAAAATAAAGTAAATTGATGTACCCTTCATCGTGCAGCAACATAGCCTGCATTCCAACATTTATCGACTGCATAAATTATTATGAGCAATATTTCCACGCTATTCCATTCTAATAAACAATGGAATCCTGCAATATATTATCAATAACGTCGCATATTAATTTCTGCACGCGCATTTATAACTCTTTGTTTACTTTCATTTCTAATTAATAATTCTTTGCAATGCAAAATGCTCGCACATGTAATTACAAATAGCAACGTTATGCGCACTAAATCAAAACTTTTTATATGGCGTGCATACATACACGGCGACGACAAACATAAATCTCGCCGCGAACAGAATGAAGAATAATCAGGGACGTTATAAGATTTCACCAGGAAAGACATGAAAACCTACTCGGACGTATTAATAATCGCAGCCACGTTTTAAATCGCAGAATTACGACCGCTTATTTTTCGCATTCATCCATTCTTTAGGTACTAATTACATAAATTATGCATTTCAGGCGGCCCAGCGGCAGTGTCTTCCGCATTATATCCACGATTGTGCATCGAGGAAGAGTCCTAGATTAATTTATTCCGCCATAAACGCGGCGATCTCCCCGGCCATAAATTGGCACCGAACAAGTCATCTAATGTGATTTTAAACAGCTTACGATATCTTTATGGCGTGCATATTAATTCGTATGCGTATAACTAAAACTAAATAAGAGTTGTAAAATGTAAAATCACTTTAGAGTAACGGTAAGCAGTTTGTGGCACCTTTTATAATTTTAGGAACGCATCCGATTAAAAACGTTGTATGGCATAAATTTCGAGTTTTATTATATTTATATATTTAAAAGTAACGAAATCTATGCAGAAACTAAATTTAAATTTATATTTACTGTGTTACATAACATATGCAAGTGAATTAAATTAATGTGTTGAAATGTTTCTACGCACGTATAATAAATAAAATAAGTATGTATTTTCGGGCACTGTAAAATTATTTATGTTTGATGTCGAAACGCGTTTGGTTAATTAAATTTAAACAAATTCGGGCGACATAAATTCGATGTTTTATGGCCGATGGATTTAAAGCGGCGCGTTATTATGCGGTGAGAAATGTTCTCCACCCCTGGAACAGGCATAATTGATACGTTTAAAATGTGTGACGTTTACTAAGCACCGGCCTCCAGGGGATACAAAAAATAACCCATTTTAAAACAAATTGCCGTATCCCCCATAAAACATAAATCTCATGACTCCGATTTTGGTAAGTCGCCTGACACGTATCGAATATCAACAAACCCCCTTAATAGGGATAGGGTTTCTCAGCCGTATAGTCCCACACATTTCTAATTATCAAATGAAAATATTTCTTCAAGATATGGACAAGGACATAAATTTTACAATCTGCTAATCTACAACCATCACCTGCTTGGAACATAAATATCAGATAACATAATTCCCTACATAAATGCCATAAATACAGCAGTATAAAATACGATAGGTCTATTATAACATGTTTTGTAAAACTATATAGAAAAAATAAAAATGCACATAAAGACTGACTGAATTAAATATGTAAAAGAATCTTTACTTGGTGCTCTAAGAGCTATAGAGAATAAATAATATATAAAAAAAAAAAAATTGGATATTAAGGAAGAATTTTCATTCTCTGAAAAAAACAGTAATTTTGGAGATTAAAGATAGCAAGTATTTTCAATCTCTAAGTTTATAATTTGATATTTTAACAAATAAATAATTTTGGAAATTAAAGGTAGGAAAAAAATAATTCTCTGAGGTTTATAGTTGTATAGTTTATAAAACAAAAAAATATGAAGATTAAAAATAGGAAAACTTTTCTTTTATCTAAACTTTTTAGTTTTAAATTGTACGTAGCGTACAATTGCTTGTATGTTATGTTGTTTTGTATGTTTGTATGTTCTTGTCATGGAAAACACTTCCGAGTGAGGTCGTTCGCCCACTGAAAGCGAAATTTGATATAATTAAAACTGCTTGAATCGCAAGGCACGGTAAGATGATGTAGCAATTAATTAGTGATTTTTGCGTTGCTATAAAGAGAAATCATGTATAAGTAGATTTTATCTGAAGAAACGTTTACCTTCGCATCGCGTCACGTCTTGTGTCTTGTGTATGATTTCATTTGTGTATTGTGCCGCAGAGGCTTTATGTCGTTAAAGTAATACATGTAACTGCAAAAGAATCAGGAAATGATTTCGCTGTTAATTCCTGCTTGCATGAGTTATACAGAGAGCGCATAAAGTATTAAGAGCTGGCTTTATTTTTCCCCTGTTTAAATTTTTGAAAAATGGTTCAACAGGTCAAACTGATTTATTTCAAACAAATATTTTGAGATCATTTTAATTTTTTCATCTCTCTCCGTTTTGAAATTATGACGTCAGAGCCATTTTTTTTTAAATGACAACCTATATTTTTTATTTTGATAGTACTTTTTATTATGTTTTCAACACATGACATTTTCAATATGTAAAATTTGAAAAAAAATTAGAAAAAGTGCGTTAAAGTAAAACTATTAAATTATTATTTCAATGTGCAGAATGCATCTAGTTACCATTCTAAACAACGTCAGTTAAAACAAAATTGGGAAAACAGGCTTGGATTTTAAATATTGAAATTAAACAAAATTGATCAACCTGAAAAACATTCTTATTACAATATCATCAATTATCAAACCAAAAGAAATTTTTATCGAGAAAAAAATAATTATAAAGGTCTTAATACTTTATGCGCTCTCTGTATATGAGGAAGAAGAATATTATTACTACAAAAGATTAAGAACCATGCACGTTGCTTTAAAAATATTTTCCATGACAACGGCAGGACTTTTTTGGCCTCTGCAAATAAAGCTAAAATAGCGATATGAAGAATATGAATAAAAAATAAAAAAAGTCTTTTATGATTAAACGATTTTCGGCATTCTAAAAGATAATAAATAGAGCAAACATAGAATAGAAAAATCTGCAATTCGTAAAACTGCTTTAAAATTGTATGTGTGAGTTGAAAAAGTCACAGATTCCTGAAGAGTAAGGCAAAACGTTTTTTAGGGCAAACAGATTGTATTACAAGAAAAGTCACAATTTATAATAATTTGAAGTTATACCTAGTTAAACCAATAAAATATATAGTTTTTAATATAACTGACAGTTGATTTGACTGTAATCTGAATTTTGGCATAGTTTTTTTTTGTTCTCAACGACATATAATGTAAATTACAATGAATTTTCGTTTTTTAACAAACTTCTGTGAACTATAAGAAAAGCATAAAGCATATTTCAGTTAATAAACTGTAATCTAAATTTCTGCATTTTTTTTCAACGACAAGTATTCAACGACATACTATACATAATTAATCTTACCAATTGTAATCTAAATTTCAGTACTGTTTTCATTGTATAATAGTTATTTACGTAACCAGTTATGAAAAGTGCGATATTGTTTGACGAGTGTAATATTTGCCAAAACGAGCGAGCGAGTTTTGCAAATTACACGAGTCAAACAATATCGCATATTTCATAACGTCTTACGTACAAAACTTTATTTAATTCCGTCTGAATTATTTAATCTACTATTTGAATAAGAATTTTCCTTACTACATCACAGAATCAGATAACCTTATACCTATTGTTTCTACGGAGACATGATTGCACTGACATGAACAAATTTGTCAGGAAACTAAAATAATTCACAAATTTAATAATAATGCAAAAAAATGCCCTCAAATAGCGATGCAGAACTAACTTATGATGTTGAAGACTCTGCTAATGTTGCTATGGGTAGTTTACTACCAGAAAAATCCAGAAATAGATACCCTGTAACCTACAAAAAGTTTGAAGCTTGGTGGGAACTGCAGTTATGTAATGTCTTTACATATCTACATTACATAACTGTGTGCGTGACAGCTGTGAAAAATTTAAACTTTCATAACGACAGAAATTGATGTAAAATTGAACTTTTCAAAACGGTATTAAATAAAGTATATTTCAGCGAACTATACGACTGCTAGTGCAAATGTCAACGAATTTTCATTATAACAAACTTCCGTGAACTATTATAAGTATAAGTTTCTATGTAGTATGCCAAGTATAACTATTACGAACTACTAACTGTAATTAATATTTCAAAGAATGTTGTCAAACAAGTATGACAGCTGTCAAATAAGTATGACACCTGTCAAACAACTATGGCAGATGTCAGACAACTATAATAGCCGTCCTAAATAGAATATATAGTACATAATATTCCTGTAACTGACAGTTGATTGGCTATAATCTGAATTTCAGCATAGTTTTTTTAAGTATTAACGACATGTAATATAAATTTCAATGAATTTCCGTTTTTTATAAACTTCTGTGAACTATAAGAAAAGTTTCAATTGAGTCTGCCAAGTATTACGCAGATTTCGCCGAATTCTACCGATGTAATCACAATTTCAACAAATTTTTCCAAGTATAACGTAAATTTCGACGGTTTTTGCTACCCACAATGCAAAATTCAACTACTTTTTGTTTTTTCTGCAAATTTCTTTGAACTATAACAATTGTTTGTAGTTCATCTTATTGCAGTTGCTCAATTTTCGCAACTATAACAAAAAAATCAACGAATGTTTGGAAGTGTAAAGTATATTTCGGCAAATTCCACGACTGATAATACAAATTTGAGCGAACTTTGTTTTTGACAAATTTCGCTGAACTATAAGAAAAATTTCGACGAAGTCTTTAAAAAAAATTTAAGCAAATTTCTCGAAGTATAACACAAATTTTTAAAACAAATTGCTATATTTGCAAAGTATAACGCAGATTTCAGTGAATCTAACTAACTGTAATCTGAATTTGTAATTTTGGGAAACATAAAGCCTATTTAAATGAATTTTCTAACTGTATTAAAAATTTAAAGAACATTCTTGAAGGTTATCGTATATTTTAGCGAATTTTCATTTTTGACAAATTTCGGGGAACCATAACAAATATCAACGATATTTGCAGAGTATAAAGCAGATTTTCGTGAATCTAACTAATTATAATCTGAATTTCTGCAAAATAATTTAAGTATTATTACGACATTATACCGACATATACGCAATTTCGATTAATCTTACCAATTGTATTCCAAAGTTCAACGCTGTGTTCATTGTATATCGTATATTTCAGCGAATTCTACGACTAATAATGCAAATTTCAACGAATTTTCGATTTTAACAAACCTCCGTAAACTATAAGAAAAGTTTCTATTAAGTCTGCCATGTATAACTATTGCTAACTACTAATTGTAATGAAAATTTCAACGATTGTTGTCAAACAAGTATGACAGCTGTCAAATAAGTATGACAGCTGTCAAACAAAGCTATTAGACACTAACGACAGCTGTCAAACAACTATGACAGCTATTAAACAAAGCTGTCAAATTACTACATATGTGAAACAATTATGGCAGCTATCAAACAACTATGTCAGCTGTCAAAATATTATGTGAGCTATCTAATAACTATGGCAGCTGTGAAACAACTGTGGCAGCTGTCAAACAACTATGACAGCTGTCAAACAACTATGGCAGCTATCAAACAAAGCTGTCAATCAACTACAACATCTGTCAAAAAATTATGGCAGCTATCAAATAACTTCGACAGCTGTCAAACAACTATGTCAGCTGTGAAACAATTTTGCCCGCTATCAAACAACAATGGCAGCTGTGAAACAATTATGGCAGCTGTGAAACAACTATGACAGCTGTCAAACAACTATGTCAGCTGTCAAACAATTATGGCAGCTATCAATCAACTATGGCAGCTGTCAAACAAAGTTGTCAAATACTAACGACAGCTGTCACACACTTGGATGATAGAGTGTAATGACAGATTAGTTGATATAATTGTATACGTAGATTTTGTTTCTACGACTGTCTATAAATTGATTTAAATCAATTAGTACCAAATTGACTGAATGACCGTTTCTGATAATAATGGGCTTTCAGTCTCCCATCACTTTTATTTAGGAAATAAAAGAAGTCTACAAATCTGTTTTGGCAAAAACACGATCTGATTATATCCACTAATGTTGGACATATTTCGTCCGATTTTTGTCATTCATACAGAAAAATATAAAACGAGCGCTATGATATGCTTTTAATATTGAAAATCTTACTAAAAGTTTACTCGACGTATTTCAAAGGAACAATATCTGGGAGGGCAAAATATATATTTAAATGTAAACATACATATATTTTGACATAATTTCATCAACATCTTTCGGCTATTTTCTAAGTGTACTTGAATATTTATTGTTATTGTTTTTATTGTGATTGTTTTGTTAACCACTTATATGTACTTGGCGTAACTGTGCATGGAACATAATTAATTAAACAATAAATTCTACCTGCACTTACTGCATTCACACACCTACAGATATTTATTTATTTTCAATTTCAAAAATTGACGGAAATTTAGGCTGGCTACGGCTACGTAGACAACAATGGAATTATGGTCTTAGCATTGCCAAATGGTCTATGAGAAATGATTGATTGCAACGGATTGTATACTTTAATATAAATTATTAAGTTAGTGCTATGTGACGTTATATAATATATGTGTAGTAGCTTGATTAATGTTATACGCTTACGTGCACAAGTAACATTTATACGACTTTTATTGCATCTGGCAGTACCAATAAATAATATTTATAATTTGGCATGGTATTTATTATTTATATCACTGGCGCTTTTGAAGTATACTTAATAATATATTTTTGTATGTACAGAGCATCCCAATATCAGTGGGAAAGCATATGTAATATAAGAATGGCAATGTGTAGTTTTGTATATTATGAAATATAGAAAAACACCTTAGTAGTATATTACATAACGAGACTTGTAAGAAGCATATTACGCACGTTGAGAAATTTGGCATACTCAGTACACTGTACTTGACTCAGTACTCAGTACTCAAGCACTGAGTCGCGAGGTTTAAGGCGTAATTGCCTTACAACTCAAGTATTGTTCCGTATTATTTCGACTCCCAATCATAATTACAAAAAAAATTGCACAATTGGTACATTTTAGTCAGATGCTCATGGCAATATTTGATATTGACCATCATATGTGTATTTTCACAATTCAAAACTAAATGTCACAATGTTGCAAATGCTCATACAAATAATTCCCCCCTAACTGGTAACACTAGTGATTTTCATTACATAACACTGTTACGTTATAACTGATTTATTAGCTATGAAGTCTGTGTGTAATTGACAACTTACTAATATGGCAGTAGAAAAATAAAATTAACAGTTAACAGTCGAAAAACCGAAATTTAACCAATATATCTGAATTATCAAGAATGATCAGAAAGTATATAATTGGTGTATTATGAAATAAACAAAAACATCTTAAATAAAGTAATAAATAACCGAGATATTCATGTTTTTTGGATTAGGCCGATTTTTTATTTTTGGATTTTACGGTTTCCTATGTCAGAAGGAAAACATCTGAATTCGCCAAATTAACAAGCAGGTCGCGAAAGATTTCTGCAGTGCTGCAGTTCATTTGCTGCAGCGAAGATTCATTATATTTTCACAATTACATTCTTTGAAAAAAAAAATAATAGAGATAAAAGAAGAACAGAAGAAGAAAGAAGAAAAAAAAAGAACAACAGATATAGTCAAAATTTCTATATATTTTCACAGATGCTGCTAATAACTGAAATATTTTAACTATTTTAACACTTGCAGCTGAAAACTGTTGGATTTTTACTGCTGAAGCTCAGTATTTGACCGGTTTGGCCAGTCGCTGTAAAATTTTGTATAGTTTTTGACTTGTTCAGGGACTTGTAAAGGATTTAGACATTCGTGATTGAAAATTTATTAGATTTTCATAGCTGTAATTGAAAATTT
The DNA here is from genome assembly GCA_951805005.1 of Othius punctulatus. Taxonomy (NCBI): domain Eukaryota; kingdom Metazoa; phylum Arthropoda; class Insecta; order Coleoptera; family Staphylinidae; genus Othius; species Othius punctulatus. The sequence goes on from OX638138.1 coordinate 96,199,915, forward strand.
GGCACAATTGCACTCTTCGACATGAAAAACATTAAAGATATTGACAAAATTGGATAGTTGTTATTGAAAACTTCTAACAGATGTAGTATTTTTTTTTACATATTTACAGCTGCTGCTTATTACTTCACAAATTTAAAGTTAATATTGGAATTATAACAATTTCAACAGATGCTGTGAAAACTGTTCGATTTTTACTGCTGAATATTAGCATTTGACAGAATATACTAATTGCTCTTAAAATTTTAGTACATTTTGACTTGTTCAGTCAAATATTAAAGGATTTAGACATTTGCAATTAATAATTTGAAAGATTTCAACAGTTGTATTTGGAAATTTGAGAGATTTTCACAGCCTGTCAAAATTTTAGAGTTTTTCAAGGGTGGTGCTAAATACTTGACATATTTTGACAGTTACTATTAGAAATATGTCTATTTTAGCAGATGGAGTTAAAAACTGTTCGATTTCAACTGCTGAAGTTTAGTATATGGCATATTTGAATTCTTGCTATTAAGAATTTGATTTAGTCTTGCTTAGTAGTTTTACTTATTAAGTTGACTTTCGTGAATGAAAATTTGAAACATTTGGATAGCTGCAGTAAAAATTTGATATATTTTTACAAACATATTCTCTTTGATCTGAAAAAATAAGAGAAATAATTTTGTACTTGATTTACAGCGATTATGCATAACGAGTGCATTACGTACGCAAACAAATTACCTCGAGTGGTAGGTATTCAATTTCTCATTACTTTAGATATTGATATTAACATTACGACGTTGCACTTAATAGGGTTTTGATTCATTTTCCCACAACTTGTTTTAGTTCTGCTTCTAAATTGAAAACCGTACACATGGCGCTCTGCCATTATACAATATACATGTATCTTCATCATTACTTTAATTTTATCCCATCATTTTAATACCGCACAATTTTCTACAGTTAACTATATTGAAACGATATAATATGCAATTGAATTTACGTATCAGCATATATCGCATAGCTTAATTGGACGAAATTTATCCAAGCTTAAATAGAATTGCAAATTTCAAAAAGGGTTCTGAAATTTAAAATTTTTCAGGAGATACAAAAGAATGAATTTTGTGTTGAAGCACTCGACTTATTTTTTTCTTCTAATATTACTCTTTCGGCACTGTGAAGACCAAATATGAACCTTTTTTGGTCATAAAATATCGGTCTATATGTGTACTTGATAAAATAGTGAAATAGTGCATTATGAATCCTCCCCTAGATGGGCCCTTTTCGAAATTTGCAATTCAATTATGTGAGCCGTGGGGTTAGTTCATATTTTTAAATTGAGAAAATTCAAGAAATATACAACGAACAACATTCCTTGTTCATTTCTGGACTAATCTCAATTAAAAAAAAAAAACAATAGGTAAGTACATTTTTATCTTCAACGGCTCATATTTTGTTCTACCTGCAATTCTATTTTTATCAATTTGCTTCTATTTTTATAAATTGCTCCAAGCTAAATTTAGTAAGTTACGAGGTTAACTGTTATTTGTTGAGCAAACAGAAAAGTAATTGTGCGATCCAAGATTAGTAATATTATAGTGCGATCGCAGCTCGGGGGCCATTAGAACACCTGTACGTCCAATACCCATGAACTCGACTGCACCGCATCTATGCAATTTACAAAGCAGTAAATATTTATATTAAACTCCTGGAACCGTATTTATATAATACCTGCACACAAATATCTCAGGGACAGCAAATTACAATCCGGTCGTGAAGAATCCTATGGACGCACGGCCAGACACGTAATTATAAACGCGATTTACTAGCCACGGATGACAATGCCGTACATGGCGAGATACTTGGGAAGCGCAACGGAGATTCGCGCCACGATCATCTACAAATCTCCGCGGTGACGCACCTCTGCGGACGCGGTTGTGCGTGAAATTTTAAATTGTTTTTCAAATCAAAGTACATAATATTGCGCGAGGCCTTATCTGGATGCAATCTTATTCAGTATTTTTCTTGCATGGGTACGCCGGGCGTGCGTCTAAACCTGAAACACCATTAGAGATGGTAAAATGCCGAAGAGGAGATGCCTACTTGCATCCGTATGCCGTGGAGATTACCTGCGCCAGCGGAAACGTGTGGGCAGTCATTAGCATTTTTTCATCTCTTTTTCGTCATTTATAAATTTATGGCTGCCTGTAATCGGCTATTGTTTTTGATAATTTCGCCGTGTCGGCTTGTTTGTACAACCATTACTTTATTTTCATTGATGCCATTAAACTAATTGTCATGCAGATTGTTGGCTTGTAAAAATAAATTTATTGCATTTGCAATCATGAGTTTACTGGGTATGTAATTATTGAATAATTGTACATTTCCCGAAGAATCGTTCAAGTTGTCTTGTGTTACTTCCACTAAATTCATATAATCTTCTATTATGCTTTGTGTGTATGCTATGTAGCTTTTATGGTAATGAATATTCGTATTATTATTAATACTTAATAATACGTTTGAACATGATTATTCGTGAGTGTTTATTTATTTAGCGTTAGAAGATTGCGTTTGAAGCGACGATATACAACATAATAAGGAAATGCAAGAAATAAAAGAAGAAAACCTGCAACTGAAAAAGAACTGGTTAGATTAGAAGACATAATGGAAGCAATGGAGAAATGGAAAAAGCATAACATAATATAAAAGGAGTGAAGGAAGAAAACATAAATAAAGAGTCAGTCAAGAAGATGATAAAACTAAACGCAGAAGCCAATCTAAGAGCAATACTGAACATTGAAACTATTGAACGGAAAAAGAACGAATGATAATAGCGGAAATATACAGTTGGAAAGGAAAGGCAGACATAATGAAAAATGAAAGCAAGCTAAAAGGTACAACGATGTTCATAGGTAATGATCTTATAAGCAACCAAGTAAGAACACAGACCAAACTAAGAGAATTAGCGCAGAGAAAAGAGGAGAGGGGCACAGAGTAATCGTAAAATATAAGAAAATGAGAATAGACACCATAACAAAAAAAAAACTAACACAAGATAAAAAAGAACAGAACACAAAACAAATACAGTGGCATGAGAACAGAAAAATGAAACAAAAAAAAAGGAGGAAGTCAGTAAAAATATAGAAAAAGAAACGAAAAAGAGGAGGAGACAGTAAAAGAAATAATCAAACAACAAATAGAAACAATGGAAATAACAGAAACAAGAAAGAAAGATACGTGAATTAAAATACTTCATAAAGGGTATTGGAAGACATGATACGGATAGGCACATGTAATGTAAAGAGCTACAAGAACAAAGAGTAGGAGATAGTAGAAGAAATGATCAAAACACAAATATAAATAATGGGAATAACAGAAACAAAAATGAAAGCAAAAGGAATTAATAGAATTCATAAAGAGTTTTGGATCACATGGTCAGATGTGAAAGAGAAAGAAAGAGCGAAAGGAGGAGTCGGTATAATAATCTCACCAGAAAGAGTAAAAGATGCAGTAAATGAGCAATACGCAAACGAAAGAATAATGCCAATACAAATAGAAATAAACGAAGAGGTATGGACGATAATATTGCATACGGAGTAAACGAAGACGCAAATAAAGAAGACAGAGACAAATTTAGACTAGAAATACAAAGGGAATTTGATAATGGAACAGAAAACATAATAACCATGGGAGACCTAAATGGAAGAGTGGGAAGATTGAACAAAGGGATAGAAGTTCTGACGGAAAAAGAAGGAGAAGAAGCAAAGAATAACAACTGAGAAAGAATAATCAAACTGTGTGTAGAAAATTATCTAATAATAACAAACACAACATTGAAACACAAGGATATACACAAAGGTACAAGCGAATAAGAAAAATATAAAGAATTGACTACATTTTGATAAACAAGACAAAATGGAAAAGGGTAAAAAATGTCAAAGTTAAAAGACAAGCGGAAATTGGAAGCCACCATTACCTACCAAGGACATGATACTAAATAAAGAAATAAACCCCGACAGAAGAAGAAAACCCGAGTGATGATGAAGGAAAACATAAGAAGGTACAAACTGAAAGAAAGCACAATTAGACAGAAGTACCAAGAAGAAATTGGAGTAAAAATAGGAGAAGATGGAACACAGAAAGGAGCAGAGAATATGTGGAATACATTAAATAGAGATAGAGAAAAATAATAAATTAAGTGGAGAGAGAGAGAGAGAGTGAAATAACGAGGAGATAAAAAACAAAATTAGAAAAGGGGCAAAAATATCTAACCATAAGAAAGAAACAAGATTATAAACAACCTACTAATTATACAGGGTGATTCTTTTATATTCCAAAAAACTTTAAGATTCGATGCCTTGTCAAGAAATAAGAGACATAAATCAAATTTGACATATTACTTAATAAAACTGTTTCGCCTTAAAATTTATAACAACACAGGCAGTGAAATGTGCAACAAGCACTTTGTTTATATCCTTGAAAACTGCAATGCATTAGCAGCTTTCCGACTTCATGAAGAACGTTATCCAAATCGCGTTATTCCACATTCCGCCTCACTTTACTGACCATTTATCGTACTTTACTTGCGATTATTATACAATTCCTGTTTAATGGCAACGGAAAACAATTACAAATTTAAATCCAAAAACATTTCATAATGTCGAAAACTGCACTGTTCTAAGGGATAAATTATTCTAAAGAATATATTTAAACAATAATTGCTATCTAACCTAACCTAAGCTAACCTAACCTCACCTAATCGAAATCTGCATTATGCTTCACCGACGTTCCTATAGGTAACTTAAATTTTGCCATAAACGAAAGTATGTTGAAATTTATAATTTAGGTCATAGAATTTATTTTTAATTCGAAGATTTCGTTGAATTTTGCATTATAGGTCAAATAATTTGCTGAAATTTACTTTATTCTACGTATAATTCGTTGAAATTTTGATTACGGTTAGCAGAATTTATCTAAATCTGCGTTATGCTTCGCAGACGTTTCTTATAGTTCATTGAAATTTGTCAAAATTAAAAATTTGTTGAAATTTGCAGTGTATTGAAATTTGTATTACAAGCAGAATGTGCTGATATTTACGTTATATTTAAAACAAATTCATTGAAACTTTAACATCTTTTCATACACCGAAATTTATCAAAATTGTTGAAATCTTCACTACAAGTCGCTGAATTGAATCGTTGAAACTAGTAGTATTTTTTTATAGTTCACAGAAATTTGTCGTTAAATTTTTTATTGCAATTAGTAGAATTCATCGTAATCTGCGATGTCAACGTTTCTTGCAATTCATCGAAATTTGTCAAAAATTAAAATTTGCTGATATTTGCATTGTAGTTGTAGTTCACAGAATTTGCTTAATATTACGCTCTACTTCAAACGATTCACTGAAATTTGCATTATATGTCGGAGAATATACTCTAGTTTACTTTGTACTTTGAAAAATTCCTTATAATTTTAATTACAATTAGTACGATTCATCGAAATCAGTGTACGACTTCGCAGTCTATGTTCAAATTATTTCTGTAGTCGCCAAGATTTGTTAAAAACGTTGAAATTCAAAAAAATTAGTAGTATTTTTTTATAGTTCACAAAAATTTGTCAAATTTATCGTTGAAATTTTGATTGCAATTAGTGGAATTCATCGAAGTCTGCGTATGCTTCGTCGCCGTTTCTTGTAGTTATTCGAAACTTGTCAAAAATTAAAATTTGCTGAAATTTGCATTGTAGTTCACAGAACTTGCTCAATATTACGCTGAACTTCAAAGGATTCGCTGAAATTTACAATATATGTCAGAGAATTTGATGTAGTTTACTTTTTACTTCGAAAAATTCTTTGAAATTTTAATTACACCTAGCAGAATTCATCGAAATCAGCAGACTATGTTGAAATTATTTCTGTAGTGGCTAAGATTTGTTAAAAATAAAAATTCATTGAAATTTTTATTAGAAGTCGCAGAATTTGCTGACATTTACGTTAATTTCGAAAATGTTATTGAAATTTTGATTACAATTAGCAGAATTATTCACCTTTTTTTTAAATTTATCAAAATTCATCAATTAAAAATTGAATTAAAAAAAAATATCAAAATTGTTGAAATCTAGGCTGTAGGTCACTGACTTTGTTGAAATTTACGTTATATGTCGAAAAATTTAATAGTTTTTTTGTTTTATTGTTCACAGAAATTGATCAGAAAGTAAAGTTGAAATTTACATACGTGTATTTCGCAGAATTCGCTAAAATCTACGTTTTACATCGAAATACTTGATGGAAGTTTGATTCCAGTTAGTAGAAATCGTTGAAATCTGCATTACTCTCAGACTTCGTCGAAAATTTTCTTACAGTTCACCGATATTTGGAAAATAATGGACAATTCGCCGAAATTTGCAATATATATATCGTATAATTTGCTGCAATTTATATTAAGAATTGAAAAGTTCGTTAAAATTACAGTTAGTAGAATTCGTAGAAATATGAGCTGTACTTAGTTAAATTTGAAAAAAAAAATCGTATCGAAAGTTTTTCACTGCAATTTGTCATATTTCAGAAAAATAGTTAAAATGTGATATAGTTTGGTAAATTTTCTTATAGTTCGCCGATATTTGACAAAGAAACGACAATTCGCCGAAATTTTCAATATAGCTCACATAATTCGCTGCAATTTATATTAAAATTCGAAAAGTTCGTTGAAATTTTGATTACAGTTAGTATATAATTCTTATAAATCACTTTTTCCCTGCAATTTATGTCATATTTCAGAAAAATCGTTAAAATTTGGTAAATTCGTTGAAATTATGATTACAGTCAGTAAATTTGTTAAAATTTGCGTTATATGTCAAGAATTCGTTAAATTCTACTTCACACTTAAAAAAAATAATATTTTGATTACATTTAGTAAAAATCGTTAAACTCGACAAACTTCCTTGAAATTTTTCTTATTGTTTACCGAAATTTGTCATAACGAAAATTCGTTGAAATAATGTGTGATTAAATGTTTTGAATTATCGGATATTAGAGCGATCAAATGAATTGAAACTTCTTTAAACATTCCTGTAAATATTACGGTAATATGGAACAGCGCTATTAAATATTAAAGATAATTTCACTAATGATTACAATTATTTTTAAAACGATTAAATACAGCGATAAATTTTGTAGTTCATTATTAATAGTATTTCGTGATCATTGTTGCACTAGAAAGGCCTTTCGATCCATTAAAGCTGCCAGCAACAGTTTCTTTAATCTACGGGAAGATTTATAATGGCGCAAAAAACGTGTCGGTAATTAAATGTACTCTTTCTAGTCCCTGTTTCAAGAACACAATAATAAATTGTAAGTTAAGCGGCCACAGTTTTTTATTCCTGCATATGTTGCTTTGAAATTTATTGCGTTTTATGGCCATTATAATAATCGAATGTCTGATCTAAAAAATAAACCACAACTTGGTGAAAAGTGATATATTTGATTTTAATATACTATCTACAAATATTAATCACTTATGCATATCTATGAATTTAGCTGGAATTTAGCATTGGCGATAAATCAAGATGATGCAGTCACCAATAAATCTCATATGGATTCCGTAATTTATCCATTCTGTAATCTCTACAGCTTTATCAAATTTATTACTAAAAATTAAGTTATGACAAATTTCTCCAGGAATAATCGCTGGAAATTAGCTCCAAAAGCAATAATTAAAATTGAGGAACAAATATAGCGTTTGATTAAATTTAATTGATTACAAATATAAATGGGCTGCGGCAAAACCGTTGGTTATTTTTTTTTCCAAAATCTAACATGAGCGGCGCCGTAAAAAGGCTAAATTTATGCCCGCCCAATAACTCAAGCGGCACGCACGGGCCTCAATCACCGCGGGAATCGCTGTTTTCGTGTTTTACTCATTTTTAATAACGACATATATAAAAATATTTTTCCGCGCATAATTTGGCCGTTTCATATGTAAAATATGTATTAATTTAGGATGCGTGTTGTTACATTTATTAATTATAATTCGCTGTCATAAGGAATTTACTATACTGTAGCCGTATATGTTAATTTGGGACTTCCACGAAATTTATAGAATACATAATTAATGGCGATTTATTGGTGTCGAGTTATTTGTTTATATGGCCAAACAGCCGTTGATTGGTTATGTTAATAATGATATCAATATGTGAAATTAATATAAACAGTAATTTGAAATATAATTTAGGTGTAAAAATTGCAATTAATAAACAGTTTATTCTGGAAATGGAATTTTCACACCAATCAAAGTTTGTTGTGTGAGACTGATTTGCGCCGAGTTTTCACAGCAATAAAAGGCCAGCGCAAATGGAAAGCTCGGTTGCTGTAAAGCGCTGATTGATGTGGCATTCCCTCTCTAATAAGCTCGCTTATTTTATGAGTAATTGGCGTAATTCAGTTTTATTAAATATCCAATAAAAAGCGAAGATTCCCAACAACATAAACAAATATTTACATCTTTGATGCGGAGTCACGTTTTAGTGCCTGTGAATACACAGGGAATCGCTTCCATGCCATGATAACTATCACTTACGCGTAAAAAACGGTCGGGGAACATAAACTAATTGAGTGCTTACTATGGACACTTATATGATTAAACTCGTATTTTCAGGTAATTTACTATAAATAGCGGCACAATCAAGCCATTTCGATTACTAACCATGGGGTGCTCTATGCAGTCCGCCAAATCCGTGCAGGTTGTAAGTCCTTACATCGGCGCAGTCTAACGACCTGACCGGTTGTCGCGCGTTTTTATATTGGTAACTTGTTGCAGATTGCTGCACTATTCTTGCGCTATCACGCAACCATCATTCCCACAGCTATGCGTAACTAAGTTATTTTAAAGCTGAAAGGAGGGAGTTTCAGGAATTAAAGCAGTATGGTTTGGTTCAAACAGGCAAGTTTATTTCAGCGATGTGATATCACTGTATAAATATATGCCCATTTGGCAGTGTGAATGGGTGGAACAACTTTTTTGTTAAAGAGATAACAAGAAGTAAAAAAATAATATTTTTATAATCAAATCTGAATTTGGAGAGATTTTGGAGAAAAATAAACGTCTACCAGGAGCATTTTTTTATCAAATATATCTCAAGATAAAAAGGTAATCTCTAATCTCTAAGTTAACAGGTTAAGGTACCCTCCAGGGTATCTCAACCGAGGTAAATGTTATTTTGAGAATATTATAATAGAAGTTTAAGTCAATACTAAACTTTTTTTATAGGAAAGATTTTTTTAATAGAAAAAAAACAAAAAAGTTAAAGTTAAGTTGACGATTTTTTTTTCAATTTTTGCCCACAAGTATGTAGTTATGTAATAATAATAAAAACGACATAGAGATTAGAGTTACGATTATACTACAATAAAAAAATTGGTTAAAAAAATTTAAAAAAACGGAAAACCGAAAACACGTGGAAAAGGACCTAAAATTGGCGTGAATTATCAAATGGAAAGAGAACTATAGCAAATGGAAAAAAAAATTGTGAAAGACTGTCAAGTCTGACTGAATAATATAGATTAATATAGATATATAGATAATATGAATCGTAGCACCATTCGAGAAGATTATTGTTTTAATTTGAAAACGAATTATTTTTTATATAAAAAATACAGGGTGTCTCTAAAATGGTGTCCATCTTTCGTACGTCACATACTACCAACCAATATGACCCTAAATCGAACCCTAAATAAAAAACGAACTATTTGCGTAAATAAATACTTTCACAGTTGCCAGATGTGTTCCTGCCTTAATCAAAATTTGAAAATACCCATCTTTTACTCAAAATTTGTGTTATAAAATTGATTTCAATAAATTTTGTACTCAACTTTCGACCGTTTTAAATGATTTAAACCATAATTTTTGGAAAAATATTATATAGAGAGATTCTGCAGACGCAACTTCATACGCTTATAACTTCAAAAATAACTATCACAGGAATTTTTTTCTTGTGGATTTAGAGTCATATTGCTTGGAAATATGTGACGTATAAAGGATGGATACCATTTTAGAAACACGCTGAATAGATATAAAGTCATAAGGTTTTTTCTTTATCTCCAAGATAACTACTATAAAATTTTGAGTGATTTCGATCTTTTGATTGTACGAAAACTACAAAATTTTCATGTAGACACAACTAAAAATTTCAAATGTTCATAAAGACAATTAAAAATATTTAGCAGTACAAACAATTTGTTAACTACCACAAAATTTGGGAGGTTATGATATTTTTTGCAAAATATAATGAAAATACACCAAAAAAATATTGGACACCAGGCAACACTAAACACGTTCATATACAACAATTGTTAACCAACAATTGTTAACGAATTGTCTGAAACATCAGTAAATTATTATTATTATTATTATTATTATTATTGTATGACAAATGCATCTATGCTACTATGTATGGCAAACGCATCATAAAGATTGTTTTTTTTTAATTTGATTTGATTTGATTAACAACAAGTTTGGGAGATTTTGATATTGCATAAAAAATATACCAAAAAAGAAAAATAAGACAACACCAAAAATGTAAACGTATAAAACAAACGCTAATCAAGAAACATTTTCGGGATTTTCATCTATTTTACAAAATATTACACTAAAAATAAAATAAATAACTGAAAACATTTCAATCTATGAAAAATTGTTATCCAACAAAAAACATTAGATTGCGCTGAGTAAAACATGTTTTATTCTTTTGGAGAATTGCTAAAGTATGAAAAACACCAAACAAGTTAACGTACAAAATGATTGCCAATCAACAAAAAGTTTTCGAGATTTTGATATATTTTACAAAATATTACACCAAAGATAAAACAATATCTGAAAACATTTAAATGTATAAAAAAAAATTAACCAACCCAAAATATTAGATTGCGCTGGATATAAAAATGTTGTCTGGAATTTTTGGTGAATTACTGAAATGTGGAAAACACCAATCATGCAAACGTTTAAAACAATTACTAATCATCAAAAAGTTTTCGAGATTTAATCCTTTTTTTCTTTATTTATAAAATATTGCACTAAAAATTAAAATCTGCAAATATTTAAACGTATTTAAAATTGTTAACCAACACAAAATATTGCACTGCGCTGAATAAGAAAATGTTTTCTAGATTTTTTGGGGAATTTCTGAAATGTACCGACATTCAGATTAAATTTGATAGAATTTCCTGACATTTTTATCGAATCGTCACAAATTTTATTGAATTTTCTGGAATTTTTGGAATTCTTCTGAAATTTACGGATATTCTTTAATATCCAGGAAATTTATTGATATTTTTGAAATTGGATTGCATTTTGTGAAACTAGCGATTTACATAAAAATAAAAATTATACCTTTGATAAATTTTACTACTACTATATACTACGAACTGCTACAATCTACTGCGACGATCTAGTACTACATTTACTAATCCTACGGCAAATTTAGTTTTTTTCTGGAAATTTTAGAGATTCTCCTCCTATTCAGATGAAATTTTATAGAATTTCCTGATTGAATTGAATTTTCACAAATTTTACGGAATTTCCTAGAACTTCTAGAGAACTTTCGAAATCTATTGACATTCAGATGCAATTTTAACGATTTTCCAAATAATTTTCCTGAAATTTTATTGAATTTCCTGCAAATTTGTTGCTTTTTCTAGAAAAAATGTACCTAATCATTTTTTATTCATTTATTACAAATTATATTGAATTTCATAAAACTGTGGCCAAATTTTATTTGTTTTCTGGGCTAGTTAGAGAATTTTTTAAATATACTAATATTCAGATGAAATTTGAACGATTTTACAATAATTATTTATTATTATTTTACATATACATTTTGACTGTCATTTGGTGCATCAGAAAATTTATAAATATTATATAAATTACATTCATCGGTGTTTCTTTTGAAATGATTTCCATTATTTTGTAGGAGCATTTAAATATGTGATAATAATAATAATATAAATAATACTAATTTATTTGTATGTCGACTCTCAATGCAGTATTATATTGTCAATAGTGCATACTTATTACACTAAAATTAACTAATAAAAATAATGATAAACTAGATATTGTTTTATATTTTAAGTTATGGCATTTTTTACTTGTTTTCTGGAATACTTAGAAATTTTTTGAAATGTGGGTACTAATATGCAGATGAAATCCCTATTTCTACTTACCTACTTACTTATTAAAAATACAACAAAAATTAGACAACACTAACCATATTTAATTTTCTGGGAAATTAATAAATTTCGGGAATTTCTGAAATGTACTGACATTCAGATGTATTATCAGATTGATTTTCCAAAGATATTTACTAAGTTTTCTAAAATGTTATGATTTAAATTCTTTTAAATTGAAATTATATTGAATTTAGTAGAACTGTGGCCAAATTTTATTTCCATTACGAGTTTCATGAGATATTTCCATTTTATTGTGACCATGTGTTTTCAGAGTTATTCCGTGATTTTCCTAAATATTAATGTTCCTTTGTTGATATTTCAAAAACTAGCATGAATATAAGTGGAGTCAATCTAAGAAAATTTTAGGCGATGTTGGGAATTTTTGGTAAAAGCAACACGACCCAATAAACTTATTTGTTATAGCAGAAGTAAGAAAACCCTCAGTTTTTGGAAAAAAAATCCCTGATACCCATTTTTTTGGCCAAAAATTGGTAAACTGACCCTTTTTGGAGGTTGTTTTTATGTTATTTTTTTTTCGAACACTTAAATCAGTGTCAAAGGTACAAAATAGTACCCTTCTATTGTCAATGTTCAAAAAATCCCCAGTTCAAATTTTGCGGGGTTATGTTCACCTCCCTCCTGTAATATACGTATATATATATATATATATATATATATATATATATATATATATATATATATATATATATTCTTTTAGGCCAAAAAATGGGTTGCAGGGAATATTTTTTTCATAAACTCAGGCTACTCTTACTTTTGCTATAAGAAACATGTTCCAGCGGGTCTCGTTGCTTTCACCAAAAATTACCTACTTTTGTCCAGATTTACTCCACTATATTAACAAATTTTAGTTTTTATATTAATTAATATAATTTAAGGTATTATTTTGTACTGGTAAATTATTTCTTATTTTATTTTATTTATTTATTTTTGTTTTTGCCTTACTAGTTTCGGTCTTTATTAAACCATCCTCAGAGGCCCGATCTTAATAACTGCAATTTTTGCTGTTTATGTTCTTTGATTTTATTTTCTTGTAAATATTCAAGATTAAATAATTAATTTACAAGAAAATAAAATCAAAGAACATAAACAGCAAAAATTGCAGTTATCAAGATCAGGCCTCTGACGATGGTTTAATAAAGACTGAAACTAGTAAGGCAAAAACAAAAATAAATAAATAAAATAAAATAAGAAATAATTTACCAGAAAGTACAAATTAATACCTTAAATAAATAGCTTGTAATAATATGGATAAAACCTTAAACTTAATTATTATAATATTATTAAACATTCATCAAGGACTTTTTTTTATCTAAATCATTGTTGATCGCACTGTATAATAAAAACTTCCTTTAAAAAAAAATAATTTAAAAATCGTCCATAATTTATAAACCAGTCTGTTATAAAGCCTTAATAGATTTATACGGCCGACTGTGAAACAATGTGTTTAATCTATTACGAAGATCAAAGGTTCTCGGATTACTTTCAGCATTCAGGCGATTTATAATTGTCATCAGATTAGGCTAAACAGGCGTAAGATTATTCATGTTTAAACCGATAGAGACATGCATTCTGATCATAACGCCATAATTATACACCACATATTTCAAGATCACGCCCAGTAAACTTCACGATTTTATATTTAACATTGTTTCATTATATTTTTAGAGGAAGATTTTAAATTGATAATTTGCTAACTCAAATATTATTAGCGTTAATATTGGATTGAAATATTGTGGCATTTATATGCTTCCCTCACGTTTTAAGTTTTAATGTAAGTACTAATGCCGCGTGATCATATTAATTTCAGCTTTAGTTATCCATGGAAATTTTCCTAAAATTTCCATGTTGAAATTTAAATGATCATTTGGTACATTAATATTATTTCAAGAGCACGTATTTTATTCATAGCATATATTATTGTGGTTAATTGATTTATTGATTTAATTTAATTAATTGCTAATTGTAAATATTAACGTAATTGAATCTAATTGTCGATAAATATACTATTCGAAGAGCGGGAATTTGATACATTCAAAGCATCTATTTAAGAATCAATTTGAAAAATATTTTAAGGATAGGCGCATAAGTTGCGGACAAACGGGTTTATTAATTTAAACGGAGCGCGCACGTGGATAATCGCTAATAAAGAGACGTTTTATTAGAAACCAGCATTCAAAGCATCCGAATCGTGGAATCCGAGACGCGCATGCTATGTGTAAATACGAAAAACGGGCAGTATTTTATGCGGACGAACTGTAAAGCACGATAGAAAGTAGGTTGACTGCTATACTTAATAACTTATATTGTTGCACATCTAGTATTCAGATTGAATAAATAATTCGGATTCCTGGAATATTCGATTTCATGGGCTCCATTCACGACGCTAAATAACTGAAATTCATGCCGTCTTCGTACCCATACATCCAGTGAATTTAGATCTACCAAGTGTACGCTGAATACATTTACATATTCTTTGTTTCCGCAACTCTTAAAGAATTTTACTTTATAACCTCGCTCGGGTATGTCCGATCACTTAGCTCGGCAGTAAATTTTGCGGGAATCAAAGCTCCACGTGTACTCCTGTGAGCACAGGGAGCAATATATTTTTTCCTGTTGAACTGCATAAATATGCGCGCACAATGTCCAGAAGATTTATTATATTATACATTTCCGAGTAGTAACATATTGTTGCTGGGGCTACTAGTGCCAGCTGCACACGATGGCATGGAAAAGGATATCCAAAGGACAAAACTGCTTTGCACCTGAGGAATGTGTCGTGATCATAATAATTCAGCAGATATAATCTAACTCACTACTTTATTCCCATATCTTGATATTTAGCGATCGAAATGTTGCGCCGTTATTTTTCCTACATCGATTTCAACGAAGATATCAACGATATCCATTCCCGATCTGAAGCGTTTAATTATCCGCGCCAAAGAAACACGAGACCATTAGAATAATTTGTTTGTTGAGGAAACCGATTTGTTACTGTACGCATCCCGTGGTAAAATATCTTATTTAAAAAAAACGCTCGCCGATAATATTAGGAACGAAGAAATTGCCTAACGAGGTTTTGAGTGTTGCCTCACGGGCTCGTAAATAAAAAGTAACCATTCCATCTAGGTCCTTTTTATTATTTGTCCAGCGATGACCGCAAACCATAATTACGTTGCGGTAACAAGGAATACGAAAACGGTATCACGTTTCCATCCATCGGGCAGGCGAAATGTGATTTGTGTTAATGTTGGAATTGCGAGGTTCCCAAATATTATCTTCCCAGGTACTTTCCAGATCTGTAATGTCTGTGTTATTATCTGCATCGCGTAAATGTGTTAAATGTGTTAATCTTGTATTAAACTGCGATGTGCGTTTTACTTTAAAAACATGTATGACTTTCTCCGTATTCATCACTGTTGACAAATTATTTAACATAAAATTTTATATGATTATATACGTGAAAATTTGTGTTTAAACTTTTCAGCCTTAAATTCTCTTTGATCGTAGGCGCAAGTTGTGGGTGAAACTTGAAACTTTCTGCAATTATCGACATTAGTGGCCGGTTGCATGAACATTGTTTTAACCCGGGTTATGAAACCCTGAGTTTTATTTTAATAAGAGTGACGTTTCGAATCAGTAGCATCAATTTTTTTTTAAACAATAATTAGATCGGCAGCGAAAGCGGCATGTGGAACAAGGAAACAGTGCAGGAATAGAAAACAAACTAAGTGGTGGAATCAACAGGTAAAGAACGAAGTTGCTAAAAAGAAAAAGGTATGGAAGAAATGTTTACAAATGGGAACAGAACAGACGTACGAAGAATACAAAAGGCAAAGCAAAAGGGCAAAGGAAACTGTATAAAGCGCTAAAAGAAAACCGTGGGAGGAGTTTGGAGATAAGATGGAGGAGGATAGCTGAGGAAACCAGAAGCTGTTTTATAAGGTACTTCGAAATCTAAGAACGGAAAAAATTTGCCAACTAAAACAAATGATGAATAAAGACGGAGAAATACTCATAAAAGAAGAGGATATAATGAACAGATGGAAACAACACTTCGAGGAACTACTTGGAGCGGCGAAACCACTGGAAGGAAAAGTGGGAGAAGCAGAAAAAGAAGAGAAGAACAAGCAAGGAAAGGACGAGCAAGAACTGATAACAATGGATGAGTGAAGGAAAGCAAATAGCAAGATAAAAGTTGGAAAAGCGGCGGGACACTGCGGAATTACACCAGAAGAAATCAAGTACATGGGAACATACGGTGAGCAGCACCTATAAGATATATGCAATAGGGTGTGGAATTAAAAAAAAGTACCAAAGGACTGGGAAATAGCTGTAATTATACCATTATATAAGAAAGGAGAGAGCAGGCAGTGCAATAACTACAGGGGGACATCACTCCTAAGCGTGCCGGGAAAAATATATGAAATAATCATTGAAATGAGGGTGAGAGGAAAAATAGAAAGAAAACTAGACGACACACAGAGTGGCTTCAGGCCAGGGCACAGTGTACAGGATCAAATATTCACACTCAAACAAGTAGAGGAGAAACAAGAACATAGAATAAAGAAGGATATATGTACTTCATAGACCAACAAAAAGCGTCCGACAGCGTCCCAAGAGAGGAAGTGTGGAAAAGTCTACAAAAGAAAGGAGTAGGAGAACAACTGCTAGAGGCAACAAAATCCATGTACAAGAAAACCAGGAATTACATTAGAACCGCCAACAACAAGTCAGAAGAATTTACAACTAACCTGGGGGTAAGACAAGGAGGGATACTGAGCCCGTTACTCTTCACAGCAGTAATGGATGATGTCATCAAAGAGGCCAGATTGAGAACAACCGGAATTACAGTGGGGTACAAAAACATGAAGAAAGTCGAGATAAAGGAGTGCGCTTTTGCAGACGACATAGTCATCTTTGGAAAAACAGAAAAAGCTCTGAACAAGAACGTCGAGAGAGGAAAGCATATATTAATGTATATTGGTATTAGATGCACTTGCTTTAAGGTTATGTTCAGTAATTGATCGATGAAGAGAATATCGATGGTGTAGTCCACTAATGTAAGTGCATTTTTGGATAAAATTATGTTAAATGCTTAACAAAGTTTTAATAGCTAAGCAAATAAAATAAATCTTTAAAATTACTATTTCCTCTAACTACTTTTGAATAGGTAGTATCATATGGTTGTTGACGATGCAGTAAGAAAATATATAAGTATATAAGTAAAAAACAATTAGTTTAAATAATAAAGGGTGTTTTTTTTAGACGTGTGGTTTTCGAGAAGAAATAAAACGCATGTAATTTAATGTTATGGCCAAGAATTTAGCTTTATTAGAAAGATAAGGGTTTGCCATTATGTTTAAAAATGATTTCGGGTAAGTGGGCTCCGCGGCTGGATCGAAGAAATTCCAGCCGAGAGACCCAATTTCCGACCACTTTTTGCAGCAATTGGGGCCGTATGTCAGCAATAACGCGCCGAATATTTTCTTCCAAGGCGTCAATCGTCTCGGGCTTATCTGCGTACACAAGCGATTTCACATAACCCCACAAGAAATAGTCCAGCGGTGTTAAATCGCACGATCTTGGAGGCCACGCCACAGGTCCACGACGCGAGATAATGCGCTCACCAAAAGTTTGTTGCAATAAAGTGATTGTTGCGTTGGTTGTATGGCATGTAGCACCGTCTTGTTGGAACCATAGGTCGTCCACATCAACATCCTCCAATTCAGGCACGAAAAAATCATTAATCATGGCCTATAGCGTTCCCCATTAACTGTAACATTATGGCCGGCTTCATTTTTAAAGAAATATGGACCAATGATTCCCTCTGCCCATAGAGCACACCAAACAGTGACTTTTTGAGGATGTAACGGCGTCTCAACAATAGCTTGTGGATTATCTCTACTCCAGAAGCGACAAGTTTGCTTATTGACATACCCATTTAACCAAAAGTGAGCTTCATCGCTGAACAAAATTTTCTTGTGAAAATCAGGATCGGTGGCCTTCTCGTTTTGGGCCCATTCACCGAACGTGCGACGCGCTTGATGGTCGTTTGGCATCAATTCTTGCACGAGTTGGATTTTGTAAGCACGTAAACCAAGATCCTTCCTCAAAATCTTCCATAAAGTTGATGGGCACAGCTCCAATTGTTGCGCGCGATGGCGAATGGACTCATTCGGGTCTTCTTCGATACTCTGCTCCACAGCAGCAATAGCGTCTTCGGTGCACACTGTACGGCGTCTCTGAGGATGCGCATTATCCACTAGAGTAAACGTGGTGCGAAACCGATCCATGGTTGCTCGAATTACCGACTCTGCAGGGCGATTATGTCGACCGAATATTGGACGCAGCGCGCGATGCGTCGCGCGAACCGAACCATTATTTTGGTAATAAATTTGCACGATTTGCAAACGTTGTTCAGAAGTAAGTCTATTCATTATGAAATGGCAAACCAAACAGAGCATAAATCAAGTGACAGCTGTCAAAAAGACAATCTCCGAAAAAAGTAAAGCCATCTTGAAAACCACATGTCTAAAAAAAACACCCTTTATTACTACTTACTGGTTTTGTGCTGCGATGTCAACTATGTGGCCAAGTATATTCCATTCATTCCGCTTATATACACTTTATTAAATGGAGAAGGGGAATTTTAATAACCTCACGGTTAATATTAATGAAGAGAGGGAGTGTCAAGAACCTCACTTCAGGGATTGAGAGGCAATTTCAAAGACATCACTACAATTATGACGAGTAAGAAATTTCAGACACTCACTCACATTATTGAAACCTTGAAAATACCGAGACCTTCTCCTTAACCTGGTGAAGATCTGGAGATTACCGACATCACATCATCACATCATCATCATTGAGACCTGGTGGAGATCACATGCCCAGTACTATATTTGTCTATAATGCTACACGCACTTGAAAATAGTTCAGTTACTTCCTGCCATCACAGCGACAACATCGTCCTGCGCTCAAGTAGGGTCGTTGACCTGCAGCTTGACCTTGACCAAGTGTCCTGCATTTTTCTATAATGCTATACGCACTTGAAAATACTTCAGTTACTTCAAGACCATCACAGCTACAACATCGTCCTGCGCTCAAGTAGAGTCGTTGACCTTCACTCTCACTAGTAACTTTTCCTACCTGACCTTGGGACTTAACCTTGATCTTCACTCTAACCTTCTCCTTCCTGACCTTGAGACTTTTTAAGGTCACAAGCCGATTCGAAGGATCACCTTACGACCTTGATTCGTGAGGAGGTTCTAGAATCGGCTCATTTACCCTACTCCAAATGTATAATTCATCACCTACAAGAAGAATATAAATCTACAATGATCAGAGTAGGTGAAAACTGGGGGGTCCCAAAAGAAATAAGTATACTTATTCCTTCTGGTTTTCAAGATTTTTTTAAAGAACGCCAGTTTCACGGACTATAAAGGAATGTGTAGACTTGTTCTATTGTTATCGGAATAAGGTTCTTGGTAAATAGGTAAATATGAATTTATATCCTTATAGCAGGCATAAAACTTATAGTAAATTTTAAATTCTGATATACTACAAAGAGATATTGGTACTTAAATTGTTTTAGCAAAACAACAACCAGAGATATGTACTCTTATATCGTTTTAGGAAAGCATATATTAATGTATATTGGTATTAGATGCATTTGCTTTAAGGTTATGTTCAGTAAATGATCGGTGAAGAGAATATCAATGGTGTAGTGCACACATGTAAGTGCATTTTCGGATAAAATTATGTTAAATGTTTTAATTGCTAAGCAAATAAAATAAAATCAATTATTTTCTTTAAAAGCATAATACATTTCCACAAATAACAACATTTCATTATACAAAAATCTTCAATGCTATGCAAAAGTGTAAATTACACACACAAAAATTAAAGTTTAATTTTAGCACTGACAACATTTGTGCACTGCACCATCGATATGAACCTTAATTTAAAAGACATAGAAACATTTGCAGAAGAGGGTTCTAACTTATTAGAATTTGGCTCAAACAATGGTATCAATATTCATTCTGACATACAAGAGTTTATCAATATAGATATACTTCAAGACTCAAATCCCAATAAGCATAAAATTTACATTCCTAATAACCTGCTTACCAAAAACGATATCACTTTATCAGCATTCCTAATAATTCGGCATCCACCTCTGGAGATATCGAAGTGATTAGTAATGAAAACACGGAGAAAGTCAACGCAAATCACAGTTCTTACAACTAAGATTATAATGATGATGATGGCAAACAAAATACAGAACTACCTAAAAATGAAACTTGGCTAATAAAAATAGAAAAAACGAAAGAAGCGAGAAATACTGGAAAAGAATACGAGGGCTGTTTGACGGAAGAGTGACTTTTTAATGTAAACGTTATTTTTCTGTTAAAAATATATTTTATTTTTCAACATAACACCCTTTCAACTGTACACACTTAGCCTAGCGAGTTTACAGTTTCTTTAAACCTTCCAAAAAGTAATCTTTCGGAAAGTCTTCAAAATATACATTTGTCTCGGTTATCACCTCTTCATTTGCCCGAAATCTTTTTCCACCCAGCCATTTTTTAAAATTTGGAAATAAGAAGAAATCACTGGGAGCCAGATCTGGCGAATATGGCGGATAATGCAGTAATTTGTAATGCAATTCAGCCTATTTAGTGGTAGCAATTGCAGACGAATGAGAGGGCGCATTATCGTGATAGAACAACACTTTTTTCTTCGTCAAATGCGGTCATTGTTTTTCAAGTTCGGCATCAAAACGTGTCGCCATAATCAGCATAATACTGGCTAGTTATCGTTTTTCCTTTTTGCAAACAATTAATAAAGATTATACCTTTAGAATCCCAAAAAAAATGTCGCCATGACCTTATTGGCCGAATAAAGTGTGTTTGCCATTTTGGGAGCATGTTCGCATGGAGAAATCCATTATTTAGACTGTATTCTTGTTTCTGGAGTATAATGATGTATCCAAGTTTCATCTACTGTGACATATCGACGAAAAAAATCCTTAGAATTACGTTGAAGACGGCCAAACATTCTTCTGAATTCTTAATGCGAGCGCGCATTTGATCACCATTAAGCAAACGCGGCAACCATCTCGCGGATAGCTTTTTCATATTGAAATGTTCATGCAAAATATTGTATACCCGTTCGGTTGAGATGTTTACTTCATTAGCTATCTCACGAACTTTTCTTCGACGATTGCCAATTACAAGACCATAGAGTTTATTAACCACTTCTGGAGTAGTCACAGTAAATGATGGTTTCGGACGATCTGCATCAACCGTGCTCATATGACCACTTTTAAAAGCAGAAACCACTTACAAATCATTCCATGGGACGGAGCAGATTCTGGATAATATTTACGTAACTTTTCCTCGGTTTCTTTAATTGATTTTTCACGTAGAAAATAATGTTAAATCAACACTCGAAATTATTTTTTCTCCATATTTACACAACAACGAAAACAGTTTTCTTCAAATAAGTATAAAACATAATCTATCTGTCAGATTGGTGCCAAATTTTGACAGTGGACCTCCGAAAGACCCCAGGAGCTAGCAACATAATCATTATAGCGAAAGTGTTACCAACCTTTGAAAAGTCACTCTTCCGTCAAACCGCCCTCGTATAAGAGGTTATCTGGTGGCTAATGAAAAGAATGAAAAAAAAGAAAAATCTAGGAGAATGTACAAAGAAATGCACTGAGCGTATTCAAGATGAAACACGGAAAACTATCTGTGATTCATGTTGGGCACTTGGTACAATGATAAAGACACAATTTATTAGAAGTTGTGTTACTGTAGAAAAGAAGAACAAATCGAGGAGCATAGTCGATGGTAAATAACATAAAAATCGAGAACAAGAGTGCAATGAATGCTTTTTAAGAAATTTAGATGAAACCAATCAATTTGTAGCTGCAGCTATATTTAAAAAAGTAAAATCCCCACTTGCTGTACCCCGAGGTTTTACGAAAACATCATCCAAATAAAGTTACCATAAAACATAAGTTTTTTCTTACGGGGCATATGCACATGTAATGCGATTCAGATCATACAATTATAGAAAAGAAGAGTAAGCTTTCTCCAGTGTCCAATCATCTGCCACGAAACTGGTGTCAGTTAGTTAGAACTTCAGCTAAAGATAAAACATTCGACGTGAAGGTTATGTTACATGAGGATTATTTTTACTTTACAGATTTGATGTGCAAAGTTTTACAAACGAACAAACTTGACAATGAGCGAGAACAATTTAACTTTAGACACCTAAAGTGGCTTCGTTTCACTAAATAAATGGTATCTCCGAATATAAGACTGTACTAATGTAGACTGTAGATAATAATTTTAATTTCAAATTAATGAATTGCCACAGGGAAAGTCATCAAAATATCGAAGATGATCAGGAACTTCGCCGACCCTACATGCAATTGCTACCGATATCATAGAAGAAAAAGGAAAATCTTTTATACTCTATTTAAAAACTAGTAGGAGTGATTCAAATTTGGCGCGCGAATGCCTACACCTGTGATTGGCTGAAAGCACACCCATTTGACAAGGCACCAAATCGCCGTTTTTAACGGATATAACCTCAATTCGAAGCGTCACCGAACTGCAACTGTCGGTCCTATTTTCATTCTATCCCGTGAAATTTTGCAAGTAAACAAAATCAGCTCTTTTCAGAAGTTATGTTCGCAGTGTTAATAGTTAGTTTTACATTTATTATTGTGATGCATTCTGAACCCTGTACAAGCTCAGCTATGTTCTAATCTTGATCTTTTCAATAGTTAATCAAGTGATAACCTACAATATCAGCAATCAAAGCTACATAATTCTCAAATTCAGTACTTTGAATACTAAGGTAACCTATACATCCACTATATTTGACTAACATAATAATATCTTATATCTTTAGCTGCCCACAGTACAACCTTTACGAATCGTTAAAAAAAAAACGATAAAACGAAAATAAACTAGTGATTATACAGATGAAATAATTTAAAATTGCCGCCAAAAGTATCTGGTGATTTTTCTGGTAACTTTTTACAGTGTAAATTGGGTTTTGGGACTTACTCCTCCTGGTTATTAAATAGAGTATAGAATTATTAAATAAAACTGAACCAGATGCCAGAGATTTATACCGGAATCTACCTACCTAAATATGCCAGTTTTAGATGAACTATGACTAAAAATTATACAATTTTAAAGTATTGTCTACTTAGTATAATTATTTTTAGTAAACAGTTTTTTAATTAATGTTTTTTATTACCCTTTCGTTCTAATTATTATATTATTTTTAAAATAATGATATTTGAGTGGTTTTTGTTAAAAACATGGATATTACTATAGCAATACAATAAGCTATTTTTGTTCATCAGAATCGGCAATAACAGCATAAGTAAGTAATACACAAGTAAGTAATAATACTTGACTATCACATCCATTTATTGCAATGGCCACGTGAAATAAAGAATTGAATTGAATTGAATTGAAGTACACATATCACCTTAATGCTTAACGCAAATTTTACTTTTAGTGCACTAAGGTGATACGTCATTATATTAATAGTGTTTTTAGGAAAAAGATGAATTTTATGATTACAATGATGTACCAATAAATATTAATGGGTCACAAAAATATGATATCACTTTCACTAGCAAGAAGAAAATGAAAATAATAAGCAGGTGCACAAAAACTTGTCTCCTGAAAAACGATATCTTTTTACTTACCTGCTTAAAGCATCTGACCACAGATTTGTTCCCTTATATCGTCAATAAAGTAAGAGAAATCGGCAGTAAAATGAATCGAAATCGGAACTAAAATTACCCAATACTGTATAATTTTGCGCAGATTGGGTTGCTTACGTATCATAATAAATAGTACCCATGACAAAATTAAATCACCATAGCCATATAAACTATTGTTATGAAGTATTATAAAGTGATATTTGTATTATAAGTGAGTTAAGTGGTCGTTAATTCACGAGAATAATATTAGGCCACGAGCCTGATAACGCGAATGGGCTAATTTATACGAGTAATTCGAGTAATTTATTCAATTTGTTTAAAATTAAACACCATAGCGCAATATAAGTTCTGACTGCATGTAAAGCTTATATTTTCGTTGTTTTATTTGCGAAATGTGGATTTTGCACAAAAAAATACCACTGCAAATACTTCAATCTAAAAACATATGTTAGTAATAACGCGAGATTATATACCATTTAAACGGTGAATGATGGCCTCATTGGTTTTTATTAAAGTTTTCAAATTCTCCACGAAATATTTACATATCGCCATCGTGATAACATGAATTATTTACTCAAAGCAGCTTAATCAAAAACGCCTATTGGAGACTATGTGAAGAATTCCAACTGCCCAAATGTACTGATTAATTTTCCACAGCGGATGGCCATCTCCTTGTTTTACGGTAGTCATAAATTCGGAGACGCGCATTGTTGGGAGTGAATTATGCGAGTCGATGAAATTTCGTTTAGCGTCGTGTAAATATTTTGGATGTGTTCATAAATTTTAATTAATTTTCACAGCGGATTTTTATGCGCGCTCGTATATTATTATTCATCGAATATCATTAGGCGTACGTTCAGATTAATGTGGTTTTAATGTTTACTATTGTGTAAATAATAATAAAAATATATCCGAACTATTTGGACAAGTAAAAACTATCGCTGTAATAAAGAGAATTTTAATCCAATATTAACATATTTGCCACAAATGAAGTTCTCTGCATTCTTCTTTCCTCCTAAGTTAGATTGCTATTGATATCATTTTTATGTTATGAGTTATTTGTTTTTCTGTGTTATTCGGTTTAAATTAAAGGTAACTGTAGTTAATACTTAGGCCCAGATTTACAATCGTGGATTATCTTTGTTCGAGGTACATGTGCCAAGGACACCATTGTTGACACAATGGTATCTTAAGCAAATGTACCACGATACTAAATGTACATAGGATACCATTATTGACACAATGGTATCCTAGGCAAATGTACTACAAACAAAGATAATCCACGATTGTAAAACTGGGCCTTAGTAAAACATATTTAATAAATATATATTTAAAAAAAAAGTAAAACTTAAACCAAGTATTTTTATTAATCTTTATTTTTAGTTTGTTTTTTATTGCTACAACTTTCTGGTTTTGTTTCCAGTTTGATATTTCTGCTATTAATATCGCATTCTCTTTACCTTCGTTAATTCTTTACATTCTTCCATCGCATTTCTTTATTGATGCTTGATGTGATTTTTAGTTGGCGTTATTTTCTTGCTTATGTTTTGCTTAATTATCGGTTTTTGTTTTAGTTTCTTAATTTTTTCTAAGATCATTTTTCTCTCCTCTTGTGTTTCGGCTTTTTTTCTATTTTTCATTTAAGCTCTTTTATCTCTTCTTACATTTTTTCCTCAGTCCAATTTGTTCATCAATTCCTGCATCATTCACTTTACTTGAACTATTTTGTTTATTTTTTCTTGGAGATGATTTTCTCATCAATCATGAGTACTTGAAGATAAACGTCTAATAAATATGTTCAGCATTCGCCCTTTTGCTAATTAGCAATCTAATTTTCGTTGTTTGTAAATCTCGACAATTTATAGTCTATTATTTCAAGTTATATTGAAACTTATGATAAATAAATAATTTAATATACTATAAGTTGGTTGCTATTGAAGATGTCAAAACATTTTTTTTTTGCATTGTTATGACTGTTTCATTCATATTTTATGTTCTAATATATCAATTTTTAACAAAACACAAATGGTCAAACATATAGAATGTTAAGCTTCAGTAGTGACAATCGTCCAATTTTCAACCGACTGTTACAAAATCTGCCAAATTTTTAATATCTTCCCCAATCTGTCTGAATCTATAATTATTTTATAGATATGAATAGAAATGTAAAATGTGTTAAATTTTAGATCCGTTCTAATTGAAAATTTAGACAGTTGCATTTGAAAACTAGGCAGATTTTCACATTTTCACATTTATACCTGCAAAATTGACACATTTTGATAGATCACGTCAGTTAGAGTTAAAAATTTGTTGCATTTGAGATGTAAGTACGTTTGAACAGTTTCCATTTAATAATTAACAAATTTAGAGACGTTGAAAAATTTGGCACATTTCGACGATGCAATTTTAAAGATTTTTGAAGCTGGTACCAAAAACCTCCTAGATTTTGACAGTTGCAATGAAAACATTCGTGGATTGTGATTTTTTTTTTGAAAATGTCATAGTTTTGCATATCGTCAATTAAAAAGCTGCAAGAACACTCGAAAATAACTGAAAATACACAAAATGTGCTATTTTTCAAAAGTGCAATATACTGATTGAAAACGTGCATGAAGTATGATAAGAAATTTTGTTAATTTGTGATTTTTTTTAATGCAAATTACGAAACATTTGATTGAAATTTCTTATTTTATGTTTCGTTAATTTTGTTATGATCGAACATGTACTGACAATGTGACACCCTATGAGGGTCATAAACTGAAGAATAAAAAATAAAAATAAATTAAAATAAAGTTCATAAGTTTTCAATTGATGATTTTATTTTCAAAAATCAAACATAAAAACGACTTTTCTTTGTAACACTCATCAACTTCACTTCAAAACTTTACAAAGCACTAATTCCCATAGATGACAATGCGCTCACCATAACCCAAAAAAAAAAAATCAAAACTATATAAATACTTTGCAAATATGTAAGAAATTATTGGAAATTACAAAACACGAAAATTGCGGTCATTGCATTTTCGTAAATATTTGGAAAAAATTACACAAAGTGCTTCAATGTACGTACTATTTAAGGTCTAAAGGTAAAATATTTTGAAAATTGTATGGAATCGACCATTAAAAATAAATTTTTCAACTAAACTTAAATCATTACATTTCCAAATGAAAAAATGACAACATTTCTTAGACTTTCAATTATAATTATTTGTTGACTGTTTAAATACCACACTGCAAAAGCAAAAATCAAATGTTCAAATACAGCTGTAAAATTATATAAAATTTGCAATTAATTAAATCTATCATATTTTCTACTGCAATCCAAATGGGTCATATTATTAACTTAAGCTGCCGAAATCTGTACAATTTCCATTCGCCTCTATCAAAATGTTGTAATGTTTAAGTAGAATTATTGTATTTTAAAAATTTCAACTTCATCTGCGAAAATCTGTCTTGGTTTTTAAAATATCCATAAATATTCTGGAGAATTCCTCGTATTTGCTAAGAAATTTTATAAAAATTCCCGAATATTTCGCAAATATGTAGCAAAATATGGAAAATTTTCATGCCGCAATACTCAAGTGCCTTAAGTGCTTCAATGTACCGTAAGTAGTAAATAAACTATAGGCTTATACATATTTTCATGAGTTTAGAAATTTTCATAAATAATCGGGGTGAAACAGAAGTTCTAAACAGAACAAGAAGTAAAAATTCATAAAAAATCTCAAATATCTCAATAATAAATTATAGAACATTTCCCAGAAAGTTCAATTTTTGTGTGAAAATGTCCATGGTTCCATAACTATTCTGGAAAATTCGTCGTATTTGCTAAGAAATTTTATAAAAATTCCCGAATATTTCGCAAATATGTACCAAAACATGGAAAATGTTTGTGCCTCAATGTACCGTAACTAGTAAATAAACTAGTGCAAACTTTGCTTCTATTTTCGTTTGCTCTGGAGCACATATTTGGTTTATATTGAGTAATATTTATCTCTCATGTTCTTTCAGTTCTTCTTTAGCTATGATACTATATTATATTAGTATATTAGTTTTTATTTCAGTTTTCAATTTACGTACTAATTGTGAACCATACGATCCGATAGTTAGTATGGTTCATATTTATTTATCTATCGGATTATAAGAAAGGGTGATTAAAAAAAACCTATGTGTACTACTTTACGTGTACTCTATGTGTACTGTTAGTAAGTGTTGATCTGTCTATTTATTGTTATTTTGTTGCAATGATAACAAACTCTTGAAGTAAATAGCTACTCGTATAGTCATCTCGACGAGAGTTGACAATAACTCATGCTTTTTCGAACAAAGAATCGCGTTTCCTATGCTTAAGGTACATCTAATAGATTAAAATGAAATATAAAACGTATGTCGAATTCCGGAAATATGGATCGACAATTATTGTCAGCTCTTAACGAATTACTGTATCTATGCATGTATTATGTATTATCTCTTGCGTATTCTGTATTTATATTTCTATATTTATGTTCTGTATATCTATTTCGTCCCTGTTGTTAGTATTTCTGTAGGTACAATCTATAATAATAAATAAAATTGAGAAACGAAAATTATTCTTCAAACTTTCTTCTCCATTGTGCATACGTGCATTGAAACTTTATGCGATTTCATATGTTTTTTCTTCCATTGTTACTAATTGGCTTTCGGTCTCAATGGCGCCTCGGCAGTTTCTTTGTTGCTCAATTTTCACCTCCAACCTCTATTAAATATTCGGCGCAAAAAAAACTCGTATTGTAGTCAGACTTGACAACGCGGAATTAATTTGCATTTGCTATATAATCAATTAGAGCCGCAGTCCAGTGGAAGTAAAATCGTCGCTCATTTGAACACTTACTTACGACCTTTATTATGGAAACCTCCGAAGGGAGCGTACATACAGATGCAACAGATGATGGCACGCGCTCGACGCCGACCCTTAACCTTTGACCCCGCGGCCCGCCGGTAAACATTGCGTACTCGCAGGGCACGTGCTATCGGCCGACGCACACCCTATTTACCCTTCTGCTGACAGTCGCATAATGAATCGATTTCGGGGTCGCGATTTACCGAGACTACGGGAAACTTAAGATTTCAGATTGCCGCAAGTTATGCTGCCGGCCGATGAGCGTTTAAACGGGCCTAATATTTATAAGATCCACAAACATCGTTCCGTGGATTAATTTGAATAAACCGATAGACATCGCTGATTAAACGCGCCAACACTCTTTCAAATTATGTCCTGCGCCGGCCGAGAGGCCTCGTTGACAATTGGAATCCTATGCCTGTCGTGGAGATCCCTTATCACGCATACCATGTTGGCTGCCATGCCGTTCCGTTTGAGCAGTTAATTATATGTCCGCCGAAAAAAAAATATTCCGGCGTCCGAAATATAGCCAGAGTTTATCGTTTTTTATTCGTCATTTGATACTGGGCATTGCGCAAGAGATTAAAACTTTATCTGGTATCCTGTGTCATATCTTACCAACTTTTATGTGCTATACTTTATTAACTTTAAGGCGGCTTATCGTTACTCCGACATCTTAGGTCCGGCATTATGGTGACAATGTGGGACTAAATATGACTTATCAGGCTACTAACTAATTAGTGCTGGTTCAGATCGAATTTCACTTAATTTAGGCTACTGACTGATATGTGCTGGTTCAGATCGAATTTCACTTAATTTAAGCTACTGACTGATTTGTGTAGGTACAGCTTGAATTTCACTTAATTTTGTTTATATAAACGAATAGTAATAGGCGGATTTTATGATGCATTTATGATAATAATGACTACAAACTTGCGTATTTATTACCCAGGCATCTCCCAGAAATAGATATGTATTGTTAAATTAAACTGTGCACCTGTCACTGCGTTAACTCTAGTTTGTAATCTACACCCAAAGTTGCCAGAGAATTTTATTAATACCTTCAAACCTAAACTGATTAGATGCACTAATCTCTCAGCTATGCAATAATGTATTGCTTATCGTATGAGGTTAACATTTATTTAACTCCACTGTTACGAATAACTACATAATAAGCCAGAAAATGATGGCATAATGTGTGCATAATTGCAATCCATTACACAAAGTTTGCGCTTTAAGGCATGAGCGTGTATCTCATAAACGACATTCTAAATCGTATTCTCTTCTTCTTTGAGTCCCGCTCCTATCGGAAATTGGAAATCATGAGCAACACCGTTTTTTTTCAAACAGTGTGATATAAACAAAGAAATCGTTTGTTTTTTTAACTTTATCAATTGCTTCTTTGAAGAGATCAGCAGATGTATGCCCAACCCCTCAGTTGGCCTACCAGGATATTTTCCTTATTCGTACCGTTCTTTGCATTTAAGTTTACCTGTCAATTTTCTAATAGATATCATTAGTATTCCAGCAAACAATGATCAATATTTTAGTAGATAGCTGTCAATTCTCGTATAGTAAACTGTCGAATTTTAAAAATTGTAATTTTTGCAAGGAATAAGTATAATTTTTTTAGAAATAAATTGGAAATTTCAATTTTCTGAATATTTACTATAAATTTTCTGATTGCATATTTAATTTTTTGCATAAAAACTCTTAATTCGCAGTTCTTGATGCACTGAACATTAATTGCACTGGTCAACAAAATGAAACTTTTTTTGTGTAATGGGAGGTTTGATAGGAGATTGTAGTTATACTTTTCATGTAAATCCAAATATGTTTTCAGTTCTGGCGTACCACTCAAAGTTTGTAAGTAATACACAAACAAAGTTTCAGAAAAAAATCGTATATGTGACATTAAAATTAATATAAAAAAAATTCTAGCACATTTTTATAAAATTTTGGGTGGATTTGACCTGGGTCTGTCGTCCCTTCTACTTCTATCCTCCGTGTTTAGTATGAATGGAACATCATATGCCAACTTATCTTGTCATGGTAGCGTACTTTTCCATTTTAGAGAATTTTTAAGTCACTGCTATACAAAATGTTTAAAAATATCAAAATAGGTTTAATATGCGACTCTAAATGTATTATGCATACAGAATTAAAAAAAAATTATTCATTTTGCTGAATCATGAGGACGGAATTATAAACCGATATGGGGCCTAACTACAATGAACAAGAACTATAAATTTTGTAATAGAAAAAAAATGTTCTAGAAAAAAGTGTGGGTGATCACTATCAAAGATCCGTGTTACATAAATCGTGTTGACCAGTGATATTGATCTGTTAATAAACTTTGATATTCCCAGAAGTAAGAAAATTGCTACTATACTACTTTTTAATCAACGTGCAGTTGCAAATAATTACTTTTTTATCAAGAATTAAATATCATTATTCTAGAAATAATCCATCAATTTTCTTCATAAATCACTTTTCTGATTACACATTTGAATTTTCTTCAGAAAATACCATTTCCTATGAAAATTGATACTGACAAGTTTCTAGAGTTTATCTCCGTTTTTCGGAGATAAGCTATTAATTTTCTGATTGTAGATTTTAATTATGTATCTATAGATACAAAAAATTATTGAAAGTTTTTAAGTAATACCATTAATATTCCACCAAAAAACTGGCAATATTTAAGTAGACAGCTGTCAGTTGTCCAGTAGTAAACTATAGAATTTTAAAAATTGTATTTTTTGCAAAAAACAAACATCATTTTTCTAGAAATAAAGAGGCAATTTCAATTTTATAAATATTTACTGTAAATTTTCTGATTGCATATTTAATTTTAGCATAAAAACTCATACTATTATGTAGAATATTATGTAGCTAATGTGCTAATAAATATTCTTTATTATTATTATTATTATTAATAATTCGCAATTCTTGATGCACTGAACATTATTGATCTGTTGGTAACATTTTATATTCCCAGAAGCAAGGAAATTGCTGCAACTTCACGTTTTAAACAAATTGCAAATGATTACTTTTTTCAAGAATAAATATAATTTTTCTAGAAACCATATTTTTTATGGACATAAACTGTCATTTTTTATACAAAATATATTTTTATATTAGAAAACCGTCAATATTTTACTATAATATTTACTATCACTTTTCTGATTACATATTTATATTTTCTGCAGAAAACTCATTTTCGTTTTGGAAATCAAAGCTGACCATTTTCTAGAGCGAATCTGTTTGTTTTTCCAAGATAAAGTATTAATGTACTAATTATAGATTTCAATTATCTATAGGTAAACTACACATTTTTGAATTGACGAATTAACGTACTAATTATAGATTTCAATTATCTATAGGTAAACTACACATTTTTGAATTGATTTTGATCTCTTTCATGCATATTAATTATTACATTTATATAAAAAAAATTGTACATATTATAAAACAGTTCATATTTCATTCGACAGAATAATATAGAAAAACCTTTTTTTTTTAAATTAGAAAACCGTCAATATTATAGCAGACAGAAAGAATAGAAAGATAGAAAATTGTCGAATTTAAAAGATGATGTTACTCCATCAAGTACATAAATCCATCAAGTCGGAATTAAAAACAAAGACGAGAAATATTTTTTTTCCCAACGTAAGTTTCTTTTAAATATGTTATATAAGTATTGTCAATTAATTGTCTACTTGACAGTACCTATCAAAAAAAGTAATCAAAACCCGTTTTAATTAGATACATGGGCATTAAATAATAAACGTAATAATTATTAATATCACCAATTATTATATTATAAAGGTACTACTGTTTCTGCATCGTTTTATTGCAGTTATTTTATTGAGTATTAAGAAATTATTTGGTACAAACTTAACCTTTTTATTTATAAACTCACATATTGTCAAATAATTCTAACCTATTTCTAAATACCATTTTCAAACTATAACAAAAGTGGAAACCGAACATTTTTAAACCATTGACATTTCCCTTTTTTTTAAATTTAGCTGTATGTATCATTTTTCAAACAATAAGCTGTCAATTTCAGTTTTAAAAATATATACAGTATCTAAAAATATACTGTTAATTTTCTGATTATTTATTATTTATTACATATTTATTTTTTTGCACAAAAACAATTTTTGCAGACAACACTGCTAACTTTTCGATCGGAAATTTCAATTTTCTTAATTGAAAAGCCAACTTCCTCTTGAAAATTTCATATTTTGAGAAATAAACTAATAATTTTCAAGTGGTAATCTGCCAATTTTCCGGAGATAAGTTATTAATTTTCTAATTGTAGATTTCAATTAGGTATAGATAAAATAAAACTGTAAATTTTTTTTTTATAAACTGTCATTTTTCATATAAAAGTAGAAATTTTTAAAAATTATGTTACTTTATCTAGTGCATGTATAGCTTTTCTAGAAATAAACTGTCAATTTCATGTTTTCTAAAGATGTACGGTTAATTTCCTGATTGCATATTATAATGTTTGCTGAAACACTCCAATCGGAAATTTCAATTTTTTCGATTGAGCAGGTAGTTTCCACTAGAAATCTGTAAGATATTGAGAAATTAACTAACAATATTCTAGTGCTAATCTGCCAATTTTATGATTGAATGAGATCAATTGCTATCAATTATTTAATTGCAGATTTGAAGTTCGCTTAGATAAACTATCAATGTTCCTTCTTTGTGGAGATCAACTGTATTTTTTTTATATTCAAGTACAAATGTTATACACTTAGTTGTCAAATCTAGAAAGATAATTTCGTTTATTTATAAATATCTCGCAATGTTTTTTGTATTTCTTAGGAAATATTCGTACATTAGCAGTTTTATTCTATTTTGCAGAGATCGATTATCAATCAACTGTCAATTTGCTAGCAGGCTATTAATGTTCCAGCAGAAAACTATTTATATTTTGAAATTTTGCAGTTTATTACTAGAAAATTAACAGCTGTCTAAGCCGTCAATTTTGTTGAAATAAACTGTCAAATTTTCAAAATGGTAGCTTTCCCAAAGAAGCAAATTTCTGGATAGAAATTGCCAATTTAGATTTTCTAAAGATACAATGTCAACTTTCATTTATCTATAGAACAAGTCTTGATTTTATAAATGGAACTTTTAATTTGTTCGTTTGGGCAGTCCAATTTCTTGGATATTTTACGTAGATTAAACAATTTCTTTGTCCAATTAATAATTATTCTACCAAACTTTCCAAGGTATTGAACTATATACCTGCAAAACTTGTGTTATCATAGTTGTATAATTTTTTTGTGCAAGTATCGTGCTGCTTGTTATTTTTCCCGTATTTAGGTAGATTTTTTGCAATTCCAAAGATCACTATAAATTCGTACACTGATTTTTTTTGAAACTGTCTAGAAGGCTCTGAAAATGCCCTATATACCCATAGGATAACTCGCCACTGTACCTTAAAACTTAAAACTTTAAAGCACGCCGTGTGTTAAAGACCCTTTTTCGCACGCTCATTAGTTTTATATAGAAAAATTATGATGCAGGCAAAATAACAAATAATGTATCGTAAACAATGGAGTAACTAATAAATATTAACACATTACGTTTACTATATAAAGTTTATAACGTTAATAAAACTTTTAGTGTAGATTTAGTATAAATTTTATTACCAGTACAAACATTTTACAGAATTTTAGTGAACATTTTACCTTATAACATTTTTTTAGTATTTAATTTCTATGATCTGTTTTGCTCAGTCTTAATCTGTTCAATATCCTAGAAATATCTTTGTGAACTGTAGGCTTGTCCCGTTAAATAAATAAATAAATATGCCAGAAAATTTCAGTTCAACTGCCAGTGATTTTTAAGCCAGTTCCACACATTTTTTTTAAATTATATTATTCTACAAAATTAATATGATGATATTTATTTTATATTCTAAACCACGATTTAAGCAGTAACCAAACTTATAAATTGGATGTCTGTAATACCACTCATTTGAAAGTTTTATAGCGGCATTAATTTCAATTTTATTGTTTCATAACAGAGATATAGTAAGCTAACACGAAAATTTATTAGACAAATAAATGTATACGCGTGCATTGTATCGGTAGATTGACACATTTTATAATACAATAAATTTCTGACGCATAAAATAAAACAGTTAATTGCGTAAAACATAAGTTTTATTTCACAATAAAAAATGAACTACTATGAAGAAATATCGTCAGCACGACGGAAGAATGTTTCAATTAAATTATGTGATCATCGTTAAAAACATTGGCCGTGGACATAAAAAAGTGGGACAGGTTTTTTGCCTAGTGTGATTTTGGTTTCGCTGTAGATGTCAAAAAATTCTGCAACTTGAATGATAGACCATCCATGTTCAATTTCTCTATTATTCTTGCTTTTAAAAGCACTAACTTGAGGGGCCATTCCAAAATGAGCTTTTTATTAAGTAACATGTATGTTTTGTGTCATAATGACAATGACATATTACTACTACACAGCTCAATTTTAGACAAATTCACTTGTCCCACTTGTATGGCCGCGACCGTACCTACGAACTAAAATGTGGAATGTCAATGGATGTACATTTCAAAGATTTTGAAACGTTCATAGCATACATTAAATTTATTTATTAAATTATAATAATTGCAATTTAACTAAAATTGTAGATTAAGTCTAACAGCGTTATTCATAAAAAAGTGTGGTTTAGAGGTTGTTTAGTGGTGTTTTGCAAATGGTTACTAAGATTAAACCACCGTTAAACTGCGGCTTTTTATTTTTATTTTTATGAATAACACTGAAAGTCTGTATAGGTATAGTCAGATTCAGTTCAGATTTTATATTATTTTCAACTACCTATTAAAACTATTAATAAATTAAAAATGTAACAACGTAGACGAATATCACAGATATATTTGAAATAAAGTCGATGGTGACATTTCTAGGAAACGTGGTCCGATATTAAATTTCTCATGAAAATCTATATATTTTTTCTTAAAAAAATCCACGTGTGCGAGGATTAAAACTGTTTTTAAAATAAATGTAGGTACATATAAGTACTTATTACAGCAGCATTTATGTGATACACTAACGCGAGTGCATGTTATGTACTCAACAAGTTAGTGCATCTTAAGATGGTAAAAATTGTGCCTGCAAGTATACATATTAAATTTCTGCACTCTGTCGCAACTATCTCATTCTGCAACTTTTAAACGAATCAAGCCACGGCTGACGTATTAATTTATCAAAAGCCTGCCGCTTCGCTCACTTGAACATTATGAGGCACCTGACACGCATCTGCAACGAGACCGTCTCATGTGCCGGAGTTAATGTTTTATTAAAAAGTGGGATGGTATAATTTTTCATTTTTATTCATACATCGTACTTGCAATACGGATGCACGTAAATTTGAAACTGATGGCTATCAAATATTAACATTAATTCAATGCATATTCACTTAAACCACTCAAATGTTAATGTTGACCATCAGATATTATTAAGACTACTGAATGAAAACTGATTTTCAATAAAAACTTATTGATTGAATAATTGCATAATT
Organism: Othius punctulatus; assembly: GCA_951805005.1. Lineage (NCBI taxonomy): Eukaryota > Metazoa > Arthropoda > Insecta > Coleoptera > Staphylinidae > Othius > Othius punctulatus. The sequence goes on from OX638138.1 coordinate 96,236,345, forward strand.
ATTCCACCGACAAGAGCATATTTTCGATTTAACAGAGTATATCGTGTGGTTAGAGATACAACAAGTTTTTAAAACCAATAAGTGAAGTTGAAATATATATAGTTATTATAGCTTTAAAAAATGTTAGAAGTACTGGCAGTGATGAAATTAGTCGGGAAATAAAGGGGATGTTGAGAAGTGAGCTCCCATAAGATTTAACATGCATTTCCGGTCAGCTCGGTTGCGAGTTGAGTGGTACGGGGGTCAGCTCCTTGATAGGTAATGGGTAAGACAGACCTACCTACCAAGATATTGAAAGCTTTTCAAATGATATTGTACATCTAATAACGTATCTGATTAATCTGGCATTTTCCACTGGAGAATTTCCAGAACGGCTTAAAACCGCAAAAATTTGGCCTATACACAAGAAAGGATGCACGAATCAAAGAAATAACTACTCTCCAATTTCAATTCTAAAGTCCATTCTCAAATATCTTTGAAATAGTTCTACTATCGAGGATGTGGGATAATCTGCAGAGATTTAATTTATCACACCAAACCAGCATGGCTTTCAATGATTCACTTTATTCCCTACGGAAAGTGGATATTTTATTCCCTCCGGGATTAAAGTAGTGTAGTGTATGTCGATTGTCAGATATATAAGGTGTTGGTTTATTCTCGGTCGGGGGAAAAGGAAATTTATTTAACTTAATTGATATTACATTTTCAAATACCAAACAATGCATGTGTATACTAGAATGTATGAATGTGTATGAGAATAACAGAATAAAACATTCATATGGTAACGTGGAATTTAGCAAGTAATAATTGATCCTATTATAATTCACTAATTTTAATTTTGCTATGTCTGGTAGTCTCTGAGACACACTGTATATACTATATTAGAAGCTAATGCATTTTTATGCAGGTGTTTTAAATTGACATTTTTTCTTCTTACTCATAATCAGGAAATGACAATTTATACTTGTATCATTGTATTGTGGCTCAAATGAAATAAAGTATCTATTACTGTAAAGGTTTCAATTACACAAAAATTTTGTAGATTGCTCTCAAATTTTAAATTTTTGGTAAATTTTGAGTTATTACTGTCAAAATTTCAATTATTACTTTTAAAATTGCAGTGCTTAAGAGCCGGATTTAATTTTCATCGAAATTTCAAAGAATAATCAATTTTTAGGAAATCATTCGTAACAGTAAAAATTCTCTTAAAATTATAAATTTGACTGTAGCTCTCAGAATTTCACTGATTACTGTCAAAATTCCAGTGCCTACGTTTAATTTCTATTGAAATTTCGAAGATTACTATTAATTTTCAATTTTTTAGTCATTTATTACAGTAAAGATTTTAAATATAACTGTCAAACTGTCAAAATTTCAATGATTACTGTCAATAATGCTGTGTAAATATTCAAGTTTTACTAAAATTTCAGTCATTACATTGAAAATTTCAAAAATTAGTACAAGTTCTTCAATTTTCTCTGCCATTACATAGAAAATTTCAAAAACTAGCAGTTTTTTCAATTTTTGGTGAAAAAGTTTCAAAATCTACTGCAACTTTTTCAATTTTCATTTTAGCTGTTGATTTTAACTTTCAATTATTTCTATTAACATTTCAAAAAGTACTTCAAAAATTTCAACAATTTCTGTAATTGTTTTTAATGTAGGTATCTGTAGCAATTGCAACGATTACTGTAAAAGTTTGATTTATACCGAAATTTTGTAGTTTATTAGCAAATTATTAATTTTCAGTAAATTTTCAGTTATTACTATTAAAATTTCAATGATTACTGGCAAAATTGCAGTGCTTAAGTCTTTATCGAAATTACAAAGAATACTAGTAAATTTTTAATTTTTAGTAAAACATTCATAACAGTAATTATTTTAAATTTGGCTGTAGCTCTCAGAATTTCACCAATCACTGTCAAAATTCCAGTGCTTACATTTTATTTCTATTGAATTTTCAAAGATTACTAGTAATTTTCAAAGATTACTAGTAATTTTCAATTCTGAGTTAGTCATTCATTATAGGCAAATTTTTTAATTTTAGTCAATCTCTCAATTTTTCAATGATTATTGTCAACATTGCAGTGCTTGAGTATTATTTCCAGGGGTAATATAACAAGTGGTGTTCTCATTATCGATAATGATTTTATAAATACAACGAATTTTAACCCCAACGACGAAAATTGAGAAGAATTGAATTGATTGAGTCATCTAGTAAAGTAGAATAAATAAGAAGCTAAATATATAGTTTAAATACCTATATTTATTTAGATCATTTCATCTTTCTCGAAATTTTGACAGCGACCGACATTTGTTCGTGGTATAATCGTGATATTACAACCGTTGTATTTTCAGCATTATCAGTTATTAATACATGCGTAACTACAGAAACCGCATTGTTAAGACGTCACTGTTTTAGGTATGAGTTATATTCCCATTGAAATGTTATAGATTGCTAGTAATTTTTCAACTTAGCTAGTTCATTATAATCAACCTTTTAAATTTGACTGTCAAATTGACAATTTTTAATTAAATCTCAGTTATTACAGTGAAAATTTCAAAAATATTACCAGTTCTTCAATTTTCAATAAAATTTCTGCCAGTACATTGAAAATTTAAAAAAAAATTAGTGTAAAAGTTTCATATAGAGCTGCAATTTTTTCTATTTTTATTTTAGTTGTTGATTTTAAATGTTAATTATTTCCGTTAACATTTCAGACAGTACTGCGAAATTTTAACTATTTCTGTAATTGTTTGTCTCTTATCATAACAATTATGATAATAGTAAAAATAAAAGCAACGATTACTGTAAAAGTTTCAATTGTACCGAAATTTTCTCCAAAATTTTCAATTTTCAGTAAATTTTCAGTTATCAGGTACTGTCAAAATTTCAATGATTACTGTCAAAATTGCAGTGCTTAAGTTTTATTTCCATCGACATTTCAGAGATAACTAGTAACGTTTCAATTTATAGTTAGTCATTCGTTACAGTTAAAATCTTAAATTTTCGGTCAAATTTTCGATTTTTGGTAAAATCTCAATCATTGCAGTGAATATTTAAAAAGATATTACCAGTTTTGCAATTTATAGTGAAATCTCTGCCATTGCATTAAAATTTCAATATGTAACTGTGTTTACTGTGTAAACCTACTGGTAACACCTGCTGCACTTTTTTTTTAAATTTTTAGTGTAAAAATTTCTAAATGTTTTTTATTTTAGTTCTTGATTTTAAATTTCAATTATTTCCGTTAACATTTCAAAGAGTACCTACCGCAAAAATTTTAGCGATGTCATTGTTTCTAATGTCCATCATAATTGCAACGATTACAGTAAACGTTTCAATTATACCAACATTTTGTAGGTAACTACCAGTTTTTTTAATTTATTATTTTCATTTTAATGATTACTGTCAAAATTGATGTGCTTGAGTTTCATTTTCATCGAAATTTTAAAGAATACAAGTAAATTTTCAAATTTTAGCTAGTGCATTACAAAGGGTGACTTATGGAGAAAATTTAAAAATTATTACCAGTTTTTCAATTTTTAATAAAATCTCGGTCATTACATTGAAAATTTTAAAGTCTACTACATTTTTTTTCAATTTTTAGGGTAAATATTTCAAAATCGACTGAAAATTTTTCTAATTTTATTTTAATTGTTGACACCAAGTTAAAATTCTTAACCGTTTATTAATAATTTTCCGTTAACATTTGAAAGAGTACTGCAAAAATTTCAATTATTTCTGTAATTGTCTGTAAATATCTCTATAATAATTCCAGCTATTACTTAAAAGTTTCAATCGTACCGAAATTTTGTACATTATTCCTAGTACAGTAAATACAGTATTTTTTTTAATTTTTACTAAATTTTCAGTTATTACTGTCAAAATTTCATAGATTACTCCTAACTTTTCTATTTTTAGTGATTAGTTGTCATTTCAATTAGTTGTAATTCATTTCAGACAAAATTCTAAATTTGACTAAAAATTATGTTCGGTGTAGAATCTGAGTGTGTGCAAATTTTTATATTTTAGTTTTAATGGTTGTAATAATATAATAATGATTATAATGATAATCAAGATTGTAGATTAGGTACTCCCAAATTTGTAAGTTTTTAGTAAATTTTCAGTTATTACTGCCAAAATTTCACTGGTTACTGTCAAAATTGCAGTGCGTAAGTTTTATTTCCATCTAAATTTCAAAGATTACTAATAAATGTCCAATTTTAATCATTCATTGCGGTCAAAGTTTCAAAATTAACTGTGAAATTTTTGAAAAAATTCCGTCGTTAGGTACATATTTTACATATATTATTAAATTATTTTAAATTTTACATCTGCAGCAAATTTTCAACGGATTCCCAAATTCGAATTACCTACATTTGCATTAAAATATGCTTTCTGAATGTAAGTTGCTACAGTTGGGTTGGGAATATATTTGCGAAATTTTGCAAAAAGTGCTGTAAAATTTCGAAAATACTTCCCAAATGTGAAATACATCTGCAGAAACATTTAAAAAATAAGTTTTGAAATTAAATTGCTATAGATTTAAATTGATTGAGCAAATCTGAGTTTCCAAACGTAACGATATTTCTCAAATATTTTTCCACTTGCGACTTCTGCGTAACATTTCAAAAATATGTTTTCTGAATTTAAGCTGCTCCAACTTCGAATATATTTTCCACGTTTAAGTTTCTAGGCGCAACAAAATTTTGATAATATTTCAGAAATTCGAATTCGAAAGTAACATTTTGAAGAGAAGTTTTTTGAATTTAAGTTGCTATAGTTTCGAATAAATCTGCTCCATTTGGGCTTCAAAATACCGAACATATTTTCAAAATGAAAGTTCCATTTGCAGCGTAATTTCAAAAATATGTTTGCTGAATGGTTTCAAATTCCAAATTTGCGTTTCTAAGTGCTGAAAAATTTAATTTTGCACTGCAGCTCTAAGGAAAAATTGTAGGTATTATAATAATTGTACATCAATAGACGAAAATCGTATAATTAAATCTTGTAATGCGTAAGTAGAATTAAATCCTGAAATTACTATTAAAGTTGCATACTGTAATTCGATGTATGCAGGGGCGTGATGCGCATTACGTTTAGTTTTAAATTATCAATAACGTAATTACAATTTGCCCGCAGTTCACTGGGAATACGCCGACCGTGTGTACATAATGCGGTATATCCAAGTTGTAATCTATATACGAGGTAATAAATCATAGTTATAAGAATGCGATTTAAACGTGTATTAATTACCACAAAGTACGTGTAATTATGTACCTAAACAAGATTCCTATATTAACTATCTATAAATTCCGAGTACCATATTACAGTACACCAGATTTTATGTATCTCTCCTTATGTACAATTCTCCTTTTAAGTCCGGCACTATATAACGCGGTTTACAAGTGCCATAAATTGCCGCGGACAGTGCGAACGAAAACAACACAAAAAAGAGTAACGGCACGGAGTGGCGCTCATGAGACAATGCCAGTGATGAGCCTCGAAAGGGAATCGAACTGAGCGTCGTGAGGTACGGCAACCAGGAAACCAAGCCGCGTTGTTTATTGGGCCCAGATTGAGACCGAGCGGAATTATAAGCTCGTGCATCTGCAATATCGGTTCTTTAATTGAATCAGCAAATACGGCATTGCGGGGCCGGCCGAGGATCGTTCAGATAACATGCAGTATTTATTTACATTTGTGCACGAAGGAGCGTAAAGTAATAATCTAAATTAGATAAAAATGATGGGCTCTTGCCACGGCTCCGGTAATTAATGTAGCCCTAACCAACGCCAGGATTAATGATAATTGTGTCTGAAACCATTTACAATAATGACTTTAGATATTGTATAATAAATACCGATACATGCCGCGCCGATGAAAAAATTCGTGAAATACGTTAACATCGGACAAAGGACTATTGCAAGAACAACGCTCGCAAATATTCCGATAATTTATTCGCCTATCAAAATTATGAATTTACTTTTTACAAACCTACATAACAGTTAATTTTTTGAAACGCCAACATTTATCGCCGTTTATACCCACATCATGTACAAATTTACAGTAATTACACATCCTCCAATGTTTTTAACGCATTAGCATATCTTGTGTCTCCGGAAGATTTTTCACCGGAATATTTATTACGTGAAATGGTGATTGAGAATTAAAAATTAACGCCTCAATGGTGCTGAATAGCAACTAGCATACATAAGAAGGCACTATTTTTTTTTTTTTTTTGTGAATGTCGGTGCCGGTCAAACGGTTGGATGGATATCTCCAAGTAACATGTAAGTCAAGCACTGTAACGGATTGAAAAACAAATAAATCTCCCGCGATAAACACAACACAACTTCCGATCATGTCATCTGTGGCCGAGTAGATTGAATAAATTTAGTACTCGAATGCGTGCCGTTTGTTTGCCCGCATCGATATATTCACGCTTCCAATGCCTGAATATATTATGTGATTTTTCAGCGTAAACATCTCGGGTACGATTACTTACGAAACATTGATGTATTATACGTTTTTATGGGATTTAGTATAATAGGTTTATGTGATATTAAGTAATAAAAGGTAGTTAAATTAGCATCTTATTAAAATAGCCAGCTAAAATTTAAACGACATAACAATAAATCAGTAGGAATGCAATAGGAATTGTACATTTCCATAATTACAAATCGTGGGTACGGATTTTTTAGATGTAGAACTAATAAAGTACGTTATTTATGATTGTTTCAGCGGTGTTAGATGTACACGCACAATATTTCATCTGGCGTATAAGAGTGTAAATAGTGGCATATTAATTATCATTAAACTAATCTTGCATATACCTCTATAAGTATTTTAAGCTAACAAAATTAAAAGTATTGCATATTCAATAATACAGTATTTCTTAAACGTCATGAATCTTCGCATGCAATTCTCCAGTTTTATCCCATAAAGTCCCATCAAATCTAATTAACTAAATCCCATCTAGTTAAGAGACCATGAGGAATTATCATATTAACCTGCTGATTTCTACATTAAGAAAAATAAATTTTATTGACTAGCACAGAAATATTACTCACTACAATTTTATACAGTAAATATGGGGACAACTCTCTAATATTATTTTCGAAATTAAATGTTTCTCCAATTAGACTCATAATCAAGTTTCGAAATCTCAAGTACCATCGTATAAATATTAATGTGAATGATTAATGCTACTGCTTGATATACCTGTATTACTGGTATAAAAATCAATTAATACCCTATGAGTAATTTTTAAGGTTATTTAGTTTTAGTAGAACCCATGAATAAATCTACAATTTTTCCCATATTTTACTAGTCAAGTAAAATATGGATCTAACGTCATGATCTAAATATGAAATCTATATCTCAAGAATTACGTATGAATAGGAATCAAATTTATTTCTGCTACTGCGTTATGTACATGTACTATACAAAGAGCGCATAAAGTATTAAGATCTGGCTTTATTTTTTCACCTCTATACATTTTGGAAAAACGCTTCAACAGATCAAAATGATTCTTTTTCAAACAAATATTTTGAGACCATTCTCAATTTTCTATCTCTCTCCGTTTTGGAGCTATGACGTCAGAGCCTTTTTTTTAATGACAACCTATATTTTTTATTATTGATTTTGAATTGAATTTAATAGTTTTACTTCAACGAACTTTTTCTCACTTTTTTTCAAATGTTACATATTGAAAATGTCATGTTGTTGAAAACATAATAAAAAGTACTATCAAAATCAATAATAAAAAATATAGGTTGTCATTTTAAAACAATGGCTCTGACGTCATAACTTCACAACGAAAATAGATGGAAAATTGAAAATAGTCTCAAAATACTTGTTTGAAAAAAATCATTTTGACCTGTTGAAGCGTTTTTTGAAAATTTATACAGGGGAAAAAATAAAGCCAGGTCTTAATACTTTATGCGCTTTCTGTGCATATGTGTGCAAATACATTACTTTTTTAGGGCAGCAATTTAATGTTAAGAGCCGTTTTACGTGCATCTCTAGCGTTTCTTATATTTTGCTATAATATCACAAGAACTGGCGTACCAATATCAAAGTAATTTTTATCTAACACTGCCTGATGTACCTGTATTACATGTATAACATTCAATAAATATCCAATGAGTGATTTCTTAGATATTTCAGTTTTAGTGGAAACACGTAAACGGACCCCTAATTTTTCTCATATTGTATTAGTCATATCTCAAGATTTAGCGTATCAATAAGAATCAAATTTATTTCTGCTATTGCGTTATACACTTGGACTATATGTGTACAAATACATTAATTTACAATGAGTAATTCTTGAGATATTTTCATTTTGGAACATAAATGTAATTTTAAGAGCCGTTTTAGACGCAGCTCTAACGTTTCTCATATTTTAGTAATGATATCTCAAGAACTGACGTATCAATATCAACCAAATTATTTTCTGCTCTTGCATAATATGCTTGTATTACATGTATAAAATTCAATAAACATCCAATGAGTGATTTCTAAGATATTTTAGTTTTAAAGGTAACACATAAATGTATCTCTAATATTTCTCATATGTTACTAGTATATCTCAAGAATTAGCGAATGAACGGGAAGGAAATTTATGTATGCTACTTCATTATATACCTGTACTATATGTGTACAAAGAAATTAATTTTCAATAAGTAATTTTTGAGATATTTGTATTTTAGTACCAAAATTTAATTTTAACAGCCGTTATAGGTGCTGCAACATTTCTCATATTTTGCTAATGATATCTCAAGAATTGGCGTACGAATATCAACATCATTTTTTTTTCTGCCACTGCCTGATATATATATATATATTCATCACATATATAAAAATTAATTAATATTCAATGAGTGATTTTAAATTGTTTTAGATTTAGTGGGTACACATAAATGGATGTCTAATTTTTCTCATATTTTTCTAATGATATCTCAAGATTTAGCGTGTCAATAGGAATAAAATTTAGAAATCTGTGAAATTTCAATGCAAATTTTAAAAATATTATTTTTGTTAGTTTATGTTGAAGAAATACTATATAAGTAGTAGTAACAATATTTTATTGGCTATCGACCTGCGGTCTTTCCGCCTATACATTCTAATTATTTGTAAAACAATGTAATTATAATATAAAGTAATGAAAGTTTCGTTGGAAGAAAAAAAAAAAAAAAAAAAAAAAGAAAGAAAAAAAAGCGTAATATTGTATACTAGAGTTGATTACTGGTGAGATGTAATAATGATAATGATATAATGCTAGTGAGTGAATGGTGTGTGGAATGGAGTCAGTCTGTATGGTATGATTCGTACAGTGTTGAGGATGGGTGTCGTCTGTTCGTTTGTCGGGTTAGTCGTTTGATGCACATGTCTTCGGTGATGGTCCAGGTAGTGTCTTTGTCTTTGAATTTGTTGTTTAGGTTGCCTAGACGTTCCCTGATAGTGATTATTTGTGTTTTCTCATAGAGGGAGATATTGGTAGGATTGTGGAGTGGGTTATTGGGATGTCTGATCTTTGTAATCAGTCGTAGTGTCTTACGTTCGCTTGTGTCAATTCTTCGTTTTGTAATGTCTGTGGCGTTCTTCAGTATAGCGTGCCCGTAATCAAGTATGGGTCTGCAGATTGTTTTATATATTTTCGTTGCTGTTTTTGTCGTTATGCCTTTGTTGCCTTGCGTGAGGCATCTGAAGTGCTTGGCTCTTTTTATGATCTCGGTCATTGTATGTCTGGTATGTGTCTTGAATTTGAATTTGTTGTCAAATGTTATGCCTAGATATTTAATGTCGGTTGATGGAGTCACGTCTATGTCGTTTATTGTAATCAGAGGCGAGTTTTGTGATATTTTGTGGTTGGGGATCAGCAGTTGGCACTTGTTAGGATTGGGTATTAGCCTCCATTTGTGGAACCATTCCATGGTTGTGTCCGTAAGTCGTTGTAGGTCGCTGATAGTTTTGGCGAGGGTCTTGCCGTGGGTAATGATTGCTGTGTCGTCCGCGAATTGTAGTATGTACTGGTCTAGGTCTATAAAGTTTTTGTCTATGTGGTTGTAATTGTAAATGTCGTGACAGTATATATTGTATAATAGCGGCGATAGAGGTGATCCTTGTGGGACCCCTTGTAAGGGCAGAAACGAGTATGAGTGAGTGTTGTTTACTTTGATGTTTAGTTGTCTGTCGGTCAAAAAGTTGTCTATGGTACGCAGTAGATAAGGCGGTGTTCCCAGCGAGTGCATTTTATATATGAGTCCTTTGTGCCACACGCTGTCGAAGGCTTTATTTATGTCTAGGAATACCGCAGCGGTGTGTTTGTTCTGTAAGTGTGTCGCTTGTACGTTGTTCGTCAGAATGAAAAGTGGATGAATGGTCGAGTTGTGGGGTTTAAATCCAAACTGATATCTAGGGATATTTTGCTCTACAGTGTCCCATAATCTCGATTTAATAATTGTTTCAAATATTTTTCCAATTACAGGGAGTAGGGTTATTGGCCTGTAGCTCGAGGGCTTTGTGTGATCTTGTCCATGCTTTGGGATTGTGATTATTGTGCCACTCTTCCAGATATCAGGGTAGATTCTGCGTGAGAGGCATACGTTATATAATGCTATGATGTGGTGATGGATTTCGTCGGACAAGTTTCTTAGCAGGTGTTTTGTGATCTGGTCTGTGCCAGGGGCTGAGTTTTTGCCAGTTCCTAGGGTGTCATAGTATTCGTCTTCGTCGATCGGTTTGTCCGCGTCGTCGTCGTCAGTTAATGAAGTAGTAAAGTTGTTGTACCAGTCAGTTACGAATTGAAAGTTATTAATATCGAATTTGGGGTCATTTGATGGCGAAAATGCTTTTTGGAAGTGTTGAGCGAAAATGTGGGCTTTGTCTGCGTCGGTTTTGTAATGTTGATTATTGTGTACCAGCTTTGGAATATTTTCGGTTTTTTTGTATTTCGTAATTTTCTTGATTTTTGACCAGTATGTTTTTCCCTTGTCTATTTCGATTTCCTGGCAGACAGCCAGCCAGTTGTGTGTTTGGAATTGGTGAGTCAGAGACTGAATGTTTTTATTTAGTTTATTGATTTCTGGTTTTAGGTTCATGTTTTCTGTCCGTGAGTATTCCCTATAGAGTTGTCTTTTGGTTTTGATGAGATGTAGTATGAACTTGGGGAGTCTGTGTTTGTAAAAGGTGTGTCTTGTCAGGGGGCTATTATTGATTATGGAGTTGCTCAGTTTGTTTTGAAATTCATTAACGTGGTGTAGGTTTAGATTGATGTTTTGTAGGCTGTTCACGTAGTTTAGCATGTCTGAATTTACGGCTTCGATATTGGTTAGCTTTAAGTTGGGTTTGGTGCAGTTTTGGTCTTTAGTTGGTGGGATGTCTAGTTTAATTGTAAAAGTGATAGCTAGGTGGTCTGAGCATAGGTCGGTGGTTAGGTCAATGTCGGTTATAATATTGCGTAAGTTTTTTGTATGAAGCAGAGCGTCTGGTGTCGTGTCGTTGTGTGGCATTAAGAATGTAGGCCTTGTGTTGCGTTTTTGAAAGTCCGAGTTATTTAGGAACGTTTGTAATTGGCTGTATTTCTGCTTGTTGAAGTTGAAGTCGCCGATGATGATGGAAAATTTGTATAATGATGCCTTGATGAAGATATTTTGTTCTAGTGGTGAGTGGGGATGAATGTAAATGAGGAACATGTGAAGTTTGTCTTTGTGAAATGGTATAGTGAAATGGAGGCATTCATTAAGGGGGTTATTCAGGTGTGGAGGGTTAGCTTTCCCGAGGTTGTATTGGGGATGAAGTTGAACTAAAGATCCGCCGCGGCAGTTGTTGTTTAGTACGTTGCCATTTACTTGAATCTTGTGCCAGTTTCTGTAGCTAGTGTTTGTCTCTGGTTTAGTTTTTGATTCAACGAATAGGCAACCATGGATATTTTTTGTCTCTATAAAATTGTTGATAATTTGTTTTTTATTTATGTAACTATTGATATTGGAATATACCAGTCGCAAGTCCAAGTCTTTCGAAGCCCGTGTTGATTTGTCAACCTTTGCAGTCGTATGTCAGTCATTATGTATGTTAGTGATGCTTTGTGTGGCGCTATGAGTGGGTTGAGTGGGTGATACTAGATTGGGGTCATTTTGGTCAAACATTAGTATATACATTCTATTACCCGAGAAGATTGCCTGGGTGTCGATGTTCGCATCTATGATGAAACGTTTTCTTAATTTCTTGACTAGTTCTTCTCTGTTGGTGTTATTAGGGTTGTTGATTTTGTTGGTGTATGTGTTGATGATGTAGTCATGTGTCGTGAGTGGTGCGTGAATCCTGTTCTCGTGTGTGATGTTCTTGGGGAGATCGGCAGTTTTTTGGTTTATGCATTTGATTCTTATATTTGGGATCCCGGCAATAGGTTCGGTGGGCCTCTTGGGGCATTTGTGCGACCATGCAGCATGGTCTTCTGATCCACATGCGACGCATTTGGGTGGAAGTTGTGATGTGCACTTCGAAGTGTCGTGTTGTCCTAAGCATTTTGTGCATTTTACTTGTGCTTTGCATGATTCGGTGGTGTGGTCAAATGAGGTGCACTTGCTGCATGATTGTGGAATAGGTGCTGGAGGTGTGCTTGGGATTATTTTGTATCTACGATTTAGATAGAACAGTCCGCCGTCTGCTAGGAGTTTTTCGAACGTGTTTATATCGCCAGTAATTATTCTGATCAGTGACGTGGGGGTGTTGGTTGCTTTGGCAATAATTCGCTTGCAGAACCGGTGTGGGTAGCCGCATTTGTTTAATTGTGTTGAGATGTCGTCGTCCGGGATTTCGCGTTCTACACCAGTAATGATAGCCGAGTAAGAGTCTGATGGCTGTGAGTGGGGTTTTCGAGTGTTATTGTGTGTTTGTATTTTGTATGTGGTTATCGCTTTAAGTTGTATAAGTTCTTGGATTTTCGTTTCGAGCTGCGTGTTTTTGGTTTTTATTACGAAGCCTTCTTGAGTTTTAATTATAATGTCTTCATTGGAGGGCATGTGCTGTTCCCATAGCTTAGACAATTGTATTCTTGTAAGGTTTGGTGCCGTTATAAAAAATTGGAGTGTGTTTTGTGTTTGGGGTGTGATATGTGTTTTTTGTTTGGTTTGTTGTTGTTGTTGTTGTGATTGATTATGTGTGTTTGTTGTTGTAGAACTCTGTTGTGTGTACGTTGTTGACGTTGTTGCAGTATTTTGTGGAATATTTTGTGCCTTTGTTTGTTTTGTGAGTAGTTCGAGGTTTTTTAATTCTATTTTATGCTTATCGTGTCGTGCTTTGTTGGTTTGTGCGAGGCGCTGGTTTTTTAGCGCGACGTTCTTTGGTGGTCTGCCCGGCTTTCTTTTCGGCTCGGTCCACTGCGTATTGGACTCGTCCGTATCCGAGCAATCTTGTGCATCCATCATTGCACTTGCCCGCGCTCGTATTTCAATAGTTTCTGGCCCTTCTGGACCCACTGTAACACTGACCTCAGGGTGTGTGCGTGGTGTATGTCCGTGTGTATTATCAGGTCGAGTATGGTGCACAGAAGCGCACTATGACACTTAGAATCACCTTCACAACTCTGAGAGATATACCTGGCACGTGTATTTCGACTGAGCGCTCGCTGCAGTCTGTACTATATAAATTAACTGGAATACGTAGAAATTCTATGAAATTTGTACAAATTCAATAAAAAATTATATTTAAATGGAAAATTTTGATATAAATTTTGATATCTCAAAACCCAGCGTATACATTAATTTTATTAATAACATTCTCTAATATATTGATATTTACCTTATGTAATGCAATTAATATCCAATGCTTAATCCTTAAGATATCCCGCATATAACGTGGAAGTGTGATCTTAGACACTTCTTCAAGAGTTCTACAAATGTGCTTGTGTTTAAATAATTATATCTCAAAAGCTTTTTCATCAAAATTAATCCAATTTATTAGTAATATTGGGCGAAATATTGGTACATTTGGTCTGTAACTGAATTAATATCCAACGCGTGGTTATTGAGATATTATTGTTTAATGTTATTACGTGTATTTCAGTGATATTTCAAATCTCGTATTGATATCTCAGAAACTAGTGTATCAATATTAATAAAATATTGTTATTGATTGTTGATAACATTCACCGATATATTGGCATTTACTTTGTGAAATACATTTAACATACACTGCGCTGTTCTTTAGATATTTTATACATAATGTGGAAGTGTGATGTGATACTCCTTTGAGTGTTCTACAAATTGGTTCCTGCTTAAATAATTATATCTCAAAACCTATCGCATCAAAATTAATGCAATTTATTAGTAGTATTAAGTGATATATTCAAATATTTTCTCTGCATTTCAATTAATATCAAACGCTGTGTTTTGAGATATTCTCATATTTGTAGCAATCTAGGTTAATCAAGTTGTTTGATGTGGAAAAATCTGTACAAGTTATCTATAACGTCTACTATTTCTATATATGCATTTGTGGACCTGCAAAATAAACGAATTACTGTAAAACTCGTTTGTTTATAGCTACGTCATGGTGTTTTATAGCTACGTCTAATTCTATGGCAAGGAGTGATAGATTAATGTTATTAATTGGTGGTGAGTATTTATATCCTTTGTTTAAAAATTGTAATTCTTTATCATTAAAAGTTGTATTTGAGAAGTTCGTTATATTAGTTTCTGTCGTTGTTGTTTGGTTGTTTTGGTTTGAGATGTTTTGGTTGTTATTTTCTGTTTATTTTTTCTTGTTTCTTAATTGTGAGATTTTGTTATTTTTCTTAGGTTCTTTATCTTTTAGAATTCTGTAATTATATAGTTTAGCTATTTATGTCTATGTCTAGAATGTTAATAAATATTTAAATGTAGTTGTATGTATGTAAGTTTAAATAATGTTTATGTAGTTATTTTTTTAATTGGTTCCTTTTGATTTGTTCTTGGAATTGATTGTCAATATATATATAATTCTTATTTGCATAGGCTTACGAAATTTATAGGTTGTTCATTTGTTTTCTTTTGTAATGTTATATTATAATATCTTAAACATAAATACATACATAATCCGGTCCTCTTGTATCCTTAGGGTGTCGATAATATGTTAAAATGCTACATAAATACAAAAAATAAACTTTGTTAGCATCATTTGTTTCAGTATTTTCAGTCCAGTTTTCGTACTTTCATTTTGATTTGCGAACCCAATAATTGTGTGGGCGACCTAATTTGCACAAAGTCGTTCAATAACGGATTACTTCACTGCCGATTTTGGCTTACTTTATTACAGAAAATAAGTTTTACTTGTAATCACGTGCAATTGCTCTTTAACGCTTTGATTAATTCCTTTAAATTAAATTGTCAGTTCAGCTTTCATCACTAAATTTTCTATATTATGCTACGCCTGAAAACCCATAAAACTGCTTTCATGTGGAGATTTCAATTACCATTAAAACAGATTTGCATAAACGCAGTAGTAATGTGGTTTACCATAAGAGCTACTTGTAAATCCCATACAATATCAACATGCATATGTTTCCATGGCTTGTAAATCGAATACAATATCAACATGCATATGTTTCCATGGTATTAAGCATGTTGTAGGAGAAAGATTGGATCTTCAGTTAGTAATTTAAACAGCCATGGAACTACTACTAAGTAACTCTAAAATCGTGTTAAATGGTGGCACATTATTTTTCTTAAAAAACTGCTTTTAATTAATTAACATTTAAGGTTGTTGCCTGCTCATTAATAAATACGAACAAGCCTATTAAATTTGCAGTATGTTTTAAGCCTAAATTATGGTGACAAGAAAATATTTATATGCAGTCGGTAAATGCACTTAAACGTGTTGTGGCTCACAGTGAGTTGAATTAAATTATGTTAAATTTATATTTAATGCGATGAGTTATGTAACTGGATATTTTAATGACGTAACTAATTATTCCTGAAAGTTCTCAAATTATAGGTGTAATCGTTTACTACAAGTTTCTCTTATTATAATTCAATAAATTGCATATGAAAAATAAGTCTTACAGTGGCAATTTTTGAAACTAATAATGTATGTGGCATAATTTTATAATTTCTTAAAATTTAATTTTAATTTAGGTCAACAAATATAATTGTTAGACAAATTCATTTGAAAATTTAACACTATGGTATATCTAGTTTCTGCAAAGTTTTTAGTCAACATTCCAGTAAACCATAATACAACATTGAAACTTTTTCATGGTAAATACAACGAACTTTTATGGTACCTAGTAATTTCAACTCAAATTTTGACTTCGTCACTTCGGTGCCGTTTCATCTTGACGCTCTGCTATGTTCTTTAGAAAATCAGCCGTCTTTTTGCTGAAATTAACTCTAAATACCCACGATATGTAGTGTATTCCTAACTGTATATTATCACCCAAAATTCAATCATTTACTTCCAGAATCTCTGTGTGCACACAGATGCGACTATAACATCTTAAAATTTAAAATATTGATTACCTTTATTACATGATTAAATAAGTAACATCAACGATTTATGATATTCATAAACTATCAAAGTTTATATAAGCAACAAATCAATACAATCATATTTCAGATTAATTAAAAAACATGATAAATCGTATAAATATCATTATAAAATTTCCAGAATCCTCAAGTGTGGTAATGGGTTATTTACAGCATACGCTTTTACATAATTAACGATTACAAAAGGAGCACATCTGACAAACTCATTTGACTCTCTAACATTAAAAACCATTTACGCATTAGCATAAATTTATTCTTATACGTTATTCCATCCATTCAGAGATAATAATGTAAAAAATTACTTTCGAACATAAAATACGTAAAGCTTCTCGTTCATTGTGTGCATAATGCGAGAGCCGTGTTAGAAATTGATTTATCGAGCTTTATCAATTCTTACTGTTTTCGTTTCCTTTTAAAGAAGACAAATTATGTACGAACTAACGCCAGTTTAAATACGTCTTCGCAACAGGTTTTGTAATTATCATGCATGTTTCTTTTCTACAATCGATATGATTGAATTGGATTTGCAATTACCAGAAATGTAAGAAGACACAATTTTGGATATTTTTATGTCAATTGAAAACATGCAGTCTACAAAATATTAATTGAGATGTAACTGAAATTTAATTAAGTTTTTCAAATGTTACATTGAGTAATTGTTATATTGAAGAATTTGTTGATAGTTGGGAAATATTGGTCATATAATTTTTTTTTCACCATCTTTTGCAGGTGAAGAAATTTTACGTCAAGCCAAATAATATTATGAAATTAATTAATTTTTGTTTAAAAATGCAGTCTTACTTTTTTTAATATAAATATGGCGATTGCATCTTCTAGCTGCTAGAGTCATCATGTCATCATGTGCTAGAGTCTAGCACATGATGACAATTTTACTACAACCATAATCAAATTGCAAGATTATCTAATCAAATTTGCGCTAATCCAGAATTCTTAGAAGAGTTTCAATTTTTTGTTTAACTACGAGATATAATGCATAAATATTATTAGAGCTCGCATCCATTTCATATTAGTACTGATAATGATTTGAATATTTATATACAGCAGCATGTAGAATGTTTTCATGGTTCCTGATATTCGTCGTCGCTATTAAACGAGCAAGGAGATAACGATATTTATAACATTCTTATCGTAATTATAATTAGCTGTTTTAAATTTCAATTTTCATCAAAAGTAAGTCAATATTGTAAGCAACTACATATTATCGTTACAAGAATAATTCATATTCAAGTGAACTTACTACTAATACTACATAATAAACTAATATAATAAATATACCAATTTATTAGTTCTATTAATGATTAGGTTCCTCGTAATCAAAGTGTCATTGGGAGAGAACCTAATTTCATATGTTCTTAATGTATTATACTCTCTTATAATAAATACTCAAATAATAAGACTCCTATCATTAATTTTATTAGATTCAGAACGAATATTACAGTTACTCAAGACGACTTACGAGCATATAATTCATTCTCTGGAGCATATTTTCATTTCTAGACGACCATTTTGACTGAAATAATTCAATTTTTGTCAAAATAACAGTAATCATTGCTAGTTTGACAGTGATCAATGAAATTTTGACAGAATAATAATAATAATAATAATAAGTCTATTCGTGCTTATGCCAAGGCCTACACAGGTCAGTAAAAACAAATTATAGTTCAAGTTTTGAGAGTAATAATTGCAATGTTGCTATGATAATTAAACTGTTGGTATAATGATTAAAATAGTTGACAAGTTGACACTAATCCTTAAAATTTAGTCATAAATAAATTTAAAAAGTACACTATATTTGAAAAATTAACAGCAATAATTAAAATTTGGGTATAATATTTGAGAATGTTTGCAGAATAATTGATATTACATCAAAATTTGACAGTATAATACAACAAAAATTCACTAATTATGGCAATTGTGACCGCAATCATTGATATTATAATTGATTCAAAATTTGATAGTGATTAATGAAATTTTGATATATTATTTAAAACAAAAATACCTTAATCATTATAACAAATATAACAAATCATTATATGGAAAGGAATATGTAACCGTGATCAAGTAGTTTTGTATCGTCTAAACCAGCGTTGTCAACCTTCTTTTACCCATGACCCACTGTGATATACATATTTAACCCCGCCTATAACTTATGGTACATTTCTAAAGTCAAATAAAATTTTACCGTGTTCTAATTACAATCGAAATTTCATGACCCGGCGCCTCCACCATCGACAAACAATCAAAATTATTTTATAATCATTTCAAATTTTGGAAATAAATGTACTTACCAATAATTTTAGGAAACCAAGTAGGTCAAAGCATGCTCATTCAGTTTTTTTGCGAATTATTTTATTTCAAATAAGAACTATTTACTTTGAAATAATTACCCGGCGCATCCACCATCTATAAATAATAAAAACGATATAATAATAATTGCAACTTTTCGAAAAAAAATTACTTGTTTATAATTTTATCAACTTAATTAGATTCAAAGGGTACCCAACCTGTTTTATGCGAATTATTTTATTTTTTTAAAGAATTACATACGTCGAAATAATTCAACATAATTTAACAACTACCCTCAGATGCAAAGAAACTGGGTCATTGGGTCGTTGTTTACAAAAAAACCATTTTTTTAAATTTTTATGTTGGTATAGTCCTCAGAATGAAAGTTTTAGTGTTTTAAAATCAAAGAGACCATCATTATGTAGAAAAAAGCAACATATGATACTTATCACTATATTTAATAAGCGAAAATAACATTTATAGGTATGCGTTCTTCACTACCTATTACTCATTCGGCATTATGCAGAGAGGATCAAGGTGGCTACTGGGTTTTGACTTGTTTGTTTTCGATTAACTGTAATTTTTTTTGGTTCTCGATCTGGAAATTCATGGAAATGGCGAAAAACACGGAAAAAAGAAACTTTCGCAAATTTAAAAGCACCACGTAAAGATATCTACAATTTTTTGCAAAATGCAAATGCAATTTTAACAGCAAGGATTAAATTAGGAAATATATTAATCATTACCAATTTGATGATAATAAATGAAATATTGGTATAATAATTAAAATGGTATAACAGTTGTAATAATTATAAAAATTATAGTAATCATTGCAAATTTGACAAATACAAATACATTTTTGACAAACTAATTAAAAATTTGCCAGAAATAATCTGAAAATATATAGCAATCAATGAAATTTTGACAATAATAATTAAAATTTATTCAAAGCAGGTAATTAAAAATTTGACAGAATATTTGAAATTTATTCAGAATATGTAATTAGTTTATTGCATAGGAAAACATTTTTACCAAAAATGTAATTTAATATAACTAAAACTTGAAATAATAGAAAAATAAAACTATAGTTCATCAATGTCGAGTTTTTGTTGCAATGAATCCTTACCCTTAAATTCAAATTGTAATATGTAGTATCAAAATTTGTACTAGATCTTAACCATTTTAAAAGGAATACAAACATTTTGAATTATATTAAAATTTTGACAGGAATAATTGAAATGTATTCACAGCAACTGAAATTTTGATAGAATAATTGAAATTCGTGAAATTCATTCAAGGTTTGACAGTAATTAACAAAATTTTGAATTATAATTAAAAGAATTATATTAATCATTACTATTTTGATAGTGATAATTGAAATGTTGATATACTATTGGCAGTTTTCAATACATTTTTGACAAACTAATTAAAAATATGTCAGAAATAATTTGAAGATTTAAAATAATCAGTGAAATTTTGACAGTTATAATTAAAATGTGTTCATATCAATTAAAATGTTGACAGAATAATAATTAACGATATTTTGAGCAATAATTAAAAAATATATATATATATTTTTCATTGCCATTACGATATTTATAATTGAAATGTAGTTATAATAATTAAAATGGAGTAATAGTTGTAATATTTTTTTTTTTTACAATAATTATTGGAATTTTGACAATTATCAATAGTAGTAGTAGTAGTATTACAATAGTAGTATTAATAGTAGTAGTATTAATAGTAGTATTAATAGTCAATAGTACTATAATTGTTGCAATAGTTTAAAATTTTACATTAATCATTGCAACTTTGATAATTATCAGTAGATAATTACAAACTAAGAATCAGTAGACAAACTAATTAAAAATGTATCAGATATTATTAGAAAATTTGAAGAAATCATTGATACTTTGAAAATAATAATTGAAATGTATTCGCAGTAATTTTAACACAGTAATACATTTTTAGAAAATAAAGAGGCGTTGGACGTTCAATGCTTTATTTTGCACGAAATTTGAATGGGTTGTGATGGGTTAATCATCTCCTAATTTGATCCACTAGGCAATTAGAATCATCATTTTATTGAAACGAAATCATAAATTTGATAGATGATTAAAAGTTGTGCTTTAGAAAAAGTACAGATAGAAATTCTGTGATGCATAATTTAGGGGATGATTGTGCTAGTGCCCATCCGGCAACCCTCCATTCATAAATGATGTTTAACACTAGAACTATATTTCATTTTCAAGGATGATTGTTAAAATACAGATGGTTGTTAATAAATGAATCATCAAAGTTAAGGACATTAGGATACGTTCGACGTCCTATGTTTTACCTTGCATGAAATTTGAATGGGTTCGCACTGTAAGCATCTCATAATTTGATCCACTAGGCAACTAGAATGATCATTTTATTGAAGCGTAATCATAAATTTGATTGATGATTAAATGTTGTACTCTAGAAAAAATACAGGCAGAAATACTGTGACGCTGAATTTAGGGGATGATTGTACTAGTGCCCATTCGGTAACCCTCGAATTATTGATAAATGATGATTAACACTCGAACTACATTTGTTTTTTCAAGGATGATTAAGACAATGTAGATGGTTCCTAATAAATGAATCATCCAAGTTGCGGATATTACGATTCGTTGGACGTCCAATGCTTTAGTTTGCATGAAATTTGAATAGTGGGTGGGTTTGTGGGTGAGTACACTATAATCATCTTCTAATTTGATTTACTAGGCAATTAGAATGATCATTTTATTGAAACGAAATCATACATTTCCTGGATGATTGAAATTTGTGCTCTAGAAAATATACTGACAGAAATACTGCGGGGCAGAATTTAGGGATGATTGTACGAGTGCCCATCCGGCAACCGTCCAATTATTCATAAATGATAATAAACACTAGAATTACATTTGATTTTCAAGGATGATTGTTAAAATGCAGATGGTTCCTAATAAATGAATCATCAAAGTTGCGGATATTACGCTACGTTGGACGTCCAATGCTTTACTTTGCATGAAATTTGAATAGGTTCATACTGTAAGTATCTCCTAATTTGATCCTCCTGGAAATTAGAATGATCATTTTATTGAAGGGAAATCATAAATTTGATGGATGATTAAAAGTTGTGCTCTAGAAAAAATACAGACAGAAATACTGTCATGCAGAATGTAAGGGATGATTGTCCTAGTACCCATCCGGAAAACCTCCAATTGTTCATAAATAATGATTAACACTCGAACTACATTTGTTTTTCAAGGATGATTATTAAAATGCAGATGGTTCCTAATGAATGAATTATCAAAGTTGCCGACATTACGATACGTTGGCGTCCAATGCTTTAGTTTGCATGAAATTTGAATGGTGGGTGGGTGGGTGGGTTCACTATAATCATCTTTAATTATCATTTTATTGAAACGAAATCATAAATTTGATTAAAAGTTGTGCTCTATAAAAAATGAAGACAGAAATACTGTGATGCAGAATTTAGGGGATGAGCCTATCCGGATAACCTCCAATTATTCATAAATAATGATTCACACTCAAACTACATTTGTTTTTCAAGGATGATTATTAAAATTCAGATGGTTCGTAATAAACGAATCATCAAAGTTACGGACATTACGATACGTTGGAGTCTAATGTTTTACTTTACATGAAATTTCAATTCTACTGTGGGTGTGTGTTCACACTATAATCATCTTCTGATCTGATCCACTACGCAATTAGAATCATTATTTTATTAAACCGAAATCATACGTTTGATAGATTATTAAAAGTTGTGCTCTAGAAAGAATACAGACACAAACACAGTGACAGAGTATTTTTATTTATTTATCCTTCGTCATTTTAACCTTTCAGGTGTCGGACTGCTCATTTACATTTACAATACATTTTACAATCACATGTCTTCGCTAATTAATTCATTCACTCTTCTTTTCCAGTGGTCCCTATCTTGTGCCAATTTTCTTATTTCATTCCATTCTATTCCTCTTATTTCGCTGCTTGGTGCGTTTGTTCATTCCATCCCTTCCTCGGTCTTCATACTTTATTTTTGCCTTGTATTTTTAATTCATGTATCCTTTTTGTTATTCTATTCTCTTCTAGCCTGTGTATATGTCTTAGCCAACCTAGCTGTCTTTCCTCTATTATTGTTGTTATTGGCTTTATGTGTGCCGTTTCCTTACTTCTGTGTTCCTCACTTTTTTTGTAATTCCCTATATCTTCCTTAGGAATCTCATTTCCATTGCGTTGATCTTGCTTTTGTTTCTTTCCGTAATTGTCCACGATTCACTTCTATATATTAGAGAGGGCCTTACTATTTTTTTGTATACCTCAGTTTTTATTTTTTTAGTAATTTCTTTTGTCTCTAGAAACGTGTTTTTTATTGTGTTGTAGATCCTTCCTGCTTTTCCTATTCTTTCTTCTACTTCTTGGTCAATCTTTCCCTTTTCTTCTATTATTGTTCCTAGGTAGTTGTATTGATTCACCTGTTCGAGTTGTTTCCCTTCTAGCTCTATTTTGTGTTTGTTTTCTTTTGACGCTATTACCATTGTTTTAGTTTTGTTGATGTTGATTTCCATATTTATCTTTTTCAGTTGTTCTTCGTATATATTAAGGTTACGTTGGAGTTTTTCTTCTGAGTCTGCTATTATTATCATGTCGTCTGCGAACATAAACATTTGTATTTTTATCATTTCCAGTTTCCTATATCCTATAATTGTGTTTGCTGCTCTTTCTTTGCTTGTACTTATTGCTTCATCTATGAGTGATGCGAAGAGTAAAGGGCTTAAAATGCAACCTTGTTTTAGTCCAATTTCGGTCTTGAACTCCTCTGATTCGTTTGTTCCTATTCTCACCTTGTTTATGTTGTTATTGTACAGCTCTTTTATTATGTTTATCATGTCTCTTTCTGCCTCTCTTTTTTCTAACTTATTCCATATGTCCTCTCTTATTACTCTGTCAAATGCTTTTTTCAGGTCTATGAAGCATATGTGTAGTTCTCTTCCTTTTCTGATCGTCTTGTCTGTTAGTTGTCTCATTATGTATATCAGGTCCTGTGTACTTCTATTTCTCCACTGAAAAGTGACACAGTATTTAGGGAATAATTATACTAGATCCAACCCGCCCACCCCCTAATTGTACTTGTACAATGATCAATACTCGAAGTAAAATTGCTCTTCAAGGAAGATTTTTAATATGCAGATGGTTCGTAATAAGTGAATCATCAAAGTTGTAGTCATTGCAATAAGTTGGACGTCCAATGGTTTATTTTGCATGAAATTTGAATTTGGGGTGGCTGGGTGGGTACACTAAAATCATCTTCTAATTTGATCCTCTGGGCAATTACAATCATCATATTATTGACACGAAATCATAAATTTTATGGATGTTTATAAGTCGTGCTGTAGAAAAATACAGTTATAGCCAGTTATAGACGCAGAATTTATGGGATGATTGTAAGGTATGATTGGTAGGTACCCAATTGTACAATACCAAAATTTTGAATAGTAATTAAAAATAAAACCATAAACATCGACATATTTTAGATTGCTAAATTTATAAGAATACTAGCTGTGATGATTTTTAAAATGCAGATGGTTCCTAATAAATGGATCATGAAAGTTCCGGTCATTGCAATAAGTTGGACGTCCAATGCTTTATATTATGGGTTCCAGTTGGTTCAGCATTTATCAAACCCAAAATTATTTCTTCCAATTCATCGTTGCTTCTTCTGTTCCGTTTAGCTGTAATGATAAAGTTTTTGAAATAATACTTGATATTGAAGTATTAAAATACCTTTTGAATCATCTGCCGCTACACTTGCTGTATTTCCAAAGTTTTTCACAAACTTGCTAATTGCTAATACAGACGGAATTGGTTGATTGTTAAATTTAACCCCAAACTAAGTCACGAACTCTGCGTAAACTGACGCCAGTGTAAAATGTTTTGATAATGAATACCCTCTCTTCATTGGAATAACTCAAATTATTGTTCATAATAATAGATATCCGACTAGCAAAATTATTCCTGTGTTCGCCCCTTATCCCAGATACTCGGTATAAGTATATTGAAGTACTAAGAATATAATGTTCTAAAGGTAACTATTTGTGCATATGTATTAAGCTATAAACTTCGTTAGTTCCGCAATCTTCAGCGAATAATTAAATTGATCAGCTGAAGATTCCGCACACGGGAATAACGCATTCACACTTATTAATTGCTCTGCGTTATCCTCGGCGGTATTTCTGCAATTTTAGTGTTACTCAAAGACGCAGTTAACTGTAGTGCCCATGCATGCACTCGCCCGTATCTAAATGCGCTTAATTTTGTTTGACTTTGCGCCTGTGAATTTATGTGAACAATTAACTTTTCGGACGTGGTTGTTCCCGGCGCAGTTTATAATGACGGGGTATATTATTAACGGGCGTACGTGTATGTGTGTGATTTAATTCGATTGGATTTAAGTATCGATACGGTCGTTCCCACTTCTCCCGTGTCGACACTACGGGCCGGTATGAACTCGTTCCTAAACGGTAACTAGTGAAGCTCATCTACCCACATAAACCCGTTGCAAGCACTGTCCGGCATCTCAGTGTACTTGTGCTGTCCGATCGAACAGGTTGCGGAGGTTTCAGTCCGCTCCGAAGCACATGTGCTTCACTCGTCCTGTAAACATCTGTCGAAACCCAACACCGAACGCTGTTGTCGACGCGTTTATCGTCCTGAATATGTACTCATTAAGACTTGTTTTTATGCTGTCATAAAAAGACACCTTCGTTGTGATTTTGTGGTCCTTGACGTCCTCAAGCTTTCATTGTCGCTGCACAATTTATAGAACCCAGACAGCAAATTCCGCATCAGCAAGTAAGTTATTCCAATTACTAGTACACAATATAATTTGTATTTCAATACTTGCAACAACCACCTTTATAATTGATGACAACATTAGATATTTTACAATTCTTTTAGATATCCAGTTTTACATCTGCTGAAATATTAATAGTAATTCCAATCATTGCTACATAATATAATACTGTTTTTTTTTGTATTTCTACTTGTTTACTTACATATACAATACTTACATACAATACGGCAACAACCATCTTTATAAAATTATGGCAACAACATTAATCTTACAGTGACACTTAGATATCCAATTCTTCATCTGCTGAAATATTGAGAGTCCATAATTCCAATTATGCCTCCTTAATACAATATAATTTTTGTATTTCAATACCTGTAACATCCACCTTTATAAATTTATGGCAACGACATAAGTCTTGGTTGGCTTAGATGTGCAGTTAGAATGGTTTACATCTGCTGAAATATTGAGCAGATAAATTCGCGCGCGTTCCCACAAACAGCTCCATTATGCTTTAATAAAATGTAACTGCTTATGCGGAAAGCGTTGCGTTTCCATTGCATGAATTACTCTGCCGATTTTTCAGCCTCAAAGTGCATTTGTTTTGACAGGCTGAAAGCATTAACTCCTTCGAAGCTCGCCGCGTTCGTAACTTGCGGATTGCGGATTTTGTTTATCGTTGCGTATTCATAACAGGACGCAAACTCTTGTTTATGTTTTGTGTGGGAAATTATTTCGTGGGATACGAGGAAACGCGTACAGAATCCTGAAATCATGTCCTACACGTGTTTGGACATGTTTTACATGTGCAGTGTTGCTCATGAATTAACAGTTAATAATGTTAATAGTAACCATGCAATTGATTTGACAGATTTTACTAGAACTAGTAAAATCTTCTAGTTTAACTAGAACTAGCACTTCTAAATTCAATCATTTCAAGTGTGCTGTATTGCTCCTTGGCGACGGTAATTAGTGATAAAACTAGGCCCTTAATCAAAATCTAACCGTAATTATTTATAGAGCTATACAATTTCTAATTTATTAAATGTATACCTAAATACAGGGTGTTCCTTAATGAGGTGCTAATATTTAAGAGTGTAATTCCTCAGGTCATTTTATGAAGAAAATTTCATGTGAACATATATCCGCAACGACTTAAATATTTTGCTGCAGGGTGTTGAAATATTGTTTTAAATCGTCATTTGAAAATAATATCTAAAGTGTTTTCGGAGATATTAAAAAAAATAAAGATTTAAATAAATATTTCAACACCCTGTAGCACAAAATTTAAGCCGTTGCAGATATATGTTTATATGACATTTTCTTCATAAAATGACCTGAGGAATTACACCTTTAAACATTAGCCCGTCATTAAGGAACACCCTGTATACATAAATTTATTTTATTTTAAAACAAACAGCGATTAAAAAATATCGCAACGATACTTCTTTTACAGGAAATTTGCAAGTACAGTGTATAGATGCAGTTTTCTTTGCAAATTTACCAATAATCCGGTAGTAAATTTATCTAAATTTGACGATTAACTTATTCTTTTTACAATTGAATTTTTTAACATAGATATTTGTACACAATTTTGAAGTTGTGGCAGAGCTCAGAAATTCGCAAATTTAGAATTAACAAATTGGATCAGAAGATAGTTTGCAAATTATAAGAATTCGTATTCTTTGGAATGTTTTTATAATTTACATAATTGTTGGCATAAATATGAAATAATATAAAATAAAATGATATTTTGTTTATATTTTTGATAACATACTTACCAAAGAATTTTAAAATGTACAAATGTGTTTCCTTCAATAAGACTTAAGACAATAAGACAATAGCTTACGAAACCCAAATTCATACTTATAATTCAAAGATTATTTAAATAATAAAATAATCAAAATGTATGAGGGCAATTAAAAAAAAAAGGTATCATCATACTATAACTACTATAACATTCTTATAATTTACAAACTTATTACCAAATTTGCAAATTACGTATTAACAAATTTGTTTTAGAGGAAAGTTAATATAGAGTAAATTATAGGAATATTATACACTCAGGTACAAGAAAATCTGGCCACCGATTGATTTTCTTAATTTTTTATAATAGCATCACTGTTGCAATACTGCGAATAAAAGTTTTATTTTATGATTACAATAACATCACTGTTGCAATACTGCGAATAAAACTTTTATTTTCGGATAAGTGAGATTATCAAAGTGTCCAAAAAATAACATATCGTACTTCTCAGTTTATTTAATGAACAATAATCTTCAATTGCAACAGCGGTAATATTATAAAAAAATAAGAAAATCAATGGGTGCAGAGTTTTTCTTGCACCTGGAGAGTATATTATTCTTATAATTTACAAACTTTCCTCTGAAATAAATTTGTTCATAGGATGTTTGCAGATTTGGAGTCATTGGTGACATGGTGAATGTTAAAACACGCGTAGGACATGTTTTACCATGTGCACTGTCGCTCATGAATTAATAGTTAATAATGGTAATAGTGACCATAAAGTTGAATTGATAGATATTTACTTACCGATTTTTGAATCGGTAAGTTAACTAGCACTTCTAAATGCAATCATTTCAAGTGTGGTGTATTGCTCCTTGGCGACGGTAATTACTCATAAAACTTGGCCCTTAATCAAAATCTAGCCGTAATTACTTATAAGGGTATATAATTTCTAATTTATTAAATGTATACTTAAATATACATAAATTAATTTTATTTTTAGAAAACAAAAAGCGATTAAAAAATGTCGCAGCGATACTTCTTTTACAGGAAATTTGCAAATACAGTGTATACATGCAGATTTCTTTGCAAATTTACCAATAATCCGTTGCCGATTTGACGATTAACTTATTCATTTTACAAGTAATTGTAATTTCTTAACGTAGATGTTTGTACACAAATTTGAAGTTGTGCTAGGACCTAAAAATTTGCAAATTTAGAATTAACAAATTTGGAACAAAAGCTAGTTCGCAAATTATAAGAATTCGTATTCTTTGGAATGTTTTTATAATTTACATAATTCTTAGCATAAATATAAAATAATATAAAATAAAATAATATTTGTTTTATATTTTTTGGAACATACCTATCATAGAATTTTATAATATACAAATGTGTTTCCTTCAATACGAGTCAAGACAATAAGACAATTGCATTAAGAAACCCAAATTCATGCCTATCATTCAAAAATTATATGTTTAAACAAAAAATAACCAAAATGTACAGCGGCAATTTGACAAAAAAAAATGTTATCATGCTATGACTACTATACCATTCTTATAATTTACAAACTTATTACCGAATTTACAAATTTCTTATTAACAAATTTGTTTCAGAGGAAAGTTTGTAAATTATAAGAATATTATACACTCAGGTGCAAGAAAAACTGGCCACCCATTAATTTTCTTAATTTTTTATAATAGCATTACTGTTGCAATACTGCGAATAAAACTTTTATTTTAGGATACGTGAGATTATCAGGGTGTACAAAAAACAACATATCGTACTTATCAGTCCATTTAATGAGTAATAATCATCAATTGCAAAACAGTGGTGCTAAAATTAAAAATTAAAAAATAAAAGAAAAATGGTTGCCCGTTTTTCTTGCACCTGAGTGTAGTAGTTGTAGTATAATACCTTTTCTTTTCTTCTCAAATTGCCTTCATATTGTTGGATTTTTTATAATAGCATCACTGTTGCAATAATGCGAATAAAACTTTTCTTTTAGGATAAAAGATATTATCAGGGTGTACAAAAAACAACATATCGTACTTACCAGTTTAGTGTAGAAAAGCAACATATCGTACTTATCAGTTTATTTAATGAACAATAATCATCAATTGCAACAGTAGTATTATTATAAAACATTAAACAATAAATGGGTGGCCCATTTTTCTTGCACCTGAGTGTAGTAGTTATAGTATTAATACCTTATTATTTCTTCTCAAATGGCATTAATAATTTTTGGATTTTTTTTTAATTTATATAATTCTTGAATAGTATGCAAGAACTTGGGTTTGTTAAGACTGTTGTCTTGTTGTCTTAAATGCCTTATTGCAGGGAACATATTTGTATAGCGTCTCATTAATTGATGCAATTTAAATTTTGATGCTCACGATATAATTATTCTTAAGAAGACCCATAGCGTACCTTTTAAAATGTTTGTGGAATTATTTTTTTTTTGCTTCACATTGTTTGAGAAAATGAACAAAATTTCTGTAGTTTTATCATGTTTTCACAATTTTAAGGTTATTCTGGCTCCTAAAAATTTCCAAATTTAGTATTAACAAAATTTGGTTCGGAGGAAAGTTGTAAATTATAAGAATGTTACAGTTGTTATATGTAGTACCTTATTATTTTTTTCACATTTCCGTCATCGTTTTTGGATTTTTTTAACTTTATATACCTAATTCTAATTATAAATAAAACAAGTTGCTTTGTGAGTATCGAAAATAAATATTTACTTTTAACTTTGTTTGATATTGATTACGTAAGTAGTCGAAACTATAGTCACAAATAAATAAATTTATGTGATACTCACAATATAACTTGTTTATTTATAATTGATAAAATGCATCACGAAGTAAATGCCACCACAATACAAAATACCTAATTTTAACTTTTTTTTAACCTAATTTGGGCCTAAGGCTATTGAAGCGAAAGAACTTTGAATTGTGTATTAATAATTGGTGCAATTTAAATTTTGATACTCACGATGCAATTATTCCATTTTAAATGTTTGTAGAAATATTTTTTCGAATGTGTTTCACATTTTTTTGAGAAAAGTAAAAAATATCTGTAGTTTTAGTATGAATTTGAGTTATTAGACAATTTTGAAGTCAAATACTTCAAATTTAAATTAAAAATTAAAAATTATTTTGTATAGTTTCTGAGAGATTCGTGTGTGTAATTTAATTTTGGATGCTCACGACAAAAACTAAAGTAAACTAAAACTACACGAAATTCTGACGTAAACCAAATAAAATTCTGGGGGAGTTTGTTGATATGAAGATATAAAATCAGATATTTTACACAATTTTGATGTTTGAGTTTCGAAAATGAACTAAATTTGTGTAGTTTTAGCATGTTTTAGCAATTTTGAGGTTGTGCTAGCTCATAGAAATTGCAAAATTAAACAAAATTAGTAGTAGTTTCAAAAATGAACAAAATTTGTGTAGTTTTAGCATGTTTTAGCAATTTTGAGGTTGTGCTAACCCCTAAAAATTTCCAGATTTAGCATTTACATATTTGGTTCAAAGGGATGTTGATGGATGTTGATGAAAATTATTAGATATGTAAGCTTTATTATTTTTCTCAAATTTGCTTCATATTTTTAATATTTTTTTTATATTTACTTAATTCTTAGCATATATTTGAGTTGCTTAACACAATTGAAGGAAAATAACTTTGTGTAGTGTCTCAATAATTGATGCAGTTTAAATGTTCCTGCTCACGATATAATTATTTCTAAGTGAGCCGTTTATATGTTTGTCGAAATATATATATATATATATATATATATATATATATATATTTTTTTTTTATTTGCTTCACATTTTTTGAGAGAAAATGTACAAAATTTCTGTAGTTTTGGCATAAATTTA
This sequence comes from Othius punctulatus, assembly GCA_951805005.1. Classification (NCBI taxonomy): domain Eukaryota; kingdom Metazoa; phylum Arthropoda; class Insecta; order Coleoptera; family Staphylinidae; genus Othius; species Othius punctulatus. The sequence continues at coordinate 96,267,696 of OX638138.1, forward strand.
AGTTATCTACTATTACTAATACTTACTACTAATAAGCTTAATTATACTAGTAGTACTGTACTAGTTTAGTATACTACTAAAATTATATGTTACTAATACTATACAATTTTGAAGTAAATAAATAAATAGTTTCAATTTAAAATTAATGATTATTTTGTACAGTTTCTAAGTAGTTGGTGTAATTTAATTTTGGATGCTCCCGATATAAAAATTCCGACGAAGAAATTTAAAGAGAACATTCTGGGGTACTTTCTTGCATATGACGATATACTTCAGTGGCATTTCTTTTTAGGATTGAACTTTGATTTTAAAAGTTGGATGTTTTACACAAATGGGAGGTTGCGCTATCTCCTAGAAATTTTCAAATTTAGAATTAACAAATTTGGATCAGAAGAAAGTTTCCAAATTATAAGAACGTTATTGCATTTATCAATATGAACATATAATAACAAATATAATAACAATATGCATATATCTATTATATATATTTTAATTATTTTGACAGTCCAATGTTTTAGTATGCTAAGCTTGTATGTTTGACTCTGTAATATTCATTCTGAATTTGAATGCAATAAATGATATTATTATTATTATTATTATTATTTATAGTACCCTATTATTTTTGTTCAAATTTATTTCAAATTTTTGGGGTTGTTTTTCTAGTTTATATAATTTTTAGCATAAATATGAAATAATACAAAATAAAATAATATTTTGGCTTCTATAGACAAAATCAGTAACATACATAGATTATAATAAAATTTTCAAAAATGCTCAAGCCCAATAAATAATAACCCAATAATATGTGAAATGGTTGTGGATAATAATGCAAATTCGGAGGTAACCAATATTTTTAGACTTGTCATACTTTAGGAGCACCTGCAATACTAAAACCTATTTACATTAAAGTAATTAACTCAATTTTCTAAAAATCTTACTTGCGTTAGTTTACCAGATAGTTATCAGAAAGGCTGCTCAAATATGCACTAAAAATTGTTTAAAATGTGCATGCAATATGCACTGTAGAAAAGCAGATATATGCGCAAGATATGCAGTAATACCTGAAATATGCAGTAAAATCAGGAAGTATGCGAAAAAAACATGATTTCACAATGTAAATCTAAGTATTTAGTAAGTACATAGTATTTAAGTACATAATAAAATCATACTAACATCTAGAATTATGAACTAGTACGATGCCCATACAGAATCATGCACTTTTCATGGAGTACTTATCAGTTACGTTTTCTTCAGTTTTACAAATATATTGTAAATTAGGGGATGTTAAAATTGTATTGTTGTATTCAGTTAAGAAAAAAATCAACGACGTTATAGCTTCCAGGAAAAAGTCCTTACATATTTTTTTGAGTACTATATCAAAACGTGGCATTTAAATTGTATCTTGAGATACCAACGCTTTGTCGAAAAAAATAGCAACAAGTTTACCGAATTTATGTAATTTTTCTTAGGATAATCCACACTTTTACAATTTACTTTAAAATTACAACAATTGTATTTCCAAACAATGTCTACATAGGTAGTGGGTACAATGTATTATGGCAGAAGAAAAAAGCTTGGACAACTCAGATTTTAGCATTATTTTTTCAATTGAACGGCGCTTTAAACAATTTTGACACATAAATAAAACGTCTTTCAAATTAATTAATATGGTATCCATAGTGATATACATATTCACATGAGAAATATTTTTGTTATTTTTTTTTCGTGTGTTGTAACTCGTACCTATTGATATTTTGTTTTGTCTGATTAAAATGTCGCTTTTTGATATTATCACAACGTATCACTGTCAATGGCTTAGAACAACCTATGCAACATTCATATTTGGAGGAACGGTTTTCTTATTGTCTTGGGCGAAAATAGAACTCAAGAATATTGATTAGTCGGAGCCTTAACTCGTTAAGCTGCGCGGTCGTACATGTTCTTATTAGTGTTACATAGTTACGTAATGCACCTGCATCTATCTTAATACATGAATCTACGTATGCACATTATGCGGCCGTCGCATGAATAGTAAAATATATTTTGTATTATGATAGCGTATACTTCGTGATACACGTTAAATTATAAATAAAACACACTAGTTATATTAATAAAATCCAACGCAATTGCAAAATATATAATAAACTTTGTTGCTCAGTTATTATTAATATTTAACTTTAGCTTAATATTTATAATAAATAAATTATAACAGAAATCTACTCTTCAGACTTAATGAAATGTTTTGTAAATTTGTTTTTTATTTCAGGCAAATTATTTTTTTAAACTTTACATGTGTACAAGACAAGTAAAGAAAGACAAGTTATGTCAGTTGCATGTGACATAACATATGTGAAATTGACCTATGTAAAAAAACCAGATATTTTTTTATAGATATGTATTTATCATTTGAGACATATTACAATAATACCAATAGTAGTCATCTGGTGGATATGATCGTCAATGTTTAAAATACACATAAAGAAATAGCTTTTTATGGTATAAGTGGATAAAATTGTTTTATTCACGTCTATCATACAAGATTTTTTCCGATTCGTTATCAGATTATCGTTATCGTTATCATTGAAGAATTTGCGTGAAGTGTCACATTGTCAGGTGACAAAGAACATTTCAAGGATAGTGCGAATTTTCCATTTTTTTAAATTTTATTCAAGTGAATAAAGAGATTCAAGAGTTGTCTATGGTTATAGTGAATAAAGTGAAAATGTAAACATATTATTCACTCATTCGATTAGTGTAGTTTTAACGATGCGATTCCATATACATAATGAACATTTTAATAATGCGAATTGGAAAAAGGTCTTTATTGAATTGATAGACAGTATATGCTAACTCAATGCAGATTGATCTGTTAATTGAGATGAGGTAACTGAATCTATTGTAAATATTGAAATTACCAAAGTGCTTCTCAGCAAAAAAATAAAATATGAGTGACTGCGCTACACTCGTTTGGAAAAAAATCATCAATGAACAGAATTTTCTAGTTAAAAAGTACATGTTCAGCTCATTTTTCCTGAATAAATAGGCAAAACGCAAAACGTAGGTCATAATCAGCTGGTAACTTTTGCCCTATTTGGATATCGTATGGATGAAGCAATTACTATAATTTCCAAAAAAAAATCCTTGTTATTAGGGCTCCTAAAATCCTAAAACCAGCAACATATCGGTTTTATCGGCGTAAGTGTACTTTATATTCATTATTGTGAATAAACCATCATCAACCCGGTAACTAGATTACATTTGTTTCCAAACGAGTGTAGCGCAGTCACTCATATTTAATTTTTTGTGTCGAAACTGTAACAGATATCAAAAACTATAAACATACAAAAAAACTTAATAATGAATGCCTGCGTACGATTTGATTTTTTTAAGTTATTTGCTTTGTCATTAAAAAATATGAATATATTAATTGTTTGTACACAACCGGTCTACTGATAAGAACAATATTATGTCAAAATATGAGTTATACCCGTATAGAGTGTCATACCAAACAACATCCAAATCAATGTAAACGTTCTCTTTTTATAAGCTTTTTTCTTAAATTTACTTTGAAGCTGAATACTGGCTAAACCAAACGCATTTGTATGTAGATAAGTTTTGTTAAATCATCTTTTTTGATCCCAGTAATCAGTTGTTAAGCCATTTCCACACAATTTAGAGACACCCTGTATATATAATAATAATAGCATAATACTTATAATTAAGTCTACTTGCACATGTACTACGCTCTATGGTATTCTGTTTTCACATATAATGTAGTATTATGGGGCAATGCTATAAATTGCTCTAGAGTATGTGTTAGCCAGAACAGAGTATTGCGACTTTTATTTACTCTTATCTATAGAGAATCTTGTGAGACCACTTTTATTTAAAACACATATCTCAAACTTGCAAGTATGTGTATTTTGCTTTGTTATTCTATTGGTTTAACCTCATGTTCAGGCTCCAAAAATGCTATGTTATATATTATCAATAAATATTATTATTTGCCCACGTTATGGGTTCCAAAATGTGATGTTAGACTATTTAACCCCACTTTCGGTTGTCAAAATGCTCTGTTATATTGGGTTCGCTCTTTAGGGTCTCAAGTAGGTTCCAATAAATTAGATAGATGACAGATAAATTAAATTTAGATAAATTTATTATAATTAAAATGAAATGTAAACAAACAAACAAAAACACAAAAATCAATATGAAACACGTAAACAAAAGAAAACAAACGAAATCAACAACTAACAAATTATAACTTCTAATTTAATTAACAAAACTTCTCTATTGACTCTAAATTGCACAATTCATGGATATAAGTTAAATACAATTATATATTTCTACCTTTGCAGTTTAATTCGATTCACGGAACTTTATGTGTAATGGTAACTTGTAGTGATAGTTGGCCCGCCTGGTTGCAATCTATCAAATTAGGAGAAATTCACTCCTCCTTTCTGCGAAATTCTATGATGATATTGTCCTCAGCGCATCTTCCCTGCGTCGATGCTCTCTGCCTATTCCTCTCCACGAAGATGTCCTCACTAATTCTTCTACGACCTTCTCAGCAAGTTTTCTGCGACGATGCTCTTGCAAATTCCTCTCTTCGAATATATCAGCTGTTTCGGAATTTAATTCCTTTGCGTCCGCACAATTGTTCGTTGCACTAACTGTTAGGTCAATTTCACTAATGAAAAATAAATATCGGTGTATTAAAACTAATTGTTTTTAATTTGGTTTCCCTAATTATCGCTCAGACGCGGAGATTTAATCGGGTGCGAAATGTTTACTGTTTTACACACACACTTGTAGTACTTTTGTTCGTTACTTTAAACAACGGAAACAATTATTGGTGTAACGATACTGTTTGTTTCTAAACTATCTTCCGTTTCTTCCACATTGAGACGTGAGCTTTACCGCGAACGCATGTAAACAGGGGCGTTTGGCGTAATCGCTCATATTTATAAACACCGACCAGACAGTCATTTTTCTATTATTGATTTTTCGTTTTTCGTTCTTCAGAACTTGAAAATTTACTGCGTCGTCCGACAATTCATAATCGTTGCCATGGTGATCATTCAATAATGTATAAGTTATAATTTACTTTTTCAAATTCTCGCAAATCCAAATGTCCAATCGAAAATTTAATGTGATATTGATTATCCTGATAATTTTCCGCTTCCAATGAAATGTCGTACGTCCTTGTACGTCATATTTGAGGTTTTCACGTAGCTGCATTAATAAATATTATATTATATTATATATCGTATTATATATTGCCGGATAATTATTTAATGTAATTAATTGCTTATGTTCAACTTTGAAAGTGAATATAACGTTTATAAAATTATGTTTATAATATTTACCTTGATAGGTATTCATTTTATTTTCACAGTGTATTGTATTTGTATGCACACATTCTTCGCTACGGTAAGCAATAAAATTATGGGATTCACTGGATTATAATATATATGGTAACAAATTAGCGCCTCGAGTACCTCAAGTACCACACGTATGCCATTGTTATAAACTTTCTACGATTTAAAAAATAACTATTGAATAGCAATAAATACAACAGCCCCACCATTGTGTGGTACATAAATAATAACGACGATAGGTATAAATAACGCGGTATCGCTGCAAGATACAATACATAATTGTCAATGTTTCATTTAAATGGGTTATTCATCTCGGTTATAATTAATTGCAGATTGCAATAATCACCGATCGCGAAGCTTATGCACCTTATCGTCGGAGGAATGAATTGTCGTCGCTGAATAAAATAAGAAGACTCGCGATGACAGCATCGGCCGGAATCCAGCGGACCCGGTCATGAGTGGATGCAGTGCGAAGACCGCGCTTCGTGTGTTTAATTGACCATAATGCACATGTTATTGGACTGTCGCCGAGGGGAGCCAGTAGCTTTAAATTATACACGAGCCTTAACGATAACTGTGGCCGTCGTATATTACATTATTTAGATCACTGAACTACATCATGTGGGCCGCCACATATCATTAAGTCGCTGAAAATATCAACGGCCCGTCGGCACAGGTTGCGCCGTAGGATGTGCTTTCTTCGGCGGAACGTGGGGACACAAATGACGGATTGAAGTTTTACGCTGCTATCAAGCACGCACAATCAAAGCCGTGATTGTTTTGAGCTAATTTTTGTCGTTTCACTCCGAGAAACATCCATAAGGAAGTTCTAATAGGAATATTGATAACCATCGCAGATTTTAACAAGAGGATAAGTCAAAATGCTTTCCCTAATGTCTGTAATTGGACGTTAAGTACACTACTAGAATATGAGAATTATAAGTAGGTGCGCAAACTGTGTAATATTCCATCGCGTACTTGCGTTGGGCTAAGTTATTTTTAACACGCCCGAAATCGTAATAAACAGTTGGCAAGGTTTCGGTCCGTTTTTTTGATAGGTCAAAAAAAAAACCGCGCCACACCCAATAACAGAAAAATGTAGAGCAAATTAGTATATTATCAGTAATTCATAAAACACCGGCGAATTATGAAGGGCATTATGTATTGTAATCTTGAAATAATTAAACATGTCTTGAAAGTGCCTTGGGCTTACAAGAAAAAGTGCCCAAGTCAAAAAATCTGTGTATATCTGCTTTTCAATTTAATTTATCCTTCGTCCTTTTACCCCTTCGGGTGTCGGACTGCTCAATTACATTTATAATACATTTTACAATCGCATGTCTTCGCTAATTAATTCCTTCACTCTTCTTTGCCAGTGGTCCCTGTCTTGTGCCAATTTTCTTATTTCATTCCATTCTATTCCTCTTCTTTCCGCTGCTTGGTGCGTTTGTTCATTCCATCCCTTCATCGGTCTTCCTACTTTATTTTTACCTTGTATTTTTACTTCATGTATTCTTTTTGTTAATCTATTCTCTTCTAGCCTGTGTATATGTTCTAGCCAACCTAGCTGTCTTTCCTCTATTATTGTTGTTATTGGCTTTATGTTGAGCCGTTTCCTTACTTCTGTGTTCCTCACTCTGTCTTTTTTTTTGTAATTCCATCTATCTTCCTTAGGAATCTCATTTCCATTGCGTTGATCTTGCTTTTGTTTCTTTCCGCAATTGTCCACGATTCACTTCCATATATTAGAGATGGCCGTACTATTTTTTTGTATACCTCAGTTTTTATTTCTTTAGTAATTTATTTTTTCTCTAGAAACGTGTTTTTTATTGTGTTGTAGATCCTTCCTGCTTTTCCTATTCTTTATTCTACTTCTTGGTCAATCTTTCCCTTTTCTTCTATTATTGTTCCTAGGTAGTTGTATTGATTCACCTGTTCTAGTTGTTTCCCTTCTAGCTCTTTTTTGTGTTTGTTTTCTTTTGACGCTATTATCATTGTTTTAGTTTTGCTGATGTGTATTTCCATATTTATCTTTTTCAGTTGTTCTTCGTATATATTAAGGTTACGTTGGAGTTTTTGTTTTAAGTCTGCTATTATTATCATATCGTCTGCGAACATAAGTATTTGTATTTTTACCATTTCCAGTTTCCTACATCCTATAATCGTGTTTGCTGCTCTTTCTTTGCTTGTCCTTATTGGTTTATCTATGAGTGATGCGAAGAGTAAAGGGCTTAAAATGCAACCTTGTTTTAGTCCAATTTCGGTCTTGAACTCCTCTGATTCGTTTGTTCATATTCTCACCTTGTTTCTGTTGTTATTGTACAGCTCTTTTATTATGTTTATCATGTCTCTTTCTACCTCTCTTTTTTCTAACGTATTCCATATGTCCTCTCTTATTACTCTGTCAAATGCTTTTTTCAGGTCTATAAAGCATACTTGTAGTTCTTTTCCTTTTCTGATCATCTTGTCTGTTAGTTGTCTCATTATGTGTATCAGGTCCTGTGTACTTCTATTTCTCCTGCACCCGTGTTGTTCTTCTCCCAATAGTGGGTCCAGCTTTTCTTTCAGTCTTGTCTCTAATATCCTTGTAAATATTTCCCCTGGTATGCTTGTGAGTGTAATTCCTCTGTAGTTGTCGCATATTTTCGTTTCTCCTTTTTTGTAGATGGGTAGTATGATATCCTTGTTCCATTCGTCCGGTATTATTTTTTCCTTTATTATTTCAGTAAGGATAACCAGGAATTCCTCTTTCCCTTTATCTCCCATGTATTTCATCATTTCCGCTGTGATATCGTCTGTGCCTAGAGCCTTTCCTAGTTTTTTTTTATTGCTATCTCCATTTCCTCCATTGATATCCTTCTGATTTCCCCATTGGTTCTGTTTTTTCTTCTTTCCCTTTGTGCTTTGTTCCTGTCATTTCATGAAAGTATTATTTCCACCTTTCCATAATCTTATTTTGTTCTGTTATTGTAATTCCATTTTTATCTTTTATGTTAATTTGTTTCAGGGTTTTTTTGTTCCATTTGTTTTATTGTGCTGTAGAACATCTTCAGGTTTTCTGTGAACGTTTCCTTTATTTTCTTTCCGAACTGTTCCCATGTTTGTTGCTTTGCTTTCTTGATGTTGCGTTTCGTTTCTTTGCTTGCTATTTTATATCTCCTATAATCTTCCTCTTTTTCTGTTCTTATGTAGATTTTCCATTTATCTGTTTTTGCCTTTACTGTTTGTTTATCTCTTCCGACCACCATTTATTTTTCTTCGTCTATTTATTTGAAATTGTGCTTGTTCCGCAGCTTTATTTGGCTATACGCCATAATTCCGCGATAAATCACACTTTCTAACACTTGTTGGTTAATCAACTATTATACAACAAGCGGCTAAAGAGGTGCTTCCTGTTACCAGTCAAATGCTTTTTTCAGGTCTATAAAGCATACTTGTAGTTCTTTTCCTTTTCTGATCATCTTGTCTGTTAGTTGTCTCATTATGTGTATCAGGTCCTGTGTACTTCTATTTCTCCTGAGGCACGAGCCTCAGGTGAGTGCTATAAATCATACAAGTGAAAAAACTCGTTCAGTCAGGAGTTATGTATCTATGGAGTTAGTGAGGCATAAATAATTTTTGTTTTATACTTGATGCTTTCAAAGATTTTATAATTTCCCGTAAATAGGTACGTTATAACAACAAACTTCGTTAAGTTGCCATGCGTTTTCTGCTTACAGCAATAATAAGTTGTATTATTTTTCGTTCAACATTCAATTTTGGTGGTAATATATCTAGAATTGCAGCACTTGCTAGTAGTACTAGAAATAAGATTTCACTTTCACTACTCATGTTAAAAAAATATAATCAAAGTTGCTAACTCCACAAACACTTTTGATGTAATAATTTTGTCATAGTATATTATTAGTTATATTTTAAAATCTTGATATTGTTGAACTTTCACCAGTCATTTTGTTAGGAAATATAAACAAAATTCCAGAGGAACAAATTTAATATAATAATTTTATTATGGTGCATAATTAGTAATATTTTATTATCTTGATATTGATGCCTGTGAAAGCAGCAAAACTTCCAACTAGATTGCTTCAATACATTTTTAACTATCAGCTAAAGTAATATAAATATGCCATCACTTTACAATTATGGTAAATTGGAATTTCGAATGGTCTTAAAAAAATTCCGGGCAAACGTATTTTTTTTACTTTTCTGTTTTACATCACTAGTCTGCTGCTCGTGCTATAAACTGCCCACTCGTAAAAAATAAACACATATTTAGCCACTTGTTACCTTGACACCTATTCTAACGAAGATACAATTGATCAATTGATGGAATACCCAGCTTGTAAAGTTTGCATTGTTTGTAGATAATATTAGCAAAAATTTTAGATTTTCATATATAATTATTGCACATTGTATTTTTTCGATTCGAATGGATTCGTTTTATCTGTAATTTAGCTACTGTTTTTAGCCATTTACAGCAAATTTTGTATTATTGGCAATACAAAAGTTTAAAGTCCAGTAAAGTCGATAGCCATAATGAAGATTATATGCTACTACTAGCAATACAAAATTGCATACAGCTTATCCACGCCATAACAAGACTTTTTTAGTTTTGTTTTTTCGAAAAAATAATAATTTTAGTTTCAAATATCCAAAACTGAAAATATTTTTTAGTTTTCCATAACACATAGATAAAATTTGAATGGCTCTATCAAATCGTATCTGTGTGTTATGGAAGACCAACAAACATTTTTTGTTTTAGAAAAAAAAAGGAACATATGTTCTTAATAAACCGTAAATCTTGTTAATTATTAAACTTTTAACGCAATATGGTTTTATGGTGGATTTATCAAATTTATAATTTAAAGTTAGAAATTAGTAATTTAAAATTGTTAAAATATCAGTTTTTGAATCAAATTATTTTTAAATAATGTTAAATCCACAATAAAAAAAAATTCTATGTGTTTAAAGTTAAAAGTTTTGTACTTACTTAGAAAGCATTTACTTACCCAACGTTTGGTAAAAGTGTTAAACTATGGGTTTTCATCGCAAACTCGGAAAAAAATATACTTTTTAATTTTTTCTAGTCTTCCATAACACATAGATCAAATTTGAATGGGTCTATCAAATCTTATCTACGTGTTATGGATGACTAAAAAATATTTTCTGTTTTAGAAAAAAAAATTATTAAACATATGTTTGCACAATTTTCGATGAAAACCCGCTAGTTTAAACTCTAAATCTTGTTAATTATTAAACTTTTAACGCAAAAAGGTTTTATTTATCAAATAATGGTGGATTTATCAAATTTATTATTTACAGTTAAAAATTGGTAATTTAAAATTATTAAAATATCATATTTAGCCACTTGTTATTAACACCTATTCTAACGAAGAAATGCCATCAACTCTGCCAATTGATGGAATACCCAGCTTGTAAAGTTTGCATTGTTTATAGTTAATATTAGCAAAAAATTTAGATTTTCATTTATAATTATTGCACATTGTATTTTTTCGATTCGAATGGATTCATTTTATCTGCAATATAGCTACAGTTTTTGGCCATTTACAGCAAATTTTATATTATTGGTAATACAAAAGTTTAAAGTCCAGTAAGTCCTCTTTAAGTTTTGTTTTTTCGAAAAAATAATAATTTTAGGTTCGAATATCCAAAACTAAAAATATTTAGTTTTCTATAATATAGAGATAAAATTTGAATGCGTCTATCAAATCTTATCTGTGTGTTATGGAAGACTAACAAATATTTTCTGTTTTAGAAAAAAAATTAAGAACATATGTTTTGTACAATTTCCGATGAAAAGCCGCTTGTTTAAACTCTAAATCTTGTTGATTATTAAACTTTTAACGGAAAAAGGTTTTATGGTGGATTTATCAAATTTATAATTTAAAGTTAGAAATTGGAAATTTAAAATTGTTAAAATATCAGTTTTAAAATTATTTTTAAATAATGTTAAATCCACTATAACAAAAAATTCTATTTGTTGAAAGTTAAAAGTTTTGCACCTACTTGCAATCGTTTACGTACCAAACGTTTGGTATAAGTGTTAAACTATAGGTTTTCTTCGCAAACTCGGAAAAAAATACTCTTTTTAATTTTTTCTAAATCTGAAAATGTGTTTTAGTCTTCCATATCTCGTGGATACGATTTGAATGGCTATCTTATCCACTTGTTATGGAAAACTGAAAAACATATTTTCAGTTTGAAAGAAAAATAAACTAGATATTTTTCTGGTAGCATTTCCGATGAAATAAACTATCGGATTTCATCGTATGCTGAACTCTTGTTACTCATTTTTTAAGTTTTAACACAAAAAAGGTTTTAAGGTAGATTTATCAAGTTTAATAATTTAAAGTTAGAAATTCGAAATTTAAATTGGTTTAAATATCTACATTTGAGGCAAATTCGTTTTAAATTGTGACATATCTACCACAAAGATTTATTTTGCGTATAAGGTTAAAAGTTTGATATCTTGAATTTCCGATGAAAACCAATATTTTAACGCTTGTTTAGCGTAATAAACTTTTAACTTTATTCATGCATTCTAGAATATCTAAACATGTAAAAATAACCAAGAGAAATCATGTATGTCGAGGATAACCACCAAACTATACAAAAAAAACCTGTATCCAGACAAAAAAAAACATTCTTTTATTTTATTCAATAATAAATTACACATCAATTTAATTCTAAGTAGTTTAACTAATCTGTAGTAATGTAATAAGTGCATCGAATTTATCCGTTAATTTACAAAAAAAATGTTTCATAGCACCGAAAAGAGCGCATATTTCTAAACAATAAAATATTTATTGATATCTTTACTCCATTCGAATTACGATGCAACAATTTTTTGTGAATATTCCGGTTATAATTCGATGCACGAATTACATTCGATCCGATTAGTTCATATTTATATACTATATAAATAACACATACATTACAATAGATATTTACTTAACAAGTACTGAAAGTGAGTCTTTATCGGTCGAGTAGAAATTTCCAGGACGAGCTACACTGCCGTGCTAAGCACAATAGTGGCAACTTGTTTTATGGCCATTTTTAGATATTCACACATTTTTCAAGATTCTCAGTCTCTAAAAATTGGATTTTAAGTCAATTAATTTTCAAATTTGAATTGAATCATAAAGGTAAAATGATATATTACTTGTTAATGTAATAAAATTATTAATTATTAGATAATTAAATAGAAAAAGAGATTTTTTTTACACTGACCACTTTTATATGAATAAAATCATTTTATTTTATCACTTAACTGGGAAACACATTGGAGAGAGATAATTACAAATAAGAAATGTACTTCATCCAAGTATCATTACTTTATACTTCATAAATTAACTTATATGTACCTAAAATAAAATTTTCAGTTATAAGTAAAATATGCATTTAATTAAAAAAATATTTAACAATTTTCTTCGTTCGATGCATTGTTATCATTATCTGTTCCAGAAATTGGTCTTGCCAAAATATGAGTTTATCTTTTGGAAAATACAATTCTTGTGGAATACCATTAGTTTGTTGTAATTCTGGTTCCTGTATCCCTTCTTTAAAGATTTTATTCTTCAAAAAATTAACTATCGTATATTCAGCATCTTCAAAAGTATTTTTATACATTAATAACCAGCCTCCTCATTCGGCTCTTACTTTACGAAAATATTTAACGCATGGACGTTCAGAATTACAATTAGTATTTTTCTATACGTATATGGAACTGAAATCTTGCCACTTAAAGAAACTTTCAACTTTCATCACCATTAATTTTTTGACCCATTTGTGACGCACTCTTTGCATCACTTATTTTCTTTACTTCAAGTTTTTTTCTACCCTGTGGTGAAATGAATCAGTAAAAAACACAAATCTCATGCAACATCAAATTAAATCATCTAAAAGATTTTCTTTTTTGTGCAATACAATTCATCTTCTAACTTAGAAATTTAACTTCTGCCCGATAACACGAAAATTATTTTGAAATGTTCTATTATTAATTATAGACAAAATACTAAACAAATCATAAGCCAAATAACATCGTATTACGTACCTTTATCTTTTTTTATTTTAAGTGTAATTTTAAAATTAGCAATTGTAACGGTTCTCAAATGAATATGGGATGCGGAGGTTGGTAGTACAATTGGCGACGCCGCGGGACCGGATCTCGAACCCGATTTCTGTTTCCGCGAAGAGCCACAGCCAACAGCGAAACGCGTGTCCTCTATCACTTTGATTCCACGAGCAGTCACCTTCACAGTGCAGGCGCACCACGAAATTTGTTGATTAATTTACCGGTACCGAGTTCCGGGATTTGTTCGTGTGTGTCCTAATAACTCCGCTGGAGGATCAAAACACTGGGACAGGGCTGGGAGTTTTATTGAATCGCGCTCGAAAACAACTAACTCGAGCAACTGGGTAGGGACCAAATCACACAGGCATAGCCCTGCAATAAGAGTTCTGAGATCGTTAGCGATCGAGCGCCAGCAGTCGTCCACGCGGACGAAGACTTGCTGTGAAGCGTGGAGGCCGCCACACCGAGATCGCTTGCGAGTTGCCGCAGACCGACGGACTCACCCCGATCTCCGAAACAGGCCATAAAACCATTTCTTTATTTAATTAATTCACTTTTGCTTGCTAAATAACTTCAGTTAAATTTTTTTATTGTTTTTTCTCTGTGTGTATATATTTTTATTCTTTCGTACGTGTCGCCATTTATTTAATTTCCAGTCATCGCCTCATCAAGAGTACCATGTTCAAGGACAATTGTCATGCCTTATATGAACCATGGACCAAACCAAGCGTTTCATTGAACAGAAAGAAGAGTACCATGACATTTTTCTTGCCTTTACCTAAAAGGTCCCAACAAGTAAAACGATGGTTCCAGTAGAAAATATATGCTCTTTCGAGTGGTACTAAGTTAAATAGAATTTGACTGGGCTCTTTTTGGCTCTGAAAATTGGTAAAATTTGCCTTTTACGCATGTAACACCATGTTGTGGGCAACTATCTGCACAAAAATATAAGCCATTGGTCTGATATTCCAGCAATGCAATGTCCTATAGTTGGTTAGTAAATCAGTAAAAGAATCACTTACCAACTATTTTGGTTTTTAAGTTATATGAGGCCAAAGTATGGCATAAACATCGCGCATTGTGATTTTAAGGCCACTTTGAGATTCAATTGTGATTTGTGTATTGCTTTCTGAGTATTGGTACTATTTTTTTCGTATTCATCAGCAAAAGTTGACCCAATTTCAGCTTCATAGCTAATTTAGATGAGCAGTGGGAACACGTGAAACTGTGCAAAATTCTTCGAGTTTGGAGTGACTTCCACGGGAAATGCTGCAGTGACTCAGATATTTGATATCTGGAGCTAAAACTTTACAGAAGTTCCTTTCAAACATACATACTCATATATACATATTATTATTTATCAAAATTTGAGGTGGTCAAGAGGGGACCACTGGTCCAGTTACATTGAATGCCCCATACATAATATTGGATAATTGCTACTGGTGATGCTTAAACTAATAATAGTAAATATGCTTAATTATGGTAATCATAACTTGGAAAATGCACGAATGATTGTTTTCCAATTTTGTAGAATTTAAATCCATACTTAGTTATATTACAAATTGTAAGTATTAAGTGGAATAAGACGTAAATTTAGGAGAATCTGGGTAATGGAGAAGGAACAAAAATGTATTCAAACGTTGAAACGCGGCGACGATAAGCTGGACAAAAACGCCGTTCATTTGCATAATGCCCATTCATCCTCGTCGATTTCACACAATACGTAGTACGTAACCATACATATTCATCCGATCACTCGCGAGTACAGAATAAGTCAAAACATGTTTCCAACAGAACTCAATGGACACAATCTTCGATCTAAACTCGATTCTAATGCAAATCATCCTTCGGAAGTAACACAGGGCACCGGGAAGCCACGTGGCCTCGCCGCAAGTGCCGGCCATTTATTATCGTATAAGTAATTACCTGAAAAATTGGCCCCGTACGTGTGCATGCGTGTGGTCTTAAATCTAACGATTTTTTCATGCACTGCAGCCCCGTGGGTGCTATCAAAAATGTATTTGAATCAATACCTGTCGGGTTTTATAGGTGCGCGCCTCTTAATGAGATGGACGTCGTAAAGATTGGAAGAGCCACGGACTCCACCTAGCCTGAATAATAAAGTAGTTATTGTTATTTACAGCTTCTAAAGTACGGCCAGTTTAAATTGGGATTGATTTTTTCCTCTCCCTCGAAGCCACGAGAAACTAGGATAATTTATTACCAGTTTCGTACTGGAATATTTTTGCTTTCAGTTACGTACTTAAAGCAAGTTTTGTAATAGTGAAAAAAATAACTCTCGAAATCGAGATTTTTGCGGAAAATCGAATCTTCTTATGGTGGTTTTAGTAAACCTGCTGTCTCTCCGTGCACTCAGTACAGCCCAGATGGCTTATCAGAGCAACTACTTGAGTGAACCGATTTTCACTGCTGAAACCTAGTAATTGTCTTATTTTACGTTATAAGTTCATGGTAATATTAGATGAAAGACGATATTATTAAAGAGGTTACAAATTCAGACAGTTTCGACAAGAGTTCAGACAGTTTCAGATAACTGTAGTTAAAAAATTTGACAGCAGCACTTCAAAGTGTGACTTTTTTACACAGCTGCACTTGAACATTTTTACACCAGCACTTAAAAGTTGCGGCTGAAAATTTTGACAGCAGCACTTCAAACTTTGATAGTTTGTGACAGCTGCACTTAAATGGTTCACAGTTTTTGACAGCTGCTGTTGAAAATTTTGACAGCAGCAATTGAAAGTTTGGCAGATTTTCACTGATGCAGCTTAGTAATATACAAGTTGCTCTTAAAAATAAACGGCTGTGGAACAATTGCATTGCAAATTTCCTCATCAGTTGAATTTAATCCAATCTAAGCCTCGGATAGTTGAATTTAGAAATGTAACAGATTTGGCGAGTTCTATTGAAAATTTTATCAGATTTCAACACACTATCCTTGAAATTTTCAATGTCACCTGACAATGTGACACTTCACCCAAATTCTTCAATTCTGATAACGAATTGGAATTCGAGTTCGTGTATCTGATATAATACACGTGAATCAAACAATTTTATTCACTCGAAAACATTGTCGCACTCGCGATACAACAAAATTCGACTTTATTCACTTATACCATAAATAGCTATTTATGGGATAAGTAAGAATATGCGTGAAGTGTCGAAAGAAAAAACGAAAATTTCATATATATATAGATTTAAAAATCTTAATAAAAGTTGTAAACAATTGTTGAATGTCAATTATTTAGTCAAATATTTCGGTGACAATTGTCAAAATTTCAATGATTACATGTTCATTGAGAACTATAAAAACCTGATGTCTACTGTCAAACTTTTAAGACTGGAACAGATCGTACAATAAGAAAAAATGTTTTCTCATAATTTGAATTACTTATTTTTGTCAAAGTTTGAAATTTTCATGATTACTACCAACATTTCAATAATATTTGTCAAATTATCAATTATTTCTGTAAATTTTTTAATTGAATTGTAACTTTCAAAAAGGGCTCAATTGAAAATTAAAAACGGAAAACTGATTTTCCGTTGAACCATTTGACTTATTGAGTAGTTTTTTCTTCTAAAGTTACTCTTTCACCACTATGAAGACCAAATATTAACCTTTCTCGCTCATAAAATATTGATCTATACGTGTACATGAAAAAAGAGCGAAACAGTCATTTTGAATCTTCCCCGATATGAGGCCTTTTCGAAATTTGCAATTCAATTATTTTGTACAAATTTCTATGATTACTGTTAAACAGTTAAATATCATTGACTGCTGTCAATAGTTACATTACTTTATCATAACTGTCAAATTTGATTGATTATTGTACCGACTGTCATCAAATTTGTTATTTTCTAAAATATGCAATTATTTCTGGTAAGATTTTGGTACTTGCGCTCAAAATTTCAGTGAATTATATCAATATTTCAGCAAATGTTGATGAAAATTTCAGAATTTTCGTGAATTCTGATATAATTTTATTTTTACTGCTATAGATATTTCATCCGAGTTCTATTTTAGGCAGGAGTCTAACATGGCATGAAATAATGTTATCATTTCACTAAAACCTGTAAGTTTTTCACTGTTTTATCAAAACAATTGTAGAATGTTAATTATTTGGTCAAAAACTTTATTATTCATATTTCAATTTTAGTAATTTGTCTTTGAATTTTAATTACAAGTGTAATTTTTTTCAGAGTTTGACACTAATATTTTGTTTTTCCGAAAATGCCCATGTTAGTATCAACATTTCAATCAAATATAATTTAGCTACATGTTATTTTTTTTATTTTTCAAATACTCAATAAAAGTAATTCAAAATTTCCAAAACAAATGTCCATTATTTAGACAAACATTGCATGATTAGTCTCTCAATAATTACTGTTAGAATTTCAATTACAAGTGTCAATATTTTCTGATTTTGGCATGATAAATACTTTTTTCTAAAAATGTCCATGATGACTATAAAAAATCAATCAGACTTAATTTAGCAACTTTTTTTAAATTTTTAAATATTTCAATAAAAGTAATAAAATATTCCAAAACAATTGTCGAATGCAGTCATGCTTGTGATTACCCTTAAAACATCAATAATTACTGTTAGAATCATTTGTACTATTATAGCTTACAAAATTTCAGTAATTTGTGCATAATTTTCATTTTCAACACCCACGTTTTTTTTAATTGTTTTGTCAACATATAAATTACCCGAATTTTAATTTTTGTGGGTGTACATGTCAATGATTTTGTAAAAGTTTCTATGATTACCGTTAAAATTACAATGATTACTCTCAATTTTGTTTAATATTTTGTCAGAATCTCGTTTGTTACTGTCAACATGTGCATGATTCCTATCAATATTTTAGTGATTACCGGCAAATTTGATCGATTACTCTACTGTCAACAGTTTTATTGTTTTATAAATATTGCAATGATTTGAGTACTGTTAAGATTTTCGTCACTGATTTCATGAAAGTTTCTCATCATTTTGACAGTAATCATTGTCAAAATTGCAATGATTACTCACTAATTTTTCTAATATTTTGTTAGAATCTTAATTATTACTATCAATATGTCCATGATTCCTACCAATATTTTAACGATTACTGGCAAATTTGATCGATTGCTGTAGTGTCAACAGTTTTATTATTTTATAAATATTACAATGATTTGATTACTGTTAAGATTTTAGTCACTGATTTTTTGAAAGTTTATATGATTACTGTGAAAATTGCAATGATTACTCACATTTTTTTAAATATTTTGTTAGAATCTTAATTATTACTGTCAACATGCCCATGATTACTATCAATATTTTAATAATTACTGTCAAATTTCATAGATTACTGTACTGTCAATAGTTTCATTATTTCATAAATATTGTAATAATTACTATTAAGTTTAGTAAATTAATCGGTTGGAGCTTGTATGTTAATTAAGTTTAGTACTTGCTTACAAAAATATTAATGATTAATGCCAAAACTTCAGCAACAACTTTCGGCAATTTCATTAATTCTGTCAAATAAAAGCGTTATAAATATTTCAAAAAAGCACTATTTCTAACGTCTAACGTGGTATGAAATAATGTCATAATTTCAATCAAACCTGCAATTTTTTCACTATTTTATAAAAAAAAAAGTGAAATGTCAATTATTTTTAAAAATGTTATGATTACTTTCAAAACTTCTATCATTATTGTTAGATTTCAATTGCAAGTATCAATCTTCTTCTGATTTTGATATGAAAAATATTTTATTCTGAAAATGTCTATGTTTATCCAGTTGCAAAATTTACAAATTTTTACAGATGAAGGTGTAAAATTGAACCGATTTCGGAAATTTCAATTTAAAAAGGGCATATTTTGACAGTCGCTGTTATACAGTGTGTGGTAGAATGGAAGAATGTTTTTTGAAATAAGAATAACTCATCTGTTTTTGAACTGGGAGGAACGAGGCTACAGTAATTTTCAGAACATTATTTTTTTACATCTAAGCTTCAATTTTTCTTAATTATATTTTTTAAGTTATAAATCAGCCGGTGCATTCTTATTTCAAAACATTCTTCCATTCTGCCACACCCTGCATATGAATACACAAATGCTAATAAAATTTCGATTGATTGCGACAGTTTCAATAGAAAATATGACAGAATGAATCCGTTTTAATTCTGTTTTAAATGTCTTCATGGAATGTGTCTTGTCTTCTTTCGTTGTAGCTTCGTTTTCTCCATATGACTACATGCTTCAATTTCTGTCTAACGTCTTAATTCTTTCATATACATGTATTTATTTTATACTGTATTTGTAATGTATTTAGTACAATTATTAGTCCCTCTAGTCCCTTCAGTTCTTCATTTTTCCTCCACTTCTGAGCAAATATCCGTCTTTGGTATCCGGATTTTTATCGTTTTCCTTTCTTTTTGTTTTTGTAATTGCCATTATTTCAACCTTATGCTCTATTATTTCTTCTACCAATTCTACTTGCTTTTCTGTAATACTTCATATGTTCCATGAGCCCATTCTCCTTTTTATGTGCTGTGTTTTTTTTTATATTATAAAGCTATGGGATATCGTTTGTTTTCCTTTTTTCATGTTCTCCCTTCTGTTAATAGTTCTTCTGTTCTTCTTTCTATCCTATCCAAAGCTTTATCCGTCTTTTGTAGTCTATACCTTTTCTGTCTTTACTACTGTTTGCTGATTCACGTGTAGTCATTCATTTTACTTTTGTTCCCATTTATCTTAAGTTTTCGGTATATGTACTAAATGTATAAGTATATGAAGATTTACTTCATATTATTTGTGTTTGCTCTTTCTTCTTTGGCAATATTTCTCATTGCTCTCGGATAGCCTTTTCCAATTTTGTTATATCGTTGTATAAGTCTGTACCTCTGGAAGTAAGTACTAAATATATAAGTATATGACGATTCACTTCATACAATTTCTTTTTGCTCTTTCTTCTTTGGTATGATTTCGGATTGCTCTTTGTCCTGAAAACGAAATCCTTTTCCAATTTTGTTTGATCGTTGTATGTGTCTGTATCTTTGGAAGTAAAATGCCAATGTCCAAATTTTACGATTTCATGTTACATACTAGATGTTGCAAATTCCATAAATAAACTCTACAAAATTCTTAACTTTATATGTAGTTCAAAGCGAAAATCGAGCAATGAACACTGCGTCGTGCCCAAAAAATTGCAAACTTTCCCCTGATTAATATCTCCGTTCAGAATCGCTTCGACCATCGCAACGATAATCGTCCAGCGCGAACTATTTATTTCACAGGCTAATTTATGCAAGTGTCTCGGCAGTGAATGATGATGGAAACGCGGAAAGTGCCAATACCGTAACAAATGATGCCTGCCGAGGATCTAGACTTGAAAGAAGATAAAAATCTCGCCCATATGGTTTAGTGTAGCGGTTCCATTACGTCCCACAGCACGTGCCCATTGTTCTTACAACTCAATCAAGGCACGAACATACCTGTCAATCAGAACGGCCGTTTTTTATAAGGCGTTATAGATAGCCGACGCGAGATTATTAACTAACATAATTAGCGGCAAGGTATTTATTTAATTATTTTGTACACTGTTTGTGGGTACGATTTTAAACACTAACAACGATTCCGCCGTAATTACTACGTAATTGAGTTAAAAATATGTTTATGTCCGCCATAGTGTAATTATAAGACAAATTATGTTAATTAATTTTTAAAAGCGTTTGTATTGCATTTTATAAGCGGCAGTAATAATAAGAGCAGCCAATATTTCATACGTTTAGATAACACAGAATTTTCACATAGAGATGCTTGTAATTTTATATACCGGCTCTGTGCGTTAGATTTTAGGTTGATTTATTTTATATTGAGTTGAGCCAGGTCAAAAATTGAGACGATACATTTCGACCTGAAACAATGTAATTAAATTAATCCTAAACAATAGGATACTTCATAACTTTATTGCACGCAATTCTTGCAAACATCGCTGTAGAAATTGCACAAAATCTACAACAAATGCAGAAGATAAAAATAATATCATTAAGTTTAAACCTAAAGATAAATTAAAACGTATTAGTAAAAAAAATTCACTTGCCTCTCAAAAGAATATTTACTCTTAGTTAAAACATCCTAAAAATGCGTAGCTAATGAAAAATTATTTATTTGAGGCTAATCTCTTTATTGTTTTCAAAAATTTCGCACAGAAAAATGAATTCCTAAAATTGCACTTACAAAGTTTGCTTACAATTTTTTTTTTTTTTATTAATCGAGAGCAATTAAATAATCTGTTCTATTTTATTTTGTGCAGTATAGCAAAAATTCGTATTAGATTAGGTCCAGTTTTCCTACACATTTTGTGATATCGATGAGGTGATTAAATACACCGCGATCGTACGGTCTTTGATCTCGCGAATCACATTAAATAAATTATTTTCAGGCTCATTGTGGAACAGGTATGCCCGTGCTCGGGCAGCGTTATATGATCCACAGCCCGTACACCAAGGCAGGTATTGAACTATAATTTCATGCTGTTTGCACGTCGTGTGAACCTGAAATGTCTTCGCTCAGCTAACCAAGTGCATTACCGAATCTTTAAATTACTATATTTTAATAGGAACAGGTGGGCGGCGCTCTTATATATTACTCACATGTTGGCTCAGGTAATAGACGGGGATGGACCGTAGATAGAAAAGCCGTGATTTGCTCTCCCGCATAAAGTCATTGTTCGTTTCGTTATCTGGCCTGGCCTGAGTAATTGATTGCGGGAAATAGTAATGAATGCGCATTACCGCGCTGCTAAATATGGTAGGTCGCAAATCTGCGACTGAATCCCGTTTATATGTGCCAATTCTCATATGCTTTGGTATGCAAATCAAACATTATTTCAGTAAGTCCATAGGTCTTGTCCGCCTTCAGGTGGGCATAGTGCATCTGCCCCTTCATCTGCAACACCCACGCCAATCTATTTCAACCTCTACACTGTCCTAAATTGCATACGCAAGGCTCGAGCTAGAAGTAGTAAGTGCATGTTCAGCTACTTACGGATATCCTAAATGCAACATAATTTCACTTAATTGATTGCAATTCTGCTGTTGTTGGGGTATCACTGGGCGATATTTGGCGACTTATTTTTTATGTGTTGAATGTATACACAGGCACATAATCGTTGCTAACTTAATTCCCAACTCTTTTGGGCCACAGAAGAATTTCGCACGTTTTCTGATTCAAGTTTATAGTCCAGGCGAATTAATCCTATTTACCGTTGTCCCAAAATAATAAAATTATAGAATATGATACCTACGCTATTAATCTACCAATTGGTGGATTATTTTTTTTGGTTTAGAACAAAATTAATATTTAACACTAGGTTCAATTATAATTTTTTTATATAAAATAGCCCGAAATTATCCTTTTAATTCATTGGACATAGAAAAATATAAAAGTTCAATAACGTACAAGTTTAGATATAAAGTAGGTAAACCAAATTCATCTCTTTGGGAAGTCGTCATTTTCGCTCTGGACAATAAACTTGATCATCCGGTATATTTATCATAATTTGTCATTTATTTTTATACTGAGCTTGATATAAAGTTTGCATCCCTATTGTGTTTTCAAAAAATGTTTCGAAAAGTTGATGCAATTTTTAAATTTCTGTGCGAATCTAGTAAGACGTTGACATTTTCGCGAAATTAAGTTGACCAGATACAATTTTGATTCACGTCGCCAATATTTTGCACTTAAAATTAAAGTATATCAATATTTCCAAAAAAATTAAAATTAAAATTAAAAAAAAAACAATTCTCTGGTAGATTTTGTATCCAAATAACTGCAAAATTCCAGAAGAATGGATAAAATCTCTAAGCCACACAACTCTAAAGCGATTCTCGAAGACAACGTAAGATTTTACAGTAGAATAATTATTATATTTGAAAAGGTTCTTTAAATTTAGGTAAAAATAGGAAATCATTGAATAATAATCGATTAAATTGTAAATAACTGAATATTATGTAATTAAATTTCTGAAAAAGAAACTTATGAAGAATCAAATTTAATTGTAAGAAATAATATGATGATAAGAAATAATAATAATATCGAAAAAATTGAAAATAATTGAACAAGAATCGATTTAATTGTTAAAAAATGGATATTATGTTATTCCAGACAAATTATTTTCATTCCAGAAAATTCCAGAAAAAAGCTAATGAAGAATCGAATTTAATTGTGAATAATAAGTTCTTGAAATTAAAGTGTTCTAAAAATACAAATAAAAACAATATTCTTAAAATAAAATTGTTTAACTATTTGTTATTATATGAAGATAAATATTCAATTCTCAAGAAGATTCCGAATAGAAGAATTTGTTTTTAAATCAAGATAAATATACAATTCTCAAGAAGATTCCGTATAGAAGAAAGTACAAAATTCGAGAGGAAGAACGAAATTCTGCATCTCTGAAGTGATTCTGGAAGACAACATAAAATCCTGCTGTACAATAATTATTAGATATGAGAAGAACGTATAAACTGCGAAAAAATTGAAAAACATTAAAGGAGACTGTTCTCAAACTTAAATTCTATAACTATTATAAATAAATCAAGAAGGAATTATAACTCCAGAAGATGGATAGGAAATATTATATATTTTTTTTAGTTATCGATGTATCGTTTTTGTGAAAAAAAAAAGCCATAATTCTGTTGAGCAGTGTAATAATTTTTTTAATTCTGTCTATATTTTTATTTCTACTAAAATTTTTAATTATTCCAGCGAAAATATGAATTATTATTGTGAAAATTTGTGTTCAACTGTATTAAATATTTTTGCTAAATTTTCGATATGTAGCAAAATTTGAATTCTGTTTATTACTCAATAATGTCGATAATTAGTATCAATATTACAATGATGTACTGTGAAAGCTTTAATTCTACTAAAAAATTCAAAGATGATTTGCTCATTTTCATGTTATATGTAATTTCAGTTATTAATATAAAGAAAAAATCATATATTACTTAATAACTTTAAACTTTCAAAGATCATAGTTAAATTTTCAACCTTAAGTATCTAGCATTCAATTTTTAATGTCAAAATCGCAATAGTAAACTATCATTATAGCTATAATTCTAACAAAATATCAAAGATTATGTTAGGATAATTTCAAAGATTATTATATTATTACTAAATTTCAATTATTACTAGCACAGTTTTAATAAATTACTGCCAAATTTTAGTTTTCAGTAAAAAAAAAAGTATTAATGTCAACGTTGAAATAATTAATGTAAAAATGATAAAGTGAAAAATTTTAGGTTTTAGTAAATGTTTAGTTTAATAATTGTACTAAAAATTTCAATAAATAATTAAATAAAAAACTATAATACAGTAATAAAAATAATTATTATTTATAATATTTACTGTAAAAATTCTAAAAATATCTTAAATTATGCAAAATAGCCACATTTTTTAAAATTTTGTCTTATTTAAGGCATCGATTACTGCGATTAATTACTGTCCTTAATAGAATAAAATTCACTGGAATTTTAAATATTTTACATAATACTTACAGTAAAAATTCTAAAAAATGATTATAATTTAAAGTTCTTATTTTTTAATCACAAACTTCTGACAATCAATAAAATTGAAAAAAGCACAATTGGAAGTCTAACAAATTTCAAACATTTTGGGTAAAACCAAATAAGAATTCTAAAGGTTACTCATAAAAAAAACACATGGTTTTCAATTTTTTTAATGTAAGACATTGGTGGTGTGATACATTTCAGTGGAATTTCAAATATTCGACATAATGCAGTAAACATTATAAAATATCATTACAATTTATAATTCTTACATTAAACAAAGCTCACAAAATTCGGACAATTAATAAAATTGTCAAAACCTAATATTGGAATACTAATGAATTCCAAAGATTTAGTAAAACCCAAAACATTTCTAAAATTTTTCACACACATTTTAGAAATGTTGTTATTTTGTTTTATTTAGGAAATTGAATTATTATTATTAATAATTGGCCGATTTAAAATAAACAAAAACAAAATTAAATGGCTCCACATGTTGTACAAAGGGGCCCTCATTTGTTTTTTTTTCAAAATCAACTTTCATTTCAGCGATAGTAATTTTCTTTTTTTTTCTGGTAGAGATTATTTTTCTAAATCGAAAGATGTATAAGTTGGCTTTGATGAAACATTCGTTACAGAAAAAAAATAAAATGTTTAAATAGTTTTTCAAGTGTGGCGTGAAAAACAAAGCGAACACAATGTGGACAACAATGTGCAATATTTTACAAACGTATCTACAAAAGTTGCTCAAACTGACGGCCACCTTGTTGAATACACAACTAACATCTTCTCGTTATTGCATAAGTTGCATTTAATATACAATTAGGAGTTATTTCTCCATGTGTGTTTTTCACATTGTGTTTGCTTTGTTTTTCACCCTACACTTAAAAAACTATTTAAAATTTATTTTGTCTGTAACGAATATTCCATCAAAGCCAACTTGTTATACATCTTTGGATTCAGAAAAATTAACTCCAACATAAAAAAAAAAAGAAAATATATATAACCATTTGAAAGAAAAAGTTGACTCTCGCTGAAATGAAAGTTGATTGTGCAAATAAACCAAATTAGGGCCCCTTGTAGAATATGTGGAGCCATTTAATTTTGTTTTTGTTTGATTGAAATCGGCCTATAAATAAAGGAGTTATGGCCAGCGGCGTTTTTTAGGAGACGCCCTGTATATAATACAGATTATGTAATAATAATCTCAAAGATTTAGAAAAATACCACAAAAGTGATAAAACAATTTCGCAAACATTCCAAAAGGTAGTCACTAATATGTATTTATTTTGCTTTATTTAAGGCTTCGATTTCTGGGATTAATTACTGGTCTTAATATGATCAATTCCAACCGAATTTTAACTACTTATTCGACAAAATATGAAAATAATTTGAATATTTCAAATTTCAAGTAAATATTAATTATCTCAGAGATTTCGAAGGAAACTACAATATTTCTAAACATTTCCACAAACATTCAAGAAAGTAGCTAATACAATGTCTTGATTTTGTTATACTTAAGGCTTCGATTTCTGTGAACAATCACGACTTACTATGATTAATTTCTGGATTTCTGGAGTTTCAACTTTTGACATAATACAGTTAAAATTCCTACAACTTTACAACAACAAAAATCAGAAATATGCAATGTTGTTATTTTGTTTATTTAAGGCTTCGATTAATATTATTAGTTACTTTCCTTAATATACTTGATAAATTTCATGGAAATAGATTTGGCGGATACTTGTTTAAACTCCATTATTATGACTGGGTAAATAACGCACTTTAAACTCAAAACGTGGGTTATTTACCCAGTCTTGATATATTTCACTGAACTTTAATTTGCCACAAAAATTCTAGAAAGTACCCAAAACAATGTCATAATTTTGTTTATTTAAAGCTTCGATTACTGTATGGTATATTAAAAGAAATAATCAAGCTATTTAAGTTTTTGTCTGTCTATTTAACAACGGCCTATTTCCGCTGCTATGGCCAATTGCCGTCATCAAGAAACGATTCACGAGACTTGATAAATTAAGCATTTTTTGAATTTCGATTCTTTTATATCGGGTTCTTTAACATGACATGGGATCGCCTGCTTCAGTTGCTCTCCAAATGAGCAAAAAGTGACTTATAATATTAATATATCTGAAAGTCGCAAAGGGGCATTAAACATTGCGAAATGTAACACTACAATATTCAAACTCTAATTATAACAGCACAAAATCAGAAAGCAGAACATTTTCTAAAAATGTAATTATTAAAAAAAAAACTTAACAGTACTTAAATTAACTCAATAAAACATTAGATATTCGAATTAAGTTGAAAACATCAGTAAAATATTAGATATTAAATATGCTGCATATGGGAAAATTGAAGAAGTTACAAAATGTTCGTGAGTCATAAAAGTTTCTAATTATACCAACTAGCAATGATAACGACGATAAAATCCACGGAATGTGTTACACGATCAATTAAAATTAGCGGGTTTGTTGTTGTCAACTTATTCCAGATAAAGCCACTATCTAATGTAGCTCATGTTTTTTTACTGAATAAAGATATATTGCACTATCACGTCATATATGTCATTGATAACGAGTTTTCTATAGCTATGTAAAATCTGCAATGCGATAAAACATAGTAACAACTTACTAATTTGGAAAAAGCAAAAATTATTAATGCAAACGTCATTAATCATAAAATTAAAACCAAACAAATAAAAACGAATATCACACTGAAAGGTAATGCACAAACATATAATCACCAAACAGGAACAAAGTCATAACTAACAATGGAAAAATACGCAGGACAACAGAAATAATAAAACAATATGTCTTCCCAAATACGTTCAACCATACATAATAAATTATTAAACTTCCATTTAAATTGTGGCCCAAGAAAGCAATAATTGATCGTATCTACGCATACGATTCTCAAATAACTAATTAACACGTCAGCCCACGAATCGAAGTTATTAATTGCAAAAATTAAGATGCATAACACTAAATCTCCTCGCGTGTAAATTGCCTGAATATCAAGTGCGTCTAGCGTGTACAATAATCACCACACGCCGATAGAGAACTGAAGATAAACAATAAAATACATTGTAAAACTTCCAGCATAACGGACCTCAAGCAGATACATACACATGCACGGACTGCAAGAGGAATGTTTGCGCATTTTTGCTGGACGACGAACGGAAAAAAGACCACAGGATTGGCATAATTTGCAAACGGCCGTGAGAAGTCCGATATCTGGTAATGAGATCTGGCCAGGTTCTAATGTGACATCAGTTTTAATGCGCGGCGCAAATTAGTTGGTTTTTACGAAACGAGCCGTTAATTATTTTCCGTAATCCTTTTAGGATCCTGCATTTTTGCCTAACTGTGAATACATTTTATTCGAATAAAAATACTTCCTACTATATGAATGTAAATTTCGTAAATTAACATATGTTAACACTAGGTAGCTCCGAGCAGGAATTAATAATAATTTCATGGAACCGAGTATTTGAGAGAGATTATAAGTAATTATCTGCACTGTAAATCAGCTGGGACGGTGCACTTAAGAAATGTGAAGATATCGTTTGCATTGCCGTAGTAATTTAATACGATGATGGACAACTTTGCATAACATAAAAATGGTTTCTTCAAAATGTACACGCGATGCGCCTTTAAATCGATGGGTACATGGAAGATAATCTTGATCAAAATTGGCCATGTACTGTGTATTTTTTGTATAATATTTTATAAAGTAACGGTACTATTATATCACGATATTTTGATTACTAAAATTATAAAAGCAAAATAATCTGATGTATACAGATTTGTTCTTTTTTATATGAAGATATTTTTACTTGTAAAAATTCCGTGACCACCACATATGCCAGGCTGTAAAATAATAATTGTTAATTAATTGCCACAGAAACATAAAATCCAGCTCATACATTTTTACAGACACATCCAGTATGCAAATCCAAAATTTGCAGGTATAAAGTACGTAAGGAAGAGAATTCAAAACTCTGAAAATTTGGTTTACATATTTTTGACCAATTTTAATATTGCAATTACAGAACAGAATCGAACTCTATTGACAATCGGACCGTTAACTTACATCTCCACTCAGAAATATACGCATAATTCTACTTGACGAGCGATTTGTGCATCACATTTTTTTTTTACACT
The DNA here is from genome assembly GCA_951805005.1 of Othius punctulatus. NCBI lineage: Eukaryota > Metazoa > Arthropoda > Insecta > Coleoptera > Staphylinidae > Othius > Othius punctulatus. The sequence goes on from OX638138.1 coordinate 96,296,934, forward strand.
ACCTATGGAACTACCTACCTATGGACCTACTCCACTAATGGAAAAATAAAATAAACTACTAAGATTTAAGTTAATATCAATTTTGGACCAGAGGACACGTATATTTTATAGAATCATGTGAACTCCCTCATTCTTGTTGCAATTTGGTGAACAAAGCTAATTTTGTTTTTTTTCTTTCAGAACCAGAAATACAACACATTAGATAAGGTAAGTGTTTATGTCGTTATTATTTAGAAGAGAAAATAATTTACCATCGTCCAAATAGATTGCATTGGTTATCCTCATGCATATTGCAACAAAAAAATCAAATTATAATACTCAAGTATTTTTATTCAAATGTTATGAATGTTAGTAATATTCGTATAAAATATTCGTTTTTATAATTTCGGTATATTTAATCATATGTGATTAGTATTACCTTTATATAGTAGTAGGTACTGCATTCGTTTAAGTTATTAAATGCCAGTATCTATCGCATTATCGTATTGTGAAAGCACGAATAAATTACATGTAATGGCGCAAATTTTCTGAACATTTTATGAATAACTTATGACCGCGAATTAACCTACAATTGGCGGCATTTATGGGCTTCAAGCAACTACTACATATTCGGCGTGACTCTGCATAATCTAATTTTCGTGATTATACCCAACCCTAACATGAGAACAAATCTCCCATCGCCCATAAACAGAATTACAATTATTTCTATTGTTGTACGTTCTTTGTCGTTGACGCAAGTATTACTATGGTTTATTTATTTCACTTTGTCGGATATCGTATGGTGTTGACATGCTTACTACTGTTATTTATCACTGATACGATATGTACTCTTGTTTGTCGCCAATCATTATAGTGGCAATGCGATAATACGTTATCTATTGTCAATTTTTAATGTCTTCTATCTTTGGCATATGTAGCTTCCAACAGCAACAAATAGCGGTAATGGTGTCAGCATAATACGATCACATATGACATAGTGACATTGACAAAGATAGTAAAACTTGTGCCAACGTCATGTGGCAATGTAATATCAACTACCGTTTGTCGCCGATGCTATCTATACTGATGTTTGTAGCTAACACGATGTCTTCTGTTGATTGTCTCTGACACCATTTGAACTGTCGTTTGTCACCGATTCCATTTCTATTGGCACGTCGCTGACATAAATTTTGATATTATTGCCGCTGCTGTCTACTGCCGTTTTTGTTGACACGGTTTATTGTAGTGTTTCGTTGTATTCTACTCTTGTTTATAGGTGATGCGATTTCGGCTAACGTTTATTGTTGATGTGATTTCTGCTGTCGTTTGTCGATGATTTGATGTCTATGTTTACTATTCTTTATCGCAGGTGTAATTTTTACTATCATTATTTACTGTTCTATGTAGGATGACTTAATTTTTGCAATCGTTTGTCGCTGACGTGGTTTCTACGGCATTTGTCATTAGTGTGTAATCTACTGCCATTTGTCGACAACGTCACGAATGCTACTGCATTATGTCGCTGATTGATTTCTACTGTCCGGCACTAACATCGCGATTTCTATAGTCCTATGTACTGCCACATTTCTAGTGTATTATTACTACAAGTCAATTATACTAACGCAGTTTATACAGTCGATTGTCAGTGACGCTTTTTCTACTCTTTGACACGATTTGCAATGATTAACGACAAACATTATTATAGTGGCAAGGTGCTAATACGTTATCCATTGTCAATTTTTAATGTATTTCAAAATCTTTGAATTATGAATAATAATGAAGTATAAATCAACCTCAAAACGTGTAGACTAGCCATATATCAACTTATATATTTTTTCAAACTTATAATTTGACCGAGAGATCGAAAGTCATTCAATTTGCTTCAAGCGTCTAAAATAACCAATTTGAAATTTACTGCATGTTAGCTAACAGCGTTGTTAAATTTACTTTTTTTGCCATTGGCTTAGCAATGGAAGTATCATAAACTAATGAATTGCCACTATAGCAATAATTATTATATCGATTTAAATGATAGTACTTCAAATACATTAATAAGAAATTAATTTAACAAATTGAAGCAGTATATGTAATTTAATCAAAGTAAGGAGCAATTAAAATTTATATGTAGAAATTATATGACAATTGCTACAGCAAATAATTCATTAATTGCGCTCACGTCGTGATGTGATGAATCATTCCCCACAATTATTATCAATTTTCCAATTTGTGCCGCGCTCGTTTGTAATTGTGAGATTGGAATTCTGAATGAAAAAAGTGTTACTATGCAAATTAAGGAAGAGGAGGACACGATAAACGAATTAGTAATGTAACGCGCAAGCGGCCGTAGAAATTTTTATACGATTCATTGATATGTAAATTGGTGAGTCCATTTATTGAAACGATACATGATTTCCACTTTATTTATCGGCGGATTATTGAATACCAGCCGTGTCAAAACATGCACTTGCATGTATTTCCGGCGTGACGGCATAATGAAGTGGGTAAAAAAATGAAACGCCGCCGCCTCGGCAAATACCGACGTCTAAATCGTATTGTTTTTGATTTGGGAGGTTGCGCCGTCGAAAATTCATAATCATTGCGTGCACGAAGACTGTGGGGCTTTGTGTTATTAGGCGGATGGAATTTTCCACATTCGTAACGCTCTTGTCGCAGCACGAATGTGTAACTGAAAAAAATATGACTTGTGTGGCAACATTAACCACGAGTTTACAGACAGGTGCTTATATTGTCGTTTATCAATCTCGCATGTCAAGTGACAGGTTCACACCCCGCAAGGGACACTCCCACGTGAAGAAGTGTATAGGTGAGCAAGTGAGTGAGCAGCGCTCTTGTGGTGCAGGCAAGACATTCCGCTTATTCTATTTTCGTCCCATTATAAATTTCACAGTCGTGCTTCTGCCAATTAAGCAACAATAACAGTTAAATAGCAATAAAATGTCGTTCATGTTGTGTGTGCGATATGTTTACGTCGTGCGATTTTCTTTGTTTTCAGGAGGATAAAAGGCGATTGTCCTGACGTCGATGGATTTGATTAGGAAATTGCCCGGGAAAGATGGGCTAATACCGTTCAGGCAACTAAGGCAGTCGTGCTCAAAACATTTGTCAGCGTGTGGTTCTCAAATGTGTCTCTCTAATATTTACACGGGACGCGGTCACGAGCTTTTGTCATTTTGACTTCTCCATGGTCGATCAACACCAGCACAAAGAACCATCCTGAGAACATTTATTGTACCTATTGTACCTTCGAGGCTGGTGTATCGTGCCTACCTATTTTATGTCCGTTACGAAAATAAATATTATCGTCTTGTTATTATTTGTAACAGTAAGTGCCTGTGTAACGTATTTGATCCGCGCACATGGGAATCGCAAGAACAAGCATTGTCCGTACTCAAACAGATCAAATTACCGCGGCCATACCGCTGACCATATTCGTTTTTATGGCCCGTAAGAAATGGTTTTCCATATCTGTATTGACATCACAATTTATTATTAAACGTTTCTCTTTTACACCTACGTACGACAATTACTATGTACATTTTACACGTAAATATCAATTAATCATAGTTCATTTTTCCTTGTGATTTATAGCAACTGTATATGAGGATATTTCAATTCATAACTCAATATTAATTGCCAAACTAGTAAAGAATAAGTAATAATAAAACGGGACAAAGTTCATTTCAGTATTGGCACAATGTAACGTAAGCTATATGCAAATTCTGTCATCCTGCCTATGCAGTAATTTAACGTGATTATGGTAAAAATTTATCAAAAAGTGGAATAGTGCTTGATCGTTTTTTTTTTTAATTCATTTTATCAGTTTATTTTTGATTTATTATTTATATTATTTATTATTTATTTATTATAATTTTCCTAAGTAACTTTGATACATACTTAAAAATTTAGTATGTATTAAAAACAAATTTGAACATCTTGGTTTACATTAAAACGTGCTTGTAGTGAATATTTATCAAAGAATAACATTTGATAAATATCTTAAATGGTTTGATGTGATGAATGAACAAAAATGTTGCCATGAATTGATATGCAACATAAATTGACTCTGTAGATAGTCTTAATAGATACTGAATATACAATATACTGAGTACTGATATGAACGCCAGTTTTCTGTGTAAAATATGGATAAAATACCAATTTTTTGTAAAATTGGTTGTAAATTATGGCAGATATTTTATTAAAAGGGCAGATTTTTGTAAAATATGGCTCAGTAGCCATTACAGATCTCTTATTACTCCTAAAATATGTTTTTGAAACTTAAACTATTATTATCAATAATATTGGACAACAACATTTGAACATCTTGGTTTTCCTTAAAATGTATTGTAAAATTGGTTGCAAATTGGCCAGTAAATATTTGGTTGGTCAGGACATATTTTTCTAAAAATTTGTAGCCAGTTTTCTGTGTAAAATATAGTTGAGATACTAAATTTTTGTAAAATTGGTTGTAAATTATGGTAGATTTGTGCAAAAAAAAATTGAAACAGCCGATTTTTGTAATTTTTTTATTAAACGGGACATGCTTTTCTAAAAAATTCTAAAAAATGTATATAGTAAATTGGTTGTAAATTATTGCGGATTTCTATAATATTATATTAAAAAACTTCAAACTTCAAACTTATTTTGTGAGGTCAAGACAATATAAAAATTAGGAAAACACTACATTTTATGTAGAAAAAATTCTTGTACTGAATAGAAAGCATGCTCTTTTAAGTGTTCGCTAAGTTGCTTTTTGAAACGATGAATTTTCTGGTGCTGCCTTTGTACTGGAAGATGATTCAGAATTTTTATCCCCACCGATTTTGAATATGTCAGGTGAAGTTTCTCTCTAATATTTTGTTTTTGAAATGGCAAATTTTTGTAATTTTTTATTAAACGTGACATACTTTTCTCAAAAATGTATGTAGAAGCCAGTTTTCTTTGTAAAATATGATTGAAATACCAAATTTTTGTAAATTGGTTGTAAATTAAGGCAGATTTCTATAAAATTATATTAAAAAGGCAGATTATTTAGTTAAATGTGACATATTTTTGTAACATTTGTATATACGGAAGCCAGTTTTTTTATGAAATATAGTTGAAATGCCAGATTTTTTTAAAATTGGTTGTATATTAGGGCAGATTTCTGTAAAAAATTATAGAAGGGGACAGCGTTTTGTAAAATATTGGCTAGAGCGAACATTTTTTCATAAAAATGATTTGGAGAACCAGCTTTTTTAAAATGTGGTTCAAATGCCAAATTGTTATAAATTAGGGCAGACTTCTGTAAAATTTTATTGAAGGGTACAACTTCTTGTATAATTTAGGCTAGAGTTCACACATTTTTATACAATTTGTTAGAAGTCAGATTTTGTTAGAATGTGGTTCAAATGACAACTTCATGTAAAAGTAAACGTAAATGTAAAAGTGATTGTAAATTATGACATGCATTTTGATAAAAGGCGAGTGGGGATTGTAAAATGTTGGCTAGAGAAAACATATTTTTTGTAAAATTCGCTTAGAGAAACCACTATTTTGTGGAATGTGATTGAAAACTACATTTTTGTAAAACTGATTGTAAATTAGAACTACATTTTAAAAAGGGGTCATATTTTTGTAAAATCAGTTCAAAGAAACAATCTTCTTGCACAATGTGGTTGAAATACCAGATTTTTGAAAAATTGTTTGTAAATGATGTCCGATTTCTGTAAAATTTTAATAATAGGGCAGATTTTTGAAATATTTGATATAACAGGACTTATTTTTGTAAAATTTGTATATGGAAACCAGTTTTCTTTATAACATATGGTTGAAGTACCAGATTTGTCTAAATTGGTTGTAAATTATGTGCAGATTTCTGTAAAATTTTATTAACAAGGTAGATTTGTCTAAATTGGTTGTAAATTATGTGCAGATTTCTGTAAAATTTTATTAACAAGGTAGATTTTTGTTATATTTTGTTAAACTGGACATATTTTTGTAAAATATACGGAAACAAGTTTTTTGTAAAATGTGGATCAAATGGCAGATTTTTGTAAAATTGGTTGTAAATTTCGACAGATTTCTACAAAATTTTATCAAACGAAACAACTATTTGTAAAATGTTGACTAAAAGGAACATATATTTGTAAAATTCGTTTGGAGCAGCCAGTTTATTGGTGAAATGTTGGTTGAAATGTGTAAAATGGATTGCAAATAAGGGCGAATTTTTAAAAATTGTACATATTTTTGTAAAATATGTTTAGGGAAACAAGCTTTTTGCAAAATGTGGTTGAAATACCAGATTTTTTAAATATTGGTTGTAAATCTTGTCAGTTTTTTGTAAAATTTTGTAGTATGGCAGATTTTATAATATTTGGTTAAACGAGAGTTATTTTTGTAAAAATTGTATGTGGAAGCCGGTTTTCTTTATAAAATATGGTTCAAATGCCAGATTTTTGTAAATTTGTTGTACATTATTTCAGATTTCTCTAAAATTTTATTAATAGGGCAGATTTTTGTAATAATTTTTTAAACTGGACATCTTTTTATAAAATATACGGAAACATGTTTTTTGTAAAATGTGGATGAAATGCAGATTTTTGTAAAATTGGTTGTAAATTACGACAGATTTCGATAAAATTTTATGAAAAGGGACAAATCTTTGTAAAATGTTTCTAGAAAGAACATATTTTTGTAAAATTCGTTTGGAGCAGCCAGTTTTTTTGGTGAAATGTAGTTGAAATGCCACATTTTTGTAAAATTGGTTGTACATTAGGGAAACATGTTAAAAATTGGACATAGTTTTGTAAAATATATTTAGAGAAGTAAACTTTTTGCACGATGTGGTTGAAATACTTTTTTTTTAAATTCTTGTAAAGTAAGGTAGATCTGGGTAGACTAGGCTAAAATTCGATTAAAATGCAATCAAAAATCTGTAAAATTTTGGTTGAAGAGAATATAGTTTTTTTTAAATTTTCTTTAATCCAACAATACCCAACAGATTTTTACAAAATTTATTGGAAAAGAGTAGATATTTATGCAAAATTTGTACATAGTAGTGGATAGTTTTTTTTAATTTTCGGTGAAGAGAACATATTTGTGTTAAATTATATATAACTTAATCGATTTTTCAAATTTTATTGTAAAAGAGCAACCATTATTGTAATATTTGTACTCATGGGGTACAGCTTTTTGCAATATATTATTAAAGAGAGCCAAGTTTTCGTTTTTTTTTTGCAATCAACTAATTCTTACAAAATAAAATAGTTGAAACGCCAAATTTTTGTAAAATTGGTTGTATATTAGGGCTGACTTCTGTCAAATTGTAATAAAGCTATTTGTAAAGTTTTGATTAGAGGGAACATATTTTTGTAAATTTCGTTTAGAGAAGCCACCTTTATGTTGAATGTGATTGAAATGCCACATTTTTGTAAAATTGGTTGTAAAATAGTGTAAAATTTTAAATACAAAAGGGGACATATTTTGGCATAGAATAGAAAAGAGAAGCATTTTTTTTGTAAAATGTAGTTCAAATTCCAGATTTTTGTCGGATTTCTTCTCCAAAAATTCAAGAAATAAAGGGCAAATAAAAATTCGAAATCATGTTTTGAAATTTGCTAAGTTTCTTCGAACTTCCTTTTTCAAATTTATATAAATAAATAATGCAATTTTGACTTTGCTGGAATCACACTTTATTAAATTACGTTGACTATAGTTTCGGCCTATCAGTTGGACATTATCAAACTTATAATAATAATAATGATCCCTACTATCGTAACTTAACAAAGTGTGATACCAACAAAGTAAAAATTGCATTATTTATTTTTACATAATGTATCAAGAAGTAAATGCCTCCAGTGTTAATAATATTACATATTTATACATTATTTCCAAAATGTCAAAATTCTTATAGAAAAATACAGAAATTCTTCACAAAATTCACATTTAATTTTAACTGGTTAAAAATATCAACACAATTTAAATTTCCATTTCCATTTCCAAATTTTCAAAATTTCATCAATATACCATAAAAAATCTAAAAATTCTTAGAAATCTCCTTTAAAATAAAAAATAAACGTAATTCGAAATCATAAAAAAAATTATCTTGATAAAAAATGAGTAAAATAACTTCACAAGACATCCAAATAAAATGTAATTGTGAAAAAGCAGTGGGGATTATTATTATTATTATTAATAAATCATAAATACTTTCAGAATTTCTTAAAATTCTGACAGTATTTTGACCCTGAATCCCAATATGTTTTAAATATTGTTCTTAAAAAACCGAAAACTTCTTCAAATTCCATATAAAAATTCACAATCTAATCCCAAAGTGACTATATATTCCGCCATAAATTAAATTAGGTTATTTTTTTTAAAGGTTCCATTTTAAATCTGTTTAAAAATGTTTTCAAAAATCTATTAATAGTTCCCAAATCAGTTGAAAATTTTAAAATATGCCTGAAAATAACAAAAATTTACGGAATTTTTTAATTATTATTTATAATTCCCTGAATGACGAAAACTTAATTGTTTAATTTATATGTCTAATAGCAATGTTATGGCTAATTACATTCGGCAAGGAGTCACCTAGAAACACCAGGAAATTTTACCTGTATGCATTTCATCGCTTCATATTTATCAGATTCTATAACGTGCAAGTGTAATTTAGCAGTACACGACATTACAGCACAGGCTGCTTGAGTTACTCGATGATATACTGCAAGCATTTTATTTGTTAAGTGTACAAGAAATATTAGAACCTACTTCATTATCAAAATACCAAAATACACGTTTAAGACTAGAGCGTACATATATATGTACTTTATCAAATTAATTAATCAATTTACATTGTTGTGAATTAGAAAGTTTATATTTTATTTGAAAATCCTGTATAACAATATTTTTTTATCTTTAGATTTGTTAACATTATACATAAATCCAACATGGATCATGTGGATTCATATGGATCCATGATACGATGGATTTTCTGGATTCATATCCATAAGCATTTTCTGAGAGTTTGATCATATCATATCCATATAAATTTTCTAAGGGTTTGACATCTATGATACGAGGATAGAAGATGGTCTAATATGCGTTAATTAAAATTATTTTTAAAATGCAGTTTCGGTAAATTATAATCAAACTTCGTTGGATATCTTCTTAACGAGGTATATTTTGTATTAAAGATAAAATAGATTCTATTTCTAATTTTATAGCTAGATCATAGGCAATGTTAAATGGCAAATGTTCAAAATATATAATATTATCTTTTGAAGACTAACGTCTTTAACAATTATTTAAGCCTTTTAACTTAAAAATTTAATTCTATCAGAGATGTGTTTTTATATTTCTCGTTCGACCTGCGATTCTTTGAAAATAGATAAATTAGTTTTTGACTAATTAATCTATTTTTCAAAGATAAAATTCTAAATAAAATTAATTAGAGACAGTATCTATCTTGTTCAACCGACGATTCTTTGCAAAGTAAAATTAGTTTTTGATTAATTTATCTTATTTTTGTATCGTAGTGGATTTTTAAATAATTTTAGAAATTTCCAAATGCCAAAGTTCTACGAAGTATGTTAGAACGAATGGATAATGTATGAAATAATTCGTACAGTGATTAATACCACCGATATTGAATTATAGCGAATAATCAGATACAATGATTAATTCCAAATTTGTGCCTCGGAGCAACGCGTACATTTATTAATTAGTTTGATTAATTCAACGCAATTACCTCACACCTTACTTTGGCGCGACGCATTAATAGATAAGCTCGCAGCCTCGTTTTCACTATATCGTGATGTACGGGAATAATTACTCAATGTATCATTATTAAAGCGTCCTACGCTCAAATGAACACATCTACCATTTACGTGTTAGAACGCTGTTAAGAGCAGAAAAAATGTAAGGCCGAATTACAAACAGTTATAATTTATGATGAGTGTGTTTATTTTGGGAAGTCGGCCGACAGTATTGACAAACTAATATTTATGACTAGAATTTGATGCCTGGAAGCGCTGGGAATATTTATTATCGTAACCTGCATAATTTGCACATATCTTTAGATAATAATTGCTAGGCGACGAATTATCGCCAATATTTTAGAATCAATCTGCAAAATCCTCCGAAGTTTAATTTAACGCAAACATTAATTTGTACATAAATAGTTATTACTTTGAGAGAATATTTTGGTAGAATTATACGTAGTGTGTGGGTGTAGTGTATGTGTATATAGACCATAGAAAAATCAAAAGAATATTATACTTTTGCGTTTTTCCCGATTTTTTTTTTAAATTCAAGTCGTACACAATAATACAATCTTCTCTAAAATTCAATAAAATTTATTAATATTCAAATATAATTTTTGGTGTCTTTGAAGCTTTTTAAAGTGTTTTTTCTGGAATATTTCTATAATTTTGAATCCAATTTTCAATGTTTCAGACGAGATTTATTTATTGAATCATATTAATATTGACAGAACATTGAAATTGTAGAAATCTGGCACCATTCAGGGTCATTGCATGTCAAGTGGACCAGTTTTGAAAATATTCCTGGCTCGCCATCTCCAATTTTGATGAAAATTAGTTTGTAAAATTCAAATATCGCCTGATTGATTCATAACCGTGTACGGCCATTGCATCTCCAACAAAGTTCATTCTAAGACCACTGTGAAACTCCAATAGGTCCTAATTTTTGGATATCTTATGTAGGTGATCATTATGGTAATACCAGAAGTTTAAATTCCGGAAGGGTTAAGTTGAAATTCGTTTTTCCATTTTGGTGGGCGGATAAGTTTGTTTCATAGACGATGTCATATAGAAAATCATCATTAAAAAAGAAAGCGAAGTAACGAAGTAATCATTTGGATATTCAAACCGGATATTTACTTTATGTTCTTTACCGCATTTTGGAATGTTTGATGCGTATGGATTTTCCCAACCTAAGCTCCATTTTCTTGCAAAACTTTCTCGTTTTTGTTTATTTATTGGCGGTATTTTCTTATTATTTTGTTTAATTCCTCCGGTCATTTTTTTGTTCTTTCTTGCCTTCCTTTTAGTAGTTCCTGAAATTAAATGTTTGTCTAATGCTTCTTTTCTCGGTTCTTCTTCTGCATTTGCCTCAATTTCGTGACCTTCCTGTGACTCAACTTTGCCACAGTTCTTTTCTGCTTTATTTATTTTTGAAGTACTTGGTTCAGCGGAAGTCACGTCAGTTACTCTACTATTGTCTTTCATAGAAGTACTTGGATGAGCGAATGTCATATTATGTGTTTTATAATTTTCTTTTCTAACTTTCTCTTTGACACTTTCGAGACTATCTTCGAAAATTATACCACGCTCTATGATCTCTTCTAATTGCTTCTCTGTAAGAGGCTTCTTTCACTGATTAATTTTCACGCTAAAAAAATGTGTTTATATGAAATTGAAAAAAAGCAAACTTTTATTGCACATTGTCCTCAAATGGGGACAAAGAAAATTAAGCTATACCGTATTGTCTCCATACGAGGATATAGTTATTTTAAAACAAAATAAAATAACGTTAGTTTTGCCAGTTCAAATTAATGAACTATGCCTAAAGATATCATAATTACAGCAAATAGTAGTCAACAACCGACTCTGCACGCTCGAAGCAAATGTCGGTTACGATTTGAGCGCGATAATAATTTAGATAATTTCGCACTACACGACCCCTCTGTTGGCACAATTTTTAATTTGTTTAGTTCTCATAAGAAGCCAATAATTAGACATTAGCTTAGTATTATCATAAAGTTTTGTATTATATATTGGTATTTAAAAATATGTCCTCACATGTGGATACCATGCATGAAAGGGTTAAATGCTTAAAAGGCGAATTTTGCCTATTTTCAAAGCCAAATATCCAAATAGAGAGAATGACACATATAATACAATAGATATTTACGTAACAAGTACTGAATGTGAGTCTTTATCGGACGCGTAGCAATTTCCAGGATGAGCGGCAGGCGAGTCATGTAAGCGTTGAGTCCTATAAAAACTCAAGTTTAGTACGAACTGCATACTATATATTTTTGTTAAATCGTAAGAAGCTAATAGAATAATTTTAAATAAAATATTTAATTTAAAATACAATGTCAATATAAATGTGTCAAACAATAATGCAGAACAATTGTGGAAGAATAATCTAACATTACTGAAGATATTGATACACCTATGCCTGGTACAGTAGCAATTACTTTTAATGATTGTTCTAATTGTAATATTCACTTCCATAATCTCCTCGGACCCTGAGTATCATATACGATACTACGGCTCAACAATTTGTTTATGCAGTTATGGCGTCCAGTTCGAAACGTGATAAAAAAAGGTAAGTAATGACTAATTATGCATTTTGCGCTAGCGTCTCATTGAGTAAAGGTTAGTTGTTGGTTCTAGTGCCTTCAAAGCTACAGTATCTAAAAGTTTACAAAACCTATTGGCCTATCTACTGGAAGTATCTTCGGTGATACTTTGGGAATTACCCAATATCCAATACAACTACCTATCATCCGTGTTTTTGCTCTCTCTGAGAAAGAACTCCAGGACATCGTTGATAATTGAAACTTCGATGACTCTGATCTTGATGGTGATATACTACCTAATGATGACAGTGAAAATGAAGACGAAATTGGTAAAATGGAGGAAGATGTGCCAGAGCAAACGGCTGAAACTGATGATGACGGTAACAGTACCACAGAAAGTGGCGAAGAAAATGAAGCAGAGGACAGGAAAATTGGAGGTACAGTCTCTTCTTCAGATAACGAGCAGCCTTTGGTTCACTTGCTACCAAAGGGAAAGAAAATGAAATAGAAGCGAAGTACTTTTGTACCTAGAATTGCTGTGAAACATTCACCAACGGTTCGTGCTAAACTTTTGCCTGAAAACATTCCGGATCCAATTATTTATTTCAGCACATATCTTGAAGATTAGTTCTTTGAATCCATGGCCCTTGTGACCAACATGAACGAAGTATATAAAACCGGAAAGTATTTAGATACTTCTGCGGCAAAGCTGAAAGTTTTCTTTGCATGCAGCATGTTAATTGGCATCTACAACCTACCACGAATCAGGATGTACTGGCAAATGGATACCAGCGTACCAATTATTTGTGAAAACATTTCCAGAAATCTGTTTTTTGCGCTTCGAACTCGTTTAAAAATAGTAGTTGACAATGCTGTATCGAAAGAAGCCCGGGAAAATGATAGATTTTGGAAAATAAGGCCAATGTTAGACCGAATTCAAAAAGCGTGTCTACAGAATGAAAGGAGAAATGAAATATCAGTGGATGAACAAATGATCCCCTTTCATGGTAAGGTAAGAATGAGACAATTTGTTCGTGGAGAACCACATCCTGTTGGTCTCAAGAATTTTGTGATGACGACGGCAAAAGGAATTCCATTGGACTTCCTCATATATGAAGAAAAGGGAAAAACAACGGAATCCTGCTTGGTAACTACTCCCGAAAAATTAGATGTTGGAGGAAGGGTGGTTCTCAGACTTGCGGATACTTTACCAGTTGGAGTATCCGTCTTTACTGATAGATTTTTTACGTCAATGCCATCAATAGAAACGCTTCTCACTCGAGGGATTGCTCTCACTAGCACTCTCATGATAAATCGAATCCCAAAAGTGGTGAGTTTCAGGACAGATAATCAAATGAAAAAATCTGGCCGTGGTTCCCAAGATATGCTTGTTACTGAGGATAATAAAATAGCTTTGGTTAAATGGACTCCACGCCAGTTTATATATATAAAGTTTAAAAAATTAATTTGCCTGAAATAAAAAACAAATTTACAAAACATTTCATTAAGTCTGAAGAGTAGATTTCTGTTATAATTTATTTATTATAAATATTAAGCTAAAGTTAAATATTAATAATAACTGAGCAACAAAGTTTATTATATATTTTGCAATTTCGTTGGACTTTATTAATATAACTAGTGTGTTTTATTTATAATTTAACGTGTATCACGAAGTAAACGCTATCATAATACAAAATATAGTTTACTATTCATGCGACGGCCGCATAATGTGCATACGTAGATTCATGTATTAAGATAGATGCAGGTGCATTACGTAACTATGTAACACTAATAAGAACATGTACGACCGCGCAGCTTAACGAGTTAAGGCTCCGACTAATCAATATTCGTGAGTTCTATTTTCGCCCAAGATAATAAGAAAACCGTTCCTCCAAATATTAATGTTGCATAGGTTGTTCTAAGCCATTGACAGTGATACGTTGTGATAATATCAAAAAGCGACATTTTAATCAGACAAAACAAAATATCAATAGGTACGAGTTACAACACACGAAAAAAAATAACAAAAATATTTCTCATGTGAATATGTATATCACTATGGATACCATATTAATTAATTTGAAAGACGTTTTATTTATGTGTCAAAATTGTTTAAAGCGCCGTTCAATTGAAAAAATAATGCTAAAATCTGAGTTGTCCAAGCTTTTTCTTCTGCCACAATACATTGTACCTACTACCTATGTAGACATTATTTGGAAATACAATTGTTGTAATTTTAAAGTAAATTGTAAAAGTGTGGATTATCCTAAGAAAAATTACATAAATTCGGTAAACTTGTTGCTATTTTTTTCGACAAAGCGTTGGTATCTCAAGATACAATTTAAATGCCACGTTTTGATATAGTACTCAAAAAATATGTAAGGACTTTTTCCTGGAAGCTATAACGTCGTTGATTTTTTTCTTAACTGAATACAACAATAAAATTTTAACATCCCCTAATTTACAATATATTTGTAAAACTGAAGAAAACGTAACTGATAAGTACTCCATGAAAAGTGCATGATTCTGTATGGGCATCGTACTAGTTCATAATTCTAGATGTTAGTATGATTTTATTATGTACTTAAATACTATGTACTTACTAAATACTTAGATTTAAATTGTGAAATCATGTTTTTTTCGCATACTTCCTGATTTTACTGCATATTTCAGGTATTACTGCATATCTTGCGCATATATCTGCTTTTTTTACAGTGCATATTGCATGCACATTTTAAACAATTTTTAGTGCATATTTGCGCAGCCTTTCTGATAACTATCTAGTAAACTAACGCAAGTAAGATTTTTAGAAAATTGAGTTAATTACTTTAATGTAAATAGGTTTTAGTATTGCAGGTGCTCCTAAAGTATGACAAGTCTAAAAATATTGGTTACCTCCGAATTTGCATTATTGTTCACAACCATTTCACATATTATTGGGTTATTATTTATTAGTTGTCAGCATTTTGAAATTTTTATAAAAATCTATGTATGTTACTGGTTTTGTCTATAGAAGTGAAAATATAATTTTATATTGTATTATTTCATATTTATGCTAAGAATTATATAAATTATAAAAACATTCCCAAAATTCTGAAATAAATTTGATCAAATATAATAAGGTACTATTAATAATAATAATAATAATAATAATAATAATAATAATAATAATAATATCATTTATTGTATTCAAATTCAGAATGAATATTACAGAGTCAAACATACAAGCATAGCATATAAAAACATTGCACTGTCAAAATAATTAAAATATATATAATAGATATATGCATATTAGGTTCTTATAATTTGGAAACTTTCTTCTGATCCAAATTTGTTAATTCTAAATTTGAAAATTTCTAGGAGCTAGCGCAACCTCCCATTTGTGTAAAACACCCAATTTTTTAAATCAAAGTTCAATTCTAAAAAGAAATGCCACTTAAGTATATCTTCATATGCAAGAAAGTTCCTCAGAATGTGTAGAAAGCCCAGAATGGTAGAGGCAATTCTTGAGAAAAGTATTCGAAAGAAACAGAACAAACATCTTCCGCAGTTCATAAAACATCAACAAAAGTCACGATCTAAATGTCGCTATCCGGGCTGCAAGAAACTCACTTTTGCCAAGTGCTTTTGTAAGGTTTTTTATGCTTTTTATTCGTTGACCGAAACTGTTTTGCGCAATTTCTCCAATAAAATATAAGTTCAATAAGATTTTTTTTTGTTGTGCTTAAGGCCCAAAGTATCATTAGTGATACTTTAGTTTTTTCCAAAAATTGACAAAAAAATTAATAAATATTTTACTGGAGAGTGCTACTTGGACCTAAAATAATAAGTTGTCTCATTTACTATAAAGATTTTATAATCAATTTAGCGGTGGGCCCGAGGAGGATAATAATAAAATAAAAAAATTATTTGTATTATATTTTATAACCAGTTTGTCTCCCATAAAGTAAACACTTTACGGTACTATAGTCTATCCAATTTCAAGCTGCAGTTAATGTAAACATGTTCACGTGAACAGCGATAATGTACAGGGCCGCACTTGCTCAGTTGCCGACTACAGTGCGCTAACAAAAAAAAAATTACATGAGATAATAAAAAAGGACAACAAATAAATCAGTAAATATTAAATTTATATACAATAAAATATTTATTACTAAGTTGAACTACTTTCATCGTCTGTATTTAAATTTATAATAAGAGGCTCAACATTAATTTCAATAATATTGTCAAGTGACCACATTTTGGACTCAACTTTTTCAATTACATGTTTTATACATTTTCGCCAAGAATCTTGATTTATAGATTCTATGGCTTCAGAAAATAAATTTTTGCAGTCCCCAAATTTAAAAGTATTATTTTTTGAGGCCACAAAATTGGCATTTCATTTCGAAAGAAAAATTGGTGTACTTTTCTTCGTATTGCGTTCCTATCAAAATCATCAACGCTATTTTTTCGGTTCTGATTTGTTTTAGGTGGTGAAAATTTTGCGGAGATTTTGTATTCTCCAATAATGTTATAAACAGACCTACAAGATACCCCTGTTTTATATGCCACTTTTTGCACCATATCATTTCTTAAATCCGTAGGGTTTTCTCGAACTTCACATTTATAAACATTTTAAATTAATTGTTTGGTTTCCACACTTAAATGATACTTTTTAATGCGTTTTTTAGGAGGGCTCAGTTTCTCACTTACTACAACTTCAATATCTGTATCTGTGCTCGACAAATTTCACAACACTAGTCAAGCTAATGCAGTAACAAAATTCCCTGAGTCCGGGTTTCAGGTAGACAGCGGGACGACCAATCGTATGCTTGTGTTAAAATGTGCACGTGGCGATCACGCCTGGTTCAGTGTATATATTCACTGCATCTTGAAATTGGATGGACTATAGTACCGTTAGACTGTATTTTTTGTTGATCCTTGGTAACCAGTATGTCGATATTATACTATGGTTTAATAAAATATTATTATTAACCACCGGCCTAATAAACAACCGTCGCCATGGTTACCCATCGTTTTCATCCAGCGCTTCACCAAGAGTACCATGTTCAAGGACATTTTTCATGCCTTAATATGAACCATGAACTAAACCAAGCGTGTCATTGCCAAAATTAATGTACAATGTACAAAATAAAGAGTACCATATTCAAATACATTTTTATTGATTTACCGAAAAGGTCCCAACAAGTAAAACGATGATTTTAGTAAAAAAAATGTCTTTCCAGTGGTTTCTGAGTTACATGCTGCCAAAGTATGGCATAAAAATCGCGCATTGTTATTTTAAAGTCACTTTGAGATAAAATTGTCGGTTGGCGTATTGCTTACACATTGCTTGGGTTACTAGTATTTTTTCGTATTCATCAGCAAAAGTTGGTCTAAGGTGTTGAATTTCAGCTTCATAGCTAGCATCTCGATGAGCAGTGAAACTGTTCGTGAAACTATCTGGAGCTAAAACTGTACAGAAGTTCCTTTTATATATACATATATACACATCCATATTAATTTTCATCAAAATTGAACACCACCTTCAATTTTGAAGGTGGAGCGGGGACCATTGGTCCTGTTGACATGAAATGGCCCTTCAGTGAGTACACTAAACTTTATGGTGTTATATTGGATGGTTATATTTTGGAACGTCTATGGTATGATTTTCCTACGTTCTAAAATAATATATCAGGCAATAAATTTGGTCAACTAAGCTGCGCAGCGAAAATGTAATTTAATCCCTCGCCGGATAACGTTAAAATTTAATTTACTGCAGTCCATTATTCATTGAAGGTCTCAGCCGTGGGGCTCTTTCCCTCGGCCGCATTAAAAAATGGGCCGTATCTGAATCTAGGCTCGGGGAATGCGCTCCATCCGAGCGAAGACGGCCACTTGTTGCTTATGCACGCGTAATTTTAAAGAGTGAGAAAGCGCCGAGAGTATAACAATCTGCCTGCAGAAACCTAACAGGTGGTTTGGCCGTCAACGTCCGCCATATATCTGTCAGGCGAAACAATTTGCGAGCCATGTGCATCTCCTCGTATGCGCGACATGATTTACTAACGTCTATTTTTGCGTCCACTTAAAAACGCTAGCCTATATGGAATTGCAGATGAAGATGTGTTGACTGCTTTTTTGCGGCAATGAAATCCAATATTGCGGTCTCAAGTTTCATCGCAAATAAGGCTTGTGAAGAAGGAAACGTCGCAAAGCTCCCACTGCACACCTGCAATTATACCTCGTGAGCTTTCTATTCTTTTAAACCTATTAATTTTCCTATAATGATGGTGTGTGCACCGTGAAGGAGAGAAGGAATGCGATTTTGCAATTTCCTAAACGTAAATTGGCTGTTTGTGTACGGCGCACGAAGGTGCATCCCGCAGTAAATTTCGCCTCGGAAATTTTAGTCGCGTTTTCGAGGCGCACGAAGCGAATCAAATTTAAATTTATCGGCCCATTTTATCTCGATTTAGATAGCAGAAATCACGACTTGTATCGCATAATCCGAGATGTGTATCGTTTCACTTTCCAAGTATAAGAAGATATAACAATAACCACCCGTGGCAGATGTGCTGCGTCTTTTGTGATAATCAAATTGCACCGATAATACTGAGCGACGGCGAAAATAATTATTTCATTTATGTACAGCACGTATAAAAATTAATTACTGCGGAAACCGAGCCGTTCCAGACCCATTGTTTATCGCCGCCTTTTTACTTATACGATATAATGCAAAGATATTTATAAGTATAGCTTGTCGTATGTCACTTTGAATAAAAGGGCGATACACATTGTGGCGCTTTTCACTTCCTGCTATTGTGTTTGCATTCTTCTAGGTTACACACTTATTGGTGCTCAAGTTCCCACTTCATCAGACGTATGACAACTTTATATCGTTATTTATCATTTATTATATTAATTCCGATCATTACTTATAAACGTTTATGTATATTATACCAGTAATCAAATATTATAATACTTCACATAATTAAAGAAATCATCAAACTTTGGTTGTAACCATCAAATTAAAATTTGATTTTTTTGATAAAAAATCGATTTGTATCAATTGTTTCTAAATGCAAAACACACATAAAAATTACTTCAATTTTTTCAAAGCAGGGGATTTTAATCATAATAATCATAATCATAAAAATTAATGACATGTTTGTACAAAATGAAATGAAATGTATTTTCGTCTTTCGTCTATAAGTATAATTTTTGAAACACAGTAATTCTCAAATATGTGATTTTGTAAGTTAACTGCAGCCTTTGCATTGCGCACACAAATCTCATTCAGGAAACTATTTTTTATAGTTGGAAGTAAGATGCTAATAATAGTTTAGAAATGGCAGGAACTCTTGAAAACATTTGGCATCAACACCCACGTCTGTCTGCTAAAGTGTGATGAGTCAATGGAAGATGCGTTGTATTTGTTTCAATTACCTTCACTTACGACGACATCGGCATTGAATAACAATTTTGCCGTCAAATATTTTACAAAGAAAAATTGTTACTGCAAATTGTTAATAAAGAAATCATGGTTCATTTACAAACACAAATCGAACTCCACTTATTATTATTCCTACAATTGTTCTGCTTAATATTATTTTATATTAATATTATAATTTATATTATAAATGCTTTGAATAACAATGTTGGCATCAAAGATATAACAAAGAAAAAATGTAAGTGCGAACTGTTAATCATAAAAATTCATAGCTTAAAATGGCTCATTTATAAACAAATCGAAGTCCACTTAATATTATTCCCACAATTGTTCTGCTTAATATTAATTATATTAATATTATAAAATCCGCTGAATAACAATTTTTCCGACAAAATTATAAAAAAAGTGCCTTATCATAGCTTAAAATGTTTCATTAATAAACAACAATCTTCATCAAGTCTACTTATTATTATTCGTACAAATGTACTGCTTAAGATAAAATGCATTTAGCAGCAAGTTATAAAATTATAATATTTTTTTTTCGCATATGGCGATAGTTATTTTGATGGAGATGACCAGGAAATTACAAGAATTGTCAAGTCGTCAACAGTTGTTAGTTTATTTAGTTTACGTGTTACAAAGAGTAACGCTATCCAGGGTGCACCACTTGGAGGTGAACAAACCCTACACCCCTAATTATAGTTGTAATAGGACATAATAAGGCGTTTAAGGCACTTGTGGTAACAATTAAATGTATAATACGCTAAACGCCATAAATGCTATTTATGTTGCATACACTATGATATCGCTGATTGGCGTTAATAGTAATGCAACTCAAAAATTGTAAATTTTAGAAGAGGAGTGTATTAAGTTTATATTGATAATGTTGAAAATATCGAACGCAGACCTTGTTAATAATTATTATTGATTATTGAAAACATAATTAGTAATTATATTACTGAGGTTTGTATGAATTGTGAAGCCACAAAAGCAGCATTTAACTAATAAGAATTTAAATTTGAGATTTTGCCAGTTATGCGATATGTACAGTCATACTTACATAAATCTTGTACAAACAATTTGACATTGCTATATAAAATTGCTGTTGTAACCTAATTTCTTGTACTAGATTTATGTGAGCATGACTGTACATACCGGAATACTCTCCCAAAACAAAATGTTTTTATAAATATTGACCCACAAGGTTTAAAATGGTGTAAACGAAAGTAGGTGGCAATAGAGAACTATTATTGCCCTAGAGCATTAAAGTGATTCTACGCGTCCTAACGACACATATTATAAAATGGCTTCGTAGATTACAAGGGGAATTTAATAATATCTAATTAAATTGTAAATCTGAGCTCACTTATTATTATTTCTACCAATTTCTGCATAAAACTCATTTAGCAGCAAATTATATAATAATTGTGACTATTATTACAGGGCATAACAAGGCTTTTTTGGCTCCTAGCATGGAGCCAAAAGTGTATGGCATAGTATAACATGCTAAACGCCATAAAAGCCAATTGTGTTGTATAGAAAATGTTCTGTTCAGAGTGGAATAATCAGAATCAAAATCAAAGAAGTAATTTTAAAGAATAAGTATTGCCTAGCCCTTGGGCAATACTGGTTCTTTAAAAAAGTGATAAAGTGATAAAGTGATACTTCACGCCTTCTAATGAAGAATATTATAGAATGACTTGCAAGATTACAATGGGTAATTATCAATATTTATTTTTTATAAATATTAACCCACAAAGTTTAACATGGGGTAAAAAGTAGGTGGCAATAAAGAACCATTATTGCCCTAGATCTATGAAGCAGGGTTGGAATAAATCATGATTAAAAAAAATAAAACAAAAATCTATGATATAAAAAACATCAATTAAATCATAATTTATTTGATTTTTTTATATTTCTCACCAGTCTTTGCCAGTTTTGATGTGATTTATATCAATTGATTTAGATCACGATTTATATCATATGAGTTTTTTTTAACAAATTCTTGAATTTGAACCAGAATTGCTGATTAAAACAAATTTCTGTGTATCTGTACCATGTGGTGGGCCAAAAAATGGAAGAAAAGAAAAATATTTTACTTACTTACCATTATTACTACTACTATTACTACTTTGAAGCATGCTAACTCTATAGTTACATTATATTTATAATTGTTCACTTATTGTAATGCATAAACTGTGCAAAAACAATAATTAATTTAATATATATATATATATATATATATATATATATATATATATATATATCAATTTTTATTTAAATCAATGATTTATTTAAAAAATATATATAGTTTGATTTAAATCACACGGACCATGCTATTAGAGTAATACTTTACGCCTTCTAACAAAGAATATAATAAAATGACTCTGTAGATTACATTGAGTAATTAAAATAGTGTAATTAAGTTGTATATCTGAGTTCACTTATTATTATTTCTACCAATTTTCTGCTTAAGACACACTCATTTAGCTACAAATTATATAATAACAGCCACAACAGGACATAACAAGGCTTCAAGGGCCCGTAGTGTGACAAGCTAAACGCCATAAACGCTGATTATGTTGTACAGAAAATGTTATGTACAGACTGAAATAATCAGAATATCAAAATCGAAACTGTAATTTTAAAGAACCAGTATTGCTCTAGGACTATAAAGTGATACGTTACGCCTTTAAACGAGGAATATTATAAAATGACTTTGTAGATTACATTGGGTAATTAAAATAATCTAATTAAGTTGTAAATCTGAGTTCACTTATTATTATGTGTAAGATTTTTTTTGCTTATGACAAAAAGTATTTAGCAGAAAATTTAGCAGAGCATAACAAGACATTTATGACCCGCAACATGACAATCTTAGTGCCATAAACGCTAATTATGACGTATAGAAAATGTTATGTACAGACTGAAATAATTACAAAATCAAAATCGAACCAGTAATTTTAAAGAACCAGTATTGCTCTAGGACTATAAAGTGATACTTTACGAATTCTAACGAAAAATATTATAAAATTACTTCGTAGATTACAAGGGGCAATAAAAATACAAAATCTAATAAGTTGTAAATTTATCTGCTTAAGACAAAACGCATTTAGCAGCAAATTATATAATACTAGTCACTACAGGACATAACCAAACTTTTATGGCCCGTAGTATGATAAACGCCATAAACGCTAATTATGTTGTGTGGAAAATGTTATGTACAATCTGGAATAATCAGAATCGAAATCAAATCAGTAATTTTAAAGACTCAGTATTGCCCTGGGGATATAAAGTGATACTCCAAATCTCTGTACCTCTGGTGGTATCTCTGTACTCTTGAGAATGGTCGTGAGACCGAAACAATTGTAGAGGTTTATTCTATCAATACAGTGAAACTTTAACCAAGTGTTTGATTTAACCTAAGTGATACTCCTTCTAACGTAACATGACTATCTAAGTGTCATAAAGGCTAATTATGTTGTATAGAAAATATGTCATGTACACACCGGAATAACCAGAATTGAAACAAAATCTGTAATTTTTATATATTTTGAGATACATAAATTGAAATTGGATTACATCATTCCTCTTCCTTTATCATAATCTTTTAAAAATATGTGGTGGCACAACAATAGATAGACAATAATGGCGCTAAGATCTATAAAGTGATACTTTGCGCCTTCAAACGCGTTCTAGACTAAACAGCTCATAAGAATATTTGACATTTATCAGCATTATTTAAATATACCGAGTAATCACTTAAATTTCAGCTCCAGTAAGAGCTGCCCAGTAAGCTTACCAATAAGAAAGGCGACATCACCCATATCGCCTTTCTTAGTGGCTGCGAAATGCAGCAATATCCATTGCCATGAATAAATACTAAAGCTGAAATTTATATGATCACTTGGTACAAGTACAGTGTGGATAATACCAGAAAGAAAATATATCATAATAATACAAAAATAACAAAACAAACAAAATAACAAAAACTAATAGCAAACAGCCATTCCGGTTGTCATTGTTGATCGAAAACTTGTTCAATTCTAGATTTTGATAAAAATTCTCTTAAATGAATGACGAAAATGACGATTCTATTTAATTATTACTAACTCAAGATATTACATTTCAAGTTTTTTCTCTCCGAAGACAAAAAAGAACTTCCAAAATATACGGGTTAAAATACTAATCTTACCCATCTCCCCTTTCTTAGCGGCTGCGAAATGCAGCAATATTCATTGCCTTGGATAACTAGAGCTGCAATTTAAATGATCACTTGGTACAAGTACAGTGTAGATTCGGGTTAAAAATCCAAATCTAAAAGCCACCTATAAAATTAAAATTGTTCAAATATATACAGTTACAAAAACCTGATCGAAAAAATAAGATTAAAAAATCCAAACCTAAAGGCTACAAATTAAATTAAATTGTTAAAAAACATTCGGCTTCAAAAACTTGATCTGAAATATAACATTTAAAAATCTTAAAAGCCACTACTAAAATTAAAATTGTTAAAAAATGTAAAGTTTCATAAACCTGATCTAAAATATAGGATTTAGAAATGCAAATGTAACAGCCGCAAATAAAATTAAAAATGTTAAAAAATAAAATTTTAAAAACCTGATCTGAAATATTGGATTTATAAATCGAAATCTTAAAGCTGCAAATAATATTAAAGTTGTTCAACATTATACAGTTTCAAAAACCTGATCTAAAATAAAGGATTTAAAAGTCCAAATCTTAAAGCTGCAAGTAGAAATAAAATTGTTCAAAAATATACAGTTTCAAACACCTGATCTAAAATATAGAATTTAAAAATCCGAGAAAGCCGCAAATAAAAATAAAATTGTACAAAAATAAACAGTTTGAAAAACTTGGTCATAAATCCAAAGCCAAATCTCGAGGCGAAACTGTTACATAACAAAAATTTGGAAACCTAAAGCTGCAAATTAAAAATCGATGTGGGCACATGAATTCGTCCATATTAATTTGAAAATCGTGATAAAAATTAAATTTCAACGTAGTTTTGTCCAAAAACCAAAAGTGCTATGATTTTTATTTCGTAGAAAAGATATGCAGTTTTAGATTATGTGCAGAAAAAAGGGTGTCCTCTTATTATTTTATGAGAGGTAATTGGAGTTGTGAATGAACAAAATAAAAGATTATTTTAGAAGACGTTTTAGATTATATTTTGTTTATATATTATTTCAATGTCTCATATTTTCTAAATTATTGACAATATTTCAGTTACAACCCACTTTCGGTTGTTGTTTTGTTTCAATTTATTCGATCCTGCGGGAACGGATGCAATAGGAAATTGCGTAACATGTTTCTCCCTGGCCCATATTTACTGAAGGTCACAGCGTACATAGGTACATGTATATGTATGTATATGTATAGGGTGGCGCCAGGGAAGACTTCCGGCGGCGCCAGTCGGCGCCGCGACGCCATTAATGCAGCAAACAGAGCCTGATGATTAAATTAAAAAAAGTGTCTAAACAAAATGCTTTAATTTTTTTAATATTTTTTTTATCATTATCTATGCGAACACTATAAAAAAATATATTATCCGAAGCATCAAATTAAAAGTACATATGTATAAAACTTTCAAAATCAAGCGTTTAAGAAACTGATTTTCAAGCCACAGATTTATAATGTTATTATTATATTATTAACATTATATTATTAAAATGTATAATGTGAATTAAAAGATTTTCACGCAATCTATTTATAATTAAAAAAAAAATTAATTAAAATTTGCATAGACTTACTTTTTAAATTATAAATCTATTTCATGGACATCTGTTATTTCACATATACTTTTTAATAATATAATGATAATAATATACCAAAACTAATAAATGTTACACGGAAAAAAATGCATATGCGAATCCATAAATTAGTAATAAAATGCAAGACAAAGCAAAAAATAATGATATGTGAAAAGCGTTACACATAGCTTAATTGAAGAGGCCGCACCAGGTTGCATTATGGAGTCATAATACAACGTATGTTGTATAATTGAATTACAATACAACTCCTCTTATATAATGAAGTTATAATACAACCCCTGTTGTGAAATGAAGTCATAATACAACCACTGTTGTATAATAAAGTCATAATACAACCCCTGTTGTATAATAAAGTCACAATAAAAACCCTGTTGTACACTGAAGTCATAATACAACCGCTGTTATACAATAGAGTGATAATACAACCCCTGTTGTGAAATGAAGTCATAATACAACCCCTGTTGTATAATAATGTCATTATACAATAGGGGTTGTATAATGAAGTACATTATGTTAACATAGTTACGTACATAATGAATATATTATGTGAGTCATAGATAAAATACTTAATTAAACGTCCAAAAATAAACCAAGTTAAAAAAAATATCACAAGTCTAAGCAAAATATCAAAAATATATACACTTTATTAAAGGAATGGAAAATGTAACTTCCAAAAAGAGACTAACAAATCACTTTGAAAAACTTTTATACCTACATGTTTAAAAATATAAACACATAAAAAATATTCCAAAAATATAATAAAATAAAGGCCAAGTATCAAAAATAAATAAATACCATTAATGTGTTCAATAAATGAATGCAATACATAAATTTCATTAAAGATACCAGAAATAAAATTTCTCAAAGTGTAAGTAACATATGTACAATTTAAATAGGTAAAAAACACAAACAGGTTACTGAGTTAAAGTATAGAACCTATAGTCACTACTAAATAAACCTAAGTGATACTAAGAAAGTAACCTGTGTGTGTTTTTTACCCATTTCACAATGTATCACAAAGTAGAGCTGTCAAGCGTTACTCATCTTATAATTTAAATAATGCTCCTATTAGACAATTGAAAAATATTAAGAACTGGTGGTAAATCCAAGGATCATGGCTCCTAATTACATTCACTATCAGGACTGACATGTGCAATCGTGGCACGTCGATTTCGCGACTTAGCTCCTATACTTCCACCTTCAACTACAGTTAACTAGCGGTTATGATAAAAAGATAATAAGACAAGATAAGATTAAAAAAAAATATGTTAGAAAAGATAACATTCAATACAATAATGTTAACGAAATTCATATCTACTTAGATCAGGTATTTCAATTATCGATAAATTTTGATTAACAATTGTTTCTAGGAAGAAAAACATTAAATAATTTAAATATCTACGTAGGTCAGGTATTTAAAACTTCAGTTAAGTTTAGTTAGCGATAATCTCTATGAAAAAATTAAACCGTGGTTTAGCAGTGATGTTGCCCTGTTTTACAAAGGGTTTCCAAGGTTTATGTTTAAACCACCGTTATACCGCGGCTTAAATTTTTATAAATAATACTGTGAAAATTTAAAAATTAAATGATGTTAGCAAAGAAAAGAAAATTAATAAATTAATATCTACTCATCTCGCCAATTTCACGCTTTTTTTCGTGAATTTTATAACAAATGTAAAATTTATGCACAAAATACGATATTTGAGCGGAGTTTTCTTTATTTTGGTAAAACTTGCAATTTATATTTAAAACGCGGAAAAGCTCGCGGATTTGCACACGGAGGGAGATAGAGGTAAATGTCAATATCTTATATTATTTATTCGAATTTTGTCAATTGAGGAATCTAGAAGTAAAAGGGTTTAAGTGCATTTTTGGTACTTCTGAGATAAATGGCTTCAAAATTAACTTGAATTTCAAAATTCCAGGAATAAGTTTAAAAAACTGTGTTAATATTTTAGACTAAAATATTAACACATTTTCTCAATTTAAAGTTAACTTGAATTTCAAAATTCCAGGAATAAGTTTAGAAAACTGTGTTAATATTTTAACTAAACAACGTAAAAAAATAAATTATTTTAACTAAAATATTAACACAGTTTTCTAAACTTATTCCTGGAATTTTGAAATTCAAGTTAACTTTAAAGCCAGAAAACTGTGTTAATATTTTAGTCTAAAATATTAACACAGTTTTCTAAACTTATTCCTGGAATTTTGAAATTCAAGTTAACTTTAAAGCTAATTTTAGTCTAAAATATTAACAGTTTTCTAAACTCATTCCAGGAATTTTGAAATTCAAGATAAATTTAAAGCCATCTCAGAACTACCAAAAATGCACTTAAATCCTTTTACTTCTAGACCCCTCAATTGTAATTAATAGGAGTAATTGTTTCTATGAAGACAAAATTAAATATCGCAAATATGTACGTAGCTCCCGTATTTCAATATTTTGTTTCTAAAGCCACATTAGCATCCGTATTTCAACAGATTTGTATGATACGCAAATGTTTCTTTCCAATTATCGGTCAGTTCAACTTTTTTTGCTTAAAGAAAATAACTTCAATGCAAAGATACATACAGTCCACAAAATTCATCAAATAGAGCATTGTTTCTCAACCTTGTACCCCTATACATTAACATTATCCTACATTTCTGAACCCAAAACTGAATTTAACTTAGTATACGAATTCCAAACTAAATTTCTTAACCCGGCGCATCCACCATCATTGTTTCAAAATTAATTATTTATGCCTTACACCGAAAGGTAGATCGGCAAAGGAATAAATAAATAAATTAATTAATAATCATTTCAAATTGTAGAAAACAAATTATTCATCAATAATTTTAGGAACTTATGTAGTTCAAGGACACTTGAACCAATCAGTTTACCGCGAATTATTTCTATTTTTTTAAGAATTACTCACATCGACATAATTAATAACATAACAATAACATAATATATAACATAGCAAATAACAAAATAATATAAATAATACCAACACGATCGAATTCGTTACATAATTCACATAATTGACATAATTCATAACAACAATAACATAATGTAAAACATAGGAGTAATAAATAACAATAATATAAATAATCACACACTTGCATTCTTTAATTTCATCACATTAATTTTTATCATAATGTGTTATTGTCCATAATGTCAAAAATATTACAGATTTAAAAAATAATAATAAAAGTTAAAGGCAATCTAGTTTGTGATAGCAAGTCAGTGATCTTCACATATGTGTATTTATATGTACATAATTTTAAAAATATTTCAGATATTTTAGACATATTTTCATAAATGTTAAAGACTTATGTCTTAA
This sequence comes from Othius punctulatus, assembly GCA_951805005.1. Taxonomy (NCBI): domain Eukaryota; kingdom Metazoa; phylum Arthropoda; class Insecta; order Coleoptera; family Staphylinidae; genus Othius; species Othius punctulatus. The sequence continues at coordinate 96,325,797 of OX638138.1, forward strand.
ATGTCTTAATCTATATATATTTTATAGAGCAGAATACAAAATTTTAGACCACTCTTTACGCACAAATTTACACCGATTTTTTTTACGTATACATAGTATACAAGTATACTAGTATACATGTATAGTATACTAGTATACAAGTATTGAGAAGTACGTGAGTGGTCCTTGTATCGGATTTATTTTATAAAAGGCACAATCCATGATCTACACCTCAGTAACATGTACAGTTACTTCACACAAATATAAAGCTTTTGAGATAATTATCTCAATTTGTCATTGCGACCTATGTTTTTTATAAATTGCACAACCTTTTAAGAAACTTTGTACGGTTTATATTTAACGCCATATTTGGTAATTTTCTCATTACGCAATAATATAAATGGGCAAACAAGCCGCCGCCTGTATGTACACAATATTATATCCATAAATTAATTGAACATCATAATGTACCAATCCACACAAACAGGTGTAAACAACACCTACAAATAATAAACGTGACAAATTTCACCTATTATATTGTCATCGCATGCAATTTATTATAACTAATTATATTGTTTGAAATTTATAGTTTTCTACTTTATAGTTATTTATAGTTCTATACCAGTAATTGCAGCAATGTTACAGGTCATGTAATATTTTTAAATTTGTAGTTTTCTATATGGTTGTCATCGAATGTAATTCTTTTTACAACCCAGTTCTACGTTCACAGTGCGTAAAGTGGTGCTTTTTAGCACGAGTGTGTAAAAAAATCTAAAAATAACTTTTAGGCATAAATCATTCACTCACCAATTAAAAAAAGTATTTTGCATGAAATTTGAGCTGCATTCCATAATAGCTGCCGTAGAAAAATAAACTTCGTATAATACATTTCGTAAAGTAATGCTTTACGAACTTGTATCATAAATAACTATATTATAACTAAATATGATTTTTTAAATCTAATAAAAAATACTTATAAAATTATTAAAGAAAAAATTATAATACCTTCATTACTTATAAAGAAGTAATTGCAAGCAATGTTACAGGTACATATTTTAGAATTTATAGTTTTCTACATGAAAATTGCATGTTGCAGGTGCATGTAATATTTTTAAATTTTAATTGAGGTTGCATTTACATCCACACATATTAACGATGTCTGGAGCGTTATCTGGGAGAAATATAAAAGTCCGTAGCGCTATTGGACGTATTTATGTGTTTTCAGCCAATTACAGAGACTGCCTCGCCGGCGATTAGATAACAGACATGAATTATTGGGTCAGATACTACATTAGTGAACACCATCTCCTTGTATAATTAACAGTCTCGTGTCTGCGAGATACATCCGCGCTATTAGTGGTGGTTCAGAGTTTCACTGTGGATTTTAAACTGCGAACTCCGACACAGGAATTTGTTCAGGTAATCACCAAAAACAGAATATTCGAATGATAAACTACCTGCAGTTCGAATTTGAGCTAAATGTAAATTAAAGAAATTTTGAGAAAATACGCAGCCATGGCGAATAATTACGTTATTCAGTTGTTATTTGCAATTGTGTCTGCATACTGTGGGTTGATATTGCATTTTAAAAAATACATTATCGCTTTTTTACGTAAACAATCAATTCAGAGTATATTATCGAGCAATAAATTGCAGTCGAACGCAAAAGCGGCGGTAACAAATGGTTTAATAAATCTCCCACATTTCAATCGCATTAATGCATACAATTAAAAAACAGGCAGATAAATGATATATTTGCACACGTACGTGTGCATATGTGTTGTAGCTCCGGGATACATATTTAAAGGTTGAGGTTAATATTCACTTTGCTGCATCAACCCGACAGATGTAACGAATATGTGTAATTTGTTACCGGCGGAATTCGATTGCTATATTCTGAATGATTGCATAAAAATTGCCCCTCGCATTGCTGTGATTTCATTTTTCATATTAAATTATTGTTTATTAAATCTGTTGCGTGTGGCGTTATTTACTTGTGCGGGTAATTAATTGAAACTGATGCCTCTAATAAATAAAATTAGGGACGTTACAATAAATTTTCATTAGCTCTGATGTGCTTTGATATTCCTAGAAATGCTTTGTCACAAATATACGAGTATAAACGTTTAGCTCATGCAGTATGTACAATAATTTTAGCTATATGATTGTTATATTTGTACGGTACTTAGCATTAGCATATTTATAGCATCAGAAATAGGCCGTCTTTAAATAAAACAAAAATGTTATTTATAAATTGAATAAATTGTTTTTCAAAGCCACCTTCAATTTTTATTCATTGAAACGGCTATTAGAATAGTTGCTGAAAAGAGTTTTCTGCAAATAACTTTTAATGTGTCAGGAATTGCGATAGGGTTGTAATAAGGAAAAATGTTTGTTTTTTAATTACGCATGGAATGACATAAAAATATACAGGTTCCTATTAAAAATAAGAAAAGTTAAGTGCTTCAAAGTTTGACACTAAATTTTGGACACTCGGTATAATTCATATCAATCAAACTTGGCTAACGGGACTGTCACACCTTATTTAATAAGTACCTTGTAAAAGTTTATTAACGAAGTACTATTTTTATTTTTGATTAATTTTTAAACCAATCCTGCAAAACTGATTGTTTTAGTTTTTATTTATTCTATCACTGAACCGATTTCAATAACATTTTAGGGGTAGAATTATAATAATGTATGAGAGAAATGTGATCAAAAGTAAACTGGAGATCTCGATTAAATTTATCCGCGGTTTTAATCGAGATATCTGCTGGGAGTGAGTTAGAATTCTCACAGTCTAACTACTTACGTCCAGTTTACTAACATATTTCTCCCATACTTAATTACAATTCAATTTCCCGTAATTAATAATGAGAATTTTATTATGTTTTAAGTATTGTTCGTAGATTTGACAGGTAATAATTAAATTCGCATCTAAATCGGTAATCGAATTATGCCGAATTATACAAATTGCTCAATCAAATTCGTAGTCTGTTTACGTGTGCGTCCGGAGAAATTTCGCTGTCCGAGTAATCACGATGTGGAAATTTATAGCTGTGATTAATAAATGGTAAATTGCAGATTTAATTTCACTTATGAGAATTTAGATACACGCTGCTTCGTCGTAAACGCAGCACATTATGTTTGTAATCGCTCTATTTTATATTCTTTCTGATTCTTTTAATTCTTGCACTAAAATTGTCTTACAAGTAGAGAAGTAGCTCAGATTAATCAGTATTATTATTATTAGTAGTAGTAGTAACAATATTTTACCTGCTATTGATCTGAGGTCTTTCCACCTCCCTATTATTATTATTATTATTAGTATTATTACTGTTATTATTATTAATATAGAGTTTTAAGTAAATACTACACAATGAACTTCCACTCTTCCCTGAAATATAATGAACAAGTACAAAAATTCTTCAAAACCGTTGCTCCCCTCTATTTGAATTTGAGCTAATTAATGTAGATAAAAATGTGTTGATTATATAAGCGCAAGTGAAGTTCATTATCAAAGGTTACTTGCAGTTCATTGATCCCTCATTTTTACTGGATGGTATTATCAATCGAATAATTACCATAGGATTAAGGCCAGAACGGTTGCAGATAAAATATTTGTTTCTTTTTGAAATTGATTAAATATTTTCCTGCAACATTTTTCTGCTTTTTTATTTTCAATTGTTTTTGTCGAATTCTATGTAACATTTTCCACGTTTAAATATAGTCGAGGTCAGCCATTATCGCTTCTGGGGGCCCAAGTTCTTTAACTCTTTACCTATTTGAGTACGAAACCTGCCTGAAAACACTTTCAAAGAACTTGTGAAATAATTTTTAACAGAAAACGCATTTTTCTCTTGGTAGGAGTTTCTTGCCAATACTAAAGCGATACCATAACCAAATACTCCTCCAATTGATACCTGTTTTTAAAATGTATACCAATATAGTTTTCTCTCTATGTTAGTATCAAACCTTTATTGATGTATTGTGACTTTATGTTTAATTGTGTCCACATTTAGTGTTTTCTAATTTGTATGACATGTGTAAACTTTATGTAATAGCACGAAAATAAATGATTCTTATTCGATTCGTATTCTATTCTATCGGCTTACAGGTTCTGACTGGTAAAAACGTTTTTGCTAAAAATTGTTCTATTAACGTGTCTTCAAATTAGTTAAAATAGAAAGTAGTTCATTTTTTCTATCACAGTTTTAATCATGTCCTGCTATTTTTCAATTGTTTCTGAGCAGTTTTTATAACTCATATTGTCAATTGATATATTTATTATCTGCCATATTTTTATTTACTTCCTCGAAATTTTCAATAGGTTCAGTAATATTTTCAATTTTAATGAAATTTTTCTAACTGGTGCCTTACAATTTTCAGTTTTTAGTAAATTATTAACTTTGTTAAAAAAAAAATTAAAATGGTACTTCCCAGTTTTCAATTGCTTTTATTATATTCATAATTTTCTTCGTTAAATTTTCCATCTGTAGGTAAATATACTTTATTTCGGCCATAATCTGTTAACAGATTCTTAGTGCTAATAAAATTTTATGGCAAAAAATGTTTTATCCAGGGTTACATTTTTAATTGTGGCTTCAAATTTTTATGTAGTTGCTTCCCAATTTTATTTTTTTCTCTCACAGGTTTAATCATTTCCTGTAATTTTTTAATTGTTCCTGACAAATTTTCAAATTTAGTTATTAATTGGTACTTTCCAATTTCCATCAATTGCATTTGTCAAATTTGCTGCTGAAAATTTTTGAATTTAGAAGCAACAATTTGTACTTACAAGTTGGAACTTTCAAGTTTTCATTTTTTCTCTGTCAAATTTAATTATATCCTCTAATATTTAATGGTTTCGGTCGAATTTTCAATTTTGTCAAATTCCTAATTTTCGGTGTCTAATTTTCCATGTTTAAATGTAGTTGACGTCAGCCATTATCGAATATGCTAAAAGTGTTGTTGGAATTTTTCAATTTACAATTGCTTGAGTTAAAAATGGTCAATTTTCTATTAGTGCTTTTTAGTATTGAATTATTCCTCACAATTTTTAATTCTGCTTTAAAATTTGCAATTGTTACTTTCGAATTTACAATTGTATGTCGTACATGTCATTGTGACATTTTTCATATTTAACTATAAGTGTAACTGAAAGCAGCCATTTACGGATTCTTACTGCTAACAAAATTTTATCCTAAAAATGTTCTATGAAATTTTCAATTCTTGCTCCAAATTTTTATGTGGTTACTTCCAAATTTTAAGGTTTATTTAAGGTTAATTGATGATTTATGGTTTTCAATTGCTTTTATCATATTAATATTTTTTTAATGTGTAAATACAGTTCATTTCGGCCATAATCTGTTTACAGATTCTTAGTACTAATAAAATTTTATGCTAATAATGTTCTATTAATTTTTTATATTTTTTATTCCGTGGAAATTTTTTTATAGTACAAATTTGTTAGAAGTTGCTTCAAAATTTTAATTTTTTCTATCACAGGTTTAGTCATTTCCTGTAATTTTTCAATTGTTTCTGACAAATTTTCAAATTTAAAATTTTTAAATTTACCTATTAATTGGTGCTTTCAAGTGTTCAATTGCATTTGTCAAATTTGCTGTTGTAAATGTTTCAATTTAGAAGCAACTATTTGAAGTAGTTACTTCCAAGTTTTCATTTTTCTCTGTCAAATTTAATTAATTCCTCTAATGTTTAATTGCTTCTGTCGAATTTTCAATTTTGCTACAATATTTTTAATTGATTCTTCCTTCTTCCCTATTTTCAAGTGTTTCTGTCAAGTTCCTAATTTTCGTTGTTTAATTTTCCATGTATAAATGTAGAAGAGGTTATGCATTATCGGTTATGCTAATTTTTTTTTAGAATTTTTCAACAGTTGCAATTTTGAAGTAGTTTTATTTCTATGACATAATCAATATTTTTTTTGGAAATTTTCAATTGCTTGAGTTAAACATTGTTAATTTTGTAGTAAACTTTGTAATTGATGCTTTGTAATGTTCAATGATTTCTGTCAAATACGTTGTTTCATTTATCAAATTATTCATGTTGAAATATAGCTGACGTGAGCCATTATCAGATTACAGATTCTTGCTGCTGACAAAATTTTATGATAGAAATGTTGTATGAAATTTTCAAGTGCACTCAATTAATCAATTATTTAATTATTGCTGACAAATTTTCAATTATTGTGTCAAAATTTAATGAATCACTGCAGAAATGTCAATAATTACTGACAAATTTTTAAGTATTTTGGCAAATATTTTTATTTTATATTATGGTTTATATGTATGTTATGTTGTTTTTATGCTAATTAATATTCTTATTATTGATATTATTAAATTTTAAAACATTTCAATGGTAATTAACAATTGTTAATGGTTTTATGGTATGTACAAAATTTGTCATACATTCTAGTAAGTTTTTTTTTAATTTCCATACAACATTTTGCTGGTTTCTATTGAAAATATTACTAATTACTAAGAATATTTGATTTCTAATTAATACATAAAACATTTTTACGGGACCTAATATTTCATTCTTTCCAATTTAGAATTACCTTTATCACCCCACAAACACCTTTTAAAGGTCTGCAATTTCTGATGAAATTTTGTTGTTTCCAGTTCAAATTTCATCATTTCTGCAGAATTTTTCTAGTTTACAATAAAAATGATTTCCACCGAAAATCTCGTCAATTCCAATAAAAAAATTGTACGATGTATATTTCGTATTTTTTTTTTAAATTTCATTAAAAATCATACAATTTCCATTTTTAAACTTCGTCAATTCCAATGAATTTGTTGTTATATTGAAAATTTCATGTCTGAAAATTTCGTCAATTCCAAAGAAAATTTAGTTCTTTCCAATTAATAATGAAACATATAAATGTTCAAAATTATGCAATTTCTATTGAAAATCTCGTCATTCCATAGAAAATCTTGTTTTTTATTTTCAATCAATTATAATACAGCATTAATTGTTCGAAACTTTCCGAAGAAAAAATTGGTATTTCCAATTAACAATAAAATACTTTTGAGCGCCGAAAATTTCCAATGAAATTTTGTCGTTTATAATGAAAACTTCATAATATCTACTGAATAATCGTCGAAAGGTTGCAAAGAAAGTTTACTTATTTCCAATTAATAATAAAACATTTATTATAGCTCGAAAATAATGAAAATTTATTCTTTACAATGAAAATTTCGGTATTTCCAATTAATAATAATAAAATATTTTTCGAAGAAGATCGAAACCTTCCAATGAACAACAAAATGTGCTTAAAATTTTGCAGATTCCTGAGAAAATTTGGTTCTTTCCAATTAATAACAAATCATTTTTAAATAGTGGAAAATTTCGAATGCAAATTTCTTTCTTCGCAATTTATAATACAAAGTTTTCGATTTCCGTAGAAGATTTTGCAGATTGCTGAGAAAGTTTGGTTCTTCCCAATTAACAATAAAATATTTTCAAATAGTGGAAAATTTCGATTGAAAGCTTATTTCTTCCTACTTTATGATGCAATATTTTTAAAAGGAAAATTTCATAATTTCTACTGAATTTTATAATTTTTAATCAAAATTATACAATTTCCATTGAAACTTTCAATGGAAGGTGTATGATGAAATGTATACTTTGTATGACGAGTCATTTAAGCTCGACAATAAGCATTATTATTATTATTATTATTATTATTATTATTATTATTATTATTATTATTATTATTATTATTATTACTATTGATGAATTGTTCAAAATAATATCAAGTGTTTTTCCGTATTCCAAAGATCCGTTTTGCAAATCTCGCTTTTTATGTGTATAGAGTAGTTTTTGAATCAAATCATGTCAATAACAATATCAAAACCGGATTCGTCATAAATTTAATATTGGCATCACATGTTATTCTCAAAGTTATTTGCAAATATTAATAATTTCAGATATATTTACGGAGCCACTACTGATAAGATAACAGAACAAACGATAAGATAAGATCATTTATATGAGGTTTGTGTACACCATTACACATATGACTTTTAATATAAATAGTACACATTAAAACTTAGACAGAGTGTGTGGTATAAGGAATCCATCCATGGCGATCTCTTAAACGGTAAGAGAAGGAAAGTTATATAATAATAATTATAATAATTATTATTTGTCTCTATTTGTGATTCAGGAATTAATATTAAATGTCATCAAAATTGTCATCACTGTGTATAATGTACGATCTGTGAATGAGTCGACTTTTGCAGCAGAATATTTTTTTTTAGTGCACATTACTATTAATGAATTGTTTTAAAATAAATACTTATAATAAATAATATAAGTACCTAAATAATAATATAATGTAACTAATTTGACTTGTGTATGGTGTCTAGTTCTATACACAATAAATAAATATTAGCATATTTAGAAAATAAAAATTAGAGTCTCGGATATTTTTTCTGATTTTGAGATGAGATTGAAAAATAAAAATAATCAAAATTTCTCAAAAAGTTGAGATCTTATTTTTTACAATTGAGTTGTGTTGTTATTTACAATAAAGTTGTACAATCATATCCAGGCAGAAGTTGCGAAATCATACTTTATTTTGAAAATGTTTGAACGTTTGAAAACTAAAATATTAAAATTTCTTTATGGCAAAAATGCTCGTGATATCTAAATCTGTTTTGATTTTTGAGTTTTGAAAAATAAATGTAAGTAAATTGAACATGCTACACGGAAGTTTATATATTATGTTTAAGGGTTTTTATTATCTTTTGAGATTTGACACATAAATATAGACACAATGTTTCATGGATCTTCCCACTTTTTAAAATGTTGTAAAACATATCAAAATTGTATAACTATATCCAAGTACATGGTAATAGTATTTTACAGTAGAAGTCCGTTGGGATTGCATTTACGGCCAAGCCAGGAGTTTGTGAGACAAGCCCGTAGAGCTAGTCTAATCATACTTGCGAAGCAGCGAAGGTCCTCTTTTTGTAATATCTCTATGATTCGTTCATTATTATCCTTTTTTTAAATACATTTTTTTCATAAAGAAAAAGGTTTCGAGTGCCGAGACGTTGCCATTGTCAACCCTTGTTTCTATAAACAAAACTCATCAACCAAAATATTATTTGTTCAATTCATATATGCATATAATAATAGTTTGAAACTATTTGAAACGAATGGAATTAATGAGCAATTGTGATAAAATATTCCTGAAGACGTTAGAGCCGCAGAGCAGAGCAGAGCAGAGCAAGCCAGCTCTTGCCTGCGAAATCGCGCTACTCTTCAGGAATATACTTACGTTGCCATAGTGATTTAACGGCCGCTCTTTGAGGCTTGGCGGCCGTAAAAACTGTCATTACATAGTAACAAACAATCTTCACAACAACATTTAACAACTAGATATTACAAAACAAAATTTAATTATTAAGATTTGAAAAACGAAAAGTTGAAAATATGCACTTATCATGTCTTGATGGAATGTGTGAATTCTCGATTTATTTGATTTATTTTTAGATTTTGAGATTTAGAATTTAAAAGTTTGCTCATTGAAATAGGTAATTTTTTTTTTTTAATTTTAAGATTTAGAATATGAAAGTTCTCAAAATTTATCATCGAAGTTGGATATTTTCAATTCTTTTGAATCATATTCATGTGAAAATGTGAATTATCCATTTATTGGATATATTTTAAAAATTTTGAGATTTACAATACGAAAATTCTTAAAATTGATCACATAAATTGGGAATTTCATGTATTGTTTTTTTAGTTTTTAGATTCAGAATATTAAAGTTCTCAAAATTGATCATCTAGTTGGAAATTTATTTATTATTATTTATTATTTATTTATTTATAAGCATGTCCAGATCCAGTTGTCCACGTTTCCAGTGAATTCACAACATTTTAGATTTTTGTTGAGATGTGAAGAAAATATAATTAAATATGGGAAAATCAAAATGGAAGTTAAAAAGAAGTGCTCAATGCTATACAGATAGAAGTTGTGAATCGTCCTATTTTTTAATTCGTTTTTGGGATTCAAAAATAGCAAATATTCAACATTGCATATGAAAGTTTTCAATGTTTTAACTTTGAGCCATGGTTTACCTATTAAGTTTTTTCTACGTAAATTTTATAATCATATCGAGGCAGAAGTTGAGAAGAAGTTAGAGAGGCAGAAGTCTTTATATTTTTTAATTTTTGAGATCCAAAGTACGAGAGTTGTTGGGATTACAAATATGCAAATATTCAAAATTACATATCATATCAATGTTTCATTTTTGAGCACATTATTTACCTAGGAATTTCTTGGTACGTAAATTTTATAATCATGTCGAGGCAGAAGTTCAGATGATTTGTAATTTTTGAGGTCCAGGTGGAGATTTTGACATCCAGACGGAAAATGTCAATTATCAACTTATTTAATTCTTCAAATCGCAGATGCGATTTGAGGGTATAAAATATTTTGGTGGATTGGAAGACATATTTTGCATATTTTGGAACCGAGATCTCCAGAATATGTAATAAACGTTCAGCATACGTACAGTTGTTGAAATCAGACAGACCACCATGCTTGTGATAACCATTTTACAATTAGCTATTAAAGCAGTAAATTGATAATTAACTCAACTAATGCATAATTCCGTAATTTAACTACAGGCAGGCTAAAGCAGTAGCTAGAGTCGTTACTGGCAAATGGTTACGTAATTTGTACGTTGCGCTGTCTGCACATGGTTTTCATTGTAAATAATTATAAATTACGTATTATTTATTAGCTACACAATACGTTTAATGGAGCCGACAGTTACACAATTTTTAACTGGGCGCGTTTAAGCCGTAACTTACAAAAATTTTACGGTGGCTTTATATTGAAGTCCATTTAAATAACGCACGCACATACCAGCTGTGCATCTGAATTGTACAAACCCCCTGATGCGGATTTATAGATTTTATAGGTCTTTAATGTTGTACTGTGGTTATTAAATATTCAGCTATGGATCCGGGCGGTAGTAAATATTGCCTTTAAATCTCACGATATTTTAATAGTCCTACCGAACACCGCACAGATACGTATTAATCTTTGGACGAAGTTACACGTGGCCGGTTCATAAAACTTATTGGCCACAGGCAACGGTAAATGATCATCATAATACGTGATGGAAGCAATTTGAGATGTTGCTAGATATATAATAATATCCATACATGGAAGATCTGAAATGAGTAGCGGCCGGAAAAAATACAATGTGCCAATTTGACATGCAGGCGACTACTACATAATAACTTTGTAGGCACGATACACTCATTACGTATGCACACAGTTTGCCATCACTTTTAATACTCGGGCAATAAATTAATATGATTAATTTCCGTATGGATATACCATAGCGTGCATTACTAGTATTCCATAACTGACGGTGAAATGCGTACTCAACGTCCAGCAATTTGTCTTTGCAATTTATAAGGCACCTACCAGTGATTCCTCAACGTTTTGTTACGCTGGCGACGATAAATCGTCGAGGATTTTATAAGAACACGGCACTCGGGGGTTTAAACCTATAACTAAGCTTGTATCAAATGCCCGTGCCCGCTTATGCCATTCATCACCGCAGCTTCCATTAATGTTTTATTATTGCTTGCATTAAATCAAAACGCACAAACAGACGCGGAAAAAAATCGCCTCTTGTGTCGAGATCGCTTTGCGTGGCTGTCAATTATCTGAAGATTTATGCGGTATCAATCAGGCGGAAATGGGTGTTTAAATAAATTGCGCAAATTAATTCCCGTCTTCCACAGGTACGCTGTTGCATGCAACTTATTGTGAGCATACAATAATTTTCATGCATTTCGCCGTGCCTGTAACAAGGCACCACCCACCTCGTAATCAAATACCTGCATCATAAAACATGGTCGTAATAATTGTTGCGAGGACGATCGTATTTATGGCACGACCAGGGGTGGCAGCATGCAGAACTGTCCTATTGTTTATTGAAGATCACCGATATTTCACGTCGGCGGATTGTGTCAATTAGCGGCATTCCTGCTTGCTTATCAATTTTTGTCAAGCGCACAGTTGGTTTCTAATCACGAGCCAGGATCGATTACTCCATGAAGACGCCTGCAATCAATTTATTTCCAAATTATGTAGGCAGTCATGTATAATTACGGTAATGTGATATGTTTATCTGCACCGTAAGGATTACGGAAGATAGAAATCACAGATTATCTACACGAAGTGTATAAAGAGATGGTTTACATTCTCAGCCTGTAAGAAACGATATTATTTAACAATAATTTATTCGGAAATTATACGGAGATATTCATGAGAATTGATTTTACCCGTTCATTGTATTAAAAGTTAAATTCTCCGCCATTAATTTTATTTTAATAGAATTTCAATAGATTTATTGTATTTTATGAATTTTAAACAAGATTTTGTACATATGACACCATTTTGTAAAATGAATAACATTTATTCGATTTTGGACCATATTTCAGTTTCTCACAATGTACAGATTTTTGACAATCGTCAAAATGTCGTCGACTTTATAAGTATAACAGATATCTAGCTCAGATATTGGCAATAATTGCGTTAATAATATAGTATGTGAAATATAAAATAGTGAAAATTTTGCCAGTAGTAATATAGGGATAACATTTTATTGATATTCAATAGATTTTTTCTTATAACATATCTCCTGCTCGATGCATGATAGTTTCTAAAATTAAAATAAAAGAAAGAATGGATTTTCACCATTAATTGTTATAAAATACCTACGTTGTTTTATATTGTTTTTGCTATAAAATTTTGTTTTAGCATGACAGTTTGCAAAACTATGTATTACATATGATCAAATAATAAAATGAGTAGTAGTAACCATATTTTAATTGCTATAGACCTACGGTCTTTCCGCCTATAATAATATGGATTTTTCGATTTTACAACATTTTCAGACATCATTAGGTGTATAGATTTTTGACAATGGTTTTGTGTGTTAATTTTACATTGTATCGAATAAGGTAACATGGTATCGATTTTAGACAACGTTTTGTTGAGTTTTTGATATTTCATACTATACTACAACTACTATGAATGTCATACTATAAAGGACGGATCAAATTTAGGACACATTGATTTTATGATATTTCATCGAATTTGAGAATGTGTGATATTTTATGGCGTCTTGATATTGATTTTGTTGATGATTTTTTTTTCCATAGATTTTAGACAATAATTAAGTGTGTTTGTGATATTTTATAAACAACATCTTCTCTTTTACTTCTTGACATTTTTGTCATTTTTGGTAACATCTAATGTATTTCTGACGATTTCTTGACGAGTGTAGAAAAGACAACATAACGTTTGATTAATTTTTGTTATAATTTCATTCATTTTAAATACCAGTTATTATTATATTATATTGATTTTTTCTACTTTTTATTCTTCTTTTGGAGTAGGTACTTATTATATATATTTTGTAGAATAAACACCTCTGAAGATGGCATAAATAAGTTGAAACTAGTTGTTTAATAAAAAACTAAATAAATTATATAAACAAAAAATGTTTATACAATAAAAATACCTACCAGTAAGTACTCCAAAAGAATAATAAAAAGAAGAAAAAAATCAATATAATTTGATTAATTGTGACTACATTTTACGTTTTTTTTTGTTTTGTCGAGGTTACGATCTGTTGTTGAGATTATCACAATATTTTATCGAATTTTTGATGATATTTCATAGACTTCTTGACCTTTTTAATTGATTTTTTTGTTTGTTTTTATGACGTTTATTCAAGTTTTTAAATTATCTTATTGAGTTTCTGACATTATAGATTTTTGACAGCATCTAATAGTATTTATGAGTATTTACTTCTTTTAAACAATATTTTTTCAATAATAACATCATTCGATTTTATTACAAAATTTTGATTGACTTCTTTCGTTTTCACGATTTTTAGTTTAGTTTTTTATACAAAAAATTTATATAATAAAAATACCTACCAGTAAGTACTCCAAAAGAAGACTGAAAAGAATACAAACATCAATGTAATTTGATTAGTTCTGACTTAATTTTATGATTTTTTTTTACAAAGTTTTGTCGAGGTTATAGTCTGTTGTTGAGTTTATGACAATATATTATCGAATTTATGATGATATTTCGTTGAATTATTGACATTTTTAATTGATTTTATGACTTTTTTTTGTTCTTACGACGTTTATTCAAGTTTTGACATTTTGACATTTTAGCGAGTTTCTGACTTTTCATAGATTTTTGACAGCATCTAATCGTATTTATAACTATTTACTTCTATTAGACAATATTTTTTCAATGATAACATCGTTCTACAATTTTCTTACAAAATTTTCTCGAGATTATTAATCTGTTCTTGAGATTATGACAATATTTTATCGACATTCCACACCATACATTCCTTGGCATTGGTTTTCATTGGAATATTAATTGATTTTATGGGATTTAATCGGTTTTCTATAATATGTGATTGAGTTTTTTCGTTTTTACGATTTTTAATCAAGTTTTTGACTTAATTGCAGTGAGCTTATGACATTTTACAAGTTTTTGACAGCATCTAATCGTGTTGATAACTATTTACCTCGTTTGGACAACTTTTTATCAAATATGATATCTTTTTATGATTTTTTTTTACAACATTTTGATCGAGATTATGATCTGTAAAATTATCGCATAGTTTCATTGAATTTTTATATATACTTATAATTTTTATATAGACAATATTTCATTGAGTTTATTTATTTATTTATTTATTATTTACGGGAAAACCCTGTTATATACAAAATATTATACAAAATATTATTACTACAGAATATCATTAAAACATCAATTAAATTAATACATTCTAAATATTAACTTAAAAACTATTGACAAAAATCTTAAATAACTAAACTGTTATCTAAATACTAAATGTACATAGTAAGTATAAAAATATTAAAACAAAACAATTAAATTGAATTTATAGGCGAACATGTCTCTTGAAAGATGATTTGAATGAATTGAAAGAAGAGTTGAAAAGATTGAACCAGATATATGAATTAAAAGTATTGGCATGACGCATAATTCGGCTAATGGTGTTATTATATGTGATATTGGATGAAAAAGTCTGTACACGGAATAATGGCTTGGATCTTAGCAGGCGATTATTATTAGAAACGTGGAAGTTCAGTTGCTCCAAAAGATAGGAGCAATCAATTGAGCCATTTATTATTTTGTGCAATACAAACAAATCAAAGAGACATCTTCGGTTCTCCAAATCATGCATCTGTAACAAGCTCATAATAACTGAATACTCGTCTTGAATGTGGGTATACCCAATTTTATACTCTATGGACCGAAAAAAAATATTTTGTACAGATTCCATTACTGTTCTGTTGGATATAGTATACGGTGACCATATGAACGACGCATATTCCATATGACAGCGAACTAAGGCGCAATATAAAGATTTCAAGCAATTTACGTTCAGATGTTTACCGACATGCCATACATAACCCCACATTCTTAAAGCTTTGCCACAAACGTTATTCATATGAGAATTAAAAGTCAGTTTTTGATCGAACAGTTCACCTAAGTCTTTAATTTCTGTCTTCTTTGCAAGAGATATCGAATCGATGGTGTACGTGAATTCGATGCATCGAATGCGTCTGCAGAATGAAATTGAGCTGCACTTATTTTTATTTAAAAATAATCTATTTACAGTACACCATTGATTGATACTATCAATGTCTTCTTGGACTAATCTGCAATCATTTATAGAATTAATGCCTTTAAATATCTTAACATCATCTGCATACTTCAGAAAATTGCAGTGTTTTATTACGTGGTGAATATCATTGATAAATAATAAAAATAAAACAGGGCCGCAGTGAGAACCCTGGGTTACCCCCGAAGGTATTTTAATACCCTTAGATGTAAAATTATTGAAGCGTGCCTTTTGTATGCGATTTTGTAAAAATGATTGAATCCAAGATAATGTCGTTTTATTAAAACCTAAAGAATTGAGTATCTCTAATAAAATACAGTGATTAGCTCTATCAAACGCCTTGGAAAAATCGGTATATATTGAATCTATTTGATAGCACTTATCCAATTCGTTTGAAAGGTACTGTTTGTAGCATAGTAGATTCGAAACCGTTGATCTTTTCTGTACAAAACCATACATAGTTTTTGACATAGTTGTTGAATTTGTGACATATAATAGGTTAATGGATAATATGTGATTGAATTATTTCGTTTTTGTGACATTAAGTCAAGTTTTTTACATTATATTAGCGAGTTTCTGACATTTTATAGATTTTAGATAACATTCAATTATATTTCTGAAAGTTTATCTGTTTGAAGTAATATCAATTTTTGTTCCGGTTTACAAATATGACTATCTATATCTTTGGATAACATTTTATTAATTATGATATAATTTTAAGATTTTTTTTACAAGCTTTTGTTTGCAAGATGTTGTAGAGATATGATATGTTGTTGAGTTTACGACAACATTTTATAGTTTATTACAATTTTTCATTGTGTTTTTGACATTTTATTGTTTTTATTGAATTTTTATCAATTTTAGACAATATTTTAATGAGATTCTGCTAAACAAACTTTTGTTGGACAGTATTCGACCGAATAATCATGACGTTATTGATATTATAATTCCATTAATTGTTTTTTATGCTTTTTTGTTTTTATGACATTTGATCAGGTTTTTTTCCATAATTTTATGAATTTAGATGCAATCTGGGTCGAGTTTATAATAACTTGCCAATTTTATAACGGCATTATTTTACTTTGTGGCAATTAATCGATTTTGGACAATATTTTATTGCAACCATGTCAGTCTACATCTTTGAACAATATTTGATCAATTATGATATAATTTTAAGATTTTGTTTGCAAGTTTCTGTCGTGATATGATATGCCAATATTATGACAATATTTTATTGAATGTATGAAAATATTTTTGTTTACATTTTATTGATTTTATGAGAGTTAATCGATTTTGGACAATATTTCAATTACTCTCTGCTAAAAAAAAACTATTGTTGGATAAAACTCGATCAAGTAATCATGACAAGATCTATTTAATAAGTGCATTCATTGTTTTTTATGATTTTTTCATTGTTTTTAAGACATTTAATCAAATTTTTGAGATTATTTTACAAATTTGGATGAAATCTTGTTGAGTTTATAATAATTTTATAATTATTATTATTGTTATTTATAATAACTTTTAAATAACCATGTCTGTCTATATCTGCGTATAATATTTTATCAATTATGTTAACATATCAAGATTTTATTTACAAGAATTTGTCGAGATAATGATATGCTGTTGTCTTTATGACGATATTTTATGTGTTTATGACAATGTTTCATTGTGTTGTTGACATTTTATTGATTTTATGAGATTTAATCGATTTTGGAAAATATTTTAATGAGTTTCTGCTAAAAAAACTTTTGTTGGGCAGCATTCGACCAAATAATCATGACATGATCAATTATAACTGCATTAAATGTTATTTATGCCTTTTTTTAATTGTTTTTATGACATTTCATTGAGTGAGACATTATTTTGTGAGCTCGGATGAAATTTAGTTGAGTTCCTAAAAATTTACTAATTTTATATCAGCATTTTCTTGACTTTACGACATTTAATCTATTGTGGACAATATTTTATCGAATGGAAGATATTATCGACGTTATGATTATATTTGCTCTTATGATGATATAATTATTTAAATATTCCAAAGTTTTATCATTTTATTAGAACATTTTGTCAATTTTATAATATTTTCTCGTTTCTCGTTTCTTCAGTATAACTTGTACTCTTGAGAATGGCTTAACTGCCGAAACGATTGTAGAGTGATCTATAAATTCCGTGAAACTTTAAACCAAGTGTTTATTTACTTTTTAAATGTTTTTTGTGAACAAGGGTTAATGTGTGTCATTCAATTATTTCTGCTTTTACAAGCTCAAAGTAAAACTAACCGACGATATATATAGCTTTATTTTCTTTTTGCTGTACAATTTTCCTCTAGGATGAAAGTTTGCGAAACATCACCTGTTACAATTATTTTATACCTATAACTATTTAATTACCTATTACCTTTTTATCAATGTATAACATGAATGTTTCAATGCCATTTATATTATAAATTTTGGATTTCGAGTTTCTGACATTTATACAATACTAAAATATAATTATATGATTTTTGGACATAATTATATTAATTTTATTACATTAAGTTTTTTCACCGATTAGTTAGACAATGCCCAAGATTCACCTTCTTGCTTCTAATCACTGCTACTGCTACATGAAAATACGTGATTGCTATTGCTTTTTGCTATCTTTATTCGATTTGGGTTGTCAATTTTAATACACTCATAGTTTTTCATACGTTCAACAGCAAGTTAGTAATTCTGACCCAAGATACAATCATTTATGATACGTTTTTATTATCATTGCATTTTTATCGATAAAAATATGCTATTAAATGAATTATGTTGTATAAAAATAATCTACACTAATTGATTATTGATACCTGATTATTGCATATAAATTTAAAGCAAATTTCCAATTATGTTGTGCATTCTGCAACTCAAATGCTCGATCCATTTCGGTGCGCTCGAGAATCGAAGGAATTGCCAGTTGTCTTGGCAATAAATCGGCTGACAATAAAACGCGGATATTGGATTTTCTCCCGGCGCTTTATGATAAATCACTTAATGCCATTTTAATCCCGCTGTTCAGCGTAAGACAATGTTAATTTATTCATGCCCGTCGGTCTTGATAAATGGAGTGTCCGAGCGAACTAGCAGGGGTATTATAATGTTTCACAGGTGGATTATTGCCATTATTAGCGTTACCACACTTGTTTTACCGGCCGTTACTGGAATTCTACACGCGCACTTTTATCTTCATCTCCTTCCTTATTATCAGCTAAAAATTCGGCTATGAATACACGCAATTATTAATAATAACTATAAGATTACTATACGTTAATGAAGTAGCACTATACACGCCTATCAAGGATCCGAATATCATTAGATGGCATTATATAATTTATTGCTGATCCAATTTTCTATTACACAGACATTATCAGCGTTTATTACCAATAATATTTGATATTTTCTTCAGTTTCAGGATGGTTTTGGTTCTCAACGGCGTCCTGCAAGAGGAATGCCCTCCAGATGCAAGGTCTTTGTATCATGCACATCCAGTGTACAGAGATACAGCCGCACAACTGCTAGCGATTCCCAACAAAGTCATTGGGCCTGTCGGACTACTGTACGTTCAGCAGAGGGAACTTGCAGCCACAGTACCACACGATAGTAAGTTTTTTTTTTAAATAAGGATGTGTAAATTTGCCTTATAAGATGAAACTGATGAAGTAATCTTGCAAAAGAGATGGTCCAAATTGTCCTAAACGAAATTTCTGTGCTTTCTGCTTTGTACTCATGGTTCAAATATGTACCAGATTTTCCTAGGAGATATACCGTTTTATTGCTACTTATTCTGTTACGCCCACATAGATTTCTCATTGCGCTGAATTCCTGATGCAAGTGATTAATTGATTATTGATTAATGCACCCACCGAATCTGTACTCACTTATAAAGGTGCAATTACAGGCGGCATGGAAGCTTAGGTTTGCATTGTTAATTAATTTGCTCTATCATGATGGTGTAAATGTCAGGTATAATTGTTGTGTGCAATGCAGTCGATTTGAACGATCCATAATTTATGTATGACCAGCTAAATTACCAGCTTGTTCATATTATTATTTGATAATAATATTTATCAATACAATTGCGTGTGTTCCAAATATCGACGACGCATATAAATATGGAAAACCTGTTTTGCGCATATATTTACTGAAACGAAACGATGCTAAATCTTCAGTAGCAAAAGTAGCAAAAGGTGTAAGTATTGTTTTGTTATTTCCAGTAGCAATACAATACTGACACGTATCGTAAGCAAATCAATACGGAAAACCTTTGTCCACATAGACATTATTGAAACTAAATATACATTTTAGTCGAAATTCAGCCATCTTCAGTAACAAAAGTAGCATTGATTTGCTACTGAAAATGTAGTAGTACTGCGACTGAAATGTAGTCATGCTAACATAAATCTAGTACAAGAAATTAGGTTACAATAGCAATTTTATATGGCAATGTCAAATGGTTTGTACCAGATGTATGTGAGCATGACTGTACATTTAGTTCCAACAAATATCTTATACAAAAGGTTTTTCATAACTAATTTGCTACGATACTTTCACAAGCTCCACATTATTGTTTGACGACGATATGTTTTGCTCAAAATTATTTATTGTATTGGCAGAATAGAAAACGCAGTGAAACTAATTCACAAATTAATTAAAAATTAGAAAACGGCGTAAATATTAATGGCCACATATCTATACGCATCGCAGCAATAAATGTGTTTATTTGTCGCGGATATTAACCGTTGATAGCACTTGTTTTCACGTATAAAATCAAATGATGACGTTAATGTCTGCCCACATGATTTCTAACGGTATCAGTGTTGATCTGCAATAAAACCTTTAATTTATTCCATTAATTTCAATTTTAATTACGCTTATGCTTTTCATTTAAATGGATCTTTATTGCATCTGATTTCATCTCGTATGTATCCATGAGAATGGCATTAACCTCAGGAGTAACATTTCCATGCATCACATGCCTTAATCAGTTTTGTTTTAGATGATTTATTTTATATGTGTGTGAAGAGTCGTAAATAATTTACGAGATTAGATACGTATTAATTTGGTTGCTAGTTTTATCTTTAGGAAAGGTGTTAATTGTCAATTAAACTTCATACTTACATATAACGATATCACATTATGTATATTTAAGCCATGTGCACAATATTTCAATAAGAATTTGATAATCTGGAAGCGTTCAGTATTACGTAAAAATTAAAAAAAATGGAATTATTTAAAAAAAATTGTCTGGCAGGTTTTTAATATTTTACTGTTACTTCATATATAAAATAATAAACTTTTTTCTCATAACTTTTCAAAAATAAGAATAAAATAGTAGATAAACATAATAAATTAGTAGATAATTCAGTTCTATCATAATTTTTATTCGAATAGGCTCTGAATATGAAACAAAATATGCTATTTCATAACTGCTACATACAATAATCTACACAAGGTGCGAAATTAAAAAAAATACATTTTCAAACAATGTTGATGTTAATCATATGTTATGAAAAAAAAAGTTTACTTATTCAAAAAACGTTAATGTTTTTGAGTAAATTCTCGAGCAGATTTTTCGATGTCATTAATATCTGAAAATTGGAATTATTAACTTTTTCTTCAAAGAAAACATTTTTATATGTAAACTTTTAGATTAATCAATTCTTTGTGCAGGAGTAAAAAGAATATGTTGCATAACATTTGTTTTGAAATAAAAGGTAGTTGGATTTTTTAAAGCAATTTAAAGGAATTATTTTAGTTTGATTAGGTCCCTGAAATGATGAAACAAACGATGTTTTTTTGTTTGACTGTTTGTTTCGATGGTTTTTTTTATGACTGCTCGATAGGAAATTAGATCTACGTAAATTGCGAGATTACAGAAAGGGTTTATATAAAAAATTATTTCAGAAAAAAGTTAAGTTGATTTGAGATTTAAATATTACAGTAGTGATTAAATTTTTCTCCGAATCATTAAATTTTTTATAGAATAATTGAAATTTTGACACTAATAATAGAAAATTTGATAATAAGCATATCAATTTGATAGTATTGATTAAATTTATGAGAGTTATTGAAATTTTGGCACAACAGTTTGAAACTATGTCAAAATTATTAAAATTTGTGTAGACATAAATCAAAATTTTGGCATAAATTATTATGCTTATTGTAAGAGCTTATTGTAAGAAATAATAGAAAACTTGACTGTAATAAATGTTATAATGGAAATAAGTAATAATTGAAATATTCACAGCCCAAGTCAAAGTTTTTGCAAGAATGATTAAAGCTTTGAAAATTTTTGATGACATTTTTACAGCAATAATTGCATATTTGAGAATAAGCATTTAAATATAACAGTACTGATTAAATTTTTGGCCGCATCATTAAAAATGTTTACAGAATAATTGAAATTTTGACAATAATAATAGAAAATTTGATAGAAAGCTTAGCAATATAATAGTATTGATTAAATTTATGAGAATAATTGAAATGTTGGCACTGCAAATTAAAACTATGTCAAAATAATTGAAATTTTGACAGAAATAAATTAAAAAAATTGTTTACTTTACAAAAAAAAATTACTTTACACAATATACCTTTTCAACTTCAATTTCAGAAAAAGTTAAATCAATTTGAGATTGAAATATAACAGTACTGATTAAATTTTTGAACGAATCATTAAAAATTTTACAGAATAATTTAAATTTTTGCACTAATAATAGAAAATTTCATAGTAAGCTTAGCAATATGATAGTATTGATTAAATTTATGAGAATCATTGAAATGTTGGCACAGAAAATTGAAACCATTTCAAAATAATTGAAATTTTTGGCACATATAAATTTAAGAA
The DNA here is from genome assembly GCA_951805005.1 of Othius punctulatus. Taxonomy (NCBI): domain Eukaryota; kingdom Metazoa; phylum Arthropoda; class Insecta; order Coleoptera; family Staphylinidae; genus Othius; species Othius punctulatus. The sequence continues at coordinate 96,348,392 of OX638138.1, forward strand.
ATTGTTAACTTTACAAAAAATGTTTACTTTACACACTATACCCTCAACTTTAATTTCAGAAAAAAAGTTAAGTCGATTTGAGGGCATATAAAATATATTCCAGAAAAATCGGAAAAGATAAAGTTGATTTCAGAAAAAGTAACATCAAATTCAGAAAACGTACCTAACATCGACTTGAGAAAAGTAATTTCTATTTCAGATTTTGTTAAACAATCAAAATTATATCTTGAATAAATTATCTAGCATTTACTACTTAGTTAAGAATACCAACTTACTACTATACTTATGGTACTTTATTGAACGCCTTCATTCACCAGTATAAAGCTCAGATGAGGGAATTCGTTGTTCAAATTAGTCTGTAAATTGAAATTGGTAAAATATTATAATATGAAAACTGTATTTACTATTTGTGTATTTGCTTTTGCATTGTTCTTTTTGTTGTTTTGTTGTGTTGTTTGTTGTCATGTATATATTTACCTTTTGTATATTATGTAGCTTTTCTGCTAATAAATATTTTTTATTATCTTTATTATCTATAAAACTTAATTTTTCTAAAGCCGATGTTGTTTATTTTGAATCGAAGTTAATTTTTCTGCAATTCATTTTACTGAAATTTCCTTTCTGAAATTGATTTTACTTTCTTCGAAATTGATAATTTTTTTAAACTGGTTCTATTTTTTCTGAAATTGTAAAATATACCGTTTTCTGTTAAAAACTTGAAAATGTATGAAGATATTACAAATATTTCGAAGGCGGCTTTATCAAAAATCGACCATTTCAAGAGTAGGTGTAATCCAAAAATACATTTTTTAGTTTGGTCTGAAATAAAATTTATAAAAAAAATTATTTCAGACTTTTTTTTTTGTAAAAATGAAAACTATTTTGTTTTAAAAGTGTACAAAAATGTGATGGATCCATCCTGAGTTAGATAATAATTGAATGTAAAGTTTAATGCACTCTCAGGAAATATTTGAATGTGCATTTCGGAGTTAATTCAGTGGACAATTGGAGACCGGTTTCGACCTTATTGGGGTCTCATAAGTCTAGTCTAGTCCAAAGTTATTATTAATTATTAATATTATATCTGATTGTGGATTGAATTCATCTATATATCTTTTTTAATAGAATGTGTGATGACTTTGATGATTTTGTGAGTTTTGATGATATGTATATTTGAGCCAAAATTTGCGCCAGTATTTAACGTTTAACGTCACTAACTTTTTCTTAAAAGCCAATATTCTTTCTAATTTCACATAAAACATTTGTTGGCCCTTTTTGAGTTAGCTTGCAGAAACGGTGGCAAAAACGATACACTTTTGAGTAACAAAATTAATAATCGATCTGATTATGGACCAAAATTGTCCATATATTTAGTTTTAATATAGTGTGTGATAATTTTGATCATTGAGTGATTTTTGATGATATGTTGATGATTTTGGCCATAAATTATATAACTGACATTAACAATTGGCACGCGTATTACAGTGCTATTGTTTAGTGCGGTAATTGGAGATAAATAAACACTTATTCGCAATAATGTAGCAATAATAGTAAATCTGTGTATTTTTATTGCAGAAAATGTCAACATCCTCGGCTCCGACGACGCGACAACGTGTATAATTGTAGTCGTAAGGCACTCAGGTAAGTGGCTTCCTGTAAAAACGGATTACTTTATTGCCTTAATTGTCGCCGTTTACACCAGACCTTTCTAATTCTCGTGATAGATCCATCGATTCTCCCCCGCGCTGCCACATATGGAAATACCTCGCAATTTCCCGCGCTGTGCGATAAATTTCGTGCAGCTCCTTTACATAAAGCTGTCCATAAATAATTTGAGGCTACGTTCGTTTAACACGAACAGAGTTTAGGTGTGGATTAGCACGCAACAACTTTTGCAGCGTGTTTGCGCTCCAAAGAATCGATTCTATCGCGTCGGTAGGAATCTGGATAAAAATTGTAATAAATATAAAAAAAAGGCGGATAAATTCTGTTGCAGATGTCTGCGAGATAACAAGGAAGAATAAGCACTTATAATACGCGGTTTACACGTATAATTGCAGAGCACGGGGCTTCAAAATTAGTACCTGCCCGTGTCGGGTATTGCACCGCAAACAGAATAAAAATTAACAATAAAAAATGCGGCAACGTGTACGTATATATCGGCGCTTGAGCCTGGACAGGATCGCTCGCTATCATTATTATATTGGCATGCGAAATAAAATTAGATTTAATTTAAGGCTCTGTCGCGTTACGTTATTATATTGCACGGCCTGTGTGTACGCGACTCTATTGTCTCATAAGGAATTGATTGCCGCTATAAAATCAATAATCATCGGTTTGGCCACGTACTGGAATTGGAAAAACGTGCAGTATGTTTGTACGTAAAATGGTAAATTTATAGTAATTTAATAATATGCGGGCGGCGTTCCCTTTTATCTCCCATACATAGGTTTCTACTGTTACTCGGTATAATAGGCGATATTTTTTTTAAATTTTAATAACTTAAATGCATTCGAAATTACCGAGTATTGTTTCGTTCAATGCTGATATACATATTTTTTCAGTGCCCCCGAGAAATATTGAATTCCATCACATTATTGTGATTTCAAATATTTGCCATCAGACAAAATTATACTAGTCCAGTCATATTAGCCGCCAAAAAGTCTAACTTGACTGGACTATACTAGCAATTCTACCCGAGATATACAAGCGTCTAGCATTTATTTGCCATGTGACAAACTGGACTGACAATTTTTCTATCCTAGATCTAGCATTTTGTTGCCAGATGATATATCTGGTTGACAATTTCATGCCAATTGACATACATTTTCAGGATTTGTACTGACAGCGAGTATTTTTCATTGCAATGTCATATGACAGAAATTATTCAACATTACAATGACTGGATATGCAGCTAAATTTAAAAAACAAACGGTAAATGTCAACAAAAATAACACGTTCATTTTATACGTTTGTTATAGTTTGAAAATGGTTTTTAGAAATAGGTTAGAGTTATTCGACGGTATGTCAGTTTATAAACAAATAGGTTACGTTTGAACAAATTAATTTCTTAAACTCTACAACAAAACGATGCAAAAACATTAGAACCTAAATAATACAATAACTGATGTAAAACAATGTATGAACCTATCCTAGGTAAACAATTTATATTCACTAATGTGAAATCATAAACTGTAAAGTTATTTGAAATGTACAGGGTGGCCCAATTTGGATGTTTCTATAGTGGATCTCGGTAACTAGAAGAGACAGAGAAAATCGGATGGCGTATCCTCGATCTCTTTTTTCAATACCAACTCAATGGTGAAAACAAAAATTGGCTATCGTCTATTGTTCTGAAGTTATGGCCAAAAACTCGTTATTTTCCATTTTTGATTCTTATCAATATTTCAGTTATTTCTCATTTTATTGAGATACGACTTGCATGTTCTTCAGGCACTTTTTTACGGTGAATTGAATGAGTTTTACAGAATTATGATATCTTCATTAATAACCAAGATACAATACAAAGTTTTGTTTTTTTAAAATAGAAGTCGTAGTTGGCTTTGGTCTTAATAAATAGGTTTTTTTCTCTTTTCGATGATGTATCATATGTGGATGTTATAATTGCAATTACATATGTTGAAATCTATTAGAATTATATCAAAACGTCATATGTTCTCTTATTGGGCGTAGTAGGCTTGTTTTGTTTAAATTGTTTGATTGTCAAGCTAACACATTTGACGTGATCTTTATATTTCGAAGTGTTTAATTAAGTGTTTAAAAAAAATATTTTCTTGTTTTTTTAAATTCATCTGTATATTATGTGAGAGTTATGTGGCAGATGAAAATATTGTCTGAAATAGTCTGCTATTTTTAATGCCTTGTAACGTAAATAATATGGTAGCTCTGTGGTAGATGACATAAATATTCTGCTACTACAATGCCGTAAGATAAATATTGTAACAGTCCTAAATGTCAAAAATTGTTTCATAGTTATGTGCCAGATACACATAAAATTACCGACCATTTACTTGCCAGATGCCATAACTAAACGGTCAGTTCAATTAATATAATAACCGTGAATATAGCAAAAATATACGTCAGTGTCGATTTTGATCAAAATATGTAAAACTGTTATTAGGAAACGTTTCTAAAATGGCAAAATTGTTTGTTATTTCCCATTGTCAATGTTTATTATGAGAAACTGGCATAAGGATTTTTATTTTGTATTAACATCCAGATTCCTGGTTTAAAGTTTTAAGAGAAAATGAAAAGTTTATGATTGCTCATATTTTTTCGTCAATGATATGTATGCTTGTATAAAATATGTATTGCATGAAAAAAATACAAACAGCAGGGCAGAAAACCGATACACAATGTCAAATTTAAAGGTTTTGGGTTGTACATTATTTTCTTCAAAAACTAGTAACATTTATATTTCAATGGATACAAAAAAGCAAACTAATAGTCAATGGCGAATATGAAGTTTTTAGTTTATTCATTTTTTGTCCAAAAAAAGAAAGATGTATATTTGAATGAAAAATATACCAAAAGCAAGCTAGAAAACTAATGGCCAATGGCAAATTTAAAGTTTTTGGTTTGTTCATTTATATTTGAATACCGATGGCAAAAGGCAAATGTAAAGTTTTTGATTTGTTAATATTTTTTTTTAAACACTAACATTTATATTTGAATGAAAAAACTATACAAACTAAGGCAGAAAACCGATGGGCAATGACAAATTTAAAGGTTCTGAGAGTTATGTGGCAGATGAAATAAATGTCTGGCATTTCTATTGCACACGATAGAAATAGTCTGCTATTTTTCATGCCATGTAACGTAAATAATATGATAGCTCTGTGGTAGATGACATAAATATTCTGCTACTACAATGCCATATAAGATAAATATTGTAACAGTCCTAAATTTCAGAAATGGTTTTATAGTTATGTGCCAGACACACATAAAATTACCGACCACTTTCTTGCCAGATGCCATAACTAAACTGGCAGTTAAATTAATATAATAATCGCGAATATGGCAAAAACATTCGTCAGTGTCGATTTTGATCAAAATATGTAAAACTGTTATTAAGAAACGTTTCTAAAATTGCAAAATTGTTCATCATTTCCCATTGTCAATGTTTATCGAAATATGAGAAACTGGCATTAGGATTTTTATTTTGTATTAACAATCAGATTCCTAGTTTAAAGTTTTAAAAGAAAAACTTTATGAATGTTCATATTTTTTCTTCATTGGTATGTATGAAGTCAACAAAACCTGCAGATCCTCTAAACTCGTGGCTGATAGGACTGTATCGTCTGCGTATCTAAGGTGACGAATATGTTGAATTCAGTTACGTGCGCAAGCCACAACATGGGCTTGAATGAACATTAAGAAAACTAAATGGCTTGTTGTCAGTCAATACCCAATTGTTGATGATGAGGATGCTCTCCAAATTGAAAACGAAACTGTAGAGATAGGAAAACACTCGTGAGGTTCGAAGCAGAATTGAACAAACAAGAGCTTCATTCCGGAAGATGTCGAAGATTCTAACTGGCCGGGACCTAAAAATTTACCGTCGTCTTCGCCTGCTTCGATGTTACGTGTTCAGCGTTCTTTTGTATGGTGTATAGGCCTGGACTCTAACCGACGCCATGTGTAGAAAGATTGGGGCGTTCGAAATGTGGGCATACCGCAAAATGCTCAAAATATTCTGGAGCGACAGAATAACAAATATAGATTACAATCAAGAACATCAAGAGAAAAAGCTCGAGTATTTCGGTCACGTTTTGAGAAATTATACAAAGAATGTATAAATACCGTCTGTTACAAAACTATCATACAGGGTAAAATTGATGGTAAGAGCTAGCCAGGCCGCAGAAGAACATGATGGCTGAAGCATCTACGACAGTGGTACGGACAATCAACAAGATCGCTGTTTCGAAAACCAGTAGATAAGGTTCAGATCATGTTGCTGATTTCCGACGTCCTTGGAGGATAAGGCACCAGAAGAAGACGAAGATATGTATGCTTGTATAAAATATGTATTGTATGAAAAAAATACAAACAGAAAGTCAGAGAACCGATGCCCAATGGCAAATTTAAAGCTTTTGGGTTGTTCATTCTTTTCTCCTAAAACTAGTAACATTTATTTTTCAATGGAAAAAATACAAAATAGAAAACCAATGGTCAATGGCGAATTTGAAGTTTTTAGTTTGTTAATTCTTTTGCAAAAAAAGAAACATTTATATTTGAATGAAACTAATACTAAAAGCAAGATAGAAAACTAATGGCCAATGTCAAATTTCAAGTTTTGGTTTGTTCAGTTATATTAAATATAGATTAGATAGGTTAGATTTAACATTTGTATTTTAATGGAAAAAATACAACAAAGCAAACCAATGATCAATGGCGAATTTGAAGTATTTGGTTTTTCATTTTATTATTTTGCAAAAAAACATTTATATTTCTAATATATTTCAAAAATATACTAAAAGCAAGCTGGAAAACCGATGGTCAGTGGCAAATTTAAAGTTTGTGGTGTGTTAAGTTTGTGGTGTGTTAAAAAGATAACACGATTAGCATTTTAATGGAAAAAAAATTAAAGAGCAAGGCAGCAAAGCGATGGCCAATATTCTAACACATATTAATTTTCCTTGATGGTTTAAAATTTTTGTAGTTTAATTAATGTATTGTTAAAATATTTGTTTCGCTAAAAAAAAATTACCGGTTATTTGTTCACTCCAAATTTAATTTAAATTAACCAACGGTTAATAAAAAAACCGAAAAAATCCATTGTTAACCTTAAGAAATTATTTAAATAGACCACGAAATGAAATGAAAATTTTGAAAATATGTATTATTATTATAATATTTATTTATTTATTATAATTAGCTGGACATAATAATATTATTACTTGCAGCTAATTTTATACATTTCCAAAAATGCGTAACCTATTCGCATTTTTCCATTGAGCTATTTCATGTTAACACCATTACAATAAAATAACACTACAAATATTAAATTTTACTGATATTTGGATAATAATGAAAACCTAAAACTTTAAAATTTCTCTCCAAATGGAGAAACAAGAAACATTTAGTAAATATTCTTTTTTTTTATTTAGTACTGCAAACAGTTTCTCCAAATAATATTTTCTTTTATTCTGAAAATTAAGAGAGAAAATACAAAAATGTTAATGACTACTAAAAAAAGTAGTAAAGTTTTGATAGAATTAACAATGGATTTAACTTCTGATTTTGAATACCCATAAACCAATATCTAGTGGTATTCGGAAATGCTTTTAGAAATTGAAACTATGTCAGAAAGATTGAAATTTTTGCAGAAATAAATAAAACAAATAATTGGCATAAATTATTGAAATTTTGTACGAAAAAATAGAGCAGTTCACTGTAATAATTTTAATAATGTCAATAAATAAAGGATGTAAGTAAATTTTTCTAAGTAAAGTCCAAATTTGTGACAGGATGATTGAAATTTTGACAGAAATAATTGCAAATTTGATAACATAATACAATGTGTTACAATATAATACTTCTAATTAAAATTTTGGTAGAGTCAGTAAAATCTTGGCATAAACAATAAAAAGATAACAAAATAATTGAAACCTTTCTAGGATATGATAGAAAATTTGATGGTAATTATTTTAATTATGTTAGTAACTAATAATTGAAATTTTGACAACAGAATTGAAAGTTTTGGATAAAAATGATTGAAATTTTGTAAAAAATAATAGAAAATTTTACTAATTATTTTATAATGGCAATTTTTTACAGAATAATCAAAATTTTGAAAGAAATATATGAAAATGTTTAAGCATATATTTCAATAATATAATATTTATTTCGTTCTTAAAGGAACATTTTACAGTGGAAATAAGACTGCACTAAATAATAATAATAATATTGATGCTTCTGACAATAGTATGTCTTACACAGGTCAAATTAAAATACACACTGAAAACAAATAAAAATGGTCATACAAGTAATAGCTTACATCAAAGAATCTATGTGGAGCATAACATACATGTAACATAAAATCTGTTCATATTTACATACAGTATTGGGCAAATGTGTCGGAGCACCTGATGTTTGTCTAAACGTTTTTATTATTATTATTACTCTTAAAACAAATTTGAGTAGCGTTTTTTCTCTATTCAACAGATAAGCTACTTTTCGAGATATATCTGACAGTTTTTTTTTTTTTTAATGGATTACCCTGTATATTTTTACATTTTCAAATAGACACTTTTTCGACAATTGTAATGAATTAGGGTTTGGTGGGTGTGCGACTTGTGGTTTTTAAAATATTATATAAAATAAAGAGAAATAATTTATTATTTTTTCATAAAAATTAAATTTGTTGTTTATTGAATTTTTTTGGAAAAAAATATAAGAAATGGTCAAACTGGAAATCTTCAGCAGCTTGACAATATCCTCATCGATCAACGAAGGCTCTTAATGAGTACTATCATATCTTAATGCTATCATTAATAGCGTATTTGTTTCACGATCAGTTAGTTCACCCATAATTGAACGGCAGTATTATTTTTGTGATACTTGATTGTAATTACATATTATCTGTACTGTCTCCATGGTTGTTATTTAACTGATATCAGCCACGGCCGTTAAAATTAAACAGCCGATTTTTATGTTCACAAGCGTTACTACACAACCATCATATCACAGCATACTTGAAATTATGATCATTATGATTTATGAAAATAATTTCGCAAAATTTAATTCTTTTTTGTAGTATCACGAAAACTATAAAACAGCATACGGCCGATATGGATATAACAGACTCGGTTGATTATAAAATCAACCTTGTCTGTTATATAATCCATATCGGCCTGATACCGTTATATACTATATTATTTCATACGGAAACTATCTGTTAGTAAAACAGGTTTTTTTTCACTGATCATTGAAATCCACTGATAATTGACACTTTTCAGCAGCACTTTCAAACAGCAGAAACGTCAAATTTCCAGTCGAGTTCTATTCCCAGTACTCGATAACGCCTGGGAAAATTACCAAAAAAGACCATTCCACCATTTTATTTGATTATTGAATTATTTTATTTAATATTTTAAACACCACAAGTCGCAAACCCACCAAACCCTATATCATCATAATCGTTGAAAAATGGTCCATTAGAAAATGTAAAAATGTACAGGACAATCTATTCAAATAAACTGTCAATGACGTATATCTCGAAAATTGGGATAGCTTTTTGGAGTAGAACAAAGTACGTCACTGACTAGAGAACAAAAATACTAAAATTTGTTGTAAGACTAATAATTATAATAATCACGTTTAGACAGAAATAAGGTGTTGTTGGACACATTTGTCAAACCCTGTAGATGATGTGACTACATGAATAAATTTATGCTATTCTATTATTATTAAAATTTTGACAAAATCATTGAAATTTTAGGACGTGAAAATGATTATTCAATTGAACTTTTATGTATTTCCTTGTATTTTCTTTCAGAAAATTTGTATTTTGTTTTATACTCAATGTTGCTCTAACCATTAAAGCTTTAACCTTTAATGCTTTAAACTTTCACTCTAACAAAATTACAAGAAATGATTAATGTCGAGCAAACTACAAAAAATATATTAATGTAAGTTTCTTTTGTCAATATATCAGGCGAAATGTTTTTTTTACGTTGTAAATAACCAACATTTGCTTATACAAAAACAAGATATTGTTTTGTTATTGTTTAAACCTATTTAAAAAAATCATATAATTTTAATTTCAAATTTTCAATCCAAAATAAGTATAATTTTTTTATAAAAATATACCGTAACTCTTTCTACTGAATTAGTATTAATTACAACTGTCAAAGTATTGTGAAGTAAATATTTTGTTATTTTGTTTGCATTTGCGATTGTATCAAAATTTCAAAAAAATGTAGGTAGGTACTTACAATACTTTGTTCAAAATTTTGGATGCTTCCGGCCAATCTTTTTTTCCATGGAGTATTGATCATTCATTCGCTTTAATTGCTATTTGAGATATGCGTAAAATTTTGTATATGTATAAATATGATATTTATTACTTATTATTATTATTATTATTTATTACTTTATTTTTTTATAATTCATTTTCTTGGAGGCGAAAGGCGTCCGTCTGTAAGGTTTTTTCCCCAAGATTTAACATTTTAAATACTAAGTATTACAAACGTACAATTACATCATTCAAATTCAGAACACGTCAATACATTAATATCAAACAAGACTCGATTAAGCGTTTCACAACAAAGCAGCCATTGCATAAATTTGTGCAATTAAGATATCAAATCTTTTAAGCAGTTGTATTAAGATTGCCTGCAGAACGCGAGCCATTCGTCACACTCTAGTAACTGTGTCCTGACTGCGATTTTTATTGCGGAAAGGCAATGTTCACGGCGTAATCGCGACGTTTCGTAAATTATTTCATATTCCGACACGCTTACGAACATTTTTAAGCGATAAATTGTTACATTAATCTGAAGTAATCCGCACTAAGCCGGCTTTAAGCGCCGTTTAAGGTCCATCGAATTTGTACGCATCCACGTATTCCTCTTTCGGGCGATAACTCAAAAAAGTTGGTGCGACAATGGTAAATGCACGGAGTTGAGCAGGTAAACGTGTCCACAAATCTGTCGCTTACCAATAACAACCGTACGGCTCTTATTGTTGCGGCATCCAATAATTTAGATGCGGAATGAGTGATAAACGATAGCAGTTTATGAAATAACAATGCAAGGGCCCTGCAGTAAATCACAATTACAAAAATTCTTTGTAGGCGCGCTGAAGACGCCCGTCACATCCACGGCTTTTACGACATCAATTATTACCAGCGCGTAAACCAAATTAGTCTCAACTTGTAACGATTTACTATGCGCCGACTGTTAATTCCTATGCTTGTTAATCTATTAATCGCTTGTACTTTTATAGCGGTAATAATTATGTGTGCAACTTTTTAAGATGAACGTATTAATTATCATCACATTGCCGCGATTAGTAATGCATAATTGCGTTTGCATTGGTTTTGCATAATTTGAATACTCGTTAATTCCAGGTTCTGGTGCGGTGGCCCTGGCTCATTTGGATGGGTCAGGTACGGACGAGGCCGTCTGCACGATGGTCCAGAGGGTTCAGGAGCTCGCCCTTGGCTATCCCGAGGGACGCATCGAACTTCAGCTAGTCGGCGGCTTCAGCGATGCACATCACTACTCAGAGGAGCTGTTCTACAACATTATGAGTAAGTGGAGAATGAAATTTCCATATAAACTAACTTTGCGCCGGTCGCAAGCCGAGATTGGAGATTAATTTTGATGGAAGATTAAGGGCCAGTTGCGCTAACGGGATTAATTTCCGGACGGACGAAAATAACGCCACTTAATATGGAGTTAGTGTCGTAATTAATTAGTATGTCGTATGCAAGGATTACATGTAAAACAAAAATGGAGGAATCACCTCATGACTTTTATTTACGATAATACCTATACACCAATGATAACACCGAAATTATAGCAAATACCCAAAATGTACATCAAACAACCATTTAAATCTTCGAATTACATTTAGCCAATATATTTATAAACATATCTAAGACTATGCAATATTTATGTTTACATTTAGAATATATTTAGGTGGTTGTACAGATCATGTGAGAAGAATATTTTATTGATACAGTGTTTTATCACAAATCTACTTATTTTATATATTTCCATGGATACCCTTATTCAAGGCTATTCTTGATTCTCTTCGGCATACAAATCTCGTGGTCTTGCTAATAAATTCTGTACTAGCTGACCTGCACTACACCACACTACCCCGGGCCCAGAAAAGACAACGAAAATAACTGATAACTGGATCAAAAGTTACGCGCTGAACGAATTTACAACTAGAACGGAAAAACTGTACATACGTCCTAAGAATTGAACGAAGTGGAAAATTAGGAAGGAAAACTTGAAAGAGTATTAACGGACGTTTTATTGTAATCATCAATCTCTTTGAAACCAGGTTTAAGGCGGTCTTGATATAGAAATTTTCTTACCTCGTATTGAAAGAATATAATACTTTTCGAATCGTTCAACAACCTCATAAGGACCAGCATAATTAGGTTGTAGAGGTGTTTTGACACCATAATTTCTCACAAAAACATGAGAACAACAAGCTAGTGACTTCGGTATAAAAAAAATCGACTTGCAACACGAGTAACAGCAGGGGATAACGCACGCATGGTACATTTCAGGTCACTAATAAAATTTGACTAAAACGACACGACTAACATCCGGAGTGATACCCTATTACTCCGGATAGGGAGGCAGAAAATCCCTAGGATGTTTATGGTTTGTCCGTATACATACTCAGCGGACGTAGCATTTAAAAATGTTTTATACACTGATCGCAAACCTAGTAAAATTATAGGTAGTTGTAAAACCCAGTTACTTGGATCTCTGCTCATTTTAAGCAAATCCTTGAGTTGCCTGTTGAGATGTTCCACCAAACCTTTGCTCTGCTGATGATATGCTGTCGCAGATTTGTGTTTAATGCCAAGTAATTTGGTGAAATCTGACCATAAATGTGATTGAAATTGGTTACCACGATCAGTTATAACTGCAGTTGCAAATTGGGGATTCCAAATGGGGAAATCCAATGAGTTAAAAAGGATGTGGACATAGAATCTGCGGAAATGTCTGATAATGGAATGGCTTCCGGCCATCTGGTAAAGCGATCTATACATACTAAGATATATTTAAAATTTTGACAAGAAGGTAACGGGCCAATTATGTCGATATGCATAATATCAAATCGCTCGGTAGGTTCCACAAATCTTTGTAGCGGGGCGATTGTATGTCTCGAAATTTTAACTAGTTGGCAATTAACACAATAGCGAGCAAAAGTTGATATTTCTTTGTTCTTCTATGGCCAAACGTATCGTTTACAATCTAAACGTTTCATTGCCCTAACGCCTGGATGTAATGGCTCGTGGAAAGATACTAGCAATTCTTTCCTTAACAATTTAGGAATAACATGTCGTTCTGTATCAGAAGAAGTATCAATAATGATAGATATTGACGAATTAGGAAGTTTAAATTGGCTTAATCGGAGGGAAGAAATCGAGATAAAAAGAGGGGTGCGTCAAGGATGCATAATGTCACCAATGCTATTCAACCTCTACGTCGAACAAATATTCTCAGAAGCCTTCGATGATATAGAAATCGGAATAAAGGTGAACGGGACTACAATAAACAATATAAGATACGCAGACGACACAGTGATCATAGCAAGCAACCAACAAGACCTACAGCTACTAATGAACAACATAAACAGAAAGGGGACGGAAGCCGGACTAAGAATCAACAGATCCAAAACAAAATTCATGGTTATAAGCCGTAATAATCAGGCAGGGGCGTCCATCACAGTAGAGGGGGAAACGATAGAAAGAACTACGAGCACGAAATACCTAGGCACACTAGTAAACGACAAATGGGACCCACTACAAGAGATCAAGAGTAGGGTGGAACAAGCCAGACAGGCATTCAACAAATTACGTCCCTTGCTATGCGATAAAAACCTTAACTTAGAAATCCGCCACAGAATGGTCAAATGCTACGTCTGGCCAGTTCTACTGTATGGAGCAGAAACCTGGACGATAAAAGCAGCATCCATTAACAAGATCGAGGCGTTCGAGATGTGGACATTCAGAAGAATGCTCCGTATCCCATGGGTAGACCACATTACCAACGAGGAAGTGCTGAGAAGGGCGGGTGTGGACAGACTACTATTCAACACCATAAAGCAGCGCAAGATAGGATACCTGGGTCACATACTAAGGGGGCCAAAATATCGAATTCCCCAGCTCATACTCGAAGGAAAGATAGAAGGCAAAAGGGGCATCGGACGTAAACAGCTATCATGGCTTAGGAACATCAGGAACTGGACCGGAATAAGAAAGTTTGGCGACATATGCCAAGCTGCAATAAACAAAACTTTAACAATTATACAATAAATGATAATTCGCCAACGCACATTGGTGTAAGGCAACAGAAGAAGAAGAAGAATCGGAGGGAATGAACATTATTTACCAATATGGATATCAGTTCCTCATCTTGTGACTGCAGCTGTTGTAATCGTTTAAGATCCGATAATTGAAAAGAATTAATTTCGACTCTTGACAGTGTATATGCTAGTATGTTATCTGAACCAGGTACATATCTAATATCCGTAGTAAACTGACTCATGAATTTTATTTGTCTGTATTCCCGGCCTAAACACCGATCGGAATTTGAAAGAATTGCTGAAATTAGAGGTTTATGGTCAGTAAATACAATTAATTCGCGACCTTCTAAAAAATATCGAAACTTTTTTATTGCAAGATATACTGCCAATAATTCATGTATAAAAGTGCTGTACTTTCGTTCAGTTGTATTAAAAGATTTGGAAAAAAATGACAAAGGTTGTAACAAACCGGTCGATGGTATTTGTTGCAGAACTACACCGGCAGCAAAGTCTAAAGCATCAACCATTAAACTGAGCTCCACAGAATCATCCGGAAAATTCAACATTTTACATTCAGATAATGCAGTTTTAATATTTTCGAAGGCAGAAATACAATCTTTTGACCATGTCAGGGTTTTGTTATTAAATGTAGACGAAATTAGGGAAACTAAGGGGGCTGAAATACTTGAACACGACTTTATGAATCTACGATAAAAAATATCATTCCCAAAAGACGAAAGGAGTTACGCCCTTTCGGGCAGTAGGACGCGGAAAGGCAAGGATTGCTTTAACCTTGTCCGGTAAAGGTTTAACACCGGAAGCAGAAATGGTATGTCCAAGAAAAGATAATTCCGATACGCCGAAAACACATTTGACCGGATTGATTTTCATGCCGAATTGTGATAGTTTATTGAAGATTAATCGTAAATGTAGAATATGTTCATTTTGATCATGTTTGAATACCAAAATGTCATCTAAGTACGAAAAACAGAATGTCAAATGTCTTAAAAGAGTATCTATAAATCTTTGAAAAGTTTGAGCCTCGTTGCGTAAGCCGAAGCTCATCCGCGTATACTCAAACAACCCGACAGGAGTGACAATAGCTGTTTTTGGAATGTCAATTGGGTTGATAGGGATCTAATGGTATGCCTTGACCAAATCCAACTTTGAAAAAAAATTGCAATCACGACAGTTGTATGCAAAGTGTTGCAGATGAGGAAGGGAATACCTGTCGGGTATTGTGACTTTATTCAGAGACCTATAATCACCACAGGGTCTCCAAGAATCATTACTATCAGAAGGTTGCGTGTTCAGGCCACGTCGGGGTCACCAGTATTTATGACTTACTTTTAGAATATATTTAGGTGGTTGTACATATCATGTGAGAAGAATATTTTATTGATACAGTTTTTATCACAAATCTACTTATTTTATATATTTCCATGGATACCCTTATTCAAGGCTATTATTGATTCTCTTCGGCTTACCAATCTCGTGGTCTTGCTAATCAATTCCGTACTAGCTGACCTGCACTACACCACAACTATATGCAAAATATATAAACACATACAAGGTATTACCTACTGTTGCATTCATCCACCGTCCCCAAAAAAAAAATCGTGAGTATGGGAGCCTTATTTCCTAAACCGTGTCTCCAAATAACTTTTGCTGACAATTTTGCATCAAAACAATATTTACATAACAACACTCATAAAGGAAAACCAAATCCCGTATTATATTATCATTGTTTTTCAGAGTTATCACACATCGGTGTTTTAATCAGTTCCTGTTATTTGTTATTACATAAATTAATTGGCACCCATGTGACCTTTTGTCGTTCAAACATAATATTATTTTTCACTACTTTGTCGTTTCTTCCTAAATTTTCCTGATGGACAATGAAGTTTGCGATTTCCTAGGTTTTCCTGTATGTTACTTTCCCGCCAAATGTTTGTACACATAAATTACTTACAATATAAATTATAATATACAGGGTGTCTTACGCAATACTTTGCTTAACAGTGTATGGGGTTCCTGATGAAATCAAAAGTTGACAGAATACACACAAACATATTTCGTCGTTATATCCTAAAATGTTTCTATCACTTCCCCTCCAAACGGAAGTAACCATCAACGATGTTATTTTAAATGGAATACCCATTTTTGCATATTCAGATTGCTTTTTCAATTATGAACATATTTTATCATTCATATGGGAAAATATTGTTATCTTGTACTTCCTTAATGTTTTATCAATTTTCATTTACCCGGTTTAGGTTACATTATATTACCATCTTCAGGAAAATGAAAATTAAGGATTAACATTAAGGAAGTACAAGAGAACAGTCTTTTCTCATTATATATATATATATATATATATATATATATATATATATATATATATATATATATATATATATATATATATATCGTCTGATATATATATATACCTACGCCATATAATGGTGTAGGGTGTCTAAGTTTTTTTTTACATATGTACAAATTTTGCCCACTCCTTTTTGTTTTTCGCCATTGTTCTTGCCTCTGCCCATGATTTTCCTCTGTTTTTCAGAATCTCATTTATGGAGTTGTTCCATGTTTGTCTTGGTCTTCCTCTGCTTCTTCGTTTTCCAGGTCTGGCTTCCCATATTCTCTTAACTGGCTTTGTGTTTCTCATACTTTGTAGAACCCCACCAGCTCAGTTTTCTTCTTGCCATAAATTCCTCTAACGATTCTACTTGCAACTCTTCTCTGATTTGGGTGTTTCTAATTTTGTCCCTCCTTGTAACGCCTCTTACTCTTCTGAGGTATTTCATTTCAGTTGCCTGTAATTTGCTCTTTTCTTTCTTGGTTAGTGTCCATGATTCGCAGCTATATGTTAATATCGGTCTAAAAACCGATTTGAATACTTTTATTTTTGTCTGACGGGATATTTCGTGTTTATTTATGAACATCTTGTTCAGCGCGTAGTAAGTTTTCATTGCCTTTTCTATGCCATCCTTCTTGCCATCCTTATTTATTTCTACTCCCAGATATCTCATGGTATCCATTTGTTCTGTGTTTGTGTTGTCTATTCTAATGTTTATTTTTGTAGGTTCTCCGATTACCATTACTTTTGTTTTATTTATCTTCATTCCATATTCTTTTAGTACCTTATTCCATATGTTTAGGCTGAATTGTAGATCGTCTTCCCATTTCGCTATTATTATTATATCATCCGCGAATGCACCTTCCGAGATTTCCACTCTCTGCATATTTTTGTATCCAATCAGTATTTTTTGTTGTTTTCTGAGTGCATGTTTTTAACATCTCGTCCATGTAGACGATGAACAATGTTGGGCTCAAGCCTCCCCCTTACCTTAATCCTTCTTTCGTTTTGAACGGTTCTGATTTCTGATTATCATGTATTATCACATTTGTGTTTGTGTTGTAGATTTGTTTAGTTATTCTGATTAGTTTTGGGTTGACTCCTCGTTCTTTAAGTATATCCCATAGCTTTCCTCTGTTCACCAAGTCAAAGACGTCTTCTATATCTATAAAACCCAAGTAGACGTCTTTTTTTTATATTTTTGATTTCTCTATTATTTGCTGAATCGTGAAAATGTGATCTTGCGGGCTATGTCCCTTTCTGAAGCCACTTTGTGATTCATCTAATGTTGGTTCTATCTTTGTTATTAGTTTTTTGTCTAGGATTTGTTCATACATTTTTATAGTTGTGTTTAGTAATGTTATTCCCCGGTAATTATGGCACTCTTCTCTGTCCCCATTTTTATATCCTGGAACTATTTGTGCAGTTTGCCAGTCTTTAGAAATTTGTTCTTTTTGCCACACTGAGTTGTACAGTTCCAAAAGTAGTTCTCATCCTTTCTTCCCTATATTCTTTATCATTTTAGCCGTGATTTTGTCCGATCCGGGTGCTTTTCAATTTTTCATTTTCTTTATTACCCCTTTTAGTTCTTCTATAGTTATTTCTTCATTTGATTTTTCCTCGTGTCTGATTGTTTCCTCGTTCTCTGATGTTTCTCCAACCGTGTCCGTACCCAAAAGCTCTTCAAAATTCTCTTTCCACCTTTCCATAATTTCTTTTCCATCTATTATTTGCTTTCCTTCTCTGTTCTTTATTTGTCTAGTGTTGAATCTCTTCTCATTTCGGCAATTTTTGAGTACTCTATAGAAGAGTTTAGTTCCCTTTACTGTCCTGCTCCAATTTTTCGCCAACCACTTTCCATGTTTCCGTCTTTGATTCTATTATTAATTCCTTGACCTTTCTTCTTTTTTCTTTATATTTATTATAGCTGCTTTCTGTCTTTTGTGATAGATAGTCTTTCCAAGCTTTTTTCTTTTCTCTAACTTCTTTTTTTATTTCCTCCGCCCGCCATGCAGTTTGCTTTTTGTTATTGCTACTTTTGTTTGTGCAGCAAATTGTTTTCGCTGTGTCTAGTATAAGATTTTTTAAATACTTCCACTTCTCTTCTATACCTCCATATCTGTGTATTTCTTTGCAATTCTCAACTTTGCTTGTAATTGCTTCTGTGAACTTCTTACTTGTTTCTTCTTCTCTCAATTTGTATGCTTTTATATGTTCGTACTGTTGCTTTTCTATTGGGGGATTTCCTGTTTCTTTTCCTATATCTTTTAGTTTTAACTTTGTCACTACTAGGTAATGGTCACTTCCAATCTCTGGTCCTCTTTTCACTTTTATATCTGTTACTGTTTCTCTGTTTTGTTGTTCATCCAGTAAATAATCAATTATTGATTTTTCCTTCCTGCTCTTAACTTCTCTGGTGTTTTTGTGAATGTCTTTGTGTGCGAAGAAAGTGTTTGTTATGATCATGTTTTGCAGTATACAGAAGTCTAGAAGTCTTCTCCCATTTCCATTTCTCTTTTCTTCTCCGTGTGGTCCTATCGATTTCGGGTACATCTTGTCCCCTTTCCCTACTCGTCCATTAAAATGACCGGCTAATATATATATATATATATATTTCCTTTTTTTTGCCTCTTCTGCTGCTAGGGTGGGTTCATTCCAGAATTTGTCCTTATTTGCTACCGTATCATCTTCATTTGGTCCATAAACGATTATAATAGTGTTAATGCTGTTGTTGGATTCCTTGAGTCGCACAGTAAGTATTCTCTCAGACCACGCCTTCCAATCTTCTAATTGTTTTTCCATGTTTTTATTCACTATGCATCCGACTCCTGTTACAGCTCTCATGTTCTCTTCTACTCCACTGTATATTATGTACATCCACTGTATGTGGTCGTTATTTATTCTTTCTATTCCTTTCCCCTTTTTTGCTTCGGTTATTGCCATTCTGTCTATCTTTGCTTTTTCTAATTCTTGTGTTAACTCTAATTCTTTACCTCTCCAGCTTCTTATGTTCTATGTTGCAATGTACTAATTGCATTATCGGTTTTCTTAGCATTTTCGTTTCCGTTGCTTCGTTTACCTGACGCTTGTCGTTTAATAGTTTTTTGGAGTGCTTTGCCCAAGCGTTGCCACAACTCCGTTTTCCTTGTTGTCCCATCTGTATGCTTCGTTATTTATTATTATTATTTATTTATTTTTTGTACCTAATTTTCACATTTTTCCCTTTTTCCTTTTCTTCTTTCATATCATAATAAAAACCATTAATGTGACACAAATAATAGATATTTATCAAGACTATAGAACACTCAACGTTAGTAGTTTTTGAGGAAATAAAAATTCTGAAGTTTTTGCTTCAAACAGTCGATTTAAAAATATTCATAATTTCTCTTATGATTGAGATATAGACTTTTAGAAATATTTTAAAACTACTATTTCATAAGTTCAATTATTTACAGGTACACTTCAAAACGTCATAATTCAATTTCTTTAAATAAAATTGACATATTTTTTGTATGACGGGGTAATCGACAGAATAATTTTCTACAAAAAAGTGTAAAACAAATCTAATACTAAAATAAGCGTTTGTCAATTATTTAGAAAATTTCTTGATTGTAAATTTTTTTGCAGCATCTAATTCTATCTGTGCTCGTGGATCATAGCAGGGATGCTTCATGTATTTTATATTTTTTCCGCAATATCAATCGCACTACATTTCAAAGTTTCTTTTTGGTAGAGCTTCACGAATAGTAAATATTGTAATGATGAATTAATACAGAAATCAAGATATTATGAATTTTTGAATTTGTTCTACATATAAATGGAATTTTTCTTCGAATTTGTAGAAAATGTAATGAAACTTATACCCAATGAAAGTATCGAAATTTCGAAAATTAGAATCAAATTTTCACCATACTGGATAATTAAAGTCACAGATATAAGGAAGTACAAGAACTGATTTCGGCCTACTTTTAAGTGCATCCAAACGCATATCTGTTGGTATCAAAAACATTTTGGCGTTGCTTTTCTTTTAGGTAGAGCTTCACGAATAGTAAAACTTTAATGATGAAAATAATACAGAAATGAAGGTATTGTACATTCATGAATTTATTCTACATATAAGTGGAACGGAATTATTCTTCGAACTTGTAGAACTTGTAATGAAACGTATCCCCAATGAAAGTATCGTAATTTCGAAAATTAGAATCAAATTTTCACCATACTGGATAATTATATAGGAGAAGAAATGTACGAAAGCCGGTCACAGATATAAGGAAGTACAAGAAATTATTTAGGCCTACTTTCAAGTGCATCCAAACGCATATATGTTGTTATCAAGATCATTTGGGCGTTGCTAAATCTTTGGTGTAAAATTCTCTGCATGTAGAAGGTGTAGAATAAATTAATAATTTCTTGATTTGTGTATTAATTCATCTTTAAAATATTTAAAATTAGTTCTGAAGCTCTACCCAAAAGAAACTTTGAAATTCAATGAGATTAATAAAAACCAAAATCATAAAATACATGAAGCTATGATCAACGTGCACAGATATAATTAAATGCTGCAAAAAAATTTACAATTAAGGAATTTTCAAAATAACTGACAAAGCACTTATTTTAGGGATAGGTTTGTTTTACACTTTTTGTAGAAACTTGTTCTGTCTATTGCCTCGTTATACAAAAAATATGTCATTCATTAAATAAAAGAATTATTACATTTTGAAGTGTACCTGTAAATAATTGAACTTATGAAATAGTACTCGTAAAATATCAACACATACGAAGTATTACAATGATAGAGCCACGCTTCTGCTACAATATGCAAAAAAGTCTCTATCTCATTCATAAGAGAAATTATGAATATTTTTTTAATCGTCTATTTAAAGCAACAATATCGGAAATTATGTTTTCCTCAAAATCTACGGAAGGTTCTCTATAGGCTTAATAAAACGTGTTCAGAATTTCACGAGCTATCTGATTATATAAAAATATACAGGGTGTTCCGTTTAAAATAACAAAGTTGGTGGCCACTTCCGGTAGAAGCGAAAGTGATAGAAACATGTACGTATTTTATTTTAGGAGATTACAACGAACCATGTTTGTGTGATTTTTTTTCAAAATTTTGTTTTATCAGAAACCCCATAAACTTTTTACCAACGATTTGCTTACGACACCCTGTATTTTTATAAATTTACAACAACATTTTGTAATTTAAAATACGTTATCCATTACAAACGGCTTTTTCTTGCAACATTTAAATGAAGTGTAGGTGTTGTTATGGTTTCTCATTTTCTGAACAGCCTTTACATCTGATACCAAATCATTTTTCTTAATCTTAATCTCAATTGTTTCTTAATAGAAACAATTTTAAAAAAAATCAATAGAAAAATGTCCATCTATTTTCGTAGTAACGATATTTTATTGGCTATGCGGTCTTTCACCCCACTCTTCACTTCACTCTATTTTATCACAATAACAAATCCCATCATTATCAACCTATTACTCTTGACGTTGTCGGGACTTAAATATTTTAAACGGCACCGAAAACGATGAAAGACAACGTCAGGAACGTAAATTATCGTAATTCCTTCCCTTTCACTTCTACAATTGTTTAATTACAACACATAAGTATGGATTTTCGAACAATTTCAGGCGCTTAATTACTAAAATGATAGACAAGAAAAGGTAGTAATTTAAGCCTCCGGCCGAAGCACGTGTGAATATAAAATCACTCGATTCCAGTCGGCGCACGCTCACACGAAAATAATTAAATTCTCACGCAAAAATTATTATAAGTACCGAGAGAAAACACGTGGAGGTACAGTATGCGCCAGAATAAACAGTACTGAAGTTTAGGCAACCAAACATACGCACCATACTGGTGTGGTTGGTTACCTGAACTTCAGTTGTTTATTCTGGCGCGTACTGTATTTCATTTAGCAGTGTGGTTTCGATTTCTGCATAAAATTGTCCGGAAATTATAGTTTTTGGTCCATATTATTTATAACAATAAATCATAAAGAAGTAAGGTTTGTGAGATGAGTTATAAAGTCATAATACACAATAAATCTCCAATAATATTATTTATTTATATTATTTATAAATATTTATAAAATTTTACACAATAGTTTATTATTAATATTACTATTATAATTATATTATATGTTTTCCCTCTAATGTCTTACTGTTTTGTAATGTGATTTTTATCAAATTGTAGACTTTTTCTGAATTGTAGAATTGTAGATTGTAGATTTTTATCAAATTGTAAACGGTAAAGTCATTTGCTTAGATTTTGATTCATTATGTGATTACTGTTTAAAGATAAATATATATATTTTCATATTTCAAAGCGGATAGTAGTTTTATATCGCCGCACTGTGATTGCAATTGCTTCAATGAGTGGTAGAGATAAATCACTTATCTAAACTGTTGTGTCTGGTTTTTTCGTATGGATTACGCATGTCTGCCAAACATATCAGAGATAGAGTAAATCACTATTTTGTTTTTAATTATTTTGCGCTTCTGAATACCTGGACGTCCAATAATTCAGTTTTACTATCCACGTTTGCAAAAAAAAAAATCTGATGCATGTACAAAAAATATATAAATACAGATATATAGTAACTATCTTTAATTGGGTAACAACTTAACATATATGCTATATTAATTTATAAATTGATAAATAAATAATACAGTTTTTTTTTACTTTATTGGTATCATAATTGATTAAATTATGATGACTATAGTTTCGACCACATTAGCTAGTCATTATCAAACTTATAATGCATTCATACTTCATGTACCACGAAGTTAAAGCCTCCAACAAACTGATAAATTGATGTTTGAATATATTAGACATACAAAAAGTAAATAGGAAGAAAATGTGTAATAACTAATAATTACCTTGATAGGTGCTTTATAGTTTTACTTTTATATGAAAACGTACCTATTTCCTACAATTTCCAAATTCATTAACAAAATATTATTTGTTGTCAACTTGTCTATCACATTAACTAAGTACCATTCAGGTTGATGAGGTAGCATTCATCATCAATATTATTTCCTTTTGGTAGGGTAGTATTTGTCATCATAATAATTCGAATTTTATTTTAGATGATAAGCAACCATTAATGTAAAAAATAATCTAATATCTGTTTTAAACTTGTAAATAATAACTTACAATAACTTGTAAATATTTTAATGATAAGGTGATGATCATTGAAGGCGGAAATAAACCAACGTGCATTGTGGCCGATGACCTCATTTCCGATAGAAATAATCAATTTCTTATCTTGGTTGATGAGATATTATTCATCATCAAAATTCTGGTCGATAACCTATCATTCGCGATAAAAATTAATTTAGTCTTGTCGTGGGTAAGGGAGAAGCACTTTATTTTTGCGGGCGATTTTTCAATATTTGAAATTAAGTATTACTTATTGTGGTCTATGAGGTATCATGAAAATCATTTATTTTTTATAAACTAGCACTCATTATCAAAAATATTCAAATTTTATTCGAGACGATAAACAACCATTAATAATATGTATTCTGATGATGAGTTATCGTCGATGGAATATTATTATAAACAAACATTATTGTTTGTTTTTATTATATGTATGTAGTTTTAAAATACATTGTTCATAAGTATGGTTAATTAAAATTCATCTTTACTAAATTTATATTTATGTAATTTAAAAATAATCTTTCTTCGTGGCTGGCATAACTGAAAAGAAACGAAAATGCAAAAGGACAATAATATGATATGACGATTGGAAAATATTGATAGAAATATTTGTCTTATTTATTTTGTCATTTATTTATGTTGTAAATAATAAATAAGAATCATATTGGTTTGTTTAGTTGTAGTATTAGTAAATTTAAAAGATTTTTTAATTTGAGAATAGGTTGTTAGAAATTTCATGCTATGGGATTGTTGCTACACTTTTATCAATCAACGTCATGTTTCCTATTTGTCATATATGTGTGTAACATACATCTTCTTTTTATCATATAATTTGTATAAATTGTATTTTTATTTTTATGGTATTATGGTATTTATAATATGTATTAACTGTCTGTACTTATGAGCCGTGACCCGTTAATTCAATTGAAAAAAAAAAAATTGGCAATTTTATGGAATTGATACAAAATATGACGGAAATAATTGAAAATTTGGCAGAAACCGTTGCCAGATTTTGTACAAGATGTTGTTCAGTTATTTTCGCCTTTTTTAATATAAAACGATAGAAAAAACTGAAAATTTGATAAAAATTACTCTGAATTTCGGAATAATTATGGAAAATATCGTACGACGATGTGATACTGTGAATCATAGATATATTGAAAATTTGACAGAATAATTGCAATTTTTGCGGAGATAATTGAAAATTTGACGGAAATAATTATTCTATTTTTACAGAAACGAAAAGAAAACATCTAGACAGAAACATTTTGCACATTGAATTGCACATTTTGAAAATTGGAAGTTATAATTACATATTTAGCAGTAAATGTTAAACATTTTGCAGTAATTATTGAATATTTGACGAAATCATTATAATAGTATGTAGTAACAATTTTTATTGCGCTATCGGCATAAAAGCAATCCGTAGCAAAATTGAAAATTTTGCAGAATTAATTGATAATTTGACGGAAATAGTTGAACATTTTACACAAATAAAGAAAATTTTCTAGAAATCGTTAAAATGTTATTGGAATTATTTGAATTTTTGTAGAAATAATTTAAATTTTGACTGAAATATAAAAAAAGTACTGAATAATTGACATTTTTACTGAACTACTTGAAATTTGTTGAAATAATTAAAAATTTATCAGAAATAATGATAATTTTACGGAAATCGTTAAAATGATTTAACATGATAATTGAAATGTTTACACAAATAATTGAAAGTTCAACAGAAATAAATTAAATAAATTACAGAATAATTGACATTTCTATAGAACTACATACCTGAAGTGTGGTGAAATAATTAGAAAATTGACAGAAATATTGAAAATTTTTCAGCAGTCGTTGACAGAATTAATGAAATTATTAGAGACATATTTCAAAATTTTATAGAAATGTTGAAATTTTCACAGTAATTGTTGAAATGTTTATAGAAAAATCGAAATTTTTACAGAATATTTTTTTTTACATAACTACTTGAAATTTGTGGAAATATTCTTTATTTATTTATTTAATTAATTACCGGAAATCTTTATTTTAAAACATATTTCGTAAAAATTTGACAAAAAAATTAAATAATTGACAGAAATAATTGAAAATTTCACACTAACATTGAAATGTTCTTAGGATCGGAATTTTTATAGAAATTGAAATTTTGAAAGAAATATTAAAAAAATACAGTATAATTAAAAATTTTACAGATCTACTTGAAATTTGAGAATATATTTGGAAAATGGACAGAAATATTGATTACTTTGCAGCAATATTTGAAAGGTTTATAGAATAACTGGAATTTTTACAGAAATCTTTGACGAAAATAATTGAAAATTTTATAGTAACCGAGAATCAATTATCATATTCGAATTTAGAATTAATTCTGCAAATACCTCAATAATAATTGAAGTAATGGTAATTGAATTACTAATTGAACATTTGAGGCAAATAATTTGGCAGTAGATGTTTGAAGGTTGACAGAATAATTGGAATGTTCACAGAAATATTGAAAATTTGATATAAAATTTCGCTGAAATATTTGAAAATTGGACAGAAATATTGAAAATCTTATAATATTTTGAATAGTCTACTTCGTGATACATTTTATTAATTATAAATAAAACACATTACTTTGTTAGTATCACATAAAATTATTTATTGATTTGTTACTAGTTTCGACTACTTAAGTAATAATTATCAAACGTTTGAAATCGTTGAAATCGTTTGATAATGATTACTCAAGTAGTCGAAACTACTAACAAATCAATAAATAATTTTATGTGATACTAACAAAGTAATGTGTTTTATTTATGAAAATCTTATAGTTATCGTTCAATTATTAACGAATAATTGAAAATTTTACCGAAGTAGTTAAAAATCTGGGGAAATAAACGAAAATATGACAGAAATATTTATAATTTTGCAGCTATATTAAAATGTTGACAGGATAATTGGAATGTTTACACAAATTTAACAGACAAACTTAACAGAAATGCTTGAAAAAATTATCTTGAAGTTTTTGATAATAATTGGAAAATAGACGGGAATATTAAAAAAACAACAGAATTATTGATATTTTTACAACACTACTTAAAATTTTGGGAGGAAATAATTGGAATTTTTATAGAAATATTAAAATTTGTCAGTAATATTGAGAATTTTACAGTAATCGTTAAAATGTTTATGGAATAAGTTAAACTTTTACAGAAATATTGTAAATATTAGACGAACATAATTGAAACTTTTATAAGAAAACATTGAAATTTTTATAGAAAGAATTGAAAATTTGGCGGATTTAATTATTTTAGTAGTTTTCAGCAAAACATCTGCCATTTTTGTTATTTTACAGAGGAAGCAAAAACTGTTTTGTATTTATAATTGTGAATGTATACTAATCTACATTGGTATCATTGCCATAGTTATTTATAATTCAAAGTTACAATACAACACTAAACCCTTTGACAGTATAAATAAAGTATACTTTATTTATGGCCATTTAATACCAAAACGTGCATTTTCAAAAAATATGGCAGATAGCATGTTTTGCCATAACACTACTGAATTATTAAATTAAAGAATGTATTGCAAATTTGGCAATAATAATTGAAATAATGGCTTATTGACTAATTGAATATTTGAGGGAAATAAGTATAAATAGTAAATACTGAATATGTTGACAGAATAAATGGAATTTTCACAGAAATTTTGAAAATTTTATAGAATACTTGGAAGTTTTAGAAAAATATATAACATTTAACGGAAATCATCGAAACTTTGACAGAAATTTTGGAAATTTTACAGTAATCGTTGATTTTTTTACAGAAGTAATTGAAATTCTGAAGAAATAATCGAATATTTGACAGAAACATTGAAAATTTTACAGCAATCGTAAACTTGATTTTGACTTTTTTATTATTATTAAATATCGATAGAATAACTGAAATTTTTACACAAATAACTGAAAACTTTACAGAAATGATTGAATACTTTACTGTTTTTTTAAATAATGTTCGGATATTTCGAACTTTTTTTTATGTCGTTATCAAAGATCATATTTAAGATAGTTGAACCAATACAAATATTTTTTCTTGTAATAGTAGTAGTGATTGTAGTAGTAGTGAACGTATTTGTTGGGGATATTATCCCTAACCGACTTCTTGTAATATTTTTCTATAAACAGAAAAGTACACCAATATATTTTTTTCCATTAATTTAATTTCTTCATAACAAGACCTATTTTTTATATAAGAATATTTGAACCAACCAACATTTAAACCAACTATACCGCTCTTAATATAATTCGTTGTTGGTATTAAAGTATAAATAGTAAATACTGAATATGTTGACAGAATAAATGGAATTTTCACAGAAATTTTAAAAAATTTATGGCATACTTGTAATTATTAGAAAAATATATAAAATTTCACGGAAATCATGAAACTTTTACAGAAACTTTGGAAATTTTACAGTGATCGTTGATTTTTTTACAGAAGTAATTGAAAATCTGAATAATCGAAAATTTGACAGGAACATTGAAAATTTTACAGCAATCGTTAAATTTATTTTGACTATTTGATTATTATTAAATATCGACAGAATAATTGGAATCTTTATAATAATTACTGAAAACTTTACAGAAATGATTGAATACTTAACTGTTTTTTATATAATTTTCGGATATAAATACTGTTTTTAATGACTTTATCAAAGCTCATATTTAAGATAGTTGAACCATTACAAATATTTTTTCTTGTAATAGTAATAGTAATTGTAGTAGTAGTGAACGTGTTTGTTGGGGATATTATCCCTAACCGAATATTTTTCTATAAACAAAAAACTGTATTATTCGTCATGGTATTTTTAAATTATCTGATTTTTGATAGTATTACAGACGCCAAGATTTGTTTGTCATTCATTTTATGTTTTCATAACAAGACCTATTTTTTTAAAGAAGAATATTTGAATCAACCAAAATTTCCAAAAAATATATACCGTTCTTAATACAATTCGTTGTTCACTGTAGTAGTAATTTATTTTTATTCTAAATAATTTTCTGTAAACGAAGATTGTATGTATTTTACTTTCCATGTTTTCCAATTTTATAAATATCCTGCACATTTTTCACCTAATATGTTTTTATTTAGCTGGAAAATGAATAGCTTAATAAAAACATATTATCTGGAAAATGTGCATTTATAAATATAAATATAAATTGGAAAACATGGAAAGTAAAATACATACAATCTTCGTTTACAGAAACTAATTTCGAATAAAAATAAATCTCATAAAACTATTACGGATATATTTTCAGGATTTGTTCATTTGTTAATAAATATTTATTAATAAAATCTAAAAATATTAATAAGAAACAACTGGATACTAATAATAGTGGGTATATTAATTAATGAGCACATAATGTAAGCTATAACCCAAAAAATGAAGTTTATACGCGACCCTAAGGCGAGTGTTTAATCATCAGAGTTAAAATTGAGTGAGATGAAACAGTCAACAAAAGTTAGCAACGGCATTATCAACCACATACAGGGTGTCCAAGATAAGGATCAACAGCATGGGGATCAAACCGTAAAAGTTACAAAGGCGGATAACTTAAGAACAAGTTGCGCAATTTAGTGGTCAGTTTTGAGAAAACCAGAAATTTCCGCTTACTTCCGGAGATATTCGACAATATCTGAAATTTTGAGATATTGTTTTTATGTTTTTCTGAAGTTATTTTCAAAGGTATAAAAAAACAAATGGCACTTTCGCATTGCCACTTTTTTAGCTCTACAAGACAGTGTTTAGAAATTTTCAGTACAACGTTTCGTTTCAAAGGAATCATCATCAACTTTATATTTTTATATGGTCTGTAAATAAAGTACACCCTGTATTAAATAGCATTTCCTATTACGAATTCAGCGATTTATATCACAGTATGATTTCTCATGTTCTTCGGGAGCGCCAATTATGCATTAAAATGTAGTTTTTTGGTTTAAATAAGTATCAAAATATAGTGAAAATTGTTTAATTATTTTATTATCATAATAGGCGGAGTTGTAAAGTTTAATCAGTTATTTTGGCAGTTACACATGTACACTTCATACTGCAAAGTAATCTACGTTGACTGATAAATTCAAACATGGTATATGTGTGAAAACCAGAAATAAGTATCAGATGTATAAGGAAATATTAAACCTAACGTATCGTGTGTAATGGAACTGCATACAACCTGCAAGAATAAGTGTTTTCAATAAACGAAAATGTTATTCGAACGGAAAATGAGGAAACAATTTGGTCACCGTCATGCGAACACCAGGCGTGAAACTGGCAATGGTAAAAGGCCATTAGTTAGATTATTTAACCAGCAAATGGGTTCCAGCATTTACACTTTGACGTTTCTGTGCTTGCTAAATTACACGCATTCTTAACGGCGCGTATTTGTTTAGCACATGATTTATAGATTGGCGCGGGCATTTGCATATTTAAATAAATGCCCGCCAATAAAAATCCGTAAACACGACGTCCATCCACCAGAACGCAACATTTATCTGTGCCCGCATCTGAAACTCTGATTGACACAGGAATTGCAATATGTTAATCTTTCGCACGTCTGCACGTCGAAGCCAATTGAATTGCGCAAATGTTATATTCGATTTTTAAAACGGCGATTGCAATTTATGACGTTCCTTCTTTTTGCAGCTTCCTTCCACAAGCATCCAGTTGAAATAGATCTCACTCTTGCATGCGTGGGAGAATTGAATACCACGATACGTGGAGGGATCCACTGGCCCATGATCTATGGAGTTGGTGTCAACGTGAAGACCGGTGAAATATTTCCCGCCACGTTTCCCGACAAGGGACCAGACCAGGCTCTCAGGTGCGCCAGGCATCTTACAGGTGTAGCTCAAGTGAGTGGGAAATTTTGGAAACAAATATCACAAACTTCAACAGGTCTTGTTCTACCAGGTTTTAGATATTTACGACTGCAATCTGGGCCTGCTCAGAATTGGACCGTTCAATTACGAGCCCCTGAGGGGCGTCGATCTGTGGCTGGAGCAAAGCGATGACTTTATTTTGCAACATTTGTCGACATCTCCGGAAGTCGAGCCTCCACATTTTGTAATGCAGGTAAACAAGTATAATAGATTATAATAAACGACCAACTAAACGAATTACTAAGTTCTACTAAGTTACTAAAGTAATAATAATAATAGTTCACAAGTTATAATAATAACTATATTTCTAAATGTTTTTCTTTTGTTTTCCTTTCATTTTTGAATAACTTAAAACGCATAAAAGTTGTACTGAACGAAAATTTTGTAATTTCTAATAGAAATGCAACATTCATTGTAAATCGACATGATATTATTTTAATGAGAATTTTGTGGTTTAACGAGATTTTCGATTTTTTTATTTTTTTTTAATTGTAAATGAAATGTAGAAAATACAAAATTTAAAAATTTCTATTGAGGTTTTTAATTTACAACAAAAATTTTGTATTTTCGCTTATAAATTTTGCAAATTTCTAATAAAATATCAATAACTTAGTGAGTAATACGTTTTGTGGATAAATCCTCTAGAATTTCCACTCAAAATTGCAGGTTTCAATTTAACTTTGAAATTTTTAATTGAACATTTTGTATGTATAATAACAATTTCATAATTTCTAATGAAAATTTTGTAATCGCTAATGAAACTTTCGTAATTTCTAAATTTTCTACAAATAACTATAAACATTTTAACAACTTAATACAAATTTTGCAAATGCCAATGTTATTTTTCATTTTACAGTGCAATATTTGAAATTTATAATAAAATATTCATAGTCGCTGTTGAAATTTTGTAATTTATATACGAATGTTGAAATTGCCAATGATATTTTATAAAAGTATTACAGTGAAATGTATCTATTTAAAATGAAATTTTCGTAAAGATAGTAATTTTTTTCAATTGAGAATGCAAATTTTGCAATATTTAATGAAATTTTGAGTCACAAATGAAAATTACATAAATTATATGAAACTAATTTATTACCTAATAAACGTTTTCTATTTTCATCGAAATATTATATTTATAATGAAAATTTTCACTACAATGTTCCAATTCATATCCAATATTTTACAGATTCTACAGAAGTTTTGTAATTCATATTTATTATTCCATAATTTCTATTGAAATATTGACATCCATTATCAAAATTTCGTAATATTCATCATAATGTTGTAGCATTATGATACACGAGGTTGTCGAAATTTTTGTTTAATTTGTAGTGAAAAATGTGAAAAAATTTCTATTTATGGTTACTGAATTAAAAAAATACACCTCTCATTATATTTATTGCAAATTTCTATGAAATAACTTAATAACTTTGTAATAAATACGATTTCTGAGGAAAACTGTTATAGTTTCTAACTAAAAACCCATGGTTCCATTAATCTTTGTAGTTTATGAAAATTTTGGTATTAGTAATAAAAAATACTAATGAAAGTTTTGTAATTTCCAATAGAAATGCAACATTCATTGTAATTTACAATCGAAAGGATATAATTTCAATGAAAATTTTGTGATTTGATGAACTTGCAATTTGTAATAAAATTTTCTTAGAAAATGATAAATTTTATATGCAAATTAGGTATAATACAAATTTTGTATTTACCATTAAAAGTTTTGCAAATTAAAATATTAGTGACTTAGTGAGTGATATGCTTTGTGGACAAATTCTTTATAATTTCTACTAAAAATGACTGAGGTTTCAATTAAACATTAAAATTTACAATTTAAATTATGGTAATTACAATACAAATTTCATAATTTCCAATTAAATTCTGTAATTTATCGTGACAACTTTGTTGTTCCTTTTGAGTTTTGGAATTTATAATACGAATTTAGTATTGCCAATAAAAAATTTCGTATAATCATTGCAGTGAAATGTTGTAGAAAATGCAAATTTTCTAATTATTTATTATTGTGTATATTGTGTATATTGTCCCACTAATAAGCATGCTTATTATTATTATTAATAAAATTTTGGTATTAATAATAAAAAAATCTAATGAAAATTTTGTAATTTCCAATAGAAATGCAACATTCATTCTTATTTACAATCGAAATTATATCAATTCAGTGAGAATATTGTGATTTGATGAACTTGCAATTTGTAATAAATATTGCTATTTGTAATAAAAATTTGCAATTTGTAAAGAAAATTTGCATATAAAATTTATCATTTTCAAAGAAAATTTCATGATTTTTATTTAAGTGTTAAATTAGACACTTTAACAGAAATCATGAAATTTTCTTAGAACACGATAAAGTTTATATGCAAATTAGGTATAATAAAAAAATTGTATTTACCATTAAAAGTTTTGCAAATTTCTATTAAAATATTAATGACTTAGTGAGTGATATGCGTTGTGGACAAATTCTTTTTAATTTCTATCAAAATGACATGTTTCAATTAAACATTGAAATTTACAATTAAAATTTTTATATTTACAATACGAATTTCATAATTTCCAACTAAATTCTGTAATTTATTATGACAACTTTGTTGTTCCTTTTGAGTTTTGGAATTTATAATACGAATTTGGTATTGCCAATAAAAAAAATTCTACATTAATTGCAGTTAAATGTTAAGCAATTTTTCTAATTACTTATTATTGTGTTATATTGCAGGTTCTCCTAAACATTGTCTAATAAACATGAATATTATTATTTTCAATATAAATTGTATAATTCAAATGAGGATTTTCTGTTCTGATTAATATTTTGCAATGTAAAATAAAAATTTGGAAAGAATAATGTTGAAAATTACCTTCAAATTATAGAATCAATTTTTTTTATTTTCACGATATTTTTTGCAAATAACTGTCAAGATTTTAAAAACTTTGCAAGAAATATACTTTCTGAATAAATCCTCTACAATTTTCAGCAAAAAATTCGGGATCGTAATTCAATTATACTTTGTAATTTATAATGAATATTATGGTATTATGTAATATAAAATTCGAATGAACATTTGAGGATTTATTTTGAAGATTTCATGATTTACAACTAAATTTTGTAATTTATTGTGATTGCTTTGCTATTACCATATTACATTTTGGAAGTTTCGATGAAAAAAAAAAGGAATCACCAATAAAAATCGACAATATTCATTGTAATTTTGCAATTTGTAAGAAAGCTGTCAAAAGTTTCCACTTAAATTTTATTGTTTTCAATGAAAATTTCACGTTTACAGAAAATATGAAAATCGGGAAATACCCCACTACCAGTTTTTCAATTTCCTTTGAAACTCATTTGAGCTCTAAGTTACATTCAGCGAATTCAGCAAAAACAAGTCTCCATTTACCTGAATGAAAATTTGCGCCGCAAGTTTGTATATTGTTTATTTATTATTATTATTTATTTTGCAATCCCAAATTCTATATTTTATTACTACATCTTCGATTCACAAAATAGCCACGTAAATCTTTTCTTTTCTAGTTTTTTCTATGTGATTATAAACTTTTGCAATATTCCACGGCACCCCTGCCACTTTGGAAACCACGATACTATATTAATAAATAAATAAGTATTATGGAAAAATTAAATGGTGTTGCAATTTTATGTGAATGTAAAATGGGCCTACAAAAGGCTATTTCCCGAGCCGCTTGTATGTTACCCATCAGCCCCTGGCTGTATCTCAATCCCAATTCCATTCATATGTTTGCAAATAAACTTTGCATGCGAGAATATTCATGTTTATATTCATTTATTGCTACTTACACCACAATATGCAAAATATACAATACATACTTAATAGGTACAAAGATAATTTCATTGTACCACATACTTGGATGTAATCGTCAGGATATTAATTATTTAATTTAATATACACATAAGATTCTTCTCAATAATATCTTCATTTTTTATTTTATAATTGTTTGTAATTATTTCTTTTGTGTTGTAGATTCGTGCCACTTTGAAATACATACAGGATAACCAATTCCCAGCGGTGACAGTTTTCAGGGATAATCGCCCTCATTACTTCAGAAGAGATGAGCACTCAGGAACTTGGCAGCCAGTGCGGTACTGAATTCCCAGCGGACGAATGATGTTAACAAAATCATGATTATTAGATATGTACACATATTTTTACAAATGCTATATAGAACTATTGATGTAAAGTTTTCAGATGTAAATAGAATTTATATTGTGTTGTCTATTAAGTAATTAGGTCATATCGCAATTACATTTAATCAACTAATATTATGTGATCCCAATTCTTGATGTAGATTTTTCTTACTACTTATCGAATACTTATATATTTATATAATTATAGTAACGAACTTGTAATGTACTTTTTACGGCCAGTTCACAATGGCTCTTGTGAGGAGTAAAAGTTTAGATAACGTAAGTTATATTTCTTTGTTACTTTAGTGCATTTGTTAATTTGGGTTGTTGATAATTGAAATAAATATTTCATTGCTTAACCGTTTTTTAATCTTTTATTATTAATCCTGTACGAACACATTACTATAGTCCCACACATCGCTATAGTCAGTCCAGTTTCAAGACGAAGCTTATATAAACACTTAAATGCGTGTTCTCCGTATATACCCTTTATCACAAGAATACGATGCAGCCTCTGATTTACCCGGACTAAGGATATTTTGTTACTGCGATCACTACACTCGTATTGAATTTGTGTTGTGTAGAATTGGACCTGTAAGAACTCTGCTACTCTAAAATGTTAATTTAATCATGTACCTTTTGATTATAAGAGATTCCTTAGTTTTTATATCTTTTATTATTAGTCCTGCAAGAACTCTCGAAGACAAAATTATAACTCCAGTTGAAAAAATTAAGGGAACTTTGCTGCTCTACAAAACAAAATGTCAATTTTCATGTATTATAAAATTTTCTTGTATTTAACAGTTCTTGTAACTTGCATACTATCAATATAGAATATGATTGTTTTTTGCAGTAAACATTTATGAATAATACGATATCTTTCTTCGATTCTTAAGGCTTTAACCTTGTAAGTTAGATTACAAATTACTCACATGTGTATACTTGTTTGCCTGGATAATCGATAGGAGGCGATCGCAGCGCAGAAAGTGGTGAACTTTATACTTATGTTTTAAAGTGTATTATTATTTCGGCAACCCGATGTACTGGAGATTTTGGGGCACGTTTTTAATCTTGAGGCACCATTTTTAGTCAAAAATATTGTGCAGATATCGATTTACAAGGCAATATGCCTATAAATTCAGGCAAACAAATGTACAGGTAATCGATTTTTGTTTGCAAATGTATATTTGGTTGCATTGTGTTAAGCGAAATTTTGAAAGTTCTTATTCCTCCAATATGGTTCGTACATTTAAATACTAATCACTGCGACAATTTCGTCCATTAAGCTACATCCTGCTTCAGGGAAGATGACCAGATGAGGCCGATGATACAATAGACATTATATACTAATACTAATACAATAGAGTTACTAATACAATAGATATTATATACTACAGTAAAAATTCGACAAATGCAACAACAACAGTCATACTTAATTTTATTTTTCGTTATTATAATAGAGTTAGAATAGAAAATTAAATCCACATAATGTAAGATCTATCAAATGCCATACTTATGTATGTATGTATATCATACATTTATCGAATTGTTAATGTATTACCACAGTCATCTGTGGTATTACTGAGGTGCAAGACATACAAATGGTTGCTAATAATAATAATGATGCTGAACCAAGACTGTGTGCAGATAACATAGGTTTGCTTGAAAATAACAAAAAAAAAAACTTCTCCAGTTAATATTTTTATCACCGAATTATAGAATTTCAAATACTATGTTAAATGTAGAACATTATGTGCAACTATTGTATAGAAATTTGGCAAAACCTTGTGTAGCAAAGAATTAACGAGTAATTCTGATTTAATATACAGGGTGAGTCGGGAGGAACGGACCAAACTCCAGGAGTATATTGTACACGTAAAAATGATTTAAAAAAACTCAAATGTTGTTATCCGATTTTCATTTGTTTTCAAGTGATAGTTTCGAACAGTTTGTTGAACAGTCGGATATTTACATATTTATCCAGAGTTTTCTAATGTGGAAACCGTTGACAATATCTTTCAACAGCAGCTGTAGCACTCCCACTACAAAAACCATAAACAAACACCACATTTGCTTATTCAAGATATGAAACTATAACTTGAAAACAAATGAAGATCGGATAACAACATATGATTTTTTTTACATTATTTTCACGTGTACTATACACTCCTGGAGTTTGGTCCGTTCCTCTCGACTCAACCTGTATAAAAACCATATTAATGTAACATCGTTTGCAATGAGCAAAAAATGTAAAGTATGTTATCTGCACTCATCTTAAAATTATTATTATTAGCAACCATTTCTATGATTTTAGTAGACCAGAATATAATATCTATTATATTTGTATTAACTGTATCATCGGTCTCAACTAGCCATCTTCGCTAAAGCAGGGTGTTGCTTAAGGGTTGAAATTGTCGCAGTGGTGAGTATTTTAAGGTAAAAAAAAACTGTATTGCAGAAATGAGCAGTATCAAAAGATCGCTTAACACTAGACAACCAAATATACTCTGCGAAACCAAAATCGATGAATATGTACATTTGGATGCCTAAATTTAAAGGCACTTTTAAGTGCCTTATAAATCAATATCTGCATAATATTGTAGACTAAAAATGGTACCATGGGTACTAAAAATCGTGTCCCATAATCTCCAGTAGATCGGTTTGCCGAAATATTGCACTTTAGAACATATGTATAAAGTTCACCACTTTCTGCGCTGCGATCGCCTAATATAGCATATGTAGGAAACCAAGTATACACATGTTAGTAATTTGTAACCTATAACCTATTATTATTATTCATAAATGGGTTTATCGCAAAAAACAATCATGTTATATATTGATAGTATGCAAGTTACAAGAACTGTTAAATACAAGAAAACTTTATAATTCAAGAAAATTTATATTTTGCATTGTAGAACAGCAACGTTCTTCTAATTTTTTGTTCTTCATTTTGTTTTGTAGAGCAGCAGAGTACTAAGTTTTTTATTAGTAACTAAGTTTAACTTCTTGAGTAACATCTTTAGTAACTAATGAGGAATTCACTGTCACTGTTTACAGCAAATATCTCAATAATGGCACATTGCATGGTAACATGCACTCTTATTATCAATATACTACTTCATCGTCAGTCACAAAATTCAGTTTTCATCAGTCATAAAATTCATTAATATTGATACGATAGTTTTTGACTAATAGTTAATAAAGTATGAGCCACGTTGGAGACTACTTAAAATTTTAATTTTAAATAGTTAGTAGTTTAGAAATAGTATAGTATATTTTCTAAGTATTATGAGCGAAATAGATATAACTGGGTAAATAACGCCCGCTTTGAGTTAAAAAAATTATTATATTGTTTCGACACACAGTGTCATTATCGGGCAGATGAATAACTTAGTCATTATTTATTCATTATTCATCTGCCCGATGAAGACACTGTGTGTCGAAACATGCCGCAGACAATACAATATTTTTTAAAAGTCAAAACGTGCGTTATTTATCCAGTCATAATAATGGAGTTTGAACAAGTATCCGCCAATACTTGCCTATCTATTGCCATGCCAAAAAGATATAGTTAACTATCATGTGAACACATGTTTTATCATAATGTTCGTTATATTTTATTTATTAACTGTTTGATTGTTGTTGCGCAATTAATTTGAATATTAGTTAACAAATTAAAATAAAAACGTAATAACCGAAAAAAAACAGATACATAACTAGACTAATTGGACCCTCCTGATTCCAAAAAGTCTGTGTTTATTGTTGGTTTTTAGTAACTTATTCTCACTTGTTTTTTTTATCGCTCTCTCTCTCTCTCTCTCACCCTTCACTCGCAATGTCGCGAATTTCCCTCTGCATTCTTCTATCCTCGCTAGAGTTATTTTTCGTTTAAATACGATCGTTAATTATATAAATTGGTGTGTTAATTCTTCTAATTTGTTTTTCATTGGTATAACTTTCAGTTTCTGTTATTTCAGCTGTTAACATCTTACTTTAGTTACCTTCGTTAATTTCATAAGCTTAATTGATGTTTTCTGTGACTTTCAGTTGTTTGCGCAAATTGTTTCGTTTTATATTATTTATATAGATGTAATATTTTTTTCTAATATTTTGCTTCACATCGGCGTTCTTTTCCAGTTTATCTTCTCTTATATTCCCATGTTTTAGTTTTCTTTCCCATATCCGATTTTACGTCTCTTCAGTTGTTCTTTGTTATCATCCAATGTGTTCATCGTTTCTTGCATTATTCTCTTTCTTTCATAGATGATGGTTTTTATTGAAGTTGCATACTAGCAACGGGTAGTTTAAATAAGTTTTTTATTTTATTTTATTTATATAAAAATTATATTTTCTCTTATATTTGCTTCATTATCTTTATGCTTGTTCAGTTTCTCTTTTCTTCTTTAACTAGGTTTCATTTTTCTTTTCCATGCCCGATTTTACGCCAATTCAGTGCGTCTTTGTTCTCGTCCAATTTATTCATCAATTTCTACACCATGCTCTTTGTTTCATAGATGATGGTTTTTATTGTAGTCGGATGCTAGTAACTAATACTTTAATTAAATTGTTTATTTTATTTAATTTATACAAAAATATTTTTTTTCTCATATTTTGTTTCATTACCTTCGTACTTTTCTAGTTTATCTTCTCTTCTTTCGCAATGTTTTATTTTTCTTTTCCGTATTCGATTTTACTCCTCTTTAGTGCTTCTTTGTTTTCATCCAATGTGTTCATCCATTCCCGCATGATTCTCTTTGTTTCATAGATGATGGATTTTGAGAAGTTGCAATAGAGTAACTAGTATAGATCTAGAGTAACTAGATATATTAGATTAAGCAAATGTGTACTTTTATATAACTAAATTTTGTACTACTATTTTAAATTCACCTGTGTAAATGCTTTATGTATAGTACCACCAATAAATGTTATTATTGTTATTATAGTTGACTTATATAATTGGAAAGATTACAAAAATAGGTTTTTTCGTCAACAAATAAAAATGTTATTTCTATGTTGTATAGTATATTCTATATGTTCTATATTTATGTGTGTGTGTATGTATTCATTTATCTCATTAGTATTCATTTTCATACACATCTATGTATATATTTTTTATTGTTTTCTTCTTAATTGGTACATACTTACTGGTAGTTATATATATAGATCTCTTCTTGTTTTTATTATTATTATTATTAGTATTACTTTATTGTGTGTTTTTGACCTTACTAGCTAGTTTCGGCTATATTTTTAGCCATCTTCAGAGGTTAATTTTTTTTGAGTTAATATACGAGTATTCAATATTAGATTAGATTTTTATATAAATGTTTTGACTTTTTGATAATTTCTTTATTTCTTTATTAAAAAGTCAAAACATTTATATAAAAATCTAATCTAGTATCGAATACTCGTATATTAATTCAAAAAAATAACCTATGAAGATGGCTAAAAATATAGCCAAAACTAGCTAGTAAGGTCAAGTAGACACAATAAATTAATAATAAAAAAAAAGAAAAGATCTTTATATATAACTACCAGTAAGTACTCCAATTAAGAAGAAAACAATAAAATATATTATAATAACTGGTATCCAAAATGGATGAAACCATAACAAAAAAATATTTATATGGTAAATTATTCTAGAACTGTCCGTTATCATGAAAAACGCAAAAGACCGAAACTAATTACTGTATGTAGAAAATATAGAAAATAGAGAAATATATAGAAAATAATAAAATAATTATTAGTACAAATATGGTCGAGAATTTCACAATTTTTCAAATAATTCTTGTGCAAAATTTATGTAAGATTAACAGTTTTTGAAAACAACTATAGAAGGTTTAAAAAACCAGAGGAAATCAATAAAATAACGACAAAGAGCAAAATGATATTTACATTTCAATCCTATCAAATATATATTGAAGCAAAAGTTGCAGAGAATTAAATTCTCTACAAATCAATTAAGATAAATGTTGTCCACCAACCATTTTCTAATACAATTAAACAAAAACCATGAAACCATATGGTTTACTATATGCCCATAAAAATCGACCTGAATACGGAATAACTGTTTTTCAATCACATAAAAAAAAGTGTATATCGTAACAAAAGTTGTCATATTTATTGTTATCAAATGTTTTTGGTGTCCAAAATTGTGCAACATGTTATTTTCAGTGCCCGAAAGTATTCAATAGAGCGTACAATCTCGGTATTGATGTTGCAAAATGAAAAATGCACGTCGGGCATAAAACTCGGTCATAAAAAAATCCGCAGTAAACTTTTATAGTTTTTTTTTTTGTGAAGCATGCATTGTTGTAATTTACGAGGATAATTTATCATAAAATGAGGATAGTTATAACTAAAATAAATATTTATTTGTGAAATGTTTGTGACACATTTAAATGTTTAAATAAAATTTCAAAAAATTGTGAAACTACTTTGTGCCGGTATTGAGGTATTATTTTTGAAATTCGTTTCGTACTTCTATTAATTTGTTGTGAATTTTGTTAGACATGTGGCAGACTTTCTGTTTCACTTTTGAAAGATTAAAAATTATCTTTAAATTATAGTTTATTTCACTTAAATTTATGAATTATTTATTATTTTTAACATCAGAACATTTTTATAGTGTATTTTTTATATAATATAAAATTTAAATAAAGTTTAAGTTAGAAACAGACATCTTTCAAAATTCAAATCAAATTCCAAACATTTATGATGAAATAAAATCAAGATATATACACAGCAAAATACCAATATCACGCATCTGATGATGGTTTGCTAAAAAACCGAAACTAGTCAGGCAAAATAAAATAAAATAAAAACAACTCTATCAGTGCAGTACCAGTACAAGAACAGAATAATAATACCTTAAATAAAATTTAAAATTACCTTTAATTTATAGTCAATTTCAGATAAACTGATGAATTTTCAATAATTTTTATCATCAGAAGATTTTATTTTTTATTTTTGATTTAACGACTTGTCTACAATTCTATACAAGTACAGAATAATAATACTTTAAATAAAATTTAAATTTACCATTAAATTATAGTCAATTTCAGAGAAACTTATTAATTTTCTATTATTTTTATCATCAGAAGGTTATATTTTTAATTTTTGATTTAACGAATTGTTTATTATGTATTATACCTACCACATACATCTTTAAGTTTATTATTGTGTACGTATTCATGTAAAGTATTTGTAATATGAGGATATTCGTAAATAAATAAATAAATTTGTACAGCACGAAGGGCGTCAACATTCATGTTTTTATGGCTGAAATTGTTTGGTAGACATTTTAAAGTTTCTCAAACGTTTCTGAATACCAGAACTAAAGTAATGCATTATGGAATGATTTTATACAGATTGAGTTGCCTACATAAAATAGAATCAATTACAGGTGCACAATTGTACAATATTATTATATAATATATTATGTTATGTATTATGTTATTATAACTGTGATAATTTATAAACCATGATACACAATTGTAAACTGAACCTGCCAAGACCGATTACTAGTTTTTTCTATGTGTGCACCAATTTTACCCCTGTAACAGATAATAATAATTTTTGTGTTAGTGTTAAGAAGTACTTGAACTTTAAATGTGTATATTTGACTTGTGTAAAACATTAATGTTACTTAACACCAAAAAATACTACTACCATTATAAATATATTTTTAATTTGATATAACAAATTTGATGACAATAGGATATAGGTTCTGCGGTTGTATATACAACGTTTCTGAGAAAAACGTTTCTAAAAACCACTATTTTTATATAATATATTAGAAATATATTTTTTATTTAATATAACAAATCTGATGACAACAGGTTATGGATTCTGCGGTTATATATACAATATATAGAAACGTTTCTGAAAACCAGCATTAAAGTAATGCATTATGGTATTATTTTGAACAAATTGAGTTGCCTACATAACATGAAATTAATTTCCAATGTATAATTGTACAATATAATTGTTTAATACATGATGAATATATGTTTAATTTTACGATTGTCATCACATCACAAATGTGATGACAGTAGGTTATGGATTCTGCGGCTGTATATATATATATATATATATATATATATATATATATATATATATATATATATATATCCTACCACCAGTCCGGCATCCGCATCAAGAAAATTTACATTTAATCTGGCATCCACCGTAAAGTGGCCTCCGTATACGGATGCCACTTTACATCTCCATGTTCTGACTGTTAGCGTGATCAGGGAACACTTGGGAGTGATTCATATTTTTCGTCTGGAGGTCAGGTTGGAGGCGAAATAAAAGTAAATAAAAGTACCTAGTTCAACCAATATTCCACCATGAGCGCTGTGATCGCGGTGTATATCGCCAGAGTATACTTTTACACTTTTACACGTTTTATCTATTGGCTTATGTGGCATCCGACCAAATCTCGGCCATTTAACCTCCATTCTCATTTTCGCAAGACGAGACGCGTGCTCTACACTACTTGACCACACGTGAGCTGTAAGTTTTTGTGAATTTTATAGTGATTAGTGATTAGTGATTATCATCCTGTCCTGTCACTCCTTTATGTGATTGTATTAGGTGACTAGATAAATTGCAATGTCTGTGGTAAGTACCTATTTGCCAATTAATTTGCCTTTCAACTTTTACAATGCGACAATTTAATATGGAACTTTGTATAATATGTAACAGCAGAAGTCAAGTACGCAAAAGCTTCAAACTGAGACCTTTCTATTAGAAATAAGGACTGCGTAAACAATTTTTTGCGGATTCTTTCCTATTTATTAGTTTGGTCACTGCACATTACCGGTATTCATAACATATTTATTTACCCTATCGAAAACGCTGACGGAGCACACAAAAATCGGCACCGCGCTCGTCGCGTGAGATATACGGATGATCCCAAGCGTGAGTCAGCGCAGAGACAACTGGTAATATACAATTGCCATCAAT
Source organism: Othius punctulatus (assembly GCA_951805005.1). Classification (NCBI taxonomy): domain Eukaryota; kingdom Metazoa; phylum Arthropoda; class Insecta; order Coleoptera; family Staphylinidae; genus Othius; species Othius punctulatus. Next base: position 96,392,044 of record OX638138.1, read on the forward strand.
AAATTATTACTTTTTTTATGGTGCATATCTGCAGTCAACATAGTAATAATGTATCGGACTGAAAATTTTACATTTAGCTTATAAAGTTTTCTTTTTCTTTAGTTTGTGTACCCGTTGCCCAAATGGACAAAACTACTGGTTTGTAGATTTTTTTGTAGAAAGCAATATAATTTTAGAATAATTTGCATGGCATATAATAAATAGAGGACATCTTTAAAACGAATATAAAAATTTCAGCGTTTTATAATACGTGGCTATCACTTAAAAAAAAAAGTATGTGAAATGTTGCGTTGGCGCACTCTTGGGGATTAATGGGTTAATTGTGTTGGTGTACTCACCATATTAAAATTAAATTTTGTATTTTTAAATTTTTATTAAAACAGATTTTGATGCGAGATATTTTTTTTATTCGATTTATGCGGTATACGAATAGATTGAGTAAATTAGAATTAAGTAAATTGTATTTTAGGTAATAAGTTAAATTTAAATTATCAGGTGAATTTGCTTTAAAAAAAAGTTTTGCGATCGTTTTGTTAAGTGCCTATTGTGTCAGTATGGGAATTTACTGCAGATTATTATTGTGTACGAGTTTATTTCTTTATTTTGGGGATTGTATTTCTCCACATTAGGACAGCCGCGAAATTGTGTATTGCTTACAATACATAAAATTTTATTATTTTATTGAGTAAATTAGTAATGTTAAAAATTATCTTAATTTCATTATCAATATTCGAATTCATTTTACGGTAACCAAAGTGGGGGCTTGGGGCAAAAAAAGTAGATAAGAACCCATAAAAACGTAACAGGGTACGCGAGCTGCGGAAGCGGCCCTTGAAAATTCTGCCTCAGAACCATTAAATAACCCCCAACGTGTCGTTATATATGTCATCGCCAAGCTTAAACCGCGCGTTTAAGTCCGGCGTATGCGAAAAATCTAGCGGCGGCCGTTTCGGCTGTGTGAATACTCCCTATGCTTTGCACGAGATCATGTGTCGAGACGGTGCGTCAGGCGGTGCGCCGCTCGCTGAAACCGCCTCGTGTGTAAGTAGGCTAACAGTACCAGGCAGGCGCAACGTAGTCAATGGAACTTATAGAAAATACATATTTATTTTATTTCAATAAGGCGCAAATTAAAAAAAAAAAAATTATAAAATATAAAAAACTCTTTCATAAGTCAATTCTAGCATTCGTCCGTTAAAAAAACTCGGGTTGTTTTTTAAATTTGGACTCATACTATCAACACTGACTTGTGGAACTCGTTGTTTAATGTTCTATTAAAAGAAAGAAATACTGCTCAGTATTAAATATGAAAATAGCTGCAGAATGTTCGTAACTACTTTTCAGTTATGTTAAATTCTCTGTGCCTCTTACTTTTACAGCTCAGTCGCGGCAGAAAAATTCTGGATTTGGCTCGAACTGAGCGACCGGAGTTATGGGCTCCGGACTACGAATCAACTAAAGAAACAACTTATTCTGAACGAGACTTAGTGTTAAAAAATGGTAACTAGCTATCACCTTAAATATATTTTTTATTGACAAAAAAATATTTGATGTCATGTTGTATGCTGACTGGTTGAGTTTTGAAAATACTTGCATTATTGTCTTCTTTTGCCATTTTTGATCCCAAGTGAAAACTATTTTATTTTGATAAAATCACTTTAGCTAATAACAAAAACCGGGAAGGTCACGAAGGCTCCCATGTGTTCTATCGTTTCCCGAGGCTAATTTTTTCGAATTGAATAAATAATACCTAATATAATGATAATAATAATATATAATGTAAATGAAAAATCTTAAGAAACATTGATTCTGGAGCCTTTATTATCAGTATAAAAAACATTTGAATAAAAGTTTAATGACTATTTATTTGCCACGATTTCACAATTATCAATATTATTTCTGATACATAATAAAGGCTCCAGAATCAATGTTCCATATACAATGCTCCATATACAGCGTCCGGCAGGAAGTTGGACAAATGGAAAAATGATTTCATGATTTCATGTTTTCAACTAATCACCCAAGTGAAATGATCTTCTTGCGTAGACGGGGTATTATAAAAAAAATGTAAAATGACTTAAGAGCAATAACAACTGTTATTAATAATATGCAAATATGATAATATTTGGAAAAATTATTTCGAACTGACAGAATAATTTATAATTAAATTTAAATAAATTTAATATACGAAATTAGGACCACCTACGATCAAAATATATTCTTTTGCGTTTTCCTTTTACTGGGTTATTTCAAGTCATTTTACTATTTTTTATAAAATCATTTATACGCAATGAGATCATTTCACTTTGGTGATAGCTAATATAGCTGATATTATTGTAATATAGATAGCTGATAGTTATTTATAGACATATTTCTGGTATTTCCCGTTCTGTGCATTATTTATATAAAAATGGTGTTTTGTGAAAATTACATTAGCAAATGATTAACTTAAGACTAGCAAAATAATAGTCGATATTCAAAAACATATCGACCAGATCATTATTATTGTTAACATTTTATATTTCATATATTTCATAACAGCTATTTTGGTAGTCACAAGTTAATAAACTGTAAATGTCACTATGACAAAACACCAGACACCCAGGAGATATGTTTTTATAAAATAATGTACAGGACCAGTTCATAATAGTATATAACGCCATTAGGCCGATATGTAGCAAATAACAGGCGCGGGTTGAAGTTTGTAAACCGAGGCGAAGCGAAGCGGAGCGGAGCGCAGCCGAGGTTTATATTCAACCAAGCCTGTTATTTGCATATCGGCCGTATATTGTTCGATACTTTTTGTAATACCTAAATTACAAAAACTGGTTAATTTATCAATATTAAATTTCTAAATTAATAAACTAGTTATCCAGGCGCAATTTGATACCATAGCAACATCAACTGTTGAAATACAAACAAACAAATCAAAGTGAAATTAGAAAAATAATGTCAGATGTGCAAAGTTCTTCGTTTTGTGGTATCCCCGAAGATGTACTAAATGAAGCAAATGCTGCGACAATCGATTTACTTCCCCCAAAAAGCAGCAGCTGGTATGAGAAAGAATATGAAGACTTTATTGCTCATAAATTTGCGTTGTCATTTAAATAACGTCCACGGCCGTTATTATAACGGCCAAGGCCTTTACGCCTGTCATATCGATCAAGCAGACAGTACTGATAAATGTCAATAACACAGAGGTATTACAAAAATATAAAATATATATATATATATAAAAGTATGCATTTTTTACAGCGCATCTCTTGACAGTGATCCCAAAACCTATAGATAAGGATGGACACAAATGTAATATAAGCGAAATGGAAAATACACTTATTGTGCAAAATAGCAAGGTACGAATCAAAAAGTTAATTGTGTTTTATCAACCTCTCTATTTAGCACAAATTCCATTTATTAAATCTAATATGTGTTGCGTTGTGAATATCTTTCCAGAAACTGGAAGAAAGGAATACGGAAACCAATAACAATTTGGAATATAATCAATCTCCACACTGGAACTCTGATGCCGATCTTATTGAAGAGAGTGAGGACAGTGGCTCTGAGTACGTTCCTGACAGTCCAGAAAGCTCAGGCGATAATCAGGATTGTGAGGTAATTTGATAAAGTCGTTTAAAGGCACCCTAAAAACACAAATTTCTGATTTAGATTTTGAAAATATTACTTTTTACACTTTTTACTGTTTCAGTCAACTGAGGAAGATACTTGCTCAGAAGAAATAGAAGTTATGCCTCCCTTGCACTTTATTGATGATAACTCTGACCATGAAATATTTACATCGACTATCATTCAAAGACCTTCTGCCTCATCGAGAACAAAAAGGATCAGACAGAAAAATTATTGCATCTACTGCGAAGACGCTGTTACTAATTTTTCACGGCACATTGAAAGAAATCATACCAGAGAGATTGAGGTTCAGAAAATCATGGCAAAACCAAAGAATAGTAAAGAACGAAAAGACCTATTCACTCGACTAAGAAACCAAGGAAGTTTTTTGAAAAATTCAAATGGCTGTAAGAAGCCAATGAAGATGTCTTCCACTTTTGATCCCAATAATTACTTGCCTTGTACTAACTGCTATGGGTTCTATGCAAGAAAGCAGCTATGGAGACATAGAAAAAGATGCGGAAAAAGTTATGGCAAGAAGGGCGCTCATCAAACCGAAGGTCAAAATTTACTTATGAGAAATCGCAAGGTTGATCAGCAACTGAAAGAACAAGTTTTCCCACGTATGAGGGCAGATAACATTTCCTTAGTGGCAAAAAGTGATACCCTAATTTGCGCATTCGGTGCTCGATATCTGAGGATTCATAGAGAAAAACATTTTATCAAGTTACTTCCCGTAAAATGAGAGAACTCGCCAAACTACTAATTCAACTTAGAAAGCTCGACTCCTTAATAACGGATATGTTTTCAACTTTACGCCCTCAATTTTACGACAAAATGGTTGAGGCAACAAAGTACGTGGCCAGATACGACCCCAACAAATGTATATTCCTGTCTCCTACTTACGCCATGAATATAAGTACATCCATTAAACAGTGTTGTGATTTGGCCATTATGTTTGCATTAAAAAAGAAAACTACAGTGTCTACTGCGGAGATGGAGTCAGATTTGAAAACAATTATTAGATTAATTGACACCAACTGGAGATATGATATTTCGAATCAAGCGGCTGATGATTTAAACATGAAAACCTGGAACAAGCTCACCATAGTTCCTCTTGCAAGTGATATTAAGATGTTAAAAGATTACCTGGTGGAAAAATCGGAAGAAGCCTTTAAGAATCTGTCAAATGACAACAATAATGTCGTCGATTTTTTGACACTTACAGAGACAGTCTTTTGCAGAGTTATACTTCTGAACCGGAAGAGACCAGGAGAACTCCAAAGAATGACTCTACATGTATACGAGACTTCAGGCAATAAGGACAAGCATAGTTATGAAGAGTTTAATAAAGCTGTGTCTGTGACTGAAAAAATTTTAATGAAACGGTTTAAACGAGTGGTGATTAAAGAAAAAAGAAACCGTGGAGTCCCTGTGTTATTCGGCCTGGATGTTCAAGAGCATATTAGGCTTCTCACAAGCGTACGGAGCAATTTTGTTCCAGCCAATAATCACTATCTTTTTGGCAAACCAAACTTTAACTCTCCAATATACGGATACAAGGTTCTACAGAAGTACACAAAGCTGTGTGGAGCAAAAAATCCGACTGCAATTACCTGTACGAAGTTAAGAAAACATCTCGCTACACTGACGCAATTGCTGAATATGAACGATACTGATATGGAACAGTTGGCCACATTTATGGGCCACACTCTTGGGGTTCACAAAAACTCGTACAGATTACCCGATGATGTTTATCAAACAGCCAAGCTATCAAAACTATTATTGTTAATGGAAAAAGGCGAAGTAGATCGTTTCAGAGGAAAGTCATTAGACGAAATAAACTTGGACGATGAGATGGAAGCTGACAGTGACGGTGCTGAGCCTGACAATATAGGCTATGAAGAGCTCCAAGATGAGGTATCTGCGATTCTGCCACAACATTCATCCAATAGAAGTGTGGGTACAAGCCGACCCAAGAAAAGAGTTCTTATCCCTTGGACCCCTGAACAGAAGAAAGTTGTTACTACTTTCTTCAAAGACCATATAAAAAATAAAAGGGCTGCCAAAAGGGCTGAATGTGAAAAGCTGATTGAGATTAATTCACAGTTACTTCATAATAAGGATTGGCTTAAGATTAAAGTGTTTGTACAGAATCAGTATTCCAAGTAATTTAATTTACTGTAAAATAAATAAGTTACGAGTAATAAATAAGTGTAAGTACGAATTTTGTTGTCTTTGAAGAGTTTTTTCTCCTTACAAACGTTTATAACCTGCTTTCTTCTTAGCTATCTTTTCGGATTGGCAACATTGCGTACATGTAGTTATCGGAATCGAAGAGATCAAAATGATGTAATGACCATTGTTTTCGTTCATTTAAGAAGTATTAATCCTACGAATAATACATGGGTATGGTATGGACTGACATTAATAATCAATATTTATGACCTATAATTATAAATAATGATACTTTATAAATAATAAACTAACTTTTCGGTTCAAATGTACAAATTCAGAAATTCGCAACACATTTTTTTCCCCTCTAAAAAACTATTATATAACTTTATTAAACATTTTTTAAGTTAGTATTACAAGACCAGCCTGCTTTACATTAACGGTCTTCATTTGGGTGTGGTGTGTTGATTACCAAGTACAATTTCACGAGTTAGGCCGAACACGCTCCTCAGGGCATTGATTATAGGGTGGGACGTCACATCAGCGAAAGAATGAAAACGGATATTCATCGGAAGCCAAATAGAGGCAATTATGAAAGGAAGTCACTTTGATGGTAAGATAAATGCGGCCAACTATAAAAACGTATATTTAAAAAAAAAAAAAAAACAAGAAAATCTTAGTGGTAAACTATCATGTGTCCCCAAAATGAGACATATTCATCAACAAAAAATGAGAAATTCGTTCTGCTTGTGCAGGATGCCAGAATGTACCTATTGTAAACGGATGCCAGAATGATAGCGTGATGTATATATATATATATATATATATATAATTTATAAACAAATACAGACTCGATAATCTATTGTCATCAAATTTGTTCTTCCGTCAGAAATATTATTATCAATCAGTATGTTAATCTACATTCACTATGGAAATATTAAACTGCATAAATCTAATATCAACAAGTTTAAAAGTAATATCTCATGTTTGCTTTCGATAATATTCCACATTTCGTATTTACTGAAGTAAATCAAAAATGTCCGCACTATCCATTCATAGAAAGGGAACTGTTGAAAACCGTGGAAGGAGATAGGATTGGATTCTACTTTCGTGATTTTTATCGCTTTCAATCGGGAAAGTACTCGCACGATGCAAACATCGGGACCATTTGATTTGAATGTTATATATCACAGGAAACTTCCTGCTTATTTACGTACATATATTCTATCATTAATTATCTAACTTCCCCAACGCTATAAATATATGTGACAAAATTATTGATAATTCAAGAAAATATTATTTTACTACATCTATCCTTGAACACACTCATACATACACATATACACATACGTATGTATGTATGTAAGTTTGTATCTATTTAATTTTAAAATATATATATTTACTTGGTTCATTGATACAGCCAATTTCCAGCTTATTTACATACATATTGTGTATTCTATTATTAATTATCTAACTTCCCCAAAGCTATACGTTATCTATTTATGTATATATGTATGTATGTATGTATGTATGTATGTATGTATGTATGTATGCATGTATGTATGTATGTATGTATGTATGTATGTATGTATGTATGTATGTATGTATGTATGTATGTATGCATGTATGTATGTATGTATGTATGTATGCATTCTTGCATGCATGCAGGTATGTATGTAGGTATGTTTGTATGTATGTATGCATGTATGTTTGTATGTATGTATGTAAGTATGTATGCATGTATGTAAGTATGTATGTATGTATGCATGTGTTTATGTATGTATGCATGGGTGTATGTATGTGTATATGCATGTATAAAAATCTCAGGTGTACTCTTATTTTCGATAATATCGTTCATTTTATCCTCCAAAATACTTTCATCGTTTACTGAACGATCGATATTGATCGAAACTACCAATAATCACTTAATAATACGAAATCATAAGACGTTATTTTAACGAAACAAATGATACCTCTACAAGTGAAAAAGTTTGAAACTTCATTGTTCAACGAATTTAGTTTTTTTTTTGGACTCATCGTCCATTTCATTAATATTTTTATCGCTTCTATTGTAAATTTATCTATTAAGGATATTGAAATAAATATTATCTGGCAATTGATATCCAACATTTCAATTGAAATGAATATTATAGGACTGCGTAAAGCTAAAACATAAGCTCACTCATCAATGATCGATTACAGGTTATATTTAGACAATCCGCTCGAGAGCATTGATATGGAGAAGAATCTAATTTCAGTAATTGTAGTCATCTCCATACCGCTTCTCCATTATCAGTTAATACGTTAGAGAGTGGATAGAGTTTATTAAGAGATGAAAAGAAATTGTGCGGACGCAAATGCTCACCAATTCGTAATCGAATAATGCAGTCCCCACTCGTATGAAATGAAATCGTGCGTATTTATTATTTTACGGCACATGAGAGTTACATTTCAATTTTTCGCGTGGGAGCCAGCAGATGTACAACAGTTCAATAAATATGCCTGAAATGTTACAAAACAATTATTATCCATTGGTTTATGAAAATATTGTTATTTTGCTTTCATCTCAGAATAAATTTGTGAAATAATATTTTCGTGTTAAAGTTATTGAAACATAAAATATCCGGGGCGTATGAAATAATAATTTAATAATAATAAAATGTAACTATATGTCGCTTCCACTCATGCAATGAGAATCAGATTTTTGTTTCACTTCTTATAACAAAAAAGCAAGGTAAGAAAGTTTTTGGACTTTAAACAATGCAGAGAAATCATTCGAAATTTTTTGCGAAAACTATTTTTTTCCCATAGGTGGATATGTTGTTTGCAGCAAATAATTTATACACTCAAAGGGGAAATAGACGCTTGGTATAAGTTTTACAAAAATATTTTTATTATATTATTTTTGTGACACTTATGACAAGTCGGTAGTGGTATGGTAAAACATGTTATCTGCAATTTTTATTATTTTACAGGAGAAGCAAAAACAGTTTTTTATTTATAATTGTGAATGTAGATTAGCATCTATCATTGCCATAGTTATTTATAATTTGGAAGTTTTGACTTTTATGTCAAAAAGTGCATTTAAAAAAAGGCAGATGTTTTGCCATATTACTATTGTAGTGTCTAATTTTTACTTTATTCAATGTGTTTCACCAAGTGGTTACCATACAAACATTTAATATAATTTAAGTTTTTTTTTTTCATATATTACATCTATTTATTTTTTGATTATTTGTCTATTATTATTATTATTATTATTTAAAGATTTATTATTTAGGTTTATGTGAATAGCGATGTAATTTAGATTTTCAGGGTTATAAAAGATATGTTCTAAAATTGCATTACATAAACGTGGATACGAATAAGTTACACATAAATATATTTAGTGCAGTTCATTTAATAAACAGCGAGTAAGTAAATACATTATTGTTTTATGAGAACAAATAAAAATGTAGAGACATAATTTATTATTGTCACCATAATAAAATTTTCATGCCTTTCACTGTATTCATAAAACTTTGCGTCCATAAAAATTTACGCAATTTATTATAATTAATAATAAAATACGTCATAACTGTAAATAATCTTTATATGATGTAAAAACTACTAATTTTAATTAATCCGCGAGTGTAAAAATGTGAAGTTATACGATATGGGTTAATTTGGATAAAAACACTTTTAATTAGCAGGTAATTAATTATTCCAGTTGAAAATAAATGCACACAGTACTTTGAAGTCGCTTTGTTACGAAGCAGGCACTAATTAAAGCGATAGGAAATACATAGCGTTATATTTCCTTTAACACATTTCAATACAACGAAATAAATATTTCACCGGAGCCCAAAGCTAATTCAGTTCCCGATTAAACTATTCTAGCAAAATATTTTAATTGCTCCCTATCCAGGTCACTTCGCCCCCGACGTTATTTCAAAGTATCATGCGAACTTTGTGGAAATTTAAAGACAACTCCGCAGCTTTTGGAGCTGGATGCATTCTTATTGAGATAATATTTGCGTATGCGCGAACTCGAAATCAGATGCGTCCCTAACGTATGAGATGTGAAATTTCTCGATGTCATCTCGTGGAATACGTATATAGCATCTGCTCACGCTAAAGTCGAATCGGAGGCACATGTGAAAGTTATTTGATTGTGGTGTGCAAATACACAAAAGTTGATTAAACATTTCTATCAGTTCTACATATAGATAGTTTTAACAATAATAATACTAAAATAATAATACTTAGATAATAGATAATAAGTACACAGTTCAAAATAATTTAATATTAATTATTCATGGGCCAAACTTGATTGGCTCTTGAAGCTCTTAAATAAGATAGAATCAAAGTATTGGAGCTTGTGAAAATTTTTAAATAAAGAGAAGAGAAAAACTCTATTCACAATAAACAATTATTACGCTAAATATACTTTTCGATTGCAAAGCAATCATCATCAGTAGACAGACAAATACTGAATGCAATCAGTATGCTGTACACTGGACACTGAACAGGACACTGGAAACTGAATGCACAACTGCCAAGCATTCATCATCAGTATGCAGACAAATACTGTATTAAATCGGTATGCTGTACACTGGACACTGAACCGGACACTGGGCACAGAATTCACTACTGCAATCGAAATGTACATTTAGTGTAATAAATGTTTATTGTGAAAAAGGTTTGTCTCCTTGTTTATTTTAAAATAGAATCAGTTTATGTATAGTGAATGAAAATACTCTCACGTGCGTTGAAATTATTTGTATATATTGAAAAAAATTATAGAAATACTAAGTAAATTCTTAAATCATTCCATGAATGACACACAAAACGATAAGTATTGTTTCAAGATTCTGTCAATAATGCCTTGAAAATTTTAAACTTCAAAAACGTACAATATTCGCACTGTGACAAAATTTTAAAAAAATGAATGAGAGAAGCATGTAAATGGCATTTCATGTTGAAATCCAATTACTAGAGAGAAAACGACGCATTTGGTAGGTACATTCGGACGAACTCGACTGATGAGACCCATTAGTTCGAAACCGGTCTCCATTTGTCCATGGAGGTTGTGTTCAAAATGCACACCATAATTTTATTAAAAAAATAAAACCTTGACTAGTAATATAAGCAATTTATAAAAATATAATTCAAAAAATTACACGCACTTCAATCAGCAGAAATCAGTAGAAATGGGTGAAAATTATAACATAGAAAACTAATTTTTGGCAATTTCCACAAAAAGAAGTAAAAATCTAGAGTTTTAAAATTAACAGCAAATATGTGGCAATTTTGATTGAAATATATTGATTATTTTACAAATTCGTTTAACTTAAAAAAATAACGTAAAAAAATAAACTATTCCTAGAATAATCAAAACTTAATTGAGCCAATTAATATTAATGACAAGAATGTTTTTTTTTTTAATTCTGCCAATAACTCTAAAATTCGTTGAAATTATTAATTTTTTTGATAAAAAATTACATAGAAATACTAAGTAGATACGAGTACATAGATTTCTTACATCGCTGAATGACAAAATGATAAGAATTATTTCAAGATTCTGTCAATAATGATAAAATTCCTTGAAAATTTGAAAAGTAAGTTTTAAAATTCCAAAACTTCATCAATATTTTATACAAATATTCCCAGATAGAGGAAATCTGAAACATTATGTCATTTACCAATCCTTCAATGCTGAATACGAATATCGACTTGGTTTGCTAAAAACTTGATGTTTACCCGATTTTTTGCTATTTTTAAATATAATTTTTAATTTTTTAAAGAAACCGGCAATTTGACTCAAGCTTGCTTTAAAAGTAGTAAAAGGAGTAAAAGCCGTAAAGGGAGTAAAAAGTCACTAGTGATAGCTTAGTCGAATAAGTCTTTCTATTATAGTCTATAACTTACATTTATCAGTACTGAGTTTTATGGCCCCATATCTATCTCCTAAGAACGCTACAAACAGATCGTGTAAAAATGTGAACAATATCTGTAGTGATAAATTCTAATCTATACAAAAATTCCAAGTTACAAAATCAAAAAGTTACACCACTTGTTAATCTTGCTAACAATGAATATCGACTTGGTTTTTATAAAAAATTGAGAAATTTGATTTCGCGGTTTTTTTGTAATTTTTCAAATATAAATTTAAAATTTTGGAAAGAAACTCTTATTGCACACACGCCTAAATGTCACTAAGAAACAAAAGTTGCTAGTGATAACTTGGTCAATTTAATTTTAATTGTTCTTCTTTCTTTCTTTTTATTATTGATCACTAGTTATATCACTGCATTTTCGGAGTAGGTTTTTGGAGTAAAAACTTAAATCTATCAGTGGCCATTCTGATTGCCCGATATCTCTTAGAGACACTATAAACCAGGGTTGGTGTGATTTAAATCAATTTATTTAAATCATGTCATTATGTAAATCAAATGAAATTTTTAAATAAATTATTGATTTAAATCAAAATTGATACTTTTTCAATTAATCATTGTTTTTGCGCTGTTTGTGCATTCAAATAGGTGTACAATTGAAAATATAATGTATCTACAGAGTTTAGCATGCTCTAAAATAGATATCTGGAAGGAAGAAAAACAATTTTCTTTTCATCCATTTGTGGTCCATCACATAGTACAGATACATCACATAGATTTTCTTTTTTAAATCATCAATTCTTGTTCAAATTCAAGCGTGATGTAAAGTAATAATTGATTTAAATCACATATAATCAGTCAACAAACTGATCACAAATATAAAAATCAAATAAATGAAATAAATAATGATTTATTTGATTTAAAAAAATCATTAATTTTTATTTTTTTGAAATCATGATTTATTGCAACCCGTTTATAGATCGTTTATATAGGTTTAGGCGTACCCTGTATAAACGATCTATTTATAGCGGGGTTGAAATAAATCTTGATTTTTTTAAATCAAATAAATCATGATTAAAACTCGAAAATTTCTTATGTAACATGGTAACATTTTTATACTGTCACTTTGACAATGAAAAGATCTCTCAAAATCAAGAACAAAAATAGGGGGTTGTCATTTAAAAAAAACAATGGATGGCAAATGTTGGTTGAAGATCGACCGTCAAGCAGAAATGTGGTATTTTTATCAGAAAAATTCGACGTGTCATTTTTTTTTCAAATTTATTTATTACGGTGTTAATGAATTTATTTCATACTTTAGGCGCACACTGTATATGCAAACAATATCAGTAGTGATAAATTTCGATCATTTGAATTTTTAAAACAAACTTATCATTATGTTTAAGGTCCCTTCTCGAAAAATAAAAGTCACTACCGATGGTTAGTTGGAGGAAATCAAATCAGTCAAAGTTATCAAAATTATTTAGAAATCAACTTGAAATTCACATATAACTTAAAAATAATAAAAACTTAATGATTCTTCTAAATTTAAATTAAATTTATCACTGCTTATTCTAATTGCCAGATACTTCTTAGAAATAAATTTAGAACATTTATTAGGAACACTATAAATATACGGTATTAATTCGAAGCAATAAGAGTAGTGATGAATTCCAATGTTTCCATTCCAAACAATCACTGTAAAAAAAAATTTCTCTTTCCATTCCAGATCATCATCTTCTTCATTCTGAGATGAGATGAGAGAAGTAAAAGTCACTACTGATCGTTAGTTGGAGGGACTCAGATCAGTGGTGATAATTTTTAATTATTTTAAAGAGTCTACTCCTTACTCTTGCATTTATGGGAGAATCTGGTCAGTGGTGATAGATTTCAAAATTTTCGTACAAACTCCTCATTTGATCCACGGCTACCACTCTCCAAAAATTAAAATCGCTACTGATAACACTCGTCAACACTAGTCATGCCACACGAACTTCGATAGCTAATACTGTTTTAGCAAACTACCCTCATTATTAAACTGTAGTTGTTTTGTTTTAATTAGCCTTAGTTTTGTTGTGATAAAACTATTTGTCTGTGATTTCACCAAAATATTGTAATTTATTAACTGCGTTAACATGTCCAGAAAATGTAGTAACGATTCTAACTCCTTTTGCTATGTTTTTTGTGAACTGACTTTTAAAAAACAAAGACAAAATTTCACAAAACTAGTCTTGGAGAGTTATCACCGGCATTATGGTTTCGCTGTGGCCTATCATGATAAATCCTGGGCCCCACATATTTGTTGCATAACGTGTGTGAAGAATTTAACGAATTTTAAGAAAGGGTCCGGTCATATGCCGTTTGCTGTACCCATGACTTGGACCGAACCAAGAGAGCACATTTTGGAATGCTATTTTTGTCTTACTGGCGTAAATGGTGTACATATTAAGAAAAATACACAGTAATTTACCCAAATTTACCTTCAGCCATAAGACCAGTCCCTCACAGTGAAATTTTGCCTATACAGTTGCATCTGCATCCGTTGAGATTGATGATACACAATCCTCCACGTCAAGCCAATGTGTTGATGAAGACGATGACTCCGAGTTTGAAGAAATTCTAACCAAGCCACACTTGATAACTCAAGCAAACCAAAGCGATTTGGATTGCGATTTAAAATTGTCAAAGAATCAGTCAGAACTATTAGGATCTCGATTAAAAGGATGGAATTTGCTACATCATGAAATTAAAATTAGCGATTTTTGAAATCGTACCCAACACTTCAGGTCATACTTTTCTCAAGACTGGGACTAGGTGTATTATAATGATATAAATTGAATTACGAAGATTTTGGAAATCGATTTTGATCCCTCCCGGTGGCGTTTATTCATTGACTTTTCTAAATCAAGTCTAAAAGCAGTGTTACTGCATAATGGAAATATACTTTCTTCTGTACCTCTGCCTCATGCTGCTATTATGAAAGAAACTTATGAAAACATCAAGTTACTACTAGAAAAATACAAGTACAGTGCATATTCTTTCAAAATCTGTAGCAATTTTGTTGCCCTATTACTCGGAATTCAGCTGGGTTATACTAAATTCTGCTGCTTTTTATGTCAATGGGACAGTAGAGACAAAACAAACCACTATCATAAAAAAATATGGCCTACGCGTACATCCTTAATTCCTGGACAAAAAAATGTGTAGTATTTATTCCTTGTACAGCCATCCGAAGTACTTCTTCCACCGTACTTATTACTCTTGCGATTACGGGATCATCTACTCAGTGGTGATAAGTTTTAAATTTTCGATGCAATCTCTTCATTCGAATCAAGATTGCTACTCTCTTAAAGTGAAAGTTGCCATTGATATCTCGTGGAATAAATCGTATTAAAATCAAAACGTCCAATCAGTGGTGATAAATTTTAATTATTGCTCATTTGATCAGTGATAATAAATTTAAAATTTCCCAAAATAACTGGCTACTCTCCAAGGCAAAATATATGATCGTGAATTATCGTTAATCGTGGATCAGTTTCTAAGGATACCATTGTATTAACAATTGTATCCTAGGTAACTGGACCATGATCAAGGAAGATCCACGATTATACAACGGGGCTTTAAACCTCAGGCCCAGTTGCCCTAAGTTCAGTTGTACGATCGTGGATCATTCTTGAACATAGTTCCGTCACATAAGCTACAATTGTTATTAGAATGACATCAAAAACACAAATAGAAAACGATAGATATAACATATATTATAAATCATTTACAAAACAATGTAGTCATTTCATTTAAGAAAAAAGGAAAGACAATTAGTCAGAGATCGCCGAGTAATCTCAACGACGAAGGGCTAAAAACGACCTTAACAAAAAACTAAGCTTGGGCAGTATAGAAACACAAAACCAAGATACCAACAGCAATGAACGAAGGAACAACGATTATGGAAACAAAAATCTAAAGAAAGAAACAGGCATAAATAAAAGAACTATTAAATATTTCGGTTGCTGGAATGTGAGAACTATGTATGAACCAAGCAAAACAAATCAAATAATAAGGGAAATGAAGAAGTATAAGCTTGATATTTTGGGGAATAAGCGACAAAATTAATAAAACACTGAAATATTATAACATTAAAACATCTTTTTACACCAAAAATACAATTTTTAGTTAAAAATGGAATTTACGCAATATACTGCAACGATTGTAGCTCAAAATATATTGAAGAAACTGGCAGACTTTTAAAAGGAACATTAGAGAGACATAAACATTTCAAATTTTGGTTGACACCTACACTTTCACAATTATACTCTCGACATAAACAAAAATACAAAACTCTTACACAATACAGGTAAATGCTTAAAACAAATCTTATATTACAAAGATTTGAAATAGATATAGCTATCAATAAAGAATACAACATAGAATGCCTTAATGACCAAACTCAATTAACATTTTAACCTCTTAATAATCCATATACTACATAAAACAACAAAAACTGTTAACTGAAATAGGTCATGCTGAGATAAAACAACTGTCAAAATGTAAGTAAGAAGCAATGTTAGATGAACGAAAATAGTAAAATAGTAGATAGTACTTCTGTAATACGATTAATTATTTTATTCCAAAACCATGAGAGATAACAAAATTATTATTACAAAAGAGAAACGATCCTACAGCAATGTTCAAAATGTTTTTGTTCATCTCACATTGATTCCTATTTACATTTTGGCAGTTGTTTTGTCTCAGCATGACCTACTTCAGTGCATAGAAATGTAATTAAAAGGTTACTTTTGTGAAAAATATTAAATATCTCAACAACTACAGTGTTCAGACATAAGATATGCACCATCAAATTAAAGAGAAGAAATAGACCTACCGAATAATGACATAAAATGGGGGGCATTCTATTAAAAAAAAGTTTGGCATTTTTTTCTGGACACCCTGTATTACTAAATTCAAATTTCTCATCACAAAAAGGTTGCTTATAAACCATACTGCGATTATTGCTAAAACGTATTCTTAACTTAAACTTAAAAAAGTAAATTGGTAACACTGTAACATAATCCAAAACTAAATAGACAACATTGTAGAGGTTGAAAAATGTCATCAGAAAACTTGAATAAATACAGGGTGTTCTATTTAAAAAAAATGTTTGATTTTGTTATTCCGCAAAATTGGGACCCTGTATGTTTGAAAATAATTTTACAGCATAACATTTTTAAACTAGTAACTTTTTGTACGATACATTTTTTTTATCTCTCACTGGAAAGGCGACAGGAAAGAACGACACACTGTTGCAGGATAACTAGTAATTATGGATAAAACCTTCAACTTAACTTCTAATGATAGTATTTGAATTCTTAAAATGTTTGCAACTTTCTTGCTTTAATGTGATATTATCTGAACTAGTTATTCAGAATGCAGATCCTTTCTTTACCGGTATTCTACATTTCTGTACCTGTATGCAGTACATAGATTTAAATAGAATATACTGCAAAACTGTAATTTTTGCTAAAACTCAATTCATGTAAAAATATTGACCACAGCTTACAGCCCAAAACAATTCATTTATTTGAAACGATTTTAAATTAGATTTATTCCTAAGCGGTGCCCCATTCTCCTGAGCCATTCATTTGTTAAAGTCTGTACACTTCTATACATTTTTCGTTACACAACGGTGGACATTGTTACTGCAACACAAAGCCTTTATTAAAGATCATTGAGTCGTGTATTTTCCGACACCATTTAATTAAAACGGGATTATCGGCCGGATCGATCGAGTATTAAAATGTTACATCGTATTTAAATTACGTGCCGTTAAAATTCGGAATTTTCTGGATAACACAGGACACGATAAATATTCCAGCGGGAGCTTGGTATTAACGTGGCCGGGGCATTGATCCCTCGACTTGGTGACCGCTGCGATAGGGGCGCTAACGACTCCCCAAACGACTCGTATCTGAAGTGCGTTCTTATAGGCGATACTATATTTTGATATACTGGCAAATATTTTTGAATAAATTCGACATTTAAATTCCGTATGCATGAATGCACGGATGTGAGTGATAGTTTATTAAAATATATGTTTTATGACACAAAAAAGGATAACTGGTTATTATTTCTTGCAAACTATTTTTCCAATGTATTACAAATTGCTACGCTACAAAGATGCAATTATTCTACCAATATTATTATATATAAACTATGGAACAACTTTTTAATTCCAAACCCAATGAATTTTAAGTTCATTATCTGAGCTTTTTACTAATTATTATTTAATACGCATACGCATACGCATACGCAAAATCTGTTCGAACACTATTTCGTATTGAAAGTCAATGCACGTCTTTGCCAAAGTCTATAACACAAGTACATTTTGATTTGGAGGGTGTTTCACGCTCTCGTTTTTGTTTGCCTTAATCCATCATTTATGAGGCTAATAAAATATATATAGCGCTGATGCATTACCGAAAGAGATGTTTTCGTTTCATTACATATTTAATAAAAATGCCCTCTTTATTATAGGCTTGGGATGTTCTTCCAGCGGAGTTCTCAGCGCCGAATAAATAACGTGATAAACAGACTGAAAACCTATAAAGTGTGGCGGCGTAAATCCTAATTAGGCTGATTTTGAAACTGTTTTTTAAGTCTGGAGCTTATAAAAATTTAAGCAGTCCCCCAGTGCGGGTTCAATGAATCGCGATTTCACCAAGGGAGTGCTACGTGTGTATTTTCCATTACAATCATAAGCAACACTCCCCGTAATTCTCATATTCACCATGATAGTTACAAATTAGTTTTCGCGTACGTACGTATGATGGAATTAATATTAGTTCCAACATCTAATGCACGCATATTTTCATTGCAAATTGCGTTCCAACAAATTTACTCGGGTAGTCATTGCGGATCCGTACCGCAATTTAATATCATTTAATACCTTAAGCCGAGTTCAATCAGAGGCTTTGCATGTTAAGAAGGTCTTATTAATTATAATTGCAAGTCCCAGTTGATAACTAATGTGAACTCTTGATACTCGCCACTTGTACAATTTGAATGCTAAGCGCACGTTTTGGAAAATATAATTGGTGAAACCTATGAAGATAATAAATTAAATCGGCTTATTTTCAAGTGCGACGTACAAAAGTGCTCTTTATGCATAATTATGAATTACAAATATTAATTCCGGATAACGATCGAAATATCAGTTGTAAAATTAATTACCTACATTAAATGGAATTCGATTTTTAACATAATTTTTTGAAAATTGCTAATGGAAACATAAAAGCCTAAATAAGTATTGTAAGTAAGTAAACACAAATATTGTTACATACATTTAAACATAAAAATCTAAATTGTCTGTAATTAAAATTTGTTTGTATTTATTTTTTTATAAAGTATGGCAACTGTTTTTATACATATGAAATAATAATCTTGGAGTAGTAATTCAAGAAAATTTGCAATATATTTTTGCTAGTCTATCAGTAGCGATGCCACTTAAATAGTGATCATCGGATATCCACGCAGGAGTTTCTCATGAAAGTGATAATTTTGTGTTAAAGGATTGCAGGATTCGCATTTCCTACTCGAACGGTTTAATTTAAGTTATAGTTTAAGATATCGAGTAATGTGACGCATGAGTATTAAATTTGAATCTTTAATCACAAAATTATCACTTTCATGAGAAATTCCTCCGTGAATCCAGAAATTCAGAGTCCAGAATCCAAAAAATATATTAAAAATTTATAATATGATAGGTACAAAAATTGTTCAAGAAATCATAAAACAGTGAAATGAAACCCCGATAATCTTAGTTTTTAGCTTCAGTTAATTTAGTTTTAACTAAATCCCCAGCGGTTTGAATTATTCAAATACAAATTTTAAAAAAATATTGGACAATAGTGGAAAATAAAATCACTAGAAGTAATAACCATTATTTAAAATGACTTACATATTAACATGGGGCCAATTTTTAAGTGTTCAAAAGTTATGAAGATACACTAATGGCACTTTGTGTGGATTTTCCAAATATATTCAAAAGTTCAATGGCCACAATTTTCTTGGTTTTGGAAATTTTCTATAATTTCTTACATATGGGCGATTTTGAGAGTTGCAATAAAAAAAATATCTATTTTGGATAGTGACGATTAAAAATTAATTGACAGATTTCCACAAAAAATGGACAATAATGGAAAATAAAATCACTAAAAGTTATAACAATTATTTAAAATGACTAACATATTAACATGAGGCCAATTTTCATGTGTTCAAAAGTTATAAAAATACACTAATGGCACTTTGTGTGGATTTTCCAAATATTTTCAAAAGTTCAAAGGCCACAATTTTGAGAGATGCAATTAAAAAAATATCCACTTTGGACAGTGGCGAATAAAAATTAATTGACAGATTTGGACAGAGGAAGTTAAAAAAAACTTAAGGAGAAGAAGAATAATAATTTGATTGACAAGAAAGTTTCTATAATTTCTTACATATGGGCGATTTTTACAGTTGCGATAAAATAATTGTGCATTTTGGACAGTGGCAATTAAAAATTAATTGACAGATTTGGACAGAGGAAGTAAAAAGAAAAACTTAAGGAGAAGAAGAATAAGAATGTTATTGCCAGGGTATATATTACGAAACATATTTATCTGTATAATATGTTGGTCTTGGCAAAAGGCTGTAGACCGATGTTCTTCAGCCCTTGATGGTCATTGTTTAAAAGGTTTCGACAAATAGAAAGTAAAGGTTCAAAATACGCATATTTGAGGATTTTGACTCTGGCAGTTCAAAATTCCAATTCTATTTTGGTTTATTTGATTTGGTCTATTCTAATTAGACATTTTAAACAATTGAACAATTTGCAGTAGAAAGCTAGGCAGATTTTCACATTTTACATTTATACCTGCAATATTGACTGAATTTCATACATCCCTTCAGTTGCAAATTTACATGGTTTTTCAAATTTCCATAAATATTCTGGATGTTCCTAGATTTGCTAGGAAATTCTATAAAAATTCCCAAATAATTCGGAAATGTATAAGAAATTATAGAAAATTGACCATGGAAACTTGTAAACTTCAATAATTGAATTTTATGGAAATTTTCTATAAGTTTTTGATGACATATTGGAGAATTTTTATGAATTTTTACTGTGATTCTATAGAACTCTCCGGAACATTTACGAAAATTTCTAAAATCATAAAAATCTGTTGATTCTTAAAGGGATTTGCTGAAAATTTACAGAGATTATTGAAATTATTTTGAAGTATTCTAGAATTTTCAATATATTTGTCCATTAGTTGGCATATGGGCCATTTTTTTCTTCAAAATTTATAAAAAAATTATCAATAGTCATAATTAATAACGATACCAAAAAAATATAATTTAATAAATTTTCTACAAAATTTTTAAAAAAAATAGACAATAGTCATAATTTTGTTGAATTTCATTTAATATTCAGCATATTGTTGTATGAGTCGTGCAATGATACAGCATACATTAATATTTCTATTTCTACTTTTATTAAAAGTTGGAAATTGTTACCATTGAAATGATTATTACGAGTATTATTTGTGAAATATTTATAAAACTTTCTTGATTATGATGAATGTTTCAAAACCTATTAAGGTTTCAAAACATCAATGGATTTTTTTCGAAATTTTCGAAATATTTTGATAATTATTTCCGATTTTGACAGCTGTCGTTGAAAATAGCAGATTTCAATAATTCTACTTATAAGATTGCCATGTTTTGTTAGATGTATAGGAAAATTTAATAGATTTCGACGGCTTGGGAAAATAAGAAAGATTTGGAAAATCAGATATAGTTGCAAATTTGATAAAAAATTATATAGCTGTAGTTTCACATTTGAGTTTCACTCTTGCAGTGTGCTATCAAAGCATTTTTAATCGAAACATAATTATAATAGAAAATTCCAGATATTTTTACATTTTTCCATTTGAAAATTTGACCCGTGCAGTTGAAAAATATACTTTTTGAGAGACGCTTTGTGTAATTTTCCAATTATTTGTGAACATTCAGAGTTTTTGTTTCTTCTAAATTTTCTATAATTTCCTACATAATTGAAAAATAATGTGGAATTTTTATCAAAGTGTCACACAGAAAAAAAATATTTATATTTTTTATAAAGTTGTTTTAATAAGTACTTGCTGGTATTTGTTTATTTATTTTCTTATTTATTTTTTATCGCCTTACTAGTTCCGGTTATAAAAAACCATATTCAGAGGCATATCTACCAAGAACATCTACCAAGAACACAAGAAGAATAAATTAGGTAAAATTAATTAAATTAAATTTTGTAAGACAATGATATGTCCAGCAAAGCCAATATACCAGCATATATTTATTAAAACAACCTTAGATACATATAACTGGTAATTATGGATAAAACCTTAAACTTAATTTATATTTTTGTTTTTTTTAAATGTGAGTGATGTGAAGTTATGAACTGTTCAATAAAATATTTAATTTTTTAAATTAAATTAACAGTGGGGCTTTTACTTCATGATATTTTAAATATAAATAAACAATGCATTATTTATTTAAAATTCTTCGAATTATGCCTACAAAAATCCACAAATTGATATATAATAATAATATAATCATAATAATTCATGAACATTTCCATTCCAGTATATTGCACTATTGCAAAATTGCACATTATTTGTATTTCCAAAATTTTTCTCGTGTATTCCGTCAACTTTTTAATACGCAATTGACAGTTTTTCATTATCACATTTTAGACCCAAACTAATATAATCTTTAAATGTTTTAATTGCAACTGTCAAAATCTAGGATTTTTTTAGCACCAGCTACAAAAATCTGCAACATTTCATTGTTAACATCTGCGATTTTTTTAAGTTCTCTAAATTTGTTAAATAATAAATTTAAGCTTTCCAAACTTACTAAAATTTCAAATGCATCAAATTTTTGAACTCTAGCCGCAGGGGTCTATCAAAATCTGTCAATTTTGCAGGCATAAATATCAAAATGTAAAAAAATGTGTAACATTTCATTGTTAACATCTGCAATTTTTAATTTCTCTAAAATTGTTATATAAAAAAATTAAACTTTCCAAACTTACTAAAATTTCAAATGCATCAAATTTCAATCAAAACCTGTCAATTTTGCAGGCATACATATTAAAATATGTAAATTTCTAATTAGGATAGACCAAATGCTTTAATGTTTGAATTGCCAGTGTCAAAACTCCAGTGTCACATTTGCGTCTTCAGTTACAATTTTTCGAAACTTTTGAAGTTTTTAATCCCTCTGTTCAAACATGTCTATTTCAATTTAATTTTTCACTGTCCAAAATACACAATTTTTTCATCATTCATTGAAACTGTCAAAATTTTCATATTTTCAAACGAAGTTGTTTAAATCTACGAAATTTTCATCAAGGATCCAATATCCTTAAGAGTCCAAATTTTTAAATCTACAAAGAACTTGAACTCAATTCTTTAAATTTGTAGAAAGATTTTCATGGAAACTATCAAAATGTTACAATATTTTATATAATACTGTTCAAATGTGTCAAATTATAAATTCCAACTGTTGACATCTGTCATTTCAACTTGTTGTTTTTTCATCTGTACCCGAATCAATCAAAATCTTTCGAGGTTTGATGTCAAAAATTGTAAATATAAAGATCTTGCAAAATGTTCAAATATCACTGAGCAATTCCATTGCAATTATCCAAAACTTTTAAATGTTTTATTCTTCTTCGTGTGCCTTATCTATTCTGGATATTAGAGAACATCATTACTATTTGGTTATGTTGGAAATATTGAAATCAGTCAACATTTTGATCATCAATATTTTGAGGGGTAGCCATTTAAAAACAAATAATCATTGGTACAGGTCGATTTTATTTGATAAAAATGCAGATTTTTATATCAATTTGTATCATATAAAATGGACCTGTACGATTGATACAAAATTTTAATGAATTTGAATATGTTAAGCTAGTTTTTTTCCTATCGTAGCCTTAACTTGACGCCATATTTAATACATAAATTTTCGCCATTTTACCTATTAATAATAATAATCACTTACATAATATACTGTATTTTCATTGGTCAGGATCCGCAGGCTATATATTGAACTCGATCCGAAGATGCCATTGGCTCCAAATGATTTCCCCACATATAAAGAGTATTCCTTTAGTATTATATATTAACTATAATTGGAAGGACTTACCGGGGGAGCATCTCCCCTTTTCCCCGCCAATTGATCTCTCACCAACTGGATTCCCAGCAGTCACAGCTTTCACCATTATTCTCTACGACTATTCCAGGAACGAATCCCGCCTTTATTTGCACGAAGCATATTTGCAAAGGACCCAGGAACGAATCACGCCTTTATTTGCACGAAGCATATTTGCAAAGGACCCTGGAACGAATCCCGCATTTATTTGCACGAAGCATATTTGCAAAGGACCCAGGAACAAATCCCGCCTTTATTTGCACGAAGCATATTTGCAAAGGACCCAGGAACGAATCCCGTTTATATTTGCACGAAGCATATTTGCAAAGGACCCAGGAACGAAACCCGCCTTTATGTGCACGAAGCATATTTGCAAAGGACCCAGGAACGAATCCCGCCTTTATTTGCACGAAGCATATTGGCAAAGGACCCAGGAACGAATCCCGCCTTTATTTGCACGAAGCATATTTGCAAAGGAGCCAGGAACGAATCCCGCCTTTATTTGCACGAAGCATATTTGCAAAGGACCCAGGGACGAATCCCGCCTTTATTTGCAAGAAGCATATTTGCAAAGGACCCAGGAACGAATCCCGTCTTTATGTGCACGAAGCATATTTGCAAAGGACCCAGGAACGAATCCCGCCTTTATGTGCATGAAGCATATTTGCAAAGGAGCCAGGAACGAATTCCGCCTTTATTTGCACGAAGCATATTTGCAAAGGACCCAGGAACGAATCCCGCCTTTATTTGCAAGAAGCATATTTGCAAAGGACCCAGGAACGAATCCCGCCTTTATGTGCACGAAGCATATTTGCAAAGGACCCAGGAACGAATCCCGCCTTTATGTGCACGAAGCATATTTGCAAAGGACCCAGGAACGAATCCCGCCTTTATCTGCACGAAGCATATTTGCAAAGGACCCAGGAACGAATCCCGCCTTTATTTGCACGAAGCATATTTGCAAAGGACCCAGGAACGAATCCCGCCTTTATGTGCACGAAGCATATTTGCAAAGGACCCAGGAACAAATCCCGCCTTTATGTGCACGAAGCATATTTGCAAAGGACCCAGGTACGAATCCCGCCTTTATATAATCATGAGGACACACATATGTCGGAACACCTCAATCTGATATACATATTGTAGTTTAGGTACTGACCTTTAATCCATTCCAACACCTAATCCATAACCGTCCACATTGCAACGCACACCAAAACATTAGATCACATATGCTTTCCTCACAATCAGCACCCAACTTGCATCCACACTCCATAAAAGCACGTAACTCAATGTGCCCTTCGTTACTCGTTCTTAAGCTGAGCATCTCCCTCCGGCTTATATAAACAAAGCACATATCCCGCCTCCAATATTAATAATCATTTATTAGTCAATAATACAATTTGATACCTAACATATAAGATAAGATAATATAAGATCATTTATTTATTCAGTTTAGATAATGTAACAAATCGAGCATAACTACACTGAAGGATAAGGTAATATATACAATTTTTCAAAAAATATTACTTCAAAATTTATAACTCTATTTCAATGCCTACTTTGATATAATCTTCATTTAATGCTAGAGGCTTTCA
Source organism: Othius punctulatus (assembly GCA_951805005.1). NCBI lineage: Eukaryota > Metazoa > Arthropoda > Insecta > Coleoptera > Staphylinidae > Othius > Othius punctulatus. The sequence goes on from OX638138.1 coordinate 96,417,545, forward strand.
CTTTGTGATACATGATTAATATTTAAATAAGAAACACTTTCAACTCTGTTAATATCATATTGATTAATAATAATAATAATAATAATAATCCGTACTACTCCTCCACCTATGGCGTAATTGGTTACTGTCATAATTTTTTGATTGTTTCTAGAAAGAGTCTTTCTTTGGAAAAAGTGTTTCTTATTTAAAACTAGTATAATAAATGTGATTTTTACAAAGTTGCACATATTTCTTATTCAAATCTAGTTACTTTCATCTATTCGCCGTATATTTTATATAGGCATTCCATTCAATAAATTTTCATAATAAATTCCTAATTTGCATCCCTTTCGCATTACTATTGTTAGTACTGAAATGGAATGAAGCATTCAAACAGTGCAAAACATGTTTTTGCACTATTTTCAAGGAGAGTTCATGGCCTTCGTGAAATTGTCCATGGGCGGTTTCAAATCAAGTTTTATAATTAAATTTTTGATGAGAATTTGCAACTTTTAATTGAAATTTTTCATCAGTGACAATGCTATTATCGGCAGCAGAATTGAGCCAACGTTAAATAAATAAACAAACACAATACGTTCGATTTTGAATTATTATATAAAGACATTTTAAAGATAACAATTAAATTTATAAAACAAAATTTAAAGACATTTCTATATCAAAAACTACAATTATTTTAAATATTTATGATGTTTACTTCGCAAGACGTACATAATAAAATAATTGAAATGAAATAAATGAAATTAAGGTGAAACAGATAGATTATAAATGAAACACCTTTTAACTTGTTATTATAACCTACTTACTTTTGCATACTTCCACTCTTGAGGCATTATCAGACGGTAAGTGAAATTCCACAATTTTATCCACAATTAAAGATCTTGATTATCGCTAAGTGCATGTTATATTAATACTTTTAATATAATATTATTTAATAATAATTTATTAATTATTTATTATTTATTAACACTTACAACAATAATAATAATAATACTTATTTATTGTCTTCTAAAATGTTATACATTTTTCACGTGTAAATATACATAAAGTGTAGTATAAAAAAAATACATACAATAATAAAATATGGCGTAAATCAACCAGTTCAAAAATTATTTCGAGTATAAAAAATATTATTATAAAAGGCAGAATGACCGAGGGCTAAAAGCCTTATAAATATTATTCTCCCTCTCTATTATTTAAATAATAATATAAAAAAAACATTTTTTTATAATAGGTCTCTCTATAATTATTTCTATTTTGCCCGTACAATGATGGGCTGACATTGGCAGTGAAGATATGACTCTAAGAATCTTCAACTTCCAATGTCAGACTATTATTGTACGGAAATAATTTACAACTTTTAATGGTAACATCTCAAAACAAAGCTTTATATAGTTAAAACAGATGCTATTTTAAGTTGAAAATTCTTATAGTTGAAGATAACATGACATTCAGTTGATAATGTTTTAATCAATATAGATGTTCATCATGTTTTCAAGAGAATGCACATAGTAAAATGGCCTCTTTCAAAAGAGTGAAATAGAAGAGTGAAATTAAAGTGCTCAGTTGTCATTAAATTTGAAGATTCTCATAGTGAGCTAATTGAGTAGGTACCATTAGAAGTTGTAAATTCTAATGATAAATTCAAGATTGATACAGATAAATTTTGATAAGTTGAAGATTCTTGTAGATCAGTGATCAGTGATGATCAGTATTAAAGTATTAGAGTTTGAAGATTTTGATACTTTACTATTTAAGTGCCATTAGAATGTTAGTAGATTCTAATGATAATTGTCTTCTGATTAATCAGTAGTGTTATGGCAAAATAAGCTTTCTGCTTTTTTTTCAAAATGCACTTTTTGGCATTAAATGGCCACAAGTAAAGTATACTTTATTTATACTATCAAAGGGTTTAGTGTTGTATTGTACCTTTGTATTATAAATAAGTATGGCAATGATACATGCTAATCTACATTCACAATTATAAATACAAATCTATTTTTTCCACAAATAAAGTATTTTTTATTTATACTATCAAAGGATTTAGTGTTGTATTGTACATTTGTATTATAAATAACTATGACAATGATACATGCTCATCTACATTCACAATTATAAATAAAATACTGTTTTTGCTCCTCCTGTAAAATGACAAAAATGGCAGATGACATGAATTGTAAAAAAATGTAATCCTAATAAATGATAAGATTCGTTCATTCATATATATGGGTATTAAGTTGTTATTAAAAATTGAATATTCTCTTAGTGCCATTAGAAATATAGACTCTAATGATAAACGGAATAGTGTAATGTTATATTTAGAACTTACACTGGAGATTGCGTAGTTGCCTACAATGGCACCCGGGCGTGATAATTAATTAATTTAATCTCCCCTTCCCTAATACTGTCAGTTCTCGGGTTAGCAAGAATTAAATCGCTAGGTTATACACGCAGTCAAACATTTGTGTAGGACAAAAGTCGGCGAAATACCGTAAGACTGACCGCCATTGAAACGCGATTTGTGTTTAAGTGGCCCTTTTGTAGTTGTGATTGGCTCTACCATAATACCAGTAGAGGACTGGATTATAAATGACCTAGATTATGATATATATCTGCGCCCTCGATCTCAGCTAAAGTTGGTACATTTTTTATGAATTGTGTTAGATGTATTGGAATATTAATTAATAAAATTTTCAGAAAATCCTACTTGCAACATCTGATATTTATTTATATTTGATGAAAAAACGGCTAAAACTATTAAAAAAAAAATTAAAAATATATTTCAGTAAATTTTAAATTTTTGTCAATATTATGTATACATATTATACATGCGTATTATACATTAAATATGAGCCAAATTTAGGATATATGTGTTACTTTTTAATGTATTCGAGCGAACGTTGTATTAATATAGATTGCGTGTTTCCATTATATGCATGTATATCATGTGCTCATGTGCTCGGTAAATAGATTGTCGTTAAAGCAAAACAACTGCTACTTGTAAACTTGCTTTCGCAATCCGCTCTCGATAACTTTGCTTTGAATTTCCAGGAGGTGGAGAATGTCGCGAACTGTTCAGTTCGCGTTCATACAAAACACCTAATCCTGTACCTGTCGCCGCTATTGCATAAACATCGATTTTCTTTATTAGAAAATTATTATCTATCAGTTTGATAATAAGGGAAATAATCAATCAGTTTGATCATCATAAAAAAAACAATGTTTTATCAGTTCAGCTCTAACGACGAGTAATGATAATTAAACGATGATGGTTAAATAGTACTTTAGGGAGTTAAGTTTAAATAAGTACATATTAAATTAAATAAGATTACATCATAATTGATTATTAAAATTAATTTTACAAATTCATCAATTATTTCAGTTATTTAAAATTGTACAAACGTGTACGGATCCATACTAAGTTAATAATAATAAGTTGAATGTAAAGATTTATGAACTCTCAGATTAAATAGGTTTTGACTGCACTGATAAGACCCCAATAAGGTCAAAACCGGTCTTCAGTTTTCTACGGAAGTAATTCCCAAATAAACATTCCAATATTAGAACTGAGAGTGCATACATATTCAAATTCAAATATTTCATTTATATTTTTCATATTCATTTAATTTATAATTTATAATTATTTCATAATTCATTATTTTATTCTCTTGCCCTTTTAACGTGCAGGAGAAATTTATTTTGCATTTCTTGATACAAGGCGTGCGCGAATGAAACATTTTGGATTAGAGAGGAACACCGATAAAAGTTTTAGAACCTCTTGCCTAATTGCAAATAATTTCGATTAAACGTCCAGTTATAAAATTGTAAAAGGTATTAAACGTTTGTCCGATTCGTAAGTTCATTGGTTGTCTAATAAAATACAGCAAACTAGTTAGAAAAAGTAATTAATCACTGTCGATTCGGATCCTCAGGATTCCATTATTTCTTATTTACTTAAGCGTCTTTAATTTGTTTTCGCCGGTTTTAGGAGAACGCTACTCTGAAAATAAAACGGGAGAACTGCACTCATTGTTGTCGACGGAACCTTTTTAGAGCTTACTGTAATGATTTTACGCAGTTGTAAACGTATTTTATTTACTACGAAACTCACACAATCCTTTAGGAAGATTAATTATGTCCAATTTAAAGGAAATACTTCAGATGCCACTGTAATATTAAATCGCACCCAGAATAAAACACTGCTATGCTTTATTCTGTGCATAAATATGGATTACCATGTAGTAATTTATATGTGTTTACCATTCTTGAGTAAATATGTTTGCAGAAATTGGTATGTCGTGTGCAAAACACCGTATCTTGATTTTTTTATTGAGATTTCTTAGAAAATCGAAAGCTGTAATGTTAATGCAAGTATGTGTAACTGTACTGAGTTTTTTTAGAAAATCGAAAGCTATATTATTAATGGAAGTATGTGTAACTGGTAACTGTTGTCTAATTCCACTCGTTCTTCGAACTTGTGGAATTATAAATAAACACTCGTGGTATTGCCCCGAAAATTAACTACATAGTCATCAAAGCAATTAAATATCAATGAGAATGCATTAAATTTGTCTAATTTCCATAAATACCCATGAAATATCTTTGCGAATCAATTACATATCTCTAATATCAATGAAAATCTAATAAAATTATGATGCTTCTATAAAAATTATATTTTATGTATCTCAAACTCCATAAATATTATATAAATATCTCACATAAGTGAACGGAATGTTAATAAATATCTCTAATGAGGACAAACGATGACTAAATATCTGAAATATCTGTAGATATTGTTTAAATATATCAAGAAAATAAAATTCCATTCAAATTCCATTAAAAATCCACGACAGTCCATTATCCATTAATTAGTTCAAATACTAATCTTTAAATATATCAGTTTTCCATGAAATTGCATCACATAGATTCGATTTTCCTCGAAAATCCATCACAGAATTTAAGGTATAACGAAAATCTATCGCATAGAATAAGTAAATTGCCCAAAATTCTGTGTTCCACATCAACTTTGAAATATCATCATATCATACCATGGTAATTCCAAGAAAACATAAGTAATTTTCTAAAATTGTGGTTCCCATATCAACTTTGAAAATACAATAGATATTTTCATAATTAATTCTATTGGAAATTAAATATTTGCGAGGTCCATTATACCAAAGATTAAATTATACCAAAGATTTGAATTTTTAAATGTCATAAAGTATGCCGAATTTCAGTTACCAAAAATTGCTATTGGCATATATAAAATTTATTTACTTTTTAATTTCCCTTTTCACTGGAAATGATATTTTCTAATATAAATAACGACATTGTGAAATCTACATTTTCAATTATAAAGTTTTTATTGAGAGGTAATAAATTGGTGAAATATAAGCCAATACGTGGAAATATTTTAAATACGAGTTTTCACTACTAATTACAAAATTGTAGTCGATTTTTCAATAAAAAATCTGGAATTTTGACTGTAAATTCTCAAGTATTTATCCACAATACATAAAATGCACTGATTTATGACAATTTTCATTGGCAATAAGTGATTTGAATTGATTTTACAAAATATTAACTAGAGAATATTTTCATTGTTAAGTCATAACAAAATTTCATTGAAAATTTCATGATATTCCATGAAAATTCCATAATAGCATAAATATTTTAAAAATTTCAAGTTCTCACGTCAAATTTTGCATTTTGAAAATTGCATAAAAAATTTACTGATGGTATAAATAATTCTTTAAAATTGTAGCTCCTATATAAACTTTGAGAATTCATTGCAAAATTTTACAACTGATTCTCTTGGAAATTAAATAATTTCCAGTTTCATATTTCTCGGATTAAATGAAAATTTCATAAAAGTGTTATGCAATTGAGTCAATAATTTGTAAATATCATAAAAAAGCCGAATTTTAGTAAAGACAAAGAAATGCATCTCTACAATTATCAGTAAATAAATGTCTACTTGCAAAGATGCAAAAATGAATTCCATTAATAACGTAATATACGTATCACCAGTTTTAGTAATATAAGTAATAAATAAATAATAATAAACAAAAAAATATGCGTAATTTTCATACACGTCAAAATTTTGACTGGTAATAGGATACAGATAAAAATTGGAAGTTTTTCTTTAATTATTATGAAAATGTTTAGAGAGTCTCCTAGAATTTTCACGTTTTCATTGAAAAATATCATTGAATTTTGTCCAGTTCAAACTGCAAAAACTTCATTATCAATTATAAATTATTTATTAAAAGGTAATAAATTGTTGATATATAAAAATGGAAAAGGCAACGTTTTCACTATATATTACAAAATTATATTCGAATTTTGAGTACAAATTGTGAAATTCTGACTGTAAATTCTCAAGGATTTGTCAACAAAATATAAATAGCACTGATTCATTACAATTTTCATGGGCAATCAATGATTTTTATTGATTTTACAAAATATAAACTAGAGAATAATTTCATTATGAAGTATTAATAAAATCATTGAAAATGTCATCATATTCCATGAAAATTCCATAACACTATATGGAATTCTTTAAAATTCTTATTTTCACATCGACTTTGAAACTGCATTGAAATAATAACAAAATTTCATGATAGTCTATAAAAATTCCATAACACCATAGGGAATCTAATATTCTAATTTTCACAACCCTTTGAAACTACTTTGAAAATTCCATGAACATTCCATGATAGCATAGGCAATTTTATAAATTTCTAGTTCTTACATCAACTTTTGCATTTTGAAAATTGCATAAAAAATTGCTGATGGCATAAGTAATTCTATGAAATTATAGCTCTCTGAAAATGCATTGCAAAATTTCAAAACTGATTCTCTTGGAAATAAAATAATTGCCAGTTTCATATTCCAAGGATTAAACATAACTTTCATAAAAATGTTATGCAACTGAGTCAATAATTTGTAAATATCACTAAAAAAACAGAATTTCGGTAAAGATAAAGAAGTGCATCTCTAAAAAAAGTCCGTAAATAATTGTCTACTTATATATATATATATATATATATATATATATATATATATATATATATATATATATATATATATATTATGTACATCTCTTGAAAATGCAAAAATGAATTCCATTAATAATTTAATATACGTATCATCAGTTATTAGTAATAAATAAATAATAATAAACAAAAAAATATGCGTAATTTTTAGAAACGTCAAAATGTTGTCTAGTTGACTACAAAAAGTCCGTAAATAAATGTCTACTTATATATAAAGTACATCTCTTGGAAATGCAAAAATGAATTCCATTAATAATGTAATATACGTATCATCAGTTATTAGTAATAAATAAATAATAATAAACAAAAAATATGCGTAAGTTTTATAAACGTCAAAATGTTGACTAGTTACAGGATACAGATTAAAATTGGAAGTTTTTCTTAAATTATTATGAAAATAAATTTAAAAAAAAGTACTTCCTTAATTTTGTTTTAAGAATAAAATTAAGGTAGTTCAGATTTTTTAAATTTATATTAACAACCTTAACATGACAAATATAAGAAATATCATAAAAATGTCTTGAGTCTCCTAGATATTTCACGTGTTCATTAAAAAATATCCTTGCATTTTTGTCCAGTCAAAGAATATAGTCAAAACTTCGAAGTTTTTATTAAATTTTCAAAAAAATTATGAACAATTTTAAAGAATTTCCATTTATGAAAAGTCTTTGTTTTCGAAGAATTTTTATATGTCCACATTTGTTAAAATAGGTACACATAATTTTCATGCCATACTGTTTTCAATTACTTATGTTAAAAAAATTACGTTTTTGTTAATACTACATCATTTTAATGCCTTGCAATTTTCAGTTATGTTAAAAAACATTGATGTTTACGAAATTTCGATGTGTTCACATTTTTTTCATATGCTTTAGAACTTATGGTTATAGAAACAAAAATTTGAGGCCAAACGAATGCAGATCGATAGCCATTAAAGTTTTGTTATACTATTCCCAGCGCTTTTTGGTTTTTACAGCTTTGACTTTTTGAGAGCTTTATTGGAGTATTATTCCTTTCTTAGAATATCCCATCATATAACCATCATAATGCCGGTGAGGCAAAATGGTTGTTTACGGTAGGGTTTATTGTCACCCAGGAACCGAACAATAATTATTTTAGTTGGGACCCGTAAAAATGGCGAAAAGTGTTAAATATCTACTTAAGATGTAAAAACCAAAAAGCGCTGGTACAACTACACTACTAAACATTTTACGTTTTATTTAAATATGCTTTAAGCATTTTCATTTATGCTAAAAAAAATCTTAGTGGTTTTTCTTTTGCGTAGCTTAACAAATTTTCTTGCAAACCATACCAGTCTCATTCATAAAAAAAAAATCGTTTAAGTTTTTTAATAGAACGCTGGAATGAATGATTGAACGAGGAAGTTACTGTCTCAATTTAATTTTAATTAGAATTTTATGATGATGATTTATTATTACGATGATGATGATGATGATTTATGATTACGATGTTTTGATGTGTTTACATTTTTTCTATAATTCCTACTTTTCATATACTTTCATTAAAATTTTGCTTCTAGAACACTGGTATAAATTTGACGTTTTTATTAAGCTTTGGCAATTATCCACCAAAATTAATTCCATACTTCGTAGTATTCACGAAAATCTATGGAATATATCCATATCTAAGAAATAACTTTTCACGAAAATCAACAAATTTGCAGTATTTGAGATGCAATATTATTATTCTTATTGTTGCAATATTAATAGATTTTTGTGACGAAAATATACCAAAGGTTCCACAAATTTACGGATCTCCATATAATCTCTCATATAATCCATAAATTTTAAGATTCTCAAATGTTTGCGAAAGTCCATGAAATATCTGAGATAACCATTACATATTACATATTCCATACTGTTTTTAGTAAATGTCTCAAATATCCACCAAATATTGATTAATTGTCTAGAAATATTCTCAAGTTATAAAAAGAAATATGTCTTTTAAGGTTCCCAAGTCAAAGTAGATTTGTTTCGAAAATTTCAACCTGCATGAATTTATGACATGATAATTTGAACAATTTTGAAAATTTTATTACCAAGTCTAGCATTGAACAGGTTTTCGTAAACATTTTACGAAACCCCCAATTAGGGCAGGAATTGAATGTTTGGTATACAAATTTTCCCAATATATTTGAGAAAATGACAGTGAGAAAATGATAGAGGTTTTCTTTAAAATGTTTTATGATATTTTCAAACAATAAGTACCTAATGTCTATTTGGAATTGCAGAGATTAATTTTTATTTGAATTTCTGTTTTGTTTTGCTTTTATATCAAATTTGCAAAAACACGAATGTGGCATCTATTATTCTTGCTGCTAAATTTGCATTTCGGATATCGATTTTCATTGGAATTTATGTGATTATTCTACAATTTAGCCTGATTTTTTATACAGTACTGTATTTTCAGTTCGCATTAAAAAAGTCTTCATGATCTTTTAATCTTTTTTTTTTAATTTTGCACTTGATTGATATTTATTTGAATATGTGATAAATTGTTTCAATTTTACTGAATTTACAAAAAACTTTTATTTATGGCACACAAAATAAGATTTTCACAGTGTAGTATAAACTATGATATATGTTCGCATAAGGTTTTTATTATTTGTGCATTTTAATAAAAATATTGCACAATAAACCAAATGTATGCACACTTGCAGAAATATCTGTTATATCACGCTCCAGTAACGAATCCGATAACTGAATACAAATAAACACACGCAGAAGTTTGGAAAAGGCTCCGCTCAAAGATCGATTGAAGCGGCTGAGACGAAATATTTCTTAGAATAGATCCTATTTAATTCCTCCGAACTTGTTTGAGCATAATGCGAGATAACGGGGCGATTTTATAATGCACGATTTTATGTATCTACTCGAAAGTTGGGCGAAGTTTCTCGGAGGGGAAATTTTGTAACTTGTAGATGCAAACTAAACAAAGCCCCACAGAAACACGGCGAGGTCAAAACTGTGATGATGGGATATTTAGAAGGGCGATGTGGAAAGTCCAGCAAGTGAAAATTGCTCAGCGACTGACATCGTGGATCGTTCATAGGTGGTAATGAATAGTACATACACATCCGGGCACTTTTGCTCGAATGTGGCTCCCAGGAGAATCGTACGGATCAAAGTGAAAGTGGCGAGGGGCTTAAAATGTTTACAGAGGACAGTGTCCAGAAAATAGCAACTATAATATTAAGTGGCAAACCTAGATAGTTACAAAATAATTATAATTATTTTGGGATATCATTTATGGATATTGTGGAATATATTGTGATGTTTTATTACACTGTAAAGCCTCACTTTCGGGTTCCCAAAATGTAATGTTTTGATATGAAATTTTAAATGTGTGGTTATGTATAATAACTTTGATTATAGTTAGCTCTTATTTCAGGGTCCAGGAAGATAGGGTACTTGGGAAGAAGTTCTTGGAAATAAATTAGTATATTGGTGGTTCAAATTGAAATTAATAAACATACATTGTAAAACTTGATAACAATAAAAAAAAATTTATCACAAAACTATCAAATGATTCACTAAAATTAATAATGAAACAAATCAAAATAATATAACATCTACGCTCCTAGATGCGAACAAACAGCTTCGTAGGACATTCACAATCCAATTCACTCCGCCAATTCTGCACGTGTGAAATTTGACGAGATCTCTCTCTGATCGTCGCTCGCTTGTGTTCGGTATTTCCAAGCACAACCGACTGAAATATCGTTGCCCTTACGCAACACACGCACACGCACAAACAATACTTAAACTCTCAGATAGGTAACTTTGTTTTGAATTTGTTTTTACGGCCTCCTTTCGCTCCGTACTTGTACGTGAATTCAAGCGATACAAACGGGAATTGTCTGATTTTTGTTTTGTGAGACCTATTTATAGACCCCCCCCGATCATCCATTGTCGTTGTTATTTTAAATTTTCCACAATGCCAAAACTGTTTATCGTGACACGTTACCACTGTCATCTGACGTCGCCATGGTTACATTGTCAAGATAATTTCTATGTCCATATTCCAAATCGTAATAATTCATGCATTTCTCCATCTCCATATGCATTTTCATTATGATATCCTTGTTACTGCTAATTTTACGATTTCATGGACATGTACCTATGTCCTACCACGATCATTTTTAAATATTTACAAAGATTTACTGATTGTGCTATTATTATTAGAATACTAATTTTGTTTATAAACTACCTAATCTAATTACTAATCTATATCAAAATAACTCTATTAAATTTTAGTAACATAAACGATACGCAAAATAACATCACAATATATTGCGATAAAATTAAGTCAAAATAAATTATAAATATAGTATAAAATAGATTGTAAATAAAGTATTGTAAATATAGTATTGTAAATATTTATATACCTAATGGCAGAACTTTGCCAGTACAATACCAGTACATCATTAAGCGCGATGAATTTGTTTAGGATAATAAACAAAATAAACAAAGCAATTGCGACTGAGGTTATATAAGGAGGATAAGAAAGAATTTTGTTAATTATCCAAAACATGGGTTGCAATAAACATTCTAATATTTTCGTAAATACAGGAAGTGTACTGAACATGATTATACGGTTAGAGACTGAGAGACAATTGTCATCTGGAATAACTGAAACCAGTTGTCAATTACGGAACGGATGCGTAGTATGTACAAGGCGAACCAGATAATGTCCCAGCCGAAGTTATTGTCAATTACACCTCCAGTTGAGCAACTAATTATCTGTGCAAAAGATGCGAGCTAGTCAAGTTATAATAGTTTGTTACAAACACGTTTCCGTCATCCGTGAACATCTCTCGAATCTAATTAAATGTTATCGCTCGCGAATTCGGCGCTGATCATTAAAAGTTCAGCGCAACTTGACAACTTTCCGCAATTTGTACGATCATAATAGCACTAATAATATAATTATAAAATTCATTATCAAGTAAAACTTTTAATTCTACATGTTTTCCAGTAACGACGTAATCAAAATATAGGGGAATTAACAACAGTATAATTCCACGCCATAAATCGGATTACAAAAAAAAAAATATTTTCATGAAACGAAGTTATTTTATACTTTAAAATCTGCCAGTACAGATAATATGCCGATAAACATGAATTTCTTGGCATAATAGACTATGCAGCATTTACCTATATCCAAATACGTTTTATTAAATAAGTATTTTCGAAGCAGATGTAAATTTAAACATAACATATTATATGGTTAAAGCTATCGTTTCTTTCAGAGTAAAAAAATATGGCATGTAGTACTTCAATGATATTATTATGCTGAATTAATTAACGTTTAATTTATTTAAATTCAAAACAATGACAATATAATTTAGCTGATTGTAAATGTTATATCCAAATTACTACTATTATATTGCTATAATCGTTTGCATATTCGTAATTCTCTCAATAAAAAAATGCTTATTGTAAACATAAATGTACCGACATTAAATATTCGAACAACCGCTACAGGCATATGATAATTATATAATATATTATTATATATTATATTATTAATTATATTAAGATTTAAGGTTGTTTTATATTATAATATTAATAATATTTTATAAAATATATTATCTATATCAGCGTTTCCCAAACTTTTTTGACCGCGGCCCGGTATGAGGTTCTAAAATTTTTCGCGACCCACTTTATGGAAAAATATCATTTATTTACAAAATATTTTTTTTTAAATAAAAATCAAGTTATTTGTTTCTTTATTTCATACACAAAAAATGCAAAATAATTATATAAGAAAAATATTAAATATTAAACAATAAAAAGTAATTAAAAAATTAACAATTATAGTATATTTTGTTTCCACATATTTTGCCCTTAGTGTGAAGGATGATGTTGTTTGTCATTACATAACAATTTAGCAATTTCAAATTAGGAGGTAATGATGTTAATTTTATTCTCAAATTAGGTTCGACAACCAATCTGTTTCGATACTTATTTTTTAAGTACACCAAGGCTGAGAACGCAGCTTCACACGTAACATATAAGTGGTGACAAAAGGCATTAAAAATTGTATCAATTTTTCGCTTACGCTTGGATACTCCTCTTAAGAGCACAACCAAAAATTAGTTAGTGGTACATTATCAAACACTTTTTTCAGTTCGGTGTCATGAATCTAAAGAATAATAGAACATAGCGTAAACTTACTATCGTGCGTTCAACAAAATTGCCAATTGGCGTTGGCAATCTCAGGTGCAGGCATGACTTGAGATTGCCAACGCCAACTTCGTCGTCGATTTTTGTTAAACGCTCGATAGTTTCGCATGATACATTAGCAACGTGATTTTTATTCACGAAATTCAAATGCAATGGGTTCATAAATTTACAAGAATACGCTTTGATTGGTCGCATTAATAACGCATTAATAAAACTGAATTATTAGCCACCATATTAATAACACACCACGAAGTTTGTCAATTATTTTGGAACGAGGTTCGCTTTATATTGGTCATATTGGTTCCGTGTATCAACCAGCCAAATGTTGAATTCTCTTTTTACTGATGATTTTTCACGCGCAATTATCACGGCAATTATTTTGTGAAGTTGTCGCTAAAGATTAGAAATGGAGCTGCACAAGAAGAAGAAGAAGAAGAAACGGAAGAAGGAGAAGATGGAGAAGGAGAAAAAGGAGAAGGAGAAGAAGTAAACGAAGAAGAAAAGTCATTTTTTAAATTTATATATGTACAGGGTGGCCCACCTATCCTCGCTCGGAGCATTGCTGCTAGACTAATGCAAATTGAGGAAAACATCTGAAGTTATTGGACACTTGATGTTCTACTTTTTAAAAGTATTTTCGAGTGTGCAGAGTCTACCATAAATCCGGGCCATAAAATTTGGTATCCTTTTTAAATGGATTCTTTCATTTTTAGAATATGCTTAATGTGATAGTACAGAACGTCGACAGAAACTCGTTGTTTCTACAGAGCCATTTTTTTAATTATTGCATCGACTTTTTCCGATACTTTGAAAATATTTAAACCAAAGCCAAAGCAAATATGTCGCACTTGAGTCACTTTTATTAACCACTCAAAATCGTATAATCTATCCTTAAATGGAAAAATAGCATCTTCTTTAGATGGTGGGTGTCCATTCAGAAATAGCAAAGCTTCGTCTTTTAGCTCCAGCAGACATTTTAAAACGTTTGCTTTTGAAGCCATCGTGAATTACAATACAAAATGAGGTGTTTATGATCACTCCCCATTTTCTTGCATAACTCGGCAAAGAGTCTGCTATTTAATGGACGAGATTTTATGTAGTGTACAAACATGACATATTCTTCCAAAGTTATGATTAAATTTAAAGGCAAGCCAATGCTTGTCTATGGATATAACAGTGCATACATACACAATTAATGGCTATTTCTTGAATTTGTTTAAACAAACCTTTATGACAACCTGCCATTGCACGTGCTCCGTCGCTACTTAGACCAACACACCGTGACCAATCCTATCAATCCTATCAATACCGTGACCAGTGATAAAATCATTGGTAGTTTAAAAACTGATCTGAGGTCTTTCTTGTCGGAAGCCTTTTACAAAACAAAACAAAACCTTGTATCTTGTCTTCGTCAATATATCTGATAAAACACATTAAATTTGCATTATCCTCGATATCTGTGCTTGGATCTACTTAAGGATAAAACATGTTTATATTTTTACTTTATCAACTAGTTCTTCTTCTAAATGTTTCGCAATATCGTCAATTCTCCGTTTAACTGCATTATTTGATAATGGTATCGCTGAAAATAAACTTTTTTCCTTTATTCCGCATAAATTATTTGCGACAAATTTTAAAGCGGGAAGTATTATTTTTTCTCCAGCACTATGAGGATACCCAGTCTCAGCTATTAATTTGGAAATTTAAAAAGCTATCAAAGTGAGCTTTTTATATGACTGGTGAGGAAAGAGTGCATTTTTCATTTTTTTTAGCAGCACTCGACTCCTTTTTCTATCAACAAAAAAGTAAATTGGCTTATCAGAGTACGTACTCAGAATGAAATGTGTCTAAATGCGGTTTGAACTTTGACGATTTCATACTTTTATTTGAAAGTTGCGAATTGAATATAACACATAGAGGCACATTATTTTGACTGCTTCCGGCAATCAACCCAAACCGTAAATATTCGTCACAATATTTGCGAGTCCAATTAGTTTTACGCTTGTTATTTTGGCGCTGTATATCTGACTTTAGGGGCTTCAGACAAAGTATCTTCATAATCATGATGTTTAGCTTTGCTCGAACTTGGTTGATCATCATTTAAATTTCTGGTTTTTTTGATTAACCATTTATCATATTGATTTTTTTTAGTGATGATTTATTAAAAAAATATCCATTTATTTTGCGTGACCCGGCAAAATTTTTCTACGACCCGGTGCCAGGTGTAACTTTGAGGAACTCTGGCCAACACTATATTTATTTTTATTTGTGAAGCAATTTCAGTTAGAACAACGAACGATTTGCAAATGATAAGTCGGAAATTAACAGGTCTGATATCGTTGACGCAACTCCAATTGAATCAGATACTGATAAATCGAAAATTGTCCAGTCGAGATAGAGTAGTGGGCAATCAGGCCAGAAAACTCAAAATTTATCGATTCTAACACCACTAAGGGGACTCCAGTTGGAATAATGAGCAATCATACACTGCCCAATCGAAAATAATCAGGTCTGATCGCTTCAGCGACACGAGAACTGACGAGTATTAAGACTATTAGACACTGAAAAAACAAAATTTATCGGTTCTGATGTTGCTGAGAAGATTCCAAGTTGGAATAATGAGCAATCAGACACTGAAAAAATCGAAACTTGTCGCTGAGGCAATCAGACCTGATAATTTTTGATTATTCAGGGTCTGCACAACTGGAGTCTAACTAAATCCGAACCTAAGGATTTTCCTTTTATCAATTACTAATCGTATATTGTTCCAACTGAAATCACGTCAGCGACATCAGTACTGATACTGTTCGATTGTTCAGTGCTTGAACTGCTCATTATGTTATCTGAAGTCGCGATAGCGACCTCACACCCGACAATTATCCATTCATCAGTGTCTGATTGTCTACTGCCAGGAAAATGACATTTTTTAGATAAAAATAAACTAAAACAGAATTTTTATTACAAGAAATAAATTTCCAAATGATTCTTTGGTAGGTATACTGGGTGTTTCACACTACCCGTCCCAGGCCTTTTTATTGGTAATTTGATGTCGTAGAGGTTCAGGCGGAAAAGTAGGGCAACATAAGCCCACCTGAGGAATATAATAGAGGTAGTTTAGATTTCCGGAAGTTACCGGAAGTAGACGTAACTACACTCAACTTCCGATTTTTAAATGGCAGCCTATATCGTGTATAGCATCGTTCGATAGGTATTTAAAAAAGAAATAACTTTTGTTAAAAAAGTTTTTTTATAAATGATTTGCTTGACGAATTAAAAATTAATGTTTCTGACAACCAGGCTCGCCATTTTCTCGGAAGTATGATGTCATAGAGGTTCGGGAAAAAATAGCATAACAGAAGCACACCCACAGAATTAAATGTTGATAGTTTCGATCCTTGGAAATAACCGGAAGTAGTCGTACTCAGGTTTTAAGATTTTTTGTAAATATTATACTTTTCCTCCGTTTGGTCTCAAAGTGCCTAGTTTTAGGCGTGTTTACTACCCGAATTGTCAGAAAAATATGTGGTTAAGCCGGAACGAACATTTCAGTACAATTGAGTCTAAACTGCCTAGCAACAACGTATTGTACCGCAATTGTAAATTTTACAAGCGAAAGCACGCCTAAAACAGACACTTTGACAGTAATCGGAGACAAAGTCTAGTGTTTACAAACATACTTGAAATCTCAGCTTTCAGGGCAGTAGGCAGTTACGCTTACTTTTGGTTATTTCCAAAACCAAAACTATCACTATTACATTCTTTAAGTAGGCTTATGTGATGCAATTTTTGTTTCCTCGACCTGTATGACGTCATAATTTTGAGAAAATGGCAGGACTGATTGTCTGAAACATTAATTTTATTTCGTTCAGCATATAATTTACATAAAAACTTTTCTTACAAAAGTTGTTTGTGTTTGAAATACTTATCCAACGATTCCATACATGACCTAGGTTCCTGTTTAAAATTCTGAAGTTAAGTGCAGTTACGCCTACTGCCGGCAACTTCCGGAAATTGAAACTACCTGTATTATATTCTTCAAGTGGTTATATGTTATGCAATTTTTTTTCTCTGAACATATAAGACGTCAAATTAGACGTCTGGGACGGGTGGTCTGAAACACCCTGTATATAAAAACAAAAAACATAAAAATTCATATTAACTCTTAAGATTATTATGAAATTCAGTTCATCAGACGAAAAGACCCCACGAGAGGTCGATAGCCCTACGAAGACTGCTTGTTTCGCTCTCATTTTTTTATTAAAAAAAACAGTGTTATACCGAGTGAGCATACATCAATCCGGAACATACATAGATGTTCAAATATAGGCAACCCATTTCACAGAGTGGTGTTATAGATTAAAAATGCTCACGCGTATAATGTAAGTACTTTGTAAAATTGTAATGTTATGCACGTTGTAAAATGGATTTCCTATCTTTTAACTTCCAAGGTGCAGATATATAATCTTTAAAAAAATCACCTGGTCGAAGTTATGCTTTATGATATTTTGTTTGGTAATTAGTACCACTATAATCTAATCTCACTAATTAGTACTTTTTTTATTGAAACTGTGCAAACTTGTCAAATTTTCAATTGTAACTGCCCGAATCGGGCCAAATTTCAACTAAAACTGTCACAGTCTCGTAATTTTTATACTGCAACTTGTCCAATCCATTAAATACTTGGCTGCAGAAGTGAACATCTGTCCAATTTTCAACTGCATGTTTTAAAATCTGAAAATTTTCTATTTTACCTATCAAATTTTTTCATATATTCTAATTTAAGTCTTTAAATTGTTCTTTAAATTTCCAACTTTATCAAGTTTTCAAATAAGACTGCTAAAATCCGTCTCATTTTAAACTCTAACCATGAAACTAAAACATTAATTTCCATACATTTTTCGTACAGATAAATTAACAATTGCAATTTTTCAAATCTGGTATAGTTTCAATTGCACCTGTTCAAATCTGTTAAACTATCAAAAGTCTACTGTATTTGTACAAATGTCTACTGACCATGACCACGTAGTGGTTGAAATGTACTTTTAGAGAAATAAATATCGTGAAAAAAAATAATTTGTTATTTCTCTTTAAATATAAATATTTCACCAGCTCCAACCGATTATATTATTATTATTATCACTCAGAACCGTCAATTTTGATTGAAAACTCTTTTGTTTGACATATCCTTGAAGTGCATTGAACTCGTGTGATGAAGCATGATGATGCAAAAATAAACACTGCACAAGTATATCAAAGAGAATTTTTGCTCTACAGAGGCGAGCAATCAGAATATTAGATAACTGTAAATACAGAGAAGATTGTAGGGAGTCTTATATTAAACTAAAAATACAAACGTTACCATCCATGTACATATTTTACTGTATAATGTATGCCCATTCAAGAATATTAAAAATAAATAAACATTGCGATATTCATTCATATTGTACGAGAAATAAACATGATGTGGATATTCGTAATTTTAGGTTAAGCAAATCAATGAATGGAACAAACTATTGGGCATACAAGTTTTATAATAATATCCCTTTAGACGTACGGAATCTCGCCACCCCACTTTTTAAAAGGAAAATAAAAAAGTTTTTGATAGATAAATGTTTCTACACTATAAATGAATATTTAATCTATAAGATTACCCAAGCGGATTTACTGTAATTACATTTCCACAAAATAATGTATCCATTGAAAATTATTTATAGTTTTTATGTATATTATATGTATCTTGACCTGTGTAAATACTTTGTATAATAGCACGCAATAAAGAATTCTAATTCTAATTCTAATTCTATAAATGTGTGCCTTAAAACTTGTGGTCGTTTTAAGATGGCTTTCCTTCAATGATCTCGTATTCTAAAATGATTGGTTATTTGCTTTTTGGGGCTTATGCACTTGATTGAAAATGTTTAAAATATGAGTAGGCGATGCCCACTTGTCTATATTTGTATCTGCAGTATCACTAGCACATCTAATATTTATAATTAAGTTGTAAGTCTCTTTTATACTGACTAGACTACACTATATAGTGATAGTGATGAAGTGACTATAGTACATTTTATTTCAGTAGAGTTAATCAAATGTTTACAGTGCGAGCAAAAGATTTTTGAATTATATGAAATCAAATAAAACAGTAGGTTGAGGTTCACTGACTTAAATCAGTTGGTCACTGACACTCACCAACGGACTTAAGTCAATGAAACTCAACCTAGAGTTTTATTTGATTTCATATAATTCTAAAAGTCAGAGAGAGTAAGTCAGTGAAACTCAACCAAGCGTTTTATTTTATTTCATTTAATATTTATAGTTGTAGTACTACTGATAGCCTGACTGCTTGTACTACTACTACTAGTAGTAGCTTGGTATGGTATCTTCGAAATGTCTGACTGTAAGCTTTTTAAGTGGCACTTAAGCTTTGATGTATTCCCAGAACCTAAGCTACATAAATATTTATAGTTGTAGTACTACTGATAGCCTGACTGCTTGTACTACTACTACTAGTAGCTTGGTATGATTTCTTCAAAATGTCAGGATGTAAGCTGTGTAGCATTTTAGATTTGATGTACATTCCCAGAAGTATTATGTTTTCGTGAGCAAGTTTTTTGCAAGTTGCTGTACCACCATAATTTTCAAAACACTTCCTGAGAGTACCTTTTGGAAGAAATTTTATGCTAAAATGTTGCCCAACTTTGCCAAAAAAATAAGTCATAAGTGATTCAAAAAGTTACAAATAAATAAGTGAGACAAATTGAAAATCTTTACTTACCAAAATATGCTTTCAAATTACGATGGTTTATTACTTTTCACACTTTTATAGGCCATCATATTATATTATGATGTAGTACACAGATTCTATGGCAAAGAATTTGCAACATTGATGTTATTGAAATATGTTATATATATTTTGTTATTATTATATGTATTTTGATGTGTGATATTACGTGTATTTTGAACTAGTGAAATATCGAAGAGTTGACATAGATGTATTTTTCCGATCGATACTTTGCGCACAATAACCTTCGCACGCGCTGCAATTCTCCGCTGTCTTCTCCAAGGCGAGAACCTCAAGTTCAAATCCCATCGCCGGACGTTTTTATTGTAAATAGATCGAGATAAAAGTACATTGGTGAGCGGCGATGCTCTGCGCGCATATCAGTTCAGTCGAGTTGGCGCCTTCTCTCAAGCAGATCGCTTCAGCGCTGCGTAAGTGCAATTTTGGGTGTTTTACTATTCCAAGTATCAATGTGTGTTTGCAAAGTAACGTAAGTAACGCCGTAGTAACGCTTAGTGCCGAAATAGTACCATCGTCTAAAATATATGTTTACCTCAAAATTTGCAATATTTCTAGAACGTACCTGTAAGTACAGGTGCAGATAGTTGCTTACGTCACTCATGTATTTCAAGTATCAATGTATGTTTGCAAAGTAACGTAGGTAACGCCGTAGTAACGCTTAGTGCTGAAATAGTACCATCGTCGAAAATATATTTTTACCTCAAAATTTGCAATATTTCTAGAAGGTACCTGTAAGTGCAGGTGTAGGTGGTTGCTTAAGTCACTCAAGTATTTCAAGTATCAATGTGTGTTTGCAATGTAATGTAAGTAAGTAACGTCGTAGTAACGCTTATTGCCGAAATATTACCATCGTTTAAAATATATTTTACCTCATAATTTGCAATATTTCTAGAACGTACCTGTAAGTGCAGGTGTAGGTGGTTGCTTACATCACTCTGCAAAGTAAGCATGGACATGTTTGTAAATTTAAACCAAAATCAAACAGTTGCTGGGCATAAAATGTAAAACAATTTTACGAAATCGCTACCACTTTAATTCTTCGGATATGTTTGTAAATTTAAGCCAAAATCAAATAGTTGCACTGCCAAACCAATTTTTCGAAATCGTATCAAGTTTAATTGATCGATTGTAGTTGATCAACAAAACTTGAATGATAACTATAGGTCCTATAGTAACTATACTGACTAGTCATATAGTGATAGTGATGTAGTGACTATAGAACATTTTGTTTTAATAGAGTTGATCAACTTTATACTGTTCGAGCAAAACTTATTTTCATCCAAGAGGCATTAAGTTCTACTGCTAGGCTGAATGGCCTCAGATGCAAAGCAAACGTTGATGATAATATTTTTTGCTCGCATGGTACTATTGTATTTGTTCAACTTTTGTCGATCAACTACAATCGATCAATTTACTTCATTGGTGAACTTGATTCGTGAAAATGCGCCTTTAATAATTACCTATTATTGTTTAACAATAATGATAATATAAAGATTTAAATTGTACACTTTTTTAATATTTGCATTTGTTTTGGATTACATGTTCAATTTCGTAAATAATTTTTGGCTACTTCTTATTGTTGTTCGGCTTCAATTTAACTTGAATACTTGAATATTTTATTCAATATTTAACTGACATACCTATAATCTGCTTTTATGTTTAACTACGAAGGCTGTGGTTTCATTTTATAAAGTTTTACACACGAATACCAACAGAAATGATCTGACAGTGAAAAAAAAAAGTCAGATTTCTAACAATGTTGCCTAATTCATATATTCAAATAATTAAATGATTGCTTCAATTATTCAAGAGAGCTGGTTTCTTTAATTATTAGTAAGTAAACTAATCATCAAGCATATTTTATATTATCATTTGACTGATTTGCTTTTGTAAAATAAAAATAGCAAATAATTCTGTACTCAATAGTTACTCAATTTGATGGCAACATTGCCCACTGTCATAAAATATAACCTCTTTTTTTAAACATAACCTATTTTTCCAAGTCTAGTGACGTTTTACAATGGCCAACAATGCTGTCACTCTAACAGAGCCAACTTAGTTAAAATAAAAATGGAACAGTTTAACTCTGTATTTGCTTGAAATTAATTTCCATGCGGCAACTATAATAAAGAAACATTTAAAGATGAATCAGTACTTAGACTTATTTTATTTTCAGCGCCAGCTCGCACTGCAACGTCGTAAAGTTAGGGTTTTCGCATATTTCTTAGATTTTGAATATTCCAAATGATTTTCATATCACGAAGCCCCCAAAATCGCCCCCAAAATTCTCCCACGCCTTCCAAAATTGTCGTTACGACAATATCCCTGGCTTTTACAAATATACACCCGCACAAACATAAATAATTGGTCACTTCATAAAATTTTAAATGTTTTTCCAGCATGGTTATAATATTTTTAACTTTACCGTGTATGATACAATAAAATGCAATCGAAATTACTTTATTTCTAGTGCTTGGCAACAAAATGCAGTAGTTAAGTAAATGAATTATGTTCTTGATTTGTTTGCTGCTTTATCAGTTGC
This sequence comes from Othius punctulatus, assembly GCA_951805005.1. NCBI lineage: Eukaryota > Metazoa > Arthropoda > Insecta > Coleoptera > Staphylinidae > Othius > Othius punctulatus. The sequence goes on from OX638138.1 coordinate 96,440,153, forward strand.
AGTATTATTTAATCATAATTTTGGGGCTTTTCGGCCGCAATATATGCTTATTACATGTAGAAGTCTTAATATACATATACAGAGAGTTTTTGTTTATCGTGCAACATAGGTTTAACCATTTTCAGTTATACACTTCTGTCACAATGGCAGCAATGTTTCAAAACGTTTTTTTTAAATGCAACATACAAGTGTATGTGAGTTAAATATTACAGTTTATGAAGTGAATAATGTTTAGCTTAGGTTTGCAGTATTATTCATCTGAATAACAGAGCTCTTTCTTCAGTTGAATACATTGTACTGCCATGGACTCTAAGAATAACGCGTCCGTATGTCGTAGCAGGCTTCTATCCCTGTCTCCCGTGCCCCTACCGTGCGGGAGCAGATAAGGGTAGCAGACTGCTTTTACAAACGGACGCGACATTCTTAGAGTCCGTGGCTGTACAATGTATTCAGCTGAAGAAGAGCTCTGTTATTCAAATGAATGATGCTGCAAACCTCAGCTTAACATTGTTCACTTCATAAACTGTAATGTTTGCCGGACAGAGAATTACTTCTATGTTGCATTTTGAAAAAGACGCGTTGATACATAGTTGTCATTGCAACTGAAGTGTGTAACTATTGAAATAATTAACCCTATATTGCACGATAAAAAAGCTCTCTGTATATACACGGTGTTTCAGGAGAAATGAAATGCCTTAAATATCTACGTTTTTTTTTCGCAAAATCGCCAAAATGCGTCAATTTTTAATAACAGGAAGCCAACTTTTGTTAAGCAAGTTATCTTAAAATGTTTTAACTTACTTGCCAAAGAGGAGGTAAGCCAATATTTTTGGAGTAGTGGTTGAGTGATGGTTCATTTAAAAGCATAATTTGCAATGCAACGGTGTATTACTTTTGAAATCGCAAGAATTTATAAAGCTACAGCGTTGTATTGTAAATTATGTAAGGGTTCAAATGAACTATCACTCAACCCCTACTGCAAATCAGATATCGTCAGTGTTCTGGCAAAAGTCACCAAGTCCAATAAGGTCACTTTACAATACACATTTTAAAGGTCTAACAGGAACGAAAAATCGCTTATTTAAGATTATAGGATCGTTATGTATACCATACATATACGTACGGTGTACAGAACACTCTGTACACCATACATATGTATGGTGTACAGAACACTCTGTTCACCATACATATACGTATGGTGTACAGAATGTTCCTATAATCTTAAATAAGCGATTTGTCGTACCTAGTTAGACCTTTAAAATGTGTACTGTAAAGTGACCTTATTGGGCTTGGTGACTTTTGCCAGAACACCGACGATATATCGGCTTACTTCCGCTGCTGTAAGGGGGTTCAAATATTGGAGATCATTTGCTCGCCAAACTATGCCGCTCATTTAAAAATTGTATCCGTAGATATTTAGGACGTTGCCTTTCTCATGGGACACCCTGTATATATTTTTTTCATTTTACATATCTTTCGTGGTAACCAATTAAATCATCATTTTGTTTGTCTTCAGAGAAACGAAACGTTTCAAATTTTTAGCGCGAATATTGGCTTCAATGTGACGATGATGTCCAAGCATAGCAACTAAGACACACTTTGCGGTTTTCCTCATCCCTGCAGTACTGCCTTTTTATCCGTTTCGCGCCGTAATTCTGCGACCCTACGTTTTTGATAGTTGGCTTTAATTATAGTCTCCGACTGGAAATGGATTTCGCTTTTCCGAACGAAATATTTCCTCTCATCCCTCCAACTTCATGCCTGACCCCCACAGAATGGGCATATTGCGGTGAATTTGTTATGGCGCATGAGGTATAAGCGGTGGGGATACTTTTCGGGCGTTTCCTTTGTGTGTTTGTTTTGTCTTTTAAATTTTTTTTTACCATAAAAATATATCGAAGTGTGTATTTGAACTTATGAAAATTTTTCTTCGAAATTCTAAGGGGTCTCACTACATCTCGACATTCAGGTGGAAAAGCCTGCTGTCTGGATTCATGAGCGCCAAAGATTTCTTCTCAATCTTATGGTGTCTCACTAAATCAGGGCATTCAGGTGGAAAAACCTGCTGCTTATGACTCATGAGCGCCAGTCTTTATTCTATGGTATCTCACTAGATCAGCACATGTAGGTGGAAAAGCCTACTGTTTGTATTCATGAGCGCCAGTTTTTCTTCTATGGTATCTCACTAGATCAGGACATTCAGGTGGAAAAGCCTGCTGTCTATGATTCATGAGCGCCAGTTTTTCTTCTATGGTATCTCATTACATCAGGACATTTAGGTGGAAAAGCCTACTGTCTTTGATTTATGAGCGCCAGCTTTTCCTTTATGGTATCTCACTACATCAGGACATTCAGGTGGAAAAGTCTAGTGTCTATGATTCATGAGCGCCAGTTTTCTTCAATGGTATCTCACTACATCAGGACATTCAGGTGGAAAGACCTGCTGTCTATGATTCATGAGCGCCAGTTTTTCTTCTATGGTATCTCACTACATCAGGACATTTAGGTGGAAAAGCCTACTGTCTTTGATTTATGAGCACCAGCTTTTCTTTTATGGTATCTCACTACATCAGGACATTTAGGTGGAAAAGTCTAGTGTCTATGATTCATGAGCGCCAGTTTTCTTCAATGGTATCTCACTACATCAGGACATTCAGGTGGAAAGACCTGCTGTCTATGATTCATGAGCGCCAGTTTTTCTTCTATGGTATCTCACTACATCAGGACATTTAGGTGGAAAAGCCTACTGTCTTTGATTTATGAGCGCCAGCTTTTCTTTTATGGTATCTCACTACATCAGGACATTTAGGTGGAAAAGTCTAGTGTCTATGATTCATGAGCGCCAGTTTTCTTCAATGGTATCTCACTACATCAGGACATTCAGGTGGAAAAACCTGCTGTCTATGATTCATGAGCGCCAGTTTTTCTTCTATGGTATCTCACTACATCAAGACATTTAGGTGGAAAGGCCTACTGTCTGATTCATGAGCACCAGTTTTTCTTCTATGGTATCTCACTAGATCAGGACATTCAGGTGGAAAAGCCTGCTGTCTATGATTCATGAGCGCCAGTTTTTCTTCTATGGTATCTCACTACATCAGGACATTTAGGTGGAAAAGCCTACTGTCTATGATTTATGAGCGCCAGCTTTTCTTTTATGGTATCTCACTACATCAGGACATTTAGGTGGAAAAGCCTTGTGTCTATGATTCATGAGCGCCAGTTTTCTTCAATTGTATCTCACTACATCAGGACATTCAGGTGGAAAAACCTGATGTCTATGATCCATGAGCACCAGCTTTTCCGAAGTTTTGAATACACACACAAGATAAAACATTGTATGGTTATAATAGCAAAAGTTGCTTTATCCAAAAGAAAATTTTATCCCAGGAAATAGGAAACGTCCAAGTTCCCCATGGAACTCGTGTGCCAGCAAAGTAAAATTCGCTGCAATAGGTCAAAAGTGGGTAGGCATTGGAGCTTGGGGCGGATGAAGAGAAGTATAGTACTTCCGGAAATCGGGGTCCATGTCCGGTGAGACGTAAAAATAATTTCGGCCGACATTCGAAATCGCGGGGGCGTAAAATTGGGGCGCAAAACGACAAAAATTGGCAGTGGTGTGTGTTGTCGATAGCTCAGAGATGAGTCGAAGTTATTGTGCTGAGATATGTACTCTCGCCTTGAGGCAGATCTTCAGGATTAGTCTTACTTGTAGTCTTTATAATGATGAGCAATTTTTGCCACGACAAATATTTACGCGTGCATTTTCCACTTGCAAATGATTTCACTTGGCACTGCTAAAATGTTCTTGACTTACATCTTACACTCGGAGCTTTCATAAGCTATACTTTAAACTGGTATATGTACTATGTGTATCAAATTCTTTAGAAAACTATAACCGAATTGTATTAATTCTATATTATAGATCAATCAACTTAATAGGTAAAATACTATTAACACTCAATGAGCAATTACAAGCAACTAGAAGAAACTTCTTGCACATATATTAGTAATGTTTAAGTTTTACGTTGCTACAACTTGAGAACAAAACACCACTAAAATATATGCACAATAGAAACGTCTTCAAGTTTCTCACAAATGCACACTGCGTCCATACAATGTTTTATCTAATAAGTTAATTAATCTGTAATCATATTAATATAATTTAAATAAGTCTTCAAAAAAATTTGATCATATAGTACATTCACCAGTTCAAAGCATAGCTTATACAAGCTCTTAATATAGATAGCAAGTAAAGATCATTTACGGCGGTCTAAATATGTTACGACTTCTACTAATTTCAGCATTTTACACAATTACTACTGCAACTTAGATATTACTGCAAATAAATTTGAATATTATGCAATCAATTTGCATTCATTTATATAATTGCGTTACGTATCTTGGGGTTTACGATGTCTACGAGATCAAGTATTGGAGAGGTATTTTTATTGGAGTTCCAAATTTAAAAAAAACACAGATTTTGCTGTGAATTATAATCGTGCAAAAAAATCAGGTTTTCACAAAAGCCCAGATTTTGGGGCTCCTTTATCATGAAGCGATCATTTATACAAATGACTGTACCTGTGTATGGAAGATGGATTTTCATATCCTCTTTTAATATCTTGCAATTCTGCAAAGATTCTGCGAGGCCAGTTTAGTATGGATTTTCATATCCAATATGCTTTCTTTCAATACCTCGCAATTTCTCAATTTGACTAAGATTTCCAGTGTAGTTGCATTAAACCTGATTAAGTTCTTGTGATGAGCCAGATTGGGATTTCTCTGTGACACTGTATAAATCATTGAGTTTTGGTGCAGCATTGTAGAACGTTATTGGGAGTTCCTCGTTGAGGCCAAATGGGAGGCCCTTTTGTGCCCAATTAAAAGGTCTTTGTTGCATCTAAGCTTATTGAGTACTAGAGTTACACTGTAGATTACAATTGAGCGTTTATATACACTGTTGGACTCAATCAAGTCTTCTTCAGCTCTTTGGAGTCTTGTCAGTTCCCGTCCTTAGTTGTTTGAGCCCTTTTCATTCCGATGGGCCTGATGTTGAGGAAAAGGATTTTCATACCCGTTATTTTCCTTTCAACATCCCACAATTCTTCACTTGACTAAGTTTCCAGAGTAGTTGCACTAAACCTAATTAAGTTCTTGTGGTTAGCCAGATTGAGATTTCTCTGTGACACTGTATAAATCATTAAGTGTTGGTGCAGCATTGTAGAACGTTATTGGTAGTTCCTCCTTGAGGCCAAATGGGAGGTCCTTTTATGTCCAATTACAAATTCTTTGCTGCATCTAAGCTTATTGAGTACTAGAGTTACACTGTAGATTACAATTGAGCGTTCATATACACTGTTGAACTCAATTATGTCTTTTTCAGCTCTTTGGAGTCTTGTCAGTCAATGTCCTTAGTTCTTTGGGTCCTTTTCAGTCTGATGGGCCAGATGTTAAGGAAAAATGGGTTTTCGTACCCATTACTTCCTTTCAACATCTAACAATTTTTTACTTGACTAAGTTTTCAGAGTAGTTGCACTAAACCTGATTAAGTTCTTGTGATGAGCCAGATTGGGATTTCTCTGTGACACTGTAGTAACTCATCGAGTTCTGGTGCAGCATTGTAGAACGTTATTGGGAGTTCCTCGTTGAGGCCAAATGGGAGGTCCTTTTGAGCCCAGTTCAGAGTTCTCTGCTGCATCTAAGCTTATTGAGTACTATAGAGTTACAATGTAGATTACAATTGAGCGTTCATAGACACTGTTGAACTCGATTAAGTCTTCTTCAGCTCTTTGGAGTCTTGTCAGTCCCTGTCTTAGTTCTTTGGGTCCTATTCATTCTGATGGGCCAGATGTTGAGGAAAAGGGTTTTCATACCCATTATTTTCCTTTCAATATCTCACAATTCTTCACTTGACTAAGTTCCCTGAGTAGTTGCTCTAAATCTGATTAAGTTCTTGTGATGAGCCAGATTGGGATTTTTCTGTGACACTGTAGGAACTCATTGAGTTCTGGTGCAACATTGTAGAACGTTATTGGGAGTTCCTCGTTGAGGCCAAATGGGAGGTCCTTTTGAGCCCAGTTCAGAGTTCTCTGCTGCATCTTAGCTTATAGATTACTATAGAGTTACATTGTAGATTGCAATTGAGCGTTCATATACACTGTTGAACTCAATCAAGTCTTCTTCAGGAGTCTACTTTGGAGTCTTGTCAGTTCCCAATTCTTCGGGTCCTTATCATTCTGATAGGCCAGAAATATGGATTTTCATATCCAATATCTTAATTTCAAAATCTCGCAATTTCTTTGAGTATACATGAGTATAATAGGGCTCTAGGCGATATCTCTCATGTATAAAATAAAAAGATAACGGCATCAGTAAATTGAATTCCTGATTTGCAACATTAATCAACGTAATTTTGTAATTAATTTGTAATAAATAGTAAATAATACTATTTAGTAACTACAAATCACCGTCACTGAATCATGGTTATAAATATAAATTATTTGATATTTGTTCTATGATGCATGGTGTTTCACATATGTTTTAAAGATTGCCATATAAAAAAGAAATATTATTTTATAAGGGAAAACCATGTATCTGAAGAACTCTACAGTATATAATGTTTTAGTTGAAATTACAAATCAAGCATTTATTTTGCAGACTGTACCATATAGGTCAGGTTGGAAATCAGTCAAAACATTGTCCATAAATCTAAAGAATAATAGAACATAGCGTAAACTTACTATCGTGCGTTCAACAAAATTGCCAAGTGGCGTTGGCAATCTCAAGTGCAGACTTGAGATTGCCAACGCCAACTACGTCGTCGATTTTTGTTGACCGCTCGATAGTTTCGCATTATACACTAGCAACGTGATATTTATTTAGGAAAATCAAATGCAATTGGTTCATAAATTCACAAGAATACGCCTTGATTGGTCCATGCATAGTGCATACATGATGGCGCATTAATAAAACTGAATTAATAGCCACCATATTAATTACACACCGCGAAGTTTGTCAATTATTTCGGAATGAGGTTCGCTTTATACAGGGTCCTGCAACAGTGCGTCGGGCTTTCCTAGCGCCTTTCCCGTGAGAGATAGAAAAAAATGTTTCGTACAAAAAGTTATTGGTTTAATAAAAAACGAGGTCGCTACGATTTTTTAAAGTTGAGCTTGCTTATCCATGATATTTGGAGAAAAAAATTGTAAATTAGTAACACTGTTACACAATCCAAAATTAAATAGACAACAATGTAGAGGTTGAAAAACTTCATCAGAAACCTTGAATAAATATAGGGTGTTCCATTTAAAAAAAAAATGTTTGTTTTTGTTATTCCGCAAAATTAGGACACGCTGTATATTTGAAAATAATTTTACGTCGTAAAGAACCAATAACTTTGTGTACGAAACATTTTTTTCTATCTCTCACGGGAAAGGCGCTAGGAAAGCCCGACGCACTGTTGCAGGACCCTGTATTGGTCATACTGGTTCCGTGTATCAACCAGCCAAATGTTCAATTCTTTTTACTATTTTTAGCGATTTATTTTTACTGATAATTTTTCACGCGCAATTATCACGGCAATTATCTAATGTAGTTGTCGACAAAGATTAGAAATGGAGCTACACAAGAAGAAGAAGAAGAAGAAGAATCGGAAGAAGGAGAAGATGGAGAAGGAGAAAAAGGAGAAGCAGAAGAAGTAGACTAAGAAGAAAAGTCATTTTTTAAATTTATATATGTACAGGGTGGCCCACCTATCCTCGCTCGGAGCATTGCTGCTAGACTAATGCAAATTGAGGAAAACATCTGATGGGAAGTTATTGGACACTTGATGTGCTACTTTTCAAAAGTATTTTCGAGTGTACAGAGTGTGCCATAAATTCGGGGCACAAAATTTGGTCTCCTTTTTAAATGGATTCTACCAAAGCCATGCAAAATTAAATTCAATTCATTGAATGTAGCAAATATGTCGCACTAATAAGCCACCTTTATTAACCCCTCAAAATTGTATAATCTATCCTTAAATGGAAAAATAGCATCTTATTTAGATGGTGGGTGTCCATTCAGAAATAGCAAAGCTTCGTCTTTTAGCTCCAACAGACGTTTTAAAACGTTTGCTTTTGAAGCCATCGTGAATTACAATACAAAATGAGATGTTTATGATCACTCCCCATTTCCTTGTATAACTCGGTAAAAAGTCTGCTATTTAATGGACGAGATTTTATGTAGTTTACAAACATGACACATTCTTCCAAAGTTATGTTTAAATTTAAAGGCAAGCCAACGCTTGTCTATGGATACAACAGTACATACATACACAATTAATGACTAAATCTTGAATTTGTTTAAACAAATCTTTATGACAACCTGCCATTGCACGTGCTCCATCGCTACTTAGGCCAACACACTTCATCCAATCAATACCGTGACCACTGACAAAATCATCGAGAGTTTAAAAATCTGATCTGAGGTCTTTCTTGTCGGAAGCCTTTTCCAAAACAAAACAAAATCAGTATATGTCTTGTATCTTGTCTTCGTCAATATATCTGATAAAACACATTAGATTTGCATCATCCTCGATATCTGTGCGTTCATCTACTTGTAAGGATAAAACATGTTTTTATTTTTTACTTTAGCAACTAGTTCTTCTTCTAAATGTCTCGCAATATCTTCAATTCTCCGTTCAACTGTATTATTTGATAATGGTATCGCCGAAAATAAACTTTTTTCCTTTATTCCGCATAAATTATTTGCGAAAATTTTTAAAGCGGGAAGTATTATTTTTTCTCCAGCACTATGAGGATGCTCAGTCTCAGCTATTAACTTGAAAATTTAAAAAGCTATCAACGTGAGCTTTTTTGAGCAGCACTTGATTCCTTTTTATCAACAAAAAAGTTAATTGACTTATCATAGTACTCAGAATAAAATGTGTCTAAATGCGGTTTCAACTTTGATGATTTCATAGTTTTATTTGAAAGTTGCGAATTGAAAATAACACATAGAGGCAAATTATTTTGAATGCTTCCGGCAATGAACCCAAACCGTAAATATTCGTCACAATATTTGCGAGTCCAATTAGTTTTACGCTTGTTGTTTTGGCCCTGTATATCTGCCTTTAGGGGCTTCAGACAAGGTATCTTCATAATCATGATGTTTAGCTTTGCTCGAACTTGGTTGATCATCATTTAAATTTCTGGTTTTGTTGATTAACCATTTATCCATTTTCGTCGGAAACTTTTATAACAAGATTTTTTTAGTGATGATTTATAAGACAAAGTATCCAATATCTTTAATTTGACTCTTAACAATCAGAATTAATACTCGTATTTGTATGATTATTTGGAGTGGAGTAATTGAAACAATACACATCTTCTATTAAAAAAATAAACAATTATTTTGAACAATTACAATTTTGAATATTTTTACATTTGAATATCATCTCCACGAACAAGTGGAGACTGTTCAGTGCGACCGGAGTTCATTCCCAAATGTACATTTTGCAGGGCTCATAAACCAATCATAGTATTATGTAGTGTGAGAGAAGCGAATAACATTAACGATCAACAAAATTTTACAAATCAATTTACAAACAGTATTATTAATAAAATCTATAATATGAAATCATTTCATTAATCCAATTATAGTAATGATAGCTCCACATTACTCTATAACTAATGCTACTTATAGCTCTATAGGCTATAAACCTGTTATAGCCTAAACATGCTATAACAAGTTAAGGGATTTTTAACTTTACACGTTATAAAAGATGTATGAATTCTTGAATAAATTAGTTGACTCCACATTTCAAAAATGGATCTTGTATTTATGGAAAATTCATTGACATCTCTATGTAAATACTTCTTATGATACGATATTTTATTACGTTTTTACAAAGAACATTTATTTTCATAATATATATCGATGGCAAGCAATCAACTTAAGCAGTCGGCATAGTGGTTAAAAAAATTATAAATTTCAAAATTACATGAATATATTTTGCACAAAATATTTGAATAGCCACAGGGAATAATTAACAAATTTTCATAAATTACATACTCCAAAAATGTTTAAAATGTTTAAAAATTTTGAACAAATTCTCAAATCTGGCATTTAGTTTTCAATATTATTAAGAGTCTTCATAAATTTTATTTGAATCAAATGTGAATATATTTAAATTTCATTTTGGCATTACCAAACTTTCTAATTTTAAGAATATTTATCAAATTTTCATAAATTCTCCACATACTCAAAACATATGAGAATGAAAGTGAATCATTACAATGTTTTGAGGAATCGTTGTTGAATTAACAGATTCACTGATATTTTGATAGAACGTCGAGCAATTTGTTAGAATCCTTAAAATTTTCTCAGAATAATTAAAGTTTTGATAAAATAAATCAAAATCTAAAAATCATAAGCATAAGCAAAAAAAATCATAGAAATTTTGCTAGAAATCATGGATATTTGTTTAGCAGATACATTTAATATATGAATATTTTTTACTAATACTTGAAGTTTTGACAAATAATGCAAATATTGAAGAACTCTATGAAGAATTGACACTAATCGTTGAAATTTTAGCGGAATCGTTAAAAGAATGACTGATCTTAAAATTAATACAAATCATTAAAACTTTCACAGAAATCGTTGCAAATTTGACAGCTGTTGAAATTTGACTGGTAACAATTGAAAAATAAAAAAATTGACATTTTGTGATAGATTGATTATATTTTGTCCATTAATTGAATATTTATTAGTAATAACATAAATTGAGACAGAATCATTAAACATTTAAAGAAATCATTAATATATTGACGGAAATAATTAAGAATTTATAATAATAATTGTTTTTTTTATGGAACTCACTCTTTGACGAAATCACAAAACTTTGTTGAATAATAATCGACTATTAGACAGTGAGTTTTGAAATTTAGAAGGAATAATTGTAAATTTGACAGCTATCATTAGAATTTGTGACACAATTATTAAATTTTGACAAATAATCGAATAATTGAAAGCGATAATTGAAATTTTGATAGAAATAATTGAAAAATTGACGATATAATTGACATTTTTGTCAGAATTATTAAATTTTAACAACTTATTAAATACCTATAATAGAATAGTAATAATAGAGTATATGACAGAATCATTATTTTGAATATTTGGTTGTAGAATATGACAGAATCAATGATTGATAGAAATCATTAAAATTTGGACAGAATAATTGAAAACTGTGACAGTTATCATCGAAATTTCAAAAGGAGTAATTAAAAAATAGACAGTGATAATTAGAATTTGTGATATATTCATTATATTTTGTCCATTAATCAAATATTTGTTAGTAATTATTGAAATTAATTTTGTCGTTAATTTTGTCATGGAAATCATTAAAATCTTAGCAACATAATTTTTTTTTATAAAATAAGTCCAAATTTCGGAATAATCATTGAAATTTTGATAAGAATAATTATAAAATTTATAGTAATCATTAGAATTGGTGACATAAATATTATATTTCGACAAATTATTGAATAATTGATAGAAATTATTGGAAGTTTGATATAAATTAATAAAAATTTGGCGATATCAATGACACCTTTAAATAAAAATTTATTGAATATATGAATAGGATTACTTAAAATAATGTTTTAATCTCTAGAATTTGTAATATAATTATTAAATTTCGATAAATGATAATCGAATATTTGATAGCGGTAATTAAAATTTTGATAGAAATAATTGAATAATTTACAAACGAGAAATGTGTAACATTTTTAAAATTAATTTAGGCATTACCCAACTTTATAATTTTAAGATTATTTATCAAATTATCACAAATTCTCCAAATATTCAAAAAAATATGACAAGAATGTTCTGAGTACTTTTTAGAGTAATTGAAATTTTAGAATTTTTACAAATTTGGCAAAATAATTCACATTTTTGGAAAAAAAAAACATTAGGCTAAAATTCTCAAATTGTGATTCATTTTCTCAATGTAATTAATAGTCTTCTTAATTTTTATATGAATAAAATGAATTATAATTATTAAATTGCGAAAAATAATAATCAAATATTTATAGTGATAATTAAAATTTTGATAGAAATAATTTAAAAAATGACAAATGACAAATGTATAAGATTTTTTAAATTAATTTAGGCATTACTTTCTAATTTTAAGAGTATTTATCATATTATCATAAGGTCTTCAAATACTCAAAAAATATCTGAAGGATGTTCTGAGTACTGTTAAGAGTAATTCAAATTTTAAAAATCTTACAAATTTAATTCACATATTTGGAATAAAATTCATAAATTATGCTAAAAATCTCAAATTGTGCTTAATTTTCTCAATTTTATAGCCTTCTTAAATTTTATATAAATAATATGTGATATTTAATAATAAGATTTTTTAAATTTAAATTTGGCAGTAACTTTATAATTTTGATATTATTTATCGAATGCATGCAAATATTTGCAAAACAATCAAACATAATTCGCAATTTTGGAAAAAAAATTCTAAAGGGTATTTTAAAAATTGTGTCCATCCTTTATAAGCTTACATTAATGGTCTCCTTCCATAGAGTACGAAAAACGAAAAAAAGTTAGTAGTCAAGATGAACGAGATGAAAATAATGAGTAATCTCTATCATGGCCTTTCAGGCCTTTTCTCTTTCATGGCTCTGCTTTAATCGAAACTTTGGATCGTTTTAAATGATTGACACAGACAATTTTAATAAAAATAATTAAATTATATTATATAGAGAGAATCTGCATACGCAACTTCATGCGCTTATAACTTCAAAAAAAAACATCACAAGAAAATTTTGTTTCTTGATTTAGTAGTATGTGATGTATAAAGGATGGAAATAATATTTGAGACATTCTATCTATTTGGTAAAAATTCTCAAGTTTGCCATCATGTTCTCAATTTTATTAAATATTTTCTTAAATTTTATAGGAATCAAATGTGACATGTGATGATAATAAAATATTATAAAGTTTATTTTGGCATTAACTTTCTAATTTGGAGAATGTGAATCCTATTTTCATAAATTCTCAAAATACTCCAAAAACATGAAACAATGTTGTGATTACTGTTAAGAGTAATATAAATTTAAGAATGTTTACAAATTTGGCAGCAATAATTCTCAACTTTAGAAAAATATTCATAAATTTGGCACAAATTCGCAAATTTTGCTTCATTTTCTCAATTTTGTCTTATTAAATTTTATATGCGAGTTGTTCTAATTTTATTTGCATTAACTATTTAATTTGGATGAATACATTTCTAAATATGTTACAAGTTCACTCTTAAAAACATAATACATATAAAAACCATAAAATTCAGCATTAATGGGGAAGATATTATGATGAATGTTTCCAATATTATTACTAATTGTCTAAATTTTAAAGCATCTGCCTTAATTATGCACAAATTATATTAACGTTGAGAGGAGTATTGTGAATATTCGAAAAAATCACGCAAAACTTAGAAAGAAATATGAATTGGTAATTCAGATTTAATTTAAATTTAAGAATATTTACAAATTTGGCAGAATTTCTCAACTTTAGAAAAATATTCATAAATTTGGCACAAATTTTCAAATTTTGCTTCATTTTCTCAATTTATTTGCGAGTTTTACGAAATATTATATGTGAGTTGTTCTAATTTTTATTTATATAAACTCTTTAAATTTTATGAATACATTCCTAAATTTGTTACAAGTTTATTCTCAAACATAAAATTCAGCATTAAAGTGCCCGATATTATGACAAATTTTTCCAATTTCATTACGAATTGTCTAAAATTTTGCTGTATCTGCCTTAATTATGCACCAATTATATTAACCTTGTGAGGAGTATTATGAATATTCGAAACAATCATGCAAAACGTATTATGATATCTGAATTGGTCAGAAACTTAGCAAGAATCTCAAGTTTTGTCACATATCTTTGCAATTTATAATAATTCTACAAAAATGTATATGGAATGTTAATATTAGGAAGAAAATTCTTAAATTTGGCATGAAAACTAAACAGTTTCATAAAATTTGTAATTGTAAATATGTAAATGTAATAATATTGTAATTTTAAATTTGGTACGATTCACGAATATTTGGCTTAAAGCTCCCAAATGTTGAAAGCATCTTTAGAAATTGAAAAGAAAACTTTCATGGAAATTATAAATTATATGTAATAATAAATTATAAATTCTAAATGAGTCAATAAAATGCACTCCTAGTATGTATTGAGATCCATCCTGATTTGAATTGTTTTAAAGTTTTGAAGTGTATGCACTGAGGTGGTCAGATGATGTTTGGATGTGATCAGAAAACAAACAAAATTTGTAAACACATTTTTGTATTACACATCAAATAACAACCTGAGACAACACTTTAAAACAATTCAAATCGGAATCGATTACGATGGGCACTTCAAAACTTAAGAAAATAGTCAAAACAGACTCATGAATTCAAAATTTCTCCAAATATTTGAGATTTTTTTTGATATATTTGTTTTAATTTAGGCGAAAATGCTGACGGCCGATATCCTAATAAAGATCTTCACTCTCTCTCTCTATCTCTCTCAAATCTCTCTTAAATTGACATAAATCATCAAAATTCATGAAATTTAGCACAAGTTCATAATTAGCATAATTAATTGCAAATTGTTTAAAAACTAATTCTAATTTTCTGAAATATTTGAAATTATAACATTTCAAATATTTCAGAAAATTAGATGCACATATAAGAAAAAAGGTACATATGAAATCACATTCCTTCCAGTGAAATGATTTAATATTCTGCAATACATATTGGTAAAATTAGATGCTTTGCTGTGTAAAGGACGAAGAAAAAAACATGTCAGGTGCACACGATAATATCATCCCCTCATCCCCATTCACTTCTCCCACTTAATTGAGTTTGCAGCATCGCGAATGCATTACAGAGAATCACTACACCAGTTAATAAATTGAGTTTATCACATCCGTCGGATTTTTGCTTAAATAAAAAAAAACTGACAAAGGAGTCGGCGGAAATAAGATTTAAACATGTTTGTCCCTTTATGGGCAATGCATTAGTTTAAGTAGTATAGAAATGCGGTCTGTGATAAAATTATACTTTCCTGGAGCTCAGGGATTTACATTAATTGACCATTTGAGCGGTATTGATATTTGATTGCGCGACGTTTATTCCATGCGGAAAAATCCCCTGCAAGATATTGTGTTCATTTCATTTCGATAGCCAAGATAATTTAGCAGTCCACCACTTAGGCGAGAACTTTGTAGATAAACAATCCTTTCTTGTAGTGAAATAATGCATTCCGTAAAATGTGATCATCCGAAGATCTCGCTTGGCTAATTTGGTTCACGGTTCACTTGCGTCTTTGTAGACTTTTAATTAAAATTCGGATTATCTTCCCTCCCGACCAAATTCAGCGTGTATTCCTTTATCAAGTTACATATTTCAATCGGGGACAAGAAAATTGCCCCCTCTTACCTTATTAACGGTGTGTTAATTAAAGGCTTAGGAATTAATATAATCTTAATTAACTTACTCTTGCTGAAATCTCGGTCGTTAAAGTGGTAAGCTATTGTAGCTTGCTCTGAGGACACTAAACACGTTCTCTGATATTTATGGATCATTCCGTTTATATAAATAATACTTAGGCAGAAATACCGAGGGCCAATAGATTAATATAGGTTGTTATCTCTATCTTTTAATACAACTTACTTAACTTTATATTTCAGTTTACTATTTTAATCCCAATGCTTATGTTTTTTTTCATTAAAAACTATTTTGGTTATCTAACTTTTAAGTGCCTCTATTTTTCAAAATATGTAATGACTTTATGAAAAAAGCTATTAAACTTGTGTAAATTCGACGTAATTTAACATACTTTTAACAATTGACAGAGGATATGAAAATTTCATCAAGGAATGATCATTAAAAATCATGAAAACTAAATATGTACGCCCCATTCTTCTACATTCAGATATTCGACATATATATTATTACCTCATAATAGCTAATATGTAATATTGATTGAACACTATTGAATTTCGTAACCACACCGCAGAATGTAAGATAAATAGGCGAAGCGATTAAGATCGATAAGACGCTCGCATTTCATTATTCATTAAAATAATCGCATTAACTATTCATCGCGTTTGATTTGATCGGGTTCTGCTTATAATCGGGACAAAATTCCAGCTTTGATGCGACTCTGCAGCCCGTGAATTATAAATAAGATATGCCCCATGATTGGAGGGGGCGATTACAGGAAAGTTACGTAACATTTAGTTGTCAGGGATACTGGATATGAGGAGTTAATTTAACATCCCTTCGGACATTTAACGAAGGGCTTTAACATAAGTGATGAATTCCATGTACCGACTGGGGTACCTTAAGCACATGTAATTATGATTGAAACGTTAGTTGCTGAAATTTTGATTACATATTCCATCAGGCTGAGCCCCATTAAACGTATGCATACCTGTATAAGATATAGTATGGGGAAATATAACTTAGAAATAGTTATGTTTAATTACTCCATATAAGAATAGGGGCAATAACTTAGACATATTTAGTTGAAAGTTTTTTTTTTATGACTTCATCGGGTATATTACCCATCTGCCACATTAATAATTTAACGTTGATGCTTATACAATATTGATGTAGTCTACAGTTAGTCTACAGTCTGATATTATAGCCAAAAAGTTCAAAAATCAAAAACGGGCCGAGATTCGATAAAATTTTGAAACCAAGATTGTTAGAAGCAAAGCATAGGTTTGAAGAGGATTTTGAAAAAAAAAAACTAATAACATTTTGGTTTTAACAATAATTTCAAAAATATTACCGACATTTAAAAAAAATATTTTTAATAACTGTTAAATATAGTGCTTAGAATTTTCAATTAGTTTTTTATACTTTTATAAAACGTTAAAAATAACGTTGAGTATTCTTTTTATTATAAAAACTTGCCAGCTCATGTAAACGTTAAGGTCGACTTTTTTAGATCTGATATTTTTTGTCAAATGAAGAAATTTGATTACTTCTGACCAGAATTGATGTGAATACCTTGTCAGATTTTGAATTTTAATAATGTATAACTAAGGCTCGTGCAACTATTTAAAAAAAACGACCAATCTAAAATAATATTTTTTTTATCTCACTTATTCGTTAGATGTAAACAATGTGTCACATATGTTTAAATATTTAATATTCGTGGGTTCTTGGGATTTGCAACACTATTGTATTATTTAGCCATATCAAAATTCGTCAAAATCGTTGAATTCTTATATTTCTTTGATTATCTTATATTGTTAGACGCAACCAATGTTTCATAGATGTTTAAATACTTAATTTTCATGTGTTCTTGGGATTTGCAATGATATTTCATTGTTTAGCCATACCAGAATTCATAAAAATCGTTGAATTTTGTTTTGATTTTGTTTGTCAAATTTAGAATTTTAATTATTTATGACTAAACCTCGAGCAATTATGTAGTCAAAAAGTTCAAAAGTCAAAAACGTGCCAATATTTAATAAAATTTTGAAACCAAGATTTTTAAAAGCAAAACGTAGGTTTGAAAATGATTTTGGAAAAGAAACGAATAAAGTTTTGTGTGTATGAATAATTTCAAAAATATTACCTATACTTAAAAAAATAATAATAACTGCTAATAACTTCTGACCACAATTGATGTGAATATTTTGTCAGATTTAGAATTATAATCATGTAATAATCATAAATTGTTTTATTTGTTACACACTTATTTGTTACACATAACCAATGTTTCACAGATGTTTAAATATTTAACTTTCACGGGTTCTTGGGATTTGCAATAATATTTTATTATTTAGCCATATCAGAATTCGTCAAAATCGTTGAATTTTGTTACGATCAAGTAACAAGTTTCTGTCAGATTTAGAGCTTAAATTATTTATAACTCAACCACATGCAATTATGTATGCTAAAAAGTTATGACAAATCTAAAGAAAGATTAAAGTTTATATCATATTTATTTGTTCAGAATTCGTCAAAATCGTTGAATTTTGTTGTGATTTGTGTTTTCAGAATTAAGTTTAAATCATTTACAACTAAACCTCGTGCAACTATGTATTCTAAAAAGTATGTTTTCAACTATGTGTTCTAAAACAAACCTAAACAAAGATAAAACTTTTTAATCTTATTTATTTATGTTACTAAAATCTGCAATTTACAAATTATTATACTTATTTGTAAACTTCTGCGAAACTAAGAATTTTGAGTAAAATTGATAAAATTCCTTAAAGCGAAAGTGGAGTTGCAAATTTCATAAACATTTGAAACATTTTAATGAAATAAAATTTCATTTGAGAAATTTGAGTAAATAGGTATATTTAAAGTGTGTTGTAAAATTTCAGTTAAATATTGCACACAATTCATGTACTTCATCAAATATGGGAATTTATTGAACATCTAAAAACATTTAAAGTCTCTCATCATTATCCTTTTTTTAATCAAGAATTATATAATTTAATTTAAATGCTTGCTTATTTTAGGTTAATTTTGAATGTTGAAATATGAAATTGTTGGCAAATGTAAAATTTTATGCAAATTTGACTGACTACAAAAAATAACAACAATTTTAAATGAAATATTCATTTTGAAGTTTGTATGTACAATGTTTCAAAAATGGCAGGAATTGATATTGCGAGCAAAAATTTGTACTAAATATTTTAAAATTGCAATTCTTGGGTTTTCTTAAAAAATAAAAATTGGTATAATTGCAAAAGTTTGTGACAAATAACCATATATAAATATACATTTTGAATAGGTAAAATTAAACGCAGATTACTTTGTTTATATTACTTGAGTTTATTAAATCGTGACTATAGTTTCGACACTTAGCGTGTCATTTTCGAACGTACAATACCTTAAAATTACGTACAACAGCAGTATTTATACATTTTTAGTCAACACATTATAATGACATTAGTGCATGGGAAATACCGCCAAAGACATATACAGATAATTTGTATATTTTTCTTTGCTGCTATGGAATGTACTCCCGTTTTTAGTTGGACGTAGTTCGGGATCACGTTCAATTTCAAACACTGCTGATTAAACCAGATGTTTTGGACTGCTTGTCGATGTTTTAACTTTAAGTTAAGGTATAATTTGGCTTGATTTGCTACACTAGCATTAATTAGATGCACTAATGCACTTCCCGTGCATTATAATGTCATTATAATGTGTTGACCAAAAATGTATAAATACTGCTGTTGTACGTAATTTTAAGGTATTGTACGTTCGAAAATGACACGCTAAGTGTCGAAACTATAGTCACGATTTAATAAACTCAAGTGATATAAACAAAGTAATCTGCGTTTAATTTTACCTATTTAACAATGTATCACAAAGTAGAGCCGTCAACAGTTACTCATACATTTTGAAGTCTGTATCTACCAATTAAAAAAAATATGCTAGGATGATGTAGGACATTGTGAGAAAAAATTTGTTCTAAATACTTTTAAATTGTCAAACTTAGTTTCTATTTAGAAACAAAAAATGGTATAATTGCAAGAGTTTGTGATAAATACAAGCAAATATTAACAAAATATAGAGAAATTCATGACAAGAACAATCGAAAATTACCAGAATTTCAAGATTTATTAAAACAAAACTGAGTTTTTTATGTCCTTTCAAGAATTCGTAATAAATGTCACCCAAAATTACCGAGAGATGACGTGTGGTGCCTCTCTCTTTTATTATTATTAGAATATTTTATTGTGGAAAATTACTATAAAGCCGCCAAAAAATCATATAATCTACTATTCCATTCCAGCATTATTATAAAATATTTTAAATATTTATGTCCGTCATTTTTAGCAAAACAAAGTTTTGAAAAGTTAGTTTTTTATATAAAAACCCAAATAATGGCAAAATTGCAAGAATTTGTAATGAATACAAAAAAACAATTCCCAAAATAGTATAAAATTCTTCAGGTAAAACGAATATACCTACTTCCTTAATGAATTGTAAAACAAATTAAATGTATATGTGGTTACCACTTGTGAAACATGTTAATTAAAAGGTAAATAAAACACTTGGTTTCAAGTTTCACGGAATTTATAGATCACTCTACAATCGTTTCGGCTATACTCAAGAGAATAACTTGTACTCTTCAGAATGGCTTAACTGCCGAAACGATTGTAGAGTGATCTATAAATTCTGTGAAAATTCTAATTGTAAAACACTTATTTTTCCTGACGATAATTACAAGACTTATTAATATGGAAAACCTAATAAAGTTTAAAATTGTTAAAATCAATTAAAAATGTTGTTAATCAAATTATTTACCTACTGACCATTGTCACATATTGAGATAATTGTTTTAAAAGCTATCATAATTTTAATAAAGCTTCTGCTTGTATGAAGTAAGTTAGAAGTCAGTTTGTTTGATATTTATTTGTAGATCACAATAGCATATTTCTATAGTCTAAATATTCAAATATATTTTATATAATATTTTGAAAATAGAATAGAAATTTCTACGAATGACTTTCTGAAATATTTAGAATATTCTAAGAATCAAAGATGCAAATATTTTTAAGGAATTTTTGAATCTTATTATGAGAATTATGATTTCCTCTAGTATCAGTATTTCCTGACCGAATACGGGTCTTATAACCCTCAAAGTACATTACCCGAAATAATGTACCACTAGTATGAAAATCTCAGAAAGTTTTTTGAAATTTCTGTTTATGTGTTTCAAAAATCATAACATCATATTTGTTAAAATTTTAGTTTTTGGTCTATATGTACTGCAGATGTTTGTATTTTCTACTTTTTTCTGTCTATAGATCGTCTATGTTTTGAGTATGACAGTTTCATTTTAGTTTAAATTTTCATATTTGATTCACATCCACCTCAGATATGTCACTAATTTTTATTGTCGTTCATATTTTGTTTAATATTTTGAAAATGCAATACATTTTTCAACCAAATATGCAAATAATTATTTTCCGATTGAATACTGGCTTTTTACTTCCCGAAGCTCATTTTCGCGAAATAATGTGCCGCTAGCATAAAAGTTGCAGACAGTTTTATGAATTTTTTTAAACGTTTAGTAAATTAGTGTAACAAATGTGTTCCACTTATCGTATTTAACCCACATCCAACACTGTGCCTTCCAATTGATTGCATTGAAATGTTTTCCATATTTTATTTAATATTTTGAAAATGCAATAGTTTGTTCGACGAATGAATTTCTGAAATAGTTAGTTTTTTCTAAGAATGAAAGATGCTATATTTTAAAGGGATTTTTGTATAACATGAACATCATTATTTCTCCACCAAATACTGATCTTTTGCCTCAAAAAGCTCATTTCCTAAAATAATTTACTGCTAGTATGAAAGATGCAGATAGTTTTATGAAATACTTGAAGTTATGAAAATCACAATAGCAGTGCTGTTAAAGTTTTTGAATTTGATCTTCAATCACCTAAGATATTTCACTAATTGTTATTGTCATAAAAATAACAATAAATATATGAAAACTTAATTTTCAAAATTGAATGATTATTATAAAAATAATTGTAAATAGGCCTGCATACATTTATCCAGTTTCATTTTTATGTTCAAAATTTGCAAAAGTTCCTAATTTAGGCGAAAACTTTTTATATACTTATATACATTATATTATTATACATTATTATATACATTATAATTTTTAATCTGTTGGTGGTAGTCGTTTTTAGAGATAAACATTTACCAACAAAAATTTATATAATTTTTTCAAGATTTGGAAAATCTGGAATGTGTATTCAGTTTGAGAATACATAGTTTCTCAAAATAAAAATGTATAGCCCAGCGTTTCCCTAACTTTTTTGACCGCGGCCCGGTACGAGGTTCCAAAATTTTTCGCGACCAACTTCATGGAAAAATACCATTTATTTACAAAACAAATTTTGTTTTGTTTTTTTAATAAAACTCAAGTTATTTATTTGTTTATATCATACACAAACGTTGCAAAATAATTATATAAGAAAAATATGAAATATTAAATAATAAAAAGTAATTAAAAAATAACTATTAGAGTAAATTTGATTTCCATATATTTTGTCTTCAGTACGAAGGATGATGTTGTTGGTCATCACATAACAATTTAACAATTTCAAATTAGGAGGTACTGATGTTAATTTTATTCTCAAATTAGGCTCGACATCCAATCTGTTTCGATACTTATTTTTTAAGTACACCAATGCCGAGAACGCAGCTTCACACGTAACATATAAGTGGTGACAAAAGGCATTAAAAATTGTATCGATTTTTCGCTTACGCTTGGATACTCCTTTTGACAGCGCAACCACAAAAATTAATTAGTGGTACAGTATCAAACACTTTTTTCACATCGGTGTCGTATGAAATTTCAATGAAATTATCAACTTCTTGTTCACTAAGATTAAACATTTGTACCTCTTCAATTTCTACAGGAAAAGGATCTTTAATCACGTATTATTTGAAAAATATCCGTAAGTAGTTTTTACAACTATTTATTAGTTTTGAAAGATGTTCTTGAATTAAAAGTGATAGTGTTTGGAGATGTAAATCTCCATCATAGTTTTCATGGGTTTCAATAAATTTATGTAATGTTTCAGACTTAGACAAGATTTAAAATTTCGATTTGGGAGTCGTTATTTCCACAGAGTCCCTCACCAAGCTTCGTCTTCATTTTTGTCATCATTATTTTTTATAGTCTTTTTATACCGAATTATACACTTTCTGTGGAACAAAGCCTGTGCGTTTTATTTACCGTAGAAAGGAGCAGCGCGCAAGAGCTCGCGCGAACAACAATATAAGGTGCTATACTTACTTTCATAAATAAACCAGATGCAGGAATTTTCATCGTATAATTTGAATAGAATTTAGTGTAATTAGAATAGAAAAAAATCATAGAATTTTCGTAGTAGGAGGAAAAAAATGTCCATGGCATACTCTGTTTTTGCTACTCTCTATAATACAAATAGTACTGCATCGTGGTTATTTGTCAAAGTAAGTAATAATTGTCATACAGTTAATTTTCAAAGATGGCCTGTATTTAGCACAGTAAGTATAGCAAACCTTGTATCGCTAAAAAATTGCCGCTTTAAAATGTTTAGCCAACTATGACTGCCATTTAAAAAAAAAGTTTGAATTATAACTGAAAAACTGTGGTCTTTTTTCAAAGATACTGCTCTTAAAACGACAACTCTGTCCTCATTTAACCGAATCTATATGTCTTAAGGTTTTCGAGATCCTAGTTCACCCTTTATAATTGAACAAATTACATCAACCCATAAATATGTGCTTTCTTATAATGACTGGGTAAATAACGCACGTTTTGAGTTAAATTTTTTTTATATTGTCTGCGACATGTTTCGACACACAGTGTCTTCATCGGGCAGATTAATATTGATCTTTACCTCTTACAACCTCTTACATAAACGTTTACCTCTTACATAATCTTACATTTCAAAAACGATGTTTTTTTTTCAAAAACAAAAGCATATCTTGAAAAATGTTCATCGTTTTAAGAGAAGAGTTTATTATACCCTTAAAGGACATTAAACTCACATGATGACGGTCAATTTTGATTGAAAACTCTTTATCGTTTTAAGAAAAGAGTTTGACAAAGCCTTAAAGGACATTAAACTCACATGATGACTGTCAAATTTGATTGAAAACTCTTCATCATTTTGAGAGAAGAGTTTGGCATAGCTTTAAAGGACATGAAACTCGCATGATGACTGTCAATTTGGATTGAAAACTCTTCATCGTTTTAAGATAAGAGTTTGACATACCCTTAAAGGACATTAAATTCGCACGATGAAGCACATCAATGTGGCAGTTGCAAAACTCAAAACTGCAAAAGTGTAAATTTGTGCCTGAAAACTCATGGTCGTTTTAAGATGGCGTTCCTTCCATGATCTCATATTCGAAAGTGTTTTGCTAATTGTTTTTTGTCGCTTATGCACTTGATTGGAAATGTTTAAAATATGACGAGATGCCGTCTATATTTTCATCTTCAGTATCACTAGCACAACTAATATTTATAGTTGTAGTACTACTGATAGCCTGACTGCTTGTACTATTACTAGTACTAGACTTTTACTTTACTACTAAATGTCTAAGTATAAACTTTTCAAGTAGCATTTCAGATTTGATGTATTCCCAGAAGTTTTTTTTTTTTTTACGCAAAGTTTGCAAGTTACTGTATCACCATTATTATTATTAGTAGTAGCACTACGAGAAAAATTGGTCCATGGCTTGATTGACTGTGTCTGTCTATAGCATCCTATCTTTCGCTTTCGCTTTCCAATCCGTGATTTTTATCTCTTATAGATCCTTTTCTGCATCGCTTTTCCAGGGGCTTCTTGGTCTCCCTCTTCGTTTGTTTTTCTCCAGCCGTTCTTGTAAGAATCTGCTTTAGTGTTATTGCTTCCTCCATTCTCGTTACGTGGCCTAGCCATCTTATTCTTTGAGCATTTATGATTCCCACTATACATAGATACATCGATTAGTACATTAGTACATAGATGCTAAGTAGTACATCGAAATCGAAAACACTTTCGATGCATATGCACATGGCAACGTTTCGAAAACGACCGGACTGATTTTACTCAATTGCTAATTGTGTGATTTCAATTGTTTTGTAATATGAAGAAGTTTATAAGTGGTATTACTTTTGGTATAATGGTATAATTATTAGATAGGAAGTGCGAGTTTGCGACCTCGATGTTGGATTAAAGTTAATTTTTGGTGTAGAAGCTAAGAATATTAAGTCTGTTTGACTTTAGCACCCACGACGATTTTCAAAAGTCGCCTCCTCTGCACACAATAACCTTCGCACGCGCTGCAATTCTCCTCCGTCTAATCTAAAAGGCGAAAATTTCAAGTTCAAATCCCATCGCTGGACGTTTCTATTGTACTTGAAAGATAGTGAAAAAAGTAGATGTTGAGCACCGATACTCCGCGCGCATATCGGTTCAGTCTAGCCGGCGTGCTGTCCGGCGGTACACTTCAGCGCTGTGTGCAAATTAAGTGCAGTTTTGGGTGTTTTAGTGTGCCTTCAATGTGTTTAGCAAAGTAACGTACGTAAATAACGCCGTAGTAATGCTTAGTGTCAAAGTATTACATCCGCCTAAAATATATGTTTACCTCAAAATTATTTCTAGAACTTGAGTGTATCTGCAAGTGGTTGCTTATGTCACTCTGCAAAATAAGCGTGGACATGTTTGTAAATGCAAGCCAAAATCAAATTGTTGCACGAAAATATAAATCAATATTTCGAAAAGTGTAATTGGTGAATTGTAGTTGATCAACAAAACTTCAATGAAAACCATAGTGAGAACCTTCGTTTCAATAGAGTTATTCAACTTTATACAGTTTTCATTTACCTTTCAGCGATCAACCTAATACTATAGTTTTCATTAAACTTTTCTCAATCAACTACAATCAATCAATTATCTAGATTCGTGAGAACGCGCCTTTAATAAGTATCTATTATTGTAGAAAAATAATGATAATAAATCGATTCGATTAAAATTGTAACTCTGTACTTGCTTGAAAATAATTTATATGCAGCAAGTGTGATAACAAAACATTTATGATAATAAGCACTTAGACTTATTTTAATTTCAGTGCCGGCTCGTACTACGCCCTCGTAAAGTTAGGGTTTTTGCTTATATCTTAGATTTTTTAAATTCCAAATGATTTTCATATCATAAAGCAAATTTCGTGCTATCCGCCGAATTGTACTCACCCCCAAAACCACACTAGCTTTATTTGACGTTAAGACAATATCCTTAGCATTTACAAGAATACACACGCACAAATATAAATAATTGGTCAATTCATAAAATTGTAAATATGTTTTTTTGCATGCTTACAATACTTTCATTTTTACCGCCTATACTACAATAAAATGCAATCAAAAATTACTTCATTTATAGTGCTTAGCAACAAAATACAGTAATAAAATAAATGAATTGTGTTCTTGATTTGTATGCTGCTTTATCGGTTGCAGTATTAATTAATCAAATCTAATTTTGGGGATTTTCGGCCCAATATATGCATGTTACATGTAGAAGTCTTAATATACATATGCACAGTGACTCGGGACAAAGGAAACGCCCTAAATATCTACGAACTTTTATTTTTCGCAAAATAAAAAATGCGTCAATTTTTATTGAAAGGAGACCAATTTTTGTCAAGCAAATTGTCTTCAAATATTTAACTCTCTCTCCAAAGTGTAGGTACGCACAATTTTTCAAATTGGAGTAGTGGTTGAGTAATACTTCATTTGAAAGCTTGCATAATTTGCAATGCGACGGTGTATTACTTTCGAAATTAACAGATTTTATAAAGTAAATCAGCGTTGTATTGTAAATTATGGAGGCTTTCAAATGAAACTTAGTTGCACTAAACCTGATTAAGTTCTTGTGATGAGCCAGATTGGGATTTCTCTGTAACTCTGTACAAATCATTCAGTATTGGTGCAACATTGGGTTGAGGTGGTTGAGGTCAAATGGGAGGTCCTTTTGAGCCCAGTTAAAGAGTTCTCTGTTGCATCCAAGCTTATTGAGTACTAGAGTTACATTGGATTACAATTAGGCGTTCATATATACCGTTGAACTCAATAAAGTCTTCTTCAAATTGAATAGGCTTTTAAATGAATAATCACTCAACCCCTACTGCAATTTACAAATATGAGCTTACTTCCGCTATGGAAATGGGGTTAAAATATTGGAGATAATTTGACTGCCAAACATTGTACTCTTTTATTTAAAAACCGACGCATTTCACAGATTTCGTGAAACAAAATTATATTCGTAGATATTTAATGTGTTGCCTTTATCACGGGACACCCTGTACATTTATTTCCTTTTAAATATTTTTCGTAGTAAACAATAAATCATAATTTTGTTTTCTTCAAAGAAACGTTGTTTTCCAATTTTGGCGCGAAAATTGGCTTCAATGTGACGATGATATCCAAGTATCGCAACCAAGATGCACTTTGCAGTTTTCCACATCTTTGCAGCACTGCGTTTTTACTCTTTTCGCGCCGCAATTCTGCGACCCCACGTTTTTGATAGGTGGCTGGAATTATTGTCTCCGACTGGAAATGGATTTCGCTTTTCGGAACGAAATATTTACTTTCATCCCCCCAACTTCGTGCTTGACCCCCACAGAATGGGCACATTGCGGTAAATTTGTTATGGCGCATGAGGTATAAGCGGTGGGGATACTTTACGGACGTTTCCTTTTTATGTTTGTTTTGTCTTTTTAATTTTTTAACCCTACAAGAATATCAAAGTATGTATTTGAACATAAGGCAGTTTTTTTTCGCACTTCTATGGTGTCTCACTAAATCACGACATTCAGGTGGAAAAGTCTGCTGTCTATGATTCTTGAACGCCACAGTTGTCTTCTCACTCTTATGGTATCTCACTACATCAAGACATTCAGGTGGAAAAGCCTGCTGTCTATGATTCATGAGCGCCAGTTTTTCTTCTAAGGTATCTCACTACATCAGGACATGTAGATGGAAAAGCCTACTGTCTATGATTAATGAGTGCCAGTTTTTCATCTATGGTACCTCACTAGATCAGGATATTTAGGTGGAAAAGCCTGCTATCTATGATTCATGAGCGCCAATTTTTTCTTCTATGGTATCTCATTAGATCAGGACATTCAGGTGGAAAAGCCTACTGTCTATGACTCTTGAGAGCCAGTTTTTCTTCTATAGTATCTCACTAGATCAAGACATTCAGGTGGAAAAGCCTGCTGCCTATGATTCATGAGTGCAAGATTTTCCTCTATGGTATCTCAGCAGATGAGGACATTCAGGTGGAAAAGCCTGCTGTCTACGATTCACGAGCGCCACTTTTTCTTCTGTTGTATCTCACTACATCAGGACATTCAGGTGGAAAAACCTGATGTCTATGATCATTGAGCACCAGCTTTTCCGAAGTTTTAAATACAAATCCGAGATAAAACATTGTATGGTTATAATAGCAATTATTAAAATTGTTTACTTCAAAGGAAATTTTATCCCAGGAAATAGGAAAGGTCCAAGTTCCCCATAGAACTCGTGTGCCAGTAAAGTAAAATTCACTGCAATATGTCAAAAGTGGGTAGGCACTGAAGCTTGGGGTGGATGAAGGGAAGTATAGTACTTCCGGAAATTGGGGTCCGGTAGTCATTTCCGGTGAGACGTAAAAATAATTTCGGCCGACATTACAAATCGCGGGGGCGTAAAATTGGGGCGCAAAAGGAAAAAAATTGGCCGTGATGTGACTTGTCGATAGCTCAGAGATGAGTCGAAGTTATTGTGCTTAGATGTGTACTCTCGCCTTGAGGCGGATCTTCATGCTTAGTTATAGTCTTAGTCTTTATAATTTTGAGCATTTTTTTGCCACGACAAATATTTACGCGTGCATTTTCCACTTACAAATGCTTTCACTTGGCACTGCTAAAATGTTCTTGACTTACTCTTTATATTGGGAGCTTTTATAAGCTATACTTTAAACTTGTCTATTTACTATGTGTATTAAATTCTTTAGAAAACTATAACCGAATTGTATTAATTCTATATTATAGATCAATCAACTTAATAGGTAAAACACTATCGACACTTGATGAGCATTTTTGAGAAACTAAAAGAAATTTCTTGCACATATTTTAATGATGTTTAATTTTTAAGTTGCTACAAGTTGAGAGCAAAACACCACTAAAATATGCAGATCAGAATTTTCTTCGAGTTTCTTATAAATGCACACTGCGTGCATACAATGTTTTACTAATTAAGTTATTAATCTGTAATAGCATTAATATAATTTAAATAAGTTTTCCAAAGAATTTGGTCACATAGTACATTTACTAGTTCAGAATATAGCTTATACAAGCTCCCAATATAGACAAGAAGTTAAGAACATTTACGGCGGTCTAAAAATGTTACGATTTCTACTAATTTCAGTATTTTTCATTATTACTACTGCAACTTAGATATTACTGCAAATAAATTTGAGTATTATGCAATAAATTTGCATTAATTTATATAATTGCGAAATGTATCTTGAGGTTTAGGATACCTACGAAGTGAATTATTGGAGAGGTATTTTTATATTAGATCCCAATTTTCAAATAAAGATTTTCCTGCATATTATAATCGTGCGAAAAAAATAGATTCTCACGAATACCCAGATTTTGGGGGCTCCTTTATCATGAAGCGACTATTTATACAAATGTCTGTGCTTGTGTATGGAATTTGGATTTTCATATCCATTAGTTTTCTTTCAACATCTTGCAATTCTTCAATGATTCTGCTAGGCCAGTTTAGTATGGATATTTATATCCCATATACTTTCTTTCAATATTTCGCACCTTTTTCATTTGGACTTTTGGTTTCCAGAGTAGTTGCACTAAACCTGATTAAGTTCTTGTGATGGGCCAGATTGGGATTTCTCTGCAAGTCTGTATAAATCATTGAGTATTGGTGCAACATTGTAGAACGTTATTGGGAGTTCCTCGTTGAGGTCAAATGGGAGGTCCTTTTGAACCCAGTTAAAAAGTTCTCTATTGCATCCAAGCTTATTGAGTATTTGAGTATACTGTAGAACTCAGTTAAGTCTTCTTCAGCTCTTAAGAGTCTTGTCAATCCCTGTTTTTAGTTCTTTAAGCATTTTGCATTGTGATGGGTTAGTTGTTGAGGAAAATAGGTTTTCATACCCATTATCTTCCTTTCAACGGCTCACAATTCTTTATTTGACTAAGTTTCCAGAGTAGTTGCACTAAACCTGATTGAGTTCTTGTGATGAGCCAGATTGGGATTTCTCTGCAACTCTGTATAAATCATTGAGTATTGGTGCAACATTGTAGAACGTTATTGGGAGTTCCTCGTTGAGGTCAAATGGGAGGTCCTTTTGCACCCAGTTAAAAAGTTCTCTGTTGCATCCAAGCTTATTGAGTACTAGAGTTACATTGGATTACAATTAAGCGTCCATATATACTGTAGAACTCAGTTAAGGCTTCTTCAGCTGTTACGAGTCTTGTCAATCCCTGTTTTTAGTTCTTTAAGCATTTTGCATTGTGATGGGTTAGTTGTTGAGGAAAATAGGTTTTCATACCCATTATCTTCCATTCAACGGCCCACAATTCTTTATTTGACTACGTTTCCAGAGTAGTTGCACTAAACCTGATTGAGTTCTTGTGATGAGCCAGATTGGGATTTCTCTGCAACTCTGTATAAATCATTGAGTATTGGTGCAACATTGTAGAACGTTATTGGGAGTTCCTCGTTGAGGTCAAATGGGAGGTCCTTTTGAACCCAGTTAAAAAGTTCTCTGTTGCATCCAAGCTTATTGAGTACTAGAGTTACATTGGATTACAATTAAGCGTTCATATATACTATAGAACTCAGTTAAGGCTTCTTCAGCTGTTACGAGTCTTGTCAATCCCTGTTTTTAGTTCTTTAAGCATTTTGCATTGTGATGGGTTAGTTGTTGAGGAAAATAGGTTTTCATACCCTTTATCTTCCTATCAACGGCTCACAATTCTTTATTTGACTAAGTTTCCAGAGTAGTTGCACTAAACCTGATTGAGTTCTTGTGATGAGCCAGATTGGGATTTCTCTGCAACTCTGTATAAATCATTGAGTATTGGTGCAACATTGTAGAACGTTATTGGGAGTTCCTCGTTGAGGTCAAATGGGAGGTCCTTTTGAACCCAGTTAAAAAGTTCTCTGTTGCATCCAAGCTTATTGAGTACTAGAGTTACATTGGATTACAATTAAGCGTTCATATATACTGTAGAACTCAGTTAAGTCTTCTTCAGCTCTTAAAAGTCTTGTCAATACCTGTTTTTAGTTCTTTAAGCATTTTACATTGTGATGGGTTAGTTGTTGAGGGAAATGGGTTTTCATACCCATTATCTTCCTTTCAACGGCTCACAATTCTTTATTTGACTAAGTTTCCAGAGTAGTTGCACTAAACCTGATTGAGTTCTTGTGATGAGCCAGATTGGGATTTCTCTGCAACTCTGTATAAATCATTGAGTATTGGTGCAACATTGTAGAACGTTATTGGGAGTTCCTCGTTGAGGTCAAATGGGAGGTCCATTTGAACCCAGTTTAAAAGTTCTCTGTTGCATCCAAGCTTGTTGAGTAATAGAGTTACATTGGATTACAATTAAGCGTTCATATATACTGTAGAACTCAGTTAAGTCTTTTTCAGCTTTTTAGAGTCTTGTCAATCCCTGTATTTAGTTCTTTAGGCCCTTTTCATTGTGATGGGTTAGTTGTTCAGGAAAATGGGTTTTCATACCTATTATCTTCATTTCAACGGCTCACAATTCTTTATTTGACCAAGTTTCCAGAGTAGTTGCTCTAAAGCTGATTAAGTTCTTGTGATGAGCCTGATAGGGATTTCTCTGTAACACTGTATAAATCATTGAGTTCTGGTGCAGCATTGTAGAACGTTATTGGGAGTTCCTCATTTAGGCAAAATGGGAGGTCCTTTTGAGCCCAGTTAAGAGTTTTCTGCTGCATCTAAGCTTATTGAATACTAGAGTTACACTGTAGACTGCAATTGAGCGTTCATGTATACACTGTTGGAGTCAAGTCTTCTTCAGCTTTTTGGAGTCTTGCCATTCCCCGTACTTAATTCCTTGGGTTCCTATCATTCTGATGGGCCAGAAATATGGATTTTCATATCCAACATCTTCATTTCAAAATCTCGCAATTTCTTTGAATATTTGACTACATGAGTATAATAGGGCTCCTGGCGATATCTCTCATGTATAAAATAAAAATATACCGGCATCAGTGAATTGAACACTTGATTTGCATCATTAATTAATTTAATTTCGTAATAAATTAATTTGTTATAAATAGCAAATACTAATTCATGACTACAAATCACCATCACAGAATCGTGGTTATAAATAAATACCATTTTATATTTATTCTATGATGCATGGTATTTTACAGTTATATTAAGGATTGCCATATGAAAAACAAATATCTGTTTATAACGGAAATCTATGCATCTGAAGAATTTTGCAGTAAATAATGTTTTAGTTGAAGGTGCAAATTAAACATTTATTCTGCGCACTGTACCTTGTAGGTGATGTTGGAAATCAGTCAAAACATTGTCCATAAATCTAAAGAATAATACAACATAGCGTAAACTTACTAGCGTGTGTTATCGTGCAACAAAATTGCCATTGACATGACTTGAGATTGCCAACGCCAACTTCGACGTCGATTTTTGTTGAATGCACGATAGTTCGCATGACACATTAGCAACGTGATTTTTATTCACGGAAATCAAATGCAATTGGTTCATAAACTTAGAAAAATACCCTTTGATAGGCCCATGCATAGTGCATACATGATGCCGCATTAATAAAACTGAACTGATAGCCACCATATTGACAACACACCGCGTTTAAGTTTGTCAATTATTTCGGAATGAGGTTCGCTTTATATTGGTCATACTGGTTCCGTGTATCAACCAGCCAAATGTTGAAATCTATTTTTACTGATGATTTTTCACACGGCCGAAAATCGGGAATTATCTAGTGATGTTGTCGCCAAAGATTAGAAATGGAGCTGCACAAGAAGAAGAAAAAGCAGAATAATCGGAAGAAGAAGAAGATGGAGAAGGAGAAAAACGAGAAGGAGAAGAAGTAGACGAAGAAGAAAAGTTATTTTTTAAAATTTATATATGTACAGGGTGGCCCACCTATCCTCGCTCGGAGAATTGCTGCTAGACTAATGGAAATTGAGGAAAACATCTGATGGGAAGTTATTGGACACTTGATGTTCTACTTTTTAAAAGTATTTTCGAGTGTGCAGAGTCTACCATAAATCCGGGGCACAAAATTTGGTATCCTATTTAGATAGATTCTTTCATTTTTAGAATCTGCTTAATGTGATAGTACAGAACGTCGACAGCAAGTTGTTGTTGCCACAGAGTCATGTTTTTAATTATTGCAGCAACTTTTTCCGATACTTCGAAAATATATAAACCAGAGCCATGCATAATTAAATTCAATTCATTGAATATAGCAAATATGTCGTACTAATAAGCCACTTCTATTAACCACTCAAAATCGTATAATCTATCTTTAAATGGAAACATAGCATCTACTTTAGAAGGTGGGTGTCCTTTCAGAAGTAACAAAGCTTCGTATTTTAGCACAAACAGACGTTTTAAAACGTTTGCTTTCGAAGCCATCGTGAATAACAATACAAAATGAGGGGTTGATGATCACTCCCCATTTCCTTGCATAACTCGGTAAAAGTCTACTATTTAAAGGACGTGATTTTATGTAGTTTACAAACTTGACTAAATTTAAACATAATTTTAGAAGAATGAGTCAAGTTTGTAAACTACATAAAATCACTAAATACTACATAAATCGCTAATTCTTGAATTTGTTTAAACAAACCTTTATAACAACCTGCAATTGCACGTGCTCCGTCGCTACTTAGACCAACACACTTCATCCAATCAATACCGTGACCAGTGGCAAAATCATTGGTAGTTTAAAAATCTGATCTTGTATGGTGTCTTCGTCAATATAACTGATAAAACACATTAGATTAGCATTATCCTCGATTTCTGTGCTTTCATCTACTTGCAAGGATAAAACATGTTTTTATTTTTACTTTTAGCAACTAGTTCTCCTTCAAAATGTTTCGCAATATCGTTAATTCTCCGTTTAACTGTATTATTTGATAATGGTATTGTTGAAAATAAACTTTTTTCCTTTATTCCGCATAAATTTATTGCGACAATTTTTATAACGGGTAGTATTATTTTTTCTCAGATATTAATTTGGAAATTTAAAAAGCTATCAAAGTGAGCTTTTTATTTGTATTGGTAAGGAAAATATGCATTTTTCATTTTTTTTAGCAGCACGCAATTCCATTTTCTTATCAACAAAAAAGTTAATTAGCTAATCAGAGTAATAAAATGTGTCTAAATACGGTATCAACTTTGACCGTTTCATACTTTTATTTGAAAGTTGGGAATGAAAATAACACATATTATTTTGACTGCTGCCAGCAATGAACTCAAACCGTAAATTTTCGTCACAATATTTGCGAGTCCAATTAGTTTTACGCTTGTTGTTTTGGCGCTGTATATCTGCCTTTAGGGGCTTCAGACAAAGTATCTTCATAATCATGATGTTTAGCTTTGCTCGAACTTGGTTGATCATCATTTAAATTTCTGGTTTTGTTGATTAACCATTGATCCATTTTCATGTTTGTCAATGAACAAATGTAAACATTTAGAACAAGATTTTTTTTAGTGATGATTTATAAGAAAAAGTATCTATTTATTTTGCGCGACCCGGGAAAATTTTTCTACGACCCGGTGCCGGGTCGCGACGCACACTTTGAGAAACTCTGGTATAGTCTATATAGGTTCTACATTGTCTAGGTACAATTTAGAAATTCACATTAAACTTGTCAAATTATACAAAAATAAACATATTTTTGGAACAATTGTCTGCTGTTTAGATCACTTTCAATAAATTGGTTGATAAAAAAATTATAAAGAATGACAACGTATTATGTAGGAGTTAACATACTTTTTTTTAAATATTTCGAAAACTGTGATACCTAATTACGAAATTATTATTTATTTTATTAAGTCGTGGTAAGTTATACATTTTCGCTGATAATTTTACGTTGAATTGTGTATCTTTAAGAGAAATAGTAATTGTTTTGTCCAGAACCTGTTGAAATCAAGAGTTTATTACGAATTATCTTTTATTTTAATATTTTAATTATTATTCTTTTATTTTAATGTCTAAACTTGCTTATTGCAATCGTGGATCGTCCTTGACCATGGTTCAGTTACATGGGATACAATTGTTAATACAATGGTATTCTTAGAAACTGAACCATGATCAAAGAAAATCCATTATCGTACAATTGGGCCTACGAGGGGTTTTGTGATTTTCCAGACATGTATATGGTAAAAACGGGAATTTATTTAGATCTACTAACACAATTTGAAACTATACAGTCAGAGGGTATAGTTTCATGTGCAAAAGCATGTAAAGGGTATATGCTTTTCCAGAATTTTCTAGGGTTAAAAACTACAGAATTTAGATCCATTAACACAATTCTAGAACCTATTCATTAAGTACGTGACAATTCTACAGTAATATTCCGTTCAACTGACGAATCACAAGCGGGAAAACTGTCCGCTTAAAATTTACATAAATTGCGACTCGCATCTCGTATGTAACGAGAATTTGATTCGTTACGTATACCTTATATAATGCAATATCGCGCAGATACATAAATGAAACGTATACAATTTGGCACGGGGTCTTTAAAACGGAATAATTCAATAGCACAAAAGATTAAAACGAAATTTATTTGTACGCATATGGAGTGGATGTGTGCTGAAGGGCGGCCTCGAGCAGGTTCGTACCGTCTCGTGAAGCTCGTTTCAGCGCGCTTTCAGAATATCAGTTGTGCTTTTACGGCGAGTAGAGTAACAGGAAATCTGTCGAACCACGAAATCTCCGGCGCCCACGTCGTAATTTCGAGTTGTTAAGCAGTTAAACAGGTAGGAATTTGTGATACACACTAATGCAATGAATTAATACTGCACTTTTTTGCGCTAAAAAGAGTTTATTTAATAACAACGTAACAACTGAGATGCCATTTGATAATTCGAAAGACAGGCTTACTAATTCACTTTCTTGCAGACTTTCAGAAACTTGAAATCTAAAAGCTCTGGCCGTAGTTACTCGACGACTTTGTATTTAACTGTCACGAAAAGTTTAACGCCAACACGTCGCTTTGGTCCCACAATGGACAAAGCAATTTTACGACACTTTGAAAGTACCACTTACATTACGTATTCAGTAGCTGTAATTACGCGCGGTTATTGATTTCATTGCAGTTTTATTAGTGCACGAACGTGCCATATGTTTGTCTAGATAAGTGTAGCATATTAATGCGCTCTCGCAGGTTCAAGAATTCCTGCTATGTACTTGATGCTGTAAATAAATTTCCTTATGCAAATATGCGGTGCATGCTGTGTTGTAATTTGAATACCTTTGGGAGTATAATAAGTATTTTTAATTCGAAATAATTCGCCGTGAAACTAAATAACAAAATGCCATTGCAGTTTGTAATATGGGATCAAAGCGACATTTTTTGAAAATTAATCTCAGTTTTTTATTTGTTGCAAAAAATGTGTTTGCGAGCATGTCGCGTGCCATTATCAGCATACCTACATTAAACTACAATGTGTGCTTATGCATCCAACATACTGTTAGAGTGCTCATATCTATATACTATATACACCGATATAGAAGCAAATCAATGCACTTTAGATAATTGCGTGCTCTACTGTTATTAGAGTATGTAATTATGACTAGTAGATTTATGGTAGCTGAAAAGTCACCTTGCGACGGTAGTGCCAAAGTGAAGAATTAAATAATAAAATAAAAATAAAGGCAGATATATTCATGTTCTTTGATAATAAAAAGCAATTGATTTTAGTAAATATCGTTCCAAAATAAATAATTATGGCACTTGAAATTCGACAAAATTAAAATACTATCTTAACTTTGTGGCATTTCAATTGTGATAATTAACGATTTTCGCATGGATTTTGCTAGTACAACGAAATCTAAAACAAGATATAACTGATTGCAGATTACTTCAGAACAAGACTTAAGAAACAAAAACGAATGTAACCCCATATGATTTTAGTATATTTTTTGGCCATTGACTTATAATATTATCATTATTAAAAATAGACTACATTGAAATATAAACAAAAATGTGATGGTGCAGTTAAGATATATTAACACTTTATAGAAATAGTATACCTATTTACTTTCATATTTGAACATAACTGTTGACAGTTTACGTTAGAAGTAGTCATAATTAAAAACCTAATGTGGGCCCATATGAATTTATTGTATTTATTGGCCATCCAATTATAGTCATAATTATATAATTTTTATACTGTTATAATAAAATATAATTATTTATTACATATAAAATATTTTTTAATATTAATAAGGATGTTCTTACTTTTTTTCACATTTTCTTTCAAATTTGCAAGTAATTGTTGACAGTGTACTTTAGAAGAAGCCGTAAGAAAACATCTAATGTAACTCTATATGAATGTATTATTTTTATTAGTCATTCAATTATATTCATGACAATCTAATTATTAGAAATAAAAAATTCAATATAAAAATAAATGATTGTACAAATACAGTTTTGTTGATCTTAAAGCATTGCAGGAAGAGTTTTCCTATTTTCTTTCACATTTATTTTCATATTTGCAATAAATTGTTGATACTTTTCTTAGAAGAAGCCAAAAGATAAAATCTAATGTGGCTCCATATGAATTTAATATATTTATTGGATATTCAATTACATTCATAATAATATAATTATTAGAAATGAAATATATTTTAATATAAAAAAGTAAGTGTACAGTTTAGATCTTATAGCTTTCTACAAAACAAATAGTTTTCCTATTTTCTCCCACATTTATTTTTCATATTTTGAAATAATAGGTGACACTTTACTTTAGAAGAAGTCAGTTAATATAATCTGAAAGTCTTATTCAAATAGTTTTCTTGTAGAGAGAAAGAGAACAATCCTTATAAGGCTATCGCCCCTTACCCATTTTCTTTTACTTAAATAATTATAAATAATTCGAACTTCGAACGAATTCGAGTATTATTTTGAATTATGCCAGGTATTATCTTGCGAAACGTAAATAATTTTTTTTTTAAATTGAGTATACAATTACCTGAAGTATGCCTGAAGAATAAGAGAAACTGTGATTTTCATTTGAAAGAAAGAAGTTCATTTTTTGTTTTAAACAAAAAACAGTTACATGTTTGCTTAAAACAAACATTGTATGACACAAACCAGAGCTGAATTGGTTGTTTAAGATAAAACAACCAGTATACAACCATTGTTTTTTCGTTCAGTTGAATTTTTAGCAATCACAATCACAATCATCGTGGGTTGTGAAATTTTGGAAGAAATGTAAGCAGTTTTAATGCACGTTTCGAGATTTGTTCAGAACTCTGTGTGAATATTAAATAATTGTGTCATTGTTTCATTGATTTTTTGGCAATTCCGTGGAATATGGCATATTGAAAATTTGCAAGCAATGTAAATATTTTCAGAATGTTTGTTGCTCGTAAATTATAAATAGGTCAAAGATTCTGAAAGTCTTGTTAAAATTTATAAGAATTATTTCATTTGCGTTTTATGATTTTTTAATTATTGTGAAACTTCTATTGAAGTGACTGAAAATTTGAGGCTCGTAAATTAATAAATAAGTTAAAGAACCTGAAACTGTTATTAAAATTAATGAACATTTTGTAAATATTTCATGTGATATTGACACTTTTGTATTTTAATTGTGAATCTTCTAATGAAATTACTATGCATTTAAGCTCCCAAATTATAAATAAATTAAAGATCCTAAAGATGTTTTAAACATTCAGGAATAGTTCGTATTTCATTTGATATTGACGATTTTAAATTTGATTCCAATAAATTAAAGACCCTGAAATAGTTTTTTTCGCGAAAATTGCCAATTTGAAGCTCGTAAATTATAAATATTGTAAAGATCCTGAAAATTTCATTACAATTAATGAAAATCTTGTAAATTTTTTATTTGATATTCACACTTTTGTCTTTTAATTGTAAATCTTCTATTGAAATTACTAAGCATTTCAAGCTCCAAAATTATAAATTAGTTAAAGATCCTGAAGATGTTGAAAACATTCAGGAACAGTTCGTATTTCATTTGATATTGACGATTTTCAATTTTATTCGAATAAATGAAAGACCCTGAAATAGTTATTTTAGTGAAAATTGCGATTATCTTCTTTTATTATTATTTTTTTAAATTAAAACAACTGAACATATCAACCTCGTGAGTTAAAGACCTCGAAAATCTTATAAAAATGCATAAAAGATTGTAAATATTTGATTTGATATTACAATTTTCTTTTTTTTTTATTATAAAAATTCTATTGAAATTGTTGAAATTACTCGTAAATAAATAAGTTAAAGATCCTGAAAATATTAAACCTAATCAAACCAAACCTGAGCCAACCTAACCTTACGTACGGTAAAGTAACTTGTGGTTGAAGTGATTTCGAGTTGAAGTAATTAGCAGTTGACGTGGACTCAAGTTGAAGTATTTTCTTATAACTTGAAGTTGAAGTAACTCTAAGTTGTTTATTTTCTTGTTGCAGTAATTGCAGTTGAAATTGTCCCTAGTTGAAATAATTTAGTTGAAATAATTGAAATTGAAGTAGTGGATATTGAAGTACTTACGAGCTTCGACTACAAACTACCAATTACAAAAAAAAAATCATAATCCATGAATTGTAATTGGAAGGAAGTGAAGTTGAATTACAATTATTAAGTTACAAATTAAAATTATAATTACAAATTGAAATTATTACAAAGTAATTGCAAAATTACAAATTACAAATATTAGAATTACAAGGATTACAAAAATTAAATTACCAAATTACATTTAATTAGAACATTTGTTTATGCTTTTATACCACTTAAAATTTTGCAATTAATGCAATATATTATCTAAAGGAAACATATTAATTTAAACTTAAATTTATTCAAACATGTGCTAGCTCTTATTATTTATTTATTTTTTGATGGACTATTTTTAAAATAATCTTTTTTTTGTACCTATTACTAAAAAAATAATTGTAAATAAAAAAAAGATAATAAAACATTCAAGTTTTTCAATGTACATGGTGTCCCACGCTCATGGGCCATTAAAAGTTTATTGTGTTCCCGTTAAGATAGAAATTTGAAAAAAAAAATGACAAAAAAACATAGTCGGTACCGTTCTCGTCAGGTGAAATACTTTCAATCTTCTATCACTTCCGGTTGTACCGGAAGTAGCCATCAACTTTTGTTTTTTTACATAAAATACCCTATATATTATTATGTTTCTGGCTTTCCTGTTTAATTTGAAACATCTTTGTAAAGATATCTGTACTGTATTTTGACCTCAATAAGACATTATGATAAATGGCTTCAATTTCTCTTCCAAATAAGATAAAAACGAAAAATTGATCTCGAATTGTACCTAAAAGGTACCGCTTTTATTGATATATGTTGCAGCTGAAAATTTTGACAATTACTCATTCAAGAATGTCGTTAGTTAAGTGCCCACTTAAAGTAAGCGTATTTAATTTTTATTTTTTTTTTAATGGAATAACATACTTTTTATCTCATAGACCAATTAGCCTGACAATTTACCACAAAAAAGTATTATACAACCATATAGCCAAAATAAGTAGTTTTCGAAATATTTTGATCTCCTTAAAAAATATATTTATATTATATGAATAAAAATACCTATTTATTTAGTCATATTTTACAAGATACTACTATTTTCTTTTTTGAAAAATTAGGGAAAAACCAATGCCTATAGGCTTTTCGAATCAAATGAAAATTAAATCAAAATTGAAATAAAATAGAACTAAAACATGCAAAAAATGATAAAATAAAGTTTTTCAATATTTTCTCGTCATATTGAGAGACTGGTGAAATTTTCTTTCCTTAAAATATACTAGGGATATTAGGGAATAACGAATTCTTATAGGCTTTTCCAAACAAATTAAAATTAACTTAAAACAGAACTAAAATATGCAAACATGATAAAATAAAGTTTTGCAATATTTTCTCCTCACATAGAGATTGGTGAAATTTTCTTTCGTTAAAAAATATTAGGGATATTAGTGAAAAACGAATTCTTGTAGGCTTTTCCAAACAAATTATTATTAAATTAAAGTTGAAATAAAACACACAATGAGAGATTGGTGAAATTTTCTTTCCATAAAAATACTAGGGGTATTAGGAAAAAACGAATTCTTATAGGCTTTTCCAAACAAATGAAAATTAAGTTAAAATTAAATAAAACAGAATCAAAACATGAAAAAAAATGATAAAATAAAGTTTGCAATATTTTCTCCTCACATTGAGAGATTAGTGAATGTTTCTTTCCTTAAAAATACTAAGGGTATTAGGAAATAACGAATTCTTATAGGTTTTTCCAAACATATGAAAATTAAGTTAAAATTAAAATGAAACAGAATCAAAACATGAAAAAAATGATAAAATAAAGTTTTGCAATATTTTCTCAATATGGATGCAATATGGATGACCAACAAATAACATAAGAGAAGAAACGATGATTGGCCAGCAGTATTTTATATTTTGAATTTTATTTTAGTGTAATAACTAAGTATGCGATATTGACAATGTAATACTCCACTGAGAGTGGACATAAAAATAAATAATTAAATTAAATTAAATTAAATTACTTATATTAGATATGTGTATAATCAAAACATACCAAGGCCTCTGGATATTACCATCTGAGGAACGAGGCAAAATATTTACCTACTATACGTAAAGTGGTTCAAATCAAACTTTTACATCTGAAAAACTCTATTGTTTGAAAAAGATCAGTTTTTGTTTTGAGGGGGTAAATATGATGGGTGGTTACATTTTATATTTTATTGACGTTTAAAAAGTTAATTCAAGATCAACTTTTTGTTTTTAAGAACATATTAATTTTAATTTTCATCAGAAAT
Organism: Othius punctulatus; assembly: GCA_951805005.1. NCBI lineage: Eukaryota > Metazoa > Arthropoda > Insecta > Coleoptera > Staphylinidae > Othius > Othius punctulatus. The sequence goes on from OX638138.1 coordinate 96,481,843, forward strand.
CATACAGACTTACAAGTAACCACTACTATTTTTTTAATATTTTGTAATATTTTTAAACTTTCGCAACTTTCAACATCAAATTTGTTTTCTAGAAAACAATAATTATTGTTTCTAAAAGAAATCTTACTTAAGTCTTACAATAAAATAAGTATACAGTGATTTTTTTAAATTAATATTTTTAAACTTTTACAACGATCTGAAGCACCAATTACGCGGTTTCTGTGTTTCGGCGCATATTCTGGAAATGCGAGGAATAAATTAGGACCGCGCAACGTTCGGATGAGCGTCCCTCAAGTACTACTCAAGTTGGATTTGAGTCGAGGACAAGGAGGTACTGTGAATTCGGCTTTTAATGTAATACCGTATTAGACCGTGCATTTGAGAGCGTATAATTTACGCTGCACTGCACTCGAAAATGTGCAGTTCAACTTATTAACAAGTTATCAGGATCAAAATTACCTTCATCTGTAAGCGGTATAAGTACCTACTTTGCATGGAATAATAATTGATGGCTGGTTTAGAAAATTACATTGCTCAGTGCAGTCTTTGGTTATGCAACATAACTTCACGATTACAATTCTACGATTTTACGATTTTATGATTTTTAGTAGTAATGTTAGTACATGTGTAAACTTTATTAGGCTATCGACCTAAACGGTTTTCCGACGAAAGTTAAATCGCACATTTTTACGATTTTTATTAATAGTATAAATTTTGGAACTGTAAAGCCTAGTTGGTTTAATGCAGTGGAGATTTGCGATTATGTTCTGATTGGTATAGTATAAGTTCCCGCGTGAAATTCTTTCAAATTTAACCAATCAGAACAAAAATTGCAAATCGCAAATCGGAAATCGCACATCGCAAGTACATGAACTAGGCTTAAAGCTATATTCATTCTCAGGCTGAAAACTTCTCAATTCGCCCTTGTTAATGTATAAACACAGTACACAATTTGAATGACAATAACTTTCCGAACTAAATCCCCTGTCAAAAAAGGACGAGGATTATTTATTCAATAAATTAAGCTGTAAATTATAAGGATAATTAATTAAGCGTAATTTGCACATTCAATAATGATATTCAGTATTAAAATTTGCATACCATAAAAAATGCTGAAAGTTGCAAATATTCAAACCACCGAAAATATGCGACATCACTTAATTGTTTTCGTATATTAGTCGTATTTTACATTTAATTTTTTTTAAAGAACTCAATTGTACAGAAATAATTATGACTGATATTTTTTAATTACTTGCTTAATCAGAGACACATATATAGAAACGGGATCCAAAAAATTAACTTTTTCAAAAACTAACAATAAACGTTAACAATTACATAACATAAATCAGTTGTCAAAGTGACAGTTTTCGATAGCTATTTATGGTATAAGTGAATAAAGTCGAACCTTATCCACGAAAAAACAGTTTTGCGCAAGAGGCGAAGCGAGTGCGATAATGTTTTCGAGTGGATCAAATTTCTTAATTCCCGTGTATCATAAAAGATTGTTTTCCAATTCGTTATCAGAATTAAAGAATTTGCCTGAAGTGTCACATTGTCAGGTGGCAACGAACATTTCAAGAATCGTTCGAATTTACCTATTTTTTTTACTTTATTCCCGTTGTTAATGATTATAGTGAATAGAGTGAAAATGTAAACATATTTGCAATTATTCCACTATATTATATTAACGGAACATTTAAATTTAAATTTAAATTTATTCAAACATGTGCTAGCTCTTATTATTATTTTGGTTTGTTATAGACTATTTACAACTAATTTTTGTGTACCAATTACTAAAAAATAATTGTAAACAAAAACAAAAGCTAATAAAACATTCAAGTTTTTCAATATACAGGGTGTCCCACGTTCATGGGCCATAAAACTTTATCGTGTTATAAGATAAAAATTTGAAACAATGGAAAGCAAACATGGCTCGTTCCGTTCTCAGGTAAAATACTTCTAACCTTCTATCACTTCCGGTTCTACCGGAACAAACCATCCATATTTGTTTTTTAAATGAAACACCCAATATATTGTTATGTTTCTGGTTTCCTCGTTTAATTTGAAATAACTTTTGTAAAGATATGTGTACACCTATCTTTTTTACTTTCCGAGATAAAAAATAATTTTTTGACCTTTTGACCTCAAAAAGACATTATGAAAAGTGGCTTCAATTTCTCTTCCAAAAAAGATAAAGACGGAAAATTGATCTCGAATTATATCTGAAAGGTACCTCTTTAACTAACATATGTTGCAGCTGAAAATTTTGACAACTAGTCATTCAAAAAGATCATAAGTTAACTGTCAACTTAGAGTAAGTGTTTTGAATTTTTTGTAATGGAATGATATACATTTTTTGCTCATAGAGCAATTGGCATGACAATTTGCTACAAAAAAAGTATTATACAATCATATAGCCAAAATAAGTAGTTATTGAAATATTTCGATCTCCTTAAAAAATATATTTAAAACACTTATAGTCACATTTTACAAAATAGTGCCATTTTTTTCAAATATTGGGAAAAATCAAATTCTTATAGGGTTTTCTAAACAAATGAAACAGAATCAAAACATTCAAAGAATGATAAAATAAAGTTTTGCAACATTTTCTCCTCTCATTGAGAGATTGGTGAAATTTTCTTTCCTAAAAATTCCAAATAAGATACTTAATTGCCATATTTTACAAAATATTGACATTGTTTTTAGAATCAAAACTCGCAAAAAATAAAACTCTGCTTACATCCGAGATACATATATAGAAACGGGATCTAAAAAATAAACTTTTTCAAAAACTAATAACAAACGTTAACATTTACATAACATAATCAGTTGTCAAAGTGACAGTTTTCGAAAAATAGCTATTTATGATATAAGTGAATAAAGTCCAATTTTATCCACGAAAAAACAGTTTAGCGCAACAGCCGAAGGCGAGTATCATCATAAAAGATTTATTCCAATTCGCTATCAGAATTAAAGAATTTGCAGGAAGTATCACATTGTCAGGTGACAACGAACATTTCAAGGATCGTTCGAATTTACCTATTATTTACTTTCTTCCCGTTGATGACGATGACATTCAATATACATAATGAGCATTTTGATGCGTTTGCATTTCGCAATCCAGAATGAAAAAAAAAACTATTTACACATCTTAATGTTGGTTAGTAAATTAAATGTGTGATTCTAATGATTTTTACGCAGCTCCGAATAATAAGTTTATATACAGATATTTTCTGCAGAACGAAAAGCATGTAACTCCTGTTCCATTTATGATTCTTGAGCCTTCGAACCCTCACAGAAAACGATTATGGGATACTGGCCCTGCCGTAATATTTAAATTTTATCTCATTGTCATATATTACTTTATGTAAAGTAGATTTGCGTATATATTGCGTATTAAATATATATTTTTTAAGAATTGTGAATTTGCATTGTATACCATATTTCTGATAATTAGTACTTGACAAAAATACGTATTAGAAATTTTTTATATAAATGAAAAAATACATGTTATTAACAATCATAAATGTACTTATACAAGGTGTCCCACAACTTCTTGGCATAAATTTAGAAGTATGCTAATAAAGGCAAAATTAAATGTTTTTTTTATAATCGCTTTATTGCTTTTAATTTATAGGACTTAAAAGTGTTACTTAGACAATCAGTTTTCTTATTAGCATTTCTACTAGAGTAGACTTGGAAATCTGATATTTTGCGACGATTATCCACCATCAATGCACATAATCAGAAATAACTACAATCATCTTAGTAAACACAGTGTCGTAGAAACAGGGGCTCTTCTATGGTTTGTGCATCATACAAATTTTGAGGTTAGGATTTTTTTAAATCATATACCATATTTCGGTGTATTAGCTTTATAGTCATAAAAAATATATGCTTCTTGAACTTCGAAAAAATGAAGCGTTTCCGAGATATTCCAGGTTAAACTAGGCAGAACATATAAAATAATAATAAAAAATTGTTGAATCTTTCCGTGTACAGACTTCTTGCGGCTGCTGAATTTCCTTGGTAATCGCCCAGTATCAAAAGCATATCCGCATATTCACTGTTTGTGTCATTTTCCACAGTTATTCAAGAAAATATGTTTACATTTTACAGAATTACACTCAAAATTCTTCGTTTCTTAACAGAGTAAAACTAAACAGTTTTTTCTAATGTAATTAATATTACTAAACAATTATGAAATGTTTCCAAGCATACTACATTTTTTTATTACTTTATGTGTTGTAACAATTATAGTAAACTTGTATTATACTCAAATTAAGGTTATTTAAACTATTCAGTAAAAAATGTGTACTTCCTTAATTTAATTTTATTTATTTGCCTTTGCGACCGGTTTCGATCAATAAATTGATTATCTTCAGGCAAAACTAAAAAGAACAATATTTTACAATTTGTACATTATTTTTTTTATTTTTTTTAATAAAACAAGATGATGAAATGAGACGTGTGATATTAATAAGGAAAAAAAGAAAAAAAGTAACTTATTAATATCACACATCTCATTTCATCATCTTGTTATTTTAAAATTTAAAAAAATTGTTAATGCACAAATTGTAATATGTTGTTCTTTTTAGTTTTGCCTGAAGATGGTCAATTGATTGATCGAAACCGGTCTCAAAAGCAAATAAAAGAAATAAAATTAAGGAAGTATACATTTTTTACTGAATAATTATAGTAAAATTCCATTAAGTATTTTGCATAATAATTAAAAAAAAACTGACTAGTTTAACCTCGAATATCTCAGAAACGCTTAATTCTTTCGAAGTTCAAAACTATACATTTTTATGACAATAAAGTTAATTCTCCGAAAAATGGTATCTGATTTAAAAAAAATCCTAATCTCAAAGTTGTTATGTTGCAATAACCATAGATTAACCCTTGTTTCCACCGCACTATGTTTACTGAGATGATTGTAATTATTGGTGAATATGTGTATTAATAGTGGGTGACTCGTCGCAAAATGTCAGATTTCCAAGTCTTCTCTAGTAGAAATGTTAACAAGAAAACTGATTTGCTAAGTAACACTTTAAGGTCATTTTGGGAACGAAAGCGATTAGAAAAAAAAATTACATATTCATTTAATTTTGCCTTTCTTAGCTTGCTCCTGAATTTGTGCCACGAAGTTGTATATTTTAAATTTTACGTTTATATCGAATTTCCGTATATTACATCGTATACGCTGTAACATGCAGATTACATTATGAACTGGTTGATGCACCACTGAAAATTCAGCGACCAGCTCTATTAATGGAGAAGAAAAAAAGAGAATGGCGATTGCTACATCAAAAAAGTGTTATAAAGTCATTACCTGTCCCATGTTTATTAACTGCATTTAATCCTGCAGTCGATTATTTTCATCGACGTGTAGTGCTGAAATTTAAAATTCCATCACATACTCTGGACTAGTTTATGCACACCACTATCTAATTATAATGATACGAATCAATACTTTTTTGCTGTTATACAGAAACTGCGATAAAAGTTCTCATAAATTTGAGAAATTATGCAAAATAGGCAAAAAAGCACTTCTGCACCCGAATTATAGTTTCTTGTAATGAAGATCTTCTTGTATGTCGTTGTTTTTATTATTATAAGTTTTGTCACCAATAATTTCTTATTTGGTCCTCTTTTGCGATATTCTTATGGAAATTATTTTACTTATTGTTCTTGTATTGTCTATTGTAAATAAACTTTATTTACATGAAAAAATTATACAAAAAACTAAGTCCTAACAAGTGTTACAGAAGATTTTAGATGAATTATGCTACTTGATCATGCTGAGAAAAGCTCCCTCTTTATACGACTAAGGGCATGACATCTGACATCGCAGAGAAGAAGACATAACTTCTAGCAGCACCTCTCATCCAATTATTCTTATACTCTCACCCAAAAGGGTGGGGGACCCTGGTCTAAACCTCCACCAAGGCTTCAACTAAAGACCAATCTGTTGTAAATCGGATTGTTACAGTCGTCCCATCGAGAGCTGAGTGTGACTCGTTGCTTCATATTGCAGGAATTCGACATACGTGTTTTATTTCATTTCAATCTATTACATTCACCTTTAGCATGCAATCGAGCATGGAAGCCGCGATTATTTGTTCGAGTCACAGTAAGCTCTCAGCAGGCGACTTTTCATCAGTTTGTGTGTATAGTTCGATATAGTTTCAGTCTAGAGCCATTAATAACGAGTGTCTAGCTTATTGACTCGTTTCTGCACAAAACCGTAAAACTGCCGAAGTGAGCAAGCGATCATAATCGTCCAAGCTATTATAATTTAACATTATTATTCCTATCTCATAGTACCTCGCTCAATCATTTTTAACCTCCTCACCATCTATCATCCCCTTTTCACCTTTCAAACTGTCATTCATTTCGCTTATCAAAATAAACACACGGCATAAATACCCGCAGCAGTCCCTTGATCCTTGTGTGGTGTTTGTTCCGGGGAGATTATTATTTTTTCATTTCGCGGAATCCTCCGTACTTTGAATTGAGCCTCGGGGCAGTTTCGCGTCTTGTTTGGAAGGTAAATATTTATGTTCATATTAAAAACGCTGTAATTAGTAAAAATTATGAGGGACGCGTTCGGTATTTTAATGGCGAGTTAAATACATTTTGGCCAATTAATTAAATCGTGTTTGGACGCGTTCATAAATAAAACTGTTTACATTTATATGCGTTTCAATATGTGAACGGAATCTACAGCTTCATCTGGATTCATTTTTATGTTTTCACTGCGATATGTAAAAATAGCATATTTTTTAGTCGCCGACAAGGGTACGATTGCAATTTAAAATTACTCAATTTGGTCGAGGGAAAATTTATTCAGATATTATTTTCGTAATGTGAATACTCTATTTTTTCATCTTACCTGCATCACATTCTTTGGTTATCGAACTTATAAGCGTTCCAGAATGTCGTACTTCTTGCACATCGTGTTTTAAATTTGCCTAGTAAGGTTTGTCAATAAATGTGTTTTAGCTAGGCATATTTAAAACACGCTGTGCAAGAAATACGACATTCTGGAACGCTTATAAATTCGATAACCAAAGAATGTGATGCAGGTAAGATGAAAAAATAGATTATGTACTTTTTTGTAGACGTTGCAGTTGCAAAACTTGATATATTCATTAAATATTCACACATTTTGGATAAGTTTTCTGCCAGGTTGATCAGTATCAATTAAAGGTATTTTGCAAATTATTCTAAAAAATGATTAAAACTAGTATTTGTCGATTACTCAATCTGCCTGTATGTCTACGTATCTGTATGTTTCTTTGTATGCGTTAGTAAAACTATAAAATTTTGCAAGTAGAGAGTTTTCGAAAAGTTAATGATAGTTCGAGTTGTTCGTATACAAAATTTTAACCAGCAAGTTAACGAATATTTAATGAAAATATTAAAATTTGCAACTAAAAAGTCTACGAAAGTTAGTCACAAGGTTCAGAAAAGTTTCCCAATTTTCTTAAAATCCTTTCAAATAATGTTCTAATTATACTAAAACAGCTGATGTAATTGCAATGAAATAAAGCATGTAAATTGCAAGAAACTGATAAAAAATTAGAAGTGTCGAGTAGAAACAACTTAAATAAAAATGCCAGAAATTTCGGAAATGTTCCTAAATATTTAGAAAATGCCAATAAATCTTTAATTTTGCCTTTCTTAGCTTGCTCCTGAATTTGTGCCACGAAGTTGTATATTTTAAATTTTACGTTTATATCGAATTTCCGTATATTACATCGTATACGCTGTAACATGCAGATTACATTATGAACTGGTTGATGCACCACTGAAAATTCAGCGACCAGCTCTATTAATGGAGAAGAAAAAAAGAGAATGGCGATTGCTACATCAAAAAAGTGTTATAAAGTCATTACCTGTCCCATGTTTATTAACTGCATTTAATCCTGCAGTCGATTATTTTCATCGACGTGTAGTGCTGAAATTTAAAATTCCATCACATACTCTGGACTAGTTTATGCACACCACTATCTAATTATAATGATACGAATCAATACTTTTTTGCTGTTATACAGAAACTGCGATAAAAGTTCTCATAAATTTGAGAAATTATGCAAAATAGGCAAAAAAGCACTTCTGCACCCGAATTATAGTTTCTTGTAATGAAGATCTTCTTGTATGTCGTTGTTTTTATTATTATAAGTTTTGTCACCAATAATTTCTTATTTGGTCCTCTTTTGCGATATTCTTATGGAAATTATTTTACTTATTGTTCTTGTATTGTCTATTGTAAATAAACTTTATTTACATGAAAAAATTATACAAAAAACTAAGTCCTAACAAGTGTTACAGAAGATTTTAGATGAATTATGCTACTTGATCATGCTGAGAAAAGCTCCCTCTTTATACGACTAAGGGCATGACATCTGACATCGCAGAGAAGAAGACATAACTTCTAGCAGCACCTCTCATCCAATTATTCTTATACTCTCACCCAAAAGGGTGGGGGACCCTGGTCTAAACCTCCACCAAGGCTTCAACTAAAGACCAATCTGTTGTAAATCGGATTGTTACAGTCGTCCCATCGAGAGCTGAGTGTGACTCGTTGCTTCATATTGCAGGAATTCGACATACGTGTTTTATTTCATTTCAATCTATTACATTCACCTTTAGCATGCAATCGAGCATGGAAGCCGCGATTATTTGTTCGAGTCACAGTAAGCTCTCAGCAGGCGACTTTTCATCAGTTTGTGTGTATAGTTCGATATAGTTTCAGTCTAGAGCCATTAATAACGAGTGTCTAGCTTATTGACTCGTTTCTGCACAAAACCGTAAAACTGCCGAAGTGAGCAAGCGATCATAATCGTCCAAGCTATTATAATTTAACATTATTATTCCTATCTCATAGTACCTCGCTCAATCATTTTTAACCTCCTCACCATCTATCATCCCCTTTTCACCTTTCAAACTGTCATTCATTTCGCTTATCAAAATAAACACACGGCATAAATACCCGCAGCAGTCCCTTGATCCTTGTGTGGTGTTTGTTCCGGGGAGATTATTATTTTTTCATTTCGCGGAATCCTCCGTACTTTGAATTGAGCCTCGGGGCAGTTTCGCGTCTTGTTTGGAAGGTAAATATTTATGTTCATATTAAAAACGCTGTAATTAGTAAAAATTATGAGGGACGCGTTCGGTATTTTAATGGCGAGTTAAATACATTTTGGCCAATTAATTAAATCGTGTTTGGACGCGTTCATAAATAAAACTGTTTACATTTATATGCGTTTCAATATGTGAACGGAATCTACAGCTTCATCTGGATTCATTTTTATGTTTTCACTGCGATATGTAAAAATAGCATATTTTTTAGTCGCCGACAAGGGTACGATTGCAATTTAAAATTACTCAATTTGGTCGAGGGAAAATTTATTCAGATATTATTTTCGTAATGTGAATACTCTATTTTTTCATCTTACCTGCATCACATTCTTTGGTTATCGAACTTATAAGCGTTCCAGAATGTCGTACTTCTTGCACATCGTGTTTTAAATTTGCCTAGTAAGGTTTGTCAATAAATGTGTTTTAGCTAGGCATATTTAAAACACGCTGTGCAAGAAATACGACATTCTGGAACGCTTATAAATTCGATAACCAAAGAATGTGATGCAGGTAAGATGAAAAAATAGATTATGTACTTTTTTGTAGACGTTGCAGTTGCAAAACTTGATATATTCATTAAATATTCACACATTTTGGATAAGTTTTCTGCCAGGTTGATCAGTATCAATTAAAGGTATTTTGCAAATTATTCTAAAAAATGATTAAAACTAGTATTTGTCGATTACTCAATCTGCCTGTATGTCTACGTATCTGTATGTTTCTTTGTATGCGTTAGTAAAACTATAAAATTTTGCAAGTAGAGAGTTTTCGAAAAGTTAATGATAGTTCGAGTTGTTCGTATACAAAATTTTAACCAGCAAGTTAACGAATATTTAATGAAAATATTAAAATTTGCAACTAAAAAGTCTACGAAAGTTAGTCACAAGGTTCAGAAAAGTTTCCCAATTTTCTTAAAATCCTTTCAAATAATGTTCTAATTATACTAAAACAGCTGATGTAATTGCAATGAAATAAAGCATGTAAATTGCAAGAAACTGATAAAAAATTAGAAGTGTCGAGTAGAAACAACTTAAATAAAAATGCCAGAAATTTCGGAAATGTTCCTAAATATTTAGAAAATGCCAATAAATCTGAAAATTCTAACAACATTAAAAAAAAACGAAAATAAAAAGAAACCAATTAATACAGGTATTTGAAGTATCGAGTAAAATCAACCCAAAATAAAATCAGATTTTCCAGAAATGTTCCTAAACAGAAACTAGCCCTTGAATCTAAAAATTGCATAACTTTAAGTAAAAGTAAAAGTAAAACACCAGTAAGTTTCATGAAATTTTGTGAAGATACTTTTTGAAAATCTCACTTTGTATTCCATTTTTTGACCTATTCGCTATATTGTTAAGAAATGAATGAAAACATCAAATTTTGCAACTGGTAAATCTACAAAAATGTAATGGGACAATAGGGTCTTCCGCGACGTTTCAAAAACCTTGAAACTGAACTCTAGACACATTAAAAACATCCTTGGCACTAATTTTAGTGTTGAGACAAATCATGGTAATTAGCAAACACGATTTTAAAATTAACGGCGTTTGAAAAGGTCCCGAAATCCCGCCATGTTGCTGTGACGTCACAACGCACGGTGCGCTCAGCTGTAGCATTGCTTACAATGGAGCAAGAGAAAGAAAACGTCGGTTTTACGAGAAAAGGGACGAATAAGTATTGCATTATGCCTGGATGTGATAGCAGCAGTAAATGCGAACCAAATAAGTTGTTTATAAACGTCCCAACAGGGGATATACGGAAAAAGGGGTTACAACAAGTCCGAAGTGATTCCGGGAGTGTCACTTTGACGTCTCACTATTTTTGTGAAGACCATTTTAATGTAAGTACATAATTTTCAATAAATTATCGACGAAATTCGATAAATATATATAATTAACTATCATCATTAGTAATGGGTATTCAAGGGGATTTCCGATTATATATATATATATATACATTAGTAATAACATAACCTCAAAATAGTTTTGTGGGTTCCATTCCAGAACAATACCTTCCATATCATTATTACTGTTTAAAAGTACTGTGAGATTTTGTACAATATGTTCTTACACAAACGTTTAGTTAAAACTAAAAAAACATGTTGAAACAATATTTGTAGCAAACTGTTGATTTTAGAAATTTGATTAGATGATTAATAATTACAAATTTTGAAATCAGCATTACCAATTCGTATGAGATGTAGGCTTGAGATGTAAGTATTGCAAAGTTTATACAGTATTTTATTTGTTCTTACAGCTGAAAGAGGATTTGGAAAATTATATGCGACTCCACGCGTTTCGGCTACGTTGAAAAATTCACTTTTTGAGAAAAAGTCGGGAACCATTAACACGTGAACTTCTATCAGATTATCTGGCTGTCCCTTTACTAACCCATCATAACATATTTTATGTCAGACTGGATTCTAAGTCGAATTAATCCACGATTCCTATCCCTTATGCACTAGTCCCGATCGCCAACATGCGCAAAGACGTCACAGTGCCGCTCGACCAATAACAGCGTTTCGTCGGTCACGTGACAAAATGTGTAAGTTTTACGATATTGTATGTTGTTTGTTGATAAGTTACAATGAAAAGAAAACGTTTTCTCTGTGGGATGTTTAATTACAGGTTATAAACTTTACATTAAGACACAAAAAGGTTATATTATTTTTTTTCAGGAAGACCCTATTAAATTTTGCAATTCCAAAAGTCTATGAAAATTTTATAAGTAGGTATGCTAGAAGTTTTAAAGAAGTGCCCCAATATTCTGCAAATTTCATTAAATGATTTTCGAATATATCTAAAATAGTTAAGGAAAGTATAATAATAATAAACTGAAAAACGCTTATGCAATTGATTTGTATTGTCAAGAAAGTAAAACATGAGAAAGTCTCATGAAATTTCGTGATGATACTTTTTGAAAATCTCACTTTGTATTCCATATTTTGACCTATTCCCTATATTGTTAAGAAATGAATGAAAACATTCATTTTTGCAACTGGTAAATCTACAAAAATGTAATGGAAATATTAAATTTTGCAATTGCAAAACTCTATGAAAATTTTATAAGTAGGTATGCTTGAAGTTTTAAACAAGTTCCCGAATATTCTGCAAAATTCATTAAATGATTTTCTAATAAATCTAACACAGTTAAGGAAAGTACAATAATAATAAACTAAAAATCGCTTATGCAATTGAATTGTATTGTCAAGAAAGTAAAACACGAGAAATCCTCATGAAATTTTGTGATGATACTTTTTGAAAATCTCACTTTGTATTCCATATTTTTACCTATTCCCTATATTGTCAAGAAAGGAATGAAAACATCAAATTTTGTAACTACAAGTCTACAAAAATGTAATGGAAATATTACATTTTGCGTGCAAAAGTCTACGAAAATTTTGTAAGTATGCTAGAAGTTTTAAAAATGTTTACCAATTTTCTGCAAAATTCATTAAATGATTTTCTAACAAATCTATAACAGTTAAGGAAATTATAATAATAATAAACTGAACAGCGCAGCATTAGTATGTTACAAGTGCATAAGATAACCTTGCAAATAACTAATTCAAATGAGTCGGTAGCTTCTGATTTCTGGTTTTCTGATTTCTAGCTATAGTAAGTACCATCTATAATTGCTATCAAAGTTGATCAATAAATGTGTTGTTACAAGCTAACTTTAAAACACGCCATGCTATACTCTGGTAATGAAAGTTGATGAAATCAATGCGACTTAAATATTTATTATTTAATTAAGTAATATCTAAACTCTGTTTCATTTTTATATTTAACTAAGTTGGCTCTGTTAGGGTGACAGTATTGTTGGCCAATGTAAAAATTCACCAGGCTTGAAAAAAAATAGGTTATATTAAAAAAGCGGTTATATTTTATGACAGTGGGCAATGTTGCCATCTAATTGAGTATTTATTGAGAACAGAATTTATTTGCTATTTTTATTTTACAAAAGCAAATTAGTTAAATTATAATATGAAATATAGTTGATCATTGGTTTACTTAAACACCCGGTACAGTTGATTGATTAAAGCAATAATTGAATTATTTTAATATATGAATTACGCAACGTTGTTAGAAATCTGACGTTTAATATTTTTTTCACTGTCAGATCATTTTTGTTGGTGTTCATGTGTAAAACTTTATAAAATGAAACCACAGAATTCTTAGTTAAAAATAAAAATGGATCAGAGTTTAGATAGACGGATTTTCGTACGATTATTAGTTCGTTAACCAAAGAGTATGATGAAAATTGGTAGTAGTAGTAGTAGAAAATACTTAAATTGCAATAAAGTTGCATAATAAAAATATCTGAAGGGGTAACTCGACATAACCGAAATAAAAATGTCATCCGTTTGAGAAAGGTTCCGAAATTTTTCGAAACATGTCGGTAAATCTGAAAATTGCATATAGTTTGTAATGAAACTCAAGAAAGTAAAACACGCGAAAAATTCAGGAAATTTCACGATTATACTTTCTGAAACTATCACTTGGAATTCAATATTTTGACCTATTCAATATTTTATCTAAAAATGGAAATCAACTGGTAAGTCTACAAAAATGTAATGAAAATACCAAATATTGCAACTGGAAAGTTTACGAATATTTGATGAAAATATTAACATTTGCAACTAGACAGTCTATGAAAATTAGTCGGAAGTTTCAGAAAAGTTCATCAATTTTCTAAAAAATTTGATTGAATAATTTCTAATACTTAATAATGATAATAATATATTTTTGTTACAGTATCATCCATTTTTTATACCAGTTATTATTATATGTTTTATTGTTTTCTTCCTTCTATATTGGAGTACTTACTGGTAGTTTATATGTTTATATATAAAGGTGTTTTTTTGCTTTTTTTATTTATATTTTATTTATGTCTTCTTGTCCTGACTAGTTTCGGCTATCTTTTAGCCATATTTAGAGGTGTTAATTTTGCAATACATATATTTAAATTTAGAAAATATATTAAAAATAAGTTCCTGTTTCATGTGGTCTATGTGTATTATGTCAGGTGAAGAAGACATAATAAAAATAATTAAAACAAAAAACATCATTATGTCTAAAAATATAAACTACCAGTAAGTACTACAATAAAGAAGGAAGAAAACAATAAAACATGTAACAATATATACCTAAATATGAATTATATGTAACATTAATTTATAAAAAAACATTTTAGTTCCCATTATTTTATCAAAGCTCTCACGGTATATAATACTATATAAATAAGATATAATTATAATTTCTTAAAATATCACTTAATATTTCATATTTTGACCTACCTATTTGTATTATTTTATCAAAATATAATTTTAGTTTTCCATGTTTTAATCTTATAATTTCCAAGTTTAATGGTCATAACAAACTCACTAAATATCTATAAGATAGAAACTCATACTAAAATATTTATTTCTGTAAATCTCATTTTTATATTTTTACCTATTTCCTTGATTTTTTCAGTTTATTTTCAATTTTTTAATCTCAAAATTTCCGAATAATCCTCAAAAATATTTATGCAAATAAATAAATCTGTAAAATAGAAATCTGTACTGCAATTTGGTCATTCTGAAAATCTTACTTACAGTTTCAAATATTTGTTGGCATAGTTTTAAATTAAATATTCATTTTTTTGTCTTAAAATTTTCGAGTTCAATCGTCAAAAATTTACATAAAAAATCTGTAAGATGGAAACCTGTGATAAAATTTCTCCTATTATCTGAAAATCTCACTTCAAGTTTCATTTTCTGGCAAATTTGAATAATTTTTTGGAGTTTAATTATCATTTTTTTTAGTCCTAAAACTTCCTACTTCAATCGTCAAAATATATTCATGATGAGTCTCTAAGATAGAAATGTATGCTAATATTTTGATTTTCACCTGTGATCTGAAAACCTCACTTCAAGTTTCATATTTCGGCATATTATATTTATTTTTTGAAGTTTTCATTTTCTTTGATCTTAAAACTTCCGACTTCAAGTAGTAGTAGTAGTATATTTATTTACTTCAACATAAAATGGGTGCAAATACAAAATGTCAATATACATATACAAAATATCATGCTAAAACTTTAGCAATTGTCTAAAACGTACACACATACATACATAAAATATAAAAATAGTATACAACGAAGAGCAAAATGTCATTTTCCTGCAAAAAAACTCGTCCATGGAGTAACAAACTCGTCCATGCTCGTTCATTTTCTCGGTATCTCCCCAAATCGCTCATGTCCCTCAATCGTCAAAATATATTCATGAAAAATCTGTAAGATAGAAATTTATGCTAATATCTTAATTTTCTGAAACTCTAAGTTTAAATTTCATATTTTGGGATATTTAATTTATTTTTTAAATTTTGATTTTTAAATTTTTAATCTGAAAATTTCCGACATTAATCGTCTAAATATATTTATGAAAATCTATAATTTTGAAAGTGTAAACGTCAAACTGCATTCATGAGGAATTTGTGAGGTATACATGTATGCTAATATTTTGATTTTCTGAAAATCTAAGTTTAAGTTTTTTTTGCATATTGCAATTTTTTTTAAGTTTGATTTTTAAATTTTTAATCTGAAAATTTCCGACATTAATCGACAAAATATATTTATGAAAATCTATAATTTTTAAAGTGTAATCGTCAAAATGCACTCAGGAGAAATTTGTAAGGTATTAATTTATGTTACTATTTTGATTTTCTGAAAATCTAAGTTTCAGTTTCATATTTTGGCATATTTCTTTTATGTTTTAAAGTTTGATATTTTAATTTTTAATTTGAAAATTTCCGACATTAATCGACCAAACATATTTATGAAAAATCTATAACTTTTCCAGTGTAATCGTTAAAATGCACTAATGAAAAATCTATAAGGTATCAATTTATGGTAATATTTGGATTTTCTGAAAATTTTAATATGAAAATTTCCAACATTAATCTACAAAATATGTTCAATTAAAAAATTATAATTTTTCCAGTGTAATCGTCAAAATGTACTCATGTAAAATCTGATGTCTGAATCTCAATGTCTAAATTTATGCTAATATGATGATTTTCTGAAAATTTAAGTTTAAGTTCCATATTTTGGTATATTTCCTTTATGTTTTAAAGTTTGATATTTAAATTTTTAACCTGAAAATTTCCTATATTAATCGACAAAATATATTCATGAAAAATTTATATATTTTTTATTGTAATCGTCAAAATGCATTTATAAAAAATCTGTAAGGTATAAATTTATGCTACTATTTTGATTTTCTGAAAATCTACGTCTAAGATACATACTTTGGCATATTTAATTTGTTTTTTAAAGTTTGATTTCGAAATTTTTAATCTGAAAATTTCCGACATTAATCGACATATTCATGAAAATCTATAATATTTCCAGTGTAATCGTCAAAATGTACCCTTGAAAATTCTGAAACGTATAAATTTATGCTAATATTTTGATTTTCTGAAAATCTCACTTTAAGTTTTATATATTGGACTAGTCCATTTACTTTACCATAGTTTAATTATGATATTCATGTTTTAAATGTTAAAATGTATAGGTTTATTCGTCAAATATATTCATGAAAAATCTGATAGAATCTTTAATAAAATATTCTTTGTGCGAAAATCTCACTTTACGTTTCAAATTTTTGGATATTTCCTTTATTTTTCAGAGTTTTATTTTCATTTTTTTAAACCTAAAACTTCCGACCTTTATCGCAATCAGTGTAATCGTTAAAATGTACTCATGAAAAATCTGTAAGGTATAAATTTATGCGAATATTTTGATATTTGAAAATCTCACTTTAAGTTTTGTATATTAGACTAGTGTATTTAGTTTACCATAGTTTTAATTATGATATTCATGTCTTTAATGTGAAAATTTATTAGTTTAATCGTCAAATATATTCATGAAAAATGTGTGATAGAATACTCTTTGTGCGAAAGTCTCACTGTAAGTTTCATATTTAAGGCTATTTTCTTAATTTTTTTGATTTTGATTTTGATTTTTTTAACTTAAAACTTCCGACTTGTATCGTCAAATTATAAATCTATAACATAACTGGACACCGGTTCAACCTAGTGGGTCTCATAAGTCCAGTACATCCGACGATTATGCCCAAACTGTATTTTCGTAGTATTTCATAAATCAATTTGTGCTACACAATTTTTTATTGCATCGATTTCTCGCTTTATCCTTTCGTTTTCTCTCCTTGTAAACTTTACCGTTTTACAGTTGGATGTTCCTAATATCCTCGCATTGTGTATTTTGTTCATTCTTTTAAAAACAGATGAATGACAAGTCCAGAGCATCCGGATATGATGCCCAAACTAAGATGCAATAAGAGAAATATTTTTAGCAAAATCTATCACAAGAAAATGTAAATGTGCGAAAATTTTTACAACGGCAATAATAAAGGAAGTAAATAGGTAAATAATAATTAAGAATAAAATAATGTTAGAGTTTAAGAATTTACTTTGTATTTCATCGTTTTCTGCTGTTACCTTCTCGTTTTCTTTTTCTTTGATTTTGTTTCTTTATTTTGCGCTTTTTGGTCATTCCTTGTGCGTAAAAAATATTGACTAATAAAGCATAATGATATGAAGAACGTCCAATTGAAAAACACAAACTTAAAAGGAAAAAAACCCAAAAAGTAAGGACAGAAAACGAGGAAATTAAGAAAGTTAACACAAATTAGCGGTAATCTAGATGGAATGGAAACTAAAGTTAAATACAATCATTTTAATTAAACGAATTTCAGGCCGGCATATAGGCATGTAAATATTTTCACATAAAACGTAAACGTAGTCATAGTGTGTTTTAGTAAATTCAACCACTGGGAGTGAAATTGAGTAAACGTGCATATTTGAATTTCTATGAGACATTACAATTCCTTCATATTGCGTTCCCCGAATGCCTTCACAACTTGATGCTGGCAAATTCAGATCTTGCAGACACAATTATTAAATCTGCGTACCAATATTGCCATAATGGGACATAATTATTACGTGATTATGTAATCATACATGTAATGCTTGAAGTGTATTAATAACTTATAATCTCCTTACAGCTTATTATAATAATATCTTATTATAATCTTATAACTGAATCTACCTTAATTTAATGATGGTGAGGAAATATATTATTATTATTATGCATTTTTGGTTTCATTGTGTGCAGAGGATAGTTGATCATTCAGTAATATAATCAGCTATTAGCCCAATATCTGCATGCAAGGGGCCTCCATGAATTAATCATGTCAATTTCGCAGTGATCACTTGGCCGTCGTGGGACATTAACAAGCAATCTATTACGCAGCCATTAATAAAATTATCATACTGTTTATATTTAATACCATTAACAATGTGATCCCGCTGAATGCAGAGCCGGGGTTGTTTGGCTATTTGCGTGATCGTGCCGCTGGAAACCGCGTAGAATGGTGCCGCCAAGACGGAATGCGTATATCGATTGCGGGGGTGCATTGTACTTCCCATATCTCTTGACCCCATCTTTCCTCTTTCGGCCCAGTTGAAATGATTTATCCGTTGTTTTTATTTTGCGGTCGGCTGACACACATCGCGCTGCCTTCCGCTTCCCCGAAATCACCGCGGATTGAAACATGTTTATTCATACGAGATGTTTAGCCTTTTCCCTGTGCGATCCAGAATGAATCCACATCATCAGCATTCATACTTCATCAGCTACACGTGTAACGTGCAACCCTCAGCAGTTTGCGCCTTTCATCCTTCGGGCGTGCATTATTTAGATTGCACCTTTGCTTAAGCGCTCCATCCCTTAATTTATTTCAAATCAGAATTTCTATCATATCATTAAACGTATTGCTCATTTGAAACCTTAACGTCATAACTCCAAAATCCTCAAAAATCGTTATTACAAAAATATGAACTTCAAACATGTTAGTATTTTATCCATGTTACCAGATATTTTTGATTCTTATTTGTTAAAGTACTTTCTGGTATCTTCCAGTATTTATTTATTTTTCCCGACTAGTTTCGGCTCAACATTCTAGAAAATCGTATAGACAAGAAAATTTGGAAATAATCAAGAAATAAGCTAAAATACATTATAAGATAATTATTGAAAAACCAAACAACTTAAGAAGAATAACAAGATCAAACAACTAAGAACAAGAAACAAAACATAATAAATAATAAACTAAATATCACAAATAAATTCAATATAAGAAAAACAAATGAAACTAAAATAACCAATCTTTCAAATACCATTTTCGATAACAATGGATTAAAATTTTTAAATAAAGGACACAAATACGCACCACCAATATAAAAAAATAACCTACTATTACTTGCAACAGAGCTATGTAGCTTTAAAACAACATCCAGAAGAAGAAAAAATACAAGGAGAATGTATAAAAATATTAAAAGAAACAGAAAATAACACTAACACAAATATAAATAAAACTCAATAAACAAAAATCAACACTTAAAAATATGAAGGAGAAAATACGAACAATAGATAATAGTAACAGCAGATAAAAATGCAAGATTAGTTATTCTTAACAAAGAAAACTATATAACAAAAACAGAAACATCTATAAACAAAAACAATTTCACTTTAATTACAAAATAACCAATAACTTCTTTCATAAATATAACAAAAAGTATAATTCAAAATTCAAAAGATACAATAAAAAAATATTCAAACAATTCAAAAAACATAATCCCAATAAATCGAACCACACCTAAACTATACAACCAACATTACATACATATATCAGATATACCCATTACTCCAATAATTACATCTACCAACTCACCAACACATAACATAGCTAAACTAACAAACAACATAGTAAACAACATAATGAAGTATAAACCTAGACACAAATTTAAAAACAAAAACGAACTAATCGAATATATTAACGATACAAAACTACCTCAAAATTATATTTTACCATCTTTTGACATACCCAACCTTAATACAAATATACCAATAACAGAAACCCTTCCTTACACACATAATATCATTAAAAGAGACATACCAAACACAAAAAAATAACACAGATATATTTAACTTAATAAAACTCACAACAGAATCAAAGTTTTGTATATTTAACAGTAAATATAATAAAATGAACAAAGTACTTCCAATGGACTCACCTATTAGTAGAATACTATCAAATATATTTCTTGACCAACTAGAAAATAGTATTATTAATGAGAATAACTCTTTAAATAAATATATAACCACGTGGAAAATATATATATAGATGATATTTATTACATCGACAAACAATAATATATGCAAAATCACAGATCTGCATACCTACGTAAACAAATTACACAAACAAATAAAATTCACACTTGCATAAATAAATAATAATAAAAATAACTTTCTAGATCTAACCATTTATAAAAAACAAACAATTTAAAATTTTCAGAAAACATACACACAAAAATATAATAATTCCAGAAAACTGTGTCCACCATAAATACATAAATACCTGCTGCAATACATTCAAACATCAACTAAATGTTAACAATACCACTTAATAAATATGACAGAGGAAATGAAATAAATGTGATAAAACAAATTGCAATTAACAACGATTTTAAATCAAATAAAATAAATAAACTTATCAAAAAATCTTCACATAAACATTTCAAACATGAACAACATAATAAACAACAAAAACATCAACATACAACAAAACAACAAGTCAAACTCATTAAAATACAAATCATTTATATTCCAGGGAAATATAAGCGACAAAATTACTAAAACACTCAAACAATATAACATTACAGCATCTTTTAAAACAACTCATATACCTAATAAAAACAGAGCTTTTCAACGCTAAAGACAAAACAAACTTTACAGATACAACCGGAGTTTATGCATTAAGTTGTAATAACTGTGGCGCAGAATATATTGGGGAAGCAGGAAGAGCCATAAACTTAACAATTAAAGAACACCTTAGAAATACAAGAATTTCCAATTTCGGCGGACACTTACACTACAATAATCATACATTCAACATAAACACAAACGCAAAACTTTTACACAATACAAATATAGGGTTAAAACAAATTTTATTAGAAAATTATGAAATTGATAAAGTTATTAACAAAGAAAATAACATAACATGCCTAAACCATCAAACTCAATTAACTTTTAAACCTCTGTATACATTTTTAAACAACCCATATAATATCAATCAAACTATAATACAAACTTCAAGCTGACACGACAAAAAAAATCAAATATCATCTTCAAAAATATTATTTAATTTGCAAAGTAAGCACAAATTACAATATTTTTATAAGTTTTGATTTATATTAAATTAAACATTATAATCTAACGAAACATAAAATATAATAAAATAAAACCAATACCTAATCCTAATATAATATATTATATATACAGGGTTGTTACTTTTACGACACCCACCATTAGGATCTATTAAACGGAAGTACATACAGAGTTGGTCAAGTGGGATAAATGTTTCTTATTTTTATGCCTTTCAATATACTGAAAGGACATCCGGGATATCTTGCACAGTTCCTGAAATATCGCGGAAAACTGAAAAAGTGAACTTTCATTTTCCTCTTATAACTTTTTTACTTTTGAAGGAACTTTTACAAAACTTGGCACGCTTACGTTTTTCAACGTGAGCTTTCTGATGACAGTATCAAACATTTTTTGCGCCAACTAGATGCCCAAATTTTCATGGTCAACTTTTGAATTAGCATTCAAAAAAGCGAAAAATTTCAATTTCAACCATGTATTATGTATTAACCATGTTAACCATTAATCATGTTCCTTGTAGAACCCCTGATAATGGTTGAATATTAAGTCGAAACCAGTAGGGATAAATAAATAAATAAATACTAGAAGATACCAGTATGTACTTTAACAAATAAAAAAATACTATTTCAAATATATATCATGAAAAATCACGATTTTTGAGTTATGACATTGATGCAGCAAGTGAGCGATGTGTAATAACTATTTTTAATTATATTCATGCAAGTACAAACATCTGAATAATAAATGAGAGAAGTATGTAAATGTAGCCTCATGGTGAAATACAATTACTTGGGATAATAATTAGATTTGAATAATAATTTCCTATATTAAACATGCCTACCAATATTTCTTTTAGTTACATTATTCCAAGTAATGAGCGTTATAATTATCGAATTGTATCACTTGATGTACGAAATTTAAAGCTATTAGTTTTGGGTAATGCCCGTGTTTCGTGCTCGAGAGTATAATTTTATTTCTGGATGGCATTGTGCTGCTACAAATAAAAACCCATCTCCATTGTTCGGGTTATATCTAAAGTGAACTTGCGGTTCCCTTTTAGCGCTTTTGTTGCCGTTGTTTTCTGTGGCATTTCTGTAATTGTCCTTATTGTTTGCAAAATGCCCCCTTTTTAAAATTTGGTCCAGTTGGTGGACCACACTTTATAAGGCGAAAACCTCCAGTCTTTGTATTACATCAAATACTATTATTTCCCTAAATAAGGCAGCAATTTATTTTTTGCTATTTATAAGTAATAAATTATGGTCTTTTAACTTTCTTGTTTGAAATAATGTCATATATATGTGCATACCATATAAAAAGCAAGTGCTGTGTGCACATGCAGGGTTGATAAGTTGATAATACTCATTTGTTAAATTAATAACGATATCTGGTTTATATTAGACAGTTAGTTAATATAGTTAATCACTTAGTTAATACAAGGGGTCGCGTGTGAGGAAAAATATATATACAGTATGTCCAAGCTAAAGCAGAGTAAGTTCAATAAATTTGTTACTAACATTATTTAAAAAAAAATGAAAATATGAAGAAAAAAATGAAAAAATGATTGTCAATCTATTGACAATCATGAATAACATTACATAAAAATCCATATTCAATGAACACTTAAATTTTTTTAAATAAAAGTAAACTGTTTTTAGTTACTGGCACTGTCAGGAATTGTTCCTGCTGCTCGTACTTCATGACAATTTCCTACAGTGCAATGTTTTTGTATGCTAAGCCTGTATGTTTGACTCTGTAATGTTCATTCTGAATTTGAATACAATAAATGATATTATTATTATTATTATTATTATAAAATCAATACATTTCAGTCTACAGAAGTAAGATTTTCAACTCAACTTGTCTTAAATATCTTTATAAATAATAAAATAATTGTAAATAATACTAATACTTACTAACAAAGTTCGAAGATATATTTACCAAATCTAGAAATGTGTTTTCAAAATTTTCCATACGATTTCGTGTCAGGACTTGGAAATAATTTTATTATATTGTTTTAAAATAATCTTAACACGCGATAGAAGCTTTTACGAAATAAAAAACAAAATTAGAATAATTTATGTAATTATTTTACAACTTTTGCACAAAAATTGGGCAAAATTTCAAAATATGTGGAAAAGTAGCCTATTTTTAATTCTAACGATACTAAAAATAACATGCATATTAACCTGCTCGTTGAGTATCACATTTATTAACACAACTTACTACTGGACACTTGAATCAAGTTAATTTCCTACAAGATTCAAGCGCAGTAAATTAGTCTAATAATAAAATATAATCATCTTAAAAAACCTCTCAAAAAGACCATATATTATCATAAAATGTCAATCCCAATAATTAGAAAAATTCCATAATCTTCTAAAGGTTAATTTTTTTATAAAAATTAACTGTGCATACCCTTGCATATTCTTTACACTGTCTGAAAAAGGATATTATATTTTGAAATAAAAAAAAATAAACAGCTTTAAAAACTAAACAGTGTTTGAATAATTTATGTAATAAAATTCTACAAATGTGCTAAATTCAGTCATAAATTCAAAATATGTAGAAAACTAGTCTGAATTTAATTCTAACGATACCAAAAATAACTTGCATAATAACCAGTTCTTTAAATATGGTTTTTGTCTTTTATGTTTCATTGCCTAGCTCATCACATCTGTAAAGTCGATACCAAAAATATCTTGCACAATAACCAGTACCTTAAACATAGTTTTAACTTATCACATCTGTAAAAAAACAGCTAAGTGAATAAAATACTTATTATAACATCTATTAATAAGACTTGGACTGGATATTAGAAACACATTCGTGGAAAAATTAAAGCGCAATGAATTGTCATAAAATTAATTTAAACTTTTAAAAAACTCTCAAAATTGTTATTAAAATGCAATCCTTAAAATTAGAAAAATTCCATTATCGTTTCTAAAAGATTCAAAATTGTACAAAAATATATTTGGAGTATAGAAATTGATAAAACGTTTTGGAAATACCAGATTTTTGTTTAAATTTCCTAAGAAAAATCTCCAACAGTTGGTTAAATTTGTTTTTTAATTAATTTTCGATATTAGAAGATTGAAAACTTGTTATCAAAACTTGTTATGTTTCATAAATGTTAGTCTACATAAATTATGTAAGTTAAAAATCTTGTGATTAAAGATTGGGAAATTACATAATTTGCAAATCAGATATACAGGGTGTTAATACAAAGTTGTAACACCCGAAAATGTCAGTTAGATTCATTGAAACAAACAACTTTTCTTAGTTAAAATTTTTGAATTGGAGTCCAAGTTCATAGTTATTGGCCTTCTTATGTTTTTCGAAAAATCGTCATTAGTCCCTTATGTTTAGGAATATTTAAAAAATACAAAAACGTTCAACATGCGCTTTCGGTTCTCTAAAACAGTTGTATTTACAAATATTTTCAATTTTATCAAATAACAAAATGGCGACCGATCAAAAATTTCTAAGCATGATATTTTGAAAACCAATCGATCGATTTTTGAAAATAAAACATTTATAAAATCCTTGAACTATCTTATAACATTTGTCTGTTTTAATAATTATGCATTCTTATACACAAATTATGCAAAATACGCACACAAATGATAAACGTGACAGAAACTTTTCAAGATGAAGCAGAAATTTCTGAAGAACAAAATCAAAAAGTATTTAAATTTGAACGTACAAACTAGAAAACACGTGCCTCAACTTGTTTAATGGCCTAACTTAAGGTTAGCCTACTTTGTTTTAAATGATTGTTGCAGTTTGTTAAAATTTATCTTGTAATTCAATTTGAATAATAACTCTTTTGGACAGATCGAAAATACTGTTTCAGACAAATGTTATAATATAGTTTAAGGATTTCATAAATGTTTTAGTTTCAAAAATCAATCGAGTGATTTTCAAAATATCTTGCTTCGAAATTTTTCTTCGGTCGCCATTTTGTTATTTGATAAAATAGAAAATAATTGTAAATACAAATGTTTTAGAGAACCGATAGCGCATGCTGAACGTTTTGGTATTTTATAAATATTTCTTAAAATAAGGGAGTAATGACGATTTTTCGAAAAACAAAAGAACGCCAATAACTATGAACTAGGGCTCCAATTCAAAAATTTTAACAAAGAACAGTTGTTTGTTTCAATGAGTTCTAACTGTCATTTTCCGGTGGTACAACTTAGTATTAACACCCTGTATATTTTTGAAATCTAAGCCATATTCTCATTATTGTCATAAAAACAGGAGCATTTGTTTAATTATTCATTTATTTATTAAACAGTATTTTAGTTGCAGAAGTATTTTCCCGATATTTACGATATTTAGACAAATATCTGTCTGAAATAGTTTTTTTTATTTTGCTTTAATAAAGACATCATAGGAGTTGATAGTAGTTAAACATTTTTATTCGAAAACAGAATATTTATCTAATTTTTATAATTAAAGTGCTAAGAGTGTTTATCAGTTTTTCAAAAATCTTTAGCTGTATAACTAAAATTTCGGCATTATTTGGGCATTATTTTGGACTTCCCTTTATTTCCTGTAATCTTGTTAGAGGAATTAAAGGGAAGTCCTAAATTTTATTCATAATGCTGAAGATTTATCAAAATCCGAAAAAAGTTACCACTAGTCTTTTATAGTGTTATTCATAAAAATTTGAACCGTGGTTTAGCGGTGTTTTACAAAGGGTTACCAAGGTTACTAAGATTAAACCACCGTTAAACCGCCATTTAAATTTTTATGAATAACACTGCTAATCTTTATTCTAATGATCTTTTAATTCATTTGCAAATCAACAATGTTTTGCTGAGTAGTTCCACAATAACTAAATTTTCAAAATTTGGAGTAAGCTGCTTCAGATTTAGTTCTTCGAGTAACAAAATTTTTCAGTTATGGACACCAACACTGAATTAAACTTAATTGCAAATATATCTAGTTCAAAGCACATTGATACAAATAAGTACTTCAAAAATCTTTTCACTTCAAATGGTTAGTTTTTATTTAAGTTGAAAAGTATAATAATATTATCTATAAACTGGACAACGACAAATGATCACTGATTTAATATATTTTTCTATATAAAATAAAAGTAAAAATTTAACAAGCGTAAATTTCTCTATAAATAAAGATATGAGTAAAGTGAAGACGTAGAGGAGATTTTTATCCTTAAAATAGGAATGAAGATGAAAGGACGAAAGATATGCCATTTTTATTTACAAAATTGGGATAGGTGGTGATAAAAGATGTAAAAATGAAGCTAAATTAAGATAAATACAAAAATCTCTACAAAATAGGTGTACAGATGATGAAATGTGACAGTTTTCTCTATAAAAATGAAAATAAAGGTAAAAACTAAGATAATTTGATGTATCAAATGGGAATGAACATGAACGATATGACATTTTATTGGTCAGTATTTGAGGCATCTACTTCGTGATATAAGATGAAAATAAATAAAACAAACGCTTTTCTTAGTTTATATCACACTGTTTATTAAAATTAGTGACTATAGTTTCGATCACGTTCTGATCATTGTCAAACTTAGAGTATAATAAACAAAAATTAAAAAAAATTTTTTTGGACGGTTGTCCTGCAGATAATTTATTTCGCCGAGAAAGGTCTTAAGATGAACCTATTTAAGTCCCTCAAAATTCAAATGACCAAGCGTAATAAAAAATGTCCGGTCATTAACGACCAGGCAGACCTCGTTTATTCCCCACTTTACTCAAAGCTGTATTATAGGTATGTATAAATAGGTGTTATATTTGTGTTTTATTTTACTCTAAGTTTGATAATGACCAGAACGTGATCGAACCTATAGTTACTAATTTTAATAAACAGTGTGATATAAACAATTAAAAGTGTTTGTTTTATTTGATATGACTATTTTTTAATAAATGGAAATTCAGATCGAGAATTATGAAACTAATATACATAATTGAAAATCATGAAGAAAGATAAAGATAAAAGATAGACATTTTCTCTATTAAATTAAAATGACGATGCAAATGAAGATTACAATTGAAAGTAATAATTAATATATTTATGAAATAAGAGTTTAGATGATAAAATATGAATATTTTCTTTATGACCTGAATATGATGACCAAAATTAGAGATCCTTTGTTCTATAAAATAAGATTGAACCAGAGACATATGTCTTTTTCTTCTTTAAAATAGGAATGAACAAGAGACATGTGTTTTTTTTCTATAAAATAGAAATATAATTCGAAAAATGTACGTAAAAATAATATACATAAAATAAAAATCAAGATGAAAGATGAAGATAAAAAATGGATGAATTGAATTTGATATTGAATTTTCTCTATTAAATGTAACAGACGATGCAAATGAAGATAAAAATTAATAGCAATAATTAATATCTCTATATAATGGGAATATAAATCCTAAAATATGAACATTTTCTTTATAAACTTAAGAAAAAAATTAAGAAAATTTACTCTGATTGATTGATTTATACCTGACAGTTTTCTCTACAAACTGGGAGTATTGGTGATAGAATGACGATAAAATATAAAAATATTCTACCGAAAATGAAAATCAAGAGAGTGAAAGTGAAGATATGATTTTTCTCTGAAATGTGATATGTGCTATAAAATTAACATGGAAATTAGTTTAAAATTGTTTTCTGGTAATTTTTTTTTTTGAAATATAAATATTTTTGAATATAAACTAATTGTTGGAATCAACGTTTTTGAGTCTTCTTGTATTCGGGGATTTGTACTATTATTTTCTTCTAGTAATCTTTGAAATGTATTTTAGTTTTTGATTTGTTCAATGTTTTGACTACATTTATTTATAATTTTAACTTAATTTATAATTTTTAAAAAGTTAAAAGTTAAAAAAAATAAATGAATAAAAATAAAATAAAATAAACATAATTTTTATAATAAGTGAATATTTGATAAATATGAAGGATTCTATAAAAATAAATAAATTACTCATAATTCATTAATTTATTGATTTAAACACTTCTAAATTTCTTTATAGTGGATGAAACAATTAAAATTTTAAACATTTTAAATAAATAAACAAACGGCAAAATAACATTTGCAAACAAAGGTTCTAGATTCTCATTGTGTAGAGTTTTTGTATTGTAACATTTTCCGTTTTTTTTATAGTATATTATACACTGGCCAGCAAAAAATAGAGGTCACTATAAAATTATGACTTATTTTTGGAATTTTGTTGTTATAACTTAAAAAAGCAATGTTGAATCGTAAAGCATATTTATTGTTTTTATTGCCTATTTTGGAAATATCACAAATTTACAGTTCAGACGAAGTTCGAATATTTGTTCCTAGGACTAATATGGAACAAAAAATAATGAAAAAAATGACGTGTGAATGACAAGTTTCGCAGAGAAAAATCAACACTAAGTAAGAAAACCACAACGAAACTTTGGTTTTCAATTAAAGCGAAATGGATGTTGTTTCGTAAAAGTCTGTAACACGGTGATAATAACTGACAGATAGATAACATTTGTCAGGAAATGTATTATTAAATGCCTACTTTGGTTTACAATTTGCAAACATAAGGTTAAAACAAAAAAAAATCCAAAAATAAGTCATAATTTAAAAGTGACCTCTATTTTTTGCTCGCCAGTGTAGTATTATTCTTTTGAAAGTCGAATTGAAAGTATATTTTCGAAAATTGAAAATAGAAAACTGAAGGCATAATTTATTATAATAATATTTTCAAAGGCATAATTGGTTCACAAAAAAAAACATAGCCTGACTTCAAATTTGTTTTAAATTATATTTGCGGATAACATTTGTTGCACTTTTTCAAAATGGAACTTCTTGCGAACTCAACCTTTAATTGATTGTAAATGAAAGTCGTATGCCACCTCCATTATTTAATATAATTGTTTCAATATTTCAATCCGAATGTGCAATTCCGTTTAAAAATAGGTGATATTGCGTGCACTGGCTCTCACATTAACTCAAATTCATGGGTCATATTGCGGGGGCTTTCGGGCAACAATGTTGCGATATTTCCTGCGTGCTTCGCCGGATCCTGGGAATACCTTCGCAGACCCGAGCCCTAAATTGGGAGGCATGGGCTTTCGGTGTACATTTGGGCTAGATTTTCATTTAGAGTAAGAAGTCCCTGAAGTCCAGCGTACGCCTCGGGGTTTTGCCTCCCTAAGTTCGTCGTCGTCGTCGTGGAACTCGCAAGTATCGCCACTTTCGTGTCTTCGCAACTCCCCAAGTTCGGCACTAATTTCCCAATTTTTTCAGTACCCTGATGCCCTCGGGGGGAATTTCATATCCTGTAATCTAAAAATTTGAGACTTAAGTCTCGGTGATCGTAAATTTCAACAATTATTAAACTCACATGAGAAAGTTGGATATGTACAATAGATATTGTAAATAGGTAAAAAACACGCACAGGTTACTTTGTTAGCATCACTGAGGTTTATTTAGTTTCGACACCTTAACGGGTCATTATCAAACTCACAATAACTTACAATTACGACAGCGGCAATATTTATACATATTTCAACTACACATTAAAATTACATTAGTGAAGTACAGAAAATAATATACATCATTTAAATACCTACATTATACATTTACATAGGGGCGAGTATAATAATTCAGTTTGGTCATTAAGAAGCGTAAGCTCTTTATTGTGTTTCACTTCATATTTCCATTGATTCAAGAAGGTCTATTTGAGGTCATTTTTGTGCAAAATGGATTACTTCAAGTAATCTGAAATCTTTTGAAAACGAATGTTGGTTTTCCAGTAAGTGAGTGGCGAATGTAGATTTATCGTAATTTAATTTGAAGGCACGTATATGTTCTTTACAGTCGAAAGATTGGATATATACTCCATTACAATTATTATAACACAATTTATATACTCCAGATTTTTTTAATAAAATTGGTCGGACTCTTAGCATTAAAAAATATGTATGACAATTTGTTGTAAGAATTAAATGCAATATTAATATTATCATTTTGTAGAAGGATTTTTATCTTGAAACTAACATCTCCAAAACATGTTAATATTTTAAAGAAACTAATATTTGTTGTGGTATCTTTATAAATCAATGTAGATACATGTTTAAATTGGTTTTTATTGATTCACTTATCTATTTGAGTTATGGCATAGCCATTGTTGATTGCTAACGTTTTTATAATGTTGATTTCGTCTTTAAACGAAATGTTTGATAATGGCAAATTTAATGCTCTATTAATCATAGCATTAAATGCGGCTAATTTATGGTTAATTGGATGTCTCGAAGATATAGGGATTAAATAATCTGTTTAGAATCTGTGTGTATCTGTGTTTTCTATAAATGTCAAATGTGTTTTTGTGTTTAGTAATAGATAAATGTAGGAACTTAATATTTGAGGGAATTTCTGTTTCGAGAGGGAATTTAATAGTTGGGTGTATTGTATATTGTAAATATTCGGATGATTATGCTATTCATGAATTTTCACAATAACAAACTTAATAATTTAAAGTTTTCATATTGAGTACTTGCTGGTATGTAATATTTATTTTTATTTTGTTTTATAATTTATTTTGCCTGTCTCGTTTCGGTTTTTACAAAACTATCTTCAGAGGCATGATATGTATGTTAATATGTATACATCTTGATCTTATCTTGATGATAATTATTTATAATTAATTTGAATTTCGAAACTTCAAAATTTAAACCAAAATATTATTCCAACACAACTATTTAGATATATCTACAAACGATTACTTAAATGAAGAAAAAAAAAGGAAGAAATTATATAGGAAGATGCACTTCCTGTAATAAATTTGCTTGATTTAGAGTCTTAATGGACACGAAAAACGAGCAGTAGAGGATTTCGGAAAATCATGCTATTTTCGTCAGAACAATAATATTCTAAATTATAATTAATAAATTCTCTATACGCAATAATATCATAAATTTTATTAATTTGCCTCTAAAATTATTTGTCAATCATTAAAATTCATCAAGTAAGTATAACATTATGTTCTATAAAATACCATAGAGCTGTTTTTCATTCCTCTGATTTAACATAAACACCGAATCTTCGATAACATATACATACATCGAAGGTGTTTATAGAATTTAAAATGTAATGTCACGAAATACTGATTAAAATGTTGACAAGATCACAAAGTGATATTAAATATACCAAAAATCATAAAAATCATATTTGTTCAATAAAATTGTCCAAATTTTCTTAAAGAATTTGTAACCATGTGTAATTGTAATTATGTGCAATATTATTTATGTACATAAATACCTTATACATATCATTATGACATTAATGTATGTCATTAAAATTATGTATAATACCTTATACATAAATACCTAAAATATTTTCACATGTAAGTATTTTTAAAGCAGTAAGTTTTCGGAATTTGGTATTCCTAGAAAAAAACTTGTACTATATAATAAAATACAGAAATCGTTCCTAAAAGAATTAGACCTTTGAACAGTCCAAAAAAAGTTAACTGAAAAATTTGATACACTAAATATTGAAGATTTTATAAATTTCTACTGTTAGTTTTTCTAATGAAGTAAACTT
Source organism: Othius punctulatus (assembly GCA_951805005.1). Taxonomy (NCBI): domain Eukaryota; kingdom Metazoa; phylum Arthropoda; class Insecta; order Coleoptera; family Staphylinidae; genus Othius; species Othius punctulatus. Next base: position 96,513,863 of record OX638138.1, read on the forward strand.
TTTCTAAATTATGTTATTCCCACAAAAACTTAGATTAACTGAAAAATTTGATACACAAAATAATGAAGATTTTATCAATTTTTTTCGTAAGTTTTTCTAACAAGTCATTTTTTTCTAAATTATGTTATTACCACAAAAACTAAGATTATACAAAGAAAATTCCAGGGATGGTTTTTAAACTTTGCAAGATTATATTAAATTTCATAGAATTTCATATAATTCACTAAAAATTTCATAAATAACTCCTAAGAGTGATAATTGCGAAGAGTTATTAAAATAGAATAGTTAAAAATTAATATAAAATTTAAGTGGTAAGCATTGCTACACAGCAGTAAGTTTGCGGAGTTATTACCAGAAAAACTTAAATTGCAAAAAAAAAACTTCTTTCGTTAATAAATATTTTACAGTATTTTACAAGATACCATAAAAGGTTTCCCAAGCAATGTGAAATGTCCAAAAAATAGAGATTTTATCAATTTATTTAGTAAGTATTTCTAATGACGTAAAATTTGTGAATCTTAAAAATAATTACATTTGACGAAAACGAATCCATGGATGGTTCTTAAACCTTGCAAGATTTCAAAAGTAAAAATAGTCAGATATTATAAACAATGTCTTATAAATTATATGATTTATTATGTAAATACGTCATGAATACTTTGTACATAAAATCCCATCAAATTTCTATTCAAAATCATTTGAATTGTTTGCATCTTATACCAAAAAAGTATTGACAATTCCCAAGAAATGATAAAACAAGTGTTCTGATGTCATACCTCTTAGAAAATTTAAGAATAAGATGTGTAATTTTAATATTCTCAGTTTTGATATCACTGGTCAACACTGAAAGTTTTTCCTAAAATTTATTGACTGTTTGTAACTATATTTAGCACCTTGGCTACAAATATATAACTGATTTTTTTCTAACAGCTCTACTTTACGAAATAATGCATCAGTACTTTTTTATATAAAGGCAATTTTTAAACGCAGTATCTTTAAAAATATGATTTAAAATCACTACAAAACCTTCTTTTGCAGGCTTTGCTCGAATGCACGGGGTTGAGGTTGATCTCTTTGTATACTCCAGCAACAATCTGCCATCATATGGATGTTCCACTGTGCCCTTATAACGGTCTTGAACTGCCCAAATATATCGGTGCATTCTTTCATGCTTTACAATGAAGTTGTATAGTCATTTTGCACCCAACATTTTTCAAATTGGTCAGCATACTAACAACTAACTGAAAAAAGTCGTCCGACTTACGGTTTCCCAGAAAATGTTAATGGTTTTGGTGAAGAAACTTTTGAGGTTGCGATTTTGAGGTTCCAGTCAAATCATCGGAGTTTTGAATTTGATAATATTTCTGTTTCCACTTGACATACTATACACTATTGGCATACATCATGGGGTACTCATAATTTATAATAGTTCAATAGATTAAGTTAAAATATGTAGTTGTAAAAGAATCTGAGATAGATTTTTTATATTGTTTACTAATGTATTCACCACAGATGTAACAAAATACATGTGAATTATTTTACTAACATTTCCGTGCCATATTAATATCGACCGTTTTTAGTCATACTATTCATAAGTCATGCAGAAGTTGAAAATTTGCACCTACCGGTTAAGCAAGAGTATTTTCAAAATATTTCCAAAAATGGAGCTGTTTAACAAAAACTAATGTCACATTGAGAATTAGCACATTGAAATAAAACAAAAACGTTAAAAAAATCGTAGGGAAAAAACAAAAGTACAAATTTGTTGGGCAGTGTAGTCAGTGATTTGGAATTGAAAAATTAAAAATTAAGGATCCAAATTTACAAATTTTTGTGGTCATTACTCAAAAATGATCGGTTCTGATGTTGCCGATGCCACTTGTCTTGGAATAAATGAGAATCTCTGATCTCTCAACAATCAGCCACAACCAGTACAGTAATTACAATCAGTTACATAATAATGAGTAACAATATCAGTAATAATATCAGTAAAAATCAGTAACACTAACAATCTGTACCTACTGTATAATTCTTATATTGCTAGTTCCGATAATCAGTGATTTAGAACAATAATCAAATAAATAAAACTTATGAAAGCACAGCCACGACCATTTTCAAATTTGGTAGTTAGTACTAAAAATTGAAAAATTGAATGTCATAATTTTACAGATGCTACTTGAATTATTGAGAATCATTGATCATGATAAAATAACTGTTCGTAATCAATTACAGTTGCAAAAATGATTAATCAGTACTGTGTAATTTCTATATTGCTAGTTTTAATAATGAGTAATTTGGAATTAAAAGATACAAAATTAATAATCAGTACTGTGTAATTTCTATATTGCTAGTTTTAATAATGCCTGATTTGGAATTAAAAGATTAAAATTTAAGAATCCATATTTGTAATGTTTTTTGGTCAATACTGAAATATAAAAAAAAATAGCAGTTCTGATGTCACTGGTGCCACATGTCTTGGAATAATTGAGACTTACTGATAAGTGATTAAATAACGATTTTAAGGCATTCCTGTTGTAAAACTACAACAATCAGTAACAATCAGTACAATAGCAGTAATCTGTTACATAACAATCAGCAATATCAATAACAATCAGTAACAATCCATACCAATATCAGTAACGCCATCAGTAAAAATCAGTAACAATCCACAACACTAACAATCAGTACCTACTGTATAATTCTTATATTGCTACTCTGATAATCGGTGATTTAGAATAATAATAAAATAAATAAAACTTATGCAAGCACAGCCACGACTAGAATTTCAAATATAGTAGTAAGTACCAAAAATTGAAAAATCAAATGTCATGATTTTGCAGACGCCACTTGAATTATTGAGAATCACTGATCACGGCAATATAACTGTTCGTATGCAATTATCTTTACAGAGATTAATAATCAGTACTTTGTAATTTTTATATTGCTAGTTTAAATAATTAATGAATTGGAATTAAAAGATTTAAATTTTAGAATACATATTTGCAAAGTTTTGTAGTCAACATTGAAATATTAAAATAATAATATTAAAATAAAAAATAATAGTTCTGATGTCACTGATCTCATTTGTCTTGGAATAATTGTGACTTACTAATGACTAAGTGATAAAATAACTATTTTGATGCTATTCCTATTGTAAAAATACAACAATTAGTAACAATCAGTATGATAATAGCAATCAGTTACATAGCAATCAGAAACAATCCGTACCAATATAAGTAACGCTACTGTAAAAATCAGTAACAATCCGTAACACCAACAATCAGTACCTTCTGTAAAATTCTTGTATTGCTAATTCTGATAATCAGTGATTTAGAATAATTATAAAATAAATAAAATTTATAAAAGCACAGCCACGACTACAATTTCAAATTTGGTAGTATGTATAAAAAATTGAAAAATCAACTAATATCATTTTGCAGACGCCAGTTGAATTATTGAGAATCACTGATCATGATAAAATAACTGTTCATATGCAATTATCTTTACAATGACTAATAACACTGGACAACAGCATTTCTGATGATTGAGTTATGTTACATGATACTAGCCTAATTTTTAATGACGTTTTCAAATCTGTGATCGAAATTTATGTATCAGCTCTTGTTTAAAAAATATGACACATGAGCCGTTTTACAATAAAACACAACACGTTTAAAGTTAATCCTATTTTATTGATTTCTTAAGTTAAAAAAACTTTCTTTTATAAGACTTCCTTACAGAAGTTGAAGTTGAAGAGCTGTTCTGAATGCTCCAACAATAGACAGCCATCATGTGTGCGTTCCAGTAGCCTTGATAGCGTTCCTCCATCGTACGAAGGTCCTGGTGGAATCGCTCGCCCTGTTCTTCACTTACATCCCCAAGATTAGCAGGAAAATAGTCTAGGTGGTTGTGAAGAAAGTGTAACTTGATGCTCATGTTACATCCAAGAGCTTGAAAGTGACTCATTAATTGTTCAACATGTTGAGAATAGTCAGCACCTTTCTTATTTCCCAAAAAATTTTGAACCAGCCAAACAAACTCATTCCATGCCTTTTTCTCAATCTCTGTCATAGTGTCCGTAAAATTTGTGTCTTTTATTAATGATCTTATCTGTGGCCCATCAAAAATGCCCGCTTTTATCTTTTCTGCACTCAGTTTTGGGAACTTTTTTGGTAGAAAAAGGAAGCAATTTCCATTTTTGTCAAGACCTTTAATAAATTGTTTTATAAGCCCTAATTTTATATGCAATGGAGGCAAAATTATACGATCCCTTGATACTAAAGGGGGGTTTATCACGTTATGTTGTCCTGGAACTAACATTTCCCGAGTAGGCCAATCCTTTTTAACCCAGTGTTGATCTTTAGCTCTACTATCCCATAAGCAAATAAAACAGGGATACTTTGTGTAACCACCTTGTTGGCCTAATAGAAAGTTGACCATTTTTAAATCAACACATATGAGTCAGTTGTTTTCCACATATTTAATTTTGTCCAATACCAGAGCAATAGATGTATATTCTTCTTTTACTTTAGTAGAATGTGCAATAGGTAATGACCCTAATTTATTCCCATTGTGTAAGAGAACACATTTTAGACTCCGTTTTGACGAATCTATGAATAAACGCCACTCACTTGGAACATAATTTCGTAATCCCATTGCAGTCACTAAACCAGGTACATCTCTACAAAATACGAAATCATCTTCTTCATCAAAATATTTTAGGAGATTCTGTTCTCTTGTGCGGTAATATGAAATTTTAGTTCCTTTTGTTATTAAGTTCCTTTCTTTTAGCCTAGAAGCCAAAATTTCTGAAGCAGACTTCGACAGTCCCAGATCTCTGATTAGGTCATTTAAATCATCTTGGTTGAATGGTTTTGGCTTTTCCAGGTCACATTCAAAGTCACTATCACTACTGTCAAGTTTCGTCTCCAAATCAAATGGCTCCGCCTGTGAAGCATAAGCTTCAGGTTCAGGTGTCTTAGGACTCAAGACACGTCTATGTGCCGATCGTATGGACGGATATTTCCATTTGGCTCTATTTGTTCGGTTAATGCCAGTTATGTTCACCAAACAAAAATAGCAGTCGTCATGGTGGTTCCGTGGTTCATTCCAGAGCATAGCGGTTTCGTACCGGAAACTATTTCTTTTCTTATTTGTCCATAAGCGTAGAAACTCAGCGCACGTTTTGCATACCTTTTGAGGAATCCAAGGCTTATCTTTCATATCCAACGTGTGCCCAAAGTAATTTTTGTAAGCCTCATTTACGAACGTTGTCACATTTAAACGGCATACTTTAGACATATACTCTCCGCAAATAAAACAAAAATGGTTTGGATCATTCACACAATGTCTTCTTGACGATGCCATATCAAAATATAGTTAGATAACTCAATAATTTGTAAATTAATAGCAAATAAACACAGCAAGAAAGCTAATTTAAGTGAAAGCTGTAACTTGTAAACAAGAGCTGTCAGAAAAGAAATGAGGTTATATTTGGAATCAGCGACGCCAAATTAGTAAACATCAAGTGACATAAGTCATTCATCAGTCATAAAGTTCAATTTTGTTGGCCAGTGTAATCAGTACTTTGTAATTTTTATATTGCTAGTTTTAATAATGAGTGATTTTGAATTAAAATAATCGAATTTAAGCCATATTTGCAAAGTTTAGTAGTCAACACTGAAATAATAAAAAAAATAACAGTTCTGATGTCACTGATGCCATTTGTCTTTGAATAATGGATTTTGATGCCATTCCTATCGGAAAAATACAATAATTAGTAACAATCAGTACAATAATAGTAATCAGTTACATAACTTCATCACCAATATCAGTTACAATCAGTAACAATCCGTACCAATATCAGTAACGCTATCAGTCAAAATCAGAAACAGTCCATAACGCCAACAATCAGTACCTACTGTATAATTCTTATATTGCTAATTATGATAATCAGTGATTTCAAATAATAATAAAATAAATAAAACTTATAAAAGCACAGCTACGACTACAATTTCAAATTTGGCAGTAAGTACCAAAACTTGAAAAATCAATCATCATGATTTTGCTGACGCCACTTCAATTATTAAGAATCACTTATCATGATAAAATAACTGTTCGCAAGCAATGATCTTCACAAGGAATAATAATCAGTACTTTGTAATTTTTATATTGCTAGTTTAAATAATGAGTGATTTGGAATTAAAAGAATAAAATTTAAGAATCCATATTTGCAAAGTTTAGTAGTCAGCACTTGAATATTTAGAAAATTAATAGTTCTGATGTCACTGATATGACTTGTCGTGGTATAATTGGGGCTTACTAATGATTAAGTGATAAAATATCGATTTTGAAACAATTCCTATCGGAAAAATACAACAATTACTAACAATCAGTACAATAATAGCAATCAGTCACATAGCAATCAGCAACAATATCAGTAATAATCACTAACAATCCGTATCAATATCAGTAACGCTATCAGTAAAAATCAGTAACAAGCCGTAACACTAACAATCAGTATCTACTGTGCAATTCTTATTTTTCTAATTATGATAATCAGTGATTTAGAACAATAATAAAATAAATAAAACTTAAAATTTAAGTGTTATTCATAAAAATTTAAACCGTGGTTTAACGGTGGTTTAATCTTAGTAATCTTCTGATAAAAGAAAAAGATTAATAATCAGTACTATGTAATTTATAAATTGCTAGTTTTAAAAATCAGTGATTTGGAATTAAAAGATTAAAAATTAACAGTGTTATTCATAAAAATATAAACCGCGGTTTAACGGTGGTTTAATCTTAGTAATCTTGGTAACAATTTGTAAAACACCGCTAAACCACGGTTTAATTTTTTATGAATAACGCTGTAAAAATCCATATTTGCATTCCATTACTGAAAAATTCAAAAAATTAACAGGTGTGGTGTTACTGATGTCACTTTTTTTGGAATAATCACTGACGACGAAGTGATTAAATAACTATTCTGATGCCTTTCCTATTTTCATTTTTACTTAATATTTGTCGAGTTAATAATCTCTGGAATTCTTGTGCAGTGCATCAAATCAGATACATACATAATCCATCCCTCTTTTACCCATTGGTGTCGAGGTTTTGTCCTGTTATCCTTTTGTTCTGTCATTCACCCACTTCCGCCATTCACTTCTGTCCGCACTTTTAGTCTTTGCCTCCTTAAAATCTATACCATTGTTTTTTAAAATTTCACATATTGTTTCATTCCATGTTTTTGCAGGCCTACCTCTCCCTCTTTTTCCAACCGGTCTTGCTTCCCATATTCTTTTTGTGAGTCTTGCTTCCATCATTCTGTTAAGGTGCCCCAACCATCTGAGTTTATTTCCCTCTATTTTCTTCTTTATCGGTGCTACCCCTAGGTTCTTCCTAATATCTGTGTTTCTGATTTTGTCCAGCATTGAAATACCCTCCGTTCTTCTCAGATATTTCATTTCGGCTGTTTGTAGTCTGCTCTCTTGTCTTTTATTTGTGACCCACGTTTCACTTCCATATGTGAGTGTTGGAATATATATTGCGTCAAACACCACTATTTTCGTTTTCTTCGATACTTCCTTGTTGTTTAGGAACTGAGTTCTTAGGCTATGGAAGATTTTCGCGGCTGCTGTTATTCTATTATTAATTTTACCTTCCAAACTCAATCAAATCAGATACCAATATATTATGTTTCTCTATGACTCTTATAAATAACACATTCATTATGTACGTAACTATTGTAACACAATGTATACATTATAACATAACACTTTACAGTAACATAGTACAATAGGGGTTGTATTATGACTTCATAATACAACAGGTGTTTTTTATGACTTCATAATACAACATGGTGCGGCATCTTCAATTATACAATGTGTAACGCTTTTCATACCAATTGCGAAGTGTAACCCATCAAATAGTTATTTTGACGTTACATTGGTCACTTGATAACAACCACGCATTGACCTGTGTTTTTTAAAATTGAACATAGAGACGTTGTATTGACTATGTTTATTTATTTATTTATTTACAGAGGTTACAGAGGTTACAGAGGTACATACGGTCCATGTACAACCCAAATAGCACCGCAAATCAAAAACAGCTAACATAGATAGCCTTACAAGAAGTGTCAACCCAAGTATATGTATTCAGCGTTAAATAAATGTACGGTATATGCGACAATATTAAAACAATTATTCAATTTGAACTGAACCGAAAACCTTTATTTTGTCGGAAGGAAAACTGGAACCGAATCGAAATATGTTTTTTAATTGAACCTGTTCATAAACCGAAACGAACAAAAAATCTGTTCGAAGCCCTGCTGCCAATTACCAATTACTTTAAGAGTTTTATACAGTTTACTGAAAATTATTTTTATATTTTTATTATGTTTTAGTTTGTATTTTGCTATATTTTAAACATAACCCTCTACCGCCCTTGTGACTTTAAAGTCACATACTACATTTTTCCTTATTATTATTTAAATACGAGATATACATCCTTTGATGCCGGCTGTGACTTTTAAGTAACATCGTGGCTTTAAAGTGTCATACACATTGTGCCATCTAGAGGATATCTTTGAAGACTTTAAAATTATATTTCATGTGACTCGCCAGTAATTGCCTCCAACTAATGTTGAGCATGATATCAGTCGTAATTAAGTGCAAAACAATTATTAAATATTAAATATTAGTGATTTGGTGTTGATTTAGTTGTTGTGTGTGTGCATTTGAAAGGTAATAATTATGATTATTTACATATTGGCAACCAAAAACAGGTGTGTTACTTCAAAGTTACAGGAAGCCAAAATGAGCGATATACCATTTGATGATTTGGGTGTCTTCACCATCAATCCGTCAATGTTCTACGGAAAAACTACACAAACTAAACATTCTCAAATATACACTAAAGTCATAGAGCATCCTGAAGACTCTGATGATCCGCTATTGAGCGATAGTGATGAAGAGGATGCCATTTCACTTGTGAACGATCCATCCAACAACAATAACTTTGGTGAAGAAGATCCTATGGGAAACTGAAAATGATTTACCATTGGAAGATATTTCTGCACAGAGAAATATACAAAAAAACAAGAAGAAAAAGAGGGTAGTAAAATAGATATCTGGAAAGGCACGTCAAATTCGACCTATTACCGTGGAAAGGACAGTTACCGGATGGACCTGAAGGGCCAGGCCTCCCTTTATATTATTTTCGAAAGTTTTTTGATCGAGACATATTGGAACATATGGTGGAACAGAGTAACCTATATGCGCTCCAGTCTGATTTGAATAGTCCTCTTTCATTGTCAATAGAATAATTGGAATGATTTACAGGAATTACATTCCTAATGTCAATTTAAGGCTTACCTAGTAAAATAATGTTTTGGCACCGAGCTACACAGGTGCCTAAGGTGGCACAGACTACGCCAAGAAACCGCTGGGAGCAGATAAAAGCGAAATTACATTTTAATAACAACACTGATCTTGCTAAAAGCAAAGACAAAGTATACAAAATGCGCCCATTTATTGACAAAGTAGTCAAAAACTTCAACAAAATCCCAATGGGGGAGAAAATTTGTGTGGATGAGCAAATGATACCATACAAGGGTCACCATTCCATCAAACAGTATATAAAAGCAAAACCTAAAAAATGGGGATTCAAAGCCTTCGTGTTATCTGTGTCTGATGGAATTGTGTACAACTGGGAGCTCTACTGTGGTGTTGTAGATCACGATCCTGACCTTCCAGATGTTGTTTTCAGTGGAAATGTTGTCTTGCAGTTAGGCAAAATAATTCTAAGAAATAAGTATCACAAGATATACTTTGATAATTGGTTCAACAGTTTGTAGTTACAAATTGAATTTCATAAATGTGATGATCATAGTTTGGTCACAGTACGTCCCAATCGTTTTAGAAGGATGCAATTTTCAAGTGATAAAGACATGAAAAAATAGGGCCGAGGATCTGTGGAAGAGAAGAGTGCAGTTATAGAAGGTGTGGAACTAGTAGCACTAAAGTGGTTCGACAATAAACCAGTGCATTTGCCAAGTTCCTTCGTTGGGGTGTATCCTGAAACACAAGTGAAACGCTGGGATTCTAAGACCAAGAGCAGAATTGATGTAGAGTGCCCTAATGCTGTAACTATCTACAATCAGTTTATGGGAGGGGTAGATTTGGTTGACTCTCATGTAGCACTATATCGAACTACCATTCGGAGTAAAACATGGTATCACAAACTCTATATTCACCTCATGGATTTGTGTGTAGTGAACAGCTGGCTCTTATACAGAAGAGATTGTAATTTCTGTGGTACATCAAAAAAGGAGCAGTTAAGCTTGCTGCAATTCAAGGCTGATCTTGCTAGCACCCTATGCACCATGGGTGATCAGCAAAATCAAAAAAAGAGGTCGTGCCAGTCATGTGTCCAACGCAAAATTGAAGAAAAACATCAGAGGCAAACCTTCAGAAATGCCTACTTTAGATACAAGAAGGGATGGTACAGGACATTTGCCGATGTTTCAGGAAAACAGAAGAATATGTAAATTTCCAGGATGTAGCGGCGTTCTAAAAATTTTCTGTGTCAAGTGCAAGGTGCACTTGTGTTCAACGCCGACACAAAATTGTTTTATACATTTTCATAATCAGTAAATTTTTATTGCCCACTGTAACCTAGAAGTTACACACCCCTAAAACCTAGTGGGGTTCGTGAATTCTGCTGCTTAATGTTTCATATTGCTTTTTATGTATTACATTTTGTTAAAATGATAAACTGCATGTTTTTACATGTATTATTAAATCTGGCCGTAGACGAATAATTGAGAACATTAGCAAGTACCTAAACTAATCCTACCAATTGCTGCTCTCTTAATTATAATAGTTTAACCCAATTCCGTATAAGACAAATCTAAAGCTAAACTCCAGTTATGTAGGATGATGCAAATCTGCCGGTACCTTAAAACACAACCTAATCAAAATTAATTTTCCAAGAAAACCTTCGTGGATGTGCCGTGCCCTCCATTGTGCTGGGAAACGGATCCGATACAAAGTTCAAACACAAGCTGTATCCCAATACATGCCTTAATTAGAGAGGAGCTTGCACAAAGTTGATATTCCGGTAGCCGATTCTTGTCCGTCGAGGGGTCTCTCCTTATTCCTGGAGCGCATGTGTATGGGCAGGCCCCAATTAAAATTTAACGACTTCCCCGTGACGTAAAGTTATAGAGCTGAAAAGCGACACAAGCAAACGTAAAGCAAACGTAAACGGCACTCCATACAGAAAATCGCCGGAAACGTTTATTGTAAAAATCATAAAATATATATATATTATTATCTTTGTTAACATTGAATTTCACTTATTTAACAACAAAAATCTTGAAATCGATTAATTTGTTTTTATTACGAAAATGTATTTACGAGTACCATATAAGTATTACTATACATAATTGGATATTAAATTAATTGCAATGTTTTTTAGTGAGCTTCAACTATTATAACAATTTATAATAACAAAATGTGGTAACGGCATAGTATTATGTTTTTATAAGTAATGTACACATTTCTGCTAATGTTTTATGATACGCAATACACCTGAATATCTAATTATAAATATCGATTACTACGCAGTAACGGTAAAAATGTTTTTTTTTCTACGATCTACGATAGTGCGTAAACTAAACTTTTACGCACTGTTCACAGTACGTAAAGTGATTCTTTTTAGCAAGTAAATGAAAAATCACACAATCCATTCACTCACTTATTAAAAGAAAAGGTAGTGTTTTTCATAAAATTTTACTTAAATGTCAACATTCAATAATACGAAATAAGTTCAAAAATTTAAACAATACAAAATTAATAGATTTGGCCGTTATTTTTTGAAAGTCCATATTGATTACTTTAATAATATGTTTTAATCACTTTCAAATATTTAATTATTTTTTTATTTTCCACTACGTTTTTTCGTTAAATCAATATCGAGATTCTTTAGCTGAAGTAGCCACAGTGTAATGAAACATTGTAGTGGAAAATATAAAAATTATACATTTTTGAAACTGACAAGAAAATATTATTAAAGTAATTTAAATTTTCAAGTTAATGACATAATTGGTACAATGTGAGATATTCAATTTTTTCATAATAGCTGCCGCAGCAAAAAACTTTGTATGATACACTTTCATAAAGAGCATTTTTTCAATGGCACTCGGATGTGCCTCGTTCAAAAAAAAATCACGTTCGTAAAAAAAAATCACTACTTTACGAACTTATATCATAAATAAATATAACGATATAAGTATTAGCATATTATAGAATGAGATCCGAAATAAAATAAAGCCTTAAATCATTTAAATCATAATTGAAAAGTGCAACCTTATTAAATGTTTCCCTCGGGTTTATCCATGTATATTTAATCGATTTAAAACTTGAACTAGAAACGCGTACTTCGTATTAATTAATGTAATTACACTATTAAAACGTTGTATGGCATTAACGGTGGCGTATTCAAATACAAATGCTTTATTGGTACTTACATTACTTTGGAGAGGGGTTCGTTTCAGTTGGGGAAGCTTAGTCAATAAGCTTATTTTGTAGAGCGGATCAGGAAAATATGTACACTGCGTCATCTTAATTAATAAACTAATTAATTAAACATTCGAATTGACGAATTCACAATCTTATTATTTAGGCGGGATTGTGCCAAATAAGTAAGTCAACCCTGTACAAATAGTATACGCATGTAATAGCAATTTTAAAATTATAATCCTGTTTTATAATACCGTAAGTAAAACATGATCAATTATCGGATTGATGAGGCTGATACATGATGAAACTCCATGTTAATATATAAATAAAACATAATTAGTGTGAGTTTCACAAAATATTTAATGTTGTACTACAACAATGGTTTCGCCACACAATGGCTTCATCAGGCAGATGAAAATTTTAGTTGGTCTTCATCAATTGGTTAATGATAAAGTGTACACTTTAAGTTTGATAATTATCAGAACGTATAAATACCTATAATGATATAAGTATCAGCTTATTATAGAAAAAGATCTGAAATAAAATAAAGCCTTAAATTATGATTCAAAAGTTCAACCTTATCAAATGTTTTCCTCGGGTTTATGCATGTATATTTAATCGATCTAAAACTTGCACTTGCTTCGATAAAAAGCTAGTCACTTTATAATAAATAGTGTGATATAAATAAAGAAATTGTGGGTTCATCAAATCAGGGTTCTATCAATATATTATGTTTATCTATGACTCATATAAATAATATGCACTTGGTTCGATAAAAAGTCACTTTATAATAAATAGTGTGATATAAATAAAGAAATTGTGTGTTTTATTTAAATAATAATCATGACTTACAGCATTTATTTTTACAAAATTCTGTAGTAACATTAATGATTAAAGGGCTCAGAACAAAAATGTATTAGTACCATGTTCAATTCAATTGGCATAAGTGCATTTATGCACTTTCTATTCCAACCAACCATAAATATCCAACCCTTTCTTTGCCAACCAACTATAAATATTCTTTCACCAACGTTTTATTCTGGCCAATAGATATTTTTATATGATTTAAAAACCAATGTGATAATATTTATTACAGTAAAAATCTTTCATCAAAACTTGTTTGATAAATTAAAAATATTGTATTAAAACCCTTTTTATTCAAACCCCTTCTTGCATATTTCAATATGACTAAGTAGAATAAAAGCTTTTTTCTAACGAAACTACAATGGTACATATGAGTTTGGGAACCCCCTGAGACCATTTTTGAAATTTGATGTGTGATTGGGTGTATTCAAATTGTGAAAGAATTGTCTGTTTTCCGGTCACCTCAACACACAATAACTGACAATTGACTAGCGCACAATAGAGAAGAGTTTCAGATCTCTTCATTAAGGAGAAAGCAGCACAAGATGAATATTTATAATAATAATAAAATATTTAATCATCTTTACATATTTCTTTGTATACAAAATAAACACCTAGCAGATATCTTATACGATGTAATAATCGTATCAGGTAAATGGTTTAAAGTTTAAATCAATATTAACTAACATAAAAATCATTTTTAACTTCTTCTTAAACTTCCATCTCCTATTGAAGGTTGGACATTGTTATAGCACTCTTTACGGTATTAACTGGACCGAACAGTTGATTGGATGTTAAATCTTTACCTGGTGCAGCAAAATACGCATTGAAAATTCAAATAAGTAATTAAATACTCCGTCATCGAAAATATGCATTTGGCAATTTTTTGTATTTTCGCATCAAAGATTTAATCTTTTATTTCCCTCATTTGTATTTATTAGAAGAAGTGTAATATATTTTATCTTCATTTCCATTTTACGACAACATTTATTTATTTATTTATTCCTTTGCCTAAAAAATTTTAAAGAGAAATTTGAATTATTTTTGCCATATCATCCTCATATTTTTAGTTATAGACAAAATTGTCATTTTGTCATATTTTATAGGAGTAATTGTCATAATCGTCAGGACTACAAACAGAACTCAACCGAAAACCGGAAACTAACAAAACTGAACATCAGCATAATTTATTTTTGAAACATATAGTTTGTTTTTGGAAACGTGGTGACGTAAATATATGTTTGTTACACCTCTAGATTATATTTGTTTTAAGCTTTAAAACAAGCTATCACAATGTAGGGGTGTAATTTAAAATATGTAATAAAAGTGAGACTTGCTAGTGGGAGGGGGTAACATTTTATATTCAATTAATATAGTTTTTAACATCTGCCTCAAAAGCCGGTTCGACTTGTTCTTTTGTTTCATTGAAAATAACTTAGATATGTTCAATATAAATTGTTTTGGAATTTTTCTTATCTATTTTTTTTTTCCAAAACGAAACGACAAAAATCTTTTTTTATTATGCCATCAGATTAGATATTCTTTAAGCTTTAAAATGAAGTATCGCAAGGTAAAGCGTGCTATTTGAAATTTTAAAGTGGGGAGGCTAGGGAAGAGGGGGTGACACTTAAAATTTATTTGACATTGTTTTTGAAGTTCCCCCTCCAAAGATCAATCGACGTGTTTTTTTAAATTTATATCAAGTTAGCTTGAACTCAGAAGTTATTGAGACTGGCTAGTTTTGAAGTGTACACACAGTATAGACATTTTCAACTTGAAAATGACTGTAAGAAGTCTAAACTCGAGTCCTTATTATATTGCATATGTTTGTATTGTTTTGGTTTGTCATTTTTCTTTTGTACAGAAAATTGTCATACTATTAATCTTCATTTCATGTTTCTTGAGAATTTATGATTCTTCTAATTTCGGTGAAAACTGTAATAACTTCCAAAAACAACATTGTTCCCATATAAATTATTTAAAAAAAGTTATCGAAATAGTACCAGCGAGTAAAGACGAATGGAGAAACAGAGTTTAAATCTCCAATTCCAAAATCGGCGAATACTTGGAAAATACGATGGAAATTTCCAAAATAGCAAAGACTATAAAAAACTTTCAAATACAAAATTAATAAATGTATGCAAACACGAATATAATTTTAGTAACGGATGAAATTTTCAAAATGATAAAAAATTTGGAAATGGTCAAATCTATAAAAAGATCTCCAAAATCGGTGAAGATTAAAGAATTACAAAAATGTCATTGATAAAACGACGAAAGCTGCCTTGACACAAAAACTGCTGAAAATAATTAATGCTTCCAGCATTTTGCAGTTATACAGCAATTTTAAAAAGATCTATTAAAAAACCATTAACCATTACCATTATTAAAACCATATTTCTAATCCCAATTTTAATTTCATAGAGAATATTATCATATACTTGTAACGATTTATACCCAGGTATTTTGCAAATTACATAGGTATGAAATGTAGTTAAGCTGGATCCACTACGCAGTATTTGGCGTGAGAAACCCGCATTTTTGCATGGAAATATCTAATAACTGATGAAAATATTTAATCACCTGTATACAAAATTAACACTTATTAGAGATCTGATACCATGTAATAATTCATATAAGGTAAACGGAATAGACTTTAAATTAACAAAAACTAAAATAAAAAATCGCTTTTAACTTCTTCCTGTATTAACCGATCTAAATAATTGATTGGATGTTAAATTTTTAACAGGTGCAGCAAAATACGCATTGAAAATTCTAATATGGAATTAAATACTCCGCCATCCTTATTTGCAAATTTTTGCATATTTTGCATCAAAAGTTTATTTTTTATATTTCCCTCATGTGCATTTTTTAGAAGATGTGTAATATATTTCATCTTTATTACCATTATATAATGGATTATTGATGTCTTGAAGACTGTAGGAAATGCCCGTCCGTGCTGGTGGTTGCACCTCCTCTTGGTAATAATCCCATAATGTATCGGTTCCGGCTCGTTCAGGTGAATAACCCGATTGATGTCCCAACTCCGTGAATGACTGCACTGGATAGCCCCCGTGATTTTTTCTTAGAGATGATGATGATCCAGCTGAATTCCTCCAATGTATCCCTTGTTGCCATCGGTCAAAAATAAATACTCAGTCGTTACTGATTACTGTTATAAAATTTGTAGGGTTAAGTGTGCATGAACACTCGCAAAAGTAATTTTGTCTTTGGATGCGTAAATTCGGAAATAAATATCGGCTTGACAACAATATTCTTTTATCTTGCGACCGACGTAGATTCGACGGGATATTATCGAATTCTTCCTGGCGTCAGGCGTTCTTCGTTTTTATAACTTTGCACATGATTGTCAATTATTGTTGTTGGTTTACGCCAGCATCGTTCGACAAAACTTGAAATGCACCTGTTACTAACCACGAATTTCGCAATGTTACTATGGCGACGAAACAACACTTTATTATTGTAATCTATTTTCCCATTTTCCGGTGAAACAGAATATCCAATCACATTCCTGATTCGACTTCTGACTCGTAATTTTTCGCTTTTGTGGAAATGTCGAACGTCTTTCTTTGTTGAGTTTGAATATTTAATTCAATTTGCACATTTTCATTAAACTCATTTACATTTATAATTATTAACTGTGCCCTACTTAACTTATATTATTAGCTAAAAACAGTATCTAATTGATTATTAAACTATCTGACTGCTTAATTATATCTAATCCTATAATAATATAATATTTAACGATTATTAAATTTCTAATTAATTCATATCTAAATTATAAAATCTACGCTAACAATCAACATGCGCTAAAATCGCATTAAAAGCCATAAATACACAAAAAACGCTAGCACCGCCCTTTGCAAACACACCACAGCACTCAAACATAATTTCAATTTTAACAATGTTGACATCCTAAACAGAAAACAAACTTAAGCAAACGCTCCTTTTTTGAAATGATACATATCAATAACGACCCTAATAGTATCAATGATCGTAAAGGTGATTGTCTACGACACACCTTGCCCGTCGAGGGATTGGCAAACCCGACGTTACAACAACAACAATTTTTTTAAACCACAACTATACAATGCAAATAACCAACAAAGTTTGATCCACACGGCGCTCATCAAAACACATGTAAGATAAACACAAATTTTTATTTGCTGTAACACACAACAATCAAGTTCAATTAGCTCACAAGGGGAAAAAAGAAAGGACTACTAAATTTGTTCTTTTTTTCTTCTTTTAGTTTGTCGGTTCTGATTGGTTAATGATATATCTATTGCAGTTGCTGTCGCTGTAAATCCCAACATCACAGGATGATAAATATTTGCTCAAACCGCAATCATAATTGAATTACTACTGTACAGCAAAAATTGAAACATTCTCACATTAAGTCAACAAAACCCTCAAGTATTGAACATTTGTCCGAAGGACAACATGCAAACTGTTATTTTAGCATTGCCTTCAGTTAAAAAAACTATGAACATATTGTCTATATAACCCTTTAGAACTTATTACAACTTTTTTTAAACCAAATACCAAACATTATGTTTCGCCTCACCAATTTTTTAACTATGACTTTTCAACCCTTGTGTTCATGTATTTTTTAACCCTTCCAGTATTCCAGTCCTCGTATAGTTTGAAAAAGGTGCACTGTTAGGCACCGAAACGTCACTACAATATATTATTTTTTAAATTTATCAAATTTTCTGCTCTTATACTATCATTAAATACATATAATATGTGCCCAGTACATTAAACTAAACCAGGAAATTATTTTAAACTCACCTGACCTACCTAATCCCCAAAAATATCAAAGAAAACATAAGTTTTCAAACAACTATTGAAAACAAGACATATTCTAAATATATTAGGTCAATAATATATATATATATATATATATATATATATATATATATATATATATATATATATATATATTTATATTTTTCGGTTCCGTACGTACATGTTAAAAACGTGCGTTAATACAATCTTACTTTTGACTAGTGCTCGTTGTTGTTACTTCATTTGCGGAAAACCGAACCGGATTTGAAGCGAAAAAAAAATAACCGTTTTCTTTGCCGAACCGAAAACCTCACCGAACCGAACGAACAAAATAATGGTTCGAAGTGATGTTAATCTTGATTTCCACTTTTTAATGAATACCTTCAACTTGGTGTTTAAGAATTTTTTTATTAATTTGTATTGTCTTTATGTTTTTATGCTAGGGAGATGCCGTTTGAAGTTTAGTAGTTTAAATCAATCATTACCTCAAAATGTTTATTGATATATACCGGGTGTACATTTCAAAAGTAGCCAGTCTCAATAACTTTTGAATGCAAGCTAACTTGATAAAACAAAAAAAAAACACGTCGTCTGTGCTTGTTTTGCTGAACTTGATCCCTCTACTTTTATGTGCTCTATTTAGCACCGCCCGTGGCGTCATGGCGTCCCCATTATTTAGCATTGCCAGATTTATGGTAGTTTTACCATGCACAGACAGACATACAGATAAACGGACAAGAGACCGACAAAAGGATAGATAGACAGACACCACATTTCTGCAAAAATATCGACTTATCGACTTAAATTATTTTATTGATCACAATACTTTCTGTTCCTACGTAAAAGGTAAAAAAAAAAATTACCAGCAAATTACTGGAACTCGAATTGATCGCATCGATGCCGAGCGTTCGGGTATTCAACTCACTTCCTCTAACAGGTTCCATTGTTTGGTTTTCTCGGATCGCCACGTATCGATTTCTTTCAGTGTAACTCGAAATTGAGAGTGATTTCTGATTACAATGTCTATTTATATTTTCGACACAAAGCGCTGCCGAATTCGCCGCTTCAGCAGAAAGATGTTTCTCCTCCCTTTCCGCTGCAGCACAAAGCCAATGCAAAGCATCGCTCGAGTCCTGCTCTGCTCCTGGCCGCAGAAAATTCCGCCGACATTCGCGTCAGCCCTTTCCGATAATAAATTATCTGGATGCGATAAAATGGGCCAATATTACGTCCGGATTTGTAGAATAATGTATGATTTGAAGATTCCGCGCAAAGTTTTAAATTAACACTGCAGGCTTATTACTTTAAAGCGCGGCCGGAATCCGGAATGAGCTCAAACTTTCTTGTAAGCAGAACGCGAATCATTAATAACACTCGCAAAAAAGGCGAAGATAGTGTTTAAGTAAATTGCGCGAGTTTCTTTTGTAATCAGCGAAAGGGCTTATTATTTTCCAGTTCTTTGCGGTCTCAAACTTTTTGCATTCCCTGGCCCAGAATTTAAAGTACAATATTCTGCAGGAACGTGCAAGACAAATTGAGCATATTAATGCAAAGGGGATGTTTACATTAGACATCCAACGTACGTGAAACTCAATTACGGGGTAGCTGTATTTTCTCGTTCCAATTTTCTGCTAATCTCAAGGAATACGTTGAATAATTTATTTGTCTAATTCATAAAACTTATGTGGCATTATGTTTCATTATGAAAATTTATCATTTTTTTTATTAATATGATTGTTTACTTACCACATTTATAATTTATATAAGGTAGTAAAACACCTATTTTAATAAATAGTAGTTTTTTATGATACAAACTCGTAAAGCACCACTTTACGAACTTGTATCATGCAAAGTTTTTCTATGACAGCTATTATGAAAAACAGAAAACAGGTAAAATTTGAAATACTACTTTTATTTTAATTGGTGAGTAAATGAATTATGTTTACAACTTATTTTACGCACAGGTGATTATTTTAGGCACTTGTGCTAAAAGTAATCACTTTACACACTGTGAAGAGTACGTAAAAACTTAGTTTATTAACTGTCGTAGAAATATATTTATAATTAACGCATAGGATAGAGACGTACTAAATATAACACTTCATTATCAAGTACCACATTTCATTTTTTTTTTGTGTTTTATATAGTCTTTTTGAAAGTTTTTTTCACTTTACTCTTAAAAGTTGCCAGGAATGAATATTATGCATATTAGTTGGTTACTTTGCAATCACTGACAATTACGTTTCTTCAGCCATGGTTACGATTCAATTACTAAGTTATTTGCATTGCAGCATCAATAACGAATGTCGTTTCCGGATTAATTATTATTTGATGGAGCAGTTCTGAAGCACAGTTTCCTAATCCACGAAATAATTTTGCAATCGCGATACGTTTAACTGTACAATAATAGTAAATCAAATCCGCCGTTCGAACAATGGGGCTGTCTATAGAAACTACGCCCTAAATCTAATCCTGTACCTTGTTTGTTATCCAAATATAGCGAAACCTGGCTCCAGGCACACACACATCGGCAGCTTATTTATACCGCCCAAGGCAATAGTGTTGCTTTAGTCTAATTATTTACTGATTACACGGACTTGAATAAAGAAATTTATTTTATTGTTGATATTAATTAGGTCAGCCCAATTAAAGCTGCGCGATGATCAGAATCGTAGCATCACTCTAGTTTATTAAAATTAAAACATAACTACGCTACAGGTAAATAATTTATGTCAGGTTCCAAGGGAAACAACTGCACGTGAATAATTCAGAGCAGAATTGTATTTTTTCCCTACGCTGCTTGTAAATTTTTCATCCGCGTAATGAAGTCTACATCAAAGGGAACTATTATGCATAATATTTTTTCCTGGCAACTTTTAAGGGTAAACTGAAATAAACTTGCATACTACCGTAATTGCGAACTTTATAGTAATAGTCGTTATTACAGAAACTTATTGCTTATAGGCGACTTATTTTTACTTTTACATTATTATTATGTGCATTGTTTTACATTCGTGTATTAGTGCTTTTGAAATTGGAGTTTTTTCTACGTCTGTTATTTATATGTGAAGATTCAAGTTCATCAATCAACATCGTCATCATTAGCAGCACCTGCACCGGGCAGGACGTTGAGGACCAACTGGGACTAACAGTTAAGAAGGGGAAGTGTAATAGGCTCAAAAAAGCCCTGAAAATCTATAAGCAGTTTTTAATTATTTATAATCTTGAATTGATCATTTTTACCGGATCGTCATCATTATTTATTTTGTGAGATATCAAAAGGATTTTTGAATATTAATTTTTTTATATACCCAACTCTATTTGGGAGTTTTTAATCATATAATCATTATTAATTTTCCTACAATGCTAGATACTTCAACCAATGCTATATATTGAAAAGCTTCCTCAGTGAAACACATCACCACTGGTAAATACTGAAAGTATTTAATTATCGATATAATCTAATATGATTCGAAAACACCTTCATTATTTAAAATCACTATTCTTTCGATCCTTGCAAAAAAAAAAATCGAAATTTCTGGTGAAGTGCATGAACAATGCTTAAATAATTCACGAAACTTCTTGGAAAGAACAACAAGGTGCAAAAATTTAAGCAATATAAAGTCGGTTTACGCATTTATCATGCGATAAGAAAAAGTATCCACATATCTACTAAAACACTCAATGAATTTGCAAACATTTGCAGACTAAAAGAAGTTACAAGACTAAAGAAAAATAATCAAATTATTATCATTTATGTTATTCTTTAGATATTACAAGAATTTCTAAACCATTGTATGTATATTGAATTACGGTGTTATTTGGGTTATATATGGCCTGTATGTACTTTCTCCAAATAAATAAATTAAATAAATGAACTTAAATATACTGAAGGTATTGAATTATCGATATGATCTGAAAATTTTCACAAATATATCTTTTAATTCGAAATTTTGAAAATGTCTTCATTACTAAAAATCATTATTATTTCGACGTTTGCAAAAAATATCGAAATTTCCAGTATAGAATTCGCTTAAAGTATTCACGAACATTCTCGGAAAGTAAAATCAAGGCCTAAAAAGTAATAAAAAAAATCAGATTACACAATGACTACCTATATAATAAAAAATATGAAAATATCTACAGAAATACTCAATAAATTCGCAAAAAATTGAAGACTAACAAAGTTACAAAAAAAAGCCCCGAAAATCTATAAGCAGTTGATAATTATTTCTAATCTTGAATTGATAATTTTTTTCCAGATCGTCATCATTATTTATTTTGTGAGATATTAAAAGGATTTCTAAATATTATTTGACTATTTTATATCAGTATAAATCAGTATTATTTTATATACCCAACCGTTTTTAATCAAAAAAATATTATTAATTTTCCTACAATGCTAGATACTTAACCAATGCCAGATATTGCAAAGCTTTCTCAATCAAACACATCATCACTGGTAAATACTGAAAGTATTTAATTATCGATATAATCTAATATAATTCGAAAATACCTTCATTATTTAAAATCACTATTCTTTCGATTCTTGCAAAAAAAATCGAAATTTCTAGTAAAGCGCATGAACAATGCTTAAAGAATTCACGAAACTTCTTGGAAAGAATAACAAGGTGCAAAAATTTAAGCAAAATAGAGTCGGTTTACGCATTTATGATGCGATAAGAAATTTATCGACATATCTACTAAAACACTCAATGAATTTTCAAAAATTTGCAGACTTAAAGAAGTTACAGGATTAAAACAAAATAATCAAATTATTATCATGTATGTTAACATTAAGATATTACAAAGATATTTAAACCAAACAAATCATCGTACTAGTTATACTGAAGGTATTAAATTATTGATATGATCTGATAATATTTGCAAATACAGGGTGTCTCTAAATTATGTGGAAATGGCTTAACCACAGATTACTGGGATCAAAAAAACACGATTTAACAAAACATATCTATACAAATGCGTTTGGCTTAGCCAGAATTCAGCTTCAAAGTTAATTTTATAAAAACAAAATTTACTTATAACAAGAGAACGTTTATATTGATTTAGATGTTATTTGGTGTAACACTTTATACGAATTTATACGAACTTATATTTTTACATAATGTTGTTATTATCAGTAGACTGGTTGTGTACAAAACAAGTGAGGCCCAACATTAATACATTTATATTTTTTAATGACAAAAGCAAATAAATTTAAAAAAAATTAAATCGGACGCAGGCATGCATTATTAAGTTTTTTTGTATCTTTATAGTTTTCGATATCTGTTACAGGTTCGGCACAAAAAATAAAATATGAGCGACTGCCTTACACTCGTTTGGAAACAAATGTAATCTAGATATCGGGTTGATGATGGTTAATTCACCATAATGAATATAATGTACACTTACGCTGATAAAACAAATATGTTGCTAGTTTTAGGATTTTGGGAGCCCTAATAACGAGGAAGAAAATTTGGAAATTATAGCAATTGCTTCATCCATACGATATTCAAATAGTGCAAGAGCTTACCAGCTGATTATGACCTACGTTTTACGTTTTGCCGATTTATTCAGGAAAAAAGAGCTGAACATATACTTTTTAACCTGAAAATTCTGTTCACTGATGATTTGTTTGCAAACGAGTGCAGCGCAGTCACTCATATTTAATTTTTTTGTTTAAAAATTGAAGCAAAAGATAACGAGATTATGCAATTACATTTAATTCTTAGTAATCAAGACATATTCAGTGATATACTGAAGGATATTGACAATTTAATAAATATCCAATGAGCAATTCTTAAGTTATTTCAATATTTGTTTAAGACTACGATTTAGTTCTAATTTTACTGATATATCAGTGATGGTATCTTGAAATCTGGCGTATCAATCTAAATAATATGTTATACCAGTACTATGTGCTATAGTACATAATAAGTGCAAGTAAATTTACATCCAATTAACAATTGTTGAGATGTTTAAATTTTTGTTAGAGACTACAATATCTCGAGGCAATTTTTAGAGTATCTCATATATTTATCATACATAAGTCACGGTATCTTAAAAACTGGCGCATCAAAGTAAATACAATTATTTACTGATATTAAGTGATATACCAGCATATAACATGTGCAACTAAATAAATATTTAATGAACATTTCTTAAGATATTCCTTAATCATACCTATACCAAGATAGGTACATCCGTGATCTCAATAGATGAGTGATCTCAAGAACTGGCGTATCAATTAAAATGAAATTTTGTAATAATATTAAGTGATATACTAGTACATAATAAGTGCAATTAAATTAACCTCCAATGAGCAATTGTTAAGATATTTCAATTTTTGTTAGAGACTACATTTTCTTCAGGCGATTTTAAGAGTGTCTCATATATTTATCATATATAAGTCATGTTATCTCAAAAACTGGCACATCAAAGTGAATAAAATAGTTTTTTGATATTAAGTGTTATATTAGCATATAATATGTGCAATGCAATAATTATCCAAGGAGCATTTCTTAAGATATTTCAGTATTTGTTTATACTACGATTTTACTCCAATTTAACTGATACATCATTGATAGTTATCTCAAGAACTGACGTATCAAATTAAATGAAATTTTGTACTAATATTAAGTAATATACTAGTACATAATAAGTGCAATTATATTAACATCCAATAAACAATTGTTGAGATATTTAAATTTTGGTTATAGATTACAATATCTTGAGGCGATTTTAAGAGTATCTCATATATTTATCATACATAAGTCATGGTATCTCAAAAACTGGCGCATCAAAGTAAATAAAATTGTTTGTTGATATTAAGTGATATACTAGCATACAATATGTGCAATTAAATAAGTATTCAATGAGCATTTCTTAAGATATTTCAATATTGGGCTATACTACGATTTTACTCCAATTTAACTGTTACATCAGTGATAGTGATCTCAAGAACTGGCGTATCAAATAAAATGAAATTTTGTACTAATATTAAGTGATATAATTATTAAGTTTAGTGTACATAATAAGTGCAATTAAATCAACCTCCAATGAGCAATTGTTAAGATATTTCAATTTTTGTTAGAGACTACATTATCTTGAGGCGATTTTAAGAGTGTCTCATATATTTATCATATATAAGTCATGTTATCTCAATAACTGGCACATCAAAGTGAATAAAATAGTTTTTGGATATTAAGTGATATATTAGCATATAATATGTGCAATTAAATAATTATTCAATGAGCATTTCTTAAGATATTTCAATATCTGTTTTTTACAACGATTTTACTCCAACTTAATTGATACATCATTGATAGTTATCTCAAGAACTGGCGTATCAAATTAAATGAAATTTTGAACTAATATTAAGTGATATACTAGTACATAAATAAGTACAAATTTGTTAACATCCAATAAACAATTATTGAGATATTTAAATTTTTGTTATAGATTACAATATCTTGAGGCGATTTTAAGAGTATCTCATATATTTTTCATACATAAGTCATGGTATCTCATAAACTGGCGCATCAAAGTGAATAAAATTATTTACTGATATTAAGTGATATACTAACATATAATATGTGTAATTAAATAAATATACAATGAGCAATTGTGTAGATATTGCATTTTTTTAGACACTGCAATAGTTTGTGGCGATTCTATGTGGATCTCCCATATTTATATCATACATAAGTTATGGCGAGATCAAGAACTGGCGTATCAATGTGATATTGCTAAGTTAAGTGATACATTGGTACAATATACAGTATGTCCCCGAATTGAGTTTACAAGAGGAAAAACTTTTTTTTCTTTTATTTTACGCCAAAACTGCAAAGGAATAAGATTTTTTGCTTGTCCTGAAACCAGCAAATCTGTAATTAAAACTTAATTATTCTGACTCAGTGGAAAGAAAAGTTCATTTTTCTTTTAATTTCGGACTTTCTCTACTTTTTAAATCCCATCACATTGGTCGTTTTTTTTGACGATGTCACTTTGACTAATAAGTTTACGCAAGTTTAATAACAAAAATGTTTGTGAAAAACATAATTTTAATAAACAGCAACTCAAATAAACAGCTTTAAGATTTGAAAAAAGTCATTTTTAACAAGAACAATCATTATTCAATTAACCCCCCACCCAATTCTGCGCACAATTCTACTCTAACACGAAGCTCCTTGAAACTTCTTTGAATTTCTTTGATAGACAATGATGCCACGTCGTCACTTATTCGATTTTTTAATTTTTCGGCATTATTAGGTAGGTTATCCATATACACAATTTGCAATAAACTTCCCCACAAATAAATATCCAAAACTGTTAAATAGGGACTTCTGGCAGGCCACAATACTGAGCCATTTCTTCCAATCCACAGATCTCCAAATTTAACATTTAACCAGTTAGTAACAATGCGAGAATAATGTGCAGGACAACCATCCTGCTGAAAAAAACATTGTTCGTCTGTAATTATTTTCTGAAGCATGAAGCCCATCGCTAAGAAAATTTTCTAACATATCTAAATATGTGTGCTGATTAACGTTGTTATCAAAAAAGTATGGACCTATTATCCCAATGATAACCAATGGCACACCACACAGTTAATTGAATAATGATTGTTCTTGTTAAAAATGACTTTTTATCTTAAAGCTGTTTCTTTGAGCTGCTGTTTATTAAAATTATGTGTTTCACAAACAGTTTTGTTATTTAACTTGCGTACTCATTTGTCAAAGTGACATCGTCAAAAAATAAAACGGCCAATGTGATGGGATTTAAAAAGCAGAGAAAGTCCGAAATCAAAAGAAAAATGAACTTTTCTTTCCACTGAGTCACAATAATTAAGTTTTAATTAGAGATTTGCTGGTTTCAGGACAAGCAAAAAATCTTATTCCTTTGAAGTTTGGCGTTAAATAAAAGAAAAAAAAGTTTTTCCTCTTGTAAACTCAATCCGGGGACATACTGTATATGTACCTAAATTAATATCCAATGAGAAAAAGTTAAGAAATTGCGACTTTTGTTAGATATTACAAAATATTTTTGTCGGTTTTAAGTGCATCTCCAATGTTTACCTTATATAACTGATAGTATCTTAAGCACTGTCATATCAATGTTGATGTGTGTTTTTACTTATATTAAGTGATACACTAGAATATGATATGGTTAGTTGAATAAATATTCAATGAGAAGTTCTTAAGATATTTTAATATTTATTTGAGACTATGATTTTACTCTAAGTTTACTAATACATCAGTGATGTATCTTAAGAACTTGCGTATTAATTTAAAGAATAGTGTGGAATAATACCAAGGGATATATTAGTACGCAAAAATAAGTGCAATTAAATTAATATCCAATATGCAATTGTTGAGATATTTCAATTTTTGTTAGAGACTACATTGTTTTCAGGCGATTTTAAGTCAGTCATATTTGTATTATACATAAGTGATGGTATCTCAAAAACTGGCGCATCAATGTGAATGCACTGTTTTACTGATAATATATAGTAATAAGAACATTTTTAATATTTTGAAAATTTACTAATAATCACTATTACTTCGACGTTTGCAAAAAAATATCGGAAATTTTTATAAAGTGCTCAAACAATGCTTAAAGAAATCAAGACAGTTCTTAGAAAGTAAAATAAGGAGCAAATATTTAATCAAAATTAAGTCAGATTGCGCAATTACATCAAAATATCTACGAAAATACTCAATGAATTCATTGTCAAGTTCTTGGTAACTTTGTAAATTATGCATAAATTGATCATCTTGTATATCTTGCATTTCTGGACTTAATATTTTCCTAGAAATACTACCCTACACAATACTAGCAGTTGTTTCTTATTCTCTCTTTTGTTACAAATCCAAAATTTTTCATGTGTCCTTTTTCATGCAATACTATTCTACACAATACTAGCACATTTTTTAAATAAAATTTTCAAATTTTCCATACGATTGCTACTCCTATCGAGTAGAAAATAATTTCAGTGATTTAATAATGTTGCCATACATATTTCAGTGAAAGTTTTAGTTAAAACGTGTTATGTAAATTGCCATAGCTTTTCTGTAAATTTTCAAACGAAATATGAGAAATTTCGGCGAGTTTATTGAAATATTTATATTTTTGTTCATTTCCTAACAATTGTCAGAAATGTCAGTGATATTTATTAAATTTTCATAGTTTTTGTATACTTATCTAAACGAGTTATAAGATATTTCATAATTTAGAGCAAAGATTAATTATTTTTTATTGTTTAAACAATTTATCATTTCTCATTTAATTGTCAGATTATCAAGCTGTTGAAAAATTTGTAAAATTTTCATAAATTGACCATCTTGTACTTCTTGTATTTCAGGACTTATTTTCTCTTAAAACTTCAGATAGATTTTCAAATTTTTGTGATATTTATGTAAATGTCAAATTCGGTTATATGTCAATGTCAAACAAACTCAGCCAATGGTCTTGAAACTTATTTTAATTTTTGTTTGTTCATAAAAAAGCCTGGTTTTCGAAATTTTGTGATTCTGGTAAATATGGCTTGGCATTTAATGGGCATCTTAAAAATTTTGTGATACTTGTAGGTTTTGAAAAAGTCGTTTTACAAAAGTTACAAAATTGTTCCATGGACAACACGTTTTCATGGGACACATGTTTTCATACAACACCCAGTATATAGTGTATGGTTTGGAACGCGATAAATAAATTATGAACATATATTTGTAAATACTAAGTATTGTCTTAAATAACAACCAACATTAAACAATAGTTTTACTAAGATTATAGAAAGAAACAATCTTTCTAGGGCTATCGACCCCTACCCTTATACAATTTATCTTTATTTTGTAACCTTTTTCTTTTATACCCTTATTGGGTGTCAGGGATATAATTTATACTATTTAAAATAGCATATACCGGCACAAAATTTGCTCTTTTTACATTATAAGAAGAAACCCAACATCGGTTTCTATTCTGGCTACATTCTAAGCGATCTCAGGGAATTTGATTCCACCGTGATACGCAATCAAATTTTATTTTATTGTCCATCGAGGATTTGGCTTCATCTGGTCCTCTTATTCGGCCTCGTAGATTACATGGCGAATGAGCGAATAAGATTATGGCCGATATGCATGAGGCGGAAAAGGAAATTTCCAACCGGAAATATTAAAGGTAAACGTTTCACAAATACAATTGTAATATTTAAGTTTTTTGTTATTAGTACTTACTGATACAATTATTATAGAAGAGTTGGATAAGTTTTGGCGTACTAGCCCAGTTCATTATTGTTACCGTTTAATCACCTTTAGTTTGACACTTTCCCAGAAAAGTCGATATTTAGGAATAAGCACTATGTGATGAAAATTACAAAAACATAATAATATCACAGTCAAATGCTATTAGCTATTATATGAAATTAAATTAAGGTAAATATATTAGATGAAAAAAAAAATGAGATTGATAAAAATTGTAAAAAAAAAAATTAAAGATCACACAATTGTAAAATTAAAACTTAAAACCTATTGTATAAACAATAAGTAAATGGTAAGACGCAAAAATATCACAGATCGAAGAATTGTATAAATAAAATTTAAACCCTACTGCATATAGAATTGGAAGAGGGTAAGTTGTCAATACAAAATTGAGGAGGCGTTACACTTCATAAAATTCTCTTCATTCGTAAAATGCAATGGGTAACAAATTAGTTTATACGGCTGTTTTGAAACTGTTAAGGGGCATAAAAACAACATAAAAATCGGTCAATTTGTATTGATTATTAACAGAGATGGAATAAATCACGATTTAAAAATAAATCAAAATCAACGATTTAAAAAAAAAAACAAAAAAATCACGATTATCTGATTTTTTTGATTTTTTATATTTCTGATCAGGTTATGCCGGGGCAGAGGTGATTTATATCAATTGATTTACATTACGATTTTAATCATATGACTTTTTTTAATACGTTCTTGGATTTGAACAAGAATTGATCATTAAACAGATTGCTGTCTATCTGTACCATGTGATGGACCAAAAAATGGAAAAATTGAAAAATATTTTGCTTACTTACAATTATCTACTTTAAAGCATGATAACTCTATAGTTACATTATATTTTTAATTGTTTAATTATTCACCTATTGGAATGCACAAACAGTGCAAAAACAATGATTAATTAAAAAATAATAATTTTGATTTAAATTAATGATTTGTTGAAAAAAAATCACTTGATTTAAATCACACCAACCCTGATTTATTAAAAATTGTTAATTTTGTATGTAGGCAAGATATAATATTACAAAGCAAAATAAAAATTGATTCCCAAAATCTTAAACCTCGTTTTTAACATGTAACTTTGGGATAATAATTGGAATTTTGATAAACTAATATTTAAGTACTTAGTAATAAGAATACTGTAAAATATATAAAAATTGCATAAGTTTTACAAAAAAATACTTAAATTCTATTAAATTGCATGAAAAATTGTTTTATTTAATTTTCTCTAAATTTATGATAATTCTTATATTGTATAAAAAAATCTTGAATTATGTGACAATTTTTGAATTTGCATAAACATTTCTTAAACTGTTTGAAAATTACTTAAATTGTATGAAAATTTCTTGAAAATAGGAGTTATAATTTCTAAATTTGTACGTTTCCCAAAAAAATTTAAATTGAACTATTCAACTAAATGTTTTATAAAATATTTCCAAATTCTTTACAATTGCTTAAATTCCCTAATTTTTTTTGCGAAATTACTACAAATTGAATAGACATAAAACCTATGACAATCATTCCTACTAAAATTACAATTCGATGTATACTCATCGTAATAATAATTGGAATTCATTGCAATTTTGATAAAGCAATATTTAAGTGCTTACTCGTAGTAATAAGGATACTGTAAAACATATAAAAATTGCATAAGTTTATAAAAAAAATACTTAAATTCTATTAAATTGTATGAAAAATTGTTTTATTTAATTTTCTCTAATTTTATGATAATTCTTTAATTGTATAAAAAATTCTTGAATTATATGACAATTTTTGAACTTGCATAAACATTTCTTAAATTGTTTGAAAATTACTTAAATTGTATGAAAATTTCTTGAAAATAGGAGTGATCATTTCTAAACTTGTATGGACATTTCCCAAAAAATATATAATTGAACTATTCAACTAAAAGTTCTATAAAATATTTCCAAATTCTTTACAATTGCTTAAATTCCCTAAAAAAATCTGCGAAATTACAATAAATTGAATAGACATATATATTCATCGTAATAATAATTGGAATTCATTGCATTTTTGATAAACCAATATTTAAGTACTTAGTAATAAGAATACTGTAAAATATATCAAAATTGCATAAGTTTTAGAAAAAATACTCAAATTTTATTAAATTGTATGAAAAATGGTTACATTTTTTTAAGTTTCTCTAATTCTATCATAATTCTTAAATTGTATAAAAAATTCTTGAATTATATGACAATTTTTGAACTTGCAAGAACATTTCTTACATTGTTTGAAAATTACTTAAATTGTATGAAAATTTCTTGAAAATAGGAATGAAAATTTCTAAACTTATATGGACATTACCCTAATATTTTTAAATTGAAGTATTTCTACTAAAATTTCTATAAAATATTCCCAAATTCTTTAAAATTGCTTAAATTTCTTAAAATACAAATTTTACGAAATTACTACCATTTGAATAGACATAAAACCTATGACAATCCTTCCTACAAAAATTACAATTCGATGTATATTCTTTGAATAATTTCAACAAACAGGTAGTATTTGATTGAAACACTAAATAAACTTATTTTTATTCAGAAGTAATAGTCAATATACAATATGTGTTTTAAAGGTAGTTTGATATTAATAGTCAGTTAAAATTTAAATTGCACAATTGGAATCAATCCGCTTGGTCTCAGTGGAACCAGATGATTAATGCATTGAGCTTTTGTATCACACATGAGTTATTTGTTTATCATTTTTGAGCAGTTTTATTGGACTGTATAAATAGAAACATTTTTTGCTGCTTTTACTATACATTACTTTACTTTTTAACTACTTGTAGTGAAGTACATAAATATGCAGTTTTCATGGATTTTTTTGAACAATTCAAGTAACAGGTAATAGTTATAAATAATATGGTCTAGAAGAAGTTTGTAAAAAGATTAGGTAAGAAGTTTAAACCTGAAACTCCTCCTTATAACTGCCATAGAAAAATAAATGGAACATATTGGAAAAAATAGTTGTGAACCCACAATAATCATATATGTGTAAAAAAATCATATGACAAAGATAATACAAAATAAAATATAACTAAATCAGAAATGTATATATAAAAATCCAGCAACTGAAGAAATAAGAGTTGTTTGATTTTCATTATAATTAAAATAAAATGTATATTTATTAAATACATACATCAATTATTATTTTTATAAATATTTATGTTATGGATAACATAAGATTAAGTCCCTAAAAGTTAAAATTGTTTTTTTTTAGAAGTTGATGATTTAAAATAAAGATTTATCTAGTAGTAGTAGTATGAACATATATTCCATATACAGTTACACATCTGCAGCATACTTAATACATATAATAACATAGTATTGATGATATATTGATGGATATATGATATACGATGTGATACATGATACATGGAATGGGCTATCAGATTTAGCTATTTGTACATAATTTCTGTAAACACATTATGGCATATTCGCTATTTATAGAATTATAAATGCAGTTATTATGGTCGAATTATGCGAGGTTCCGTTAGGAGTGTATGAATAGTATAATCTTAAACATAATAACCATTTCAGTTGTTTCCATATAAAAACTGCTATTAATGTCGAAAAAATAACAGATATTTCAAAATCATTTCATAATATTTTAT
Source organism: Othius punctulatus (assembly GCA_951805005.1). NCBI lineage: Eukaryota > Metazoa > Arthropoda > Insecta > Coleoptera > Staphylinidae > Othius > Othius punctulatus. Next base: position 96,546,976 of record OX638138.1, read on the forward strand.
TTTCACAATAGATAGTTGTAAATCCTAATACTACATTGCTTAATACTAATTGCACAAACTGTATTATATATTATGTATCACAAGGTTTTTATACATAAGTTCTTGATCGTTTTTCCCTCCGGACCCATAATTTTAAATTAAATTTAAAAAAAAAAGAAAATATCACAAAAAATCTAAATCTGATATACATTTCACATCATTTTCACAAATCAGTAGTATTATGGCAAAAAATACTATCTGTTTTAAAACATTCTTTGTTTTATAATTAATTATGGCAATGATGCATGCTAATCTATATTCACAATTACAAATACAAAATTGTTTATGCTTTTCTTGTAAAATAACAAGAATGGCAGATAACATATTTTGTGCTACTGAAATATCACAAAAATCGAAAATCTGTCATAAATTTTGAAACCTATTCATAAAAGCAATGTTATGTCCAAATACATACTTTAAGAGTAAATTTGGTCATTTCAAAACTTTTCTAGTCTAAATAATCTATCATAAATAATCATAAATATCGAGACATTATTATAAAATCGATGTTATTTCCAATTTTCGTTCGAATTAATGAAATTACCTATCATAAATCTAAAATCTGTTATACATTTCACGCCATTTACACAAATATCACAAAAGATACGGAATTCTATTCACGGAATCACGGAATTCTATTATTAATATTGAAAAATTTTCACACAAGCAATGTGACTATACAGGGTGTCCAAGATAAGGATCAACAGCATGGAGATCTCGGAAACCGTAAAAGTTATAAAGGCACTTAAATTACAAAAAAGTTGCAATTTAGTGGTCAATAATATTCTGTTGAGAAAACAAGAAAATTCCAGATACTTCCTGAGATATTCTACTAAATCAGAAATTTTGCGATATCGATTTTGTTTTTCTGAAGTTAATTGAAACGCTATAAAACATCAAAGGCACTTTTAAGCTCTACCAGACAGCGTTTATAAATTTTGAGTACCTTTCGTTTCGAAGAAACAGTCATAAACTTCATATTTTTATATGGCCGGTAAATAAATTCACTCTGTATTTGATAGCATTTCCTATTACGAATTCAACGATTTATATCACAGTATAGTTTCTCATGTTTTTATTCAGAAAAAAAGGCTTGTTAATACATTTCGAACATTTTGGTATAGTAGGCGTTGAAATGAGCGATGAAGACAAAATTTATCACCTAAGTATAAGATTTTGAGATAATTAAATGAACTGAACAATTTTCATAATACCACAGTAAAAAATAATAAGTATCGTTCTCAATAACCATAATGTTTCAATGTTTAACAAATATTCTTGCTAAATTGTTTAGTTACTATTTAGGTACTTATTCTGGGTCAATATTAGGTAATAATTGTTGTGTTCGTCGTGATTAAATGAACATAACAATTCTCATACCACAGCACAAAATAATAAGGGTGGTTGAAAATAACTATAATGTTTCAATGTTTAACAACTATTCTTGCCAAATAATTTTTTGTTACTATTCTGCTATTCTGGTAGATATTCTGGGTTAACATTATGTAATAATTTTTGTCTTCGTCACCAATAAATGAACAGAACAATTCTCATCTCACAGTAAAAAAATAATAAGTGTGGTTCTAAATAGCTATAATGTTTCAATGTTTAACAACTATTCTTGCTAAATTGTTTTTAGTTACTATTCGGTACCTAATCAGAATAATAAATCTAAATATTTTTTTTCTTCATCGTCATCATTCACCTGAAAAAAAAAAACATGATAAACCATACTGTGATATAAATAGCTAAATTTGTAATGGGAAAAGCTATCTAATACAGGGTGCATATAAAAAAAAAATAAGGGGCATATAAAAAAAAGTTGATGATAGTTTCTTCGAAACTAAACGTTGTACTGAAAATGTGTAAACGCTGTCTTATAGAGCGAAACATGTGGTAATGAGAAAGTGCCTTTAGTTTTCTTATACCTTTTAAAAAACCTTCAGAAAAAAATGAACTAAATTGCAAGGTCTCGGATTTTGTCGATTATCTCCGAAAGTAAGCGGAAATTTCTGGTTTTCTCAATAGAATATTACTCATCACTAAATTTCGCAAATTCACCTAACCGCCTTTGTAACTATTACGGTTTCCGAGATCTCCTTATCTTGAACACCCTGTATATGGAAATTTTGTAAACCACAAAATTTGAAATGCTGCATCAATCTTTGAACCATTTTTACACAAATTACGATTATTTTAGAAAAACTACAATGCATTCATGACATTTTAGTAAATATTACAATAAATTAAAAATTAATTATACATTTCATATATTTTCATTAAAATCACAAAATAAAAATTAGAAAATCTATAAACGTAATCAAGACATTTCCACTTATACATGTTTGTGCTTGATATTGTGCACAGAGTTAATATCCTGATAACGGAAATACTATTAATTGTCTGTATTAGATTGCCCTTGCTGAACCGCAGTTTATTGCACCAATATAATGAGACTAATTGTTAAGCAGCACCAAACTCTGATTTTAAACTTTTGGTGAATATTGAAGCTGCTTTTTCATACCTGTGCATTTGAGCGGGCGCAAATATGGCAAACAATTCAAATCCTGCACTGGAGGCGTTCGAGTATGCAGCCGGTCTGGTCTCGTTTTGCGCGAATTAAACACGAATGCGGAAATTTTTACACGACGCTGTCACTTGAATCTCCCCGGTTAACGACGCCGACGTGATAATTAAACTCGGCGAAAATTGCGTCACGCCGCATGTGTCCTACATGCGATACTCACTTTATTATGCATTCATTATCCATTCATATGCATGAATGAATTCGGACAATCACCCGTTTTGAAAACCGCACACGGCAGCAGACAGAACCAATCATTGTGCTAATTCGTCAATGCATTGAAGATAAAGTAGTATAAAGGGACAATGGAGACTTATCACATTCGCACATTTGCATTATGGTAAACATTTTATTACATAAATATCATGTATATGTTTAATAAAAAATGTCTATAATATGTAATCAATTTTTGTTAAACAATTTTTAAAATAGTTTTTATTATGTGAAAAATAATGATACTTTATGCTGCACTGTGAAACTTATTTGATTTTGTACGAAATAATTGCGAAAATGAGCGTTTAACGAGAGATTAGAAAATGCCAATCAGAGGTGTAGTAGAACGAAGGTTAGTAGAAAACGTATAAGAGTTCTGGCTCAATTACCACCTATAAGGATTTACATAGGGATCTAAATTTACTCTTTTTCCGGTCGTGCGACAGATATCACAACTGTTTCACATATATCTCACATGTGTCTCCCAGGTGCCTCACACATGTTTCATACCCCTCTATATCTTCAATGCAAAACTGTTTCATATGTGTCTCAAACCTGTCTCACAATGGCTCATATGTACCTCACATCCGTCCCATAGATGTCTCACACCTCTCGCACAACCGAAAAACGTAAATTTAGACCCCTATGGAAATCCTTATAGGAAATTGAGCGAGAACTCTCATATATTATCTACTACGGTTTTTATTTCGTACTTATTTATGAGGCTAAATTATTGGCAATTTTTTTTATGATTTTCTATGCCAAATGAAAAGTTTTGCAATAATTTTTGGATGTGGGAATTCAGTTATAAAGTTATAAACAAACTAAAAATAATAGTTCCAAGGCGAAACGTATTGTGCTAGCACAGAATAATCAACTTAAAAATGTTAATGAAAATGACAATGTTACCTTAGCAACAAATGTTTAGGAGGGAGCAATGCATAACACTGATTAAATTGATTATTTTTCGGAGTAATGAAAATTGATGAGACCAATGTGTCTATGTTCCATGTTTGTGTTCAACTAAGTTGCCTCTGTTAGGGTAACAGTATTGTTGGCCACTGTAAAAGGTCACTAGACTTAAAAAAATAGATTATATTAAAAAAAAGAGGTTTTATTATATGACAGTGGGCAATGTTGCCATCAAATTGAATATCTATTGAGTACAGAACTTATTTGCTATTTCTATTTTACAAAAGCAAAGCAGTCAAATTATAATATTAAATATAGTTGATGATTGGTTTACTTTAAAATAGCACACTTGAATGATTAAATCAATAATTTAATTACTTTTCCGTTGATCTGTCATTTAAGCAAATCATTAATGTATGATTTGTACAGAGAAATCGTTCATTAATAACCCCCATTAATGAACGATTTGTTTTAATAAACTATTTTAGTATAGGCCACCAAACATACTATATTCAAATGTCACTGTAAAACGTCAAACGTGATTTATAAGTTATTTGTGGCTATTATGGATCTCGAAGACGCTCTAATATTGACCCCGCCAGAAGTTTTGGAGAGTGCCAATGTTGCTTCATTGTGTTTGCTCCCGGAAAAAAGCAGGTCTTTATACGAAAAGACATACGGAGAATTTACAACATGGTGCGCAGAGAAGCAGGTAACGCGCCATTCGGAATCTGTTTTATTAGCGTATTTTGCTGATATTGCGGGAAAAGGTCTGTTGGCAAGCTTATGGCCGAAATATTCAATGCTTAAAGCGACATTAAATATAAAAGAAAACATTGATATAAGCAAATTCAATAAATTGATCATGTTCATTAAACGACAAAAAGAAGGATATCTGCCGAAAAAATCCAAAGTACTCGAAAAAGAACACATCCAACGATTCCTATCTGATTCTCCAAACAGTGTCTTCTTAATGACTAAGGTAATGAAATAATGACCAACTGAAAATATAAACATCGTATTACATTTCAGGTTGCAATGATTTTTGGAGTAGCTGGAGCATTAAGAAAAGATGAATTATTGAAATTAGAGAAAGATAATGTTCAGGATATGTCATCAAAATTTTTAGTTACAATTAAGGCGTCCAAAACACAAACAAATAGAATTTTTACAGTGGTGGACAATGAAGAAAAAACATTGTTAACATTAATTAGAAATTACATTTCATTGAGGCCAAGACACACTCCACACAATAGATTTTTTATTTTCTATAGAAATGGCGTCTGCTCCACCCAACCTGTAGGCATCAATACATTTTCCAAATTACCGTCACGAATTGCAACATTTTTAAAATTAGATCAGCCTCATCTTTATACAGGACACTGTTTCCGACGATCGTCTGCTTCAATTCTTTCCGACGCTGGTGCAGACTTCGCAGCTATTAAACGACATGGTGGCTGGAAATCCACTTCAGTTGCTGAAGGATACATAGAAAATTCAATTCAAAATAAAATAAACATCGCTGAAAAGATTCTCTCGACAAATAATTCAAAAGCACCTCATACTATTACGAGTGCTAATAATTATAATGAAACAGAAAATTCCACAACAAGTGTCGAAGACAATAACTTAAACTTAAATTTTAGTTCAGAATACCAGAAAACTGAAAATACTATGTCTATTCCTGGTTTTAATTTCAGCAATTGCACAGTTACTAATCTAACTATAAATATAGACAAACACAGTGCAACTTAAAAATTAGTAATCTTACAAATTAGTTAATAGGTTTTGAATCATTTGTATATGTATATCACAATAATTATCACAATTAATTTGATTTTTTAAACTTTTTTATTGCTAATAAGATCAACGAAAAAATATTGTAACCAACACGTAAGATTAATCGGCGATTAATAATCTCGACAAATTTCTCGATAATTAATCGCTCTCATTAATCAACTTGTTGGTTAAATAACTATTAATATATGAATTAGACAGCGTTGTTAGAAAACTGACATTTAATAATCTTTTCACTGCCAATTTAATTTATGTTGGTGTTCATGTGTAAATATTTACAAAATGAAACCACAGCCTTCTTAGTTAAAAATAGAAATGGAACAGAGCACACGTAACTGTGGAATACAGCGCAACAGTGCTTCCAACTCAAATAATGAAATATCTCTTACAACTTTTAATGCATTGATGATAGGTAGATTATCAGAAAAGTTATGATTTTGGAAATGTTTTTGCAAAAGATATGATTTAATATTAATTTATTAATTTAATTATTAAATAAATTATTTTTGCAACAGCTCGGAATTAAAAAGTATTTCGTATATTTAGGCCGTATTATTCGAAGGCTGTGACTTCTTAGTTAAAATTCAAAATTGAACAGTAAATTAAATACTTTTTAATTTTTGTTACCATTTAAACAAATCCGTTGCTTATTGTTACGTAAAATATGAAATTATTAAACGCTTGAATTTCATGAAATATTTGTACGTACATCAGACATATCACTTTAGAAATAAAGTATGGTTGAAAGCTGGCGCTATATAAATATTTTGGATGTATCTAAAAAGCCTGCCGGCTGCGCCATTCAAATACTGTATTTGAATCAACAACTGTCCCTCTGCAAGACTTGGGGGTTTTAAAATTAAAAATGCGTCCTTCGATTTGTCTTTGAACTTGAATATTTAAAACTGAATAATATTTGCCGCAGTGAAGTAATGAAGTGACATAAAAAACACTATTTATTACAGTTTCATCTTTATATCAGTTGTATATTGCAATGTTGTAATAAGTCTTTAATTTATTAATTTAGAATTAATATTATTTTTCCACGTTGGGGTCCAAATTGAGATGTTATACCAAGTCTTTTATTTAACACACGTTCGGGATGTCAAATGTTATGTTATGACTTACTTAACCTCACTTACTGTTTTGTAGATTCAGTCTTACGTTGGGTTTGATCTTTTATCTCAAGTGGATTCCAATAAATTAGATAGGAAATACATGTGTTGAGTTCTTAACAAAAGTTATTCTTATAATAATAAGGTAAAATATAAACAAATGTGAACTAAAACAAATATAAATCGCGCACAAAAGAAAACAAAGTATTAATCAATATCTTTTTTTTGCATTTGTTTATGTCTAATTTTAACCCTTTCTTCCTCAATTCTTCTAATATTTTCTCCTAGTATTGTCTATGATCATGTGTTGTACTGAATATTTCTGCTCGTTTTATTATTTCTGGTGCTACAATTTAATTAATTTCATCTTTTACTTGTTGTTTGTATGTTTGGGGTTTTGTATAAATTTTCTTCTTCGACGGTTCTGTGGTTATAACGCTCAATTTATGTTCGTGTTCGATTGCTATTTACGATTTATCATCAATTAACGCAACTTTGCTCTGTAGAATATTGTTTACACTATTTTTATAATCCTCAGGACAATTCGGTCCCATATTTTCTAATTCCGTATTATTTAATACCTCCTCATTATCAAATTCATCATTGTTTGTGTTATATGTGTCCTTTGCATATTTTTGTTCAACACACCTCCCAACCACCAGTTTGAATTCTTTATCAGCAATCTCCAATGAATACCTTTTTTAGTCTATCATACATCCCACTTAGAAAAGGTTATACCTAACATCATGTCATGTTTCATATTTATTATTCAAAATGTATGGTAACATTTTATGCCTCCTATAATCATGTTGCACATTAATGCACTAAATATAGTAGCAATTCTTTTGTTACTAGCAGAAATTACGTTTATTCTCTTTGTTGGTATAATATACCTCTTAATTTTTTTAATAATATCATCGATAAATCTTGTATTTATCATCGATACTTCAGCACCGGTATCATCAATCATTTTCCCCAATTTTGCAATTTATGCATGGTAACCCATTCGAAATATGTTCTTCCTCCCCTGTAGTTTTAATAAAATCCCCTGGACGTTATTAATTTGGAAAAGATTTGCTTTTATTGATACCCCTTACTGAAAATTCTGTACTTCTCTTTCCTCGACAATTATATCTAACCCGTGTCTTATCCTTTCTTCCTGGATACGATCATTATTTACACTCTCTCTGTTTTCTCTGTTTCCCTCTCAATCATCATATTTCCCACTTCAGGCCTCCTATTTTGTTCTCTCTCATTCCCTTGTCCGTTTTTTCTCTCCTGTCATTATTATTATTAAAATTTTGATTGTTATGTTGGTAACGATCTTTACGATTACCCCCATTTGCATTTTCCTGTATGTAATTATTACTTCTGTCATTGTTGTAATTATTATTACCATTTCTCTCATATCGTCCTTCCTGTCTGTTGTAATACCCCTATCTAACATTATCTTGTTCCCCCTTGTTATTCTCGTTTCTATCTCTGTAAGTCCGTCTGTTGTCAATCTGGTCTATGTCCTCACATCTTTTCAGTAGTTCAATTAATTCGCTCATTGTCTCTATACTTTGCATTACAGTTGTTTTTAATATTTCTCCCTCAAAATGCATTGATAAAAATTTAGTTATTTCTTTCTCAGCTAGCCTTGGTTCTAACTGTTTAGCTATACCATATTTCTCGATTGCATATTGTCCCTAGTTAATTTGGTCCCCGTTCTAAATGTCTCCGTGTATAATTTTTCCCGATTTTTCCCTGTCTGAAGTCTGCCCAATCAACAGTACAACAGTACAGTCAACTGTACTAAACCACGTCGGTGCAGAGTCTTTCAACGTGCTTTGTATAATTTGGAAAACTTGACCTGGAGCATTAATATTGTCAACCTGCTTTTTTAATGATTTTAAATATGTCATTGGACTAATTCTATTATCCCCATAGAATTTCAGTAACAATTCTCGCTGTAAAATTGCTGACACAGAGTCCACACTGTGAATTGTTCTCGACTTGTTGATGTTCTATTGCATCTTGTATCTAATTAATTATTGAACTATAAATGTCTCAATAAATCTAATTCTATCCTATTTAACTGAATTAAAATATAAACAAATTCCTATCTGGCTAATTAAATTATACTTAATAGTTTTTTAAATGTTTTTTATTTTCCTGAATGGTTTCGGCCGATTATAGTTATCTTCAGAGGCTAATTTCTGCAATAAATTATTATTATTAGGTATGTTTAAAGTGTTGTTGATATATTCGTTTAAGTGGTGTATGTCACTAAATACTCGCAAAAAGTACTTACATATATTTATATTCAGTTTTGTTACAATTTTAATATATTTAAATTGTATTTTTTAAGTGACATTGACTGACATTATTAAATTTATTAATTTGTAATGTTATTTTGTTAATTGTCGTATGGATTGCTTAAAAATATATAGAGTGGTTTGAAATTTAGATTTATTTATTCGTTAAGGCATTGTATGTTTGATTCTCTATTTAAAAGTTTATCAATTTCGTATGATTCTAATAGTGTTTGAAGTTTTGTGTTTTTGTCGATTTTGAATTTGTGATTGTTAAAGTGAAGATGTCTGCCAAAATTTGATATATTAATATCTCTTAAATGTTCTTTCATTCTAATTTTTATAGCTCTTCCAGTTTTCCCTATATATTTAGAACTGCAATCATTACATATGACAGATTAAACTTCATTTTTGTCTTTGAAATTTGTTTGGTCTTTAGCGTTAAAAAGTAGAGATTTTATTGTTGTAATGTTTTAATGTTTGGTTAATTTTATAGCTGATGTGACCTTGGTATGTAAAATATTTGTAAAATGTGTTGTTTGTATTATTTTGTGTATGTATTAAAATATTATTTGAGTTGTTATACAGTTTGTTTGATTAATTGTGACACAGCAAATATTTCGGTTATTAGTACAGATAGAAAAAAAAACTAAAAAAAGGTCTTAGTACTTTTTGTCGTCTATTTAATCCTAATTTTAAAAGAACAATTGAAAATCAAATAAACACGTGAAAACTATAAGCTTCATTTTCTTTAATGGAACACTCTGTATATTTTGGTTATTTCTAATAGGCAATAATATTAGCTTTATAATAATACCACATAAGTACCCCTTTATTATATAAATAACGCGACAATTGCCAATAAATGAAATTTATCAGTTGCCTTGAATTACAATTGCATGCTGACGTAAAACAATTTGCTATCGCTTTAATATCAAAGTGGCTTAGTAACTTGCCGTCCTGCGTATTGTTGATCCACATCTTAGAGATGGGTGATAATTATTACACTAACGATGAAGAAATGGATATGCTGAAGGTCTTCGTTAGATCAACGATAATTTTAGAGAAGCTAGTATCACTTATGGAAACATATATCCAGAAAGAAGATAACCATATTATCGCACTTTTGCAAGAATTGACCAAAATTTACGGAGAAATAGCTGTTTTAATAATAAATTGCGAATGGCAAGAAATGCACGTGAAGGAAATAATGAAGATTTGATATTGGCCTATTTTAGAGCACATCCACGAAATTCAATACGCGATGCAGTGGCTGCCTTGGGAATATGTCTGTATAAAATATTTTCTATTCTAAGAAAACATAAAATGAGACCGTATAAGATTAAATTAGTACAAAGTTTAAGAGATGGTGATTCTGACAGGAAGATAATATTTGGTAATTGGCTTAGCAATAATCAACATTTATAAAATTTAATTCTTTGGAGCAATGAATCTAACTTCAACAACGGAATCTCCAACATAAAAAAAACGACCATTACTGGGATACTGAAAATCCACATCAAATTCGGGAATGCAGATTCCAACAGAGATTTGCAGTTAATGTGTCGCTTGGTGTGTTAGGTGATACTATAATAGGTCCTGTTTTTTATTAAGGAACATTGAATGCGGAGCGATATGCCAACTATCTTTTAGAGAATTCGAAGATTATTTGGATGATATCCCCCCAGAAATACGTCGTGATATGTGGTTTCTGACAATTGCTTTATGGGGAGGAGCTCTATCTTGCTGAAAGAAAGTTTGGTGTGAAATTGATTGCAAATGGTAGCCTCAGAAACAGGCCAGCAAGATCGTCAGATCTGTCATGTTAGATTTTTTTTTATTTGGGGACTTTTAAAGCAAAAAGTTTAGGTTACTCGTCCAGAAAATCTATACGATCTGAAAAATCGTATTCGTAGGGCATATGGCCAAATAACACCACGCATGTTGCAAAAAGCACGAAGAAATTTAATAAAGAGATCTGAAGAATGTATTGCACATAACGGAGGTCACTTTGAACAGACATTTTAAATTGTAATTCATTTATTTTTAATTTAATTCATAATTTATTGGCAATTGTCTTGTTATTTGTATAATAAAGGGATACTTATGTGGTATCACTATAAAGCAAATGTTATTGCCTATTGAAAGTAACCAAAATATACAGGGTGTTCCATTAAAGAAAATGAAGCTTATAGCTTTCACGTGTTTATTTGATTTTCAATAGTTCTTCTGAAATTGGGATTAATTAGACGACAAAAAGTACTAAATTTTTTTTCTGTAACTTTTTTTTCTATCTGCACTAATAACCGAAATATTTGCTGTGTCGCAATAAATCAAACAAACTGAATATGTTTAGTGATTTTTTAATTTGTTGGTAAGTTGATTTTTTATGATTTTATTGATTGTTTTTAATTTAAAGTTGTTGTTTAAAGAAAGTTCTCTAATAGAGTTTAATTCTTGAGTTTTATCATTTTGGTTTAGTGATGTTTTAATCATTCTATTGATGTGTGTGTGTATGGCACCATATAAGTGTGATTTGTGGTAAAAAATCTACTGGAATGATGATGTTTTTATGTGTCGCCTTTCTAAATATTTTGAAAGTAAGTTTTTTGTTTATTTTGTAAAATGTAAGGTCTAAAGCATGTATGTTGTTCTGTTCTGTTTCAAGGGTGAATTTAAGATTTTTGTGTAAATTGGTTATATAGTTGTGTAGATCATTTATATTGTATTCATTATTATTTGTCCAGATAATTAATATATCATCTACATATCTGTTCCAGAGATTGATGTATTTAGTAAAAGGATTGTTATGATAATGTTTTCAAGATTGTTTAGAAAGATGCTATATAGTAAGCTGCTTATAGGAGAGCCCATAGGCAGTCCATCATTCATTTTGTAGATTTTTTTATTAAAGTAGCAACAGTTTTGTTCCATACATAATTTAATGAGGTTAAATATATCGTTAATTTATTATTCATTGGTTATTAGTTAGTATTTATAATGTTTTGTGTGTATGTAAGTGTTTCTTGGGTTGGAATATTAGTGTAGAGATTTGTTATATCGAATAAGTATATGTGTAATTTAATAGTAAGTTTATATTATTAATGTGTTATTAATGAGTGTTTTGCAGTGTATTTTATTATATGGTTGAAAATGTTATTTAGTTATTTTGCTAGATAATGAGTTGGTGAGTTTATTGAGGTAATGATTGGTCTAATTGGGATGTATTTTTTGTGTAGTTTTGGCTGTCTAACATTTAAAAAACTATAAGAACTTATTATTTTACCAGGAAGTAGGAAAAAAGAAACATAATATAAAAAAAAAAAAAATGTTGTTTGAATTTCCAGGTCCGTAGATAGATATACGGAGTGTTGAAAACAGAAAACGGTTGTGTGAAAACTGTTTCACAGAAATATTGTATAGTTTCGAAAAATTGCTACTTTTTGTATATTACATTTTTGTTATAAAGACGTAAATCTGCAAGAATTTAATATTAGTACTAGAAAATATATATATATATATATATATTATATATACCGTAATTTGACTTATTACATAATGATAACATAATTATAAACATAATCGTTATAATAATAATGATTTTATTCCATGACCAACATTATTAAATAATTTATTGTGACCGCAAGGAAATATTTAAAAACTTAGAATATCGTAGACGCACAAACGTTCTTCTAAGGCTTCTAAATTTCTCTGCGGCATTGAAAATTGTATGGGCTCTTATGGGAACTTCAATTACGCACTAAACTTTTAAATTACTTCGCCGGGAAGTTGCTGCGGTGATTTTGCGCCGCTAATTGGTTCGTTATTGCAAAGTATAGAAAACAAGTATTATTAGAGAAAGTAGATGATTACGTAGGAGGACGAAGTAATTTTATAATTACTCCTAAAATACGAGAATTGCCAACAAAAATTGGAAGACTCCATTAGGTCGGGCGAAGATGCGACATCGTTTTGGGACACTATTAAATAATATTACTGGCGCTTTCTATCGTTTCGAGGGTTTGTTCTACACAGGTATGCATTTCAAAGTGTTCATTTGCATATTTTATGCTCGCGTTTAATTTTATTTGCCGAGGACTTCAAGCGGCGAAATGAATTCCGCGGCGGTCCCTTTTTTCGACCCGCCTGGGGATCGCCGTCCTGGGATCGGCCACCTTTGCAATTTTAAATTTTACACCCCGCCATGGGCAAATTCGAGCACTGTTTAATTTAAAGTGCGGCCGCTCGCCAAGTGCGCGCACTTTTATATAAAGTTGCGATCATTAGTGACTTGTCAACGGCAGACCAGCGAAGCGGACTTCAATCAAACAACTTATAATGGCTTTTGCTTTTTCGTAATTCAACGTGTGCACACTGTACTTAGCGTTTCTAATAGCTGTATTATTATGCCGCTTATTGCAATTAGGTTTTTTTAAGTCTAAAAACTTAACGTAAAAAATCTTTGGCACTTTTCCAATTTAATTTTTAACGACGGCCTATTTCGGCGGCTACGACTAATTACCCTTGCCAAGGAGCGATCCCCAGAAAACAATATTGATGGTTCATTACTTGACTTAAGAAAACAACTTATTGTACCGTCACAAATTATGATTATGATTATTACCATGACAAAAGAACGGTTAACAAAATTAGCAAACATCATGAAACTGTAACCACAAAATTCTGTCAGATATTTTGCATGTGACCTAAATACCTATAAGTACGTTACAGTAAATTAAATACAGTGAGTAAGCTACAAATAAGACAATAATAATGATAAATAATTTTATTCTAAAAATCAGTACAAAATTGATAAGATATTGCCATTGATAACATAATGATAATTACTTTTAATTAAAAAATATAACAATAAAAATTACAATTATCTTGATCCAGAAACCAGAAACTGCCATTTTGATGAATCGATATTTTAATATTGTAAACTTAAACAATACAGACAGCTTCGAAAACATTTGAACATCATTTCCGGATCCCTGCATAAGTCTTCCTTGCTCTAATCGTAGCTTTGTGGCGAGTCAATTCATCTATTTAAACGGCAAGAAAATTTATTGGAAACTGTCTATAAATTTAGTTTCTCTACGATCAATCAATATATTCTGCTGGACCAAAGCTTCTAAAAGTGTTTACAGTTGTGAATAACGACGCAAGCTCTTGTTCCGGTTAAGTATTTTCAAAGGGGCCAGCTATATATTTATAAAAGTATAAATGGCCTCGTCTGTGCCAAAAAATGTTTTTTGCCGCGAAACAAGTTTACGAGGATTCCAGTGAAAATGAAATTTATGTGCGAGACAGTAAATATTCAAAGCCGTCTTTATTTTATTTCCCAACGTTAGTGGAAGGGCGATACAATCACGAGGCATAACTTTTTCTACACAAAAATTTCGATCTTCACCATATTTCTTAAAGTTCCGTCATAATTATTTAAATATTGCTGTACGACAATAAATAGTATTAATATTGACGAAATTGCAGTAATTTATTGCAATGATAATCTTTGTTGCAATTTAGAGATTAAGTAAGAAAGTAAGAAGTAATTATTAATTGTAATTTTGAGATTTTTAAAGAGAGAAATTGAATATTAACTTTAATTTAGACATTTAGTTAGATAAAGTCTTAATATAAATTGTAATTTAGAGTTTTAACAAAATAAATTATTTATGTTAATCATAATTTAGAGATTTACTAAGAAATAATGTTAATGTTAACTGCAATTTAGAGATCTGGTACGAGATAATGTTAAATTATTTTTAATTTAGAGATTTAGTATGAGACAACATTACATTAATTGCAAATTACATTAGTTTTAATAAGTACTTACTGGTATTTGTTTATTTATTTTATTATATATTTTTATCGCCTGATATGAAAATATGATATGAACTTTCGGTTATGAAAAACTATCTTCAGAGGTTATTAAAATTAGACAACTATCAAATTTAAAATTACATTTCAATTTATGAAAATTTCTACGAATTTCTGTGAAAATTTCAATGATTGCTGTCAATTTTTGATCAGAATTTTTCTCGTTAATGAAAATTATGACCGAATAATTGAAATTTTGAAAATCTCAATTACTGCTGTCAATTATTCATCAGAATGTTTCAAGTTAATGATAATTATAACCGAATAATTGAAACTTAAAAAAAATCAGTTATTGCTATAAGTACTCAGTTATTGCTGTCAATTTTTCACCAGAATTTTTTAAGTTCATGAAAATTATTGCCGAATAATTGAAGTTTTGAGAGTAGTCAGTGAATTTTCATAGAAATCGTTGATATGTTCCGAATATTTGATATTCACAGTTCAAAATCAAATCACATTCACAAAACAAATGTTCAAGGATTATTATCAAAATTTCTCTGATAACCGGCAATTTTTCAATTAGTACTGTCAAAATTATTGTAGCTATTGGATATTTTGATAGAATAATTAAAAATTTCCTAATTTTCCTAAATTTGATAATGGAATTGTTGAATTTCACAATTTGAGATATTTTAAAATACTATTAAAAAAATGAAAATGAAGAAGAAAATTCTTTATAGATACTAAGTATAATAATTCAAATATTCTGTCATAATTGCAATAATTTATATAAAATGTCAATAAATACTGCAAATGTTCAGTGATTTCTATGAAAATTTCAATGATTGCCGTCAATTCTTCATCGGAATGTTTCTGTTAATAAATATTATGACCGAATAATTGAAATTTTGAAAATTTCGGTTATTGCTGTCATCTTTTCATCAGAATGTTTTTAGTTGCTAAAAATTATGGCCGAATAATTGAAATTTTAAGAGCAATCATTTTTTTTTTTTTCATTGATATTGTTGAAATGTTCTGAATATTTGATATTCACAGTTAAAAATCACGTCAAATTCACAAACAAATTTTCATTGATTTTTATCAAAATTTCAATGATTACCGTCAATTTTTTAATTAGGACTATCAAAATTATTGTATTTATTGAAAATTTTAACAGAATAGTTAAAATTTTCAAATTATTCATTGAAAGTTTCATAGAATTCTCTGAAATGTTGACAGAAATCTTTTAGCAGACATTTTCACATACCGGGCTTTTTTTTCGTTTTTACACATATGATTGACAATGTATAACTGGTTGCCTGCATATACCCGTAAGGAATTTCCTTTGTGTAATTCTAAAAAAAAAAAAAATCAACTCATTAGCGGCGTCGGTGCAAGCAACCTGTCAATTTTGGCATATGTTACACAGAGAGGTTAGGTTTTTATTCAAGACAATACAAGAGAGTATTCCTAATGTATCAAGATCAGCTGATTTGTCAACAAATGATTATTTTCTTTCGGGTTATCTGAAATTGAAAATTTTTAATGACTTACAAATACATATAGTAGATGAATTGAAAGGCCGTATACGTACTGCATGTAATGGCATAAATCCACAATACATTAGGAATACTCTGCGTATCTTCAAAGACCCCGTCATGTATCGCCTTGAATAAAAACATAACCTCTCTGTGTAACATATGCCAAAATTGACAGGTTGCTTGCACCGACGACGCCGTTAATGAGTTGATTATTTTTTTTTAGAATTGAACATAGGAAATTCCTTACGGGTAGATGCAAGCAACCTGTTATACACTGTCAATCATATGTGTAAAAACGAAAAAAAAGCGATACTTGTTTAGAATAAATACAATAAATATATTATTATTATTATATATATATATATATATATATATATATATATATATATATATAAAATTTCAAATATGTCTAATGAATTTATCAAGATTTCACTAACTACTGTTAAATTTTTAAATAACTCTGTTTAATATACAATTATTCGGTCATATTTCGACGGTGATTATAAAATGTATAATAATCAAAGACTATCAAAATGCATTGATTGTTGTCAAATTTTCAATGATTACCGTCAGTAATTTTTACAGGATTATTGAAATTTTCATAGAAGTAATTCAAATGTTGACAGAAATCTTTTACCAGAAATTTTTACAGATGTGGTTAGCAATTATAACAGAATATTTCGAAAACAACGATACTTGTTTAGCAAGTCTACTACAATAAATATATTATTATTATTATATATATATATATATATATATATATATATGTATGTATATATATATATATATAATCGATCTTTATAGGGCTATCGACCCCATATGGGGTCTTTCCGCCATATTATTATTATTATAACGAGATATGCAGAAACTTCAACTGTGTATAGTTTAAAGTCCGAAAATCACAGCCTGTAATAAATAGTGCATTAAATTTTGTTTCAGCTGTTATTAACCTGTCAAACTTTAAAATATTCACCATATTGCGTTTATAACTGTAAAACTTGCAGTGAAAACCGCAAAAATTTCAAATATGTCTAATGAATATATCAAGATTTCACTAACTGCTGTTAAATTTTTAAGTAATTATGTTTAAAATACAATTATTCGGTCATATTTCAACGGTGATTATAAAATGTATAATAATCAATGACTATCAAAATGCATTGATTGTTGTCAAATTTTCAATGATTACTGTCAGTAATTTAAATCAAGAAACCTCAGAACCTCAACTCAGCCACCCCAATCAAAAACAGTTATGTAGTTTTGAATTTTTGTTGTTAATGTAAATGTTCACAGAAATTCTTGAAATTTCGATAGATATTGTTTGCAATTATGACAGAAATTTCGAAAACAAGGACCATTTATAAACAGTTGAAGTTTGACAGCAATAGTTGAAGTCTGAAAACCATAGCCTGTTATAAGCAGTGCAATCACTTTAATTGTTATGTACTAAGCTGTTAAATTTTCAATTATTCTATTATATAACAATTATAACTGTCAAAATTGCCATGCTAACTGTCAAAATTTCAGTAACAAAACTGCATTATTAATGCTGCAATTATCTTAACTGATACTTACGACAATAAAAAAAAAACGAGAATTGTGATAAATTAGCGTAAATCGTATAAGGTAACTAAACCAGTTTAGTGTATTCTAATTTTTTTTTTCGAAAATGCAATTTGTTTACAAGATATTTTATTGTGTCTACTGGTAAAATGAATCACATTGTATCAAATAATAATAATTTTAATTTAAATTAATTATTTATAAGTACTAAGTAGCTATTAAGATTATTAAATATTTACTCGATATATTACCCTCGACACCCAATAGGTAAAATAGGGATGGATCATGTTATGTTATGTAAATATTTACTTCAATTATCACATATTGTGAATTTTTTATCAATTTTATTACATTATTATAAATTTGTCAATTACTGTCATACTCTACCTACTGAAGATTATTGCATTGCAATTGAAATATATCGAGATATAGTAGTATAAAATTTAAAAAAAAACTGTGAAATAAGGCAAGTAGTGTAAACTGTAGAGGTTCTGGCTCAATTGTCCAATTGAACTCCCGAATAGATTGATACCGTGAGATTCGATGTTTAATCGGCGCGATAAAATCATTGGGACCCGATACCCTCCAGATACCCTCCCGTAGCGTCCTGTGCCCGTCTGTACCCGTCCGATACCCTCATAAGCGTAAGCAGCTCAAGTAGCATATTAGACAGCTCAATCAGCTATTTAGTCAGCCCAAGCAGCTATTTAGGCAGGTCAAGTAGCTATTTAAACAGCTTAAATAGCCGCTTAGGATGTTATCGGGCGGGTACGGGAGGGTACGGAAGGGTATCGGGATGGTATCGGGAGTGTATAGGGAGAGTTCGGGTCCCGATGATTTGATCGCCCGTGAGGTTCATTTGATCGCGCCGATTAAAAATCGAATCTCGCGAGATCCAATTTAATCTGCAGATTAATTGGGTCAATTGAACCAGAACCACGCATTTTACATTAATAAGGTAATAGTTGTTTAATTAATTTTAAAGAACTATCTAAAAATAATTTCCTTTTTTTTGGGTTAGTGTTTTTCTCAATGAATTATTTACGCTTTCTGATATCGTATCATTTTAACATTAAGGCAAAGGCAACACCACAATTTCCTGTTCTCGGCCGTCGTTTTTCATATTGTGACACAAAACAAGACACTCAAAAAACGCACAACCGAGAACGTTCCACTGCTGCAATTGCCACGTTGCTCGACGCCTAATGATCATTGATCGCCTCGCGCTGGCCCTTATTTTTCGACCCTCGATTTTTTTGACGCCACCAACCATCTCAAACGGTCCCAATTCGTGGTACATAAATTTAGGCGCGATCGAATAACGAGGAGACGTGCCCAAGCCTCGTTCAATGCATATTAAGTCTCTCATGAATAATCAACGGATCTTTAATAGAAAGATACTTGGAAATAATATTATATTGAATACATAATTAGATAATTAAAAATTACTCCATTGGCACAAAAACGACTTGAAATCTGAATATTTAAAGTACTGGCAGGTTTTTCGGTTCTGAGTTCACGCAGCCTTACGTACGTACTTTGAAGAAAATTGAAAGCATTTTTTCCACAACTCTACATTTTTAAAGTTAAATGTAGGTATATAAAAATATTGAATATATTGAAATTTTGACACAAATATTAGAATATTTTACAGTAATCATTTCAATATGACAGAACTGTTAAAGAAAACAAATTATCCATTTTCACAACGACATTTATTGGGCTAAATGTACATTTCAACCACCACGTGATTGACTGATGACAGAACTGATTAAAATTTTGAGAATCTTTGAAATTTCGTCACAACTAATTTTAAATAAAACTTGGGCATAAAATTTTAGTTAAAATGAATAATGTTTTGACGAAATTTTAACAGAAGAACTTAAATTTTGACAGAACGAGAGGGAAATTTTATAATAATAATTTTAATATGACAGCACGTATACTGAATAATTGAAATTTAACACAATAATTTGAAAATATGTCAGAACGACCGAAATTGTGTTAAAACTGATTTTAAATTTTAAATTAAATGATTGAAAATTTTAGAAGTAACAGAAAAAAATCGAAGTATTAGAAAGATTTTTTTTTTAAATTGATGAAATTTTGACAGAAACATTTATAAATTTAATTGTAGGTAATTTTTTTTATCTATGACTTATTGTTCCATGAATAAATGATATATTCATTATATACATAACTAAGGTAACATAATGCCCATCATAATAGAATAGGGGTTGTATTATGGCTTGTAATAATACAATATGGCGCGGCCTTTAAACTATGTGTAACGCTATACTCAACTGTTTATATTTTGCTTTTCTATGTAGCTGTCACTGTTATCTTTCATTCATTGGTTGCTAGAATTGTCTTGTCGTTGACTTCTTATTGACAAAAATTTGTTAATAAGAATTATATTATTCCTTAAATTAATTACTAATCCTTAAAATAATGTATTCCTTAAAAAGTCATAAAAGACAAAATGTCTCATTGGACTCGCACATAATGGCTGCAACCCATGAGAATACATTTTATACATGAGCCGAAGGCGAGTGTACAACCATCCTCTTGAATTATGGCATACATTGTGTATACCATAATATACGCCTCGTTAAATAATATACTGTTATATGATAGTTTAATTAAATTCTTGATAAAATATTAGCACAACAAATTGAAAATATATCAGAATGATTGGAATTTTGTATAATAGAAAAATTGATACTAATTATTGATATTTTGCCAGCACAATTGAAAGTTATTATAAGAATAGAGAGACTTGTGGCAAACATTTTAAAAAAATTGACAGAATAGTTGAAATTTTAACAGAAATAATTGCAGATACGACAGTTGTCATTTTAATATTACAGCACATATTACATTACCTTATTTTAACAGAATTATTGAAATTTTAGCACAATAAAATGAAAATATGTTAGAATGATTTTTGACATTTTTTTTAAATGGCATCAAATTTCATAATATTTTTTAAAAATTTGTGTGTCAAATTTGAAATTTATGTTTTTTCTTTAACTAAATGTTTATAATTTTCACATATCTTTAACTTATTATTTATAATTTTGGCATTTTTTTAACTAATTATTTATAATTTTGATATTTCTTTAACCGTTGCTTAAAATATTTTGTCAATTCGCTGATGAATTGTTTTTTTGTTGTAATTTTGAGATTTTTTTTGATCAAATATTAATTATTTTATAAATTATTTCCAATTTTGACATTCCTTTAGCCAGTTTCTTATAATTTTGTCATTTCTTTACTTAAATGTTTTTTGTTATTGTAGTTTTGACATTTGTTGGGCTAATTATTTCTAATTTTGATAATTCTCTAATCAATTGTGTCCAATTTTGACATATCTTCAACTCATTGATTGCAATTTTGTCATTTATCTGATGAATTGATTTTTGTTGTCATTTTGAGATTTCTTTGACCAAATATGAATAATTTTATAAATTATTTCCAATTTTGACTTTCCTTTAACCAGTTTCTTATAATTTTGTCATTTCTTTGCTGAATTGTTTTTTGTTATTGTAGTTTTGACATTTCTTTGACCAATTACTTGTAATTTTGACATTCGTTTGAACACATCATTTGCTAGTTTATCTGATAAATTGATGTTTTCTTGTAAGTTTGACAATTGTTTGACCAATTATTTGTAAATTTGGAAATTTGTTTTGATCAATTATTTCAAAATTTGATAATTCGCTAATCAATTGTGTCCAATTTTGACATATCTTTAACTCATTGCTTGTAATTTTTCCATATATCTAATGTATTGTTTTTTTTTTGTTGTAGTTTCTACGACATTTCTAGTACCTATTACTTGTCATTCTGACATACGTTTGACCAATTATTTCTAATTTTGACAGTATTTTGATCCATTGTTTTCAATTTTGAAATTCCTTTAACGAACTGTTTATAATTTTGTGATTTCTCTGTGAATTATTTTTTTGTAATAAGTTTGGCATTATTATTATCAATTGTGTTTTAATTCTTATGTTTTATTTTTAGAGGTAGAAACCAATAAGTGATATGCAATAATTCATTTGATTATTGACTATATTATTGACTAAAATTTGACATTTGTAAGACTAATTATTTACAATTTTGCGTTTGTTTGACAATAGTTTTGGAGATTTATATGATCATTTGTTTCCAATTTTGACATTCCTTAAACTACTCATAATTGCTTATAATTGTATCGTTTCTTTAATGATTTGCCTTTTGTTGTAATTTTGACATTTCTCTGATCAATTATTTGTAATTTTGACAACCCTTTGACCAATTCTTTGTATGTTTCACATTCCTTTATTCAATTTGTTTCCAATTTTGAATTTACTTTGACTAATTACTAATAATTTTCTCATTTATCTCATGAATTCTTTTTATCTTTTAACTTTGGCATTTGTTTGACTAATTATTCGTAATTTTAACATTTGTTTGACCCATTATTTCTAATTTTGATACTTCTTTAAAAAATTGTTTCAAATTTTGAGATTCCTCTAACTCAGAGTTTCCCAAAGTGTGGGTCGCGACCCAGCACCGGGTCGTAGAAAAATTTTGCCGGGTCGCGCAAAATAAACGGATACTTTTTTTTATAAATCATCACTAAAAAAAATCTTGTTATAAAACTTTCGGACGAAAATGTATAAATGGTTAATCAACAAACCAGAAGTTTAAATGATGATCAACCAAGTTCGAGCAAAGCTAAACATCATGATTATGAAGATACTTTGTCTGAAGCCCCTAAAGGCAGATATACAGCGCAAAAACAACAATCGTAAAACTAATTGGATTCGCAAATATTGTGACAAATATTTACGGTTTGGGTTCATTGCCGGCAGCAGTCAAAATAATTTGCCCCTAAGTGTTATTTTCAATTCGCAACTTTCATATAAAAGTATGAAACCGTCAAAGTTGAAACCGCATTTGGAGTACTCTTATAAGCCAATTAACTTATTTGTTGATAAGAAAAAGGAATTGAGTGCTGCTAAAAAAAATATAAAAATGCAATCTTTCCTCACCAGTCAAATAAAAAACTCACTTTGATAGCTTTTTAAATTTCCAAATTAAAGCCGAGACTGGGTATCCTCATAGTGCTGGAGAAAAAATAATACTTCCCGCTTTAAAAATTGTCTCAAATAATTTTTAAAAAAAGTTTATTTTCGGCTATACCATTATCAAATAATACAGTTAAACGGAGAATTGACGATTTTGCAAAAGATTTAGCAGAAGAACTAGTTGCTAAAGTAAAAATAAAACATGTTTATCCTTGCAAGTAGATGAAAGCACAGATATCGAAGATAATGCAAATATAATGTGTTTTATCAGATATATTGACGAAGACACCATACAAGATTTTTTGTTTGTTTTGTAAAAGGCTTTTGACAAGAAATACCTTAGATCAGACTTTTAAACTACCAATGATTTTGTCACTGTTCACGGTATTGATTGGATGAAGTGTGTTGGTCTAAGTAGCGACGGAGCAGGTGCAATGGCAGGTTGTCATAAAGGTTTGTTTAAACAAGTTCAAGAATTAGCCATTAATTGTATATGTATGCACGGTTGTATCCATAGACAAGCGTTGGCTTGCCTTTAAATTTAAACATAACTTTAGAAGAATGAGTCAAGTTTGTAAACTACATAAAATCTCGTCCATTAAATAGCAGACTTTTTACCGAGTTATGCAAGGCAATGGGCAGTGATCATAAACACCTCATTTTGTATTGTAATTCACGATGGCTTCGAAAGCAGTCGTTTTAAAACGTCTGTTTGAGCTAAAAGACGAAGCTTTGTTATTTCTGAATGGACACTCACCATCTAAAGAAGATGCTATTTTGACTGGTTAATAAAAGTGGCTTATTAGTACGACATATTTGCTATATTCAAAGAATTAAATTTAATATATAAATTCGCTGCAATAATTAAAAAAATGACTCTGTGGAAACAACGACTTGCTGTCGACGTTCTGTAATATCGCATTAAGCAGATTCAGAAAATGAAAGAATCCATTTAAAAAAGAGACCAAATTTTGTGCCCCGGATTTAAGGTAGACTCTGTACACTCAAAAATACTTTTAAAAAGTAGCAAATCAAGTGTCCAATAACTTCCCATCAGATTTTGTCCTCAATTTGCGTTAGTCTAGTAGCAATGCTCCGAGCGAGGATAGGTGGGCCACCCTGTACATATATAAATTTAAAAAAAATACTTACACATATTTTTCTTCTTCTACTTCTTCGTCTTCTCCTTTTCTCCTTCACCATCTTCTCCTTTTTCCTTTGGTGTGTAATTAATATGGTGGCTATTCATTCAGTTTTATTAATGCGTCATCATGTATGCACTATGCATGGACCAATCAAAGTGGATTTTTGTAAATTTATGAACCAATTGCATTTGATTATCGTGAATCAATATCACGTTGTTAATGTGTCATGCGAAACTATCGAGCGTTCAACACAAATCGACGACGAAGTTGGCGTTGGCAATCTCAAGTCATGTCTGCACTAAGATGACTTGAGATTGTCAACGCCAATTGGCAATTTTGTTGAACGCACGATAATAAGTTTACGCTATGTTCTATTATTCTTTAGATTAATGGACAATGTTTTGACTAATTTCCAACATCACTTACAAGGTACAGTCTACAAAATGAATGTTTGATTTGCACCCTCAACTAAAACTTTATTTAGTACAAAATTCTTCAGATGCATAGTTTTTACTTATAAACAAATTTTTGTTTTTCATATGGCAATCCTTAAAATAACTGTACAACACTATGCATCATAGAACAAATATAAAATTGTTTTGATATATAACCAAGATTCTGTGATGGTGATTTGTAGTCATTAAATAGTATTTGGTATTTATAACAAATTAATTAATTACGAAATTAAATTAATTAATGATGCAAATCAAGTGTTCAATTCACTGATGCCGCTATCTTTTTATTTTATACATGAGAGATATCGCCGGGAGCCCTATTATACTCATGTAGTCAAGTAGTCAAGGAAATTGCGAGATTTTGAAATGAAGATGTTGGATTTAAAAATCCATATATCTGGCCCATCAGAATGATAGGGACCCAAGAAATTAAGAACGGGGACTGACAAGACTCAAAAAAGCTGAAGAAGACTTGATTGAGCCCAACAGTGTATACATGAACGCTCAATTGCAATCTACAGTGTAACTCAAATACTCAATAAGCTTAGAGGCAGCAGAGAACTCTTAACTGAGCTCAAAAGGACCTCAAATTTTTCCTCAATAAGAAACTCCCAATAACGTTCTACAATGCTGCACCAGAACTCAATAAATTATACAGTGTTACAGATAAATCCCTATCTGGCTCGTCACAAGAACTTAATCAGGTTTAGTGCAACTACTCTGGATACTTAGTCAAATGAAGAATTGTGATACGTTGAAAGGAAGATAATGGGTATGAAATCCCATTTTCCTGAACAACTAACCCATCACAATGAAAAGGGCCTAAAGAACTAAAAAAAGGGATTGACAAGACTCCAAAGAGCTGAAGAAGACTTAATGGAGTTCAACAGTATATATGAACGCTAAATTGTAATCCTATGTAACTCTAGTACTCAATAAGCTTAGATGCAACAAAGAACTCTTAACTGGGCTCAAAAGGACCTCCCATTTGGCCTCAACGAGGAAATCACAATCTGGCTCATCACAAGAACTTAATTAGGTTTAGTGCAACTACTCTGGAAACTTAGTCAAATAAAGAATTGTGAGCCGTTGTTGAAGACGACTTAATTGAGTTTAAGAGTGTTTAAGAACGCTCAATTGTAATCTACAATGTAACTCTAGTACTCAATAAGCTTAGATGCAACAAAGAACTCTTATCTGGGCTCAAAAAGACCTCCCATTTGGCCTCAACGAGGAACTCCCAATAACGTTCTACAATGTTGAACCATTACTTAATGATTTATACAGTGTTACAGAGAAATCCCAATCTGGCTCATCACAAGAACTTAATTAGGTTTAGTGCAACTACTCTGGAAACCTTAGTCAAATGAAAAAGGTGCGAAATTTTGAACGAAAGTATATTGGATATGAAAATCCATACTAAACTGGCCTAGCAGAATCTTTGCAGAATTGCACGATGTTGAAAGAAAACTAATGGACATGAATATCAATATTCCATACACAAGCACAGACATTTGTATAAATAGTCACTTCATGATAAAGGAGCCCTAAAATCTGGGTATTCGTGAGAATCTAATTTTTTTTGCACGATTATAATATACAGGAAAAACTTTGAAAATGCATTTGAAAATTGGGATCTAAAATAAAAAACACCTCTCCAATACTTGATCTCGTAGGTTTCTTAAACCTCAAGATACATTTCGCAATTATATAAATGAATGCAAATTAATTGCATA
Organism: Othius punctulatus; assembly: GCA_951805005.1. Taxonomy (NCBI): domain Eukaryota; kingdom Metazoa; phylum Arthropoda; class Insecta; order Coleoptera; family Staphylinidae; genus Othius; species Othius punctulatus. The sequence goes on from OX638138.1 coordinate 96,573,274, forward strand.
ATATTCAAATTTATATGCAGTAATATATAAGTTGCAATAGTAATAATATAAAATACTAAAATTAGTAGAAGTCGTAACAATTTTAGACCGCCGTAAATGTTCTGACTTTTTGTCTATATTGGGAGCTTGTATAAGCCATATTTTGAACAAGTGTATGTACTATGTGACCAAATTCTTTTGAAAACTTATTTAAATTATATTAATTCTATTACAGATTAATAACCTAATTGGTAAAACATTGTATGCACGCAGTGTGCATTTATAAGAAACTCGAAGGAAATTCTGATCTGCATATTTTAGTGGTGTTTTGCTCTCAAGTTGTAGCAACTTAAAAATAAAACATCATTAAAATATGTGCAAGACATTTCATCTAGTTTATCATAAATGCTCATCAAGTGTCGATAGTGTTTTACCTATTAAGTTGATTCATCTATATTGTAGAATTTATACAATTCGATTATAGTTTTCTAAAGAATATGACCAAATTCTGTGGAAAACTTATTTAAATTATATTAATTCTGTTACAGATTAACTTAATTGGTAAAACATTGTATGCGCGTAGTCTATTTATAAGAAACTCGAATTAAATTCCGATCTGCATATTTTAGTGGTGTTTTGCTTTAAAGTTGTAGCAACTTAAAAATTAAATATAATCAAAATATGTGCAAGAAATTTCTTCTAGCTTGTCATAAATGCTCATCAAGTGTCGATAGTGTTTTACCTATTAAGTTGATTAATCTATAATGTAGAATTAATACAATTCGATTATAGTTTTCTACAGAATTTGATACACATAGTACGTAAACAAATCTAAAGTATAGCTTCTGAAAGCTCCCAATATAAGGAGTAAGTCAAAAACATTTTAGCAGTGCCAAGTGAATTCATTTGTAAGTGGAAAATGCACGCGTAAATATTTGTCGTGGCAAAAAATGCTCATAATTATAAAGACTAAGACTATAACTAAGCATGAAGATCCGTCTCAAGGCGAGAGTACACATCTCAGCACAATAACTTTGATTCATCTCTGAGCTATCGACAAGTCACATCACGGCCATTTTTTTTCCTTTTGCGCTCCAATTTTACGCCCCCGCGATTTCGAATGCCGGCCGAAATTCTTTTTACGTCTCACCGGATATGGACCCCGATTTCCGGAAGTACTATACTTCCCTTCATCCACCCCAAGCTTCGGTGCCTACCCGCTTTTGACATATTGCAGTGAATTTTACTTTGCTGGCACACGAGTTCCATGGGGAACTTGGACGTTTCCTATTTCCTGGGATAAAATTTCCTTTGATGTAAGCAATTTTTATAATTGCTATTATAACCATACAATGTTTTATCTTGGATTTGTATTTAAAACTTCGGAAAAGCTGGTGCTCATTAATCATAGACATCAGGTTTTTCCACCTGAATGTCCTGATGTAGTGAGATACAACTGAAGAAAAAATTGGCGCTCATGAATCATAGACAGCAGGCTTTTCCACCTGAATATCTTGATCTAGTGAGATACCATAGAAGAAAAACTGGCGCTCATGAATCATAGATATCAGGCTTTTCCACCTGAATATCCTGATCTAGTGAGATACCATAGAAGAAAAACTGGCGCTCATGAATCATAGATATCAGGCTTTTCCACCTGAATATCCTGATCTAGTGAGATACCATAGAAGAAAAACTGGCGCTCATGAATCATAGACAGCAGGCTCTTCCACCTGAATATCCTGATCTAGTAAGGTACCATAGAAGAAAAACTGGCGCTCATGAATCATAGACAGCAGGCTTTTCCACCTGAATATCCTGATCTAGTGAGATACCATAGAAGAAAAACTGGCGATCATGAATCATAGATAGCAGGCTCTTCCACCTGAATATCCTGATCTAGTGAGGTACCATAGAAGAAAAACTGGCGCTCATGAATCATAGACAGCAGGCTTTTCCACCTGAGTATCCTGATCTAGTGAGATACCATAGAAGAAAAACTGGCGCTCATGAATCATAGACATCAGGCTTTTCCACCTGAATATCCTGATCTAGTGAGATACCATAGAAGAAAAACTGGCGCTCATAAATCATAGACAGCAGGCTCTTCCACCTGAATATCCTGATCTAGTGAGGTACCACAGAAGAAAAACTGGCGCTCATGAATCATAGACAGCAGGCTTTTCCACCTGAGTATCCTGATCTAGTGAGATACCATAGAAGAAAAATTGGCGCTCATGAATCATAGACATCAGGCTTTTCCAACTGAATATCCTGATCTAGTGAGATACCATAGAAGAAAAACTGGCGCTCATAAATCATAGACAGCAGGCTCTTCCACCTGAATATCCTGATCTAGTGAGGTACCATAGAAGAAAAACTGGCGCTCATGAATCATAGACAGCAGGCTTTTCCACCTGAATATCCTGATCTAGTGAGGTAGCATAGATGAAAAACTGGCACTCATGAATCATAGACAGCAGGCTTTTCCACCTGAATATCCTGATCTAGTGAGATACCATAGAAGAAAAAATGGCGCTCATGAATCATAGATATCAGGCTTTTCCACCTGAATATCCTGATCTAGTGAGATACCATAGAAGAAACACTGGCGCTCATGAATCATAGACAGCAGGCTCTTCCACCTGAATATCCTGATCTAGTAAGGTACCATAGAAGAAAAACTGGCGCTCATGAATCATAGACAGCAGGCTTTTCCACCTGAATATCCTGATCTAGTGAGATACCATAGAAGAAAAACTGGCGATCATGAATCATAGACAGCAGGCTCTTCCACCTGAATATCCTGATCTAGTGAGGTACCATAGAAGAAAAACTGACGCTCATGAATCATAGACAGCAGGCTTTTCCACCTGAGTATCCTGATCTAGTGAGATACCATAGAAGAAAAACTGGCACTCATGAATCATAGACAGCAGGCTTTTCCACCTGAATGTCGTGATTTAGTGAGATACCATAGAAGTTCGAAGAAAACTGCCATATGTTCAAATACATACTTAGATATTCTTGTAAGGTTAAAAAAATTAAAAAGACAAAACAAACATAAAAAGGAAACGTCCGTAAAGTATCCCCACCGCTTATACCTCATGCGCCATAACAAATTTGCCGCAATGTGCCCATTCTGTGGGGGTCAAGCACTAAGTTGGGGGGATGAACGGAAATATTTCGTTCCGAAAAGCGAAATCCATTTCCAGTTGGAGACAATAATTCCAGCCAACTATCAAAAACGTGGGGTCGCAGAATTGCGGCGCGAAAAGAGTAAAAAGGCAGTGCTGCAAAGATGTGGAAAACTGCAAAGTGCATCTTGGTTGCGATACTTGGATATCATCGTCACATTGAAGCCAATTTTCGTGCCAAAATTGGAAACATTTCGTTTCTTTGAAGACAAACAAAATTATGATTTAATTGTTTACCACGAAAAATATTTTAAAGGACATAAATGTACAGGGTGTCCCGTAAGAGACAATACCTTAAATATCTACGAATATAATTTTGTTTCACGAAATCTGTGAAATGCGTCGGTTTTTAAATAAAGGGGTACAATGTTTGGCAGTCAAATTATCTCCAATAATATAACCCCGTTTCCGTAGCGGAAGTAAGCCCATATATGTAAATTGCAGTAGGGGTTGAGTGATTATTCATTTAAAAGCCTACATAATTTACAATACAACGCTGCATTACTTTATAAAATCTGTCGATTTCGAAAGTAATACACCGTCGCATTGCAAATTATGCAAGCTTTCAAATGAAGTATCACTCAACCACTAATCCAATTCAAAAAATGTGCTTACCTCTACTTTGGAAAGAGAGTTAAACATTTGAAGACAATTTGCTTGACCAAAATTGGTCTCTTTAAATTAAAAATTGACGCCTTTTGGCGATTTTGCGAAAAAAAAATCGTAGATATTTAGGGCGTTTCCTTTGTCCTGGGCCACTGTGCATATGTATATTGAGACTTCTACATGTAACATGCATATAGTGGGCCGAAAATCCCCAAAAATAGATTTGATTAATTAATACTGCAACCGATAAAGCAGCATACAAATCAAGAACACAATTCATTTATTTCATTACTGTATTTTGTTGGTAAGCACTAGAAATGAAGTAATTTTTTATTGCATTTTATTGTAGCATGGTCGGTGAAAATAAAAATATTGTATGCATGCCAAAAAACACATTTAAAATTTTATGAATTGACCTATTATTTATATTTGTGCGTGTGTATGCTTATAAATGCTAAGGATATTGTCCTAACGACAAATTAAGAAAGCGTGGTTTTGGGGGTGAGCACAATTCGGCGGATAGCACGAAATTTGCTTTACGATATGAAAATCATTTGGAATGTAAAAAATTTAAGAAATAAGCAAAAACCCTAACTTTACGAAGGCGTAGTACGAGCCGGAACTGAAATTAAAATAAGTAAGTACTTGTTCATCATATATGTTTCATTATTACAGTTGCTGCATATAAATTATTTTCAAACAAGTACAGAGTTACAATTTTAATCGAATCGATTTATTATGATTATTGTTCTACAATAATTGATACTTATTAAAGGCGCGTTCTCACGAATTAAGTTAATTGATCAATCGTTGATCGAGAAAAGTTGAATGGAAACTATAGTATAAGGTTGATCGCTAAAAGTTAAATGAAAACTGTATAAAGTTGATTAATTCTTAAACGAAGGTTCTCACTATGGTTTTCATTGAAGTCTTGTTGATCAACTACAATTCACCAATTTAACTTTTCGAAAAACTGATTCATATTTTCGTGCAACAATTTGATTTTGGCTTGCATTTACAAACATGCCCACGCTTATTTTGCAGAGTGACGTAAGCAACCACTTTCAGATACTCTCTCGTTCAAGAAATAATTTTGAGGCAAACATATATTTTAGGCGAATGTACTATTTTGACACTAAGTGTTACTACGGCGTTATTTACGTACGTTACTTTGCTAAACACATTGATGACACACTAAAACAGCGCTGAAGAGTACTGCGCTTGAGACTCGCGCCAGCTCGACTGAATCGATATGCGCGCGGAGTATCGGTGGTCAACAATCTACTTTTTTCACTATCTTTCAAGTACAATAGAAACGTCCGGCGATAGGATTTGAACTTGAAATTTTCGCCTTTTAGATTAGACGGGGGAGAATTGCAGCGCGTGCGAAGGTTATTGTGTGCAGAGGAGGCGACTTTTGAAAATCGTCGTGAGTGCTAAAGTCAAAAAGACCTAATATTTTTAGCTTCTACACCAAAATTTTACTTTAATCCAACATCGAGGTCGCAAATTCACACTTCCTATCTAATTATACTATTATACAAAAAATAATACCACTCGTAAACTTATTCATATGACAAAACAATCGAAATCACACAATTAAAAATTCAGAAAAATCAGTCCGGTCTTTTTCGAAACGTTGCCATGAACGTTGAAGCGTTGCCAACGTATGAATCAAAAATAGTTTCGATTTCGAAGTACTACTTAGCATCTATGTACTAATGTATTAATCTATGTATGTATGTATAGTGGGAATCATAAATGCTCAAAGAATAAGATGGCTAGGCCAAGTAACGAGAATGGAGGAAGCAACAACACCGAAGCAGATTTTTACAAGAACGGCTGGAGAAAAAAACGAAGAGGGAGAACAAGAAGCCAAGAAAAGCGATGTAGAAAAGCATCTGGAAGAGATTAAAATCACGGATTGGAAGACGAAAGCGAAAGATAGGATGCTATGGAAAGACACAGTGAATCAAGTCATGGGCCATTTTTTCTCGTAGTGCTACTAGTAATAATAATAATAATGGTATAGTAACTTGCAAACTTTGCGCAAGAAAAAATAAAACATCCGGGAATACATCAAATCTAAAATGCTACTTGAAAAGTTTATACCTGGACATTTTGAAGAAATAGTAATAGTAATAATACAAGCAGTCAGGCTATCAGTAGTACTACAACTATAAATATTAATTGTTTTAGTGATACTGAAGATAAATATATAGACGGCATCTCGTCATATCTTAAATATTTCCAATCAAGTGCATAAGCGACAAAAAAAAAATAGCAAAACACTTTCGAATATGAGATCATGGAAGGAAAGCCATCTTAAAACGACCATAAGTTTTCAGGCACAAATTTACACTTTTGCAGTTTTGAGTGTTGCAACTGATTGATGTGCTTCATCGTGCGAGTTTAATGTCCTTTAAGAGTATGTCAAACTCTTCTCTTAAAACGATGAAGAGTTTTTAATCAAATTTGACAGTCATCATGTGAGTTTAATGGCCTTTAACGCTATGTCATACTCTATTCTTATAATGATGAAGAGTTTTCAATCAAAATTGACAGTCATCATGTGAGTTTAATGTCCTTTAAGGTATAATAAACTCTTCTCTTAACACGATGAATAGTTTTCAAAATATGCTTTTGTTTTTGAATAAAAAACTTAGGTTTTGAAATGTAAGATTATGTAAGAGGTTGTAAGAGGTAAATATCATTATTCATCTGCCCGATGAAGACACTGTGTGTCGAAACATGTCGCAGACAATACAAATTTTTGTTTAACTCAGAACGTGCGATATTTACCCAGTCAATATAAGAAAGCATAGATTTATGGGTTGATGTAATTTGTTCAATTAAAAAGGGTGAGTTTTTATTTTTATTTTTAGCTTTGGGATCTCGGAAACCATAAGACATAAAGATTCGGTTAAATGAGGAAAGAGTTGTAAAAAGGACACAGTTTTTCAGTTATAACACAAACTTTATTTTCTTTAAATGTCAGTCATAGTTGGCTGAATATTTTGAAAACGGCAAATTTTTGGCGATACAAGGTTTGCTATACCAACTGTGATAAATAAAGGCCATCTTTGAAAATTAACTTATTACTTACTTGACAATTATTACTTCGACAAATAACCACGATGCAGTACTATTTGTATTATAAAGAGTAGCAAAAACAGTGTTTGCTATGGACTTTTTTCCCTCCTACTACGAGAATTCTATTATTTTTTCTATTCTAATTACACCAAATTCTATTCAAATTATACAACGACAATTCCTGCATCTCGTTTATTTATGAAAGTAAGTATAGCACCTTATATCGTTGTTCGCGCGGGCTCTTTCGTGCTGCTCCTTTCTATGGTAAATAAAACGCACAGGCTTTGTTCCACAGAAAGTGTATAATTTGGTATAAAAAGTGGACTGTATAATAAATAATGAAGACAAAAATGAAGACGGGTGAAATGCACTGTTCACGTCGAAGCTTGGCGAGGGACTCTGTGGAAACAACGACTTTCAAAACGAAATTTTATGTTTTTAAACATTACATAAATTAATTAAATCCCGTGCAAACTATGATGGAGATTTACATCTCCAAACACTATCACTTTCAATTGAAGAACATCTTTCGGAGCTAATAAATAGTTTTAAAGACTACTTGCCGGATATTCCTTCAAATAATACGTGGATTAAAGATCTTTTTTCTGTAGAAATTGAAGAGGTAGAAAAGTTTAATCTTGGTGAACAAGAAGTTGATAATTTCATTGAAATTTCATGCAACACCGATCTGAAAAAAGTGTTTGATACTGCACTAATTAATTTTTGGTTGCGCTGTGAAAAGGAGTATCCAAGCGTAAGCTAAAAATCAATACAATTTTTAATGCCTTTTGTCATCACTTATATGTTATCATGCTTCGCACTAAGGACAAAATATGTGTAAACAAAATTTACTATAATTGTTAATTTTTTAATTACTTTTTATTATTTAATATTTATTATTTTTCTTATATAATTATTTTGCAATTTTCGTGTATAAAGTAAACTAACAAATAACTTGATTTTTATTAAAAAAAATAAAATTTGTTTTGTAAATAAATGATATTTTTCCATAAAGTGGGTTGAGAAAAATTTTAGAACCTCGTACCGGGCCGCGGTCAAACAAGTTTGGGAAACGCTGCTCTAACTCATTGCTTGCAATTTTGTCATTTCTCTGATGAATTATTTTTTGTTCAAGTTTAAACATTTCACATTTCTTAGACCTATTGTTTTTAATTTTGACATACGTTTGACCAATTATTTCTAATTTTGACAGTTCTTTGATCAATTGTTTCCAATTTTGATATTCCTTTAACTAATTGCTTATAATATCGTCATGTCCCTGATGAATTGTTGTTTCTTGTATCTTTGACCCTTGTTTCACTAATTATTTATGATTTTGACTAATAGGACTAATTCTTTCGAATTTTTACATTCTTCTGATTATTCGTTTCCAATTTGCACATTACTTTAACTAATTGCTTATAATTGTATCATTTCTCTAATGAATTGTATTTTATTATAATATTGACATTTCTCTGACCATTTATTTAAAATTCTGATATTCCTTTGACCATTTTTTTCTAAATTTAAGAGTCTTTTGATCAATTGTTTCCAATTTTGAATTTACTTTGACTAATCGATAATAATTTTCTCATTTCTCTGACGAATTGTTGTTATCTTGTAACTTTGGCATTTGTGTGACCAATTATTTATATTTTTGACATTTGTTTGATCAATTTTTTCTAATTTTGACAATTCTTTAATCAATTGTTTCCAATTTTGATATTCCTTTAACTTATTGCTTGTACGAGGGCTGTTTGACGGAAGAGTGACTTTTTAATGAAAACGTTATTTTTCTGTTAAAAATATATTTTATTTTTCAACATAACACCCTTTCGACTGTACACACTTAGCCCAGCGGGTTTACAATTTTTTTAAACCTTCCAAAAAGTAATCTTTCAGAAGTCTTTAAAATGTGCATTTGTCTCGGTTATCACCTCTTCATTTGCCTGAAATCTTTTCCACCCAGCCAATTTTTAAAATTTGGAAATAAGAAGAAATCACTGGGAGCCAGATCTGGCGAATAAGGGGCATAAAGCAGTAATTCGTAATGCAATTCAGCCAATTTAGTTGTAGCAATTGCAGACGAATGAGAGGGCGCAGTATCGTGATGGAACAACACTTTTTTCTTCATCAAATGCGGTCGTTGTTTTTCAAGTTCGGCATCAAAACGTGTCAGCATAATCAGCATAATACTGGCCAGTTATCGTGTTTCCTTTTTGTAAACAATTAATAAAGATTACACTTTTAGAATCTCAAAAAACTGTGGCCATGACCTTTTTGGCCGAAAAAAGTATTTTTTGGATTTTTGGAAGCATATTCGCGAGGAGAAATCCATTATTTAGACTGTATTCTTGTTTCTGGAGTATAATGAAGTATCCAAGTTTCATCTTCTGTGACATATCGACGAAAAACATCCTTTGAATTACGTTGAAGTCGGCCAAACATTCTTCTGAATTCTTAATGCGAGCGCGCATTTTAACACCATTAAGCAAACGCGGCAACCATCTCGCGGATAGCTTTTTCTTATTGAAATGTTTATGCAAAATATTGTATACCATTTATTAACCATTTCTGGAGTAGTTACAGTAAATGAAGGTTTCGGACGATCTGCATCAACCGTGCATGGCCACTTTTAAAAGCAGAAACAACTTACAAATCATTCCATGGGACGGAGCAGATTCTGGATACTATTTACGTAATTTTTCCTCGGTTTCTTTAATTGTTTTTTCACGTAGAAAATAATGTTTAATCAACACTCGAAATTATTTTTTCTCCATATTTACACAACAACGAAAACAGTTTTCTTCAAATAAGTATAAAACAAAATCTATCTGTCAGATTGGTGCCAAATTTTGACAGTAGACCTCCGAAAGACCTCGAGAGCTAACAACATAATCATTATAGCGAAAGTGTTACCAACCTTTGAAAAGTCACTCTTCCGTCAAACCGCCCTCGTAATTTTGTCTAACTCTGATGATTTTCTGTTTGTTGTACTTTTGACATTACTTGTACCAATTTTTTGTAATTTTAACACACATTTGACACGCAATCCTTTCTAATTCTGACAGTCTTTTGAGCAATTGTTCCCACTTTTTTTATTCCTTTAACTAATTGCTTATAATTTTGTGATTTTTCTGATCAATTGTTGTTTTAACTTTGACATTTGTTTGACTAATTATTTATGATTTTGACGTTTGTATTTTGACAATCTTTTGAACATTCGTTTCCAATTTTGACATTCCTTTGAACAGTTGCTTATAATTTTGTGATTTCTCCGTGAATTATTTTTGTGTTATAATGTTGATATTTTTTTGGCCAATTATTTGTAATTTTGAGTACTATCGAACTTATTGCTTATAACTGTATCATTCCTGTAATGAATGTTTTTTTGTTGTAATTTTGACATTTCTCTAATCAATTATTTGTAATTTTAACAGCCCTTTGACCAATTCTTTCTAATTTTACCATTCCCTTGATCAATTGTTTTCAATTTTGATATTCCGTTAACTAATTGCTTATAATTTTATCATTATTCAGATGAATCATTTCATTATTATATCTTTGACATTTGTTTGACTAGTTATTTGCAATGTTGACGATTGTTTGACTAATTGTTTCGAATTTTGACATTCATCTGATCATTTGTATCGAATTTTGACATTCCTTTAACCAGTTGTTTATAATTTTGTGATTTCTCTGTGAATTATTTTTTTGTTATAATTTTGACATTATTGATATCTATTGTTTTTTAATTTTCAAGATCCCTAAGTTTCGTTTTTAGAGGTAGAAATTAATAAATAATATGCAATAATTCTTTTGATTATTGACTATACTTATTAAAACTGGACATATTTTATATTGGTCAAACAGAATTAAGGTCAATGATTGTGTCCACTTAATGCCGTTTTATCTTTGAACATTTCTGGGGGAGTTGTTCAAATAATACGATATTTGCAATATATTTAATTTGGACGTTGTTTGCCTTACGCACACCAGTTTGTTAAATTAGAAATAGCGAATATTGCGACCAAATCAATAATAGCGGAATGAAATTCTTATTGGGCGTTAATTATCCTATTTGCCAACGGACTAGAGTTTACGGACATATAACAGAATTATTGCCCACAATAAAAACATGACCAAATAGAAGAGTGAATTGTTTCGTTGTATCTGCACACAGGAATAATAAAATAGTGGAGTTGACGAATGCATCGGAAACTCAATGTAAATACAGCCATAGGGAAATATCGTGTATAGAAACAATTTGATAAATTCGGATCCAATTTCATTAACTTACACAGCCGTTGCCTACTGTTAAATACACATCGTAATTTGCGCAGGATTGATCCATCAGTTTTAATATTGACAAAAACGCAATCAACGGGCATATTTTGGAACATTGGCTTATAATTTCCAATAATTGAAATGAAATGTAATGTAACAAACGTAATCATCGAACTCGTCAGACTTTGGCTATTGGAATAACATAATTAATCTGTACAAAGGCAGGACAAAATATAATCTGACTAGTACCTAACCACACCACATATAAAATAACACTGTAGTGTTTATTATTAATCTAAGTTAATAATTAAAGATTTAAGAAATATAATAAATAAAACAAATTATTTGTTCAGTACAAAATAAAATATTATGTTAAAAAGTAAGAAAATAAGAGAAAGAAATGTCAGAAATAAAGGTCTTTGAAGAATAAAATTACAATTTGAAAGGTAATATTATTTTAATAAAAAAATATTTATTGATTTGTGATTACAGTTCAGATTACTTCAGTAATCAATTTCAGATATAGTTTTCCCATATTTTGTATTACAATTAGATATTTACTAAATTTACCTCGTTAATTTAGAAATAATTAATAATAATCAATTAATGTGATGACATTTTCTGCAGAATTTTTTTATTTTTAATTATAATTACAAACTCGATACCAAGTTAACTCATCTAAATTATATATTTTTTTATAATTACAAACTCGCAAATGAATTGATAGATGTAAATTGTAAGCCAATAGACCAGAAAAGTTGTAACGTATTTAAAGCAACTTAAGCAAAATCTCTGCCTTAATAATTTGCTCATAAAATTAATATTGTAATTTTAATTACAATTTTAAATATTAGTACAGATGGATGTCATCTAACCGGAATATTGGAGACCGGTTTCGATTTGGTGGATGTCATCAGTTCAGTGCAATCCGATTTCAATGTCAATTGATTTCAACAAGATGACTTATATGCTTGTCTCACACTTTATTAATATTAATATTGCCCTGTTTTCAATGTGATACCATTATTTCACTTGCCTGTTTTATATGATGACACAAAATTTATTATTAGTTTTGTACAAGTTACTATTAAATCTATATTTATTTTCAGGAGGAGATAATCAACATACCGCAAAGCCAACGCAACTTGACGCACGTGGTGAGTAGCAAATGTAGTTACTTTGTTTATTAAATTTTGTTCATGAAGTAATTACGAAAATTAATAAACGCAGGTGCACCGACACTTCGGGAACATTATAACCGCGTAGACATCAAAATGACGCACTCTCGTGTTTGCCATTAATTACTATTATGTAATTATATTATATTTTGAAATTCAACTTTGAATATAGGAGCTGTTTACTTGTCAGCGTAATTAATCCTCTTCCTTGTATTGATGTAGTGTAATAATACTACGGAGTGATCATTTAAATTTCAGCTCTAGTTATCCACTGAAAGTTTCGCAGCCAATAAGAAAGGCAAGATGGCCAATCTGCGATTTTTTTAACTGCCTGCAAACGCATTAATTTTTGAATAACGTTTGAAACGTTAGACAAACTTCTGAATGGTTAAAACGAATTGCAAACACTAAACGGATTTATAAAGCCCATAAATGGCAAATTCAAATATGTAAATTTATACAGGGGATGCCATTAAAAAAACCTAGGTCAAAGGTTGCCTTACAAAAATGGAACACCCTGTATATGGCAAAATAATTTTACAAATTGCACTTTGGCATCCCGTTTGCAGTGTATTTTGGTTGATTTCGACATCATTAACAGTGTAGGTGTAATCGAGCCTGCCCGTCTTATTGACTCACCCTGTATAAACTAAAACACTCATTTAAGAATTGATTTTACTTTCTATCAACAAAATTAATACCCCTTAAAAAATAATTTTCTCACATTTTAATTCTTCCCCACACAAGTTACATAACAAATACTATTATAATTTATATTTAAACATTTTGTTTTCAACTTCAGCCTTCTTAAATTACAAATTCCCCTCTTATATTAACAAACGATCCCAACAACAACAAACAAAAACCGAAATAAACTCAAAAATGAAATACCTACATAAACACTACGTAAATCTAAAAAAAATAAAAACTAAAATTGAGTTATTAATCAATATCTTGTAAAGCAGAACAGACATCATAAATCAACAATCAATCATAGATAATAGAAAACTACAATACTTATTACAATAATACTTATATTAATAATACAAACAATTATGAACTAATACAACCAAAAATAACGAATTTTTCATATACATCACTCGACAAAGAAAAATTAAAACTATTATACAAAGGACACAAATACGCATTAAACCCAAAAAACCTATTTTTTTCTCTTCTTTCAATAGAATTAGATATTGCACTAAAAAATCACCCACAAGAACAACAAATAAAGGGAGAATGCATAAAAGTAATCAAAATAATAGAACAAAAAACACTAATCCATACATAAAAACTAATGAAAAAGAAAAGTCAATTCTTAATAATATAAAATACAAAATTTATAACAACTTAACAATTGTGACTGCAGATAAAAATGCAGGTCTAGTAATTTTTAATAAAATGACCTCCATAAATAAAACACTTCAAAACTAACAACAATTTCACACTACTAACCGATAACCCAATCATCTATTTTAGAAACAAAACAAAAACTATTATGAAAACACAAAAACTACTTTAGAATAATATACAAATGAATATAAAAACTTACTACCGATGAATCCTGTTACACCTAAACTTTACGGTCAACTTAAATTACGGTCAACTTAAATTCCATGAAAAAGACAACCCAATTACACCAATTATAATTTCTATCAACCCTCCAACATATAAATTAGGTGAAATTTTAAATAATATAATTAAAAATATTATAAATTACAAACCAAAACACACAATAAATAACAGAAACGAACTTATTCTACACTTAAACAATACAAAATTACCCACAAAATACACTTTAGCTTTATTTGATATCACATATTTATACACAATCAAACATACCAATCATTGAAACACATACTAAATAAATCAAACAAAAAATTACGGACATCTTTATTATTTTTTTTTTAATAAAAATTATTTGAAATGATCGATGGACTACCTATACTTACTAGACTATACTATACTATACTATACATATTTCTTGACAATTTAAAAAACCTAATAATTAATAACACAAACCCCTGCCATAAATACATAACTCTTTGGAAACGTTTCGTAAATGACATAATAGTAATAACTAACACACAATCACAGATTTACATAATTACATGAACACATTACACAAAAATATCAATTTTACTTTAGAAATAGAACAAAATAACAATATTAATTTCTTAGCTCTTAATTTATATAAAACAAATAACAAAATCTAATTCAATGTTTATAGAAAACCTACACAAACAGACATCATTATCCCTGCAAACTCTTTTCGCCACAATACACATAAATACGCTGCCATACGCAAATACATATACTGAATGTTAACAACACCTCTTAATGAACATGGTAAATTAAATTAAATTAATTTAATAAAACAAATCTTCTTAAATAATGGTTTCAATATAAACACAATAAACAAAATAATTAAAAAATCAGCATATAATTACTTCAAAAAACTAAACAATATAAATAATAATAATAGTAATAATAATAATATTTACTTATTGTGTTTAGAACTATACAGCAAGTCAAAGTAGGTACATAGTTACATAGTATGTGAAGAAAAATATCACAGTTTTGACATCTGGAAACACTAATGTAGTAACATATGAAAACTGTTTTAACATAAAACAGTAGATGAACACACATACAGTACATTACAGAAATATCAAGAAAACATACAAATAATATAATGTAGGTACTACTACCTACTAGTGTAGGTAACACAGTATAGTTATAGTCACATAGGTATCACACAATCCTTATTGTAACCCAATAATACAACAATATCACGTATTATAAGTCATTCACATTTCAAGGAAACATAAGCGACAAAATTAACCAAACACTTAAACATTATTTTATTAAAACATTTTTTCCACCAAACACACAATAAAACAAAACTATTTTACGCTAAGTAGAAGTATTTGAAATAGATTAAACTATCAATACAGAACACAACATACCATGCCTCAATGACCGAACTCAATAAACATTTAAACGTCTTTATATATTTTTAAATAATCCATATAATACCTAAAATAACAAAAACAATTAAATAAAACTTTGACATCTATATCTTTCAAATTTCAAATTACAATTCAAATAAGTTCAGGATATACAGTATGTCCCCGGATTGAGTTTACAAGAGGGATTATTTTTTAAATTTTAGTTTCAGTTATTGAAACTTTAATTTATTTATACAGGCTGTTGGCAAAATCAAAATTTTGAAATATTATTTTGACTCTTATTTATTTACTATTTGCCAAAGGAAATTAAAATTACATTTAACAGCAGTAAAGAAAAATAAAATTATTCAAACAATCCCCCTAAATGCAGAAAATGATACTGAAATTTAAAAAAAACTCGCGTACGAGAGGCATTTGCATCAATAACTATTGAATAAATCTAAAACAGTCTTCAGGAGTTCCATACCAGACTTTAAATGTGTGAAGAAAATGGTGGGGGATTGTTAAAATGATGTTATTTTTCATAATTATTTGACATAAAGTGCCAAAATTAGATTTTTTTTATTTTGCTAACACCCTGTATAAATAAATCAATGTTTTAAAAACTGAAATGGTAGTTTCATACCAAGCAGGAATTTTAATTCCTATAACATTTTTACTTAAAAGTACAAATTAAAAAAAAATCCTTCTTGTAAACTCAGTCCGGGAACATACTGTATATACATTAAATACGTAAGTAAATAATTATAAATATATACATATAAAATAACTAAAACATTTATTTAAGAATTAATTATACTTTCAAATTACCAATCACCAAAATTAATATAAAAATAATTTTCACACATTGTAATTTTTCCCCACACTAATAAATTACATAAACACTAAATCATTTATACACACTATAACATGAAACACATAACAAATATTATTATAATTAAATTATATTTAAATATTTTTGTAACAAACTTAACTCTAATTTTATATTTAACCTAATTTATTGTATTCATCATAGATATGCCTCTGGAAATAGCTTTTTAACCGAAACAAGTCAGGAGATAAAAATAAATAATAAAATGAATTAAAAAATAGCAGTCAGTACTTATTAAAACAGTGCAGTAATTAAGGATATAACCTTAAACTTATAAACGAAAAATATGTTTACCTAATATTTGATCATATGTAAATTGAATTGCTAACGTGTAGGTAATTTATTTATATCCCAAGTGTCTGAAATAGTATACGATATAAAAGGATGGCTTTATGTAACACAATTCTTAATAGAATTCGGCCGACACGGTTGTCAGCTGCCGAAAGAATTGAAACAGGGTTAATTTAAATCGGAGTGTCTGCTTGCAGTGACAATGCTCAAGGGCCCGATTCGTTTAGAATCGCATAATTTAATTATTTGATTTGGTAAAGTATTTAGCGGAAGCGTCCAATTTTTGTTGCTCGTTCACAGCCCCTCTAATTAATTATATACGTTTTTTTTAATCCCAAGTTGATTCACGGATGTTCTATAAAAGCCAAGAAAATATTTTTGTTCCTGTTAATTTAGGATTATTCAAAAATTGAATTTATAAGTGTGCATACTACTTTACATTAATAGTTAGTTATTTTTAACATTTCTAAACTATTTTATTTAATTTTAAAACGTTCTTACCTGTGGGGATTATATAAAATTGCTTGAGAATTCTATTATTTTAAAATTCAAATTCAGATTCAAACCTACTTTTTTTTTATTTAACAGATGATACCTAGTGGTCATTTAATTTTCAGCTCTAGTTCGAGCTGACCTTTACTTTAGGGATTATACAAAAACTGATTTTTTGAGAAATTTGTTACAGAAACTCAAGGACTCGAGAAGGAGGAGTACTCAAAGGGTTATTCTTTAGGGTCCTTAGGCACATTTCTTTTATATTTGAAAAATGGACAAATGTTTGTGTACATAGAATAACAAAGTCTCAAGGACTCAAGGAGGAGTACTCAAAGAATTATTCTTTGGGCTCCTTGCATGTTTCTTTTATGTTTTCAAAATTAACAAATGTTTGTGTACCTAGAATAACTAAGTAAAAATCTAAATCTTAGAGTAAGAATAGAAGAAAGTCGAAGAGAGGTAGTAAGAAAATATAATGATTTTCAAAATCTTATTGAACATTCCATAAATAATTCTCAAAAGTAACATTTTGTGGAACCTGTATGAAAAATTAGACAAATTAAAATTATAATTGTATTGTATGAATACAGGGTGTCCAAGATAAGGATCACCAGCATGGGGATCTCGGAAACAGTAAAAGTTACAAAGGCGGTTAAATTAAAAAAAAGTTGCGCAATTAAGTGGTCAGCAATATTTTGTTGAGAAACCCAGAAATTTCTGCTTACGTTGGCAGATATTCTATTAAATGCGAAATCTTGCGATTTCGTTCGATTTTTTTCTGTTATTCAGTTATTTACAAAGATATAAGAAAACAAAAGGTACTTTGTCGTTGCCACTTTTTAGCTCTACAAAACAGGAATTACAAAAACCATCATCAACTTTATATTTTTATATAGACCGTAAAAAATGTACACCCTGTATTAGATTGCATTTCCTATTACGAATTCAACAATTTATATCACAGTATGATTTGTTATGTTTGTATTCATAACAAAATGATTGTTAATACATTTCGAACCTTTTCTTGTAGTAGGCGTTGTAGTAGGCGATGACGACGAAGAAACAATTATTATCTAATTTTAACCCAGAATAGGTAACAAATTAGTAACTAAAAATAATTAAGCAAAAATAGTTGTTAAAAATTGAAACATTTTAGCTATTTAAAACCACACTTATTATTTTTTTTTACTGTGATGAAGACAAAAATAATTGCATAATTTTAACTCAGAATATGTACCAAAATAGCAACAAAAAATAATTTAGCAAGAATAGTTGTTAAAAATTGACAGATTATAGTTATTTAGAACCACACTTATAATTTTTTTTTCTGTGGTATGAGAATTATTCTGTTCATTTAATGACGACAAAGACAATAATTATTACCTAATTTTAACCCAGAATAGGTACCAAAATAGTAACTAAAAACAATTTAGCAAGAATAGTTATTGAAGATTGAATCATTATAGTTATTGATACCCACACTTATTATTTTTTTCATGTGGTATTATGAGAATTGCTCTGTTCATCTAATTATTTTAAAAGCTTAAAATTAGGTGATAAGATTTCGTCGCTCATTTCGACGCCTACTACACCAGAATATTCGAAATGTATTAACAAGCCTTTTTTTTAAATAAAAACATGAGAAATCATACTGTGATATAAATCGTTGAATTCGTAATAGAAAATGCTATTTAATACAGGGTGTACTTTATTTACAGGCCACATAAAAATATAAAGTTGATGGTGTTTTTTTCAAAACAAAACGTTGCACTGAAAATTTATAAAAGCTATCTTGTAGAGCTAATAAGGTGGCAATGAGAAAGTGTCTCTTGTTTTTTTTATACCTTTTCAAATAACTTCAGAAAAACATAAAAACGAAATCGCAAAATTTCGGATTTTATCGAATAGCTCGATTTACGATTTACGATTTACGATTTACTATATTTTACTGCTTCAAAAACAATTATCAGAGTTTTACGGAAATCCACGTTTGGTACTCCAAGTAGTTATAATGGTTAATGTTACAATTGATTCTTAAAAGAACTCAAATTGATCAACAAAATCAATCGAATCATTTCCAAACAATAAAAAGTGGCACCCAATCGGAAATGCCGATTGGCATGCACCATGCGACAAGAAAACCTTTTTTAATTTTTCACTTCTCACCAAGAGATTTTCAAATTTGTTTTATAGTTACTACTTTATTACTATAATTATTATTCCAATTTAATTTTTTATCTCTCACCTAGAGTTTTTCGAATTTTTTCTACTTTATTGTTACTACTTTATTACTATAATTATTTTCTTTATTGTTGTGGTGACTGAAATATAATATTTTGAGATGATTTCAAATATTTTTTTCTGAAATCAGGAAAAAAGTGATACGAAATCGTCACTAAAATATTCCATCATTGTACGATTTTATGCAAATTTTAAGTAGAGAATTGCACTCTCAAAGTATTAAAAATAGAAAATTGTATTAATTTAATAAAAAAAATAAAATAAAATAAAATATAAAAAACAAGTATGGTTTATGTTTACTTATTAATTTATTTCATATTTTTGTTCAAATTACATAAAATTTTCCTCTGTGATTCAGATAATTTCTATTTATTGAGGTCATTTCATTACATTTTGAACCTCTGTGCTGCATATAATTTATTCATTTCATTTTATTTTGAAAAATATTAGTTTTGACCATTGTATGTATGTACGAGCACATACATACTCTCGTACATTCAAATTCATATATATTTTTACAAAATCTTACTGTTAAAAAGTAAATTTAGACCCTTAGTAAATCCTTATGGGAAATTGCCGCAGAACCGGTGTAGTCTACCTACTATATATTTTATTTATTTATAACGTTGTAAGTATGTACGACCCATACGTGGCTCTTTGTGTATGGTGGTAAGTGTGGCTCTGAAGAACTACATTAAAAAGTGAAAACTGTGCGGTCAGTTTTCACTTTTAATTGTAGTTCTTCAGAGCCACACTTACCACCATACACAAAGAGCCATATATGGCTTGTGAGCCTCAGTATGTCGACCTCTTGTATACAGACACCGCATAAAGTTTTTAGACCTGGCTTTATATTTTTCCCTGTGAAATTTTTGAAAAATGTTTCATCATGTCATAATATTTTTTTTTCAAATAAATATTTTGAGACCATTTTCATTTTTCCATCTCTCTCCGTTTTGAAGTTACGACCTTATGACGTCAAAGCCATTTTTTTAAATGACAACCTATATTTTTTATTATTGTATAGTACGTAGTATAGTGTGTATAGTACTTTTTTATGTTTTCAAGAACTTGACATTTTCAATATGTAACATTTGAAAAAAATGAGAAAAAGTGCGTTAAAGTAAAACTATTAAATTATTATTTCAATGTATAGAATGCATCTAGTTGCCATTCAAAATAACGTCAATTAAAACCAAATTAGGAAAACAGGCTTGGATTTTAAATATTGATTAACCTGAAAAACAATCTAGTACAATTATGTGAAATAAATGATTACCTACTCACAGTCAGATTTTCTTTCCCTTTTCAATGATAAATTTAGTGGCCATACTGAAACAGAAGTTTCGATAAATACATGTAGCGCAAAGTTTGCATCTGCCCATAGATTTTCCCTACCTAATATAAAGCACATGTAACATAAATTTCCACATGATAATGTTCTGTATTACTGTATTAACTGATCAACATGGTTATTAGTGTTAATGAGAATATACTAACTCCATTTAATACATTATTTGTAACGTAATAACTCACAAACGCGAGAGGCTGCCTATAATGATCATGAATTACGTACCCCAATAAACATCTAGTGGAAACTAGCGCTAAAAATATTGCACCCCCAAAGCGATCCTCATTAGAGAATTAATCGTGTATAATGTACCCGTGGATCTTTGAAATCGGCAACACTACATGTAACCGATAGGTACAAACATTCGCAATTCGCAATAAATTGGGGTTGTTGCAGGCGTGTAGTTTAAACCGACATTTTCCTCCAGCCGTTCCATAAACCGAACGCATTCGCGCCGGATAGATTTAACGGCGTCGCTATAAAACCTAATTTGATTGTATTAATCAGCGCCACGGTTTTATCAGTTTCTCCGCAATCATAAATTACCGATCGCATGAGTGGCGGATTCCAATTGCGAATTTCGGTGTCGTTAACCTTTATATGGGTTCTGGGCATGATGTATTGTTCTCGGCGATGATTATTACATTTCCGTGACTAATATTTTTACCCCGCACGAGGCCCGGTAATTTAATCCTTCCCTTTCAATTAGCCGAGGAAATGGAAGGGAGTATGTTTTCAAGTGTGTATTTGGGTTAAACGTATACATGCTGGTCCGTCGCCAACACAGAAGATTAATGTCCTGCAGGGTTTATATTGTAGTATCTCTATTGTAATGGACTTACCAACGTGAGTTGCATTACAGACGCTGTTGATTCGTTTTTACTCACTAACTTAGTAGAAGAATAGTACTGCAATCAAGAATATTTTCAAAGTCGTGATTTTAGATTGTTTTATCTCTATAGTAATGGCTTTCCCACGTGAAACGTAATTCCAAATTTAGTAGAAGAAGAGTACTGCAATCGTGAATACTGCATACTGCAATCGCTTTGGACATAGTCAGTAAATTGCGTTTGCGAATACCCGTTACAAACAAACTTGTTCATGCAGCTACATAGCAAACATACAAGGTATCTCAGAACTTCGTGGCATAAATCTAGGATCATGCCAAGAAAGGCAATTTTAAATAAAAATGCAAATATTTTTTACTAATCTCTTTTGTTTCCATAATATAGGACCTTAAAAGGTTACTCAGTAAATCAGTTTTCTTATTAACATTTCTACTAGAGTAGACTTGCAAATCTGATATTTTGCGAGTCACTCACCATCAATACACATATCCACAAATAATTACAATCATCTGAGAAAACTTAGTGCCGTAGAAACAGGGGTTCTTCTATGATTATTGCCACATAAAAACTTTGTGGTTGTAAAGTTTCAAAGACCCAATTATTTGATTATTTAGATATTTAATTCGTGATCGCAAAGTTTTATAATTTATGATATTTGTTTTGGCTCATGATTTATTTATTTTATTTTTATTTTGTGGGATCGTATAATGGTAGTACTTCTTTACGTTGTGTTTGATTTTCAATCATTATCGTCACAACTTTAAATTCTTTCAGAGGTAATGTGTTTGTTAGTAACAATAACATTAATAAAAGAAAGACACATATATATGGATTGAGAGCATTTTTATTCATTATAAAGGATTTTTGCAATACAATTAAACACCAAATTTGAATTTAACGAGTTTCTTTATTTATTTAAAATTATTTATTTTGTTTACTCAAAACTGATGAATGTTGTCAGAAAGTACTGTTTTTTTTTACAGAATAAATGTAATAATGATAGAATTAATTGATTATGTTGATAATGTCAAGACATTGATCACAATAATGAATATTTCAAGAGCCATCTTTTAAATATGACATTACAGTAAACAATTAAAAGATTGACAGTGATACTATCGTCAATTACTTTTATTCGACTGTTGGTTCCATGGAAATAGGAATTTGACAGTAATCTTTAACAATTTGACACAAATTATTGAAATTTTGACAGAATAATCGAACTTTTTGTGCAAACTATTCAAAATGCAGTAAACATTGGAATGTTGTCAGAAATTACTGTTTTTTACCGAGTAAATGAAATAGTGATGAAATTACATGATAATGTTGATAATATCAAGCCATTGATAAGAATACTTAAAATTTCAGTATAGTTTGATATCATATATTTTTACAATAAAATTATACTATTCATTTTCTTCGATTATCTAAAGTTTTAATAAAGTTCTTTAATAATTCTTTCCTTATCACTTTCAAATATTTATATTTCACTACAATGTTATGCCACACTGTATCTTCTTTAGCTGAAGAATCTTGATTAAATTAAAAGTCACAGTTATTTTTTATTAATAAGTTATTGTTAATATTAATATTGTTATAAGTTAATAAGTGTTTAATAAGTTAGTGTTTAGTAAGTCTTGAAGATTCACAATAATGGTTGAAATTGCTAACCCTTCTATTACTTCTGATATTTTGGGTAAATGTTCTGGACTTTTTTGCTCTTTAATTATTTTAAACGCATATTCCTCTAATTTTCAATCAATTTTACATTTTTTTACTTTCTACTGAAATATTCATGAAATTTTGATTAGCATATTTCTTTATTGGTAGAATTTGTTATTATGATAGAACTTTTTCGTCGCAATTTTGCGGTTTTGTATTTGATAATACATTATTCAAATTTTTCTAATTTACAGGCATGTTTCAAAAAATTAAATAATAGATTTCCACAAAACTTATTAGCACATTTTGAAATATTTATACAATCCTGTATACGTTTATCTTTTATGCTAATATTTTGATATTATGATAACATTTTCTGCAACTTTTCTGTTTTATAATTGCTGGAGTTAGGATTTTATAAAATTTGGGAACAAATATCCAGAAACCACTTCGAAATTTTTGCAATAATTCTATAATTTTGTAAACTAATTTTTTTATTTGTACATTTTAACATTATAATTGAACTTTCTTTCTTTTTTCTGTCTTGAGTTTGATAACACAAGTTTCAAATTTTTCTGATTAATAGGCACGTTACAGAAAATTTCCACAAATTTTAACATATTTCCACAAAACCTTTTGGTACATTTTGAAATATTTATGAAATTCCGTGTACGTTCATCTTTTATTTCTCTATTTTGAAATTATGATTTTAATTTTCTGCAACTATTACTTTTTCTAATTGTTTGAGTTAATTAACTTAATCGGTTGGAGCTAGTGAAATTTTAACAATTCAGGAAAATTAACAATTATCTTTTTTTGTTCACAAAGACAAAGACCAAGAAAAAAGGATAATTGTTACTTTTCTTTCATTGTTTGAATCAAGTTTCTCAGATTTACTGGCACGACACGATTTTCTAGAAAATCGTTTGGCAATTTCAAAAATATTTCTGATATGTTATGTAACTAATTATTTCATTTGTAGATTTTGATATTGCGATTGAACTTTTTGCAACTTTCTTTTGATATGATGTCAACATTTATACGCAATATTTCTGAAATATTTATAATATTTTGTTCAACATATTCTTTTATTTGTAGATTTAATATTATGATTCAGCTTTCTCATTTTTTTTCTGTGTTGACTTTGATTGCACATTTTTAAAATATTCAGAATTATTTCAATAGTCAATAAAATTACGTTTACCTTTTTTTACACACACTATGTGAGATAAAAGTTAACATAATTTCATTGATTATTATAAAAATACTTTTTCACAAAGCTCTGAGATTAATTATTTTCATAATTACTCAAAAAGTATTAGTTGTTTTTGATAATAGTTGCTTTCAGCAGGTTACACATAAAAAATATCGACACCTGTGTGTCCATGAAGATTTCTTTGTTGTATGTTTCCACAGCATAGAAAATTTTAACGCTTGTGTCCATCAACACAGTCAGCCACATTAGTTGGATATTTATTGTAACGTCAATGACTTCACACTTTGATCAATTCTACGTCTCCGCAAAACAACTCAATATGTGTCATCACTTCATGGAACATGGCACAGTCCAATGCCACACTCCATATATTACTTTAGGATTCATTAACTAGGTTTTGAAATACAGTTTTGTTAACAATTTATGAATTTTCGACCATTTATTATTTACATGAATTTAATATTATCTAATAATTTATTTACATAATTTTCACTTAATATCGTTTCTGAATTGAATTCCATTTTAATATTGACTTGAATTAACCTTAATTGTTGTACTCATAACCATTTCTGAATTTATTACCCTTTTAATATTGAAATTAACTCACCAGAATTTACTCTAATTAATTTAATTTCTACTTCATTGCCCACGATGTATATTATATATTTCTACCTTGTTTTCCAAGATGTTATTGAAATTATTCTTTTAATTTTTTATACTCATTCCCTGAAGAGTATCATTCTTCTTATTTTTATTAATAGTTATATTTTATTTATATATTTTATATATTATTTAATATTTATTATTGTTCTACTTTTCACTTATTTCTTATTGATATTACCTCTATTAAGATCGTTTTAATTATTCCTCATCGGGTCTACGGGTACCTTAATAAACTTCCCTTATTTGTCGTAAATATTATTTTGTTATCACTAAGATTATATTAATAATTCCCCATTAGCCCTTTGAGCGTCCACGGGTACCGTAATAACATTTTCTTAGTCGTAGTAATATTGTCAACACCAAGATCATATTAATAATCCCCCATTAGCACTTTAACCGTCCGCGGGTACCTTAATAACATTTGTTTTATTCGTAGTAATATTATTATCATTAAGGTCATATTAATAATTCCCCATTAGCGCTTTTAGCGTCCACGGGTAGCTTAATAGCATTTTCTAATTCGTCGCAAATATTTATCAATCACTCACAAAGCCATTCACAAATACACCAGAGAAGTTAAGAGCAGGAAGGAAAAATCAATAATTGATTATTTACTGGTTGAACAACAAAACAGAGAAACAGTAACAGATACAAAAGTGAAAAGAGGACCAGAGATTGGAGGCGACCATTACCTAGTAGTGACAAAGTTAAAACTAAAATATATAGGAAAAGAAACACGAAAGTCCCCAATAGAAAAACAACAGCACGAACATATATAACAGCAGAACATAAAAGCATACAAATTAAAAGAAGAAGAAACAAGTAAGAAGTTCACAGAAGCAATTACAAGTTGAGAATTGCCAAGAAATACACAGATATGGAGGTATAGAAGAGAAGTGGAAGTATTTAAAAAATCTTATACTAGACACAGCGAAAACAATTTTCGGCTCAAACAAAAGTAGCAATAACAAAAAGCAAACTGCATGGTCGATGGAGGAAATCGAAAAAGAAGTTAAAGAAAAGAAAAAAGCGTGGAAAGACTACATATCACAAAAGACAGAAGGCAGCTGTAATAAATATAAAGAAAAAATAAGAAAAGTCAAGAAATTAATAATAGAATCAAAGAAGGAAACATTTAAAGTGTTAGGTGAAAAAATAGAGCAGGATAGTAAAGGGAACCAGAAACTCTTCTACAGAATCCTCAAAAATTGTCGCAAAAGAAGTGATTCAACACCAGACAAATAAAGAACAGAGAAGGAAAGCAAATAACAGATGGAAAAGAAATTATGGAAAGGTGGAAAGAGTATTCTGAAAAGCTTTAGGGCACGGACACGGATGGAGAAACATTAGATAATGAGGAAACATCCAGACCAGAGGAAAATTCAAATAAAGAAATAACTATGGAAGAACTAAAAGAGGTAATAAAGAAAATGAAAAATGGAAAAGCACCCGGATCGGACAAAATAACGGCTGAAATGATAAAGAACATAGCGAGGAAAGGATCAGAACTATTTTTGGAACTGTACAACTCAGTGTGGCATAAAAAAACAAATTCGGAAAGAGTGGCACACTGCAACCTCACAAATAGTTCCAGTATATAAAAAAGGGGACAGAAAAGAGTGCCAAAACTACCGGGGAATAACATTACTAAACACAGCTATGAAAATGTATGAACAAATCCTAGACAAAAACTAAGAACAAAAATAGAACCAACATTCGTTAAATCACAAAGTGACTTCAGAAAGGGACATAGCCCGCAAGAACACATTTTCACGATTCAGCAAATAATAGAAAAATCAAAAATACAAAAAAGACGTCTACTTAGGTTTTAAATATATGGAAAAAGCCTTTGACTTGGTGAACAGAGAAAAGCTATGGGATATACTTTAAGAACGAGGAGTCAACCCCAAACTAATCAGAATAACTAAACAAATCTAAAACACAAACACAAACGTGATAATACATGATAATCAGCAATCAGAACCGTTCAAAACGAAAGAAGGATTAAGGCAAGGGGGAGGCGTGAGCCCAACATTATTCATCATCAACATGGACGAGATGTTAAAAAAATGCACTCAGAAAACCAAAAAATTACTGATTAGATACAAAAGTTTGCAGAGAGTGGAAATCTCGGAAGGGGCACACGCGGATGATGTAATAATAATAGCGAAAGGGGAAGACGATCTACAATACAGCCTAACATTTGGAATAAGGTACTAAAAGAATATGGTATGAAGATGAAATAAACAAAACAAGAGTAATGGTAATCGGGGAACCTACAAAAATAAACATTAGAATAGACTATACAAACGTAGAACAAGTGGAAACCATAAGATATCTGGGAGTAGAAATAAATAAGGATGGCAAGCAAGAAACGGAGATAAACAGCAGAATAGAAAAGACAATGAAAACTTACTACGCGCTGAACAAGATGTTCATAAATAAACACGAAAGATCCCGTCAGACAAAAATAAAAGTATTCAAATCGGCTTTTAGACCGATATTAACATATAGCTGCGAATCATGGACACTAACCAAGAAAGAAAAGAGCAAATTACAGGCAACTGAGATGAAATACCGCAGAAGAGTAAGAGGCGTTACAAGGAGGGACAAAATCAGAAACACCCAAATCAGAGAAGAGTTCGAAGTAGAATCGTAAGAGGAATTTAAGGCAAGAAGAAAACTGAGCTGGTGGTGTCATCTACAAAGAATGAGAAACACAAGGCCAGTTAAGAGAATATGGGAAGCCAGACCAGGAAAATGAAGAAGCAGAGGAAGACCAAGATAAACAAGGAACAACTCCATAAACGAGATTCTGAAAAACAGAGGAAAATCATGGGCAGAGGCAAGAAAATGGCGAAAAACAAAAAGGAGAGGGCAAAATTTGTAACTATGTAAAAAAAAAACTGTATTAGACACCCTACACTATTATATGGTATAAGGTATCATACGAATATGTAACTTGTATTTAACTTTATTTAATATAACTTAGAAATATATATATATATTTCTAGTTATAACTTAACTAGAAAGAAGAAGTACAAGAAGCAATAAAAAAACTAAAAAACGGGAAAGCACCAGGAACAGACGATATAACGCCGGAGATGATGAAGCACATGGGAGAAGAGAGAATAACACAAATAACAAAACAAATAAATGACATATTAAGCAGCGGGGAAACATCAAAAGAATGGAATAAAGGAATTTAATCACCGATACATAAGAAAGGGGATAAAAGTATGTGTGAAAATTACAGAGGAATCACACTAACAAGTATACCAAGTAAAATAATGATCAGGGTTTCATACTCAGACAATTAAGCGAAAAACTAATTAAGAAGAACACAGAAATGTACATATGCTTCGTAGATCTCGAAAAGGCATTCGACAGGATATGGAGAGAAGACATATGGAACGAACTAGCAGAAAGAGGAATAGAAGAGGAAATAATAAATGTAATAAAACACATGTACAGAGAAAACAGAAATATTGTCAGATCAAACAATGAAGAATCAAAAGAATTCGAAAAGAAGAAATGAGTAAAACAAGGATGCGTGCTAAGCGCTTTGATTTTCACAATCGTATTAGATATGGCGATGAAGAAAGCAAAGCAAAAAATGAAAATGCTAATTTGGATACTGGAAAATGGAGACAACAAAATAGCAGAACTACTAATCGCGGATGACATGGCAATAATTGCAGAAACAAAGGAAGAATTACAACACAACATGGAAATAATTGAGAAAGAGATTAAGAAAATAAACATGAAAATAAACTACAAAAAGACAAGATAATTGCCAAAGAAAAAAGAAACACGAAATAAAAATACAAGGAAAAAAATCGAACAAGTAGAACAATACAGATATCTAGGAACAATCATACAGAGCAATGGTAAATTAGATAATGAAATAGAAGATAAAATCGGAAAAAAACTATATAATATGTTAAAAAACACCTTCTTTAGCAAGAAGGAGATATCAAGGGACACAAAAACAGAAATAGTTAAAAACGTAATTAGACCAACGCTAACTTACAGTAGCGAAACATGGACGATGACAGAAAAACTAATAAAAAGAATAAATGACATGGAGATGAGTTTCCCGATTAAAATTAAAAAAACAAAACAAGAAGAGACAAGATAAGGAACGAGACGAACAGGAAAAACTGAAACATAAAACCAATACAGGAAAAAATAACGGAAGACCAAATGAAGTGTTATGTACACATCAGATGAATGAACGAAAAAAGAAACACTAAGAAAATATACGAGACAAGAGCAACAGGAAAACAACAAACAGGAAGACCGAGAAAAGAGTAGATCAGTAGAAGTCGAGAGAATACTATAAAAAGTAAAAATGTGAATAAAATATTGTACCACTGTAACACTGTACACAAAACGCCAACAACGAAAGGTAACACGGCAATTGATTAAATAAATAAATAAAATTCAATATAACTCGAATAATACTCTTTTTTCCACTCCATGCATGGTAAGTACACTGTTATAACATTGATTTAGTGGAAGTAAGTCCCACTTACCGATAAAGCTTTGGTTACTATGAGCAACGGGAAGTAAGTAATCACTTACTTCCCTCAGGGAAGTAAGTAAAATAATTTCAATAGCGTTCTTTCTCTGGCACTAGTCTTTAAAACACGTTTGATAACACCCCTTCGACTTCTCCGAAAGTAGGAAGGAACAGGCAGCATCTGCAGCTTCTTCAAATGCCATTTCTTGTTTATTTTCATTGTAATTCATTTTACGAATGCAATTTCTGACACACACACTTTGTTTGAAAAATAGTCTTAGCAACCAAAGCCGTACTGACAATTGGTTCATATTGCGAAAATAAATTAATCAAACACAAACAATTAAACCAACTTCAGGAGTGGAAAAACAGTTTTAATCAATTTGAGAGGTAAGTTTTGACCAGTCTCGGTTTTTATTGCTAGCCCTCGCTGTCGTTCGAGCGCAAACTCGACCTCGACTGGTAAAAGATACTTACCTCTCTTAATGCTTAAATAACTATTTCGCACAATGGTTTTACAATCGATTTACAGTCTCTGTTGATACACCTTGTAAGTTGAACATAACAATACTGTGGCTAGTCTCCATGGAAACACAGTTCTCTTCGAGCATATAACAGCTCTAATGCGGTAAGTAATAGTAATATTTTTCACCAACACATGTCAAATTTATTTGGAAAAATGAAAATTACAGTTATTACAATTACAATTATATACACCTTTCTTTAGATATTTTAGGAACCAAAGATACACAACCCCTTTGATATGATTATTTCAATATATATGAAAAATTAATACTGAAACTACAAATTGTTTATTCTATTTTTAACCACCGAACGTTTCCAAATATATTTTTTTGTTTTATGTGTTCTGCCTAGTTAAACCTCGAATATCTCAGAAACGCTTAATTTTTTCGTAGTGCAAAGCGTAAACTTTTATCATGACAATAGAGCTAATTCACCTAAAAATGGTATATGATTTAAAAAAAATCCTAACTGCAAAGTTTTTATGTAGCAATGGCCATGAAAAAACCTCTATTTCTACGGCACTGTGTTTACTCAGATGATTGAAATTATTTGTGAATATTTGTATTGATAGTAGGTGACTCATCGAAAAATATCAGGTTTCCAAGTCTACTCTAGTAGAAATATTAATAAGAAAACTGGTTTGCTAAGTGACCTTTCAAGGTCGTATATTTTGGATACAAATGAGAGTAGAAAAATATATTTACATTTTTATTTAATTTTATAGTAGAAATGTTAATGAGAAAACTGTGTTGCTAAGTAACACTTTAAATTCCAATATTTTGGAAACAAAAGCGATTAGAAAATAATAATTATTTACATTTTCATTTAATTTTGCCTTTCATGCTGCTAAATTTATGCCACGGAGTTGTTGGACACCTTGTATATTTTTATTGAATCTTCGATCCTCGAAACCAACTATATACTCAGTATACAGAATTAATAACATATCAAGTGGATGACTGAGTTTGCAGTGGTTCGTTCAACGATGCCAATCCTGAACTTATTTATATTAATATTGTTCAAGACGCTGGTTTATCAAATTGATGGAATGATTCTTACACATAAAAAGTCTGACGTGAGCAGCTCGATATTCATAATTCTTGATAGATTACCTAAATAATTCATGGCGTTTTATGTAAATTTCGGTTTAAATTAATTTAAAAAACAAACTTCTGAGAAATCAATAGCTGTGCTCAAGTGAATTTTCTTGTTAGATTTGCTATCAACGAATATTTCTGACACATTTTAATAGTGTAAACTTCCAACAATTGTATAATGCTGTTAAACTGTTATTGTCACAATTATGATGTCTGGACAATATTTTATCAATTACTTATTACATCATTAGATATGATTATTATAAGATTTGTCCAGAATATCATGTTTTGTTGATTAAAATAACTAGGTTTCGGGGCCCAAGTACGGAAATAAAGGGGACGTTGAGAAGTGAGCTCCCATAAGTGTTAACATGCATTTCCGGTCAGCTCAGTTGGTGGTTCGGGGAGGGGGTGGGGTCACAGCTTCATAAGATGTAATGGGTAAGACAGAGATTTCGAGACGATGAAAGAGTGGGATGCAGTATATGCAAGATGGTTTGGAAAATATGGGGGTTTTATGTAAGTGCAAGTGAGATGTTTTGTAAAGTGAGATGGAAGATTCATGCGATGTATTGAAAAATATAGAAAACATTACCTCCGCGAAATCGTACGCTTTTCTGCAACGGCAAATAATGCCGCTATTTTAATTCCATGTGTCAGCAGCATCAGTTTTTTTTTTGTTGTGGTTATGAAAAACAAACGCGAGCCCCAACAATTTTTTTATAAAAAAATTACGATATTTTATGGTGTTATGAGTTTGGGTGAAGTTTAAGATAGTTTCCCAATTTGATAACAAAATGTTATCTACCCTATGATATACAAGTAACGCTCTTTTATCATACATGCAACAGTAGCCATGAGAATTGCACATCTGATACTTAATTTAGTTAGTAATTGATGCGATGTATACTGGAAACGAAGATAAAAAGGAAACAGATTTCTTGAAAACGCATGAAGAGGGTTAGAAATAAAAGCGTAACACTGAAAGCTCACGTAATTAACCCCAAACTAAGAAATCGTTTAAAGCTTCATCAGCGACGACATTAAAGCTTAACGAGGTTTTTTTTTCGATAAATAGAAACCTGTCTGCCACTCTAGCCCCGATAATCAAACACGCCAGGAATGTCTCGCCTGAGGGCCAATTTTTGTGATTGTTATTTATTTACCGCTCGCGTTTCAAAGGCAATGAGAAAACGCTGTAAGCGACAAAATTTACAGATTAACCTACACTGCAATATAATCATATTGATGCAAAACTTTGAACATGTTTTTGCGTAAGCAGTCTGAAATCAATCGAACTTTGCTGACCATAATATATAATTGTACAGGTGGCACTGACGCACGTCGAAGTATAATTAATAGTTTGTTATAAAGTTTACCGAACTTCAATTGAGCTTTATTTAGCACATAGTTAAATTCATTGCGTAACAATTACAGTTACACAATGCTATTGCGATTAATACATTATCTTTATAATCTAATTCACAAACGCAACGATTTGTGGGTTTTGTCAAATTTATTTACCTGCGGGATCTCGTCTTCGCATCCATTATACCGAATGTCAAGGGATCTGGGCAAGTTATTTTACTTTGTTGTCGTCAGTGTGACATAAATTATACATAAATTGCACGTACAGTGTTCATGATTACTGCCATTATTTCGTCTGGCATATTTTATTCACGGATTATTAAATGAAGCCCCAAAAATATGTCTAACAACACGTAATAGAGCTTGCACGATACGGATCCGGAATGAATTATTAATGCCGGGCCAATATCATGTAAAGTACGATAACTCTATTGACGCTGCTATAATTTGGCGTGCAAATAAGTGGAAATAACAGCTTGTTTATTGATTTCCCGATAATAATCAGCGTTTATCTGAAAAACAGTGGAAATATGTCGAGCGACGGCTGCAATTAATATTTGCACTCGCATATCCAGGTTTAGTTAAAATACATACTCGTATAAGTAAATACAAATGGCACTGCTTTTATTTAGAAACGACATTGAAATGAGAACATTATTGAAATGCAGTAATATGACTAAAAAGTGCATGTGACATTGTATTGAACTAAATGTATATGTATAAATAAATTAAAAATTTCTTCGGATTTTTTTATATGTATAAATGTATACTAAATATATACTATAATAGTATACTATATATAAATGAGCTAAGGTAAACTCTGGATTTAGTAAAAAAAGCTAATAAATTCTATAAATTATGTAGGTACTACCAATGAATCAAAATTTTAATGACAGATTTAAAAAAAATCCATAAAATAAACAAATTTTCATATTCTATAATTATTTTTAATAATATTAAATATAAGATATATACATTTAATTAAAATTTATGTATATTCATATTTTGTATAAATCTGTAACTAATTTAAAATTAAACATTAAAAAAAAACATTTTATTATTATTTATATTTTAATTTATATATTCATGCTCATCCCTCAAAATACATTTTTTTAATCTATAATAAATTTAAAAATAAACACTTTAATTATAATAATAGATGCATCTATTATATCTTTAAAAATATATAAATCCAGCAAAAAGGCCAATTAGAATGTAGCTTGACCCTACAAGTTAAAATAAATTAGTTAAATGAAATAAAAACAAATTATAATATTATACTACACTTCACTGCACTACACTATACTTTAACATTAAGTATATTAACATTATACTTATAAACATACATATCCATACATATTAATACTTATACACATACATACATATACACATATATTCATACTTACAAATTATCAAACTTAAATTAAATCCCATTAAATTAACAAAAATGAATTAAATCATTTTCGTTAAAGAACAACGAAACCGTCGAAATTTTCGAAGAAAATTTACTTTCATGACAAATAATAATGAACGTTGAAGGATGATTAAGAATAAAAATTATGAACATTTTACAAAATTCTACGAAAATTTATAATTTCTTGATTGCTGAGACGTTTAAAATTCATCGATCGGTCAATTAAACCTCCAAACTTCCAATGTTTAGCAAAATAATGACGTTGATATGCATAGTCGGCTCTAGTAGCTAGTAAAGCTTAGTAGCTACTAATGTTAATCAGAATGGGATTTACTTGCAGAAACAGCATTCAGTGATGCACTTTCTAACAGTTTTTAGTACCTATTAAGGTTTAGAAGGTACTAAGTTTACTATGCATATGGCTGTGATTAACTGATGAGTTTAGAAGATTTAATAATTAAGAATCAAAATGAATAACATTGTGCAGAATTCAATGAACATTTACAATGTTCGGTGGCAGAAACGACTAAAATCTATGAAAATTTTACTCAATCTTCCTTGATTTTAGAGAAACGTAAAAGTTTAATAAATTAATTGATAGATTGAATGAATTTAAAAGTTTCATAAAATATTTTTAAAAATTGTTCCAATTCTTTATTTTTTTCATAGACAAAAGACTAAAATCGTCGAAACTTCGAGGACTTTTCAACTTTCACCTTTTCAGAGAAAACATTTTCTAATTGTTTAATACATACAGGACCAAAATTTTACTTCAATTTTAAATGTTTCTATTTTATAATAATTCAATATTCCAATTCCAATTCCAAGGATTATATTAAAAATAATATTTTAATGAATACCAAAATATTTACTTTGATTTGAAAATATTCTATGATCTTTGATTTTTTAATAGGTACGGGACTAAATTGATCAAAAATTGCACACAAATTCATAAAATTCCAAGAATTTTATTATAAACTTCATATATTCCATTGGATTTTTACAAAATAATAAAAGTTGCTAATTTTTAATTGCAGAAAAAACTAAAATGAACGAAATTTTCACTAAAACTTCATTAATATTAACTGAAACAGGTAATAGTTTCACAAAGTACCTAATAGATAATAGATCGAATAAAATGTCATAATTTTCTAGTTTTTTTAGAGGAGCATCTTCGTACATTCCAGGAATTTTATCAAATATATGAATATGAAATAAATTGATTTTGAAAATATGATAATCATTTTATAATTTTTTAGAATATGTTTCTGCTTTCTGCTAATACATAAATGAATATTAAAAATTCCATTGAATTTTTACAAAATAATAAAAGTTTTACCTACGTTTATTTGAAAATACTCTAAAAGTTTAATAGATACAGTACTAAACTGATCGAAAAGTTTGCACACAAACTCCAACAATTCTAAACCAAACCAAAAAACAAAACGGTTCAGATATTCTGTTAAACTTTTCTCAAATAACAATGGGATTACTCTGATTGGAAAATTTACCAATATTTTCATAGACAATATTATAATCATTGAAAATTTCACATAAACTTAGATAAATTCTAAGATTCCTATCAAATATTTTCTAAAATTGTAATACAAGCTCCAAAATCCCGAGAGTTTGATCAAAACTTTAGTAAAAATTTCGTACAAATCTCAATGGAATTCAGATATATATTTTTACGAAATAAATAACATTTTAGTTTGATTTCGAAATTTTCTGATTTTTTAAGACACGGGACTAAAATGATCGAAAATTGCTTACAAACTTATAGAAATTCTATAAATGTTATCAAAAAGTTCTAGGAATATTTCAAATAGCAGAAACGATAAAAATCAATGAAATTTTGACCCAATCTTCCTTGATTTTAAAGAAAAGTAAAAGTTTCATAAAATAATCGGTAGATAGAACGAATTTGAAAGTTTAATGGATATTATATTAAACATACATATTACGAAATAAATAATTTTTGATTTAGAAATTGTCTATATTTTTTAAGACACGGAACTAAAATTATAGAAAATTGCTCACAAACTTATAGAAATTCTATGAATTTTATCAAAAAGTTCTAGGAAAATTTCAAATATCAGAAAAGACAAAAATCAATGAAATTTTGACCCAATCTTCCTTGATGTTGAATAAAATTAAATGATTCATGAAATAATCTGTAGCTAGAACGAATTTGAAAGTTTAATTGATATTACGATTAAATGAAAATCATTTTTAAAAATTGATGCAATTCTCTAATTGTTTTAAAAGACGAAAGACCAAAATCGATGAATACTCGAGGAATTTTATCAAGAATTTCGGGTATTCAATTAAATTTTTATTTACAATTTGTTTATTTATTTATTTATTTATTTATTTAATTCTTTAAACACGTCGCCACGTGTACAGTGTATTTACATCTGCTAGTGGATGTGACAGTCAACATTAGAATTACTAATAATAATACTAAAATAATACTAAAAATACTAAAACACAATATCAAAATACAATACATAAGTAACATAACTTATACATAACTATAAGTATAATTTTTCCATTTCGAAATAGATATATAGCAAAAATCATCGAAAAGTGACTGTGATTTGACCCTTTTCCATTTTGAAATAGATAGATAACCAAAATCATCGAAAATTGCACACAAACTCTAAAAATTCCAAAAAAATATCAAGACGTTCAGATTATTACGAAGTAACAAAAGCTTCATTTTGATATATAAATTATCTAATTATATGAAATTTTCAGTAAAACTTCTTTGATATTAACTAAGGATAAAAAGTTTCACATAATAATAGATAAATTGAAGAAATTTAAAGATTTCAAAGAAATTACGATTAAATGGAAAACAGTTTTCAAAGTTATCGCAATTTTCTAGTTATTTTAATAGGGGAATGAGTAAATTTGCGTCACTTCTAGGAATTTTATCAAAGATTCCATAAATTACTCTGAAAATTCCTGTAATTTATGAAAAAGCTGTTTAATTTTTAACGAAATAACAAAATATTTACTCTTACTTGATGGTTTTTAATACACAGTATTAAAATCATTGCCAATTGCACACAGCTTACAAAAATTTTAAGAATTTTATCAAATATATCAGATATACTCGATTGGATTTATACAAGATACCATATTATTTGCAATCATAGTTTTATAAATTTTCTAATCAATTTTCTTTTAAATTATTTTTATTGTATTAAGCAATCGTAAAAAAATACATAAGTTTTTGTCATACATTTATAGAGATTATGGACAAAATTGTAACTCAAATTTATAATTTTAGGAGCAATTAAGACATGGAATTATATAAGATTATAATTATTACTTTATTCAACGGCATTTATAATAATATATTTTTAAAATATATTTAACTAATTTCTCCCAATACACTCAGGACAAAAATCGAAAATTGCACACAAACTCAGTTTTGGAGTTTGTGTGTAATTTTCGTTAATTTTCAAAAATAAACTTCCAGAACTAAAACTACCGAATACTGCCACAAACTAATAAAATAATATTCCAATAATTCATGGACTTTTAGATTATTTTCGAATAAAGCTTTCATGACTAAAATAATCGAAAATTTTCCACACACCAAGAACCAAAATTATAAAGAATACCAAAAAGGAATACCAAGAAATTTTGGAGTTTCTGTGCAATGTCCGATCATTTTCAGAAAATTCAGATATTCTTTTGGATTATTACAGTATTACAAAGTTTTGTAATGCAATGAAAGTTTAAAAAATATATATAAAAAGGCATGAATTTCCTCACCAAATAGTTGAAATAGT
This sequence comes from Othius punctulatus, assembly GCA_951805005.1. Lineage (NCBI taxonomy): Eukaryota > Metazoa > Arthropoda > Insecta > Coleoptera > Staphylinidae > Othius > Othius punctulatus. The sequence continues at coordinate 96,610,959 of OX638138.1, forward strand.
GCCGAAAGTTTTAATAAATGGTTTCATAACTATTTGCAAGCAAGTGTTGATATCAGGAATTCCAAAATAATTCTTCTCCATATAGTTAAATGGAGAAAGTAAAAATGTTTTAATTTATAAGAGAGGCATAATATGTATGTTTTAATACATGATATAATAAACTTCATCATTTAATATCATTTATTCAATTCAGACGTTCTATACTGACGTTATATACCGCTTAGCAGATGTTAATCTTCAAATGATAGTATATTGTTTTATTAGGAGTAGAAGTGACACTTTTTGTGGCGAGTCTGTAGGTATTGGCTGCCGAGCGGAGCGAGGCAGGCAACTACAGACGAGCCACAAAAAGTTACTTCTACTCCGAATAAAACATGTAATTTTTTCTTCAAACGTCGAAAATAGTTAAAAAGATAATGGAATTAATATTTTTAATTGTCCGAATACGTATAGTTTTAATTCCCAAAGAAGCATGCTATGCAGAGCGTTGCTATGGTTTTGTTTAATTCATTATTTGACATTAAAGTGTATAAAATGGACGAAGACATGTTTCAATGTACACCGCCAGATATTTTAGAATCGGCAAGGGCTGCAACAGAGAAATTATTGCCCATTAAGTCCAGTACCATCTATGAAGTGGCCAACAAAAAATTTATTAAGTGGTGCGCCGAGAAAAATGTAAGCAATTATAGTGAAAATGTTTTACTCGCATATTTTTCGGAAATGGCTAAGAAGAAAGTAAAAAGTTCCACTATGTGGTCTCAGTATTCCATGGTAAAATCGTTATTAAATATTAGAAATGGTGTAGATATTACCAAATATTTAAAACTACGTGCATATTTAAAAAAACAAAATGAGGGTTATACACCCAAAAAGGCAAGAGTGCTGACAAAGGAACAGTTCGACAAGTTCTTATCCGATGCTCCTAACGAGAAATACTTGGCGACAAAGGTGAGTTCTTAGAATAATAAACAAATACAAAATTAAACCCTAAATCGTATTTTCATATTATTTTGATATTTGGCATATCAGGAGCATGCCGTTGCGATGAACTCGTAAAAATGAACACGACAGATATTCAAGACTTGGGATCTTTGCTACACGTAAAAATACCAGATAGTAAGACATCAAAAGTACGTTCGTTTACTATTCTCGGCGATGTGTATCTTACACTATACAGAAAGTATGCTTCCCTGCGCCCATCAAGTCTAAATGAGATGCGATTTTTACTAAAATATCAAAATGGTGTTTGCTATAAACAGGTGATGGGAATTCACAAAATTGGAAGTGCGGCAAAAGAGGTAGCTTCTTTTTTAAACTTGCCAAACTGGAGTGAGTATACAGGACATTGCTTACGCCGAACTTCTGCCACACTGCTGGTAGATGGAGGAGCTGATGTTACTTGTTTAAAGAGACACGGGGGGTGGAAGTCCAGCAGTGTGGCAGAAGGGTACATCGAGGACTCTATTCGAAATAAAAAGGATATTGCGAAGCTAATTTTGTCACTAAATAGTGACAGTGTTGAGTGCGGCGAATCTTCGCAAGAATCGCAAGTAGAAAATATCTGTGGTAGCAGCAAAATGGTTGGCGACAGCGGTGCTGTAAGTGCTGCTGTTGCTGCCAGCGCAATCAGTTTTCAAGGGGCTAAAATATCAAATTGTACCTTTAATTTACATTTTAACAATAAATAAATTTGTGTTTTGTTTGAATTTTTTGTTTTGTTCATCATGTATGCGCACCATATGTATGTGCAATATTAAACCCGCCCTCGTAGGGCGTTCTTATTACAAATTATCCAATCATGTTGTCAAATTTACTTTTACTGCCTAGTCAGTAAAAGTGAAACTTTTACTGACTAGGAGACGAAGTAAAACTTTAAGATTGTGAATCGAGTCACTAAAGGTGTCACTTTTATGACGTTTGAAGAAAAAATACATTTTTCTTTATCCTAGTAGTGAATTTAAAACTTTTAATTCATTTAAAATAAAAATTATTCAACATCGATTTGATAGAATACCTTTAACTTCGTGGACACTAACTTTTCCAATGCTTCTGGGGCTTTATTTGGAACTCCTTCTGGTACAAAAAACACTGCAATCGACCTTTTAAAATTTTGATTTGACAATAAATGTCAGTTTGACTTTTCACCGACTTGATATTATATAAATGAAATGTGTAACTTCTAAACGTTTTTCGATAAAATTGAATAAAATATTGTATAAAACACGTGAGTTAATGATGTTTTTCACTCGGATATATTAGCCCATTCGGACGGGCTCGTGGCCTAAATTGTGCTCTCGTGGGAAACATTCACATAACTCACTTGTTGTATAAATAACTATTTTCTACTACCACTAAGTTGTCAATTACACACGGACTTCATGGCCAGTGAATCAGTTATAACGTAACAGTGTTATGTAATGAAAGTCAGTAAGTCAGTAGTGTTACGTAATATATACTCAATTATACTCAATATCAAATATTGCCATGAGCATCTGACAGGACAAAAATGTATAAATTAGTGCAAATTTTTTCATAATTACGACTTTGATTAGAAAAAATAGCGTACATTACTTGAGTTGTAAGGCAATTACGCACTTGAGAAATTACGCACTTCGCTGTTGCGCGGCTCGGTACGTAAACTTTCTCTTCGTGCGTAATATGCTTCTTACAACTCTCGTTATGTAATATACCATTAATAAATGTTAATAAGTAAGTAAATTAGTAACAGGACAATTAAATTCGATGGCCTTAATAAAGAGTGTTTAGTACTAATAGTGCAGAGTCCTTTGAAGTGTTGAAAGGGACTGTACAACATTATTTTCAATTTTGCACCACAATATTAGTTTTTGATAAAAACACATTAAAGTTACCTGTATTGACTATCCTGTTCGGTGATGTTCAACTTTATTTACACTCGACATATAAATTTAGACGTCAATAACATGTGACTGCAAGATATTTGCGTTATAAGAAAATTCGTCATGATATTTGTTCGTTTCAGATACAATTCAGTTATTCGTCGGAATTCTAGTTATGACATCTGGCGATACTTATAAGAATGTTACTTTTTTTTTATTTTCTAATATAAATATGATTAAAATATTTTCATGCGTAGTAGACATATATTTACTCTCGTAATGGTAAAAAGGATACAATCAGATAATGATAATATTGGCAACTAAAAATAGTTCTTAAAATTTGTATAATATTGTAATTGGTAAGATAACATTGAAAAACTGGTGCCATATAAAAATAAACTATAGCACAATTTCCGGCAGTGATACCAGTTTCCGGTTTAACAGGAAGTGATATGCATCGTTTCCTGTTTAACCGGAAGCGATGCTATTTTTTTTATATAAATTTGTTAAATGACGGTTTTTTTTAATAGCTTTTTTTTTTGGACTTTATATAATATAACCCACTTACCATGAGACTAAATGTGCATCCATGTTATAGGGATGCAAAGATAAGATCTGTTCTTGTACTGGAAGTTAACAAAATATTCCGAAGGACGGCAGTCAGTCGAGTGTTCGTGGATTCATGGAGGAGGCTTCGCACGTCCGCGTTTAACGCAAGGAAGTGGATTCTCTTTTAAATAATTCATAGGGCGAAATGTTTAAGAGTACCATTCGTCGTAAAAGAGTGCGATATATCATGTTATTTTTTATTAAAAATTGCCTCAAGGCGATCAACTTTTATCATCTGTGTGTTTCTCCCTTGATATAAATATTTGTATAAATATTTAGGTTTCTTTAAAATAGACACAGAACTAACATAATCGATAAGAATTAAAAAAAATACATCAAGTATTAAAAAATTGCACACGAACTCGAAAAATTAAAAAAAAATCAAAACTTTCAGAAATTCTGTTATTTTGTAATGCAATAACAAAAGTTTTACTATAACTTTAAAATGTTTTAACTTACGTGCAAGGCCCAAATAATTGAAAATTGATTTAAAAGTTTCATAAAATAATACATAAAATAAATTAATTTTGAAGTTTCAGGGAAATTTCGATACATTTTTCAAAATTATCACAATTTTTTAGTTTTTTTTAATAAAAACAGCACTAAATCTACGTAAATTCTAAGAATTTTATCAGACCTTCCATTGTATTTTATTATTTATATTATTCGTAAAAAAATAACAAAAGATGACACATGAAAAAATAACACTATTATTTGAAAATTTGCAGATTTTACTGTAGACAAGAACTAAAATAATCTTTAATTTAATTCAGAATTTCAGCTTAAGCTTTTATTATAATGAATCATATTCTTTACAAACATTACATTTACATGTTACATATTATATTTATGAATGTTTATATCGCTGAAGCAGTGCTTGTGCGTAACAATATATATGTTGGTGAATACTTTTAAATGACTAGATGAATGATAACCAATACATAATAATAACAACAAACAATAATAGCAATATGACCCTGCACCTAACCAAGAATTTTGTTAACCTTGTCATCATTATCACATAGCCTCTTCTATATAATACTCATACATTTCTTCTTATGGATGCTCGAATCTATGAGTCCTGCTGGCAAAACATTATATATTTTTGGTGTATAGTGTTCAAAATATTTCTGTCCAATAAGTTTGTTTTTTCTAGTGATAGCTGCTTTTCCTTTAGATATGAACCGTGTAGTGTAGGTTTGTTGTGGAAACTGTATATTGGAAAAAAAATCATAAATGTGCTTGCATATTTCAGATATATATTTGTTCAATATTTAATAGATTCATTTCGATATAGATTCTATCAGATGGATATCTAATGTTCTTATTGAGGATCATCGTTATTAACGACTTTTGTACAAGTTTTAAGTTTAAAAGTAAGGATCTATAAACGCCACCCCATGCAAGTATGGCATATGATAGTATGCATTGAACAAATGAGGAGCTAAATTTCAAAAGGATTATTATCCAATTTTCAAGAATTGGAGAAATGAACTATTTTGTGATTGCGGCAAAACTGTATAACCAAAATTAAATTTGCAAAGAGGTAAATGTAATACAAACTTTTATAAAGCTATATGAAAAAAATTGAAATTGAGTTCATTTACACATTATTATTATTGACTAATTAATTTTGATAATATTGCTTTTGAAATTTTTTTTTAAATCCATTTGATTCAAAAGATATATATATATAATTGTTTTTGAAATAATTTTAATGTACCAAAGCGTTATATTTTATTGCAAATTGGAAGTAAAAACTTTATTATTATCAAACATTTTATTTTTATGAAACAATAACATTATTTTTAAGTGCATATTATATAAGAACATTACCATTATCTTCATTGCAATCACAAAGTTCATCGTCCTCGTGGCTGGTGGCTGGGTTTAACTTTGGTTCATCCAATAGTAGTTCTTTAAAAAACTAAAGTTTCGCCAATTTTCGTCGAATAATAAGAGTAATGTTTTAAGATTTTTCAATTTCTCTTCCTTTACTGGGACTTTCAGTACCTTTTCATTGACATTCAAGTCTTTTAAAACTATACCTTTTTGGTTAGAATTTCAAAACTTTTCGATGAGACATCGTTCCTAAAATATTGTTCCATATTCATTTTTACAACTCTATTATTGTCTTTTCTTAATATAATTCTTTTCAGGTCTTTTATACCTTTTAACTTTTTTAAGCTTGGGCCTTGATCGAGGGCCTTAAAATCTTTGATTGTCCAATCTATTCCTAGATTTTTCACAGTTCCAACTTATTTATAAATTTCTATGTACTCTTCAGCATTCAGTATTACTTCTATTCTCCTAGGCATCTTTTCAAGAAGCCCAAACAGCCGATCTGCGGGCAGACAAGAGTGCCCTCGAACCGGAAATGTAACTTTAATTTCTTTTAATGACTCAGGAGCACTTTTTGACTGCCAAAGTGCCAGAGCATACACTACATGCCATCTGCAAATAATCGTAACACTTTGCGTAATAATTTATGCGAATTTAAGAAATTTGTAATGGCAGAACCCACTTCATTAGATCCTCTACCGGATCTAATGAAGTGAAGATCTAATGGAAATGAAGTCCTTAATACAAAGATTATAAAAAGAAAGCTGCCTTAAGTAATATGCTTCTCCCACAGGCAGTTTTAGCAGATTCTGAACCCGCTGTAGGTCGAAACAAAATACTTCACTGTTTTCCTCATAGCTATTCATTAATAAATGAAATTGTTTCGCTCTTAATTTGTGAATTCTTTACTCTGTCATCACTTGAACTTTTTGCAATTTAGTGCAATTATTTAGTTCATTTTTCGTTTTAAAACAGAAACTACACACATCCGATGCTGGTGACCCGAAACCAATATTAAAATTGGTAGAAAATATTTTATGTAAAAATCCGTATTTTACCTTGTATTGTTCCTCAACAGAAGAATCGTACAATTTCCACAATCTTCTTATATTTAAATTGGCGGGCAAATACAACCTTTTCGATTTATTGCGGTTATAATGGCTTTCTTTTGCCTCCTCCTCTCTTTTTCATTATTCTTTAACGAAGTCGGTCTTCTCCTCTTCTCTCTTTTATGTCGTATCCAAATTTTATATTTTTTATAATCATATGTAACCGTTTTAAAGAAATTCCAAAACATTTTAAAATCATTTTTTATCACACTTTGTAGGTTTTACCGTTTTCAGTACCTATATGGTATTTTGCTGACAAAACATGTTTTTGATTTCGGCAATTGGGCTTATATTTTTCCCTGAGCCTCTTTGGATTCGAAACATTACAGAAATGTGATAATTTTCTATCTTGAACATGCTTATCCGGAGTATGAAAACTGTTTTTTCTTGCTGTAATTATATCGCGTCTCTTTATTTTTAAACATTTATTTGTAAGCACATTATGTGTGCAGGGACGTTCAAAATTTTCTAAGTTAGGTAAATGATCCACATATCTATAACATAAGAGTAAATATTAGAAAAGTAGGGTTATAAATAAAATTATCGGAATATTACCTTAATTGCTTCGCTTTCTCCTTTTTAGAAGTTTTCTTCTGCCTTTTTCGGCTACCTTCATTATATTCACTCACTCAAACACCTTCTATATCCATTTTATTTTGAGAAAAATACTTTCGAATAAAGCAAACGAGCTGATTTTCGTTACGAATAAGCAAACCAAAAATATATTTTTTTACACGAACTTTATAGGATAATAATCCTTTTGAATCAGTTGCGATGTTTTGAAATTTATTTTAGATGGGATAGATTTTTTTTAACAGTTTCGTCTTCAGTATATTAATTATGTGGTATTCAAGCCCCTAATGCCACCTATAAGTCATTAGCTGAATTTAATGTATAATTTTCTTTTTGAAATTTAGCTCCTTAAATGCAAAATACAAGGCTCTTAACAGTTTCAAGCTCATTATTTTTTGTCATTTTCTGAAACAGTAACTTAGTGTCCTTAGTTTCTGTGTTATATTATTTACATGTTTTTTCTACTTTAGGTTGTGGTCAATTGTAACACCCAAATATTTGATTTTGGCCGCATTGTCTATCTCCGCACAGTTGCAGTACTCTGTTCATTTATTGCAGGTGTGTATTTTTAGCGTTTTTATATCTTCGTTCTGATGGGGGAAAGTCAGAAATTTTGTTTTTTGTAAGTTTAGTTTTAAGTATTTATAATTCATCCACAATTGTACTTTTCCTACGTTTGTTCAGCTCTTGCTTTGACCTCACACCATGTGCGTCCTGTATGTGAATTTATGTATCATTAGCATATGCTACTATCTTATCCTCTGCTGGAAACTGTATAAAAAGATCATTTGCGTATATATTAAAAAGAGTTGGTCTAAGTACTGTTCCCTGTGGGGCGCCTATGATAACATTTATGTAAGTACTGTTCTGCTCACTTATTCTTACAGCCTGTTGTCTATTGTTTAAGTAGCTCGCTAGTAAGCTATTAATTTTTCCTCTGAGACCATACATTGTAAAAGTTTCAATGAGAATGTTATGGTTAATTGTATCAAACAATCAATAACGACTTAATAATTACATATGGCATATTTTGGTTTAGTTTTCCAACAAATTACATGAGTTGGCTTACATTACAAACAGCCCGCCGAAAAATATTATAAATATTTGATTTAATATAGGGAAGTGCTTAAACGGCGAATCGATATTAATAAAACGAAATCTTACGCAACGTTATTACGTGAATATGATTTTTGATGAAAATCGCATTTATAACGAACTCACTCAATGGGTCATATCGTGCGTATCTTCTACACAAATAAGCATCACATTTGCTGAATTTTATCTTGTGCTTGGAATATAAAATCAAGCATTTTACGTATAAAAGCTGGAGCACTGGGACGTATTATATTTGAAACGTTCCCCCCTGCAATATCACCTTGGGCGCAGAATCTCTTTGAATTTATAATGGCGCTCTTTTGTGTAATCAAATTTGTAGTATTAATTCCGTTTGACACTTTCATTTTTGTACCTGCATTTTCTATAATCTCGCGGAACAATTAAAATAGAATTATTGAGAAATGTAAAAACCTGCAAAGAATTGCTAGTGCATATTTGATTTATATTGGAGCAAATACAAAGTAAACCAACATTTATGCCGCTGCCGCATTTTTGCGTATGCATGCTTACTTGAGTGTAATATGTAAATATTATATAAATAACGCCGTCAAGCGGTTTTGCAATGTAAACCAACAATTTTCATCGGCCCAATAATTGCGTACAGCGGCGAACTCCGTAAACAATCAATAATCCTCGGGGATGTAATTACCCCCGTTTAATTAAGCAGGGCACAATCAAGGGAAGCAACGGATTCTTTTTTCAATTACGGCGAATACCCGCAGTGAAATCATATTTTCGCTTAAAAATTCGCCGTCTTTGGTCACTGCAGCCCGCCCTTGGCCTTTTACCTAGCCGGTTAAAGCTTTCCGATTAGTTCCAACAGTATTCCCTAAGTAACCTGATTGATCCCTTTGACCCATAGCCGGGACAAAGGAAACTTTCCGAATTCACCTTGATTACCCCCGCAACAATCCCCTTCCGGTGTAAGAACTATTTTCGGAGGCTGGATGTGTTTTATACACAAACATAAAAGTATTTAAAGCGAAATTCTTGCATTCATTTCAACAGTAAATTAATAATGTTTTACTATAAAGGCCACAGCTCGAGCTATAAAGTATTACAAAAAATCAAAAAATGTACAGTATTAGAAGAAGTACGAACAAGGTCAAAGACAGAGGTAAAAATGGCGAACCGGAATTTAATCATTATTAACATAAGCTACTCGTACCGACAGCTCAACAGTTCAAGAAATGTATCGCAGTAGTTGAAGTAGTTCAAAGTCAAAGACGAGAATAAAATTGTTAGACGAGGCGAAAACCGAGCGCAACCATAGTTTTTTTTTGTTTGGGTGAGCACCTCGGCATCTACGGGCCTTAGAGCTGACAAACATAGTTAACAGAGGCGTAAACCGAGAGCAAACATTGATAATCGAGCCGAAACCTAAGTGCAAAAATAGTTAACATAGATAAAAATTAATAATGCAAAAAATATTAACCGAGGGGCTAAACTCGCGGGCAAACATCGTTTTGACATTTTTGACAGGAAAGTTTTCTCAACCGATATTTTATTCGAACTTTTAGTTTAATTTCCCATGATAGCCTTTAAGAGAACAATTATAAAAGTAATAATTTAAATGATGATGCAAAACTTCTTGTATAAAATTTTAATTTTAATTTGGATGATAATCAATAAAATGTGTTATAAAACTACAATCAAACTACACATGTATTGTAAAACTTTCGGTTTATTATAGTTAGAATACCATCTTTACAATATTTTATGAAAATTATTTGTCAATTTGATTTTTTTTCTATGATGATAATTTTTGAAGTTAATATTTTGTTTTAAGTTTATTGATTATGGCTAAAATTTGTTAAAAATGTTTAATTTTCAGTTCAAAATAAGTACCTAAAATGTAATTTCATAATGGTATATAACTTATTTTATAAAAATTTTCGGAGTAAATATTTTGTTTTAATTTTATTGATTATGGCTAAAATTTGTTGATTTGTTTAATTTTGAGTTCAAAATAAGTATCTAAAATATAATTTCATGATGGTATATAACTTATTTTATAAAATAATTTGTTTATATTTCGAAGTTAATCTCTCCAATACGTCATGGAAGATTATGTTTTAATTTCGAATATCATTTATATAATCTGTTATCGAAGTTTCAATTTTGGTGATAATATGTAAGGTATTTTACAAAATTTCATCTTTTATACCAATGATAATCTCTTCATGAAAGTTGTAGCTTCTATTTCGATGAACATTTCTAAAATGTGTTATCACAAATTTAAATTTTGATGATTTTTCTTCGATTTTTATAAAAGTATTAGTGTCTTGTCCGATGATTACCTCTAAGAACTATTATCGAAATACAACTTTTTATGATGATATAGAATTTTTGGTATAAATATTTAGTTATCACTTCGATGATAACCGCTAAAATATGTTAGAAATGTTTAATTTTGACTTGAAATGGGTAACAAAAATGTAATTTTAATGATGATGTGTAACTTTTATTATACATCTTTTTGTTTCTTTTTCGATGATAGTCTCTTCAATATGTAATCAAAGTTTTTCATTTAATTTCGATGATCATTTATAAAATCTGCCATCAAATTTCAATGATAATATGTAACTTATTTTACACAAGTTTGAGTTTTTATATCATATTATAATCTCTTTGTAAAATTTTTAGCTTCTATTTCGATGATCATTTCTAAAATATGTTATCAAAGTTTCAATTTCGATGATAATCTCTGTGATTTTTTTACAAAAGTTTTAGTTTCAATTCCGATGATAACCTCTTATAAGTATCATCCTCAATTACAAAATATAATTAAAGAAAATATTAACACTAAATATTAAGTTTCAATTTCGACGATGATCGCTAATACTTGTTAGAAAAGTTTAAATTTTAGTTGAAAGTAATTATTAGAAATGTAATTTCAATGATCATATGTAACTTATTTTATAAAAATTACTATTTTTACGTCGAAGATGATCTCTTCAATATGCCATGGCAGTTTTTGTTTCAATTATGATGATCATATCTAAAATCTGTTATCGAAGTTTCAGTTTCGATGATAATATGTAACTAATTTTACAAAAGTATCGGTTTTTATATCGATGAAATAATAATCTTTTATGAAAGTTTAAGCATCAGCTTCAGTGTTAATGATGCTTTATAAAATCTGCGAGCGAAGTTTTAATTTCGATAATAATGACTCTATAAATTATTATCAAACTTCAATTTCAATGTGATGATAAATAATTTAAGACACTTAGTGTACGTTCACACTGCACGCTACTCGATGCGATGCTATGCGATGCGATGCGATGCTATAAAAACAAACACACAGGGACGAATATGAGCGTTCACATGCGCGCTACTTGCGCTACTAGCGCACAATGTGAACGCTCGTATTCGTCCCCGTGTGTTTGTTTTTATAGCATCGCATCGCATCGCATAGCATAGCATCGCATAGCGGGCAGTGTGCACGTACACTTAGACTTAGATAGGTAGAGGATTATTTAGATACTTTAGATACTTTAGATAATTTATGACTTAGATTCTATGTCGATGATGAATTGTTAAAATATTTAATTGTTTTTCTTTTGTTACAAAAGTTTAAAGTTTAGTTACAAGTAATTATGACAAATGTAATTTCAATAATGATATGTATCTTATTTTTCAAAAGTGTCAGTTCTTATATCGATCATAATTCATTTATGTATTTTGAGTTTCTATTTCGATGATATGTTTATACTTCAAAGATAATCATTTCAATATGTCATAGAAGTTTTTGTTTAAAAACCGATGCTCATTTCTAAAATCTGTTGCCAAAGAAAAAACCTCTGCGATTTTTTCTTATGTAACAAAGTTCTAGTTTTTTTTAAATTTTAATGATAATCACTACCATTTACGATGACAGTTAAATTTTTAGTTTCAGCTTCTAGGATTATATTTAATATTTAATTTTAATGAAGATATGTAACGTATTTTATAAAAGCGTCTGGATATGTTTCGCAGGTGAGTTCTTCAATGTTTTATAAAAGTTCAGTTTCAATTTAAATATTCATTTTATATAATCTGCTCTCAAAGTTTCAAATTCGATGACAATATCTATATTCTTTTTCGAAAGTTTCAGTTTTTATATCGATGATAATCTCTTGATGTTTTTTTAATTTCAATTTTGATGATCATTTCTAAAATCGGTTATCAATGTTTGAATATTGATGATAATCTCTTCGATGTTTGTAAATGTTTTTAAGTCAGTTCCGATGATTACCTCTAAGAACAATTATCAAAATATCATTTTCTATGATGACATATAATATTTGATATAACAATTTTACTTCAATTTTCATTATAATGGCTGCAATTTGTTATGATATTAACAAATGATATTAACAAAATATGTTATTTTTATTATAACAGTATAATTTTATAAAAAATTCGGGATATATTTCAAAAATGACTTTTTCGATATGTCAACGAAGTTATTGTCGATGATCAGTTTTAAAATCTGTTATCAAAGTTTCAATTTCGATAATAATCTCGACGATTTTTGTAAAAGATTGGATGATTACCTTTGAGAACTACTGCCAAAATATAATTTTCTATTATGACATATAATATTTGATATAACAATTTAGCCAATGTTCATGATACTCGCTACAATTTGTTATACACGTTTAATTTTTAGTTTAAGTTACAATGATTATCAAAACGGAAATTTCTATGATGATATGAAGCTCATTTTATGAAAATTTCTACTAATACTTTAAAAATGATTTCTTTAATGTGTCAAGGATATTATTGTCGGTGATCATTTGTAATAAAAGTTTCAATTTCGATTATAATCTGGGCCATTTTGTTATAAAAAAATTAATTTCAAGAGCTTCAATCTCTTGCAAGTATCAACTTAAATTATTAAATATAATTTATGGTATAAATATTAAGTTTCAATTTCGATGATAATCGCTAAAATTTGTTAAAAAAGTTTAATTTATAGTTAGAAGTGATTATTAAAAATGTAATTTCAATGTTTATAAATAACTTATTTTATAAAAAAATCTGTTTACACTTCCAAGATGATCGTTTTAATATGGATGGAAGTTTTTATTTCAATTTGATGCTCATTTCTAAAATCTGTTATCGAAGTTTCAATTTCGATGATATGTAAGTTAGTTTAGTAATGTATCAGTTTGAAATCGATGATCTATTTCTCTTGATCTCTTTATAACAGTTTTAGTTTCAATTATGATGATCATTTCTAAAATCTGTTATCAATGTTTCTATTTCGACAATAATGTCTTTGATTTTATAAAAGTATTAGTATCAGTTCCGATGATTACGACGATTAAGAAATATTATGAAAATATCATTGTCTACAATGATGTATAATTTTTGTTTGTGAAAATTGCTAAAAATGGATAGAACAGTATTATATCTAGTTTAGGTTGCAATGATTATCAAAACTATAATTTCAATGATGATATAAATATTTTTTTATCAAAATTTGTTCATACTTCAAAAAATTATCTCTGCAATATATCTTGGAAGATTTTGTTTCAATTTCAATGATAATTTTTAAAATTTGTTATCAAAGTTCTTGTTTAGATGATGATACGTAACTTATTTTACAAAAAGTTTGACTGTATGCCTTATGCCGATTAATCACAGGGCATTTTGATTTGTTAAATTTTGTACTGGTCTTTCTAACCGAAAGCAGTACTTTCAGGTATGGAGGATTAAATACGTGAAATCTCTATATTTTACATCTGTGTTGTATTTTTCTGAGCTTAACTAGTAGTTAAGTGTTTTCAACTATTCCATGTTGCATCGGTTATTAAAACTCGTAAGTGCTTCCCGGTACGAAGGACCAAATATTTTATTAGTTGCATATTCTCAATCGATTCATTTTACATTGATTACTAGAAATTGAAGTAGGTTCTTGTGGTATGAAGGACAAAATCTGTGAAATTCTTCGATTTTAATGTCATTGGCAAAATATATAAATCTATAAGTAGTGGTGCTATGGGATTACTGGGTCAAAATCTCCATGAGAAATAAATGGGCAGATTTCATGCTACTTTTCGCCATTTTGTTTTTGTACAGCGGGTTGCCTATGTAGGGATGATCCACCTAAGGCGCCCGTGTCTAGGGCTTAATTCAACTGCAGGCCTCGCAAGGCTCCATGCCCAGGACCCAACCCCATCCAAAGCCCCTGCAATCCATCCATCTAAACGCATACCCCGTCCCATAGCCTCCCGATACCCTCCTGTAGGTGGTGGTGCTGCTGTGAAATATCGTCTCGATCCTCCTACACCCTCCCGATACCCTCCCAAAGGTGGTGAAGGTGTGAAATATCCTCCCTATGCCCTCATATACCCTCCCGATACCCTTCCATACCCTTCCATTCCCTCCCTAAATGTATTTCTTATGGAGATTTTGACCCCGTACGATCATAGCACCATTACTTCTATATTGGAGGTATACAAGTATTTTAGGCTTTAGAAAATCATTAAATTTTTGTATTGATTTTTTATACTGGAGAGGCCTTTCAGTATGAAGAAACGTTTAGTGATTATATCGCGCATTAGCTGAAAAATTCAATTAAGCATTAGGCCATATCAGAAAGCATTTGCAGGAATAATAAAAACGTGAACAAGAATTGTGCAGCACGAAATGTTGAAACGGTATAAGTCCCAGCCAATTATTTATAGAGGGTAAGTATAATTCTCAACCAATAATTTATAGTAAAGTATGATCGGAATTAAACCGATGTTGACATTAACAAGAGCCCCGCGACTTTTCCCGCAATCTAATAGCTCCGCAATTTGAAACCAATATTTGCTCTTCGGAATCGAATTTCCACGCAGGAAAATGCATTTCATTGTTCGTTATTTGTTTCCTATGATTACCACGGTCACTGCCGCTGTTAACTTTCGATGTCATGCAAATTGGGCAGGCTCGGATATTAATACGCGGAAAATTGTCCGGCCTAAATTGTAAATTGGGGAGGCTTCGTTATTTAAATTCATCTGCGGGCGAGGGAATTTTCATGTAAAAATGCTCATAATTGAAAACACGTCGCACTGAAACTATGCATGACTTCAATTTTAGGTTAACAACTCGAGTGCTATTGGTGTCGTCGTTGACTTCAAAAAATTTCATTAAATTTCATGCGCGCTCTAATTACAGTTAAAAGTTCAAATATTAAATTCAGTTCAAAGGTGCGCGAACTTATTAAATTTATTTGATAATAGCATGCGGCAGCTCCACGGAACTAATATCTTCATATTTGTTGCATAATAGTGCAATTAAATATTGCGCAATATTAAAGCAATATTAAGATTGTTGAGAGCTCACATGCATCATTTAAAATAGTTTTCTACAATAGTACTTAAACTACTATTTACGTACTGTACACAGTTCGTAAATTGATACTTTTTAGCACATGTGCGAAAAAAAACTGTGCGCAAAATAACTTTTACACTAAATGAATCAAGAAGATTACGTCGAACAGTCTAATCATATATTTTTGATAAGTGCTTCCCAAAATCTTGTACTAAATCCTGAAATGTTTCTATAATGAGGCTTTTCAATCCCATAAATATAAAATAAAAAATGCTAAACATTAAATAAACATTTTGACAGTTGAAGTTGAAAACATGACAACATTTTACAGCTGATACTAAATTTTTGACAGTGTTGAACAGTTGAAATTGAAACATTTGACGACAAAAAAGTTTGACAAAATGAAAATAGTGACTACATTGAAAACGTCACTATTTTCATTTTGACAATTATCTTTATAAATATTGACGGAATTTTAAATTTAACAAACGTAGACACGTTTCATATGAAAATTTAACAGATTCGACGAGTTCAATTGGCAAATTTGGTAAATTTCGATTATAGGAATTTGTAATTTTAGAGATTTTCACAATTCATGATAAGAACTTCATGTTGCTTCAATGCAATTTTTGACAGTTACAGTTGAACATTTTATAAATGTAGACGGTTAGAGTTCAAAATATGATAAATATAGAAGGTAACAGTTGAAATTATACAAAATTTTGATACAATTGAAAAAATTACAAGTTGTGACACATAACTCACGTGTGTTAATGTTAATGTGTTAGAAATTGCTATAGAGTTGTAATTAGGAATAATGTTTGTCTTTTAATTCCACATGGAATGACATAAAGATATACAGCGGCTCCAATTTAAAATAAGAAAAATTGTGCTTTAAAGTTTGAAAAGGTTCATACTAAATTGTGGACACTCTGTATAATGCATATCAATAAAACTTGGTTAACGCAACTGTCAGATCTTATTTAATGAGTATCTTGTAACCTTGCCTATGCTTTGGTTTTATTACCAAGGCATATTTTTATCTCTTATTAATTTTCTTAACCTATGGTGCAAAACTGTTTTTTTTCAGTTTATTTTTTTGTGTGCTAAAATCACTAAACCGATTTTAATAAAATTTTATGGGTATGTATGCATCCATAAAGGGCACCCAAATAAGTAACAAAAAATATACCATGCAATTTAAAAATATACATCATCATGACGTCACACTTTTTTGGGACACGCTGTATAATCATACATATTTTCCTGAAATACGCCCCAGAATGCAAGTAAAGTCTGCAAAATATCAAAATCCTACCTCAATGAGTAACTTAGCTATAGAAGACGGGACGTGAAATGACGGACCCTGAATATGGCCACTTACAATGAAAAATATGACAAATTTTCAGTTGTAATTGAAAATACCACACATTTTTACAGTTACAGTTGAAATTAGGTTTGTTGTTCATTGCCGAAGCTTTCTTTAGATATATTTGAACAGTTTCGGTTAAAAAATTGACAAATTTACACTATAGGAAGTGTGATGTATTTTACACATTTTCGCACCTGGATCTTAAAATAGAAACATATTCAAGAAGCTTTAAATTTTGAAGAATCGCTATTATACAAGTGAAGAATAAGGATAGTACCAAAATTTTGGCAATTGCTGTAGAAATTGTGTGAATTTTCACAGCTGGTGTAAAATACTTCTGAGATTTTTATAGTTACTGTCAACCATATGAACATTTTGGCAGAAGCAATGGAAAATAAGTTAGGTTATGACTATGTCAATTGACGGTCTCTCTCTCTCTCTCTCTCTCTGAGAGGGAGAGTGAGAAATCCCATCTTTATTCGGCAATATTGAGATATTACTTGAAAATTTGACAGATTTTTATAGTTGTAATTGAAAATATGCGAGATTTTGATAGTAATATGGCATTTTTTTTCTGTTGCAACTGAAAATTTGATAGGTTTTGGGATTTAACAGATCTTTATAGGGCTATATTGAGATATCAATTGAAATTCAGACGAATCTGCATAGTTGCAATTGGACAGTTGACAGATCAATTTTGATAGATGTAAAATTTGACATACTGGTACAGTTGTATTTGAAAATATGAGATATTTTGATAGTTCCAATTGAAAATTTGATGAATGAGGACAGTTGTAACCGAAAATTGACAGATTTGGACCGTTGCAACAGAAAATTTGGCAGATTTTGCGATTTAACAGATCTTTATTGGACTATATTGAGATTTCAATTAAAAATTCACAAATTATTACAATTGGACAATGGACAGTTACAATTGGACAATTGACAAATCAAATTTGACAGATGTAAAATTTAATAGATTGGTGGAGTTGTAATTGAAAATATAAGAGATTTTGACAGTTGTCATATATATACATATATACTATTTCAGTCGAAAGGTTGGCAGATTTGGACAGTAATTGACTGATTTTGGCTGTTGCAACTAAACATTTGACAGACTTTGACAGTTATATTTGCAAAAATTGACAGATTTGAATTTTTAAAATTGAAAATTTCATATATTTAGAGAGTTTGAATAGAATGTTTACCAAAAACGGACCGTTGTAATTGAAATATTATAGATTTTTACTATTACAGTCAACAGTTTGATAGATTTGGAGTATTGCAGTTAAAACATCGACAGATTCTGCCTGTTTCAGTTAGGAATTGACCGATTTTTCCGATTTTTACACTTAAAAGCAGGGTTGGAATATATCTTACGATTGAAAATTGAAATTTTATAGATTTTTACTATTTCAGTCAACATATTGATAGATTTGGAGTATTTCAGTTAAAAGATCGACAAATTCTGCCTGTATCAGTCAGGAAATGACAGACGTTTTCTATTTTTACACTTAAAAGCAGGGTTGGAATATATCTTACAATTGAAATTTTCATAGATTTAGACAGTATGAATAGAATGTTTACCAAAAACGGACCGCTGTACTTGAAATTTTATAGATTTTTACTATTTCAGTCAAAAGTTTGATAAATTTGGACAATTGCAGTAAAAAAATCGATGGATTCTGCCTGTTTCAGTCAGGAATTTCACAGATTTTTCCCATTATTACACTTAAAAGCAGGGTTGGAATAAATATTTTTTTTGAAATCCTTCATTTTACTTTATTGCACTTGATGCAGCTTAAGTTTTCCATCGTGCGAAAAAAAAAATAGATTTATGGCATTTACATATTTTGGCATCCACTAGCAAGCAGCACTTGCAAGTAGATTATGTAAATTGTTATATTTGCTCATCATAGAGGTTCAAAATCATAGAGGTTCATCAATTATATTGATGTTATAAGACTACTACAATTGAAACATTACAAATATTTGCTTTCAATTGTGATACTAGAAAAAATCGTAGAATTTTGTAAAATATTTAAAATATAGATTCTCATCATTAAACTTCCAAATTCATTAGGTAATCAATATTTTATGATTTTTTTATCATGAACTTCAAGTGCAATTTTCATTGATATTATAAGTGCCTACAATTAAAACAGTGGAAATATTCGTAGCATTTTGAAATCTGTTTTCAATTTTGATACTAGAAATTTTCGTAGAATTTTGTAAACTATTCTTAGTCTAACACTCATCATTAAAGTCCAAATTCATTAGATAGTCATAATTTTATGAAACTTTCTTATTATGTAATTTTAAGTGCAATCTCCATTGATGTTATATGTTTCTACAATTGAAAAATTGGAAAACTTCGTAGCATTTTGAAACCTGTTTTCAATATTGATAATAGACATTTTCGTACAAATTTGTAAAATATTCTTAATTTTGATACTTATCATTAAACTTCCATATTCATTAGATAATCAATATGGTGTGTAACTTTCTTATCATGGAACCTTAAGTGCAATTTGCATTGATGTTTTAAGTCTCTACAATTGAAAAATTGGAAAAATTTGAAGAATTTTGGGACGTGTTTTAAATTCTGATACTAAAATTTTTCGTAGAATTTTGTAAAAATATTCATAGTTTTGATACTTATTACTAAACTTCCATATTCATTAGATAAGCAATATATTGTAAAACTTTCTGATCACAGAAATTTAAATCATTTTCCATTGATGTTTGTCCCTGCAATTGAAAAATTGGAAATATTCGTAGAATTTTCAAACGTGTTATCAAATTTGATAATAGAAATTTTCGAATATTCTTGTAAAATATTCTTAATTTTGATACTCATTCATAAACTTTATTAGATTATTAATATTTTCTGAAACTTTCTGATCATGGAACTTCAAGTGTAATTTTAATTGATGTTTTAAGTCTCTACAATAGAAACACGGCAAATATTCGTAGGAATAAATGTGTTTTGAATTTTGAACTGTGTTTTCAATTTTGATACTAGAAATTTTCGTAGAAATTTGCAAAACATTCCAAATTTTTATACTTATCATTAAACTTCTATATTCATTAGATAATCAATACGTTGTGAAACTTTCTAATTATAGAACTTTAATTGCAATTTCCATTGATGTTTTAAGTCTCTGCAATTGAAAAAATGGAAATATTTGTAGAAAGAGTAGAGTAGAGTAGAAAGAGTAGAAAGAGAAAAGTTTTTAAACTTATTTTCAATGTTGATACTAGAAATTTCGTAGAATTTTGTAATATATTCATAATTTTGTGAGATAATCAATATGTTGTGAAACTTTCTTATAATGGAAATTTAAATGCAATTTCCATTGATGATTTAAGCCCCTACAATTGAAAAATTGAAAAAATATTGTAATTTTTTTAAACGTGTTATCAATTTTGATACTAGAAATATTTGTAGAATTTTGTAAATATTCTTAATTTTGATACTCATCATAAAACTTACAAATTCTTTGATAATCAATATTTTATTAAACTTTATTATCATGGAACTTTAAGTAAAATTTAAATATTGGGATATTGGAGAAATTCGAAAAAATCGAAGACTTTTGAAACGTGCTTTCAATTTTGATACTGATTTATTCGTGAAACTTTCAAATTCAATCACTGTATCCATTAATTTCCATTAAACATATAAATATGTTTATTTATGTCTTAATCTCTTATCTGTTTTCTCTTATCAGTTATCTCTTATCTCTTATGTCTTAGCTTTAATCTCTACTGACTCTGTAAATAATTAAAATGTAAAGTCCAACATTAATTTTATACATAAAATACTAATTGCATTGCTTATTGCGCAAAGGGAACAAATCAGTGAACTAATGTTTTGAGCAAAACGCAAAAACCACAATTTTTTGGGATCTATTCAGAAAAATTGAAAAAGTTAAATGACAAATCGAAAATATAATAAAACGCTTATAATTTTCCGAAGAATATCAACTATTTGCATTAATTTGTTTGATAAGCTTTTTGCAATTTTCATAAAATGTTGTATTTTGCAAAGAAAATGTAGCACTTTCAACGAAAATTTCATACTTTCTATTGAAGTTTCTAATTTATAAAAAAATATTTTTATAATAATAAATTAATATAAAGTTAATAATAGTTAATATATTATATTACCTTAAAAGTTTTGAAAATTTCTATTAAAATATTAATAACTTAGTTCAGTGAATTTTGTGATGAAATTTTTCCAATTTTGTAATCAGATTTCGTAATTTATAAAGAAAATGTAGAAAATTTACATATAAAATATGTCATTTGTAAAGATTATTTCATAATTTATATTTATATTTTTAATTTATAATCAAAATGAAGTTTCTATTAGAACATTTGCAAATATTTATTAAATTAATAATAACTTAGTGAGCAGTATGATTTGTGGATAAATCCTTTATAATTCCTATTAAAAATTACAGGATTCAATTAAAATTGTTAATTATAATTTTGATATATAATGATATACCATAATTTATAACAAAACTTTTTAATTTCTAATGAAAATATTCAATTTCAATTAATGAAACAGACATTATATTAAAGTATATTAAAATTTGTAATTAAAATACTAATTAATACTAAAAAAATATATATAAATATTTTTAAACTACATTCTTGAGAATTATTAAGTCTTTTTTTTATTAACTTTTTTATTAAATAGCTTTGCTCTTGCTATAATTATTAACGAACAAATTCAAAAACTAAGTAAAATTATAACTTACATTAATTAATCACCCCCAGAAACATATCTAATATTATAAATTATATAATTTAAACTCAGTCTAAACAATATTTATCTGAATATAATAAAATATAAAAATTGATTTGATGAAAATCTGTTGTAGAAAAACTTTTACGGAATCATATATAACTTTATAAAAATAAATGTTACCATAAAACTCTAAAAGTCTGAAAATAGTACGTGAAATAATAAGGTAGAAAGACAGCAGGTCGATAGTGATTAAACTATTGTTGGTACTACTCTCTAGACTCAATTTATTATAATGATTTAGAAATCTTTTGAATTTATGATATACGCGAATATCATATCTTGGTTGCAATTTTTGTCAAATCTAGGAAACTATGCATGTAGTTTCTAATTACACCCGGGGGCAAGGTTGCAAACTTGGCCAGTCTACAGATTCTCAACTAATAATTGATTACCGGCTTACTAGGTACCCAAGCCGTCTGCATGGGTCCATTTGACCCACCCATTATAATTAATGTCGAGGGTTCACCATTAGTGAATAATGAAGTATTTTATTGTGGACTCATTGAAGCGAAACCTCTATGTGCAAATGAAACTTCTGGCAGCGCATTAATACTACGTTTTCCTACGTATTTGCCTTACGTGAAAGCTCTACCATGCCATTATACAGGTAAGAAATTACAATGCGCTGGGGCAGATATTGTCGGGAAACCGCTACATGAAAATTAAAATTGCTTCCACAAGAATTGTATGCTAAAAATACTGTCGATATGGAAGTTTGAAACCATTGGGAAATTTCGACTTGAAAATGAAGTGGCAAAAACTAATTTTGGTAAAAAATAATTAAATATGTTTATATGTAAGCTCATAGGTATTGTTGTCTAGATCATTTTGACAATTTTTCATACCTTTTGAACTAAGAATTGCGTTTTCTATTCTCGTTCGCATGCTTAAGGTAAATGAAATAGAATGAAATGAAATAACAAGCGTATATGTCGAATTCAGTTAGTATGGTGCGATGAGTCACTGTCAGCTCTCGCCGACGACTGTAGACTGTTACATTGCGATGCAGCACAGCATTGATATATGTTGGTGTAAATAATTCATAAATTGGTAATTTCCTATTTGATCTGATAAAGCAGTGACTTGGGTAGTGCTAATTGAATTATTTTCTTATTACGCTTGGAAATTGGGTTATGCATTCTATTGCGCAGTAATTGTGTCACCTAATTTTGTGGTCAAGGTTTGCACAAGATACGATAACCCAAATAATTATTTCCACAACGTAAAAATGTAATATAATTTTAAAATGGTCTGCATTAGTAGTTGAAACAAATACACTTACCGCAAGTACATTTGCACGGTTTAGTAAATTCATGATAATCCCATTCTACCTGGGGGCGATTATCCCATCAAGGGTGGATTAGTACATAGCAATACAGATTTCGTCATTATATATGCTGCTAATAGTTTAATCAACTTAACTATGTGCAATGCTGCAAGCAAGGTCTTGTAAGTTTGGAACATTGAATTATAAACGTACTTCAGGCATTTCTAGCTCACAAGAAAACTGAACATTGTAGAGACCCTAATTTATGTTACTACCTCAATTATTACTTTTATACTTAGATTACTTTGTGAAAAATGGATCTTTTTACTTCCCGCTTCTGGTGAAAAACACCAAAAATATTTCGACATAATAACACAATATTGTATTTACTCGTCTTTATTGTTTAATCTTATATTTTAGATAGAGAACAAACATTTCATTAAAAACTTCATAACTATACTTGTATAGGTCCGAATAGGTCCGAATACATATATTGGTATAGAATATTCAGAATGATGAAAGAGCTCAGGGCAGAGATGGGAAAAATAAAGAAATGAATGGAAAACAGTAACGAGGAACTAAAGGAAGAGATACAAAAAAATGTGAAATAACATGAGAAGAAATGAGAAGATATGGAAAGCGGAGAAAATATAATTACATGAAGAAAAGAGATAACTTGTGAAATAAAACCGAAAACATAGAGAAAGAAGAAAAATAATACATTTTAATCAAAGGAATAAGACAGATGACAACAATATCACAGTGAAGGTGGAAGAATTATAAACAAAGAACTTATTATGTCAAAATATTATCAGGCTATAAAACTAACATGTGATCGAACGGAATCAATCCTTATTTGTCACTTGATAATGGTCGTGAGACCGAAACAATTGTAGAGTTTTTCTATTAAAAATTTGTGAAACTTAACCAAGTGCTTCATTTATACTAATACTAAAGAAGAAATTAAATGGAATAGGAAAGGGAAGGGGCTAATAGCAGTTTGCAAGAGAAACAATAAAAAAAAAACTGATAGGTCAGGAAGAAAATATGGAAAACAGAAGAAGACGGTAGAAGACGAAGCGCCTGGCCATGGAAATAAATATGGTAAAACTAAGCATAGAAAGAACAAAAGAAAAAACGTCGCAGAGAAACACGGAAAACGAAAAGGAATGGAAAACGCAAATTAATACAGAGAAAATAGAGGAGGAAGTTAACCCGGAAACAAGAAAAGAGAAGATCAGAACAAAGGAATAGGAGAAAAGGTAGATACAAGCAGGAAAGAAGATATTCAAGACGTCCAGAGACTGGCTAATCATAAAAGAGAAAAAAGAGAAAATTATTCAAAAATCAGAATTAGGCACATGGATTGTGCGAAGCATAAAGGGAAAAGAAGAGGAACTAGTGGGAAATTGGGCGCAGTTTCTAAATTTAACTGATTTAAAAAAAAGAAGAACTTTAATTGAATTTTGTGAATAATCTATAGTTTGCTCAGTTTTTTTTGGCCAGTCATGACCATATGAATGATTTTATGATGTTTTGTCAATTTTCTGATATCTAATCAAATATTAATTGAATATTCTATTTTAAAAATTTCCCAGAGTTTGCAAAATTTGATATAGGAAGGAACGTTATAGTATTTTTATGTTTTACTTTTGATTTTTTATACATTTTCAGCAATTTATTATCAATTTCAGCAATACATTTACGAAAATATGATTGTTTTTACAAATTTAATTCCGTTTTCTGATATTTCTTAGAATATGAATTAAATATTCCTAATTTAATAGAAATTTTATGGACTTTATATTATGAAAAATGTTATGAAATTTTATAATTACGATTCCAAAATTTTGTGAAATTTTATATATAGGTAGGTAAAAACCCCCCATTATTAATTATTTTATACATTTTCAGCAATTTTTAGATGTTTTATATGTATGCCGTATGAATATTATATAAAGATGTTCATTGTTTGTTCTTACTTTGTTATTGTTTTCACTATACATGTTTTTTATTACATTTATCATTGCCTCTTCCGCTCCTCTCTCTTCTAGTTCTTTCCTAATGTCCTCTCTGTTAATCCTGTCGAATGCCTTTTCCAGGTCCACAAAGTAAATGTGTATTTTTCTGTTCGTTTTTATTAGTTTCTCGCTTATTTGTCTTAATATGAAGATCTGGTCTTGAGTGCCTCTTCCTCTTCTGAACCCCCCCATATTATCTTCTATTGTTTCTTCTAGTTTGTTTCTTAGCCTTATTTCTAAGATTCTTATCAGGATCTTGCTCGGTATGCCTGTTAATGTAATTCCTCTGTAATTTGTGCAGTTGTTTTTCGTTCTCTATTATTTCATTCAGTAGTTCTGTTAATTGTGTTATTCCTTCCTCTCCCATGTACTTCAACATTTCTGCTGTTACTTCATCTACTCCTGGCGCGCATTTCCGTTTTTTAGTTTTCTTATTGCTTATTTTACTTACTTCTCTTTTATCTTCTCCATCTGCACCTTATTCAACTTATCTTGTTTCTCTTTCTCACCTTCTTGTGGTCCGTTCTCTTCTGTTTCCTCTTTTGTAAGCTCTTTGAAATATTGTCGCTATCTTTCCATACTTTTATCTTCGTTTGTAATTATTCTTCCGTCTATGTCTTTTATATTCATCATGTTGTGCTCTTTTATTTGTTTTAGTTGTTTTAATGTTCCGTAAAATAGTTTTTGATTTTCTCTGAAGTTCTCAATCATTGTTTTTCCAAATTGTGTCCATGATTGTTGTTTTCCTTGTTTTACTTCGTTTATTTTTTCTTTGTATTCTTCATAGTCCTCTCTTCTCCAATTTTGTTCTTTTGTTCCTCTGTCCACTATTCTGTTTTCTTCACCTTTTTGTTTCCTATTTTGGTTGTTCCGTCATACTCCCTTGCAGCATCTAGTATAATATTTCTAAATGCCTCCCTTAAATGCAAAAGTGTTTTTTCTTTCTCTTTTTCTTTGAATTTTCTTTGTAATATATATATATCGATATTTTTCTTGTGTTTGTGTTTCTTTTAGTTTGTAAGATGTTATCTTCTCTTTTACTTTTTTTTTCTTTTATCTGGTCTTAGTTTATGTTTCCATTGCATGTCCATTCATAGCAAGTGGTGGTCACTTCTTATTTCTGCTTGTCATGATACCTTTATGTCCTTTATTTTGCTCCAGTTATTTTTGTTTATAAGGATGTAGTCAATTATGGATCTCTCATTTCTAGATGGTTGAGTTCTCGTGAATTTATGTATATTTTTGTGTTTGCTATTATTATGTTGTTTTCTACGCATAATTCAATTATTCTTTCACCATTATTGTTTCTGGTATATTCTCCTTCTTTTCCCGGGACTTCATTTAGTCCTACGTTCTGATTTCCAACTCTTCCATTTAGGTTTCCCATTATTATTATGATTTCAGTTTCCCCATCTATTTATATTTGTATGTTCTCGTAGAACTTATCTTTTTCCTCTTCCTTTGCGTCTTCCTTTAGTAAATATGCTATAATTAATGTCCATGTCTCGTCTTCCGCCAAGTTCATTTCTATATTCATCATCCTCTCGTTTATATGTCTTTCCTTTATCATGTGTTTTATTCTTTTCCGTGCTATTATTTTTCTTACCCCTCCGCTTGCTCTTTCATTTTCTTTTACTCCTGTCCATATGAGCCAGTACCCTCTATGGATTCTCTGGATTCCTTTACCTTTCTTTTTTGTTTCTGTTATTCCCTGCATTTCTATTTTCTGTTTTTCCATTTCTTCTGCTAATTCTTCTTCTTTACCTTTAATGCTTCGTATATTCCAAGTGCCTATTCTTATTTTAGTATGTTTTTCTTTATCTATTTTTATTTTTTTCGCATATGTTATTCTTTTCCGTTATCTTTGCTATGGTCCTTTTCGTCTTTCTTGTTATTTCTTAGTTTTTTTATCTGGTCGTATCAATTTGTTTGACTCCTTTCTGTGTTCTATCCTATTTGTATTGTACGTCGTTTATTTTTATCTTCTGATACCCCACTTTGACTAACTTTTCTTTATTCCTTTGTTCCTTCGCAATGTTTCTCAGTTCTTTCTGTATTTCCCTCTCATTTCTTGTTAAATCGTTATACCATGCTATTTTTAATGTTACGTTTTGCTTTTATTATGTCAATTTTGTGTTTGAAGGACTCAATTTCAGCCATTATCATCTCCGTGTTCTTTCCTCAGTTTAGTTTGAATGCCGACTTTATTTTTGCGTCAGTATGCATTTTTTTTTCAAGAATTCCTCCACTTCTTTTTTAATGTTTACTCCTTTTAGGTTCAGTCCATTCATTACTATGTCGTTTTTCTTGCGGTCTCTCTCTCTATTTTCTAATTGGCTTTCCAGTGTTTCGATTCTGGCAGTCAGTTCCTTCTTTTCTGCGTTCCATATTTCCTCTTTGTTTTGGATTTCTCTTCAAATTTCTTTTAGCTGCAACCGATGCAACTTTTTTGGTCATCATGGTTGTTTGTGGCTTCCATTTATATATGCTTTTGGAGTTTTCTATTTCCTCTCCCCTTATTTATCTACCGCTAAGTATTCACCCCCATTCCTTGGTTATTATGGTGATTACTAATCTTGAATGTGCGTCTGGTATTGATGCGTTTTTAGCATCATTAGAGTTAACATTAATTACACTTAACTTATAGAGCTGAAATTCTGGCTAATTTGTCTGTCGCTCATTTATTTTGAAGGGATTTCGATAAACGGTAAATTATAAGACAGCCAAATATGGAACTTTCTGTACACGTGTGTCTCGAATTTGTCGAAACCATGAGTAAAACATGAAAACGAAACATAAATTTGAATATAACTTTATTATACATATGCATAAAATAACTTTTGTATTTAGTTTTACCAGTTCATTCACGTATTTTCCTGCAAAACGAAAAGTACAATTTGTTTACGAACACACAATTGCGAAAAATGTAAATCATGGACAGACGCCATGTCATCTAAAACCGTGTAAACCGAATACAAGCAGGGGATTTCCGTACAGACGAGCGATCAAACAAGTTGCCAAGGTACGCTGCGCCCGCTCACCCGGAACACCAAAGTGGGACTGGCATAATCACACATCTATTAATTACACACGAGTTACAATAAACAATTTCGTAGTGAACTTTCCCCTTTATACACACCGAGCGGAGCAGGCGGTTCCATCAGCGCTGCACGGCTTTACGGCCCAAACAGGCGAAATGTATCCCCCAAGATACAATGCAGATCACAGGCAGGGCGAGCACTGTGTGCAGCTGTCTGAAATTTATTCATTAAACAGCTATTAGTGTAAACTCGCTGCTGCCATTATTGCGCCCGCAAAGTTCAGCGGTTGCAACAGATACAAGTGTACTTATTTTATGAGTACCTTTAAAACTGCGCAGTCCAACGTATTTGCACAAAAACATTTGGAAGTAATTAATTTGACTACGTAAAAGTTTTATTTTTAAACGCTTTCATGTTTGCAATATTTGCAAAAAATATATAACATCCAGAGGGATTGGAGTGGCAATAATCCGAAATCGATAGTGTGCATAAAGCACGTGCTCATTGATTGTGTATAATCAAATATGCAGACTGCGTCCAAGAACGGAGCTAAATGGTTTCCAATTTGTAAGCCGAACCATTGTACTGCTGAGAATTTCCATTGGTGTAATTCTCAAGGGAAAACTTATAAATAAGCCTCGGTACAAATAATTTCGTCCCCGTATTTTGCAGGCGTCTTAAAGGTACTTCACAAGCTTCTTATTATGCTGCAAATTATGTAACTAGATCAACCAGTCCTTTGTACGTACGTACTTTATTTACCTATTTCAGGCTTATTATTTTCGAGAGCAATTTCATTTAATTTCACAAAGACAATGTCAACGATGTGTTCTTTTAATTTAACTCGGATTACTAATTTGTTTATGCACGTTGGCGAATTTATGGGATAAATATCAATTCACGTTGTAAGGAATGGCACACAGATTTTTCTCTTGTTCCTGGGAGACAGAAAACTTGATATTTATCTCGGGAATCCCATAAAAAAGTTAAATAAGAGGGAAAATTGTAAACATTTTGCGAGAACAAATATCTTTATATTTTTCTATCAGGATATTAAAATTTTATTCGGAATTAAAAAATTAAACGCAGACTAACTAAGACGTTACACTTAACTTAACATTAAAAATTGAAATACCTAATTTCAAAATGTTAATGATTACTGTCCAATTTTTAATTATTTGTGCAAAATGTTTTTTTTTTTAAATTGCAGAGGCTTTAGCTCAATAAATTGAAATTTCATTTTTATTTTAAAGTTCTAAAACTTAACTAATGGCATTTTTGAAATAAAAAGGTGCGAAAATTTTGAGGTGAAAAATATTTCACATACTCTCATACATTCAAGATGAAATTAAAATGTTTGTCTCATTTCCAAGAGAAGTAGAAGCCATTTTTCAAAACGTCCTTTTAAGGCAAAAAATTTGGAATAAAATTTGTATCTCAAGAACTAAAAGATAAGTGTACACACATCTTTATAAAATATGTTCGAAATATTAAACGGGGAAGCTAAAAATATAATAACGTATTTAAAAAACAAAAGTTATTCCGGCAATTTCCGGAAGAACCGGAAATGACTACTGCATACTATCGATATTGTGTGTGTAATGTATTGTTGTTTGTTTTATTTTGTGTACTTGTGTATTGTCACCTACATTTTGTACGTTTCTTCTTTGTTATAATTTTTAGGCTTTTTAGAATTTTTGTTAACAATAACGACTGACATCCATCTCCGATTCAATCATGCATCGACTGTTATAAGCCTGGCCTTAGTGATTATTATATATATAAAATAAAACAAAAAATTAAGACGGTTTGAAACGGAAAGACGGAAGATAAAAAAAATCTTGGAAATGCCTTCAGGCTGGAAAAGGCTTAAAATTTTATAGTGTCGAAAATGTAATTGTATGTTGTTGTTTGTGTGTATTTTGTATACCTGTGTATTGTCACCTACATTTTGCAAGTTTTTTCTTTGTTATAATTTTTAAACTTTTTAGAATTATTGCCAATTATAACGACTGACATCCATGTCCGATTGCAATCATGCATCGACTGTTATAAGCATGGCCTATGTGATTATTGTATAAACAACATAAAACAAAAAATGAAAGTCGGTTTCAAACGGAAAGACGGAAGATTTAAAAAAAGTCTTGAAAATTCCTTAGGGCTGGAAAAGGCTTAAAATTTTATGGTGTCAAAAATGTAATATTTAAAAATTCGACTTGATTTACTAAAGCCAATTGTTTCATTTCATTTCATTTCATTTATTTATTCATGTAGGCCACCCTAAGGCGGATATGTGTGTCAAGTACAATAAAATTAACAATTAACAAATACAAAGTAAATAATTAAAATACATTACATTAAAATAAAAATACATCTACAATAATTTCAATATTAGCGCATTATTTTTATCACGGGCGGTTTGTTATTAAGGCTAAATTCAAATAAATTCTTGGAATAACTTTAATATTTAATCATTTTCCTACAACATTAACGAACCCATAGAAACTGTTGAAATTATAGTTGATAGTAAATTCTTTGGAAATGCTCTCAAAAATTTGTCAAAAATGTCAAAAAACGTGTCAAAAATGTAATATTAAAACATTGAAATTCGAGTTCGTATATTTAAACCATTTCTATGTTGTTAAGGTTTTTTTAAAATAAATTCTTCGAATAACTTTAATATTTAACTTTTTTTAAATATAATTTTTCTAGATTATTCAGTGTTAGATATTATCATTTTAAAACTAATCACTGGCATTCGTCAGTATTAACTAAAATTTTGATAGACATCTTTAATAATATAGTAGTACTCATTGCATTTATTTTAGACGAAATAATTACAATTTTCACAGAATTTTTTTAGCAGAAATTACCAATTTGGTATAATATCAGCTGAAATTTTGATAATTTTCGTTCAAATTTTGACATAAATAAATACAACTTTGAAAATTTTGTAGAAATAATTGAAGTGTTAAATTTGAACACTTAAACACTAATTGGAAATTAGTTGGAAAAAGTTGCCATTTTTACAATAATCATTGAAATTTTCACACTCATTACTGCACATTTGGCAATAATAATTGAAATTTAGATATAATCTTTCAAATTGTGATAGTGTCCTTTGAATTATTTCTATTGAAATTTTCGAAGAAATAATTGAAGTTTTGGCAGAGATAACTAACTTTTTTCTAATAACAGTTAAAATGTTGGTAGAAAAAGTTGAAATTTGTATAGTTCTAATTAAAATTTATACAGAATCATTACATATTTGACAGAATAATTGAAGTTTTGGCAGAACTAAAATGTTTCTAATAACAGTTAAAATTTTGGTAGAAGCAATAGAGATTTTGACAGTTTTCATTAAAATTTGTAAAGAAATATTTAAAAATTTGAGATAATATTGAGATTTTTGCAGCTATAACAGAAGTTTTGGCAGAAATTATAAAATGTTAATAATAGCAAAATTTGTTAGAACTAATTGCCATTTTTACAATAATCATATACATTTTGACAATTAGCAATACAAGTTTAGCAGTAATAATTGATCTTTAGATAAAAATCTTTGAATTGTAATAGTACTCAACGGCATTTTTTTAAGATATCTAAAGCAATTCTAAATTTTTTATATATGTATTTAAAGCATCAACGTTATTTTTAATATTTAAAGCATAGAAATTTGTTTAATTATTTTAACGTTAAATAGAATGTTTGGGACATAATATTGTGCACTTTAATTGAAAATAATAATAATTATTAATTATTAATAATGTATATATTAATAATAAAATAATAATTAATTGCAATAGTAATTGAGATTTCGATAGAATCTTTCAAATTTTGATGTTTGAATTATAGACAGAATAATTGAAATTTTCGAAGAAATAAGTTTAGGCAGAAATAACTAAAAAAAATGTAATAACAGTTAAAATATTGGTAGAAAGAATTGAAATTTTGATGGTCTTATTATAATTTGTACAGAATGATTACAAATTTGACGGAATAATTAAAAAACTAAAATGTTTCTAATAAAATATGGTCCAATTTAATGATTATTAGTTGGGCAACCAAAAATTTGCTCTTAAAAAGTATTGGCGCTTAAAAAATGTCCTATAGAAATAAAAATATGTTGTAAAGAATTTCAAACATACTGTTCAAAATAGATAATATGCTCCAAAGTAGCCTTTTTTTTAAATATGCTTAAATGGTCGGAAATATATGCAAACATATGCTTAAAACTTAAAAAAAAACTATATAAAAGTAAAACTTTCTTATTGCTTCCACTACCTCTTCTTTTCATATTTCGTCACCCTTTTCTATCCCTGGTTTTTCCTTTTTCTCTATGTCGTCTTCTTCTTCTACTCCATTTGGTTCTGTTTTTGTTAATTATTCAACGTATTCTTTCCATCTTCACATTATTTTCGTTTCGCCTCTGGTGTTTTTTTTGTGTCTTTTTTGTTTATCATGGTATGATGAACATCCTCCTTTTTATGTTTGAGCTGTTTAATTGTTCCATTGAATAGTTTTTGGTTCTCCAAGAAGTTCTTATTCATCTTTTGTCCGAAATTTACCCAGAATATTTGTTGGCTTTCTTTACTGCTTGCTTTACTTCCTTTCTTGCCTCTTGATATTCTTCAAAGTCTACCTTTCTTTTTTATGCTTAGATATTTTTGCCCCTTTTACTTTTTTGCTTCTAATTTTGCATTATCTCCTTGTTCCACCATTCTGTCCGTTCCCCGACCTTATTTATTATATTTCTCGTTCATAAGCTTATTTTTGCTGCTGCAGTATGTTTGTTTTTAATGTATTCCACATATTCTCTACTTCTCTGTGTCGCATTTTCTCCAATTTTTACTCTCATTTTTTTCACTTCTGTCTAATTGTGCTTCCTTCCACTTTGTATTCTATTTTTCTTCCTTCTATTTTAAGCTAACCAGTTCCTTTTTTAGTTGCAGGTTTTCTTCCTTTATGTCTTCCATTTTCTTATTATGTTGTATCTGGTCGCTGCCTTGTAATCTTCTTGATTTCCTTCACCATGTCCAGAATAAATGTATTTAATTCCTTCATATTGAGGTTTTTCCTTTCGTGGATTTCAGGTTTTTATATTCTGTTTGTGGGTTTATTTTTCCTTGTTTTCTCTTATTTTCTGCTACTTCCTTGTCTTCCTTCTGTCATCGGCTTCCCGTTCTCTAACTCTCTTTGTGGTGTGTTTCGTTCCGCCTCAATTTCCATTCGTTTCTGTATGTTAGTGTTTTCTCTGGGTGTCATTTTTGGTTGCCTATCCTTGAATTCGTATTTTCCTTATATGTGTTTCTTCACTAGGCTATTTTTTACTCTAGGTATCAAGTTTATTTTCCTGTTGCAAGAGCGTAAAATGAAAGCCTTCTCCCATTTCATCCGTTCTAAGGATAGTGCTTTATCGCTGGACCTATTTTTGGCATGTACCTCTGCTTTCTCCGGTTTCTTCCTTATCTATATGAGGAGCTTCTTCCTCTCTTCTTGTTTGAAATTCTGCCCTGCCATTGTATCCGTTTATTATGTCGCCTGTGATAGACTCTCGCTGCTTCTCGTTGATTCGAGGTTTCACTGAGGAGCTAACCTAACCTAACCTAACTTAATCTAACCTAACCATGTTTGCCGGAACATTCACTCATATATCCTTTTCATGTAATATCACTTTAAATATCACTTACTAAATTTAATTATTATTAATATTATATATTTATTAACTAACTATTTACATTTGTATGTAATTATTCATATTTTAACATGGTGAAGTCCGCTAATAGTAAATGCGAAATGAATGGATGAATAATTATATAAAAACTAAGCAAATTTACGAATTAGATGTAATCTGTATTTAAATTGCTGTGCTATATTTACAAGTAAACATTTATAGAAAATAAAATGTACTTTGTGACCGTAGTGGATGTTCTCAGGGGGACATTTGCATTCTGCTAAGCACTGACATTTGAAAGCTGTTCAGTGTACATGCAAATCTACCACATGCAGCTACGTAATGTAGGGAACACACACGAAATCCACTAAGGCATGCATAAGCCTTGGGCGAGTCTGATATTCCAGCAAGTGAAAGAATAAGCGGCAGTATACAGTATTAGCTCCCCCATCTAAAACACACACGAGCTTAATATGACACGATCAGACTCCATTTGAAAATCATTTTCAGAAAGATTTATGCGTACTCTTGCATCTATAGGAAATTGATTATTGATTATTGGATTTTTTTTTTGTACAATGGGCGCAATACTGTCAGAATATGTCTGCAGCAATAACGAATTTTATCAATATGGGTGTAACATGTAAGCATTTTCCTATATATTGCATTCCACTTACATTCCGAACATATTACTAAGCAATGCATAACATATTTTATATGTATTTATTAGGTATAACGTTTGCAAACTTTTGCAAACTGGTACATTGCATTACACAAATTGCAAGATTTGCATATCCTGATCGTGTGGTAATTTATAAATGAATCGAATCTTATATAATTATAAGAAAATTTGAAAATATTAAAATTATTTATAAAAAAATTATTTTGATCGTTCGATAATTAGAAGTATATGGAATTTATTGTTTTATTTATGTGTTCATATTTCATTACCTAAGGAGGAAAATATCAGAGACTGACTAAAACTAAAACCAACTGACTGTTAGTCTTAGTAGACCAACCTTAGTTTTTCTTATTAATAACCGAATGGAAAAATAAAGATAATTATATCCTCAAAATACTAATTATAAGGAAAATTAAACTTCAAAAAACATCCAACACTGCTGCATAATAGATTATTTTGTGCACTCCCAAAACTTTAGGAGCATTTTCACATATTTAATTTAATGTGAAACATCAATATGGCATTAATAAATCATACATAAATTTTACAAATTCTCAAAATTTGTATTTACTTAATGCAATTAAGCATAAAAATTGATGATTATTTTGTACACATCCAAAACTGTTCCGCATTTTTTGCTACTCGTCACTATAACAACTATACAAAAAGTAGATAATTAGGGTAATTAGGATAATAATATAATTAGGGTAATAATTAGCGTAATAATTAGGGTAATAATATTAATAATAATAATACGAAAAAGTAGAAGTTTTTTTAATAAAAACTACTACCAGTAAACGTAGATTGTGAATTGTCAATGATTGTATGACGATCTTCAATCTACGATTACTGGTAGTATTTTTTATTGAAATACTCCTACTTTTTCTCATTATTATCATTTTATTTCATCATTCATTAGTATTTTGAATCTAAATAGAGTATTACATCTATTTACATTATTATTAATATTATTACCCTAATGATATAAAATTTTAAATATCAGTTGCCCACCATAGTTTTTTCAAAAATCAAGACTTATTTCGAACTTTTTGGCATCATTTTGTTTCTAAATCAAGACTTGTTTCAACCTTTTTGGCATCATCAGTGTAGTGCAGTACGAACCAATGGCACCCACCTTAGCTTGTTCCAAAATAAACAATAACCGAAACTTTTACATCTGAGCAGAAGATAGCTCAAGACTTATATCGACCTTCTTGGCATCATCAGTGTAGTAGACCAATGGGATAGATACTAATGGGGGAAGCTGGGATAAATTCATAATCGTCAATTGATGGTTCATTCATTGACATGAATCTCAATCAATCACCAGTCATTTACAATGACAATAAAATAACAATGACAATGACGACAACGTATTTTTTTTTTACTTTGCCAGTCATTGATAATTCACAATCAATCATCTAATAGATATGTATGGTATAAGAGAATAAAGTCGAAATTTATCCACTCGAAAACATTATCGCACTCTACTTCGCCTCTTGCGCTAAACTATTTTTTTCGTGGATAAAATTGCTTCATTCACCTGTATCATACAAGATGTTTTCAAATTCGTTATCAAAATTGAAGAATTTGCGTGAAGTGTCACATTGTCAGGTGACACTATCAAGGATAGTGCCAATTTACCTATTTTTTTTACTTTATTCACGTTGTCAATGGTTATAGTGAATAAAGTGAAAATGTAAACATTTTATTCACCCATTGGATTAAAATGTAGTTTTAACGATGTGATTCAATATACATAATGTGCATTTTAATAATGCTAATTAGAATTTTTTTTATCAGTATCCGATCCTCCACCGAAAACGATTGCAAATTGAAAATTCTAGAAAAATTTCGGAAATTAGCGAAAATAGTATTAAAATACACATAAAAAAACAAAACTTGTCTATTCTTGTCGAGTAAAACGAAATACCAGTTTTATTTGGTAAAATATATACTATAATATGGCACTTTTTACATAAATTGTTCAATTTGAAAGAATTACTAATAAAATGTCAAAATAGAAAAAGAATTATTTAAAAATTGTGGATGATTTACAGATAAATTATATGCATGGTAATATATAATTTAAAAAATGGGATATTAGAGAAAAATTGTTGAAAAATTGTGGAATAATGATGACAAATTAAAAAGCTATATAAGGAATTGTTAAAAAAATGAAAAATTGTAAACAAATCATTAAAAAAACAGTAAGAGTAATTGGACAATTGTATTTAAAACTTCGAAAGAAATACATTATTAGTAATTCGAAAGTAAGAAAATTTAAAGGAAGAGTAATTAGATTAAATAAAATAATAATAATAATAATAAGTAGAAAAAATTGTGTAAGAATGATAGCCAACTTGTAGAATAATGATTTAAAATTCATGAACAGTAGAAAAAAATATTGTGGAATTGAACAATTCTAGGCCTATCAGTGAAAACATGAGAAATTGTATAAAAATTATGAAAAAACTGTAGAAGATGATTACTAATT
Source organism: Othius punctulatus (assembly GCA_951805005.1). Lineage (NCBI taxonomy): Eukaryota > Metazoa > Arthropoda > Insecta > Coleoptera > Staphylinidae > Othius > Othius punctulatus. The sequence continues at coordinate 96,647,759 of OX638138.1, forward strand.
CATGAACAGTAGAAAAAATATTGTGAAATTGAATAATTGTAGACCAATCAGTGAAAACATGAGAAATTATATAAAAATTATGGAAAAACTGTAGAATATTGATTAATAATTCAAAAATTGTGTTTGAAAATTTGAGAAATGATAAAAATGATTAAACATTGAAGCTAAAAATGATTAAGAATTAAGAAAATGTAAAAGAAAGGTTGAGATATTAACACATTTTAGAAAAAATCGCAAAATTGTTAGATTTTAAAGAATTATTGATAATTTATAAAAATAGAAAAATAATTATTAAATCATTATGGATGAATTACAGATTCTACAAAAAAAAAATAGAATAATCACGCATAATAACATATGTGATGGCAATTTACTTGCATATATTTAGTTTAAGCCTGAAAGTATGTTGCTTAGGTATTAGATTTTCAGTTGTTTCAGTTGTATTTTCAGCATTTTCACATTTTTTGTTTAATCTTAAACATCATTGTGGCATTACTAAATCATACATAAATTTTACACACCTTTCAAATTTGCATTTACTCGATGCAATTGACTTAGTGCTTCCATCAACAAGTGTGTTAATTTACTGTGGTAGCTATTAGTGATACATTTGTATAATTGATCTCATAATTAACTCTATTAATTAACGTTTCCTGAGCTCTAGGGCATCATGGCTGTAATCAGAGAAGAGTATTACCTGTCAAATTATCTTCACTGGTAGCGAACACAACAACATCGGCTAATTCTATTTAGGTATTACTTAATTAGCGCCCCTTTCCAATTTTATACAGCCCCTTCGAGGACAAATTAGTTTATTTATTTAGAATCACAAGTTAATTTAGCTAATATCAGTAATATTTACCTTCAATAAAAATGGGCACAATAATATTCGAGTTTTAGTTCATTGAGTTGTGATGGATTGTAAAAGGTGCTTCTGTAACGCATATGCTTGTAAAATAGGAATCTGCATTTATAAAATTGCAATTCAAGTTGATAGAAGTATGTTTAGTATTTGTAAAATGTGCTTCTGCCATTCATATGCTTATAAAATAAAAATAATAAATTCCTAAAATTACATTTCTTTATGAACTGCAAGCTGGATTTTAATTTTGGAGCCAAAACATAATTATTAAATATAAAATAACTAATTATTAAATATTAAATCTAAAATGATCTGAATTTATTTCATTGGCTTAAAATTGCCAATATTATTTATTGAAATATTATTTCATATCCTAGTAATAGTAGTAGATCAATTTTTATTCGGCTATGAATACAGATTGATCTACTACTATTACTACTACTTTCATATCCCAGTAAATGTAAAAAAAAAAATTCTATTCTGAAAGCAAAAAGTACCAAATTGTTTTAATTTTTCTTTAAAAAAACTATTTTTATTAAGTGCAAATATACTTCTAATTTTGTTTACTTGACCAAAGTGTCCATAAAATATGGTAAGTAAATATTTTATATTTTTCCCTCTATAAAGTGAAATATGAGACTAGACTGGATGTGTATTTCATTATGTGATGTCTCCTTAAATTAATTCGCTGAAATTCTGCCAAATTGCGCGAAAATCGATCACCATATAACATATTAATAACCAATTTCTAGTTTATGATTCACATATAAACTTCTAGTACCAAATTAAATATCTGTATTTATGAGAAATTAGTTTCTTATTACCTAGCTTTATATCGTCTATGTGGCACTTATGAGTGCACCTATTTTCAGGTATAGTAATTACGCTTCAGTTATTATTGGTAACGGCTCGATTACATAAAAGGTATTATTGAGTTCCACTTTAAGAGCGCTGCAGACACATGAAACCCAACTTTATCGATTCACATACAATCGTCTTCATAAAATGTCGTCAAAATAAAGACGAGTCAAGATTATATTTAATATATTCCAAGCTTTATTACTACAGATAACTTTTTGAATTATTTTTTATGTGCCAGCTATATTTCGTGCAAAGCAATAATTTAGCGAAAACGTAAAAGTTTATTATTTATTTATGTTATAAATGAAAATTTTACTGTATAGGTTTTTAATAAATGTTTAATGTCAAACACAGTTAAATTTAAGTAATACACAAAACATGTGTGCCTATATCACACATACAGCATTTTTTAGCGATGAAATTTCGTTAACATTTCTATTTATATTAATTTCTCCTTATTAAACAAAATAATATTACAAAAAATAAGTTTCATTTAATAGTATTGATAGATATTTAGTTTCCTTTCTCTTAGCACACCTTGTATATTGGTAATAAATGCGCACGAGTAATTAATGTTAAATATGCATAGCGATTTATAATTAATAATTCACTAAACACGAAATATATGAATTTAAATTGATTGTTAATTTAGAATATATGTCACGTAATTAAAATTGAAATGAATTTATTTTGATTTGGATGTACATAATAATAAACCTATAATATATTAATTCTGCACCTAATGAACTGATCAATAATATTTGTTTTATATTTTCAGATCTAAAATACTTCTAGAGAGCATCAAATAGTAAGTAGTATTTAGCAGTAAGTAGTAATTAAGTACAATTATTTTTTCTTCATGGTAAGTAATGGTGCAATTTTATTTAAGACAACTTAAAAATAATAGACTTTAAAGATAAACTCCGCATTACTTATTTTTATAAATAGTAATTTTTTATAATTCAGCTGCAGTAGTAGAAATCGTCCATTATTCTGAACCAATCTGTGTTTTAATTAATCCTCTAAATCTAAACCATAACTAAAAGTAAGTATATTTTACTATCAAATATATTTTATAGTAAACTAACTATACAGGGTAGGCCATCTTAATCAATCCCTTAAATGCAATTCTATTTAAAAAAAAAAAGTGTTTTCTTTAAATAAATCGAAAACCTTATATTTTTTTATTTTTTTTGTTTTCGTCAGCAGAATATCTAAAATCTCAATCAAAAATCGTAATCAGCAGAAAAATTTCTACTTGTTTGTACTTGTCAATCGACTTTATAACTTCAATAATAACAGAGTTAGTAATGGTGGACAGATAACTTTGAACCCCTGTGTATGAAAATTCACAACCTTCGTGGAAACGTTATTCAGTATCTTAAGGTGTTTGAGAAACTTGGTAAAAAGTATAGTATAAAATTTATAAAAATCCTAATTTCATGTGTGTAAAATATATGAAGTTTCTATTAAATTTGTTAAAAATACATTTTGAACACTCAATAAATTCCGTTGAAAACTATAAAATACTAATATAATGTGGAAAAAGTTACAAAACTATGAGATCAACTGTAACAATTTCAATAATCAGAATTGAGATAGATTAGCTTTAGAGATTTATATTGAAATCGGAAATAAATTATGTGAAAAATTGATAGTCGAATGACTTTTTTTTCTCAAGTTAGTTAGAATATTTGTGTATTATATAAAATTTAACGATATACAAATATTCTCTAGGTAATATTCATTCAAAACTAAGTTTTATCGTTGTTTTTTCCTTAAAACTAAAGTGCTATGAAATGGTTAGGTGAGATTAAGTTAGGTTAGGTTAGGTTACCATAGGTGTTTACTACAAAATATTAGTTAAAAATAATATTTTACTATTAAATTCCTAAAAAATATATCAAATTTTACAAACTTCGGATTTGAAGTTCTCAAACTTTAAATATTTTTGATCAAATTGTATAACATGTATAACATTTCATAAAATGTTTGTAAAATATAAGTTTCTGTTAAATTTGTTAACATATACTTGTGTTTGTTAAAAAAAAATGTTGCATTTCTTTAAGAAGTATTGCATGCTATGAAATTCTGATTACAACAAAAAAATACGCAAAGAGTAATATTTTACTATTAAATTTCCATGAAAAATTGACAAACTATTTAATCGACATTCAAAATTTTAAAGCATTTGAGTGAATTGTATCAAATGTCAAAAGTTTCATAAAATGTTGGTTGAAATAGTGGTTTTATTAATGTTTTTATAAGTTCGTTAAAAAATACTTGTATTTGTTAACAGAATGTTATATATTTTAATGAACATTTTGAACATTTCTCTAATTCTCGTCAAGTTTGTTGTACGTTTGTACGGTTTTGGTAAATTTTTTTAGATAGTTGTTTTCAGGTATTTACAACAAAATCTTGAATTGCGGCAAAAATCTTGAATTTAGTATAATTTCCTTGAACTTTACCATACATTTCTCTTTACGTTGCTATAATTGCTATACAAGAAAATATTAGTTTTCAGATGTCCACCGCGCAACACTCATCAAATCATAAATGGATCGTTTGTATTAAAAATTATTTCTGGAAATTGTTACAATTTTCAGAAAACTTGAAAAAAAAATGTTGCATTACATTTTATTTTTCCGAAATGTACCTACTCTAGAACATTCTGTACTGTAGAAGCTCAACAAAATAGGTTTAAAGGCTTTATTACAAAATATATTATTTTTTTTTTATTAAAAATTAAATATTTATAACAGGTTGCACATTTTTATATTGTTAATAGTTACACAAATATTCCGTCGGTAATGTTCATTTAACTTTTAAGTATTCCTAATTATATACAAAAAACGATAAAAACTAAATTTAAATATTAATAATAATAATTTAAATAGTATTAATTTAAATGTTATGACTATTTATTATATGAGTATACTAATGAAATAAAGTCATGAAATTGTCCCATTAAATGTTATAATTATTTAATTATTACTGTACACTAATAAGATAAAGTCCCAATAAGTGACCATATTATATATCCTGACATAGTACAATAATTACAAAACACAATTACATATCACGTATTGGCAGGCATCAGCCAATATCGAGCATTAATCAATCAATCCAAATAAACAGCGTCAATTGCATAATTGATTTTTAATTACATCCAGTGGAAAACAATAAGCCCATTTATTATTCCTTGGCATCACATTAATGTGTTTTGACTGCTGCAAACTGTTAAGAAGATTAATATTGAAGCAACATATTGCACTGTTTTAAAATATTGACTCAATTGGCCTACTGGGTTCGAAACAAATTCATAACATGATCCAGAGTTGAATTAAATTACACCTATAATTGAGTGATTTAAATTTAATAGCTTATGTGGTAAGCAATTTTCCTCGCTTTTTCAGAAACTGTGCACTAAAATTGTACATTCGTTAGAAAATTCGAAAATTCTAGCAACGTTCGGACAATTATAACAAGAAATGAATTTTTAATGTACAGATTTCTCCAAATTTCAGTTGGAATTTTTGTTGACAGGTAATTTTCCAAGCTTTTTGTAAAGTCTGTGTACTAGAATTGTGCTTTTTTTCGAAAGTGCAGAAATTCTACAAAAATTCTTAAAATAATTACCAAAAATAAAACTTTAATGTGTAGATGTCTCCAAAATTTCACATGGATTTTCGCATATGGTCCCACGCTTGTTCCCACGCTTTCTTAAGAAATTGTGTACTAAAATTGTACTTCCGTTAGAATATTCGATAACTCTAACAACGTTCTAAAAATAGGTCTAAGAAATGAATATTTAATTCACAGATTTTTAAAAAAATTACATGGATATTTAGTTGCCTAATAATTTTTCACTTTTTTCGGATATACAGGGTGTCTCTAAATTGTGTGGAAATGGCTTAACCACAGATTACTGGGATCAAAAAAAGACGAATTAACAAAACATATCTATATACAAATGCGTTTGGTTTAGCCAGAATTCAGCTTCAAAGTTAATTGAAAAAAAACAAAATTTGCTTATAAAAAGAGAACGTTTGCATTGATTTGGATGTTGTTTGGTATGACACTTTATACGGGTATAACTCATATTTTGACATAATATGGTTATTATCAGTATACCTGTTGTATATAAAACAAGTGAGGCCAACATGAATACATTCATGTTCATTTAATGACAAAAGCAAATCAATTTAAAAAAAAATCAAATCAGACGCAGGCATTCATTGTTAAGTTATTTTGTATCTTTATAGTTTTTGATATCTGTTACAGTTTCGACACAAAAAAATAAAATATGAGTGACTGCGCTATTGCCGAATTTTATTGCCAAGTTATTTTCCATGTTTACTTTCAAAAATTCTAGCCTCGTATTTAACATAATTCCATCTAATGAAACTTTAATGTACAGATTTTCAAAACATTGCCAAAAACTGAAGCATCAATGTACAGAGTTTTCAAAATTTCACATAAGCATATCACATTTGTTGACTCGCTATTTTAAACATTTTTTTAAAACTTTCTTTAAAATAAAATTAATAAGTTAAATATTATTGCAGCAAATTAAACGTTGATGAAATGAAACTTTAATGTATAGATTTCTTCAAATTTCACCTGGATTTTTTATTGACAGGCATTTTCCACGCTTTTTTAAAAAACACTGTATACTAAAACTGTACTTTCTTCAGAAAAATTATAAAATTCTAGTATCTTTCTAAAAATAGTTCCTACAATTGAAACTTTAATGCACAGATTTCCCGAAATTTTAAATGGATATTTAGTTGCCATTTTGTTTTCTTTTGTCAGATATCTGTGTAGTAACATTTTTCTTTCTTTAGAAAATTGTAGCAAAGTTTTATAAACCTATTCCAGAAATGAAACTCCACTATACAGATTTCTCGAAATTGCACATAGAAATTTTGTTGCCAAACTATTTTTCATGTTTTTCCGAAATCTGTGTGCCAAAATTCTATTTTATTTGGAATTTAAATATTTTATCGACGTTCTAAAAATTATTCCACGAAATTCAACTTTAATGTAAGTACATATTTAATGAAATTTCACATAGAAATTTTGCTGCATAACATTTTTTTAACGTTTCTCAGGAATCTGTGTACAAAAATACTAATTTCTTTCGAAAATGCGACTTAAAAAATTTGAAAAATCTTGCGAAATTTTTAAAACATTTCCTAAAATTGAAGCATTAAGTGATTGATTGATTGACATTAAGTTTTCAAATTTTCAAATAGACATTTCACATTTGTTGGCACATAATTATTATTTAAAATGAATTAATATTAAAAAATTATTGCAGGAAATTAAACGTTGAAGTACATATTTTATGAAATACCACATAGAAATTTTGTTGCATAGCAATTTTCCATATCTTTATTCTTTATGAATCTATGTACAAAAATACTAATTTCTTTCGAAAATTCTAGCAAAATTTAAAAACAATCCAAAGAAATGAAGCATTACTGGACAGAGTTTTCAAAATTTCACATGGATATTTTGTTGCCAAGCTATTTTCCACATTTTGAACTTATAAAATTGTGAATTATTTCCAAAATTTGAAAATTCTAACCAAATTTTAAAAATAATTTCATGAAATAAAACTTTAATGTAGAAATTTCTGGAAATATCACTTGGCAATTTGGTTTCCAAGCTACTTTCCACGTTTGTCCAAATCTGTCCTCTGAATGATGTTCTATGTGTGATATCTATTTGAAACAAGCATAATAATAATAATAAATATAATTTATTTGTATGTCGACTCTCAATGGAGTATTACATTGTCAATATTGCACTAAATTAAAATAATAAAGTAAATAAAAAAAGAATTTCATCAATTCCTTATTTTTTCCAGATGTAATATAATTAATATTTTAGAGATGTTTTATAAATTATTGACTTTTGTAGAATTTATGTTAAGTTTTGTAAGTTTTTTCTTTACTAGTAAGTCAGAAAATGAAAAATTAACAACGTACAACTAACTTATATAAATTTTTTATATAATCAAAAACTAATAGTATCAAAATTATTCAATTATTTCAATTCTCATAGTTTTCATCATCCAAAATTTTAGCAGCCATATGCATAGCCGCGAAAATTCGAATTCGAAAATTTGAAAATTCTTGCATAATTTTGCCAAAAATTGCCAAAAATTGAAGCATTAATGTACAGAGTTTTAAAAGTTTTATATGAATATTGTACATTTGTTGCCACGCTATTTTAAACATTTTTTTATAAAAAAAAAATAATGATTTAAAAATTATTACAGGAAATGAAACGTTAATGTACATATTTTATGTTATACCACATTTAAATTTTGTTGTATAGCAATTTTACACGTTTTTTATGAAAATACTAATTTCTTTCCAAAATTCTGACAAAATTTAAAAACAATCCAATAAAATGAAGTTTTAATGTAGAGATTTCAAAATTTCACATGGAAATCTTGTAGATAAGCTACTTTCCACATTTTCTGGTAGGTATTTGTTTTCAAAAATTCTAGCGTTGTTAAAAAATGCGATTTTCTTAAAATTAATCCAAGAAATGAAACTTTCACATCAAAACCAATTTTCCACGTTTTTTATGAACGTGTGTGCTAAAATTGCAATTTCTTTCGAAAATTTTAAAATTGTAGCCAAATTTTAAAAATAATTTCATGAAATGAAACTTGAATGTAGAGATATATAAAAACTTCCCTTGGAAATTTTGTTTCTAAGCATTTTTCTACGTTTTTCAGAAATTTGTGTGCTGGCAACATATAAAACAAGTAATGTATAATAAATTGAAAATTATATTAATTTTCATTAGAGTATTCCCCAAATCTCATCTCTCTTTAATTTAAATGTGTTATTTATTTGCCTTGGGCCGTTTCGGACTTATGGTGATTAAATTTTTTTGAAACTCTTGCATTAGGAAACTATTTACAATAGCATTTTTATTAGTATTGGGATAGCAACTATTAATAATTGTATTAGGAAACATTAGAAAATTGGATGGTTTTCAATATACAATTCCTTTTTGACGAAATAACTCATTTATCACCATGTATATTTTCTATGTCTAATTGATTCTTTAAAGCAACAGCACTGCGTAATTACTACGTAATTTAACAGAACGTGAGTCTGCTTCAGATCGCTTGACTCAGATCAACTTTAAACTAAATATTTATTACTTCCTTTCTTACTCCGAACCTTTTTCAAAGCACTAGAATTCTTCTGGTCGTACTTCTTCAGCAATTACTACCATTCGCTTCATTCTGCAATCTTCAATGCACACCTGCTGCATGCAAGGTATTTCCACATATTGCCGAATGCGAAGCACATTAATACTATATTATAACTGTTACATGTTGTGTGCACATTTAATTACACGTAACTCGAATGAGCACATGATGAATTCACACGAAATTCTGTGTTTAATTTGTCAGCGTTACCATTACGGCGAGGTAATCGGCTAATTAGCAATGTAATTATTAGTAATTCACTCATTCCCACGCCGGTAATACGAGCGACGAGACAAATCAAGTTTCGCGCGAATTGATTGAAATTATCACAGTCTACTCGATCATTATATCCAGACACAGCATCCTTTCAGCGGATTCTGCACGGCTCTGAAAATATCCGTCAGTTTTTCGCACAAGCAAGAACGCTTTGATATCTGAAGTTAACATCCAACTGCTGAATGTTTGCGGAGAAAATATTTAACTTTCATTTGCCGCCCAGTGATTGATTCGCATGGGAAATTTGAAATGTTACAACGGGCGAATCGTAATATGTGAGTTATAACGTGACGGTGGTAATCAATTTTAAAGGAAGTGTCAGTACCACCTCCTTAACTATTGTTTATCTACGCTCATAAATAATACATTCATTATGTATGTAACTATGGCAACATAATATACTTTATAATACATAAGGGGTTGTGTTATGATTTCATTATACAACATGGGTTGTATTATAACTTATATCACGTGTATTACCTATAAATACCAATAACTATTGACCTATTCCCGTCAGTAGACAAAGGCGTGTATGGAACAGACTTCGTGTTTACGAATTAATTAGAGGGAGCAACTTCAGGTATCAATGACGCAAAACCAGCGAATTTTCAAAAATACATGTTATGAAATCGCTTCTTGCACTAGAATCAAATCACTTTCGGCACCGTAATCACATTAAACGCATAAACTTATTATACCTTGCGCCGGTGATCGCAAATTAACATGGCTATATTCACAATTACTATAATAACTGATCAAAGCATTATTATTCTTTAACATAAACCGTCAGAGACATATCAACATAATTTATACAAATAATGGCTTCTTCATTTCAAATTATAAAATGAGCACATATCGTATATTCTACAGGGCATAATCGCTTAGAATCATATAAATTGAACAAGTTGGAATAAATCATAACGATTTAAAATCATGATTGTAAACTGTAACGGTGGTAAGGTGTTGTATAAATTCTCATAATTTGTAATATTTGATTGGCTCGTGATTTACAAATTCTTATAATTTGTAATATTTGTCTGGTTCGTGATTTACAAATTATTATAATTTGTAATATTTGTTTGGCTCGTGATTTACAAATTCTTATTATTTGTAATATTTGTTTGGATCGTAATTTAGTGGTAGAAATTTACGTTATATTTGATTTTTAAATCAAACCACTCAATTTGGTTTGTTTTATGGGTAATGTGTCTGTTAGTAATTTTTGTTAGCAAGTAAAACACAGAGGTATGGATTTGATGTGATTTATTTATTTTAAAAGGTTATGCAAGCGACAGGTAAATAAAGGACAGCTTTGTTACTCAAATTGGACGTTATTTATTTAATTATATTTATTTATTGTTTCTAAATTTAAGTATTGGTTGCACAGCTGCGGCACATTATACCTTGCACATGCCAGGCACATATTTCTTCAACATTTAAAAGTTGAGGAAGGAAACAACATACCACAACCATACAACCAATTAATTATATTTATTGAAAATTTGGAATAAATTTTATTTAATAATTATTGAATCTTTATTATATTCTGTGACTTTGATTTATTTTATTTTGAAAACTGAGTGAAGAGTTAATTATTAATACTACTGGTGGAATTACAAAGTGATATTAGCGACTTCACGTACCAAAATCTTCAAATTGTACCGAGAAGGTTATTTGATACATGTCATCACTGCATAGAAATTCACTAGCATTTGAGTCTACCAATGCATTTCAACGCCACCTTGTCTATAGGAACGAATCAAATAAATTCACTTATTAAAGCACTTCAAGTGGTACATCCCAATGTATGTCCTCATCGTGAGATATTGATAGTATTTGTGTCTACCAACAATATCAGCCATGGGATCGTACAAATTTTAAGAGGTAATGTTATTCAAAATTGATTATAGTTTAGTATGATAAAGCTCTATTCTACTTCTACTTTTCTAACTACTTAAGCACATGCAAACATTCATTTGATTCCTTCATAATTTAGAGATTACTTGAATACCGGAATTATTTATAATTTATACGATTTAATTAAACAATTATATGATTGAATTATTTATATTGAAATTATTAAGTTATGTTTCCCTGACGCAACTTTTTATTTAACTACCGATTGCAAATAAATCTGCAACCGACTTTCAAACTTCTAAACTAAAAAATTCCCGAATTAAAACTATATTTTACGTCTTCGATTACTGAAGCCACAATGTTTATCAAATGTTTACGACAAGGATAAGTGATCGTTAGGAAAGTATAAAATGCAGTTAAGTTCAACTCCGCAGTTTACGGCGTAAGGAACCCACATTTTATACCTTTATTAAACATAGCTCATTACCAGCGGCAAGGCGCGGTAGTATCACTAGATAGGTTACATTATTAATATGGAATTGGCTTTAGAATTGTTAGTGTGAAGTACACTTGATAAACTTGTGTAATACCTGAGGAATCAATACTCAAAATCTGGGTCTTCGTAGAGCAGCGTAACGAGCTGCGGTGCGTGGAAATTCTAACTGGTTTTATTTAATTTTAGCAATCGAATTTATACTATTCCCCAATCTTCATCCTTCCACCCCGGCACCATGCTAAATCTGTTTTCTGCCGCAATCAAGTGACGCAATCCCATATGAGTCGTCGAATTACGCAATTACCCGTTTGAGTTCCCCTGGTATCCCCTTGACCTATTGATGTTTCATCATTCGATCGTATGTTAATTTAAATTTGCTCAAAAATTAGAAGTCAGCGTAACCTCAATACATGCGTGCTCGAGATGGGTGACCTCGCTCGGGTCGCAACGCAACTCCGGCCTACGGCATGAGCCGATATTTACGCCGTTTTGTTTTGACTCGTAAAATTAAGGAATTTAATATTACTAGGTCATTACAATATATATTGTTGATTGTGGCAAACAAGAAATAAGTGTATTATTAAAACCCGGTATAAAAACAGAAAATGATAAAGAGAAAACAAATTTTGGTCTGATCACAAATCTAGTTATTAATAATCTCCAATGTTCTTAATAATAAATTATAACATTACATGAACATTTTCGATTGAAGTAGCAGAAATAATTCATAAACACAAGTGTCAATAACGTACTGGCAATAAGAATATTTATGACTCGGGCAATGGCATATAATGCGCACTTTGGTCATAAATACATTTATTAATCGACCTCAATCAATTTAGACTCGGGCAATGGCATATAATGCGCACTTTGGTCATAAATACATTTATTAATCGACCTCAATCAATTTAGACACTACAGCACCAATAATGACATACTCGTAAACTCAAATACGATCATGTTTTTCGGGAAGAAGGCGAAATATCATTTTTAATCGTGCGTTATTGATGATATGTCAAAATCATTGTAACAACTCTATTTTTGAATATACTACTTACCCATTGTTAAATAGGAATAAATGAGCATGGTAGCGAATGATTTGCGAAGTGAGAGATGTATGTGCATGGATAACAAAACAATATAAATTAACTTCACAGTCACCATAATTTTCAAAATAGTAATCAAATAAATAAAAGATATTACATATGCCCTCATAAGGTTAGCGAATCATAGAAAATAAATCAATTCACGTATAATCATCAACCTGTGTCATATTTGCCTGTTCGTTATAATTTCAGCGTATCCATATTTTAATAAATTACAACCACCCATAAATCTGTGCTTTCTTATACTAATCCATGATTTGCGTTCTCTAACTAACATATTACCAATAGCAAAGTACCTTGAGAATAATTAGTTTATAAACGGTAAACCGGTAGTTTATAAATGTAACGGCGTGCAAGTACTAAACACGATCATAAATCACGAGCCAAAAACTATCGAGAAAGCATATTATAATTTTACGATGAAAACGACGATTAATTAAATAAATATTTAAAACTACATCGAAGCGTTACGTGTTTACGTAAATCATAAATAAATTTATTTTAATCGATAACTCGGTATTTAACTGGTTTAAAACTTATTCTTAATCACGATCCATCCATCATCATAATTATTTGTCTGACAAAATATTTTTTTTTAATTTTATGTACGATTTTCTCCTCTTAAAAAAACATCGCAATTAAAATATCCTGTTCATTATAATGTACAAATGTATTTCGCACACACTAATTCGTTTAGCGCGTAGTCGTTTAATTAAACACGTGATGGATCGGTTCATGGATAAAGCAAAGTGTAAAGTAACAGCCAATATTTTCAAATTTGCTAAAAATGGATTGGTAACTTGAGCCTATCAAATACTAAATCAGCTAATAGGCATATGCCCATTAGCGTGTTATTAGCGCAGTTTACGAATACATATCGCATGCGATTTCAAAACAGTTTCCACCCAATGGTGAAACACTGGCGTTACAAACATTTCAACCAAAACAAAGACACTAAAGAACCACCAAACGCAACAGAAGACGAAAACCACGACGTACAAAACAAACAAAAAAAAATTATGATACATATTTTAATGAGTGAGTTGTAATTAAGTAGCCTAAAAACAAAAAAAAAATACTTTTTCGCACAATCGTGTTGTTATAGCGATTTACAGTCTCTGTTGATACATCTTGTAAGTTGAACATAACCACACTGTGACAACTTTTTCACGATTCTGTTATAACGCACTTACCAACCTAATAGTGTAATATACTATTAGGTGCAGATACCCATAGTACCTAAACATGAGATCTTACTCAATAAAATATGTATTTGACAGATTTCCAGCATCACCTGAAATGGCAGCACTTCCAGAATATTCTGAAAACTGCTACACGTTTGAGGCACTGTCTACGTTTCATGCAACTGAATTGATACATATTAAAATTCCTCTTGATTTATAATGGTTTCCCTAATGTCGAACTGCTGGTGTAAAAAAAGCTGCCCAATTCACTGATTCCGTTATCTGTTTATTTTATACATGAGAGATCTCGACTGGAGCCCTATTTTACTCATGTCGTAGAGTGCCTGAAAGAAAAAAATCTATTGCTTGTACTTGGAACTCATCAGTACTATACATTATTATTTAAGAGAACCTATTTAGATCAACTTTTAACTGTTTATGTACTTTGTAGTTTAGCACCCGAAGATGAGCCCTCATAGGGACCGAAACCGGTCGTGGTAATACGACTTACAGAACGAGAATATGCGTCGACAACATGGAAATATGAATGGCGCAGCAGTAAGAAAATCCCTGCTCGTTGCAGTTTCGACGTACGATCGCAACGACGTGTGCGCACCTGTGAGGAAAACAATACTGAACGTACATATACGCGGCGCAAGGTATATAAGTACGTCGCCCAAAGCGACAATATACGCCGACAGTACACACATATAAATGACTAAACTGTAAGAAAGACCCTGCTCACTCAGGCGGCGTTCTGTGTGAACACAGTTGTTATGAAACGCGCTCTAAAGCAAACGTGCAACAAGCAAAAGAAGGAACATCCCCGTGTAAGGGTGCAACAAACAAGTACTGCAGACATAGTAAGTACTTGCAACAAACAAGTAATGTATGCTTAGGAAATACTTGCAATAAACAAATACTTTAAACATAGTAAGTACTTGCAACAAATAGGTACTGTATACATAGTAAGTATTTGCAACAAACAAGTACTGTATACATAGTATGTACTTGAAGAAATAAGAACTGGATACATAGTAAGTATTTGCAACAAACAAGTACTGTATACATAGTATGTACTTGAAGAAATAAGAACTGGATACATAGTATGTGCTTGCAACAAACAAGTAGTGTATACATAGGAAGTACTTGCAACAAACAAGTACTGTATACATAGTATGTACTTACAACAAACAAGTAGTATATACACATTAAGTACTTGCAACAAACAAGTACTGTATACATTGTAAGTACTTGCAACAACCAAATACTTTATACATAGTAAGTACTTGCAATATATAAGTAATGTATACGTAGTAAGCACTTGCAACAAACAAGGACTGTAGGCGCACTTTTACATGCATCTACTTTAAATGTAGCTAAAATGAAAATGAAAATGTTAACTTGAATAAGGAGTACACGTCCAAATCAACCATAATGCAAACTTTCCATACAACTACGGGCTTTTGTTTTAATCGTCGCACACACGTTAAAAATCCGCGACAGAATGAAAACTACGTGACATAATCAAGATTAATTAAAACAGATGATTAATCTCGGTTTTTGGATGTCCTCTGAAAATGCCACCTTTAAATCGGAACTAAACATGGCAAATATTACAGAATAGATACATTAGAAGAGATGGAGCGTAAATGCATTTTTTTAGCCATAAAAGTTCATGCACTTAAGAAGTAAGGATTCCTGATAATGTATTAATCCGTATTACCTGACGTTACTTAAACATAGTGAATAATATAGGAACTGACTTGTAATAATGTACTAATCCGTATTACCTGACCTTACTTAAAAATAGTGACTAATATAAGAACTTATAATCAAGAACGCCGCCCTATTTCAAAACAAACTCGCCATCTCTACGAATGGACGCAATTGAGAGTGAATTCAAGTGTATAAAAAATCATTGCTCCCACGGTTTAAACACAAACGGATTATTTACGAGGTAATTGAAGGAGCAAGGTAAACGTTCAACGTCAGAAGGTAATCTGAACGCACACTCACGATTACTTATTAATTAATGGTAAAACGCAGTAAAAGGTATACGTTTGACTGGGGAAGGTAATCCCAAAGTGTTATCGCGAGTTGAAAACTTTCTGGAAGACATTACAAGTAGGTTATTACAAAATATATGCCAATATTCAACCAAACCCAGGTTAGCCCAGAAGCGGTGGTATATGGAAAATTTGGATGAAACACAAATATAAGATCATCCTCATACGATTCACCTTGGGAAAGCCTAGTTGCCCTGAAACATTGAGGAGAAAATTGAAATCCTTTGCACGTAAAATTAAAGCGATGATTTTTGGAGAATTGGTAAAAAAAATTACATTCAACAAAATCAATAAATATATACTCATTAAGTGAATTAACACCCATTTAATTTAACTGATTGCAGCATACTGTTAATTAATGAGGGCTTTCATGAGGTAATTTGTGCAATGATTTATTTATTTTTAAAATCATCTCCACATTTCGTCATACTATAATTTTAAAAGTAGACGCAAATTTGGGGGATTCTAAAATTGTTATCCATTTCTTCAAAATGGAATTATTGAATTGAAACTTACAATATTTTCTCTGCAGTGCAGCCAATGATATCTTCTCAGCACCTTTAGAAAGAGGATTGCCCGATCAGTCCCGATAATGAATGCAAGAAAGAGTCATGATTAGTTAATGGCTGAACAGAATCTGTGTGATCCTCCTAGGCTCGAGGTAGTAGAGGTCTGCAGACATAGCAGGAATCGTTTCTAAAAACAAATGAAATCATTTAATAATGCCATGCATCGTGAGTAAAAATATTGTAAATGTATTTAAAAATTTAGTTTATTGGTTACATATTCTAATTTATCTGTAATGAGTGATGTGTAGGCACAGGTGATGCAAATATCATTAGATGTATGCATTATTACTGATTTTTTTCATATCTAATTAATATTTAATAATATGAAACCACTATTTTTTTTTTTAATCAGTCATATTTAACATCATAAAACCTGAATTTATTAAACTGTTTGTAAAATGAACAATATTACACTTGATATATATTGATATCTAGTTTCGATCTAAAATTTATGGATGGGGATATGTACTGATACTTTATGTATTCGCAAAATACTATTTTCCTACGACAGTGTGTAAACTAAGTTTTTGCGCACTGTGAACAGTGCGTAAAGTGATACTTTTTAGCATAATTACAAACAAGTACATTTTTATACATACCTAACTAAGCTAATAAATTCATACTTATAATTGCTTATAAATACAGCACGTATAAATAGACGCAATCATATATTTCCAATTTTTTTTATGACCCATTGGGCAATATTAATCCAGGAATAATCAACTTGATAGAGTTTTGGTGCATACGGAGTGTTATTTTTAAACCAAAATATCGATTGTTGGCTTTGTTTTGTGCTAACAGCCTGCAATATACATTACATTGGTTAAATATGTGGTCATTTTAGTTAACAGTGTCATATTTACTCGGCGTTCCTTGCAAAGCAAATATGTATATAAGTAATACATCGACGACCTGTTGCCGGGCATATAAATTAATTCATAACACATTCTAACTACTTCTGCGTTCTGTTAATGAGTGGGTTTGTTTTACAACTCCCCACGGAGCAGCTGCGAAAATTGGGCAATAATAAATTCAACCCAAAAACTATGTTGAATTAACAGGTCTAAAATTAATTGGATTCGATTTCAAAATATCATATCTTTAATATCATCTTCTATGTCCAGATATGTTTTATAATAATAATAATCAATTGATCAATATAATTTAACCTTATAATGTTATACTATTATACAGAGTGGGCTAAAAGAAAAAGGTACAGCCTCTCTTGTAGAGCATTCATTAACGTCAAATATCGTCGACAAAAAATCGCAAAAATGCGTTTTTCATAAATGCAACTAATCATTTTTGTAATTTACAATGTGTAAATATTTTGTTTTTCAAAGAAATATTTAATGCGTTAATTATTACAGAAAATACGAATATTTCCAATTTGTACCGTTTTTTTTTACCACTATGTAGGTACAGTTCATGCAGAAAAATAATAGGATACACTGTTTAGCCTGGCTTGATTGGGGTTTTTATAATAAGGTTATAGGTTAATGTTAAGCTTTTGTAATAATGTCTAGTTGTGGCATTTTGACATTTGTTTAAAAATTTGATTTTGTTAATTAAAATAATTGAGATTTACGCCACTAAATTTAGGTTAAAAAAATGGCCTAAGAGATGTCCTTTTTGACTCCTTTTTTAAGAGTCCTTTTTTCAGAGTCCTTTTTTAAGAGTTGTCCTTTTTTTCTGCGTCAACTGTACATTACAGCATTACAAGGTGGATGTTGTCGTCAAATAAAGTAATAAAACATAAAACCATTAACTTATACATACAATACATTCAGAAAACAAAATTAAAATCACATCAATAATCGTTAATATGGATATCACTAGATGGTATGTAGTGTATTATTACCATGTAAAACGGTATTGCATCCGTTGCTTGTGTAATGATTCGAATGAATGCATTCATTATAAAGTTAGTCTGCCGAAAAATGATTAAGGGACGAAAACGAAACAGACAAATAAACCTATTTCAACTTTTAATTGCGCCGATGTAATTGGGGCTAACGACCTTAAAGGTTTCTTTTTCCTTTATGGATCTTTTTATGGCGATAGACTTTCCTAAAGTTCACAGTTTTTATAGGTTAATGTTTGGCCTGGATTTAACGTACCCAATTGTATTTCATTAATTTTAAAGAGGTTTTCGTACTTTGCTTCGAACATCTTAGCATTAATTATGATTATTATTCATACGCTTCATTTTTGTGTAATGGCTTTTAATATTCAAACCAAGCATAATAAATACTTAAGCTAAAGGTTTTATCCATAATTTGCTAGTTATATATATTTAAGGTTCTTATATTTAGTACTTACCGGCAAGTAATATTTAAAAATATATTTATATTTATATTTAGAAATAAATCATAAAATAAAATAAAAATAATTATAGTAGTAAGTATTAAATATAACAACCTTAACTAATAAATACTTGTGAATGTTTTGTGGAAAATGGGTTAGCTGATAAGTTAATGCATGAGTGTACAGCTTAAGATTGTCTTTACCTTTTATAAAATATGACTGAAACACTTAAAATTTCTCAAAATAAGTGAAACTTTAACCAAGTGTTCTTATTTATATTTATTTTAACATGTTTCACCAAATGTGAAAACCACATACATTTAATATAATTTATGAAAAACGATAATATCTTAATATCTGTAATATTTTCGAAATTATTGACAAAAGACAAAACTGCTTAAAAGCTAATCTACAAAAAAAAAAAACAATGCTGCAACCGTTGCCAACAAAAATTGATTCCTTAAGGGCTTAGTTCTCCTCAACAATATCTATACTTATACAATTTAAATGAATTTTTATTTTATCCTCGAACAGTTATTAAAATATTTTCATAAATAAAGATCAATTTAAAAATTGATGAGAAGAACCACATATTAACCTATATTACTCTATAAACATAGTACATATATATTTTTTTTTACATAATCGTTATGAAGTTCTAATTCTATTAACTGCAATGCTTATAGTCAACCCACTTGCTTGAAGTTATTTAAGTTTTTTATTTTGAACCAGCTTAATGGTATTTATTAATTAATGGTAATAATTATATATAATTATCGTATTCATATTAATATTTCCTTCTATAAATTTTCTCACCAATTATGTTCAATACTGGTTTCAAAATTGTAAATTCCATCATTCGAATTTGTTTTTTTTTATATAAACTGTAAAAACTCAGAAAATGGTTAAATTGCAAGAATTTGTTGTAAATCCTAGCAAAAACTGATAAAAATTCAAACTGTAATAATAAATACAATAAAAATATCCCAAATATTCAAATTATAAAATTAGGTTAGAACTGAGACACCCAAAAATTCTCAAAAATACAAATACAAATAGGTTTGAACTAAAATTTCTACTTATACTAAGTGATCATTTAAATTTAAGCTCTTGTTTTCCATAAACATTTTCGTTATGATACTTTGAAATTTGAAAAAATACTGCGATTACATTGATTTGTATTTCACTTCCAGAATTCGTAATAAATATTTCCCTAAATTAACAAAATTTTTAAAATGTAAGTAATTTCCATTTAAAATTGATGAAATCTTCAGAATTACTAATTAGTATTTGTATTTGCATGTTGTATGTTATATATTATGTATTATGTTTATACTTTTGTATAATGTATTTATTTTGTAAACACATATTTTTAACCCTACTGACCTGTGTAAGCCTTGACATAAGCATGAATTAACTTATTATTATTATTATTATTATTAATTGAAAGAAAATTAAACCAAAAATTAACATTCTACACAATTCCACACAATTTCGTATAATCTACCATTTTTCAAAAATGTCTGTATCTATGTTCGAGATTTTCAGCACATATTTGTTCTAAATATTTTAAAATGGTACCAATGTTATTTTGTTTCAATTTGAAAATTAAAAACTGTTTAAAACTGGTTTTAAAACTGTAAAAACCCAGAAAATTGAAAAATTGAAAAAAATGAAAGAATTTGTGATAAATACAATACAAAATTCTCAAAAAGGAATCTTCATTAGCAATTAAGTTACTTTGAAATTTATCAAGAAACTTTGCATACTGCGAATTGTATTTCATTTCAAGAATTCATGTTAAATGTATCCCAAAATGATTTAAGTTAAGTAAAATTTAAGAAGTTTCGTTGATTTCCAGCCAATTTCTGGATTTTTAAGAATTTGAACCAAAAATTAACATTACCAATACCAATTAACGCCCCCAAAAGGTGTTCATTTCATTTATGCTGGGAGATACCGTTTGAAGTTTAGTATTCGTATAATCCAGCTTTCCGCACATTTCTCAAAAATTATTCGAAATATCTTCAATATTTTCAGCAAAATAATGTTCTAAATATTTTACAGCTGAAATGTCGTTTAGTTTTTATTTAAAAGCTCAAAACAAGTGGCAAAATTTCAAGAAAAATAAAAACAAACACAATTTAATGAATTAATGATAAAATGCAATAAAAAAATCCCAAAAAATGCAAATATTCAGTAGGAACAGATATTCTCAGCAAACATATATTTTAAATATTTCAAAATTATAATGTTGTTTACTTTTTATATAAACGCCTAAAAAAGTGATCAAATTCTTAAAATATCTTGTAATACAACTAAAAACAAACCAAGTTTTAAGAACACATGCTTAAAACAATTTAAAAAAATCAACAATTTAGTAGAAACTCTGCTTTAAACTATGAAAGTTTTTTGACACTTAACAAAAAGTGATTGTTCTGCGATGAATATATAATTTTAAGAAGTTGTGTTAAATGTGTCGAAATATCGAAAAATTTTGTGCTTTTCAGCTAAAATTGGTGGATTCTCAAGAATTGGAACCAAAAATTGACATAATGTATCCAAAAAATCGTAGAATCTACAATTCCTTCATTTATCATAATTCGTAATATGTTTGACAGTTTCAGCAAAAATAATGTGTTTAATGTAATATAAAAATATGCAAATAGTTTTGCATATTTTGCGTAAATATGCGATAAAATTGCAACAATCTGTTATAACTAAAAATTAAAATCAACATAATTTCATGAATTCATGATAAATACAATAAAAAAATCCCAAAAATGCATAAATTCTGTAGAAGCAGATATTTTCATTAAACATATATTCAAAATATTTAAAATTATAATGTTATTCAGTTTTTATGTAAACGCCCAAAAGAGTGATAAAATTCTTATCTAAGAATATCTTATAATACAACTATTTTGCTTAAATATGCAAAATATTTATTTGAATTCAAAATTGTAATGCTGTTGTTTAGGTTTTATTTAAATGCCCAAAAAATGATAAAATTATAAGAATTCAGGATAAATGAAATTGTACATTAAAGATTTAACAAACAAATTTGCTCAATATGATTTGCACTTTATTTGAAGAATATGTGTTAACCGATCCCCAAAATAAAGTAAAATATCAAAAATTTCAGTGGTTTCCAGCTAAAATTAGTAGTCTCAAGAATTGGAACAAAAAATTTAACATTTAAGGCCTCCGAAAAATTGTATAATCTACCATTCTTCTATTTATGAAAAATGTTCGAAATACACGTAGCTATTTATGTTTGATATTTTAAGGATACAAATGTTCTCAATATATCAAAAATATAATGTCATTTTAGTTCATTTCAAAGCCCAAAAGTGATAAAAACAACCAAAAATCAATGCTGTTTTAGGAATATATAAAATAAAAAAATAAAAATAATACTATTTCCAAATATATTGATTAAAAATAATAATAATAGTACTTTGAAAGTTAACACAAAATGCTGTATACTGCTATTTATGTACAATTTTAAGAATTCAAAATTTCAAAAATGTAAGTAATTTCCAGCTAAAATTGGTCGATTGAAATTTCCATTTCAAATTAAATGAAAACGAAACGTGGCATAATGCCTCCTAAAAATTCTAAAATCTACTATTCCCCCATTTATCAAAAAATATTATGAATATATTCGACATTTTCAGAAAAAAATAAATAAATATATAAATATTTCAAAATTGTATTATTTAGTTTTCATTTACGCGAAAAAATTGCAGAAATTTGTAATAAAGATAATCTGATTTTAACAAAATCTCCAGATTTTAAAATAAATGCAAGAATTCATTGGTATCTTGAAACTTGAAATTTAACAGATTATGTTCTCTATTGTTGTAAATCTTTTATTGTTCTTGTATTGTTTTGTCTTTGGTATATTTTAATTTTCTATTATTCTTTGTGTGTATATTTTGTAGCTTTTTATGCATTTTAAGATTATAAAGAAAGTATCACAAAATATCGTAATGTATCTCCAAATATCCCAAATTACCCCAAAATAGGCAGAAGGGCCGAGAGAGAGCCAATGCCAATAGCCTAATAAAGATTGTTCTAAAAATTTTGTTCGTTGAACTGTATTCATTTTGGGATAAAAAGAGAAAGAAACTTTTAACCCAAATTAACCAAGTTTCTAAAATTTACGTGATTTCCAGCTAAAATTAGTGGATTAAGATTTTCAATAAGTAGTAAATGTAGTCGGAACATAATTCCTGTAAAAAATCATATAATCTAATACTACTCCATTTATCAAAAATTATTCTAAATGTGCTCGACAATTTCGGCAAATAACTTGCCGCACAATATTAGCAATAGTATAGTAGTAAAGTAATAATGTTCTAAATATTACAAAATTGTAATGTTATTTATGTTTTAGTTATAAAACCAAAAATTAAGTAAAAAGTAAGAAGAGTAAAGTTAGTTGAAGAATTAAAATATTGAGATTTATCACTATCAGTATTTCTCACTGGACCAAAGTACTGAATTTTGGACCTGTTTTTTTAGTTGTGCGACAGTAGTGATATCAGAAGTAGTTGGTAACGGGCTATAAACAAATGAGGTTCTTGTGTAAGCGAAATTTGTTTTTGTACTAATGAATATTTCAAAAATTTCACTTCTGATGTTGCTCAAAATACTAAAATAATACATGTACAGGTTCTTGTACAATTTATTCTATTATTTATCAGTAGTGATGGATGGCTCTCAATTTTAGAGCATAGCAATCGAATCAGGAATGGGGAGTTTGTTTAAAATCATTGAGTGATCACTTTATCACTATCAATATTTCTAACGGAACATAGGTGCTAAATTTCGGACTTGTTTTTTTTTTAAGTTCTGTGACAGTAGTGATATCAGAAATAGTTGGTAACGGGCTATAAACATATGAGGGTTTTGTGTAAATGAAATTTGTATTTGTACTATTGAACATTTCAAAAATATCACTTCTGATGTAGCTCAAAATACTAAAATGATACATGTACAGGTTCTTGTACAATTAATTCTAATATTTATCAATAGTGATGTATGACTCTCAATTTTAGAGCATGGCAATCGAATCAGGAATGGGGAGTTTGTTTAAAATCATGAGTGATCTCTTTATCACTATCAATATTTCTAACGGTACAAAAGTGCAAAATTTCGGACCTGTTTTTTTTTAAATTCTGTGACACTAGTGATGTCATAAGTAGTTGGTAACGGGCTATAAACAAATGAGTTTCGTGTGTAAACGAAATTTGTATTTGTACTATTGAATATTTCAAAAATATCACTTTTGATGTTGCTCAAAATACTAAAATGATACATGTACAGGTTCTTGTACAATTATTTCTACTATTTATCAGTAGTGATGGATGACTCTCTATTTTAGAGCATTGCAATCGAATCAGGAATGTTAGTTTGTTTAAAATCATTGAGTGATCACTTTATCACTATCGATATTTCTAACGATATAAAGGTGCTACAGTTCGGACTTGTTATTTTTAAGTCCTGTGACAGTAGTGATGTCAGAACGAAATTTGTATTTGTACTAATATCAATGTATTATATTATAATATAACAATAAATATTTCAAATATATCACTAATAATGTTGCACAAAATACTTAAGTGATACACGTATAGCTACTTGTACAATTAATAGTATTTAATTGATTCTATTAATTCTAAATATCATCAGTAGTGATGACTGATGACTCCCAATTTTAGAGCATGGCAATGGAATGTGGAATTAAGAGTTTATTTAAAAGCATTGACTGATCACTTTATCAGTATCAATATTTCTGACGGTACAAAGGTGTTAAATTTTTGACCTGTTTTGTTTAAGTTGTGCTGCAGTAGTGATGGCGTATGTTAGTAATGGGCTATAGACAAAATAGTTTCTTGTGTAAGTTAACTTTATCACTACTGATGTTCCGATTTTGGTATAACAATTATTCTTTCGAATAGTTATCAGTAGTGATGTTTGGCACACTTGGGCAGTTGTAATGGAAATTCAAATGCGTAGTTTGGTTTCAAAATTTGCTAATGAACTATAAACAACAGAGTTTCTTGTGTAAATGACTGATGTTCCTATTTTGGTACACTAATTATTATTTCGACTAGTTAGCAGTAATGCACAGCATAGGTAGTGTATGTAGTACTACTGCCTCGCACATTATAGGCAGTAGCACAGTAGTAAAGTAGTAAAGTAATAAAGTAGTAATTGGAACGTCGAATGAGGAGTTTAGTTGCAACATTTTCAATAAAACACATGGTTAAGTTTCACTGTTTTTCAGTTTTCACCTGATTCAGAATATATTGAGAAATCTGTTAAAAACAGTGAAACAAAACCATGTGTTTTATTGTTATTTCGTTTAATTAAAAATGTTTCGCCCAGCGGTAACCACAGAGTCTTATAATTTAATTTTCACTATATAATTTCGAATACTTCATCGGAAATTATCACACTTAGAGGGTAATGATCGAGAATAAAACGAGTTTCTCATTAAAGAAACGTGATCATTTGGAATTGAAGAAACTAAATTCATCACTTTACAGTGATGAAGTTTACCTCAGTTTACCACCCCTGAGGCCGGGGGGTTAAACAATTGAAGATCATTTGTCTGTCAAAAGTTGTGCTCTTTGAATTAAAACTTGACGTGTTTCAGCTATTTCGTGAAAAAAATATTTGAGGTATTACCTTTCTCCTGGCACACCCTGTATATGCTTACTACAAAGCCATTGCTTATGATTAAGTTGAAATTAATTATATTTAATTTAAAATAACCTTCTGAGCTAAAGCTGCAACATGCAAGTGATGTTTGGAAATTGAATTAAACCATTCATTATCTACCCCTGGGCACTACAATTTCAACGATAATTTGGTAAATATGAAACGTATGAATTTGCGTATTAATTAATAATTTTCCTGAATAGTATAATTTGCTAGGTTATTTTAATTAAAAATGCAAATAAAAGTTCATAAAAGTGACCATTGCTGCAAGACTACTGATAATAATGGACTATTGATAATCAGTAAATAAACTAAATAATATTTAACTTCAGGTATTGTAATTAACTAATTAAAACAGTCATAATATGAATGTTGCACAGAATTATTGTTTGCATAGAGTAAAACGTACTTATTAGCCATAGTTCCAATCGGATTCAGATTGACTGAAATCTGAACTTGTGCGCACAATGGCAAACGTAGAATTTCGCTGATTCAGTAGCTTCCTAATGACAACGAGATTATTACCATTCGCATCGCAACTAATATAACTTTAACACATAACTTTACATCGTGTAACTCTCTGTTATGCACATTGTTGTGCGATCTAGGATGCACACACCTTTGATATATGTTCGGCATAATTCTGAATTATTGCAAACCAGAGTTAATGAAGACTCTCGAATAATTTATACGTTTGTCTCCAAGCTTCTACAGGATAATCCAAGTAAAAGAAACCAAAACCAAAAACCAAAATTCATCCAGAAAACTCAAAGATTTTAGTAAGAAAACTTGAGATCATAAAGGTTTTGAATGTTTGATTTTTGCCTGTGCTATTTTTTAATTTACCATCATTTCAGCAGACTTTACTTATATTAGGTTATTAATTCCGTTAATATTATAGTTAATATTATGCTCTGAGCTTTATGAAAATTATTATAACTAATTAATTAACTTTTAACTTTTTTCATAGTTAGAAAAACACAGTGGATGCAGGTAAAAGTTATTTAATTAATTAATATGGCTAATGTTTTATATTCAAATTAATTTAATTATAATTTAAAATATTTGTGAATTTTTATTTGAGGTGGTTCATAAGCTTTTCTCACATTTCAAGTGCAAGACTAACCAATTCAGTATAAGTTAATGAAGTTTTACTTCATTAAATTATTAATTTAATAATAATACTAACAATTTATCTCTGACACTAGTGTGTCTTACACATATCAATTACTTACAAATTAAATCAAATTAAATCAAATTAAATTACACATATAATATTCTAAATATAAAAAGGTCATGCAAGTCATAACTAATTTACCTAATTTCCTAAATTATATATTATATCTTACAAAGCTGTATAACAGTATTTTACTTTTTACGTAAGGGTCAGTTATTTAAACGTCGAGTTTCGTGTCTTGTCAGCATTAAAAAAATAGTCTGGTGTCTGTGCAATGATGACAAAAACGAAAGGTCAGGCGTCCGTTTAATTCAGAGACCAGGAGATAGTGTGTCTGATCCAAATCGTATTTATTTAAGGGAAATCATAATACTGCAGCAATAAAATGTTTATGCAACTAAGTGGTCAAATATCAAGACTCTGTGGTGAACTGGAAAAAAGTTATTGGTGCAATGATTCGTCATAATGGCATTTGAAAAGTAAAAACAATAAAATAAAATAACGCCGATTGTGTGTTTTTTTATGCCTGAAAAGTTGTAATATGTTTATTCAAGATAATAGAATTTAAAAAATTAAAATAATTAATAATAATAATGTTATTTTTTTCATAAAAAAATTAAATACCTTCTTTAAGAGTAATAACATAGTAATTTTCAAAAGATGGCACTTGCACCTTTGGTACTTGCACTAATTTTTAATATAAATTTGTTTAAATTGTAATAATTAACCACTTATTTGACTAAGATATACGTTATGTCACATACAGTAACACATCATTATTTATTTTTAAGAGATGGAAAATTGAACGCAAGAAAAATTATTTGAAATTACATTAATTGTATGAGATCATTATTATGTTTAAGGTTGTATCCATAAATTAACAGTTATGTAATACTTATTTAAGGTAATTATATTATTATTTGGTACTTACTGGTAAAAAAATATGTTTATTTTATTTTATTATTTATTTATTTTATTTCGCCTGACTAGTTTCGGTTAGTATATAACCATCTTCAGAGGCATGTATTTAATGTTTATACATCTTGAATTTACTGTAATTGTAATTTTTTGTAATATCAAAATTTAAAATTCCATAAAAATATCCATAAATTACCAGTTATGTAATACTTATTTAAGGTTGTTGTATTATTATTTGGTACTTACTGGTAAAAAAATATTTTTATTATATTTTATTATTTATTTATTTTATTTCGCCTGACTAGTTTCGGTTAGTATATAACCATCTTCAGAGTCACGTATTTAATGTTTATACATCTTGAATTCACTTTAATTGTAATTTTTTGTTAATTGTATTTAATTTGTTGTTTTTGTTAATCAAAATATAAAATTACAAACAACAAAAGTGAAATCAAGATATATAAACATTAAATACTTGCCTCTCAAGATGGCTATATACATACCGAAACTACTCAGGCGAAATAAACTAAATAAATAATAAAATAAAATTAATGTGTTACCAGTAAGTACCAAATAATAATATAACTATAACTATAACAATCTAAATATAATAATGTTTATTATGTCATTTTTTGGCATTAAATAGTCAATACTCAAATTTTGGAAAAATGGCACTTATTCATTAGTACATTTTTTTTTTTGGTCGTGAGAATTAACCACAAAATTGCCTAAAATGTACGTCATGTCACATCATTACTTCACCATTACAAGAAGACAACCAGACAAATAGTTCCCAGAAAAAGAGACAACTAGGCAGTTTATTATCAAGAGATGGAAAATTAAAAACAAGAAAAATTACTTGTAATTATATTAAGTGTTATTAAAAGTGTAATTTTATTTATTTTCAATTTGTTCTACACAGTTTTAGGGAAAAAATTAAATGTTTGATGTGTTCACCATGTTTAATAAAAATTCAACATTCATGTTTTCATTGATGTTTTCCTTGCAGTTGAATTGACATGATTTACTAATTAAGCATATTACTTCACCAATTAATATTGCAATTTCTACTATAAACATACTTATGTTAAAAGTCATAAGCAAAATATATCAATAATCCTTAAATGGCAAGGACAACCATATTTATTGTCAATAGATGAAGAATTGCAAGAAAGATAAATTATTTGCAATTGCATTAAGATTTCAAACATAAAGCTTTCGGAGAAATTTCGAATCAATAATCCTAAAATGGCAAGGACAACCTTATTTATTATTAAAATATGAAGAATTGCATGCATGATAAATTATTTGCAATAACATTAAAATTCTATACATAAAGCTTCGGAACAATTTATACATTTTAGATTTTCTTGATGCTCAGTGAACCTCTATTTGTTGTGATTTAGTTTCTTTCGCATGATTGATCCATTATTATGATTATAAGTTTAAATTACCTCAGGAATAACAGATAAATTTGTTGAAGAGTTTCAATTGATAAAGAAGTTTGTTTATATGAAATAATTCAACGCAAAAGGTGAAAATAAAATACTGAAATTAGTATTAAAATTAAAACGTTGTCTGTGCATTTCCTATAATTTTTTGCAAATATGTTTTTTTGCAATTTGAATTACATATCCAAAAAAATTCATTTTATATTTTTTTATTGAAATACTTCTTGCAAATTTTTAAAAAATAACCAAACCATTAAATAATTAATTAATTAATAATCAACAAATGTTACTTTTCGTAACAAATATTTCGTTAAATTAGTAAACATCTGCAAATATAATTACTAAATTAAGCATAAATTAAGTATGCTTAATAAATTAAGCATATTTAAGTTCTAACAGGAAGTTAAAAAGACGCGATTTTTGTTTTCAATAAAATTTCAATTAGATCGGAAAATCATTTTTACGTTAAATTAGCTGTTCACTTAAACAAATGACTGAATGTAAATTTTTCTATGGGAATTTTCACAAGACTTTTAAGCCTTTGTGACCTTTTTTTGTGAACTGATTTTTTAATGTATAAAATAATCTAGCATATTTTGTAAAACAGGAAGATATTGTTTTAAAGTTAATTCAATTTTTACGACTGTTTTTTTTTTAAATTTATTAGTTTCATTAAAATGCTGTAATTATTTTTGAAATTTTAAAAAATTCTAAATATCTGCAATATTTACGAATGATTACAATTTCTTTAATAGTTTTTTTAAGGGTTAAAGTTTTTCTAGTACATACAATTTAGAATTGTAATTAAGTTTTATATATTTTAGTGTACCTATTATTATTATTATTACTATTACTTCATGTAGCGATATAATATTGATGTTTCATTTATTAATTATTACCATTATTTATTATAATTATTATTACTATTATAATATTATCGGTGCGTATGTTTAGTTGCCTAAAGTACACTACTGTTTATTCTGGCACATATTGGATTTCAATAATATGTTATTTTAATTAAAGTTAAAAATAATATAAAAATTATAGTTAGCCCCTTGCTTTTTGGACAAAACTATGCTGAAATTGTTTTTTTTTTGTCAATTCATTCATATTAACATGAAGAAAGTACTGCTTGAAATGTATGAAGACATGTTCGTCACTGTCAATTACTTCATTGCTGATTGGACTTTTTAATTCATTTGATCTTATAACTGCCCACTCTCAAAATTACCATAAAACTTTTGTGACAATGTCTGAAAATTTTGGGAAATTTGCAAATGGCATGTTGCATATATTTACAAACTTAGTAAACGTGCAATGATTAAAAAAATGAGTACTCATCACCTATTTGGAATGTTTATTGGGTTGTATTTTTCACGAATTTGTACTTTGATGATAAATTAGTAACAAATAACTAATGGAAATATTTTATTACAATAATTAATGCAATTCTTAAGATATTCATCAATAAGTTGAAGCCTGTGATAACTCGATTTTATTTTTTATTTTATACTTTGTGATTTATATTTTCGAAATTATTGATGGCTATGATATTGTAAAATTTGAGTTACATATGTAGTGAGTTTAAGTAATCGAAACATACAACTTATATATATATATATATATATATATAATATATAATTTAGAACATATAATTTTCATTTCAGTATTAAAAGAAAGTAAATAATGAAATAGGAGTAATAATAATAAAAACTGGATTTATCAAATAAAATAATATCAATTTACGATTATCAAATCGAGATTTTTTTAGGTATATATCGTACTTACCTTAAAAAAAATCGATTTGATAATCGTATAGTTATAGTTACTATATACATAATGAATGTAATAAGTTACGTAAGGTTTTTCAAATTTGCAAAAACTATCAGATTTATGGGAAGAAATTTCAATTTCAATTACATTTAAAAAAAATCAATTATTAGATTATTTCTAAAAACTTTTCTAAAATTTCATTTGTTTGCTTTCATAATGGCATTAATTGTTTTAGATTTACTGCAATGTTCGCAAATATTAACTTTTGATATTCTATTTGAAATTCTGGACTATTTAAATCATTTTATCTTGGAATTGCCCATTCTACAAAATTCCATAAAACTTGAAATTTTTGTGAAATTTGTTGTAACCTATATATTTATGAGTTAATAGTATCCCTATTTTTTGACATTATGGTTAAATTTGCTACATTTATCTCGGTTTTTGGATTGTTTAATTTCACTTCTTTGGTTGAATATAAAAGAAACTATTGTTAAATATTTTTAGAAAAAACAACAAAGAGCAATGGACGTAACAAATATTTTTTCGCAATATTGTGCTTATTAATCATTCTCTAATGCCCAAACCCATTCCCACCAGTTGATTACTAGACGATTACTTATGGTTACTAGTAAATTACTAGTAATAACTACTACTAGTAAATACTAGTAGTTACTAGTAAATTATTAGTAGATTACTAGAGTAGTTACGCCAGTACAAATGCATATAAAAACTTATTAATTCCAATTTACACGTAACGACGAAACCCCTCCCAATTCCCAGATTAAGAATTACCGTTGTCAGGGAGGAGTGTATCGGAGTTGCAAAACTCTTCCTGATTAATTATAAATTATAAATGGCCAATTTAATAATTAAGTTATAATTAGTTTTTAATTCTGCACTTGTGAAACGCTCCGTAATTAATTAATGCAAAAAACAACGCCAAATAGGCTTTTCAGATGGCAACGTTTACCCAAGGTTAACTAGAAAAGTTTCAAATATTTGATCGTGTCCGACCAATTTACAAAACTCTTTTGCGAGCCCAGAGAATCACAATTTGGAGTTTAGCACCGCGTTAGATCCAATTAATTAAAAAATAATAACAATTAAATACTGATGATGATTTTTTACTTCAGAATACATTAATTTGTTATTAAAATTACACTAATGTCTTTATATATTAATAATTTTAAAATTAAAATTGATAATATTGAAAGACATCCGTGTAATTTTAATAATAAATTATTGTATTGTGAAGTCATATACATTGATTTATTATTAAAATTACATATATTGAAGTGTTCTTTTTAAAAGGTACAAGCGCCAAATTTTTGCGTTTGTAACATAGTAAATTACAATACAAAACAACATTTTGTTAATACGACAGTTCAATTGGGAATAATGAAAACAAAATTGTATCATAAATGTTAAAACAAGCTTCCAATTTAATCGAAATTACGTTTAATAATTTAACAATTTTATATTTAAAATTTAAAATTGTTAAATTTTCTTTAATAATAACAAATTTAAAATTGTAAATATTCAAAGACATCTGTGTAATTCTAATAATAAACTCAAGTATTCTAAAGTCTTGAAGAGGATTTAATTGAGTTTTGAGCCAATATTCGTACAATATCGCGTGAAATTCAGTAAGCTTTTTATTCTGTGTCCAGTTGTGCTTTTTGCCTTGAAACCGGTAAATCTCAAATAAAGTTCGGAACACCGTCGCAGTACTTCTTGCCATCCTCGTACAGAAAATCGTGTAATTTGCAAGGAAGTTTTGGAAGCAATTCTCGTCTTTAATTAACACAAAGGTTAAAAATTATAATTAGCTATGTAATTACTTCAGCCTGGCATGATTAAAATAGGCTTTGCTGGATACCAAAATATTTAAGCAGAATACATCTTTGTATAATCTGTCCGACAGTAACCAATTACGCCATAGGTGGATGAGCAGTATGGATTATTATTATTATTATTATTATTATTTATATTATTATTATTATTATAAAAAATGTTCACGTATAAGAGATGATTAGGCAATAAACATGAAATATAATAACTGAACAGCTGAGGCTCGTATAATGAACCTAACAAAGAGAAAAAATAAACAATGTAATACGCTTCTGAATATAAATCAATTCGCAGTCGGGCTGTGAATTAGCGCTTGCGTTAAAGCATTATCGCCTGAATATTAATTCAATTTCGATGTTAGGCCGTGAATAGCAATTTTCCACGTAATGCATGTCTTATGGCTGACTTATACACTGGCAAATGTGGAGTGTCACTTTGGCTCACAGCGTGTGCTCAGCCACCCAGCATCGGATCCCTTGTAATTAAGTCTTCGCTAATGCACCAACCACTTTACCGAATTTCTGCAGTAAATTATTTTATTTTCAAGTTATTTGCAGTATAACTTAATGCTTAATCGATATAAACGTTCCACATGCATTAGATAATGAACTCTTTTGCCACACTGAGTGTGGTAATGAAGTTATAAATTTCTAAATCAGCGTGCAAAATTTAACCTGCAATTTTATTTAGGGCAAATTTAAGACCTTGAAATTTAAAAAAAAAATCTCATTATTTTAGGCTTAAGATTGTTAAAACGTTAAGAAAATAGTTATTTTTATAGGTTGCTCGTTGCAATTAAATTTGCATTTTGTTAGCGAGGGTAAACAATACATAAATAGCAATAATGATGCAATGAATATTAAATTTAAGATGTTGTAATTTAAAGGCGCAATTTGCCGCTTCTACGTCGTAAGTAATGACATGCTAATTGCACTCTCGGTTAGTCCGTAACGTTTGCAAAGTTTCTTGTAAAATTTCATAAACTGTACTCAATCTGGCCGTATTCGAAAGGACCTTCAAGAACTATCAACAAATATTTTAAATTCAATATTATATATTTATTATATTAGGAGTATATATTTTGTAACAGATTTTTTAACAGAATAAATAAATAAAATACATATTTAAATAATAATTTAAATAATTAATTTAAATAATATTATTTAAAAACAGAAATTTATATTTATTTTTAAATGCATTAAATTCTGATATGCTTACAATCGCTAATATTTGTGTAGAAGTATATGGTAATTTTACGAGATTTTACACACAATTTAGGTAAGAAGGCGGAAAACCCCATGAAAGGTCGATAGCCTAATAAAGGTCGTCTCTCCCTCTCACTCTCTTTATGTAAGATGTAAGATTCTAGAAGACCAAACGTATTCAGAAGCACTAAGCCAGTTCTCTGATCATCAGAACAAAGGGAAAGGGGGAACAAAAATGCAAGTGCAGATTCAAAAACTGCAGGCATTTGTGGGCACAAGAGTAAACGAATGAAACAAGAGAAAATGGACGAATATAGGAAATTACCCGGAACATGGAGAGCGAAATGCGAAAGAACACTGAGGAAGTAAAACAAGAGCTGCGGGATCTTAGGAAAAAGGTAAATAGGAAATGAACCGTTGGTCGATAACCAGATAGGGATAATATTCCGAACAAATACGTTCACTACTACTATAAAATAAAGAGGAAATGTGGGAAATATAAAGAGAGGAAATTAATAACAGAGTGGAAAAATTAGAAAAAAATGGAAAGAGAAAATATATGTAAAAGAAAACTGAATAGTCTAATAGAAGTAATAAATACTAAGTATTATTAAGGATTTAAAGGAATAAAATATTAAAGTTTTTATTAATGCTGCAATTTAAAGTTTTCTAATATTTTAGAATACCTAACAGTAACAGTAATGTGTAGCGCAGTCACTCATATTTTCTTTTTTTGTGTC
This sequence comes from Othius punctulatus, assembly GCA_951805005.1. Classification (NCBI taxonomy): domain Eukaryota; kingdom Metazoa; phylum Arthropoda; class Insecta; order Coleoptera; family Staphylinidae; genus Othius; species Othius punctulatus. Next base: position 96,682,445 of record OX638138.1, read on the forward strand.
GACAAGGTAGCAGATATCAAAAACTATAAAGATAAAAAAAAACTTAACAATGAATGCCTGCGTCTGATTTGATTTTTTTACATTTATTTGGTTTTATCATAAAAAAAATATGAATGTATTAATGTTGGGCCTCACTTGCTTTATACACAACCGGTCTAATGATAATAACAATATTATGTCATGTTATTATTATGTTAACATAATGTATTATTTTGTTTTAAAATTAACTTTGAAGCTGAATACTGACTAAACCAAACGCATTTGTATATAGATAAGTTTTGTTAAATCGTCTTCTTTTGATCTCAGTTATCTGTGGTTAAGCCATGTCCACATAATTTAGAGACACCCTGTATATTTAATTTTTTGTGAAAGCTCTCATTGCAGATTTCCTATATTTTTAAAACTTTGTTTTTCTAATATTCAAGCAATATTTGCAATTCAAGTATGGTGATTTTGTATAAAAGATTGGGTAATTTAGAGTAAACTTTGCATTGTTTTGCAACTTTTGTGAATATGTATTCCTTATTTCGAGTTATCAAATAAATATATGTATTATTTTTTGTGACTGATCTCATTGCAGATTTCCCATATTTTTAAAACATAGATAAGTTTTGTTAAATCATCTTCTTTTGATCTCAGTTTTCTGTGGTTAAGCCTTGTCCACATAATTTAGAGACACCCTGTATATTTAATTTTTTTGTGAAAGCTCTCACTGCAGAATTCCTATATATTTAAAACTTGGTTTTTCTAATATTCAAGCAATATTTGCAATTAAAGTATGGTGATTTTGTATAAAAGATTGTGCAATCTAGAATAAATTTGCATTGTTTTGCAACTTTTGTGAATTTGTATTCCTTCTTTCAAGTTAAAAAAAAAAAAAACATTTTTTGTAACTGCTCTCATTGCAGATTTCCCATGTTTTTAAAACTTTCTATTTCTAATATTTTAGCAATATTTGTAATTAAATTATCGTGATTTTGTATAAAAGATTGGGTAATTTAGAATAAACTTTGCATTGTTTTGCAACTTTTGTGAATTTGAATTGCTTATTGATGAGTTATTAAAAATATATATATTTCAGTTTTTTGTAAATGCTCTCATTGCAGATTTCCCATATTTTTGAAACTTTGTATTTCTAATATTTAAGCAATATTTGCTATTAAAGTATGGTGATTTTGTATAAAATATTAGGTAATCAAGAATACACTTTTCATTGTTTTGCAACTTTTGTGAATTTGTATTCCTTATTTCGAATTATTAAAAAATATATTTTTTGTGAATGTTCTTATTGCAGATTTCCCATATTTTTAAAACTATGAATTTCTAATATTTAAAAATTATTTGCAATTAATGTATGGCGATTTTGTATAAAATATTGGGTAATCTAGAATAAACTTTTCATTGTTTTGCAACTTTTGTGAATTTGTATTATTTATTTATAAAAAAATATATTTTTTTATTTGTCAATACTCTCATTGCAGATTTTCCATATTTTTCGTATTTTTATTAAATCCTTTAAATTCCAATGAACTTTCCATCATTAATTCAGCAGAGTTTTGAGAAATTTCTACAATTAAAGTGTGGAAATTATTAAATGATTACAGATTATTACAGATATTATGAAATTCTTTCAATTTTAAGATACATCTTTTTAAAACTTTCTATTGAAAATTTCGTATTTTGAGGAATCACTTTAACTTACATTGTTTTAATAATATTTCATATTTATTATTCTAGGAAGATTTAACAATTTCTATAATAAAAAGTATGGTAATTAAAATGTTGAGTTTTTCAATTTTTGTGAATTTTCAAAATAAGTTAAGATATCGCACTTTTTAAGAGTTTGAATTGACTATTTCGAATTTTTATGAAAGTATTTAACTAGCACTTTTCAGACATCTATTTATTAAAATTTCTATTGAAAATTTCGTATTTTTATGAAATTATTTTTGAAATAATATTTTAATAATTATTTCAGGCTGGATTTAACTATTTCTAAATTGAAGTATGTAAGTTAAGGTGACCAGACGTCCCGATTTTGGCGGGACAGTCCCGATTTTTAGAAATTTGTCCCGCGTCCCGCGACGTTTCAAAAATGTCCCGACTTTTGAAAGATTGAGTTTTTTTTTTCGGGGTAATCTTTTATTCGCTATTTTGAAGTTATCAGCTTATATATTTCACCAATATCTGTATTTGGTAGCAGCGCTGCAGCGGCCAAAATACAAAAGAGTACTTTAAAAACATGCCTCGTATTTATTATATTTGTAAATATGACATTATATTTCATGTTATTAAAAAAAAAATGTAATATAATATTATACAGGAGGCGGAAAGACCCCATGGGGTCGATAGCCCAATAAAGATTGTTTATATATATATATATATATATATATATATATATATATATATATATATATATATATATACAGGGTGTATAATCTAATGAACGCCGCTAGCGATAACTCCTTTGTTTATGGCCGCTTTCAATAAAACGAAAACAAAACTAAATGGCTCTACATGTCTACAAAGGGGCCCTATTTTTTTTTTGCAAAATCTAGCAGACTATCGCTGTAATGAAAGTTGATTTTGCAAAAAAAAAGAAAATTAGGGCCCCTTTGAAGAACATGTGGAGACATTTAATTTTGTTTTTGTTTTATTGAAATCGGGCAATAAATAGTTAAATAGTTAGGGGGTTATGGAGTTATTGGCCCGCGGCGTTTTTTGGGAGACACCCTGTCTATTTTGCGTTTTGCGTTCTTTGTTTTTTAATTTAAAAATCACCCCCCCCCCCACATTTTTCTATATTTTTTGTAACTTTTGTGAATTTGTACCCGATATATTGTTTATAAAAAAATTGTAAAATGTCTGTCAATACTTAGAGTTTTTACCGTTATTATTATTGAAGAGAGAGAGAGAGAGAGAGAACAATTTTATTAGGCTATTGGCCCTTAGCTTTTCTGCATTGTTATTAGTTTTTTGTAGATTTTACTGTTCTTGAAGCAATTTTCCAAAATTTCAATCATATTTCTCAAATCTTTTCTATTATTTTCCATCTTTCCGTCATTTTCCATTGAATATTTAAACCTTACATGAATAGTTTAATAAAGTTTCCTAATTTTTTTTTATTTTCAAAATTTCTATATCAAAAGTATTTTGAAACATAGTTACAGTCATGATTTTTTTTTATTTCAAGAGTTTTAAACTTAAATAGTTTATAATTTAAAAAAATTTCAATCAACAAAATATATAAAACAAAATTAAGTAATAACATAGTTAGGATTTGGAATAATTTAGAGAATTTATTTTATTTTAAAACTCAAATTTTGAAATTAATAATTTTTGCCGATATTGATATTGATTTTATTGTTACTTTCATAGGTTTTGAAGAAATTATTCGATTATAGTTATTTTTTATCGTAGACTCAAGACTTTCATGAAAACATTGTGAAAGTTGGTAAATACATGTTTCACAATTTCTGTATTAAATGTGTTTTTGAAATACAGTTACAGTTATGAAATCATAAAATTCTTGTACACATTTCTTATATTTCGAAAGTTTTTGTGCAGTTGGACAACAAAAAATAATTTTCAATCAACTAAATATACAAATAAAAAAAAGTAAGAACATAATTACCCAATTATTTTAGAGCTTATAACACAGTTTTTAAATATGAGTCAGAACAGCTTTTTCACTATAAACTTATTTTGTGCTCATCATGATTAGCATTAGGAAAATTTTGGAAAATTTATTTCCAAATTTTGATTAAACATTTAAGACATTTGGGTAAACTAAGCTTTTATAGAATTTCAGATTCTTTAAAGCTGCAATATCAAGTTTTTTTAATATTTAAGCTTCATTTGCAATTAAAGTATATTGTATTTTTAGAGAAGTGTTTAGGCAATCTTGTATAAACTCTCAATTGTTTCCAACTTTTGTGAATTTGTTTTGCATATGTGGAATTTTAAAGATTTTTTGAATTACATTTTTATTGAATGCTGTCATTATTTATATCATTATTAAAACAAGATTCGATGTGACATTTATTTAAATTCTATTCTTAATTTCGAATTTTTATATAATACTTTTATTATCATTTCTTTAATCAAATTTCCATCATTATTTCAGCAAAAATTAAAGAAGATTCTACAAATAAACTATAATCATTTATTTTGGAATGTAGAGGTTCTCTATTTTTTTTTTACTTTTTGAAATTTGTACTGGATAATATCCAGTTTTTATCATATTAAATGTACATATTATACTCAATGCATATTAAATATTAAAAATAACGCTTTCTTAGTAAAAGTTTCTGTCAATGGTTAAAGTTTTTACCGATATTGTTATTGAAGCAATTTTCTAGAACTATAGTCATATTGTCAAATATGTCATAGATTTTGGTTATTTTCTATTGAACATTTCAAACTTTCATGAAAACTTTCAGGTCGTTTCCAAATAATTAAGAAGTTAATCACATGTGTATTAAATGTTTTATGAAACATAATTACGGCTATAAAATATGACTTAATATTATTATTACCTAATATTTTTGAAAATTGTTCAGTTGAAAAACAAACATTTTTTTTAATAAACTCGCAGTTATGGTTATACTATCTAAAAATTCTTTTAGATTTTTATTTTGAATTGAGTAAATATATAAAACCCAAATAAACTCTAGTAGAATTGAGTAAGAACATTAGATGGATTTGGAAAATTTGAAACTTCTTCAATTGAAGTATGGCTTTTTTAGCATGTTAATATTTTCTACCTTCTGGAAACTTTTTGCCAATACCGGCTTATACCAATATTTGTATAGGATGTTCGTAGTTTACAGTTTTTGGAGCAATTTTTCATAAAATATATTTCTCAAAACTTTCATAGATTTTGATTATTGTTTGTTGAACATTTGAACATGAAATTATCAAGAATTATCATCATTTCTGTATACAAAATATAAATATATAAGTAAGTCATTTTATTAATGCTAATACCAAATGGCTTACACAACTCAAAATACTTAGTCCAATTTTTTTATTTTTATAATTGATTAAATGTAATACCTAGAATATAAGTATGGTAATTTTTAATTATTTGAAACTCAGTTACTATTATGCAATGTGAAAATTATAGATGGGCGTAGTTAAGATATGGATATTAAATTACAGAACTTTCCGGACACCATAAATTAAATTACAAAAACATGAGTAGAGTAGTCTAGACCTTTAATGTTGAAAGTCGCTTAATACTTTTACGCCATAACTCATGCACCGTTCCTGATTTAACAGGTCACTATTTTCACGTGCAGTCCACCCTGCATTATAAATATTTTGCAAACTTACTTCTCGCACATCCATTCAGTGTGCATACCTAATGAGCGATCTGTATTCAAATATTGATCCCGAGGGTATTATATTTCTGCCAAACTTGTTAAGTAGTCTATGTTTTAGCCCAATATATTGAGGGCTTCGTAGTTTGCCAGTGGACATGTGCATTTTATTAACACCGCGGCAATTGCCTGTGATAATATTACATACACAAACCATGGAGCTCGACAATCATTGAGCTGCAAGCATGCGAGTTTCGCCAATAACAGTTTCTCTATTTGCATGCATATGCGTCGTTACTGTTTCATTGTGGATTTAGTTCAGAGTGGTTGATTAAAGTATTAAAGCGTCTCCTCAAAGATGTTTTTTTTAAATAATTATATTGATTTTTTTTCTGCTTACTCCAAAACCATAAAATCACCAAACAACTGTAAGGACTTTTAAAACCCTAAACGTATTTATACGATTTAATTGTTTTGCACTTCATGGAAACGTACACAAAAATAAATACATATAAGAAACATATTTTTAAAATTTTTCAATTTCAATTTTACCTGCAAACGGCTTCGATTTTAAGATTTTAATTTTCTTCATTGTTTTTTTTTATTGAATAACCCATATCGAAGGGCTGGGGAGTGAATATTGACTCACCCTATATAAGATCAACTGTTACAAAAAATAGACCAGTTTTTATGAAAAGGAAGATGTTTGTTTTAACAGGGTCAGAATAGTTGTGGGAATTTCTAATGCATTTCTTAAGGATTTTTTTGAAATTTCTGCAACTTGTAAGAAATTATTAAAATTCTCTAAAGTTTTTATATTCAGTCTTACTTCATTTTTGGAACTGTTCAATCATTTTTGATTACAAGTTTTTAAATATTCACAAATTTTCTCAATATCTGATACTTTTATGAATTTGTATCCAGTTTTTCTACTTTCTTATGTGATTTTAAGATATTTCATGCATTTTAAAATCACGTTTTGCAATACCTGAAAGTTAAAAAACATTAAAACATTAGGTATAACTGATTTTTCTGATTACTGTTATTTTTTTAAATTAAGAATATTTGTAAATATCTGCAATCACCTCAATATTTTTAAATGCTTTCAAGTTTTTAACAAACCCAGGATTCATTATTTTTAGTAATGTTCAATAATTTTTAAATAAGTTTTGGAATTATTTGTGTATTTGTTCTGAGCTGTGCAGAATTGTTTATATCAAAATATTAAGTATTGTCGGAAATCCTTATGATTTATTAAAATACAATATGCAATTATCAGTTAAAATTTCAATGACTAAAGTTAATTTATCACCGAATTCATCCAAATTTCAACGATTCGGGCAAAATTTCAATGATTACTATCAAATATTCAATTGTTTGTCGAAATATAATCATGACGTTACACAATCTAATGATTGCTGTCAATGTTTCAAGAATTCCTAATAACATTTGCATGAGTACTGCCAATTTTATATTTATTTATATCAAAATTTTAATTATTCTCAGGAATCTTATGAGTTCTATAAAAAAAAACAATTATCTGTTAAAATTTTAATAGATAAAGTCAATTTATTATCCATTTCGTCAACATTTCAATAATGTTATCATTACGTCACACATTCTAATGATTACTGTCAATTTTTCATGAATTCCTAAAAACATTTCCATGAGTACTGCCAAATTTATAATTATTTATATATATTTTTTAATTATTCTCAGAAATCTAACAAATAAAAAAAAATCAACTATCAGTTAAAATTTTAATGATTAAAGTCAATTTATTTGAATCAAAATTTCAATGATTCGGGAAAAATTTCAATGATTACTTTCAAATATTCAATTGTTTGTCTAAATGTAATCATGACGTCACACATTCTAATGATTACTTTTATTTGTTAAGTACTAGTCTTAAAATTTCAATAAGTACTGCCAAATTTTTGAATACAGCGTTAGTGAATTTTTGCAATTGTGACCAATTTTTATGTCAGCTTGGAAACGTTGTCATATATATACAATTCATTGAAACTTTCATGGATTAATTTTATGAATTATCAATGGTTGTTTACCTATAGTAAGTAACTAGAGATGTTATCTCTAACAAATACGTTCACTACTACTAGTTTGCTTGGGTTTAAAGGATAAGGAGAGGTTCTGAAATCTTGATTCTGCTCGCTCACTCAACGACTACATGAGTATCAAACGAGATAACTCAATGAGTCATAAATGGCAAATTCTCTATTAATATTTAGGCTTTTATGTACTAACAGTTTGTTCAAAAATCAAAAATATCTCCACACTTCGTCCAATTTCCCAGGAATCATCCATCGATCCCCAATACGAATAGCGGTACGATTGCAATTAGAATACATCTCGATGAATAATTAAATGAACGTGTGCAGGTTCCATATACTTAAAATGATGTACTATACCTTTTCTATGATAATAAAACTAATTCACCGAAAACTTGTGTATGATTTAAAAAAAATGCTTATCTGAACATTTTTTATGTACCAATAACCATAGAAGAACCCCTGTCTACGGCACTGTGTTTACTCAGATGATTGTATTTATTTGTGAATAAATGTATTGATAGTGGGTGACTCGTCGCAAAATATCAAATTTCCAAGTCTAATCTAGTAAAAAAGTTAATAAAACAATTGATTTGCTAAGTTACTCTTTAAGGTCCAATATTTTGGAAGCAAAAGTGATTAGAAAAAAATTTACGTTTTCATTTAATTTTGCCTTTCTTAGCATGCTCCTAAATTTATGCCACGGAGTTGTGGGACACCTTGTATTGCGTCCTATTTTATATCACGGAAACATTTATACCCTTGAGATCCTCTTTAAAATCGCTCCGTTCGTTCGTACAAATTGGATTAGGCCCAAAAAAAGTATAAACTTACCGCCGAGCGTTTCGATAATTTCACGTTGTGTACCTGTGTGCGCGGATTTGAATCTACCCTCCTGTAAAATGCGCAATTTCCGCGCGGATGCAACGCATTAAGCTTGCATTTATCAGATGTACATTTTTCGCAATGTTAATTGGTCTCCATCCGTAAAAAATCTTTGCTTATCGGACAAAAAACGCGATGATAACTGCGTTTTATCGGGAAATGTAATTTTCACTCGAATATTATTGGGAAATAGATTCACTGCGTACATCGAAATAAATGGCTCGCTGACCTCAAGAAAACTGGATCACGAATTCCATAAAATAAAATAACTTTGCTAATTTCGATTTCCTGTGAGGTTATTTGATTATATGTTAACATAAAATTATAATAATATATAATTTAAATATAAAATTCAAATTATTTATTCGTACACCATAAAATTATAAGACTAAATTAGTCCTGATAATATTATATCTACTTTGAACTTATAAATTAAAATGTTCATGTTTAAAAATCTTGTTTTCTAGTTTCATACCACATTTTGTATTTGCAGATTTGCAGACATTTGCAGAAAATATGAACTTTTCTATTCCACTATACAAAAATCAAAATTTTAAAAATATGTATAACATCTTATGTTAAACAAATTTTGCTGAAAATACCTATAAGTCCTCAAATTTAATGATGGTATTTTTGAACAATCAATCGACGGGATGGAACGATTTTTTTAAATACTATTTGTATGTTCAATTTGTAATCACATTTATGCATTTCCTGCTTCCCCAGAAAAAGGACAAGAGAAAAAAAAAAGGAAAACAGTATCTACCTAATTACATTTTCATCTACTATCGAAATGCTACCGGAATGAAAAAAGTGTGGAAATTAAATAGTGAAAAATACATGTAAAATGGCCGTATTTACATGGTTTTTATATGGTTTTACTGCTACGTTTCAAGTTTCATTAATCCATTTTTATCACCCTAAATTTTTACTATCAAATTTTTAATTTTCTCTACTTAAATTTAATTTCTTTAAAACTTCTAAGATTGCTGTAAATTTTTTAATAATTACACTCAAATGTTTCGTTTGCACTACTAAAATTTCGAAGAATACTGTTTTTTATTTTTAATTACTTATGTTTTGTTTGTAATATTGTTGGCACTTTTTTAATTATTGCAGTCGAAGTTTCAATTATTCAAAACTTATAAAATTGCTGCCAAATTTTTAATGATTTCTGTTATTTTTTTTTAAATTTTCTCTACTAAAATTTCGAAGATAACTGTAAATACTTTTAATAATTACTTTTGTTTTTTAATATTGTTGCCAAATTTTTATTTATTGCTGTCGACGTTTCAATTATTCAAAACTTATAAAATTGATGTAAATTTTTTAATGATTACTGTTAATTTTTTTTATTTTCTCTACTAAAATTTCGAAGATAATTGTAAATACTTTTAATAATTACTTTTTTTTTAATATTGTTGTCAAATTTTTAATTATTGCAGTCGAAGTTTCAATTATTCAAAACTTATAAAATTGCTGCCAAATTTTTAATAATTACCGTTATTTTTTTTAAATTATCTCTACTAAAATTTCGAAGATAACTGTAAATACTTTTAATAATTACTTTTGTTTTTTAATATTGTTGCCAAATTTTTATTTATTGCTGTCGACGTTTCAATTATTCAAAACTTATAAAATTGCTGCAAAATTTTTAATGATTACTGTTAATTTTTTTTTATTTTCTGTACTAAAATTTCGAAGATAAATGTAAATACTTTTAATAATTACTTTTGTTTTTTTAATATTGTTGTCAAATTTTTAATTATTGCAGTCGAAGTTTCAATTATTCAAAATTTAAAAAAATGTTCCAAATTTTTAATGATTACTGTTAATTTCTTTAATTTTCTCTACTAAAATTTCGAAGATAACTGTAAATACTTTTAATAATTACTTATGTTTTTTAATAATGTTGTCAATTTTTTAAGTATTGCTGTCGAAGTTGCAATTATTCAAAACTTATAAAATGTCTGCCAAATGCTTAATGATTACTGTTAAATTTTCTCTACAAAATTTTTAACCAAACTGTAAGACTTTTAATAAGCATGTGCATTTTTTGATATAACTATGATCAATCTAGTTGTCAAAGTTTCAATTTTACAAAATTTTTAAGAGTTGGATTACCATCAATTTTATAGATTTCTTTACTAAAATTTCGAAGATGAATGTTAAATTTTTAATAATTAATAATGTGTTTTTGATACCTCAGGCAACTTTCTAATTATTGCTATCATAGTTTCGATTCTTTAAAACTTCAAAATATTGGCAGCAAAATTTTAAATGATTACCTTCAATTTTTTTAGTTTTCCTTACCAATATTCAGAAAATTACTGTCAAACTTAGTTATTATGTACTTATTTATTTTAATATGTCTGTCAAAATTCTAATGTTTATAGTTATAATTATTAAAAATTATTTATTCTATTTGTCAATATATCAGAAATTACTACACAGGGGGTCTCCTAACGCTATGGGAACGGTCAACTACGGGGTTATTAATCAAAATCTTCATTATTACTGCGAAAAATAATTTTATCAATTATTTCTGTAGTTTTATTAATTATTTCTGTCAAAACTTTAATTTATACTATCAAATATTCAATTTCCAATAAAAGAATAATTACAAATTTTTAAAGATTACTATTACATTTTTAGTTTTCACTTCCAAAATTTTGAAATCAATCAATCCATCAAAAGATTGGGGTGAAACTTTTTATTATTATTATTTTTATTTATTTGACCTGCCTAAATATTGATGATTACTATCAATATTTCAATAATTTCTGTTAGTTTTAGTAAATTCTAGTTGTAGCTATTAAAAATTAATTCTTTGTTTCAACTTTTCAAAGATTACTGTCAAAACTAGACGTAGATGTTTAATATTTCTGTCAAAATTGTAATGATTACTGTTAAAGTTTTAATTACACTGAAATTTTGATGATTTCAACATTTTCATTATTACGCCATTAGCGACAAAAGTATTCAAAGCTTTATAACTTTAAATTTGTACCTTTAACTTGTGTAAAACTTTATTGTTATTTACCACTAATAAACTACTCTACTCTATTTAATGCATAATACATTAATACTACAATACTAAACTAATATACTAATATATCTATTTAATTATCTATATAAATACTAATATATTAAATATATCAATTTTAATTTAGTTAATATGTCATTCTTGAGAGTCTAAAGTAATGACATATTAACAAAATTAAATTTCAAATTAACAAAAATGTATGTTAAATTCTCCTAATTAAATGTCAAACAGTCTAAATTATGCAAAATACTTTAACGCTAACGTCAAATAGTCAAAATTTCTCCAGAGTTCCAAATCCCAGAATTCCAATCAAAATATCAGAAGTAGTATGGAAATCGTAGAACGTGAAGTTAAAATATCACAGGAGCTGAAAAGTTCTGACTTTCAATCAAAATATCAAAAGTACAATTGTGGTTATTTCTAAATTGAGTATGAACTCTTTTGTGAAATGGTCAAAATAAAATTGCAAACATCCAGAATTTCAACCAAAATATAAAAAATTGTGAAATGAAAAATGAAATTATTTGCTAGACCTCCAGGAATCATTTTTGCAGCCTAGGTCGGCAATGTAATATTCTAGTATTGTTCTTTTTCTGTTACATAGCAACCTTCAGCACTAAACGAATCATCCATTTGCTGGAGTGAGTGTAGGCTAGAAAACGACTGATTGTAGGAAAGATAGGAGAAAATCGTATATTTTATAGAAATATATGTTTCCTTAAGTATAACAACAAATGAACACCCTGTATAATAACAAATTTTACTAGAATTAAAAACAAATAATTTACCTTTACTTATTAATTATTGATGATTCAAATATAGCTGAAAATCGTATATTCCAATTTGCAATGTTCAAATAAGCTATTTATTATTTTTCAATAACCCAATTTGCTGAACGCCGGATTTTAATGATAACCAAAATCCATTAGCAAACGTCCGGCTTCAAATACGTATTCCGAGCGAACTTATTATTTATTTTCGTTTGCATTAAAATGTACTAAGAGAGAATATGGGAATATTTGCAAAATATAATCATCCATCTTTCTTCCTGGCGGCGATACGATACATTATTTAAATTATTGTTTATTAATTTAAACAATAATAATAAATCATATATTTTGCATTACAAAAGCTTTTTGCTTCTCTTATAGCAATAAAATATTTGTTTATTTAAATCATTAAACGGAAGTTCAAAAACATTTTCCATCTCTTATAATAATAAAATGTTTGTTTATTCAAATAATTAAATGGAAGTGCCTAATTATAATATAAATAAAAAGAACATTTTACTTCTCGTTTAACAATATAATATCTGTCTATTTAAATAATTATAGATAATGGCCCAATTAAAAAACAGTTTTCATCTCTTTTAATAATAATTAATAAATCAATTTCATTGTAATTAAATGGATGTAGATAGACTACTTCTGACAATGCATGTATGTTATTTCTAGACAAAATTCACTCAAATCATTTATTCCGAATTACAAAAAATATTTTCCTTCTCTTATAACAAGAAAATATTTGTTTAATCAAATAATTAAATGGAAGTTGAATAACATTGTCCATCTCTTATAATAATAAATTATTTGTTTATTTAAATAATTAAATGTAAATGCCGATTTAAAATTAAAAAAAAAAACTTTTTTCTTCTCCAACAACAATATAATATTTGTTTATTAAAATTATTAAATGATAGTGGCCTAATTAAAAAAAACAATTTTCATCTCTTATAATAATTAATAATCTACTTAATTGTAATTAAATGGATGTAGATAGACTTCGTCTGACAGTGCATTTATGTTATTTCTAGACAAAATTCACTCAAATCATGTATTTTGAATGACAAAAATATCTTCCTTCTCTTATAGCAATAAAATATTTGTTTATTCAAATGATTAAATGTAAATTTAAAAAAATCCATCTCTTATAATAACAACATATTTGTTTATTCAAATAAATAAATGGAAATGTCTAATAAAAAATTGAAAAAACATTTTCCTTCTCCTATAAACATATCATATTTTTCTCTTTAAATAATTAAATGATAATGGCTCCATTAACAAAAACATGTTTTATCTCTTATAATAATAATTAATTATAATTGTTATTAAATGGATGTAGGGAGACTACGTCAGACCGACCTCATGACGAATGTCATCGCGTCTCGCGGAAATCGCGATGAGAAAAGAGGGAAAATGGGAGTAACTTGCCGCTAGGGAGAAAAGTTAGGCCGCTCCGCAACCATGCACGTAAGCGAAAAAAAAAACGTTACAAACGATATTTCATGGTTTGGCTCCGCTTGATTTTTATATGTGTTAATAATGAATAAAACGATCTCAAATATGTTGCGAGTGACACATGTGTACTCAAATATGTGTACGCATTAGACTAAAATAATATAACTTAAAAAATTGTGAAATAAAACAATTTAGGATACTGCAAAATTTGGAAATATTTGCGAAATAAACAACATATCACGTATTAATTTGGGTTTGTAAATCTTTAAATGCAGCAATAGACTAATTTTATATAATTTGATAAGATATGTAACTAATTTTGGTACGTATGATATACGAGTACCTACTGGTGTATTGGCTGTCAAGAGTATCACATAATGTTTTTAGGTTCATATAATAATAAGAGCATTTGGTATAAATTGTACGTGATTTGACATCTGTTGGTCAACAGGAAAGTTATTCGGCAAATTGCAAGAACTGTTTGTATTGTATTGAGTATGTTACAATGATTCTCCTTGGATTTACTCGCGGATAGACTACATACGTTTTTTAATATTTAGAATGTAGTGTAATTTAATTTTATATGTTTTGTTAATTTGCCGTTTTGTGAACGGTACTTATTTTTAATATGTATTTTTTTATTATGTAATGACAATTGTAAGGCTGCAAAGCCATTAACATGAATAAATTGAATCGAATTAAATTGAGTACAGTACTAAAATTGCACTAATAAGTGTACATTAAGAATTTTAGTAACATCACAAACAACACATTTTAAAATTATAAGGCTATAAAAGATTAAACGTCGGAATCCAAATTGCATACTTGATACCCACTGATTTCCATTATAATACACTTTGATCTCACAAGATATTAAAGGTTATTTAATGTTTTAATAGGATGTCATCGGGGAACGCTCTGTGGCTGATAAAATTCAATAGTCATGAGGGTAAAAATTGCGACATCTCCCTAAAAATATTCATAAGGCGACCTCTTTGTAATTCTATAATCGAATTCCTTTTATAGCATAAACGCCTTTCTTTTTGCATTTGAGACTCGGGAAATTAGTAGAGTTCGATAAGTAAAACATTCAAATACCGATAGCGGTTACTTTGTGGAACATCGTAAATGAATTAAATAAAACAACTTTAGTTACTTAGTTTTTCCACTTATACAGGGTGAGTCTATAGTGAATGACATCACAATAGTGATTAAAAGTCGATACATTTGAATGAGCGTGGGACACCCTATATGCAAATCTAGATGATGGAACTTAATTAATTCGTTTAAATATATATGCATGGCAACAATTATCTACACATTCATCATCATTTCTGTAAGCTACACGTATTGTTTTCATTTAATTAACAGACTCCTTGCATGTATCCACTAGATCAACTGATGCAATATTCGGGAATAGCTTTGGGTGTCAGACGTCTTTATTGCCAGCTGTGCTAATCCGTTGACGCTGTTTTGAATATTCGCAAAGGAGTAACTGTGAATTAACTTCATTTACTGCCACCGTGTAATCCAGAATTGTACGTACTTAAATTGTGCACCGTTCTCGTACATTAATGGGACGGCTAAAGGTAAGTCCTTTTATTGCTCACGTTGAAATCGGAGGAAACCGTTAATTGGGTCTAAGGGTTAAGCGAACCAGATTGCAATAGACCTAGGATATAAACTGAAGCTACGATTAGATAATCATTACTAAAAGAAATGTATACCCTATACGCCATGTACGCTCGCCCTGAGCTTAAGAATGAATTCGGTAAAAATGTAGTAAAGGGGCGTATCTTTATGTCGTACCATAAATCTGAAGAGAAATATTAACTACCTTTTTTAGTGTTCAAAATATCACAAAAAGATGATAATTTCGATTTGTGTTTAGTTTTATTTAATTTAAAATCCTTAGCAACAAGTTAGGAACTTAAGAATAATTTAACTAATTCATATCAAACTTGGCGATTGTAAGAAAATTCCTATGATATGACCGTAGTGCAGAAATCAGAATGTACAAACCATATACTAAGAATGTTTTGTAATTAGTTTAAAAGTTAAAAAAGAAATTTTCAAGAAAGACAAAAAATAACCTGATAAATGAAAACAAATTAAAATAAAAATAGAAATAAAAAATAAAAAAATAAAAATTAAATGTAATTAAACAGATCCCTTGAGGCAATTCTAATCAAATGATTTAAAAATACTTTTCTTATTCTTTTTGGAACCACCAATAACAAGGCCACTTCGTTACTTATAGAAAATGGAATAAACACTTAAAAAAAGCAATTAATCGACAGTGAACTGTTTTGTTTTTTATAAAAGCCATGTTGAAATTTTAGAAAATAAAATCCAATATATGTTAATAAGAAAAAAAGTTGACTATCTATTGTATCAATTCGAAACATTAAATCATTGCAACCCGCTGAGTTTCATATAAATGTGAGTGAAGTGTATATTATATGTGTTCATTAAAGTTAAAGAGGTGACATAAAGAGAAATCATTACTTGGAGAGAATCACAAAATATGATGCATTACGATACGAATGCTCTGACAAGCGTATAATAAACTGATTAAGGGAAGTTTTGCGAGAATAACATTTATAATCTTTTTTTAGACCCGCTCTACATAACTGTGTCGCAGCATGTTTTTCATGTCAACGTCTTCACTCGGTGTAATTTATCACAGACTCGCCATTGCGGAAACCACATTTTCCGAAACATTTAATTCATTTACGTAGTAAAGCTAATTATCCAGAAAATATTCTGTCTGGTTCGCCGCATTGCAACCCTAATCCGGTACGTTTACCTTTGCGGTCGTGAAAACTGCAAGGCGTCAAATAAACGCTCCTTTAATTGTAATTTGAGTCGCAGGAATTATTAAGCTATATTAAACAAATTCTTACTTTTGATTAGATTTCAGAAGTACGAGGCTAAAGTTAATCTCGTATTAGGTTAAGTGTACTCCTATTTTAGCTCTGATAAATTCTTCTACGACAGTATTGGTTTGGTTTTCCTTTGTATGTAAGTTTTCTTCTCTGTTTTTCTTGGGTTTCTAACAATAGTTAGTATTAATATAAAGGTAATTCGCGGGAGTAATATAATGCAACACTACTTACCTATTATACCTATTATATTGAAATATGCTATTGCATGTATAGAAATGCAAAAAAATATATATGCGTACCTTTAATATTCGATTATTAACTCTTGCGCGCATTAGAAATGTGTCCAGCTGTACAATTGCTTCGACGAGAAATTCACGTCCGGTCCATGGAAATGCGTCACATGAGTACATACACACAATCTCATTGCAGTGCAAGACATTGAAATGGGAATATTCATTGTTAAACGCATTGATTAGCGGCGTTGCGCGTGTTTGAGCAAATGCGATGACAGTGCAGGCGAGTCACATGCACTACGCTTTGACCCTCATCCGATCAGCTCTATATTTAATTTGTTTGCTAATAGTCAAAGCAGAATTTCAATGTACATTTAATCTATTAAACCGTAAATTTAATACGCAGGATCCCAATAATTTGCTGTGGAAATTGGAGGGGCTCGAGTTAGTATAATCCTTTTAACCGTCACAAACTATTTTATATGTCGGGTGTAATCGTGATTATATTAACAAAGGCAATTATAATTAACTGAAGCCCCATAACTGTACTACCAAGGGAACTTAAGGATTATTAGGATTATTTTTAAAAAATCATCTAAATATAAATTATTATAGGATATTATTATAATTAAATAATAATTCTTTATGTCAATATATAGGGTGACAAAAAACCTTTGCTGCTATAAAGTCATTAAAAAAATTTAAATTAATTTAAAAAATATTTAATAGTATTATTTAAAATATATTTTTATCCAATTTCAATATACGTATCTATATGATACATCCAATTAAAGCGTTTTAAAAACACTTCAATATGAACGTTTAGAATTTTTTCACAGCAATTGTGTTGCAAAGTTTTATTATAATTTATAGGCTTTCAACTTTTAGGTTAGATTTTTTAGTGTTGAGACAAAAGTCTTTTATTATAATAAAGAGAACATTTATAGAAAGTTCCATAAAGTACATTTACAATAATTGCAGAGATACAGATTTTTGTGTATGATTTTCAAAAAAGAAACAATTACTACCTACAACAAATTCAAAATTTTAGTACAAACATAAAAAAATTATGCACTATAATTATACATATAGTTCAATCCAAAGTGAAAATTGTAAAAAGAAACTTTTTAACCATTTTCTAAAAGTCTGAAATTTACTAAACTTGCAGATACATATTTTTTCAATATTTTTACATACAACAATTATTGTGATGATGTTATGAATCTGAATCTGAATCTTTAATAAAATTTAAATTATTCATAATCATGAAACATTGAGTTTTATATTGAACGAAATAAAGAAACGACAAGTTCCAAAATATAAATTAACAAAAATGACGACAAAAATTATAATAATTTGAATTTATATAAGTATTTGAAACAAAAGTCCACATTGCGTATTTAATTACAATAAACAAAAGCCACAATTTCAGAAAGTTCCAAAAAGTAAATTTACACAGACTGCAGATAATTGCATTCTGCGAACTTGTTCAATAGATTAATCAATTAAATAGCTGTAATATATTAATATTTAAATAAGTTTGATATAACTATTTAACTATAAAATATAGTTTTCTATTTCGGAAAACTTTTATACCTATACAATAGTATATGTTTCACGTGCATGGAAACCTACTACAGTGGGTTTCGTTTCGAATTAACGGCTCCGCATTGCTTTTCTCTAACTAGAGTTCGCTGTTTGCTATAGTGAAATATGCCTCGCACTTAGGGTATTATTAAATTACTGAAATGATTTCCAAAACGAGCTACCGAAGAAAACTTTTACCAACTCGTTATTTTGCGCACATTTTGAACCGTAATTGCCGAGTTTAAAATTTACGTATGAAATTAGTTTCGCAGTTGGATGATTTAAACATATAACTGCGCATCTGTGGCAGGTTTTTTTTGTATTCGTTGCATACATTATAACATATTCACTCTTGTGGAAATATAGACATTTAGCGAAGTATATTTTATTCATGCAATTTTATCAAATGCGCTGCACGTCAAATTTAATATAATAATAACTTTAGTACTGGTTTAAAACAAGTGCACGTGCAAAATCCTACTTTATAAATTTTATTAGTTTAAATTTTTAATTTTTAATTTGAACTAATTCTTTATAAATGATTAAAAGCAGTTGAAAGAAAACATCGAGTTTTAACATATTTGTAACATAACATAAGTATACATACATAACAGCATATGTATGTTGCATAACATAAGTATATATTTTGTGAATTCATTTCAATATTTAATAAATTATATTTGAATAAGGCAAATATTAAGTGCCATCTAATGGTAATATCCAATGATGTTATTTTTATTACATTATATTTGCTTTCTTTTTTTGATCCTATGATATCTCAAACTTGCGCTATTATACAGAAAAATCATAATTTTAAATAAGTATTATATGAATCTAAACTATTATTATAAAGCTGCCAGCTTACAATGATAAATTGCACCTGCCATAGCATCTGAAGTTATGTCTTGGTCTGTTATTATCCTGTATACAATACGATTTACGTAGGACTGAGCACGAGATCAATTCTATACATCCGTGCATTATACGCTTAACGTTGAAGTTTTTAGTATAATAGTATTAATTATGTTAACATTATGTTATATAATTAATTAATTAATGCAATTTATTATCAGGTATACATACAGATTATGATTTATAACATTATTATGTCGTACAATATAATATAATAAATAATTATCCTCCAAGTAGAAAATTAAACTGAAAACGAAATACAAATAAAAACATTTCTTGGATCGTTTGTAAGACAAGATCAACGATTGCTACAATAAATGAGCTTTGGCCTTATTACTGCCAATTTCTTCGATTAAGCTATTTATGAACCGTTTAGTAATTACAAAGAACATTCTAAAATTATTCCGAATTGTAAAATTTACTTTGGATTTTTTATAACTGGAATGACTTTTAGTATTATTATTCAGATAAATTTATAGATGTATGTGTAACAGTGATTCTGGTTCGTTCAGGTTTCCCTAAATTACAAGAAAAAGCAAACGTACCTACTTTTATTAAAAGTAATAAACAAAAATCAGACAAAATAATGATTGTAGTTTTAATTCAGGAATAAATTATATTGGTTAATGGTATAAATTACAGAAATTGGTCACAACTTGCCTCATTTTACAATTGTTTAAATTGTTTTGCTAAGTTTAATGAAAACCAATAAAATAATACAAAGACTGTGTAGTTTTTTATATGAAAACTACAAAGAATTGCTTTTATTGAGTAAAGCATGTAAGTGCCATTTAGTGGTGAAATTCAATTTCTACAGAGACATTGGTAACCACCAATTCATACATCCGGACATACTACATACCAGCATACTACATTCGGACGCACTATACTAATGAGACCCACCAGGTCGAAACCGGTCTACAGTTGTGCAGGGAAGTAGGACAAACAATGCTCATAGTCAAAAGGACATAAAGGAATAATCCATAACGTTAATTTTTTAAAGAATTTTCAGCAATATTAAAATAAAATCAAGAGATGATCCATTTAGGAAATTCTTTGTAAAATATGAAAATATGGTGCATTTTCATATTTTACAAAGAATTTCCTAAATGGATCATCTCTTGATTTTATTTTAAAATTGCTGAAAATTCTTTAAAAATTTAACGTTATGAATGATTCCTTTATGACCTTTTGAGTATGAATTATAAAAAGGGCTGTGCGGGATGTGAACCGACATAATAGTAAGCCCTTGGTAGATTAAATGTTCATTAAATTGAATAATTAACATTATAACAAAATTCAATGAAAATTCCAAAGAAGTTGTAAGAACAACTTTAGAGCATTCTAAATTGCTGAATGACGAGTATTTCAAGGACATTATAAGAAAATTTTAATGAATTTTCAAAATAGCTTAGTTTTTGCTCATGTTCCAAAATTGCATGATAATTACCAGAAAATTCAAGGAACATACGAGATTCAGTGATATAAGTCAATTATACAAAAATTATATTATATTCTAATATTAATATGTAATTGCAAACAGATCACAGATCTTCCCAAACTGTACAAATATTTCAAGGAAATTATTAGAAAATTTTAATGAATTTTCATAATAAGTAGATTAGTTTAGAAATTTAGAAATTCAATGAAAATTCCAAAGAAGTTGTAAGAACAACTGTAGAGCTCCAAATTGCTGAAGTATTTCAAAGACATTATAAGAAAATTTTAATTATTTTTTTAAATACTTTAGTTTCAGCTCACGTTCCAAAATTACATGAAAATTGCCAGAAAATCCAAGGATTATACGATATTCAATGATACTTATAAGGCAATTATTCAAAAATTGTATTGCATATTCTAGTAATAATATGTAATTGCAATAAATTTCCAGAATAAATTGTTCCTTTGTTAAAGTTTTTAAATTTCATGAAAACTATACAAATAAATTTAGTATATTCAAGAGGAATTTTAAAATTAAACAAGCAAAATGTTAAAAAAGCAAATTTTTATTTTCCACGCAACTTTCTAAAATATACAATTATTTCAAAGAAATTATTAAAAAAATGTAATGAATTTTCATTACATAATAAGTAGAACATTTTCACGTTCTAAAATTACATGAAAATTATCTTAAAACCCAAAAAACATCCAAAATTCAATGATAATTATAAGGAAATTATAAAAAAAAATTAATGTTCAGGAAATAATAATTGTAATGACTTTCCAGAAAAAATAATCCCTTTGTTGAAATTTGAAAATTGCACGAAAATTACAAGAAAATATTCAATATTATCAAGAGAACTTCCAGAATTAAATGATATATTTTCAAAATTTAGGTTTAATAGTCCATGACAATCTACAGTTTTTCAAGAAATTTAAAAGTTCAGAGGAAACATTTCGTAGTATTAATTAAAAAAAATTGTATATACTGAATGTGGAATATTCTATAAATTTTCTATAATTTTCAATCATTGCACAGAACATTAGAGAATTATTGCCGAATTGTAAAATTTACTTCGGATTTTTTATAACTGGTAATAAAATCATTTTTTTATGCCAAATGGTATGAAGTGCAGGAATTAGTCAAAACCTGCCCAATTTTACAATATTTTAAATTGTTTAACTAAAGCTAATGAAATAATTGTATAACACATATTAACCCTTTTCACAAAAAAATAAAAATAATTAAATGCATATTTCGAACGTGGTGCGACCATCTTCAGTAACATATAAATAGGTATTTCAAGTACCTAGAGAAGTACCTATTTATATATTACTGAAGATGGTCGCGCCGCGTTCGAAATGTGCAATTAATTAATAAATGTTTTTTGAGAAAATGGGTTAATGTGTGTCATTCAATTATTTATCCTTTCACAAGCTCAAAGTAAAACTAAAGTTAATGAAAATTTGATAACTTTGTCTCTTGCTTTATTTTTTATAACCGGTATGACTTAATGTATTATATAAAACGGTTTTGTATTGCACACCTTTAGATAAATTTGTAGATTTATGTAGAATATTGATAAAATTTTCTGTTTTTTTTTAATTTAGAAAATAAAATCTTCTTCGTAATCGTTCTTTGCAGTTTTAATTGAGGCATAAATTCGATTTTTTATATTAAATTTTATGAATGCACCTGCAATATTAACAATTGTTTAAATTGTTTTACTGAACTTAATGAAAAATTGAGAACTTTGCTTCTTTTTTTTACTGGTATGATTTTCAGTATAACGAGAAACGGTTTTAAAATATTAATATTTTAAATATAATTGTACTCTATTATTTAAGAATATTTAAAAATTAAAAATAGTGTTAGTCTTTATTATTGTCCTATTCGAAGCAAACCATATTATTGAAAATTTCTTCGAAAAAACTATTTCTAATAAAAAAAAAATCAAAATACAACTATCGATAAAAACGAGTAGAGTTAACTAAAACTGTTGTTAATTTTCTAATGTGTTTCGTTCTAATTTCATTCCAATTTCTGTTTCACAATACGTGCTATACTGGGTGATTCAAATTATATGCTCAGTATGAATATCTCGCCTATCTCAAGAAATAGAGCATTTGCATTTAAATTTGGCAAAATTGCGAAATTTTATACTGAACGATAAGAATTTGTATTCATACTGTTATCCATACTCAGTATGGATATCTCGCTTATCTCAAGAATTAGAGAATTTGCATTCAAATTTGGTAAAATTGCGAAATTTTATACTGAACGGTAAGAATCAGTATCCATACTGTTATCCATACTCAGTATGAATATCTCGCCTATCTCTAGAAATAGAGCATTTGCATTCAAATTTGGAAAAATTGCCAAATTTTATACTGAACGATAAGAATCAGTATCCATACTGTTATCCATACTCAGTATGGATATCTCGCCTATCTCACGAACTAGAGTATTTGCATTTAAATTGGCAGAGTTGCGAAATTTCATACTAAACGATAAGAATCACCAAAAAAATCTGCTATTTGTATAGCATTGTAGATAACGAAACACTAAAAAAACCTACTTCACGTGTATTTTATATATTCAAATTTTCAACTGCAACTGTCAAAATGAGTTAAATTTTCATTTGAATCTGTCAACATATTCAATTCGTACAGTCATAATCTACCTATTTTCTAAATAGAGCTGCCTAAAACTGTCTTTTTAACTTTTTACTTTTAGAGGAAGGAACACTGTGAAATTTACTGTATCTGCAGAATTCTACCAAATTTTCCAATTGAACTAGTAAGATTTGTGAAATTTTCAACTGCAACTATAAAAATCAGTTCAATTTTCATCGAACTTGTCAAAGTATTCAACTTCTACAGTCACAATCTACCAATTTCCTAAGTGGCATTGCATAGAACTGTCATTTTTAACCACAACTATCAAAATCTGTAAAGGTTTTACCTTTAGAAATAAACAACAGTTAATTTATATCTGTTATATAAATATATTTGTAAGTTATATCTCTAGAATTCTACACAAATTTTCGATTTAACTATATAAATCTGTAAAACTCGCAAATGAAACTGTTAAAATGTTTCAATTTTTCTAGATAATTTGAAAAGTATTAAAAATATATTCTCATTGCATTATTTTGTTCTACATTCGATAGAGTGCTTAGTTTTTCTATGTCGATTCAATTTTGTTTAATTGTCAATTTTTAAGTTCATAATAGGCGCTATATTTGTTTTGCACAATTTGAGAGCAGTTGTTTTCCAATTTTATCGATGTAGGTATGACACTCGATAGTATGGAACCATACTAATAACGTTTTTTGTGTACACTGTAATAATTTAGTGTGATTTCATCTCAAATTACCCTAAATAACTTTAACGTTTTAAGTTACTGACCAAAAACCATGGTATAGTTTTCACTGAGGATTTGAAATATATATAAAATCTATATAAATCTTGGTCTAATCTAAATCTATGTAGATAATTTTTGCGTCAGGTGAAAGGCATATGTTCGTAGAATTCAAAAGTACGACACATCAATGCGAGCATTTATGAAGCAATGTATCAATTGTTTAGTAAGTTAGGTTTGGTCTGGTTAGGTTAGATTAGGTTAGGTTAGGTTAGTTTAGGTTAGGTTAGGTCAGGCTAGGTTCTAATCATTTATAATAATTGTAAAAAAAATACATTGACATATATGACATATACATGACATATGAATGATATTTATATTTTCTTAAGAAAAAACTTCAGAAGGTTTAAATGCGTGCTTATTTATTTTTAACTTCATGGTGGTTGTGTACTAATAATTTTTCACAATTAAAATATATTTTAAAATACGTAACAATATACAGGATGTTCAATTAAAGAAATGTTTCTTTGAATAACACAAAAACCTAATATTCATTTCTTTTTCTGATTTTATCAACTTAATCAGCGGAAAAAAATACTACTTGTTTGCTAATTTAACCGACTTCAACGGCTTATTATTGTAACTTCAATAATAACAGAGTTAGCAATGGTGCACCGATAACTTTGAACACCCTGTATATAGCAGTAGTATATATGCGCTATTTTTATAAAAATATCTCGATTTTTGTCTTGGTTGACGTGGTCTATTTTACGATCTTATAAATAATGTACCTACCAAGTTCAAAATGTGTTTTTTTAATGTATTTTATATTAAAGTTTAATTATTTAAATATTTTGTCATCAAGATGGTTTCGATCTTTACTACGTGGTAGTCCATATTAAAAAAATAAACATAGAAACAACTATAAAACATATAACATAGCAAGTTTCTTTGTTTTTTGTTTAATATTTTGTCCTGATTTTTATTTTGACTCGAAGCATATTTTGCAGCTATTTTAGTTTATTTTTGCAATGTAGGTACAGAGAGATTGGAATTTTTTAACATGCCTACTTTAAATTAATACAAACAAATTAATAATTATCTCGTACCATAGTTTCGTTTCTAGTTGTCACTAGTATTTTAATCCTCGGAAATAATTACATAAATATGAAATCGTTTCCTCCTGTAAGTTCTGTGTTTGTAATTAACGAATGGTCTTCATACAATTCGTTATGCACAGTTTCCCCCGAGGCTTTACTCAACGTTTATTCGTTTTCAGCAAAATTTTTAGAGAAAATTCGTAGCCATTTCATTACTTTCATTATAAAATTTGATATTTACCTCAAGTTTCGTTACTAGTTTTTAGGAGTACATATTTGAATCTCCAGCATTCATTGTACAAAAGCGCAAGAGTTTTCGCCTGCATAGTTTTGCGCTTGTAATCCACGAATTGTTCTCTTAGAATTCTTCGTGCAAATTTTCGACCGCGAGTCTCTGCTTAACTTTTATTCGTTTCAGCAATGGTTGTAGAGGAAATTTGGTGTCTGTTCACTTTTCGAACTATTATAGAAGTTGGTATTTATCCAATCTCAAAGTTTCGTTGCCAGTTTTCAGGCGTATTTGAATCTCCAGCATTCATTGCAGAAAGGCGAAAGGATGTTCGCCTGCATTATTTTATGTTTGTAATCTAAGAATTGTTTTCTTGCAATTATTTTTTTTTTTGCTAATACTTTTGTTCATGATTCTTTTTTCTAGTACAAAAAGTATAATTTTGCACAGTTAAATTTTTATATTTATGCTCATCACTTAATAATAAAATAACAGTATTAGTATTAATAACTAAATCATTTAGAATTTTTTACTAAATTAATAAGGAATTGATACGGCATCTTTTTTTTAATTTATAGTAAATTATGAAATTTATACCTACATATAATGTTTGAAATTATAAATGAAGACAGACAGTGTGGTACAAAAACTAATTTAATTTTTTTACATAAGTTTGTAGCTATGCTAAGATTTCATGTTTTTTATTTTTTTTTAATTTTTAGTACATTTTTATGTTTATACCACCTACCAGTTATTTTTGAAATGATTTAATATTTTTACATATCCTTTTTTTTTAATTTGTAATCAATTTTGGTATTTACACAGATAAAATTTGAAAAAACACAATACTTTTACACAATAAATTAATCATAAATTGATACCGCATCTACAATGTGTATTTTTTTATTTTTTTAATTTTTAATAAATTGTGAAATTTATACAAATATTTTTTATAATAATTTCAGTTTCGTACACAATAAATCTATATGAAATCGATACAGCATGTATTTATTATTTCTTATTTTATATAAATTTTTGGTAACTTTTGAAATATAATACACATAGTTTTTGAAATAAGTTATTTACATGAGTTTATAAGCTTTTTACCCAAGATTGTAGCTATGCATCAATTTTTTATTGTTTTTCTTTTTATTTTTAGTAAATTTTAATGTTTATGCAGATCATTTTTTAAATGATTTAATTTTGTATACAATTTTATAGATTCTGTAGCAATTTCTTATTACATTTTTATTATTAGTAAATTTTGATGTTTATTGAAATAATTTATGTTTTTTACACAATTTTATAGATTCTTTATCAATATCTTATTTCGTTTTAATTTTTAGTAAATTTTGATTTTTATGTAGATCATTTTTGAAATATTTTAATATTTTTACATATTAAATCAATCAGAATTCCATCATGTCCAAGATTGATATAGGTATTATTATTATTTTTTATTTGTAATCAATTTTGGTATTGATACCTATTATTTTTCAAAAAAATGTTTTTTTACCCAGTATATTAATAAGAAAATGATACAGTATCTACAATCTCTATTTATTTATACTTTTTTTTTATTTTATTAAAATTTTGTAATTTATACAAATATTTTTTTATGTAATTTAAATTTTTTATACATTAAATTTATACGAAGTCGATACAGTATCTACAGTGTGTATTAATTAATTCCTATTTGATTTTTATTCTTAGTAAGTTTTCAAATTTATACAAATAGTTTTTGAAATAATTTAAGTCTTTTACACGACATTCCTGTGCATTGATTTTTTAATTTTTTTTAAGTAAATTTCGATATTTTTGCAGATGATTTTTGAATAAATATATTTATTAACTCTTATTTTATGTTTATCTTTGGGGAATTTTGAAATTTATACGAATATTTTTTTTTTTAAATTAATTTAATAATTTCAATGATACAGCATCTGCAATCTCTATGGATTTATACTTTTTTATTTTATTAAAATTTAGTAAATTATACAAATATTTTTTTATGTAATTTAAATTTCTTACACATTAAATATATAGGAAGTCCATACAGTATCCACAGTGTGTATTATTTAATTCATATTTTATTTTTATTCTAAGTAAGTATTCAAATTTATACAAATAGTTTTTGAAATAATTTACGCAACATTCCTGTTCATCGTTTTTTTTAATGTTTTTTTTTTAGTAAATTTCGATATTTTTACAGATCATTTTTGAATAAATTTATTAAATAATTTTTATTTTATGTTTATCTTTAGTGAATTTTAAAATTTATACGAAATTTTTTATTTAATAATTCTAGTTTTTTGCCACAGGTTTGCAGCTGTGCGACAGTTTTTTTATTGTTTTTTTAAATTTTTGTAAATTTTGATATTTATACCTAACATGATTTAAATAATTTAATTTTTTTTCACAAGTTAATACATTCTGTATCAATTTTTTATTACATTTTAATTTTTAGTAAATTTTGATTTATATGCGGATCAGTTTTGAAATAATTTAATATTATTACATATTAAATTGATAAGAAATCCATACAGCATATCCAAGCTATATGAATCGTATATGACTTATTATTTTTCTTAATTTGTACTAATTTTGATATTTATCCAAATAATTTTTGAATAAATTTAAGGTTTTCTCACACAATAAATTAATAAAAATCGATGTAGCATCTTGAGGCTGTATCGATCTCCATTCTTTTTTTAAATTTGAAAACCTATCAAATAAGTGGATGGTATATTTGATAGGTATAAATTTTTTTTTCGAGTAGTGGTGTTTGTTCAAAATTCAAATGTTAAAAGTAATTTTTATTTTGAGGACATTTTCTTGACTAGTAAAAACTCTCTCAAATAATGGCATTTATTAACTAATCTTATAAATAATAATACTGTTATATTAATAATAATCCTACTGCTCCTGCAGTTGGTCAACTTCAGTTCCTAACCACTAATAGAGACTAATGCTTCGTATTGAGTAATACCGTTCAGAATTTCGATGAAATTAATCCCTATAAAGGTAATATTGGCACAACTTATTGTATTCATAAGCTTGTTTATAAATCGATTAAATCCCAAAGTAAACATGAGGACAATTTTACTTCACAACAGTTAATGCAGAACACAAATATTTTATGATGAATCTCATAAAATGTAACATACAATATTTACAGAGGGGGACCAAAAATTGTAATAAAAAATAGGAAATACAGAATGATACTTACGTATGATACATATGTTATACGAGTATATGATGCATATGTGGATTAATGCAATATTTTTGTGTTATATGTGCATTTGACATCTGCAATGTTCTGAATCTAAATACAATAAAATATAATATTTTTATTAATAATAATATAATCATAACAATATTTAGTCGCTTCACTGGGTAATTTTCTGTGCTACCAAATAAATAGATTTTTGCAGTTGTGCGTATGAAAATATATCCTCATTGCATTGTTTTGTTTACATTCGATACAGTGGTGCTTAGTTTTTTTCTACGTCGATTCATTATTTAACTTCAACTGTTTTGTTCCTAATAATCGATATAATGCAATATTTTTTATTTCTATGCTCATTTTACTTTGTAATATCTGAATCTAATTACAATAAATGATATTATTTTTACGATTATTATTAAGTATTTAGTCCTTTAAGTGGTTAATTCTAACTCTTATGTGCTACCAAATGAATAGATTATTTCCGCTGCATCAATAAGATAATATTTAATTTAAAAACAAACTAAAAAAAATGGAATGGTGCAAACTTTTTGACGTCACTGTGACAAATATATACCTATATGGCAGTATATATCTCTACTTGGACTCAAATCCAGATGGTTATACACGCCAAACAATAATTTCAACCATCATAATAATTTTACTAATTGCATTGAATTTAAATTAAATGCTATTAAATAAACATTTAAATACATTGAATAGAACTACAATAATTTACTAATTGCTAATTGATTATGTTTTTATTAAGCTTGTAAAATTCACGCCATGTATTATTGCATTAATTAAAAAAAAACTTTACATTTTCACATCGTACTGGGAAAAAACAACATATAACTTCGCCGCCTCGTAAACACACAAAGAGCGCGCAGTCGGAGTATAAGTTCTTTTGTATGTGGCTGTAAAAATTGAGCCACCACTTTGACGACAAAATATGCGTCCCGCGTCGTACAAATTTCGTTCGAGCATAATAAAATTCGAAATAAGAACTACAACTTGAGGGTAAAATTTTTATCGCGAAGTGTATTTGCTTTTTATTAAATGCTGTCCATTTCGTGGAAACATAAA
Source organism: Othius punctulatus (assembly GCA_951805005.1). Classification (NCBI taxonomy): domain Eukaryota; kingdom Metazoa; phylum Arthropoda; class Insecta; order Coleoptera; family Staphylinidae; genus Othius; species Othius punctulatus. The sequence continues at coordinate 96,712,074 of OX638138.1, forward strand.
GAAAATATTTATCCTTTGAAAGAACTGGCTTTGTAAATAATTAAACGATGAAACTTAATGCCCATACACATGAAATAGGGTTTATTCACTTAAATGGCATTAAATTATATAGCAAAGTGATAAATATAAGTACCTAGTTTATATTCAAAAATTTAGAAACAACAAAGATGAAAACTTAAATGCTTTCAAAAATTTAGAAGCAACAAGGATCGAATCATAAATTTAAACAATACCTAAAACAATAAGAATCAAATCATACATTTTCAAATCATATATACAGTGTGTTCCCGGATTAAGATTTTTACAGAGCATTCAAGAAAACTGTGTCAACTTTACGCTGGGTACAAATATATGACAATTTAGCTGAAATGTTTCCTAGGATACAAACAAACAATTTAACTAGATTTTTTGAAATGTCATTATTTGTTATATCGTTGGAACTGTACCTTCTCAACTTTAACTTGGCACTAATTACATTCAAGTTGGTATTAGTCATTATCAATTTGGCATTAATCAAAATCATGTTGGCATCAAATAAACTGATGCTGTCATTGTTTAATGCCAACATGGTTTTGATTAATGCCAAACTAGTAATGAGTAATGGCAACTTGACAGTGATTAGTGCCAAGTTGAAGTTGAAAAGGTATACTTGGAAAAGTTGACACCTCTTCCTTGAATTATAGAAGTTATTATAGAAAGATTATAGGTAGATTTTTAAAACTATTTATTTTTTTACCAAAAATTTTGCTTGTTTTGCAATCCTCCAAAAATAAATCACTCTTTCTCTATGATGACAGAAAAGTTACAATGATACAAAAAATGGAACAATTTAATTATTTAATTAAAAACATTTAATTTTCAGAGGACACATTTTGTTACAACTTTGTCCATACATAATTTGCCCATAAACAAAATCTAAATCCAAACATTGGTACTAGTAGATACGTGTTAAATTTGAAAATCTAGAAAACAAATTACTACGAATTTGGCGAGAAACATGCACAAATATCAGTTACAGTTCTTGAATTGTACAACTAAATCTGATATTGATATTGATTGAATCTAGCATTGATTTATATGTGCATACTTACATGTATCAGTATATGTGCATCTAATCATGCACAGGTAGCTTATTAATTATGCAGAGGTAATTTAACAGCGACCTACATTCACAGAACAATAATTTCACCTCTTCCAATTCATTTGGTAGGTCAGCATGATTCTTTGAACAATTTAATTAGGCCTGAAGCCATCTGTGCCAGTAGCTGAAATTTAATTGATTCTAATTAGATTCAATATCAATTACGTTATAATTTTGTTTATATTACGTTTGTATTTGTTATATATCCGTAATGTTTGCCAACTTTTTTTAATTCTTATTTGCGGCTGGTTTCAATCTTTATTAGATCATCTTCAGGCAAAAGTTTCAAGATTAGCAACAAATACAACAAAATTATAATAACTTTCACCTTACTTAATATGAGGATCACAGCAATATTAATTTTTGTTGTAGTTTCATCTATTTTAAATACCAAAATGTTTTCTTCTTTTTATTCTTCTCGAGTACTTACTGGTAGGAATTTTTATTATATAAAGATTTTTAGTTCACATACGGTTTCATTAATATTTATTCAAAGGGGCCTTACTAGTTTCGGCTTATTTGTGTCATCTTATTATATTAATATTAATTACGTTTTTTCCTTTGAAATTTAACATGTATGTTCTACAAAATATATATTAATTAATTCATTGAGTTGCAGTAAGTATTAATTTTCTTAGTTCCATACAGAAAAAATCTCAGCAATAATAAAAGTAATGTTCATTTCACGTTTACGTTAATGAATTTAAAGTATATTCGTTAAAGTAATGGAATAAATTGCAACCATGAGAGTTATTTAAAATATAAAAATGTTACGATACAACTAAAAATCATGATACTTAATCCATTAAAATTATCTAATAATTCATAAACTTCTAAATAATGTAAAGAAATTATTTTTACCTACATAAAGAGCTTATATCTAAATTTACAACTACAAAATTATTTCAAATTTATTTTTAACTCTTCCTTGGCAGGTGAGCTTAGATAAAACATAGTTCAGCTAGTTCACCTTCATAGTTCACTTTGGCAGATGAGCTTATTAAGTTAGAATAGGTTACTGAGGATTGTAAAAACATATTTGAATATCATTTTAATTAATGCGTCAGTATCAGATCAGATCAGAAGAATGTGGAAAAAAATCTTGATCACAGAGGTGTATGTCTTAAATATCATAAAGTCGGCAGAAGTTCTACAAATATGAGTCCAAAAACTGAAGATCCAATACAAAGTAATTATAAAATATCTTAAAATCTTATATAGTTTATACTAAATGAAAAATTGAAAAATTTCTAAAACCATACCTAGCAAGATTCCACGCAATACAATTTTATGTACCTATCTAAAATATATAATTGTACAGAAATGGTTATAAATCATCAAAAATATTTATAAGAAGTTTCAGATTTTAAGGACATTTAATTATTCTAAGGATATTAAGGATTCCAAAGGTATTTTATAATATTTACTGCATTGACTCATCCAATTTCGGATTTTATATATTAGTATACTCAAATATTATCAGACATTTTCTGGTATTTTTTATATTTTATTTGTTATTGTGCTGACTTTTATATACCAATATATAGGAACAAGGCGAGCTGTGATATGTGTTTATACATATTCTGGAATTAATATCATTAATGTATTATTATTAATAATCAATATTAATATTCCGGTATTCCATACATACCGTACACATACCATAGACAAGCTGCGAAATATGTTGGTAATGTTTCAAGAAGTTTTAACCACACATCCATCTAACTTAATTTTGGTAATTGTTAATATGCCTTTTATAAAATACTTCATTTAACAAAATCACTTCAGTTGACCATTTTAATTTTATTCATAATCGATAATTATTTTTCCATAAATTTTCAAAAACCATCAATACTCATTCAACAAAAGTATTATTAAATGATTAAAAAAGAAAAAAACTATTTGTGTAATCGACTTTTTTTTTAATTATTGAACAAAACAATTTGATTAATCAGTATTGATGGTTTTTGAAAATTCCTAGCATTTATGCAAAAATAGTTATCGATTATATTAGAATGATCAACTGAAGTAATTTTTTTTAAATAACTTTTTTTTAAACTGGTTTGTTTTTAAATAATATTTATTACACTGTTTGAGTATATATAATTTTAGTTTTATAACATTTTTGGAAATATATTAATTTCGTATAATAATCTCATATGACATTCATTGACGACATTGACTTGCCAATTTTCTAACAATTTTAGCATTTTGCTGCACATACACAATTTTATTTCTTTGACATTTTTGGAAATATCTTTTTTTTATAACCTCTTATAAATATTCTTCGAGTACATTGATTTATCAATTTTCTAGCAATTTTAGCATTTTACTGCACATATACAATTTTATTTTTAACATTTTTGCAAATATCTTTATTTAAAAAATATATATATGTTTCAGAGTACATTGACTAGCCAATTTTCTAGCTATTTTGGCATTTGTCAGCAGTTGAAGGTGCAGTTAGTATTATTAGAAATAATTATTATGGTTTTTTAAGAATATTTGTCATTTGTAATCCCTAAATTTTCGGATCGGAAATTTGAGATGATTATGGTTATTAATTTAATCATCGCATGTTATAAAAACAAACATAAGGATTCAAGAAGAGAAAGTCCACAATTATGTAAATAATTACTTCGAAACATTGGTTTTTAAAGACTTTACCTTCTAAAAATTGATTTACAACAATGTAAAACAAAAATCCCCCCGACCATTATTACTATTTTTTAAACTTTGTTTAAAGATTAAATCAAAGAAATGACAAACTACAATTGCACATTCACAAAAAATAGTAACAAACGTGTATTTTGTTCTGACACTCCAAATTGCTTTACGATATTGACACTCTAATTGTTTTACAGTTTTGTCAATCCCTGTAATTATATAGTTCCGAAATCACAATTGTTTTATACTTTTGGCAGAGCCAATTGTTTTATAGTTTTGAGAGAGACAGTTGGTTACTAGTATTCACATGGCGAATTGTTGTTTAGCATTGTACATGTATAATCATACAAGTTTTGATACTCCCAACTGCTTTATAGTTTTATAGTCGAGTCAACATCCAAACTTGTCCATTTCTGCTGTATTGGAGTGCAGTAGACAAGTTTTGTAGTGGCTCCTCTTATAAACCAGTTGTCTTTACAGTATTTTTGTATAATACGACGAGTCAATAGAAATTTGATGAAGTTTTCATAAATTTGCTTATACTTAAAAAATGACGTGAAAACTGATAAAAAAATTACGTGAAAACTAAAATATTATCTTACACTGCATATTTACACTTATCCTCTAATATTCGGAGACTCCTACGAAGTACTATACATTTTTAAATATTTTTTGTTATTATCTGTATTCTATTTGTTCCTAGGATAATAATATCTGGTCGTATTCTGCCGCTTTTATTTTCCTGATCTCATCATCTCATCTTCTCTTCTTCTTCCCATCTTATCCCCTTCTCTTCTCCTCTTATACTACTCTTCTTCTCATCTTCTTCCCTTCTTATCTCCTTCTCTTCATCTCTTATACTACTCTTTTTCTCTTCTTCTTCGCTTCTTATCTCATTTGTTTCTTCTCTTATACTACTTTTCTTCTCTTGTTCTTCTTCCATTTTATCGACTTATTCCCTTGTTCTTCTTCCGTTCTTTTCTCCTTCTTCTCTGGTTTTCCTATTCTACTCTTCTTCTCTTTTTATTTTCTTCTTATTCTCGTCTTATTCTCTTCTTCTCTTCTTAAGCGTTATTGCCCATAATATCCATGGCGATGCATTCACCCCAAACAAAACAAAATCTGATAGACTTTTTCAGTCCATCACCTCTTCTCTTTGTCGAATTGTTCTCCTAGTTTACCTGTTTTCATATCTTTCATTCATTTGTTCTTTGGTTTATTTGTTTTTTCTTTCATTTAGTCGTTTGGTGTAGTCTTTCCAATGAGTCATAATTTCTATTTTGGTGTGTATTAATTCTTGATTATTTCGAAGTAACACTTTTTCTAAACTGTTGCTTTATCTTTTTTATTCTTTAGGAATGGCACTTTTGCGTTTTACAGTACATTTTCTGCTTTGTCTGATCATCTTCTCCCATTTTCTTGCCGAACCCTTCCCCACCTGTTGTTTTGCTTATAGCACCAGTTCTTCAAATTTTATACGTTGTTTCTTGTATTCTGCATAATTCGTTTCTGTTTTATTTTCCAAATACCGTTTCTACTTGTTTTTCTTAATTTCTACTTGTTTTTTGATGTCATGGTTAGATTGCAGAACAGTGGTCGAAATCAACTTTTTGACAAACCGGAACGCTTATGAACAAAATCTAACATCATCGCAGTGGTCGAAATGGATTTTTTAACGAACCAGAACGCTTGTGAGCAAAATTGAAAACATTTTTTTTTTCTAATAAAATGCCAAACACATCATAATATAGATTTAGAAAAATAGGTAAAATAAGTAAAATTAAATAATTAGTAAATATTTAGAACAATAATTATTTACAATAGTTTCCATAATAACTCGTACGTCTTGTCAACGTTCCCTTGACGTTTTCTGCTAGCAGTATCATCAGCTGAATGGTGCCCATTGGCCAACCACGACCTCACATATTTATGCGGATTAAACTGCAACAATGGAGGCCCAACTCAATTAATAAATAAAAGTGCTGATACAGTTTTCACATTTAGCTTTGATCTTAACGAAATTACTATTTTATTCATGGAGCTAAAATTTCTCCCGCATTCGCTTGTTGAAATTGGAATAGTGTTTATTCTATTATTAACTCTTAATTACTTTTATTGTCTTGTTATTGCTTAAGCTAATTCCTTTGTATTTCTTCTCCTCTGCTTTGAAGTCAGCCAATACTTTTCCTAATTTTGTGCCAGGATGAGAAACCATCGATTCTAACACTCAAATTGTAGTATTGATAGCTTTATCTGCTTCAACTATTGTAATGCTCTTCCTTTGCAAACATATTGACAAGTCTGAAAAATCTTCTAAAGCATCGGCCATAGTTACTAAATTCTGCACAAATTCAACGGTTTTTATTATTCTCAGTCTTGGTTTTTCATTTTCGAACCAATATGTATACCATTATTATATTAACTTATTTTAGATATACACTTAATATTATACAATAATATTTTTAATTGTGGTGATCGCGGAGAATTGTGGTGATGATATGGTAGGGAAATGATTTCCTAAGTAGTCGAAACTATAGTCACAAATAAATAAATTTATGTGATAGATAAAGTAACATGTTTTATTTATAACGCTAATTACAATGTTTTGTATTCAGTATTCCTCATTGGAAGATATTTCAGCAATCACCGGCACTTGAACATTGTACTAGTGGTCTGATTGTATGAACCCTTATTAATTATATGTTTGGTGACTACATAATTTCTATGTAATTTTATTTCTCTATGTACTGTTACTCGTAAAATACATATATTTATTAAAGTATTTATTTGTTGTAATTTTAGAATCACAATGATTCTGACTACTTTATAATGATAAATTATAACAGAAAAAACATTTTTTGTTTGTTGAAAAAAATTAACTTCAAAAACAATTGATTCAAGCCTAAAAGAAAACTTAGTTTTAGATTTTGAAAGAGATTCTGTTTGTGTGCGTGTGTATATGAATAGTTATAAATTATATGAACGTGAATCACCTAAAAACTTCACTTAAACTGAAATTAAGCTATACCAAAAACTTGAAATTATTCTGACTTAACTAAAACATATCAATGATTTCATTATCAGCACTAGATCACTATCCTGTCTTTTGGTTAACGATGCCCTGGTAATAACGATATCAGGGATGAAATGAAATAACGTACAACTCTTCGCTGGTTTCTGGTTAACTGCCGGAGAAGCGGAAGCCAGCGAAAATTGATTCTTGAAACTTCCCAAAGAATGCATTGCAGCTAAATGATTCGTGGAACTTTCCTCGGAATATTCTGAGATGCAGTGTGCCTTCAATAACAAGAACAACGTATTTTAATAACCATGCAAAAGTACGACAGAATAAAAATATCACATCCGTAAATCATATCAATTTCACTAACCTATTTAATACACAATTTTAATAGTCTGCATAAGCAATTTCTAAAAACTAGGATAGAAGTTGGCAAGGAACATTATACACATAAAATATAAATGAAACCTAATTGATTAGATCCATGCAAAAAGTTAAGGGATGCATAAAAATAAAATAATAATTGAATTGCAAATCTCCGAAAATTAAAATTTCTCAGTGCACAAAAAAATGAATTTCTGTTGTACCATTTGACTTATTTGAACAGTTTTTTCTGTACATTCCCAAGGAATTTACATATTACATAAATTGTAATCTAAAGATATCTTAAAACAGTTAAAAAAGTGTAACACAAAAACCTAAAAATCGCAGAAAATTTATTCTATGAAATTTTTATAAATTTAAGTTTCTGAAAAGTCAGATAATTGTCTGAAAATCGTATTTAATAATGTGGTAATACATCTAAACCACTTAATGAAAGTGTAACAAAAATTTAAAATAAAAACACAAAAAAAGTATGTAAAAGGTAGAAGGTAGATTTTTCGTGGAAATTGTATTAATGAAGATGTGAAGTAACTCGCCAAGAATCAGTACAATACAATCGTAACTATTAGATGAGACACACAACAATTCAATTATTATTAACTTAATAATAAAATATTTGATAAAAGTGCAATAAAATAAATAAGAAAATTGTGTAAAATTTATGTAATTTGTGGAAAATTTATTGAAAATATTACAGAAATTGTAAGCAAATTACAGAAAATTTAGCAAGAACATCACAATTTGCAACATTTCTCCCCTTAAATGAAATTACTGGAAACTCATATTTTAAAAATTCTGCTACGTGCCAGTAAAACTGTAAAACTTAATAAAAGTGTAGTGAAACTAAATAAAGCAAAACCCAAGAAAATTGCACTGTAAAATGTAATTATAATATCAAAATATACCGACATATAAATATACAACTTACACCAAATCTCACAAATATTTAAGAAATTGTCACAAAGTTTAATGGACATTTGTAGATGCGCAATCAAAATATGCTAAGCTGCTGCGTATTTGCTACCTTGTTATAAGGTGCGGATACTAAAACAGGCAGATATAAAGAAACTGGTAGCATTCTGACGATGTGTTATAGAAGGATTCTAAAGATATCTTGGGTAGATCATGTCACAAATCTTGAGGTGCTTCAAAGGCTCAACAAAAAAGAAGAACTAATAAATACTATTAAAAAGCGGAATCTGCAGTGCCTGGGTTATGTCATGAGAGGGGAATGCTACAGGGTGCTGAGACTAATTATGGAAGGAAAGGTAAGGGTAAAGAGAAGTATAGGAAGAAGGTTTTCATGGCTTACAAATAAATGTATGGGAATGTTTCGGCCTAACATCCAATCAACTACATTACTCAAAAGAATTATCGCATATTTTTTTATTCTACCTACATACACGGATCACATCGCAACTATATATATATATATTCTGATTGAAATTATAGATTTTATATCTCTTGATTATTTGATTGTTCTACTTGAAGTTTCATCTCCTATCGGAGATTGGATATCATCATGACATTCTTTACTTTATTGTGAGCCGATTTAAATAGTTACAGTAATTTATTCATGTCAAAAATGCACTATTCAAAAGAATTATAGCATATTAAAAAAAACACCAATATATATATATGTATATATATATATATATATATATATATATATATATATATATATATATATATATATATATATATATATATATATATATATACCGGGCTTTTTTTCCTTACTACACATGTGATGGACAATGTATAACTGGTTGCCTGCATCTACCAGCAAGGAATTTCCTAAGTGTAATTCTAAAAAAAAAAAACAACTCATTAGCGGCGTCAGTGCAGGCAAGTGTCAATTTTGGCATATGTTACACAGAGTGGTTATGTTTGTAACATAATGAGGTTATGACAGTTGCCTGCACCGATGCCGCTAATGAGTTGTTGTTTTTTTTTACAATTACACATAGGAAATTTTGTATGTTATGTTTGTAACATAACCTCATTATGTTACAAACATAACCTCTCTGTGTAACATATGCCAAAATTGGCACTTGCCTGCACCGACGCCGCTTTTAGGTTATGTTTGTACTAATAAAGGAATATTTCTGATTCCTTTATTGATACAAACATAACCTCTGTGTGTAACATATGCCAAAATTGACAGGTTGCCTGCACCGACGCAGCTAATGAGTTGTTTTTTTTTTTTTAGAATTACACATAAGAAATTCCTTGCGGGTAGATGCAGGCAACCAGTTATACACTGTCCATCATATGTGTAATAAGGAAAAAAAAGCCCGGTATATATATATATATATATATATATATATATATACATATATATATATATATATTGGTGTTTTTTTAATATGCTATAATTCTTTTGAATAGTGCATTTTTGACATGAATAAATTACTGTAACTATTTAAATCGGCTGACAATAAAGTAAAGAATGTCATGATGATATCCAATCTCCGATAGGAGATGAAACTTCAAGTAGAACAATCAAATAATCAAGAGATATAAAATCTAGAATTTCAATCAGAATATCAAAAGTTTTGCGAACATTGTAGTAAACGGTTGTGTTATGTTTTCTTAGAACTTAACAAGACCTTTTCTTAGACCTTTATGAAACAGAAGAAAATGCAAAATCCTTTTTCATAAATTGAAATTACAGAAAACCTAGTTGAACATACAATTTTAATTAAATATTCGTTGAAATTACAATAAATTTCCTAGATAGATAAATAGATACGTATTTTATTCAACAGTGGAAATATTAAAAAGTTTTATGAACTAAATATACCATCACAAAGTCAAGAAAAAAAAAATCCATAACAAAAACATTAAAACTGTCATAAATATGTTACTTAATTAAGGGTAATATGTTTGTAATAATCTGGATGTTTTACCTGTCTTCATATACAGGGTGTTCACTTTTACGACGCCCACCATTAGGATCTATTAAATGGAAATATATACAGTGTTGGTCAAATGGGATAAAAGTTTCTCATTTTAGTGCCTTTCAATATACTGAAACGAAATCCGGGATATCTTGCACAGTTCCTGAAATATCACTGAAAAACTGAAAAAGTGCACTTTTCTTTTCCTTTTATAACTTTTTTACTTTTGAAGGAAATTTTAGGAAACTTGGCACTCTTACATTTTTTGACGTCAGTTTTCTGATGCCAAACATTTTCTGCGCCAACTAGATGCGCAAATTTTCATAGTCAACTTTAGATTTTCTTATGGCTGAAATATTGGATTTTAATGGCATTCAAAAGAGCCAAAAATTCCGATTTTGATTTCGAAATCCCGATACGGGATATCCAAATTTCTAAAACATTTTGGAATATTATTTGCATATTTTTATATAATTATTAAGGTTTCTGTCATTTCAATAAATGGTTTTGGTTTTTCACTTTCTTCTATTTCATAACCCTTATATTTTTGAGGTTTACTAAAATATTTGCAATTTCTGAACTGCGATACTTTTGAGACCTTGATTAAAATTATGGATTTTCAAGTTTTTTTATATTTTTGTTCCACGTTGTAGAAATTTCTACAAAACTTTGTGGCAATTTTAGAAATCTTAAATTTGGTGTATTTTGTATATTTTTATTTACTTATAATTAAATTTTCAAAACATAAAGGTATATTTTTGAAAATATTTATTCAATAAATAAGAGTCATAAATTCAGAGCAATATTTAAATCTAAGTTCAGATGAAATATGTCGGAAATCCTAAAGGCAAATCGGTATCATAGTCAGTCATACTTTTCCGCATGTTGAAGGTCAACTATTCATAAAACTACACACTGAATTATAGCTATTAGCTCCATCAATTAGAGTATAAATAATTAATAAAATTGTATAAATGTTTGAATAAACATCTGAATAACATGCAAACGGTTAGAATTCAACCCCTATAACCCAATATCATTTTAATTCTGTAGTAACAAAGGATCCAAAATGTAAAGATATGTAGGGCGTTCCATTTAAAAAGAACATACACTTTTGCACTCTTACTAAAATGTATTACTTTACGCAGCACTGTGCACAGTACGTAAAAACTCAGTTTACGCACTGTTGTAGAAAAAATCTATTTTGAATCCTCTCCCGTTTCGAAATTTGCAATTCAATTACTGAGGTTTATAATTTTAATAAAATTTGCATAAGCAATTTCTCTTAATTGCAGTATTAACTCTAAAAAATAACTTGGCAACGAGCTTGATGTAGTTGAAATATGAGTAAGACCCAATTGATTAGATAATGCGAGCGCACAAGCGATGCATAAAAATAGGATAAATAACTACTGAGGATGTTTTGTTGAGAAGTTTTCTTGGTACAGCGTTCTTATCGCGTAAACTGTTTAAAGTTTTAAAGTTGTATCATATTTACAGATATCAACCCAAAAAATTTAAACAGAGTAAATCCGGCGAAAAACCTGTGCACACATCAATAAAAACATTAATCAATACTCCAGCTTCCGCGTTTGCTTAACAATGTGCGGCTTCCGATTACACTCAGCATTTCCCGGAAAACCCTGCCGCCTTCCCCAGATACATTCTATCGACCGCGCTATTAACTTGCTGGAAACTATTAGCTCAAATTAAGTGGCACTAATGTAAACGCCTTATATTAACGCGTTTATGCATTATGGAGAGCAAATGACTATGCAAACCGGATTACGGAAAATAATGCCGGAGCCTGTAATTCCCGGAAAACAGGTTGCAGTGGACACGTGGCGATAATATGAATAGACTATAGCCGGGCTGACCAGTAGCATACGTATAATTATGTCTAATAAGCAGCCACTTGATATCCGAACCACAATGGGCCGATAGTATTGACCCAATTTAATCGGATTACTGTATCATTACTTCGGACAAATTTAATCGTGTAATACTATCACGGTTATTAAACTTCGTGCATTATATAATTAGGACAATGGCATGTTATCTTAGTGCAATTGTGTTATTCTAATATCTGAGTGCAGTTTATTAAGGTTAAATTTTAACCCATATATAAATTATGATTATGTCATAAAAAATTAAGTGAATAGTAGAATAATAGAAGCAATAAATAAATTTTGAGAGATATAGGAGATATTTTAAGAAAATTGGTATCTTTAGTGATACTTTTTCGGTTAAAATGGCCAAAGTTGTTTATTTTTCTTTAAAGGGATCAATACTTATATTATAAAGTATTTCCTACAAAGAGTCATTTTAAAGTTTTGAAATTTATGATTATTTTTCTAATGCAAGAGATTATAACCTGTAGAGACAATGTTACTTTTGTGTATCCAGTTGGTACACTACAAACATAAATTAATTTTAAGAGATATTAGAGATAAATATTTTAAGCGAATTGGTATCTTATTTATGTTCAAATTGCGTAAGTAATTATAATAAATTTTAATAATAATATATTTTATAATAATATTTTATGGTGATCAATATTCTGTAGAAAAATCGGTAAATACCGGTAAATATTAGGAGTCAGGAAATATCAATAGTTACACATATCCTTTAGTTAGAATCCTTTAGTTACACATATCCATATCCAACCAGATTGATATTTTTTATTTGCTTATGCGCCATCAATAGTTGTCGATAGTTTGAGGGCTTACAGTCGATAACTATCGATATATCGGTAAAAACTATATACTAAGTAGTTATTTATCGTAATGGATACAAAAATTGCAAACTATATGCTAAAATTAATACTGTTCAGTAAAAATGTTATCATATTTACATTTTCAACTTTAAGATGAAATGTTTTTCTGATACCAGGTGTCCTGTTGCCCTATACACATATGCACCATACACATTCAAGAATACACGTATCTTTTACAATCAATTCTGACGATATTAGATCATTTTCTGTTACTTGGAAAGATCGAAGTGGTGGATAATGAGTTGTAATCCCTTCCTCAGTTATTTTCCAAAATAATAACAGATCTGTCTGTTCACTGGCTTTTGGCCTTTCCAAATATATTATTTTAATAATGATGACGTCCGAATTAATTGATTCAGCATTTGCACTAACTTGTTCTTGCAAAAATGTAGAAATAGAAAACTACAAATATCGTACAAAAATACTTTTTCTTTATGAACAGCAATATCCATGCTCCTAGATCACCTTTAGAAGAAGAGACCTTTGCAAGTAGATAACGCAAATAAAACATTGATGTACAAAAATCCAGAAAAAAATGAGATTATATGAAAATACAAAATTCATTAACAATTTAATAAAATATTGATCTACACCTGCACAAAAGTGCAGAAATATTAAAAATTAATTGAAAATTGTAATATATATATGAAACTCTGCAGGGAGTTTCACAATTTTTGATCTACTTAAGAAATTTTCAGTGAATTCTATGCATTGTATTCAATGAAAATTGCTTTAGCAGGAGATAAAAAATTATTTAAAAATGCAAAATTTCAGGATAATCTCTAATGACATTAATCGAAAAATACATGAAAATCCATGAATTCGATATACCGTGAAAATTCTTAATATGTGGATGACAATTATTCGAAAATTACAGAACTTTTCTTTCTTCTAAATCAAAGTTTACACAAGAATATAAATTCAAATTTATGATTATAAACCAGCCGAAAAATACAAATGAATCGATAATTATTTAAATATACGAAATACGATAACAATCTATATTTTAATCCAACACAAAATCTAATCTGCTCAAAAGTGCAGAAATATTGAAAATTAATTGAAAATTGAAATAAATATATGAAACTCTGCAGGGAGTTTCACAATTTTTGATCAACTACTTAAGAAGTTTTCAGTGAATTATATGCATTGTATTCAATGAAAATTGCTTTAGTAGATCAAAAATTATATAAAAATGCAAAATTCCATGATAACCTCTAATGATATTAATTAAAAAAATCATGAAAATCAATGAATTCGATATACAGTGAAAAATTCATAACATGTGGATGACAATTATTCGAAAATTATAGAACTTTTCTGTCTTCTAAATCAAAGATTTCACAAAAATCTAAATTCACATTTATGATTCTAAACTAGCAGAAAAATATAAATAAATTGATAATTATTTAAATATACGAAATTCGATAACAGATTAATAATCTCTATTTTAATCCAATACAGAATCAAATATGCCCAAAAGTGCGGAAAAATTGAAAACTAATTGAAAATTGAAATAAATATATGAAACTCTGCAGGGAGTTCCACAATTTTTGATCAACTTCTTAAGAAATTTTCAGTGAATTTCTATGCATTGTATTCAATGAAAATTGCTTAAGTAGGTGACCAAAAATTATATAAAAATGTAAAATTCCTAGATAATCTCTAATGACATTAATCGAAAAATACATGAAAATCCATGAATTCGATATACCGTGAAAAATTCATAATATGTGGATGAAAATTATTCGATAATTATAGAACTTTTCTTTCTTCTAAATAAAAGATTCTAAATTTTCATTTATAATTCTAAATAAGCAGAAAAATACAAATAAATTGATAATTATTTAAATATACGAAATATACGATTACAATGTAATAATGCCTATTTTAACCTAACACAATATCTAATCTGCACAAAAGTGCAGAAAAAAGAAAAATTAATTGAAAATTGAAATGAATATATGAAACTCTGCAGGGAGTTCCACTATTTTTGATCAACTACTTAAGAAATTTTCAGTGAATTCTTTGCATTGTATTTAATGAAAATTGCTACAGTAGGATGTCAAAAATTATATAAAAATGCAAAATTCGTTTATAATATCTAATGGCATTAATCGAAAATTACATGAAAGTGCATGAATTCGATATACAGTGAAAAATTCATAACATGTGGATGACAATTATTCGAAAATAATAGAACTTTTCTTTCTTATAAATAAAACATTTCACAAGATTCTAAATCAGCAGAAAAAGAAAATCTAGTCTAGCATAAAAGTGCGAACAATTGAAAATAATATAGTTTTTGAAACATCCTGTTCAATGAAGATTCAATGAAAATAAATTGCTATTAGATCTCAAATTGCAGAAAAATGCAAAATTTCACGATAATATCTAATGACACGAATTGAAAATTAGATGAAAGTCTACGAATCTATTATTCGGTGAAAAGCTCATAACATGTGGACTCGGACTTTCCTTCGCGTAAATCAAAGATCTTAAAAAAAAATTAGAATTTCTGAATTTACCTTGCACATTAACCTGCACGAAAATCCAGATAAGTTGAACCTGCAAATTGAAAACATCAAATATTTCTACGAAAATTTGAATTTTGTCTGTCAAAAGTGCAATAAAAACTATAAATATTTTAGTTAAAATTTAAATTATTTATTTCACAATTTCAAATATTCTGTAAAAATTTCAATGATAACAAATAACATTCTAAAATGAAGCGGTAAAAGTTTTAAGACACTATAAACATTTTTTTCTGTTGCCAAATTATCAATTATTTCTGTAAAATTTTCAATTATTTTGGTGAAATTTACAACGATTACTGTAAAGTCTTAATAATTCATGCCATATGTAATGAATTATTTCCGTCATAATTTTATATTCTACTTAATTATCATTCCAATTTCTATTCCAATTCTAATGAATTTTCAACGAACGACTTTGTTTTTTGTATATTCAGACTAGATTATAAGGGTGACTATACGTAAAAAGTTCTTGACTGAAAAATTTGTAGATAATAATCGATAGTTCGATAGTCACTGAAAAACTATCCATTGCAAACGATAGTCTAAACTTTCTATCGATAGTGCTACCAATATTTCTCGACCCCTACAAGCTATTATAATCAGAAGGTACTAAATATTGTACATTGGTATTAATTTGGTTTATAAGTTTCATTGAATTGTATTGAATTAGATATTTGAGAAATGCTTACCATACATTTTCCCATGAAAATTTATAAATGTATAGATCTGTGCTCAAATGTGTTTCAGTTGTCCGTGAAATTATTTTACGATATCGTTCACTACTAGGACGTGCCTTCGTGAATAAGAAACTGGGAAGAAACTCGAGAAATATTTAATCTAAAATGAAATCATGAGGTACATTATTCACTGGGGAGCTGAATTTATATATATATATATATATATATATATATATATATATATATATATATATATATATATATATATATATATATATATATATATATATATATATATATATATATACTGTGGTTGTGTAGATGTGTTTATATTTTATTTCGAGTATAGATATATCTGCGGTGTATTTCCGACGTAATGGCATTCATATCCGCAGCACGTCTGTATAAATAGTCTTGACTTGTCTTTATGCACTTTTGGTCGTACGTGAGAGTCTACCATTTGTATTTGCACACGCATTTCGACGGCTACATTAGGCACATGACTCACGTAAGATAAATGTAGGATTAATACTAAAACGAGATTAGCATGACTGAAAGTAAATAACCCGGCACCTCCACCATATGTTATTTTTCTAATATGGTGGCAGTGCCGGGTCACATAGTAAATGTAATTAGTTTTATAGTAATTCTATGTTACATAGAAATGTACATCGAATGTTACATGATATATGATAGTTTTTACATATTTACATATTACATAGAATAATGTGCATTGTAAAAAAAAACAGTTATTAGAGATGAACAAATCTGCACTAACTTGTATAAACTGCACGTTCATATACTCCTACAGTCAAACCAAACAATGTACATAAAATGTTACATGATATATGATAGTGTTTACATGTTACATAGAATAATGTGCATTGTAAAAAAGAACAGTTATTGGAGATGAACAAATCAGTAGTGACTTGTATAAACTGCACGTTCATATACTCCTACAGTCACACCAAAATACTTTCAGGTTTTTTGACGTACCTAAATTGTAGAAAATGGATCAAATCTTAATTTAATCCTTTAAAACCCAGAAACTACGCTTCTAAAGTTTCTTTAAAATTTCAGGATATACGAGAAAATACCTAAACAATATTCTGGTACATTTCTCATTTTAGGGTTATTTTCTTTTCTTGAGTGAAATCTTGTACTTCCTTCATTTCTGGAACATGTAGTCGATATATAAAAACAATTACCCCTTAATAAAATTATTAATTATTATTAACAACTGGTTTCAGCTGATAATTCTAAATATGCCTGAATGATCAGCTGAAACCGGTTGCAAATAATAATAAACCATTTCATTAAGGAAGTACTACTTTTCACTTAAAACCTAAAATATACTTAAAATTTCATAAAACATGAACCAACGTGAGAAAATTGTAACAAATTGTAAAAAATTCATTGACTTTCAAGTCCTCCAAAATTCAAATTGAGTTCAAATTTTCTTTAAAATTTTATGATTAAGGTACGAGCAAATACTTTAATAATATCTGAAAATCATTTCCTTGCTACAGCGGTTTTATTGCGAAAAATGTTAGTCTTGAAGATTCAAGTTGTCACACTCAGATAAAACTCAAAAAATTAAAATTTAGTGATTTCGGCGAAAAACAAACAACTTGGGCATACATCAATGAATTGTAAAAAATGGATAGAATCTTTCTTTAATCCTAGCAGATCCAGAAACTGCACTCAAAGTTACTATAAAATTTAAGGATATGTACAAAAATACTTAAAAATTGGGCTGAAAGACGAATGTCGATAGCTATATATCATGTATCACATCATATATCACATATCTATCTATCTATCATTAATATTATATTATTGATATATGTATTAAGTATGCTGTAGATATATATGGAATAAATGTTCATACTACTACTTCTTAAAAATATTTAATTTTTGTCAAAATTTTAACCTACGTGAGAAAATTGTAACAAATTGTAGAAAATTGAACAAATGTTGATAAAACCTATTAAAATCAAATTAAATTCATTTTTTTAATAAAAATCTTAGGGTATACGACCAAAGTTTTCAAAAATTTCTGAAAAATTCTATAATTTTTCAACAAAATTCGGAAAATATTTATTATTTCTATAAACTGTTCAGGTAATGGCGAAAACTTTCATCACATTTTCAATAATCATTATATTTAATTGTTAAATATATAAATTGTATGCAAATATTGTAATATCATAAAGAACTAATAATCCTTTTACTCCAATCTAAATTGATACTAGTGCTAAAAATGTCTATAAGTTTCTAAAATGCTCCTAAATTTTCTGAATTATTCCCGAAATAATTATATACCTGAAACAATAATTTTATTCTGAATAAATATTTTTAATCATAATAACAAATTGTACACCAACACTCATTTGACTCGTCCAAATAATACTAATGCTAAAAAATGCAATAAGTTATTGGTCCTACATTTTTTTGATCATTTTTAATTGAATCAATTGTCATTTTACCTTACGATGTTGACGTGTTTGAAACATACCCGAAGAAAATAAAAACGAGAAGGTTACTTAACATTTAAACATATCAAAATATACAAAAAAATAGTTCTTATAAATTATAGCAATTACTAAAAATAATACAGAATATTTCTCAAATATGTAATCGATATATCCATATAGAATATTTACAAAAACATGTCCAGAATATCCAATCAAGACGTGATTTATTTAAAAAACCCACGAACACTCTTGTAAGTTTTTGACTGACATCACATTGTTTTTGTGTTTTGTGGACAGATTTTCGAATTTGTGCAAAATGTATGAAAATATGTTAAATTTATAACTTATAGCCATATGCATAGTAACGTCTAAACCTATGTAGATAAAAAATGTTTAGAAAGTACATCGCAGAATGTAATTGCAGCAGAATAAATCACAATCTGAGTAATAGCTACTAAGCTTTAGTGGCTACTTAGGTCGACTATGCACATGACTCTATATTAATGTCTCTATATTTGTTATAGATTTTTGAACATTTGTCATATTTGTGAAAATGAGGTGAAATTCATAACAGATTTTAGATTTTTGGAGATATTTACAATAATCTCATTAATGCTACATATTATAGATTTTTGAATTTGAATCATTTTTATGAAAATGTGCTGACATTTATGACAGATTTCCGATTTTTGTAATTGTTATAAAAATATATTCGATATTCTCAATGAGTTTAGAATTCAAAAATGTTAAAAACGATTTTGTACTTTCAAAATTTGTATTTTTTTTATAAAACTGCTATAAAATGCATTGAAAGCTTTCTCGAAGATTCTATTACTCACATTTTTTCTGTACAAATATCAAAAAGTTAATTGATAATGGATTTTACAATTCTTGTGATACTTGCTGAAAATATCTTAATTTGTAAAATTTGGGAATTTTTGTAATATTTTCGAAAATAATAATACTAATCACAATTATAATTACAATTTATATGCATTTTCAGTAACAAATATTTAGTTTACAATTTAACATTAAATATTTATAAATTATTCTGGTATTATTATTCGCAAATATCATGAATGTGTGTTGATGCAGATTTTAAAACTTGTGTGACTCATGAATATTCCATAAATTATAATAGATTTCCGAATTTTTGTGAAATTTATGAAAATTACAAATTTATTAATTATATTAAATAATACATTCATTACGTATGTAACTATGGTAACATAATGTACTTCATTATCTACAATAGGGGTAGTATAATGACTTAATTATAAATCATGGTCTGTATTATTAAATTATTATTACAGTTATATTATTTTATGAAAATGTCTTGATATTTTTGATAGATATTCACATTTTTGTGCTATTCAAGAAAATGAAAATGTGATACTTATGATAATTTCATTATTGCCGTTGTACATGATTTTTAAAATTGAATTAGTTTTGTAAAAATGTCTTGACATTTATGACATATTAGTAATAAACTATAGTAAATAGTAAACTATTATTTCAAAAATTACTATATTGACATAGTAACACGATCATTAGTTAAAATCATATTCCCAAATGTACATGGTGTCCCACGTAGTAGACAGACGATATCTCGTAAATGGTTAGTAGTACATAAGCTAAATTTAGTGCATTTTAATCGTTCAAAATAATTCCCTTTTCTATATACAATGTGTTCGATAAAACGGGCCCAAAAGTGTAGCGACTTCATTTGTTACCTAATCATCAACATATATATTATTAAATTGGACGGTCTTAGCTACAAGTTAGTGAAAAACAAAACTTTTTTACTTACCTTCATTTATTTGTTGTGATGTCAGCGACATTTTTTTTAAATGGCTGGGTATATTTTTTTTGTATTCTTGTAGAGTGTATTCTTGTAGAGCATTTTAAGTAAATTTCATCGGCCTGAATATTTAGTATTGTAATAATATGAAATTTTTGCAAAAAGTGTGAAAAACTGATTGTGCTAGTAGGCTAATAAATCCTAAATTCTCAGAAATAAACAATTCGTGATCATAATAATACATCAAAAAAGGACCACACACGCCAGTTCGTGAAATTTGACGTAACACTAACATATCTGTTAGCACATTTTTTGTAAGGTGCATAACATCTTTACTACTTGCGATATTAATTTACTTGTATTAATTCATTTCGTCAACCTTGTTCATAATTTACAACTGAGTGATGCTGCAAAACGAATAAACTTATTTTAAGCTTGCTTAATTTTTATGAAAGCAAACCTAGGGCAACCTTAAATCTATCACCTACTAAATAAAGTCAATACTAGTTCTATTAATGTATGATGTTCCTAATATTTCAAACAAATATATGTGACATTAACAAAAGCCTGCCAGTTTATTTTTAACACTAGTGTAAAAATGATTACTCTTAATACTTATGGAAATATATTCCAATTTTAATTCAAATATGCCGTGTTAAAAATTCAACTTTTATTAGTGTTTGTAGAAAATATATATTTAGAAGTTATATGAAATATTTTGAATTACAACAGATACACGGAAAACAATTAGGCGTTTATTTTAGACAGTGCACATGTCCAAAAATCGGTTTAGTGGGAAATTTAAAAAAAACTTCCACTGTAGTTATACTCAAAGTACTGGGAAAATAAATCAGGCTATTCTGTTGTATTTATTTCAACCTATTTAAAAATAACAATAATTTAATATAAGAACTGTGAAATAAGAGAAAAAACGGGGAAGAAAGATGGACTTGTGTCGTTTTAGGTGGAATTTTTTTAATGCGAACAAGTAAAAATACAAAATATAGTTTAAATACAAAATAAACTTTACTTCTTCAAACATTCTAAATGAAAAATAAAAATTCTTCACAACCACTATTGATGTCATCCTCGTCCAGTTCGGGTCCCTCATCAACAACACTTAAATATTGCTCAGCAAAAAACGGTTCATAAAATGATATATTTTGGGGTTCCTCTAAGAAAGCATTTAAGTCATTAAGATTATTCAGTTTTTCTGATGATTTTTCTTGCTTTTTGTTAAATATTGACACTGAAGAAAGAAACACCATGAACATGTATCGTTTCTAAAGAATTGCTATATTTTCATTGGGCTGTTACACGCAACTTATATTGTTTTTCGAGAAAACGGGTTTTTTAGTGCATAGACATTAGTCTTTAAAGCCGTTTACTGTTAATAACTCGATTTGTGAATATTGTGAATATTTTTTAAAATAAACGCTTCAATTAATCACACAAAAGTTGCTAAATATTAATTAATAATGCACAGCATAGTTAATACTTAATTAAACTTTAATTATTAATAATAGTATGTACAATGTGCATAATTCAATAATAATTACAGTTAACTTATGATAAAACATTTTTACTACTAAATAAACCGAAGCTCGTACATTTTAAAATTACTTAGCCTGCAGCGTATTATTTCAGTATAAATACACGGAAATACGAAGAGAAATTTGTTTTATATTACATCGTCCCAGAGCAGCTTACAATAACTGAAATGTATTCCCTGCTAGTTTGTTTTTTACAATTTGTGTTTTCCTTTTACCTCATTACTTAATAAAATTGAAACATAGCATAGCATATTTTTTGGTAAATTTATAACATTCACGTCGGTTTCCAATAATTGACAATAATTATTTGGCAAATTTATGTGTGCTTCTTTGATGAGAGGTGATTGCAATGTTGTTGTTAATCGCTTTTAAGTTTTCAATAATTGTAATGTAAGCACTGTTTGTTTTGATTTTTCACGTGTTTTTTTTTTTCGTTTTCGTCATTATTTCATAAAATTGAAATGTATTGGAATATTTATATTTCATTTTCAACCTGTTCATAGTACTTGTTTATGTGAGCTTATGAAACAAATATGTCGTGGGCTCACAAGCAAAACTTAAAGTCAAACAAGACAGTTTTGAATTAAATACAATTGAAAATTCAACACTTAATGATACAACTAGTTTTCAACAATTGTATTTATTGTTTTTACAGAGTTCTTTAGTTTTTTTTTTTAGTTTAGGCAGTAACTTTTTGATAACTGATTGACTGAACTGATAAATACAACGAACTTATTTAATTTGTGCTTGATTTTGCGATAGCTACGATACGAAAGCTACGATAACTTTAAATGTTTAACTACATCAAGATGTTTTTCGGAATAAAGTCACATATTCTCGAAGTTCTCAATTTATATTTTAGCTTAATTTCAGAAATTATATTATTATTTATATTTTCATCTTTAATGAAAAATCATTTTCATTTTGCGTTTGATTTAGAGAACTGATTACTCTCAATTTTTAAACATTTAATAAACTTTGCTTGATTCTTAGCATTTTTTATATATTTTAGACTGTTTATGAAAAATCAAAAGTGATTTAACAAAAAATTAATGTATTTGACTTACATATCTTGGCAGTTGGCAAACTGGAAAGGCATTTGACAAGATGTAAAACACAAATGGGAAAAAATAAAAACAAAAGACTGTTTAATGAAATTTCTTCCAGACTTTATTACACGGTTTGAATTACTTTTTTAATAAATTTGTGAAAATTAAAAATCGCCTTAATTGGATATTTTTCTATGAACGCTATAGAGAAACACTTTTAATTGAGTTAATAAATATGTGAAACTTAGAAATCACGTTAGTTGGATATTTTTTGATGAACGCTAAAGAGAAACACTTTTAATTTAGTTGATTTGTATAACTTTTTTTGACGAATCTATTTTCCCAAAGAATGCAGGAATGCACTATCATACGCTACACGTGATACAATTTGGAATATTTTAATTACACTAACGAAGTGCGATCGTGTTACACGGCACACTGCATTGCGAAATTTTAGATAAATACATTTCCCTCAACGACTGGCGTAACGAAATTCCGTCGGGTCGATGGAAATTGGAAATTAAGTTTTTCGTGGTCCATCGGCCCCTTCCAGCTGCACTTAATTGTTTTAATTAATTTAATTAAATTGGGGAACCAATTGGGAAGCAGCGTTGTTTAATTGTAAGCAAACGTTTTTTCTGCATGTGCAGATGCGCTGAATGTTAGACTGGTTTCATTGCCATTCTCGGGGCTGTGAAATACATTTTTATTGGATCATGTATAGGACATGTATTGAATGTCTACTGCTCTGCGGAGTACTCATGCAAGAGACGACGGCTTTGTACGCCCCAACGCTGACGTAGTTTATTGCATGTCACCTGCTTCATGTTTGTATCTCGTAGGTTAGCTCCTTCCTAGACTGCAGGCTTGCCGGAGTACCAAATAATTTACTTGATTAACATTCCTAATTTTAACTGAAGGCGGGGATTTAACGAGACTCTAAATATATAATTACACTAAGATTCAATCAGCCTAAAAGTATGTTTAACGGAGACTTTTAATTTCTTCATAAAATAAAGTTATTTAGTCCTACTAGGATCTCGTACAAATAACTAAAAAAACATATAAAGCAAAAAAATTGTGTAGATTAAACCAGCATTAATATTTTCTCTTTATAAAGATAGAATTTTATATTAGTCTAGAAGTATGTTTAACGTGGAAGAAACTTCTACCATTTAAAATCGATACATGTTAAGTTCTTTTATTTTGGAATATAAATATTTTGTTTCTATATAAAATTGGGATCCTACAAGGATCTCGTGCAAATAATTAGAAAATAATTAGACAACCGTGCAATAAATTGTGTAAGAAGTGTAATTGCCCAGAAGTAACTTTTACTATTTAAAATCGGTACATTTTACGTTCGTTTATATTAAAATATGTACACATATCTAGTTTCTACATAAAATAAAGAAATTTACATACAAATAATTTAAAAATTATATTTGAACATGGTATCAACATACGCATACGTAATTAAAAAAAAATTGTAACAAACCTAACTCTAATTTTTATTTAACCTAATTTATTGCATTCTTTGTAAATATGCCTCTGAAGATGGTTTTTATAACCGAAACTAGTCAGGCGATAAAAATAAATAATAAAATAAATAAACAAATACCAATAAGTACTTATTAAAACAACCTTAAATTAATATTTATTTATCACAAAAAATAATGCAATAAGTTGTGTTGAAGAGGTGGAGGCAGCAAATATGTTATTAAATCTATGGCATCAAGAGCGCCTCATCTTCTATGCAATCTAGTTAGGTTGAAAGCACGCGACATGCTTTCTTTGTTAGCGAGGCTCTATATTACACTTATAATAAGTTTATTGAAAATGCGGACGCTCTGAAATAAAATTATAAGCACGCCGTCTTTGAAAGTTCGCTGCAAATATTAGTCATTTACACTTAAGAATAATTCGATTTAGTAATTAACTCCTATCATAACTCACTTAACGTAAGTTTATAAATTATGTAATGCAGAAATTTGCTCAAACATTTTGGATGTAAGTGACGAAATGTAATTAGGATATTTCCATCACAATATAACGAATGCATGTAATAATTATATTACGCAATACTGTATGCAGTAACTTTGAAACATCTTCAATTAGCTATTAATACTGCGGTAAGAAGTAATCTTAGAAACGTATCTCTTAAACTGTAAAATTAAAAATCGTAATACAAAATTCATATTTCGCGGGCATACAATTGTAGGTTTTATCATGTGATGCTATATTATATAATCTTATTGTATACAATTGTGTTTTAGCTAATTTTATATATTAGGTTAAGATAATACAATTGAGACGTTTATTTTTAAAAACAACAGTCCAGTCCAAAGTCCAACAGTCCGAAAATGCACAAATCGTGTTAATAACAATAAATGGCTCTTACGACCAATGTCTATTCACTAACAAACCCGTTTTCTCGAAAAACAATACAAGCCGCGTGCAACAGGCAAATGATTTTTTTTAATCAGTTCTTATTTAAAATCATTTATATTTTTAATTAATTTGAAATAGAAAGAATAGAATAGCCTGATTTTTTTCCCAGTACTTTTAGTATATCCTCCACTGTAACTTTTTTTAAATATCCTACAAAACTGATTTTTCCACTTTTTAAAATAAACGCCTCAATTGTATTTGAATATTTCCTGTACATGACCTATGTAAGAGCATTAACGTGCTCATTAACAAAAAATAAATTACTCTTACTATTACTCTTACTAGAAAAACATGGTCAACATTTGACAAAAATTAGTTGAAATACCTACAATTACCTGTAGGTATCTATGATGTTAATATACCTACACCTAGAATGCTAGAACTGTCATAAACAATAAAAATGTAAATCAAATGTACCTAATACAAAAAGTACCCATGATATTTTTAAAAGTTTATGTAGCATTATTAAAAGAAACTAACAGCGAAAGAACCTTATTACTTTTTCTCGATTTTCTGTTATTATTTTTATTCAGTTCATAGTATTGTTATCAAAATCAAAAGATTGCTACAAAACAAACAAATTAAAGCATCCGATCAAAAGTTTTTCATTTTAATTGCCAGAATATATGCTCAAATTGCAGAAAATTCATTAAAAATGCAAATAAAAAGAAAATTTAAATTTTTTTAACTTGGGAGTGAAAACGTAATGAATTTATCAAATTTTGCAACTACAAAGTTATGAATATTTTATGATTGTAATCCGTTCAAAAGTTATTCTTTTAATTGGCCAAATGTTCATTCATATTTCAATAATTGCAGAATATTTATGCAAATTGCAAAAAAAATATGATAATATCAAATTTTGCAATTTGAAAGTTTACGAAAATTTAACGAACATATCAAATATGGCAACTTCAATGTATACGAAAATTTCATAAACATATAAAATCTAGAAACTTTATTTATTTTAATTACGTTGGTATATTTAATTATTTCTTTTGTTTATTATCAAAAGAGCAATTTTGTTATCAGAATTTTCAAAAAATGTTATTGCTCATAAAATAATTGCTTATAAAAATATAAAAAGTTAGTATCTTTTCGTGATACTTGATTGTAATTACATATTATCGGTACTCTCTCCATTGTTGTTATTTAATTGATATCAACCACGGCCGTTAAAATTTAACAGCTGTGGACTATTGTTTATTTTGGTATTCACAAGCGTTACTACACAACCATCACAGCGTACTTGAAATACGTCATTACGATTTATGAAAATAATTTCGCAAAATTTAATCCTTTTTATTTTAGTACCACGAAAACTATAAAACAACATACGGCCGATAAGGATATAGCAGACTCGGTTGATTATATCGGCTGCGACTCGAGCTTACAATATCTCAACCTCGTCTCTATATAACCCATATCGGCATAATACCGTTATACAGTGTGTTCGATAAAAAGCGACCACGACTGTAGCGACTTTATTTGTTATTTAATCATCAACAAACCTTACATATTATTAAATGAAACAGTATTAGCTATAAGTTGGTGAAAAAAATCTTTTATAAACACCTTCAATTGTTTGTAGTAACGCCACAAACATTTTTTTTAATGGCTCGGTATAATTTTTTGACGTATTCCTGTAGAGCTGTTTAAGCATTTTTTGCAAAAACTGTAAAAGCTGATTTGAGTTAGCAGGCTGTTAAATCCGAAATTCTCTGGAACAAACATTTGGTGATAATGAAGCTGAATTTCAGTTTAAACTGTTCAAATTTGTCAAATTTTCTGATCAAATATTATCTGTGATATTTTAAACACCAGCTTTATAGTTTAAACATTCAATTAAATCCATAATTTTTTATGCTGTCAAATTTTCAATTTTATATTTCCAAATGTGGCAAAGTTTTAACTGCACCCGTTCTTTCAAATGAAACTCTCAAATACCACTAAAAATCGACTGAAACTGTTATAATCTGCCAATTTTTGAGCTGCAACTCATCAAATCTGTCGAATACTTGTATCTTGTAACAATCGTAATTGTCACACTTCAAAAACATATGGAAATTTTCTTGGAAGCTTTGACAATTTGTAATATTTTAAACTTTACCTACCGAAATGTCCTACATTTTTCAATATGACTTTCAAAATTTTGTTAAATTTTCAAGTTAGACTGTCAATACTTGCCAAATTTTCAAATGTAGGTGTTAAAATGTAGAAAATTTCAAATTATTTAACTTCAATTCTGAAATATGGACATTAGATTGAATATATTTCTTGTGCTGTAAATTTTTTAGTTGTAATTTTTCAACGTTGGCAAAGTTTTAAATGAATCTCTCCAAATCTGTAAAAAAATCAATTAAAACTCGCCAAAACTGTCAAAATTCGATTGAAACCGGCATAATATTTAGACACCAAAAAGTTAGAAATTGCCCAAATTTGTCATGTTTCCAAATTCATTTGGCCAGTTGAATTTGGAAACAACTGGCCAAATCTATTAAATTATTTAACCCCAATTTTAAAATATGAGCATTAGATTCTATAAATTTCTTGTGCTGTTAAACTTTTAGTTGTAATTTTCCAAATCTGGTTAACTGCTAACTGAACATGTCTAAATCTGTAAAAATTTCAATTAAAACCCTCCTAACTGTCAAAATTCGACTGAAACTGGCATAATATTTAGATATATTTAGATATAATATTTGGCATAGTATTTAGATATTTTTTTTATTCCTATTTTTTTTCAAACATGCCTGCGAATCTAAAAACCTAAACGAAAATGCCATATGAGAGACAGAGAGAGGTAACGATCTTTATTAGGCTAAAGACTCTTGGTCTTTCCGCCTTTCTACAAAACTCAAGAAAGTTAAAAGTGAGAAAGGTTCTGGAATTGTAATGATAACATCAAAATCTACAAATACATATATACTTAGATAAGTTGTACAAAAGGTTCTTTACAAATTTAAAAGAAAGATTTTTTAGAATATACATCAAAACATCAAAATACTTTAATAGCCCAGAACATTTCAGTCAACGTATCAAAAGCAATAAAATTGTAGAAAATTCATGCAAATTGCAGAAAATTCGTGCAAATTTAACGAAACCATCAAATGTTGCACTTAAAAAGTCTTCAATAATTTTATTAATATGACAATAGTTTGAAAAACATCAGAAAACTCTATTTAATAATCTAATGTTCTAGTCATCTAAAACAGTTAATGAAATTATAATAAAAAAATCGAAAAGCAGAAAAAGTCTATGAAAGTTTTATTAATGTGCTTGCAGTTTAAAAAATATTTCTGCAAACTTTATTTAATACTCAACTCCAAATTTAAAATAGATAAGGATAATCTAATTAAAAAAAAAGACGAACAGCACAGAAAATGTTTGTAAATTGCAAAAAAAATCTGAAAAGTATCAGAAACGTATTTAGAAACTTAAAAAATAAAAACGTCACTAGTTTGAGAAATATTCCTAATTTTTTTCAAATATGTTTGCAATTCTGAAATACTAAACCAAAATGTTTATGAAACTGAACAAAGTAAAGAATAAGAAAGAATCTGGATATTTAATGATAATATCAAAATCAACAAATAATTACATACTTACATAGGTTGTACAAAAGTTCATATTAATTTCAGAAATTCTCTTTAAAAATTCAAGAAATATTTTTAGAATGTACATCAAAATATCAAAATAAATAAATATAGGTAAAAGTATAATAAATCAGAAAGCACAGAATGTCTACAAAATGTTTATTAATGTGCTAGTAATTTCAGAAGAATTTATGAAAACTTTGTTTAATACTCTAAAAAAATAAACAAATCTAAATCTACAGTTAAGGAAAGTCTAACAACAAAAATCGAAATGCTCAGAAAATGTATGTAAATTGCAACAAAAAGTCATAAAACTATCATAAGTTGCATTTAAACCTGTAAAAAAATAAAAAAAACTTCAGTTATATTTAAAAAATTCATATCGATAAATCTGAAAATCTTAACAAAACCGCTATGAAACTGACTAAAGTAAAAATCTTCGTTTGCCCAAAGTGTTGCCAACACACACTTTTCATATATGTCAAAAAAACGTTAACGTCAATGATAGTTTTTAGTATAGAAGTGATGCTTTTTAAGGCGGTGGTGGAAAAAATACATATTTCATACAAATATTCATACAAAATACACATTCAATTTTTCTTTTAAGTTGCCCCATTGATTCGTCGGAGACTTAACTCGTGCCATAAACGTTTAAAAACTCCAACTATTTAGTCATAATTGATGGCGGTGATATGCAATCAAATAATTCCATCGCTCACGTGAGACACGCACACGCTTTGTGTAAGCGTTTAAAATTTAATTCAAAAATAAAGAACTGTGATTCGTACGAGTGAATCTCGCAACAAATCTTGCGTATATGAAAAGAGTTCAGCAGAGTTATGCCTGATAAAATATTAATAAACAAATAAAACTGTGGCGTCTCATGCTACGCCGTATTCTTCGTGTGATGGTGGAGCGTGTAGAAATAATAAAAAAGAAAGTATTGCAGCGCCAGCCGGCGATAAACCGCGATGATATAAAGATCGGCAGAAATATTACGTCGGATTAGCAACCAGGCGGCGTAACTGAAGACCCAAATTAAAAACTAAGGGACATCGAAAGGCGCCGGCTTAAATTCTAAAACAATCAGGCGAGTGGTAGACGTAATAAAGTAAGATTACGAACTCGACACGAAGTAAATTTCGTTTATTGAGCTTCTTGTACAAAGGATATTTAACAATTTGCGCTTCTTTAGAAAACAAATTTCTTAAATGGTTAGTGGATATTATAGTCGACACATTTGTCCGTACATACAATTCATACATGGCGCATTTTTATCTGATTTATACCTATTCCTATACCTATACCTATACCCATACCTATACCTATACCCATACTTATACCTATATCTTTATACCTAAACCCATATCTATAACCATGCCTTTACCCATTCCTATATCCATACCTTTACCTATACCCATACCTATACCCATACCTACAAATATACCTATAAAAATACGTATGCCGATGCCTATACCCATACTTATACCCATACTCATACATAGACCCATACCTATACCCATGCCTATACCCATACCCATGCCCATACCTATACTCACACCTATACCCATACCTATACCCATACCTGTGTCCATACCTATACTCATACATATACCCATACCTATACCCATACCTATACCTATGCCTATAACTACACCTATGCCTATACATATACCTCTACCCTTGCCTATACCCATACTTATATCCATACTTATACCCATACTTATAGCCATACCTATACCCATGCCCATACCCATACCCATACCCATGCCTATACCCATAGTTTTATCCATACCTATACCCTTACCCTATACCTATCAATGACATAAAATTATGTAATTATCTTTGTATTTATTTCTAAACATTTTTATAAATAATTATAAATAATGATACATGGTATTGCTTTATAAGTTTTTAATTCAATACTGGTGAAATAGGCAGTTAGTAAATTTAATTTCGTACACAAACTATACCTTTTCAACTTCAACTTGGCACAAATCACAGTCAAGTTGGCATTAATCAATACCAATTTGGCATTAATCAAAACCATGTTGGCATTAAATAAATGCATGTTTAATGAACAACCATGCAAAAATGGTTTTAATTAATGCCAAATTGATAATTATTAATGGCAACTTGACTGTGATTAGTGCCAACTTGAAGTTGAAAAGGTATAGATGATCTGCAGCCTGGGGTACTCAATGAATCTATATTCCCTATAATAATTTTGAATTTGCCAAAGGTTATGACCTTAATAATTATCTGCGCCTCAACCGCCCTTAGGATAAGGGTGTACCAGGAAGCTTGCGTGATGCAGTTACATAAAGTTTCGACTGCTATCTTTGAGTGGGCGCTATTATCGCTCCATCCAATTTTAAAATAGTTCAGTCCTGTGATTACAATTTTTCAGCAAACAATTCCTGAACCTAATTATTGTAACAATCAACAAGCAGGATAAAAGTTGGTCATTACTAATAATTAGTAATAAATACTATATTTTATATTTTCTATATTGACGTGAGTAAACTGTTATTAGCATTAATAAACTATTCTGATTAACTGTTATTATTAATTTACTTTCATTTACGAAGTAAATCCTGATTTGCCACATCACTTTCCAGTTTGTCAAATATGTTTCTTATAAATATTCTTATAAATCAAAATGCAATTTCAATAAAATTCATGAGGATCTCAAAGAATTAAAATTAATTCCCAAAAATGTGAATAAATTATGAATTTAAATACGACTATATGATTTTTTTGCGTAACATTAATAAACTCAATTATGATAGTAATCAACAACCAAGATAAAAGTTGGCCATTATAAATATTTTGCTTCCATTTATGTAGTAAATTCTAATTTGTCAATTAACTTTCCAGTTTTTCAAATGTCAAGAGTTATATATATATATATATATATATATATATGTTATATATGTTAAAATATAAGTAACTTTTTGAGAAGAAAATAAAATATTTAGGATTTATTACTTTAATAATGAAATAATAATAAAATTATTTCAAAATTTATGTTTTATTTATTATTGCTTAATTCAAAAATTCTTAAAATTTCATTTTTATTTAGTTTTATTAGTATTAACGTTTACAGATTGTAAATTTGTGAAAATGTGAAGATTGTTCTGAAACGTATATTACTTTTATAGACTTTTAACCTAACCTAACCTACCCATGTAAATAATACATATTTTGTCGATTTTGGTAATTGATAACTATGACAAAATTTATAATATTTATACGATATTATTATTATGTATTATGTATAACGTATTACTCGTATTGCATATAATTGATATATTCATCGCCGTTTCTGAATATTCAGATGCTCTTTTATTCAGATATTATTTTAATTAAACATTTCTAAAATACACAAAAACAAATATCAATACAACCTAAGCATGAAAACGCAATGTTTATTACATACCTGTTTTGGTAGATTATAACCTCATTTGTTTTAAATTTCAAACAGGGCAGATATTTCAACGTTATGTTTTTTGACAGCTTTCTGCCAGCTTGAATCATTATACAGCTTATTTACAACGTGGATGTTAAAATTATACAGTTTTTATAGTTTTATGTCAAAATTATGGCATTCTAGTAAATTGAAAGCTGCATAGTAAGTAATTTGACTGCTTATTACAAAAGTGACAGTTACTTGGTAGATTATGGCCTACTAGTGGTACTAATTTTGGCATATTAGTACATTGGAAGTTGCAATGTCAGTTATTTGACAGCTTATTATCAAACTGACAGTTATTTTGCAGATTATTGCCAATGTGAGAGTAATTTAACAGCTCATTATCGACATTGATTCCAAACTAATACAGCGTTGATAGTTTGATGTCAAAATAATAGTATTGTGATAGACTTGAAACCAAAATGACAGTTATTTCACAGATTATTATAAACGTGGTAGTTATTTGACAGCTTCTTGCCAACCTGATAATTATTTGATAGATTATTAATAACGTGGATGCTAAAACTATACAGTTTTTATACTTTGATGTCAAAATTATAGCATATTAGTACATTGGAAGTTGCAATGTGAGTTATTTGACAGCTTATTACCAAAGTGATTTGGCAGATTATTGCCAACGTTGCAATTATTCATCAGCTCAATATCAATATTGATTCCAAAATTATACAGCGTTGATAGTTTTATATCAAAATTATTGTATTTTGATACATAGGAAGTAAAAATGACATATATGTTGTAAAATTGACAGATTATTATGGAGGAAGCTGTCAAATAACCACCATTATTTGACAGCTTCCTGCCCAAGTGACATTTATTTGACGCCTTATTAACAACGTGGATGCTAAAATTATACAGTCTTTATACTTTGATGATTAAATATTGGCATTTTAGTAGATTGGAAGTTGCAATGTAAGTTATTTGACAGCTTATTATTAAAGTGACAGGTATTTAGCAGATTATTGCTAACTTGGCAATTATTCAACAGTTAATTATCAATATTGATTCTAAAATGATACAGCGTTGATAGTTTTATGTCAAAATGATGGTATTTTGATACCTTGAAAGTTAAAATTACAGATATTTGTCAGATTAATATGAACATGGTGGTTATTTGACAGTTTCATGCTATTATCTGACCACTCATTATCAACATTGATTTCAAAATGATACAGTGGTAATATTTTGATATATTGGAAGTCAAAATTACAGTTATTTGTCGGCTAACTATAGCTGCTAACATGTTAATAACTAACCGTATAACAGGACTGTTATCCGATAGGTTATTGCTAATGAGACAATTATTTGACAGCTCATTATCAGAATGTATTATATGACATTGATTTCAAAATGTTACAGCGTTGATAGTTTGATGTCAAAATTATTTGTATTTGTATTTATTCATAATTTGTATTTTAATACATAGGAAGTCAACATGACAGTCATTTGACATACCATTATGAACGTGGTGCTCCTGCCAACGTGACAATTATTTGACAGCTTATTACTAACGTGGATGCTAAAATGATACAGTTTTTATAGTTTGATGTCAAAATGATGGTATTTGAGTAGATTAGAACTAGATTCAATGCAAATAATTGACAACTTATTAACAACGTGACAGTTACTTGACAGATTATTGCCTACTAGTCTATTATTTGACAATTCATTATCATCAATAATACCAAAATGATAAAGTGCTGACATTTTGTCAAAATTACAATATATCTCAGATTGGACGTCAAAATGACAGCTGTTTAACAGATTATTATCAAAGTAAATTATATTTGACAGTTTATTGTTTACATGGCTATTATTTGACAGTTCATTATCAACATTGATTCCAAAATAATACAGTGCTAATATTTTAATAGATTGTAAGTGAAAATAACAGTTATTTGACAGCTTATTATAATTGCTAATATGTCAGTAATTAACTGTATAACATGACAGTTATCTGAAAGGGTATTGTCATTGGAACAATTATTTGATAGCACATTATCAGAATGTATACCAGAATCAAGTATTTTTTTAGTTTGATGTCATAAATATGTTGTTTGATAGATATCAAGTCACAGTGACAATTATTCCATGGGTTATTATTATCAAGTTAACAGTTATTTGGCATATAATTGTCTAGGTGGTTATTTTTTTATAGTTCATTATCAACGTTGATTTTATAAGGATAGTGTTGATAGTGTTATATCAAAATTACAGTATTTGTTGGATTGGAAGTTAAAATGACAGTTATCTGACATATTATTATAAACGCGGTGGTTATTTGATATCTTCCTACCAACATGACAATTATTTGATATATTATTTGATATTTTATAGTTTACTATCTACATGGCTATTATTTCACAGTTCATTATCAACATTGATTCCAAAATGATACAGTGTTAATATTTTGATAGATTGGAAGTGTAAATATCAGTTATTTGACAGCTTATTATAATTGCTAATATGTCAGTAACTAACTGTACAACATGACAGTTATCTGACAGGTTATAGCCAATGGGTCAATTATTTGACAGCTCATTATCAGAATGTATACCAGAATCAAGTATTTGTTTTAGTTTAATTTCATAAATATGTTATTTGATAGATATCAAGTCACAATGACTGGTATTCGACGGCTTATTATTATCTACTTAACAGTTATTTGGCAGATAATTGCCTACGTGGCTATTTTTTACAGCTCATTATGAACGTTGATTCCATAATGATTGTGTTGATAGTTTTATATCAAAATTACAGTATTTGTTAGATTAGAAGTTAAAATGACAGTTATTAGACATTATCAACGTCAACGATATTTGACAGTTTATTGTCTACATGGCCAGTATTTTATGGTTCATTATCAACATTGATTCCAAAATGATACAGTGTTAATATTTTGATACGTAGTTCCTATGGCCCCTCCCATTCCATACGCGCTGATAAACCTCTCAATTCAAATTCACGGAAAGGCGAAATGGAAGAGTAGCTCCAGAGAGAGAATATCAATTTCAATCAAACATTAACTAAAAATAGAACTATGGAAGCAGATTAAACCTATCTTAGGCACAGAAAGCAGAAAATATGTAATTTACGATATTTTGAACTGTTATTTACATCAGGTTCCCAGGCTTCCCCCATACCATTGCCAGTCCACTGCAATTGAACAAGTATGGGGGTTTGCCAAACAGTGTTACAATAAACATGTTCACGCCCAACCTTTTTCAAGAGTGAATGTTCTTCATTTATGGAAAGAAGCCCTTTCAAAATTTACACCAGAAATGTGGCGAAATAGTGTCCAACATTGCGTAAAACTCATCAAAGATGATTTGATGAAGTATATGGTAAACACATCTACCGAAAACATCCCTCCAATAATTATATCGTTAAGACAATCTGAGTCAGAATCTGATTACGAATTGTCCAATTTTGAATCAATTTAAAATGTTTTTGTTTCTTTCTCATTTTCACTATTTATTAACTAAAAATTGCAACGGTACCTACTTCTTGTTATTTAACCAACACAAATTATTAAAAACTAACAGGTCTCATAACCTCAAAACACATGTTGACATCAATGACATATTTGTTACTAGTTTTCTACAAGTTCAATGTGAACATTATTATAGAATGTGACATGTTTGCCAACCTTGCATTTGACGATTTATATCTATAATGGATGATCTGTATGTTGCTGTTATTTGACAGCTCATTATCAACATTGATTTCAAAATGATACAGTGTTGATAAATTGTCATTGTCAACCCTATATGGTTTCCACGCGTTTTGGAACTGGTATGTTATCGATGTTCCGGTGATAACGATGACAGGGATGAAACAGAACGTGTGTCACGTGAGGTCTGAGTAGACCTCACGTGTACCTGAGTGAGGGACTTACTATTCAGATTCAGGCTTTTCCATAAAAGTGTAAAATGTTAAGTGTTTACCTTATAGAGTTATTTATTGCATATTTACTAGATCGTGCATGAGCTTTTGATCCCGGAATATAAGGATTAGGTGAATATTAGTTTCGTTTTTATTTGTTAATAATTGAAAATAAATTAATTGGAGAATTTACTGAATCATAAAATGCGCTTCATTGCTTTGTAAACGTAATCCCGCTCTATTAATTTATTTGCAAGTATGTCTGGGCAATTTCTTCATCAAGTAAACATGTTATGATGCAATGCGGCGCCGTGAAAATAATTTATTTTTATGTTCCATATGAAAGGGAACACTTAATAAAATGTTTATAGACCACTCCGTGCCATTTCACGCTTGTAAGAGTTATAATCTGTTTTCAGGTCTCGCGGAGCCGCCGAGGAAAAAGGGAGGAAAATTGCTTGCGGAGGCCGCGGCGCTGTCCCCCGTCTTATCGCGTGGAGCAAGCCGTTTGAAGTCGGCCGCCGAGGAAACGTATCGTCCATGCCGCTTGGCGGAAAAGCATGAGGGAAATATAAACCCAGTTGCCGTCGTCGCAGCCTAGCGGTCACATCAAACGGACGAATTACCGCAAAGCTGCAGTGTTTTTGTCCCGTGAAACCGTGCGAGTCGCGTTTCCCCCCGCGGGCGGATTGGAAGCGCATTAATCCCCGTGTCAGTAATTATTTTTCAATTAATTAGTGAATAAACCGTGGCGTCGAGCGCGCCGGCAGATGTTTTTGAATTTTTAATCCGTTCCTTTTCATGTGAGCGAAATATCAATTTTAAATTTAAATTGACTTTTTT
The DNA here is from genome assembly GCA_951805005.1 of Othius punctulatus. Lineage (NCBI taxonomy): Eukaryota > Metazoa > Arthropoda > Insecta > Coleoptera > Staphylinidae > Othius > Othius punctulatus. The sequence goes on from OX638138.1 coordinate 96,749,326, forward strand.
TTCGGCATCAAATGAATAATAACGGCACGACGATGTCCGACTACGAGAGGATCCGTCTGGTGATATTGGGTGGGGCGGGGGTGGGCAAGAGCTGCATAATAAAGCGCTTCCTGACGAACACTTACAGCGACAAGTATCGCAGCACGATCGAGGACCTCTACAACAGGGAGTACGACCTGGGGCACATGACCCTCAAAGTCGACATCCTGGACACGGCAGGCGACATGCAGTTCCCTGCCATGAGGAGGCTGTGCATCGCAACAGCGCACGCATTTCTGCTGGTCTACGCAGTAACGTCGTCCCCATCATTTGACTGCATCAAGCAATGCTTCGAGGAAATAAGGGAACAACGGGCCGACTTCCAGGAGATACCGATCGTCGTCGCCGGGAACAAGCTGGACCTGACATCAACGCACCGGGAAGTGCGTATCGAGGACGTCTCGGAATGGGTCTTCTGCGAACTGCCCAAATTGAGGTGTGTTACTTTTTATCTGATTCACTTTGTACGTCTTGGAATATTTTTTCGTTATAAAAGTAATACAGAAATAAGGCTCATATTCGCTCATTTGCTGCAACAATCATAATTCAAAAATAGTAATTTTTCAGAAAACGCATTTGAAGTTATAAAATTTACTAATTGGCATAATTTGGTTAATTGGCACGTGGTAATACCATTGAAGCGTATTAGAGGTTAAAGAATAATTGGATCGGTGAGAATAAGAATAGTACAAGTCCAAAATTTATCATTTTAAACTGATGTTGGTGAGCGATCGGTACGTCGTAATGAATAAGAACGTTTTTAATTTGGGGGGGGGGGGGGGGGGCTATAGACCAGAAATAATTTGAAAATAAATTAATATTTTGTCAATTGAGGTTATAACCCTGGATCGATTATCAAACATACTTGCGAAACTATATGCTTCATTAAAATGAAAGGAAAGGAAACATTACTGGATACAATTATTTATAATCTGTTATTATACAATGTATGCACTATATATAATATAAGAATATACATTTGGCAAGATCTTATTAATTATACCAGTTGAATTTTCGTATTTTTCTTCGGAAAAAGTATTCAGAATTTCTTTTGGATTAATTTTTCTTGTTAGGTTATTTTCAATATGCAAAACAGACAGGTTATGAAATCTCTTCTGGCTCATGCTAGTTCTCAGCCAGGCCTTTATTCTCCTCATGGCTGAAAAACTGCATTCGCAACCTGCAGAACTTATAGGAAGGCATATAACAACTTTTTAAACAAATTTGCTCTGAATGCTATTTTTAACATATTTTATTAATATTTTTAGCCCGCTATTTGGCTCGTTTTTAATCATTGGTTTGGTTATTTTCATTTCGGCTTGGAGAAGATCTAAATCTATTTTAAACAATTCTGAATAATGTTCTATGAAGGCTTTACCGCTTTCATATGACCCATTCATAAAACTGTCAACACTTTTGGCAAACTTGAGATCGCCAAATCTTACATTGAAATGCCTTATGATAGAACCTATAACGGGCAGATAAACAACCACCCTCCAATGATCTTCTAATGCCGCACCCGGAACTTGATTCTCTTGTCCTATAGAAGTTTCAATAACATAGTCAGATAACCTTTGTCGTAATCGTCGTTTCTTGCACATTTCCACTGGTTGGAGAGATATGTCAAATTGTTCAGCAAATTTTATCATCTTTGACCACAAAACTGTGAAATTCTCTCGATCTTCTTCTAATGCTGAAATGGTGGATTTAATTTCTTCACTTGCCCTGCCCAATGTAAAATTTGGATTCTGAAATGCTAAGCTGAGAGGGTTCACCGTGCTCAGAATAAGATGATATACAAAAAGGGAAACCACAAATTCGGCCTTACTTATCATGTAAGTATTCCTATGGCTTCCACTGAATCACTGTCCTTTGCGTCTGATATTTCCTGCTCTTGAGATTGCTTTACAGTATATATTATAGTTTTCAATTAAATTGTCACAATTTTTGAACCGGCAACTCCATCTGGTTGTGCTAAGGTTTTGAATTTCTTTTAGTTTTAAAGCTAACTTATTATGTACCTCTTCGAATTGTTCATGACTCATGGGTTTCGAAAAATGGGTATATAAAGCCTCAATAACATTAAAAAAATTATGATTCTGATACTGATTTGCACGTATCAACTACAATTAAATTCACTCTGTGCGCCAAACAGTGTCTGTAAATTGCTCGCGGATTGGTAGCTCTTATTTTTGCTTGAAGTCCATATTTTTTTCCTGACATGACACTAGCACCATCGTACGATTGAGCTATAATTGTAACACTTAGTTGTAAAGTATTCAGACGTTTATTCATTAAAGAATAAGGTCCAGATGCATCTCCGAGAGCAGAGCAGTCTACAAAACCTAAAAAACGTTCTTCTATTTCTAATCCTTTGGCATATCGAACTACAATGGACATTTGTTCGCTTTTGTAACATCGAACTTCGTCAATCATGAGGGAAAAGAATCCACATTCTTCAATTTCCTGAACTGCTTTGCGCATTACATTATCGGATGCCACACAGATTAGTTCGTTTTGGATATCATGACTTAAGTGAGACTTTTTCATTAAATCACTCGCGAATTTTTCATCATATTTTGCGAGCAAGTTGCATAACTCTAGAAAATTTTCCTTGTTATCAGAAGTTTCGTCCTCACGATGACCTCTGAATGCAATAGCCTATTTGCTTAGAAATAAAATAATATCAATAATTTTCATAATGTATTCCCTGTTGGCTTGAATGTCGGAGTTATTCTGACTTACCAACATCTCTTGAAAATTTGCATGCTGTCGAGATGCCCGGTACATGATGTGCTTTTCGACAGCATTACGATGATTATGAGATTTTTCATGCTTCAATAAGTCTTCTGCACTCGTTTTCCATTTACAATATCCCGATTAAGAAAATTTCTCATTTTGGCTTTGTAATGTATGACCAAAGTGCGGACAATAATAACAGTAAATTTTAATATTTTTAATACTGTATTCCAACCATTTGTAGTCTTGATAGAATTTGGCTTGAAAAGATCGACGTTGTGTTTTAAGGTCTGTTTTGTAGAACTTGATTACTGGCTGTGACGGGCCCCAGTCGAGTGTTCCTAAATCTAATTCTTCACCTTTCCCAGCTGCTGAAGTAGTCGGCAAAATTGATATTGTGGAAGTATTTTGTCGGTTTTGGTATTCTGTCTCTTCAATATTCCAACACGCAGACATACTCGGCAACGGTTCCAAAGTTGGGGTAATTGGTGATGAAGAGCTTTCTTTTTCCTCTATGTTAACTTCTGAATTCATCACTATCGACAAATCGTCAGTGTTCTGTGGCTCTTTACTTTCAAACTTGAAAAATGTTCTGATGTCGTGGTTCTGCATGGTATTTTGACTAGCAGAATTGAAACAAAGTTCTATTTAGTCTAAAACACCTCTAAATAGCTTTTTCGTCCACAATAAAGAACTATTACAACCAAGGTGGTCTGCAGTCTGCAAGGAAAAAAGGACTTATTCTAATGAAATTTCTAAACAAACTAAAATGAAATGAAAATAACTACGTACTTATCAAAAATAATTACTATTACAAATAATTCAAACTAATTACAATATTATAATATAAAAGAAAATTATCAAATTCAAATTGTTAAAACGGTACTATAGTTTTAAACTTACAATATTGTAATAAAATGACTTCGAAATAATTACACCAGATTTTATTGAAACTTGATTATTTGGAATGTCTTAATGCATCCATTGTTACAGAAGATACTTGGCCATGATCGGCTTATCAAATGAAAAAAAAAAACAACAAACATTGTTACATCAGGCACTACCGATCTTTTTTTCGTCAGTTTTGTATTGACTCGCATACGACTCTCTTTCACATTTCTTTTCAGCTACTCTTATACATTCTGGGTATTTTCAAAAAAATATAAATGTTGAAGGCATGGAAATAATGTAATTGATATGTACTTCATACTTACTATTTTGTCTTAAGATTGACTGCTTTTGAACGTAGTTCTTTCACAAAACTTTAAAAAAATCAATTTGCGCGTGTACACAAATTAAGAAACTTGTATAAAGATAAGTTATACAAACGCATTTATATTGTTAGTTCCAACACTTGTCTTATGCTATATTTTACGTATAGAACAACACCTTAACAAAACACGCACGAAGAGTCTAGCATGGTACTTTCGAGTAGTGGCTGACCGTAGGCCAGTACATGGCGTGGTCGTATCTGCATGGTATTGTTGTCATAACTTCATATATTATTAATACTTCTATCCTGGAATCAGTATGTACCTTATTAAAAATAAATTTGGGGGCGGGGGGTGGACACTATTTTGGAGGGGGGGGCTTTGTGCTCATGATTGTATTTGCTGCTTCCCTTAATTTTATTCTGTATTCTTTAATGCACTCGCTGTCTTCCTTCAGCCATTTAACATTGTATCTTTCTCCCAGTTTCTCTTCTGTTTTATTTATTTTGGCTAACTTGACTTTTATTTTCCCCCTGACAAGCACGTGATCGGATCCTACGTCTGCCCCTCTCATCGCTCTTACATCCAATAAGGAGTGCCTCCGTCCACTTCTTCTGTATGGCATTATGGTCTATCTGGTTCCTGGTGCTTCCATTCCATTCCTTTTACTTCTATTACTGTTTCTCTTCCTACGTTATTTGCTATTTTGGCATTGGCGTCCCCCATTACTATTATGATGTCTTTCTTGTGTGTATCCTGTATTTTATCGTAGGTTGTTTATAGTTGTGCGTAGAAACCCGTTAAAAGTAATTTGGGGGGTGGGGGGTGTTGTAGTACTGCTGGGCTGTTGTATGTCTGGGTCTGGTTGGACGGTGTCTGATGTTACTGGAATGTTGCTAGTTGTTTCCTCTCAGGGAACTGCTACAGCTTCGTGTGGTTCCACCATGTCTGCATTAGTTGTGTGAAGGAATGTCAAGTTTCTTCTTAATATCTTTCCATCGTTGGTTTTAACGATTACCGATCGTGGATTATCTGTTGTTTCTAATACCTTTGTCCTTTCCAATGCCTATGTCCAAACTGAATTCTTATTTTCTCACCTTTTTTTTCAATATCTGTGATGGCTTGGTTTATCTATTTGCATATGACTGTTGTTTTTGTCTAAGTTTGTTCAGTTCTTTATGCACGTTTTGAATTATTTTTTGTTTCAGATTTTCTCGGGTTATGGGCTGTGTTGTTCTGGTCATTCTCCTCATTAGTCTTTGATTCGGGGAACCAATAAATTCATTTCTTCTAGTGTTTCTAAAGTTTAATAGTGCGAGTCGAGTATCTGATCCGTCTAACGTACACTTCCTTAAAATGTTTTTTGCTATTTGTACATTTCGTTCTGTACATTTCCTCTTGAATGCTACGGACTTGAAGTTCTGTGTTCAAAGCACCAAGTTTTCTTAAACTCCTTGAACTCCTTGGAGTCGAATTGTCTACCATTGTCTGACTCTAACACTTCTGGGATACCATGTACACTGAACCAGTCTTTCAAGTGTTCAATGGTCTCCTTTGACGTCTGATTTTTTAATAACTTATAGTCTATAAATCCGGAATAGCTATCACTTAGAACTGTGTACTCTTGGCCTTGAAACTCGAACAGGTCTATTGCTACTATTTTCCAAGATAATTTGGGAATTTGCTTAATCACTATTGGTTCTTGATAGTTTGTTCTGTGTTGTTTTTGGCAAATTTTGCAGCTTTTTACTAAGTTAACTATATCTTTGTATTGGTTTATCCAATACAGTAACTGACATGCACGTTTCATGCAACTTTGAATTCCTAAGGCCCAGTTGAACCATCGTGGATCATCCTTGATCGTGGTTCAATTTCCAAGGATACCATTGTATTAACAATTGTATTCTAGCTAACTGAACCATGGTCAAGGATGATCCACAATCGTACAACTAGGCCTTAGTGTCCTGCATGTACTTGTGTCAGCATTTTTCGTATCTGTGATTTTGGAACTATTATTTTGTCACTTTTAAATATAAGTCCTTCATAGTATGAGAGTTCATCGCGAAAATTAAAGTAATGTTTTACTGATTCTGGTAGCTTGTTGCATGAGTCGGGGAAGCCATCGTAGATGTACTTTATCAACATTTGCAGTTCGTTATCTTCTTTGGTAGCGTCAATTAATATCTGTCTAGCTTCCTTTCACATTGCTAATATTATCTAAATCTCCATTTCTTCTTCTTTCGGGTTTTCAATGTTTGTTTGATCACAATCTCTACTTAATGTATCTGCTATGGGAATTTCTGTACCTTTTATTTATGTATTTTTTGGCGAGTACTGCATTACACCAAACAGTATTCTTTGAAGTCTCGGTGGTGCACATTAGATTGTTTTTTTAAATATTAATTCCAATGGCTGTGATCCGTTTCTATGTATACCTGTTTACCATAGACATATTCATGGCACGCAAATTTGATTGCTGTCGCTTCTTTTTCGATTTGTGGATAGTTTTGCTGGCTCGGTGTTAATGGTTTTGTTGCATAGGCCACTGGTTGATTATCTTGTGCTAATACTGCGCCTAAGCTTTTTGAGCTCGCGTCTACCGACAGTGTTACGTCTTTGTTTACTTCATAGAACTTGAGTACCGGTGGTGTTGTATTTAATAATTTCAAAAGCTCTGGTTTTCTCAACATCCCAGAACCACTCTGTTTCTTTTTTTCTACAGAATTCTTAATGATTCTGTAAGCGCGGACATGTTTTATATGAATTTATTTAAATAGGTAACCATGCCTAACAGCCTCTGTAGCTCCTTTTTGTTGGTAGTTTAGCTTAAAACTCTCCCCACTTTTAATTATCTCATTATTGCTGAGGAAATCTCTGACTCTGAGCCACTTTTGTAAGCTGAAATATGTCACTCCACCTTAAAAGTGCACTTAATTTTCATTGTTAATAGATAAATAGCTCAAAAATTCAGACTTTTGAGCTGTAGCGTTATTGTAGCAAATATGGCTTTTACACATGGACATCTTGGAATATTTATTCCATATAAACGTAACACGTAATAACATGGCTCATGTGCGTTTTACGATATTAACATCGTAATTTCTTTCTTAATTTAAACATAAATCAATACTCATGTTATTTATAAATAGCTTAGTGTTATCGGGGCTGACTGATTTCAGTAATAAGGATAGGATTTGTAGTCCTGTTTGGCGTTCGGTGCGGTCGTTTGAGTCGCATCTGAGGGAGGCCATAAAAAACAATTTTCAGGCGACTTGGCCTCACGATCGACTGATTCCTGATTATTCTGAGATCTACGCATGAATATCATATGATACGTTACTATCGCACCACTGAAAATCATTCACATGATACAAACATAAAGAGTTCTGATACGCGTTTAGTTAAACTTTTACTATTTTTTCAAAAAAACAAAAGGGCTATAGGATTACCTTTTTTTTTATTAACGCAATAAAAATCCTCTAACTTGATTATACAGAGAAATTTCTGATAATTATCTATCCCCACTTTTAATCATATATAAATCAATTTCCCAATCAGTCCGAGATTAAAAAATGCAAGATATTTAAAAGTATGTAAACATAATTTAGAGATAATTAGAATTGATGATTCCCAAAATGCAGAGAATGAACAACTTGCACCTATCATCCATTCTAACTTACATTAGTTTGTTAGAAGTTTATACCGCGCGTTTTTTTAATCTCTGAACATCTTTACTAGCGCGTAAACGCTAGTAAAGACATTTCAAATATCAACACTGTTTTGAGAAAATTTATTCAACGCAACAAAGTACTCAAATATTTCAATTCAAATGGTACCGAGCTGGCAATAGTATATAGAGAGAGTACTCAAATATTCAAATTCAAATGGTACCGAGCTGGCAATAGTATACGGATTTTGAGTAATTTATTTTGAGTGCAATATCCTGACAGATGAATCGAATCAATCGAAGCAATGTCTAATATAATCGCAAAATTTAATAGTAGTTAAATGATGCGTCGCTATTGGTCATCATAAAAGAACTAGGAGATGCCATATTTCAACTGAAGAAATGAAATGAAATGTATTATGTTATGCCAAAGAAGAAGCAATATCTTCCATTTGGCAAATGAGTTACTATTTCGGGATTAACGGCGGATGTTTGTTGATTGAATTAGATTGATGGGATTGGTATCGCAGGATAATGTACCGAAATTATCTCGCACATTTCGTATACCAGCCAGTTCGGTATCATTCCCCTATTTAAACACTTTCTTGGGTTGAATACATTTTATGTCAACTGTTTTGACATTTGAAATGACAGAGTTCTTGTAACGCGGTCTGTAAATTTGGTTGCATACCGTTGAATTTTAGCAATGAATTTGATACTGGCGTTTTAAAACTGAACATAGCCTATGTTCAGCGATAAAAAAACGCGCGGTATTATATGTGGTTTGATATTATATGGGTTGTTTAGAAAAATAAATAAATAAATACTAGAAGATACCAGAAAGTACATAATAAAAAATAACAAATAATAATGAAAATATATATTTTCCGTTAATTGAATAACCATTCTTGTTAAATAATAATAAAAATAATAATAATCTCTTTATTGTAGTTGGATCTGTTACAACGAATATTACAGTGGTATAGGTACATAATTCATAAACATATTATTTAAAATCACATAAAACACACTGATACAATACATAGAACATGCCACACAGATTTAAACACCGACGGACACTTAAAATGAATGTTTCGTATAATCCTTGACATCATAATAATACCTCTCCAGAAGCAACTTCCTTAGTTCCTTATTGAACCTGGCAGATGGCAAAGCTTTTATGTTCATTGGCAAATTCTTATAGGAAGCATATATAGATATAGATAGTACATCTTTACTCTCATATTTTGTCGAGTAGTGCTTTTCATTTGATAAATTATAACAGTTTATTGTTTGATAATTGTGTATATCGCAATTTCTTTGATAACTATTTATGTTTGTTCTAATTAATAATATAGTTTTATACATATATATATATACAGGCTGTAACAGAAATACGTGTGTTAATTTTAAACATTGGTAGAACTCGTTATATAAAACATTTTTTCTATATGTTCTTTTTCTCAAAATTTGCAGGTTTTTTTTATATTTTTGTGCCCCCTAATTTTGACCAAACGAGCCGTTCTCAGGTACTGTCACTATAATTGTCAAGTGAAGTTTATTTCAAAATGCCAAATTTTTCTAATCAAGAATTAACAGATATTGTGTTGGTATATTGCCGAGCTTTTGGAAATGCCGCTGAAGCCCGTAGATTGTACAGTGTACAATATTCTGAACGTGTTTGCCTAACAGGCAATGATGTACCTTTATGACACCGTTGCCATCACAACAAAAGATTTTATCGCTGCACACCTTTAACCATAGGCGGTTACGCGTTTTAGTAGATAAACTAAAACATATTTTAAATCAGTTTAACGTTGGTTTTAAAAAAAACATATAGAAAATATGTTTCATTTAACGAGTTCTACCAATGTTTAAAATTAACACACGTATTTCTGTTACACCCTGTATACACATGGGACGGGTAAAATTTAATATTGCTTAAAGGTATCTTTGCATGACTCGTGGTACTTTAAATTTAAGATTAATCTAATTACTCGTTTTAGTAAGATAAAAATTCGATGGCAGTAAACAGAGTTGCTCCAGAAAGAAATATTTACCGCTAGATGGCAGTAAATACTGCTATAATATATATTTATCAAGCAGTCTAATTCTAAACTTGAAGTATCATCAATTTTAATCATCTCGATATTAAGTCCTCAATTAGTACGAAATCAAAAATGGTTCAAAATGCTGTAAAATTATAGAAAGACAATTTAGTGATGTTTAAGATGATCATGAATCTTAATCATCTCTAAATTCTCAAACTCAGAGGATGAGTTTTATTGAAACCATACAAAACTGCAAGTTTTATCTAATTATTCAATCGAACTAACAAAATAATTCAAACTTACCATTTTAACTATAAAAAAATAATGTCTAGATATTGGGCTTCAACAGTTTACTTCACAACTGCTTTTAATTGCATAATATCGTAATCGTTGTTGTAAGATTTAGGTAGTAAATTCTTTACTTTGGCTGTAATTTGACTGGAGGATGGCTGAGTGGACTATGGTGCTTAGTTTTGCCACTTTTTTTCAGCAAACATCTTTTAGTAACATATTTTCTGTGTGAAAATTATAATTAATTTTATTTCGGTTAAAGTAACCGAATGAGTTTAAGATATTATTTTGTTTTGATCTCTACTACCCTTACTGTGTCCTACTCTATAACTTTAATCATCTCGAAATTAATTAATCAATAAGCACGAAATAAAAATAGGTAAATGTTGACTTTGGTACGTACATCATTTAGATATGACAAAAGTTGATAATCCCTTAAAATCAGGAGATGATTAACTTAAATCCACCCAGCCACGTTTCTAATCCGTATATCCTATCAAAGTATAACATATTGATACTTGATCTCCAATTATTTAACAAATAAAAAAGTTATTACAGACAAAATAGATGATTACTATGAGTCTTTATCATTATTATTGGAATCATTGCTTCTCATTGGGCTGTAATAGTTTAATTTATTTTTTAATTTTTTTTTTTTCTTCATTATTGGAGTACTCAACTACTGGTAGTGTTTAGATATAAAGATGTTTTTTTGTTTTTATTATTTTTATTATTTCTTCTTGACTTTACTAGACTAGTTTCGGCTATCTTTCAGCTATCTTCAGAGGTGTTTTTTTTTAGTTCAATATAGGTATATGATATTAGATTAAAAAATTATGAAAGTTTTGATTTTTTTTTTAAATACTCAAATAAAGAAGGAAGAAAACAATAAAACATTTAATAATAACTGGTATCCAAAATGGATGAAACTATAACAAAAATTTAATTATATATTATATTATAGACGTAAACGTATTTGTTAGGGACATTATCCTATAATAAACCTCTAACTTGATTCTACAAAGAAATTTCTGAATAATCAATTTTAATCGTTGCTAAAATCCTCTAGAAGATTAAAATTGACGATTGTAAGACTAATTATAATTGTAAGTTATAAGACTAATTATAAGTGGAAAAAGTGTAAGATTGTAAGATGATTGAAAGACGATTCTAAGAATAAGATGATTTTAAGAATAAGACGATTTTAAAACGATTTTAGGACCATTTTAAGACGATTCTAAGAACAAGACGATTGTAATTGACGGTTGTAAGAATTCAAGGAATGTTTAACTTGTATCTATCCTCCAATCAAACTTATAATATACTTCATACTTCTTCTCCAATTATTTAAAAAACCTTAATATTTAAAAGAGGGAATTGATAGGGGTGGGTGTGTGGGTACACTTTAACAATCCTCTGACTTGATTCTACAGATAATGAGTTTTAACATTCAACAATTATAATCATCTGTGAATTATTTTATCAATTAGTACGAAATAAAAAAATGCCAAATTCTAAAATTAATACACAATTTAGAGATGATTAACTTGTATCCACCCACCTAATTTTAATTCCAATTAAACAGACTTCACAATTCCAAGTTTGTCTCCAATTATTTATTTGGTTTTTATTTATAAAATGAAAAATTAATGGCGTTAAATTACAAAATTTCACAAGATGATTAAAAGTAGCTCTCCAATTATTTAGAAAATAAAAATAAAATTCTATAAAAAAACTATAAATTAATCCTAGCTAATTCGTTTAGCTTTGCTGTTACCAATTTACGAACTTCATTCTACAGATACTCTACATCAATTTTATACATATCTAAATAAGTGTCTCAAAAAATGAATGATGATGATGACACTAAATAATCTTCCAACTTGATTCTGTAGAGGTATTCCTGTTTAAAATATTTAGGGGATATTGTTGATTGTTTATGTAAGTATGTATGTATACATTTAAATAATTAAGTAAACAATCACTTTATAACACTAAATAACTACTCAACTCAATAACTAACTCAATAACAATAAGGAATGAATTTTCTCTCAATTAATTCCTCAATTAGTACCAAATAAAAAAAGGCTAAATGTTGAAAATGATACGAATAAAATTTCTACATGATGATTGAAATTAATGATTACTAGAATTCAGGAGATGATTAATGATGGATCCACGGCCCACCAATCTAATCAAAATTATAATATAATTGAAACTTTGCATCCAATTATTTCAAAAACTAAAACCTCCAGAATTGATGATAAATTATCATCGGTCATCAGTACTCATCATTATAATTGCAATCATTGCTTGATATTGGACTGCAGTAGTTTGCGTTTTATTATTAAATTTATCAGAAATACCGGGGGCAAATAGCATTCTCAATCAGTTGGCCAATCTCAAAGATCGCATTCCAAATGGCTATTATTTGGAGTAGGTGCACACGTCAAATTATGAGAAAAATTTACAACGAAACAGTAAAAAGTATTTTAGTCAAAATGACTATTGTTGCAGGGCCTAGTTTCTAAAAAAAAATAGTGTTAGGTAATTATTTAATTCTTGTCTTAACAACCAAGAACCTTGCAACCACGTTTGTACCTTTTAATCCTGCCAGATTTGGATTTTTAAGCTGTTGCTTAATTTCTAATCCACTTGCACTCGTATATTTGCATTCCAAATTACCATAATTTAGTCATTACATAAGAACAATAACAACATAGAGAAATGTTAGACAATAAGAATGAATTTTTTCTCAATTAATTCCTCAATAAGTACGATATAAAAATACTGCTCAATGCTGAAAATGATACAAACGGAATTTCTACATGATGCTTAAACTTTATAATTACTAGAATTCAGGAGATGATTAATGATGGATCCACTGCTCACCTATCTAGTGAAACTATAAGATAATTGAAACTTTGAATCATCTTAAAACTAATTTCACGTTATTTTTAAACTTCCCGCTCCAAAAATCAATCGACGTGTTTTTGTTTATTAATTTAGCTTGCATTCAAACGTTATTGAGACTGGCTAGTTTTGAAATGTACACAAATTAGTTTTCACGCTTCAATTATTTACAATTACCGACATATCGAGTGCATACTGATACTTTTTTTTTTATTTAATCATGTTGAAGAGATGTTGAAGAGATGATACAAGGTCAAACTGAAATAAAACTATACTTAACTCTTAAAATTACTTTTATTTTTGCACAGTACAACACAAGTATTAACATTATTTCCTTATATTAGATTATGTAAGGATTCTTTCCGTCAAATCTGATGAAGCACATTTTTTGCCAGTGGACAGGTTGACAACTGATGTTATTCTTTCTAATCGTAAAGTTTGTTTTGGCAAACTTTTTGCAGTGATAGAAAAAAAATGTTGTCAATGGTTGATTTCTTCTTCACATCATTTAACATACAGTCGGAACATGACTAGAATGTATAATAGTCTAAATCAATCAATTTGGGTGCTCATTTGATTTATGCTAAATTTTATCAATTTGTATTATTTATTTTGGGTATTTTTTTATTATGAGAACTATTTGTTTTTTTTGTAGAATGTTTAGATCTAGATGCAGATACTTCCGTTGTGAATCTGATCAGGCGTAATAGGATTGCACAACTCGGAAAGATTCAATATGACCTTCTATTCCTTATTTCAGCCCAGGGCTAGAACTTTTTAAATATGTTTCCTCTTGTATCATCATGCGAAGTATTTATAGATGACCTTTTCTTCGGGGCAATGTCAACAACACTCTTTTTGATTCCTAACGTGTTGAGAAACATTGTTTTGCATACTTTCCCACGTACCCCATTAATCGGCAAATATAAATGTGCGCTAAAGTTTCTCGTTCTCCTGGATGAAGCACTCTTTGTTTTTGTTTCAACTTGATCCGAGTTGCTGTTAATAATATCTCGTTGTCTTTGATAACTTCCCAGATTCTAGTATGCAGTGAACAGTTCCTGTATTTTCTCAAGCGACATCCTTATTTGATTACTTCGTTTAATGTAAAATACACGTTTTTGATTGGTTCAAATGTGTGTATTCATAATTGAAAACACTATGTTTTCAATTTTGTATTTCGGCTCTTGATTTGTAAAACGCCCATGTTTTCGTTTTTGTTTTTCGGTTTGTCATTGGTAATTTTATTCAATATTGAAGTATGAAGTAGCTGTGATTTTGTTTTCATGACTACGAAATACCAAGTTTTGCGATTAGTATAGAAACGTCAATGTTTACGAGCAACAATAATGAATCCAAATATTGATTGATTTAATTGTACGAACTGTACATTTAATATCACTATTGATAACAAATAATTATTTATACGATTTAAATTTTTATTTTATTTTAAATTGTGTTGCTTTACGAAACCACACTCGCGCTGAACGCGTTCATTTGGTTTCCAAGCAACATAACTTGTTTCTCAAAATCTAAGTTGTATTATTCTCGACAGTACATGCTGCACAGGGATCTGCAAGGAGGTAATATTTCCACTTCCTTCCGCTTTCTTTGCTTCCTGGACTTCTCGGTAACTTCAGGATGATCTTGCATTCCTTCCAGAACCGGCTGAAAATTATATGACTTCAGAATACTTGAGTCACTTGCTCTCACCAACTTGAAAGTTACATTCATTACTGAAGATGTCTGCAAATTGAAATGGGATTACTTTATGCTAGTGCCAAATCTTAGTAAAGGTCAAGTACCAAAATGATCTATTTTTTCTACTTACCTAAATCTGAATAACCTTCACCACCAAAAGGTTCAACTTCGGTTACTTTATAAATAAGTCGTAGTTATCCACTTTTTCGCTGAGAAACATCAGACTTCCAATTACAAAAAGTACATATCTCCAGTTACCTAAATATTGCATTGAAAACACTCTTCATTTTTCTACTTGTCTACTTTGGAAATTGTCCACCAGGGGTATCTAAATTCGACTCATAGTTATACTCTTTTAGTATTTGAAAATTACCTACTAAAACAGTATACTGTGGTAGATAACTCAAACTCGACAAATTTTAAGTTATATATATACCTATGTAATTATAATTCTTAACCACGATATATTACATTGTATATTATTAATTTAATATAAATTTCTCTGAAAATGGCTTAACGCACTGAAACTGGTAAAAAAACTATCTAAAATAAAAAGAAATTTTATGAATGAGCCAATGACTGAAAATCTTGATTTGGTTCTACATATCTGAATTAAGTTCCCTATATATTTTAGACATATGTATATTGCTATTTATCATGCTAACATGCTTACAATGCTAACATTTTTACTATTAACAGCATTGTATATTCCTGTTTAACATTCAAATTGAATGACAACATACATGAAGATATTGGTCTAAATTTCTATTTTCGCGAGGGCTATAATAAAATTGCATTACGGTCGTGACTGCGATCGGTCAGCAAATTATACTCGACGTTTTGTGTTCCAGGGTGAAGGTGCTGGAGTGCTCCGCGAAGGACGAGATCAACGTCAAGGAGATTTTCCGCACATTCCTGACCCTGTCGCGGATATTCCCCAAGGACTCCGACGACACCGGCGGATTGAAACGACGCTCCAGTGCATACGTCTCGGCGAGTAAGGGCAGCCGGAGGGCCGTCAGCCCCGCTCCCGAGAAGGACAAGTCCTCGGTTGCCGAGGGGAGCAACTCGCAGGAATCCCGCGCCAAGCCCCGGTCCCGGTCCCTCATACGGAGGGCCAGCAGGAAGACCAAGCAGCAAATACGGGACGCCCACAATGCCGTCGAGGAATGCATTGTGTCTTAGATTATGTTTGCTTAAACCTGTTTGCTCCATTGATGACGCTTAACGTTCAACACATTCCTATTTACCGAAAAGTTAGACGCTTTTATTTATTCTTGACATTATGAATCCATTATTATACGCGATCACATTAATCCACTTTTTAAGAGTTAACTGATACTATGTAACCCAGTGAGGTATTGGAACTGTCCGGAGATAATAATTATGTATCTTTATATATAATATTGATATGTGATATACTTATGAAATCTAGAAGAGTCGAATATTCTAATATACATTTGCCAGTAAGTAAAAGCATATAACCAATGAGATATCGCTCGTTGAAGAAAACTGAATGCTTTTTATATGCAAAAATAGCTCCTTGGCGAGGCGATCGCAGACCAAGAAACAGAACGCAGATGTCCTATTTGCATAAAAGGTTTCAACGTTTAAAGGATCCTGGAGAGGCAATTTTGGGCTGCGAGGATTAACCCTAATTTGAAAGCGACACGCGTGCTGCCCCACTTATTTTTCGGTACAAACGCGAACATCCAAGCGTCCTCACACAAATACATCCCAAATCATCTGCGTGGCTTCGGTGCAGCAATACAACGACTTCGGCAAGCTTAAGTTTTTTGCTTGAAATAACCGCTATTTTTCCACTGAAAATGTTTAATGTTTGCTTAATGTAAATATCTTTGTGTTGCCTTATTTTTTGTATAATGTATATTAGATTATAATGATCAGACGAAACACCAAGTTAAATATAAGCTTTTAAATTTATAGGGATCACCTTGAGTTGAAACTTTGATTTTAGTACCTAAAAATTCATTAACGAGAACTTGCCCTGCCAAAGAGACATATTGATGTAAAAATCCATATCACGGCAGATGAGACCACGAAACTTTTCTTTAACGTTTACAAAAAAAAAACTTTACATCCAAACTTTAAATCCCGCTTTTATATAAATGTTTATGATATAAGTAATTGTGAACCTTTACATACTTGATAACAAGTCATAATATATACCTACACCACGATGCACACATAAACATTACACAAAGTTTAAATTACCAACACGAATACCCTTGAAGTAACGATTTCTTCTAATCTGAACATTTTGCTGCGTAAGATAATTGCCAAGTCTGGCTTCAAAGGGGTGAGCAATTCCACTTCGATCTCTGAAATTACTTTCGTTTTATATGTTTCGAGAGTACTCTGTGGAACTGGAATATCGTGCTATTTTAGAAACTACGATGTTTATTTTCCTACGACTAAGTTTTTGCGCACTGTTCACAGTGCGTAAAGTGATACTTTTTAGCAAAAGTGCGTAAAAAGTCACGTGTGCGTAAAAGCATCAACTGTGTGTAAAATAAGTTTTACACAGAATATATTCACTCACCAATTAAAAAAAAGATAATAGTTTGTATCCAGGTTTAACTGTTTTTCATAATAGTTATCGTAGAAAAAACTTTGTATATTACATGTGCGTAAATAACTATATTATTTCACTGACAAAAAAAAGCTTACAAGAATTTATTTCAGATGTTAATTGAAAGATATCTTACTATTTTAGTTTTTTTTTTTTATTTTGTTTTAGTCAAAAGTTGATTTCAAGAATAATCTATTTCAGATGTCTTATGGATATGTAATTTAAATGGACATCAAGTTTGGAATTGTTTTTTTCAATTTTGGAAAACCCAAACATCTAAATATTTCATTTAATTATTTTATTCATTCAGTCATTTTCCTTCTACCTGATATTACTTCTGATATTTTCACATTTTTTATTAATCACGTAAAATTTATGATTCTATAATACATTCTATAAAAAGTTAAATTTTTAGTATGAATGTAAAATTCCGTGAATTTGCAGTTCTTGGCTTAGCTTAACTTTTCCAATTATTGATAACATTTCTGGAAAATATAAATGCAACAATATTTTAATTTTCATAAATTCTAATATTGACTGAGCTATATCGTGCTGTTTTAAATTATATATTTTTAAATTTTTGTGTTAAGTTTTAATGAAAAAAATATATATTGCATTGATCTATTTTATAAATACAAAATAAGATACATACTTGGAAATATTGCACATACATATTGTCGAAATTTATACTAATCTTGGGTAACAGCTTTATAGCCGAATTAAAACGATAATAATTCAATAAAAACACTGTTCACCATCTATTTTTGCCAAAGTTGGCTGAAATATTTATTTTTCTTAAGTTGCATTCATAGATTTTGACAGACGTCGAAAAATGTAACGCTTAATGACAGTTATATTGACAGTGTTGCCGAATAAATTTAAAACGAATTCAAATTACACCTGTAATGCAATCACTCATTTTGTTACCAACATGCCATGTTACCAACATGGCAACATTGCAGCGGTGACGGTGACAAAAGTGACAGCAACATGAAATATAACTAAATTGTTACAATGGAGACAATTGTGCTGACAGTTTGACGAATATTTTTGTAACGAATTGCAATTATTCCATCATTACAGTCACTTATTTCACTGGCAACAGTGCTGGCTGTCAATAATAACAAGTTCAAATTAGAAATACCTTATTTTGTTTTTATTGTCTAGTTATTTTTCTTGCATATCAACAAAATTGTCACCCCATAGACACCCAACTTTGGCAAGAAATGATCGTGAATTGTGATTATAATGTGGGGAATAATGATGAATGACAGTTGTACTGACTTTGTTGGCGAATGACTTATTAACTTACTAAAATTATAGACAACCAATAGTCACTCATTTGATTTTCAACCGTGCTGGCTGTAAATAATTATAACCACAAATTAGAAAAAAGTAACATTTGTTTTGTATGTCTAATTGTTTCGCATACATACCAACAAAAATGTCAACCCAACACAGCCGACTTTGACTAGAATTGATCGTTAACAGTGTTACAGTGTTACTGTGTTAGCAATATTGATGAACAGTTTCAGACTAATTAACATAGTTGGTACACGTGATGGAATAGTCAAAAATTGTCAGTCTAACATGAATTATAACTAAATTATGACAATTTGTGTTCCCGAATATTTTCTTAACTTATTGAAATCATACCATCATTAGAGTCACTCATATTATTGGCAACAGTGCTGACTGTAAACAATTATAACTACAAATTGAAAATAACGTAACTATTGCTTTTCATGCCTAATTATCTTGCATATATACCAACAAAAAGGTCATGCCAACACAGCCCACTTTGGCGAGAATTGATCATGAACAGTATTTGCAATGTTAGCAACAATGATGAACGTTTTCAAGCATATTATAATAGTTGGTACGCGTGATGTAATTGTCACAAAGTGTTAGTGTTAGTGTATTGACAATGGTAGCAAAAATTATGAATATTTTTAAGCTAATTTTCATAGTTGGTACGCGTGATGTAAATGTTAAAAAGCGCCAGTGTCAGTAATTATCAGAGAGGCCAACTTAAAAAAAGTTTTACAACACCTAAATTCCATAAACTCAATTAAAAACAGTGTTGCCGAATAATTTTTAAATGATTTGAAATTATACCGTCATTAAGTTACATCCACTGTAACAGTGCTGACTGTCAACAATTCTAACCACAAATTGAAAATAACGTAATTTTTGTTTTTCATCTCTAATTATTTTTAATTTTTTTCACAAAAATATTGCCCCAACATAGCCGACTTTAGCGAGAATTGATCGTGAACGGTGTTTACAATGTTAGGAACAATGATGAACGTTTTTAAGCAAATTATCATAGTTGGTACGCATGATGTAATTATCAAAAATAGTCAGTCAGTGTGTTTATAATTTTAGCAACAATGATAAAAAATGTCAGACTAATTATTATAGTTGGTACGTGTGATATAAATGTGAAAAAGTGTCAGTGTCAGTACTTAATTATCGGAGAGGCCAACTTAAAAACAGTTTTACAGCAGCTCAGTTTTACCAACTTAACTAATAACAGTGTTGCCAAATATTTTTTTAACGTTTGAAATTATATCATCATTGCGGTAACTTATTTCATTAGCAACAATGTTGGCTGTCAACAATTATAACCACTAATTGAAAATAACATAATTTTTTTATTTTTCTTGACTAATTATTTTGCATGCATATCAACAAAAATGTCATGCCAATACAGCCGACTTTGGCGAGAATTTATCGTGAACAATGTTTACAATGTTAGTAACAATGATGATCGTTTTCAAGCAAATTATCATAGTTGGTACGCGTAAAGTAATTGTCAAAAAGTATCAGTCTGAGTGTATTTACAATGTTAGCAACAATAACGAACATTTTTAGGCAAATTTTCATAGTTGGTACGCGTGATTTAATTATCAAAAATTGTCAGGTCAGTGTGTTTACAATATTAACAACAATGACAAACATTAGGCTAATTATTGTAGTTGATACGCGTGACGAACATTTTAGGTTAATTATCGTAGTTGGTACGCGTGATGCAATTGTCAAAAAGTGTCAGTGTCAATTTGTGGTTAAAATTGGAAATGACATGACTTTTGTATTTTGTCGAATTATTTTTCATGCATACCAATAAAAATATCATGTCAACATCACCGACTTTGGCGAGAATTGATCGTGAACGGTGTTTACAATGTCAAAATAATGATTAACGTTTTCAAGGGAGTTTTCATAGTTGGTACGCTTGATATAATTGTCAAAAAGTGTCAGTGCCAGGGTGTTTACAATTTTAGAAACAATGATGAATATTTTCAGGCTAATTATCATAGTTTATAAGCGTGATATTATGTCAAAAAGTGTCAGTGTCAGTGTGTTTACAATGTTAACACCAATGATGAACATTTTTAGGCTAAATACAATCATATTTGGTATGCGTGATGTAATTGTCAAAATATGTCAGTGTCAGTATTATCATAGAGACCAGCTTAAAAACAGTTTTACGGCAGCTCAATTCTACCAACTCAATTAAAAACAGATATACACCTCAGTTCGATTATTTTAAAGAACAAATTGTGACAATGTTATTACACTGTTGCCGAAAAAATAATGTGAACTATACATTACAGCTACACGTTTTGCAAAAATGACAGATTCTCTTTTTTTCTTCTTTTCGCCCTTGAAGTTTTCTAATTCTAAAGAGCTTTCAACAGTAATTCCACCAAAATCGAAAGTAATAAGATGAATTATCGTTTTTTTAAATAATTTTGTCATTTTTTTACTGTTAATTAATACAAATTTTTCATTAAGTTTTATAAATGAAGTTATTATTAAGTTTTTATAAATTGCCGGAAAAGGGATTATTTTAGAGAATAAATAATATAATTTTTAGTAAGGCATTAGGAACGACGCGTATTTTAACTATAATTTACTAGTACCTATATAGTTTTTGTTACCCATTTTTTTGTTTATCTATACAAGAATTTTGAACTGTTCGTCAACCTTTTTTTTTAAGAAAATTTAGAACCGTTTCTGAACTACATAAAAAACTTATTCGCATATTCCAAAACACACCAATACTATTTTTTTAAAATTGCCGTTGATTCGTGTTTGTAGGTCGAAACAAAAAAAATGTTACATGATACAAAAACATGATAAATGTTTTTTTTTTGTTTATAACCGAATTTTTAGTGAATTTTCCAAAACCATAAATTAATTTTATAGCCATTTTTTGTTTTGTTTATTTGTACAAGAATTTTGAACTGTTTCTGAAGTATTCTTTTAAGAATTTTTTTAACTGTTTGTTAAAAATTTAAAACTAAAAATAAAAAAATTATTGCATATTAAAAAAAACCCAATATTATTTTGTTAAGTTGCCGTCAATTCATGTTTGTAGGTAAAAACGAAAAAAAATAAAAAGTTTTTATTTGTTTCTAACCGAATTTCTGATTTTCCTGCGAATTTTCCGAAATAATAAATTAATTTTATATCAGAAAATCCTTTTAAATTTTTCGGAAATGAGGTTTGCTTATTTGCAAATTAATAATCTAAAACTTTCATTTTTTGATAACTTGTTTGATTTTAACAAAATTCAGAAAGTATTATGAACAATTTTTGAAAATATCACTTAGTAACTTAGAACTTACTTAGAAACTTACTTAGTAAATCTATAT
This sequence comes from Othius punctulatus, assembly GCA_951805005.1. Lineage (NCBI taxonomy): Eukaryota > Metazoa > Arthropoda > Insecta > Coleoptera > Staphylinidae > Othius > Othius punctulatus. Next base: position 96,771,195 of record OX638138.1, read on the forward strand.
TTATTTATTCATTTAGTCATTTTTCCTTCTACCTTTCGGTGTCGGGATATGCAAATGTATAAATGATTTACATTTTCGTAATCATTGATAAATATGAAATGATAAAAAAAAAGTTTGGTTTTTGTTAATTCGTCGAGAATAGGGGTTAATTATTTACAAATTATTTTATTTAAGTCCAATTAATCTTTCAATATTGACTACGAACTACTTTACGAACTTGTATCATACAAAGTTGTTTCTATGATGGCTATTATGATAAACAGCTAAACATTGATGCCAAATTACTACCTTTTTACTAAGTTACTATCTTGTGTTTTAATTGGTGAGTGAAACAATTGTGTATAAGACTCATTTTACGAACAGGTAATTTTTTTAATATTTGTGCTTAAAAGTATCATTTTGCCCACTGTGAACAGTGCGTAAAAACTAAGTTTAAATAATAATTATTAGTTTTAGTTGTACAAAATATTTTTCTTTTTCTCTCATTATTATGATTATTATTATTATTATTGTTATTATTATTGAATGAATAGTATTCAACTTAGTTTCAGCCTTACAGCCTAAATTATCTATCCATCTAATTATCTAGCCTATGGGAGTAGATTTTATGTCGCATCTAGAAGATATGAACTTTTTACTATTAGTATCAGAAACGACGATTATACCTCTATGAATAGTGGAAAATTCAATATCAGAGAATTCGTCAGGCGGGCAAAATTTCGGGTTTTATTACTGCGGCAGTTTTGAAGCCAGGCTCCCAAATAAGTTACGTAGCAGCGAATCTCCGCGAAATTCGCCCCACGAAATTATTAATAAAAATCAATCAAGCGCAAATTGGAAAAAAAATCGGCCGATCATTTCAAAGTCCTTTAGGACCAGACTCAATCACCGTCGGCCGAATCGCGCATTCAATATTAAAAATATAAAATCGAGTTTCCGCACGTTTAAAGGTGCGCTGTAATATTTATGTGTGTGCTCGAGTGTTTATACAACCTGTACATAAGATAGCTTAGAGTTTTATGTATTCATCCACATATGTATATTAATAAGTGTAATTTGAATTTGTGTGATATCTGAATCCGTTTTAATTTTAAATCCTAAAATTAATCCAATCAAAATTTTTGAGGCTCCTGTTTTCCATTCCATTATTGAGGCAAATAAATGTGAATGACGCTCATCACTAGTATTGTATCTGTGAAATTTTTGATAATGAATTTATTAATTCAAGCAGATGTAATGGATACTATATTACATGTTTAAAATAAGTAGTAATGTAAGGTAGCATGTTTTAGTTGATTGACGCCTTCTTGTGTACATGTACATTTGTATAACATGATTAAATACTTTCGATAAAGTTTCAGTGCGTATAAATAGGATATACCGTCCTTTTTGTAAAGCTTGGCAAATTGCGACAGAAATGTTTTGCGGATGTATTGTACATAAATCTTTGAGTTATCAATGTATTGTTTGATACGTTAATAATTGCAAATACTAGTAGGAATTGATTTGCATGAAAACTTATAAATATTTGAACCCTGAGAATTTTATATACCTATATATATAGTGGCACAATTTGTAATTGTAAGAAGTTTAGGTTGCTAATTTCGATCCAGGCTCTGTGTCGCCGAATAGAACTAGAATTGTTTGATACAACATTTTAGATGACACGAAATTTATTTTTCACAACCCTCATAATGAACGGTAGATCAATTGAAAACTAAACAGAAACTAGCAATCGCAAATATAATGTGTGTGTAATTATTGTACTCTATAGGATTACTCTTTTATAGCGTTTATGTCGAATGGCCATTCCTTATGAAAGAACATATAACGCAGTTGTTCTAGTAAATCATATCAACCTAAACGACCCTCCAAGTTGTAATCTTATTATGCAATTATCCATTAATGGATGTTTGCGACAATATGATTCTTCGTTTTCCCAAGTTGTATTATTTCGGAAAATTAAAACACCGGAAAAATAAATGCTATTTTCTCTTGTCTGCGTATCAATTCCGTGTATCCCTAACAGTGAAGGCTTATCTCTACGCTGTTTACGTTAACAAATGTATCTTAGAATCGATCTTGGGCGAGTTTAAGATGATATGATCTGCTTGTGAATATAGGTGTAAAGAATTTAAACATATGGTTCAGTGGAACAAGACATATATATTCCATGTATTTGTATAACGAGACATGTTTAATTATAAAAACTACTCAAGTTTATTATATACAGACCTACTTACACACCTTTACAAGATCCGCGCACATACTAATCGTATTCCAGATAAATGTGTAATGTCGTTAGGTTAAGGAGGATCCCGTCATTTTTATATGAATTATCGATTACGCCATGAGGATTATGGTTAAAATTTATTAGTATATTATATAACAAAATAAAGACGCTTATATTGAGAAATGTATATTTAGCAGGGTGTTTACAACCGACTGAAGACGTGGTATGATTTTTTGGAAATTTTAAAATAGTGTTCTTGTTACTAACAAAACAAATACAAAACAATTGTTGTGTAGTTTTGTAATGTTGTCATTGTCATGTTCGGAATGTTTTTCAAATTATAAAGAAAGACACTGAGTGATAATAAATAATGATTCATTAAATTATTGTCTAATTTGTTCCCTCTTTGCATACTCTAATCGTCGGTAATTAAGATTTCCTTTCATCCCTTGGGAGACATAAATTGAAATAATAATAATAATACATAGTAACAAAATCCAGATTTGATCAATTTATATGAAAGCACGTTATATACATTTTGTAATGAACTATCGTCATTGCAAGTTATATTGATGGTGTCGCAAAATTTAAAAAATCATGTTTTACTAAGCTCTATTACAATACTAGTGGGGTAAAGGACATTATTATAAACTAATAGTCAAGTGAGGTAAATACTACATATATTACAATTTAAAATATTTTTTCCCGACAAACTTGTTTCATTACAAGTAATATCAATACATCAGAATAGTATATGTTCTTAGAAGACCTTAGGAAAACTTATATTATAGTTATATTACACTTTTGAAGCATATCATCGCAAATAACTTATATATAATTTAATATAAGTTTCGTTGTTTCTTAATATAATTTTTGATTATATTTTGTTGTAACTTATTATCGTACAAATAATTTGTGTTAACTGGTTTCAGAAAGTTGTTATTATTTGACTGCGGAGGCTATTGTGCTGCTGAGGATGATAATGCTTCAGATAAAGATTTACAACAGAAAATTTGCCTGCATGCTTTTCACTTCATCCACATCAGATATTTTCTTCCATCAATTCAGAAGAATACAAAACAGCGAACGGCAGTTTCTCTTTGATGGCGCGGTATTTCGGTGTGGAATGTTCATCTCTGAAGTATTCCACGGCTTGGACCACAATACTGTTCCCATTAAGGAATATTTTCCATTTAACATAGGATGAAATTAATGTAGATAAAGATTTGTAATTCCAGTTTTGTGCTCAAGTAACAAAATATGTTGCTCTTCCTCCAAGATTTAATATGCAAATTTTAAAGTATTATTTAAATAAGAAAAAATTTAAAATTATATATTTAATATTCATTTCTTTTTTAATAAGAATAATTAGAAAATAATAAATACCTCAATTCATATTATTTTAATATCATGTTATATGTTATGTATATTTTGTTCATACTTTTCTCAAAGGTAATAAAATATTATTTATTTTCTTTGCATTATTTGTGGCGTTATTATTTTTTTAAATAACAATACCATTATACTTATGACAATACATCAATAATATAAAAATAACTTAAGTTGTACTCTATAATATAAAATTCATTTTATTTTATTGTTAGTATCTTATGTAAACTTTGTTTATGCTTTTCGTAAATTTAATATATATATATATATATATATATATTCGTATTATTATTACTAAGTTTTTCATAAATTTGCGATAATTAACTTAAAATACATAAGAAAATAATGAAACTTGCATAATAAAAATACAAGCTGCTCTGTTATAGCCTTTTATGCTGCTAATAAATATTACAAAAGAGATATCTCTAGTAACCCTCAGAGATTTCGTTTCATGGCAACTGCGAAAGCTGCCAGTCTGTTCCAGTTAAAAATCTGCATTTCAACTTCATGTAATTATCAAGTGGATACTCGCCGATTTTCAGATTTATTGCAGTGCGCAAACTAATAAATTCTTTCTTTTTTGCATCAGAGAGTTTTCGTCATCCGCAAGTTTAAATCAGATGAAGTTTAATTTAAATCCATCCGGATTATATCAATAAAATACTGACAGCAAACTGACAGCCAAATTAAGTTTTATAAGAAGTATTGTCGCCGCGATATATTTCAGAGAATTAACTGGACGAGTATCAGAAGTGAAGGTAATACTTTGTACAACGAAATACTAAATTTACTAGTAAATACTAACACTAATACTAAATACTAACAGTGTTTCATAAAAAATTAAGTCGCGGTTTAACGGTAGTTAAATCTTAGTAACCTTGGTACCCCATTGTAAAACATCGCTAAACAACGTTTACATTTTTATGAATAAAGCTGTAATTTTTTTCAATATTTCCTTCAAACAAGTATAGCACAATTATACGACTTTATATTTTCTAAAATATTATTGCCTTCTTGGGATTATCTGGCACAAATGAAATTTTGTGGATTCATTTTCAACATTTTGAGTAGAAATGTTCAGAAAATTGTAAATATCACATTTTGTCAAATTAAAAAAATTATAACAAAATAAAAAAATGCATAAAACGTGCAAATTTTCATAAAATTTAGTATAGACTGTACTATACTGTGTACTATGAACTGTGTACTGTGAACTATGTACTGTACTGTATAAGAATTTTATTGATTTTTTTATTGTTTTTTTTAACCTAATGGAATTTATAAAATAATAATAATATTTATTACTATAATAGTTACATAACAACATACATTTGATGGAAATTTTAAGAATATTCTACAATCTTTAGTCAGTTATCTGATGATTTTCTGATGTAGACCATTGAATAAAACTTCCCAATTGAATAGAAATTTTAAATATTTTATGAAGATTTTATAAAATGCATGAAATTTTTAAATATTTTCTACTAGAATATGATTCTATACATAATATTAATTTTATGAACTATTGTTTTTTTTTATTTCGCAGCTGAATTTAATTGAATTTATTTTTATAACATTAGTTGTAATTTTATGAAAATCGTACGATATTTTACAAATTTTATATTCTAATATCTTCAGATATCAAATAGAATGTCAAATAAAGATTTAAAATTTAATATAAATTTCATACATTTTACAATAAATTATGCCAGTTTATAGATTTTAATCAATAATCTTGAAATTGAATGACGATTCCAAAGTTTGTGAAATTATTCATATAATGTTCTTTATACATATACAGGGTGTCCCAAAAATAGTGGACAAGCTCAACAGCATACCACTAAGGGATGGCCACTGAGTCCTTAGAAAGTACTTAACAAATATTTTTAAATAAATTAAAAATAATACAAAAATTGTTTCAAAATACATAAATCATAGACATTTTAAAATAAATTTTGTAGATTAGTATTAAATAAAGAAAATTAGTTAAATTTATATACATTTATATAGAAATATGTAAATTTAATTTGTTTGAAGTTTAGTCGTCTAAATAAATCAATTTAGACATTTATTTGATTTAAGATAGGGGCAAATTGCACATAGGACGTATTAAATCAAAATTGTAATTTATCAGTTTTTGTAATTTTTTAATTATATTTTTAGGTATTATTACATGATTGGGTGAATAACGCAATAATAATGGTGTTTAAACAAGTATCCGTCAAATCTATATCCATATTATTACATGTTTTTTAATATTTAATGGAAGATTGTATGAAGATAACTGAAAAGTTATAGTAGCTTCAATGAAGATTCCAAGTTCTGCAGAAAAGTTACATATTTTGTGGAAATTTAAAGTGCACAAAATTTAATAATAATAATAATAATAATAATATTTTTTTGTATATCGACTGTCAGTGGAGTATTACATTACATAATATTTCGGCAAATGTTAGAAATATTCTATACCATAACGGTATAATCTATAGTGTAATAGATAACTGTATGAAATATTCTGAAAATTTGTACAAAAATAAAGAAAGAATCAAAATTTCGTAGAAATTTAATAGTAATTGATCATTTTTTTAATATATTTTTATACATTTTCAATACATATTAGATGACTTATAAAATTCAATAGCAGATTTAATTATGTTTTTTTAAAAATTTATAGTAACGTCAATGAAAATTTTAAATTTTGCAGATAATTTATATAATTTCTGGAAATGTTATGGTATATTATGGAAATTTTGTGTACTTTTAATAAAAGTTCAGCAATTATTAGATACATTCTATTCTGAATGTATCATACAATATTGAGAGAAAATTTAAAAAAATGTGGAAATTTAAAAGTAATTAATAATTTTATAATTTTTTTATACATTTTCGACCATTTAAGCAATTTTTAGCAATATCTATCATCTAAAATGTAATCGATAATTATATGAAGAATTCTGAAAATGTATACAACATTGAATAACAATTCAAAATTTTATTTTATATATTTTTTAAATTGTTTTAGACATTTTCCGAAATGAATTGATAATTTATGAAATATAATAGAAGATGTTATGATGATGACTAGTTTTGAAAACTTATAGTAGTTTCAATAAAGATTTAAAATTTTGTCAAAATCAAAATATTTTGTAGAAATTTAATGGTATGTTATGGCAATTTTTGGCTTTTAATGAAATTTCAACCTTTCTTAGATACATTCTATTCTATAATTTAAAGTTTAATAAATGATTGTATGAAGAATTCAAAAAAATTATACAAAATTGTATGAAAATTTTAAAAAATCTAGAAACTCAAAAGTAATTTGTCATTTTTATATGTTTTATACGTTTTCAGGAATTATTAGATTTCTTATAATTCTTACTAGTAAATTATATGATTACTGAAAATATATAGAAGCTTCCATGAACATTTTGCAGAAAGTTCATAAATTTTGCGGAAATTTGTATGGCATTTTATGGCAATTTTGTGTATTTTGAATAAAATTTCAGCAATTATTAGAAATATTCAAAAGTGTAATATATGATGGTATGTAGAAAGCAGAATGCTGAAAATTTATACAAAATTGAATAATAGTTTAAAAAAATGGTAGAAATTTGATATATATATTTATTAAGTTCCACAAGTTGTCTCATCTTATCCAAAATTATCCAAATTTTGTAAATTAAATCAGCTTAAATGTATATTAAATTTTTGTAGACATTTTGAAACTTTACAGTTTTTTATGTGTAATTATTAATTTATAAAATTTAATAGAAGATTGTATAAGGATTACTGACCATTTATAATAGCTCTATGAAAAATAAAAAAATTACAAAAAAATTATATATTTTGTGGAAATTTTAGGGTATTTGATAGCAATTTTGTGTACTTTCAATTTCTGCAATTGTTAAAATATTTAAAATTTTAATAGATATTTGTATGGAGACTTCTGAAAAATGAAATTAAATTGAATGGAGTTGCAAAATTTTATAGAAATTTGATTATTTTGAATATTTTTATATTTTAAATATGTCACGATTTGTCTCATATTTTATAGAAATTTTATGTTAGTAGTAGCAGTAGTAGTAGTAGTAGATGCAGAATGAAATTGAGATAATACTGTGCCTACCAAAAAAAAAAAGTACAAATGTACAAATATATAAAAATGTATTTATATTAGAAATACAAAAATCCAAATATTTAGATATTTAGATAGACTAAATATTTAACAACATTTTCATTTACATTTTTTGTTTTTAATTTGTCCAGAAGGAAACATTCTTAAATAATTTGGTTATCTTGGTGTATTATAGAGAATAGTTCCACTTTCTTTTAGAGTTTTGAAGTTTTCGAGAAGTATGTGGTCATTTTTGATAAATTTGTTATAGACATTGAAATATTATATACAATAGTTAAACTTAACCAAAATAATAAAAAAAAACAATTGTTTATATTCGATCTAGGAGTATATTGTTGTGGTTACATTTTGAAACTTTTAATTTTTTTGAGACTTACTCATTCTCTAAATATTAGTAGTTATTTATTAGTAGTATAGTTGTCTTGCAGTTTTATATACAGTAGTTAAACTTGTAATATAATCTAGAGAGAATTCTGAATGTAATAAAATATAAATGGCATTCTGCAAAAAAATATACAATATACAAAATATACAAGTTCATGAAATTAAAAAAAAAATGAATTCATAAAGTTTGGCGAAATTTGTATAATTATTCATTTGTCAAATTAAAGATGTTATAAACAGTAGTTAAGTTTACAATAAAATATACTGGGTGTATATTTACTGAATATTGTATAGGTAATACATTACTTATACAATAAATTACATGGTGCGTGAACATATAATTTAAAAAAATATTTGAATATTTGTGTTTTTCTTTTTCATTTTTCAATAAAATATATTATAAATAGTTGTTTAGCATAAAATTAAATTTCCAGGGCGTTGTGAAATCAAATATACTGGGCAACATTAAAAAATAAGGAAGAACACAGAATTGAAAAACTTGTGTATTTTTCAATTGACTAATGAAGAATCTTGTAATTTTCAGTTAAACTGGCATTAAAATATTATGTGCATTAATAAAATTTAAAAAAATTACAACCAAAATGTTTGGGCGAATTCATGTAAGTATTTTTTATTTGTCAAGTGAAAAAAAAAGATATAAAAGTCAAAATAATTTGTTAATAATAATTAATATTATAATATTAATATTATTAATAAAATAATAATTATAATAATACTAAGTGTACCTATAAAAACTGCCTCGTGGTGCAAACTTTGTTTTGCCATAAACACAATAGAATGTACATCAAGTTGTTTATTCATGAATAAAAGATTAAAACCAAAATGAAAAGTAAGCCAATCAATATTTCATTATTTTTAATTTTAATATTTATTCATTATATTACTATCTAGAGGGTGTGCTGTGATACATTTTTACCATTTTAAGTCAAAAATTTCTTACGTAACAATGTAAAATGTTATATAATAACTGGGTCAGAATTTTCTGTCAAATAATGACAGTAAGCAATTACTCCATAGGTGGGGGAATAGTATGGATTATTATTATTATTATTATATTAAAAACTGCCTAATTGCAGAAATACATGCATTTTCAATTTTCAGTAATTTTAGATTTTAGATATATATATTTTCAATTATTTTTTAATTTTTTTTATTATAGTTTTGTTTATAATCTTATGGTTTTTAATTAATATAATTTCGCAAATGTCATAAATTTTGTGTTATGAGCTTGTTATGAGCAATGTCCTATAGTTTATTGTTTGCTTTGTTGAAATTTTGTTAAAATTATATTTTTCTGTTAACGTATGCAGGTTAATCACGAGACACCCTATATATTTAATTTCAAAACAAAGACTAAGGACATCATTTAGTAAATGTTAAATTAGTGTTATTAGTACTTTTGAAATAACTTCTAAAAATTCGGTAAAAATGTTAGCAATAAGTTATTTTTGAAAATCTGCTCAGACTTGTCTCGAGATTCTATTTCATTTCTTCTTTTTATATCGTTTTTAAATTTTTCAGAATCTATTTCCAGGACGATTTTTAAGGATTAATTATTTTAACACCAAAGGAAATAATTAGGTTAGTAAAAATATTTATTTTCCTCCATTTCCAAAATAAGTGAAAAGTAATATAGGTTGTAAATATATATTTTTTAATAACAGTTGAACTTAAAATAATAATTATTATTAGTTCTTAGTAGCATTATTTTCTCAAAAGAGTATAAAAATACGTTCTAGTTCTAATTTCGAGTATAGAACTTTCTTATTGAAAATACCGGTAGATTGCCTATTGAAATACAAAATCGGTTCCTCGAGTATATGTATAGTGACGCGATTGTGGAAAAATAATTTGCAGTGTTCATCACGTTGTAACAATGTGCACACCTGTCTATCGACACAAAGCACAAAGAACTGCATTGATTACATCCGTTGCTACATATACCTAATTTACGTGGAAACGAAGTTTTGTAGCTTCTGCATACATGTTCAAATGTATTGATGAATAGTCGCCCACGAATAAAAGCCATATACTCTAATATTAATAATACAATACAGCTGATATAAAAATATTAATTACCAGTCTGGAATAAATAACTAATGGTCTGATCAATTTGTAACGTACAGCTGATGATTTGTAATGATAATACTAATGATTTTTTTATAGATAATTAATGCCAATAGTCAATTTATTACCAAGCACTTATACATTACCAATTATTATTTTTCATGCCTGATAATGAGCTATCGACCATACTCAATATGCCATGTATTTAATATTAATTTATCTAATATCTACTTATAAATAATACATTCATTATGTACGTAACTATGGTGACATTATGCCCATAATCGCCGTTGTTTTATGAATTATAAAACACAGAACTGTCATCACAACAATATTTCAGCATTAAATCATATCATCATTCTATGTGGTTGCTAAGGCCCATGATAACGTTTGTTGACAGGTTTTTGAACGCCATTTCTAAAATCAATATTTCCTACAATTGATAATTGTGAACAAAGTTTCATGTTTTGTTTAAAAACTGATAGATAAAACGACGTATTTTACTCGCATATAATGCTATTAACGTCCATAGCAGTAAGTCCTGATGTAGATTCAAAGGGCTAGTACTACAGTAAACAAAACAAATGCGCAATGATTAAACAAGGCATAAAGTCAAACTTTTTGTAAAATAAGTATCATCATCTAAACTGAAACTGTGATAACAAATTTTAAAAATGATCGTCGAAATTGAAAAAACTAAACTAAAAATAAACTAAAACTTCCAAGACATATTAGTCCAGTCATATTGGCCTCAAAAAGCCGTTTCGGCGGAAATAAATTATATAAATTGATATATCAAATATTATATGTTATCATAGAAAATCATATTTTGATAATTGCTCTTAGAGGTAATCATCGGAACTGACACCAATCCCAATACAAAAATCGAAAAGATTATCATCAAAATTAAAACATTAATAATCAATTTTAGAAATTATCATCAAAATTTAAACTAACAATACATGAAAATATTATCATCGATATAAAAACTTAAACTTTCGAAAATTTAGAAAGATATTGTCATCGAATTTGAAACTTTTATAAGAAAAATTATAAAGTAATCATTGAAATTGAAACTAAAACTTTTATAAAACATTGAGGACTCACCTGCGAAGAATAAACGGACACTTTTATAAAAATGGAAGAGATTATCATCAAAATTAAAACATTGATAACAGATCTTAGAAACGATCATCAGAATTGAAACAAAAAATTCATAAAGAGATTGTCACCGAAATAAAACTGAAACATTTAAAAAATAAGATATATATTATCATCGAATTTGAAACATTTATAGCAGATTATATAAAATGATCATTGAAATTGAAACTGAACTTTTATAAAATATTGAAGGACTCACCACCGAAAAATAACCAGACACTTTTATAAAATAAGTTACATATCATCATAATAATGAAATATTAGATAATCCTAGAAGCTGTAACTAAAAATTGAACTGTCATCGTAAATTTTAGTGATTTTCATTAAAATGAAAAAACAAAAACTTTATTACATAAGTTAAACATTTATAAAAAATAAATATTTATAAATTCTTATGAAAAATCACAGAGATTATTATCTTTGATAACAGATTTTACAAAATGAGCATCGGTTTTTGAACAAAAACTTCCAAGACACATTAAATTATCATATTCGAAGTATAAACATTTTTTTTTTATAAAATAAGTTGAAACTTGAAATTATCATATTCGAAGAATGAACCTATTTTTTTAATAAAATAAGTTACATATCATCATTGAAATTACATTTGTCATTATTACTTGTAACTAAAAATTACACATTTCCTTCGAACTTGAATCTAAGTAATAAGTTATAAGTATTTAAAGAATCATGTATCTATCTCTATTAAATCTAAGTATCGTAAATAATATATCATCTTATTGAAATTGATACATTGATAATAATTCTTAGAGACATTATTATCGAAATTGAAACTTTGATAACAGAACTTTGATGAACACTCGCCTAGAGGTCGTGTATAAATTTCATCGATGTGAATTTTAGCGTAAAATATGTGCTCGTTAAATAATATAGTACAACTTCAATGGCAGGTTTGATTAAATTTATATTTAAAATTCAGATCAATGATGGTTATAATTATTGCAATGCTTGTTATAAAAGTTTTGTCACGAATAACCTTGCAACTAATATACAATCTTAAGGCGCGTTCTCACGAATCGAGTATATTTGAGAACTCTTCAGTGAGTACCTATGGTTTGAATAGAGAGGATCAACTTTAAACTACAGTTTTTATTCAACTTTTCTTGATCATCTTTCATCAAAACCTGATTCGTGAGAACGTGCCTTTAAATATTAGGATTAATAATTTGTGATTACCTAAAATAAAAACTTTAAATTTAACTAAGAAAAAAAATAGCTCGTGTCTGACACTACTTTAATTTGTGTTATCATATAATTACGTAAATATAAATTTAAATAATTATACTTGTGATCATTAAGATTGTTTGTACTGTTTTTAACTATGTGGTAGTCTATTATATATACAGGGTGGGCCACGAATAACGGTCATTAAAAGTTTTCGGGATTCCTCATAGAGAAATTTAAAAAAAAAATTCCATGGTTGAATGCGATTTCCTCAACGAAAATATTTTCCACTTTCTATCATTTCCGTTTCTACCGAAAATGGCTACCAACTTTATTATTTTAAATAGAACACCCTTTATATTATTACCCTTTACGATTCCCTGTTCAATTACAAACATCCCCTTGTTAACTTATATCCACTTAACTTGTATAGTTTTTGAGTTAAACATTTATTTATCAAATTTTGCCCCAAAAAAAAACGATTTGAAATATGGATATAACATCTTGTAGAAATAACATAGTAACACGAGCTGCATCTTAAATTAAAACTAATAGATCCCTCTACAATTAAAAAAATTGACATCTATCAATTTTGACAATAGGTATTTAATAGAGTCATTATTTCAGTGCCCACTTTCTGCATTTTTTTTCTGCGTTTTGTTTTCCAAATTGTACAAAATTTTACTCCAGTCTTCTAATTTTTTTCTATCCATTGGAGGTGAGTGTAGATAAGTTTCGTTGAAGGTTCTGCAAGTTCTCTCAACAATTCTGTCGCACTGGCTATGTATGACGAATAAATTAATAATTTCTTGATTTGTATACTTATTAATTTTAATCTCGATTCTCTCGCGTTCAAAACTATTGACACGTTGAAAATTAATTTTGTCAGATATGAAACAATGAATATTGACACTAGCCTACTATGACTACTATAAAATGCATAATAATAAAATTGTAACTAAAAATACATAAAACGATTATCATCGATATAAAAACTTAAACTTTCGAAAAATAAGATAGATATTGTCATCGAATTAGAAACTGACCATGATTGACGCATAAATTCATAATTTCTTGATTTATATACTTATTAATTTTAATCTAGAGTTCCCGCGCGTTAAAAAATATTGACACGTTGAAAATTAATTTTGTCAGATTTGAAACAATGAATATTGACACTAGCCTACTATGACTACTATAAAATGGTTACTTTTGTGAAAAATATTGAATATCTCAAGAACTATGAGATTCAGACATGAGATATGCTACATCAAATTGAAGAGAAGAAAAAGACCTATCGAATAATGACATAAAATATTGGGCCTTCTATTAAAACAATGGGTTATACCGCTTTAAAACTTGCAAAGCTTGGCATTTTTTTCTGAACACCATGTATTACTAAATTCAAATTGCTTATTACCAAAATGTTGGTTATTAACCACATTGAGATTATTCCTAAAAGTTATTCTTACCTTGAAAAAACGACGTCGCTACGAGTTTTTTAAGTTGAGCTTGCTAAAGCATGATATTTGGAGAAAAAAAAATGTAAATTGGTAACACTGAAACATAATATAAAACTAAATAGACAACAATGTAGAGGTTGAAAATGTATCAGAAAACTTGAATAGATATAGGGTGTTGGTTTTTGTTATACCGCAAAACAAACTGGGACACCCTGTATGTTTGAAAATAATTTTGCAGCATAAAGATTTTTAAATGAATAATTTTTTGTACGAAACATTTTTTTTTCTATCTCTCACAGGAAATGCGTTAGGAATAGGAAATCGCTATAATAATTATTATTATATTACCATGTTTTAATTACTTTATTATAAGTCACCCTGTATGTTTGAAAATAATTTTGCAGCATAACGATTTTTAAACCACAAATTTTTTGTACGAAACATTTTTTTCTATCTCTCACGGGAAATGCGCTAGGAATAGGAAATCGCTATAATATATATTATTATATTGATATGTTTTAATCACTGTATTATAAGTGGTTAAAACATAGTAATATAATAATTAATTATGAATATACAGCGGGGCCCACCTATCCTCCCTCGGACAATTGCTGCTTGACTAATGAAAATTGAGGCAAAAATCTGATTGGAAGTTATTAGACACTTGATGTGCTACTTTTTAAAATTATTTTCGAGTGTACAGAGTGTATCATAAATCCGAGACACAATATTTGGTTTCTTTTTTAAATGGATCACTCTGTATATACTTTCATTTTTTGAATCCGTTTTATGTGGGCTACATAAAACATTTTTATTTTTGGGATCAGATGCAATGTTGCCAAGATATTCACATTTTAATGGAATTTAACTTGGAACATAGACGTGGAAAAATATTCAACAAAACCTTATTATAAGAGATCAATGAAAGAATCTGGGTATGCAAGTGCCCAAGTAATGTGCCAAAACATACATAATATTTTGAGTCAGGCAGAATACACAGGGTGTTCTGAAACAACGATACAATTTTGCTATTTTCAAGTGGCCAAAACTCTTTTTTTTTAATGGAACTCTGTACATTGTATCATATTCTGAGTGCTCATCTAATGAGCTATTGAATGGTAGCATATGGACTATAATCTAATAATACTTTTTAATAGGTAAATAACGATCAATCTCAATAAGTTTTAGCTATATTAAAAGTACCACATCAAGTGTGCAATAACTTTCAATCAGATGTTTTTCCTAAATTTTCATTAGTCTAGCAGCAATGGTCCGAGCGAGGATAGGTCGGCCACCCTGGATAATATTTGTAAAGCTAAAAGTGAAGATAACATTTCTTAACGAATACATGTTTTATAATAATGTATATTGTGTAAGTTCAATAAATATGCAAAATATATTAGTTTAATAAAAAAATCTTTATTTCTTGTATAATCTGCATACATACCTCTAATATAATTGAACATCTGTAATATAAAATAGGGACTATAATACAAGATAGAAGTAGAAGAGAAATCGGCATTGTATTAGAATAATTGTAGTACACATATAAGAAAGCAATAAAAATTGGCAGTATATTCCAGCAATCATGGCACTTTTTGTTAGTAAACCTGAGTTCTAAAATGGATACAAGCCTATTACATATAACCACATTAAAATACCTAGACATTTTTTGCTACTGGTACATTATTGCTACTTCTTCTTTCTAACGTTAATCTTGGCCTGTAAATGGAGGAATGGGTTCTTAGGGGGAGTACCAGGAAGGCATCCACTTCTGTTCCCTGCGCAGGGAGTTTTTCAGCGCGCTGGTGTAGCCGTCGCATTTATTGTTATTAATATCGTCCTCGAGGACCAAGAAAGCGGAGCCGTTCGGCGCCTCCGCTTTGCTCCACTTCTTTCTACTTGCACTACAATTATAGACCTTTTTAGTGGGTATGGGAGACGTGCGCGGGGTGTACGCTAGATCTTCTACTCGTACTGTAGTTATGAATCTAGACCCAGTTCTATCTCCGGAGTGCAAGCCGACGTCGTGGCCAGATGTTACTCTACTGGTTCTACTAGCGGACCTATTTCTACTGATGGGAGGCAAAGGTAAAGGACTGGGGCCCCTACTGGAAGGTTTGGATGTACTACGAGATCTCTGCTTGGCTACTTCTACTTTGGGCCCGAACAACTGTGTTTCTAATTTGCTGATGGACTTTCTTCTGGCGGATTGGTTGGTTGCACGCGATTTGGAGCGCGGTAATGTGCTGGACGAGGAAGATTTCTGATTTTTGTCTGCGTCGGACTCGGTGGTCGACGCAGGTGTTTTTTTGACCGGTATTAGGGACTTTGGTGCCAACCTTGTGGCGCTACTGGGTGTTCTGAAATTTCAAATTTCCCGATGAGGAAAATTATAAAATGCATACTGCTCTAAGGCAAGCGCTCACTACTACTCAAGCCGTTCCATCTGAAGCTCTTGCAGATACCCGAAAAGCTACTACGCCCGGATGCCTCGCGCAAGCTGGCAAGCGTTTCACTACAAGCAACGGAAATTCACGTACGTGCCAGCCTTGGGGGCTATCTGAGAGCTGCTATCGGATGTTTCCTTTTTGCTGTCTGCCGTCTGAGACTCTCCAGAGGTGATTATCTCGAAAGCCCTTCTCTGCTGGTTCCCCAAGTTATCCAGGGGTCGCGGCTTCCGCTCCATTCTCTCGCGTATCAAATAGTCCACATACGCCTTCCGATACTCTGGTTGACATTCAAATTCTCCGTCTAATTTGAACTCCGACTCCCTTTTCAGCGAGTCGCTTCGCTGGTAATTGGGGTACTCTACGAACTGTGCACGTTTCTCCGTCAGGTGATGCATCTGAAACATTTATATAAATATCAATGATGAAATTGGATAGTAAACAAATATTTAATTAAAAAACATGAAAACATAAACAAAAGACAAATATGCAAAAACAAATGTTATTTAGCACGTTCAAAGTTTAATTGCGTTAATGCTTACACACCAGAAAGCCAGGTTAATTAATTTAGTTATATGTATCAGTGAGCTAAATTCCAAATGCCGGATGCTGTGGATGCCGACAATCCCACTTGAACCCGTTGCACACTACATAAAATACGCCGCTTGCAAATTGACCCTGGTCACTCCAATCGAAATCGCCGAGCATAAAACGTTTTATGACTTTTGTTACACAACTCACACAAGTGTATAATGCTAATCGCACTTCAACTAATACTATTATAGCACTCGCTCGAAAGCGTCCCACATCCAGCAGTCAACATTTATTTGTTTAGTTACAAATAATTTTGTAAATTGTGTAGTTAAATAATCATAATCAAGGTGCAAATTTCTAGGTATTATGCTATAAATCAGTTTTAATAGCAGACCAAAATGACCTCGTATCTATACGAATTTCAGCAAATGAAGTAACGTGACAATTTTTTTTGTGCTTTTATGCATATTTTCAGTTTTTAAGCTTACAATTGCTTTAATGCATTTTTTGGGCATATTTCCTTATTTTTTGTGCTTATTTGCTTCTTTCTCAATTTTATAGCATATTATTTATATTCGCTAGAAATATATTTTGTTGCACATTATTGTAATGAGAATTCAGTATTAATATTACTCCGTTACGTCTAGAGTGCTTGGTTATCACAAAATCATGAACAAAGCGAGCGTGCGTACGTGATATTTGGTAAACAAAGCTTGATTATTTCAGGGATTACCCTATTTTTACGTGCACAGAACGCATCTGGGGCAAGTGTGCTATCAATTCAGTCCAATTTATCTCAATTTTCAGTGCGTTGTGCTTGCGCCTTATGTGTATTACGTGTTTATAAATTTTCTTGTATAAAATGCCGAAAGTAAAATCTTCCGTCGATGAATGGATACGTGGACATTCGGAATTAAAATATGAGAACGGCAAATTCATTTGCAGGGCTTGTATGAAACCGATAAGTTTTATTTTGTGTTGCTATTGGCCTAGGTACAAGCATGTATTATGTTGTAGATTAACTTCGAGAAAAATATTAACGTAACACAACATATCAAAACAACAGTTCACCTGGAAAATTAAAAAGAACACAAATCTGCAAGCAGTACCCTGAGTACCCAGCAAAGTATTTGCGAGTCTTTTGCGAGTTATTCTACACAGAATAAAAAGGAATTTTACTTTGATTTATGCAATACGATGGTATCTTCTAACATTTCGTTAAATAAACTAGATAATAGTATGTTTAAATCTTTTTTACAAAAATACACCAGTAGACATATTCCTGCCGAATCAACCATTCGCAAAAACTGTGTCGAGCAAGTATATAAACGCACTATTGAGGAAATTAAAAAAAAAAATTGGCAACAATTACATATGGTTCTGTGTAGATGAAACTACTGATTCATGCGGTCGGTACATCGCCCATTTAATGATTGGAATTTTAAACGTAGACTCCACCAATGCATTTTTAATTAGTTCCAAGCAGTTAGAAAAAACAAATGGCAATACCATTGCCAAATTCGTTCACGATGGATTAACACATTTTGTTTTTGCCAAACCCCGTACCAAATGATAAATTATTATTGATTATTTCTGATGCCGCTGCATATATGTTGAAGGCATATTCTAATTTCAGAGTATTTTATGAGCAATTAATGCTTTCCACCTGTTTGGCACATGGTTTTAATCGAGTTGCTGAAACGATTAGACTGCAATTTCCCTTGGTGAATGATTTGATAAAAACCGGGAAGAAAATTTTCCTAAAAGCTCCACTGAGGGTTGAAATGTTTAGGGAAAGAATGCCAAATGTACCTCTGCCTCCGGCACCGGTTATAACTAGATGGGGTACGTGGCTAGATACTGCTTGCTATTATGCAGCCCATTTCGATTCTTTTAAGGAGCTTGTGTTAGAGTTTCCCGAAAATGTATCAGAGGCAATTAAAGAATGCCACAAAGTTCTTAAAGGTAGGAGGGTTGCGCAAAATTTAGCATTCCTAAAAACCAACTACAGTTTCGTAAGTAAAGCGATTGATAAACTCCAAGCAAAAGACACAACTTGGTAGATGCGATTCAAATAGTTGAAGATTTTAGGAACGACGTCTGAAACGTACGGGGATCTATAGGAGAGATAATTTAAAAAAATGTGATGCAGTTTTGTCAAAAAATGAAGGGATTGGCGGGCTACAAAAAATATCAACAGTTTTAAAAGGAGATTTCGTGGAAGATTTGCTGATAAATATTACAATTGTTCCCAAATTTAAATATACACCGATTACAAGTGTAGATGTGGAGAGAAGCTTTTCACACTTTAAAAATGGCTCAGTGATAGGAGAATGGGATTTTCCGTTGAAAATTTAGAAAAACATTTAATTATTAGTTCATTTAAAAATGAGCAGTAATCATTATTTGTTATTAATTATTATTGTTAATAATATGAATCACCAAAACCTATATTATTAAAATATTACTTTTATCTACCTATAGTGCGTTCTTGTTAATAAAATTATGTTGTTTTGTCTTTCTGTATTTTCATAAAAAATAAAAAATGCCTTTTCATGCTTTTTCTGCATTTTTGTGTTTATTCTAATCTCTATGCTATTTTATATGCTTATTTTCTAAGATTTTTATGCATTTTTAAGCGCTTATTTTGTAATTTTTTATGCTTATAAATCCGCGCTTTGATCATAATTTTCTACTCCCACATTAGTAAGTTGTAAACTTTACACGGACTTCGTGGCTAGTAAATCAGTTATAACATAACAGTGTTATGTAATGAAAGTGTTTTTGGTAGGTTTACACATGGAATTGCCTCTTCATATTCCTGAATTGTCCGATATACAGTGTTTTCTGAAATATTTTGCCCACATAAATTGTTCACAATATCTAGTTTCGGCAGCTGTTCAACTAAGTTGTAGATGGACTTTCAAAAATCTACTTTATACGCCTTATACGCAAAGATCAGGCGAAAGAGTGAAATGTCAAACAAATAGACAAGACCTCTAGCAACATGTTTCTCCATTGTTTACGAGATGTAATAGTTTTACTATGTTTTACATGACATAGTAAAACTACTAAAAACATTCAAAATAATTCCCAAAACTTATGTAACAGGTGTTAATATATTAATTGAAAGCAAGTAATTTATAATCCAGTTTTGTTTACCTATATATCAATTATTTGAAAACCATTCATGAATCTAAAAATGATGAATACAAATACTGCTTGTTACAGCTATTATATGTAATACTCCGAATATTTATGCTAATTGATTGGTCAATTTATTATATGTGTAACATCCTGCGGTGTTAAAATATTAAGTACTCTCGATAATGACCTTCATAATAAAATTACAGATTATCGATTTGCGCATCAAATTCAAGGTCCCATAATTTTAGGGATAAATACCAATATCGAGAAATTATATGGTTGTATACATATTTTTTTATATGCAAACTATCGAGCAGAACGTTTCAGTGTCCTTGTTGGTGCTATATTTAAATAAGTTTTGTAATAAGCAATATTCAGTTATCGCAATGCTTTCTATACTTGAAGGCAAAATCATAATATTTTCTAAACGCAGCAAATCATTATTACCCAAAAGAAACATATTCAAAATAGCAAACAAAAAAAATAGTGAGAGTTCATGTGAATTTGTAATAATTAATTAACACATGCATCAAATTGGTGTTCTCAATCATTCGATTTTGGTCGATATTTTCCTCAATTTTCAGAAATGTTGTCCACTCGTTATGTAATTATGATACAATAAGAAATGTTATGGTATGAGTGAAGATCTATCTGATTATTTATTTTGTTGGAACGTTGATTTTGCAACCTGATAGTGCAAAATCTCCTTTTCATCTAAATTAAAAATTTCTTAAGTTCTACGTTCTGAGAAAACATTTTAGTAGGTATACGTGTATTTGAATTTATCGGAAGTAGCATTAACGTTTTCGAATTTATGTGTTGCAATTACAGTTTTTGGTTTTTTATTAAGTTTTTCAAATTTTGATTTAATTTAGGGGGTTTTCGTTGATTTTTTTATATGTTAATTATATATTAAGAATGTATGTGCAAACTGTGAAGATCCATCCTGAATATTTATTTGGTTGAAATGTTGATTTTGTAACCCAATTTTGCAAAATCTCCTTTCATCTAAGTAGAAATTTCTTAAGTTCCAAGTTCTGAGAAAACATATTCGTATACGTATCATATTTGTATATATCGGAAATTGCATTGGCGTCTTCGAATTAGTGTGTTGCAATTACAATTTTTGACTTTTAATTAAGTTTTTCAAATTTTGATTAAATTTAGGTGGTTTTAGTTGATTTTTTCATGTGTTAAGAATGTGTTGCTAGAGTGTGAAGATCCATCCTGAATATTTATTTTATAAAAATGTAGATTTTGTAACCTGATTGTGCAAAATTCTCATTTCGTCAAAATTTGAAATTTCGTAAGTTCTACGTTCTGAGAAAACATTTTATTTTACGTTTAATGTTTATATTTGTAGAAAATTGCATTGGCGTTTTCGAATTAATGAATTACAATTACAGTATTTATTTTATTTTTATTAAGTTCTCTAAATTTTGATTGAATTTTAGTAATTTGGTTGATTGTTTCCTTATATTTTTCTAATTTATATGTTGAATGTTGGAATACAACTTTATTTTTTGTATAGATTATCATCAAGTTTTTCAGGTAATATGATATTTTATGTAATTCAGATTTCTGCATTTATGCAATATGAGATTAACTCCAATTCAGATTTTAGAAATGTTTACGAATATTTTTTAAACTTTGATGTATCATTTCAATTTTTATTAAAAAATTTCTAAATAAGCACATGAAATTTATGATCAGAGTCATTACATTTTTTCGGATATTTTCTGAAAGTTTTACACATATTTTTCTAACTTTGATGACATAATTTTAATTTTTGTTAGTTCTGAAAATATTTGTTTATTCCAGTTATAAAGATATTTTCCCAAATTCATATTGTGTGAAATTTTTACAAATATGTTTGAAACTTTAATTGCATAATTCGTCAGTTATGAAAATAAATGATCAAGTTTTTGGCCTTAGTCATTCCATGAATTTTCTGACATCTCCATTCACATTTTCTGAAATTTTTACGAATACGTTTTAACTTTTAAGATTTTAATTAATGTTTTTCATATGTTAATTACATGTTAAGAACGTTTGAATACAGTTTTATTCTTTTTTAGTACTGGAAATAGATTATTATCAAGTTTTTGGTCTCATTCCATGTAATATGATATTTCCTCTCATTCAGAAACTGAAATTTTGACGAATATTTTTAAACTTTGATGTAGAATTTTAATTTTTGTTAATTTTCATAATAAGCACATCAAATTGTTGATCTGAACCATTAAATAGTTTTGGATATCTTCTCTAATTCATATTTTTTAAAGTTTCACAAATAATTTTCTAACTTTGATGATACAATTTGAATGTTTGTTAGTTCTGAAAATATTTGTTTATTCAAGTTACAAAAATATTTTCCCTAATTCATACTATGTGAAATTTTTACAAATATGTGTAACTTTAATTGTATAATTCGTCAGTTCTGAAAATAAATTATCATCTAGTTATTGGCCTTAGTCATTCCATGTGTTCTCAGACATCTCCAATTCACAATTTCTGAAATTGTTACGAATATTTTTTTTTACTTTGAAGATATATATTATTTTAATTTTTGTTCATTTTAGTATTTTAGTTAATTTTTTTCATATATTTGTTACATGTAACATGTAAGTTTAAATTCAATTTGAGTTGTCTGAAATTAGATTATCATCAAGTTATTGGGCTGTCATTCCATGTATATATTTTTTCATTTTCTACAATTCTGATTTCTGAAATTTTTACAATAAGGAGCATTGGCAATGATGAATTTTATATTTCGATAGTTCTGAAAATAGATTATCATCAAGTTTTTTGCCTCATTCCATGTAATATGATATTTCCACTAATTCAGATGGCTGAAATTTTTACGAATATTTTTTAAACTTTGATGTATTATTTCAACTATTATTAATTTTCAAAATAATAACCTCAAATTGATGATCTGAGTCATTAAATTTTCGTGGATATCTTCTCTAATACATATTTTCTGAAAGTTTCACAAATAATTTTCTAACATTGTTGATATAATTTAAATTTTTGATAGTTCTGAAAATATTTGTTAATTCCAGTTATAAAATTTTCCCTTATTCATATTGTGTGAAATTTTTACAAATATGTTTGTAACTTTAATTGAATAATTCATCAGTTCTGAAAATAAATGATCAAGTTATTGGTATACATTCCATGTATTTGTTGACATCTCTAATTCAGATTTGCTGAAATTTTTACGAATATATTTTGTTTAACTTTGAAGACATTATTGCAAGTTCGATAATTTTTAACTGACAGGGTGTCAATTTAAAAACACAAAATCTTATTGCCATTTTACTAAGAACACATTTTTATTTTTAAGATCACTCAAAAACGTGTTGGTTGGTTCGAAGGGGGAATAATATTTTCTGAATGCAGGAAGTAATTCTTGCCAAAAGAAGGCGTATTCAAAAATAGCAATGATAAACGTAAATGAGAGTTCATGTTAAATTTAAAACAAAATTTAACACATAGGTACATCATGTTGATGTGCTCAGTCATTTCATTCTACAAGACATTTTTCCTAATTCAGATTTTCTGAAATAATTACAATTTTTGTCAATTTTATGATATAATTAGAAATTTGGTACGTTCTGAGAATACAATTTAGTATATAATATCTGTATGTATCAGAAATTGCACTGAACATCAAATAGGTATTCTCAGTTATTTCATTTTGCAGGATATTTTCCTAAATTCTAAATTTCTCAAATGTTTACGACTATTTATGAAAATATTAAAAACTTTCAAAATTGGAAATTTGGTAAATTCTGAGAATACATTTTGTTGTATAGTATCTGCATTTATTAGAAATTGCATATCCGTTTCCTAATATAATGAGCTGCTATGACAGTTTTTAAATGTTTGTTGAGTTTTTCAAATTTAATTGAATTTTCGTATTTTGGTTCACTTCTTTCATAAAGTTATTTATATCTTCGAAAAATTTTAATTTAATTTAATTTTTCTGAAAATAGATTATCATGAAGTTATTGGGCTGTCATTTCATGTATTTTTTTAACTTTTTCTACAACTATGATTTCTGAAATTTTTACAATGTTGAGCATCGACATGTATGGGCATTAGTGCTTTTCTGAAATGTTTCTAACTTTGATGACATTATTTTATTTTTGCTTCTGTCTGAGTTATTATTTTTTCCGATATTTTCTCTAATTCAGTTTTCTGAAAATGATACGACCGAATTTGTAAATTTGCCGATACAATAAAAAAATCTGAGAATACATTTTCAAATATAATATTATTATTTATCAGAAATTGCAATGGTGATTTCGGATTGATGTGCTGCTATAACAGTTTTGGATATCTCGGGCCTAAGTTTATTAAGTTTTGGTTGAATTTTAGTATAAATTTTTTTCTACTAGAGTGTGGAAAACTTTAACATTTGAATACTAATTTGAGTTAGGAAAAGTGGAATATTTCCTAACAAGTGCGGAAATAATATTTGAACATTAAAATACTAATTTGAGTTAAGAAAAGTTGAATATTTTCTAACAAGTGCGGAAATAATATTTCAACATTAAAATACTATTTTGAGTTAGGAAAAATGGAATATTTCCTAACAAGTGCGGAATTTTTTTTTTCAACATTAATAGTTATAAGTTATAAGTTGTACAATTTATTGAAATTGTACGTGTTATTTTCATCATTATAATAAATCTTAACAGAAACACGTGCACAATTCGAGAATGAAATTCCAGAACAGGTCTTTGTGGAAGTAGAAATAAGGTTAGTATTTTCGTTAACCTCTTCATTATTGAAAGCAGAACAATCTTGAATCCGCTATTTAATTTGGAAATCATTTTAGAATATTAAGATTATCCAAATTTAATTTATTTTTCAAACTCAAATAATTTATTTAATTCAGTACACGGTATGTTTTTCATCTCAGCTGTCGCCTCGATCAAAAATCCCATGCCTAGTACGGAAAAAAATTACATTTCCTAACTTATTTCATAAATAGCTATTTTTGCATATTTTAATTTTACAGTATGTCCCCGGATTGAGTTTACAAGAGGGTTTTTTTTTAATATTTACTTTTAAGTAAAAATGTTATAGGAATTAAAATTCCGGCTTGAACAGAAATTAGCATTTTAGTTATTAAAACATTGACATATTTATACAGGATGTTGGCTTAATAAAAAAAATCTAATTTTGACACTTTAGAAAAATAACATCATATAAACAATTGTGAGGCACGAAAATTTTTCCTTGGTAGTGCTTGAGGAATGATGTGTCTCTCCCCACCATCTTCCTACCTACCCCCGCATCTTAGTAGGGTGTCGAATAGTTCCCAAGTAGACATTAGCTAGAGTGGGTGTGCATAAATTAACTTTTAAGTAGTGCCATGTGTGTGTTATTATGTTATTGCATATTTCTGTAAGTACATTTGCCTAGACCTTGGTAGTGATTGAAATTACTTATTAACATAAAATACTGCGTCGCTAGCAGGACCGGGGATTCCACATATGTTGTATTTATACAATGTTTGAAAGGGTGTGGACCAGGAGCAGGCATGGCACTGTTCTTTGGGCAATTAAATTGAGCCTGCCTCCTAACTTTTGGCCGAGCGTAGCTTATTTTTGAGATGCACCTGTAATCACAGACAACACCAGAAGCAGAAATGGCACTGTCCTTATTGGCATTTAAATTGAGCCTGCCTCCTAACTTTTGGCCGAGCGTAGCTTATCTTTGAGATGCACCTGCAATTGCATACATTATTGAGTTGTCTGTGTGAAATGGTATGGATCAGAAGCGGGTATGGCACTGTCCATAGGGCATTTAAATTGAGCCTGCCTATTAAACTTCCGGCCGAGCACGCGCTATTTCAAAGGGGAGTTTGAATACTCTTTGAGATGCACCCCGCAGTCATTAGTGATTTGTACGTAATAGAAATTATTAGCTATCTAGAAACTATTAACTGGTGACGGGGAAATGTATTTTACTGAGCTTGGCTCATGGAGATTTTCTCTCCGTTATAGAGCCGCCCCGCGACTACAAAACCATAGCTTCTGGCGCCGCCTATAGGACCCTGCTGTAAGAGCATTTGTAATAATAATCACAAAAATGTAGAAAGAGTAGATTATACTGTGAACCGCAATACCGCCTTTGCCTTATTTTACTGACCCATATTTTTAACTGGCCGTTCGATGTTAAATTCGAAAATAAATACGTCACACAATCCTTAACCATTTTCTTCACACAGTTCAAGCCTGGTATGGAACTCCTGAAAACTGTTTTAGATTTCTTCAATAGGTATTGATGCAAATGCCTCTCGTATGTCACTTTTTGAATTTTCAGTATCATTTTCTGCATTGGGGGGATTGTTTGAATGATTTTATTTTTCTTGAATGTTGTTAAATGTAATTTTAAATTACTTTGGCAAAAGTAAATAAACAAGTGTCAAAATAACATTTAAATATTTTTATATTGCCAACACCCTATACAAAAAAATCAAAGTTTCAATAACTGAACTGGTAGTTTCAGACAAAGCAGGAATTATAATTCCTATATCATTTTTACTTAAAACTAAAAATTAAAAATTATCCCTCTTGTAAACTCAATCCGGGGACATACTGTATAGACAACAGGCTTGAAATTACCCGTAATTAGATTTCTGTTGAACCGCTAGTTTGGCTGACAGGTTAGAACGCTTGCTTGGCATTCACGAAGACCTGGGTTCGAGCCCCAGTACAGCTGGTGCATTTGGAGTGAGAAACAAGTGCCATTCGCCGTTGGGAGCTCATAAACGGCGCTCTAGAGGTCGAATGCGAATTTCTAGAGTAACAAGCCACACACACTTACAGAAATCACACGGTAGAAGGACCCGTTGGTTGATAATATCCAGTTAGGAATAATATCCATAACAAATACAGTCAGTCACTACTACTGATTTTTGGTACTTCTGAAAATAAGTTATCATCGATTTTTTTTATCTCAATTGTTTCATTTATTTATTTATGCACATATCAAATGTACCATTTGTGGGCTAACTGCAGTGCCTTAAAACTGACCAATCTCAGCATGGTTTAAAATTTTGTTAAATATTTAAAATCAATATATTCTCCATTGAAATGTTACACATTTGAGTTCCAGGCATCTTAACATTTTTTTAAGCTATGTACGTTGCCTACATAACACCCTGTATATTAAAATATGTATTTTATCGTCAATATTAAAGAATTGATACTTTCTTCTATTAATTATTTAAATTATTATATGTCCAAAAGTAACAATTTTATTATTATATTATATTATTATATTATTATGTATTACAATCCCAATGGCTCAATGGTAATCTATGCAGCTTTTCAATCCGTTTAATCAGGAATTAAATTAAACCTCGCTAAGCGCTGCGCATATACTCGTTTGCATTACCTACATTCGTAAAACGAAGCATGGCACAATTAACCGTAACTGCGCTAATACAATTACCAAACCTCCATCAACACCATAATTACACGGTCGTTACACTTACGACGTTTATGTCACACTAAAATTCGAGGCAAATTGCAAGCGCGACGTCTGATCAAGCAGCACAAATGAATTTCAAAGGTGCATTAAACGGAATACTTCATGACTCACGGTTCGACGAATTCCTTTACAAATCGCCTTCGAGTCACGCAATTATTTGTCTCGCGTTAAAAAATCGGTCACAATCTTCCGCAATTAATTTGTTTCGCGTTAAAAATAGGCAACAAGTCACATTTATCCGCAAAAATCAGTGCTAGTGCCTCCGTTTGCTGTTGAGGACTGAAAACTATAACTAGTATAAGTTTCATGCAGTTATGTATAAAGCTTTGCACGAAACACTAAATCGGTGGCCATTTAAACTTATAAATAATTATTTTAGTGGGGGACCTTGAGGAGGGAAAAAACTTTGTTGTCACGGTGGCAGAAAATTGTGTAAGTGTGTAGGGGTGGTGTGAGTAATGATGTTATAATTAAGGCGCTGTTTAAATTATAGGTGGAATTATTTCGTGCTCAAGCTTCGCAACAAAATTTGTAAGGGTGGCAAGTTAATAAGCGGGCCCTCAACAATGTACTCACTTCTCCCTCGCTGGAGAGTTGGCCTTCGGGCCTCCGCAGCGTGGGCCTTTGCCTCGGGAAATCGACGAATGACCGCTTGTATTCCGGATACGTTTCCATGGGCCCTTCGCCCTTCAGGCTCGTCGATTGCGAGTACGTCCTTCTCCTGCGACCAGGCGAGCTGCCCTTGTGATAGTCCACGTAGGCGTTTTTGTACTCCGGATTCAAATCGATGCGTCCTTCCTGCTGCAGCTTTTGTTTTTCCGTCTTCGCGATTCCGTCGAATTCGCTATGTAAATTTTGGGCCGACCTATCCAACGGATGTTGTACGAATTTCTCTTTGTATTCCGGGTATCTAACCGGTTTGTCGTCACCCAGCAGTAACTTCTTGTTGAACTCCGACCCCCGCAGGAATGGGATAGCCGGGTGGGGCTCGTGCCCCACGAACTTGCTTCTGTTCTCCGTGGCCGCGTCGAAGAACCCGTCGATCTTCAAGTTGTGCTGCGGCAGGTTGGGAATGGGCTTCTCGGCCTTGTACTCGACGTAGGCCTGCCTGTACTCGGGCTTGTGCTCCATATCGCCCTCCAGATGCAAGTTGGTGCTTCTCTTCATCAGAGGCCGTCGTTTCTCGAAATCGTACTGCACGTATTTCTCACTGTAATCCGTCATCACATCCATATCGCCCTCCAGGTGTAAATTGGTAAATTTCTTGCACAACGGAGGCCTGGCTTGGTAGTCCAGCGGTACGAACTGCTCCCTCATCTCAGTCTTGTTCTCCATGTCTCCCTCCATCTTCAGGTGCGTGGCGTTCCTAATCAAACCGCGCCTTTGCGTCAGGATGTACTCGATAAATTGCTCAGCCTTTTCCGTCGTCGGCGTAAAATCGCCTTCCAATTTCAAATGCGTCAACTGTCGAATCGGCGTGGCCCTATCTAAATCCTCATACTTGACGAACTGCGACTGAACCTCGGACGTTAAATACGGATTGCTCGATCTGAAAATGCAGACGTTTCCTTAAACAGTTACAATTATTAATTAGTGCCACGTGAAATGGGGGGTGCAAATGGGATTCACACGCACCAAAACAAACACTTTCGGCACGTCGCCGATGAATATGTAAGGATCGCTGGATTACGTGACCCGTCCCGTCTGAAAGTTGGGCCACTTCTAAACCACGCTGCATTTGCATTCGCTATATAAGTTAAAACATCCGGGGGCTCGTTTTATTAAGATTTATGGCAAATCGATACGCGGATGTTGACGTAAAATGCTGTATCCTTATGAACATAATCGTAAATTACATCGTGATATAGTTTAACGTTGCCGTTTTCAGTGCAATAATGCGGTTTTAGGCGGTTCTCTCCATCCGTTTTTACTCCGTCTTTTAAAGTATCTCCATACAATATTGTACTATAGCTATAGTTACGCGTTAAAAAAATACTTGGAAATAATTAGTATTTCTTTAGTTCTAATACTGGTTGAAAATTTGATCTTATTTATGGAAAATAAAGTGACAATCACACATTTTGGATTTAACTGCCACTAGCTCAAATCAGTTTTTTACATTTTTTGCAAAAATGTCATAGTATAACCCTACTAAAAATCAAAATCACTTAAATTACCCGGGCAACGTAATAAAAGTTGAAGTTTTTCCATTTTCAATTTTTTTTTCTTTTATTTTGAATGGCGGCACATTTTATTCTACCTAACGTTACCCTTCTGGGAACGTAATAAAAGTTAAAGTTTTCACATTTTCAATAATTTGTTTTGGTTTATTTTTAATTGCGGCACATTTTATTCTATCTAACGTTGTCCTTCTGGAAACTTAATAAAAGTTAAAGTTTTTCCATTTTCAATATTTTTTTGTTTGTTTATTTTGAATTGCGGCACATTTGATTCTCTCAGAAAGTGTGAAATATCGGAACTGATTTTGATCTGAATTAATTTCGAAGTTGTATTTTTATTTCTTCGGTTTCAGTTTTGCTTAATAATTTTAAATTTTATTGACTTGTTAAGTACCTATACTTGATTCTATAAGAAAATTCAAAAGCCAAATTATACTTAATCAGTAGTTTTACAGGAAGATTTATTTGAAACCTGAAAAAAAATGTATATAAGCTCGAATGTTCCACAGTTTTTAGTTATTTTTTACTAGAGTTTTATTGGTTTAACAATTTTCACAACAAATTGCACAAGCGGATATTTAGTTTTCGGTTAGTTTTAGGATAAAAAATTGAAAATGATAAATAATCTGAAAACACCCCTCTCAAAATTTCCTGACACAAATATTATCTCAATTTCGTCTTAAATTTTACTGACTTATTGAGTATATTCTATTCCATAGTTTCTCAACCGGCGGGTCGTGACCTACAGGGTGGGGGGGGGGGGCGTGAGCAGATATACGGGAGGTCGCAATCTGTCGTACGAAAAGAAATGTACAAAATAAACCTATTATTAATAATAAATTATAATTGATTATAAAACAATATATGGAACTATCTCAGGTAAGCAATTTAGATTCACTAATTTAAAATAATAAACTGCAAAGTTTTTTGAAATGTACATTTTGTAATTATTTCCTCGGGCAATCGGAGACGGGTTTCGTTCTTATTAGAACTCATCAGTCCGATATAGTCAAATTTATAATTCCAACTTGTACATTTCCGTACTTAAATTTAGTGAATCTAAATTGTTTACCTGAGATAGTTGCATATGACAACAATGAACTGACGAGACCCATCAGGGGCCGAAACTTTTGACAAAATTTTGAAACATTTCAAAGACAACACTTTTTTTTTAATTTGAAAATTTTTCTAAAATTTTTGAATTTTGTCGACGTTTTATAAATATTTTATATATTATAGTAGTAGTAACAATATTTTATTATCTATCGACCTGCGGAATATTATATTAGTCGATACTTATCGTTTTGGAAAATATATAAGAATGCCTTAAATAAAAAAACAAAATCAAACATTATTGTATTGATTTGTGAATATTACCTAACAAGCTTTTAATCAACTTCAAGTTAGTTGATCAGCAATTTAAGTTAACATTGTAAGAATTTTATAAATGAATAGTCAGTACGTAACCAAAATATTTGTTGTAACTGATAATTGTAAGAAGTGGTATTAAATCGAATTTTATAAAACAAAGATTCATGGATTCAAAATTGTAAGAATTTTATAAATATTTAGTTAGTTTGTATAAATAAATTTCAGTATCGACATAAAATCAAATTTCCGCTACAATTTTGGAATTTTGATTACGTACGGTTAGAAAGAGTTAGGATAGTTAGGTTAGGTCAAGTTAGACTAGAGCAGTGTTGTGACATACCAATGTGTTGTGAAATTATTTAATAATTTATGTGTAACTAACTGCACTAGTAACTGCAATAGTAATAACATTGTAACGGTACATTGTAACTAATATAGAAAATTTCATCTACCTCTGCAACCTAACCTAACCTAACTTAAACTAACCTAACCTAATCTAACCAACCTACAGCCCCACGAATGGATTTCATTAGTAATTATTAGTAATAACAATGTAACTTTTATTACGAATATAGAAAATTCCATGCAGGTCTGCAACCTGACCTAACCTAACGTAACTTAACCAAACTTAACCTAACCTAACCAAACTACAGCCCAACGAATTGATTTTTATGGCCCGGGAATATGTTGTTGTACAGATTAGGTTAGAAAACTGAGTTCACAAACAATCAGTGGCGCTCATGGTCTTAAAAAAATCATAAGTCAAAAATCTTTCTTTAAATCATAAAGAAACAGTAATTATATGAAAGCCAAAGAAATATTTTACTATTAAAATAATCCAGGAGTACTAAAAAGATGATTTACATCCTTCGTAAGGTACCAATGCAAAAAATTGTCTTTGATTTGAAATATCCAGATATAGACAAAGGGTCCCATCGTCTTAAAAAAAATCATAAGTCCAAAATCTCTGAAGAAATCATACTGAAGCAGTAAGCATATGAAAGCCAGATAAATATTTGACTACTAAATAATTCAAGTGGTTAATAAAAATATCAAGTGCATCTTTGGTGGGCTGCCAAATTCAAAATTTGTCCCAGAGTTGATAGATCCACAAAAAGGCAGATACTCTCATCGTCTTCAAAAAGTCATACGTGGAAAATCTTTGATCAAATCATAAGAAATCATTAATTATATGAAAGCTAAGTAAATATTTCACTAGTGAATAAATCAAGGAGTAATAGAAATGTAAATTGCATCCTTCGTGGGTTGCCAAATTCAACATTTTTCTTGGGGTTGAAATATCTATATAAAGGTAGAGGCGCTTATTGTCTTCACAAAATCATTCGTGGAAAATCTATGATCACATCATAATAAAACCGTAATTATATGAAAGCCAGATAAATATTTTACTAGTAAAAAAATCACGGAGTACCAGAAATGCATCTAGATAATGAATTGCATCCTTCGTAGCCTGTCAAAGTCAAAATTTGTATCTAGTTTTTACGGAATTCGGATACAAATTCACATGAGAAAAAAGTGAAACTTTTCCTTTTTTTTCTTCAAAAAAAGTCAAATTTTAGAAATTTTTATTACTTCAGAAGGACAATGTAATCATCAAAAATCTTTTTTTTTAATATTTACAGTAATTTCAATCGAATAATAACAATTGATTTGGTTAATATTGTTATTAATCATACTTCTTACTATCAGAAAATGTAAGATATCGGAATAGATTTTTATGAGTTTTAATCTGAATAAATTTGAAAAGTTGTATTATTATTATAACTCCGGTATCAATAGCTCAATAATTTTAAAATTTTACTGACTTAATATTCAAAGGTACTAACTCTACAAGAAAATTCAAAAATCAAAATATATTTCGGCACTAATACTTCCGGCAATTTAATTAGATTTCTCAAAAGCAAGCTCGAATGTTTAAAATATTTTGTAATTTGTTTTCCAGTTTAAATGGTCGAATAATTTTTTAATAGTTTGGTTAGGTTAGGTTAAGTTTGGTTAAGTTACGTTAGGTTAGGTCAGGTTGCAGACCTGCATGGAATTTTCTATATTCGTAATAAAAGTTACATTGTTATTACTAATAATTACTAATGAAATCCATTCGTGGGGCTGTAGGTTGGTTAGATTAGGTTAGGTTAGTTTAAGTTAGGTTAGGTTAGGTTGCAGAGGTAGATGAAATTTTCTATATTAGTTACAATGTACCGTTACAATGTTATTACTAATGCAGTTACTAGTGCAGTTAGTTACACATAAATTATTAAATAATTTCACAACACATTGGTAT
The DNA here is from genome assembly GCA_951805005.1 of Othius punctulatus. NCBI lineage: Eukaryota > Metazoa > Arthropoda > Insecta > Coleoptera > Staphylinidae > Othius > Othius punctulatus. Next base: position 96,804,732 of record OX638138.1, read on the forward strand.
GTCACAACACTGCTCTAATCTAACTTGACCTAAACTAACTATCCTAACTCTTTCTAACCGTACGTAATCAAAATTCCAAAATTGTAGCGGAAATTTGATTTTATGTCGATACTGAAATTTATTTATACAAACTAACTAAATATTTATAAAATTCTTACAATTTAGAATCCATGAATCTTTCTTTTATAAAATTCGATTTAATACCAATTCTTACAATTATCAGTTACAACAAATATTTTGGTTACGTACTGACTATTCATTTATAAAATTCTTACAATGTTAACTTAAATTGCTGATCAACTAACTTGAAGTTGATTAAAAGCTTGTTAGGTAATATTCACAAATCAATACAAGAATGTTTGATTTTGTTTTTTTATTTAAGGCATTCTTATATATTTTCCAAAACGTAAAGTATCGACTAATATAATATTCCGCAGGTCGATAGATAATAAAATATTGTTACTACTACTATAATATATAAAATATTTATAAAAAGTCGACAAAATTCCCACGAAAATGTAAAAATTTTGGAAAATTTTTCAAATAAAAAAAAAGTGTTGTCTTTGAAATGTTTCAAAATTTTGTCAAAAGTTTCGGCCCCTGATGGGTCTCGTCAGTTCATTGTTGTCATAAGCTAGTTTCACTGAATTAGAATTAGCTCGCGTACTTTACCGCGGTAATGTACGTCATTACAATCTTCAAGTTAATATCGTAAAGTTTGACGATGTAATTACATGAAATTACCGAATTACACATTGATAGTAGATAAATAAATATACAATCCTGCATGAATAATGTATACACTACTTTATGTATAAAATGAGAATTTGGTTCAGACGAAGGCGAAAATGGAGAGAACCGACTTAATAAAGAAAACTGTTTAGGGTGCAGCAAATACATTGCATGCAGGTATTATAAACCAATCATTTAGAGTCTATCAACTGGTATTGATTAAAATACCGTTTAAGATGTAAAATATTACACATTATTAAGTAATACTATTTTACTACTACATAATTTAATTACATTTGCTTCACGAAATAAACATAATCTAATAATTTATCATGCTTTATTAATTAAGGTGATGTAAGGTGTATATAAAAATAAATAAATAGCACGCAGTTTTCGCTGCTCATTTTACACTTTTATACCTGATAATTGATGAATGTATATCTTTTCAGTGCCTCTCATACCTCAAAGCCTCGTCATACAGGGCCATATCAATATCACCAATTAATTGGAACGCTCCGCGCTTCCGTCTTCTTGTCGGCGCTTGTTCACTTGGAAATTCAATAAAAGATTCATGGTACTCGGGTTGAACCTCAGGTGAACCCTCAAATGTAAAGGTATCGTCCGGTTTTTGTGCCCGAATCGGTGATATGTCCTGAAATAAACATTAACCTGCAGTGTAAGTGCTGGAACGGTCACTCCGTTCTGCTGAACTGAATTAATAAGTGTCCAGATTATCTAGGAAATTGCCTGATGTAAATGCAACTTTTTTAGGCAGTTTTAATTAATTACCAATATTTAATTCAAGTGAATCAGTAACGGTTTAGATTATCTACAAAATTGCTATACATTTCGGGCATTATTAATTAATTACATATATTCTGTTTAACCGAATTAATAATGAATGTTCAGATAATCTAGGAAATTGCTGGATTTATTTTATCTATTCTAATTTTTATAATATTAAATATAAACAATAATTACTTTTTTTCGGGTAGTTTTATTTTCATTACAAATATTCTGTTTAACTAAATAAATAATTAATATCCAGATATCCAGATTGCATTAGCAATTTCTGGGTAATGTTTTTAAGCAATTGCAATATATAACAAACATTCCATATAAATGAATTAATAAATAATCCAAATTATCTAGCAATTTGCTATACATAATTGCAATTTCCCTGTAGCGCTTTTAATTAATTAGAAAAATTCTGTGTCAGTAACTGAATTAATAAACGTCCAGATTATGTAGGAAATTGCTACATAAAAAAGCAATTACCGGGAAATGTTTTTAAGCAATTTCAATTGATAGCAAATACATGCAAGCAATCAATATTGTAGTAAAAAGTACGTAAACAGGAACATATTTAATAATTAATATCCTACTATAACTACTATAACTATTATTATATTGAAATATATTAGTATCATGAAAGTGCTTTTCCTAGTATAACTATAATTTATATTGAAACAATATTATGCGACATATAAATTTTATGTGTGATAGTGCAAAAATAAGTTTGGAGATTACCTTTGAGTCAAATATTAAATCACCGTGCGATCCGTTTAAATAGTAGTTCTTGAATCTTCGTTTGTACTCAGTTTTGATATGATCAAACGTTCCATCGTCGAGTTGAAGGTGATCAATTGGCTTTCCTGGAAAAGAAAAACATATGAGATGAAAACCTCAGCTGATATAACAAATCGCTATGAAAGCATATATAACGGAATGTCACAGTATTCTGGAGGTTGAGGGATATGCCAACTAAAATATGTATAAGTACGATAAATTGGAAAAAAAACAAACAAAGAAATTGGAAGTGAAAATTCAAAAAGCTGCGAGATGTAACATGCCTAAAAAATTAGAGAGAGGTGAAATATTTTAGGAAGCTGAGAGATAAGATATCGTTATCGTTGAAGATTTTATCAAGTAAGTGTTTCATTACATTATGTAATATGTATTTGTTAATTTGTAAAATTCAAAATTGTGACCTAACAGAGCGAGGTCAAAGAAGAAATGGAGGTAAGATGTAAAGAATGACCTTCGCATAATGAAGGTCAGAAGTTAGAGGGAGGTTATCAAGGACAGTGTGTCCTGGAAGAGACGCTGGTGGAGGGGGAAATACCCACAGAGTTTTGTAGTGCCACAGAATGAATGAAAGAATGAATTTGTAAAATTCTACATTTTAGTGTTAGCTTGAATTAATATCTTTGATATTTTTTTCTCGAATAAATTTTCGAATATCCTAAAAGATAATTCAACTGGATTTCGATGTTTTGAATATTTTTACCATTTTTGAGCACCAGTATTTATTTATTTGTTTATTTAACAGAATCAAAGTTTCAGAAGGATAGTTTCTGTAGCTACAAATCTGGTACTATATTTGCATTAAGAATAAAACTGTTTCGTTTAGATTTTATGAAAAAATTTGGTGAGACATTAATATTGTTCTGTTTGTTTAAAGAATCTTGTTTTAAAAAACATTGGGTGATGTCACAACTTCTTCAAGGTCAAGAGAAAATAGAATCAGGTAACAATATTTTTGGAAATAAGTATATATTTATTGATTATTCATTGATTTTTAATGATTATTTTCTTATTTAACAAAATCAAAGTTTTAGAAGAATAGTTTTAGTAGCTACAAATCTGGTACTATATTTGCATTAAGAATAAAACTGTTTCGTTTAGATTTTACCAACAATTTTGGTGAGACATTAATATTGTTCTGTTTGTTTAAAGAATCTTGTTTTAAAAAACATCGGATGATGTCATAACTTCTTCAAGGTCAAAAGAAAATAGAATGAGGTAACAATATTTTTGGAAATAAGTATGTATTTATTGATTATTTATTGATTTTTAATGATTATTATTAATTTTTTATTGATTTTTTACACAAATCCGAAATTACACTTTCATTAGAGTATTTCCAAGCTTTTCGACAGATGGTTATATACTAACCGAAACTAGTCAGGTGAAATAAAATAAATAAATAATAAAATATAATCAAAATAATTTGTTACCACTAAGTATGAAATAATAATATAACAACCTTAAATACATAACTGGTAATTTATGGATAAAACCTTAAACTTGATCCATTTATTTATTTATTTATTTATTTATTTATTTATTTATTTATTTATTTATTTATTTATTTCGTCATTTTCTCTTCCACCTTTCGGTATCGGGATTTCTCAATAGGCATATTGTTCGTTATTTAAAAACTATCAGTTTCAACCTTTAGAATTTCGTTTATGACATTGACATCTGTAGTAGATTACATTGATACAACAAATGCTATAACCTACATTGTAGTATGATTCTAAATGTTTCTTATTCTCTCTTTATTTCCACATCGTGGTGCAACCCGACGAGCGTGCTTGAAATGCTATCTTATGCAATTGAATCATAATAAGTATAGGTACTAGTAATAGATAATTATTTAAAATATAAGTAAATTAAAAAAAAAGTTGTTTGCTCGTCTCAACTGCAATTAGCCTCAACATTCATTAAATGGACATATTTAAAAATACTTAATTGTGTCACAATAACTAAAGTTTTTTTTTTATTTAACCGTAAAAAATAACCACATGAATAATAAAAAATCGCTTTAATGACGAGTAAGTACATTATGAATTATTGTAAAATTGCCAAATTTAACAAAATTTAGGTAATTTTTCTGTAACTAATTAAAATGTATATAAAAATATATTTCTAATTGCTAATTATTATCAATTAATATACTATTGAAGCAAATATTTATGTGCTTAAGCTTTGATTTATACTCGTGACCACATTAACTTGGGTGTTTTATTAGTAGTATCATTAAAACACGTCATTTACTTATTGTTATTTTATACAGATTGTAAATATTAATGGGTTCAAATTTAAAAACATGTAGCAATATTATAAAATGTTTTGTTTCATTTTACATTGCAGATGGACTGTTTGGATTAATCCTCGCAAAGCACAGACATAGCGGAGTGAAACAAAATATTTTACACCGTCAAAATTAACAATCAACTGCTATCAATTAAGTTAATTTGGTTCAAACTATATCTTGAGTAATATAATGCATTAAATACTTGCAAATTGTAATACAATTGGTCAAGTAATTTTATCGTCAACTTTTTTTTTGTTAGTTCTATTGTCCATTCTCATTCATAAGATTCTTATTGTCTTAGTACAGTAACAATCTGTGACATGGTTCTACTGAAAAAATCAGATCTACTAAATGCTCTAATAATTGCTGCTAAATAATTGTATGGCAAATCTCAGTAACTGCAAATTTATCTGTAATAGAATTCAATGAATGCCACAAAATCTGCACAAATATCTGTCATATTTCTAGTAAAATAAAACAAATCTGCGACATTTTCTGCCAAACAATTACACCACAAATGATTCTATGACGGAATAGTCACAATCTTTCATATATTTCTACTGAAAAAAATAGTTCTACTAAATAGTATATTAAACAGTTACACGTTGACATTTTTTTACAATAGGATGCAATAAATAGCAGGAACATCTGTATAAATTATATTACCAAAAAAAAAATTATCTGCACAGTATTCTACTAAACAACTACGCTGAAAAATTTTCTACGATAAAATGGTATAGTCACAATCTGTTATGTATATATATATACATATATATATATATATATATATATATATATATATATCTACTGAACAATTCAGATGCTCTCTACAAAATGCTCTACTATACAATTAAAGTTTCCAGATATCTGCAAAAATCTGTAAAATTTTCATCCAAACAATGACTACAAATGTTTCTATGCTAGAAGCGTACAGTCACAATCTGTTATATATTTCAACTGAAAAAATCAGATCTACTAAATGCTCTACCAAACAATTACATCTTGCAAATTTTTCTACGATAGAATTCAATTGCATTATGACATATAACAGAATTCTATATTATATTGCAAATTGTATTCTATTCTACGATTTTACGAATTATAGAATATTTTTCAAGCTTAATACATATAATTTTCTTTCATTTTAAAATTGGCTATAATTTTTACTACATTTTCTGACTTTATAGAACATTTATTGTCTTTTACACATGTATAGCAATTTCTAGAGATTTTATAGAACGTTCTTCGATTTTAATTAAAATTTGGTACATAATACTACTGAAAAAATTAGATCCACATAATTCTCAGATCTGCAAAAAATGTCTGCTTAACAATTACACAGCATTATTATCTGCGATGCAATTCACTTAATAGCAGGAAAATCTATACATATTTCTGTCACATAGTAACCTAGTGACATTCTACTAAATAATCAGATATGTGAAATGTTCGACTAAACTAAATTGTTTAAATTCTACAAGATTTTTTTTACGTTTTAAACAAGTGTCGACGATTTCCATAGAATTTCAGTTGGAATTTTTTTTATTGGGCTCAATTTAAATTCATTTGTCTGAGGCTTTATTCAAGTTTCATCATTTTCAAAATATGTTAAAAAATTGATATTTGACATTGTTTGGCATTATTTGACATTGTTTCGAGTTTTATAAAATGTTTTTCAATTTTTATAAAGATTTCTTTTATATTTATATAAAATGTTTGTAGCAATATAGAATTTTCTTCAAACTTAAAATTGGCTATCATTTTTACAATTTTTTTGTAGATTTCATTGAAAATTTATCGGTTTTTACACAAAATTGTCTCGGGATTTTATGGAACGTTTTTACTTGAGTTCTACTTGAAAATTAGAGTTTTTGACAGTTGCAATTAAAAATTTCAAAGTTTTTGATAGTGTTAGATGAAAATTAGGAGGTAAAGTTAAATATTTAACGCAATTTTACATTTGTAGTTGAAATTATGGCAAGTTTTGACACTGGGAGTTGAAAATTTGCAGATGCAGTTAAAACATAAACAATTTGTGATGGTTCTACTTAAATAAATGTGTTTTTGACACTTGCAGTGGAAAATTCCAAGGTAGAGGTAAATATTTAACGTAAAATTCTTCGATTGACTTCAGATTAAAATTGCAAAAGTAGATGGGTTATAATCAATTTTTTTGTGTTTTCTACTAAACTTCAAACTTTAATCTTCAATCTTCAAACTTCAATATTCAATCTTCAAACTTCAAACTTCAATCTTCAATCTTCAAACTTAAAACATCATTTATTGGATATGAAATGCACATGGGGTCAATATAACACATTCGTTAAATGTATACAGGGTGTCTCAAAAGTGACGACCGTGCTTTTGGTATTTGATTCAGGGAACTAAAGCAAATTAAAAACTAAGAGTGGAAAATTTTCCGCTTGCCCCTCGTTATAGAGTTATTGATAAAAATGTAAACAATAACTTTTTCGACCACTACGAAAAACACAACTTTGATTTATGCATTTTATCAAATCTATCAACTGTCAACTGTCTGAATTGATTATTAGTTTGACAGATGTGGACCATATCTTGCTATTTAATAATATTAGTTTTTAATAAAGTTGAAAGCTGATATGTTAATATTTTGTTTACTTATCTTTAACGTTGTAGTTTGTACAAGTTACCACAATTGGCGACGAGAATGGGATGGTTATAAAAACTAAGTCACCTGGTATGTGCTCGGATAAAATACCTCACATTGTCACAGTATACCTTGTAAATTTATAAAATTTTAATTTTATAACCTACTAATACAGTTTTTTTATGTTTTTTTAGTGTTAAAGCAAACTCTGCAATTTTTCTCAACACACTTCACACTGAATTGCTGGGAAAGCAGAGACGGGGTATTTAAAAAAAATTGCATTTTCTAATAGTTAAATTTTCTAATAGTAAAATTTCACAAATATACTTAGTAACTATGTGAAATTTTAGTTTTTTATAAATAAAATTATCTTCAAATTTTGTATTATTATGCCTGACTCTAATAAATATCTGCTTCTCTCTATTTCTTTAGTTACGGGTCTATTATTGAATACAAGAATTATTATATTATTATTTGTTTATGCAAATGTAAGGCAACACGAGTTTCTAGGTAGATATTTAATGTGTAATTTAATTACATGACTTCCAGTTTTCACCACCCATACTGGTTATTAGTTACATATGTTATCTTGGTGTATTATTCTATAACACAAAAACAATATATTACCTGGGGCTCTCTTTCTCCTGTAATATCGAAGCTCATCTACTGTAAATCCCGGCGGAAAGCCGGAATTCCATATTTTCTTCTCAGCCGTAGTGAGGTCTGGCTCCGATGAAAACTCCGCTGTACCTCTTCGATACGTACTAAAAATAATCGAGGATTAAGAAGCTTGACAATACAATTTTTAATACAGTACAGTAATGAAAATATTAATTTTTTTTATAGTTTAGTTAAAAAAAGTTCTTCATTCATCAAATATACTCAAGATGAAATATATATGTAGTGAATAATAATATTACATATACAGGGTGTCCTAAATAGATTGGGATTGCATGGGTATCTTTCTTATTATTAAAGCTAGAGATATGGTAAAATAGGCAATATTGTGCAGTTTTTTTGCTGGTTCAGATTATGATGAATTTTTTTTAAAATTCGGAGCAGTTTAGAAGTTATTCTAAAAAATCTTAAAATCGCGATTTTCTAAATACTGCGATATATTCATAATTATTAAAGATACGAAAAAAAGTTTAAAATGAAAGTTTCTTCGATCGCACAAACTTGACAATCAAGTCAAAACAAAAGTCAAGATGGCGGTTTACGAGATATTAATACCAACTTTCTTATTTTAAATAGCCGCCGTATTTAATTTTTATACCTCTAAATAGACTTAATTTTCCTCTTTTCAACGATGTATAACAACCTATGTCAAAATGAAAAATATAGGAAATATTAGTTATTTCAATTTTTATTTAATTTTTTTAAATTAATTTTAAAACAAATGTAAAATAATTTAAAAAAAACGTAATACAGCTGAGTAATAAATAACAATAAATTATAAAAAAAAAGCTCAAAATTCTGACAGTTATTGGCCAAAAACAATTTACAACGTTAAATGTTCGCTAATCCGAACATTTCAACTCGGCAAATAGAAAATCAAGTTAACGTATCTAAATCTAGAGGATCAACAATTTTAAAGAAGCAAAAGTTTTACCCTTATAAATTGCATATTTCTCATACTTTACAAGCAAATGATAACATATGTTGATTAACATTTTGCAGAAGATTAATCAACAAAATTACGTAAAATGGTGATTTTATAAATACAATTTTATGGATCGATGCATCCTACTTTTGTAATTGTGGATTATTTAATCATCATAACGAACACTATTGGGCTCAGGAAAATCCACACATAGTAATTCCATGGCAAATGCAAGTGCAGTTGGGCTTTAATGTATTTTCTGGCATATTGGGAAATGATTTATATGGTGCTATAATATTTCTAAGTGCATAACGTCATTTAAAAATTCTTTAAAACAAATATAGCACCAGTAAGATGGCACTACTCCACTCAATGCTAGAAATGTTATTACTTATTTAAATGGATTTTTAATAGCAAAATAATATCGACTAATACAACCGTTCAGTGATTAGCCAGATCTGCATACTTGACGCCTCTTGACTTTTATTTTGTAGGGTACTTTAAAAAACAAAATTTATGGTAGTAACTTCAATTATAATAATGTAGATGAACTTCGTGAAGCAATGACAGAGGCAATAAAAGGTGCTATTCGTAACACATTGCGATAAGTAACTGGCAATATTCTAAAACGCTAGGAATAGTGATTAGCTTATTTTTGGCCATTTATCCAATAACAGTCAGCGTTTTGAGCATTTATTTACAATTTATTGTTATTTTACCACTTAGTAGTATTACTTTTTTTTTATTTGTTTTACATTTGATTTAAAAATAATTAATAGAATAAAAATAAAAATGGGAACAATTGATATATCTTATATTTTTTATTTTGACATACATCTTTAGGTCTTTATACATCGTTGGAAAGAGAAAAAAAGTCGATTTATCTCGGCAAAAATAAATTATGGCGGCCATTTAAAATAAGCATGTTGCTATTTATATCTCGGAAACCGCCATCTTGACTTTTGTTTTGACTTAATTCTTAAGTTTGTGCGATAAAACCAAGTAACTTTTATTTTAAACTTATTTCCGCATCTTTAATAATTATGGAAATATCGTAATTTTTAGAAAATCGCAATTTTTAGTTTTTTTCGAATAATTTCTTAACTGCTCGGAAAAATTTTCATCATAATCTGAACCAGTATACAAAACTGCATGACATTGCCCATTTAACCAGATCTATAGCTTTCAATATAACAAAGATACCCTGCAATCCTACTCTATTTAGGACACCCTGTATGCTACTTATCATATAAAATAAATTTCAAATTTATTTAAAAGTTCTAAGATTCCTGTAAAATAATATTGCATTTAAAAATTGCACATCTGTTTAATGTACAAAAAAAATAATGTAATATAATATAATAATATAATAAATAAATAATTCATTTTTATACCAATTCCATTACCCTTCTTACCGATAATATATTTTTAGCAAATTAATTACAATAATCATCATGGTTTAACCATTAAAGTGTTCAAATATGGATTACTAGTTAGTAACGGTGGCAATCATCAATTTGCTATAATTAATAATAACAAACAATGTTTACGTTGCTTCACATTTCTATATTCATTATTATATGCATTCAACTAACCATAGCCTATTCAAGAATAATTTTCTGGCAATGTTTATGAAAATGTTTATGATTAATTTCATAAATTGAATGTGGCCTTAAAGATTTTCCAAATAGTTCAGTTTCACCCTGTATATTAGTGCAAAACTTCATTACATTGGTCAATTTTAAGGCGCATAATATTTTCTTAATTTTTTTAATGGTAGTGGCGTCTACTTCGTGATACATTTAATTAATTATAAATAAAACACATCACTTTGTTAGTATCACATATTTTATGTAATACTAACAAAGTAATGTGTTTTATGTAGTTTCTTAATATTTATTTTAAATATAAATAACATAATGATTTTTAATAATTAGGAGATTTTACATTGTTATGCAAAATTAGTTTGATAGTTCTAAAATGTTTTAAAAATTGTAATACTAACAAAGTAATGTGTTTTATGTAGTTTCTTAATATTTATTTTAAATATAAATAACATAATGATTTTTAATAATTAGGAGATTTTACATTGTTATGCAAAATTAGTTTGATAGTTCTAAAATGTTTTAAAAATTGGGCAAGTTAATAGCACATAATACTTTTTTTTTAAATAAATGACATAACTAATTTAAATTATCATGGGTGCTTGCAGTGCTATCTAGAATTATTTATAAAAATCTAACAAATTTCGTTAAAATCCAATTTCCAAAATCCAATTTAAATCTCATCAAATTCACAAATTAATCGATTCTCGTAAATTATGCAGATGCCGACACATCAATCACTATCGGCTGCAATCAGTAGATTCTGACATAGCACGGAAGCGATTGTCGTATACACTCCAGGAAATAAGAAACTGATCAATAAATTTTATCACGAAATGTATTTGCTCCATCACATTAGCACGCCGCTATTAATAATCGAAGGATGGTTTTAAATCGCACTTACATTAATTGGCTTAACTGTTATCTGGCCGAATCTTAATTTTCTACGCATTTTGAAAGTGTGAATATTTCACACTTTAGCGCTATGCTATATATAGCATAACGCTTTTTAAATTTCGCACGTTAGTGCGTGATGAAGCGCAATACTTGCAGCATGTATTACCATTGTTTTAATTAAAAGGTATGAAAATTATCACACTATTAATACGCTATCGCATTTTGTTTTACATATGGTTGTGTAATTAATTTAAAATTTAAAACAGGCATACGTCACAGTCGCGTTACCGTTTTTAATGAAAATATTATTCAATCTGATCAAATTTGATTTCGTTTTTGTCACCGTGCAACGGATTAAATTCTGGTATGCCGGTGCTTTGCATGTTTACCGAATGCCCAATTACACGTTATGGTGGGTATCAATCTAATTACGGCCGATAATTTTATTACCCACGCCATATTTTAAGCCGCAGTAAAAATAGGATTGTGGATGTTTTATTCATTTAACTAACTTAAAATTCTATTTATAATATGCCCGTTATATAACATTGTTATTATTATTACTATTTTTATTAATATTTACTTATTTATCCAAGGCATATTTCTGGTATTATTTTAGATTCATTTGTTTTGCTCAATTCTGTTAGAAAATATTGCTAGAGTTCTTTTTAATAAAATTTCCAATTCTATTTGAAAGAGTCATCTAAGTTTTGTAAATAATTTATAACATATGTATAGAAAATACAACAATATTCCAAGTTTATGTAAATTTGATATTTGTTGCAAATTTATTCATTTATTTATTTAGAAAAAAAATCTTTTTACAAATAATCTTACAAACATTTTAACCATTACATACCCCATTATACAAAATACACGAGAATATCCATGTGGTTATACAATAAATGAAATAACAACTAGACATTATAACAATTATTAGATTTTTATTAGATTTATTATTTTTAATGTCTTGGAACATTAGGTCAACTATTAATGAATATTTTGCACACATCACTTATGGTTGACATTCCATAATTATCCTCCACTAGTATATACTAATGATGTGTTTGATTCAACTCAAATATGGGAACATTAAAGCTTGATTGATGGCTTTACATCCGCAAATGAAGGTTGCGTAATTTTATTACGTCCCTAATAAAATTACAGAATATATTAATGAAAATTTTGACGTATCCACCATATGGCATTATCATCCTTAATGGTAGTAATATTTATAATAATAAGTAACATAGTAATAATAATTATATTCACAATTCTGAAAAAGTTTTATAACATTCATATAAATCATAAAAATTACAAAAGTAGAAATAGAGATATATAAGTAGATCATTATTAGGCTAGTATTGTTAAAATTATTATTATTTTTATTATTATTACTTTTAGTATTTATTAGGCTATTATTATAATAGTAGTACTATAATATTTAAGTTTGTTATAATTGAGTACTTACTGGTAAGTAATCAATTATAACAACCTTAAATATAATTAACTGGTATAATGGATAAAACCTCAAGTTTAACAATAATATTTGTTAAGCATATCTATTAAATATATCTCGGCTTCATGGCAAAAAAATAGTACCATTCATGTAAATACTATTATCACAATAAATAATAACATTCTACTTATATCAAAATAATTAATAATCTGTAGGTATATTCCTTAACAAAAATTGAAAAAAAAAATGATGAACGATTTGTAGAAATTACCTGAAGATTCTAAGAAATTACTTTATAGAAATTATATTATTGTTTACAAAGTCATATTGTAAACCTTATTTCAGTATTAATGCAAGCATGACTTTATAATTAATAAACTTTTCCAAAACAATTCCAAAATCAAACATATGCCTAATGTAAACTAAAACTTAATTATAATTATAATTATGAAATTGTGGTTTACAAACTCAGGATATTTAAAAAAAATATTAAATCATAAATGTCCCAAATATTAAGTGCGTGAAAACTCTATGAAAATTCCGGGAATTACATGAGTGTTTTAAGAAAAACCATGACTATTTGAATTATCATTAAAGTTTAAACAGTGCAATAAAGGTTTCTGAATAAATTAGTTTAAAATTCCTGAGCAAGTCATTAAAAAATACGCAATATTTCAAAATTTTAAATATATACTTACTTGTAAATAATTATAACAACCTAACACCTCTTATAACAACCATAAATTTAACAATAATATTTGTTAAACATAAATATACCTCGCCTTTATGGCAAAAAATAGTACCATTCATGAATATACTAAATTCACATTAATTATTAACATTCTACTTACATCAAAATAATTAAAAATTTGAATATTCCTTTAAAAAATTGAAAAAATGATGAACGATTTCTGGAAATTACCTGAAGGTTCCAACGAATTACTTTATAGAAATTATATTATTGTTTATATCGACATATTGTAAACCTTAATTCGGTATTAATGAAAGCATGACTTTATATTTAATGAACTTTTCCAAAACAATTTCAATTTTTTTTAATAAACAAATGCCTCATGTTAATTAAAACTTATATATAATAATAATTACGAAATTATGGTTTACAAAGTCAGGATATTTAAAAAAAATATTAAATCATAAAAGTCCCAAATATTAAGTGCGTGAAAACTCTATGAAAATTCCGGGAATGACATGAGTGTTTGAAGAAAAACCACGACTATTTGAATTATCATTAAAGTTTAAAAAGTGCAATAAAGGTTGCCGATTAAATTAGTCATTAAAAAAAACGCAATATTTCAAAATTTTAGATATATGCAGGAGCTTATAATTTTGTTAAATTTTTATTACTTAAAATTATGCTTGATATATCTTACTTAACCTATCTAAAATATCAATCGATTCTAGCTGAAACAAAATTAACTAAAATGAGAACTTCAGACAGTCTATTAAGATGTCGAATTTTTCTCAAAAATTGTCTCAAAATCATAAAACTCTCTAAATATTTAGAATAGTAGTAATTAATATAAAACTAGTTAAATCATTAATTTCCATTAAAAATCCAAATTTCAAAAATTTCTAAAATCTACAATATTTTTAAATAAGAAAAACAAAAGTCATTGCTAAAATAATAACAGGGTTATTCATAAAAATTTAAGCCACGATTTAACGGTGGTTTAATCTTAGTAACCTTGGTAACCCTTTGTAAAACACCGCTAAACCACCGCTAAACCACGGTTTAAATTTTTATGAATGACACTGTATGATTTTTGCAGAATTTCAGAAATTCCATAAATATTTAGAAATTTTGCAAGACAAATTCAAAATTAGTTACCTACATTTATTACTACTTACATACTAACAAATGAAGCCATTGTAAGTTATCTGTCAAAATTAACAACTTAAAAACTATTAATTATTGCCATAAAATGCCTATTTTACGCACAATATGATGCCAATATCAGATTCAGTCATATTATGACTTGCATAACGAACATATTCATTGATATGTGAGTGAGTGTAGTGAGTGACATTTGAGCATAAATAATTTCAATTTTCATAAAATTAGTTTTAGAAAAAATTAATAACTATTAAAAAGTATTGAAAAAACATGATTGAAGTCTATGATTTTTTGACATAATCGAAATCTTGTTAAATATAATGGAAAATTTGAGAACTAATATAAAAATTATTGAAAAATCTGTTGAGACCATTGAATTTTTAATATAATTGATATTTTGTTGAAAATAATTAAAAATTTAAGATAATTGAAATGTTTACTGCAGTCTGAAATTTGATACAAGTAAATGACATTTTGTTAAAATGTATTAAAATTTTAGTGAACATTATTTAAAATAGAAAATAAAAGGTGAAAATAACTGAAATTTTGTTAAAAAGTATTTGATCGAATCTTTATTGTAAAAAGTATTTTTATTGAAACCCATGACTTTTTGACGTGATTACTGAAATTTTGTTAAATAGTATTTTATCGAATCTTTATTGTAAAAAGTATCTTTATTGATTCCCATGACTTTTTGACTTAATGAAAATATATTTTATGGTTCACAAATTTAGACCAATAGCTGAAATTTTAACTGTAACCTGAAATTTTGGCAGAAATACTCAAATTTAGTAAAATAGTATTGAAATTTTAGTAAACATAATTTAAATTTTGATAGAAATAATTGAATTAATGGCAGACATAACTTGAAGTTTTGGTAAACCTAATTGAAATTTTGGTAGAAATAATTTTCAATATTCTTCATCCTTCCACATAATTGGAATTTTGGTGAAAACAATTGAAAAATCTATCAGAACCATTGAATTTTTTATATAATTGAAATTTTGTTAAAAAATAAATGAAAAGTCGAGAAAAATAATTGAAATTTTGAAAGTAGTGTAAAATGTGTTACAATATTAATTTGTTAATACAATAGTGAATATAAATAATAGGACCTATACTTGTATAAATATTGTATAAGACACTTTAAGAGATTTTTTTATTCAATTTTCAATCATGGTTATAATCGAGAGAGAAATCATCTTTATTAAGCTATTGACCACTCGTTGGGTGTTTGCCCCATATTAAGCAAAAATATTCCATATTAAATAAGAATAATATTTTTCTAGTTTCATATAAATTTCATTAAACAAGTCCTAATATGAATACTTTATTTCAAGTGGATGCGCTTATCTTTCCAATATATGAAATACTTAAATCGTTTTATGTTATGTATTACAGTATGACAATATAACATTAGCTTCAATATATTTTCATCGATTTGTCGAAAACATAATATCTTCACAAGTAGTTGCGTAATAAGAGTTGTTATTGAAATTAATGTAAACGTAAATGGATGTAACACATAAAAGTAACCTAAGGGAAAACTACTTTTCATTAATATTAAAAACAGCCACGCTTTATATGGCTATTATACTCGTGAAGCTGCCTGATTGTTAGGCTGGTTATTTTGCCTTTTTTGTTAATATCTACCTTAATTTGAGTTCGGAGGCTTCATAATACAACCTTGTATAACATTTTCATAATGTCTAATTAGATACCCTTTCATTGTATTCTATTTCCCAACAAAGGTCGACTTGGTCCTGAAAATAAATGGAAAGGCGAAAATGTGGGGATTCAATAATTAAATACCTTTGTAGAGTTTTAATATTGTAAGAATAGATAAACGATCACGTAACTTTAATAATAATGTGAAACAAATGTTTTGCGTATTATATTGAATATGTAAATATTGTTTTAATTTTTAAATGCACATTCCAATTTTGCAATTTTGAAATTGTTATACCTGAAAGTTTATAAATTTTTACGTTAAGTTATATAAATTATTGTTTAAATATAATATGTGTGGTAAGCCATTTTGTTTTAAATAAATTATGTGAAATAGAATACATTTCATATTAAATATAATTTACAACCGATTTCATGTAATATTTATATTTAACAATATTACAAAAAATAAAATGTTTTTTTTGCGTTTTGATTCAATGTATTAATATAAACAAATGTGAAGAATTAACTGTAACCGACCAATATGATATCGTGCAATAGGCTTATTATTCTTACTTTTTTCAATTATCAGTTTACATTATTGTATTACTTATATGCAATTTAAAGTTACAAAAAGTTATTTTAACACTCATTGAAAATTTTCTACTGTTAAAATAAAAATTTAATTGATTAGTAAGTGTTTAGTATTAGGTTTAATATTGTACATTATTGTAAGATCTTTTCTGTGTTTAGTATTTAGTTTTCGCTTTTATTTCCTTTGTTGTAAATATTAAATTATTATCGGGTATTCCCTAATGGGATACTTAAATGTGCGCCTAATCTGGATCAGGCTCATCCGCTGGGAATTACCAGGCCACGTTCCAGGCCAGATTACCAGCATTTCGGGATTTCGGCCTCGATAACAACAATAGCGTGGCGAGCCCTCAAAGGAAATTATCTCTGGGAACATGGTCGTTTACGCAAATGAGGCTCCGAAGACATCAAGGGGGATCAGTGGCCAAATCTTCACCATAATGGGGCATTACTCATACCACGAAAGGGAAAACCTTCAACAACACCTCGTAGATGAGGCCATCTGTTCCGTTCCCTCCCCTCTGCTGCGCCCCACTCCATGGACCTGATCCAGGGAGGACCAGAGAAGGGCACCAAGGAGACAAGTCGCGACACGAAGCCGAAACCAGGCACAAGTACCATTGTCACATTAAATCAAACCATCTCCTTTAAAGTGTCGATCAACACATTTGTCCAAAACTTGGTCTTTAATATAAATTAGTTTAGAATTAAGTTGTAAATGACGTGTTTACCTCCCATCTAGTGGGTACGGAATAAAGGTTTAAAATTAACAACATTCAGACTTTAATTTTCTGTGCCTGCGCTAAATAACGGTCGTTGAATCGAAGCCGCGACCGCAACGCAAAACAATAAGCGACAATGGTCAAATTACCATTCTATATACGGTATACAGTTACATTAAATAATGTTGTTGTTTTGCAGATGACAGTGTAATAACATAATTGTGCAGACTTAACTGTAACCCGGCGCATCCACCAATATTGTATCGTGCAAGAGGCTTATTATTCTAGCTTTTTCAATTATCAGTTAACATTATCGTATTACTTATATGCAATTTAAAGTTACAAAAAGTTATGATAACACTTGAAATAAAAATGCAATTGATTAATAAGCGACAATGATCAAATCAGAAAAAAATCCTGGAATTTCTCACTTATTTAGTACAGACTCTTCGCCAAATTTTCTAGATATTTTCTAGATTTTCTTGATTAGATAGATAATTTTCTATACCTCCGGGTATACTTTATACTGTTACATGAAATAACTTTGTTGTTGTTTTGTAGATAAAACTGTATTAACATAAAGAAATGTGCCGAATTAACTGTAACCCGGCGCATTCACCAATATGGCATTGTGCAAGAGGCAAATTATTCTAAGTTTTCCAATTGTCAGTTTACATTATCGTATTACTTATATGTCATTTAACGTTACAAAAAGTTATTTTAACACATATTCAACATTTTTAACTGTGTTTTTTTATACGCTCATTTGCATTTCATTTATTTATTTATTTATTTATTTATTTATTAATCTTATTTAGACTTAACTAGCAGGTACAGTATCTTGAGTACACCAGATGTAATAAATTATATTAGAGTTTGCTATTAGACCTGTCTTTACGACCTTGGTGTTATCAATGTTCATTTTCATTTCAACAATTATCATTGTTTTTTTAATACTTTTATGACTTTATATATTTGATTTTTCTATTTACCATTATACAAGGTGTCCCACAACTCCGTTGCATAAATCTAGGAGCATGCTAAGAAAGGCAAATTTAAATGAAAATGTAAATTTTATTCTAATAGCTTTTTTTCCTAAATATTGGACCTTAAAGAGCTAGATACTTAGCAAATCGGTGTTTTTATTAAAATTTCTATTAACGTAGACTTGGAAATCTGATTTTTGCGACGATTCACCCCCTATCAATCACAAGTAATTACAATAGGGTCTTCCGCGACTTTTCAAAAACCTTGAAACTGAACTCTAGACACATTAAAAACATCCTTGGCACTAATTTTTGTGCTGAGACAAATCGTTGTAATTAGCAAACACGATTTTAAAATTAACGGCGTTTGAAAAAGTCCCGAAAGCCCGCCATGTTGCTGTGACGTCACAACGCACGGTGCGCTCAGCTGTAGCATTGCTTACAATGGAGCGACAGAAAGAAAACGTCGGTTTTACGAAAAAAAGGACGAATAAGTATTGCATTGTGCGTGGATGTGATAGCAGCAGTAAATGCGAACCAAATAAGTTGTTTATAAACGTCCCAACAGGGGATATACGGAAAAAGGGGTTACAACAAGTCCGAAGTGATTCCGCGAGTGTCACTTTGACGTCTCACTATTTTTGTGAAGACCATTTTAATGTAAGTACATAATTTTTCAATAAATTATCGACGAAATTCGATAAATATATATAATTAACTATCATCATAAGTAATGGGCATTCAAGGGGATTTCCGATTATATATATACATTAGTAATAACATAACCTCAAAATAGTTTGGAGGGTTCCATTCTAAAACAATACCTTCCATATCATTATTACTTTTTTAAAGTACTGTGAGATTTTGTACAATATGTTCTTACACAAACGTTTAGTTAAAACTAAAAAACATGTTGAAACAATATTTGTAGCAAACTGTTGATTTTATAAATTTGATTAGATGATTAATAATTACAAATTTTGAACTCAGCATTCCCAATTCGTATGAGATGTAGGATATATTGCAAAGTTTAAACAGTATTTTATTTGTTCTTACAGCTGGAAGAGGATTTGGAAAATTATATGCGACTCCACGCGTTTCGGCTACGTTGAAAAATTCACTTTTTGAGAAAAAGTCGGGAACCATTAACACGTGAACTTCTATCAGATTATCTGGCTGTCCCTTTACTAACCCATCAGAACTTATTTTATGTCAGACTGGATTCTAAGTCGTATTAATCCACGATTCCTATCCCTTATGCACTGACTCCCGATCGCCAACATGCGCAAAGACGTCACAGTGCCGCTCGGCCTATAACAGCGTTTCGTCGGTCACGTGACAAAATGTGTAAGTTTTACGATATTGTATGTTGTTTGTTGATAAGTTACAATGAAAACCAAACGTTTTCTCTGTGGGATGTTTAATTACAGGTTATAAACTTTACGTTAAGACACAAAAAGGTTATATTATTTTTTTTCAGGAAGACCCTATTATCTGAGTAAACACACTGCCCTAGAAACAGGGGTACGTCTATGGTTATTTCTACATAAAAACTTTGAGGTTAGATTTTTTTAATCATATACTATTTTTCGTTTTTCATTGTCATAAAAAAGGGTTACTTCTGGAACTTCGAAAAAATTAAGCGCTTCTGCGATATTCGAGGTTAAACTAGGCAGAACACATAATATAATTAAAAAAACAATTTTATTAATAATGTATGTGCTTGTTAGCACATACACATGTGTATGTGCTTAGAATCATTTCGTAATTTGCTTAGATTTCTCATATTAAGGTTGTCAATTTAAATTAAAAAATTCTGTACTTCCTTAATTTTGTTAAATTATTTATTTGCGATCGGTTTCTGTTTTTAAACCATCATCAGGCAAAACTGAAATATATTTTCAAATAAATATTACATGCTACTTATCATAAAATGTACGTTTTCTTAATAAGTTCCATTCATATAAACTACATTTTGACTCATTCCAGTTATGAGTTTACATAATATATTTTAGTGTGTTTATAAATAGTATTTCGTTAATTTGTGAGTGTGTGTATTTTAACAATTTGTTACTTGTTTGGCGTTGATAATATTTTTTTTTTTTTTAGTATCTAGGAGTGAGGTTAGTGAGCTCCACGTATGCTTCTATATACTTATATATTCTATTATACTATATACTTTTGTAATGCTTCTTAATTCCCAGAATTTCTAATTACTAATGTTTTGCTTATAATTGTTTATTTACATGTCAAGGCACTATATATTTGTTCATATTATGTTTCTGCATTTTCAATTGAAATAATTTATTATGTGTATTCTGGTATGAATGTATCGTTTCGGAGTTGTAAAATATGTGGTATACTTTGTGGTTACGTTGGTATGTTTATGGTGGTCTATGTCAATAATATTATGTATTATGTGAGAGATATAGGAACCTGGATATTTCAGTATTATATATTTGATCATTCAGATTGTGTAGGTTGTTTTTACGATCTTTGTATATTTCCAGATTTTCAAATAGTCGCAACTTTAATACCTTTTTCCTACTCGTGTGTAAAAGTTTTGTTATTTTCTTCGACACAAGTGTGTTGATTAAGCCAAAGATGTTTGTCAAATTTTGATGTTACCTCTTAGGTGTTCTTTGTATCCGGTTTTTAAGGTACGCCCTGTTTTGCCAATGTAAGATGCTGGGCAGTTATCACAGGTTAACATATACCGCGCGTTTTTTTCTCTCTGAACATAGGCCATGTTCAGTTTTAAAACGACAGTATCAATTGCAACCAGTTTTGCAACC
Source organism: Othius punctulatus (assembly GCA_951805005.1). NCBI lineage: Eukaryota > Metazoa > Arthropoda > Insecta > Coleoptera > Staphylinidae > Othius > Othius punctulatus. Next base: position 96,826,156 of record OX638138.1, read on the forward strand.
AACATTACATGCGCCTACAACTCGATCATTTGAAATGTCAAAACTGTTGACAGAATACGTATTCAACGCAAGATGATTGTTGCATGCAATTGTTATGCAACCAAAATTACATGCACGTGTAACTTGATCATTTGAAATGTCAAAACTATTGACAGAAAATGTATTCAACGCAAGAAAGTGTTTAAATAGGGCACTTTCACAAATGAGTGGAATTTCTGGATTAACAGTTGATGATTCCTATCTGAACAGGAATGATAAGATTGGTGTCTCTGGATAATTCTTGCGTTGAATACATTTTCTGTCAACAGTTTTGACATTTCAAATGATCGAGTTGCAGGTGCGTGTAATATTGGTTGCAGAACTGGTTGCAATTGATCCTGTCGTTTTAAAACTGAACATAGCCTATGTTCAGAAATTAAAAAAACGCGCGGTATATATATACATACCGGATTTTTCTATTTCAGGGGTTCTTTGTTTGTTGTTAATTAGTAGCTTCTCCAATGAGGCGATAGTGTTGTGGTCTGTTCTCGGATTATATTGAAAAAGTAGTTTAGCTATGCGATAGTTAATATTTACATGGAAGTTGAAAGCTCTACATGAATGGGTATTTTTTTGTTCAACAATGGTCAATGTTGGATTGTATATTAACTCTGTTTGTAATGCTTGTCTTCTTTTGGATATTAGTTTGTCAATGATTCCTGTATTATACCCATTTGCAACAGCTAGTTGTTTGATTATATTTATTTCTGTTTTCACATCGTCTTCACTTATCGGGATATTAAAAAGTCTGTCATAAATGTTTAATAATATTAATTGAAATTGAAAACACCTGTTTAGTTTTACTCTATGAAAAGAAGAATTTTGAGTGTAATTATGTAAAAAGTAAGAATCTGTTTTTGAGTAACTATGCAAAACTACACCAACAGTGAATATATGGATATGCTTTTTATGCTGGGCGATTACCTAGGAAATTCAGTAGCCGCAAGAAGACTGTAAACGAAAAGATTAAAAAAAATATATTATTTTATGTGTTCTGCCTAGTTTTACCACGAATATCTCAGAAACGCTTTACTTTTTCAAAGTTCAAGAAGTATACCTTTTTTTTATGACAATAGAGCAAATTCACCGAAAAGTGGTATCTGTTTTAAAAAGTTTTTATATAGCAATAACCATAAAAGAGCCCCTGTTTCTACGGCACTGTGTTTACTCAGATAATTGTAATTATTTGCGAATATGTGTATTGGTAGTGGATGGTTCATCGCAAAATAACAGATTTCCAAGTCTACTCGAAATGTTAATAAGAAATCTGATTTGCTAAGTAACACTTCAAGGTCCTATATTTTGCAAACAAAAGCGATTATCCCTTGGCCAATTTCCGGACCTTTTAAAATTATCTATAACTATACCAATCTTGAAGAACAAGAATAATTCACATTATCTACAAAGCTACAGGCCCATCTTACTTTTATGTTCCTTCTCAAAACTCATTGAAAAAATAGTCTGCAAAAAAATAATAACATGTATTACTAAAATTGGAAAATTTAGTAACGAACAACATGGATTCCGTTCTGATCGATCAACAGAAACGGCTACAATAAATTTTATTCAACATATTTATAATGAAATAGATAGCAAGCATAAAGAGGTTGGTGCTTTTTTCATTTTATCAAAAGCATTCGATACCTTGGATCATGATTTTATTTTGAGTAAATTAGATGCGTTTGGAATTATGGAACAGTATTGAGAGTGCCACAAGGAAGAGTGGCAGGCCCACTATTATTTCTGATAGTCATAAACGATCTACCCAAGCTTATCACAGACTCTCATGTGTGCATGTTTGTAGATGACACATCCATCATAGTGAGTGGACCTGATGCAGATACATGCAACAACAGGTTAAATGCTGGAATGGGCAAATTTAATACAAGGTGCAATAGAAATAACCTAATTATCAACTATGAAAAAACTGAATGCATAGAATTTTACAACACAAACGTGCACCCATCAAGGTACACAATTAACCTAAATAATAGTGATTTACCAATTACGTAAATCACATCGTTCTTAGGCATTAAAATTGATAAGAACCTTTCGTGGAAGGCGCATATTAATACGCTTGTAACCAGACTGAACAAGGCATACTTTGCCCTATGTAGGCTGAAAAAGGTATTGAATATAACAGATATTATGGACTAGAACACTCGCTCTTGGGGTACGGAATTGTAGTATGGGGACAGTCCACAGAAGCAATTAAGACCCTTGTTTCACAGAAACGAGAGAAATACAGAAATGAAAAATATGGAAGAAATAAAAAAGATATTCCAGACTATAAACGAGAACATGAGCGGATTGATCAAGAAATTCGACGATGTAAAGCTAAGTACACACGGTGACACTTAGTGTCGACACTTATGTCGACACTAAGTGTCGACGGCGTCCACACGAGACGCAATTTCTAGTGTCTAGACCAGTGTCTTGATGCGGTGTCGCGATACGAGTGTCTGGTGGTTCCACACTGTATGTTGTAGTCTCGCGACACTATCGTGTCGTCTTCATATTAATAGTCTTGAATTAAACGTCTGGTGCGGTCCACACTACATTCAATATAGTATGGACAAACGTCGAGCAGCAGCAGTTATTGCATCATGCATATTAATTTAAAAAATCAGAAGGAAAAACAGATCAGTTTGGGTTAAAGACTGGATAAGAAGGAGAGAAGAAAAGGGAATTTACAGCCAATTATTAATGGCACTTAGGAAAGAAGACCCAAAAATCTGCAAAAAAAATTATTCGTATGTTACACGAAGACTTCGAATTTATTTTGCACAAAGTTTCTCTAATAATTACAATTACAATTCCTCTAGGTAACTAATTAATGATTTGGCTCATCTCTTGTCCAAACACGGCTGTAGTTTTCGACATTTAAATTGCAATCATATCTGAACAACCCCTCTGCTCTAGCTAAAAGTGTCGCGACTGCGAGACACTCAATTCGCCTGTCGGGACACAAGACACAACCCGTACACACGGGGGACACTGCGACACTTACACTAGTGTCGCAACCTAATGTCGCAATCAGATACACTGCCGTATACACGAGGACACTCAGTGTATACACTAGGTGTCGACACTAAAGTGTCGCCGTGTGTACTAGCATAACAAACGAATTGAAGATAATAAAGAAGAGAATATCAAACTAAAAGCAAAAGTAGTAGAACACGAAGACAGAATAGTTAGAATAGAAAGGGAACTACGAGCGAAAAACTTAGTAGTTAAGGGAATAACTGATGAAAATAATGAAAAAGAAAACGAAATAATAGAAAAATTTAACACATTAATGGAAAGATCGGGATGAACGTCGACACTACAAAAGACATAAAAGAAATTAGAAGAATAGGTATCTACAAAGAGGAGAGGAACAAACCGATTTTAATTAAACTTACAAAAGCAAGCACCAGAGTTGATATCCTAAAAGGCAGGGAAAATCCCAAAGGAACAGAAATATGGATAGATGAAGACTTCCCTAATAACATTCAAGCAGTGAGAAGAGTGCTACTACCCCAACTAAAAGAAGCAAGGAACAAAGGATATAAGGCAATTATAAGATACCACTAGCTAGAAATAAATTACGAAGTCTATGAACCAAAAACAAACGAGCTCTTTATGAAAGAGATCCATACAGAAGAGAATGAAACATATTCCGCCAATAAGAGATATTTACATGACAGATCCGCACAGGAAAGTAACAGCAAAGAACAAACCAGAAAAATGTATAAGACGAAACACTCAAAAAACTAAGATTAGATAAATTGGAGAGAAACAACAAGGACCTGGCAATTAAAATGGAAATAAGTAAAAGCAATAAAACAAGTAAAAAACTAGATAAAACAAAAAACAAAACAATGATAACAAAACAATCGGTAGAACTACAAGGAATGTTTAACAAAACCAAGGAAAAACAGAGAAATATCCGAATAGGCACATGGAATATAAGTAGCATCAAAGGAAAAGAAGAAGAACTAGTAAATGAAATGACAAAAAATGAAGTGGACATAATGGCAATCACAGAAACGAAATAGAAAGATAAGGGACTCAAACGAATACATAAGGGATATTGGATGCTCTGGTCTGGGGTGGAAACAAAACAGAGAGCGAAAGGCGGAGTTGGATTAATAATCGCATCAAGCAGAATAAACTAGATTATAAGAGAAAAATATGTAAGCGAAATAATTATGACAATCGAAACGAACATAACAGAAAAGAAAACATGGTCCCTGATCATAGCATACGGAGAAAACGAAGAAGCAAAGAAAGAGGAAAAAGACAAATTCTACGAAGATATACAAAAAGAAATTGATAATGCAACAGAAAATGTGATAATAATGGGGGACCTAAATGGACGAGTCGGAAACAAAAATAGAGGGATAGAAGAACTGATGGTGAAAGAAGGAGATGAAACGAAAAATAACAATGGATACAGAATAATCCAGCTATGTATAGAAAACAACCTAGTAATAACCAACACAAAGTTCAAACATAAAAACATACATAAGTATACGACAGCACAGCCCTACAGAAACGAAGCATCAATAATCTACTATTTCTTAAATAACAAAAACAATTGGAAAAACATAAAAAATGTAAAAGTAACCAGAAGGGCGGACATAGGAAGCGATCATTTCCTTGTAAAGATGGATATGAAGGTAACCATCGAAACAAACGTAGATAAAAGGAGAAGAAAAACAAAAGAAAACATAAAATCATACAAACTTAAGGAAGCACACTACAAAGACATCTACCAAGAAGCGCTAGATCGAAAATTTAAAAAACAAGTAAGACAGAACAAATGCGAAGAAAGATGAAATACATTTAAAAGCACTCTACTAAACACAGCAAGGGAATGCAGCGGCGTAGCTAAAATAGTAAACACAGACACAAAAGCGACAACATGGTGGACCAAGGAACTCAGAACAACAATAAAGAACTAGAAAAATAAATAGAAGACATACCTCAGCACAAAAAATGCAAAAGACTATGAAGAATATAAAGAAGCGAGAAATAAAGTGAAAATAGAAGTAAGCAAAGCGAAAGAAGAATCATGGAGAAAATTTGGGAAACAGATACAAAAAAACTTCACTGAAAACCAAAAATTGTTCTGCGGAACAATAAAACAATTGAAACAAAAGAAAGAGCTTAATATGATGAACATAAAAGATAAGGAAGGAAACATATTAACGAAAGAAGATAAAATAATGCAAAGATGGAGAGAATATTTTGAGGAATTGACAAAAGCAGAGGAAACGACAGCAGTTGAAGACACAGTAAAAGAACAAAGAGAAGAAAAGGCTGAAAGTGAAATAGAAAACGTAACAATAACAGAAGTAGAAGAAGCAGTAAAGAAACTAAAAGGTGGAAAAGCGCCCGGAAAAGACAACATCACCTCGGAAATGCTAAAGTATATTGAAAGCAAGGAACAGAACAATTAACAGAATTGATAAATGAAGTACTAAAGAGCGGAGATATACCTAAAGATTGGAGCACCGGAGTAATATTACCAATATATAAAAAGGGAGACAAGAGAAAAACTATAGGGGTGTAACGCTAACAAGCATAGCGGGGAAAAAAATGACGAGAATAATAGAAAAGCGAGGAAGAGAACAACTAGAAGAAACGATAGAAGACACCCAAAGCAGATTCAAAAGGGGCAGAAACACGCACGATCTTATATTCACAATAATACAATTAAGTGAAAAAATGATAAATAAGAACAGATTCATCCTTATATGCTTCATAGACCTAGAAAAGGCCTTCGACAGGATAAATGGAGAAGATATATGGAAGGAACTGAAAAAAAAGAAATTGACAGAAAAACAATAGAGCTCATAAAAACAATGTACAAAATAACAAAAACACAGTAAAAACGAATAACGAAGAACCAGCAGAATTCAAAACAAATATAAGAGTAATTCCAGAATGTATATTAAGCCCACTCTTATTCCTCTTATTCACACTAGTGCTCGCGGTGCCATAAAAGAAGCAAAGAATACAATGAAGAACATGAGGGTAGGATACTGGAAAATGGAAGAGACCCAGATATGTGAAATGCTCTTTGCGGACGATATGGCCATAATAGCGGAGACAGAAGAAAACTTGCAACTCAACATGCAAGTACTGGAAAGTGAGTTGGCAAAGATTAACGTGTAAATAAACACAGGTAAAACCAAAACTATGGTCATAGCAAAGAAGAGCACAAACCACAGAATAATGATACAAGGTAAACAAATAGAACATGTGTAAAGCTTCAAATATTTAGGATCAGTAATAGAAAGCAACGGGAAAATAGAGAAAGAAATAAACGATAGAATAGGCAAAACCGGAAGAATATTTAATTCACTAAAAACTTCTTTCCTAAAAAACAAAGAAATACCTAAGAAACAAAGACCGAAATAGTGAAAAGGGTAGTGAAACCAACGTTAACCTACAGCAGCGAACTCTGGACATAAACGAAACAGACAAATCTAGAATCAATGCGGTAGACATGCGCTTTCTAAGAAAAATTGAAAATAAATCAAAAAAAGACAAAATACGAAATGACATACATAGACAAATCTTACAAATAACAGACATAAATGATACAATCACAGAAGGTCAAATGAGATAGTTCGGGCATGTTTGCCGAATGAACGATAACGACAGACAAAAAGAGTGTATGAGACAAGATCTACAGAGAAATCATATAAGGGAACACCTTGAAAAACCAGGAACGACAGATTCAGAAAGGGAAACATGGGAAAGAATCAAACAACTCACACAAGATAGAAGAAAATGAAGAGAATCCAACATGAAGAAACAACAAACTGTAAAACCCTACACCAACAATGGTAGAAAGGGAAATGATTAAATAAATAAATTGTATGACGAATGCATCTGTGCTACTATGTACGGCAAACGCATAATAAATATTGATTTGATTTGATTTGATTTGATTAGAAAAAAAAATACATTTTTATTTAATTATGTCTTCCTTAGCATGCTTCTAAATTCATGCCACGAAGTTGTACCTTTTATATTTATCACTTGCTATTTTGCATTTCCATGGCTTGCCCTTGTGTTTATTACCATAGTTAAAAGTACAGAAAAGTATGTTACAGAGAAAAAAATTCACTTTATTGAATATCTTTCTACCAAATATCCAAATCCGCCCGGCGCATCCACCAAAAATTATATTACACTTGGAGATACATATTTTATAAATTATTAATGTTATTGTTATTTATATTGTTATTGTAACAACTTAAATGTACATTTCTAGTTATACTCCATCATTCACTGACTTTCTTAATTCCATTAAAAATTCCATAAATATTAATGAATTGCTTGAGTAATGTACTCTGTATGTTTGTTATATTACCAAATGTAAAAATATTTTCAGTCGTGTTGAGAACTGCGACACATTTTACAGCAGTCGTCGCAATCGTAATTTAAATCGTGCCGACTTTATGAGCTGCAATAAATTTTCCAGATGTCTTATATAGCAGTACGTATATTGTTTCCTGGCAGTGCATTTTGTCACTCATTTTACCAAATTTGTTAATGTGTGGGTTAATTTTAATTCAGAAACTTCATAATATATATTGTACTTAAAGTTTTAATTAAAATTCCAATTTGCTTGATTACAGATCGATTCATGTCATTTTAAAGTTTAAAAAAGTACGAGAGAAGCGAGTAAGCGCCATCTCGTTCTTGAAAATCGCATTATTAATATTTTAAAAATGCTTTGTTTATGGATATAATTATTATCCACAAATCAATAGAAAAAATATAGTGCGATATTTTTAGTGGTGATAACAAACATTATAATGTGTTGTATATTGTATTGTGTATGCAAATATAATTACATTTTTATGGATAAATCGTGGTATGTCTTGATTTCAAATGAAACGTGTACTTGTCGCATCTAATTTACATACCAGCGCAGTTAATCTAGATGTTGATTAGTAAACACAAAGGCACAATAAGACCGCAATTTCAAAGAGTGCACGAGTGATAAAGCACAGGTGTTACAAAGTGGAGGATAAACTTTTAACTGGTTCCCGTTAAGCATTTCGCGGTTGCTTTCGGTGCCGTGTCGATGCCCGTGCCAGGCCACCAACGGAACGGGGTATTCATCTAAATGTACAATTCGCGAATGCGGTAAGCTGGAAAAATATATCGGGCAAAGTGTGTGTGTTTGCGCTGTCCCTTTCCTACTTGCCAGGCAGACTGTTCTGTTCCGAAGGCTGATAACCGCCACGTGGCGTGACTGATTTGAGGAATTGTTCTGTATACATTACTCCAATCTGATCGCGTCTCGGTGACGTCTCGGCCGTCGCGATGACCTCTTAACCCAAATATTTACGCGCCGTTCCTGCCATGGAGCCCTTCGACCCTTCGATTGGGAGCAATGCTAGATGATTTTAGCACTTGCGCGAGGTTAATTGCCCTATTGGATTGGAATTGCCGCTAAACTAATAGACAAAATTAGATACACTTAATTTTTTTATCTGCATACACATATTGATTTATATTACTCAGAAACGTACATGTTGGTGGAAAGCGGCGTAGTGCAGACAAATGCATACATGTATTTACTCAAAAAAAATAAAAAATTATTAACTGATTTGCATATTAGTAAAAAAATCATTAAAGTGACATACGAGTTATGATTTTTGTTTTAAACTCGGTTTTTATTGTAATTGTAAGCTATAAGCAGTTAAAGCTATTAGTTATAACTATAAGTTATAAGCATTTCAGTTTTCGATAACACTTTAGCTTTTTAATCAAAATTCCCTTTTAATGTTGTAAGTTGGTTAATAAAACTAAATTCAAAGATGTTGGTTAAAAAGCTGAAAATTTATCAATCAGCAAACTTGAAATATAGCAAAATGACTAATGCAGCAAAAATATTGCTGATGATACAAAACAACATATTATTTGTACATTAAAAACTTTTGAGGTTTGAGAAAAATTGCGAGAAAATTATTTTAGTTTCGAATTTGTAAAGAAAATCTAAAGTAATTTAAAAGAATATCTTTGTTTTAATTCATAAATTAATTGTCCCAAAAGTTAAAGAATAAATACATCAGTTGCTAACGGATTTTTCATAAAAATATTATTACCTAAAGGAAATGCAAGGTTACTAGTACATTTTCCTCACTGATTTTCTAGAACTCTTTCGTTTTTTTTTTAACTAAATATGAACTTTTTAGAAATTTCACAAAACAACTAGGTATTCTAATAACTTAATGTTTTTGTATCATCAATATAAATGCAGTCAGTTTATTTATTCAATAACAATAATAATAATAAAAATCACTTATGTTTCTCATATTAAAGTTTTATTTATATAGTTATGGCCCTTGTATGGGTTAACCATACAAAGTGTCCCACACTGATGGACCATTAACAGTTTATGAGGTTCCCGATAACATAAAAAATTGAAAAATATTCATCCAAATATGGCGAGTTCCGTTTTCCTCAGGTAAAATACTTTCAACCTTTTATCACTTCCGGTTCTACCGGAAAAAGCCATCAACTTTTTATTTTTAAATGGAACACCCTATATATTATTATGTTTCTATCTTTCCCGTTTGATTTAAAACATCATTTGTAGAAATATGTATATACCTATCTTTATTACTTTCTGATACAGGGTGTCTCCTAAAAAATGCCGCTGGCCATAACTCTTTTATTTATTGGCCGATTTGAAAAAAAACAAAACAAAATTAAATGCCTCCACGTGTTCTACAAAGGGGCCCTATTTTTTTTGCAAAATCAATTTTCATTTCGGCGATAGTCAACTTTTATTTTTCAAATGGTTACATATATTTTCTTTTTTTTTCTGATAGAGATTATTTTTATGAATCCAAATATATATAACAAGTTGGCATTGATTGAATATTCGTACAGATAAAAAAAAGGTTGAAAAGTTTTTCAAGTGTGGCGTGAAAAACAATGCAAACACAATGTGGAAAACACGAGAAATACCTCCTAATTGTATATTAAATACAACTTATGCAATAACGAGAAATTGTCAGTTGTGTATTCAACAAGATGGTCGTCAGTCTGAGCAACTTTTGTAAATACGTTTGTACTTTCTGACGCATATTTTGAATTATTCTAATAAAATATTACATATTGTTTTCCACATTGTGTTCGCTTTGTTTTTCACGCCACACTTGAAAAACTATTTAAACATTTTATTTAATTTTTCTGTAACAAATATTCCATCAAAGCCAACTTATTATACATTTTTGGATTCAGAAAAATAATCTCAATCAGAAAAAAAAAAAGAAAATATATGTCAGGGCCCCTTTGTAGAACATGTGGAGCCATTTAATCTTGTTTTTGTTTTTTTTTTTATATCGGCTAATAAATAAAGGATTATGGTCAGCGGCGTTTTATAGGAGACACCCTGTATAAAAATTAAATTCAAAGATTTCGATCTCAAAAAAACGTTATTAAAAATGGCTTGAATTTGCAGAAACTTAGAAACTTTATCTCAAATTGTACATTTTGTGCCCAATTGTGCCCAAAAAGAATTATTGGTTGGTCTTAGACCAGTGTTAATGAACTCACTGCTACGGCAGATACAAATAATAATAATTTAAAAAAATGTACATGAAAGTTTAAAATTTTGACAATTCGTCATACAAAAATGTCATTAGTTAAGTGCCCACTTAAACTAAGCTTATTTCATTTTTTTTTAAATGGAATGATATATTTTTTTCATCTCATACAACCATATTCCCAAAATATGTATTTTTCTAAATATTTCGAAAATTCTAATTTCTGCATCATATAATTTCGCCTATGCTATTGTTGTATATAGAAACCATAAATTTGATTTTTATTCGTAATAAAACGTTCTTGTACTTAAATGAAATGTATATTATTATTTACTTATATTTTTATTGTGCACTATAAAATATTGCCATAACCAATAATTAATATTCTGGCAGTGCAAAATTGGAGCAAAATAGATTGTAGATAAGAAATTTATCTTTATTTCTATTATCTAGTATTTCTATCAATGTATTTTTCTTAAATGGATGACAAGACTATAATTTATGATTTAATTATTCATATCTTCAAAAATACTAATAGTTTTATAATAATGACCGAATTGCTAAAACATATTATAGCAAACTATAATATGTTCAAACTTACTATAGACATAGTATAGACCTTTATATCACTCAGTATTAGGAACAAATTGAGTCAATATTTTGAAATATCGCTAATAATGTAATAGCTGGATCTGAGAATATCACTGAAAATCACATGATCACAAGAAAAATATAAATATCTCAAAAACCACGCATTGGATATTAAAAAAATAATAAGAAACTATAGACTAACATATCACTCAATGTCAGAAATTGGATAAATTGGATATATAATACTTGGATATAAGAATATCATTAAAAATCACATGATTATACCAAAAATTTAAATATCTCGAGAATTGCGCATTGGATATTAAAGAAATTTAACATACTGTAAAATAAGCGAAATAATTTGGATCAATATGCGTACGCTTGTTTTTGAAATATCGGTAATAATGCTAGATATAAGAATATTATTGAAAATCACATGATCATACCAAATATACAGAGAGGGCATAAGGTATTAAGACCTGTGTGTTTGTTTTATTCTAATATTTAAAATTCAAGCCTATTTTCCAAATAACTCGTCTCGTTTTAACTGACGTTGTTTTGAATGGTAAATAGATGCATTCTGCACATTAAAATAATAATTTAATAGTTTTACTTAATCGCACTTTTTCTCATTTTTTTTTCAAATGTTACATATTGAAAATGTCTTGTTGTTGAAAACATAATAAAAAGTACTATCAAAATCAACAATAAAAAATATAGGTTGTCATTTAAAAAAATGGCTCTGACGTAATAACTTCAAAACGGAGAGATATGGAAAATTGAAAATGGTCTCAAAATATTTGTATAAAAAATAATCATTTTGACCTGTTGAAGCGTTTTCCGAAAATTTATACGGGGAAAAAATTAAGCCAGGTCTTAATACTTTATGCGCTCTCTGTATAAATTTATCAAGAACCGTGCATTGGATATTAAAGAAATTAAACTAACTCTAGACCAACACATCACCCAATATAAGGAATAAATTGGATCAATATCGTCAATATCGTAGGAATAAATTGGATCGGTTCATCGGTTTTTAAATTATCGTTAATAATGGAATAGCAGGATATGAGAATATCTGATTAATAATTGATCAAATATATGAAACAAAACAAGTGTAATTTTACATAATATACATTTTGATGTGAGAATATCATTGAAAATCACATGATCACACCAAAAATATAACTATCATAAAAACACACACTGAATATTAAAAAAAAATTGAACATACTGTAGAACTATATATCACCCAATATTAGAAATAAATTTGATCAATTGTCATACGCTAATTTTATAAATATCTGTAATAATGTAACAGCTAGATGTAAGAATATTATTGAAAATCATATAATCATAGCAAATATATAAATATCTCAAAAATCACTCATTGAATATTAAATAAATTAAACATGCTATAGACCAACATTTCACTCAATATCAGTAATAAATTTGATCAATATGCAGACGCTGGTTTGTGAAATATCGGTAAAATGCAATAGCTGGATATGAGAATACCACTGAATATCACTAAAAAATATATATTTTTTATTATATTTTTTTAAAGAATCACGCATTGGATGTTAAAAACATTAAACATTCTATAGACCAATATATCACCCAATATAAATAAATACCATCTCCAGGAATAAATTAGATTAATCCTGCTACGCTGGTTTTTGAAGTATCGTTAATAATGTAATAGCTGGATCTAAAGAATATCATTGAAAATGAAATAAAATGAAAGTGATCATACCAAAAATATTCATATCTTAAGAACCGCGGTTTGATATTGAAGAAATTAAACATACTGTAGAACAATATATCACCCAATATCAGAAATAAATTTGATCAATAGTCATACGCTGTTTTTTAAAATATCGGTAATAATGTAACAGCTGGATATGAGAATATTATTGAAAATCAGGGTTGGAATAAATCATGATTTAAAACAAAGAACAAAGATCAATGATTTAATTTAGAAAATCAAATATATCATGATTAATTTGTTTTTTTTTTTTTTTTATATTGCTGATCAGTTTTTCCTAGTTTTGGTGTGACAATCAATTGCTTTACATCACGACGTAAATCATATGATATTTTTTTAATACTTTTTTTTTAAATTTGAACAAGAATTGATGATTAATAAAATATATCGGTGTATCTGCACTATGTGATGGACCAAAAAAGGAAGAAAATAAAATTATTTTACTTACTTTCAAATATCTTTTCAACGCATGCTAACTCTAGAGTTACATTATATTTTTAATTGTACACCTACTGGAATGCACAAATGTTGCAACAATGATGATTAATTTAAAATAATCTATTTTTATTTAAATCAATGATTAATTTAAATAAATAATTTGATTTAAATAATGATTTAATCAATTTATTTAAATCACACCAACCCTGATATTTACACATGCATCATAGTTTGCGACATATGCTTATTTTTCGTAATAAGTGATAACTGTCACTGAGATAAGTGATAACCAATGTTAACAAAGAAATTTCAATTTTGAGAAGTACACTTTAAATGTGTGAATATCGTTGATAGTCCAGTCATATTAGCCCCAAAAAGCCGTTTTGGCGGATATAAATAATATAGTTTTGAAATTTAGTATACAACTCTTGAGTACTCTAGAATCAAATATCATCAAGTTTCCCCTCCCCCAATGTGGGCTTCAACCCTTAATATTGAAAAAACATCCCCCAAGCTGCGTACTTATTTTTTGCAAATATCTCGTAAACGGTGCACCCCCTAAAAATATTTATATCGGGTAAAGTTGGTGGAAACAACATTTTGAACAAATATTATATTAGACGGTTTGTCACAAAAGCTATAGATCGCAAGCTATAGAGGCCAGAAGTAAAATGATCCAGTAAATCCAGTTAATTTGATTTTTTGTCGAAATAAATTATGTAGCTTTGAAATTTTTCAGTAATGATTTTTTTTTGTTATCATTAGTTATATCAGTTACCAAATATATGCATGTCTCGCAAATTATTATGTATGTGTAAACAGCGAAGGAAAATTACAAATGCAGAAATTCAAATTTTCGAAACATTTAATACTTTTTGTACTTTTTGTAACAAATATTACCATGCCAATTGCTCTATGAGATTAAAAGGATGTCATTCCATTTAAAAAATAGAAATTTGCTCAGTTTAAGTGGACACTTAACTAAGGACATGATTGAATAACAAATTTTCGAAATTTTCAGCTGCAAAATATATCTGTCAAAGAGGTGTTAATTTTTTTATAGGGTATTTTATATATTAAATAATAGCTTTAATTTTTTTTTGTGGGGTCTAGGAGTCCCGCCTCCAAGCCATTGGCATAGCTTTAATTATAAATATATTTTTTCATTTATGTACCTTGTACTTTTCAGGTACAATTCGAGATAAATTTTCCTTATCTTATTTGTAAGATGCCTTTTTCATAACGTCTCTTTGAGTTCAAATTCTTGGAATTTAATTTTTAGCTCAGAAAGTAAAAAAGGTAGATGTACAAATATCTCTACAAAATATGTTTAAAATTAAACGGAGAAACCAGACACATAATAATATATAGGGTATTCCTTTTAAAAACAAAAGTTGATAGCTACTTCCGGTAGAACAGGAAGTGGTAGAAGGTTTAACGTATTTCACCAGAAGGAACGGAATCAGCCATGTGAGGGTAATTTAAAAAATTTCCTATAGGGAACCCCATAAACTTTTAATGGTCCATGAATGTGGGACACCCTGTATTTGAATAGTACTTAAGGGGGAACGCACTTTATTTTTGCTGGCGACTTTTCAATTATTGAATAATGTTTCCAACACATCCGGACGTGCATCGGACGTAGTACAAAATTTAAAATATAATATTTTTCATCTCTACCTCACTTGTGCACAGTGCATATCAATTAGTTGCTTTAGATATCCTATAGTAAGTCAGATGAATAATAATTCGCTTAGAGCGACGTTATGTTTACACTTTATTGGGAATGTTGTAATAGCTATGACACTCGGACGGCATCGTATTTTTCGGTAAATACCGCCTCTTACTTTTTTTTACTAAATCAGGGGGGGGGGGGGGGCTCCGAAGGCGGCGGCATTTCACCGACAAACGGATGCGGCAGCCGCATTATCCACAAAGGAATTATCACTGCGCCGCACACTGTGGCGGATGGGAAATCTGACTTTACTAAATTAATAACTAAGTAATGTGAATTAAATAATCAATTCTTATTTTCGATTTTCGGCTCTGATATTACCCACTCCTGCCTAGCCACCCCCACTTTGAAGTTTTAAAAGGCACGACCACCTTGCGATACCTCATTTTAAAGCTTAAAATAACAAATGTAGAGGCGTGATAAAAATAGATTGAACGAATGTATCGAATGTATTATGTATTATGTATTCAATGAAACAAAAAAAAAACAAGTCGAATCAGTTTTCGAGGTAGATGTTAAAAACCATGTTACTTGAATTTTAAATATCTGAAAATATATGTTTTTTTTGTTGCATAGAAAAGAACTTCGTTCAATGTAATTGTTTTGGAATTTTTCAGGTTCATATTTTTTCCAAAACGTGTGGACGAACATATTTTATTTCACCCCTCTAGATTAGCTTTTTTCAGCTTTAAAATGAGGTTTGCAAGGTGTCGGTGCCATTTGAAATTTTAAAGTGGTGGTGGCTATGGAGGAGGGGGTGACACTCAAAATTTATTTGACTTTAAAAAGTTGTTTTTAAATTTCCCCCTCGAAAAATCAATCGATGTGTTTTTTTTAAGTTTAAAGTAATGTTTAAAATTGGCATGTTTTGAAATATACACCCGGTATGTACAGGGTGTCCCACACAAAGGATATTTGCTAGCAGGCCATATGCTCTGCTTTAGGTGAACTGCTGACGTGGTCCGGTGGTGTATCGTGGAGCCTTCATATGGGCGAGTTACATAACTCCCTGGCGCACTATTTGCAGAATTGTGTTACTTGAGAATTGTGATATCCAAATTGTCTCTGTGTTCTTGGAGACGAAGCAGAAAAGTATTGTTTGCGAAAATAAGGTAGAGATATTATAAATATACTTTTTCCATTTACATTTTGAATACTAACAACCAGGGTTGGTGTATCAATTGATTTTTTTATATAAATCATTGATTTAAATCAAAATTATTATTTTTTAAATTAATCATTGCTTTTACACTGTTTATGCATTCCAATAGGTGAATAATTCAAAATATAATGTAACTATAGAGTCCATCACATTTTTTGTCCATCACATGGTACATGGAATGGTTTTGAATCATCAATTCTTGTTCATGGGATGCCAAAACAGGTCCCTTTTTTTCGCATGATTACAAAATTTGACCACGCTTCAATGTGACAAAACAAAATCAATCGATTTATTAAAATATATATATATATATATATATATATATATATATATATATATATATATATATATATATATATATATATATATATATATATATATATATATGATTATAATCGTAATTATAATGATTTATATCGTGAAGCAAATGAATTGATTTAAATCACAGTTATCCTGGTAAAAACTCACTGATGATTTTTGTTTAAATAATTGATTTTAGATTTATTTAAAAAAAATCTTGATTTATTCCAACCCTACTCACTTGCACCTTTTTCAATTGTAATTCGGAAAGCATCAAATGTAATACAGATTGGTCAATTGTATTTCAGAAAGCATCAAATGTAATTTAAATCAGTCAATTGTAATTCAGAAAACACCATTTTTTGTGGATAAAATCCACAAATGAAAAAAAAACGCATTATATCTCAAGTAGGAAATGCTATTTTTTTCTACGATATTGCAGTTTATAAAATATTAGATATTAGAGTATGTACTTTCAAGTTGAAAACTTTCAAGTTCAATTTAATTCAAAATCAACTGTCACAGTCACAATGCAAATTACTGAAATTAATGTTTGTAAAGTCGTTTCCATCGAAATGAATGTATGTTTCCATTTAATTTTACGTGTTAATTTTCTTCTCTAGATGTAAAAATATTTTCACATCTACACTAAAAAAGTATCACTTTCATGAAATTCAATTTACGTTTTCTGAAATATATTTGACGCTATCTGAAATATATTTCACGCTATCTGAATTACAATTAACTAATCTGAATTACACTTGACGCTTTCTGAATTACATTTGACTGTTTCTGAATTACAATAGACTAATCAAAAATACATTTTACGGTTTTTTGAATTACAATTAGAAAAGGTATTGCTGGGTATCCTACAGTATAGGATCTCATTTTTTTGAGCAGATACGAAATTGGTAAAATTAGACCAACATTCTATAATGTAATTTATACTTTTACAAAATGTTCTGCACAGAATAAAAATAAAAATTCTGAATACCAAACATTTGATCGGCCAGAATCAGAAAATGTGTGTGGAGAAAATATTCAGTTGGAGGATCTGAGTCATTCCGAATCAAGCAATTTTTATTTGTAATAATACATTTCACAATTCAATAACAATTTTTCAATAACATTGATAATTTTAGGAGAATTGAGAAATTGTAAGGACACCGAATTATGAATGTGGCGCATTTTGTAGAACAAATGCAAGCTTTTGAACATTGTGGCCTTTTCTCATGTAATTTTAAAGACATCATGATTATTAAAGAAGTAAAATAAAGACGACATTTTAAAAATATGTAGTTCTACAACAGACCAATCAGCCTGCGCGTTATGGATTGAGGAACGAAGAAAACGGATCACTGCGTCATCATTTGGAAAAATTTGCAAATTACGCAAAAATACAAATAGATAAAATACAATAAAATCGCTCCTCGGTAATAATTTTTATGCGAAAAGTACGCAACATGGAATTGATAATGAACCCATTGCTCGACACGAATTTGAAAATTTCATTGGAAAAAAAATCAAACGTTGCGGACTATACATTCACATAAATGATTTTTATTTGGGAGTAATCCCGGATGGATTAATTGAGGAAGACAATATAGTTGAAATAAAATGTCCTTACAATGCAAGAAATTTAACTCCTTCTGAGGCAATTAATGAAAAAATTATTAATTTCGCGATTTTAAAAGATGGTAAATTGATGCTGAAAACTCGGCACAACTACTACTATCAAGTTCAGGGACAGTTACATGTAGCTGAAAAACTGTTTTGTTACTTTGTAGTTTGGACTCCGTAAGGAATTTTGTTTCCGAAAATTTGCAGAAACACTGATTTCTTTAAAGAACATATGCACGCTAAATTAAAAGACCTTTATTTTATGCATTACTTGCCAGAACTATTAAAAATCGAGTATAAAGCTATACAATGGACAAATCACAGTGTTTCAGTATATTGTAATTTTTGTAAAAATGTTTTTGGAAATATTATACATAATATAGATTTTAATAATAAAATGTTACTTCTTCGTTTTCGTATTGTTTTTGTGAATAATTTAGAGCTATGCCGATTTTAAATGAGGTTCAATGTGTATATTGTTTTAGAACACTTTTATACACACTATTATAGCTTATATCATTAACTATTTTCTGCATTTTTTGAAACAAATATAATTTATAACATAATTAAATAAATTATTTTTATTACAATTTCACTAAATCAAATAAGATAAAATAATATATACGTGTTAACTGCAGCATAGTTATGTGTTTTATTCATTTCTCTAAAATTTAATTAATACTCCATCATAATAAATTATTTTAATAAAGTAATCTTACACATATATACATGTACAATAACTCTTTGTTGAAATAATAATCTTAAACTGCATTTTTTTACCGTATGAAATTCGTTTTTACATATATTTATTTTTAATAAATAATAATTATAATTTTCTGAAATATGAGTTAATAATAATAATTATAAAACGAACAAGTAACTTAAATTTATGATATGTTAATTTATTTTAAAATTTAGTAGAAATTTCTAAAAAGAAAATGATCGCTGAAGTAGATTTATTAACATTTGTTTTAATGGTGGTAGCGTTAATATCGCGATACATTTTTATTAATTAAAATTAAATTAAACTATTTAAACAATTACTTCGCTACTATCACATACGATATATTAATTTGTGTAGTAGTTTCGAATGGCAACTAGTATAACTACCAATCTATAGTAGAGTAATTATTTGCTTTATTTTTTATAAGTAATATATTGTAGTCATGCGCAGTCCTTATCCGATTTTTTATTCGGTTCAGTATACAAGTATATCCGGTTACATCAGAATATCCCTACACTATATGCTATATGATTTCAGCAATGTCACAAAAAATGTTTAACCGCAATAGTACCGCTGCCAGGCCATAATATTGTAATGAAAGTTCGAGGTAAGTGTGTTCAAGAGCCGATCGTTGTCGATTGTAGTGCGAACCGTGCGAGAGGGACAATTGTATTCGCGTCTTCCGAATGCCTAGAAACGCGACCTCAAATTACCGAGATTTTTCATGAGATATTACAGGAAAATGGCATTGTCAATTTTGCTGTTAATTATATGTATTTGTAGATAATAGATCTGCGGTGTTCCCTATAGAGCGTTTTTTGTTAATTTAATAGTTTGAAACGTTGAAATAGCATGTAGAAATACAGTTAATAATTCACAATTTTCAACATTTTTTTTTCATGCTAAAAATTTTTTTTTTCAAAAATCGGCTTCAATAGGGAACTTCTCATATACTTTAGGTAGGTCATGGATATTTTTAATTTACTAAATCGAGCCTCATTGCCGCTCAATGTCTCATGAAAAATCGTTAAAAACTCCATAAGAAATGAGTAGGTGCGTTCCCCCTTAATACAATATTATTTAAAATTAATTAATGGGTTTTACAAAGTTTCTGGGGTAATAGTGTGCCTTGTGTTATTCGTAGTTATATCAACTATATAAATCTTACACGGTTCGCGGAGCTTTCGCTTGTACGTTTCTCTTTTGAAGTTAAAACATACACTCATTAGTTATGAAGTAGATCTAAAATGCCTTGTGGGTTGATAACATATACATAAGAATATGCGTGTAAGATGTTCAAAGGGACGTTTACCTTTGTAGTACAAATAAACAATTTAAAACGTTTTAGGGGAGGTGTATCAGATGAGATAAACTGAGGATTCAGGAAATTACGAGTATAATGAAAATTTCGTTGCTTATGAGATAATGTCGCCATTCCGGAGCAACAATGGCGCAACTGCTAAATGATTTTTTTTATTTTTGAGGAGAGATGAAAAACAATTGTTATTTATTGGGTATTAAAGAAGTGAATACATTTTATTGGTAACGATTTTAATGTAGATGCATCATTGTTGCTCCGAAACGGCGATAAATACGTTTGAAAGACTTATTATTACTACGGTAGCAGAAATGAAGTTTTTACGCACTCTTCATAGTGCGCAAAGTGGTACTTTTTAGCATAACATACTTTTTTACTAATATTGGTTGACATTTTTTATAATATTTTCCACAAATTAGAAATTATAATTTTATTGGCACAATTTTACTAATATTTATGGATTTGTTTTGCCATTTTTTCACAAATCCAATTTTACTATTTTATTAATGTATTTCTCAAGTTTTCTCAAGTTAATGAAATTGTAAATATCATATACTAATATATCACTTAATATCAGTAATACATTGCATCCATATTGATACGCCAGCTCTTAAGATTTCGTTAACTAAATAAGACAAAAGTTAGAGAAAATGCTTTAAAAATTAACTGATTACACAAAAAATTATATATCTCCAGAAATACTCATTGGAAATAAAATTAGTTATACACGTTCAATACGTATATATTGATTAATAGAAGTATTAAATTTTAATAATGCGGTGGATTTTGAGATATCGTTATATAAGTGTGAGCCTTATGAAAAAATACTTAACATCTCTACAAAATTGAATATCTCGAGAATCTCTCATTGCATTGAAATTAAATTTAACAAGATATGTAACCAGCAATATATCATGAAATATGTGCAAAAAACTTTATTCATATTGATACAGTGGTATCAATATCAGTGGTTTTTTATAAATCATTAATTAATTTCTCACGAAGCACCAAAGTGCTTTATAGATTATACCAGATTTCTACAATTTATAGTCCAAGGCATGCACGTTATGTATTATTTTTACAGTTAAGCACCAAAGATTCCATACAGATTTAAACACATTTTTGTAGATCAGCACCTAAGCTACCGTGTAGATTAAATTAGTTATTATTATTAGTAGTTTAACAGTGAAGCACTAAAGATGCTATGAATTCAGAATCACAGTTCGACAGTTAAGCATTGTACATGCCATAAACACTTGGCCAACTTCTGTAGAGAAGCTGGTTCATGTAATATATTGTTACAGTTCAGAATTAAAATTGTCACTGAAGTCGTAACTTATTTAACATAAGTCTAAATAGTTTGTTTAGTTAAGCACCATAGATGCCATGATTTAAGAATCACGTTTATATAGTCAAACATCGAATATGTGCAAAAGGATTTAACACATTCCTACAGCTATGCATCGATTGAACATTAATTAATTAACGTATGTTTAGTTAAGTACCAAAATGCCGTGAAACAAAATTCTACAGTTGAGCCCCGAATATGCCATAAACACTTTGGGCAACTTCTGTAGACAAGCTGGTGCATGTAATATTTTATTACAGTACAGAATTTTAATTTTTCCTAAAATCTTAACATATTTAGCATGAGTTGAATTATTTTGTTTAGTTAAGCACCAAATATGCCATGATTTAGGAATTACGTTTATGTAGTCAGACATGTGCAAAAGTTTTTAACACATTACTACAGTTAAACATCAGATAAGTTATCAATTAACTAACGTTTATTTATAGTTAAGTATCACATGTGTTGTAAAATACAATTCTACAGTTATGCACTGAATATGCCATAAACACGTTGGCCAATTTCTGTAGGTAATCTGTCGCATGTAATATATTTATTACAGCCGAGAATAAAATTGTCATTGAAAATCTAACAAATTTAAATAGTTAAGCATGAGTCTAAGTATTTTTTTTAGTTAAACACTTTTGTTTAGTTTAGTTTGTACACTCATCTAGAGTAAAACACCTAAAATGTGCAAAAGTATTTGGTATATTCCTGCAGTTAAGCACCAGATAAGCCATCAGTTAATTAATATATGTTTATAGGTATGTTATTAACCCTGAAATATAATATATATATATATATATATATATATATATATATATATATATATATATATATATATATATATATTGTGGTTAACGATTTAAGTTAAGCATCAAGTCTGTATCTTATTAGTTAAAACTAACGATGCCATGGCTTCGAAAATGCATTTCTACAGTTAAGCACCAAACAAGTCTTCAAGGTAAAGTTAAGCATCATCCATGCTTCCAAATTTAATATGTTTTAAATACTGAACACAAAGATTGCAATTTAGTTACCAGTTAAGCATTTTTTTAGTAAAGCACCAATGATGCTATGACTTCTAAAACGCGTTTCTATAGTTAAGCATAGAACAAGTTTTCATTTCAAAGTTAGGTATCACCCATGCAACCAAATTTAATACATATTTTAATTTAATTAAAAGAAATATAAGAAATATATTTTAATGATTAAGCATAAAAGTCGCAATTAAGTCACTAACTGCAGTTAAGCATCTTTTTTATTAAGCACAAAAGATGACATGACTTTGAAAACGTAATTATATAGTTAAGCACATAATAAATCTTTAACGTAAAGTTAAGCATTAAGCATCGTATGTGCTACCAAATTTAATACGTATTTTAAAGATTAAGTACAAAATTTGCAATTAAGTCACTGACGGCAGTTAAGCGACAAATATGATATGAAGTAGAATGCATATTTACAATGGTGCACTCTGAGTCTGTTACGCGTTTTTAGAGTTAAGCATCATCGATGAGGTCAAGTCTATAACGAAGCCTTTTTTAGCATTTCAGATATTAGATCAAAAGCCTGTGAGATATTTGACTAAAAGCCTCCAAAATATTTCTACAGATAAGCAGCAAAGTTGCAATGGAATCTGTAACATATTTTCCACTTCAGCTTAAAAGTTGCCATGAAGTTTCTAAGATATATCTGCAGATGAGTACCAAAGATGCCATAATAATCTATGTATCTATCTGACAATATCTAGATATGATTGGAAAGTGCCTTATTCAGCTGGCGAAATAAAATTGATTTAAATATTAATCTAATGAACTAATATAAAACATTATAAATGTTGACGATGTAAATAAAATATGTGAAATGAAGGCTATCAAATATAACACAATTCTTCATAATAGTATCACTTTCGCTTTTATTGCAGTGAAATTAATGTATTTCTCTTGCGACCATCTGACTTGATCGTAGGGTAATAATATCAAGCAACAATAGCTTTGTAACAATATCAATGAATATTTGTAATACATGGCATAATAATAATGCAATAATGCATAATGCAGGAGTTGAAAATATATAGATTTTCAATAATGATGTGGTGATACTGAGAATATTAATAATTAACAATTTTTCAAGGTAATTAATTATTACCATAAAAATAATAACAATAAATATTTGTAATTCAAGGGATAATAATAATGCAGTAATGCAGGAGTAGAAAAAATATAGATTTTCAATAGTTATATGGTATTACTGAGAATAGTTAATATTAATTAATATTAACTTTCTGCATTTTTCATCACTTTTAGAACATTCTACCTTTACTAAATAAAATATGTAAAAAAATTTGCGAAATTTGACTAAGTAATTTTAATTATTGATAGATCATTCTTTGAAGCTCCGAAATATTTCGAAGTTATGATTCAGTAATAATAACATGGTACACATTTTTCAAGTTTAGGATATTCTGACTTTATTTAACATTGCCTTTTTTCGAAGTATATAATAATTACCTTAAAAATAATAACAATAAATAATTGTAATGCTTCCGATAAAAATAATGCAATAATGCAGGAGTAGAAAATATATTGATTTCCAACAATGATGTGGTGCTACTGAGAATGTTAATAATTAATATTTTTTCGAGGTAAATAACTATTACCAGGTTTATTGTTATGCTTTCGTGTCAGTAAAAATTATTAATTAATTCGAGGAATCTAACATAAAAACAAGTAAATATAATGAACCTCCATAAAATAAATTCCATAAACATATTTAATTATTATTGTAATTGTACTCCCCCACCTGTGGTGCAATTGGTTGTCATAATAATAATACTGATTTTCTGCAAATTTTATCAATTTTAGAAAATTCTGTATTTAGTTAAACAAAATCTGTGTCAAATTGCGAAATTTTATATATTTTTTAATTCAGTATAAATAAAGAACTTGGTTAAGTTTCACAATTATTTTTTTTTATTATGGTCGTGAGACCAAAACAATTGTAGTGTTTCTATAAAAAAAAAATGTGAAACTTAACCAAGGGCTATATTTATACTAATTTCAAGATGTTTCACCACCGATTCATACATTCTAATTTTTTTAAATTGTTGATCGGAAAATTCGTTAAATCTTTTAAATTATTTCGAAATTATATTGTAATATTAATAACTTTCTTCAATTTGTTTCAATTTTCAGGCTAAATTGTTATTTTTTGTATAGAATAATTCGTCAAAGATATTTTGATAATGTGAATTAATAATAATAATATTAATTTAACAGCAAATTTAACAAATTTTGGGATAATATGTGCTTCATTTCAGTATAATATGGTAAATTTATGAAGTTCGATAAATTTATTTTTATTTTTTATGTAAAAGAATTTGCAAAGATTTTTTTAAATTGTGATTTAATAATAATAATACGGCAGAATACCCTCGTTGGTCGATAGCCAGTTAGGGATAATATCTCTAGCAAATACGTTCACTACTACTAATAAAAATATCGATTTTCAGCAAGTTTAACCAATTTTGGGATATTCTGGCTTTATTTTAGTAAAATATGGTAAATTTGCGAAGTTTGATATTTGTTAATTTTTGATAATATAATTCTTAAAAGCTGTAAAACCTCATATTTTGAAATTATGATATAATAAAATAATAACTTCCTACAATTTGTCAAGTTTAGAGTATTCTAGCTTTATTTGAATGAAATCTTTGAGAAAATAACGAAAACATTTAAATATTTTTCTTTATTTAAATAATTTGCCAAAGATTTTAAATATTTTGAAATTTTAAGTATTAATAAGAATAATATTCTTACTTTTTACTTTCCTTCTACTCCTACTTTCAGCAAATTTGATCAATATTAGAATATTCTAGCTTTACTGAAGTAAAATCTGTAATAAATTTGCGAAATTTTATAAAGTTTTAATTATTGATAGAATAAAGCTTGAAATATTTCGAAATTAAGATTGAAAAATATTAACATGGTATAAATTTTTCAAGTTATGATATTTTGGCTTTATTTTCTGAAACTATTTCTAAGCAGCTTTTGTGAACTTTTTTGAAATATGAAACAATTACAGTTTTTTACATTTTTTGTAACATGTAACATTGGTTCATATAATTGTATGTTGTATAATACTCTAATACTTCAAATATTTCTGTTAACATTCTCGACGTTTTAACCTGCTGAAATATGAAAACACATTTTGGAAAATTTCAATCTCCTTAAACCTTTTTGTAATTTCTAAAATCTTTGAGAAATTTTATGTTACTGCATTGCTTGTTTTATTAAAATTGCAAAAAGTTTTAACTCTCTTCAAATATGAATGCATATCTTAGAAATTTTTAGTTTTCAGCAGTTTCTAAAATCTTTATGAAATCTATCATAATGTAATTTTGATTATTTTATTAAAGTTGCTGAAAGTTTGAACTCTCTTGAAATTTGATTGCGTATTTTAGAAATTTCTAGTTTCCAGCAGATTCTAAAAACTTTATAAAATGTACCACAAAGTCATTTTGATTATTTTATTAAAATTACTGAAAGTTTAAACTCTCTTGAAATTTGATTGCATATTTTGCAAATTTTCGATCTCCATAAAACTTTTTCGAATTTGTAAAATCTTTATGAACTGTTGCGTAACTTTGTCTAAAGTTTATTGAATTGCATTTATTGAAACGTTTTATTTATGATGTTTTTGAGGATATTTCTTGGATTTCTTTGGGAATTTTCAAAGTATTCCTAAAATGAATATAATTTGAGGAGTAGGCCTTGAAAATTTCCAAAAATTTTCATATTTCTCATGATGATAATTTTGTTTTAGATATTTTAGTACGTTTTTTTAACATTTGCTCAAATGTTAAGCGTTAAAACATTTTGCAGAAAATCAGGTGAAGAAATCTCGTATTTCTCATATTGATAACTTTGTTTTAGATATTATAGTACGGTTCTTGCTTCACAATTTTTCTTAAATATTTGTAAAAATGTTGCCTTTCGAGGTGAGGCAACATACAAGTTACCTCACAGAATATGTTTGTTTTTTTTTCATTTTTTTAAATTACATCATACTTTGATTTAATTTGTTTTTAAAATTACCAGTTTGTTTTAAAAGTACATTTGTGTGTGTTTTTATTTAATATGTTTTAAAATTACGTCATACTTTTAAAAGGTGTCTGTCAATTAGATTAGTACCTATCATATGAACACTGCATTCTTAAGTGGAACGGAGTTTTAGTACCTACCAGTTTAAAACTGAATCGTCACTACTTAATGGCAATCTACAAATATTCATTCAGTATTTATAATACGTACAGTTATAATGTACATAAAACGAAATTTGCATATCAATAAGGGCCATTATGCTAACGAGGCTATTTCTCGGATTGCACTTCCCAGAAATACGGCCAGACTGTTTTATTTTTGGTGCGTTTATAACGTTTGCACACGTGAAAATGTAAAAAGGGAATGTTGCTCAGTGAGTCAAGGCCGTGCAGGAATATCAGTGACCCTAATCTATGATTTCCATGATTCGTTTATCCACTCCGTTTTAGGGCCACGCAAGCTTCATTCATAATGGGCGAAACACCGCAACTGCACTAGTTCTGTAACAGTGCCATACGCTGCAATTAGTGGGGCGACCATAAATCATGAAACTCAAATGGAATTAGTAAGCTGAGATTGTGGATTTGTTACTTCTGCAGGAAATATGTTTGTGGAGTCATATTTAAATAAGCGTGTGACAATGAAATTTATGGGTAATGCACAGCGTTTATTTTATTAGTCTCATTAAGCAGGAATACAATGTTAATAAAATCTGATCTAATCATACGCATAAATAAGCAATTCCACTTAAATAGTCGTTAGATTCTCTTTATATTTGGGAAGTAGCTCAAGTTCATATTATATTTAACAACTTGGAAATATTTCAGGAATAAATCACACTTGCCTACTAGGCCCACTTAATTAAAAAAAAAACCTTATGTCTATTGTTAAATATTAAACCATTTTCAAGTCCAGAAAGCACCATAGTTCAAAATGGCTTTTTATGGTATAAGTGAATAAAATCGAATGTTATCCACGACAAACTGTTTAACATGTTTTCGAGTATAACATTGCTTATCTCACGTGTATCATGCGAGATTTTTACAATTCGTTATCCGAATTGAAGAATTTGTGTGTTAAAACTGTCACTTTGTCAGGTGATAACGAAAATTTCAAGGATATTGCGAATTTACGTATCATTTTACTTTATTCACGTTGTCAATGGTTATAGTGAATAAAGTGAAAATGTAAACATTTCATTCACCCATTCGATTAAATTGTGGTGTTAATTGCGAAATTCAATATACATAATGAGCAATTTAATACTGCGAATTGGAAAAGGTAATGTTTCTTAAATCGTATGAGATTTGGCTATAACTTGAGTTTGAAACGGTACTAAGTAGTCAATTATAGTATAGCTTTTGCCCTAAATTAATACAATCAAAGAATTCATAACTTTTCATTAAAGTTGTTCTGCCACATGCCAAAGTTGTTATTATCAAATCGAATTCGTAAATCAAAGCGTTAGTACCTACATTTACATTTTAAATAAGTAGTAGTAGTTTAAGTAAGTTAAGTTTTCATCTAAGTGAGTGCTATGTTATTTCATCATTGATCTTTGTTGTAGCATTGAATTATTTCTAATCTTATCAAAATTACTGGTGAATTCAAAATTATTACTTGAAGTAAAATATACACTATTAATTCCAGAATACAGCATATTCAGTAATATAATTACAATGATATAATAACAGTAATTGTTCCGAAATAGTCAGCAAAGTAAGATAAATCGGCAATAAAATAATCCATTATAATAAGATTTTATACAATTTGGGTTGCTCGCTTAACAAAATATGCTCACAGAGTTGTTCATAGCCTGTTATTAAATGTGTTCTGCAATATGTCACATGTGTCATTATTGAACCAAATTTGTAAATCAAAACCTAAGTACAGAAATTCTATACACTTAAATATGTACTGTACTCTGAAATTGTCCGTGAAGTAAGAGAAATCTGCAGTAAAGTGAGCCGAAATAGTCACTAAAGGTAGTAGGAGCAGTAGGTAGCACCGTAGGACGATGTCAACACGTATTTAAAAATAGTTATAAAATCAAAATAACTTAAGTAAGAACTTACTTAAAAAAAAACCATTAATTTAAACATGGCTTGCAAATTTTATTTCAGTTATATTTCGTTATTTGCAGCTATGAATTAATGAAGTATTGTGTCGACAATAATTAATTTGGAGAAAGTAATATGCTGCCCACATGCTTCTGAGAACACAATGTTTACTTTCTGCATATATGAGCATGAATGGGGGTCCCTGATTTCCAAATTTTAACGGCATTAATTACATTAATTCTCCAAGTTGATCAAATTAATTTTTGCATATTACCTGTTACTTGTTGTTCAAATTAATTGAAATTTTGACAGAATTTGACATTGTCAATGACAATGTTGTTACTCGAAAACAAAGATGATCGGGAATTACATTTGATATAAAAATGTGTATAAAATAAAATAGCCTAGGACGACCAAATTTTAAAAAAATCCTTTAATTTTAACGATTTTTGTAATAATTTTGGTACAATAAGTTATTTAAATCAATAACAGATTGAAATTTGGACTAATATACCTATTTGAAGTTATAACATGCATTCAGTATCAATAATGAAATTACAGTTTAATTCATAATATTTACTGACTTGTTAAATGAAATCTGGACAGAAATTAAATGTTTTGTACAAACTTAATCGAAACTAAATTTTGTCATATGTAATTTTTATTTTGGTTAAAATCATTGAAAATTGACAGGGATATAATAAAATATCTAAAATGTCGACAGAAATAAATAATATTCTGATAGAACATTTGAAAATTTATAATTGTAAATGTAATTTAAATAGAAATTATTTAAATGTACAAAAAAAACACTATTTTGGCAGAAATATTTTATGTATAATACGTAATTGAGTATCAGAATTAGCTGAATGCCAATTTAAAATCATTTGTAGTTTTTGACACTAATTATTGAAATTTTGTCAAAACAACTAAAATGCCGACAGAAACAAATGATATTTTGATAAAACGTTTGATAACTTTGTCCGTCTTTAAAATTTGACGTTGCATTTTAAAAACAAAAAGTCAGAAATAGATTTTGCCTGTAATTATAGAAAGTTTGACAAAATATGTTGTAATTTTAATAGAAAAAAAAATAATGTTGGTAAAAACAATACAATTTTGGCAGAAATAATTTATGTATAATACGTAATTGAGTATCAGAATTAACTGAATGCCTATTTAAAATTATTTGTTGTTTTTGACACTAATCATTGAAATTTTGTCAAAACAACTAAAATGTCGACAGAAACAAATGATATTTTGATACAACGTTTGAAAACTTATCGTTCGTCTTTCAGATTTGACATTGCATTTAAAAAATAAAAAGTCAGTAATAGATTTTGCCAGTAAATATAGAAAGTTTGACAAAATATATTGTAATTTTAATAGAAAAAATATAATGTTGGTAAAATCAATACAATTTTGGTAGAAATAACTGATGTATAATAAGTAATTGAGTATCATAATTAACTGAATACCAATTTTAAATCATTTGTAGTTTTTTACACTAGTCATTGAAATTTTGTCAAAATAACTAAAATGTCGGCAGAAACAAACGATATTTTGATAAAATATTTGAAAACTTATCGTTAGTCTTTAAAATTTGACATTGAATTTAAAAAATAAAAAGTCATTAATAGATTTTGCCTGTAATTATAGAAAGTTTGACAGAATAGATAGTAATTTTTATAAAAATTATTTCAATGTTGGTAAAAACTATACAATTTTGGCAGAAATAATTGATGTATAATACGTAATTGAGTGTCAGAATTAACTGAGTGCCAATTTAAAATAATTTGTAGTTTTTCACACTAATCATTGAAATTTTGTCAAAACAACTAAACTGTCAACAGAAATAAATCATATTGATAGAATATTGATAGAACATTTGAAAACTTGACGTTAGTCTTTAAAATTTGACATTGCATTTTAAAATTAAAAATTGTTATTAGATTTTGTCAGTAATTATAGAATTTTTTAAAGAATAAATATAATTTTAATACAGATAATTTAAATGTTTGTAAAAACTAATACAATTGTTGCAGAAATAATTGATGTTTAATACGCAGTGTTTGGCAGTAATTATTGAAATTTTGATTGAATAATTAAAATTTTGTCATAAGTAATTTTTTTAATTTTTTTTCGCTAAAATCACGTTGAAACGTTTGCAGAAACTGTCAAAATAATTACTGATTACTGATTACTGTAATACTGTTATTTTTATGTATTTTGTCAGTAGTTATTAAAAATTTTATTGAATAAAAAAAATGTTGTCATGAGTAATTTAACTATTTTGTTTAAAATCATTAAAATATCATAATTAAAAGGCATAATTGAAAGTATGACAGATATTATTGATGTACAGAGACATACAATCAAGATACAATCAGATGAATAAAATATAGAATTATATACAGTCATTGAAATTTGATCTGAATCATTTTATGTACTGACTGCCGAACTAAATTTTTAAAAAATATATACTTTTTGACAGTAATCATCAAAATTTTATAGAACATTTGAAACGTTTCTCGTAAATCTTAAAAGTTTGACAATAAATTTTAAAATGTAAAAGTCATTAAAATTGTTGGACAGTAATAGTAGAAAGTTTAACAGAATATTTATAATTTTAATAGAAATTACTTAAATGTTGGTAAAAACAAATGCAATTTTGTAGCGTTTAAGTTTTTATGTAATTATTGAAAATTTGTAACTTAATCATATACAGAATCATCTTAATACCTCGTAATACATATCTACAAGCAGTGTGTGACCACATGAATAAATTCTAATCTATTCTATTCGAATCATTTCAGATTTTTTTTTTACCATAAATTTCATAAATCATTTAATATTTGACAGTATTCTTGGAAAATTTGTCATCATAATCATTCGGTAGATTCTGATTCTGATAAATATCGTTTAGCATTCATAAATAGATTTACAATTTATCCAGTTTGTATGTAATAATTGAATATTAGTAACTTAATCAT
The DNA here is from genome assembly GCA_951805005.1 of Othius punctulatus. Taxonomy (NCBI): domain Eukaryota; kingdom Metazoa; phylum Arthropoda; class Insecta; order Coleoptera; family Staphylinidae; genus Othius; species Othius punctulatus. The sequence goes on from OX638138.1 coordinate 96,857,925, forward strand.
ATCTGAATCATCTTAATACATCAAAATAATACATATCTACATATATTGAGACGCCACATGTATAAATTCAATTCTATTCTAATCATGTCAGAAGTTTTTTTTCCATAAATTTCATAAATCATTTAATATTTGACAGTATTCATGGAAATTTTGTCATCATAATCATTAGAGTAGATTCTGATTCTGATAAATATCGTTTATCCATAAATAGATTTACAACTTATCTCCTAATTCTGTCTGTTACTATAAAGTCTATATAAAATAATGATAATATTCGATAATGCAATTATGAAACAATTGTATTTCACATAATCAAAAGTTCTTATTATTATTCTTATTATTATTAATAAACTATTACGGATTTAACATATTCTACAGTTTGTATAAAATAATTAAGTCATCATTATAATATTCGATAATGCAATTATGAATCCATTGTATTCCACATACTCAAAAGTACTTATTATTATTACTAATTATTATTATTGTATATCGTGTGCAAAACTTTAACCATTATTGTTGTTAACATATTCCATAGTTTGTTTAAAATAATAAACTCATCATTATAATATTAAATAATGCAGTAATGAATCTATTGTGTTCCACATAATCAAAAGTACTTATTATTATTTATTATTATTATTGTGTAACAAGTATAGAAAATAAGGAGTAATTGCAAAACAAATGTGAAAATTACTTCTGGAACAGGACACGAGAAGTAAATGGGTAAAATTTAGGGTATTTATAAATTTTTCTTGCACATTTCCAATAAATTCTGCACTTTTCTTCTCTCATCGATTTTCTCACGACATTTTCTCATCGAAGTTTTTGGTCAGTTGATGTGTGACCATCACAACTTCTAAAAATAAGTCCTTTGAATAAAACCCAAATAAAATGAACATTCGAATAACTCCATAAATTATATTTCTTTTGAGGATTCTCACTATGTTCGTCTATAAATCTACCTTCTAAGAAACCAGGTATCCAAAAGATCTCAAAAAGGCACACTAAGGGCTAACAGCCGGTTCCATAATATCACATAAAAGTATCCTTTATGTAAAGCTTACTTAATAGAAAAGTCGACTTTAAAGTCTGTTTCTGTTCCATATGATAAAAGACACTTTTTTCGTAAAGTGACGTTTAAAAATCAATTATGGAACACTTTACAGTACTTATAGGTGCCTTTTCGTTTTAAAGGAAACTTTAATACCATTATGGGACCAGCCGTAAGTGTTATACGAATTACCGTGAAAACCAGGATCATTCTCTTCTAAAATCACGTGAATAGAGTTGCCTATTGTCTAGAAATCGCTCGATGACAGTTTTTGATTGTTTTATAATAACAAATTTTACGCTTTCTCGTTGTCCATTGCTTCGAAAATGTTCTTAAGTAAGGTATCAAAATATTAATACCATCATTAAAAAGAAAACAAATATGTCGAAAACAAAAACAACAAATAAAAAAAATAATGGAAGGTCTCAAATGGTTGACAATTGCTACATTTGTCAAAATCAAGAAACATCAAATGATTGACAGTTGCAACATTTGTCAAAATCAAGATACAAATAACTTAAAAATGTTCTATGGAAGGTGTCAAATTGCTGACAGTTGCAACATTTGTCAAAATCAAGAAACATAAAACTTGAAATGGTCGTATGGAAGGTGTCAAAAGCTTTACAGTTGCAACATTTGTCAAAATCAAGAAACAAAAATTTTGAAAATGTTCGTATGGAAGGTTCGTATGGACAGTTGCAACATTTGTCAAAATCAAGCCACACAAAATGGTTTCCATATTAAACAATTTGAGTGACGTCATTACCCGAAAACAAATGATTGGAAATTGAATTTGATATAAAAATATAAAATATAAAATAAAAGAGGGCAGAACAACTATAAAAAAATGGTTTAATTTAAACGATTTTTATAATGTTGGTGTATTTGTTGTACTTCCTTAATGATATTTGGAAAAACACTATTCTTATTTGCGTTCTCATTTAAAAAAAAGTTTTAAATAACATTAAGGAAGTACATAAAACAAATACAACAACATTGTATTAACCTTCACGTTAATATGAGGACCAACCATAACATTCATGGATTTTAATTTTTTTATAAAAAATATATTAATATAAAACAATGTACGTGACATCATTACTCGAAAACAAATGATGACCGGAAATTGAATTTGATATAAAAATGTGTATTTCTATCAAATAAAATTGGCCAGTATGACCAGATATAAAACAAATGCTTATATTTTAATATGTTAAATACTTCAGAACAATAAAGTTCAATTAAATATATGCTTTACATTTATTTAGCATGTGAATTATTAAATAATATGTTTACATATTACTATTATTATAATAATACACTCATAATAATGGTATCACTTGATTGTTTTCGCTTATTAAAATTAAGAGTCTATAATTATTTTTAAAAGTTCAATTGATAAGTTGAATGGTCATGAAAAAAAAAATGAATACATCAGGTTATTCACATCCGGTGTAAATGAAAAAATATATAATTATTTCATACATTATAAAGTAGTGTCAACGTACGTTATTTGTATCCCTAGACAACGTCGAATAATAACAAATTTAATGTACAATTGGTTGCATATATTGCTAAGTATCAGCCAGCTATAGTTTAAACACCACAGCGAGGGGATGTAGCTCAGTGGTAGAGCGTTCGCTTTGCATGTGAAAGGCCCCGGGTTCGATCCCCGGCATCTCCAACTTTTTCCTTTTCCGCATTCACTTTTATAATCTTACCTTCTGGATCTCGGGAAGAGCGCATTTTCCTTATCTTCCATGGCCTTTACAGAGCGCACGACATATTTTACGATGCCAATGCGAAAATCAATTTAGTAACCCACCACAGCGCGATCTAACACCTGACTGCTTGCCGCGGGGTACAACTTTTGTAGTTATATATTGCACTGGTCACGTTATGTGTGTATGGTGCGCGTTAGTGATCGTTTCTAATGAAAGGAAAGTAATTGTAAATTCTGATAGCCGAGCATTTATGCACAAGCTTCGTGCACTCGCCAGTCAAGTCTGCTAATTAATACACATCATGCATCGACAGCCAGAACTAGATTAGACTAGAGTTAACTCAAATGATTTTGTTACAAAAAAAATATGAATACCTCGATTTGAAGTATATTATAACAACATATCGCACGTTGAAAACAATACTGACAACATTCAAAGATTAAGCAGTATATTAATGGTAATCTTTTAATGGACAAAATAAAATTACAAAAACTAAAAAATGCTCGACTGTAAAATGTTAATTATAATAGATGTTATATATAATATTTATAAATATAAATATTAATATACTGCTTAATCTTTGAATGTGGTAATTTATTTGTTAACAGCAAGGTTAAAAATGAACTTTTCTAAACAAAAGTCTTATAACAATAATTTTTACCTACAATAGGGTCTTCCTGAAAAAAAAAAATAACCTTTTTGTGTCTTAACGTAAAGTTTATAACCTGTAATTAAACATTCCGCAGAGAAAACGTTTGGTTTTCATTGTAACTTATCAGCAAACAACATTCAATATCGTAAAAATTACACATTTTGTCACGTGACCGACGAAATGCTGTTATTAGCCGAGCGGCACTGTGACGTCATTACGCATGTTGACGATCGGGAGTCAGTGCATATGGGATAGGAATCGTGGATTAATTCGACTTAGAATCCAGTCTGACATAAAATAAGTTCTGATGGGTTAGTAAAGGTACCGTCAGAAAATCTGCTAGAAGTTCACGTGTTAATGGTTCCCGACTTTTTCTCAAAAAGTGATTTTTTCAACGTAGACGAAACGCGTGGAGTCGCATATAATTTTCCAAATCCTCTACCAGCTGTAAGAACAAATAAAATACTGTATAAACTTTGCAATATTTACTAGATCTTGTACGAATTGGTAATGCTGATTTCAAAATTTGTAATTATAAATCATCTAAACAAATTTCTAAAATCAACAGTTTGCTACAAATATTGTTTAAACATGTTTTTTAGTTTTAACTAAACGTTTGTGTAAAAACATATTGTACACAATCTCACAGTACTTTTAAAAAGTAATAATGATATGGAAGGTATTGTTTTAAAATGAAACTCACAAAACTAGTTTGAGGTTATGTTATTACTAATGTATATATATATATATATATATATACAGGGTGTAACAGAAATACGTGTGTTAATTTTAAACATTGGTAGAACTCGTTATATAAAACATTTTTTCTATATGTTCTTTTTCAAAATTTGCAGGTTTTTTTTACATTTTTTTGCCCCCTAATTTTGACTGAACGAGCCGTTCTCAGGTACTGTCACTATAATTGTCAAGTGAAGTTTATTTCAAAATGCCAAATTTTCATTTTCACTAAGAATTAACCGATATTGTGTTGGTATATGGCCGAGCCTTTGGAAATGCCGCAGAAGCCCGTAGATTGTACAGTGCACAATATCCTGAACGTGTTTTGCCTAACAGGCAATGATGTACCTTTATGACACCGTTGCCATCACAACAAAATATATTATCGCTGCACACCTTTAACCATAGGCGGGTACGCGTTTTAGTAGATAAACTAGAACATATTTTAAATCAGTTTAACGTTGGTTTTTGAAAAAAAAACATATAGAAAAAATGTTTTATTTAACGAGTTCTACCAATGTTTAAAATTAACACACGTATTTCTGTTACACCCTGTATATATATATATATATATATATATATATATATATATATATATATATATATATATATATATATATATATAATCGGAAATCCCCTTGAATACCCATTACTAATGATGATAGTTAATTATATATATTTATCGAATTTCGTCGATAATTTATTGAAAATTATGTACTTACATTAAAATGGTCTTCACAAAAATAGTGGGACGTCAAAGTGACACTCGCGGAATCACTTCGGACTTGTTGTAACCCCTTTTTCCGTATATCCCCTGTTGGACCGTTTATAAACAATTTATTGGGTTTGCATTTACTGCTGCTATCACATCCAGGCACAATGCAATACTTATTCGTCCCTTTTTTCGTAAAACCGACGTTTTCTTTCTGTCGCTCCATTGTAAGCAATGCTACAGCTGAGCGCCAACGTGCGTTGTGACGTCACCGCAATATAACGGGCTTTCGGGACCCTTTCAAACGCCGTTAATTTTAAAATCGTGTTTGCTAATTACAACGATTTGTCTCAACACAAAAAATTGTACCAATGATGTTTATAATGTGTCTAGAGTTCAGTTTCAAGGTTTTTGAGAAATCGCGGAAGACCCTATTGACACACAAAGTAAGTCTTACTACTTGCTAATGCAAGCGATAAGTTAACGTTTTCCAAGGACCGTCACATTATGGCGCGTTGCTATTGACAACCAGCGAAAAGTTTTTGTGAACACTTCATCGCTTGCGAATAATGCAACTAGAGACGTTTTCGCAAATGTCAATCTTTAATCTGTTCGCTCGATCAATTTCATGTCATTTAATAAGTCAATCATAATTTTTATATTCTACCATACGCATAATCAACGATTGTATTATGAAACAATAAATTGTAGAAAATAACCCAAAATTTTGTATGCATTATGAGTAAAAGTGACATGATTTCTTTCCAGTGATTCAACTATCACTCTCAAGCAATAATGTGTCACTTTTCGCTGTACATACATAAATAACTATTGTATAGTGTCACTTTTGTTTTCAACGTGCAATAATATGAATTATCATATAGATATTAACAAATAACTGCAACGGATGCCGACACATTCCAGTCGGTAAACAAAATAACAAAATTAACAATTAATTACATTAACAATCTGAATTTTAATAACGTTAATAGAAAAGTTAATCAGTCTCCGAGTTCCACCTTCAATTTTTTAAACATCTGTAACTTTATTTCGTATTATTTGTATTTCATTTTTAACAAATTTTGGAATCTAAGTTTTCTACATTAATAAGTAAATTATTGCACTTACCTTTTATTCAGTAATCATCTATATTTGGGTGTAACTAAAGATTTAAGAGTAATCAATGCGATTATTTTTGAAATATTAAAAAATAAAATACGACAAAACTTTTAAGTTTTACAGTAATAACAACATTTTATCAATCATTTTTCAAATGTTGGCATCTGTAATTGTTAATATTTACTCAAATTAAGACCACTTATTGTAAATTTTGATAATAATCATTAACTTGTTGACAGGAATATTAAAAACAAGTAATATTTTAAAGGTTAAGGTTTTATCCATATTACAAGTTATTTATTTAAGGTATTATTATTCTGTACTTACTGGTAGAGTTATTTTTATTTTATTTTATTATTTGTTTATTTTATTTTGCCTGACTAGTTTCAGTTTTTTAACAAACCATCTTCAGAGGCGTGATATTTCTACAAAGAATATAATAATTATGTTAAATATAAATTTGAATTAAGTTTGTTATAAAAATGTTTAAATATAAATTATAATAATATTTGTTATGTGTTTATTTTGTTGTAGTGTGTATAAATTATATAGTATTTATGTAATTTGTTAGTGTTAATATAAATTAAAATGTGCCCCCCTTTTTTGGGGGTATTAATTTTGGCAATAGAAAGTGAATTTCTTAAATTGTCAATTCTTCAATTGGTGTTTTGGTTATTTTATATGTATATATTAAGAGATATTTACTTACGTATTTTGCTGTGTATATATCTTGATTTTATTTTATCATAAATATTTGGAATTTCATTTGAATTTTGAAAGATGTCTGTTTGAAGTTTAAGTTAATTGTTTCATAGGTTAAAGGGATTATTTAATGATGGTTTGTTAAAAACTGAAACTGGTCAAGCAAAATAAAATAAATAAATAATAAAATTAAATAACTCTGCCAGTAAGTACAGAATAATAATATATTAATTTAATTTGACTGTAATCTTTAAACATTTGGCAGAGAAAACTGAAAATTTGAAAGTATTTACCAAAAATTCGGCAGCAATCTTTCAAGTTTCAGAGAATTGTAACTTTGACACTAGTAGTAAAATGTTGACCTAAATAATTAATAAATTACAGAAATAATTGCAAATTTGAGTGAAATAATTCAAATTGTGAAAGTAATAATGAAAATATTCGCAGCAACCTTCGCAATATTTGGCAGAAATCTTAAAAAATATGCTCAATTGAAACTTTGACAATAGCAATAGAAATGTAGAAATGTTTAGTGTAATGAAAGAAATGTCCAGTAAAATTTAAAATGTTTGCCAAAATTAATTCTATTTTGGTATAAAATAATTAATAAATAAATTACAAAAATAATTGCAAATTTGACTGAAATAATTCAAATTGTGACAGTAATAATAGAAATATTGACAGTAACCTTCGAAATTTCGACTGATACAATTAAAACTTTGAATCACATTAGAATATAAGAATATATAATATTAGAATACAAATAATTTAGTAGTAATCTTTAAGATTTGTACAATTGCAACTTTGACGATTACATTTTAATTTTTCTGAGTAATGCGAGTTTAAGAAAATTGGTCAGTAATATTTATAATTTTTGCAGAATTGATTGTAATTTTGGTGTAAAATACTGAAAATGTGCCAGCAAGTACATAAAATTTAATACAAATAATGAATAAATTACAAAAATACTTGCAAATTTGACAGAAATAATTTAAATTGTGATAGTAGTAATGGAAACATTGACAGCAACCTTTGCATTTTCAACCGAAATAATGCCATCAGAATCATTTACAATTTGACAGTAATCTTAATAATGTGTTTCAATTGAAACTTTGGCAATTACAATAGTGTAATGTAAGAAAATTGTCAAGTAAAATTTAAAATTTTTAGTAAAATTTATTTTATTTTGATATAAAATAAGTGGTAGATTTCCAGCAATCATTGAAAATTTCATAGAAATAATTAATAAAAAACAAGGATAATTGCGAATATAACTGAAATCATTCAAATTGTGATAATAGTAATGGAAATATTGACAGCAACTTACGCAATTTTGACAAATAATTTAAACATTGATTACCTTCAGAATCATTTAAAAATCGGCAGTAATTTTAAAAATGTCGCTTCAATTGAAACTTTAACGGTAACAAATGAAATTTTACCTGTAATAAAAGTTAAATTTGCCAAAATATTTAAAAATCTTGCATAAATAATTCTAATTTTGGTATAAACTTAGTCAAAATTTGCAAGCATTAAAATGTTGAAGGTATTCTATACTAAATATGATTAATTAAATATATTTAATCACTAGGGTTTCATGGGCTATGAACGTAGACCAGTGGTTATGGTATGGTGCGTAATCGTGTTCTAGGGAATCTACCAAAACCAAAAGATTTGATGATTTTAAATCTGATTTAAGAATAAATTAGGAATATTATTATCACAAAATACGAAATCAAATAATTTTGACTTTCTTACGTTTTGGGTGCACAAAAGTTTTATTTACTGGAGTTTAGTAAGTTTAGAAGCTTGAGAAGCACTGATACGTACGATATTATCATTTTGTCCAGTTTTTATGAGTTCTTTGCAACCTTATCACTTGTATGCCTTCAGCACTGCTAATATTTTTGGCATTAAAAATAATTTATCCACTGTTACGCACTAAGCCTAGATCATCGATATTTTATTGTAATTAACTGGAAGATTAATCAAATATATTCGTTAAAACTTTTAACAATGACAATATCAGCGCAGCTTTCTCATAAGAATTTCGAAGTGTAATTCAAATGATTATCTACAGACTACCTCTACTAAAGGGAAATTTGTCCAACATTGTTTACATCAGTGAAGTCACACGAAGAAAATTATTGCAATATATGGTAGAATTAATGTATAGTCATGCTCACATAAATCTAGTACAAACAATTTGATATTGCTATATAAAATTGCTATTGCATCCTAATTTCTTGTACTAGATTTATGTCAGCATGACTGTACATCTACCTGTGTAGACGCGCATGTTATGTTACCTGTGGATTATTGGTGTGATTATATATGATATAAAGACCTAAAGTTCATGTAGAAACTTTAATTCAACATCCAATCTTCACGAATCCTAAACAATCATAATGATATTTTAAAAACAGGCAACCGAAAGCTTCCAAGTGTATACTTCGTTGTCTATGTGGTAAGAGAACGGCGATGCCAGCGCAGAAACTAGTGAACTTTATACCTATGATTTATACTGTAGTATTTTGAAATACCGATAACCTGCGGACTATGGGGCACGTTTTAACTACATGTAGCACTATTTGTTGCCAATTATAATGTGGTAATATTGACTTATAATGCAATTAAATGTACGCTTATAACTGGGCTACCAAATGTACATATTTCTTAAAACTTTCTAAAATGTCAGCAACTAAGTATACTGAAATCAGTCATTAAGGATGCCTAACTTGATAATGCGAAATTTGTAAAATTAGGTGTAGGTCGTCTCATATCGCTACTAAAACTATTGAATCCTAAGAGTTTTTCATACCAGGAGTACAGGAGGGCAGGAGTATTTTCCCCCTGAAATTTTTCGACGTACTTACTTTCGACGTTACTTAACTCTTCATAAGACTACATTTTTTCAATGTAGCTTAGTTTCATTAAGTTTCAATGTAGACTAGTCTCAATTAATAAACCCATTAATTACAAAGAATATAAAAAATATTTATTTATAATTGAAATATTTATAACAGATTCATTGTAATGCAGTCATGGACATGTACTGCCTCTTCCAGGGTCATATGGATTACTATCGCTTCCTTCTACATCAGATGTATTTGTTATCCCCCGAGTTTCTCCGGTACCAGAATCATGTGTGTCCTCGGATGAAGTTCTGCAAATAATATGTCAGGAAAAAGTAATTCATATTGTTTGATCTTTTTTACTCTGTGTTGGCATCAACATTTTCCGGTATATTGATTGGCGGTATCACAGCTAAAAAGTTAACACGTTGATTTTCAGTCAAGTGCAATATCCATTTCTTGAATCCAGAACCTGGTCTAAACAGGATTTTAATATCATTTCCAGCTACATTTAATGAAACTATATCTTGTAATTTGGCTTGGAAACGGAGGGTTTTCCCTATCTCCAGAACAATTTTCTCAGGTAGCTTACTTAATATGAATATCCCAGGCCACTCGTTATCCTCATTCATCTCAACTACTGCCCTTATTCGACCAAAAACCTCATCCACCAAATCCGCTGGTTCCATCGAATTCTTTTTATGAAGTAGCGATAGTTGGAATTCTTTTAGCTGCTTTAATTTATCCAGGCTTACCCCATATCTGTTTTCCATTATGCTATAAAAAGGAAATACGATAAGAAAAATATTGTAGCTTCAAATGCACACCAAATATTTTAATAAATGTAGTTTATTTAAAATTTAAAGTTAATATATAGATCTTATGATTAACCACCATTAGACAGATTTGTAATCATAATTTACCAATTATTTTCCATATTTTAGACAATAAACACAAATAAACAAACGAAAATAGTGGACGAAAGGTAGTCATATCACATATTGACAGCAAATGCTGACGCACAGTGTCCCCATTTGACAAAATCAAAATTCACCAGAATGAAGCCGAAAACGTTGCCAGGTTGACACTCTACGTACTTATCAGACTTTAATTTTTCACTATTTTGCTACCCTTTAAGGTGTTACTGATTCAAATGAAAAGAGGGGTATCAGAAAAAAGTCAAATTTTAGGGAAATCGATTAAAAAAATTGTATATTATATATAGTATTCGTGTATAGTGTATAGTGTAGTATAGTGTATATAGTAAACAAAAACAACAAAGTTATTATGGCCAGGGCAATTTAAATACTTTAATATTAACGAGAATATTAAACAATCAGTACAATATTACAACAGATAACCAAAACTACTAATTGTGTATACTTGGTTGCTTTCGTAATCAATGGAGGGCGACTGCAGCGCAGTAAGTGGTGAACTTTATATGTACGTTTGATTTAAAGCGTATTATTTTGGCAAATTGACATACTGAAGATTATGGAGCACGTGTTTTAGCACCAGTGGTATCATTTTTAGGCAAAAATATTGCGCACATATTGATTTATAAGGCAATTAAAATTGCGCTTTAGTGTAGTCAATCAAATGTACATATTCATCGACTTTGATTTTGTCAAATGTACATTTGGTTGCCTTAATTAGTGCATTCCTAGAAATGTTAGGACAAAAATATCAACTTTCGAATTTTGACAAAAATATGTTAGCATTCGATTCGTTAAGTTATTGCGAATTTCAGGTTCAGGTTCAACAGTTAGTCAAAGTTTAAATTAGTTTTTGAGAAATTTTGAAAATAAGGTAAAGCAGGTGTTTGTGCTTTCCAGTTTTCTCGCTTATTAATTAAGCTGGGTCAAAAATAAGTACAGATTCTGATTCAAAAGGGAAAGACATATCGATATTGTGTGTTATTTATTTAGCTGATTAATTAATTATTAATGATTGTGGAATAATTACATCTGCTGATTAGTTCACGCGCATTCCGCCAGACATCGCCCGAGGTAAAAATAATTCATCATTTAAATCGATGAGTTCACTTTTAGGGTTTAGAGCAAATATCTTGAGAATGGCACATTCCATAGTAACTAAATTATTCACACTTAATACCAGTATGCTATTTAATATCAGCAATCAAATTGATTAATATTGATACGCTAGTTTTTGACGAATAGGTGTTATAGAATGAGGTACTTTGGAGACTAATTTAAGTAGGTCATACAATTACATATTTGCAAAGAAAAATTAATATTGAAATTATCGTGTATTAAATATTGTATAAATTACTTATAGTCATTACCAATATATTATTCATTGCCAGTATTAATATGTATTAATAACGTACGCCGGATTTTGAGATATCATGATTTAAATATGTGGCATATAAAACATATCCTCGCACTAAAAAATTACTATCTTGATAAACGTACATTTTATATTACCTGGAAAAAATCAGTATTTTATCAATTACCAATATGATATTGCAAAGAACTTATGGTTCAACTGAGAAATGACTGGACGAGCTACTTCTCAGTTGAACAATAAGCTAAAATAAGCAAGAACTAAAGGAAGTTTTTACCTTTTACCATTTGAATGCCCAGTCTATTTACCTCTGAGTAAAGTGTATGTTACTTACGTGACAGTTTACCCTACTTAATAGATTTTATCAGAGTTATAGAACCAAAACCAAAAGATTTGATGATTTTAAATCTGATTTAAGAATAAATTACGAATTATATTATAAAAAAATACGAAATCAAATAATTTTTACTTTCTTACGTTTTGGGTAGTCCATAAAAGTTTTATTTACTGGAGTTTTGTAAGTTTAGAAGTTTGAGAAGCACTGATACGTACGATATTATCATTTTGTCAAGTTTTATGAGTTCCTTGCAATCTTTTCACTTCTTTGCCCTCAGCACTGCTAATATTTTTGGCATTAAAAATAATTTATCCACAGTTATGCACTAAGCCTAGATCATCCTTCTCTTCATCAATTCTGTCCTGTACAATATCCTGTAAGTACTTACTGGACAGAAGTGAACATTTTGCGTTCATTTACCACTTACAGGATACTTTACTTGAAGGTTAATAGACCGGGCCTTAGTCTATTTGATTACAATATAAAGTCTAACCTGTTATTTTTATGTATTTTATGGTTTTAAAAACTTTTATATTGAGTGCACGTATTGCAGCTTCAAGTAAAGTATGCGATTAAAACAGTTGTTTGACCGCTTGTATAGATACTTGGGCAAACCTTAGGAAATGCTAATCTTAATTTGAACAACATTTGCTCTTTACATTTTCTTGTTCGAAGGTGTTTTCTTGACGCATACTGAGATATATTATCAGAGTGGTCTTCATAAAATTATATTCATGCAAAAAATTTCTGCAGTTGATGTTGATGGCAGAATATTAATGTCAAAAACTATGTAATAATTTATGGCATTATGAGGGGAATTAAGGTTGATTGATATGCCTAGCACATAAATAGGTATTTTGAAACCATATGTAGAATTTGAAGAATCGGCCTTCAATATGTGTACATTTGTTACTTACCTGATTTTGCAGATTCTATAGGCACATATAAAGGTATTAAAAAATGTAGATCCTTATTGAACCCATCCAAATGTCAACTAAATATCTAAGACTGATTATACCCCATATTTCTGGAATTAGAACTGGAATTTTCGGAACCAGTAGTTTAAAAAATGTTTAGATTATTTGAAATAAAGGTATGTACATTTAGTTGTTTCTCATAGGAACAATGTTTTGCAATTAATAAGATGACAATTTAATTAAAAATGATAAGTTGTTACGTGGAGTGTGCTTAAAAGTATCTAATTCAATAAGTAGTTGTAATTGGAAGAAATGATTAATCGAAAAGTTAACAATATATTTTATTTCTCACCCTCTTATAAATTCTACGTTGTCCACAAATATATGCAACTTCGTAGTGCAAAGTGCATAGAAATGTTAATAAACTTTGTATTTTGTAAAATCCGCAGTATAAAAAAAATGTTATTGTTTTATAAACAAATATATATTTGTATAGTGTGTGTACTATTTGTAACAATTTGCAACTGATATAATATATATACTCTATCTTAAGCCTAAGAATAAAAATAACATTAAACTATATTAAAACGTGCAATAAACATTTTACCTTTCTCGTACCACAATACATATACTTGTCATGCTTAAAAACAAGAAAAACAAATTACTAAAATAGAATAGTTGTACAAATATATACCTCATGATATGAATTAATTTACTTTCAATACTAATATTATACATATATTTATAAAAAAATATTAAATTGTGTCGTTTTCCTTTTATAAATTTTCAACATTTTGGTCACTTAATTAATCTAACCACGGAGATTTATAAATCACTCCTGGTGTTAAAATTGAGCTTTAAAAACAAACTAGGCCTATGTGTCTTATTTGTCTCGAATAAAAAAACTTATTGTTTAAAAAATTAATTGACCCTCAAAAGATATGATTTTTATATATGAACGGTTATTTGTTTAGGTTTCCATTTGTTGTTTGATTATGTTTTGAAATACGGTTAGCAGATTATTTCTGAAGGAACGAGTATGCGATTGATTTATTCGTCGAGGATGCACGTCCTGACGATGGCTTCGGACACGGAATATGGATCACAGTTGGACGATGGTCTTCTATCTTCCAAGTAGCCCTTCTTGTCCTCTGCTACGCCACGAGGAATACGAATACTTGCACCACGGTTAGCAACACCTACACAAAAAGAATCGAACGTAAAAATGTGACAATGATAAAAGTAATTTATGGAAAATAAACGTAGGGCCACTAAAACCATAGATGGATGAAAATATTTTGACATAAATAAGTGTACAAATATAGATGTGGTTTGGTAACAATATAAATTATTTTCAAGTCACAACTTTGAAGTTTTGAAGGTAAGTTTTGATAGAAATCTTACCGGCACTAAAATCATGGATGGATGAAGTTTCATGCCTTCCAGTGAGACGACGTTCGTTGTCCTTCCCACCATTAGGATCGTAGGCTTGGATGTGTCTGAGGTGATTCCTGCTCAGCTTGTCAATAGCCTTTTCAATTTCACTAACACAAGGAAAAATTGTATAAATTAGATCCATCCTTGTAATTATTGTGTACATCAATGTCCCCATTAGATGAATGTGAATTTAATCATTGGTTTTGCCGCTCGTAAAAACAATACAGGAAAATGAAGCGTAATTATTATTGGGGCACTGAACAGCATCCTCATTAAAACATCTCCTGTGTGCAACATGATATTAACCGGGATACAAACAAGTATATAATAACACGGCCTTCCTTCTAATTAGGTGGCTTAATTAAAACTTATTTTCACAGGGCACTTGTAATCAGAACAGTTTGTTGCTGGTGTGATGTAAGCTGATATTTAAGATTAATTAAAATGTGGGGGGTCACAGTTAATTAAATTAATTTGTATCGTAACTAATACTCACATAATGCCATTTTCATCCCTCATCGCTTCGGTTGAGAAGTTAGTGTGAGCACCAGCTCCATTCCAATCGCCTGGCATTGGTTTGGGGTCCAATGTGGCGACCACACCAAATTCCTCGGCCACTCTGTGCAAGATAAACCTCGAAATCCAGAGTTGATCACCAATGTCGATTCCCTCGCAAGGTCCTACTTGGTACTCCCACTATTAAACATAGCAAATAACATTGTAATTTGAATGCCAATACACTGCACATTGAAGTAATAAGGTGATGAAAATTGTGAACAAATAATTTCATACTAAATTTATTATTTTGCAATCTATTTTCATTCGCAGTTGTCATTAATATTATTAAAAATATTAATTATATACGCAAAAATTTAATTTCATATCAATTTTGCGGTAGCGATAATCAAAATAGTTTCAATTGAAGAAGATGAAGAATTTGAGAAGAAAAATCCGCTTGCTTATTATAAATCACTTACAATTTTGCTACAATCAAAGTGAAGAAAATTAGAAAATTACTAAAAAAATCCGCTCTGCATTTATTATTTGCTCTTTCAATAAATTTCAACATTGTGAAATAGCTAAAAGTATCACCTATCTAATTATTGATTGAAAAATATTTTATTGTCAATTTGGTATTAGAAACCAAAGAATTAAATAATTTAAATGCAAAAACTTTGGTTCCATTGGTTTTACGATGAAAACATTAGTTTTCGTAATTATGCATTAATAATAAATCATACAGAAATATAATCCATCATAATCCTGCTGAATTTATTATTTTTTGTTTCATTCTTATTACCACTTTCACGAATTTTGTGATAATTTCTCAAAGTTATTCTTTTACCATTCCTTATTAAACTAAACTATTAAACAAATTTTCTTGCTAATTTCGCGTTTAAAATAAATGAAATGAAGAATGTTTATACAAATAATTCTGTCTGTATTTGTAATTGTAATTTGCATTAATTAAGTGAAAATTGGCCAAAGTTTGACAATCCCTGCCCTTTAATAGCCTACTGACTTCTGTATAATTTATGGAGAGAGATCAATCTTTATTCGGCTATTGGCCGAATACCAAATCGCCAATAAAATATTTCTCAATCAATAATTGGATAGGTGAAACTTTAAGCTATTTCACATTTATGAAATTTATTGAAAGAGCAAATAATAAATGCAGATTGATTTTTTTAGTTAATTAGCTGAATTATAAGAATTATTTCTTCCTTATAATTTTTATTTGTTGAAAAATTACAAAATCTGTACTAACTCGAAATTTGCTGAATTGTTTTAAGAAAAATATATTAACGTTTTTGGATTTTTTCGGACTTTTTTTAATGTACTGGTAGTCTTCGGTAGTAAAAGCTTTTTGTTAAATTACAAAATAATTTATACTATTAAAACTAAACTAAATAGTATAACTATAACTAAAATACTATAAACTATTATGAATAGTTTACACTAAAATAACTAAGAAATTAAGCTTTTTGAAAACATTTTTGATGGTATTTTCCATGAATTGTTTGTTGCATTTATTAGGATTTCTTAAAATTCTACCATTTTTTTAATAGTTTTTATGTTTTTATACAAAAACTAAGTAGCAATCACAATTTTTGCACAAAACAATTATAATAATATAATATACAATACAACAATATAACTAAAAATACAATTTTTAAATATGCAGAACATTTGTTTGCCGAAAGTTTCATATTTAATAGGTAAAATTAAACGCAGATTACTTTGTTTATATCACTTGAGTTTATTAAATCGTGACTATAGTTTCGACTCTTAGCGTGTCATTTTCGAACGTACAATACAATAATTGTACAATTTAAGTGTTCTAAGTGTCGAAACTATAGTCACGATTTAATAAACTCAAGTGATATAAACAAAGTAATCTGCGTTTAATTTTACCTATTTAACAATGTATCACAAAGTAGAGCCGTCAAAAGTTACTCATCTATTTCATATTTAAAATATTTTTTTATAAATGTTGTAACGAAAGAATATATGATAATTTTGTGGCATTGTATTAATATTTTGTTTTATTTACTTCCAATCCATGAGATTCCACCAATGTGCCATCGAAATTTTCGAAATGTTGTTGATTTTACCATTTTACTACATTTACAACAAATTCTTAAAATAATATAAAAATAGCAGTTTGTTTTATTGCATTTAAAGCTTTTAGTAAAATTTTTAATAAATCTTGAAATTTTTGTAGTTTTTCATTGAATTTGTCATGAATTCTTTATATTTTGTTAATATTTGGTTGTATTTATTACAAATTGTAATCGCAACAATTTATAATAAATATATAATATTTTAAAATAGAAACTATGACAGTTGCAGTTAAAAATTTGACAGAAGTAGTTGAAAATTTCATAGTTGTAGTTTAAAATTTGACAGTGTTTGATAGTTGTAGTTGAAAATTTGACAGGGTTGAGCAGTTCCAGTTAAAACATTGATAGTAGTTGAACATTTGGGAGTTGTAATTAAAAATTTGACAGTTTTTGATAGTTGTAGTTGAAAATTTGCTAGTTAAAGTTAAAAACTTGGCAGTACTTGAAATTTTAGTTTTAAACAGTTGCAGCGGAAAATATGAAAGCCTTTGATAGTTACAGTTAAAAATTTGACTGTACTAATTGAACATTTTATAGTTCCAGTTAATATATTAACGCTTTTTGGATCGTGCAGTTAAACATTGGTCAGTTTTCGATAGTTGTAGTTGAAATTTTGACAGGGTTGAGCAGTTGGGACAGTTGCAGCTGAAAATATGACGGCCTTTTTGGAAGGTGCAGTTAAAAATTGGACCGTTTTTTGATAGTTGTAGTTAAACATTTAACAAGATTAAGCAGTTGCAGTTAAAAAATTGATAGTAGTAGTTGAAAATTTAATAGTTGTAATTAAAAATTTGACACTTATTGATAATTGTAGTTTAAAATTTAATAGTTGAAGTTAAAAATTTGATAGTGTATGACAGTACTTGAAATTTGAGTTTTAAACAGTTGCAGCTGAAAATATGAAAGCATTTGACCATTACAGTTAAAAATTTGACGATAGTAATTGGAAATTTGATAGTTGTAGTTTAAAATTTGACAGTTGAAGTTAAAATATTAAGGCTTTTTGGCAAGTAAAGTTACAAATTGACCAGTATTTGATAGTTGTAGTTGCAAATTTGATAGGGTTGAGCAGATGGACGTTCCAGCTGAAAATATGATAGCTTTTCATAACTGCAGCTGAAATGACAACCTTTGATCTATGCAGTTAAACCTTTGACGGTAGTACTTGAAAATTTGATAGTTGTAGTTTAAAATTTGACAGTTGCAGTTAAAATTTTAACGCTTTTTGGCAGGTCAAGTTAAAAGTAGGACAGTTTTTATAGTTGTAGTTGAAAATTTGACATGGTTGAGTAGTTGCAGTTAAAACATTGATAGCAGTAGTTGAAAATTTGATAGTTGTAATTAAAAATTTGACACTTTTTGATAATTGTAGTTGGAGATTTAATAGTTAAAGTTAAAAATTTGATAGGGTATGACAGTACTTGAAATTTGAGTTTTAAAAAGTTGCAGCTGAAAATATGAAAGCCGTTGACCATTACAGTTAAAAAATTGATGATAGTAATTGGAAATTTGATAGTTGTAGTTTAAAATTTGACAGTTTCAGTTGAAATATTAACACTTTTTGGCAAGTACAGTTACAAATTGACCAGTTTCTGATAGTTGTAGTTGAAAATTTGACAGGGTTGAGCAGTTGGACGTTGCAGCTGAAAATATGATAGCTTTTCATAATTGCAGCAGAAATGACAACCTTGATTGCTGCAGTTAAACATTTGACAGTAGTACTTCAAAATTTGGTAGTTGTAGTTTAAAATTTACCAGTTGCAGTTAAAATTTTAACGCTTTTTGGCAGGTCAAGTTTAAAATTGGACACTTTTTTATAGTTGTAGTTGAAAATTTGACATGGTTGAGTAGTTAACATTAACAGTAAAAGTTGAAAATTTGATAGTTGTAATTAAAAAATTCACAGTGTTTGATAGTTGTAGTTGAAAATTTGATAGTTGTAATTAAAAATTTGACTGTGTTTGATAGTTGTAGTTGAAAATTTGATAGTTGTAATTAAGTATTGATTTTTTTGCAAGTACAGTCAAAATTGGGCAGTGTTTGATAGTTGTAGTTGAAAAATTTGACGGTAGTAGTTGAAAATTTTGTAGTTGTTGTTGAAAATTTGTCAGTTGCAGTTAAAATTTTAACGCTTTAGTTAATAATCGAACAGTTTTTGATAGTTGCAGTTTTAAATTTGACAGGGTTGAGAAGTTGGACAGCTGCAGCTGAAAATATGATAGACTTGGACATTTCCAGCTGAAATAACAGCCTTTGATAGATGCAGTTAAAACATTTGTCAGTAGCAGTTGAAAATTTGATAGTTGCAGTTTAAAATTTTAATTCTTTTTGGCTGGTGCAGTTAACAATTGGACTGTTTTTATTAGTTGTAGTCGAAAATTTGACAGAGTTCAGTACTTGCAGTTTAAAATTAATAGTTGTAGGTGAAAAATAAGTTAAAATAAAATAATTACAATCTTAAAATATTTAGAACAAATTTTTGCTCACAATATGCAACATCATTCCTGCCATTTCGAAAAATGGTAGAACAGTCTTCAAAATGGATATTTAATTTAAAATATTATTACTTCGAAGTCGAAGAAGATGATCTTGATATTCAACAACATTCCTACCATTTTTGAAATATCGTACAAATATCCTTCAAAATGGATATTTAATTTAAAATATTATTATTTTGAAGCACCATGCTATAAAACTATTTACAGACATACATTTTTTAAAAATGATTGACGTTTTAAAGCCATGTTAATTAAACATTTGATGTAAAAATCGTTTTCGTCGTGCCTAAAACAATAATAAATTCTATACAATTTTATTTTATAGAAACATTATAAAGTCTGTGATTACGCAAAATTGGATGAATTTATTTAAGAAATAATATTGACGTCTTTGGATTATCTTGGAAATTTCTTTATATATAATAATTTAAATTAGGAGCAAAGTTATTGAAATGTACAAACTGTAAAAATAATTGATTTCCTTTTTTTTCAAAAATGATTGACGTTTTAAAGCCATGTTAACTACAAATTTGATGTAAGAATCGTTTTATTCGTGCCTAAATTCTGTATAATTTAAATTTATAGAAACAGTACAAAGTCTGTGATTACGCAAAATTTCATGAGTTTATTTAGGAAAGTATATTGACGTCTTTGGATTACTTTAGAAATTTCTTTAAACATTCTAATATAAATGAGGAGTAAAGTCGATTTTTCTGTTTGCATTAGAGACAAATTATTGATTTGAGTACAAAAAATCAGCTATGCATTTATTATATTTGGTATTATTCTTATTTGCACTTTTAAAGAATTTTGTCAAAATTGCCAAAAAGTTTTATCATTGATACTAAAAAAAATATTGTTCTTGGAAATGTTGCGTTTATAATTAATGAATCAAAAAATAAAACATTTGTAATCAATTCTTCAAGTTGTAAAATATAATGTTTAAATGTTGCTATCTACTAAAGTTTCAGATTAACTTTCCGAAAGAACTAGATAAAATAAACGAATAAAAACTAGAGTATATTTCGATTTTATTTATTTTCAAGCAGTATTAAGTGTACTTAATAACATTGTGAGAACTTTAATTTCATATGCCAATGTTTTGAAAAATATTATATATATTACTCTTCAGACTTTGGATTAAATTCCCGGAAAATCTTAAAATGGGTATATTCTGATTTTTGCTTTTCTAATAATTCGAAGTATACCTACTTATTAATAATTGTACCCACAGC
Organism: Othius punctulatus; assembly: GCA_951805005.1. NCBI lineage: Eukaryota > Metazoa > Arthropoda > Insecta > Coleoptera > Staphylinidae > Othius > Othius punctulatus. The sequence goes on from OX638138.1 coordinate 96,878,836, forward strand.
TAGCGCTTATTCGAAAGTACGGTTGTGATTAGTCATTATGGAATCGAAAAAATAAGCATTTAGGTATCTACGTTGAAGTTGTTTTACGAGGTTTGTTTTTAGGTGTATTTTTATGTTCTTTTATAAACTCGTGCCGCTGAATGATTTATTGCAAGCCACCACAAACCGTCCACCGTCAGCATATTTATTCAGAGTGCGTTTTCCCATTTTAAATTAAATCTCCCAGTCGGTTTTCTCTTATGCAAAAATAGCCAATCGATCAAATTCTGCTCATTTATTCTAACTTCATATAGTCTGTCCAAATTCAAGATAGAGAGCGCGTAAACAAGTTCACATGAACGGCGACAATATACAGGGCTGAGTGCACACAACACGAGTCTACCCATTGCAGTAACAAAACCAACAGCACGAGTCTAGCCATTGCAGTAACAAAAACCACTTAGACCCTTAGACTTAGACTTAGTCCCTTAAACTGCAGACTTAGTGTCTGCAGAGGGATAACCAATCGCATGTTTGCGTTGAAGTATTCACGTGCCGATCACGCATGTACGATTGTTTACGCTCGCTCTATCTTGTACCTTGTAATTATAGTATTATTTAGTATTAAGTATTATCAAGTATTATCTTACTTGTGCTGGCATAACTTCTGCGTTGGTTCCAGAAATGTTGACGCCAGCGTACAGGCAGGCCCTGTAGTGGGCCTCCACGATATCACGGGCGTAGACTTTATCGGCGCCTACGCCACAGTAGTAAGGTCCCTGTGGTCCAGGAAAACCGTTCTTGGGCCAGCCCAACGGTCTGTGGTCCATATCGAGCAGCGTGTACTCCTGCTCGATTCCGAACCAAGGTTTCGTATCCTTCGCGGCCTCCATAACTTTCACGCAAGTAGCTCTGTGATTGGAATCTGTATAGAAAATATGGTCTTAACTTTCGGCTCATAAATCCCGACCTAATTCAATAGATAAAACTTTTTTTGGGGTTTTTAATCGAACCAACGAAATGGGCCATAAAATTTATACGAACACATAAATCGTGCAAATGTCCCACATTACTAAATATAAGGAGTATAAAATATTACTAAACACTATGTGATAATAACGCATCGTCCTAATTTACATTTATTATATAAAAGTAATGTAGTAACAGGTGATGTAACGTAAATAGTGTTTTTCTGCAGGAAGTGGTTTTCGTGTGAATTCAACATGAAAAAAAATATGCCTGCCCAACCTTGAAAACTAAAGTGGGACATAATTAAAACAACAACAAAAAAACACGTCAAACAGCAGCTGAATGATTAATCATTAATTTCAAAATCATACGATGTGGGCTGAATAATCTTACCGCGGTGAAAGGCTATAAAATTATTTCGAGGAGGCAACCGAATGATATTAATTTTATTGACCATAAATGTCTTATTAAACGGCGTGACAGGTGATACGTATCACAAAGTCTTAATTATGAAACGCTTAACAGTCAAATTACGCCGATAAAAATTCATGGGATACTTTGGAAGTACATTAAATTGTAAATTATAATTTTATGACGTTCGTTTTGTATTGATAGAAAGTTTAATTATGACCCGTAAAACCAATTGAAAATTTTAAAAGATTTATATACTTTAACCAATTATTTAAAGAAAACTGTTTCATAACATTTTTTTAATTAATTTCGAAGCATTTGCAGACAATTACCGGTCGGTTTCTTGTTGTACTTGTAGGTTTCGCAAAGAACCAACTTATTGTTGCCTCTTCTGAACGGATCGTTGAAGAGAGCTACTGGGTGGAGGTAGGTGTCCGAATTGGACCCCTCAGCTTGATACGTAGAACTACCATCATAGTTCCAAATTGGAAGTTCTGAAAAAAAAAAGATACATCAAAATTTTGCTGAGTACTGTACCCTAAAGTTAGTATAGAATAGTATACTATAGTATAGAATAACAATAATAACAATAATAAAAATTGTTTATTGATGCTTTTCCTAAGATAGGTTACATAAGTTGTTATAATGTAAAACATAACATTCAATGCTGTAGACACATCCGGTAAAAAGTTATATGGTATAACATACAAATTAACAATTTGTCGTATTATTAATATGAATGGCATATAAATTGTATATTGAAAGTATATAAGTATGTTACATTTGTATAATATAAAAACGTTGTAAATATAAATTTTGTGTAATCAATAAATATAATTTTATGATATTTGCTCCTTTTTATTCTTCATTTTTTATTATATAAAGATTTTTGGTTTATATAAAATTTTATTAATTTTTATTATTACCTAACTACTTTCTGCTTATTTAATGTTTTATTTAGAATAAGTTTGAGTTTTAAGTTATGTATGTGTTTTATTACATATGTGTATGTGTATTTTTATTTAATTTTACTTACTTTTTATATATACAGGGTGTAACAGAAATACGTGTGTTAATTTTAAACATTGGTAGAACTCGTTATATAAAACATTTTTTCTATGTTTTTTTTCAAAATTTGCAGTTTAAAAAAAAATTATGCCCCCTAATTTTGACCAAACGAGCCGTTCTCAGGTACTGTCACTATAATTGTCAAGTGAAGTTTATTTCAAAATGCCAAATTTTTCTAATCAAGAATTAACAGATATTGTGTTGGTATATGGCCGAGCTTTTGGAAATGCCGCAGAAGCCCGCAGATTGTACAGTGCACAATATCCTAAACGTGTTTTGCCTAACAGGCAATGATGTACCTTTATGACACCGTTGCCATCACAACAAAAGATTTTATCGTCGCACACCTTTAACCATAGGCGGGTACGCGTTTTAGTAGATAAACTAGAACATATTTTAAATCAGTTTAACGTTGGTTTTTGAAAAAAAAAACATATAGAAAAAATGTGTTATTTAACGAGTTCTACCAATGTTTAAAATTAACACACGTATTTCTGTTACACCCTGTATAGTATACATATAATATTGAAATAATTTATTTAAAAATATTTTGACTTTTAAAACATTTGTCAAATTTTGAAGAGTATATTATTAGGTACTTGATGTTTTAATTTATATTTTGTAAGGATTAATTAAAAATTTATATAGAGGTTTAAAATTTACTACTCTTTGGTCATTTAAGCATTTTGTGTTAGGTTCTGTATTTATTAATATATCTATTTCATATGCTTTTAATAAAATTTAGTTTTAGTACTTTGTTAGTGTTGTCTTATAATTTTGTGTTAGTGTTCATGTCGAAGGTGTGGTTGTTGAAATGCAAATGTCTCTTGATATTTTCTTTAATTCTTGTTTTGATAGCCTTCCTGTTTCTCAAATGTATTTTGCACCGCAATCTTTGCAGCTTAGTGCATAAACTCCATTTTTATTCGACTGCATCATAAGATAGAATTTGTATTCAATTGCATCATAAGCTAGAATTTTGGTATGATAATCTGGACGAAAACCCCATCATTTTATTAAAGACAATGGTTGCTAGGTAACGGTCTTTTTTGCTCTGAGCCGAAAAATATTTTACGGCAGCAAAAACAAAAACGTCAATGGCCGATTAATTTATTAATTTTCAAATTTAAATTTAACTATAAATAACTTATTACATACATACATATATTAATATTAAAGGTAGTTTTTAAAGTTCTTGCAATCGAATAAAAAATAGGTGTGATATACGGACCACAAACATATTTCGTTTTTCATCATTATAACATAAAATACTATTTTGTCTAAAGTTTTAGTGTGGTCTTTCGCATTAAATAATTCTGTTTTTATTGTGCTTTTGGTTCTGAATGAAATTTTAATATTATAGTTTTTTAATGTTTGGTTAATTCTGTCGCAATTGTACTTACTTGGTAAGTAAGTGATCTGTATTATATACTGTTAATGTTGTTTGGTGATTGTACGTTACTATTTGATAGATTGTTATAAATATTATGTTTTCTTTAGAAAAGTGTATATGTTGTTTTTTTAAATTATTTTGTTATTTTTTTTAAATTTAAAGTTCTTGTTAATTGCTATTTCTTTAATTCGGTTTATTTCATTTATTTTATCAATTTTGTTTAGTGGTGTAGTGAGCATTCTGTTTATTAGTAAGTAGAGAGAAGCGTATATTTGTGTTCTATGCTGGAATTAGTCTGCTGGGATAATTATGTTATTGTTTGTAGGTTATCTGTATATTTTATAGTTTAGTTTGTTATTAGTTTTATATATATATATATATATATTAATGTCTACGAAGTTTATGTTATTATTTTGCTCTATTTCTAGTGTTAAGTGTATGTTTTTGAATAAAGTGGTAATGTAATTTTGTAAATCTGTAAGATTATGTGCTTAATTGTTTTTCCATATAATTAAAATATCGTCAACTAATATTTTTCCAAATAATATGTAATTGTTAAAAGTAATGTTATTACTGATTATAATGTTTATAAGTTATCTAGGAAAATATCTGATAAAATTTCACTTGTTGATGGACTCCGTCAGTCATTTTGTAATAATTGTTATTAAAAAGGCAAACATTTTGTTCTATTAATAATTTAAATAAATTTATTATGTCTGTATATTATTTTGTGTCGTGTTTGAGGTATAAAGAACCACGTCCTTTGATTATATATATTTGAAGTTTAATGTTTCTGTTATTGGAATGTTAGTGTATAAGTTTGTTATATCAAAAGAAGCTAATGTGTATTCTTGTGGTAATTTTATTTTATAAATTAGTTCGATTAATTCTAGTCTGTTTTTATTGTATGATTTGGAATATATTTCATTGTGTTGTTTTTGAAGATTTTTTTTTTCCAATGTTGTTTGCAGATGGGTTTGTGAGTTTGTGGATGTTTTTATGGGTCTAATTGGGATTTCTGGTTTATGTAATTTTGGGTAAAATTTTGGCTAAGTTGAGTTCATTGGAATTCAATTTTTAAAATTGTATATTTTTCTGTTTTTGAATTTTTTAAAATGGTTTTTGTTTTATTAGTGAAAGAGGTTGTTGAATTTTTATGAAGAAGTATAAATGTGTTATCATTTAAGAATTGTTCTGTTTTTCTTATGTAACAAGTATCGTTGTTTAGAATTACTAGCCCTGCATTTTTATCTGCAGTTTCTATAATTAGATTGTTTTGCTTTATTTTGTTTATTATATTTTTAAGATTTATTTTTTCATTATTTATTCTTTTAATTATTTGATTCTCTGTTTGTTTTATTATTTTTATGCATTCACCTTTAATGGTTTCTTTTTGAGGGTGATTTTTCACAGCTGAATCTAATTCTATAGTTAATAAGGGTAGATTTATTTTGGCTATAGGTCTAGCAAATTTGTGTCCTTTAATGAGATTTTCTATTTCTTTTTTATTGAATTGTATGCTTGATACATTTGCGAATTCATCTGGTATTTTTCTGTGTTGTTTTGTATTGTATTTGTTCGATTGTTGTTTATTGAGTTTTTATTTTTAAATATATTAATGTCTTCTTTATTCTTTCTTAATGTATTGATACTACCTTCTTGATTTTCTTGAATTTTATTATTTTCAGAGTATTTCTATATTTTAGCGTAGCTTTCTCTTTTCTTTGGCTGATTTTCGTGTATTCTAGTTTTTAATATATTTTGGATTAGTTGAATGTTTGTTTTGGTTTTGGTTTTGTCTAGGTTTGCGTAGTGTTTATGTATTTCCATTTTTAGTTTATTAATTTTAATTTTAATAATATAATTTTACTTTGGCAACCGATCAAAGCTTGCTGCCATAATATAAAATAGCGTGTCTGTCACCACAGACACGCCAAAATTCTAATAAATAAAATAGAATAGAACTGCAAAAATTCCATTATTCTATAATGTTTGAAAAGTTTCTTGGCAGACACTCATGCACAATGAAAAATCCCTTATACATTAAATATTTATTAATTGAATTTTTGAAAACACTTACAGGAAATTGCTTAACAAAAATAATACAGTAGGTGCAGCATTTCAAATGAGAAAGTGGAAAATTAAGTTTCGTAAAATGTAATCAAAATATGAAAAAAAATCATCTGGCATTGTTTTTGGGCCATTAATATTTCGTTTTTTTTAAATGATATTTCTTTCTTCATATCCTCGTTTCATCGTATGTAAAATAAATTTTACACACAATTCACTCACCAATTAAAAAATATAGTATTTTGTATCAAATTTTAGCTGTTTTTCATAATAACTGCCGTAAATAAAACTTTGAAACTTTGTATGATACATTTTGTAAACGTACATGTCAATCATCTTCATCTTGTAGATATGAAAGAATGCTGTATTAACTTTTTTATGTGATAATGTTGCTTAAATTGAATTCCAACTACAAAACTTTCGAAAGCTCCATCACCATCAACTCGTAAATACGTTTGTTAAAAGCACACAATTTCTGCGAGATGATATGGCCTACTATTAAGTAGGAAAGTGCATTTCTCATTTAATTAAAAACCCCGAGCGCGAGCTTCTTTTTCGCTTTTCACTTTAAACCGCCTCGCTGAAACTTTTCCCCACTTTATTCCTGTGTGTTCCGATATCCGGAAAGTTATTCGAAGTAATTTGATCAAAGGTAATTGTCCGGATGTAATTTGTTTGAAAGCAATTTGATGTGTTCAAGAATTCAGCCCCGAATGCATGTTTCACAATAAAATTACGTTTGAAACTATAAATTGTAAGACCATTGAACCTCTGTTAAATTGCCCGTGTACGTTAGAGGATTCGATATCTATAAAGATAAATAAATCCAAAGAAACAAATTCCTAAGTTTGGTAGATTCAGGAATTACTAACATCTTTTTCCGCTTTAAGTTTTCTTTGATAAAGTAAATGAATTGAAAAACAACAATACTCATCCATTCAATATGATTTAGTTATCACGAGAACTTAACATTTATTAATAATAGTCCTATTCAATAAAAAGTAAGATGTTATACCCTCGGCTGGTTTCCACAAATAAATTAAAATGTGTCTGAACCGTTCAATATATGCGATCACATGTAGAGTAATTAACTATTAGTTAAAATATCAATAATATTCAATCAGTCGTATCGAATATTTAACCTACGGTATATTACAATGATCATAACATTAATTATCCGGATAGTTCAGAATCAGTTAAAGCCTTACATTAAATTAGTAAAGTTTAATTAGTGCAGATTGTACTTCCTGAGAATTTCGACAAAACTAATATACCATCATACGACCACCTGTTGAATGCGATTTAGTTGCGCGTCACGATTATTTTATGTACAATAACCGAGCGCAGCTATTTTCTAGCTTTTGATCTCCATGTAACTTAAAATCATTCATCTTCACTATTTTGACCATTTCGACTTAAAGTCAGCTAAGACAGTGACTTCTATAATTCTCTCTTTTATCTATTAAAGTTTTTGGTAAACAAATAATTAAAAAAAAAATTCTGCATATACCTCGTATTAAGGTTCAGAAATCAATAGTCATGGGTTAGATTCTAATCTTTGCTGCCCATAAACTTTAGTAAGCCATATGATTGTAGTCGACGTGTAATAATAAAAATCAATCAATTGTTGTAGGTATGTCATTATTCGTGAAATGGTGTATTTTCCAGAGATAATTCAATCATTATTAGGTCATCGGCCGTAAGCATTTAAAAATTCAAAATTCAATTATTCACGTAAGCCACATGTGTTACATTACATGTTTTATTTCCGTCGTATTTTTTCGAGTTTTGCGACTTTCACATATGAAATCATTGGTACTATATATTAGACAGGGTTGCATATATAGATTTATGTCTAATACATCATTGGTTTTATTGAAATGCTTTATTTTATTGTAAAAAAAAAAAAATAACTATAATGTACGTGATGAATATTGACAGGGTTAAATCAACTGTAACACAATTTCGTATTTCGTAAACATTACATTCATGGCTGAGCTCAATTTTACGTGTTTGCAAATATTTTCACCTGTCAGAATTTATTTTGCGCTGTGATCACATGGATGAGGATTTCAATAATTAACAAATGAAGCATCCGCCTGGAAACATAGGAGAGTTATCGATTAACAAGTTCATTTTTTCAAATATTTGTAATTACATGTCACGAAATTAAAAAAAATATAGACATTTTAATTATATGACAACTATGCAGATGAACACTAATACTAAGTGATAATAATAATACTGATAATAAGTGGTCGTATGTACTCAATTAAATATTTCGGCTGGTGTATCAAATTAATCCTCGTGAATTATAGAATACATTATATGATCGTTAGATAATATACTATTATTCACGCCGCGTTTTTGCATGATGAATATAATAATTCTTGTTTATGCAATCTTGCACTTCGGATACATACAATATAGACAACATAATTATATTTATTACATAATAAAAAGACTGAAACTGGTCCAAACAGTAGTTGTGTAATTTGTTAAATGTTATAATAAAAGTGGTATAAAAACATAGAAAGTGTTTCCTTCGTGTTTAAAATGAATTATAACATAATAAAGGTTCATTATGTTATGTGTAATTAGCTAGGTACAGTTTTGCTCACATAAATCTGATACAAGCAAATTACTAGATTTATGTGTATATCGACACTAATAAATAATTGCTCAACTATTTTAATCTGGTCCTGACTCTGTGTTTTAATAGGTACATTATATAATCCTATATCGCTTTTGCTGAATTTAATCGAAAAATAAGTTAGTAATAGTAAACCATAAAAATGTTGGTAGAAACAAATCCACACAAAAATCGAAAATGTGCATGACTCAGTATTATTAAAGGTAATATACAGGGTGTAACTGAAATACTTGGCCAAACTTCACGAACGTGACGTAAGGAACAAAATTGTGGAAAAGAGGAAAATGCTTACTTAAAAAGTTACAGGCGAATTTAAAAAATATAAAATGTGCTGAACTGGAACTAGACAATGCCGCTTCGTTTATTAGAGAGAAAATCAACAAAGTTTTAAGTTTTTAAAGTTATGAAAATAAAAATGTGGCACATGTCTATAGGAACTTTTTTCACTGGTTACGATCGTGAAGTTTTCCCAAGCAATTCAGTTACACCCTGTATAGTATATATCCTGAAAATAATTACTTAAGACGATTACATCATTTAATAATGAATTTCAATAGAGGTTGACCCCAAAAACCATTAAAATATTTTAAATGTTCATAACATTATTGTAAAAAAAATTTTTTTCACTTTTGTTCCGATTTTGAAATTCAACCATGCGGCTAGAGCTTGCAATAAAAGTGTGAATGTATTTTTTCGAGCATCCTTTTTTGTTGAACATTGATTTTAATTAGCCTTCAAGTATTCTCGGTTTATCAACATACTTTATGTTCACTTTCCAAATGAATTTCCAGAGCACAAAATTTTAAATTAAAGTTTATTGGAATAAAAAGTTATTCATTTACTTAATGGCAAAGTAAGTTATGGATCACTGTACTTTACTAAATCAAACAGTATGAATTATCATGCATTTCATGCTGAAATTATCAGTTACGGTGGCATGATAAAAAAATATTATAATGTAATAATAATGTAAATAAACAGTAGCTTCAAAGCACCGAAATGAAAAATCTATGTAGCGTAATCAGTTAAGGCTCTGATCTTTGAATAGTGCTAGGTGCATTTCTTGCCTAAGGCAATAATAAAATTCTCTAAATCGAACAGTATGAAATATCATCCATTTGATGATGTAATTATCAGTTACTGTGACATAAAAATATGGTAAATAAATAAAGCATCAAAGTAGGTACTAAATGAAAAAAAAAATATGTGGCGTAATAAGTTAAGGCTATGCTTTTAATAAGTGCGGGATGACTTTTTTGCCTAGGGCAATAATAAAATTCTCTAAATGGAACATTATAAATTATCATGCATTTGATGATGTAATAATCACATACTGTAACATTAAAACATGATTAATAAATAAAAGCTTCAAAGAACATATGTAAAAAATATTTGTGGTGTAAAAAAAGTTGAGGCTCTATTATTACACTGTCCGTGGTGTATTTCTTGCCCAAGGCAATAATAAAATAATCCAAATTTCTCTAAAACTAAAATTATGTGCATTATATAATGTTTTCTTTTCTTTTCCATGCATTTCTTGCCTAGGGCAATAATTAAATTCTCCAAATCGAACGGTATGCATCATCATGCAGTTGATGATGTAACTTTCAGTTACTATGACATAAAAGTATGCTACATAAATAATTTCATATAATAATAATAATTTCACATATTTCACAGCACCTAAATGAAAAACTTACTGGCGTAAAAAAATAAGTTAAGGCTCTGCCTATTATTGACTAGTCCTGGATGCGTTTCTCGCCTAGGGAAACAATAAAATGATATGCCTTACTACAAACTAAAATATTGTGAATTTTATAATAATTTCGTTTCTTTTCTAGGCATTTCTTGCCTTGGACAATAATAAAATTCTCTAAATCGAATAGTATGGATCATCATGCATATGATGATGTAATTATTACTTACTGTGACATAAAAGTATGCTAAATAAATCAGAGCTTCAAAGCACCTAAATGAAAAACTTTGTGGCGAAACAAAATAAGTTATGACTCTGATTATTAAATAGAACTGGGTGCGTTACATCATGATTGCCTTTCTGCAAAACCATAAGATTAATTCACATATTTAAAATTTAGTAGAAAAATATGAGTTTTCTATTTATCTATCATTTATTAATAATTCGTTAATTCAAGTTAATCGATACCTTAATTAAACCAGAAGCAATATATTGAGCAACAGTCATAGGTTTTTTTGTATTTCTTTATGTCATTCCTACAATCATTTTATGATTGAAACGAATTTCTAAATACTTTGACAATTTTATGTTTATGTATTTTGGTGAATGCTTATTTTTATCATATAAATTTTGACATATCAATTGAAATTTACACAAAAATAATTGAAAATTTGTCGTTCAAATGTTGAAAAATTCAATTAACAGTTGTACTTTCTTTTAGCAGTAATTAGCAGGAAATTTAAAGCAAGTATTTCAATCTTAAGAGTAATTATTAAAATATTTATAAAATAATTAAACTGTTGACAGTAAACAATTAAAATTGACAATAATCATCGAAATTTTAATAGCAATCATGGAATTTTTTTTCAGTAATTATTGCAAGTCTGACAAAATATTACAAAGCTTGAAAGTAATCATTGCAATTATGACAGTAGTCGTCGTAATTTTAACAAAATAATTATAATTTACACATAAATAATTGAAAATTTGTCAATCAAATGTGGATCAACTCAATTGACAATATATTATAAATTGACATGAAATATCTATAAAATTATGAAACTGTTAATAGAAATTTTAATAGAAATCATCGACATTTTTCAGTAGTAAATTTTAGACTGACAAAATATTGAAAATTTTGAAATAATCATTGCAATATTGACAGTAATCATAGAAATTCATTGTAAATCAGACATTTACACATAAATTATTGAAAATTTGAGCCATTTAAATTATGACAAAATCAATTGGCAGTTACAATTAAAATGTTGCAAGTAATTACTGAAATTTAAAAGCTACTATTAAATCTTAAGAGTAATTATTGAAATGTTTATAACATTTTGACTTGTGTAAACTTCTGTTTAAACACAAATAAATTATAATTACAAATACAATTAGTATCTTTGTATATCAAACTAATTACTAACTATTACATTAGTTATTACTTTATATAATGACATTGTTATATGACGATGTTTACATCCATTGTATTTATGGCGTAGTATCAACAAAGAATATAATAATAATAATAATTATATTATATTATTAATAAGCGTGCGAAAAATCCATCTTTTAAGCTCTTCGGTATTGATAATTAATTATTCATTACAACAACGCAGCTTACAATGCAACATTCAATATACTACAATGTATCGTTTCGTAATAGAAATATTTGAACGAGTTGTACAATGTTTATGGTGATATGCAGACAGATAAATCACAAATCAAACAACACAATTGCGCTCTCCATTGGGTAAATATATTAATCAATACTCATCAGTGGCATGAATGAAATAAAGGAGCATTATGCATTGTCTGTAGGTAAATAAATTAACCCATACATATAAAAATCATAAAACTGAGATTTTAACGTCGTCTTTAGGCTTGGATATCATTCACCAGCCAAATTTTAGCGATGCACTTAGAGAAAACCTCAATACATCAAAAAATATCATTGTTAAAATAACAAAAAAAAGAATATGAAAACATGAAAATATCAGCATACTATTATATCATGCCATATAATGGCATACACGAAATAAAGGTGCATTATTCATTGCCTGTAGGTAAATAAAGTAACCCATACATTTAAACACCATAAAACTGTAGTTTGACATAATGTTTTAATAAAGTAACCCTTACATATAAAAACCATAAAACTGGATTTTGACATAATCGATGCCTTAATTAAACCAGAAGCAACAGAATCAATAGTTTAATTCACCATTCACTATTGACCAATACCAAATTTTAGCGATGTACTTTGAGAAAAACTAAATAATTCAAGAAATATAATTCAATAAAAAGCAGTTATGGTTTTTACGGGTAACTGATGACTGAAAGGTATGGTAAAAACCGTAAATCAAAAGAGCAGCAATGATTTTTATGAATATATCTGAGGTATGGTAAAAATCGTAAAGTTATACTCATACTTATAATCAAGATATGGTACAACCTGTACTATAAAAGAGCATTAATACTTTTTATAAGTATGGTTAAGGTATGGTAAAAATCCGTAATTAATATTCATACTCATAATCATAATCAAGGTATGGTAAAAACCGCAGCAAATTAAAAGCACCAATAATTTTATGATTATGCTTAAGGGATGTTAAAAATCAAAAATAATATACTCATACTCATAATTAAGGTATGGTAAAAACCGTAAATTAAAAGAGCAGTAATACTTTTTATGAGTATAGTTAAGGTATGGTAAAAATCATAAAATAATATTCATACTCATACTCATAATCAAGGAATGGTAAAAACCGCAGCAAATTAAAAGCACCAATGATATTATGAGAATGGTCAAGGTATGTTGAAAATCGTAAATTAATACTCATACTCATACTCATAATCAAGGTATGGTAAAAACCCGTAAATAAAAAGAGCAGCAATAAGTTTTATGGATATTGTTACGGTTTGGAAAAATCCGTAAATTAGTACTAACGCTCATAATTAAGGTATGGCAAATACCGTAAAATAAAAGAGTAGCAATGAGTTTTACGAATATGGTTAACGTATGGTAAAAATCGTTAATTAGTACTTACACTTATAGTCTGTTATTTGCCCATAAAGTCATGCAAGTTACATGGGTTGGGATTTGGGTAATAAAATAAAGCCCGTAGTAACAAAAACATTGCATCATTATTGTTGCCCAACTGAAAAATTATCTATGCGACAATCTTAGCCGCATAAATATCACAATTACGATATAGATAATTTGCAATATGATAATACATATTGATTATAAAGCAGTCATTCATTTGAAACTGCAAAGCAAAACATGTCTGGCACAATTACAGTATAGCAACTAATTGACAGTAGGATATAGAGGCAACATGCGCCACCTGTTGATTTCGCGATCAATTAGGTTAATAACACATTTTAAGTAATAGTACTTTAAACTTTAAAATAGTTACTATCGAATAAACTATAATAATAATAATATTTTTTAAATTAAATTTAAGGTTTTGTCCATAAATTACCAGTTATGTATTTAAGGTATTATTACTAGGTACTTAATTAATTTTTTGCAAAAAAATATGGCAACAAAACTCAGTTAAGCATAAAAATAATTAAACAAAAGAATAAAGTTTTCAATTTCGTCATAAATCAAGGAGCACATGATAATTAAAATTATAAAAAGTGTGCAGCAAGATTTTCTTTCACGTTTATTAAGATATGTCTCTCTAATATGTCTCTCTATATGAATATATTTATTAAAATAGATCTCGTATTTTAAAGTAAAGAAATTGTAATCAAACTAATTAAATTTTTGCAAAAAAAATATGGGATAATAAATAAGTTAAGCATAAAACTAATTAACAAACGAATAACGTTTTCAATTTCGTCGTAAAGGAGAATCTGACAATTTAAATTATATATATATATATATATATATATATATATATATAAATTAATAATATACATTTATATAAATGCGTTAACAAATAATCATCATTATTAATAATGGATATGGGAAAATTATTTGGAGTAGTGTATTTTAGGACAATTAAAAAAATCTTTTATTTTAGAAAAAAATCAAAAATAACAGAGAATAGTAGTTATACTATGGGGATTCTGGATCGCCCCCCGCGAATATTTCGATTAATTTATTTCGCGGTTTGATTAGCATTAATCGGCGGAATTTGCGGGGGGCGATCCATAATCCCCATAGTATAACTACTGAAAATAAACAAATATTCGTTCGAAACTTGACTAAAACTATAATAATAATTATAATAATTTTTTGTGATCAAATTTACACTTACACAGGTCTAAATTTCAATGGACATAAAAATATATAACATGACAATATAATTTGTACATAAATACAATAGTTGTTTAAATTATCTTCGTATTGTTTTTTTATTGCCATTGTTTCGTTGTTGATGTTGTTGTTGATGTTATTGCTGTTATTAAGTTATTAGTGTATAAATAAAAAGTTGTTTAATTTTTTTAACTATCTACATACATATTTATGAAATAATTAAGAACTACCCTTTTATTATTTAGTTTATGAGTTCGTGACTTCACAAATTCGTGAAATGTGTAAAACATGATAAAACGTATACATTATGTGCTATGCATAAGAATTTATACGCAATTTGCGTACGAGTACGTTTCTTAACCACGCGAAATGAACAATTAATAACGCGAATTATATCCTTCTGTGTGCAAATTAATGGCAAACAACATTAAAGAGCTTTTCGCAAAGGGACTTCTAATTGGAAAACGACTCAACAAAGAGAGTGGCAAACGAACGCCGGGGAAATAATGATGGCGGCGGTCTCTTTGTGGAATTACTTTCATCAATGTAATTGTTTACCGCCAATAAATTGATGGCTGCAAAGGATCCGAAGAGCTTGGATGCATTACTCTTTGACCTGCAGCAAAACAGATACATTATCGCGTATCGGATGGATGTGATGCTTGCCAGTCTCGAAGTGAACATTAATTTTTGAGCGCGGGAAACGTGAAGGATTTGTTTACATTCTGAAATTTATTGATTCCCAGGGCTAATGGCAAATGAATGGAAATTAAAATGAGCCGTAATGGGGGTACATTTCAATTTATTGAAGCACTCTCGTGATAGCATATCGATAAAATTCAATAGCGCAGTTTTAATTAAACGTACGCAAGAAGGAAATGTTTGCTCTGTATTGTTCTAAAACAATATTTGGGGCTTATTTCGAGTTAAATGCCTGCAAATATGATTTTTTTCTGTATGAATCTTAATTTTGTTATTATTATTATTATAAATGTATTACAGTTTCATACATATTTCAATTATCATTTTCAAAGAATATATATTTTATCAAATTTTTAAAGTTCTCATTTCTTACATATACAGGGTGTTATATAAGTTACCCAATTTGCACTAAATCGTACGATAATTTGGTCTACAATACAACTTTTATATGTTTACTTATTCAATTTACTTGGCGGTTTCATAAAAATTTAAAATAAAAAATTACGAATGATCTCAATTACTCTTGTTTCGTTCCATACATATTATCATTTTAATTTTCAAACGCTATTTAAAAAAAAAGCCTATACAGGGATTGTACTGTAAGCAACCCAATTTGCACAAAATGGTAGAATAATGTATTTGCTAACAATTTCGACTCACCTTACTTGACGATATAATAAAAAAATATATATTTTTTTAAGTATCTAAATTACACTGGCATTGTTTGATACATATTTCAATTATCAATTTTAAATTATAATTTATTTCACATTTCAATTCTTTACTTCATTCATTATTCAGTATTCAGTATTCACTTTATTAGTATTTTGACTCTTTACAGAGTATTACTTTGTCAATATATCATTAATTTTACTTATAATTTTACTAATGGTTGATTATACAGGGTAAAATTGCCTATACAGGGATTGTACTGTAAGCAACCCAATTTGCACGAAATCGTACAATAATGTACTTTACTACTAATTTTGACTCACTGTACTTGACGGTTTTCACGCAAAATTAATACAAAACAATTAATATGAAGTATGTGAGTTACTGACCTTCAGGTGTTGAAGGAATGAAATCGAGAGTTCTCGTCTTGGCTCTCACGTTCTCGCCAGTCCCATCGATCCAAATGTACATGGCCTGACATTTTCCATGAGGCATGGGAAGGTCCATGAATTTGTTAACGATCGATTTGTTTAGCGCCGCATTGGGCGAAGATTCCAGCACGTGGTTTGGCATCTTGTTCTGTAACAAAAAATAAGGACATTAAGTAAATACTACAAACTGTATTTCTCAAATATAAATACTTCAAACAAAACGTCAATCCGTTACTATTCGTTAAAAATACGCAGATACTTCTAGTAAATAAATCGATATTATGTAAATAATATCCATATTTTTTGGTGGTAATAATAATGATATTGACAGAAAAATTGGAAGGTGCGTTAGGAATGAATTTCATCTCTGTATCACAAAACCTAATAATACACGAGTTGTGTACAATTTCATAAAATTGAAAACTGAAAAAACCAGAAACATCTTTATCAAAAATATCTAGAGTTTTTGTGGGTTTCGAGTTTTCATTTTCGAGTTGCTTTCAAGAGTTTTCGCAAACACATACCAAATTTCAATAAACCACATCTCATTTTATAATACTCATATTCCTACACTCCTATCAAATTTCTTATTATTGAAAATTCAAAACACGAAAAATAACAATGAAAGTCGAAAATATACAAAGGTCCCAAAGTTCAATCAAAATTGATAAAAATCTGTGTAAATGAATATACTTGAGACAAAGTATTTATCAAATTAGAAATACATGAAAAACGGCGAAGAAATTATTTATTTTTGTTAGAGAAAAATTATGCAATAAAACGTTGTTTGTAATCTTAAATGGATTAGTGCATAAAAAATTTACTGTATTTTCATAAAGCTTAACAAGATTTTGAAAAACGTTAGAATTTTGTGTAAATGTACTTTTGAATTACAATATTTCTGTAATTTAATTGAATTTGTTAATTTAAACGTTTGTAATTACGTACTTTACTGTATTTTTTGGCATAAAATAATTATTCGGGTTTCGATTAAAAAAAATATATTTAACATATGTAATCCATAAGAAACAAATTTTAAGACAGCTATCTAAAATTATATTCAACACTATCCAATTGTAGTAAAATCAGATAATTAAAAATACCATAAAATGTAGCCAAATTTGTTGTATCGAATGAAATAAAATATACATTCTCAGAATTATACGATATTAGCATTCATAATTAAATCTTGAATCGAGTTTCAATATAAAATTTGATATTTGAGATCAGTAAGCCATCAGAAACAAATTTGACAGCTATCTAATAATATATTCAAGACTAACCAAATGTAGTACAATCAGATAATTAAAAATACCATAAAAAGTAGCCAAATTTGTTATATCGAATAAAATAAAACATATATATTCAGAATTATACGATAGTTGCATTCATAATTGAATCCTGAATCGAGTTTCGATATAAAATTTGATATTTGAGATAAGTAAGCTATCAGAAACAAATTTGACAGCTATCTAATAATATATTCAAGACTAACCAAATGTAGTAAAACCAGATGATTAAAATAACATAAAATGTACTCAAATTGGTTGTATCGAATAAAATAGAAAAATACTATTCAGGAATTCAGGTAATTACATCAGGAATATACTATTACTACTAATATTACCACTATACACTACTACTATACTACTAATAATATTCGTAACAGCGTTATATTAATATTGGAAACGGTATTTCACCAACAAATTCAAAATTTCACAAATAATTCTTTCAAAATGCAATTCAAATAAAAAAACCATAGGTTTTCCATAATCGAGCAATAATTTAAAAAAATCGTAAAAAAAATTATTTCAAGTTCACATAACAAAGAGACTTAATGAGTACCATACTACAAAAGTTTGGGTTCAAAAGTTCAAACTGATTTCTTTTTGGACTTTCAGATTCATTGTTTCTGGTTAATCATCGTTTTTTTGTTAAATATAGTTTTGCATGCTTGGTATTCTTACAAAAAATCTACAAACAAAATCAATATTCACGAAAAATTCTATAGAAACGCAATGCAAATTCCAATTCATAATTGAAGTCCATTCATAATTCCAAAATTTCTTGAAAAGACATTTTCACTTTCACATAATTATGAGAATTGAACTGTAACTAAAAATAAGTACATTAGCTTGACTTGTTTTCTCTCATTAACCACTATATTTGTGTATGTTTTTCAACATAAAATGGTTAACTTAATGGCAGTTAAAATCCAATGAATATATTAAAAATTTCTCGTAAGATGTATCAATAATGATTATCATGTAAATCAGTATCATTCGTTTTAGGTTCCCAAAAGTTGGTAGTTTTTCATAAGTTTATAAAACAGTGCAAATTCCAAATATACTTGACACTTCGTAAAACAACAATTTCAATTTTAGACAAGTTGTTTTAATGAATTCTAGCAAGACTAGTTTTTTCTAAATGCATTTTGCAATACAAATGCAATACAAAATAGGTCTTAAAAATTCGTCTTTTTACTCTCTTTGATTTATTGTATCTCATTAAACATCTGGTTTTGCTTTATTTATGTATGATTTCCATAAATCAATCAGTTTGCTTGTTCGTATTTGAAAAAAAATATCTACCGCAAACTTGAGAATGAACGAAAAATTATTTCAAAACTCCAAACCAATTTTAAAACACTTTTAATTTTCTTTAATACAATTTCCAGATCTCAAAAATGCGTACTCATTTCTGTAAAACCAAATTTGGTCCCTCTGGTTTATTTTTCTCAATAATCATCGAATTTTGCTTAATTTATTCTTGCTTGCTTGGTTTTTTTGAAAATAGAACCACAAAAAATTCAAAATTCACGTTTTTTTATTCGAAACTCAATGCAAATTCTAAATAAAAACTTGGCAGTTTTTTAAGTCAAACAACAAATTTTTCTTTTTAAATAATTCTGAGATTTTAATGAAATTTTCTCTCATTAATCACTGTATTGTGCTTTATTTATGTATGTTTTTTTCAACATCAAATAATTGCAGTTTCTTTAATCGATCAACAAATTTAAAATTTCAAGAAGAATCCTGCCAAAAATTAATGCAAATTAAAAAAAATGTGGTTTTCAAAAGTTTATAATACATTGCAAATTCCAAAAAATAAACATTATAGATGGTCCGAGAGAGGATAGGTGGGCCACCCTGTATATAAGGGCCGGACCATTGCTGCTAGACTAATAAAAATTGAAGAAAAAATTTGATTGGAACTTATTGGATACTTGATGTGCTATTTCTTGAAATTACAGAGTGTACAGAGTGTACCATAGATCCGGGACACAATATTTGGTCTCATTTTTAAATAGAACCCCCTGTATATTCTGTCATATTTGGAATCTGCTTTATGTGGGTTTTACAAATCATCTTTATTTATAGGGATCAGATGCCACGTTGCTGACTTATTCACATTTTAATCAAATTCAACGAAAAATCTTGGAAGTGGAAAGAAATTAAACAAAACCTTACTATAAGAGATCAATAAAAGAATCTGGGTATGCAAGTACCCAAGCAATGTGCCAAAACATACACAATATTTGGAGTCACGTTGAATACACAGGGTGTTCTGAAACCACGATCGTATTTTGCTCTTGTCAAATGACTGTATAATGTTAAAAAGTAGCACATAACATCAAATCAGATGTTTTTCTCAGTTTTGATTAGTCTAGCAGCAATGGTCCGAGCGAGGATAGGTGGGCCATCCTGTATATATATATATATAATATCTAGACGTAACGACTTTACTTGAATTGAATAGAGCTTAACGGGTTAAAGTAAAAAAATAGGAAGCTGAAGATATATATATATATATATATATATATATATATATATATATATATATATATATATATATATATATATATATATATATACATACATATATACATAAATATTACACATATACACATTTAATTTATTATTTAATTATCACTGGGTACGCACGTGTGCTTCTTCTATAATTATCTGTATCAATATTGATGTTGATTTATTAATGGCATCGAGAAATTGAGCCAGTTTGATCAACTCAATCAATATATAAGTTTGTAAACAACTGGGCTAATTAATATGAGATTATTTCTTTACTATCTTACTTTAGAAATGAGACGCAAATCACAAATAAACTTTTACATTATTTTCTCATTAACTGAAGAGGTCCCTCAATTTTATCAGTATCTAAGTAGGTTCTATTATTTTTATTAAAATATCTATGAGTACCGACTATATATATATATATATATATATATATAACAACAATATATACAATATATGACAACAATATATACAAAAATTGCTCCCAAAGCAAAACATTTTAATTTCCTACATAAAAATGTACTGCAAATATTTTTTTTTAAATCATTAATATTTTTGAAATTGTTGATAAAACTAAAATATGATAAGAGTGAATCCCACTTCTTTTACAGTATAATTAAAAAAATATTCAGACATTTTTGACTTATCGTGTCCACAAAAGAGTTACATCCACACAACATACATTTTTCAAAAGGGATATTTAGAAACTGAAAATGGATATCTCCGTTAAAGTCTGGAATTCGAAAATTTTACAGAAAATAATATGTCGGGCAAATAAATAGTTATTTAGGATACAAGTTCGTAAAGCCCTAGTTTTCGAAACAACGCCTCATACAAAGGTTTTCTCTGCGACAGCTATTATGAAAAACTTGTAAAATTTAATGCAAAATACAATCTATTTTTAATTTTTTTAGTGAATGTCAAACATATTTTATGCACAGTTGATGTTTATGTTTTTGACCGTGAACAGTGCGTAAAATACGTACTTTACGCACTGTCGTAGAAAAAAATATAATTAAATTCTGTGTATGTGTAATTTAATTTGACCTGTGTAGGACATACTAGTATCAGAGATATTAGTAAATTATTATTATTATAATAATAATAATAATAATAATAATAATTATTATTATTATATTACTAAAAAACAAAAATATGCTAGGTGTAAACCAGTATTTCTGACTTTTTATCAACTTTTTAAATTACACCTTTGTTTTAAATATATAAAAATTTTGAATTTACTTCTTTATACAGGGTGTTTCTAAATTGGACAAAAAAAAAAAACGTTAACGTTCTGACAGAAATTCGAAAAAAATTAAAAATAATTAATTTTGGATATTTCTTATACAATTTTAGAGCTTATCTCAATCTGTTGGACATATATACATTCTATAATACACGATTTAAAATTTTGTTTAAAGTACAAATTATTTTGAATATTTTTATTATTATGTAATTTATAAACTGTTCGTTGTATGTGTGTTTCATACGATAAGTCAAATACTGGCCCCGATTATACATACAATAAAGTTTTGAATTAAGAATTGTAGACCATAATGGAGATTATTTGAAAAATTTAGTAGCGTCAGAACATCGCGATCAACAAACAGGTGCGTATTCTTCTTATATTCCGTCTTTCTTAAATTATTTCGAGAGAATGACAGATATACGAAAAAATGTTTTCCAAAATATTGTGTATTTTGAAATTAAAAGTTCAAGTTAAATATGTATATTTGACAATCAATAATTTGACTTTAAACAAAACAAGCCTCTATGCCCAATTTAGAAGTTTTGACAAAACCTACTACGCCCAATTTAGAACTTTTAAGAGAATTTTGATAGATTTAAAAAATAATGCAGTTTTCTTGAACACTCTGTATATTAAGAAAGATATGTTGGAGTGTAGTCCTGCGAATTAATTAACATCTAAATTCAATTCACTTAGAATGTTGATTGTGCTATGATCTCAGAGTGCGCCTTGAAACAATCATGCCCTGAGAGGACTTTAATAATTTATATCGAGAATCAGACCCACGGCAATGACTTTAAGCCTTAACAGCCTTAAGTGACTTCCTCTTGGCTCGCATTATTATTGTATTATTTAATCATACTCAATTTCGAATTGCCACAAGCCCCAAGCCTGAGGCCATTCTCTCAAAGATAGCAAATCTTATCGTCAAGTAGAAACTTTTTAAATCACGTTCTAATTCCTTAATTATCAAATATTACTTAAGTGTAAAGTCCTCCTGGAGTCGGCATTTTATAGAACCATACAAAACCCATGAGTGCCAAGTAAATACTGATAGGCCAAAGATGCGAGCTGGATTACAGAACCAGATTTTTTCCTAGCACTTAATGTTACATCATTAATACTTTCACTTCAGACCTGAGGTTGTTGTGGACGAAATTTGAGAAACAATCCGTCATTGTATGCAAATGGCCTGCAGGTATTATTAATGCCGCTGTTATCGTGCTTTAATGTTGACCCCTTGTTCATAATTCAATTCCAACTGCCATTTGTAACTTCTACCCAAGTATGTAATTTAATGAAGCGTGTAATTACCTACATACATCTTGTGATACTGATTTTTTGTTTGATTTAAGTTACAGCGAGGAACACTTATAGTAGTTCCCTGCATGTGTATCCATAACTGCATAAATAATTTCAAATGCATTAAGTTTAATGCAACCATTCGGTTATTGATCTCCAAATTGTACTACAATGCTTCACAATGTTTTTGTTTGCTTTGTTTATTTGTAGACAAAATATTTTTGCTATGGCTAATTACCATCACCAATGAGCTATCCACGAACTAAACTTGGAAATGTTGTCTTATTGCGTGTTTAATGTGCGTTGGCAATTATTGTTGGGAAATGAATTCTGACGAGAAAAAAATATATAATTGGTTTTATTTACTCATTAAATGGTTATTTATATAATATACAGAGCGTTCAACAAAGTGGTGTCAACGTTTACGCTGGATACCAATTGATGACACAAGATGTAAATCAAATATGTTTTGCAACATTGATGATGTTTCCTACGTTACAAGCAAATAATTCAAATAATTTAACTAGATTTTTTCAAACGTAATAATTAGTTATTATTTCTTTGGAACTACTTGAAAAAGTTGACACTATTTTCTTGAACGCTCTGTATATAAACATGCAGCTGGAAATTGTTTTTCGTTTATATGTATTTATTTTATTACGCCATTATTAAGCGTTAAAGATATCACTTATGTTTTATTATGAGCATTCTAAGTATTGACTAAGAAATTGGCCAAGAAAAAAAATAAATTACAAATTCTGCCATACAAAAATATTTCGTTATCTCAGGGTTAAGGGTTATATTTGTCCATATTGTTAGTAAATGTAAAGTTATCAAGTCTTATCGTTCGTTATTCTAATAATTTTATCAGTACGGTCAAATAACTTAATAATATATCGCAAATATCACTGCACCGATAAACCCGTATTATTTAAAAAAATGCGATGTTACATATTTGTAACAACAAACGGCCTTGTCAGTCACTAATTATGGACAAACCAGTGCGCTACATATTTCCAGGAATCATTAAGGTTCGCAAACAAATTATTTGCAGCTCATTACACAGATATTTATGTAAACTGTCATGAAAGCCTAGCAGACTTTGCTAGCCTTATATCTCCAGCAAAAATTATTATTCAACAAAGAATTATACTTACAAATATCAGTGGAGTAGATTTGTTACTTTTAGTTACATAATATTTGAAGAAATAAAATCATAGTCAAGTTTCAATATAATTTTTGAAACCGTGATAGGTAAATTTTAGTATAATTTATTATTTAAAAGATTTCGAATGTCAGCGTGAAACATTACAAAAATAAAACAATTTCCCTTAGATTTTTTATTATATTTATAATTACTGGAAGAGTAGATTTATTAATTAGCGTATGTAAATATTTCGAAAGTCGCAATTAAAGCATAATATTACAAATATGAAACAATTTCCCTCAGATTTATTATTATTTTTCATTATTTTAGTTTCTTATTGAAAATATTTCGAATGCCATACAGTCTAAGCGAAACATTACAAAGATTATTATATTATTATTTTTCATTATTAGGTATATTTATTATTGCTTAAAGAGTGGATTTATTACTTATACAATATTTGAAGAAAGTAAATCATAGGTGAGTTCTAATTTTTTTTTAACCCTGATGGGTATACAAATTTTAGTCTCATTTCTTATTGAACATATTTCGAATGCCATACAGCCTAAGCGAAACATTACAAAGATAAAACAATTTCCCTAAACACATCAAGGGCGATCGAACCTATTCAATACTTAAATATCGTATCAATATTGTAGCATTCTTTATTTTTTTTACGACGTTTTCAACAAGTGTATCGATTCGGAAGTGACGACTCGACTGGAAACCTTTCCATCTAACAATGGCATTATTTATTTCCTATTCCGTTGCGACGTTCATTCATTAGATTCGTACACGTTAAAATTAATTCATCAAAGTTAAATGCCTTCTCTTAATATCGAAAATAAATTAAATGCGAATGAAATTCATAAAGGCAAAATACATTATTTCCACGGTTTGTGCAGCTGAACTTAAATTTGCCAGTGTAAAATTTATTAGATATATTTTTAGCATACTATTTTAGTATTATTTTAATATTATATTTTTGATTGTTTATTTGGATAACATTTTGGGTGAGTCCGGAAAACACTCATTTTAGGGACGTAAATGAGTCCGTAAAATTGCTATTTTTGGGAGCATGTACAATGATATTTTTTTTTTAATTGTGTCACTTATCTTCCAGATAAACAAAATATTGCTGTCGAAATTTGAAACATTTCAAGTTTCTGTTTTTTGTATCTAATATTCAAGTTCTGCTGTCATCAACATTGCAATATTAAAAAATTACAGTGTCAAAGCTTTCATTCTATCGAACTTTCAACGATTACTGGCGAATTTTCATTTCTGAGTTTCTGTTTTTATAGCCAACTTTTCATACATTACTGCGAAATTTTCAAATTTTTGAATCAAAATGTCAATTATTAATGTCAACATTGTAATGATAGACTATCAACGCTTTAATTCCCTCTAAAAGTTCAAAGATAACTGATAAATATCTTTTTTTAAATTTTAGCTATTGCTGTCAAAATTTCATAAATTATTGCCAAAGTTTTAGTTGTTAGTGTCAAAATTTCAAGTAGTACTGTAAATATTGCAATGACTAATGTCATAAATTGCAATGACAAACTATCACTGTGTTGATATTATGTAGCTTAAACGACAATGTAATACTCACTGAATTCTGATTCAAAAATAAATAATTATTATTGTTATTAGAGCTTTAATTTTACGAAATTTCAACGATTACTGGCGAATTTTCATTTCTGAGTTTCTGTTTTTACCGCCAACTTTTCATACATTACTGCGAAATTTTCAAAGTTTGGAATCCAAATGTCAATTATTAATGTTAATAGTTTTCACCGTCAGAATTTCAAGTAGAACTGTAAATATTGCAATGATTAATGTCATAAATTGCAATGACAAACTATTACTGTGTTCCTATTATGTAACTTAAACGACAATGTAATACTCACTGAAGTCTTATTCAAAAATAAATTATTATTATTATTATTAGAGCTTTGATTCTACCGAAATTTCAACGATTACTGACGAATTTTCAAATCTAAATTTCAATTATTATTGTTAAAATTGCAATGATAAACTATCACCAAAGAGTTCAAAGATAACTGAGAAATTATTTTTTTTAATTAAAATGTCAGCTGTTGCTGTCAAAATTTCATATATTTCTGCCAGAGATTTAGTTTTTAGTGTCAGAATTTTAAGTAGAAATGTCAATATTGCACTGATTAATACCATAAATTGCAATCACATACTATCAGAGCTTTAATTCTACCGAAATTTCAACGATTACTGGCGAATTTTCATTTTCACGTAGGTTTCTGTTTATACCGGCAACTTTTCATATATTACTGCTTCATTTTAAACTATTTCAATCAAAATTTTAATTATTAATGTAAGAATTGCAATGATCAACTGACAAAGCCTCAATTCTTTCAAACTTTTATAGATAACCCTAAAACTTAAATTTTCTAGTAACATTTCAGATAATACTGTCATACATTACTGCCAAAGTGAAACAATAATAATAATAACAAAAATGTATATTGTGACTTGATATGTGTTATAGACACATGTTTAATGTTGAATGTCAAAACTATATTATTATTTATAGTAATAATAGTAGTAATTTATACAATACGTTGCGGAAAGTAAGTGTTTTTGTTTCAGGAATTGTAACACTTTGTTTAACAGTTGTAACAATTACAATGAAAACAACGGAAAAACACATTTCACACTCATTGTATGCACATTTGTTTGCAATTTTAATTTATAATATTAACATGTAAAATAAATTTTGATGCTTTTTCGTAGTTTTGTGGTTGTAATTTAGCAAACTTTTCTTTCTCAAATATTCATCTGATACTGACAGATGTGTAATAGTCAAAGTTAATTAATATTTACATTTCTGCGTTATACCGACCAATTGGCATATGATCATTCATCAATATGCAAAAATACCATCTACTCTAGTAACGGAAAATGTTTCAGAAAATAACTGAAGTTTCAACTTCTGAAGTTTTTATATTTGCAAAGTAACTACAAATACTGATTACTTTCTCTCACTTAAAATGAGTCAGAAAGATGCATTTTTATACTCTTATTGAAGAAATAAAAAAAGATTATTATTTTGACATTACATAAAAATGATAGATAAAAAGTGGACATTTCATGGAAAATCGCAAAAATTACTATTTTAAAATTAAAATAATAGAGGCATTAAGGATTGGTACGGTATATTCAGGGTCAATATAATTTTAGTTGGAAAAACTTATTTTTGATACTGAAATAAAAAGAGAAATTATGACACTAATTTAAAATTAGTGACATAATATCTGAAAATTTGATGAAATTTAAAATATAAGCATAATTTATTAGAGATTTTCCTTCTGAAAATGCATTATAATTTTACTGTACCAATTTTATTCGTAAAACTCAAATGAAATCTATAAAATAAATTGAAATTTTGATATTGCTTCTCTCCAGCTATAGACAGGATATGTTAGTACAAGGTAGGGCAGTCCAGGGAATTTTATATTTTGATGATTAGAGAATTACTAGAAATTTGAAATCAGTTTCTTACCTTTTTATCTAGACATTCATTTTGTAAATGAAAATTTGAACCTATTTTCAAAAGTGGAGGTCATCATTTTACAAATTTTGATAGTTTCATTCAAAATATTTATAATGCACGGTTTTTTAGCACAATTCAGAAAATTTGGCAGATTTTTGCACTCGCACTTATAAATTTGGCAAAAAAATTTGATAGTGGCAAAAATATTTAACAGATACAGGAACAGGAACTAAAATATTTACAGATTTTACAAATCCATTACTTTCCATAATAGATTTAATTTCTTATAAAATAAAACAATTTCAATTAAACATGTTCAAAGAGTTATGATTAAAAATATATTGGAATTGAATATTGGAATAGAAATTTTTTAAGATTTCATACCTGGTGCATTCAAGATTTCGTAGATTTTGATAGTTACTGTTGAGAATAATACAGATGTTGCCCATTGCAGATAAATAATAATAACTAATTTGACTCAAAATGAGAGATAAATTATGCAATAAAATTAAAAATGTAAAAAAAATCTATTTGTCAATTTAGAAATTGGACAAATTCTGATTGAGAGCAATTGCAAGTTTAACCGATTTTTACCTCTGTAGCTTAATATTTAAATAGTTTTGATTAATCGTTGTGAATGTTTAAATAGTTGTGATTCATTGATTTATTTTGGAAAGGTATATGATAATGTAGATTTTAATTTTGTTAATACAAATTTATACTAATTATTGCTAAAAGATCATCTTCATTTGATTATATCTGTGTGAGTGCATATTTGTGCATTAATATGATATTTGTAATGTTTTTTTGCACATTTTTACGTGTAATATTTTGGTTTAGGTGTAAAAAGGCTATCTACAGGGTGATTAAAATTGGACGTCCATCGAAGCATCTATCAGGCTTATCTTACAAGATACAGTGTAGGTTTAAGTTTAGTAAAGTTACCAAATTCAACGCTGAGTAAGAAAACAATAAAATATTTAGTACAAGGTTATTGAAAACTAAAAAAAATGAAAAATTAGTTTTTTGTATTTTGTGACGTTTTTTACGTGCAATAAAATAATTATGAAATTCTGAAAATACATCCTCATTGCAACATTTTGATCCATATTGATTATAATGTTTTTTTCCATGGACAATTTATCCATGTCGATGCCGATTCGGTTTTATCAACGTCAACTTTTTTCTTATAGACTTTTGTCATATTTCAGTTTTATACATTTTTATGCAACGATATATGATATTGACAGATTGAAATTATTAAATTTCAAGTTACATACGACTTTGCATGTTGCCATGGTAACAAACTAGTTGTTGCTATTCAAAAACCTTCAGATTTTAGCATTTGATTAGGTAAATTTGCAATTTCTTCCAATTTTTAAATGATGAAAGAAATAAAAACTGTCAAATGTCACATATTACGTATCACATATACTTAGAAAAATAATTGCCATTGAATTGTACGACAAACAAATATGACGTTTATAAGAAAAATCTAGATAAAAAATGAAATCTACCTTGAAATAAACTACTCACTTAAAGAATTTAAGACAAAACGTTGTAATGATAATATTAATTTTTTGGAATTTAAAGATTACTGTAACTAAAAAAGAAACCTACGCGAGACACGAAACAATAATTTCAGTATTTGTTTTAGTTTTCTAGAACCTTGTACAAAGCCCATATTCTTTTTCTACACATTCTTATGCAAGGCAACTTTTTTAGTTGGTTAAACCAACCATCTATTTTTTAAGATAGTCGAGATGTGTGTGGTGGGTTAGTGGGTTTACAATTTTTTAAATCGACGTTTAAAAAAAACTAATCACTTTACAACATTTAATACGAAACGTTGCAATGTAAATATATTTACAGAATTTCAAAATTACTATAAAGTAAAAATAAAAAACTATCTGAACCACGAAAATCTAATTTCAGTAAGATCCAGTTTTCGACAACGTTTTGTGCAAAATCTCTATTTTTTCTACACATTCTTATTCTTGATAACTTTGTCAAGATTAAACATACACTATATCTTTTAAGATAAGCGAGATGTATATGGTGGGTGCCCAATTTGAAGCACCGTGTATTAATAAAATATACATACCATAAAAAGGCAATCGATAAATAAGCAAATGAAGTGATACTTAATTTAAAATGACAAATTAAAAGCAAATGAACTGAAACTTAATTAAAACTTAAAAATTACTTAAATTAAACATTTTTGACATTTGTATTATTATTGTACCTAAATTTCAACTCGATGACTAATTTCGTAGACCTGAAATGAACCATTCATGCTTTAAAATGTTTCGCGATGCCTTCTTATTATTACGTACTTTACTGGCCTATCATTTAAAAGTCCAAGAATCGTCAAAACTTAAAATATTACGGCGTAGTTTTGTTTAAGTAGCATTATATTTATAAATGATCTCTTGACCAAATTGAGAACACTGGAAGATAGATAACTTATCGGTCAGTTATTACTCAAAAATATTGCATAACGTGTTGTGTTAATTTATCTCAATTTTAAACATAAAAGACTCTGAACCCCTTGTAACGATGACCCACTTTCAGTTAAAGAAAGATACACAGGTCACTAAAACCAACAAAAGACATCAAGACACAGTTTGTGAAGAGTTGTATGAAAAAAATTGCACGTGCTGTATTATACAAAAATATTCATCTATCGTATGACCTCTCGAATCAGATTAAAATGCGGACTTAAGAAAGCTGAATGAAATATTGAAAAAACACATAAATAGGACAAGTTTTACCAAAGCTTTATTATACTTTCAACTTATTTAGCAATCGACTTACAACATGAATCGTATTGTTATAACAAAGATAAATCTGATTAGAACTGATTACCTTTATCTATGTAAGATTAAAAATCACTTAGTAAATTGTATGTAGAGCATGTTTTCATTTTTCATTGGATATTACATATTAAGTTTCTGTTTCATTAAATAAAAAGTTATACCTACATTAGTATAATACACATTACTTTCATACATATGTTAAAAAACACAAATTAGTTATTCTTGCAAAGTACAGCACATCCATGTATAATCATACACATCCATATGTATTTATACATTTAACAAAAATGTAAAAAAAAATATAATACTTATTTAAGAAAACTCTCGATCAAAAGATTATATTTACCTAAATACATTTTTATTTTATTTTACAGAGAATTTTCTAGCTAGCTTTTCTAGCTCTATGATGAGATTTATTTTCTTTAAACTTTTTAAACTATTATTTAGACTAAAATTCAATTAAAAGTGTGTATCTAGACTTGTCACCGAGCGATTTAAAAAAATAATAATAATTTGTAACAATTTTAATAAATGCACTGTTATACAGGGTGAGTAAAAAGTAAGGAACTTCCTATCTAGAGTATCAAATGCAATAATCAAAGTGTTGCAAATATTTGCCTCAAACTTCTCTTAAAAACCTTTTTTTTTATATAAAAATAATAATAAAGGCTCCATAAAAAAGTATCCTAACTTTTTACACACCTTGAATATACTGCGTAATATACTATGGAATTGTAATAATACACAGGGTATATTGAATTAAATTCATCATATATTTTGAAAAATAATACTAAAAAATAAGTAATATTGTGTATGTATGTAAATGTAACACATACAGGGTGATTTTTTTTTTAATTTAAGCATTGGGATCTCGAAAATCATAAAAAATAGACATTTGGTTAAATGAGGAAAGTATTGTCATTTTCAAACCTTATACAAGATATGCTTTTGTGTTTCGAGAAAAAAAAAACATAGTTTTTGAGTTATAATACAAACTATTTTTTTAAAATAGCAGTCATATTTGGCTTTGACATCATTAAAAAGATCGTTTTTTTCTCTTCATAACGTTACAAGGTTTGCTATACTTTCTTTCATAAATAAATGAGATGCAGGCATTTTTGTTGTATAATTTGAATAGAATTTAGTATAATTAGAATAGAAAAATTAGTAGAATTCTCGTAGTAATCGAGAAAAAAGGTTTTCCATGACACAATCTGTGATTGCTAGTCTCAATTTGAAAAATAGTCCTGTATCGTATTTATTTGTCAAAGTAAGTAATAATATTTATAAAGTTAATTTTCGAAGATGGCATTATTTATCAATGTAAGTTTAGCAAACCTTATATCGCTATAAAGAAAAAAAATGTATTTTTTTAAAATGTCTAAGCCAACTATAACTGTCATTTAAAATAAATAAAGTTTGTATTATAACTGAAAAAATGTACTCTTCTTTCATAAAACAAAAGCATATCTTGCCTAAGCTCATAAAACGATAACTCTTTCCTCATTTAACCGAATCTCTATGCCTTATGGTTTCCGAGATCCCAATGCTTAAAATTTAAAAAAAAACTCAATATATATATATATGAACATCGTCGTCATAGAAAAACTTTATATCGATTTCGACCGTTTGAGGCTCGCAAAGTTAGATGTAATCTAGAAGAGATGTCAATTACAAACATATTGGCAGCAATAAGGAAACAAATTATAGAAAGTATTAAAGAGAGGCAATAAGAACCACCTGTTGATATGGAGGGCACAATTATAACTCGGCAAGGGTCGTCTTCAGAAGTTGGCATCAAACCGAAAAGTTGGCGTTTACAGCCCTCTTTCACTCAAGGCAGGGGATTTCATATCAAGAAGCTAAAAGTTTAATTCCACCTTCAGTATCAAAGTATGAGTATCTTTGAAACATTTATTATTCAGAGACAATAACATCCACTGTGTAATGTACAATAGATTAACTTTATATTGTTATAATGTATGGTGGCAAATGTAAAACGCAAACGTAAAAAAAATATTGTATTGTATTGTAAAGTAATTCGACTTCAAAGTTTTATTTTTTTCTTAATACCAGCCTAAAACTAGTATTACAGTCATTTTATCTAAAATATTATTTTAAATAGTTATTATTTCAAGTTATTCAAACTTCAACGTTTCAGGAACTGATTTCATTTTTTACTTAATACAAGTCTAAAACTATTGTATTAAAACGCATAATTTCCATATTCACAAAACATATTTATTGTAGTTTTGTAAAAAAGGAAAATCTGGATTTTAATTTAAAACCTTCCACAAGCTTCCATCACCAAAGTGTAAAACTAGTATCAAAGTATATGTATCATTTTAAATATTTATACAGGGTGTTAAAAAACAAATGTACGATATTTGTAGGACATATGGTACAAACCAGGGTTGGTGTGATTTAAATCAACTGATTTTTTAAAATAAATCTTTGTTTTTGCACTGTTTGTGAATCCCAATAGGCGAACAATGAAAAAAGTAATGTTACAGTTAGCATGCTTTAAAGTAGATCATTGTAAATAAGTAAAATATTTTTCTTTTATTCCATTTTATTGTCCATCGAATGGTACAGATACACCGATGTTTCTAAATCATCAATTCCTGTTCAAATTTAAGAATATATTTAAAAAAAATCATATGATTTAAATCGTGATTTAAATCAATTAATATAAATCACATCAAAACTGGCATAAACAGATCTGAATATAGAAAAATCAAATAAAAATCAAATTAATTATGATTTATTGGTCAATGTTCGAGGCATCTACTTCGTGATAAACTACTAGATGATGAAATTAAATAAAACAAACACTTTTATTTCTTGATATCACTCTGTTTATTAAAATTAGTGACTATAGTTTCGATCACGTTCTGATCATTATCAAACTTAGAGAACTTAAAGAACTCTAAGTTTGATAATGATCAGAACGTGATCGAAACTATAGTCACTAATTTTAATAAACAGCGTGATATAAACAAAGAAAAGTGCTTGTTTGATTTAAATCATGATTTATTTGATTTTTTTTAAATCATTGATTTTTGATTTTCTTTTAAATCATGATTTATTCCAACCATGGTACAGAACAAAATAAGCCTAAACGTCTTAACATCTTAACAGGTGTAAATTAACCATTTTGATTACCTTTTCTAATAATTTTCACACTTATATTCACTTTTGGTCAACAGTTTTCTTATCTATCTAAAAACTTCCAAATTGGTTTTTACTAACATTTGCTCAATGTAAATCAATTTTCCGTATTTATTACTAATTTTCCAAACAATTATTTATTTTCAATGTGTTTTATTAATTTTCCACAATAATTTTAAATTTTCCCACCAATTTTTTGAATTTTTATGGATGTTAACTCCTTTTACAATTTATTGAATTTCCTGTGCGTTATTGATTTCCCACCAAACTCTATGTCAAGCAGTTTAGTTGTTTGTTAATTTTCAGGTATACCTATATTCACTCACCTCAGATTTAATTTTTGTTAATTTTTGATGTTTTAAACAATTATTTAAGTAAGATTTAAGGTTTCATTCATATTTACCAGTTATATACAATATTATATTTACAAATTTATTACATATTATATTTACAAACTTAAATATATATATATAAGTTTGTAGTATTAAGTACTTATTGGCAGTGTTGTAACAGATTTTTTTATTTAAATCTAGATACAGATATTTTAGAAAATATGTATCTAGATAATGTATCTAGATTCAGATACAGATACATTTGAAAAGCATCTAGATACTTCTAGATACATTTCAGATACATGGAAAACCAAACCTAAAATTGTTTTCGTTTTACATACAAAATTTACATGCAAAAGAAAATGTTCATAAATATTTAATAAAATGTGCAAAACTAAATTTATTTTTGATCGTCTGCCTAGTTATTGGTATACTCGTCCCGTCTTGACAATGACTCATCGATCCATATTGCATGAATTCGACATACGTTTCTATTTTCATTTCATTCTATTACATTTAGCATAAGCACATGAACCAGCATTAAAAATGCGGTTGTTTATTCGAAAAAGCATGCGTCATTGTCAGCTTTCAACAGTCAGTTTCAACAGATACAACAATAATACACAATGAAATAGCAAATTACTGACTCTTATCTTAATTAAATTCTAGAAAATTAATCAAAACCCTAAGGCCAAAATTAAAAAAAAATAATGCTCTCAATAATGAATCAATAGCTAATTGTATGTTATTAACGTAAAATGCAGTGTGCAGTGATACATTTTTTTTGTGTCTAGATACAAATACAGATACCTCAGAAAAAATGTGTCTAGATACAACTTTAGGTACTAAAGCAAACATGTATCTAGATACTTGAAATGTATCTATATATTCTATCTAGATACATGTATCTAGATACATTATAACATTGCTTATTGATAATATTAATTTATATTTTATTTTACCATTTATTTATATCGCCTGACTAGTTTCTCTTTTATTAACAAACCATATTCAGAGGCATATGTATTTTAGTATACTGTGATTTTTCTAAACTGGCGTGCACGTCATCAAAATAATAATAATAATAATGATGGCACAATTTCACAAGGTTGCCAGCTATCCTGGGTATTTAAAAATGGTTGCAATCAGCTGTTCCTCCCATGCAATCTTGTGAGACAGTGCGCGGTTCGTATCAAATTCGTCGACTTCTCTGCCGTTTTTCGTACAGATATCAATCCTGTGGTTATGGATTAACATCTACAATGGCAAAATATGCATTGTATTAATTGAACAAATGTAACAAGTTAAACGTCAAAGAAGTTTAGTTATAAACACATGTATGAGCATTGTTAGTGAAAAAGATGTGGCATCGTCGCTGAAAACATATCGCGGTTGCCAACATAACATGATTTATTACATGATTGGCAGGCGATAATTGTGTCCGCGATTAATACACCGATTACCTATTTATAACCACCGGTGATCAGTGCTATGTAACAAATGAGCCTCAGAATAATTTCGATTCTTAAACTAGTGTTATGCATATTCTCGAAAACAATCACGTTGGTACGAAAAAACCTCATCACACAGCTGTTTGATGACGTGCACGCCAGGTTAGAAAATTCAGAGTATATGTATATTTCCTGGTCTTATTTGAATAAATTTTTAATTTTTTATTTCAATTCAAGTAGTATTAAGTACTTATTAAGTACTTATATATTTGAAATATTATATCATATATAATATTTTTAATTATTATTTATTTTTAATATTTAATTTTATTTTATTTTATTATTTATTTATATGCATGACTAGTTTCTGTTTTAATAACAAACCTTCATCAGAGGCATATGTATTTTAGTATGTATATATCCTGATCTTATTTAAATTAATTTTTAAGTCTTGATTTCAAAATAGTCAGGCGGTATAAATGAATAATAAAATAAAATGAAAAAAAATATTACCAATAAGTACTTAATACTAAAATCTTAAATATTTAAGTTTTTTCGAAGCACTTCAGCAATTTTCGACTTCGATTTTCAATTTGGATAAACAATAGTTTATTTTTGCCAAGTAATTTATCAACATTCCACATACATTTTTAATATCCCTAGAATCTTAGATATGTACGAATCTCATACCAATAAAACCGAAATAAAAAAACATAGAACAAAATTTAAGAATTTTGTAAAATCACTGCAGGAACTTCCGTACATACTTAATAAGTATGGTATATCTCGCTAAATCTCGCATAAGTATTACTTATGCTTGCTTTTCTGCATAAAAATATACCACTTTTGCGAGATATGTTTAACGTACACTCAAAAATTGTAATTTTGCCACTTTTTCCAGAATGCACGATATAAAGGATTCTCATAAAAAATATGTTCAAAAATATGCAGTTGCAAACTCCAAAGTAAAAGTTTTAAATAGCGGCAAGCAAAAGTAAAAGTGTGAGAAGACCAGTTTGATTTAAGGACGACGACATTGGGAATTCCAGTAAATAGCTTAATTTGTATTGTATTAATTTTGTTGTTTGTATTCTTTAGTTTACCATAAAATATTCCGTTAAATTAGAACAGTCTAAAAACAGATATCACTTTATGTGCTAACAAAAATTGTGTTAATAATACGTTTTGATAACAAAATTTCGCAAAATAATTGCCAACGAGAAATAGTTTTAATAATTCGCACTTTATGATAACACAAGTTCTTAAAAATGTTGCCAACGATACATAGTAGTAGTTTTATTATTTTTAATAGTAGTTTTAGAAATATATAGTAGTTATAATAATTCGCATTTTATGATAACAAAAAAAAACGCACTTTTTGATAACATTTTTTTTTTAAATAAATTCCAACGAGAAATAGTTTTGATAATTTGCACTTTATGACAACACAAATTCTTAAAAATATTGCCAACGAAATATAGTAGTAGTTTAATTATTTTTTCTTGTAGTTTTCGAAATATATAGTAGTTATAATAATTCGCATTTTATGATAACAAAGTTTGTTAAAAATATTGACAACGAAATATACTTCAACAATTCGCACTTTTTGATAACAAAATCTCGCAAAATAATTGCCAACGACAAATAGTTTTAAAAATTCGCACTTTATAATAACACAATTTTTGAAAAATATTGCCAACGAAATATAATAGTAGTTTTATTATTTTTAATAGTAGTTTTAGAAATATATAGTAGTTAAAATAATTCGCATTTATGATATCAACGTTGCTTAGAAATTTTGCCAACGAAAGATAGTTTTGATAATTCTCACTTTTTGATAGAATTCCGTAAAAATTGTTCAAAGACTTTATCTCGCCCAATTATGGGATAATTTCTAATTCTACGCACAGACACTTGGATTGAATCTTTATTTAGTACAGATGCTGGATTTTTTGTTACAATTTTTCATGCATTCGAACGTACAGCAACAGGAGTTGCAATAACACCGAATGAGAAATTATAATATTAATATAAATTAATGTAAAATTGTTATAAGTTATTGCAGGTAACAAATACGTTACAACATCCATCATTAAATAATAGCTGTTAAAAAAATCAAACTTTCTATACATTCGTATTAAACTCGTAATATTTAATCAACCTTAGTAAACATTTTTATTGCGGATATTCCCACGTAGTTTTTAGCAACAGAAAATTAATTGCTTTAATTCACACACAAAAAT
The DNA here is from genome assembly GCA_951805005.1 of Othius punctulatus. Lineage (NCBI taxonomy): Eukaryota > Metazoa > Arthropoda > Insecta > Coleoptera > Staphylinidae > Othius > Othius punctulatus. The sequence continues at coordinate 96,916,211 of OX638138.1, forward strand.
GCAGACCAAAGACCAATCCACTGATCACTCCAAAATGAAACGCACACAAAAACACTGGAATTCACTTATTCAGAAATAATTCGTAAGTATTAAACATCAAAATACCTTAGAGACAGACACACTAGAGATAGAACGAAACGCGGTTACTTCATCCGAAAGTTGCTGTAATACTAACTCTGCGGTGTTCAGTGCGCTGACATTTATACCTCGGCGGCACAATTTACATAATCAAGCGGCCGGCGCAATTAATTGGTATACAAAGAAAGAAGTATGCTTGCCATTTATGTGTATCAGTTGGGGCCACTCGTGCAACGTGTGCTGCACGTCTATTTCACTGCGACTCACCTCCGAAACTGGATCGACGATGGGGCCTCGGTTGCAAAAAATGATAACGCGCGAATAACCGCGTCGGTCAATTAGGAGAGGCAGATAATCGAAATCGTCACGAAAATAAGTGGCTTTCGAAAATAATGTAATTAATTCCGTTTGACACATTTTAAAATACATCCCAACGATAACTGTAAATGGATGAAAAAATATTGGTAAATGCTACAAGATAACCTCAATGCAAACTCCAGCTGATAGCGATTCCAGTACAGGCTATTGAATTAACGTGGATCTGCCTTAGAATGGAACTAATTTGCACGTATCATCATCCTTCGATCGTATCATTTCAAGAATGTCACAATTTTTTTGAAACATTTCAATTTGCATTTGTGATCACGAAATACCGACCATTTGCAGGTTCACATATACGACTCTGAGTGGAGTAATCTACTAAGTACGATTACAACTTTTTGTCACAGGTAATCTGTTTGAAATTAATATTTTTATTATCAGGATGTTTACTACGTGGTAATCATTATTTAAACACAGACCAAATCATTTACTATGTTTTAGACGTGCATTTTATTGTTATACAATGTGTCCATGGATTGTGTTCACAAATGAAAAAAACCCTTTTATTTTTGATTTTCGAAATATTTATGACATTTTTTGTTCATATTTTATCAAAAAAATTGATTGTTGCCAAAATCGCACAAATGTCATAAAAAGTCCAAATAGTTGCTCACGTAACATAGTATATGTGTTTCATAATATTCATAGTTTCATAACGCTTGTGTAATTTCAATAACTAACACTCCAATTATGTTAACGTTTGATGAGTTTTCACTGAAACCTTTATAAAACAGTTGTAATAAATACAATAATTTTCAGTAATCTGTTTTATTTTATATATATTATACAAGGTGTCCAACAACTTCGTGGTATAAATCTAGGAGCTTGCTAAGAAAGGCAAAATTAAATGAAAACGTGATTTTTTTTTCAAATCGCTTTTGTTTCCAAAATATACGACTTTAAAGTGTCACTTAGCAAATCAATTTTCCTATTAACATTTCTACTGGAGTAGACTTGGAAATCTGATATTTTGCAACGAGTCATCCACTATCAATACACATATTCACAAAAAATTACAATCATCTGAGTAAACACAGTACCGCAGAACCAGGGGTTCTTCTGGTTATTGCTACATAAAAACTTTGAGGTAAGGATTTTTGTAAATATTTACATACCAATTTTTGGTGAATTAGCTTCATTGTCATAAAAAAAGTATACTTCTTGAACTTCAAGAAAATGAAGCGTTTCTGTGATATTCAGAGTTAAACTAACACATAAAATATTTAAAAAAAACAATTCTAATAACAATGTAGTGTGTCCATAATTGTTTAATAATATTAATTGAAAATATAAAAAAACTGTTAAGTTTTACAATTAGAAAAAAATTTAAATCGACAGTAATTATAATTTGACGTAATGGTTACATATTGACAAATATTTGAGGTAATCATTAAAATTTTATCAGAATCATTGAAATATGAACACATAACATAAGGTTAAGGTTGTAGTATTGAGTACTTACTGGTAATATTTATTTTTATTTTATTTATATCGCCTGACTAGTTTCTGTTTTATTAACAAACCATCTTCGAAAGCATATGTATTTTAGTATGTATATATCTTGAACTTATTTGAATTAATTTTTAAATTTTGATAGTTGAAGATGTCTGATCTGAAGTTTTAGTTATTGTTTTTGTAAATGAAAAGTAAATATGAAAAAACCTTAAATCTAGCCCAAAATTATAAAACAAAACAATTTTAATAATAATGTAGTGTGCTTAGAAACATTTCATAAGTGTTTAATTATATTAATTAACATTAGAAAAAAACTGTTTAGTCTTACACTGTTGAGAAAAGAACAATATTGAGTGTTATTCTGCAAAATCTTATCTTGAATAACTATGGAAAATTACACCAACAGTGAATATTCGGATATGCTTTTTATACTGGGCAATTAGCAGGGAAATGCAGCAGCTCAAATTCAAATAAGTTCAAGATATATACATACTATTTTAGTATGTAGCTAAAATACATATGCCTCTGAAGATGGTTTGTTAATAAAACCGAAACTAGTCAGGCGATATAAATAAAATATAAATTAATATTACCAGTAAGTACTTAATACTACAACCTTAATTTTTTTTTCCAAGCACCACCAATTTTCGGCTCCGATTTTCAATTTGTATAAACAATAGTTTATTTTTGCCAAGTAATTCATCAACATTCCACACACATTTTTAATATCCCAAGAATTTTAGATAAGTACGAATTTTATACCAATAAAACCAACATCATAATTCATAAAACCAAATTTGAGAATTTTGTGAAAACACTGCAAGAACTGCCGTACATACTTATACATACATAATAACATATGCATAAAAGTATACCACTTTTGTGAGAAATGTTTAACGTACACCCAAAGATTGTAATTTTGCCATTTTTTTTTCGAATGAACGATGAAGGTTTCTTAAAAATTGTGTCTAAAAATTTGCCGTGTTAGTTCAACTCCTAAGTAAATGTTTGATATAGATTCAAATAAAAGTAAAAGTATGAGAAAACCTGTTAGATTTAAGGACGACGATCTTGGGAATTCCAGTATATAGCTAAATATAATTGTTTTAATTTTGCTTTGTTTCTCAAGTTTATTATAAAATAGTCCATTAATTTGGAGCAATTTACAAGATATCACTTTATGTGCTAACAAAAATTGTGTTATTAATACGTTATGATAATAAAATTTCTTAAAAAAATGCCAATGATAGATCGTTTTAATAATATGCACTTTTTGACAACCAAATTTCGAAAAATAATACTAAAATACATATGCCTCTGAAGATGGGTTGTTTATAAAACCGAAACTTGTCATGCGATATAAATAAATAATAAAATTAAATTTAAATAAATATTACCAATAAGTACATAATACTATAAACTTAAATATAAATAACTGGCAAATATGGATAAAACCTTAAATCTGACTTAAATAATTGTTTGAAACATCAAAAATTAACAAACAATAAAACTGAAGGGAGTGAACATAGGTATGCCTGAAAATGAACAAACAATTGAAATGCTAGAAATATAGTTTTGGGGGAAATCAAAATCTGCACAAGAAATTCAACACATTATAAAAGGAGTTAACATTTATGAAAACTCGAAAAGTAAGTCGGAAAATTGATGATTTACATGGAGCAATGTTTGCTTAAAACCAATATAGAAGTTTTTAGATAGACATGAAAACTTTTGAACAAAAGTGAATTTAAGTGTGAAAATTTAAAAAAAATTAATGAACACGGTTAATTTTAGGACACCTGTTTATTAAGACTTTTAGGCTTATTTTGGTCTGTAAAACACACAAAAAAAGCAATACTAATATCAAGAGAAATACTCTCAAACCAAGTATATGGTAGTTTTCCCATTCCTCAAATAAAATTACATTTAATTCGAATATTAGCTTACTCTTACATGTTGTTATTAAGCTGCTCTTGATTCAAGAGTAAGATATATTGGAAAGCAAGACAAGAGAATAATTTACTTTAAATAGAAGGAAGGTCTAACTTTAAATAATCATGATTCCTTTTTTAAACATTACAACACATTTAATTTAATACTGTATATACTTGTAGCAAGTTTATGTTTATTTCATATGAATAGTTAGGTATTCTTAAAATAAATGTAGCTTTCTTCGCGCAAATAAGATATAGTTTGGATGAAGACTGGAATATTTAATTTAAATCTAGTTTTAAGAAGCGTTAAAATCTTGATATACGTTTATATTTAACTCGGATTGAGAATAGCTTGTAGCTACAAGCTATTCTCAATCCATGTTACTATTCCCAAAGTAAGCAACCCTGCAGGGTTGGAATAAATCATGATTAAAAAAAAAACAAAGATTTAAAAACAAAATCAAATAAATTATGATTTATTTGATTTATTAGATTTTTCTATATTTCGGATCAGTTTTTGCCAGTTTTGATATGATTCATATCAATTGATTTACATCACGATTTAAATCATATGATTTTTTTTTAATACATTCTTAAATTTGAACAGAAATTGATGATTAAAAAAATCTGTGTCATGTGATTGACAAAAAAATGGAATAAACGAAAAATATTTCACTTATTTACAATTTTCTCCTTTAAAGCATGCTAACTCTATAGTTACATTAAATTTTTCTTTTGTTCACCTATTGGAATGCACAAAAAATTATTAATTTAAAGAAAAACTCAATTTTGATTTAAATCAAAGATTTATTTAAAAAAATCAGTTGATTTAAATCACACCAACCCTAGTTTGTACCATATGTCCTACAAATATCGTACATTTGTTTTTTAACACCCTGTATAAATATATAAAATGATACTTATACTTTGATACTAGTTTTAGACTTTGGTGATGGAAGCTTGTGAAAGGTTTTAAATTAAAATCCAGATTTTCCTTTTTTATAAAACTACAATAAATATGTTTTGTGAAAATGGTAATTATGCGTTTTAATATAATAGTTTTAGACTTGTATTAAGTAAAAAGTGTAATCAGTTCCTGAAACGTTGAAGTTTGAATAAAATAATAACTATTTAAAACTATGGAAAATTACACCAATAGTGAATATACGGATATGCTTTTAATACTGGACAATGCAGGGAAATTCAGCAGCTCAAATTCAAATAAGTTCAAGATATATACATACTATTTTAGTATGTATGTAAAATACACATGCCTCTGAAGATGGTTTGTTAATAAAACCGAAACTAGTCAGGCAATATATATATATATATATATATATATATATATATATATATATATATATATATAGATACGGCTAAAGGTGGCATCCCCCCATGTAAAATTCGCGGTAAAAGTGGCATCCAGCGCAAAGTGGCATCCAATATACGGATGCCACCTTGAACCCACTAAAAAAAAAAACCGTGGTGTGTTATGAGGTGCCGTCTACCGAAAAAAATTAAAAATAGCCGGAAGTCATTTTTGCCGTTACATGGATATTTCTATACACAATAGTTCGCAGCAATTCTGTAACGCGGTGTTACTGTCGGTAGTGTATATTACCAGTGTATATATTACGCGCGAAGGGTGGCATCCGATTTTTGGCAACTGGCAACATTGTATCATTTCAATGAAAAGAAACTGCCGAGTGTTACTGTTTGACAAGTGAAATGGAAAACCAAACGAGAGGTATCCAATAGCCCAGGCATATCTAACATACATGCGGCTCGCGTAATTAATTTATGCGGCCCGCAGATAATTTTTCAATATTACTATGATTTAATTTCCACTTTTTAATTTTTGTTCCAGTATTTGACAATGAGATCCTTATTCCCTATTTAAAATAAATAGTTTTTCCATTTCCATTACCATTTTTCCATTTACATTTAACCATATGTGAAATTTATTTAGTCTCATACATTTTCACTGTAATTTAAAAAAAATCACTGCCCTTATAAATCAAATTTCTGTAAAGTTTTCTATTTGACAATAAGTATTTAAATGAAACATGCGTCATACATCGCAAACATAATTTAAATTCTAATAGTAAGCTGATTCATTAGAATGAGGGCTATATGCAAGTCCACGTTTTCCGATTCATTTAATCAACAATTCTACAATCCTTTTAAAAACTTGTTTTTTATTGATATGTTTCTAATAATTGACAAACCGCCTAGAATTTTACGGACAAAAACTACCTGAAAAAATATCGTCCCTTGAAAATATTTCAAAAATGTATACACTCTTTTCATAAAAAACAAATAACAAAACAAATATATCGCACTATGAGTACAAGACTAAGTAAGTCAAAAATGTAAACATCTGAGATAATTGAAATGTTTTGATTGTTTTGTACGTGCACGATCGGCATTTTTCTTCAATATTATATTAACTCAAACTCAAAATTATGCGTAGTTTTTTCAATTCCTGATAGTATGGTTTTGCACGTAAAATATTTGACACGAATCAGACCTTTTGCCAAATTATCTCCTTTTTTTGACTTACTAATTTTGCTGTACATTTAATTGTCTGACATTGAGATTGTTACATTATGTTTGTCATGGTCACCCAAAAATATTGAAATAAAATTGTTTTTGATATTTATCAATATTTTCTTATTTTTAGCGATTTTTTTATCATTCATATCGATATGTATGGATCCTTAAAAAGAGTCAAAATAAGAACTAATCCAGTGTTTTTAAATAATTATTAAAAAAATATGTTCCCACTTAAAAAATAAAACTTGATACTAGTATTGTGTAAACTTAGCTTTGTGAAAAATATGTATTTCTCGTATCATTTAAAATAATGGAACTTTTAAGAGATTTTTTTGTTGAAAGTTACTAGAAAGAAATTAAGGGAGGCATATTTACAGATATATCGCTGAGACAGTAGAACTTTGTTAGAAATTGCCAAAATCTCACACCGACAGCTAAATCACTTTCACTGATTTTTGCTTAACATGTGATGACTTTTGATCACGTATATGCATGGTGCATAAAGTGTTCTAGAGCTCAGTTTTGGTAACATGGGAGCGCCGCTCTAGCTTAGTTTTAACATTATGGTTTCTGCAATTGAAAAATGCGGGTCAAGTTCTTTACTTGTAATCTCGATTTTTTTTTAAATATTCTGAAAGGTTGACTTAAACTTCTAGAAATTTTTGCGAGCGATAAGGATTCGGGGACAGAGTATTGCCCTGATAGCGGTGAAGAGAGTAGTGATTTCGAAATGCCAGACATTACTCCTCCTAGTTTATTATCTGGTGATTTGGATAAGTCACTTTCAGAAATTGAACGGTTTTCTCCGGAAATACCATTAATGGAACCTCTGGTTTCTAATAATATTGTAGCTACAAAAAAACAGACAAACGGAAAAAGTCAACGGGCAAGAAGGAAACACCGTTGCCTATTTTGTGACCAAGATGTAGGTAACTTTTCCCGACATAGAACGTAATCATGCCGATGAGTTCGCAGTGCAAGAATTTATGGGTTTAGACAAAAACTCGAATAAACGTATTAAGCTGGTTGATAAACTGCGTCGGGAAGGTGATTTTTGCACTTCCAATATCGTGCCGGTGACAATGAAAAATCAGGATGACATGAATTACATAGCATGTAAGTTTTGCCGAGGCTACTACTCGCGTAAAAGTTTGCGCAGACATGCAAAGAAGTGTTATTTTAATCCCGACCCGACAAAACGTTTTAATGCACAAACCGAAGGGCAAACAATGATGGTTGGTCATTTTGGCCCCAATGATCCTCTAAGGGTTAGTGGCCTTTTGAGTATGATGCGAGCTGATGACGTTTCGATGGTGGCAAAGAAAGACATAATTATATGCGAAGTTGGTAGAAGATATATAAGAAGCCATAGAGAAAAACACGAGGTATCCAGTGAAGCCGGCCAAAATTTGGCAATCAACAAGTTTAACAAACCGACGCTAGTACCCTTCGCCGAAAACTTAATAGTAAGTATTTATACTAGCCTTCTTTTATTAATTTTTTAGGCACTTACAGAAATTTAAGATAAAGCCTGATACAATAAAAATCAAGTTTGTCAAATATTTGCTGAATTTTAGAATTTTTTTTCTAAGCACCCTGTATACAGCAAAAAAAAAATACAAGTAGTAAACGTCATTCTGATTCTGAAAAAAAATCATATGAACATGTTATAAGTAATTTTCTTAGTTTAGCATTATTTTCTCAGACTACAACTTATTATAAAGAATTACTTGTTTTTGCAAAGTGCATAATAAAAACAGCCCATAAGTTGCACACTTGTATTATACTCAAAATACTGTGAAAAATACTATTGATATGCTTACTTTGCAGAAATTTGAAAAATATCTCAAACGTCTGATGCTTGAAGCCAGAACACGCTTATTAGTTAATTCGAGTGATATTAAAGCTTATCGTGACCTACTAGATGGAATATTTTGCAGTGTTATAATTTTCAACAAACGTAGAGTGGGAGAACTACAACGCATGACCTTATCAGCATTTCTTAAAAACTACGAGACTGCATCATCATCCGAATTTGAAAAAGCTTTAACTCAGTCTGAAATAATTTTATATAACTCGCTTAAACGCGTGGTAATAAGAGGAAAGAGAGGGCGAGGTGTTCCCGTTCTATTTGACAAGAACACTATGGAAGCAATTGAATTTTCTTTAAATTTAAGAAATAATTTTGATCTCTTAAATAATGTCTACCTTTTTGGATTGCCTAAAACTCAAAACCCAATAACGGGCACAGCAGTTTTACGTAAACACGCAAAACTTGCACTGGGCGATACTAATGAAGCATCATTGCTAACATCAACCAAATTAAGAAAACATCAATATTATGCAAAATTTGAAAATGGAGAAGAATGATCTTGAGCAACTAGCAACTTTCATGGGACACACTGCCAAGACACACGCCGAATTTTATCGCCTGCCGGACGATGTATATCAAACAGCTAAAGTAAGTAAACTCTTGCTTATTGCTAAAAGTGGTTCAATCGAGAAGTACAAAGGCATGTGTTTAAATGATATTGAGATTGGTGAAGACATTATTGCGCACGAAGAAAGTGATGACGAACAGAATGACACTTATATCCCTGACGATGATACATTGGCGCTAGACCAATCAGTTGAGAACATTATTGAAAATAATGAAAACAATGATCTAAATCTCGACAAAACAACAGTCAAGTGTTATATCACCCAATTTATTAAAATGGTAAATCATAATATTTAGGTTCGGGCGTATACGAGCGGGCCGATGACGCAGTTGTTTATAAATTCAAGGCCAAGTTGCCTCTCTTGTTGGACCCTTTTGAAGGTAACAGACGCATTTGCATCGCATTCAGTAAGTTTTACCAGGCGGAGCAGTCGTGACGAATTAATAGAATAGTTTCAGTAAAGTTTTATTGTTTAGTGTCCGTATGGATAAATTGAAGGTGAGTGATTGTGTGGTTGAGTTGAGTTGAGGTTAACCCATCGTTGTTCCATTGTCTCAGAAGATAACAAGGATGTTGGGTTGACCAATTATTACTCGGTGTCAGCAGATATACTGAGTCATTGTATGGTTGTGTAGAGTTGAACTTGGGTCAACAAGTATAGTGAGTCATTGTATAGTTGTGGAGAGTCGAGCTCGGGTCAACAAGTATAGTGAGCCATTGTATGGTTGTGGAGAGTTGGACTCGGGTCAACAAGTATGGTGAGTCATTGTATTGTTGTGGAGAGTTGAGGTTGACCTATCGATAAACAATTTACCAAAGATAATTGTTTCACCGTAATTAATCAAGGATATCGGGTTTTACCAATTAATGCTCGGGTCAACCAATACAATTATCTCACTGAGTTGTAAACTCACGATCACTCTTCTAATTGTTACAGAATGACGGTCGTTGGAAGGAGCAAAAGAAGAGAGCGATTGCCATATTTTATTATACGATTATATAACCTTTTATATTTTTGTATCATTAGTTTGTATTAAATAAATAAGTTTCATTGATGCAGATCCCATTGTTTATTAATCGACAACTTGACAATACAAATAATTACCTATTATAAGTATAATACAGCAGAATTAGTATTGAAACTGTTTTTATGTATTGAAAATAATCAGAATTAAGCTAAAGGTAATTCGCCGGCCTAACAATATCTGAATTGGGTTAACAATATCAGAAGTGGCAAAAGTTCAGCTAACAATATCAGAAGTGGGATTGCTCCCAAGTGCTGTACCTAATGAACAATGGGAAGATTGTTCTAAAAATTAAAAAAAAAAATTTATAAAAAAAAAAACATATCAAGATTAATGGCATTCGTTCTCTCTTCGTCTCTATACGATCACTCATTAGTTTTGTTTGTGTAGGAATATAACATAATATTTTAATGGGTGTTGAATTGATAGTGCTTATTGTACAATTTGTTTAATTCTTTCAAAGTTAATAAAATAACTTCATGATATAAATGCAAAGCATTTACTCGACTGTTCGGCCGAGAAGTAAATATGTATTACTTACATTTTTATACTAGTACATAGTACATGTAAATGATTGATACCAAATGATAGTTGTGGTGGTATATTTACATTCAGCGAACAAATATGATACAGTAATACTATAAAATGGTTTTGTGTCTGTGTTATAAAGTGTTTCAGTTATTATTTATTGTGGACGGCGTAATAAAATAAATAAAGTATCGAATAACCAGACCCAGACAATTAAATATTGCCTGTGATAAGCGAAATTATAGGCATTACTAACACAGCCAAATGTTTAAGAAAAGACGGCGAAACAATTGTAAAGGAGAATTTCTATAAATAAGTGAAATCTATAAACATGTGCAATATTAAGAACAAGTGCGGTTAAATATATTTAATTTATTTAGTTTGATCCATCATTGATTAACACAGTGTAAAATAAATAAATGCTTCGACTAGTTTATTGATTTCGGTTCACAAACTTCAGAACGAACTAAACATAAAACAGCTCATAAGGTTTAACAATATACTCCAAATACACAAAATAAAACATGAAGAAACATACAGCAGCATCATTCTAAAAACGAACAACGAGATACATACACACGATACAAGAAACAATCAGCACATAAGAACCTACACCTGTAAGCAACAACAACACAAACTAGGAATAACAAGCATCGCAATACAACAATACAACCAGTTAGATGACCCAATCAAAGCCCTAAATCTAGCAACCTTCAAGAAACAATTAAAAGAAAAAATCCTCCTGGAATCCTAAGCATCACCGCCCTCATACCATTAGTACAGAGACCAGCAGATCATCTGATACGAAGAAGAGGACGAAGTACCCCCCCGCCTTTTATTTGTTGTAATATGACATGACTTGTGACCTTTATTGCAACAAATAAAGAAAAACATCGAAAAAAAAAAAAAAAAAAACTGGAAATCGAAATAGATCAGTGCGTTACTCACCAGTCATTTATAAAAACTGCTAATAAGTTAACGTTTTTAAAACATCAGGTTCCAAGATGTGCTCTTCACATCGATAATACTTTGAAGTGCAAAGTTCTGAAGTGTGAGCAATATTTCCAAACATGACCTTCTCATTAAAGGTGGAAAGATAGTCGCCAGAGGTCACACTTGTTTGGAGTGTGAAGAAAATTTCAATCTTTTAGAGGAAAATCAGACGCCGTTGAAAGAAGTTGATGAAATACTAGATGTCAGTCTTGCTGCTAATGAAGATAAATAACGACTAGAATAATTTAATAAATATAGAAAATGCTTCGCTACATTCTTTGCAGAGATAGTTTGCAAAGGAAATACTAAAATGCCAATTACGTTAATTGAAAATAAGTCAATATTTTATCGTCCATACAAGATGGCTCACGTGGAAAGAGAATTGGTAAGAGGTATGATCTCTGAAATTTAAGAAACTGGAATCATTCGAGATTCAAATTCTCCCTACTCATATTCAGTGATCTTAGTTAATAAACTAAACAGGGACAAGCGTTTATGTATACATTATAGAAAACTTATTGATATATTATAGACGATCAAATCGATCAATTAAAAGTTTATAAAAACTACACTAGTTTGGATTTATTTTCTGAATATTATCAAGTAGAAGTGGAAATGGAGGCAAAATAAGAAAACTACTTTTGTAAAAATTTGTAATGGCAAATACGAATTTAATCGTACGCCATTTGGCTTTTGTAATGCGCCAAGCGTATTTCAAAGATTAGTTAATCGAGTGTTGGGACCACTTCGGGGCACAGTCGCAATTACTTGCCTCGACAACATTTTATGTCCTGGCAAGGCATATGAAGAAGGATTGGAAAAACCTGGAACAAGTGTTTAAAACATTACTTCAGAATGAATTAACTTTAAATCCCTGAAAACGCTATTTTATACAAACTGCTGTCACCTACCTAGGATATGAAATATCTGAAGAAGGTGTAAGACCCGGTACACATAAGACAAAGACAATAAGAATGTTTGCAACACCGACAACAATGTACAATGTAGTACAGTTTAGAATGTACGACAATTTCCGGGATTTACTGGATTTTTCAGACGGTTTGTGAAAAATGATTCAAGGATTGCCAAACATCTTAAGATGTTGCTGCACAAATCACAAGCATGGCAATGGAGTGCAGAACAAATACAGGAATGGAAGGTATGATCAGAAAGAACGTTAACAATAGAACTAAAAGACGAACTTACAAAACAAATCAGGACGATAATAGCAATACACGGTCCAAATGAAGGTGAAAAGGAAGAAATTAAGGAGACATTCTGGGAAGAACTAACAAAAGCTAACAAATACAAACACAAATACATTCTTTCAACATAAGGAAATACACTGTTACACTAGATAAATGCCGAGTAGAAACGAGAAATCGATAATAGTTTATATTTGAGTGGAAGAAAACAATATGAGCAAAATAACGGATGCAAGAGTAAGAAGAGGACCAGAAATAGGATCAGACCACTACCTGGTGATAGCAACTATAAGAGAGGACCCATTAGGAAAAGAGGTAAACCGGACCCAAAGGAAGAACAACATCGAATTCGAAGCAAGCCGTACATATAAACTACAAGAAGATGAAGTAATTCATCGTCCTGCAAAAATGTGGCACATGTAGATAAGCTAAGTAGAAACTCTATTGCCGAACAAAGTGTTTGTGAAGAACACCAAATAGAAGTCGCCAATTGGATGTTAGCTTGTAAGTTAACAAACCGAAAACTACAAGTAATAACAAACGTTTTAAAAATGATTACGAAAGAAAAATCCACAAGGAATATAAGATGGCTGACGATCGTCTTTGTAAAGTTGTGGATGGTAAACAACTTTGGGTTGTCTCGAGAAGTATGCGAAGGGAAATTGTAAGATGTAATCACGATAATTTAGGACATTTTTTTCTACGGATAAAACTATGCAGAAAATACTTGAAGTATACTGGTTCCCAGAGATGCGCAAATATATTGTGAAATACATAGCATCGTGTGCGCGATGTCTTTATTTTAAAATACCTAAAGGAAAGCAGGAAGGTATGTTGCATTCTATAAATAAAGTTTCCGTTCCTTTCCACACTATACATATGGACCACTTGGGACCATTCAATCCAAGCAATGGAAAGACATATATTCTGGCAGTGGTGGATGGTTTCACCAAATATTTAAATTTGTTTTCAACCAGGGACACAAGCACTAAACATGTGTTGAAATGTTTCAATCAATTGATCAGTGTGTATGGGGTGCCCACAAGGGTGATTACTGATCAAGGGACAAGTTTCACGTCAAACGCGTTTGAAAACTTCTGCAGTGATAAAGGGATACAACACATTAAGAACGCGATGGCAACTCCACGAGCAAACGGTCAAGTGGAGAGGTTTAACTCCACTATTCTTTCTTCGTTAAGTACCTCTGTGGAGCGAGAAAAAGAATGGGAACGGAAATTACCCGAAATTCAGTTCGCAATTAACAATGTTGCACATGCTACAACTAAGAAAACGTCTTCTGAATTACTTATGGGATATAAGCCAAGGTCACTGGCAGATTCATTTTTATCTATTGCAGTACAAGACGAGAGGGCTGTGACAAAAAAAATCTTCAACAAGACCGAGATGAAGCAAGTGGTAGAATAAAGGACTCGCAACTCAAGTCTCAAGAACGATATAATAAAAAAAGAAAGGTAGCAACACAATATCACGAAGGTGCAACAGTGATGGTGCGAAGGCACAAAGTAGGAGAAGGCAGTAAAAAAAAACTATTAGCAAACTACAAGGGGCCTTTTGTGGTGCGGAGAAGGTTAACTAACGATAGGTATGTGCTTGAAGAGGTGCACAATTCAGGGAAGAGCAAACGAAAAGCATATACAATGGTTGAGGCGGTAGACAAATGAAGAAGTTTAACTTTGTCACCAGTGAAGATGAATAAGTTTAACTGTGTCTGAACGAGGACGTTCTGAAAGGTCAGGAAGGCCGAATGTTATATCACCCAATTTATTAAAATGGTAAATCATAATATTTAGGTTCGGGCGTATACGAGCGGGCCGATGACGCAGTTGTTTATAAATTCAAGGCCAAGTTGCCTCTCTTGTTGGACCCTTTTGAAGGTAACAGACGCATTTGCATCGCATTCAGTAAGTTTTACCAGGCGGAGCAGTCGTGACGAATTAATAGAATAGTTTCAGTAAAGTTTTATTGTTTAGTGTCCGTATGGATAAATTGAAGGTGAGTGATTGTGTGGTTGAGTTGAGTTGAGGTTAACCCATCGTTGTTCCATTGTCTCAGAAGATAACAAGGATGTTGGGTTGACCAATTATTACTCGGTGTCAGCAGATATACTGAGTCATTGTATGGTTGTGTAGAGTTGAACTTGGGTCAACAAGTATAGTGAGCCATTGTATGGTTGTGGAGAGTTGGACTCGGGTCAACAAGTATGGTGAATCATTGTCTAGTTGTGGAGAGTTGAACTCGGGTCAACAAGTATGGTGAGTCATTGTATTGTTGTGGAGAGTTGAGGTTGACCTATCGATAAACAATTTACCAAAGATAATTGTTTCACCGTAATTAATCAAGGATATCGGGTTGACCAATTAATGCTCGGGTCAACCAATACAATTATCTCACTGAGTTGTAAACTCACGATCACTCTTCTAATTGTTACAGAATGACGGTCGTTGGAAGGAGCAAAAGAAGAGAGCGATTGCCATATTTTATTATACGATTATATAACCTTTTATATTTTTGTATCATTAGTTTGTATTAAATAAATAAGTTTCATTGATGCAGATCCCATTGTTTATTAATCGACAACTTGACAATACAAATAATTACCTATTATAAGTATAATACAGCAGAATTAGTATTGAAACTGTTTTTATGTATTGAAAATAATCAGAATTAAGCTAAAGGTAATTCGCCGGCCTAACAATATCTGAATTGGGTTAACAATATCAGAAGTGGCAAAAGTTCAGCTAACACAAGAAAGGTAAAAAGCGCACCTTAGTAGGATGGACGACACAACAAATAGAATTGACAATAAACCATTTCAAAACACATATTAAAAAACATATTCCACCAAAAAAACACGAAGTTATGGAATTAATCGAAAAACACCGCAACATATTTCATAACAAAACATGGCCGGTAATAAAAATATTTGTTTGCAATAACTACAAACAAAAAAGTAAAGTAGTTTTAAAGAAATGAGATTCAATTTATGTTTTATGTTACATTTTTTTACCAGATTACTTAACCAAAATCAAGATATGTGTCTATATATGAATATGTATTTTTGAATAAATTACTTTCATTTATAATAATTTATTGCTGATATATTTCCCTATTGGTAGCATATCGCAGAAATTTGACGTGAAAGTCATTTGCAGTGAAACACAATTGATAAATAGTGAAAATCAATAGAAAAACTCTGTAGATCTATAATTTGCGCTAAATCTATTATACAGTGAGGCCTGCAGATATTGATTCGTTTTTAAGGCGCCGAATTAAAGTGATCCTGATATTTGGCAACAATGTCGTGGAAGCCGCTTCGGCCGCACATAACTATATACGGATGTTACTTGGTTTATAAATGTATAGAATATATCGTACGGATGCCACGTTCAACGCTAACAATACCGGATGTCAACGATGTACTTTTTTGTATTTGTAATATACGCGTGATATACACCATGTATATCAATGGATGCCAAACTGTACTAATACGGAACGGATGCCAGTTTGACCTGCAGCTCAATATATATATATATATATATATATATATATATATATAATACTACAACTTTAAATTATTTTGTGTTCTGCCTAGCTTAACCCCGAATATCTCAGAAACGCTTCATTTTTTCGAAGTTCAAAAAGTATACCTTTTTAATTACAATAAAGCTAATTCACCGAAAAATGGTATATGATTTAGAAACCTCAAAGATTTTAAGTAGCAATAACCAAAGAAGAACCTCTGTTTCTACGGCACTGGGTTTATTCAGATGATTGTAATTATATGTGAATCATAATAATAGTAGCATCAATTTTATCCAAAAAAACTTTTATAGACCGAGAAAAAAGAAGACCGTTTGAATGTGACTTGTCGCAAAATATCAGATTTCCAAGTCTACACTAGTAGAAATGTTAATAAGAAAACTGATTTGTTAAGTTTAATAGGACCTTAAGGTCCTATATTTTGGAAACAAAAGCGTTTAGAAAAAAAATACATTTTCAATTAGTTTTGCCTTTCTTAGCATGGTCCTAGATTTACGCAACGAAGTTGTAGGGCACTTTGTATACAGTGTATTCGATAAAAAGTGTCCGAGTCTATAGCGACTTCATTTGTTATTTGATCATCAATAAACTATATATTATTAAAAGGGACAGTTTTAGCTATAAGTTGGCGAAAAGCAATATTTTTTAAACGCGTCATTAAATTGTTGTGACGTCACCGTCAATTTTGTTAAATGGTTCGGTATATATTTTTTTGGTGTATTCTTGTAGAGCATTTTAAGTACTTTTGATCGGTTTGAATTTTTAGTAGGGTTATACTATGAAATTTTTCCAAAAAATGTGAAAAACTGATATGAGCTGGTAGACTGCTAAATCCTAAATTCTCTGGAATAAACAACTGATGATTATAATAATACGTTAAAAAAAGGACCACAAATGCCAGTTCGTGAAATTCTACGTAACACTAATGCATCTGTTCACCACATTTTGAGAAAACATAAATTACATCCTTATAAGGTGCATTACATCTTTATTACTTACGATATTAATTTACTTTTAATAATTCATTGTGTCAACCTATTTCATAATTTATAACTGACTAATGCTGCAGCAAAATAAATAGACTTATTTTAAACTTTCTAAATTATTATCCAAGTTAGTTCATAATTGTGTTCCAGAGAATTCGAATTTAACAGCCTACTTGCTCAAATCTGTTTTATACATATTTTGCAAAAATTCCATAGTATAACTCCACTAAAAATTTAGACCTTGAAAAATACTTAAAATGCTCTACAAAAATTCAGAAAAAAAAATTGCACCGAGCTATTTAAAAAAAATATTGGTGATGTCACAACAAACAAATGAAGGTGTTTAAAAAAGATTATTTTTCATTAACTTGCAGCTAAGATTGGCTCGTTCAATAATATACAGGGTGGCCCACCAATGTTCGCTCGGACCATTGCTCCTAGAATAATGAAAATGGAGGAAAATATCCGATTAGAAGTTATTTGACACGTGATGTGCTATCACGTTGTTATCACTATTTTTAGGGATCAGATGCAACGTTGCCAAGTAATTCACATTGTAATAAAATTTAACGAAAAATCATGGACCTGGAAAAAAAATCAACAAAACCTTATTATAAGAGATCAATGAAAGAATCTGGGCATGCAAGTACCCAAGCAATGTACCAAAACGTACACAATATTTGGAGTCACGTTAAATACACAGGGTGTTCTGAAACAACGATCTAATTTTGCTATTTTCAAATGGCTAAAACATATCGAGATTGATCGTTATTTACCTATTGAAAAATACTTCCAGATTATAGTCCATATGCTATCAATGAATAGCTCATTAGATGAGCACTCAGAATATGATGCGATATACAGGGTGTTCCATTTGAAAATAATTAGTTTTAGCCATTTGAAAATAGCCAAATTGTATCGTTGTTTCAGAACATCCTGTGTATTCTACGTGACTAAAAATATTGTGTATGTCAAG
The DNA here is from genome assembly GCA_951805005.1 of Othius punctulatus. NCBI lineage: Eukaryota > Metazoa > Arthropoda > Insecta > Coleoptera > Staphylinidae > Othius > Othius punctulatus. The sequence continues at coordinate 96,934,330 of OX638138.1, forward strand.
GTTTTGTTGAATTTTTTTCCAGGTCCATCGTGGAAAGTTTCGTTAACATTTATTAAAATGTGAATAACTTGGCAACGTTGCATCTGATCTCAAAAAATAAAAATGATTGGTGAAACCCACATAAAGCAGGTTCTAAAAATGAAATAGTATATAGGTTAAATGGTATATCCATTTGAAAAAGAGACCAAATTTTGTGTCCCGGATTTATGGTACACTCTGTATACTCAAAAACAATTTTAAAAAGTAGCACATCCACATGTACCACATATACCACATGTCCAATAAATTCCAATCGGATGTGTTCCTCAATTTTCATTAGTCTAGCAGCAATGGTCCGAGCGAGGATAAGTGGGCTACCCTGTATATGATTTGTTGATGATTAAATAACAAATTAAGTCGCTAAAAGCGCTCAAGACTCTTTTTATGTAACACACTGTATTCAAATTATTTATATTAATTTGAAATTATTAATTTTCTGTTATTCCATTAAAACTTGATGAATTACTTAACTGCAGGCAGCGATCCACTTATGGAATAAAGGATAAAAAAATTTACAAACAATGCCAGGAAATGATTCATTAAAAGGTTATTGTCAATTGAAAACACGCAGCGCAATAATGATTTGTTAATATTAATTAGTACAAATATTAAATCGTGTAATTTATATCAGGTGCTCGAAATGTACGAACAATAATGCAACGTCTTATCATCGATTATCTAATATGATGAGAAATATCACTTTAGGACATGAAACTGGGGCAGTTTCAAATGTGACTGATAAAATCAATAAAATCATTGAGAAAAATATACGAAAAAATGCATAAATGCAAAATTGCAATGTGTGGTTAGTACAGGAAGTGATATATTCCCGGCCGATTCGGCAATTGAAGAGGGCGGGAAAGCAATTAATGTAAGAAACCGCTACTATCTCCCATCGCAATATTTTTGCAAGTTTCGTAAAAATATGGAAGATCTAAGAACAAATTATTTGCTGTAGACCTTCAGGATTGATTCATTACCGGCCTAGGCCGGGAATGTAATATGTATTTCAGTACTGTTATTTCTCCGTTGCATAGCAACCACCAGCACTAAAGGAATCATCAATTTTATGGGCTGCGTGTAGGCTAGTAAACGATTGATTGTAGGACGATGGGAGATAAATCATATATATTTTTTAAATAATGAGCAAACAATAATAAACATTTTCTTCAATATACAGCTAATTAAAAAAAAAGGGAATTGTCAATAAATATGTGATGTTCCTTTTCCACTTTTGTTATAGTTTGAAAATGGTTTTAAGAAATAAGTTAGAATTATTTGATGATAGGTCAGATTATAAATAAATAGGTTAAATTGGAACAAATTATATTTCTTAATACTCTACAACACAACGATGCAAAAAAGTAGGATCTACAAATACAATAATGGGTCATATAAATAACTATTGCGTTTATTATTTATTACCAATGTATCAAATTAAAAAGGATTTTGATTAAATTTTTTGATAGGTCTTGTCAAGTTGACATTTATTTGACAAATACTTAAAACCAAATTTACGTGTACGTTACAAATTTCATTTCCCGTTTTTTTTTTTAATTCAGCTATAGCTACTATAAGACTACTAATTATAAAATGTTTCAATAGCAACTTATTCTGCTCAAACACCATCGTTTTTACTTATTAGTCTAAATTTCGATGATTACGGTCAAATTTTCAAATAAGATTGACGACGATGACAGAATAATTAACATTTTGTCAGAAATATTAGAAAATCAGGCCAACATAATTGACGTTGGTACAAATAATGTTGGCGAAAATATTTGATAATTTGATACTAAAGATTACTGTGATATGAACTCTAATATGAATAGGTATAATCAAAATTATAAAATAACAATATTTAACAGAAGCATTGAAAAATATCAATTTTCAAATTTTCAAAATTCAATTTTCAAAAGGCGGCGGAAAGACCGATTAGGTCGATAACAAAATTTAGATCGATCTACTACTACTTCTAAAAATTTTAATGATTACTGCCAATAATTTAATGATTAATGATTATTATTATGATTATTAATTTCAATAATTGGTATACATAAACTTGGTAAAAATTTGGTCCACCTATCGAAAATTTTATAGTAAGATATACGTATACTAAATATAATTGACATTTTTGTAGATATAAATGAAAACTTTACAACAATAATTAAAATTATTACTAAATTAAAAAAAAATGTTATCCAACTATCGAAAATTTTAAAGTATGACATAGTATATAAAAAGCAAATAAAAATTTTGTAGTAATAAATGCAAACTTTTCAACGATAATTAAAACATTGACAAAAATATTATAAAAATGTGCAACAATTATTGAAATTTTAACAGAATGGACGATTTTATACAATTCCTCAATTAATGTGCAAATTTCGAAAAGGACTCTTCTCGTGGAGGATTTAAATTGAAATTTCCATCGTTTTTTTATAAGTACTACAGTCGCATATACAGGGTGTCTCAAAAGTGATACCCGTGCTTTTAAAATCCGATTCAGTAGGCCGAAAAATTCGAAAATTAAGAGTGAACATTTGTTCAATTGCCATTTGTTAACGAGTAATTAAGAAACCAAGAAAACAACTAAATTTAGAACAATACAATATGAGAACGTAAGAAATAGTATGTAAGCCATACTGTTAGTCATATCATGTCAGTCATTAGTCATATTGACTTAAAATAATGTAGTCTGCTTATTTAGTAAAGTTCCATTCTATAGTTAATGTTTTCTTGTTTTCTTAGTTACTCGTTAACAAGTGACAATTGAAAAAATGTTCACCAACATTGTTTTGGCCTACTGAATCGGATTTCAAGCACGGGCGTCACTTTTGAGACACCCTGTATATGGGTAGACATATAATGAGCAAGCAAGGCTCATATTTGGTTTTTGGCTCATATTGTTGCTCATATTTGGTTCTTTAGCTCATATTTTGGCTCATTTTGGCGAAATAATTTATTTGAAAAAAAAAACTTAAATAAGTCAAATAGTTCCACAGAAATTCTGGTTTTTGTGTCATGAAAAATTTTAATTTTCGGAGATGATTCATATTCGAAATTTGCATACAATTACTATTGTATGCTGAATAGAATGAGTGTAATTTTCACAGAAATATTAGATAGTATTTTTTGAAAATTGGTAAAAATAATTTTAAAAAAGTGAAAATTTGCTACTAATTTATGAAATTTCGACAGAATTCACTTGAACATGTATTGACAGTTGCTCAAGTTCCATTAATTTGTTATTGAATTATGAGCATTATTGTCAGGCATTCTTATGCTATGTCAGTATTTATATTATAATCATTTATGAACAAATTGAAAATTTATAACTAATATTCGAGTTACATAATCACAATCTAGTGGACATTTGGGAGCAATCTTTAAAATTTGAATTGAAATTTTTATAGACTTTTGTTATAGATAATTGTTATAGATATTAATGTTTGCAAAAATAACTGAAAATTTGACAAGCTCATTGAAATCATTAAACTTTGACTGTATGTAATCATTGATTTTGACAGAAATATTGGAAAATTTTACTTTAATCATAGTGCCTTTTGTGCAATGATTCGTTAAAAATATAACATATATTTACATTGCACATATACAGGGTATCCCTAATTGAGTAGGTAGGCTACCATAACCATCGTGCTTATTATTAAAGATAGAGATTTTATTAAAGGGGCAATTATGTGCAGTTTTGAGTATTGGAACAAATGCAGTTGAGAGTGACACTTTCGATGATATTCTAAAGAAACTGAAAATTTCAATTTTATTTTAACTCAAATATTTTGGAAATTATAAAAGTTATACAGAAATGTCTCAGACATAAGTTACTTGAGTTGGTTAAACACACTTAAAAACTTCACAACATTGCTCAAGTAACGAATCTTTTTCTATATTTAATTATAAGTTAAATACTCATGATAGCGTACTCAATTTGGGACACCATGCATATTTATGTTGCCATGTTGCTGCCATTAACGTAATAAGGTCACTTCATACGCCAATAAAAATTAAACGAATATCCATAATTTTCTTGTTAAATCCCATTTCTTACCATCTTGGTTAACTTTTGATTGCATTTTCAGAAAAATTGTAATATTTATTTTGGGCAGGTTATACAGGGTGTAACAGTTTTTGAAAACTTTTTATTTTATTTTATACAACTTAAATATAGTTATCAATAAGGTATCAGAAGGAGTACTTTACGATTTTAATTTGTAAAGTTGGAGTTGCTAGTGCTTAGCCGTTGAGGAGTGGGGTGTTAAAACTTGATGATGATGATAACTTAAAACCGTCTGAGCATTTTTTTCAAATATTTTTCTAAACGATTTTATCCGTTATATTTAAAACTCCCTTTTATATTTGGTCTACACCATAACATTACTTAATGCTGTCACTATCTGTTTCACATCGTCCTGTTATAAGTACACTCGAAGGTGTGACATAGTATACTTCACACGGTATAAAGTTCCTCATTACATCAAGGAGATCTCTTCTAAATCCACACTAAAATCGATTCTAATTATAAATGCATTTTGTACTTGGGACGAATTATTAGGTAATAAAATTTAAATTTAATGTTTGAATATTCACAATTATGTAAAAAATATATGAATTAATCATTATTGACATGATTAACTAATATTTGCTATACTGATGATTACGATTTATTACGTAACACTTTACTACAAGAAACCGATTTATGACCTATGAAAACAAACAGGTCTGTGTTATACTGATATGAATAAATTTGGTTGATTGATTGATTGATTGACTTCCGTGGTTGGGTGCTGTAATGTAAGTTGCCAGCATCGATATATCCATAATCCCGCACAGTGGCAGTACAGCGCAATGACCCAATCCATTACAGTGGGATTTTCTGCAAATTTGGTAGCATCTGTTATAAATATGGCTATTTGTAAAATATGTAACCCAATTTGCACAACATTATATATTATTGGATTGCTTTAGTGCCGATTTCGGCTATATGTGTTGCCGATTTCTCTGATTACCATTCGCATTCTTCATATTCGCGATGTTATTGTTGCAGCGGCGATATTCACCACAATCTTAAGAACGTTTTTATTAACTCTTCTTAATTTTTGCTTACAGATTATATCTCATTCAGCAAGTATATCTTATAGTTAAACTTTGATAGATAGGTGTACGCAAAATCGTAAAGCAATGGATTTTTGGGAAAATTGGCGACATAATTCATCTCTATACAATTATTGTTGATAGTAAATTACCAAGCTTTAGTTCTTTAACATGAAATTGTGTTTTTATGGATAATTGCATCAATAATATTATTGACAAAATACATTCTCGGCCTACTTTCAAGATAAATTAATTATAAATCGGTAAATGGAATGCCGTTATCTTTATCAATTAATGCTATCAGCAAATGTAATCTATTTACTTTGGATGTGTTATTATTACTCATGCAATAACTATCAAAATACATAAATAAATTGAGAGTAATAAATAAAGATAATACATCGGATAAAATCAGATATAACAGCCTAAAGGCAATTAGGATTATTTGTAATTGAAACACATCTTTTTCATTTGAGCTGTAGTTCAATAATTGGCAGTCAATAATACATAAATTATTATTATGTTCATCCCATTTGCACAAATAATACATACAATAGTCTAAAAGCAATTAGGGTTATTTGCTATTGAAACGCATCTTTATAAGTTGAGCCATTGTTCAATAATTGGGTATCAATAATATACAAATTATTATTATGCTCATGTCATTTGCACTGATAATACATATTAACTACATACAATAGTCTAAAAGCAATATGGGTTATTTGTAATTGAAACGCATCTTTTTAATTTGAACGGTACTTCAATAATTGGGAGTCAATAATACACAAATTATTATTATGCTCGTGCCATTTGCTCTAATAATACATATTACAACAATGACAAAGGCAAAAATAATTTATTTCACTTTAACTAACCTCAGTTTTTTTCCCTTATGAGTGCTTTGAAGTAAGGATATGAGATATTTATACACTGACGAAGACACGAATTTGTACTTATAAGTTATAACTAACAAGCATACACGTTTAAATTGAATTGATTAGATAAAGTAAACCTTGATACAGGCCACAGTTGTCAGCTTTAAAATGGGCAGCAACTTGCCAAATTGCAATTGGTAATATGCCCAAAAATGAGCAACATTCGCGATTTTGTTATTGCAGACATAATATTCATCACAATTTTAAGAATATTTCAATTAACTCTTTTTTAATTTTTTGCGTAGAGTTTATCCTGAGAGTTAAGTTTGCTTAGAGTTTTTTGCTTATAGTTTTATCCTATTCAGCAAATATCTCTATTTGTTAAAATTTAATAGAAAGGTGTATTCAGAATAGTAAAAAAATGGATTTTTGACAATATTGGTAGCAACATTCATTTGAATACTATTATTGTTGATATTAAACCAATCTACTAACTTGCAATTTACCAAATTTGTAAATGATCATGAATATGGAGAAAATCGTGAGCTATTCAGATCAGATTTTCCCCTTTAGTTACTATACGGTAGTGAATATCATATAGCACATTGCATTACAAGGAAACATCTCTTTTTTAAATGATTTTCGATATTGCTGCAGATATTTAACGGCATCAGCACTAAAGCAATTCATTTATTAATGTATGATTTTGTGCAAATTTTGTTGCAAGTGTATATACGACTAATTCTTAAACTGTAGGAAAGAAGCCAAATGTGTATTGCCTCAAGTAAGTAAGTTCATATATGCCTCCTTTTACAGTATCTCCATAATAATAATAATAATAATTTATTGACGAAGCCACAAGTATTTTCAAAAACAATATGTATTGTAGTGGATGTGCAATTCAATTATGCTACGATTACAAATTTAAAAATAAAATTACAAAGAATACATACAAAAAATACAATACATACAAAATGCACAGTGTACATGTACTTGTCAATAATAAATAAATAATAAAATAAAATAACATGCATACAGGAATAAATTCATTGTTCATTCATAAATCCATCTCTAACAGTTTACAAAATAGTTATATTTGTAATATATGTAACCCAATTTGCACAAAATCATATATTAATAGATTGCTTTAGTGCTAATTTCGATTTTATTTGCTGCCAGTTTTTCTGATTCCCATGCTTATATTTCTTATACTTCATGTCCATTATAGCTAGTCTATACAATTATTCAATCTGTGATATTTTGTACGTCTCACCCTTTGTACCATTTGTTTATACAATAGCTTCTAAGTTTCAATTAATATATTAATTTAATCATAAATTGTTATACATTTCACCAAATTTCCGGGCTTTCAATTAATTTCACACACATTTATCGACTATCAGTCAGTTTTAGACAATTAGTAAATAGTCAATTGTATATTGTATTTATATTTGGGTTTGGATTTGGGAGTCAAATTATAATTGAGGAATTATTCCCGTAGAATTTTTTCGTGTAAGTAGCATCAAACATATTTAAATGATGATAAATGACTTGAATCATTTTAGGTTGCCAGTAAAAAATTCAATAATGATTTACTATCATCGAGTTATCTTAACAAAAATATATTAAAATCTTTACATCTTACCCCAAGTACAGCATTGATATATAAAAGTATTTGAATTATGCATTATTTATATCGTAATTGAGTATTAATATGAAACTTGCAAATCTGAAATTTGATGTGCTATAAGAAGTAAGGAATTTGTGTACAAACATAAGCTATATTCAAATGTGCTGAAAACTTGATTAATTAATTACAAGGCTTCCGAAATAACCGGATAAGTTTTGTTTGCGATATTAATATTCATACTGTCGTGGATATAAAAAAAATGCAGTTATTATTCAACGTTGGCCACTTCAATTAATGCCTGTGTTATCTACTGCTGTGCACCAATCTATTATAACTTTCCAATTTTCATTAATTTATTGCATTATTTTATTATAACGTAATAAAGTCCGTAAATATATTTGTTTTAACATACGTGTAAACATTTATTATAATTTATAAGTATCTAATTATGCATTATTTTGGAGAAACTAACAAAAAATATATTTTTGCAAAATTGGCAGTATTTATGGCACAACTAGGGTATCTACCAAATAAGTATTAAACATTGATGCTTCTAAAGATATACAAGTATCTTATAAAAATCTATCTTTTTCATTATTTAAGGAAAATTAAACTGAAATACGACTTTTCCTGTTGTCAAAATAGTAAACTTTTATAGATAAAGTAAAATTGTTTCGAACATCAAAGTTCTTGTCGAAAGTCATGAAAGTATTTGCTGAAAATTTATCTTTTACATTATTTTTGAGAAATCAATCTAAAAATTGTTTTTTTAAATCAAAATCGACAATATTTATGTCACAAATGAGACAATTTTTAATTAAAAAAATTTAAGCATCTATGATATGCAGTTTATGAAAAAATGAAAATATCTGACGAAAATGTATCTTTTATATTATTTTGAAGACCTAAAATGTTAATTGTAATTATTTATCAAAATCGAAATTCCTTATTGCACAAGTTACACAATTACTCGCCAAATTCAACAAGTTTATGGCAAGAATGATACTGTATCTATCAAAAACTTGATGTATCAAAAATTGTACAGTTTCTATAAACAAACTGAAACTTTGAGTATTTGAGACGTTTGAGAAACTAATATAAAAAATGTTTGCTTTGCTGTTAAAATCGAGAATATTTATGACATAAATCTGTTACTGTTTTTTCCAAAAAGTATTTAAAAATTGCAACTTCTAAAAATGTACGTATGTGGTGAAAATTTATCTTTTACATCATATTTTAGGAACTAAAATGAAATGTTTCTTTTTCAGTTAAAATGAACATTATTTATTGCATAAATAACAATATTTTTCACAAAAAATTGTGTCAAAATTGCACTTTCGAAAGTGAGTTTCGAAAATAATAGTATTTGCTGAAAATATATCTTTTGCATAATTTTTGGGAAAGTGGTATCAAAATGTTTTGTTTTCCTATAAAAATCGACAATATATCTGGCACAAATGACACTATTGTTTATAAAAAACATTGCATTAAAAATAGGCGCTGTGTATAACAAATGGAAGTGATTGAAGTAAATTTATCTTTCCATTATTTTAGTGAAACTGAAATAAAAACTTAATTAATTCTTTTAAAATCGGCAAACTTTATGGCAAAAATGACACTGTTTCTGCCTAATAACTAATATATAAAAAATCACACTGCTTCTATAAATCAAACTGGCAAGTATCTGCAGAAAATTTATCATTTACATTATTATTTTTTTGCTAAGCATATCGCTATCTATGGATGTTCGCACTTTTACATTATTAAAAAGAAACTAGTATAAAAAAAAAATTCTTGTCAAAATATAATACTTATAGACAATATTTACAGCACAATGACACTGCCTCTACAAAAAGAAATATAAGCAGGTATAATACGGAGTTTATATAGAAAAAAACAAGCATCTGACGAAAATGTATCATTTACATTATTTTAAGGTCACTAAATTGAAAATGTATCTTTTTTAATCAAAATCGACATTTTTATTGCTCAATTGCTCAAAATACGCAATTATTCGCCAAAATTGACATTTTTTTTTGCAAAAATGATACTGTATCCATAAAAAAAGCTGATTTATAAAAAATTATACTGCTTATATTAAACAAACTGAACAGTAATCAATTGATTGATCTATAGATTGATTTATCTATTGCATTATTTTTGAAACAGAAACTAGTATAAAAACTGTTGTTTTGTCCATATTAACAATATTTATGGTACAAATGACCCAGTTTCTAACAAAGAAGTATTCAAAATTACAGTTTCTAAACATCTACAAGTACCTGGTAAAAATCTATCTTTTGCATTATTTTGGGGAAATTTAAATGAAATATGATTTTTCTTGTTATCAAAATAGAAAACTTTTATGGCAAACATTAAACCGTTTCTAACATAAAACTGAAGAAAATGACGGTTCTATAAAAAAAAAACTTGAAAGATCTGCTGAAAATTTATCTTTTACATTATTTTTGGGCAAATTTAAATGAAATGTGGTTTTGTTTGTTATTAAAATAGATAGTCTTTATGGCAAAAAATAATGTTTCTAACAGTAACACGTATCTATGACAACGGTGCCGAAAATTTATCATACACATTTATCAAAAAATATAAGTATCAAAAATGGAACTGTTAACTAGGAATTGGAACTAGTCTTAATAGCAAAAATTACTGTTACTAATAGTAACACGTATCAATGACAGCGTTGCTGGAAATTTATCATTCACATTTATCAAAGAATTTAAGTATTAAAAATTGAACTGCTTAAAAAATTAAACGGGCAAGCATCTGCAGAAAGTTAATCTTATACATTAATTTTTAAAAAGTAACATAAAATTATTTATTTTTCTGTAATAATCCGCAATAATAATGCCACAACTACTGTTTCTACAGAAAAAATAAATAGCATTTAAAATATGCAGTCTTTATAACAAATGCACATAATTATGGAAATGTATCTTTTCTATCATGTGAGTAGTCGGTACTATAAAAAAATATAATAGAATTTTGTTACGATAATAGTTATAAATAGTATTGCTAACGATATAAATGTACAAATAAAACTATGTTTACCAAGTTTTCGTAATGCTCACAAACCAAGAGATAGTGTACTACAAATATTTTCAATTAAATTAAAATTACTTACGGAATGTTTCATGTGGATGATCAATTTGATTGAAGACTCACCTGAAACAAAATAAATACAAATAAATACAAAATAATACATAGAAATAGTTTCAATAAAATCTAAACGACATTTAGTCATATTGTAATTAAAGTCGTATACCATTTAAAAATAATAGTTATTTATACACCAAGGGCGTTATTAATATAAAAGCCGATAGGCCTCATTATCTCTGCTAAGGTACGCAGAGCATAAAATATTTTATATTTTACGAAAACAGACAAATGTTAGTCCATATTTTTATTAAATTTTACAGAAATTGTGAAAGGGGTACTAAATTAGTACCAATTTCACCTACTTTTTGTAAAATTTTGTTTACATTATCATTCTTATTGAATTTTACAGAAATTGTGAAATAATAATGATAATGTAAACTAAGAATAATGTCAATAATGTCAATAAGAATGATAATGTAAACAAAATTTTACAGGTATTGTGAAATTGGTACAAAATTAGCATTACATTTCATAATTTCTGTAAAATAAAATAAGAATGTCCGTTACAAACTACACATAGATATTTACAAACTTAGAACACAGAAGAAAAGAAATGAAACACGGAAGAAAATAAAATAATAATCAAATAAATTTTGCAACTACTTAAACAAAATTAATATAAATACAAAATAATACATGGAAATATTTTCAATAAAAAACTAAACGACATTTAGATCTATTATTAGATATTAAACCCATATATTATTAAAGTAGAATAGTAATTTATATACCAAGGGCGTTATGAATACTAAAGCCCGATATGCATTATCATCTACTAAGGCTTGTGGCATAAAATATTTCATATTTCACGTAAAACTATTTATATTAGTACCAATTTCATCAATATTACAATTTCTTTACAATTTATAAGAATGTCCATTATAAACTTAAAACACACAAAAAACATGAAACACGGAAGAAAATATAAGCAGAATCAAATAATGTTTTCTTCAGTGTTTCATTTCTTTTGTTTGTTTTAAGTTTGTAAATATCAATTCTTATGGAGTAAAAAAACTGCACTCTTACATATAAAAATAGTTAATTATGACACAAGTTCGTAAAGTAGTGCTTATTTGTATCAGAGTGAATTTGGTTGAATGGGGCGCAGCCGAGAAAAACGCGAGTGCTAAAAAGCATTACTTTACGCAAAAATATCACACACAGTTTTTTTCTAGGATAGTTACTATGAAAAACAGCTAAAATTTTATGCAAAATACTATCTTTTTCAATTGGTGAGTGAAATAATTGTGTGTAAAACATGTTTTTTGCACAGTAGATATGTTTTACGCACTTGTGCTAAAAAGTATCACTTTACGTACTGTGAAAGTAAAAACTTAGTTTACGCACTGTGGCAGGAAAACATAATTTTTCAACATTTTTTGTGCGTTTTAATTTTATAATAGACTGTCTCATTAAATTTTACAGAAATTGTTAAATTGGCATCTTTTTTGCGTGTTTTAAGTTTGTAAATATCAATTTTTATGGAGTGAAAAATCTAAATCCAAAAGACCGGTAGCTACTAAATCCATATACTCTTATTGAACTTACATCCGTTTAATTTTAGTGCCTTGAATATTGCATTTGTTTGCATGTTCTTAACTACATTTTTTATAATGATAACGGCTGGGAAATAACATTAAATTATGTTAATTGGGTTGTAAAGTTTTTTATAGCACTACTATGAATACAATCTCCATAAGAAATTGACTTTTGTAGGAATTGAGGCCATAATTTATCAAGAATCAGCATAAATAGAATATCTTGCTTCATAATTATTAGAATACTAATCAATGTTATAATAATATAAATACTCATAGCTGTATTTTATATTATGATGATTAATATTGACTACCACTTAGTAAAGGTCAAAACGAATTTAATGATTATAATAATAGGTTTTATTGTATACAGATAATCAAATTTGCAAAGAAAGTTATGTAGCTATCTGGTGGCATTTAAAGACCTAACTTAAAATCACTAATTTAATGTATCAGCAAGTGGCGTAATATTATGTGGGAACTTTCTGGGCAATAAATTTAATATCATACATAGTATACAGCATATAATTGATAATCAGCTGTACGTAACATTGTGGATAAGTTATAAACAGAGAATGTGTGTCGTGCGAGCATGAGACACAACATGCCATAAAATTAAACTAATAAAGATAAAAAACACATAAAATTTAGGCGGAAGTCCATGAAGCTAAATATTTACATGTTCCGGATCGTCTAATGAATGAATCAGATTTATTAATATAAATGTTAAACGTTTTCAACCATCATTATCTCGCGAATGACAAAAATAGCACTTTTGTGACAGTTAATTGTGCAAATTGATATGCTCAAGTGCTAAATATTCGAATTAAAGACTATTTGAATACATACATTTATAAATTAATATATACGACTGGTATATGTTGGAAGATTATGCTCATTTTCACTAATCTTCGTAAATATTTCTGAAAATTGATTAAATGAATAATAAATGTATGGTCACTTTTAAAAAGTTTTAAAAATCTTTGTTTAAAACTGCAGTTTGGATGAAAATCGATAATATCAATACAATATCAGCAGATTTATTCTTAGATAAAATTTTGTTGTTTAATAATTACGCAATTTCCCTTGTATTGTACAAACTTTAATGACCAAATGAAAGAAGCCTTTGTATTCGCTTTCAGATCAATTACTCATAACAATGGCTTCAATCAGAGCGATGTAGCGATATTATTCCTCAATTCTTGATTTTCAAGTTGTTTCATTAGGTATCAAATGCATCTAACTTTATAAAGCGTATTTATAATTGGTTCAGTTAAAAATAAAAATTGGGTATGATGGTATAATTGGTAAAAGGTATAATTAGATATGATAATGACTACTACTGGGTTTCAAACTAAAGTATTCTTAAAAGCTCAGAATCTCATTAATTTAGTCTTTACAACCGATAATAATAATAAGTAGAAGTCACCTCAAGCTGTGGATAAAGTTGAAATAGCTACAAGTAATTGCTATAAATATTGGAATATTGACTTAAGGTTTGGATTGCTAACTACACAATTAGGATGTTCATGTCTAGACTTTATAATTTGTGGTAATATTTTTGTAAAAGTTGTATTATTGTCACGTAATCTATATTGAAATTATAGAAGTATTAAGTAAATAAATAACAACGTCAAAACTTTCCATTGGGACACTTTTTGCTTACCTAAGTTTATTTTTAAATAAATAAATGAATAATAGATATAAATGCGTAATATATAAATGAATATCGAATAATGAATATAAATGACACATGGAAAATGTGTGAATTTCGTGAAATCAGGTTTAAACGAAAATAAACGTTTAAAATTTCAGTTATGAAAATCGATAATATTAATATTGAAATAATCTACTGAAAGAATTTGAAAACATCGAATTATAGATTTCATCATCGAAAATATTAGCTTGGAAATATTGTTTAACATGGACACATGTTTAGCATTCGACTCAGATACTACCTGAAGTATTTACAAATCAAAGTTCTCGTAACCCATCATTAAACAAACGAGATAATGCCGTCGTGATTTAAGTACATTGTATTAATTTCGAGCCGATTTATTTGTATTTGTCACATGCATCTTATCTACTGCTGTGGCGAGATTCTCGAAATGTGTTTTCTGCGTACACACTTGTCAACTAGTTGTTGTTAAGCTGATAACGGCGACATGTTCCAAAAAATAAAATTCGAGAGTTTGTGATATGATAAGATATAAAGGTTACGTTATATTACATCAATAATTGAAGATTAATTGCACCGAAATCGTGCGGTCTAGAAAGTAAATTTTATGTTCATGGAGTGGGATTTATTTGTAATTCGCAATTTTATTAGGATAGGAATTATTGCTGATAAAAATGCAATAACAAAATTACTACGTAAGTAAGTATACATGGATATTCTTCGTTTGTAATTAGTTATTTGTAAATACATGTATGACGATAAATAATTAATACTATATTATTTTACGATCACATAATGTAAACTATAATACATGAGGATGAACACGAGGATGAAGTATATACACGAGTTGAAGGCGAGTTTACAATCATCTAAGTGAATTATAGCCTTTATGTACGACTTAATAAGGGGCGCTTTATTTCGATTAAACTATTTAATTGAAATTTATATTTGCATAAATTATGCAAAATACCCTTTCAGAAATTTGATGAATTTCGTAATATTTTTTGTAGTATTTTATACGTATTTCAATGATTAGTGCAAAAATTACAAATGAATTGTATTTTTATTGATCATTTTGAATTATACAATAATAAATGTTATTTCAATGATAGAGCCGAAATTACAATTGCGATTTTTAAAATTTCATTTATTATTCTGCAAATTTTAATTATTATTGGCAACCTTTTATATATTCTGTCAATATTTCAATGATTACTATAAAAACTTCCGAAAATGATTTTTTTGAGAATAATCGTTAAATTTTGACTACATAATTATTGTATTATTATTATTCATTATCATTATTAATGTTATTTGAATTATTACAGTTAAAATTACAATTTTAATTTTGATAATTTAATTGCTAATTCTAAATATTTTAAGTGTCTGACAACATTTTATATATTCTCTCAATTGTTGAAAAATTACCATCACAGTTTCTATAGAAAATCACATTTTGAGGATAATCTTTGAATTTTTGACTGAATACGTAGCATTTTGATAGAAATACATTAATAAATATTTTTTTCAATAATACTGGTTAAATTACAATTGTGATTTTGAAAAGTTCATTGATTATTCTCAAAATTTCAATTAAAACAGGCAAAATATTATATATTCTGCCAATTTTATAATTATTTTTGTCAAAATTTCGACAGAAAATCACAATTTGAGGATAATCATTAAAATTGTGAGTGAATTCATAGAATTTTCTCAGAATAATACAACTAATGTTATATCAATGATTACTGCTAAATTACAATTGTGATTTTCTGATTTTTTTTCTGTAAAAACATCACGAAGAAGGTCGTCAAAAGGTGGCGATGAAATTTATATTTGCTTAAATTATGCAAAAGACAATTTCAGAAAAATAATCGAGTTGTTTTTTCAGTCTCTATTCTATAAATTTACTGTATGTATGTTATTTCGTAATTATTTTTGTTGTATTTTATACGTATTTCAAAAATTACTGCTAAAATTACAATTTTATTTTATTTTTATTGACTTTTCTGAAAATTTCAATCAATACTAGCAAAATTCTGTTCATAATATTATATGTTAATTTTCTATTAATATAATAATATATTCTGTCAATTTTTCAATGACTATTATAAAAATTTCAATAGAAAACGATATTTTGAGAAAACATTAAAATTTTTACTGAATGCATAGAATTTTGACTGAATAATACAATAATAAATATCATTTCAGTGATTACCGCTGAAATTAAAATTGCGATTCTGAAAATTTTATTTATTATTCTGCAAATTTAAATTTTTTAGTGGCAAAATTTTATGTAATATGTCAATTTTTCAAATTGTGACCCAGTAATGGCATTTTAAGAATTTTCGATGACATTTTTATAGGATGCATACATTTTTTACAGATTACAAAATAATTCATTAATGAGTTCGTTAGATATATTTTAATGATTATTGTCAAAATATCATTGATAACTGACAAAATTTCTACAGAATAATGATATTTTGATAATTTTCATAAGAATAGTCACAGTAAGCATATAAATATTTACAGTATACGTAATTATATAAGATCATCTAAATAAAAAAAAAAATCATGGAAAAAAATCGGTATTGATTAAGATGTTGACTTAATAATTGACAGTCATTATTTCAATTAATGACTGTCGCAATTTCTTACAGGTAATATTGTGACAGAATAAAGACATTTTGAGAATTTTCATTGAAATTTTCATAGGATACATGCAATTTTTACAGAATTATATCTTGATAAGTCTCTTAGTAATATTTACTGAATACTGTCCAAATATCATTGATTACTGACAACATTTTGTCGGTGTATTGATATATTGAGAATTTTCATTGAAATTTTCACAGTAAGTAGTAGTAGTAGTAGTATATTTATTTACTTCAACATAAAATGTGTGCAAATACAAAATTTCAATATACATATAAAAAATATCATGCTAAAACTTTAGCAATTGTATAAAACGTACACACATGCATACATAAAATGAAAAAATTGTATACAACGAAGAACAAAATGTCATGTTCCGGCAAAAAACTCGTCCATGGAGTAAAAAACTCGTCCATGCAGGAACTTCTTAAGGTTACATATAAAATCTTTTCGTCTCACTATTGCTTTGACATCTGAGGGTAGGCTGTTAAAGATTTTTATTGATTTTGACAAATGCGAGTTAGAATGAAATGTATTTCTGCTCACGTTTGGTCGAACATAGTCATTACAAGCTCTTGTATGTAAGTACATCAACATTAACGGAATATGTAACAATGAACAAAATAATTTAGAAGAATTTTGATATACTATTTAAAAACGAAAACTTTTAGAGTTATAATAATTATGTAACAATTAAAAACATAATTAATAAGAATATGGCAATACTATTTATTCATACTATTTCTACAATTTCAATAATTACAGGCAAAATTATGACACAGTAATGACATTTTGAGAATTTTTGTGGAAATTTTCACAAAATACATGAAATTCTTAGAGAATTATATATTAATAAGTCTATTAGTAATACTTTAATGATTACTGTCAAAATGCCATCGTTTACTGAACAAAATTTCCACTTTGAGATACTACCAGATAGAATAATGATACTTTGAGTATTTTACTGAAATTTTCAGCTTTTTCGTTTCAACAACCGAAACAATTGTTTAGTATCAATATATAATTTTTATTTGTGAATCTTATACCTATCGTCTTATTTTCCTTTACATTTCCTGCTGCAAGATTACATGCAGCAAATAATATCAACAATAATATGAATTGCAATAATATGACCAAGTGTCGTTTTTTTTTTGTACACAAAACGTCCTAGTTTTAAGTTCGAAATAAATTATGACAGTGATTCACATATTAGCCTAGTATACAAAATTTTTACAGTAAAACTTAAATATTTAAAATAATAAATAAATTTTTCGGAATTAAAGTAGAAATTTAAACAACAATCACTGAAATATTGTCAATATGTACAGCGAATTATTATGACTATAGCTCTATTCGATATAATAACATCTATCTGATTATAACTCTGTATGATATAATATCATCTATCTGATTATAACTCTATATGATATAATATCATAAAAAAATTGATCTACAGATAGTGTGATGTACCACAATTAAATTTATTTTTAAATTAAGATTATATTAAGGTTGTGTATTTCACTTTCCATTAAAAATATATTAGAATAAGCACCTATATAATGTAACGTTTTTTATAATTCTTTGTTTAAAAACCAAGGAGTGAACCTCCGTCAAATAAACACAAGTCATTAAAAGTATAAGACTGTCTTATTGTACGCGCCAAGCCATTATCCTGACGTGAAAACTTTGTGTCGAATACACATAGAAAATACTTACCTGGTGTCACAACAATACTCAACAATTGTTTCGGTTGTTACACCATTTCCACATGGTGTAACAACTGAAACAATTGTTCAAGTTTTTCCAGTTAAACATCCACTGATATTTGCAGATTTTCTGTGTTCAATATAAGCCATTGCGTAGAATGAAAGGTATTAAAGGTATTATTAGGTAGAAACATATTGTTGATTAAATCACAAAGTTATAAAAAATTATCCGATTTATTAAGTATACTCTGATTTTTCTAAACTGGCGTGCACGTCATCAAAATAATAATCATAATAATGATGGCACAATTTTACAAGGTTGCCAGTTGTCCTGGGTATTTAAAAATGGCTGCAATCAGCTGTTGCGCCCGTGCAATCTTGTGCGACAGTGCGCGGTTCGTATCAAATTCATCGACTTCTCTACCGTTTATCGTACAGATATCAATCTTGTGGTTATGGTTTAACATCTACAATGGCAAAATATGCATTGTAATAATCGATCAAATGTAACAAGTTAGACGTCAAAGAAGTTTGAAGCATTAGTGAAAAAGATGTGGCATCGTCGCCGAGAAAATATCGCCGATGCCAACATAACATGATTTATTACATGATTGGCAGGCGAAAATTGTGTCCGCGGTTAATACACCGATTACCTATTTATAACCACCGGTGATCAGTGTTATGTAACAAATGATCTTCAGATTAATTTCGATTCTTAAACTATAGTTATGCATATTCTCGAAAACAATCACGTTGGTACGAAAAAACCTCATCGCACAGCTGTTTGATGACGTGCACGCCAGTTTAGAAAAATCAGAGTATAATAGCAGTGATAATAGATCATTATCTGCGCCGCATTAAAAGTTTAGATAATAATGTAATAATTGCATAAGTTTGTAATCGTGTAAGTGATTATTTATAGTAAAAGTAAAATTAACATGTAACGAGAATAGCACTTAACCGTAAACCGTAATTAACAAAATGAGTAAACGAAACTGGTTCTCACACTTCACGGGCAATGCTCCGGCCTTGACATGCTTACTAGGTCAGATTTGGTTATCATGGCGTTTGCTCAACATCCACACGTCAAATTGCCATTCGCGTCAATGCCATTAAATCGGAGCAGGAATTAATGTAAGCAGCTTTAAATTCGTGCGGAAATCGTTTGCTGCATTATTGTTCCTAACTACCTTCGCTTATTAAATTCAATTGCCCGTAGCGGAAAATTTCTGAACGCAATTTTCATACACGATTTTAAATTACGCAGTCATGACAAATATGAAGAAAAGCCTATTAAATCTGCTCTCGTGGAGCAATTCTCGTGTGCAAGAAATTCGTTTACCAAAATAAAATTCTGTTTGTTATTTATTCGAAGTCGTTCATTTGAATTTTAATTAAATTGCGTGTTTGCTTTCGAGGTAACAGTTCGAGCCAGCGTCTGCGGAACTGCCCTCGACGCAAGAATTTTCATCCACACGTACATAACAAAATGGTTAAAATTCCAGGGGGCGAATAGAACTTAACAACATGTTTTTATGGGATGCTGGGAAATTTTCGTGCGAGGACACGAAAAACTTTTCAATTTGCAATGGAGTTGCCGAGATAAACTTACATTTACAAAAATATCATTGTACGATTTAAAATAAAATTGCATTAATAACATTTATCAAGATGATATCGCAGGTTTGTAGGTAAAACGCAGTAAGAAACATATTAAGCGAAATAAAGAAATCAAGAACGCAAATAATTTTTCGAAATTACTCAACAACTTCTAGAGTAATTTCGTTTTTTATACCAAGTAATTATTACATACCTTCCTTATCTCAGAATATTAATGTTACGAGTTTTTCTTGTAAACCCACGATATATGCTTAGTTAATTATGTTTAACTTTTTCTGTGAAATTAAGTTCCTTTTATTTTAAGGAAAAAAATATTATATAAGCCCTTACTTCCCCATAATATATTATTATGTAATAAAACTGTTTTCTTCAAAGATTTTATCACCTTTTTACGACAGATGCCTCCAGTAGCGTATAGAAATTTATCGAAATGAAATATCGAAACTGAATCTTTAGAAATCATCCAATATTGTTTTTACGTTATACCACTGAAGAGTCACTGCATTTTGCTAACGACTATTTATTTTATTCATTATCAGTTACCATTTCAGGGTATGAATTTTACGTTAATGGGTTTCCTGAAAAACCCATGATGATATCCGGTTGTGCGCCGTATTGCGCCGCTATGTAACTAAAAAAACGTGGTAATTGAAACGGATAATTGCATCTTCCATGAAACGAATGAGCGCTACAAAACCGGTTCATTGTTATGGCAATTGTTTATGTTTATTCCGCGGCTGCACGCATTGCGTTGCGAATAAAAAAAATAATTATACACAGAGTTCAGTACACATGTTCAGAGGAAAGTTTTTACATCGAGTATTTCAGTTCTCAGTATGCTTATTATGTAACAATGCAGCCTATGTTTAGTTACACGTAAAGACGAGAACATTACAAATATAGTAGTAGAATTTGTCCATGGAGGGATGGTAGGTTAGAAGTAAGAGCCTCACAACCCAATGGTTGTAGGTTCGAATTCTGTGTATCGAATAATTATTCATGTGGACTCTGGTCCACATGACACTGGATCATTTCAATCACTGAATAATTATTTAATACACAGAATTCGAATCTACAACCTTTGGCTTACAAGGCTCTTACTTCTAACCTACCATCCCACCATACACTAATTCTACTACTATATTTTTATGTTCTCGACTCGATCATTTTAATCCAGCATAAATCAAATGAGCACCTAAGTTAATTAATTTAGACTTACTAAACTTCAAACGGTATCTCCCTAACATAATAATTGTCTGGAATTATTCAGCGATTCAAATGACCTAGTATCAAAACTGTTCATCCTTAGCATTTTTAAAGCTCCTTTAACGTTTCTTAAGTTAGAAACTTTATCAATTTGTTCAAGTAGTTAAAACTGTGCCAGCTCCAACTCAATTGATTCAATGATCGATGTCGATTAAAATCTCGATTAAACTCTATCAAATCGATAATCGGAACGATTTCCGAGGGAGGCTGGACCACACTTCTAATTTGATGGAGATATGAATCCCATCTATCAATTTTACCTATCAATTGACTCCATCAATTACGTTTCATCGAGATTTTAATCGAGAACATACAAATATAGTATTAGAATTAGTCCTAGGTGGGATGGTAGGTTGGAAGTAAGAGCCTCACAAGCCAAAGGTTGTAGATTCGAATTCTCTGTATCAAATAATTATTCATGTGGACTCTGGTCCACATGATACTGGATCATTTCGATCGCTGAATAATTATTTGATACACAGAATTCGAATCTATAACCTTTGGCTTGCAAGGCTCTTACTTCTAACCTATTATCACACCATGGACTAATTCTACTACTATATTTGTATGTACTCGACTCGACCATTCTAATCCAGCATAAATCAAATAAGCACCTAGTGCTTATCGAGTATCAAAACTGTTCATCCTTAGCGTTTTTAAAGCTGCTTTAACGTTTATTAAGTTAGAAACTTTACCAATTTATTCAAGTAGGTAAAACTATGCCACCTCCAACTCAATTGTTCCAATGATCGATGTCGATTCAAATCTCGATTAAACTCGATTAAATCGATAATTGGATCAATTTTTGATGGAGGCTGGACCACACGTCTAAATTGATAGAGATATTAATCCCATCTATCAATTTGAGCTGTCAATTGATTCCATCAATTGCGTTAAATCGAGATTTTAATCGAGATTTTAATCGAAATCGATATTATGATTAATTGAGGCCAGAACTCTTACTTGTTCATATAGTGGCGGCTTATTTCCGCTGCTATGACCAATTTCCGTCGCCAAAGAGGGCACCTCATGAAGTGTGACGCACCACACTTCGGTGGATTTTACGGATTATGATACATCTACTTGTAAAAGGGCTTCATTCAGATGTACGCATAATTTGACAGTATATGGGGCTGTGTGCACCTTAAATAACCCAATATGAATTATATGCAAACCATAGAGGCAAAATTCACAAGTGAAATAATAAGGGCAAAATTAAATTTATGTTATAAAGTGTACTGTTATAATTGGCCTTATCATTTCTAAGAAATATATGGTCATAAAATCATATTTCGATGGAAATTGGATTGATTGTAGCCAAATTCGTAGCAGGGCAGAAACTTATCCTCACTTTCTCGAGCATTATGAAAAATGACAAACGTTTATACAAATGAATATAGATTATGTCCCCGGATTGAGTTTACAAAAGGTATTTTTTTTAAATTTTTACTTTCAAGTAAAAATGTTATAGAAATTATAATTCCTGCTTGGTGTAAAACTTCTAGTTCAGTTATTCAAACTTTGATTTATTTATACAAGGTGTTGGCCAAATCAAAATTTTTTAATCTTATTTTGACTCTAATTTATTTACAATTTGCAAAAAGAATTTGTTCTTGTGAAGATTGTTTAATTGATGTTATTTTTCTAAAGTGTCAAAATTAGTTTTTTTTTTAGCCAACACCCTGTATAAATGAATCATTCTTTTAATAACTGAAATGGTAGTTTCAGACCAAGCAGGAATTTTAATTCGTTTAACGTTTTTATTTAAAAGTAAAAATAAAAATAAAATCCCTCTTGTAAACTCAATCCGGAGACATACTGTATATTATACATATAGGTAAGATATAGTTATAGATGTAAATTGAAACGCGTAATTATTACATTATGTACTGTTAAAATGGCGAAATATTCAATATTATTGCATGTGTATTTATTATTTTCATTTAAGTTCAAAGTTGCAGCGATAGAATCCTGGTGATAATAATGTAATGGTGTAATATTTAAATGTGATAAAATATGACAATAATTGATTATACTCTCAGTTATGTTTATGTTCCTAAACGGATATATTACTTCTGCACAGATTATGAACATTGAGTAAACAACGTTAAAAATATTAGACAAAATTTTTAATCTTTAATCCTTTTTTTTGACTGTGATATTTTTGCTGTTAAATATCTGAAATATCTTTTTATACCATTAAACTGTTTTCTATATTTACTCTCTTTATTGCCATTTTTAAATCTTGCAGTCCTATTTTATATTTTGTATATAAGTGTTTTACGTGTAATATTCATCCATGAATAAGAATACAAACATAATCATTATTAAGTGGTATCTTGGAGCTTGTGAAAGGTTCGTAAAAATAAGAAAAACAAAATACCTTTTTCTCAAAACACATTAATTCAAATTAAATGTACATTTCAATCGCTAGGCGATCATCTTCAGTAGAAACATTACTGTCGAAAAAAAGGAAGTGCCATTTAGGGTATTTAAGGAAATGCACTTCGTTTTTCTCGTCAGTAATGTTTTTATAGAAGATGATCGCCTAGCGATTGAAATGTACATTTAGATTGAATACATGTATTTTGTGAAAAAGCTGTTTGGTTTTTCTAATTACTATAATCATTATTACTATTAAGTTCTGCAATTCGGCCACTGGCTTAGTTAAAATAAGAATAGTTTTCTCTTTTCTTATAACAAAAATAGGATAATATGGTCAATCCTGTTAATTAATTATAAGACTGAAGTGACGCTGAGTAAGTAAATAAATCGCATCCATCAATAATAATAATACTCGGTATCAATTCGAGAAAGCAAATAGAAAATGATAAATGGACTTAAAACTGCAACGATTAATTCTGAACGTAGAAATAATCGCAGCACAAATTACATCGGTGTTGTTGTGTGTATCTGAAATAATAATGGTACTGGAAGCTTTGTAAATTGCACTTTTTGCGGCAAACCCAGTAATTCGACGTCAAGCGGGCAACAATCATCCAATTCCATCTCCATTTGTCACATTTCCCGTTCTCCCTCTTACAACTTCCGCGAGTTTTCTTTCATTCAATTGGGAAACTGGGGGAAAGGTTGTGCCGTATATATTCTGTACTTATAGGATACAGGAGTGCTTCTATTGATCAAATTTCAATGCCAATAAAAAATTTACAATCGAAATTTAGTGTGGATGTTTTGCGTGGGAGTATATTTGTTGGTTTTGTTTTCATGGCAGATCATGAGTCAAATTACATTACTACATTGAAGCTATTGAAGATATATATAGAAATAAAATTTAGTTTCCTTATAAATAGGTGAAATGTGATCAATATACAATAAACAAATATTGCGTAGCTTACAAATATTTATTATCTATACCATGGTATAAGAAATTGGACATGATAAAGCCAACCAAATATAATAATAATAATATTTATTAAAAAGAAAAGCTACATATCTCCTAATCTACATATTAAATCAAATATTAAAATAATATTATTTCAACTGTATAACTGCTGGACAATTGTACAATTTTTGCTATTAATTTTTATACTGCTTAATAGCAAACATTATTTATTGCAAATTAAATACCAAATTTTTGAATACTTGGCTGTAGTGAACATATTTGTTAGGAATATTATCGTTATACAGTTGTAATAATATTAAATAAACCAAACACTTTACGTTGTTTATATCACACTCGTTTATTGAAAAATGTTGACTATAGTTTCGATCAAGTACTGATCATTGTCAAACTTAAAGTAAAGTTAAATACAAATAAAACACTTTAAGTTTGACAATGATCAGTACTTGATCGAAACTGTAGTCACTATTTTTCAATAAACGAGTGTGATAGAAACAAAGTAAAGTGTTTGTTTTCTTTAATTTAATAATGTATCACACAGTAGATGCCTACAACATTGACCAAGTAAAACTATTACTGGATTAGGAGATATGTAGCTCTAATAACCCCATATTTCCTTGTAGAGAAACTTAAGAGCTCGATAGTAACTTATTTAAATCAGAATCCTCTTCAACTTTCAGTATGTTTTTTTTACGAATCAGTACGTCAATTTAATTTATATTATTGACACTACATGTAATACATGCGACCATAGAAACCACATTAGAGTGACATGACAGTAGAAATTGCATCAGTAAAATATGACAGTAGGAGTTGTATCAGTAGAGCATAACAACAGAAATATCACCATTAAAATATGACTGCAGAAATTTCATGAGTAAGACCTGACGTAGAACATGCATCAATAAGACATAACATTACAAATTTTACCATTAAAACATGAAATTAAATAATAATAATAATAATAATTTATTAATGCTAACACCATTTACAGGTTTACATAAGTCAATATAATTCATACAATATAATATAGTTAAAAATACACAGTAAATACACAAATACGATATAAAAGTGCAACAAAAATTTAAATATGACAAGTGGTGACGACAACAAATAGCGAAAGTAGAAATAACCATGATCAAGTAATTAAATAAATTAAATAAATGAGTCATACATCATCGTCATTGAGGAAAAGTAAAGTAAATACTGTATTATTGGGACATGACAGAAATAATTTCATAAGTAAGAAACGACAGTAGAAATTCTGACACATTGAGAAAATGTATGTATGTAATTATAATTTTTTTAATAGTTGCTAATTTCAATTACAACTGTCAAATTATCAAAATTATTTCTACACTAATTATTAGATTAGAAATAGAAATATACAGAATTATTATTTTGGGGAAAATTCAATGAATTCTGTAATTTTTTAAATTATTTTTAATAAAATTTCAAATATTCTATTAAAATAGCAATGTTTCCAGTCGAAATATAAAGTTTTATTGTCAAAATAGCATCGATTTAGGACAAATTTTCAAATATATGTACTCAAATTTCAATTTTGTGCTAATTGCAGTGTATGCCGTTAAAATTTTCATTACCTCCTGTATGCCCATTACCTCTGGTATCAATGTTTCTTCTAAATATCAAAATTGAAATTATTCTGCCAAAATTTCAGTAATTATTGTAAAAATATCAGTGATATTTGACAAATTTTTAATAATTTGTACTAAAATTTCTATTTTTTGTAAATAATTGTAATGGCTGTTTTCAAAATTTTAATTATTCCGTTCACATTTCAATGTTACCGTCATAAAAATATGATTACTTATATAATTATATAATTGTTATATAACTTATATAATATATTCGTTGTATTGAAATTTCATTGTTTCCTGTTCAGATTTGGATTATTTGGTCAAAATTTAATGATTTCTGTCAAGGTTTGATTTATTTCTACAAACATTTCATTATTTTGTCAAAATTTTGTTGATATCTGCCAAAATATCAATGATTTGTGCCAGAATTAATTATTCTTTCAAATTTGCAATATTTCTGTCATGTCATTAGTAAATAAAAATGTCAATGATTTCTTTCAAAAATTCAAAATATCAATGATTTGTTTAAAAGTTTCAATTACTTCTGCTAAAATTTCAATTATTCAAATGATTTATATAAAATTAAAATTATTCAATCAAAATTGCAATATTTTTTTGTCAAAATTGCAATTTCTACTGTCAAAATTTCAAGTATTATTATCAAAATATCAATAATTCAATTATTCTGTAAACAAATTAAGTTTACTGTCAAATTTAAGTTTATTCTGTCGAAATTTAATTGTTTTCTGTACAAATTTAAATTATTTTGTTATCAAAATTACAATTGTTCTGTGGAAATTTCAATGTTATCAATTATTTTTAATAGTTTTGTTGAAATTTAATTCGTTTCATGTTCAGATTTCAATTATTTTGTCAAAATTTAATGATTTCTGTCAAAGTTTTAATTATTTCTACTAATATTTCAATTATGTCAAAATTTTATTGGTTTCTGCCAATGATATCAATGGTTTTCTATCAAAAGGAATTACTCATTCAAAATTTCAATGTTTCTTGTCGAAATTTCGTTACTCTCTAAAAATGTCAATGATTTCTTTCAAAATATAAATGATTTCAGTTTATTGTGAAATTTAAATTTATTCTGTCGAAATGTCATTGTGTTTTATGTACAAATTTAAATTATTTTGTTATCATTTTAGTGATTTTTGTTATAATATCAACGATTTCTGCCAAGTTTTAAAAATTACAGTTATTCTGTTTAAATTTCAATGTTACCACTAATTTTTAATCATTTTGTTGAAATTTCATTCGTTTCCTGTTCAGATTTCAATTGTTTTGTCAAAATTTAATAATTTATGTGAAGGTTTTAATTATTTCTACTAAAATTTCAATTATGTCAAAATTCTGTTTATTTACGCCAATAATGTCAATGTTTTTCTGTCAAAAAGCATTATTTATTCAAAATTGCAATGTTTCTTGTCGAAATTACGTTACTCTCTAAAAATGTCAATTATTTCTGCTAAAATTTCAATTATTCTGTCAAAATCGAAATTTTTGCTAATAAACTTTCCATTACCATAATTGTTTTACTGGTTCCGTCGACGATTCAATTATACTGTCGACATATCAAATGTTTTATATAAAAACAATAATCATTCGATCAAAATCGCAGTATTTTTTGTAAAAATTGCAAATTCTACTGTCAAAATTTGAAATAATATTAATAATTAATTAATAATTTAATAAAAATTCCACTTTATTGTCAAATTTCAGTTTTTCTGTCGAAATGTCATTGGGTTTTCTGTACAAATTTAAATTATTTTGTTATCATTTTAATGATTTTTGTCATAATATCAACGATTTCTGCCAAGGTTTAAAAATTTCTGTCATTCTGTGTAAATTTCAATGTTACCTCTAATTTTTAATCATTTGGTTGAAATTTCATTCGTTTCCGGTTCAGATTTCAATTGTTTTGTCATAATTTAATAATGCCTGTCAAAGTTTTAATTATTTCTACTAAAATTTCAATTATGTCAAAATTTTATTGATTTTTGTCAAAATAGCAACTGGTTGTGTAAAAATGTTCTTACCAAAATTTAACCTTTTTAACCAAAAATCTCAATTATTTCTGTCAAAATATCAATGATTTGTGTCACATTTTCAATTACTGCTACCAAAATTTTAATAATCCTGTCATAATTCCAATTATTGTAGAAAAGTTTCAATTGTTTCTACCAAAATGTCAAATATTATTGTATAAATATTAATAATTTATGTAAAATTTTCAATTATTTGTACAATTTTTTTAATTATTCTTTCATATTTGCAATGTTTGCTGTCAAAATTTCCATTGCCCTCTTTTTTTACTTGTTCTGTCGATATTTCAGTTAATATTGTCTCCTTTCATTGTTATAATTTTATTTCTATAAGAAATTAATTATTCTATCAAAATCGCAATGTTTGTTCTCAAAATTTCAATTATTCTGTCAAAATTTTAATTATTATTGTCGAAATTATTCTTTGGAAATTGCATTCTTTCTGTCAAATATTTATTACTTCTGTCGAAATTGCATTACTCTCTAAAAATGTCAATGATTCCTGTAAAAATATAAATGATTTGTGTAACATTTTTATTAACTTGTACAAACATTTCAATTATCCTATCAATATGCCAATTATTACGATAAAGTTTCAATTGTTTCTACTAAAATATCAATTATTATTGTCGAAATATCAATTATTTCTGTCAAATTTTCAATTATTCTGTGGAAATTTCAATGTTATTGTAAAATTTTCATTTTGTCTGTTGAAATTTCATTGTTTTCTATCCAACAAAGAATGAAATTTCAATAGAAAATTTAAATTATTTTTGTCATAAGCTCAAAGATTTCAAGTTTTATTGTCAAAATATCCATGATTCAATTATTCTGTGGAAAATTCAAGTTTATTGTCAAATTTAATTTAATTCTGTCGAAATTTCATTGTTTTCTGTACAAATATAAATTATTATTTAAATTATTTAAATAAATAAATATTGTTTTCTGTCATGGTTTAAATTATTTGTACTTAAATTGTTTCCTGTTCAGATATCAATACTTTTATCAGAATTTCCACCATTTCTGTTAAGGTTTTCAAATATTTCTCCTAAAATTTCAATTATTTATGACAAAATTTTAAAATTTTATTGGTTTTCGAAAAAATATTAATGATTTCGGTGAAAATGAATTATTGATTCAAAATTGCAATGTTTCTAGTCTAAATTTCATTCAATGTCTCTAAAATTTCAATGATCTCGTCAAAATATCAATAATTTTTCACCAATTTTTATTTACTTGTACTAAGTTTCAATTATCCTGTCCAAATTTCAATCATTACAGCTAAGTTTCAATTGTTACTATCAAAATTTTAATTCTTATTGTCAAAATATTAAAAATTTGTCAAATTTACAATTATTCTGTAGAAATTTCAATGTTGTTTTCAAATTTTAATTTTTTTCTGTCGAAATTTCATTGTTTTCTGTACAAATTTAAATAATTTTGTTATAATTAATTTGTTAACTAATTTAAAATATTTCTGTCATAATATCAACGATTTCTATGAAAGTTTCAATTATTTCTACTAAAATTTCAATTATTCTGTCAAAATAGAAATGTTACTAACACATTTTAAATTCAGGTGTTATTCTATCAAACATTCAATGATTTCCTGCCACATTTTTGATTCATTCTATTAAAATTTGAATTATTTTGACAAAATTGTAAAATTGAATAAGTGAATAACCACAGAATAATTGAAATTTTTGCAGTATACATTTAAATTATTATTATTAGGAATGTTTAATAATTACATCTTTGAATTATTATTATTAATTGAATTAATTATCACTTTTGATAAAATTTTTAATTGTTCTGTTGAAATTTCAAGAATATAACTCTCTGAACACACGAAAATATTTCAAAATAAATGACTTATCACGTTATATAATAAAATATATGATTTGCAGTAGATTGTAAATTATATAATTATTTTATTATACATAAAGCAAATATACGTATATAAAGTTATACATTAATACAAATGTGAAAATAAGAACTTTCTGTTCTATAATTATTTTATTATACAAAAAGCAAATATACGTATATAAAGTTATTCATTAATAGAAATGTGAAAATAAGAACTTTCTGTTTTAACTTCTTATCAATTTTTGTTTGCATTAGCAAAGTAATCACAATCCATCACAACAACAAGAAAATCTTGTGGACGGTTTCGTTTATGGTTTCTATGCAATTTGCAATAGAATTATTAAAGCAAATATCGCATTGCAACTTACTGTGGATTTGAAACGATGAGTTGTAAATTCCTTTATCGCATTTTACAATAATTAAATTTAGGTATGCTGAAAGAATGCGGAAAAATCAGACAAATTCGTGCTAAAATCATTATTCCTAAAATGTGTGTTAATTTTTATATGTTGTTTATTGTTATTAATATTGTACCTTTATATTATTAATATTATATATTATTATTATGTTTAATTGTATGACAAATGAATATGTACAATAGGTACTGAAAACGCATAATAAAAAAAATGATTTGATTTGATTTGATTTGTATCCTTCAAAACCAGAAAAATCAATGGTAAATGTATGATTACTTCCAGAAGGTAGAATTTCGTAGAAAATTGGTGAACATTCAAGATGCGTATATTTTCTTTGATTTGGTGCCATTTGAAAGCTTCAGAACTACGGAGAAATACATTATTTGTTATTACCACTGAATGCACGTCTTCATTTGAGGCATTTATATTGGCTATGCTATAAAACATAATTATAATTTATAATATAGCACTT
The DNA here is from genome assembly GCA_951805005.1 of Othius punctulatus. Lineage (NCBI taxonomy): Eukaryota > Metazoa > Arthropoda > Insecta > Coleoptera > Staphylinidae > Othius > Othius punctulatus. The sequence continues at coordinate 96,965,399 of OX638138.1, forward strand.
ATTATTAAAATTGATGCTTGAAATGATTCAGTATAATATGAATGCATGTTAGCTTCACTTTTTGTATCATTTTTACATGCGTTGTATAAAATAAATGGCAGGCAAGGCTTAAAATACTATTAGTATGCATTATAACTGTCTCGTGCTCTTTATATAATGAGCACTCCCGCAAACTTGGGTGAGACATTATTATATTCTATCCATTTCAGACCCAATTCCATCGCAAACTTAATCTCACACCGAGAAGGTTCTCTAACCTGTGGGGGAAAATCAATTTTTTCAGCGGTTCCTCACCTTTCAGAGCTTACATAATGACGGTACGATAAAAAATCTGTAGAGGCAGAATCCGATAGCTTTCGAAGTTAATATGAATATAAAAAATAGCTTTATAGAATTCGCGCGAGCGATAACATAATAACCGTTTAGGCACATCAAGTAGTAATAAATTCCAATTACTATACACTAGATTTGACATCGGGCGTATATTTTAGCCCTACGTATACCTCAAGTATGAATGTGTGAATGACTTGCAGCGTATTACGTTATTCTCCAAATGTAGGTACACGGAAATTTTCGAATGAATAATTGACTCGGGCAAATTTATATGAATGATGACGGATGGACATAAATAAATTAGCGCCCATACGGGTTTGTGTATGAACACGAGGTTGTGCGAAATCAATATTCAACGAGCAAAGTTGACCGACCTTCCCTGAGATGACTGAAGTAAACTCGGTTACGGTAACATGTTTAGGAGTATTTACATTTCGTACTCGTTAAACATCTTGTTTGCCCCGTACACCGCTAACTTGAGCAAACCAAGGGACGCGACAATTCTTTTGTCATCCCCCCACCCCACATTTGTCAGAAAAGTCTATTCTGTAAATATTTAAAGCACCCCAATATCACAGCCCTTGAGTAATTGCAGTAAACAATGTTTCATTGGGGCGTTTCATTGTGAATGTATTTACACAAAATCTGCTAATCGCTTCTTACGTTATATAAACTTGTACTTAAAAAAAAAGTTCGTCTGTATATATATTTATATTAATATATTAATATTATGCATTAAAAAAAGTAAATTGATATTTTAATCAGCGATTTTCATACTAAGCGGAAGAGCTTTGGGTCGGCTTTTTTTTATAAATAAATAATGCATGAGTATATCGCGAAAACTTTTGTTTCGGGGGACTCTAAATTATGCACTGAGTTTAATTTAATCATTGCCGCATGGTTATGCTCAATCGGGCCGTAAAAATAAATTGCGAGCGCATTTAACTTTTGTAGCTACTCATCAAAATTTGAATCTAATGTAATTATCACGAATTTATGCGGGTAATAGCAACGCGTTATTCACCAATAATTATGATGTGCTTTTGTGTATTTTATCCTGTTAATAATTTTGATTATTTTAAATTTTTCTGGAACAAACAAACATTTAGCTCTTCTTTAGATTTTCGACTAGCGATATTGCTTAGAATTAAGCTAGAATTGCTAGAATTAGTCACTGCTAAATAATGAATATTAATAGTTATTAGTTACAATAGACAAATAGAATATAATAATAGTTATAATAGAATAGTTATAATTAGATTATCAATAGTTATTAGTTATTAGGTGTGAAGTAGTTAAATGTTGATAAAATGACAATAACAAAATATGTTGCAATTTTTTATTATTAGGTTAGGCTAGGTTAAGTTAGCCTAAATGTGAATTTTCAATTCGATCAGTTAAGCCGCCGGGAACTTATAGAGGGCACAAATAGGCACACCCATAGACAAACAAACACACAGACATCACCTAAAACCAAAACTTAGTTTCATTTAGATGTAACTCATCAGCACAAAAGTTTGTTTAAAAATCGGAAAATTTAAAACATTGAAACTTTTTATAAAGTAAGTAAATAAGTAAGTAAGTAAGTAAGTAAGTAAGTAAGTAAGTAAGAAAGTAAGTAAGTAAGTAAGTAAGTAAGTAAGTAAGTAAGTAAGTAAGTAAGTAAGTAAGTAAGTAAGTAAGTAAGTAAGTAAGTAAGTAAGTAAGTAAGTCAGTAAATAAGTAAGTAAGTAAGTAAGTAAGTAAGTAAATAAGTAAGTAAGTAAGTAAGTAATTTATTTCATGCTATAACAGTGTGTTTTACATTCGTCGGATACAAATAAATATAATATAAAAGTCATCTGGTTCACTTTCACATTGAACATATTAAAATGGGTACATAACATAACACATTAAAATATTTAAACAAAGTTGCTAAAGTTGCCAACATATACAAATCTTCATATCATTTACTCTGATGTTGCACTTTTGATCACAAAATGAGATAAATTTCATCAAAAATAATTAAACTTATAACGAAATTGCCAACAAATCTAAATTCAGTACTAAAAAATCCAGATGGGATTAAAGATTTTAAAATTGTCAATTAACGTCGGAAAAAGTAAAAATATGTTCTATAATTAATTTGAAATGTTGGAAAATTAATTATAATTCAAATATATTATATTAATTAAGCACTATGTGTAGGTTTTGTATATAAAATTGTAAAATTGTAATTGTTGTTTCAAAATCTAAAATTCAGGTGATGTTCATTCAAAATCATTGAAAAGTGTAATCAAATTGTGTGCTCTTCGACAGAAATTCTAAAATTGAACTGAAATGTTAAGAAATTTTCCATACTCCCATCCCATATCCCATGTATAATCCCATCGCTAATAATTTTTGTAATTTTGTTAAATTCTTCAAACAAAGTTACGAGCACACATTTTCAAAACCCTGTAGGTATATCGTTAAAAATATTAAAGTTTTAAAGAACTGTACTGAAATGTTTATAAATGCTCATAATTAATTAGAAAAAATTGAAAAATGTACTCAAATATTAATAATATCCACTGACATCCAGAAAATTTCAAGAAGTAAGTAATTTTTGTATATCAAATTTTCATTGTTGTTTCAAAATTCAAAATTCTGGTGATATTTATTCAGAATCATTGAAAAGTGTAATCAAATTGTGTGCCCTCTGACAGAAATCCTAAAATTGAACTGAAATGTTCCATACTCCATGCTAAATTATGACTTTTTGTCATAAAACATAAAATTCTAGTAATTCCTTCGCTAATATTGAATAATTTAACAAAATTGCGCGCATACCTTTTCGAAACTTCGAAAGCATATCGGTAAAAAAATTGAAATATTGGAAAACTGTACTAAAATGTTTATAAATGCTCATAATGCTTTAGATAAATTATAAAAAGGTACTCAAATATTAATAAAATCCACTGATCTCCAGAAAATTTGGATATTTCATTAAAAAAATGTTTGATTAAATATTTTGAATAAATCGCAAATAGTGAAAACTTTATTAATATTCCAAGAAATCTAACTTATCCGTACTAAATTGTATTATATTCCACTTACCTATAAAAAAAAATTATGTTTGTCCAAAAAATGTTTGACTACATATTTTGAATTAACTAACAATAGTGAAAAATAAGAAATAATAACACAAGAAATCCTGTCTATACAAAATGTTTACGTTTGTTTAAAAATTCTAACAAATTCCCATTTAAAATTTTAAATATTTAATTAAATTGCGAACATACATAAGCTCTCCAAATTCTCTGCTCTTCTATTGCACTTCTGATCAAAGAAGTTGGATAATTTTCATCAAAAATAATAAAACATACAATGAAATTGGCAGTAAATCCAAATTCATTACCTACTCTATAATTCCAGTTTTGATTAATGATTATAAAATTCTCAACTAACCTTTTGGAAACAGTAAAAATGTTCTCTATAAACAGTCATAAATTGAGGAAAATAAAATAAAATTCCATGAAGTATAAGTTTTGTATATAAACCTAAAACTTTCATTGTTATTTCAAAATTCTAAATTTTGGTGATATTTATTCAGAATCATTGAAAAGTGTATAACAATTATGCACTTTTCGTCAGCAATTTAAAGATTGAACTGAAATGTTAAGAAAGTTTCCATACTCCATGATAAATTATTTCCTTTGAAAAAAAAAATTTATCAGAAATTCCAAAATTGTCGATAAAGAAATTAGAAATATTGGAAAAGTATACAAAAATATTAACAAACGCCAATAAGGAATTAGAAATATTCTTCCTCCTCCTCTGCATTTATGCATTAATGGATGTTTGCGACAATACGGTCCATTTCTTCGCAATTTCTAGCTGTATGAACCAATAATAATATAATTAATAATTTAGGAATTTCTGATGAAATAAAGATACAAAATTTCAAAAATTTATGTTCGTTATTTTGTTAAATTCTTCATAATATGAGGATGGGATTTTACTAGATTTTTTTTTTTTTTACAAAACGACACTTATGGAAAATTTCCTATTCCAATATCAGGATACAGAATCTGTATATGTGTATAAAGTGCAAAAAGGATATAATATCTTTGATTAGTAAAAATGGCAAGATATTATCCTCAACATGAAAAAATTGACATGTACAATCTCTATAATGTAAAATCTTGCATTATATTTCCCTGGCCGAGATTGCAAATCATAAATCATATTGTATTCATTAAAAAATCCGATCAAATAACATTCTTGAATTAAAATCTAGAATATTTAATTATTGCCATTTTTACTAATCAAGGATATTATCTCCTTTTTTGCACTTTATACACAATAATATTACTCAGAAGTTATTTTCTTTGTATGAAGAAATGTGAAATTTGTTATTCCAAGGCAACTTGCTTTTTAGAGCAGTCCACAGTAGTTTGATTTTTGCAACAAATTTTTAAATTATCGATTTTTGGTAGTAAATAATGTCAGAAATCGGAAATTTTCGCTCTTTTGAATGCCATTAAAATCCAATATTGCGGCCATAAGAAAATCTAAAGTTGACAATGAAAATTTGGGCATCTAGTTGGTGCAGAAAATGTTTAGCACTGTCATCAGAAAACTGACGTCGTAAAATGTAACAGTGCCAAGTTCAGTAAAATTTCATTCAAAAGTAAAAAAAGTTATAGAAGGAAAAGGAAAGTGTATTTTTTCAGTTTTTCAGCGATATTTCAGGAACTGTGCAAGATATTCCGGATTTCATTTCAGTATATTGAAAGGCACAAAAATGAGAAACTTTTATCCCATTTGACCATCTCTGTATATATTTCCGTTTAATAGATCCTAATGGTGGGCGTCGTAAAAGTGACCACCCTGTATACATGAATACATTGTTGATTTTTCATACGGTGATGTATTGTGCCATACAGATCCTATTGTTTTATTTGTTTTCGTCTAGCTACATAAAACAATATTGCCCTTTCTTTTATTTTTCGGAGAGATACAATGTCTTGAAGATCCTATTGTTTTAATTTTTTTCAGCTAGCCACAAATAAAACAAATTATGTGCCTTTTATTATATTTTTTCAGAGAGATACAATGTCTTCAATATCCCATTGTTTAAAATTTTCCATCTAGCCACAAATAAAAAAATGTGACAATGGTTCCAATATAAAAATGTTGTTGTTGCCGCTGATGATGATTGACAGCGTTGTCAATACAAATATAGCATTTATTTTATTTTTCAGAAATATGTTTTTCGAAAATTATAGTGATAGAAAATAAATAGTGGAGACAGTATTATTTCAGAAAAAATTTAAAAAAAAGTTAAATACATTGGTAATAAAACACACATTTATGTTGTTTGTGGCTGGCTAATTTTTTTTAAAACAATCCGAAAAGAGTTCATCTTTTTACACAACTTGTTTCGAGTTTCAAGATCCTTCGTCGTCTCGTTTTTAAACGTATCGCTCGTACTGTCCGGACTTGACTTTAATTACAATTATCAAGGATAATTAAATTTGTACCTATTAATATCAATCGTGATATAATTTTGTCTGTGCAATTTGGTGATTGCTGTGAAAGTTGGATGCTAAGCAATTTCTCATTCTTAAAACCAGTTTCAAGTTTCGCTTGTTGCTCCAGGAAGTTTAAGAATCACCCAAGTTATTTAATTCAATCTATCAAAACTATGTATAGATGACTGCAAGATATTTGTGATCATTAACTGCAACCATATATTGGTCATTGTTGTTTTAGTGTCTTGATCTCACTATTATATGTTTATTTGTTTGATTATTTGTTATGTGCTTTCTGCTTGAATAACATAAAAAATGTTTAATGTTTCTCAGGTATTTGAACTAGAGTACGTACCTTATTACCTTATTATTACGTACGTATTATTATTGGGTTTCGGCAGGGTTTCTTAAAAATCTTTTATTTGCAAAAAAAATATTTTGAAAAAGAATCTTAACTAGTTTTGGCTGTCATAAATAGTAATTTTCAGAGGAGCTGCATTTGATAAAAAGTTTTTGTAATTTAAAAATTCATTAAAAAATGTTTGCTTGTCTAACTGTTACACTTACTTGAATTGACCCTTCTTCTTTTAGTTCTTCAGTATTAACGAAGTTCTATTTCGAAATAAATGTTTCGAACAGTTTCATCTACCTGTAGTATCATTAATTATGTATACTTTGATGAATGTATCAATTCTAGTAACCAGTACTTTAGCCGTAGCAGCAATTCATAATATAATAATGCATGAACATGTCCGCGTTAAATTATTTCTGTTTAAAATTCTCGGCGTCCGTCGGGGTCATAAAACCCTGCACCCATTACGTCGAAATCCCTTTTACTAAATCCACATTAAAATTTTGCGATTGTGGAGGCACGTCAGCAAGATTTTTAGCCCCATAATACCTCGGTCCACTAAAAAATGCATTCGATCCATCAACGTGGCGGGTAATACGCTATCCGTGTTGGGCCGCGTAATAACGTTGTATGGATGGGGCGGCACGAAGAATCCGAAATTTTTCCCTACGAAAGTTAGCACAGAAGAGGCCGCAAAAAGTCCAACTGAATCGATACATCACTTTTAAGCGGCCCGCGGCTTGAGCGAACCGTGAAGTTCGGCTCATCTTATAAATTGTGTGACATCGAGAGTATTGTCCGCATATGGAGGTTTTGCCCTCTGGAATTAAACGTTTTCTGCCGTGACGAACATTCGAGGTGACAGCCTATTAAATGGATGGCGAAAGTTTTTCTGTGTTTGCAAAACTTTCCGGAATTGCATGCACAGTACATTTTTATAGCGCTTTTAGTAGCGCTAACTCTTTTGGGCAATCGATTTTATTTTAGCAAGTGGAATTATAGGCAATGCCTGATTTTTTAAAGCGATTAGTTCTGATAATAATTCTACCGAATTTATATCGTTTCGACAATTAAGGGGTAAATGACAAGCTGTATTTATTTAAATTTTCTGAATCCGACATTAATTTTTCACCTGATTTGGCGTAGTGATTTTCTAAAAATCCACAAAAAATATGCCCGCAGCAGACACAAAAATACGAAATTTGGCATTTACAAGAAATTCAGGCAGTAGAAGAATTTTTAATTATTATAAGCAATTGTCAAAATGAAAATATGTTGCATGAGAATAAAAAAAGGCATTTGAAAGAATGTAATAAAAGGTAATAAAAGTATAGAATCTAAGAATTATGCGATGCAATACGGCAATAATACGAAAATTTGGCAAAATGTGAGTTTAATAAAAATAGTGGCAGTAGATATATAATTTTTTCCACTCCCTGCATGGTAAGTACACTGTTATAACATTGATTTAGTGGAAGTAAGTTCCACTTACCGATAAAGCTTTGGTTACTATGAGCAACGGGAAGTAAGTAATCACTTACTTCCCTCAGGGAGGTAAGTGAAATAATTTCAATAGCGATCTTTCTCTGGCAACAGTCTTTAAAACACTTTTGATAACACCCCTTCGACTTCTCCGGCAGTAGGAAGGAACAGGCAGCATCTGCAGCTTCTTCAATTGCCTTTTCTTGTTTATTTTCATTGGAATTCATTTTATAACTGAACGAATGCAATTTCTGACTTTCACACTTTGTTTGAAAAATAGTTTTAGCAACCAAAGCCGTACTGACATTTTGTACATGTTGCGAAAATAAATTAATCAAACACAAACAATTAAACCAACTTCAGGAGTGAAAACAGTTATAAGCAATTTGAGAGGTAAGTTTTGACCAGTCTCAGTCTTTATTGCTTGCCCTCGCTGTCGCTCGGGCGCAAACTCGACCTCGACTGGTAAAAGATACTTACCTCTCTTAATGCTTAAATAACTATTAAAATTGTGACATGTAGCAATCATGGGAATAATAAAACTATGCATTTAAAAATTAACAATGAAAGTATGAAATTTCACCATTTCGGCATGAAGCTGCTATTAAAGGAACAAAATATGTGTATTGTGTATTAGCATGGCGCTGCCGTTAGCAATTTAATAAATAAAAAAAATTTAAATGGCTTTCAAGAAATGCAATGAAAGTATGATACGACGGGAATACAAAAAAGGTCTACTTAGTAGATAGAAGAAGTTTTGAAATGTAATAACTGAACAATTGAAAATTATGACTCAATTTTAAAATTTCAAAATGTATTAATGACAAAAATATTTAATAATGCTTGCAGCTAAGAGATATGATGACAATTAAATTCATCTAGTAGAAAGTCTTGGAATGAAAATTGTGAATTATGATACCTATACATTACTATTGGTTACTATTGGATATATTACTTTTGGTAAAAAATGTAAAGCAAGTGTGAATTCAAATTTATGACATGAAGCATGACTATGAAAACGACAAAACTTTGCATTTAAGAATAAAGTACTACCTCTGTTCCATAATAAGTGAGCCATTACCGATTTTCATTTTTTCGATAATACGTGAGCGATTACCGATGTTTATTCTTTCCATAATAAGTGAGCCATTACCGATGTTTATTTTTTACAAAATAAGTGAGCCATTTTGGTTTCTAAGAAGTACGATAAAAAAATTTCAAAATAACTTACGAAAAATGTATAAACTTAGTATAAACGAACAGTGGGCAAGCGATTTTCCCTCCGAAGCTTTGCCTTGCTAATATGTTGAAGCTTATAATTATTGTTTGAACAGAATCATTACCTTGTTTCCATATTCTTTTTATAGTGGCTCTTGATGTACCAAATATTTCAATTGCCAAAATCACGGCTCCCTATTTCAGCCGTCCATTTTTCTGATGTTTCAGTAAAAACTGAATAATAGCCGTTCGTTTTTGGTTGATTAAATTAGGTCTTCTCATCGTTTGAAACTTCCGGTGTTAGAACACTTTCGCTTAAAAATTCGAATGTTAATTGTTGCTTTTGACAAATTAAACTTTCAAATATTTTGACGTCCATGGCACAAATCATTAAGAATTTGGCGTATATTAAGAATATCAAAATAGAAGTTAAAAAAATTACTAAGTGTCAATAAGTTTGCAAGAAAACTCAAATGGCTCACTTATTATGGAACAGAGGTAGTATTAAATATATAATTCCACGAGAATGCCAATTGGGCTACTTAAAAATGTAATAACCAAATAGTTGAAAAGATGATAATATCAATTGACAATATATTACTCTCAAGCTAATGAATGTGCCTTCACAATTTGATGAAGATGATAACAATTTTACTTTGGCCTGCAGAAAGTTTAAATATGAGAATTAAAAAATATGCGTGCAGCAAACATAAGAATGAAATTTGAAAATTATCACATCAATGCTTGTAGTTTTAGAGAGATAATGACATATTATTTTATCCATCAGAAAGTGTACGTATAAAAATTTAAAATTAGGGCATGCAGCAGACATGCCAATATAAAAAAAAATGACATGTTGGTAAAAAAACATAATGAAATTTTAAAATTATAACATGAAGCATACAAAATTTTGTTTTACGGTTTAATGTTTTTGAAGTTACAGAAGTAGTTTTTTTCTTTTCTAAATTTGAGATACGATTTTATTTATTTTGCAATTTCAAATACAGTCTCTTGAATTTGAGGCATAATTGGAAACATGATTTAAAAAAATATATGCATTTTTCACAATAATAGAACATAGCAGCCATGATTTTACAGAATTAGTTTTTCATTTCGAAATTTTAGAGACAATTTACAGGATTTGAGACATAATCGGAAACATTATTTTATAAAATTGCATATTTCGCGTAATATCTGACATGATTTTGCAAAATTCATTTTCATTTAGAAATTTGAAACACGAATTTACACGGTTTTATTTTGAAGGTTTTATTTAATGTTTTAATTTGAGACACAATTTGCAGAATTTGAAACATATTAGTCACATGATTTTATAAAATTATATAATTTTCGTAATATATGACATGATTTTACAAAATTAGTTTTCATTTCGAAATTTGAAGCAGGATTTTGCACGATTTTATTTTATGTTGTAATTTGAGACCCGCTTTACAGAATTTGAAATATGATTTTATAAAATTACTAATATATTTTTTTATAATATCAGATTTTACAGATGTACCTTTTTTTCTCGTAATATGAAATACGATTTTATTTTATTTTGTAATTTGAGGCACAATTTTACAAAAAAATACTTTATTTTCCTAATTTACTGCGTTATTTTACAAAATTAGAATTCTATTCAAATTCATTAAGACACGGCATGTATTTTTTTTTTTAATTTTGTAATCTATTTTTTTTTTCATAATATCTGCCTTGATATTTTTTGCATGATAAGTTTTTGTTTTCGAAAATTGAGATACTATTTTACACGATTTTATTTTATTTTGTAATTTGAGACACAATTTACAGAATTTGAGACGCAATGAGAAACATAATTTTAGAAAATTGTATATGTTTCGTCATGTCAGAAACCGTTTTACAAAATTACTTTTGTTTTTTATTTCAAACAGTATTTTGCAAGATTTTAATTCATTTTTATAAAATTACTTACATAGTTTTTCACAATATCAGACAGGATTTTACAGATATAGTTTTTTTTTTCGTAATATAAGACACGATTTTATTTTATTTAATAATTTGAGGCATAATTTTACAAAAATTAACTTTCTTTTCCTAATTTAAGGCATTGTTTTACAAAATTACAATTCTATTGACAATTTGAGACTACATGTAAAATTTTGTTATATTTTGTAATTTAATTTGATTTTTTTCAAAATATCAGACTTGATTTTACATGGTTAGTTTTTGTTGTTTCGAAAATTGAGACACTATAATACACGATTTTATTTTATTTGAAATTTGAGACACGATTTACAGAATTTTAGACATACTTGGAAAGATTATTTTATAATATAGAATATTTTCGTAATATCACACATGATTTAATAATTTATTTTTTTAAATTTGAAACACGATTTTGCAATGTTTTAATATATTTTGTAATTTGAGGCACGATTTACAGAATATGAAACATAATTTTATAAAATTGCTTATATATTTTTTCATTCTATTACGAAAATAGTTTTTTTTATAATTTGAGACACGGTTTGATTTAATCTGGTAATTTGAGGTAAAATTTTACAAATGTTGGCTGTATTTTCCAAACTTAAAGCATTTTTCACAAAATTAGAACTCTATCCACAATTTAAGACACGATATGTGAAATTTAGTTATATTTTGTAATATAATTTTTTTTCCTTCATAATATCAGACTTGATTTATTTGATTAATGTTTGTTGTAGAAAATTGAGACACGATTTTACAAGATGTTATTTTATTTTGTAATTTGAGACACGATTTATGGAATTTGAAACATGCTTTTATAAAATTGCTTATATATTTCTTCATATTAGACACAATTTTACAGAAATGGTTTTCTATTTTAAATTTAAGAAACAATTTTATTTTATTATGTAACTTGAGGCCTAATTTTATAAAAGTTAAAGCACTGATTTAAAAAATTATAATTCTATTCATAATTTGAGATACGATATATAACATTTTTTTAAATTTTGTAATTTAAGGTGTACATTTTATAAAAATTTTACTTTACTTTCATAATTTAACCATGACGTTTTTACAAAATTTCAAATTATTTATAATATGAGACACAGTTTTGCAAAGTTAAAAAATGATGAGTTTATTTATAATTTAGCATGTAGACTGCTATTAACCTTCAATATTAGCAGTTTCAGAGTAGTCATTGTCAACAAATTGTTAATATTTCACAACAACCAAAACTTGCAACTTATTGGCATTTAGTGTCAACATTAACGTTGTTTGATGTTATCCTTTAAATGGCATTTACTGCAGGCATTCATGGAATTTGTCACCTGAATGACATTTATCGGAAATATCGACGAATTTTATCTCATATATGGCTGGTGTCAAAATGTCAAAATTGGTGGGTTTAAAAATGTCAAGTGGTAATTATTGTCAAAAATGTTTTTCAACTTCTCATACCTATAAGTTAATAATTATTAACAAGTTTCGATATGGATTTTTTTTTCTAAAATTCACTTTTACTATTTTATTTTTATAAATATCCTGTTTTACAATTACAAACTTCATCTTAACAAAGTGAGTAATAGGTAAATCTTACAAAAAAATCAATTTTATTAATTATCAATATTGGCAGTTATTGGATAATTACAGGCAAAATTTTACATTGTTTTATGATTTCGTAGTCTTCAAACCACATGTCACATGCCACGTACCACAATGACTGGCATTAAATTCCAGTCATGTGGCATATTAATGCCACATGACATTAGACATTCAACACATGCCATACGATGAATGCCATTAGGCAATCTGGTGGTAGTCAATGGTCGTTTTAACATTGTTCGACTTTATCTTATTAATGACAGCTACTATAAAAATTAATGGTTTTCGTCTCATAAATGACATTTACTGCCAAAAATTAATGGATTATTATCTTATGAAATTATCTTGCTGAGATATACGAGAGATTTTCATATTATCTAAGATAATTTTATGGAAATCATCGTATGTATGGCATGTAATCCCAAAACTGACTGTTTTAAATCTTATGAATGGCAATTATATTAAAAATTTAATGTTTTCGAATCTACCATTACATTGACATTGTTGATTGTCAAAATTTAAAGTTGACGATATTTTAAAGTTTCTAAAATACATTTAACATTAAATATTTCGAAAATATCAACTGTTCTACAGTATTAACCATAAATATTAACTGTTTTGGTGTATTCACTGTCAAAGTTTGACATTATTTCACCAAAACAAGGACTCCCAAACGTTGACATTATTTTAAGTTAAAAAATTAACTAACAGTTTTACAAAATTAAATAAATGATAAGTTATGATATGATTTTATAAAAATGAATGTGTCTTATAAAATTATCTTGTCGAGATATATGAGATATATATAGATTATATGAGATTATCTTATGGAACTTAACTTATGAATGGTATGTAATCCCAAAATTGACAGTTTTAAATATTATGAATGACAATTATATGCAAAATTTAATGTTTTGGAACCTTCAATTACATTTACATTGTTGATTGTCAAAATCGGAACATACTTATGTTTTCAAGTTTCTAAAATACACTTAATGTTAATTTTTCGAAAATCTCAACAGTTCTACAGTATTAACAATAAATGTTGACTGTTTCGGTGTAGTCACTGTCAAAATTTGTCATTATTTCACCAAAACTAAACGAACGATGACATTTAAATTATATATATAAAAAAAAAAGTTTTACAATATTAAAAAAAATGATAAGTTATAATACGATTTTATAAAAATTGATATATCTTATAAAATTATCTTGTCGAGATATATAAGATATATTAAGATTTTATGAGATTATCTTATTGAAATTATCATATGAATGGCATGTACGCCAAAATTTGAAAGTTTTAGATCCTATGAATGACAATTATATGCAAAATTTAATGTTTTTGAACCTACAATTACATTGACATTTTTGATTGTCAAATTTGGAACTACTTATCTTTTCAAGTTTCTAAAGTACATTTAACGTTAAAACTGTCGAAAATTTCAACTGTTGTATAGTATTAACCATAAATATTTGTATAAAACTGTTTTGAAGTAGTCAATGTCAAAATTTGTCATGATTTCACCAAAACTAGACCTCCGAAACGTTAACATTTAATTTAAATAAAAAAATTACTAAAAGGTTTACAAAATTAAATAAATGATAAGTTATGATACGATTTTATAAAAAAATATGTATTTCATAAAATTATCTTGTCGAGATATATGAGATAAATTAAGATTATATGAGATTATCTTATGGAAATTAACTTATGAATGGTATGTAATCCCAAAATTGACAGTTTTAAATCTTACGAATGACAATTATATGCAAAATTTAATGTTTTTGAACCTACAACTACATTGACATTGTTGATTGTGAAAATTGGAAACTTGGCTATCTTTTCAAGTTACTTAAATACATTTAACGTTAAATCCTTAGAAAATATCGACAACTTCTATAGTATTAACCATAAATATTGACTGTTGTGTTGTAGTCATTGTCAAAATTTGTCATGATTTCACCAAAACTAAGCCTCCCAAACGTTAATATTTAAATAAAAGTTTTACAAAATTAAAAAAAATGATAAGTCAAGCCTTACTTTTATAAAAATTGATGTGTTTTTATAAATTCGACATCTCAACTTCTATTAACCTTCAATATTAGAAGTTTTGAGGGTCACTGTCAAAAATAATTTACAACTTTAATCTGTTTCAACATTGTCAAAATTATGTCCTCTAATATCTTATTACTCCTTATTATTTTGTATTATTTTTTATTTCTTCTTATTATTTCTTATAATTTTAACATGTGAATCTGCAATTACACTGATATTGTTGATTGCCAAAATTCGATCTTACTTATCTTTTCAAGTTTCTAAAATACATTTAACGTTAAATATTTCAAAAATCTCAACTGTTCTACTGTATTAAGCATAAATATTGACTGTTTTGGTGTAGTCACTGTCAAAATTTGTCATTATTTCACCAAAACTAAACCTCCGAATCGTTTACATTTCTATTAAATAAAAAATTTAAATAAAAGTTTTACAAAATAAAAAACATTGTAAGTTACGACTTAATTTTATAAATATTGATGTGTTTTTATAAATTAGGCATCTCAACTTCTATTAACCTTTAATATTGGAAGTTTTGAGGGTCACTGTCAAAAATAATTTACAACTTCAATCTGTTTCAACACTGTCAAAATTATGTCCTATAATTTCCTATTATTCCTTATTATTTCGTATTATTTCTTATTTTTACTTATTTCTTCTTATTTCTTGTTATTATTTCTTATTATTTCTTATTATTTCTTATTACTTCTTATTATTTCTCATTATTTTATAGCAATTCTTATTACTTCTCATAATTACTTATACTTCTTATTATAGACTTATTCTACCGTAAAAAATGAATTAGATACTACGCTACTGAAGCGTCATCTCTATCACGTGGAGATAAGATTAATTCGCGTCGCTAGAAGTTCTCTATACTTTAACGAAACATCTGGCGATAATCATTAGCGGCTGTCTTTGATGATAGCCTATTAATATTGAAATAACAAACAATGGAATTTTCCATTCAAAAACTGAACTTTGATCGATTATTATTCTTTGGGGAACTAATTGAGTACTGAAATGCTAATAAATTCAAATATATTTATTAAAAACACTGCTTTGATCGATTTTTTTTGCGAACAAATCGTATATTATGATGTTAATAAATTCTAATACATTTACTAAAAACATTGTTTTGATCAATTATTTTCCATTGAGGAACAAATCGAACATTGGAATGCAAATAAATTCTAATATATTTATTAAAACAGATACTTTATTGGTTTCCTATGCTAATTAGTGTATTCGTAATTACTGCAATGGAGTATTAATTACAATTATCTTGTAGGTGCGGCTGGGATCACCTTGAAATGAACTAAAATTTGAAAAGGAACTGTGTATTTGGTGACATATCACCGTCTGGGCCAACAAAACCAAAGTGCGGGATGCGAAATTTATGGGGCGACATTTTCCCGTATTATTCCGAATGCATCAGCCAAATTGGGGAACTTTGATATTTCATGTTTACAAACAAACTTATAAGTAATAAGTTATTATGATATATTTCCTTGCATTAATATTTTCCCACAAATAGTTACATCATTATTTAGAATAAAATTAATTTAAATATAAGAAAATGAAATAAGTACAAGGAAGTTTGATAAAGTGGTAAGTAGAAAAAAAAGTGATTATTGTTAACATATTCACTATAACACATATTCACTGCAGCGATGTAGGTATAGCATACATAGAAATAAAATTAAATAGTTACTCATGAGGTACAACGTTATTCCAGTATACAGTGTAATTATATGTGTGAGATTTATCCACAGTAAGGTTTTCGGAAACTAAAAAAACACGTTTTTTGGACAAACAGATCTCATCACAAGAAAATTTATAATTGATAATTTGTAGCAATTGTTGATACACACTCAGTCATAAAATTTACATTTTTTAGTATAATTGACAATTAAGATAAGTATATATAAAAATGAGTGATGAAGTTAATTTTTCATATTTTCAGAATATGTTACTTTTTCAGCTCGTTCGTCCAATTAGTGAAACTTAATCTTATACTTTATTATTGTAAAAAATAAAAAATAAAACTGTTGGAGTTATGCTTTATCGTACTCTATTCCATGTATTGCTTTATTTTGTATATTGCTATGATTATAATTGCATTTGTATGACATATCGTGAGCATATCAGATGTTCTTCTTATAAATGATGTCCAGATATAACAGCTTGATATTTCCAACACTCGACTGATGAAGGATAAGGCTTGAACACGCTTTGTTGGAGGTGAAAGAATAAATGCAAGCCGCGATTGTCCATCGTTATGATAAATCAGACGCATTTAACGGTTTGTTTATTCGAAGGCGTCCTGGTAAACTGGCATTGTGTGCGAACCCAGCCAAATGGTGTGCGGAGATTAAAAACAATCTCAAAAGAAAATTACTTTCGGTGAATTGATTTTATGATATAGCGCATTCACGATAAAGAGGGAACGCTGAAAAGCTGCTATACGGAATGGTTCTGACCTAATTTCACCCGCAGCGGTTTGTTTTAGCCCCTACAGAAGAGTGGGTTGGGGGAGAATTATGAATTACACCAAGAACTTAATTAATATATTATCGCATTTTTTCCGCCTCGATTTCTCGGGGGCTTAATGACATTAACTTTTTGTGGTAACATTTGCGGAATTGACTTGGCTCCATCAATTAAATTCAGGGCGCAATTTATATTGTAGCCAATATCAGCTTCCTCAAAACCATAACTTTACCAAAATCATGCTTTGTACCACAAATAATGGAGTACAAAATAATCAAAATACACTCAACAGAAAATTGAATTTATGGGGGTAATTAATAGCGTTATACATGCTTGGGCATGGTTATTTCTAGATGTGCATATTCCGAACGCAGCAATGAATTACTCCCGTAATTAATGCAATCAATTTCACGTATATTTACAGTCCCCCTCGCTGGAAGGGGACGTTGTGTGAAAATCAAATACACACATGGTCACAGAGTCACGCAAAATTTTACGTTTGAGCACGCATGTCACGCACAATAAATTTATGCCGGAACCTTTAGCGATTGCCATTCGTTTCGTTTCAGTATTTTTAAGGACCATCAAACACACAGCTACTTACGAAATACGGCCTAGCTCAATTGTAACTCACCTGCAACAAAGAAAATGGATAATTAATACAAATTGTAAATCTGCCTTCACAAACATTTCATAATTGTTACAAGAAACGGGAACAGAATTAAAATGTATATTTTGATTAGTACAGAACATGGTAATTTCATAAATAATTAATTAAGAATTAAAATACGAGAAAAGAAACGTAATGTGATTGATTAATAATTAACATTAATAGAAATAACACGAAGTAATAAGAAATACTAGGAATTAAAAAGAAATAACAAAAAATAACAATAAATAATAAGAAATAATACGAAATAATAAAAAGTAATAAGAAGAATAAGAATAAGATTAAGAACAATAGTAAATAATAGAAAATAATAAGAAAAGATAATAAATAATTAGAAATAATACAGAAAGGCACAGGAAAACTGGCCGAATAAAGAGTGTTCTGTCTTTTAGATATAATTAGAACTAAAAATGGATTTTTACATTGTATAAAACTAATACCTAATTAAATAGTTTTGAAGTTTAATAAATAAATTCGCGTTCATTATTAATTAATGTAAGTGTATATAAATTTTATTCCGAGGAAATGCAAAATATAAATCAACATGATTAACTGCACCATTGCTTACACGTAACATAGTTATTCTAATAGCGTTAATGTCCGTAGATGTAACTCAATACAGCTCGCACGTAATTATGCTGCTATTATCGCGTAAATTATATCTAAGGCACAACATATCAGATAATTAATTGTAAATAACCATAATTGGATTGATGTCATGAGGTAGGTAAACAGAGTTATTGTGGATGTGTACAAACCCCAAGGTTCTGCAGTACATATTACTACTGGAAATTGTGCAAAATCAAATCCTGCACGTTATTAAGAGTAAATCTGCAGGGTGGTTTAAATTGAATCCCCACCTTGAGCATCTCGCTTATCTTAATAAGGTGAGCATAGGGTAAATCTGGCAGAGTTGCTAAATTTTAAAAGTGAAAACTAAAAAAAAAACCTGAAAAATTAGTATTCGACTAGTTTATTTCAGACACCCATTAAGTGTACTTTTTCAAACTTTCGGGAAACAGAGAAAATACTGTATATTTTTTGTTAGCATTTTAAACTGACACAACACAGAAAGTCAAATTTCATCTTTAAAAATATATATAATTTAATTTACAAAAACCTCTGATGATGGCTGAATATTAAGCTAAAACTAGTATAGATAAATAAATAAATATATACTATAAAATACCAGTAAGTACATAAAATAACAAATAATAAGTATATTTCCTTTCTTACATAACTAACTTAATAACTTTTCATATTTTATACAGGGTCCTGCAATAGTGCGTCGGGCTTTCCTAGCGCGTTTCCTGTGAAAGATAGAAAAAAATGTTTCGTACAAAAAGTTATTGGTTTAAAAATCTTTATGCCGTAAAATTATTTTCAAATATACAGGGTGTCCCAGTTTTGCGGAATAACAAAAACAAACATTTTTTTAAATGGAACACCCTGTATTTATTCAAGGTTGCTGATGACATTTTTCAACCTCTACATTGTTGTCTATTTAGTTTTGGATTATGTTACAGTCTTGCCAATTTATAATTTTTTTCTCCTAATATCATGCATAAGCAAACTCAACTTTAAAAAATCGTAGCGACCTCGTTTATTTAAGGAAAGAATAAGGTTTAGCAATATTCTCAGTGTGGTTAATAAGCAACATGTTGGTAATGAGGAATTTGAATTTAGTTATACAGGGTGTTCAGAAAAAATGTCAAACTTTACAAATTTCAAAGCGGAATAACCCATTTTTTTTAAATGTAATGTCCCCTATTTTATGTCATTCTTCGATGGGTCTTTTTCTTCTCTTCAATTTAATGGTACATATCTTATGTCTGAACCCCATAGTTGTTGAGATATTCAATATTTTTCACAAAAGTCACCATTTAATTACATTTCTATGCACTGAAATAGGTCATTCTGACAAAATGTCAAAATGTAAGTAAGAATCAATGTGAGATGAACAAAAATTGTAAAATAGTACATAGTACTTTTGCAATACAAATAATTATTTTATTCCAAAACCATGAGAGATAACACAATATTAATACAAAAGAGAAACGATCCTACATCAATGTTCAAAATGTTTTTGTTCATCTCACATTGATTTTTACTTACATTTTGGCAGTTGTTTTGTCTCAGCATGACCTACTTCAGTGCATAGAAATGTAATAAAATGGTTACTTTTGTGAAAAATATTGAATATCTCAACAACTATAGGGTTCAGACATAAAATATGCAGCATCAAATTAAAGAGAAGAAAAAGACTTACCGAATAATGACATAAAATATGGTGCATTCCATTTAAAAAAGGGGGGTTATACCGGTTTGAAATTAGCAAAGTTTGGCATTTTTTTCTGGACACCCTGTATTACTAAATTCAAATTTCTCATTTCAAAAAGGTTGCTTATTAACCACACTGCGACCATTGCTAAAAGTTATTCTTACCTTTAAAAAATGAGGTTGTTACGACTTTTTAAAGTTGAGCTTGCTTATGCATGATATTTTGAAGAAAAAAAAAATTGTAAGTTGGTAACACTGTAACATAATCCAAAACTAAATAGACCACATTGTAGAGGTTGAAATATGTCATCAGAAAACTTGAATAAATACAGGGTGTTCTATTTTAAAAAAATGTTTGATTTTGGTATTCTGCAAAATTGGGACACCCTGTATATATAAAAATAATTTTACCGCATAAAGATTTAAACAAAAATAACTTTTTGTACGAAACATTTTTTTCTATCTTTGACGGGAAACGCGCTAGGAAAGCCCGACGCACTGTTGCAGGACCCTGTATATTTTATTTAAATATCCCATAACTAGAAATATCAGTTAAAAGGTTATGCAAAAAATTTGCTTTCTGATTACTGGGTCACCGTAGTCAAAAAAAAAAAAAGAAAAATCCATAAAAATTACAGTTGACGGGTTTCTGAAATAAATGATTCATTTGATTCCCGTATAGTTTCTTCATTTATTATAATTCATGCAAATATACAGGGTGTCTCATATATCGTCCTTATTTGTGAAATTTCATATATGTAATGTTGGAATTTCTTATTTTCTATTTAAGGAAATTTTTATTGAATTTTCTGGAATTTCTCTTTCAATATTTCTGCAAAAAAAGAAGCATCCATAAAAATTACAGTTGACGGGTTTCTGAAATAAATGATTCATTTGATGTATCCCGAATAGTTTCTTCATTTAATATAAGTCATGCAAATATACAGGGTGCCCTATATATTGTCCTTAATTGTGGAATTTCATATATGCAACGTTGGAATTTCTTATTGTCTGTTTATGGAAATTTATATTGAATTTTGTGGAATTTCTTATTGAATATGTTTGCAAATATTTACAAATCGTTCATGAAAATATCCAATAAGATTATTTAAAAAATATAGAAATAAACAACATATGATTTTCATTTAATTCCTGCTAAGAGCCCTTGTAAACTTGATGTAATGTTATACCTTTGACTAGCAATATTTCAAAAAGTATAGCCCGAGAATTTTTTTTTGTATTTTTTAAGGACTCTTTTTAAGGACTCTAAGGCAATCCCGAGTGGCATGCTGTTGAGTTTGTCCACTATTTTTGAGACACCCTGTATAAATAATATGTTTTTTTATTATTATAATCAAATGAATTATTCAGAAGAACTCTTTTTTTAAATTTTCATGTTTTTATGTATGTAATAAAAAAAGTGTTATTATGGTTATAATCAATTGAGTTATTCAGAAGAACTCTTTTTTTTATTTTCTCATTGTTTAATGTTGCTGGATTAATTGAAAAAAACTACAATTTTTGCCAATTTTCATTTTTTTTTCGAACATTTTGAGTCTTCAAATTTTGTTTTGAAATTTATAATATTGTTATGAACTTGAGGGTATTCAATTGTTTAATAATTGATTCTGATTTTAGTTACACTTTTTGCATATCTGAGAACCATTCATAAAACAATTGGTACAATTACAACTGTCATCAAATCGTTACAGTCCATTTTTTTTTCTGTAAATTGTCACATTTCTTTATAAAAAATTCATAAAACAATTGTTAGAATTACAACTGTCATCAAATCAATACTGTCCATTTTTTTTCCCTGGAAATTATCACATTTCTTTATAAAACATTTGAAGTCTTGTCAGTCAGTTTTAAGATTCAAGTCAATTTTTGTGAAATTTTCGTTAGTTCAATCGTTTGAGAATCATTCCTATTTTTTGTTACAATTTCAGCATTTCTGTAAATCATTCATTAAACAATTGGATAAATTGTTGCCGTCTTGAAATTGTAATTGTCCATTTTTTCGAAGTCTACAAATTTTGTTTTTAAACTTATAATATTTTTATGAAATTTGGGGTTTATCGTTTAAGAATTGTTTCTGATTTTTGTTGCACTTTTTGAATTTGTCAGAACTATCATAAAAGATTTATTACAATTACAACTGTCATCAAATCGTTACTGTCTATTTTTTTTTTCTGGAAAATGTCACATTTCTTTATAAAACATTTTAAGTCTTGTCATTTAGTTTTGTAATTCAAGTAAATTTTTGTGAAATTTTCGTTAGTTCAATCGGTTGAGAATCATTCCTGCTTTTTTTTTACAATTTTAGCTTTTCTGTAAATCATTTATAAAACAATCGTATAAATTGTTGCGGTCTTGAAATTGTAACTGTCCATTTTTTCGTCATATTTCGATAATTAAAAATTCCGACAATTTTTAGTCTTGTAAAAACAATAATGTTTTTTTATGGCTTCAATGAAACAAATTCACAAAAAATCCTTTTTTTATTTTTTAATGTTTTTTAATGTTCTTATCCATTCATTAAAAAAACTACAATTATTGAAAATTTTCATATGTTTCTTAAACATAAAATCTTAAGTTATAAGATTAAGTTTTGAAATTTTTAATTTGTTTATGATCTTTTGGATAATTCAATATTTTTAGAATTGTTCTGTTTTTTTTCACAATTTTAAGTCTAATTTCGTTTAGTTCCATTTTATGTAATATAAAATGTATGCAGAAAGTCATGCACTCCTTACATCACATATTGATTGACTAGTTCCTTTAAATTTTATTAAAACAGCCTATTGATCAATAAACCTTTAAATAGTATTGTATATTTGTATACAATACTGTTATATAATATATTGTTGTATATTTTTGTAAACTACAAATTAATTTAACTTAATTAACTACCTTGTTTAACTAACTAATTAATTTACTTTAAATGAATTACCTTATATGGTATCGATTACATATTTACGATCAACAAATATGGCGAGGAAGGGGTTCGAGATACAGATAAGGTTGTAAACCCTCTTGAAAGCGATCTACACGTTATTAATTTAGCACTTATTAGAATAGATAAACTACCAGTACTAATCACTGCAATTTACTTCGGCATTCTCGCCATGTACTAGGTGCATTAAAAAGCAATTAGATACACGTAGTTTTATGCTAATTTAATCCTACGCGAATTGGAAAATAAAGTCAAGGCCTTGCATGTAAAACACGCTGGGATTTGTTTTGTAGTTGTCAAGGAAAATACGATATAGAGAAACATTCTCGAAAACCAAAATACTGAAATAAAGATTTATTATTTGGGTAAAACACGCTCTTTATTTGCGCTGTGATACTTTTGTTTCAAGTATTTCATTGTGCCGAGATGAAATATCGCCGTGTTTTTTTGGAAGATTTATATTTAAGGTACGTGGTCCGAATAACCGCATTTTTTTTACCGAAAGTCTTGTTCGTTACAAATATGATTCATGTGGGCATTCCCGTTTGCAATGAATTGCGGAAAATGTATTCATGGCTTTAATAACTCGCTAATTGTTACGTAGCCCACAAGGGAAAATGTAATCTCCTTTTCGAAATATTGCCTCGTTCGTGCTTAAAAAATTAACGATGTCGAATGGATATCGTTGAGGGTATAATAATTAAAATTGGCTATTTTAATACTCAGATCAAATTTAATAATAATCACTATTTGACTGTGAATTATGTTAATCAATAAGACAAGAAATAATTAAAATTCATGAATCATATGTGCTGAATGTATTCAAATAAAAGAAAAATCAAGGTCCAGTAGTATTACGGAGTAGTGTTAATAAAAGTTGGCCTGCAATTATATATGCAGCTGTACAAAATAATCTAGCTATATAATCCATAACCTCTGTTATGGTACTTTAAGTAAATGCTATTATAGATTATAGATACCACAGATAAAACATTGTTACGAGAGATATAAATGTGCGTGATTTATTTTTATCATTATTAGTCAGATAATTGTAAAACCAAGATTTTTATAACATGATCTAGATGTATAAAGGCAGTTATAACAATTTGAACAGAAACATGTACATGTACATGTAGATGTACAAATGTGATAGAAATAAGGCAAATGTCTTAAATATAAGTAGTTACTCACGTTGTAATTTGCAATGTATATTTTAACAAATAGAAATAGGACCAATATCGTAAATAATGTTATAATGTCTTGTAATAGATTATCTTAAATTCTGCGGTTTTTATGAGAACACAAAATTAATGGCTGTTCTGGTTTACGAGCACACCTAATTGTATTTTTATGAAATGGCTAGTAAAGTAAGACATATCGGCAGGACAGAAGCAGCACTAAATTATACTATTATTTTGCGATTTTATGAGAGTTGAAATACCTACATAATGTTACATAACGTAACGTATAATAATGTAATTATGAATATTGATAATATGTAATTAAAAATATATTGTTGTTTACATGTATTTACGTAGAATACACATTAAGTAATTATTTCAGATATTCATAATATGAAACTCGTAATTTATCATTTATGGTTATTTATATTATTATAATTATCCATACGCTTTTAACTATAATGTTTATTAATAATATTGTTAGTTGTTTCATTTGTGCCTGGAAAATAAATAAATAACTTTATATAATTCTAGTTGATATTTAATGTTATATTGAAAAATATGATTAATAAACAAAATATTACAAAATATTAAAATATATTAATATATAATATTAATATATAAAAACAATATATTCACCTATTCAATGTACATACAAGGATATAAACAACGTACATGGTAACCATTTTTACAACAATTGTAAGAAATATTTATTTTGTATTTCACCGAACTGTTAAAAGAAATAACCATAAACGCATCCGTGATATTCTCGGAGAAGAAGATATTGTATTTTACTGCTTGTTATTCTCGCATCAAATCCGAACTTTATTATCGCGCGGCAATTTAACATTACAGCCGATAGAACGATTAGCAATCCATCATTCGGTGTGCTCGCTTTAATAAAGGTTTTCCGTTGATTTTAAGTTTAATGGCGCAAAGTTGAGGCCGCAGTTCCGTCCCGCAGTGAAGCAGGATTAAATAAACCTCGGAAATACCCGCAAAATGACAAAGTTTTTTTTCATTATTGATTAATTAATGTCAATTTATGAAATATGTAGGAAGTTAATTAATGGATATTCTTATTGTAAATGGTTAACAATAATCAAAAATGTAATCATATTCTACGAATATGATTTCAATTAAGATATTTTACGAACGTGATGGAACAAAACGGTGAAAAAAAAATCCCATAGACATTTGTCATATTTTTTTTTAATAGTTTTAAAACGTAAAACTTTGTTGATTTTGTCTCCAAGGAATAAAAAGCCTATAATTTAATTCGCCTATAACATTTTAAATTTTAAGCATTTCTGAACACATGTTTAGGTATATGAGCTTTTTTCACCGTGTTGTTCCATACATTACGTTCATGCAGTTGGGCTAACCAATTCAGTTACACCCTGAATACTCGCAAAATAATATTAGATATTGGGAGAAAAATAATAAATTTAAGTTAAATAATTATTTATACACCAAGGGCGTTATGAAGATTATAATGACCAGAGCGCCACGATCATCAAGCCCGAAGAAAACTGCATGCTAATAATGCATACAAGATTTTATATTTCGCGAGATTATATTATAACACGCGCAGCAGTTTTAAAGCTGCATTTGTCAAGAACATTAATATTACTCATAACGCCCGCGTCCATGACAACGGGCATTGTGAGACATAACTCACAAAAATGAAAGAATTTACAGGGTGATCCATTTAAAAAAATCCAAATTTTATGTCCAAAGTCCAAAGTTTACATTTATGTATTTTATGTTTTATGTATTTTATGTTTATGATTTATGGTACCCTCTGTATACTCGAAAATAATTTTAAAAAGTAGCACATCAAGTGTCCACTAACTTTCAATCGGATGTTTTCCATAATTTTCATTAGTCTAACAGCAATGGTCCGAGCGAGGATAAGTGGGCAACCCTGTATTATAAGTATTTTTTTCATACATTCTAAAATATTAATGATAACTGTCAATTTTCAATTGATTCTGTCAACATTTCAGTTGTTGATGTCAAGTCATCTATTATTTTATATCAAACTATTAATTATTAGATCATGATCATAATTTCCACAATTTCAATTTCAATGATTACTATCACATTATCAAACAGTCTGGTAAATATCGGTGATTACTTGGTGATGATTAATTATTACTTCTTCTTTGACTGCCAATCTCATTCAGGATGTTAGCGATCACATGTATCATTTCATTAAGTGATAATCGAGACGAGGTTGGAATATTCGTCTCTTTCATATGCCGTGTGTATTCGTTGTTAAATTGTTTTTTGTCCCGTCAAGTTCCTGATATATCTTAGCACCGATAGTTCCTTTCTGTCAAACTATTATTACTGTTATATTGCTAATAATTATTTTAAATTTGACAATTATTTCTATGAATTAGTCAATTTTTCGTACATTCTATTAACTTTTCTGTCAAATAAGTTTCAATTTTCTGAAAATGTTGACAACTCTGCCAACATTTCAATTGTGCATGTCAAAATCATCAATAATTTGGTAGAAATTTCAAATGAAATGTCAGAATTTCCACGATTAATGCTAATACATAATTATTTTTAACCAAGTTTAATTCAAATTTTCAATTATTGCCAGGATTGGAATAAATCATGATATAAAAAATCCACAATCAATGGTTTAAAAACTATATAAAAATCATGATTTATTTGATTTATTTGATTTTTTTATATTTCTCATCAGTTTGTGCCAGGGTAGGTGTGATTTATATCTATAGATATACATCACGATTTGAATCATATGATGTTTTTAATAAATTCGTAGATTTGAACAAGACTTGAAGATTAAAACAAATTCCGAAACGAATTTCACCAATTTCACCAGTTTCAGTACCATGTGATGGCCCAAAAATGGAAGAAAAAAATTACTTACTTACAATTATCTACTTTAAAGCCTGCTAACTCTTTAGTTTCATTATATTATTCATGGTTCGCCTATTGGAAACGAAGTTAAAACAATGACTAATAACAAAAAATCTGTTTTGATTTAAATCAATGATTTATTTAAAAAAATCAAATGATTTAGATCACACCAACCCTAATTATTGTGTTGAATTTTCATTCAATATTTACTGTGTGTTTTCGTTAAATTTTGTAATTGAAACGAAACAATCAATAATTTGATAGTCAATAAGTCGATTTTTTAATTTCGAATTTTCAAAATCAATAAATTATAGTTAGTAATATGTATATAACGATCTTTATTAGGGCTATCGACCCCAGAAGTGGTATTTCCGCCCAGTTAGTAATAAATTATCGATTGTTTTGATAAAATTCCAATCCTTACTGTCATATTATTAATTATTCTGTTAAAATATCAATGATTATTGTCAAAATTTAATATTATGTCAAAAGATTAAATATTACTATCAAAGTATGAATTATTCCGGCATAATTTTAATAATTATTGCCAAATAATTAACAAATTATAAATTTGAGAATGATTACTGCTAATTGTTCAATAATTTCTATGAAACTTTTAATAATCAGTCAATTTTTAATAATTTCCAGTGAATGTTCAATTGTTTATGTGAAGTTGTCAATTATACTGTCAAAATGGCACCAGTTACTCTAACATTATCATTTAATCTGTTGAAATGTCAATGATTACAGTCACATTTAATTATAGCTGATATCAAATAATCGATGGTTCTATTAAAATTTCAATGATTACTCTCGTATTATGAATTATTTTGTTAACATAACAATGATTACTCTCAAAATTTAATATTCTGTTGAAAGATTAATTATCACTATCAAATTATGAATTATTTCATCATAGTTTTAATAATTAATGTCAATTTATTAATGATTACTGTAAATTTGACAATGATTAGTGTCAATTTTCCAATGTACATTTAAACATTAATTTTTTCGACTATTTCTAGCTAAATTTCGATTAGTTATGTAACATTATTAGTTATTCTAATAATATTTATAGCTAGTATCAAATTATTGATTGCTCGATTAAAATATCAATGATTACTCTCATATTATGATTACTGTCAAAATTTAATATATGTTATTAATTATCACTTTCAAATTATACAATATTCTGTCAAAGTTTCAATAATAACTGTAAAATTTTTAATGATAGCTATAAATTTGACATATATTACTGCCAATTTTCAATTAAACTTTTAGTAATTAGTCAATTTTTCAATTATTTCTAGCAAAATTTCAGTTATTTATGTAAAATTATCAATTACGTTGACAAAATTGCAATGAATAGTGCCACATTATCGATTAATCAGTAAAATATCAATGACTAGAGTCAAATTTAATTATTTCTAGCAAAATTTCAATTTTTATGTCAAATTATCAAATCTTCTGTCAAAATTTCTATGAACACTATAATTATTATTAAATTATTATTATCAAATATTCTGTTGAAATATCGATGAATAAATTTTGACAGATTAATTTGGATGAGATTCTGTATTCTGATTATCTATGAAAAGATTAATTATTGCTGCTACATAACAAATTATTCGGTCATAGTTGAAATCATTACTGGCAAAATTGTAATTATTCTGTCAATTGTGTAATAATTACTGTAAATGCCATAAATTAAACAATAATTATTAATAATACGTATGATGTATTATTTTTAATATTTTAAGTTCTTTTTTAATAGTGAACTTTTCATATATCCTTCAGAGCGCTCAAGAAAGTGGTGACAATTGGTGGATTTTACGGTAGTATCGGTATATACGGTAGTATACCGCGCGTTTTTTATCTCTGAACATAGGCTATGTTCAGTTTTAAAACGACAGTACCAAATGCATTGCTAAAATGCATCGGTTTTGCAACTAAATTTACTAGCGCGTGTAAATAGATCATTTCAAATATCAACACGGTTTAGAGAAAATTTATTCAACGCAAGAAAGTACTCAAATATTCCAATTCAAATGGTACCGAGCTGGCAATAGTATACCGATTTTGAGAAATTTATTTTGAGTGCATTATCCTGACAGACGAATCCAATCAATCGAAACAATGTCTAATATAATGGCAAAATTTAAAAGTAGTTACATGATACGTCGTTATTGTTCATCATAAAAGAACCAGGAGATGCCATATTTCAACTGAAGAAATGAAATGAAATGTATTATGTTATGCCAAACAAGAAGCAATATCTACCATTTGCCAAATGAGTTACTATTTCGGGATTAACGGTTGATTATTGTTGATTGAACGGGATTGATGGGATTGGTATCGCAGGATAATGCACTGAAATTAATCTCGCACAATCCGCATACCAGCCAGTTCGGTATCATTCCCCTATTTAAATACTTTCGTGTGTTGAATACATTTTCTGTCAACAGTTTTGACAATTGAAATGACCGAGTTCTTGTAATGCGGCCTGTAATTTTGGTTGCATACCATTAAATTTTAGCAATGAATTTGATAGTGTCGTTTAAAAACTGATCATAGCCTATGTTCAGCGATTAAAAAATTCGCGGTATAGTAGATGATACTGTCAATACTGTTATTGACAATACTGTCATCGTCAACACTATCACTGTCAATGCTGTCCTCTCTATAGATGACACTGTTGTGTTAGCATAATTAAATCATGGGATGGCACATCAGACGTTTGGTATTTATGGTCAATCTAGACTCCTGGTAATAAAGCTCTATTGCGATCATTTTCTTAATACAGCTGCGGAAATTTTATATTCGCAGGGAAATTGAAAAACTTTAATCCACCCCTGAGCGCGAATACATTACAAGTTTACTTTATTTCCATTTGAATATTTACACTCAGTAACTTATGGCAAACTTTTCTTTTAATATTAAAAATGTACTTCTACGCGAGATATGTATAAATGTCGAACAGTCCATTGAAGTTAATCTTGTGTATACGAATTTTGGTCGACATGAGGCATCAGAAACTCAAGTTTTGTGAATTGAAGCGCACAATGTAAAAGGGTCGTAAAGCAAAATGCAATACACAAAATATCCAAGAGTGTAAATCGCCTTTTGGCGACGGTGATTTGCCATAGCAGCTGTAACATCAGCATTAGGGTACAGTTAAATAAACAAATAAATTAAGTATATATTATAATTAAGTAAGTAGTAATCCAGTAATAATTAAAAAAAAACATTGGATATACATTTCAAATATTTGCTGACATGAATATGTAACGATATGGCTAATAACTGTCGATCACTTGTAAGCTTATTTTTGGTACACTAGTTATTAATTTCACATTTCCACAATAAAGCAGTCGCATTAATATCTAATGTCTAATATTATTAACTGAGTTATTTAGTTATGGGCAGGTTTATCAATTTCCTTGCAAGAGGGTTTTTACAGGCAATACAAGGGAATGACTGACGAGCCGCAGACGAGTCTGTTTCTGTAAAAATTTTACACTAGCTCGTGTGAACCATTCCATGCACGGTGCTTGTAATGGGTACCTTACCAGCAAACTGTACATGCTGGTTAGAGTGACGTTTACGCGTGTGAAACAAATAAAAATATTATAGTTAAATTAAAATATCGGTATCTTATCGAGATTCGTATACACTTTAGGTTTGGGTGGCACCGGAGGCTGTCACCGGGTGCTTGGAGATTGTGATGATGATTGCGCAACGGTTTTTTGTAGTTGCGAAGTGACAAGCCGTCTGCCGTTCAGCATTTGTAATGGATAGGATCACGCGCGTTGCACGCTTGACGCGTGTGCTGTATTTATATTTATCGCGTGCCCAGCCCATATGAGTATGTGTGCGAGAAGCGCAGTTTTAATTAAAATTTTCTCCGGCACTCGATTCATTAACGTGATATGTGAACATATCTGTACGTATTTTCGTATAATATTGCGCCGTGTATGAATTGTTTTATGGCGGAGGTGCAATTTTTCGTGCCATTGTTGTGGACGAGTGAAATTATAAACATAATGGGGTTCAGCCAATATTTTGTAATTTTATGTATGTAATAAAAACATTAAACTTTATAGGTCGCAACCCGAGCATAAATTGAAATAAAAATAACTGGTGAAGAGTAGCAATATTCCCAGTTATTGTTGTACTGGCTTTGGTAGTGATTAGGAAGCACAGAAAAAATAATGCTGCCTTAAGTTGATTTAAAAATATATGAAAAAACATATGCCTAGTCGAATATGTCAATATGTGATGTGATTGAAATTATGAGATTGAAATATTTGCAAATGGTAGAAACTGAAGAATGAATGTAAAATTGCAAGTCACAAATATGCACCTTCCTGGAGTAACTTTAATAGTTTCATAGTTAATTTACTAAGTAGTTATTTTAGTTAACTTTAATTTCGATCAAATTACGGTTGTATATTAACCAGAACATTTTCTAAAACTAAAAACTAAAAATACTTTTTATACAGAAAAGACCAGTTAGGTCGATAACCGAATAAAGATTGATCAACTACTACTTATTCTTCTAAAAAGAGGAGATATACTTCAACTGATCTCTTTCCATGTAAATCACATAATGCAAACTTTAGAGGAGGCTGCTATAAGTCACTGACATCCTTGAATCTTTGAACGTGCAAAAGTTTGATTGTAATTATTTCTGATTACGTATAATTTTACTGCAATGTACGTATTTTAGAGGTTCGTTTTTGCATATTATGAAATATAATGATCGTCCTAAGTATGTCGAAACCACTTAGAATGGATATAAAATGTAGCATGTGATTTTAAAACTGGTCGAAACTAGTTACAGATTATACCTAAGTTACAAAGTAGGTGGCTGCAATATAAAAACGCTTTCCATTTTCACTTTATATTTGTAATAGTATATAACGCCATTAGGCCGATATGTAGCAAATAACAGGCGCGGGTTGAAGTTTGTAAACCGAGGCGAAGCGAAGCGGAGCAGAGCGCAGCCGAGGTTTATATTCAACCAAGCCTGTTATTTGCATATCGGCCGTATGTTGTTCGATACTTTTTGTAATACCTAAATTACAAAAACTGGTCAATTTATCAATATTAAATTTCAAAATTAATAAACTAGTTATCCAGGCGCAATTTGATGCCATAGCAACATCTACGGTTCAAATACAAACAAACAAATCAAAGTGAAATTAGAAAAATAATGTCAGATGTGCAAAGTTCTTCGTTTTGTTGTATCCCCGAAGATGTACTAAATGAAGCAAATGCTGCCACAATCGATTTACTTCCCCAAAAAAGCAGCAGCAGGTATGAGAAAGAATATGAAGACTTTATTGCTCATAAATTTGCGTTGTCATTTAAATAACGTCCACGGCCGTTATTATAACGGCCAAGGCCTTTACGCCTGTCATATCGATCAAGCAGACAGTACTGATAAATGTCAATAACACAGAGGTATTACAAAAATAATTTAACAACATTATTTCTCAGAATGTATGATTTCCAAAACCCTTTGAAATGTGTTACATTTAAAGTTATCAACAAGACCTATTTTAAACAGTGAGTAACTAAAGTATGGAATATATTCATAAAAACTGAAACAATAATTTTTTTAAAGGTTGGTTATCTTCCATAAATTGGAAGTGGAAAAAAATAATTTTTCTACGACAGTGCAAAATAAACAAAAATATAGTTTATTTTTACGAACTGTTCGCAGTGCGTAATTTGATACTTTTTAGTACAAGTGCGTAAAAAAATCACCTGTACGTAAAAACATAAACTGTGCGTAAAATAAGTTTTACATCCAATGTATTCACTCACCAATTGAAAAAGGAATAATATTTTGCATCAAATTGTAGCGGTTTTTCTTGATCGCTATAGGAGAAAAAACTTTGTATGATACAATTTCGTAATGTAGTGCTTTACGAACTTGTGTCATAAAAAACTATTTAATTTAATTTAAGTAGTAGTAACAATCTTTTATTGGCTATCAACCTGTGGTCTTTCCGCCTACATAGGATTTGTCTTGATATTGATAGTTATCAATTGTCACCATAATCATTCTTGATATGTATGAGAAAAATATAAAATGGATATAAAACGTTCTATCCTCTGAATTTTTACCAGAAAAATTCTGAAATCAAAGTTACCATCAGAAGTTGATTAACAATTTTTTTTTCAGAACTTACATTAAACAGAAAACTATTAATTCGGTACTTATCTTTCAATTCAGTTCCTATATAATTTAGAGAGTTCACACTCATAAAAATTCGGGCCATAGTTGCTGTATTTCAGGGAGCATGACGGTTATGTATCATAATCCATCAATGTTTAAAATTTCTGATACCTATTAGAAAATATTCAAGCAAAAGACGAAGGACAATTAGCAA
This sequence comes from Othius punctulatus, assembly GCA_951805005.1. NCBI lineage: Eukaryota > Metazoa > Arthropoda > Insecta > Coleoptera > Staphylinidae > Othius > Othius punctulatus. The sequence continues at coordinate 96,998,793 of OX638138.1, forward strand.
TTTTCCGTCACCTTCAAATGATTAAACTTCTCTACAAATATGACCGTTCCATAGTATATTAATATTAATTATATTGGCTACCATAAGGACACTGGACATCCAGACAATACATCAGATAATACAAATAATTTTATTATGAGGTACAGTCATGCTCACACAAATCAAGTACAAGAAATAAGGTTACAATAGCAATTTTATATAGTAATGTCAATTTGTTTGTACTAGATTTATGTGATCATCACTGTACATGTTTCTCCACTTGTACAAGCAATTTACCAGAAATGTCCTTATGAAACAAATCCTATGAGCGAACGAGTTGACATAAAGTTTGATATTAGTTATATTGGTCCGCATGCAGAACTTATAGTTGGGTGAGTGGCTTTATGCAGCTCACTTGTAATACGTATCAAGAAATGATTTATGTTCGTCGGTTTGTGTGCTTGCACCGATATTGGCGTTAAGTTGCATTGTTAAGCATCGCCTTGCAGTGAAATCGTCAATTGTTTTTGGTTAAAACATAAAATGTGTTCATTTAAACCAAAACATAATACATAATAATAATAATATAAGGCGGAAAGACTGCAAATATATATCCATTTAAATATTGTTACTACCAATAATATAACAATAAATGACTTGAGTATTGGTTTATCACACTACATCTAGACATAATTGTAGAAAGAAATTATACTCAACACTTTTAGAATTCACATTCCTAAAAGAGGACACTACATTGTCACATAAACAACACATATACGGAAACATACACTAGGTATCAAATTTATTTATTTCTATAGATTTCCAATTATTTATCAAAACTTCGAGATATTTTTCATTAATTTTGAGATAATTAAAATCAGAAAATGCAAATTGTTTTGCGCGATTGACATGATTATTACTTACTAACATTTTTCATTTTCCAAATTTCTCGATAATTCATAAAATGTCTAAACATTTCCAAACTTTGTCAAGATTTCGAGAGATTTTCCAATAATTTCCATGATTTTTCAATATTTTTTAATACTAAGATTTCTAGAGATTTTCCAATAATTTACGGGATTTTTTAATAATGTTCGCGATTTCTACAGATTTATCAACAATTAACATTGATTTCTAGAGATATTTCAATTATTTCGTAGATATCTAAATAATTTGCGAGATTTTTTGAGATTTCCCAATAATAATCATGACTCCTGGACATTTTTCAATATACTCAGTAATATCCAGTTAAACATTGCAAATTTTGTGAACATGTATGTATAATACATCTAGGAACTACTGGCGGTCTTAATATTTGATAATGTTGCCTGAATATGGCTCAATGATTATCAATAATTCTCAAGATTTCGACAGATTTTTCAATTATTCATTAAAGATCATTAAAATCAGAAAATGCAAATTGGTCAATCGTATCAATCGACACGATTAACACATATGATTTTCCATTCTACCAATTTTTCGATTATTCTCAAATATTGTATTACTCTTAATCATATTCTTAATTAATCTTAATTCTTTAATCAAGATTCCGAGAGATTTTCCAATCATTTCCACGGTTTCTTAATATTTTTCAAGATTTAAACAGATTTCTCAATAATAATCATGACGTCTGGACATTTTTCAATATTTTCAGTAATATCCAGTTTAACATTGCAAATTTTATGAACATTTATGTATAATACATCGAGGAACTACTGGCCGTCTTAATATTTGACAATGTTGCCTGAATATGGCTCAATGATTATCAATAATTCTCAAGATTTCGACAGATTTTTCAATTATTCATTAAAGATCATTAAAATCAGAAAATCGAAATTGGTCAATCGCGTAAATTGACACGATTAACACATACGATTTTCCATTCTACCAATTTTTCGATTATTCTCAAATATTGTATTATTCTTAATCATATTCATAATTAATCTAAATTCTATAATCAAGATTCCGAGAGATTTTACAATTATTTCTACTGTTTCTTAATATTTTTCAAGATTTATACAGATTTCCCAATAATAATCATGACTTCTGGATATTTTTCAATATACTCAGTAATATCCAGTTAAACATTGCAAATTTTGCGAACATTTATGTATAATACATCTGGAAACTACTGGCGGTCTTAATATTTGACAATTTTGGTCAAATGAAAATAAAAATTATTAGCTGAAATCAGTTGCAAATAATAATATATCATTTATTAAGGAAGTACGACTTTTCAACAATTTCGAGTAAAATGCAAATTGGGTGACATTTTTCAATAATTCATATGCTTTCTCATTATCATGACTTCTGGACATTTTTCAATAATACGAGTACAAAAATTCGAATTTCTACAGATTTCCCAATAAATATCAATAATCCCCTAAATTTTTGATTTCCTAATGATTTTCAGGATTTCTAGTGATATCTTAATAATTTGTTAGATTTGGAGAGATTACTCAATAATTTTGAGATCATAAAAATCAGAAATGAGTTTTTAGGTAACGCGATTTTTTGTTTTTTTAGAATAACTTCTAAACTGCTTGGACTTTTGAACATTTTTCAACATAATCTGAACCAGCATATAAAACTGCACAATATTGCCCATTTAACCAGATGTCTAGCTTTAAGTATAAGAAAGATACCCATGCAGTCCTACTCCATTTAGGACACCCTGTATATATTAACAATCTTTATTGGCTATCGATCCCATATGGTGTCTTTCCGTCTTCATTCTCCGAAAATTTATCAATAATTTAAAAAATATATCAAGACATTTCTAAATATTATCAAATTTGAAGATTTTTCAATCATTTCTAGACATCTAGATTTCGCAATGATTATCAAAATTTCTGGAGAATTTTCAATAAATCCATAGATTTTCCAATAAAAATTGCTAACGAAAACTTCACTTTTTAAACCGATAAGTATTTTTGCAACAATATCATGTTGCTGCAAAGATAATTAAGAACTCTACAAAAATTGTGATATAAAAAAAAACGAATTCCATTTAAACAAGTCAAAAATTACTGACGTTATAATTGTTTTTAGTGCGCCATAAAATGCGGAGTAAATAATAAAAATCGATTGTTCTTTGTCTTTAATTTTTTTGATTTGTTTCTTTAACAATTTTCTTTTAGCAGGAGCGCTTTGGTTCCAAATTTAAAAGACCCTGTAAAATCGAGACATTGTTTTACCATTATGTGTTAAGGACGTATCAAATAATTACAAATTAATATTTAAATGCAAAATAGGTATAAGTTTGTGTGAATGTTATTACGTAGAGATTGTATTACTGATATTGAGAATTTTATCAGTTTACCAATATTTATGATTAGATTTGTTCTCTGTGCAGCAAAACAAACACAGACGAACATTTGTACAAAACACAGACAGAAGTAAATATAATATGATATTACATTTGAAACAAATAGGATTATATTTGTCCTCGGAGTATATAAAAAACAGCTGTTAATTATCATGTTTATTCCAGGTACAAAATAGTTGAATATATTATGAAATGATAATGTTGGAAATAGATATATTACTTACAGGTAGGTTCATTGAAACGTTTCATTTGAAACATCCTGCACGTTTTATAATAGGTGAAAAATTACTTTGCCATCTTCCTAAGGAAGTAATTTAAAAAAAATGTCGTATGGAAATAGGTCATATTCCCATTAGTTACAGAACTACAACAGATTTATTTTTTTATATTTAATGATGTTTCTTACACCATAAATCACCATGAATATTCAACTATGTTGTCAATTAACTTAATTGTAAGATTGCAAAGAAATACAGTGATAGTTTAAATGCAAATGCATTTGTAAGAATGATTTGTTTATTTGTTTACTCGCGGAACTTTCCGAAGTATTGCACTTATAAACTAGAAAGACATCTTGAGGAGTTTATTGATCATTTTACTTCTATTCCCGTCACGAAAGTTTAATAAATAAATTACGAAAATTTGAAAAAATCGATAAAAACTTGCAACACTGTAAGGTGCCAACATATACGGCTTGATATTTAATTAAATGCGTAATAAAAAGACCAATATTTAAAATAAAAGATGAGTTCGACAAAATTACAGTTATATTAAGTAAATTAGTGCCAGAATCATTTGCGACATCGCGGCGCCAACGAAGGCCTTAGTAAACAGCGGAGATTCGAATGAACACGGAAAAGGCGTGGCAAAGCCAAAATTTGCAGATACGCGTCGTCAAAATATTCCATAGGAGCATAACATCTGGGCACCACCCGTTAGATATGTGCCCAGGCAGTTCACTGTACAAAAATACCAGATCTCCAGTGGAAATTTCCATTCACGACCACCGTGACAGAGACGCGAGAGTTTTAGCTGTAGGGATGCGCGGGGAGAATTTGAAGTAACGTTCGTGAGTTTATTTAAACTCAAAACGAAGACAGAGGGGGATCAGTCGGTGTTCGGTCGTAGAGACACGCGTACGAGAATTAAAGAGGATGAGATGTGTTACGTCGGTCAGCGAGATAACATATTCACGAGAGTTTTCAAGCAAATTCATAAGTCACGTTCGGTAATTCTCAGTTACGGTAATTCTTCGCCAGAGAATACGAGTTTACACGGTTGTACCTAAAAACACACAGAATTATAGTTTCAGTATCAATTCACGGGAGTGTTATTCTGTCCAACAAACCACCAAAATCTTAACCATTTACCTATATCCTGTAAGGGAACCAAAGCCGACGGATGTGTCGCTTTCGGGTTCGACCAATTAGACGAAGCAATTACAAATGCCGTTGACGCATTGTAACAGCGCACCCCCAAACATTTGTAATTGTGGAATCGCCTCCTGCACTGCTTCAAATTGACAGAAAGTAGTGTGTTCAATACACCATAAACAAACCACCAAAATCTTAACCATTTACCTATATCCTGTAAGGGAACCAAAGCCGACGGATGTGTCGCTTTCGGGTTCGACCAATTAGACGAAGCAATTACAAATGCCGTTGACGCATTGTAACAGCGCACCCCCAAACATTTGTAATTGTGGAATCGCCTCCTGCACTGCTTCAAATTGACAGAAAGTAGTGTGTTCAATACACCATAAACAAACCACCAAAATCTTAACCATTTACCTATATCCTGTAAGGGAACCAAAGCCGACGGATGTGTCGCTTTCGGGTTCGACCAATTAGACGAAGCAATTACAAATGCCGTTGACGCATTGTAACAGCGCACCCCCAAACATTTGTAACTGTGGAATCGCCTCCTGCGCGTCTGCCCCATACGTATATGAGCCAATAACTTCATGAATAAAATCAATTGCAACGTTAGAGTCACGCCGAACCCTCTCAACAACCGGCGGGTCGGAAATCGCGAGTCCACGCTGTCGTAATATCAATAACAATCGTAAAAGGTCCAAGGCTGCCAGTATGAATAACTGGCACGAGTAATCATAATTCAAACAAACATGTATTTTACGTAATAATTGGCATTGTCATTTTGGGTCGTAAAAAGGCAAAGCACATCGCATAATATCAAGTTAGATTATTATAAGTCATTAAAACCCAAAAGGGAAACAAGACACAGATCGTACTCACTTAAAACACAGATAATATAATATAATGTCAAGAGTAGAAAGCTAATAACAAGTTAGATTATTAAAAGTCATTAAAACTAATAGAGAAACAAAACACAGATCGTACTCACGTAAAACACACACAATATAATATAATCTCAAGAGTAGAAAACAAATCATATGTGGAATTATTAACTTCTTATACGGTACTTCATGAATGATCGTAGAGAAAATGAGGCATGAGTTACTGTTCAATATAGATATTAAATTACTCCAAATGTTCCTAATGATAAACTATAACAATACATAAACCTTTCCGATTGAGGTAGCAGGAACTGTTACTTGACACAACTGGTAACATGTCTGACGGTGGTGACTACTTGTGACAGGGGCGCTTGCCGGGGTCGTGGGTAGAATCACTAATTTACCTCAATCAACATAGACATTGGGCCTCCAATGATCACATTATGGTGCGAACACCGGCACGATCATGTGATTCGGGAAGATCGCGAGATACCTTTAGTAATCATGCATGCATTATTGAGGATAATTCAACATCTTTAAAATAGTTCTATTTTTGAGCATATCGATTTCCCGTAGTTAAAGAGAATGAAAGAGCATGGTGGTAGACGATCTGAGAAACGGAGAGATGTATGTGCATGTATATCAATTTCACCTTCTATAAACTTTGCAGTCACAATCATTTTCGAAATAGTAATTGAATAAATAATAAAGAAAAAGATATTCTACACGCCCTCATAAGGTTAATGAATCACAGAAAATAAATCAATTCACATCATTATCGCAAACCTGTGTTTCATTTCCCTGTCTATTACAATTTCAGCGTGTCCATAATTGAATAAATTAAACAAATCCATAAATCTGTGCTTTTTTATACTAACCCATAATTTACATTTTCTAACACATTACCAATTGCAGCGTACCTCGAAGGTAATCACGGTAGTTAATCAAACGTCACGACGTGTAAGTACTAAATACGATCACAAATCACGAGCCAAAAATAATCAAGAAATTATATAATAATTTCACGATAAAAAATACAAAGATAAATAAAAGTCTTAACGGATTGTTACAACACATTGCAAAGTGTATCGTGACAGTATAATTTTATTACCCTCAGGCCCAGAAAAACAAGAAATATTCCACTGTGATTAATTGTAGGTAACAAAATGAATGAAGGCAGAGAAGGAGAAATGCCCAAAGCGAAAAAAGTAAGAAAATATCCACCACAATGTAGAATTGTCGTGAAAATTTGAGAACATCGATTAGGCCTACAAAAACAAAAAATATTCCACTGTGATTTAATGTAGGTAACAAAACGTATAAAGGCTGAAAAGGAGAAACGTCCAAAGCGAAAACAGTAAGAAAAATTGCACTAAAATGTAGAATTGTCATGAAAATTTGAGAAAATCGATAGAAAACTCATGAAAATTTGACGAAATCAATTTAAAATCTATCACGAAAATGAAATGTTTCCATCCAGAAATCGATAGAAAAATATTACGAATGTGATGAAATCATAAATAATAACCGCTAGTTTTTCTGACAGAAAATATTACAGGTTGCAACGCTTGCTTAGAGTGTACGAAGACCTGGGTTCGAGCCCTAGTACAGGTAATACATTTGTACTGAGAAACTCGTGCCATTCGTCGTTGGGAAATCATTAACGGCGTTCTATAGATCGTGAATTTCTAGAGCAACAAGCCCTAACTCAATATATATCGTTGCTCGATTGCCTCATTAAAAATTGCATGGTAATTTAAAATCTATCGAGAAAGTATGCTTTTGAAAAAAATATCGAACTCTCCATCCTAGATAAGAGAACATACAAAGGCTAAAAAATAACTATGAAGATAGTTAGAATGTAGAATTGTCCGGAAACTTTTACAAAATCGATAGAAATTTCCATTAAAAACTTGAACTCCATTAAACTCCATTAAAAAGAATGATAGAATCGGAAATTTAAAAAAAATTGCACACATTTCAAAATCTTATAGATATCCAGAACAATTAATTGTAGGTACGAAAACGTATGCAGGCTGAGAAGAAGAATGGACGAAGCCAAAAAATGTAAGAAAAAATTAATTCAAGATAGAAATTTCATGAAAACTCATAATGAATTAAAATTGGATAAAACTCCAAAATCTCTTGAGGACATTAAATAACTGGATGAAACTCTGTCGAAAAAGTATGATCTTTACAAAAGTTTATCATTAAATTTCCATCTCAACATTTTTATTATAGATAAGAAAACGTGAAAGTAAAAAATTAAAAATAGAAAATTAAAGATTTTCCGTAGCCAAAAAAATAAGAGAAATTTCACTAAAATGTAAAATTGTCATGAAAATTTGACAAAATCGATTGAAAACTTTGACGAAATCAATAAAAAAAGAGTATAAAATATATTTGTTTATCTTGAACAATTAACTATAGGTAATAAAACGTTCATACGGCTCTTGAAGAAAAAAAAAAGCCAATGCCACAAAAGTAAAATAAAATAAATTTAATATAGGAATTTCACGAAACTTTAGCAAAATTGGTAACAATTTCATGAAAACTCATAGTCAATGAAAATTGAACAAAACTCCAAAATCTCTAGAGGACAATAATAATAATAATAATAATTTATTGGTGCTATGTACATTAATTTTGTTTACACAAGTCATTAGAAATACACAGAATGAGTATAATAACAAAGGCTATTCATTTTTTCTTCTTCATATGCTTTTATTTTTTAATAGGTTCATACATGTAGCCAACTACCTACAATGTATAGATTAACTATACATTAGTAAATATGAAATGTGAAATAAACATCGGCAAAATAAAAATTCGGCATTATAACATTTTTGGAACATTAAGAACGTTTTGTGAACCCTTCGAATACTATAAACCATACAGGGAATCGCCAATACTTTAGATATAAATAAATTTACATGTGAATATATAGAAGAGTTTTTTCGAATTTGACTTCTAAATTTTGGCTTTATTATTCTCAAACTTGGCATGAATATTTTTGAATGTACTAAATTTGACGGAAATATTTTCAAAATTTATAAATTTGTGGTGAATCTGTCTAAAGTTAAAAAAGTCCACATGAATAGTTTTAGATTAGATTATTCTAAATTTTGTAATTTCTGAATTAAAGATATGTCGTCAAATTTGACAACAATCTTTTTGAATGTAGAAAGTTTGACGTAAATAATTTGAAAATTTATAAATTAGTAAGTTAATAATGTTCTCGTGAATCCTTTTAGATATTGGTCAAAATTTATTCTAAATTTCCTAATTTCAGAATTAAAAAAATGTTAACTCAGTGTGTACCCAAGATTAAATAATTTAAATTTTACAATTATTGTACTATTTAATAAGAAACATTAATACTAAAATCTTGAACTCCATTAAACTCCATTAAAAAATAGTCGCTAAACTTGAACAAAATCTTAAATAAATCGACATTTTCTAAATCCATAAAAATGTAAAGACGTTATTGAATCGAATGATAAAAATTCGCCAATGTTTGGAATATTAAAATTTTTGTGTGGAACACTATAAACCATACTGGCAATGGCCATTAGGTATTTAGCCATTGTTTCAATTCAATTCAATTTAATTATATTTCTATACTTTGCCACATATACATGTAAGTTAACAATGGCGGATGTATACGTCGATTAACAAATATTGAATATAAATAATATATAATAAATATAATAAATACATGTTCATCAATAAATACACACAGATGCATACATACATAGGCACTTACATTCACCTGAAATTACATATAAATATAATTTGGTTTAAACACACATGTATAAAATTATAACATTACAAATATCAGCATTATAATACAGGTGTTGTTTTAAATATTGTCCGCAATGAATTCACTGAATGTGTAATAGCACTTTTGCATATACTGAAATGATTAGTCAGACTTTTCTGTTTATTGGGAAGTACTGGATTTATTACAACAAGTATATAATATTAAGTAATTTTATTGGAGATGTTTGATACTTGCAATGAAAATCTTTGATTTGTAAGTTAAAAGTATATACTGCAATACCGTGTTATTACAAGTAACGTTTCAGACTTGCTTATCCATATCCATGATGGACACAGAAACCGGGAATTTCGTAATTTACCTCTGCCATTGAATTATTCATTTCGCGATTTGTAGTCCTAATTTCCACATAAATAATTTTCTGCTAATGAGTTATCTCCAGTTGGGGAACGGCCGAAATTATACGTTCGTGTTTTGATACAAATTTAATGTGAGTGTCATCTTTCATCTATGAATAATTTCACGAAAATGTAAATCTGGCCTTTAAATAATAATATTTGTTCTGCATCAATGTTTATCTACTTCAAGTGTATAATAATAATAATAGAAATTTAATTGTACATTAAACTGCCGACCATATACATGGTGTCGCTAATGGGCTATTAAAAGTTTATATGGTTCCCAATAAAACCAAAATTTGAAAATATTCAACCAAATATGGATGATTCCGCTCTCTTCCGGTCAACTACTGTCTTCAATCACTTCCGGTTTAACGGAAGTGCTATCATTTTTTGTTTTTTATATGGAACCCCATACATATATTTTTATGTATTTGGCTCCCCCGTTTGTCTTCAATACTTTACCTTGTGAAAGAAATATAATAAGAGCTTAATGATTGGTATCAGTGGTGCTTACATTTCTTGCAAATTTTCAACTGATCTTCAGGAACGACATATTAATACCATACTTGAAGGGCGCTAAATTGTAATTTTCTTCTCCAATTTGTAATAATTATGGAATTGATCGCCCTAGTATTCGTTACATCTCAATCTACTATCGATCGAATTGATGGCCATAAATATCCCGCGGCTGGATAAAAAGGAACGTTTGAATGGCCATTTCGTACGAATGTATGTCTGTATGAACAAATCAAAATGCCATAGTTTCCAGATGTGGCCGCGTTTTAGTGTCCATGGGATATTTTATCAATGACATACTACCGGCCCCGCATGACCGTTAAAGACTAATCCGGGAAAATTGAAAGCAGCGCTATTTTATGGTCGGCAGTTTTATGCCCCGGCAGGGGGACATCTTCAGGAATCTTAACGAGACGGCCGAGGATGAAAATTCAAGTAGGCCTGCCGTTAAGTCCCTCCAAAGAGATGAGGAAGTCGCCGGTGTTTTATCAGCTTCCGTCTCCAAACCCCACCCGGCACGGTTTAGAGCTTATAAAGAGTTAATGAATTCTGAATGATGTATTAAACGTCAACAATTGTCCTCTCCCCTGCAAGAGTTCAACGACACGGGCAATAATGAGGAAAAATAAATAATGGATAACGCATTCCATATCATTATCGCGGCAGTAAAATTGTACGATACCATTTTTATTAGTAATTTGAATATGTACATGCGTATGTACACATGTCTAACTTAATCGTGTTTTAAAAATTATAAGTTAAATGCTATGGTATGTTACTTTATCAATTAGCTGGATAAAATTAAAGAATCTGATGGGACCAATAGAACTAATTATTTCGTTATTATGCCAACCCCACTGATCTGTGTATTAACTGGAGTGGGCTTAAGCGGTAGAGTGCGTTTCCACTTGAGCCCCGCCATCTTGGCAAAAGTTGAGGTTTTGTGACAATTTAGTACGGCCGCGGTTTCTCAGATGTAGCAGTTTTGTACAACGGTATTTTACTCGAACATGGTGTTCGAGTGCATGTTTTGCGGAAAGAAATCCGATTCATCGGGAAAGTTGACGCTGCATAAGTAAGTACAACGAAATAATCTGAAATAACTGCCCATCTGTCTGAAATAAGTAAACATAACCTATGTTTATTGTGATGTTATGATGAATATTTTCAAGTTTCGCAATTCGCCGCCGCCGAATTGCCGCCGAATCGTGTCACAAAACCTGAACTTCACTGTCATGGCGCCGTTCAATCAGGCACGCTCTCAGATGCCAGAATACGGCCTAAGCCCAATCCAGTTAATATACAGATCAGTGGCCAACCCTCAAAAAATAATTTAAAAAAACTAGACCCACGCTTAATATCGGGGTCTCCAAACTATGGCCTTACGGCCGAATATGGCCCTTTGAAGGGATTTTATCCGGCCTGTAAAAATTTTGCCGTTTGGTTAAGTTAAAAAAAAATTGAAATAGTTACTTATATAAAAATATAGAAATAGGTACTTATATAAACAAAACAGTTTTTCCACAGAAAACATACAAAATAGTTATTATAAGTCAGTCGTAAATGTTGAACTGTATCAAGTTTTATGGAGATGAAAGAAGATATGAAGAAAAATGCTGATAAGATGAAAGAAGATATGACACAGATTCGAAATGAAATGAGAAAGATACAAGAGAAATTTGAACAGGAGAAAACAGAAATGTAAAAAAGAATAAAGAACATTGAGATAAAATTTGGAAAATGATGGAAGATAGAAGAAAAGAAACAAGATCTTAATAAAAGGACTAAGAACGAAAGATGAAAATATAATGAAAAAGATAGAGATATTAATACAAAAGGACCTAAAAATAAACGCCAATATGAGAAATGCACGAAAAATAGGGGGAAAATATATACAGGGTGAGTTTTTTCGGATGTTTAGTATGGGGATCTCGGAAACTAGCGGAGATAGAGGGACCATTAAATGGGGAATGGGAAATGGGGAATATAATTATTAAATAACATATATAATAATATATTCTGTGGTAAAACAGAGTATGATCATACAGGGTAAGTTTTTTTGGATGTTAAGTATATGGATCTCGGATACTAGCGGAGATAGAGGGATGATTAAATAGGGAAATAATTGCAGTTTTACGAGCTAAATTTCATGAGCTTATTGTTTTTTAGAAAAATTGCATGACTAACTAGATTTATCGAAAAAATATATATTTTGTTATTTTGTTCTGTGCCTATGGATCTGTTATTATTGACTTGAGAAAGACAGAAAGATTCTCAGACAAACTAAACATCCTTAACAACAAACACAAACTGAGAGGACTTGACACAGAACAAGTCTATTTTGAGGCAGATCCGACGAAGAATGTACTAGAAATACAAAGAGAGCTAAGAAAGATAGCAAGGTAAGAAATGATAAAAGGAAAACAAACCATTTCAGGATATAAGACGGTAACATACATGGAATAACATGGAAATGGGATGAAAAACTAGAAAATCTAAGAGAATGGAAACCAAAGAAGAGTACAAAAAACTAATAAGAATACAACAAAAATAGAAAATAAAACACAAAAGCAGAACAACCCTGAAATATAAATACAACAAGAAAAGCAGGAAGTAAATTAAAAAAAGAGCAAAGGAAGTAAACAGAACACACTCAGGTTTAGAACATGGAACATAAGGAGTTATAAGAATAAAGAAGAGGAAATAATACAAGATATGATCAAATAAAGGACAGATATAATGGGAATAGCAGAAACAAAGAAAAAAGGGAAAGGAATTACAAGAATACGAATATTGGCGAGGAGTAGATGGTAGTGTATAAATAGAATTGTAAGAGTAATAGTATCACTGGCAAACAATAAATATGTCATAAAGGAACAATGCACCAACGAACGAATTATGTCAATCGAAATGGAAATGAATGGAGAAATATGATAGAGTATGGGGAAAATGAGAATGCAAAAAAAGAAGGAAAGGACAAATTGTTTGAATAGTTAAAAAAAGAAATAGGCGAGGGAAGACAAAATATATCAATCATAAGATACCTGAATGGGAGAGTAGGAAACCGAAACAAAGGAAGATATTTTTATATTTTGTATTTCATTATTTTATTTTAGTGTAATGTTGACAATGTATTACTCCACTGAGAGTCGACATACGATTAAATTATTATTATTATTAAGGAAAAGAAAATACGATAGGGAAAGAAGAGGAAGCCGCAAAGAACAATAATGGAGAATAATTGAACTTTGCATAAAAAACAATCTCGTAATAACAAACGCCAAATTCGTAAAAAAAGATATACATAAATACACGAGGCTTCAACAAACTCGCAATGAAAAATCAATAGAGTACTACCAAATCAACAGAACGAAATGGCACCTAGTTAAGAACATAAGAGTACCAAGACAAGCGGAAATTGGAAGTGACCACTACCTAGTAAGAATGGAAATGAAGACAACAAATAATGGAAAAAAAGAAACAATAGACACACGGAGAACAAAAACGAAAGAGAAGATAGGAGCGTACCAACTACAAGAAAGCACATGCAGACAGAAATACCAAGATTAGATGAGAAGGTTGAGTACACCAGAATCACAATACGGAGTAGAGAACAAATTGAGTATATTTGAAAACAGTATAATAAAAGCAGGAAAAATAAGTTGCCGAACGAAGAAAATAACAAATACGGTGGAGAGAAGAACAGAATGACGGAACAAGAAGACCAGCAAGAAAATAAAATAAAGAAAAATTAAATGGCAAAAAATACCTAAGCACGAAGGACAAAACGGACTACGTAAAATAAGTTGCGGAACGAAGAAAATAACAAATACGATGGAAAGAAAAACAGAATGGCGGAACAAGGAGAGCAGCAAACAAAAATTAATGGCAAAAATACCTACGCACGCAGGACCAACAGACTACGAAAAATACCAACAACAAAGAAAGGAAGTAATAAGAGGTCAAGAAAGCCAAAGAAGAATCCTGGAAAAAATTCAGGGAAAAAGGAATGAAAATTATCGTGAGAGCCACATGCTGTTCTTTGGAAATAAACCAACTTAGAAAAAAAAGGGCTCAACATGATGAGCGTAAAGGACAAAAAGCGAAACATGATCAGAGAAGAAACGAAAATAATGCAAAGATGGAAAGAATACTTTGATGAATTGACAACTACTAAAGCAGATGAGATAGAAGAAGAAGTGAAACACGACCAAGAAGAAAGCGAAACGGAAGAGATTACAGAAATGGAAATAGGAGAGGTATTGAACCAATAAGAAAAATTAAAAATGTCAAAGCAGCAGGAGTGGACGAAATAACACCGGAAATGATGTAGGGACTCGGTTTAGAAGGCATCGAAAAACTAACGGAACTATTAAATGAAATAGTAAAAGAAGGAAATATCCCGGTAGAATGAAACACAGGAATCGTCCTACCTATATATAAAACAGGAGACAAAAGGGACTGTAATAGCTACAGAGAGATCACACTATAAAGTGTCCCATGAAAAAATATATAGTAAATACTAGCCACAGTAATCGAAAAAAGAATAAGAGAGACACATAGATGAGACGATAGAAGACAACCATTGTGGGATCTGAAAACGAAGAAGCACGCAAGACCTAATTTTCTCAATCAGAGAAATCAGCAAAAATCTAATTAAGAAAAATAAAGACGAACATGTATGCATGGTAGACTTGAAGAACGCTTTCGACAGGATAAGAAGAGAAGATATATGGAAGGAGCTGGAAAAGAGAAGAGTAAAAAAGAAGAAATCCTACAAGAACAAGAATATAGTGACCAATAACGAAGAATCAGAAAAATTCGAATAAATAATAGGAGTAAAACAGGGGTGCATACTCAGAGCTCAATTCTATTTACATGAGTGTAAAGCCTAGACAAAGCCATAAAATCGGCAAAAAAAACACGAAAACACTGAAAGTGGGACCCTGGAAAATGGAAGAAATGAAGGTAGTAGAAATGATATTTGCAGAAGACATGGCGATAATGGCAGAAACTGAAGAAAACCTACAACAGAATATGGACATAGTGAACAGAGAATTTAAGAAAATAAATATCATAACAAATCAAGAGAAAACGAAAAGTATGATAATAACACCAAAAAAGCACATATAAAATAACGGTCGAAGGTGACAGAATAATAAGTAGAACAAGTATATCATTTAAAATACCTGAAGATATATATAGGGAGCAATGGATGAATAGACAGTAAAATAGACGACAAAGTAAGACCACGGGAAAGATCTTCAATACAATTAAAAATACATTCTTTAATAAGAAAGAGGTACCGAAGAGTGTGAAAGTTGAAATAGTTAAGAAAGTAATTAGACCAACATTGATATCATGGAGTCATGGTCTACGATGGACAAACACAGATCAAGAAAAAACGCAACAGAAATGAGATTCCTGACAAAGATAGAGAATAAAACAAGACTAGACCACATTAGAAACAAAGTATGTAGGAAGAATCTCGGAATAGAACCAATCCAGACAAAATAAAGACAAATGAGATTGTTCGGACATAAAAACACAATGGACGATTAAATAAGCACGAGGAAAATATATGAGATCCAGACCACAGGCAAAAACCAGAAAGGCAGACCCAGAAGGGAGTGGATAAAGGATATCCGTGAAGAGGTAAAGAAGAGGGGGTTGATATGGAGAGAAGCAACGAAACTGACAACAAATAGGGATAAATAGAAGAGAAAAATAGGAGAGAAATATGTAGGAAATAAAGAAAAAATCGAATTACACTTAAATGTAGATAGACATGTACGAATAAAAAAAGTATTTTTGAATCCTCACACTTTCTGGGACATGTTATATAGGGTGATTTTTTTTTTCATTTTTAACATTGTGATCTCGGAAACCATAAAACATAGAGATTCGGTTAAATGAGGAAAGAGTTGTCATTTTAAGAGCTTATGCAAGATATGCATTAGGTTTTTGAAAAAAAAAAACAGTTACAACACAGAGTATTATAATACAAACTTAATTTTTTTTTAAATGGCAGTTATAGTTGGTTTTGACATTTTTAAAAAGGGTTTTTTTTCTCTTTATAACCATATAAGGTTTGGGTATACTTACTTCTATATATAAATGTGGTGCACGATTTTTTGTTGTGTAATTTGAACAGAATTTAGTATAATTGAAAGGCTAAGTTCAGAAAAGAAAGTACAGACATTTTATTCAAAATTTAAATATACATGATTTTTTATAGTTTTGACAAAGCCCGAACATTTGGCGTAGAAAGGAAAAATATGCCGTAAGGTATAAGTTTTTTGCGATCACAAAATTCCGTTTAGTGTAAAAAGGAAAGATCTACAGTAGTACTTACATTATTTTGAATAATGCATATGACGGAAAAATTCCAATTCATTTAAAAAAAAAATGAAGACATTCGTAAAGTCAATAAGTACACACCAGAGGAGCATCATCATTTTTATGCTGATGTATTGAAATGCCCACCACAGCAGACCAAAAGTACCAGTAAACGTATACATAATTATTATTTTTGTTAATTATTGCCTAATAACACTTTTAATAAGAGTTGTGTAACATTGTTTTGTGTGAATCTTGTAATGTCTTCAACAATAAAATATGATTTTATACAAAAGGGGAAGTACTTCATAATATTAAAAAAACGAACTTTTGTAATGGTAGGGAATGTTTTCACCTTTTCAAATAAATAAAATATATTTTTAAATTATCCTGAATAAAATTTATAATTTGGAGATCTTTCAGTTGAAATACGCACTGTAAATCGATTATCTGAAAACGTTAATTTTATAATACTTCCCTTTCTGCACTTAGCCATTCAATTAGAATAAAAAAATTAATAGAATTCTCGTAGTAAGAGGAAAACAATGTTTTCCATGGCAAATTATGTGTTTGCTACTCTCAATAATACAAATAGTCCTGTATGGTGTATATTTGTTAAACTAAGTAATAATTTTCATAAAGTTATTTTTCGAACATAGACTTTATTTATCACAGTAAATATAGCAAATCATGTATCGCTATAAAGAGAAAAATGTATCCTTTTAAAAATGTGAAAACCAACTATGATTGCCATTTAAAAGTTTGTATTATAACTGAAAAACTGTGGTTAATTTTCAATAAAACAAAATCATATTTTGCATAAGCTCTTAAAACGATAACTCTTTCCTCATTTAACCAAATCTCCATGTCATATGGTTTCAAAGATTATAAAAACTCACCCTGTATATGCAATTTTCTGGGCGCCACTGAGTTTTATACAGGGTGTAACAGAAATATGTGTGTTAATTTTAAACATTGGTAGAACTCGTTATATAAAACATTTTTTCTATGTTTTTTTTTTCAAAATTTGCAGGTTTTTAAACATTTTTTTGCCCCCTTATTTTTACTGAACGAGCCGTTCTCAGGTACTGTTACTATAATTGTCAAGTAAAGTTTATTTCAAAATGCCAAATTTTTCTAATCAAGAATTAACAGATATTGTGTTAGTATATGGCCGAGCTTTTGGAAATGCCGCAGAAGCCCCTAGATTGTACAGTGCACAATATCCTGAACGTGTTTTGCCTAACAGGCAATGACGTACCTTTATAACACCGTTGCCATCACAATAAAAGATTTTATCGCAGCACACCTTTAACCATAGGCGGGTACGCGTTTTAGTAGATAAACGAGAACATACTTTAAATCAGTTTAACGTTGGTTTTTGAAAAAAAAAACATATCGAAAAAATGTATTATTTCACGAGTTCTACCAATGTTTAAAATTAACAACGTATTTCTGTTACACCCTGTATATCTAAGAACTTAACAAAATCGGGTACAAACCAATATCAGAGCCGTTATGTACTTGAAATTCCTATCATTAACGAAAATCGGTGTTGTGTAGTTAATTTGTTAATCAATCTAATGCTAATCTGTTCGAGCGTCGTATTCTTTAAATGTGTTCTTTGTATATTTATTCAGCACATCCTGCTTTGCTTAATAGTTAACTAACCAGTTATTAATTAGCCATATGAGCAGAAATGGATTGCCTATTAATAATCAATTTGTCGAACCTAATCATAGGTTCATAAAAGGGAGTGAAATAAATACCTGATGATATCTTATTTATGCATCAACTCATTCGTGCACTGTATCGTGCTATCCTCATTTTGTCCGTGTGTAATTCGCCACAGTGTGTAAATCTAACCCACCAAAGACACCTAATTTTACCCAAAATATAATGTTCTTTGTGAAGTGGGCCAATGACGGACACAACGATCCCGCATCTATCCTAGAGAAACGGCCACTGGGCAACCGACCTTTCTGCATTTCGCATAATCAATAACTGAAAACTCCCTAAATGTTGTGTGTTTTAAGTTGATCAACTTGTAGTGTATTAGTAGTATTCACTTCATTTTATATTATGGCAGCATGCTTTGGGCGGTTGCCATAGAAAAAATAGATTATTGATTCGACAAAAATTAATGTTTTACAACATTTTTTATTGTACAGAAGATGTTTACTTTGTACATTTTGTCATTTTTAAAATTTATATGTCGTACATCTTGTTACGATAAGAGGAAACTGTTTCTTGCCAACTCTACATTATTTTTTTAATGACTGCAACTTTGTGCCCTTATTAGATTTGAATATTCTTGGTATATCTAAAATATAAAATTTATGTTTTGCTTCAAGTACATTACAGTACAATAAGGAAGGTTGATATGCTGAAAATGTATTAAAAAAAATTACATTATAGTAAAAATAAGAAAACCGATTTGTAAATGATTTGTTTAACATAAATGGATTTATGCCATACGATAATATATCGCATCTAAATTCATTTGCCAAGAAAAGCGACATTCATCATCGCATTTTCCTGTCAATGCGAACATCACATTTGTTCTGTGCAAAAAACAAACACACTTTTTCGTCTGATATATCCGAGAAGCCAACAAAGCCCCATATTTCACATGCACTATCGCATCGCCGAGACAGATTAAGCTCAGTTTTTGCATTTTCTCGTGATCACATTTTTCCATGATCACGCAGGACGTGACGTTTCCTTCCGGCTTATAAGTAGACTGCCGTATATTTCTGAGCCAGGGCAGTTGTCCCTTCGTGAGCAGATTTTACATTTCATCCCGACAGCTCGACACACTTGACAAAGCTGGGTACATTACGACGGACTCTTTAGTGCCTGGGAAACTCCTTTGCCCCCAATTTTTCCCGAAACTGCAAAAATCACGCGAACCATACATATTAAACCACGCAAGAAAAATGTATCAAACTTTTAAATGTAACGTTGGTGGTGCTACTGGAATGAAATTACCGAACCTTTTCAGTTTTATTACGCCCACGGTGTCGGCCCTTGTACAGTGTTTTTGCGCTTGGATTGTGAATTATTAATGGCTCCATGCAGGCGCACAATATGCCATGTATGAATATCTGTCGGGGACGTTGTTATTTGATTCTGTTACGGCCCGAATCAGATGTGACTGATGATATTGCGCGAAATTTTGATCGTTTCTTTATTGCCGCTTAAATTGCTGACTCTATGGATGTTTAAATTATTAAAGGGGAGGGTGTTTTTGCCTGTAGAGCCTTGCTCCCAGGCTATTACTTTGGTAACCACTCGCCAAAAAATAATTAACGAATTTTAATTAATTATGATACGAAATTATATGTACTAAAAACCTTAATTAATATGAAATTAAAGTGAAATGTATAACATTGTTAAGTATTATTATTTTCAAAATCTGATGCCAGCTAAACACATTTGAATATTTAAATTACAGCAAATGTAATTCATTCTTTAATGTACTCATTACTGTACAACAATTGCAGCCTTTACATTTTCGACATTCAAACATAATATTAATTTGTTAATTAAATTTCTACATACTAATTATACTAAATACGAGCAAACTGATTTTTACAATAATTTTAATTTAGGTTGCATTGAAAATTACAAGGGCAACCAAAAATATACTGCAAAAAAAAATTATGTCCGACTGAATGATAAAGTTCGCTTTATGGTATAGTTTTGCGGCCATAAAGTACCTCTTTATAGTACTAGTAATACTAGTAAATAGTACTAAAAAATAGAGTAACGACATTGATACATTTCGGACTAGTACGTCAGAAATAGCAGCTTTTAACTTTGACCAGGTAAACATCAAATAAGTACAATACAAATTGACAATACAGTAGTCATTCTCTTGCATCTCATGGCTAGAAATCTCCTCCGCAACTGTAATTTGATCCAATTTATATTAAATTTACAATGACTGACGTTAGTGTCTGCTTATAATTTTAACCAGGAAAACAACAAATAAATAGAAAGGTATGAAATAAAGTTACGTACTTTTTAATTTTCACAACTGTTTATATTGTTCGCAACAACTGTTTCGCCACACTGTGGCTTCTTCAGGCGAAGAAATGATACATTAAACTAAGTACAAATTTTATTTTCCAATTTTTTTTTAAATTAATTTTTTAAAACCAATATCTAATAAATAAAAAATTTAAATTCATGTACATGGCGCTTATCTTAAATTCTAAAATAGTGTATTTATGGGGGTGGGGGTAACCATTGACATGATTAATAAACACTGACATGTTTAAAAAATGTTGACATGTTTAAACATGTTTAAACATGTTGTTGCGAACAATAAAAACAGTTTTGAAAATTAAAAAGTGCGTAACTTTTAATTCATACATTTCTAATTATGACTTTTCAACAAATAAAAGCCACAACAATCAATCTATCAAATAAATACAATACAAATTGATTTAGATGACAGTAGTGATTCTCTTGCATAGTATGCCTGGCTTGCAATCTCCTCCGCATCTGAAATTTCATCCAATTTATATTAAATTTACAATGACTGACATTAGTGTGAGAACCTGATAAAAATATGTGAGTACTCCCCATTCACGATGTTTTTGCGCCAAGGGAGTCTATGAATATCTAGTAATTTTGTTGGTAGTGTTTCGGAAATAACTGATTTCCCTAATGAAACTTATCATTTTTTTTAATAGACATCGACACAAAAAATAATTAACTTCCGTTGCATCACTGAATCAGTTTGTCCAACATGACAAAAAGAAAACCCAGCCAACTCGGTTGCAAAAAGGTTGTGAATGTATAATATATATTGTTTCAGATTTTATTCCATAAGTATTTCCAAAATGCTAAACGCGGACGAACATAAAGCTTTATATGTAATGCGTACATAATAGGACTAATGGATTCGCCCTATTTATAGTCCTCGCTCACAAGCTCGCTCGGAAATAGCTAATAAGCGATTAAAATATGCTCTTATGGAAACTATGCCCTTAAAAATGGAAAATATGTTCTTAAAAATAGAAAAAATCCTCTTCATAATGGAAAATATGCTCTTATAAATGGAAAACATGCTCTTAAAATAGAAAAATATATTCCCGCTACCGAAAAACATGCTATTCTAGTATTCGCTATTCTAAAAAATGCTAAAAAATGAAGAATATGCACTTAATCCTCTGACGACAACATAATACATTGAAATGAAATAAACCAAACAAATTTATATCAAATTTGTATACCTACCTACTTTCACTTTAAAACACCCACACCTAATTGATTAGTCTTAAAAAAACCTAGATACTTAATTCATATCTAGTTATACCTAGTTATACCTAGATACTTACTAGGTAAAAAAAATGCTGAAATATGCAGAAATATGGTATATGGTAAATTTTCACTTATCTCAATTTCATAGTGAAACTTTATGTTTGAAGTTTCTGATATTTTTGATAGTTATATTGAAATTGTGGACTCTTTCACAAATGCCCATGTCGCAATATCCATATCCGGACGAAATTCGCCCGTTTGATATTTTAATTGCAAATAAATTTCTACTTACTTACTTTATAAATTTCAATGAAAATTTCGTCGTATTTCCAGTAAAAAAATTGCAATTGCTGGTAGGTAATTGTTTTAATTTATGCTCACCATTTTATAACTTTCACCGCAATGTTTAATTTACAAACAGAAACTTCGCAATTTACAATGGAAATTCGAAATTTTCAAAGGCAAAATCATAATTTTCGCAGAAAGTCTTATAAGTAGCAATGAAAATTTCATCATTTCCAGTAAAAAGAATACAACTGCTAGATAAATTTTAGATTAATGCTTAAATTTGATGATCTTTACTGCAATGTTTAAATTTACAATCAAAATCAATTTTCTATCAAAATTTGTAACGTTCATGTGCAATTTCAAGTTTTTCTTTGTTTTTTATGAAAATTTCATAATTTCCAATAAACATATTGCAGTTTTCAGTAAACGTTTTGCAGTTTTTAGCAACATTCTAAATTCATGCTGAGAATTTTATAATTTTCAGTGCTGTCTTTAATTTCCAGTAAAAAGTTTGCACTTTCCAGTGAATATTATTTTTTTTTTTTTAATTTTCATAATTTTCGATGCATATTTTGTACGTTTCAGCCACAGTTTCACCATTTCCAGTAAACAAATTGTAATTGCCTGGATTTTTTTTTTATTGATGTCAGTTAAATAACTTTTACTGTTTATGTTTATGTTACAATAGATATTTCGCAATTTCATAAAAAAATGATATTTTCAAGTACGTAATAAGTAATTTATCAATTTATATGTCGTGTAACACCACATAAATAAAATATTTCTAAATATGTATTACGATTCAAAAATTGTAGTTGAATATGGTTTACATGATTTCTAGTAAAAATTTTCAGTGCTATGTTTAATTTACAATAGAAATGTTGCACTTTTCAATTCATTTTGTTAATTTTCAATTACTTAAGTTTACTTAATTTTACTTAGTTACAATTACTTGTAACTACTTAATTAAATTAATTTATACAGTTACTTAATTTTCGATAAGTATTTGATAACTTACAATGAAAATTTCATCATTATTCGCAACTTTCATCAGTTCTGGTAAAAATATTTTGCAATTGACAGTAAAATTTTAGGTTCATGCTAAATTTTCTATAATATACACTGCAATGTTTAATTTTCAATCAAAATTTTGCCCTTTTCAATGAATATTGTTAATTTTCAATTACAGTTTCTTAATTTTAGATAAATTTTTCAATTCCGGTAAAATATTTGCAATTGCCAGCAAAATTTTAAATATTTGCTGAGAATTTTATATTTTTCAGTGCTATGTTTAATTTCCGATCAAAATTTTGCACTTTTCAATGAATATTTGTAATTATCAATAACTTTCATTAAAAATTTCATCTAATTCCAACAAAAAATTTGCAATTGCCAGAAAATTTTTAATTTCTTGCTGAGAATGTTATCATTTTCAACGCTATGTTTAATTTATTATCAAAATTTGACAGTTTCCAATGATTATTGCCAACTTTAAATTACATTTGATAACTTTCATTGAAAATTTCATCAAGTAAAAATTTTGCAATTGCCGTAAAATTTTAGATTATTGATGAAGATTTCATAATGTTCATTGCAATGTTTAATTTACAATAAAAATTTTGCAGTTCTATTCAAAATGTTCAGTTTAAAATTAAGTTACATGTCCATCGTTGGAATAAATTCGATTCTTTTCGGGGCACTTCTCCAGTATTTCCTCGAACGAATTTTGCACTTTCCAATTAATATTGCTAATTTTCAATTACCTACAGTTACCTAAGTTTCGATAAGTATTTGATAACTTTCATGGAAAATTTCATCAATATTCAAAAATTTCATCAGTTATCACCGGTAAAAATATTTAACTTGCAATGTTTTATTTTCAATCAAAATTTTGCACTTTTCAATGAATATCGTCAATTTTCAATTACAGTTTCTTAATTTTAGATGAATTTTTCAATTCCGGTAAAATATTTTAAATTGCCAGCAACATTTTAAATATTTGCTGAGAATTTTATATTTTTCACTGCTATGTTTAATTTCCGATCAAAATTTTAGACTTTTCAATAAATATTTCTAATTATCTCTTCCAATTTTAAATAGTTTGAACTAGCATGGATGATGTGGCTGTTTCTTTTATTACTTGTTGTATGCTTGCATATTTTAATGTGTTAAGACACAAACAACCAGTGCTTTTGCATGGTTGTAGAGTTATTATAGTCGTATACTTTTTATATATATATGTCTTTTTTTTGTATTTTATGTTTTGCAATTTTTTGTGTAATTTTTTGTGTATTTATTGACTGACTTGTGCGAGGCTTCTTGTTTGTAATCTAGGGCATGAATAAAATGAATTATGAATTATCAATAACTTTCATTGAAAATTTCATCAAATTCCAACAAAAAATTTGCAATTGCCAGCAAAATTTTTATCAATTTTATCATTTTCAACGCTGTTTAATTATAATGATAATTTTACACTTTACAATGATTATTGCAAATTTTCAATTACAGTTTCCTCATTATAGAAGAATATTTGATAACTCATTGAAAATTTCATCAATTCTAGTAAAAATTTTGCAATTGCCAGTAAAATTTTAGATTCTTGATGAAGATTTAATCATTTTTACTGCAATGTTTAATTTACAATCAAAATTGCGCAGTTCTATTCAAAATGTTCTGTTTAACATTAAGTTCCATGTCCATCGTTCGAATAAATTCGACTCTTTTTTAGGGGCACTTTTTCAGTATTTCCTCGAACGAATTTTAATCCCATTTACGACACTTTTTCCGTAATTCCTTGAACGAAATTTGGCCTTTTTATATGAAGAACAAAAAAAACCTAAATTATTTTTACTATTCTCTGAGTAAATAATTAAAATATGAGTCATAACACCTTAGAAAAACAGAAATATGCAGAACTATGCAGAAATGTGCTAAAATATGCAAAAATGTGCTATTATGATAAAATATGCAAAAATATGCATTCATGTTAAAATATGCAAAATATGCTTTTATGCAAAAATATGCAACAATATGCTTTTATGTTAAAATGTTCAAAAATATGCTGTAACAAATAGGGCTCAAAATTCATAGTATCGCATGAAATACATTTGAGTA
The DNA here is from genome assembly GCA_951805005.1 of Othius punctulatus. NCBI lineage: Eukaryota > Metazoa > Arthropoda > Insecta > Coleoptera > Staphylinidae > Othius > Othius punctulatus. Next base: position 97,024,073 of record OX638138.1, read on the forward strand.
CAATCTATTCTTTTATCAGTCGCATGAAAATGTATATGCCTTTCCATATAGTTGGTTGCCCTAATAATTACATTTCTGTCACAATATGTCAAATATTGATTTAAACTTCGAAATTAATAGAATTGGTCTTGAATCTTCACACAAGTTAAAAATATATCACTCTATATATTTTAAGCGTTATGCATTCATCTTCAGTAGTTGACATTTACACAAATGTTCAATAAAATTTTAATTTCTGGCAAAGACTTTGTCATTTTAGCATTCACTTTTCCTATTTTGAATGAAACTTTTCCAATTTATCCTGAATCATGATATTTGGCATGAATGTATCCAATTTTGTCAGCCAATTTCTTAAAATTCGTCTTGAATCTGAATGCCCTAATAATTACATTTCTGTCACAATATGTCAAATAATATTTTAAACTTCAAAATTAATAGAATTGGTCTTGAATCCTCACAAAAGTTAAATAAACAGCTTCCTTTTTTTCACAGTTTATTTATATATCACTCTATATATTTTAAGCGTTATGCGTTCATCTTCAGTAGTTGATATTTGCACAAATGTTCAATGAAATTTTAATTTCTGGAAGAGACTTCGTCATTTTAGCATTCACTTTTCCAATTTTGAAGGAAACTTTTTCATTTTATCCTGAATCATGATATTTGGCATGAATCTATCCAATTTTGTCAACCATTTTCTTAAATAACGCCTTGAATCTTCAGAACTTTCCGGTAATCAAATTTCTATGAGAAACTCGACTTTTTCTAATTTTATTGGAATCTTCTTCGTGTTATACCAAGTCATGCTATTTGGCAAGGATTAACCCAATATTATCAAGAAACTTTTAAAATTCGTCTTAAATCTTCAGCACGTTTGTATGAAATTATACCTCTGGAAGAAAATTGGCAATTTTTCTATATTGAAAGAGGCGTTTTTAATTTATCTTAAATTATTCTAATTGTATCCAGAAACTTTTAAGTTATAAGTTTATAATTTCTACGAGAAACTCGACTTTTTCTAATTTTATTGGAATCTTCTTCGTTTGATACTAAGTCATGATATTTGGCAAGGGTTAATCCAATACAATTAAGAAAGTTTTAAAATGCGTCTTAAATCTTCAGCATGTTTATATAAAATTATACCTTTTGAAAAAAAATCGCAATTTTTCAACATTGAAAGAGTAGTTTTTAATTTATCTTAAATTATTCCAATCGTATCCAGAAACGTTTAAGTTATAATGTTTTTCATGAAGAAAAACAATCGTCTAGTTGACACGTACAGAGGTAGTTTCTGTATTTGTGACTTGTTACTATTTGCGAAACAACAAGGTGTTTTAAAATGTTATTTATAGTTGCTGTCCGCAACTCGTTGGAATTAATCTATAAGCAAATGCAGCATGGCTACAATAGTGGAAAGGCGCACTTATTTTTAATTAAGCGATGTGTTTGTTAATGAATATACATGCATCACTCAACAGGATCAAGTAGTCTTGTTTAATTACTTATGTGGATGCCATATATTTTAACTTTAAGTAATACGATGCTCTGTAGATCCATAGATCCCACCGCTAATTGAATTGAATTGAAGAATTATAGTCATTAGAATTTGTAATTAGTGTTTTCAATAATTAATAATTATTTATAATTAATAAATAAAAACATTCAATATGTTTTCAATATAATGACATATTAGTAAAAATGGTCTCAATTAAATGAACAGCTGGATAAGTGATCCTACTGGATATGAGAGCATCAGATAATAGTAAAATTAGGATTCAGATTTTATTAATGGCTTGCACGATAAGATAGTAAGAAAATGCACATGGATGGCTCAAATTAATGTACACTTATGAACAGCAAAGTATCATCAGCAATGTCTCGCAGTAGATAAGTATCTTTAGATTTTTTAGTATTAATTTTTAAGTTAGGTTAACAATTAGACTAATACATTAGTAAAATGCTACTAGTTATAAGTTCAAGACGATACATGATAAATATACAGAAGGCTACACATTAATTTACAATATGTGTCACATACCAGAAAAATATAGTTTTTAATTTCAGACAATTTTGTCTGATGATGACTAATTAATTGGTCGAACCGGCTGAAAAAGCAATTAAAAATATTAATTACGGAAGTACACGTTTTTACTGAAGAGTCTAAATTACCATAATATGAGACATATACAAGATATAATACATTAGTGTTACAATATACATTAGTATTTATAATATACTATTATATATGCTATAATTATTATAATATATTTCCTATAACTAATTACACATTAATTATAGGGAATATTAGAAGATACTGGCGAATCAATTAAATGAGTAATATATTTTTGTGGTACATAACTTGTGAGTATTATTTACAAACACAAGTAAACTTTTACATTAATTCAAGGTGAAAATCTCCAATACAATTGCGGTCGTTCTTGTTATGTAATATAAATAAAATTAACCACATAAAAACCTGCTCAAATATTATAATATTTCCTTACAAACAATTTCTTGCACGTGATGAGTCTTTGTAGTTTGAGGGCAAATATTGAAACAAGGATGTACATTGTACATGTAAGTATAAACAAAAACGCGTGTGACTAATTCCATTGTTTTAATTACTCCACTTAAAATATTTGTGACATGTATATCAGTTCTGCTTAATCGCACACACGAGCACGGACATGATAATAGTTTGAATTTATCCATAATAACTCGTGCTAAGAATGGCAATAAAGTACTTACGATTAACCTAGTATTAAAATGACTATAAATATTGCAATGACCTCTACGATCTCGTGTTATAATGAAAATTTATTTATACGATTATTAGGTTTAATAGCATAATTACACAGAACAAATTATGTTTTATTAGTTGCAACTGGTTGTAATTACATTACGTTAGTACTGTGACGGTGCAGCTTCAAGGTTTCGCGGTAGTCAGAAACATTAACAACATATTTATAGATATAACTAATTACAAATTCGTGTAATATAGGTAATGGTTATCAAATGTCCACTCTAAACGGCAACAAAATAATTTTATAACTTTACCTGGAAAAATGTTCAGGTGCATGTCAACGTATTAAAGTGTAACTCCGGACAGAATGCGAGACAAATAGAGGTCAAGTGGAATGGAACGCCCAGCTTCATTGCGATTTATTTTTCACACGGTGAATTTTACGGTTCGGGTCGGCTGCGGGAATTTGCAATTTATTATTTTAAACTCCTGCCCCGGCCCGTTTTATTACGGGTTAATTGCAACTGGGTATATCGATGCCATAGGAGCAGGGAATGTTTTAAATTCCCGCTCGCATTTTATCACACCCCTTGGTACTAGTTTCATGCTGCACGTTCCTATAATTATATTAATCGAGTGATTTGACTCAACACGTTGCGTTATTGTTTTAGCAATTAAAGGAATTAATGATTAGAATTTAGAATTAATGATACGTTAGAAAATAAAACAAGAAAAATTAATATTTTGTTTGTAGCTTACTTTTCTTTTTTATTTTCATTTGTGATTATTTTTAGAATTTGAAATTCAGTATATATACTCTATGTATATAGATAGATAGATACTAAATAGATACATAGATAAATAAATAGATAGATAGATAGATAGCTAGATAGATAGATAGACAGATATATGCTTTATTTATTTCAGCCTCAATACAATGATACAATGATACAATATAAGTATAAAATTGTAATTTTGTGGATATGAGTGTCAAAAGGTTTAAAATACCACCATAAAAAAGCATTAGGTTATAAATTAGTACATATAATAGTATAAACAATTATGTAACAGTTTAAATATAAAATCTAGACAGGAAGAGTGTGCACAACATAACAAATAAAGAAACAATCATCATCACATGCTATCAGAAAATTCAGAATATAAATAAATGTAATTATGTGTATTATTTGTTAATAATATCTGCAAAAGTACATAAGTAAGAATTAAACTAATGCACGATTCAAAAATATGATAATGAATGAAATTTTTCAATCAATAATTTCTATGATTACCCAACTAATTTATTGACAATTTTCTATTTTTGAAAATTTTGATCAAAATATTAAGTTTTGAGTAAACTGTTAAAATAAAAAGAAAATGTTATCATTTTTTATGGGTTCCGGAACATTTTACTTAAATGTCGTGGAATGGAAAATTATCTTAATTTTCGTTAATGTCTTAGGGATTATAAATTTATTATGCAGAATGTATTAGAAACCATGCACCAGAAAGTCTTTCAGATGGGCTCATACTAGAGGACACTTAGCATTAAAAAACGCAAATTTTTATTCCATATCTGCAAAATACGTAAGTTAAAATTATTCAAATTCAAAAGGGTGTTATAATAATGTCGGAAAGCTTCCTTGATTTCTTAAATAGCAACTGAGTTGTTAAGAAAATAGGAAAATATCATTTTTTTTGCAGTGTGGCCCTAACCAAATGTCCCCAAACTTTTTGGCAGAAGGGTCACATCGGTAAGTAGTAAATTATTGGCGGATCTGACCTACTTTTACTTGTACCTAGATATGATATTAATATATATACACCTAGAATCCCAGAATCATAACAAATATTTAAAAAAATATTGTTTTCTTTCTTATTTATTGGAGTTCTTACTGGATGTGTTTAGGTATAAAGATGTATTGTTGTTTTTATTATTTTTATTATTTCTTCACCTTACTAGACTAATTTCGGCCATCTTTCAGCCATCTTTAGAGGTGTTAATTCTACAATATTTAATATATTACATTATTTTTAAAATAAGTTCGTGTTTTATATGGTGTATGTGTATTTTATTTTAATTTACTCACTTTTTCAGTTTAATATACAGGATCCGTCATTTCACTTGCCGTCTTCTATAGCTCAGTTACTAATTGAGTTAGGATTTTGACATTTTGCAGACTTTACTTGCATTCTGGGGCGTATTTCAGGAAAATATTTTTTATTATACCGGGTGTCCCAAAAAAGATGACGTCACACTTTTTTGGGACACCCTGTACAATAAAAAACGTTTTAAACTTTTATATTACTACAGTCAACATTGGCTCTTGTCACTTTGTTAAACTTTAATATCAAAAATTTGTTTTTCAAACCCACCGTCGATTTTGATTAATAAAAATGGCCATTGTTGATAAATGGAGTTTTCTGCACATAACTTTTGATGTGGTAGGAATTGAGATAGGGTTGTAATTAGGAAAAATGTTTGTCTTTTAATTCCGAATGGAATTACATAAAAATATACTGTGGTTGCAATTTAAAATAAGAAAAATAAAGTGCTTTAAAGTTTGTAAAATTTGACACTAAAATTTGGACACTCTGTATAATGCATATCAATAAAACTTGGTTAATGCAACTGTCAGACCTTATTTAATGAGTACCTTGTATGGTTTTATTAACGAGGCACTATTTTTATCCCATATTAATTTTCTTAACCAATGGTGCATCACTGATTTTTTTCAGTTGTTATATGTTTGTGCTAATATCACTGAATCGATTTCATTAAAATTTTATGGGTATGTAGGCATCTATAAAGGGCACCCAAATAAGCAACAAAAAATATACCATGCAATCTAAAAATGTACATCATAATGACGTCGCCCTTTTTTGGGACACCCTGTATAATCAAACATATTTTGCTGAAATACACCCCAGAATGCAAGTAAAGTCTGCAAAATATCAAAATCCTAACTCAATTAGTAACTGAGCCATAGAAGACGGGAGGTGAAATGACCGACCCTGTATATTATATTAGATAAAAAAATTATAAATGTTTTTACTTTAATTATTTATTTATAATTTTTTTTTATAAAATAACGACTGGTATCCAAAATGGATGAAACGACTAACAACTAACACTGACTACCAACAGAAATATAACAAAAATAAAAAATAGTTTTTGCCAAAACAATATTTGGCAAATTACTAAAAATTTATCGAAAATAAAACTGAAAAAAATTATAAAATAATAACTGGTATCCAAAATGGATGAAATTACTAACAACTAACACTAACTTCTAACAAAAATGTAACAACAATAAACAATTGTTTTTGCCAAAACAATATTTGGACACATTACTGAAAATTTATCAATAATATAAAATTTTACAAGAAGAAAGTCTTCGACAATTTAAATTCGTGGCAAGGCAGACCTACTTTTACTTGTACGGGTTTGCTGGTTTTTTAATTATTTACAAAATGCAAAACAATTTATATCTGTTATAATTTTACTGATTTACTTTTGTAAAATAAAAATAGCAAATAAATTATGTACTCAATAGATACTCAATTTTATGACAACATTGCCCACTGTCATAAAATATAACCTCTTTTTTTAAATATAACCCTTTTTTTAAAGTCCAGTGACTTTTTACATAAAAATGTTTATCAATTTTTACGAGGCTAATAATACTGTCACACTAACGGAGCCAATTTAGTTAAAAATAAAAATGGAACAGAGTACACATATATTAATATATCCAGGGTTTGGTAATGCCACGTAGAAAACAGTTTTCTATATTGCACGTAGAAAACACTGTAGAAAACTGTAATGATGTAGATTACGTAGAACACTCATGTGTAGAAAACTGTTTTGCCATCAAAGCAAAATTCTTACATCTTTTTAGTTGTAAAACCAGTACTTTTCACAACCTGTATGTTGTGAATATTTTTTTGTGAAATTATTTTAAAAATGGGTGGTGGTTGACCCAAGTATAACATACATATTGGAAGGAAGCAATTTTTTTGCATAAAGAAAAGGGAACGTGTCAAGCAGTTTGCATAGTATGCAATTAAATCCTTAAAAATACAGCTGAAAACAGAGTAAAAGCACATAGGTAAAAACAGTATGTATATAAAACTTCTAACGAAAACAATAAATACGGATACTGATAAACTGAGTTGGTATACTAATGATTATGGTCACGTTGTGATGGAAATGTACATTTGGTCACCAAAGAAAGGTACCACAATAATTATTTTCGTTAACAATTTCCTTTACGTGCTCAACAACATATATTATATAAAACTTCTGTTCTGTTTTCTTGAAACAATTGAGGCGTTTATTTTAAAAAGTGCACATGTCGAAAAATCAGTTTTGTGGGAAATTTAAAAAAGTTACACTGGAAGTTATACTCAAAGTACTGGAAAAATAAATCAGGCTATTCTGTTGTATTTATTTCAAATTATTTAAAAATAAAAATGATTTTAAATAAGAACTGCGAAACAAGAGAAAAAACGGGGGAAAACGTTGGAATGTAACAGGCATGTAACAGGCGAATGGAAAAAAATCAATTGCCTTTCACAAGTGACTTGGATTGTGTCTGGAGAGCCGTTTACAGTTAAAAACTCGATTTGTAGATTTTTTTATTTGTGTTGTTTTTAAGATATACGCCTCAATTGTTTTTATTGATTTTAGAAAGTTTGTAAAATTTCCAAACAGACTAAAAGACTGTAACAAAACTGATGAATACTGAGCTATTATATAATTTATACGTCACAAATTACAACCAAACTTCTATATTATTTATGAACAATACTTTAGTAGTTGTTCGTTCTGTTTAGTTAACTACTACTTAATGAATAATACTTTTATTCAATGTTTTTTCATTCTTTATTAACCGAAAGTTATATGTATAAATTAATTGATGAATAATATAACGTTTTCTATAAGTTTTGGATTGTTTTAAATGGTTACAACCTTGTCTTACTGTTAACAGTTTTCTACAGTAGGAAATGTAGAAAACTGTCCTGCAGATTACACAGTTTTCGACGTGTAGAAGACCTTGCAATTTACGTGGTGTATTCTACCTACCCAACAATGAATATATTCATAGTTAGAATCCCTGAATCATAATGTATTACATTTATTTTTTTGCAAATTACTAAAAATATATTAAGAATATCAAATATTGCAAGAAAAACGTCTTCGACAACTTTATAAGTTTAGCAGTATTTTTAGAAAATCCAAATTTTCTGAAAAATTTCGTCACCTAATTGTCTAATATATCTGACAATTAATAAAAATGTAATTAAGAAAACAGAAAAAATCGCAGAAAATGTATGCAAATTACAGAAGTTTTGGATTGTTTAAAAATGTTTACAACCTTTTCTTACAGTCAACAGTTGTCTACGGTAGGAAATGTAGAAAACTGTCCATGTAAGTTACACAGTTTTCGACGTGTAGAAAATTACTAAAAATATATTAAGAATATCAAATTTTCCAAGAAAAATTTCTTTGACAACTTTATAAGTTTAGCAGACGCTTTTGAAAATCCCAATTTTCTGAAATATGTCGGCACCTAATTGTCTAAACTCTAATACATCTGACACTGAATAAAAATGTAATTAAGAAAAATGCGAAAATCGCACAAAATGTATGCAAATTGCAGAAGTTTTGGATTGTTTAACAATGTTTATAACCTTTTCTAATAGTTTTCTACCGTAGGAAATGTAGAAAACTGTCCATTTAAATTACACAGTTTTCGACGTGTAAAAAATCGTGTACTTTACGTGGTGTATTCTACCTACCCAACCTTCAATATAATCATAGCCCGCATTCCTAAATCATAATGTATTAATTTTTTTTTTGTAAATTACTAAAAATATATTAAGAATACCAAATATTGCAAGAAAAACGTCTTCGACAACTTTATAAGTATAGCAGAAGTGGTTGAAAATCCCAATTTTTTGAAAAATTTCGTCACCTAATTGTCCAATACATCTAAGACACTGCATAAAAATTTTATTAAGAAAAAAGCAAAAATCGCAGAAAATGTATGAAAAATTGCAGAAAATGTACCTATACCAGAAGTTACAACTAAATACCATACCGAATAAAATTATTTGAACTTTCAGAGATGTTTCTAAATCTCCAGAAACATACCAGTTAATATAAAAAAAAACTTGCGAGCAACAAGCAAAGCAACTGAAGAAAAATGAAGAGAAAATTTAATTTGAATAGCTAAATATACACAGAAATTGAATTGCAGAAATTTTCATATAGTGTCACAAATGCAGACACTTTTGGACAATGTCCAATTAGACAATAAATTTCATTTAATGAAATTTAATAAAAATGTCAATAAAAGTTATGAAACTTGATGTCCAAGAAATTTAATAAAAATGTTAATAAAAGTTGTGAAACTTGATTTGAAATTTATGGAACATTAAAATCGTATGCTATAAATATAAAACTTAAAAAATAATAGATATTAATATTATATAACATTTTTTAATAAATAATTATAAAAAAATATTTGAAATTCCTAAAAAAATATTTTTTTCGTTGCTTTATTTCTTTAATTATTTAATTACTTGGCATTCAAAAAACAGTTAAATAAATTAACTATGTTTTCATAGTAGTATTTTATTAGCAGGTGACGTGCGGGCTTTAAGCGTTATACAGTGCGATCAACAATTATTTAGATAAAAGAATGCCATCTTAAGTAAAACTTAAATATGTATACGATGTCCATGGCCATGAGACAAGGCAGAAGTCCCATTTTTATGTCGATAGGTACAGGACAGATAAAGCGGAAAATCGTTTTTCTCGAGAGGACTTAAGCTGTATAACAACATGCCCTGTCACATAAAAAATGAGATAAATTTTCATAAGTTTAAATCTGAGGTGAGGGAATATGTGTTTAAATTGATTGACTGTAAATAGAAAATAGTAGATGTAGTAAATAGAATAAAATATATGTTAATATGAAAATTGTAGTTGCTATTTGTGTGTTTCCTTTTGTTGTTTTGCTGAAATTTTGTATATTATGTAGCGTTTATTGCTAATAAATATTCTTTATTATATTATTATTATTAAGTATGTCCAAAATCTAGTGGCAGCAATTTATGATAGGCCTGTATTTTGTAGCAATGCATATCTAAGTTCTTCTTCAGAATGTTTTTGGCTGGTTCCATAACACTGACAGTCATAGCCGCCCCTTACTTAAATAATTGTTGATCGCACGGTATAATAGATTACACAGGGTGTCTCAAACCAGCTACAACCGGCCTTCTTGTCGATAATTTGATGTTTTAGAGGTTCAGGAAAAAAATAGCGTAACATACGCTCTACCGGAAGAATATAGTAGAGACAGTTTCAATTTCCGGAAGTTAAGTATGTCGGAAGTTACCTGAAGTAGGCGAAACTGCACCCAACTTCAGAAATTTAAATGGAAACCTAAGTCCAGTTGGATAGGTATTTCAAAAAGAAACAACTTTTGTCAGAAATTTTTAGTTGTAAATGATACGCTTAACGAAATAAAAATTAATATTTCATCCAACCAATCCCGCTATTTTTGCGAAAATATATTCGAAAATAAACATAAAATAAACTTACCTAATGAATTTAATGGTGATAGTTGCAATTCTTGGAAATAACCGGAAGTTATTACCAGAAGTGCGTACAGTACTTTGCTTTTCAAATATTTTTTTGTAAACACTATACTTTTACTCCGATGACTCTTAAAGTGACTATTCTTATGCGTTTTTAGGCGAAAGCAGTCACATTAAGAGCAATCGGAGAAAAATAATAGTATTTACAAATATATTGTTTTTTATTTAAGTAGTATAAGCAGGGTTATTTATAAAATCGAGGCTTCGTTCTCTTGTGTTTAGGACGATTAAAAAGAACTTTATATAGTTTAACATGCATGATTAACTCTTCAAATAACATTTATTTAATGATTATGTTGCATTTTATGATGGTGTTACGGAATCTTTCAGAATGTTTCTAACTAAATCTGAATAGTAGGTACAATTTTATCGAATTTTATTTTTGTTTCAATGTCTTTGAGTAATATTCGAACATAACCATCGAAAAAATGGTTCCAAAATAATAACAAAAGGAAATAACAACAAAATTAATTTAAATAAACTAAGACATTTTCAATATCGCTGTACTTGGTGTACTGATGAGATCAGTACACCAAGTTTGGCACGTCAAATGACGTCAAAACATGTGATATTCATTTTTCGATTAACGTTTTTCTTTTTGTCTTAATCTCTTCGAGAAAATCTCAAAAACAAAACTGAGGAAAGTTGTTCAAAAAAAAGAAAAAGGAAACAGCAAGAAAACTAATTAAAATGAACTAAGAATTACTCACCATAAAGAACATAGCATTTGGCTATTGCTTATATATTCCCAAAATACTTTTATCATGAATAACTTTTCTCCAAATAGCAAAATTAAGATAGATTAAAAGTCTACAGTAGTTGGGGACACTGTATATTATTTTTCACCGTCTACATTCTCTTAGTCTTGTACTGCTTTGGAGGGAAGGTTAGTGATCCATATGGCTAATTGCACTTTTGAAATTGCAGCTCGAAAAATGTCTGTGGAAGTGAAATTTAACCATCAACGCATATTCTTCATTCATTAATTTAGACGTCTCAAAACTGATCTCTTTCCATGTATATCACATAATGCAAACTTTAGAGGACGCTGCCAGAAGTCACTGACATCCTTGAATCCTTGAACGTGCAAAAGTTTTATTATAATTAGTTCTGATTACGTATAATTTTACGGCAATGTCCGTATTTTGGAGGTTCGTTTTTGTATGTTATGAAATATAATGATCGTCTTAAGTATGTCGAAACCTCTTGGAATGAATATAAAATGAAGCATGTGATTTTAAAACTGGTCGAAACTAGTTACAGATTATACGTATGTTACAAAGTAGGTGGCAACAAACCGCTGCAATATAAAAACGCTTTCCACATTTGTAAATAATTTAACAACATTATTTCTCAGAATGTATGATTTGCAAAACACTTTGAAATGTGTTACATTTAAAGTTATCAACAAGACGTATTTTAAACAGTGAGCAACTAAAGTATGGAACATATTCATAAAAACTGAAACAATTTTTTTTTTAAAGGTGGATTATCTTCCATAAATTGGAAGTAGAACAAATTTTTTTCTACGACAGTGCAAAATAAACAAAAAAATAGTTTATTTTTACGAACTGTTCACAGTGCGTAATTTGATACTTTTTAGTACAAGTGCTTAAAAAAATCGCCTGTACGTAAAAACATAAACTGTGCGTAAAATAGCATCCAATTTATTCATTTACCAATTGTGAAAAAGAGATAATATTCTGCATCAAATTGTAGCTGTTTTTCTTGATACCTGTCGGAGAAAAAACTTTGTATGATACATTTACGTAAAGTAGTGCTTTACGAACTTGTGTCATAAAAAAAACATTTTATTTAGTTTAATTAGTAGTAACAATATTTTATTGGCTATCGACCTGTGGTCTTTCCGCCTGCATATGATTTGTCTTAATATTGATAGTTATTAATTGTCATCATAATCATTCTTGATATGTATGAGAAAAATATAAAATGGATATAAAATGTTCTATTCTCTGAGTTTTTACCAGAAAAATTCTGAAATCAAAGTTGCCATCAGAAGTTGATTAACAATTTTTTTTTTCAGAACCTACATTAAACAGAAAACTATTAATTCGGTACTTATCTTTCAATACAGTTCAAATATAATTTAGAGAGTTCATGTCATAAAAAATCGGGCCACAGTTGATGTATTTCAGGGATCATGACGGTTATGCATCATAGTCCATCAATGTTTAAAATTTCTGATACCTATTAGAAAATATTTGAGCAAAAGACGAAGGACAATTATTAATATTCCTTCACCTTCAAATGATTAAAGTTCTCTACAAATATGACCGTTCCATACTATATTAAAATTAATTATATTGGCTATCATAATGACACTGGACATCCAGACAATACATCAGATAATATAAATAATTTTATTATGAGGTACAGTCATGCCCACATAAATCTAGTACAAGAAATCAGGTTACAATAGCAATTTTATATAGCAATGTCAATTTGTTTGTACTAGATTTATGTGAGCATGACTGTACATGTCTCTCACATGTTTCTCCACTTGTACAAGCAATTTACCTGAAATGTCCTTATGAAACAAATCCTATGAGCGAAGAGTTGACAGAAAGTTTGATATTAGTTATATTAGTCCGCATGCAGTAGAATTTATAGTTGGGCGAGTGGCTTTATGCAGCTCACTTGTAATACGTATCAAGAAATGATTTATGTTCGTCGGTTTGTGTGCTTGCACCGATATTGGCGTTAAGTTGCATTGTTACGCATCGCCTTGCAGTGAAATCGTCAATTGTTTTTGGTTAAAACATAAAATGTGTTCATTTAAAAAAAACCTAATACATAATAATATAAGGCGGAAAGACTGCAAATATATATATATCCATTTAAATATTGTTACTACCAACAATATAATAAATAAATAACTTGAGTATTAGTTTACGACACTACATCTAGATAGAATTGTAGAAATCAATTATACTCAACACTTCTAGAATTCACATTCCTAGAAGAGGACACTATATTGTCACATAAACAACACATATACTATAAGCATACTATACATATCAAACGAAATTGAAGGTAACTGTTATGATTATTGTCATAAATCATGATATTTCGAATTAATCTTTCCAGTTTTGTCAACAAACTTAATATTGTCTTGAAATGTCACACTTCAACACTTCAAAATGTGCACAATTCAATAGAAATTCTACAGAATTTTATAGACATGTCCACGAAACCATAGAAATTTTATTAAAACACAGAAAATTTCCTGTAGATTTCTTATAATAGCTAACAAATTACGCTAAAAATAAAAAAATGTTGAGGACTAAAATTATACAAATATTTTCACAATTATGGCTATTAAAATAACAGAAAATTCTTAAGTGATTTCAGTAATGCTGATTTCGAAATTTTTTATTATGAAATTTTCTTTGTGATCTTAGACAATTTCAAATTTGTTGTGGAAATTTTAAAATTTGAGAACCTATAGATATAACTTTTGTTACAATTCATAAAAAAAAAATGCAAAAACAAATAAATTGGAATAACTTATCACATACCATTTCAAAATGCGCTAAAATCCACAGAAATATTACAGTATTTAGAAAAACTGCCGGAACTGCCAAAATGAAATATTAGAAACTTCATTAAAAATCCATATAAATTCTAGCAAACTTATTAAGGTTTGTAATAAATTTTGCCGAATATGGGAAAAAAATGTTTCATGACCAAAACTTAATAAATATTTTAGAAATTTTAATGGACAACTCAAAATTTGAGTACCTATAGTTATAACTTCTTTTACATTTTATAAAATCTCCTAAACAAAGAACAAAAAATGCAAATAGAACTAAATTGGAATTACTATCACATACAATTTCAAAATGCGCTAAAATCTACAGAAAGTCTACAGTATTTGGTAGAACTGCCAATGAAATAATAGAAATTTAATTAAAAACCTATAAAAAATCCAGCACACTTATGGTTATGGTATTAAATAAAACTGCTAATGAAATAATAGATACTTCATAAAAACCCATAAAAAATAATACAAACTGCTTATAGTTTGTATTAAATTTCCTGAAGATGAAATACAAAGGTTTCAGGACCCAAAAAAAATATTGAAATATTTTGGGAATTTTAATGCACATTAACATAACATTAACAGATAGGGGAAATTCTGTAACTAACCCAGAAATTGTATAGAAGTCTACATAATTCTACAATATTTTACATAATTCTAATTCTATAAAATAGTATGTAATTCTGCAGCATCTACCGACTTCTACAGAACTCTTTAGATATAATAAAATACAATACATGTAGATAATTAAATTGAAACTATGTGTGGATACTACTTGGTGAAACATTATGATTAGGTTAAATCAAACACTTGGTTAAAGTTTCACTGTATTGACACTGTATTAACATGTAGATAAATTGAAATTCGGCAAATTTAGAAAAAGAAAAAAACAAGAGGTCAAATTCACAAAGCTGTAAATTATGTTTTGTTTAAATGAGATACGAATAGCAAAATAGTATGTATAAAGCCATATACAGTGTGGAAATTAAGTAGCAGATAAATTCGGTAACTCTGTTATGTGTATGAGAGAGAAAAAATCTAAAAGGGAGACAGCGATATAAGTTACTGCGCATATGAAAATCTGTTTTTCAGATTACAAAAAAACTTAAAATTTTAAAAGTTATACCGTCATTATTTTTTTTTTAAATTATAACCTAAATTTTTTACTTTTTATTTCGGTAGAGCTTTTTAATCTGTTTTCAACCATACAACATTTTGAATAGGTTAGGTTTGAATCTACTTTTGTCTTAAATTTTTTTTTTTTTATCTGCAACTATGATTTCTGTAATATTTGACTAATAATTATTAATAAATAAAAATACTTAATGGTTAATAACCATTAAATCACCAAAACACCATGGTTACTAACCAAATATGTTTCACTAAGTACTAACAACTGATTTATACAATCTAATTATTAGTTATTAATAATTACGAACGTAAAAGCGTTTTATCGATTGAGGAACAGGAAAGCAGACTATTAAATTATTTAAATAAAGAACACTTTCCACATTGTTAAAAGCACATTTATTTAGATATAGTGACTATAGTTTTGTCTAAGCCTGGTCATTTTCGAATCACAAGTAAGTAGTGATAATTTAATTTAGTAGTAAATGTGATATTGATACAGTTAAAAGTGTGATTTATTTAAATATTAACTATGTATGTAGCGAAAGATTCTAACTTTAATCAATTTATGAAATTATTGTTAAAAAAAAGATTTTAAAACGCAGTAATATAATATTTTATATTTTAAAATAAGCGGAATTTCGGAGAGAGATTTCAACAGAAAATGAAAATCTATTGCAATTTAACGATGCAATACGCATTTAGCAAACAATAATGCTATAATTTTTATTTGCTCAAAAATATACAGTCTGAGATTATATTTAACATTCCTTAATATTTGTAAATCTACACTTAAAAAAATTTTCAAAGAAACAACGATTTATAATCTTCATATATTCTTAATTTGAAAAATACAAATAATTCTGAGTAACTTTTGAGTTAAACACCTTTTAAGAATATCAATAAAATTGGCAGAATATAAATAGTCTAAAATATACAATCTGATTATCGTGACACTAATTGATATTCCTAAAATCAATATTTGCGAAATAATTTAGAAAACACCGATTTATAATTTTTATAAAATCTGAATTAGAAAAATAGCTGTTGGCTTAATCATCTGTATATAACATTCATACAATTGGCAGAATAGAAATAATTCAAAATATGCAGTCTGAAATTATCTTAACAATAATTAATACTTTTAAAAACAATATTTGAGAAATTATTCAAAGAAACAACGATTTATAATTTTCATAAAGTCTTGAATTTGAAAATAAATAATTTACCTTGAGTAGTTTTTGAATTAATCATCTCGTTATAACGTTCATAAAATAAGCAGAATAGAAATAATAACGAAGCTAAAAAAGGCTATTTTCAATTTCAATCCATACAAAGGGATTTTAAAATAAATAAAATTTAAAGAAAACCCAAAACTCTATATTTTTCAATTATGCTTTGCGGACAAAACTGCTAGAATTTAAATGTTTATTATTTCCAGTCACATTAATATGAAGAAACTCAAGATATGAGTAAATCACATTTGGTACATGTCATAGATTTAATTTAACTCATAAGAGAGATAAGTTAGAAATAATGTAATCTATTCAATATTGGGAAAATAAATAAATTATACACACATCTGCAACTTATAACAAATTACAAGCCAATTTAAAATTGATGTGTTAATTATAATGCAAATAAATTATAACATAAGTTTGTAATGTGTGAATAATGAATGCCTAATTGCGTAAAATTCTTAATTACATTAAACACAACGATTTACTTGAACTGTAAGTTCAAGTTCGCAGAATAAAATACCTTCCAACTTTCATGACATGCATAAACTAAAATTCCACCCTTTATAGGTAGTATAATCGAAAATGTTGAAGCAGGTAAGGGAAGTGCAACCAGATGTCAGCTCCAATAAAGTATATATTGCCAATAACTCTGTACGTTTCATGTTATTTTTATGAGTCTGGATAGAAAACTACGTGTACTATAGCTACAGATAATATTTAATTTGCATGTTAGTATAGCATGTATTAGAAAGTATTAGCGTCTCAAAGGATTAATATCCTCATATAAGTAATTAACTTTCTTTAATTGGAAATTAAGGCAGAATAAAAAAAATCATAGTGTAAAAATGTATCCCAAATATTTTAAACAAATATATTTTCAATCTGTCTACAATTTTAAAAATTTCTAAACCATAAAAAAACGTGAAATAATAAAAAAATATTACATAGTATCGCGATATGAAATAGTACTATATATAGTACGACAACCTGATCACTCCTCGTGTATCTAATGTTGCCAGGTTTATTTAATTTTGTCTTGCATTATATGTACAAGCGCCATCACTCTCAGTTGCAAATAAAATCCTTAAAGTTAGTTCCAATCAGGCTGCAAATTTCATTTAAATGCCAATGCAATCAAAATATGTAGAAAGTTAAAGTTATGTAGTTAGAGTTAAAATTTCAAAAATCACTACAGGCAATTTGAAACCGAAGATAGTGGATCCAGAAAATTTAAATGAAGTTATATATAAACTGAAAATTTCCATAATCCAAAATATGGAATCAAAATACCAAGAGAGTTGAAATGTCTGGAATTAAAATATCTAAAATATTACAGAGATATTAGAGAGATATTACGAGATTCAGAAACTGCGAACAATATACCAATAAATATGAAAATTGCCAGAAAATGTAATTGTTTTCAACAAGTATAGAAAAATTGTTTCAGAAATTTCCTCAATTTTTCAGAAAATTGCACGTAACACCAACCAAATCGGTAAAACTTTTTAATTACAAATATGATAAAGTTTCAATAAAATGTGATTCAATAAAGTAACACAATAGATAATTATAACAAATATATAAATATGCTAAACTTTCAATAAAATGTGATTCAATAAAGTTACAGAATAGATATTTATAAAAAAATATTCAATTACCTAAAAATTCTATGGAATATGAAAACTTGCAAAATATGCAATTCATGTATTTTAAAACTATTAGAAGCAACATATTTTAGATAAGTTGTAGGAAACGTGTTCATATTATAAAAGTCATTGTGAAAATATACAATGTGGGGTCCAATGAAATATTTTTCTAAACTTATTATTTTATTAAATGTCCAGGTTCTAAAATATTTCGGAATTTTTCATTTTTCGTTGGTTAGTTTTTTTTATAAACTATTGTTGCTTTGTGTTTAAGAAATAAATTTGATCCAATTTTTGCAATTTCCTGAATATTTGTTAATATTCAATACTATTATAAAGGTTTTGTGAACTGTTTAAAAAGCATTTGAATAAAACAATTAACTTCTATCGGTATAGGTAAACGGTAAGGTAGTTTTAAGGTAATTTTCGTATATATTTGGATTTGAACGTAGAAAGATTTGTCATTATTTTGATAAATTTCCTCTCTCTCCTTTATTGTTAAAAATGTGGCAAATTAGGCTATTTTCGAAAAGCCGTTCAATTTAGGTTAGACAATAACGAGAAACGTTATTATTTTGATACATAACCTCGAATATTGCTATCTCATGTATATCAAATTATCATATTTAGGAAAAATTAATAGATTTTGGTGAGACCGTAATAACCAGAGACCAGAGATTGGGAGCGACCATTACCTAGTAGTGACAAAGTTAAAACTAAAAGATATAGGAAAAGAAACAGAAAATCCCCCAATAGAAAAACAACAATACGAACATATAAAAGCATACAAATTGAGAGAAGAAGAAACAAGTAAGAAGTTCACTGAAGCAATTACAAGCAAAGTTGAGAATTGCAAAGAAATACACAGATATGGAGGTATAGAAGAGAAGTGGAAGTATTTAAAAAATCTTATACTAGACACAGCGAAAACAATTTGCGGCACAAACAAAAGTAGCAATAACAAAATGCAAACTGCATGGTGGACGGAGGAAATTAAAAAAGAAGTTAGAGAGAAGAAAAAAGCGTGGAAAGACTACCTATCACAAAAGGCAGCTATAATAAATATAAAGAAAAAAGAAGAAAAGTCAAGGAATTAATATTAGAATCAAAGAAGGAAACATGGAATGTGAAAAAATGGAGCAGGATAGTAAAGGGAACCAGAAACTCTTCTATAGAGTACTAAAAAATGGCCAAAATGAGAAGAGATTCAACACCAGACAAATAAAGAACAGAGAAGGAAAGCAAATAATAGATGGAAAAGAAATTATGGAAAGGTGGAAAGAGTATTTTGAAGAGCTTTTGGGCACGGACACGGTTGGAAAAACATCAGAGAACGAGGAAACAACCAGACACGAGGAAAAATCAAATTAAGAAATAACTTGGAAGAACTAAACGAGGTAATAAAAAAAATGAAAAATGGAAAAGAACCCGGATCGGACAAAATCATGGCTAAAATGATAAAGAATATAGGGAAGAAAAGATCAGAACTACTTTTGGAACTGTAGAACTTAGTGTGGCAAAAAGAACAAATTCCGAAAGACTGGCAAACTGCACAAATAGTTCCAGTATATAAAAAAGGGGACAGAAAAGGGTGCCAAAACTACCATGGAATAACATTACTATGAAAATGTATGAACAAATCCTAGACAAAAAACTAAGAACAGCGATAGAACCAACATTAGATGAATCACAAAGTGGCTCCAGAAGGGGACATAGAGCGCAAGATCACATTTTCACGATTTAGCAAATAATAGAGAAATCAAAAATGAAAAAAATACGTCTACTTGGGTTTTATAGATATGGAAAAAGCCTTTGACTTGGTGAACAGAGAAGAGCTGTGGGATATACCTAAAGAACGAGGAGTCAACCCCAAACTAATCAGAATAACTAAACAAATCTACAACACAAACACAAACGTGATAATACATGATAATCAGAAATCAGAACCGTTCAAAACGAAAGAAGGATTAAGACAAGGGGGAGGCTTGAGCCCAACATTGTTCATCGTCTACATGGACGAGATGTTAAAAAATGCACTCAGAAAACCAAAAAATTACTGATTGGATACAAAAATATGCAGAGAGTGGAAATCTCGGAAGGTGCATTCGCGGATGATGTAATAATAATAGCGAAAGGGAAAGACGATCTACAATACAGCCTAAATATATGGAATAAAGTACTAAAAGAATATGGTATGAAGATGAATATAAACAAAACAAAAGAAATGGTAATCAGGGAACCTACAAAAATAAATATTAGAATAGACAACACAAACATAGAACAAGTGGAAACCATGAGATATCTGGGAGTAGAAATAAATAATGATGGTAAGCAAGAAACGGAGATAAACAGCAGAATAGAAAAGACAATGAAAACTCACTACGCGCTGAACAAGATGTTCATAAATAAACACGAAATATCCCGTCAGACAAAAATAAAAGTATTCAAATCGGTTTTTAGGCCGATATTAACATATGGCTGCGAATCATGCACATTAACCAAGAAAGAAAAGAGCAAATTACAGGCAACTGAAATGAAATACCATAGAAGAGTAAAAGGCGTTACAAGGAGGGACAAAATCAGATACACCCAAATCAGAGAAGAGTTGGAAGTAGAATCGTTAGAGGAATTTATGGCAAGAAGAAAACTGTGCTGGTGGGGTTATCTACAAAGAATGAGAAACACAAGGCCAGTTAAGATGGTTAAGTTAAGTTAAGTTAATATGGGAAGCAAGACCTGGAAAACGAAGAAGCAGAGGAAGACCAAGACAAACATGGAACAACTCCATAAACGAGATTCTGAAAAACAGAGGAAAATCATGGGCAGAGGCAAGAACAATGGCGAAAAACAAAGAGGAGTGGGCAAAATTTGTACATATGTAAAAAAACTGTATTACACACCCTACACCATTATATGGTAGAAGGGATACTGATTATATATATATATATAACTAAGTAATGTAGACTTTTACTCTGTGTTATACAAGAACCACCTCACTTCAAAATAATTTTCATTTTCCAATATCTACAAAGAAACATTGTTTACGTTTCTTTAATTTAAAATCAATACTGATGTAAAATAAATGATTAAAATGAAACCACGGCCATTAAATATCAATTTCATTGATATCTGGAATGATAATCAATACTATACTAGCTGGCGTATTTAACCTCGCAGGGGTTAGCCACAGCGCTGAATAATACAGGAAACGATTTGTGCAGGTCGTTCGTAGGTACACATTGAAAATGCGGAACAAAGTGCACCTTTTCCTGAACATCGCGTTCTACATTTTAAAGGTATTTGTTGTGCCACAAACACCACAAAAGATAAATAAACAAACGCAATTAATGTTAGTAGTGTTTTATTTTATTAGAAGCCGAAACCAGTTAGATAACAATTTAATAAATAAAAGATAAGAAACATAAAATTAATTTTAATTAATAATTAATGTGATCGCTAACATCCCAAATGGGATAGGCAGTCAACGAAGAAAGAATATTTAATTCAATAAAAAAACATATACTTCTACTTGTACTGAATAAACTAAACACCTTAAAATGAGTCAAATTCAAGATAAAATTCATCTTAACCTTCCAGAAACTACAATAAAAAGATCTTCGAACATTAGAACATTAAAAAAAAGTAATTATGTTAAAAGCAGAATCATTTTCGAAGTTACCAAAACAAGTAACACATTAGTTTACGTCGAGCATGAATTAAATCCTATTTATTAATTTAACTATAGGTTAATTCCATGTTGGCACAATAGCGAATGGTATTGCCAGATTATTAATTGCAACGGACGTCTGGACCAGCGCCAGGTATTCGTTCTTGACCTTGCTGAAGTGTCAGAAATGTGTCAGGACTTTCAACAGTGCATACTGAATCATCTAACAAAATGTGCTAATCATTCTATTGCTCACATTATAAGTACGATATACACAAACTAGTACAAGTATAAATGTATCGTGATTACTTTCATTTATATTTTGGATGCAAGCATCAGGCTAATGCATTTTTCGAAGGTAATTCATAGAAATATCGCTTGCTTTCAGTCCAGGCATAAATTCTCATTCGCTGGCGACCGTTTAGTCCTTTTCTCTACTGAAATACCAAAGCGATGAACGATATATGCACTGCTAGCATGTGTTTATATTTTTAATTATATAGCGATGGTTCTAAAATTACTCTCAACAGTATTAGATCGCGCTGTGATAAATTGGATGCGAAACAATTTGTATCGGCTTTCACAAACATGCGCGAAAAAACTAGGCCAGAGTTTGTTCACACAATCAAAGATTAATCTGAAAACCGAACTTTATAATGTAGTGTATGTGATAAATTCGTCTGAATAATAATTAATTGCCACCCAGTGAATTTATTTTTAAATTTACTATACAGAGTGATTCTTTAATATTGCGAAAAACTTTAAGAAACGATTACTTGCCAAGAAATAAGAGGGGTCTTTTATACAGGGTGATTCTTTGCTCCTTCAAAGAGGTAGGTTGGCATACGTCAAATACAATTAATCACATCATCAACACCTAGAAGACACAATTGGTTAATTCAATTATTTTATTAAGTACATTTTATAAAAACTGTTGAAAGTAAGCCCCTCTACATTTCACGCACATTTCACTGCTTCTGTAGTACATTTTAAGGCGAAACAGTTTTATTAACTGATACGTCAAATTTGATGTATGCCAACCTGCTTTATATAAAAGACCCCTCTTATTTGTTGACAAGGAATCGTTTCTTAAAGTTTTTAGCAATATTAATGAATCACCCTATATACAGTATATCCCCGGATTGAGTTTACAAGAGGGATATTTTTTTAAATTATTACTTATAAGTAAAAATGTTATAGGAATTATAATTGTTGCTTGGTCTGAAACTACCAGTTCAGTTAATTAAACTTTGATTTATTTATACAGGGTGTTGGCAAAATCAAAAATTTTAAATCTTATTTTGAGACTTATTTATTTACTATTTGCCAAAGGAATTTAAAATTACATTTAACAGCATTAAAGAAAAATAAAATCATTTAAACAATCCCCCAAATGCAGAAAATGATAATGAAAATTAAATAAGTTGCCTACGAGAGGCATCAATAACTATTGAAGAAATCTAAAACAGTCTTATGGAGTTTCATACCAGGATTGAACTGCGTGATGAAAATAGTGGGGGATTGTTTAAATGATGTTATTTTTCACAATTATTTGACATAAAGTGTCAAAATTATATATTTTTAATTTAGCCAACACCCTGTATAAATAAATCATTCTTTTAACAACTGAAATGGTACTTTCAGACGAAGCAGGAATTTTAATTCCTAAAACATTTTTACCTAAAAGTAAAAATTAAAAAAAATCCCTCTTGTAAACTCAATCCGGGGACACACTGTATATTATAAATTTGAAAAATTATTTATCTGTATAAAATCACGATTTTCCACTTTGGGAAATACGAATTTTAGTAAATAATTTGGTAATTATCAAAACATGCCAAATATATTAATAATATCTTAACATTTCGAAACCACTTCATGCAAATCATGTGCACAAACTAAAAAAAGTGTAGACCTGTTATCCAATAAAAAGTTTTTTCTACTCCTTTCTAAGCCTAGAAAGTAGGCTTTTGCTCCCTGAAATCCCTTTTCCTCTTTTCAGTATGAATGCTAAAATTATTCATACTAAAAACTTAGAAGTTAACATTGAAGTATTGTAATTATATGAAAATGTTTGCAATGTATAATCATAATTCCATAAGTTTGACTAACATTTTAGAAGGTATAATCAAAATTCCACATTTTGCCGCAACTAAGAAAAATACTTGAAACGTAATAAAATGATTATTAACAAGTTTGTAATTTGCAGTGTGAATTTTGCAAATGTTGATGAGATAATGAATGAAAACATTAAATTTCTGAATTTCCACAATTCAATACTTCGTAATTTTCCGTGTTAATTATAACTTTGATTGACAGACCCATCAAGACAAACATAAATAAATTTCATTGAGCAACCATTTAATGCACACTTTTTATGATTGTTTAAAATATTCAGGGTTGATTTGCTACTACCTTCCTACGGTAAATTGGAGAATATTTAGGGTTGAATTACTACCCTCTGACGGAAAATTGGAAACTGCCACTTATACATTATATTGACAGACCCTTAAAGACTAACATAAATAAATTTCATTGAGCGAAAATTTAATGCACACGTTTTATGATTATTTAAAATATTCAGTGTTGATTTTTATTACCATCCTACAGAAAATTGGAAAATATTTAGGGTTGATTTACTACCCCTCGACGGCAAATTGTAAAGTGCCACTTATATATTGTGTAGACAGACCCTTCAAGACTAACATGTATAAATTTCATTGAGCAACAATTTAATACACACTTCTTATGATTGTTAAAATATTCAGGGTTGATTTGTACTACATTCCTACGGCAAATTGGAGAATATTTAGGGTTAATTTACTACCCTCCTACGCCAAATTGGACAGTGTCACTTATACATTATATTGACAAACAGTTCAAGACTAACATATATAAATTTCATTGAGCGACAATCAAATGCACAGTTTTTATGATTGTTTAAAATATTCAGAGTTCAATTTTTACCACCTTCCTACGGCAAATTGAAGAAAATTTAGGGTTGTTTTACTACCCTCTGATTGCAAATTGGAAAGTGCTATTTACAGATTAGATTGACAAACCTTTCAAGATTACCATACATACATTTCATTGAGCAACAATTTAATGCTCACTTTTTATGATTGTTTCAAATATTCAGGGTTGAATATTTACCACCTTCGTACGGAAAATTTTAGAAAATTAACCCTAAATTTTCTACCGTCCGACGGCAAATTGGAAAGTGACACTTATACATTATATAGACAGACCTTTCAAGACTAACCTACGTAAATTTCATTGAGGGACAATTAAATGCACATTTTTTCTGATTGTTTAAAATATTCACGGTTGATATTTTACTACCTTCCTACGGTAAATTGGAGAATATTTAGGGTTAATTTACTACCCTCCTATGGAAAGCTGGAAAGTGCCACTAACCTTTCAAGCTAACATACATACATTTCATTGAGCAACAATTTAATGCACACTTTTTATGATTGTTTAAAATAGTCAGGATTGATTCTTACTACGACTTTACGACAATATTTAGGGTTAATTTACTACCCACCTATGGCAAATTCGAAAGTGCCACTTGCGCATTAGATTGACAGACCTTTCAAGACTATCTTACATACATTTCATTGAGCGACAATTTAATGCAAACTTTTTATGATTGTTCAAAATATTCAGGGTTGATTTGTACTACCTTCCTGCGGCAAATTGGAGAATATTTAGGGTTAATTTACTACCCTCCTACGGAAAATTGGAATGTGCCAATTATACATTAGATTGACAGACCTTTCAAGACTAGATACATACATTTTATTGAGCGACAATTTAATGCACACTTTTTACGATTGTTTAAAATATTCAGGGTTGAATATTTACCACCTTCGTACGGAAAATTTCAGAATATTTAGGGTTGATTTACTACCTTCCGACGGCAAATTGGAAAGTGACACTTGTACATTATATTGACAGACCCTTCCAGACTAACATATTGTGATATTATTTAGTTATGTAATTAGTGTATAGATTGTTAAATTTAATTAGTAATTTGTTCTATCATTAATTAGGAGTTATTATAATAGATTTAGATAGTTTAGACAGTTAGATAGTTAAATGAGCAGTTAATATAGCAGTTTTATAGCTAATTTTATACGTTAAGTAGGGCACAGTTAGCAATAATCAATGTAAATGAGTTAATTAAACATGAAAATGTCAGTGAAATTGGAAACGCAACGCAGGAAGACGTACGCCATTCCTACAAACGCGGGAAATTATGAGGATTCCGAATATGTAATCAGAATTGGAATTTAGGGATTCCAGAATTATGACACTGCCCAGCACGTGTATTGGTGAACTTTGTATGTTTGTATACAACAATAAAATTACTTTTCGTAGAAACGGTGACATGCACACGGCTGACACGAGATACAGGGATCATTTTAGAAGTCCTCTTTTTAGGTCCTATGTAGGTCAAAATTCAATGGGCTGTCTAGGTTTAAAGTGTTATAACAAACTACCAGATAATATTAGGTCATGTACAACTGTAAGGCAGTTCAAGTCTGACTTAAATGTGTTCTTAATAGAGAAATCCTATTACTCACTTACTGAACATTTGTTGTGATCTCGATGCGGTTTCATGAAATATTATATATTGTAATATAATATGTAATGTAAATAATGTAATAATACATAATGTAATTGTAATTATATGTAATACAATTGTAATATTTTGACGTTTCCTATACTTTGTGTCTCAAGGAATAAAGGTATTATTATTATTATTATTATTATTATTATTATTATTATTATTATTATTATTATAATTGAAATCGGACATGCAGTTTCACCGGAAAATGGGAAATTAGATTTACAATAATAATATGTTATTCGTTGCTATGGGGAAATCATGATGTTATTGTATAGTAGCCTATGCAATTCAAGTTTAGAACGACGATGCGTACCTAAACAAACAGTAAAAATTCACAATCAAAGGAAAAGTTATACAAGGGGAGTGCCTCAAGGGAAGTTACGAATTAATCCCGGCGTAGCCACGTTGTTTTGAGATCGGAAGGAAGAAAGTTTTGATTCCAATCCGATAGTTGTTTCTAATTGACGCGCCTAAAAACAAAATTAGTTCGCGAAGTTTTTTTTTACGTAGACAACCTTAATTTTTTTACAACGGTATCCAGTAGGAACTGAACTTAGAGAATCAACCGACGGACACTAGGGAATACAGAGGGAGTCTGCAAGAATAGCACCACTACCAGAAGGATCCGAGAAGGACATCGAGACGAATCAGGACTTCAAGCAGTTCATTCAACTCGAGCGAAGTTGAAAGTCACAGCGAGGGATATATCACAAGAGGACGGCCACCACAAGGATGGACAGGCATATCCGGTTTCCGATACTACCAGACCACATTAAGCGATAAGCCCAAGTACAATTTACCAAGTTAACTCAATTAGGGTTAGTTTTTCAAGTTAACTCAATTAGGGCAACTGTGCGATTTCTGATTTATTTAGAAATTGTTGTAAATTAGGTAAGTATTAGGTTATCGATAGTATTTGTTTGCTATTGTTTTTGTCTTTCAATTTTTAATTTATACATTGCATTAATTTAATTATTTGTTATTATTTCCAACTTTACATTTTCAATAAAAAACTCATTTAAACTTAATAAAACTACCCTCTATTTAGTTTAACTGAACCTAACTTGAGCCCTGAAATAAAAGAAAGCAACATCACATTCATATTTAGGTGAAAACAAAAGTGAGGTTATTAGTTATAAGTTATAAATTTGCATAATTGCAAAATTGTAATTTGCATTACTAAACAAACATAATAAAAGAAACTAGTACCTATCTCAATTATATTTGGACCACATACAATAAGTAAGGTAAGTGAAAATTTATTAATAAACCATAACCAAGTAAAGACTTACTAAAACATCACAATATATAAATTTAAATTTAAAATATTTGAATATCTGAGTATTTAAAAAAAAAAAGTGTGCATTAAATTACCCCAATGAAATTTGATCATAATTCCTCCGGATGTAAGTTTACATTGGTCACAAGTTTCTGTGTAGTTCTATTTACAAAATTTTGCTGATTTATGACTTAAACATGATTGTATTTTAGTCCACATACGCGCATTCTAAAACATTAGCGAAAGCGCGCGTATATTCTCGAGTCTGTGCCATCCTTTGTGCCTCTGTACACAGTAAAGCGTGTATTTTTTATAAAGATTAAGAACCATCACATAGGATTTCGAACCCGGCAGTATTGTGCGAAATACAAGGGAAATGTGGACTATTTTAATAACATAGAGAACTGGTATATTTACAAAGGAACAAAAGACAACGCGGTTTATTTAAAAAAAAAAAACGTGGGACGAAGTACACATTAATTGATCTTGTGTCCATTCGCCTCTGGTTATTTTTGGCATTCGACATTGGAGACCTCAAAATATCATTAATAAAAATGTTTGTTCCGTATACCACAAATACCTCTCATTAGTGAGACAGCAAGAAACACAGTATACTTTTGTAGCAGGTAAAACACAGATTATTTGATCCATTGTAATAAAATGCGCAAATGATTGCATTTTAATAAAAAGCGCAAATTATTTTAGAAACGATTTTAACAATTTAAAATTGACGATTTTAATGATTTTAATAAAATGCGATCGAATTGTTATTAATTTAAATAAACCTAATAACAATTATTAATCTGGTTCTGAGTAAACATTAATTGTGGGTTCGATTCTCGTGAAGGCTTATATTGTTGAAAATCTTATATTATCTTATATTATCTTACAAATCGCCTCCTTAAATCGAATAAAAATAATTATTCATGATACAAGTTAGTAAAGTACTGCCTTTTTTGAATGAGCGTGTATTTTGTGAAACGAGGCGCAGCCGAGATTTATAAACGCGAGTGTAATAAGCAATACTTTACGAAAATGTGTCATACAATGTTTTCTCTATGATAGCTATTATGAAAAACAGCTAATTTTTGATGCAAAAATCGTGTTTTAATTGGCGAAGTAATTGTGTGTAAAACTTATTTGACCTACAGTTGATGTTTTTACGCGCATATAATTTTTTTACGCACTTGTGCTAAAAAGTATCTCTTTACGCACTTGTGCTAAAAAGTATCTCTTTACGCACTTGTGCTAAAAAGTATTTCTTCACGCACTGTGAACAGTGCGTATAAACTTAATTTACGCACTGTCGTAGAAAAATAAACATTCCGGCATTTAAACCTTTACATATAATTTTAAATATGTGTGCATTTGGATATATGTGCGCTAAAAAAACCTAAAAGTTATGTTTTTTCCTATACATTATGCAGCTAAATATAGTTCTGTTATATTTAACCATTTTCCGGCTAAATTTTCTGCGGCGGTTTATATTGCGTTCAGTTTCTGTACAATTTAAATTAGGATGACATTATTTTTTCTCCGCAAGATAAAGATTTGTTAGTCCTCCAACAGATAATACAATTTAATCCCTGGGCATCACGTTGTCTTCTCACCAGGATTTATTCACGAACATAAATCATGCTGAAAATTAAGCCGTGAGTGAATTTATGCCTACCAAAATAAAAATACTCAAAAGCGAAGGAAATTATAATTGCTAGATCAGTTATATCTACAAACGTATACAGGGTGAGTCAATAGTGCGGGATCGGAAGATATGTTGTTTAATTTTGAAGATACAAAAAAATGTGTAATATAAAAGTTTCAGCATATCAAAAAGTGCATATACTAAAATGAGTTATAAATATACAGAGTGTTCGATATACGATAAAATCAATAGAATATCCTTTTTTATATGGAACACTCTGTAAGTAGTTAAAACCGCACCGATTCTGGACCAACCCCCCGCAGAGATTGCGAAAAATTTGCGCTTTTAATTCGCGAATATAATCAATCACAGCGAGCAGTAACAGTGGGTTGATTGCAGGATTGCAGGATAACAATGGAATAATTGCAGGTGCATTACAACAATTATAGGTACTTTATGCATATACTATTACAGGTACTTTAATTGCAGTAATACACCTGCAATTCCAATTCCATTGTTATCCTGCAATCCTGCAATCAACCCATTGTTACTGCTCGCGGTGATTGATTAAATTCGCGAATTAAAAGCGCCAATTTTTCGCAATCTCTGTGGGGGGTTGGTCCAGAATCGGTGTTGTTTTACCTACTTCTGTATAATTTGGGATATTTTATTGCAGAACAATTTTGTTAAATCAGAACAATTTCCTATTTTAAATTTTAGTAAAGGGTTGCTAAGTTATTTAGAATTTTCTCATAAAAATGTTGAAAACAAGGGTCAACAAAAAAAATCAATTTAAAAATTAAGAAAAACGGCATTGGTTATGAATAGTTATAGGTACTAATCGTGTAATAATGCCCAAAGTTTAAAATTTTGTTATTTCAGTGGCTTGTATTGGACAGACAAACTTAATAAATTTGAAATCTTCACAGTTCGTTTTTTTTTAATTGAATGATGTATTTTTTTTATTCCACTCTATCCCTTATACTATTTCCTTTATTGTTTATTTTGCATATTCTATACCTAAAAGTTTTATTTATTGAGAAATTAAAAAAAATTCTGGTCCAATTTAAAATAAAGAGTACTGTGACAGTGCAAACAGTGCTTTAATTAGGACGTATTACGCCTGGCGTTATTAAGTAAATGGCCGCAAAATCACCACGAAGTTGTTGGAATGCTGAAGTTACTGTATCAATCCTGGCGGGTGGAAAGCCCTAAGGGACATGCGTGAATTGGGAACACAGGAAAACACAATATCGGCTAAAATGTATTCCGTGTTCCTGCGGCAAGGGTAACTTACCATAAAAAAATGTTATGCGGGGGAAGAAATTACCTGAAACAAATAAAACCTACGTTAGTATTTGGGCCATAAAACAATGTAATAAAGGAGTGCACTATAATTTATTATTAACAATATAATCCCTAATGTAGGTACTACCACTAATAATAAATTAAAAAATGGTTAAATATAAAACATAGAAATTCAAAGTCATAGAAATTTTGTCTGCACATCAACAGGGTTATTAATTAGGTTTCTATCAGATAAATTTACATTGATATAAACTTGAAATTGTAGATTAGATCACCAAATAGTCAGGAATCTCAGATTATATATTTGTAATCAAATTCAGAGAGATTTAATTAATAAAATTACGTAATTGTAACAATAATATTTCCTTGATCCGTTATTAATTTTCATCACGGTATAATGAAACAACTTATTTGCATATACAGTGGTAAAAAAAATCTGAACATATTCATTGGACACGTCCATTTTAGTTATTTATTATGTTATCTTATTTATTTATTTATATTTATAATTAATTCACGAATATAAATTACTCATTTATTTATTGTTTATTTTGAAATAATTTATTTATTATTTTATTTTATTTATTTATTTATTTATTTATATTTATAATTAATTTATAAATATAAATTACTCACTTATTTATTGTTTATTTTGAAATATTTCTGGTAATAAATTGTAATGTAAATTGCATAACGAAGCGTACATTACAGCTGGGAATTTGTAAATAAGTAAATCAATTTCGAATGAAACAAATC
Source organism: Othius punctulatus (assembly GCA_951805005.1). Taxonomy (NCBI): domain Eukaryota; kingdom Metazoa; phylum Arthropoda; class Insecta; order Coleoptera; family Staphylinidae; genus Othius; species Othius punctulatus. Next base: position 97,055,352 of record OX638138.1, read on the forward strand.
TAATTTTATCGCGAATCTTGAATTGTAGTTTGGAGCATAGAACATCCACATCCGCCTTTGCAGCCATATAAACTATCGAAGTGGAGCACTTTGGCATTTGTAACGCTCCATTGGATGCATTTTTCTTTGCTCTTTGCAGTGTACAATTTTAGCAACGACAGCAGTTCGTATTCCAGAATTCTCTTTCAATTGTTCTTGCATCGCCACATTTGTAATATCAAACAGATCGTTATTCCTATACAGCTTAAAGCTCATTATTCAATATTGTAATGTCGTGTAGTTAGCACAAAATGCGGCGAAAAAGGTAAATCTTGTTTTAGATTAATGACATTTATTTTACTGGTTATGAGTAGATAAAAGAAGGACAGTTCTAACGCAGGTTAGGTTAGATTTCGATTAATTTAATCCGCGGTTTGATTTGCGGATTAATCAATTATCGCGGGCGGTAACAATGGGTTGATTGTGGAAATTGCAGTAATGCACCTGCAATTAATGTAATGCATCTGCAATTATTCCATTGTTATCCTGCAATTGTGATTAAATTACTCGCAATTTCCACAATCAACCCATTGTTACCGCCCGCGGTAATTGATTAATCCGCGAATCAAATCGCGGATTAAATTAATCAAAATCTAACCTAACCGGCGTTAGAACAGTCCTTGTTTTATCTACTATTATGATGTCGTGAAAATTAAAAGTTAGATAATACCGAGTGATCAGTTAAATTTCACCTCTAGTTATGCATGGAAATACTAGAAGCCAATGAGAAAGATGAGACCGGCGATCTCGCTTTTTTTATTGGCTGCGAGAATTTCCATGGATAACTAAAGCTAAAATTTGAAAGATCACACTGTAGAAGTATTAGTAAAACAATAATTATGAATCTGTTAGTTGATTGTCAATGAGGAACTTTTCTTGTATTTAATTAAGTATGTATTCGTTTTTCAATACAAAATTCTTTTACAAAAGGTAATAATACTACTTTCCGTCCGTCTCCTATATTTTCAGTCTTATTCTCCTCATACTTAGTAGTAGCAATAATAGTAGTAGTAGTTCTAGTAGCAGCAGTAGATGAGTTCTGTGGATTTTTTTATAACATTTGATTTGACATTTGAACTGTCATTAAAAATTGATAATTCAAAAAATTGTTTATAGCTTTCATTGAAATTTGATAATGCGCATTAGAATTTTATGGGTTATATTAAAATAACAGATAAAGTTTGCCACCTGCCAACCAAATCCGACATATTTGTTAAAATTTGCGAATCACAGTCATAATTTTACACAATCTATGAGAAGTTTTCACTACAAATTCGACAAATGTTGACAATCATTGTTAGAATATAATACATGGAACGCTCATGGACATTTCTAAGTTTATGTGGGCCCCCGATAAAATAAAAATCTGAAATACTTCATCCAAATATGGCTGATTCCATTCTATCACTTCCGGTTCTACCGGAAGTAGCCATCAACTTTTGTATTTTAAATGGAACACCCTATACATTACTATGTTTCTGGCTTCCCCGTTTAATATTTTAAATATCTTTTGTAGAGATATGCGTATACCTATCTTCTTTACTTTCTGAGATAAAAATTAAAATCGAAGAATTTGACCTCAAAAAGACGTTATGAAAAATGGCTTCAATTTCTGTTACAAATAAGATTAAAAGGAAAATTAATCTCGAATTGTACCTCAAAGGTACCTTTTTAACTGATATATGTTGCAGGTAAAAATTTTGACAATAAGTCGTTCAAAAATGTCATTAGTGCCCACTTAAGTTAAGCGTATTTCAATTTTTAAATAGATGAGATAATTTTTATCTCATAGAGCAATTGGCATGAAAATTTACTAGAAAAAAGTAATTTACATCCATATAAATATGTAGTTTTTGAAATATTTCGAAAATTCAAATTTCTGCATTATGTAATTTTGCCTATGCTGTTTACACATGCATAATACTTTGCGACATATGGTTATTTTTCGTCACTGTGATAACAGTCAAATTGGAAAAGTACAACTAAAATTTGATAATTCATTTTATGGAGTTACACAGTTTTTGAAACAAAAACAGTTAAACTATGACAAATGCATAAGGATTTCTATTCGAAATTTCACAGGTGTCATCAAGATTTGTGATTTACAGGTACATCTGGAAATTCCGTCTTGATAACTGCTAAATTTTAAAGATTGGCATCGGATTCTGAAGAGTTCTGCCTGTAAAAATTGATAATTTAAATTAAATTTAATAGCTGCCATTCGAATTTGACAAGGGGCTTAAAATGTGATAGTTTGTGCAAAACTTACAGATACAGTTTCTGACAAAATCCGACAATTTCCGAAAATTTCAAACAGTCAAACGTTAACGAAATATCACAGGTGTCGTCCATAAATATGATTTACAGTTAAATCTTAAAAATTCCGACTTGATATTTCCTATATTTTAAAGACTGGCATCGGATTCTGGCGAGTTCTGCCTATAAAATTTGAAAATTCGAATTAAATTTGATAGATGCATTGAAATTTCATAATTTGCTTAAAATTTGACAGTTTATGCAAAACTTACAGATACAGTTTCTGACAAAATCCGTCAATTTGCGAAAATTTCAAACAGTCAAACGTTAACGAAATATTACAGGTGTCGTCCAGATATATGATTTACTGTTAAATCTTAAAAATTGCGACTGGATAATTAATTGCTAAATTTTAAAGACTGTCATCGGATTCTGACGAGTTCTGCCTGTAAAATTTGATAATTTAAATAAAATTTGGTAGCTGCCAATGATAAATTTGCCATGAAATTTGATACGTGGATAAATTTGACAGCTTATGTAAAACTTACAGATTCAGTTTCTAACAAAATCCGACAATGTGCAAAAATTTCAAACAGTAAAACGTTTACGAAATATCACTGGTGTCGTCCAGATATAAGATTTACAGGTAAATCGTGAAAATTCCGACTGAACAATTGGTAAATTTGAAAGACTGGTATTAGATTCCGACGAGTTCTGCCTATAAAATTTAATCATTTAAATTAAATTTGATAGCTGCCATTGAAATTTTATAATTGGCTTAGAATTTGACAGTATATGTAAAACTTACAGATACAGTTTCTGACAAAATACGGTAATTTGCAAAAATTTAAAACAGTCAAAGGTTAACGTACAACAAAAAATCAGTTGTAATTCGATACCTTATGATCACATTTAATAGCCTAGGTGAATTAAAGTACAAATTCTTGTACGTTTATCCTTACATTTTTTAAATTGCATTCGAAAATGTGAAAAATACTCATAAAAATCGGAATTTACTTCTAAAACTGTTGATAACCGATAATTATTAATTTATAGAATTTCGAGAGTTTCCGAAATAATTATGGTTATTTTGTGACAAATTGCAATCTGTAGTCAAAATTTCACATATGTCTTCCAGATTTGTGGTTTACAGCTAAAGTCCTCAAATTTTGACTAGATTTTGAAGTTCAAACATTAGATTTTGCAATTAAATGTTGAAGACTGGCATTGAATTCTGTCGAGTTCTGTTAAAATTTTAGATTAAATTAGGTAACCGCCGTTACAATTTGATAATTTGAATAAAATTTTATAATTATCTAATTATTTATAATTTTTATATGTGAAATTTCAAAATGCGCATCAGAATTTCGTAGTTTCTGCAAAACTTAAGGATACAGTTTGCTACATGGTGACGAAGTTCAACGGATATGCCAAAATTTAAGAATCGGAGATAAACTTTTACATGTTTTCAAAGAAATTCATTTATAATTCGACAACTTGAGATTAAAGTGAATAGTTATTGTGTAATTATAGCTTTCCTTACATTTATCGTAAAACAATAAAATTTCTCAGTAAATTTATAAAATTAAAATTGAAAAGACAATTTCCATTGGAATTTGGAGAGTTTCTGAAACAATTATTATTTGTACAACTATTGGAATAACACAAAAAACATATCTTAACATTATTAAAATAACTATATAGTTTCTTTCGGGATCAGCAAAGTTTCTACATGAAACAGCTATACTTCACCAGCTGTGTAAAGCGATTATTATTCTTTTTTTATGTAAGTATATATTTTTTGAATTTTTCCATATTCTTTGTTCCTGAAATGTACACATTTATACATACATATACATACATGTAACTTAAATATATTAAAGCTATAGCAACAATATTAATAATGATAACAATATTATTATTATTATTATTACACAGGTAATTATATACCAACAATGTGTTCATGCAGGGTTGGTTTGATTTAAATCAACTGATTTTTTTTTAATAATTCATTGATTTTAATCAAAATTGAGTTTTTTTTCAAATTAATCATTGTCAACCGTGCAACTGTTTGTGCATTCCAATACACGAACAATGAAAAATGTAATGTAACTATAGGATGAGCATGCTTTAAAGCAGATAATTGTAAATAAGTAAAATATTTTTCTTTTCTTTCATTTTTTGGTCGATCACATGATACAGATACATCGATTTTTTGTAAACATCAATTCCTGCTCAATTAAAAAATATATTAAAAAAATCATATAATTTAAATCGTGATGTAAGTCAATTGATATAAATCATATCAAAACTGGCAAAAACTGATCAGAAATATAAAAAAATCCAAAAAATTAAATAAATCATGAATAATTTCATTTTTTTTCTAATAGTTGATTTTTGATTTTTTTTTAAATTATTGTTTATTCCAACCCTGTGTTCACGAGTTGAATAGATATTTAAAATTTAAAAAATTGGATCGGACAATAAATTTGAAACATATTAAACTAGACTGAAAGTTCTGCATATTTGCACGACACGATTATTAAACGAATATTTGATTTTATTTTCAAAAGAATAAAATTGAAAGAGTATCTTGTATCGTATACAAACAAATATCGCAATCTGTTCGCGTCCTTTTAATAAATCATTAGCTACGAATAACTTTAATTATTTTAAATTCAGAATACGATACATAGTTATTAACCTTGAAATTTATTACCTAATCTTAATCGTAGAATACATCTAATGGAAATACGCATTTCCATTATTCAATTCACTGTATCTACTACTATCGCATAACAAAATAACACATAAATCTAGATTGAAATTCTACATTAATTAACGTCAATAACAAATTAATATTCCACGATGCTGCGCATGGAAACTCTAAATGCAATCGAAAACAAATCGAATATTCAAATATTATGACTATTATTCATAATAATATTAATAATATTTGAATATTCGATTTGTATTGATTGATTGAATATTCGATATATGCAATTAATTGATAATACAGTAGCTTAAGCTCAAGCTCAATTAGATTATTTTTACGCTGATAAACAATCTGAAAAGAAATTTGTACTATAATTGTTAGCTTTAAATACTACTGAAATGTGATTTTAGATTTTAGCTTTCAAAATTGCTGAAATTTGATTTTCATTTTAATTCCACTATTCGAAAACCCATCAGGTTTTTCGTCAACCAAAACACCTTTTATGGGCGAATTAAAAAATAATATTTATTTCTCTCTTGCACTTAAGAAAGCATACAATTGATACTCAACTTTTTTTTAATAATGAACGCCATGTTGCATCGTATTTTTTGCTTGAATGCAGATAATTAGTAGGGATTATTATAATCATTATTATTATCAGATTTGTTTTTGGTTACAACACGTTTATTTACTATTTTACTAATCAAATTATTGAACCGTTTAGTTTTAAAATTTATCGAATGGCTTGGAAATAAAAGCGTGACTATTGTCTGCACAAAATTTTGACCGTTCAATTTATATTACCGTTAGTTTCCTACAATCTTTCTGCAAGTTGAACATCTTATATCGCAATCCATAAAATAAAACTTTCATTGCCCTGAACCTGCTATTTTCCTATTCAAGTGTGAAAATAATAATTCCAGTAGGACAATTGAGCGCATTTCCGCACCAGTGGGGAACTTGGATTACTTTTTCCACTAAGTTAGAAGGAGAATTAAAGATGTAATCTTTTTTTGTACACCATCACAGGTAATAACTCTTAGCATTAATATTCATTTATACCAAGCCTATATTCTTATTCTTATTGCATATTTATCGAATTTTACTTTATTCTTATTATTTTGCATAAGAGAAACACACAAACGCCATCTCTATTATAAAAATCCAATTAACAAGTGTACGAATAAATAATTTGAATTTATATTTAAATTATATTATTATATTCTTATTATTGTGTAAATAACGTAAATTTTTAGTTTATATATATTTTTATTATTCGTCACAACCGGATTAGTTTACTATATACTTCGAGGAAGATTGATAACAGACACTTACAGGCGCAGGGATTGGAACATTTACCATTAAAATTTATACATTCTGGGGTTTGTTTCGTCCTGCTGTTGCTTTCTCTTTCACGAATTTTTTATCGAGGGACTAGGAAATTATTCAGCGCTTGCCCTAAATGACTATTGATTAGCGCTGAACTTTTTGTACAAAACAAAGAAATTAATGGCAGCTTGATAACATACATTCCAGTGGACAAATCTCGTATTATATAATATTACATCAACATACTTGCAACAAATATACTTGAAAATTTTAATATGGCCACACTACAGATAACTTTTAAATCTTGTGTATGAATTTATAGCAAGTAACATAATTTTAAAATATTCTATGTTATGACATTGGATTATATTAATCGCATTTGATTCAGATAATAATTGTCAATATATATATATATATATATATATATATATATATATATATATATATATATATATATTCAATCTATTATAAATACAATATTTCTGCAATTTTGTATATGCAGATAAAGATTAATAAATTGTATATATGCCAAACATGTACTGCACAGATGTGTATTTAAACTTGTGAGAAGACCCACCTAAAGAAATGCTGCATTTGGTTTGTAATTTATTACACCATGATGTTTTTGACATAGAAAATATATTACATTACAGATTCGGTTCGTGGTTAGTCACATTTAACTTATGCAAAACACAATTTCGGATATCCAAGGTTGTGGCAATAATTAGCATTGATAATGAATTTCTTATTGACCTATTTGCTTACATTACCGCAGGTGCCAAACAATCCATATTAGTAAATATTAAACTAATGATATGTACATTCTCCGAGATGAAAATTAATCAATTTAATACAACACTGGAACAAGCTGTAAGCAATGGTTTGTCCAAAATTTAACAGGCTTTCCCATAAATCCAATAAAATACGTGTTCCAATTATGTTTAAAAAAATCGGTAAGTTGCCTTCTTTTGTTTTTGCTTTGATTAAATGCATTCTATATGAGGCACTTGAAACTATGGGAAACATTATATAAAATTATCCTGTTGATGGGATTTGGTGCACTCTCAGATTTAATTTTACCAGCATTAGATCCCATCAACACGATACCAAAATCATCATCAAGATACCAACAAAATCATCAACAAGATACCAACAGAATTATCAAAAAGATACCAACAAAATCATCAACAAGTTACCAATAAAATCATCAACAAGATATATCAAGAAGATATAAGAACATACGTTATAATGAATAATGAATCTAAATTTATACCAACATCATATAAACTATTTTTCTGATATTTTTTAAAACGTCTTGGATATTATAATGAGAATAATCACACAGTTTTTTACAATAAAAACAATAAGATATTTTTTGAACTCCTAGAGAAAGAGAACAACATAACTAGTTATACTATTTCTCTATAATTACTTATATTTGAAATAATTTTAACTTTGAGTAGGATCTAGTAGTAACACTTTTTATTCGCTATCGACTTGAAGTATTCCTGCCTTTATAGTAATGATTTAATTACGTAATTATGACGTAATTTGATGTATGAAATATTAAAATTAATAAATTTACTTTGACTATGACATTTGTATAAATATCACAAAAATCGATTATTTATTCATTCAAATTTTCAAATTCAAATTCAATTATTGGTTAAAATCACAAAAATTCTAGATATGCATTAAAGTTTCAGGGCACATGAAAATTATTAATTCTATTACAAATTTCGAGATATTTTCATTATTATCTCAAAAATTCAAACGTTATCGCACATATTAATACATTTTCCTAAAATTAAAGTTATAAATTTATTAATAAGAAAAGTTATTTTCATAAGTTTCACAAAACATCGAAAATCTCAGTAGTGTTATGACAAAACATGCTATTTTTTTATTTCAAAATCCACTTTTTGGGATTAAAAGGCCACAAATAAAGTAAACTTTAAGTTTATCAAAGGGTTTAGTGTTGTATTGTGCCTTAGTATTGTAAATAACTATGGCCATGACACATGCTTAGTCTACATTCACAATTATAAATACAAAACTGTTTTCGATTGTCTTGTAGAATAACAAAAATGGCAGATAACATGTTTTGCCATAACACTACTGATCAATGATAAGTAGTTGAACATTTTCACAAAAATAATGTGAAGCAAAAACTTACAAGAGCTAAAATTTACAAAAAAATATAACACCTGTTATAATCTGAAACCTGCAATCTGCTGAAAGTTATTTTCAAAAATGTCACAGATATTCCACAAAGGTATGGATTTTTTTTTAACATTTCCTAAAAAATAAATTTAAAAAAATAATTCACAATAATAAATCATAATAAGGCGGAAAGACCCCATATGGGGTCGATAGTCCAATAAAGATCGATTATATATATATAAATCATAATAATAAAATTATAATTATATAAAAATAATAAATAAATGTTTATACTACTAATATGATATAAAAAAACCAAAACAAAAAAAAACTAAAAAGAGCAAATTATAATTAGAAAAAGTGCAAGACAAGGCATGAAGTACAAAAAGTACAAGACCAGGCATAACATTTTTGTAATTCCCAAAAGTTTCAAAAGTTACTGTAAATTTGAAACAAGTTTTATAACCATCACAAATATTCAACATTCTATCATACATTTTAAGAAATGTCCGAAAATACAATATAATTTCAAATATCGACAAGAGGATTCATGAAATATCAAAAGAACTCAAAAATATACACACAAAATTTGTTATAAATTTCCGCAAAAATTATGTGATGTTAAAAACCTACAAGAGCAAAAATGTACAAAAAGTACAATACAAGGCATGACATTTTTGTAAATTTCACAAAAGCTTCAAAAGTTTCTGTAAATTTGAATTAATTTTTATAACTATCATAACAATTTAACAATCCAATTTTCCAAAACAAGAATGTAATTTCAAAAATCGACAAGAGGATTCATGACATTTCATAAATATCAATAAAATCTCAAAAATATACATTAAATTTCAAGACATCTGTAAATGGCACGAAAATTGCAAGATTTGTTTGAAAATGTATTCATTAATATCGCAGAGATACGAAAATCTGTCGTAAATTTTAACATATTTACAAACACGGTGTATCTTCAAACTCCTAAATGTCTCAAAATTTCGAAGAACTTCATTAAACTTCAGGCCATTTTTTACATGAACAACAAAATTTCGAAAATCTTTATAAACTTTATAATTTAATCTGCATTAATTTTCAAGCCATTAAGCTTCATGTAATTTTCACAACATTTCGATGATGCGCATTCATTTTCATACCATTTCCATGATCATTTAGGAAATTTAAAAACTACAAGACTCATTTGCGTAAATATAAAAATTCATATATCTTTCACAAATTTCGAGATATTTTCATTAATATCTGAAAAATTCGGAAGTCCGTCACAAATATCAACACAATTTCATAAAATCGAAGGTCGAACAATCGAAAATCTATGACAAGTTTTTACGGAAAAATATAATTATATCAATACGTTAGATAGAAGATACAAGATACAAGATACTACTTAATACATTAGTGAAAAATTTTCACAAAAATAATGTCTTGTCGAAAACTTTAAACTTTCAAGAGCAAATATTTACAAAAAAAAAATTGTTATAATCTGAAACCTGAAATCTGACACCTGATAATCTGCACAATTCGGTATATTATTTAATAACGGTGTTAGTTAAAAGCGTTCACGTTTTATCCAATAAATTTCTAATATTTTCTTTGGTTATAACTCTATGGTAAGAAGTTATAGTTAAAACCATGGTTGGATTAAATCATGATTTAAAAAAAACATGATTTATTTGATTTTTTTGATTTTTTTCTGTTTCATGCCCGTCGTCATACGACTTACACAAGGCAAATTAATAAATTAATTACATATTAAAAACATTTCTACAATATAACACTAAACTACAATGCTTCTGTACTTAATCAATTTAAATCAATTGATTTACATCACGATTCAAATCATATGATTTTTTTTATACAATTTCTTGAATTTGAACAAGAATTGATCATTAAAAGCAAAAACGGTGTATCTGTACCTACTATGTGATGGACCAAACATGGAAGCAAGAAAAGAAAAAATATTTTACTAACTTCCAATTATCTATTTTAAAGCATGCAAACAGTACAGTTACATTATATTTTTAATTTTACACCTATTAGAATGCACAAACAGTGCAAACACAATGATTAATTTAAAAAATATATCAATTTTGATTTAAATCAATAACCTATAAAATTGCGAAAATTAAGAACTACTTAAGAACTAAACTACTAAAATACCCTGTTTAATCTGATTATTTGATATCAATCTAAGAAAATGCGTAATATCAGCAATTATATTACTATAATTATTATTATTACAGTCGATAATATGTTCTACACAATATTGCGTATAAATGCTTCGAATTTCAAGTATTTCATACAGAATTATTCAATTCCACCAGCCATTGTTTCAAGTTGGTGGGGGAATGTGGAATTTAGTACATCTAAATTATAAGGTCGATGCAATTTGCAGTACTAAGGCTCTGAGCTGGGATTTCGCCGAGATGAATGAATTGGGGGTTTAATTGTTACGGCATGAAAATAGTAATATGCTGAATTATTAATTACGCACTTCGCCTATTTTATGACCCGCATCACAGTAGATATATCGCGAATTTAAGCCTTGGCGAAAACCGTAACCATCGGTTAATTATCTAATTATTATATTAGTAATACTAATAATAATAATACGTATATTCACGTTTATACAAATTTTGGTCAAAAGTCAATACAATTGCATACGTGTTAAAATTAAAATGAAATACTTACTTACATCAATATTACATATTAAACTCATGAAATGATTTCGTCAAATAAACATTCTTCTACACTATTAAATGCTTTCTTTCAAAGATAAGTCTTTATGTATTGTTTAAACGTATTTGTAGGAAGTGAAAATCTAATATAATCACAAGATAATAATAGCCACTGAATGGGTAAAAGTTAATGTGACACATTAAATTTGATTAAATGTGAATAACTTGGCAACATTGCATCTGATCTCAAAAAAAAAAGACTTGTGAAGCCCCCATAATGCAGATTCTAAAACTGAAAGAATATACAGGGTGATACATTTAAAAAAGACAAAATTTTGTGGCCCGAATTTATGGTACACTCTGTACACTCGAAAATTATTTTAAAAAGTAGCAAGTGTCAATCAAGTGTTCGATAACTCCCAATCAGAGTATTTCCTCAATTTTCATTAGTCTAACAGCAATGGTCCAAGCGAGGACTGGTGGGTTACCCTGTATATCTTTATCTTATTTGAAATGTATTTTTAAATTTCAAAGTTATAGATAAAATAAATACCAGTAAGTACTGTATGCAGCAACCTTAAAAAAATCATGTTACTAGTATTATATCTGCAAATTAGGCTTAAGGAATATAAAAAACAACAGGCGAGATAAAACAAGAGCCAATTATAAGGATCACAAACATATTTATAAAAAATACCTATAATATGACTACTGGCGAACGAGGGATGTAAAAAGAACTCGTAGAAAGTAGGTAGAGAAGAAAAAATATAGAAAAACAAGTACAAATGGGAGTTCAAACCAATAATTACATACGACAGAAAAACTACAGAAAGCCAAAGAAAACTGGTGGGTAATAAATACAGGATATATACGGCAACCAAGACTACGAACAAATAATAATTATTATAATTATTATTGTGTGTTATCACAGAAAATATATACACGAGTCAAAACTAAATACAAGGTAAAATTATAAGGCAATAAGGTTATCATTATAATTATAACGAAATAATAAAGTTAGTCATTATGATTATATTCTTTGTAAATCAAGAATTATAATAAAAGCACACTTAAAGGATCCAGTAGATCCTTTAAGTGTGCTTAAAGCACACATTCACATTTTTATTCTTTATTTTGGGCATCTATTAGTGAGAAAGTGGTGATATTTTAAACTCGTTAATAAAATTAAAATTTTGATAGGATTATCCGCAATAAACAGCAAAAATTGTAGCGTTACTACTTCTAACTTTTCCCAAACTTCACGACTTCCCGAACAATCTTATCGTGTACTTTGTCATATATTAGTATTTACTATGCTTATTGGTCCTGTTCAAGAGAACATAGTGTAGAAAAAGGCAGAAAGGCCACAGCAAAAAATATAGCTTCACTGCTTCTAAAATTTTCCCAATCTTCACTTATTCCCGAACAATCTTATCATGTATTTTGTCAACTATTGCTATGCTCATTGGTCCTGTGGTGGACTTATTCAAGAGACAATTCATAGTGTAGAATAAGGCAGAACGGCCGAGGGTCAATAGTCTAGTAAAGATTGCTCGCTCTCTCTCTTATTGAAGAATATTAATATGATACTAGGCGATAATCGTACATAAGGCTTTACATTAGTTGAAGCCTTAAATAGATGAGCCACGCGGTCTTAAAATAAGGAGTCAAAATACATACGTACCGACGACAAACCTATGTTAGTACAATAATTCATAAAGAGATTTACGTATTCCTTTATGAATATTGAAATATTGCATTAATTGGATCAATACAAATGTTTTAAAACATAATTCCAGCAATATAATTATTACAATGCATAGCTTTAGGATATTAGGACTAAAATACCTCCAATTTTTTAATTAGCATTTGTGTTCTTAAAGAAGTTCAGTGATTCTTCTAAAAAGACTAAGGGCCGGTTCCATAATATCACAAAAAAGTCTCCTTTATGTAAAGCTTACTTAATAGAAAAGTCGACTTTAAAGTCTACTTCTGTTCCATATGTAAGAGACACTTTTTCGTAAAGTAACGTTTAAAAATCAATTATGGGACACGTTACAGTACTTAAAGGCGCCTTTTAGGTTTAAAGGAAACTTTAATACCATTATAGAACCGGCCGTAAAATACAGCCAAATGTTTTAATTTTCAAGCACATAAGAGTAATAAAAGTGCTGTTTTCCATATATTTTTTTATATAAAAAATTGAAACTTTGACAGTAATTTTGCCAGATACATGTTGTTAAGTTTAAGCTTAACTAAAGTTAATTCTTATGTAGCTTATTGAACTATTCTTTGCATAATATTCGTCTAAAAGTAGTAAGAAAATTAATATAATAATATATTTAATACGTGACGAAAATTTTTGACAAGCTACGCCATGTTTGATGAGTATGTAAACGCGGCTTCGTATCGTAAGCTCGATTTAATCGTTAGTGCTTCCAACTTTCCACCACTTTCACGCACGTCAATATGCTTGCCGTTTAAACTACGAATCATGAAAACAGATTCTTTACAGCTAATAATGCGGTAGTTTTCACCACTGTACTAATATTATTTTGATAGTTTATCAATATAATAGTGATAAAAAACGATGTGTAATATTAAGAAAAAAATTATTTACACAATAGTTGTGATTTTAAAAGAACTTGTTATTATGAGAAAATATATAATAGTGATGAATAAATATGTAAAATTACGAGAAAATATTGTACAAGAATTGTAATTCCTAGATAACTGATTTATTCTGAGAAAAATTGAAAACAAGTATAGCCATATGGGTAGTCCAACCTAGTAGCTACTTCAGCGTCTAATGTCAATTAGAATGTGATTTATTTTGCAGAAATTACATTAAATGGTGTACTTTTTAGCCGTTTTTAGTACCTACTAAGCTTTAGTAGTATAGAAAGTTTACAAAAGTACAAAAAGAATCATATAGAATAGGTATACAAAACATTTAAAAACAATCAGGACGAAAACCAATACAACTTCGTCACTTGGTAAGAATTTCTCCCAGACATAAAATTCCCATTAAATTAAAAAGTTTTTGATATATATATATATATATATATGTATTTTTTATTTTCAGTAGCAAGCATCTAACAATGTGCCCGGTAGGATCATACATTTTGTACTGCCATACAATTATACATTTACTTTGCCATAACCTTTGTCATGTTAATGAAAATGCTCAAATAAACATATTGCTCCAAATGCAAAGATTAAGAAGATTTATTATAGGGGTAATAATTTCTAAATCGTATATTATTGAAATGTAATTTCTCACCTTCAAAGCATTCACACGGCACACACGTAGGAAGAAACTGCAATAATAATACTCTCAACATGTCTTGCTTTAAATAAAGCACATGACTCAGGCTACTTTTGTATATGTAAATCCCCGCTGGTAGGAAAAATAAGTAGTGACAATTCACATTTCAGCACTTTTAAATTGTTAGTTTTCTACAAAACAAACGTACCTATATTTTACCTATTATTTATATACAGGGTGTCTCCTAAAAAACGTCGCGGGCCATAAAAATAATAATTGCATAAGTTGCATTTAATATACAATTAGGAGGTATTCTCGTGTTTTCAACATTGTGTTTGCTTTTTTTTTCACGCCACACTTGAAAAACTATTTAAACTTTTGTTTTGTCTGTAACGAATATACCATCAAAGGCAACTTGTTGTACATTTGGATTCAAAAAAAATAATCTCTACCAGAAAAACAATAAGAAAATATATGTAACCATTTGAAAAATTAAAGTTAGCTATCGCTGAAATGAGAGTTCATTTTGCAAAAAAAACAAAATGAGGACCCCTTTGTTCAACATGTGGAGCCATTTAATCTTGTTGTTTTTCTTTGTTTGAAATCGGCCAATAAAAAAAGAAGTGACAGCCAGCGGCGCCTTTTAGGAGACACCCTGTATATACAGGACACCATTAAGGCAGTCATACACACACACATCATTATTAGGTATTCTTCAAAATATATTAATCATGGCTTATCGTTTCCGACTATATTGAAAAATATATATTGATCGATGTCAATTTTACTGCATCATTGAAACATTATTCAAACGGGTGGAGATAAATATACCGCTATAGTGCATATGACACATTTCTTTAATCCACAAAGTGCAGATTGCCATGTATATTCTAATATTCCTGTTTTTAACAATATCACTTAAATAAATCGTAAATCTTAAATATATCGTAAACATAGTTTACATGTGTTTAATACTGCAGAATTTCCATGATTTCTTAATATACCATTCGAATTTCCCTGATTTTTCTGGAATTTTTACGAAACTTTTATATAGTTTGAGAATATAAGTTGGGTTTGAGAATATTGAGTGAAAATTAATTTTTGTATTCACATTTTATCTACTGCTACCTACAAGTAGAGTCATGCTCACATAAATGTAGTTACAATAGCAATTTTATATAGCAATGTCAATATTTTGTACTAGATTTATGTCAGCAGCACTCAACATTATTTAAAAAATTATAACTGTAAAAAACCTATTGTAAATAATGGGAAATTTTAATGCATTTTGTATTCTTCATAACTTGTTTTACATGACATCAGAATTTTCGTGAAAAGATGTTATGCTTTTAAAATTATTATAAAAATAAAATAGTTTGAGCAAGGCAACAAAGGCATAACGACAGAAACAGCAACGAAAATATATAAAACAATCTGCAGACCCATACTTGATTACGGGCACGCTATACTGAAGAACGCCACAGACATTACAAAACGAAGAATTGACACAAGCGAACGTAAGACACTACGACTGATTACAAAGATCAGACATCCCAATAACCCACTCCACAATCCTACCAATATCTCCCTCTATGAGAAAAAACAAATAACCACTATCAGGGAACGTCTAGGCAACCTAAACAACAAATTCAAAGACAAAGACACTACCTGGACCATCACCGAAGACATGTGCATCAAACGACTAACCCGACAAACGAACAGACGACACCCATCCTCAACACTGTACGAATCATACCATACAGACTGACTCCATTCCACACACCATTCACTCACTAGCATTATATCATTATCATTATTACATCTCACCAGTAATCAACCCTAGCATACAATATTACGCTTTTTTTTTTCTTCCAACGAAACTTTCATTACTTTATATTATAATTACATTGTTTTACAAATAATTAGAATGTATAGGCGGAAAGACCGCAGGTCGATAGCCAATAAAATATTGTTACTACTACTAAAATAGTTTGCATTGCATATAATTGAAATTTTCATTAAATTATGTAGTATATGCATAGGGAAGTATCAAACTACACTAAGATTTATTAACTAAAGATATTCAAAATTTAAGTTTGTAAGATTTCACAATTTACATGACGTAAATTTCGAACGCCATTATCAAAAATTTGCCAAAAAATAATATTGCTCAATTTTCGAGTTTTTTTTTTTGTATTATGTCGAATTTTCATGAATTTTTTCAATGCTGTTGACTGTTCGTCATTTCTTTCTACGCTATAGAACCTTCTTTTATATATTTGTTGTGGAATGTTCGTGAAACTTTATAAAGTTTGAAAATTATTGGCTGGTTTGTAAGCTTTCACAATTTCCATGACGTTAATTTTGTAAAACATTATCAAAACTTTGAAAAAAAAAAATAATACTGCTCAATTGTCTAATTTTTTTTAAACTGTCGAATTTTAAAGATTTTTTTCAATGCTGTGGACTTTTCATAAATTCTTTCTACGCTATAAAACCTTCTTTTATATATTTGTTGCGAAATTTGCGTGAAACTTTATAAAGTTTGAAATTTATTGACTAAAGTTGATTTTTCTGTATAAAACATTAGATGACTTCCTCGTACAAGTATACAATTTGAAAATTATATAAAAAAATATTCTGAATATGAGAATGAAACCGATATAGCCATTTTAATTCATATTTTCTGAAATCTACATGAAATGATTCAAATTATATCAGAATTTATTAACGTAAAAAAATTCATGATTCAAATTATCATTAAAATATATCAAATTTCAGGGCATACTCTATAGAAAATGAAACAAAATTGTATACAATTTTATTGGTTGCTGTAAATTTTAGACTTTAATTTTCAAAACCCGCCAACAAAACAACCTAAGTTTCAAAATTCAAATCATATTCACTAACACGATCTTCATTAAAATCATTTAAGTGCAATGATATATTTAGTGTTTCAGTATATGCTTCGAAGTGTTTCTTTTACATATTTCTTATTTTTCCATCGTTTTCACTTTTTAATGCTTCAGATGAGATTCATCATTTCAGGATTCATTTCAGGAGAAATATGTTGATATTGCAGAATTGTTGAAATTTGGTACCATTCATAATGTTTGCTTTTCAAATATAAAGACGTTGTTATTTCTGAAGTTGTAAGTTTCTATCACCCTCCACCAAAATAAAAATAAAATCAAGTCCCACACAATAAAATAATCTTATCTAAAACTCAAAAGAAATTCATTAATTTCCAACTTATATTTTTTAGGTTTTTGAAGCTTTGTGTAGTGTTTTTCTGGAATATTTCTATAATTTTAAATCATTTCCATTTTTCCATTTCCAAATCCTATTAATATTCACAGAATGTTGAAATTGTAGAAATATGGTACCATTTATAGTGTTTGCTTTGGAATTACAAGCATAATTTAAAGGCAATTCATTAGAATTCAATGACTTTTTTGGTATTTCTAAAGTTGTAAATTTCCAAAACCATCCACCAAAAGCATGAGAATTTAAAAATTTAAGTCACACACAATAAAACAGTCCTTAAAACTCTATGAAATTCATTAATGTCCAACTTATATTTTTTGTGCTTTTGAAGCTTTGTGTAGTGATATTCTGGAATATTTCTATAATTTTGAATCATTTCCAATTTTCGGTGTTTCAGACGAGGGTCATTTATTGAATTCTGTTAATATTCACAGAATGTTGAAATATTAGAAATATGGCACCATTCATAGTGTTTTCTTTTCAATTACAAGCATAAATAAAAGGCAATTCATTAATGTTCAATGAAGTTTTTGGTATTTCTAAAGTTATAAATTTGCAAAACCCTCCACCAAAAGCATGAAAATTTCAAAATTTAAGTGACACACAATAAAACAGCAATGAAATTCATTAATGTCCACTAACAGTTTTGGTATCTATTTCTGAAGTTTTTCAGAGTGTTTTTCCGGAATACTTCCTAAGTTTTGAATCGATTTCACTTGTTGATCTTTCGGGCGAGATTCATTTATTGAATCATATTGATATTCACCGAATGTTGATTTTTTTGCAATTTGGCACCATTCATAATATATGGTATTCAATTAAAAAAACAATAGAATATTGTTAATTCACTTCTTGGTATATCTGAAGTTTCCAATTTTCGGTGTTTCAGATGAGTGTCATTTATTGAATCATATTTATATTCACAGAATGTTGAAATTGTATAAATATGGCACCATTCATAGTGTTTGAATTTCAATTACAAACACAATTAGAAGACAATTCATTAATGTTTAATGACTTATTTGGTATTTCTTAAGTTGTAAATTTCCAAAACCCTCCACCGAAAGCACCAAAATTTCAAAATTTGAGTCAGAGTCTTCCCTTTAACTCAATGAAATTCATAAAACAGTCTTCCCTTTTACTCAATGAAATTCATTAACGTCCACTAACAGATTTGGTACCTATTTCTGAAGTTTTTTTGGAGTGTTTTTTTTGCTGGTATATTTCATTATTTTTGAATCGTTTTCACTTGTTCATTCAGATGAGATTCATTTATTGAATCATATTGATACTCAAAGAACGTCGATTTTTTTTTAAATTTGGCACCATTCATAATATAAGGTATTCAATTATAAAAAGAATACAATATTGTAAATTGACTTCTTGGTATATCTGAAGTTTCTAATTTTCGGTGTTTCAGATGAGAGTCATTTATTGAATCCTATTAATATTCACAGAATGTTGAAATTTTAGAAATATGGCACCATTCATAGTGTTTGCTTTTCAATTACAAGCATAATTTAAAGAGTTTTAAATTAATATTCAATGTTTTTTTTTTTGGTATTTCTAAAGTTGTAAATTTCAAAACCCTCCACCAAAAGCATGAGAATTTCAAAATTTGAAAGACACACAATAAAACAGTCTTCCCACTCAATGAAATTCATTAATGTCCACTAACAATTTTGGTATCTAATTCTGAAGTTTTATTGGAGTGTTTTGTTCTGGAATATTTCTTTATTTTTTAATCGTTTTCACTTGTTAATCGTTCAGACGAGATTCATTTATTGAATCATATTGATATTCACAGAATGTTGGATTTTTTTTTAATTTGGCTCCATTCATAATGTTTGCTATTCAATTATAAAAATTATATAATATTATTCATTGACTTCTTGGTATATCTGAAGTTGTATATTTTAAAACCCCTTCTTACTTCAAAACTTTTATATAAAAATTAATGTTAGATTTTATTAATTAGACTTGTGTTTTTTGAGTTTTTTGTCATTATTGCATTTTGTACTGCTGTAAAATACAGGGTGTCTCAACGTTCTGGGAACGGTCAATTACGGGGTTATTAATTAAAATATCAAAAATTGTTTTTTTACAAAGGTAGTGTACAATAATGAGTTGCATTTCTTAAAAATATTGAAATTTATACAGGGTAGTTCATATGAAAGTTATAAAATTAACTTATATTTTTTTAATTGGCAGTTAAATTAACACCCTATGTACCTTCACATTTTTTTATCCTGTGTTACTATAGAATTAAAATGATTGAAACAATACCGTTTGCATGTTATCAGATGATACAAAAATGTATACAATTTTATGATTTTTTTCTACCCTTATTGATAGAGCTAGTAAGCAGAAATTCGGTGTGTAGTTTTATTGATAGTCGACCCTTAATAATAAATTTTCATTTGACACAATAGTTTACCCTGTATAGGTTGAAGCAAAATAAATGTAGAATTTGCAATTTCTGGGAAATCATGTGAAAGTCTGTTTCACAATTATTTCACATTTTGACAAAAGTGTCGTGGATTACTCCTAAGGAAAGGTAATTGGCCAAAGCAGCGAAAATGGGCCGCCGTTGTGTTTTGTTTTATTCTACTATATACTAATATCTACTAATATCTACTAATAACTACACAATTCTGCGTATTTTACGGCATATTTAAAAAATAATTTGCTTGCCATTCCGCACATTGTACATGTTTTCTTTGGATATGATTTCACGCTGAAATAATGACACTGATTACAGCTGTATGCAGTTCGACTGTCAGCGCATAGTAAACAAATAAAGCAATAATAAATGCGGACAAAGGATTCAATATTTACATGGGCATTTCAGGCGAATGCTGGCGGCCCTTTTCAGGAACTATCCGGCCACCAATTACGCGGGGGTGAAACTCACTGAAAAAACTGATCTATACTGAAAGTCAACGAACTGAAAACAAATAGTAACACGGCGACCCAGTGCGGGCGGAGGCGTTCGTGTCTGAGCCGGTGCTACGTCAAGGCCGGTAGTTGTGCGAACGTTTCCACAGAACTGCCGCGGATAGCACTGGTCGTGCGTGGACCTGAGCGCGCAGCACGCACCGGCCTCGTGCAGCACGTGCAAAAGCGTCGGCGTCGGGGGCGTCGGTGGCGTCGGGGGCGTCGTGCCGTGCGGGGGGCACGCGGCACACAGACGACGAGAAATCGCCAGTCCGTATTTAAACGCCTGTGTCTTCGCACATTTGAATTATGTCCAAATCACTTATGCCTGCAATTGTGTGGGAACAGGTTGTTCGCGGGCTATTTCCGAAGTGCATGCCTGCCAATGTTTGTTTTCCTGAAGTTAATTTTAGAGTACGTGGTTCGTCAAGTTTACTTAAAACGCGTGAAGTTAATCTGTATAAATATATGCCAAATAAACAACCACTTAATTAATATCAGTTTTTAATAGTACTGCAATAGTCATTTATGACTATGTATAGTGATTTACAATTAAAAAAGAATATATTGTTAATGTCAAAATTTTGCGATTTGTAAATTTTGAGTAATTTTTACGCGCATTTCATTACCAAGAAAGAAACACTGGACATTTTAAGAAATATTTTTTTATTGAGTACATAATAATTACAAAAAATGTAGGTACAATGAAATAATACATTCAAAAATAATATAATATAATAAAATTTATGATACGCAGATATTATATTAAAAAAAATATATTAATTAGTAAGAGTAACTTTGCGTGCCTTATTTCTAGCAAATTGCTTTATCAACCCTTGCATATCAAAGGTAATTAATAAATCTGATTCAATAGAAATAAGAGCCAAATTTTGAAGACGTTCTTGAGACATTGATGATACTTTTTAGTAAGTTTCAGTTTTGAGAAAGATCGTTCCGCACTAGCTACACACAGGGGCGGATGGGCCTAGCAAAACTGGCACAGAAATACAGTCACCGGCCCAATACATAAAATATGGGCAAAACATGAAAGAATCAGAAAGAATCAGTGTTCAAATGTCAGTTTTAAGGGGTTCTAATGAAAAGAAGTTAAAGCGTCTCCAAATTTTTTCTACAATTAAAAAACCCAAATGTATTACAGAAGTAAATAAAATGCAGAAGTAAATAAGCAAAAAATAAAAAATATAAATAATATTTTTACTTTCAAACAATAACTTTTTTGATAGAAGAGAACTGAAATTACCTAACGCGGTTACAATTTCTTTATTATTTAGTTCATTTAAATTCTCTTTCTCACAACTCCTGAACATAGAGCTTCAAGGCGAGTGTGAGATAACGTCGATCATAATCTATTTTTACATATTTTAGCGTTAAGAAATATCTTTTGCAGGAAATTTGAGATATCGGAAGAGTTCTAAATACGCTAGACTAGAGTATAAGTATTGGGTATAAGGTGGATTCTCACTTCTCGAAATAAATTGTATTTAAAAATAACGTATAGCTACAACTAGTAGCACAGTTTTGCAATTTTTACGTGTTAGTATTTCTTCAATTGTTTTACCACATGCTCACACATGCTTGTTCGATTCTTCTATATGTTCTTCTAGCAGTTGAAGTCTCTCTGCAGTTGAATATTTTGGTCTACTATTAACATATCACAAATATTTTGTTCCAATAAATCACAAATTTGAAATCAAAAGTTCTTCAATTAAATTTTCTAATGTAACATTACAATGTTTGTTTGTAATTCATTAGTTAAAGTCTTTAATATAGAGAGAAGTCGATCTTTTTTGGAATATTTGGTTTAATTTCAAGCAACATAATTTGTTTTGAAAATGAGGAGGAATTTTTGATAATCATTAATCATTAATCGTTATTAATGACACGAGTTGTATTTGATAAGATTATTTCATGAAATAAACATTTAAATCGAATAAGTTATTGTTTATTATGAATATTGATATTAAAGGAGCATGGAAGGAAGGAAGAGTCCCACATGACTGGGAAGTAGGGGTTATACTACCAATCTATAAAAAAGGAGACAAGACGGATTGCCAAAACTATAGAGTGTAGTTGCGGGCAAACATAGGCAAACTCTCCCAAGTGTAGCGGGAAAAATATATGAAAGTGTACTTGAAACAAAACTAAGAAGTAAAATGGCCAACAACATTTTTGACTCGCAAAGTGGTTTCAGAAAGGGACATAGTGCCCAAGATCATATATTTACCCTAAACCAGATTATTGAAAAAATACGAACCCAGAATAAAGAGGCTTACCTTGCCTTCGTCGATCTAAAAAAGGCCTTTGATAGAATACCCAGAAAGAGAATGTGGGAAAGTCTACATAAAAGAGGGATTACACCGAAATTGATAACAGCCATCAAAAGTATTTATACAATAACTAAAAATTATATCAGGACAAATAGGCTGAGGCAGGGAGGAGTACTTAGCCAAATTCTCTTCACCATTACAATGAACGACATAACAAGGAAATGCAGAGAGAAAACAAAAAAACTATCGGTTGGGTATAAAAACATGAAAGAGGTACTGATTTCGGAATGTGCATTCGCTAACGACATAACATTACTGGCACCAACGGAAAGAGAACTAGAGAAAAGTATTACAACGTGGAAAGAAATCTTATCTCAGGACCACATGAAAATAAATGTAACAAAAACTAAAATACTGGGGATACCACAAGAAGAAATACAAATTAAGATCGAGATAGACAGCACAAGATTTTAACAAGTAGATGAATTCAAGTACCTGGGAGTCACAATAAATACTAAAGGGAATTACGAAACGGACATAAATGAATGTATCATGCACTGAATGAAGCGTTTATTGAGAGAAAAGCAGTATCGACAAAAACAAAAATACAGTGTTCAAGACAATATTCAAACCGATACTCATTTACGGCAGCGAATCATGAGTATTAACAAATAAACAAAAAAAGTAAGATAAAAAAAAATAGAGATGAAGTACCTGAGGAGAGGTAAGTATTACAATAATGGACAAAATAAGAAATGACGACACAAGAGCAGAACTAGGAGTAAACAAGATATACAAGAAATTGAGAAAAATAAACTAAAATGGTTCGGACATATAACAGGAATGACAGAGACCAGACAAGTTAAAAGAATATGGGAGTGTAAAATCAGACCTCAGAGAAATAGAGGAAGACCAAAAGAAACTTGGCAGCAGCACCAACAAAAATCTTATACAAAACGGTTTAACGTGGCAAGAAGCGAAGAGACAAGCAAGAAACAAAGCACAATGGCGACACCTTGTACATGGAAAGAAAAAACAAGAAGAAGAATAGAAGAAATGCAGCCCCACACGTCCGGGTAGAAGGGGAATATGATTATATATATATATATATATATATATATATATATATATATATATATATATATATATATATATATATATATATATATATGATTATATAAAACCTTATCCAAATCTAATTTGTATTTGTTGGTATTACTACAGGTTCATGGAAATATTCAGATCTTCATTTATCCATCTTAAATTGGATATTATTTGTTGATAAGTTGTAAATATGGTTTTTTGGACGTTGAACTATTATAGACAGTTAGTTTAATTATTTGCTGTTACCCAATTCCAGAACTTGACAGCTGACTTATTTCTGTAGATCTGTTGGAATGGTTTGAAACATTGACGTTCTTTGTATCTAAACCAATCTTTTGTGAGGCAGATTGCAGATTAAGTCCATTTGCTAATTTGATTAATGCCAACTGGCATATTTTTAAACCTAAAAATAGTCGATCGGTTTTAATGTTTTTCCCCTTTCGGATATTAGTTTTTTAAATAATCGAAATAATCTCCAAGTTCGAAAGAAGTAAAATAGCCAGGATTAAGTTAATAAATTGAAAAAATGTGTAAAGCGAAAAATGGCTTCATTAGAAATAAAAATGACAAGACAACAGAATTTATTAAATCAATGAAGCCTCCTATGTGGTACTCCAGATGTGGCACTTTCTCTTGCACTTACACTTAAATCCAACTCGAGGAAAGTATCGAGATCCAAAGAAGAGATTGGATTGCTGTAATTTGCGATAGCTTATGCATAATACGAAATTTTCAAAGCGTACGTTTGTAAATGCGAACAACTTCGTTTTTCTTTAATTGGTTTCATTTTTAAATATGAAGGGGTCATTCATATAATACCGTCCGTTTACTAATAGCCTCAAATTCATTGCCATTGCATGTTTATAATGCATTTTGAGACCGATCGATATGCGTGGTTTAACGTAGAGGTCCTTACACTTTCTTAAAATCGATCCTGTTTTGGTAGGACTAAATTATAAGAGACGGTTCTCAAGTAATACATTATAGTATAGTAATACATTATAGAAATGCAGTAATACAGCATTTCGGTATAAACGAATTTGAATTATGAATATAATGCACTATTTAAAATAATTATATCATATTCGTTATTAATAATAATGATAATACAGGGAGTTTTTTTTTAAGAAAGTACACATACGGCCTATATATACTTTTATAAGAAAACGCATCAAACGGCCGGGCGACGCCTGTAATATAGGCAATCAACATGCATAGGCAAATAACCAACATTGTTATCGCTCTCTCTCTCTGTACCTTAAAATTTCCTCGAAATTTAAAATCAATAAACACTAGATCACGTCAAACACATCAGAAAATTTTGTAAATGAACACAATATTTGCTGACAGAATTCAAAAGTGGATCGCAAACATAAAAAAAACAACAACAAACAAACAAACAAAAAACAAAACAACAACAAAAAATAAAAAGGTGAACGACAATACAAACACTTTAAAGGTCGATGATTCAATGACATTCGTTTAATGGAGCGTGAGAGATGCATATAAGCACCATCTATTTTTAAAATCGAAAATAATTTGGGCTTTAACTCCGGACTCACTGGACTAATGAGCCCCACTAGGTCGAAACCGATCTTAAGTTTTCCGCGGAGATAATATCCAAATGTATCTTCAATTACACTCGTACAGGTATAAGTAACGAACATATTGATTTATTCCTTATAACAATGAACTTATTTATTCGGGATATTCTGATCAATAATAAATTCCGGATAGACGTGTAGATAATAAAAGTCACACAGTAATCCCTGCGGACAGTAATTAGCCATAGCAACAGAAATGTGCGCTCGTTAACTAATCATACAAACAGTGGATTTTCGATATTGATAGAGCCGATGGAAAACGAAGCCCTCATCGTACACAAGCTTACATATGTAATGCCACTAATTCCCAGCATGACACGTGTCGATTTTATGTTGCATGAAATATTCGATAACATAAAATATGAACGTAAAATTTGGTAACATAAATCTGCATCTATACATTAATAATGATCCGTATTATGTAATTCAAATGTATTTTGTAGTAAAGTAAGTTAACTTTATTGTTTCTTGTTTAAAGCAAACATTGTCCAAGAAGAATTGTTAGCATTTCCATTACTCGGCTGATACATGTTTAAACTCTATTGACATAAATAATTTAAAAAACAAAAATAAAAGAACATAATAAATAAATTTAAATTAAAGTAATGCGGAGCATATACCGAGTGATCATTTGAATTTCAGCTCTAGTTATCCATGACATTTTTTTCAGCCAATAAGAAAGGCTGGATAGACGATCTCGCCTTTCTTATTATCTGCGAAAATATTCAAGGATAACTCGAGCCAAAATTTAAGTGATCACTCGGTATTTGAGGTTAATGTAAAATTAGGAGGTCCACATATTGTATTGCGACGCAGTAAACGAGTTTTGTAGTGGACCATTTATTTCTCAGTTTCATAATAAAATGTGTCAGTTATTTTTAGTACATTTTCAAAATTAGTAAGATTTGCTAGTACATAAATGATACACTAGTTTTTATAAGTTTGCAATATTTCATTTTCAAGAATGTTCAAGAAATTACATTGAATTTCAGAAATTAGCAAGAACAGTAAATGAATTGTGTAGTGTACTGTTTTTCAATTTCAATACTTGTTTTGTAAATTAATGTTGTACTCCTAGTTTTCACAAGTTTGCATGTTTTATTTTCAAGAATTTTCAAGAAATTACATTATATTTTCGAAATTAGCATACACTTCAATTAGAAGTGTAATAGGTTTTTCAGTGTCATAATAAAAAATTTAGGTTATTTTCCATGAATTTCCAAAACTCCTTAGATTTGTACATGCGTGTTACATTCCTAAGCTTGCAAATACTTCATATTCAAGAACTTTCAAGAAATTGGAATAAATTGGCAAGAATTGTAATGCATTGTTTGGAAGACTTCTGCAAATATAAAGTGTCATTTGTTTCTCAGTGTCATAATAAACTGTTTGAGTTATTTTCAGTAAATTTGGGAAATTTGTAAATGAATGTTGTTACACTCCTTGTATTATAAGTTTTCATATGTTTCATTTTCAAGAATTTTCAAGAAATTACATTAAACAGTAAATGAATTGTGTAGTTGACCTCCTCAAATATAAAATGTCATTTGTTTCACAGTGTTTATAATAAAACGTTTTAGGTTATGTTTAGTAAATTTTCCAGATTAGTGACAATTGCAAATTAATGTTACACTCCTGGGTTTTAAAAGTGTTTTCCCATTTCCATTTCCATTTCCATTTTCAAGAATTGTTTTGTAAATTATGTTATACTCTTTGTTTTTACAAGTTTGCAATTGCTTCATTTTCAAGAATTGTCAAGTAATTACATTACTTTTTTAAATTAGCAAGAATAGTAAATGAATTGTGTAGTTGACCTCCTCAAATATAAAGTGTCATTTATTTCTCACTTTCATAATACCTAAAACGTTTGGGTTATTTTTAGTCAATTTTTAAAATTAGTAAGATTTGTAAGTAAATTTCTTACAATAGTTTTATACGTTAGCAAATTTCTCATTTTCAAGATTTTTTAAGAAATCAATTTATATTTTCGAAATTTGCAAGAATTGTAAATGAATTGTGTTCCACTACACAATTCATGGATTCAGTGGACATCCTCAAATTGGAAGTGTAATCGGTTTTTCAGTGTCATAATAAAAAGTTTCGGTTATTTTCCATGAATTTCCAAAACTCCTTAGATTTGTACATGAATGTTACATTCCTAAGTTTGCAAATACTTCATTTTTAAGAACTTTCAAGAAATTGGAATAAATGTTCGTAATTAGCAAGAATTGTAATGCATCGTATGGAAAGTTCTTCAAATAAAAGCGTCATTTGTTTCTCAGTTTCAAAATAAAACGCTTGTGTTATTTTTACCAAATTTTGAAAATTTGTAAAAATTTTAAATGGATGTTGTTACAATGCTGGTTTTATTAGTATGCAAATGTTTCATTTTAAAGAATTTTCAAGAAATATCATTCAATTTTCGAAATTTGCAAGAATTGTAATTCAATTATGTAGCGGACCTCTTCAAATATAGTGTCATTTATTTCTCAGTTTCATAATAAAACGTTTGAGTTATTTTTAGTAAATTTTCAAAATTACTTGTACCTACATGATACAAATGCATGATTTGATAGAAACATGATAAATGATTTGTACAGATTGTCGAAATTATTATTATTATTATTATAATTATTATTATTCGCAAGAATAGTAAATGAATTGTGAAGTTGACTTCTTCAAATTTAAAATACCATTTGTTTCTCAGTTTCTTAAAAAATCGTTTGGATTACTTTTAGTATTTTTTTTTAAATTAGTAAGATTTGTAAGTTAATGGTACACGCCTAGTTTTTATAAATTTACGAATATACGAAATTTTCAATAAATTTCACTGAAGTCTTAAAATTAGCAAGACTTGTAAATTAATTGTGCAGTTTTTTTAAGTTTGATGGAAATTGGCTAGTCTTCTTGGTAAATATCAGAATTGTTTAGCGAATTTAACTGGAAACTATACATTTTCAAGAAATTTCATTAAATTCTCGAAACTAGCAATAATTCTAAATAAATTGTGCAGTTTTTTGTTTGCAAGTTTAATTTTTTTATTATTAGATTTGTTTGCAAACTGAATTTACTTCATAGTTTGGCAAGGAAAAAAGTGAAAGCTTTATAATTAATATATATATATATAATATATATAATTATATAAATATATAATTATATATATATATATATATATATATATATATATATATATATATATATATATATATATATATATATATATCTTTCATCGTCAAATTTATGACTATAAAGTCATTGTTTTTTGTTGAGCCTTTGAAGCACCTCAAGATTTTCAATATATTGATATTGAAACTGGTATTGATCAAGTTTGAAATGATTGTTTAAAAATTGTTAACTTAGCAAATTGTAATCATGAATACTTATATTGGGCAGTAGTATACCAGTTTTAATGACGATATCTTGTTAAATGGCATTATGATATCCAACTTTGCTTGGATATCACTAATAGTAATTGTACAAATTATACTGTTCATGTTAATGTTACTTCAATAAGACCATTGTTATTGTACAACAAATGGAAAACAACGTGTTGTACCATCGTATCACCATCGTTCACTATTCTATCATCAATAAATGTTGGATTATGAAATTATGAATGAATTGTGCCATTTTCATAATATAAAAAGTTTCCATCTTTTCGAGCTAATTTTATGCATATTAGCAATCGAAGTTATTCATCGTCTACTTTCATCGCTGTTAATATAAGTATTAAAACTAGTAATTTTTAAGCCGCTCATCAATAATATATATTTTTTTTAATTGCATGAATAGGATTTAAAATGTCCAATCAAAGCTCATATAAAATATATATCTTTAGCTTCTACCAGCACTAAAATATGTTCTAAATATATGTCGCCAACACAATCCTGACGTCGTAATTGATTGTAGAGATGAAGAAAAGGGCGAATGTAATATCCATTCAGGCAAAATTCCCAGGTGTGATATATCGCTCCAATGCGACGGTAAAGGAATAATAATATCCTGACATTAATCAAACAAACGATTTTTTTTTAATATAACGAAATTTT
The DNA here is from genome assembly GCA_951805005.1 of Othius punctulatus. Classification (NCBI taxonomy): domain Eukaryota; kingdom Metazoa; phylum Arthropoda; class Insecta; order Coleoptera; family Staphylinidae; genus Othius; species Othius punctulatus. The sequence goes on from OX638138.1 coordinate 97,085,062, forward strand.
TATTTCATGAATTATTCAAAAATTACAAGTATAAAAACGATTTCAGTAAGTTTTATTTATAAAGGTAACAATAGATTTCAAAATCCCGTTTCATGTCATATTCAATGGAAATACAGAAGTAGCCCAAATGCATAGTAGCTTGTAAACCTTAGCAGATACTAAAAACGGTTAGAAAGTACATCAGTGAGTGTAATTTCTACACGATAAATTATAATCTGATTAACACTAGTAACTAATACTGTCGAGTATGCATATCGACGCTGGTGTTTAGCTATTTAACACAGAGGTTCGACAGTGAGCACCAATCCTTCAGTGATATACTTAGAACAATTAGGCGGTCGGAAAAAATATTGATGATAATAATAATACTAATAATAGTAAATAAATCTAATGATTAAAGTATTGTTTTGTTTCATGTAAATTTCTTCAGTTTTTTAACAGAGTGTGTAACGTTAGATTTTGAGCTTACAGTGGAGACTGCGTTGCCTACAATAGCATCCCAGCGCGATAATTAAATCAATCTCGAATCAAATCGAGCATTAAATCGAATTAAAGTAGGTTGTACACGCGAGCTTCATACATTTGTCTAGGACAAAAGTCGGTGAAATACCGGAAATGTGACCGCCATTAAATCATAATTTAGAGTTTGAGTGGCCCTTTTGGCATCAAGCATGAAAAACAAAATATTATCTTTTTTGTTAGTGTTTTATCTTTTTTGTTGTGGTTCCTTTAATGAATACGCGATGCATTTTTTGCTCTTAATTACAAATCACCCTTGTAAATATGCCTTATGTGATTATGGATCGGAGAGGTCTAAACCCCCTTTATTTTAGTTATTATGCGGAAAATTATCTTTTCTCGCTTAATATGTAAGATTAAACTCTAATAGCAGCAAGTCTACACATTCACAGCGTCCACGGCTCTAATGGCTTACCTCCCCCTACGCAGCTTCCGCTATCTAACCCGGAATAATCTAGCCGACATGAAACTGCGCGTTCATCTTATGAAAAGAGACAAATTCGTTATCTTGAGCGACATAATGTCATCAGGTTTTAGATATAGCGCGTATAATAATACATCCAGCCAAGGTTCCTCTTTAATGTGCGTTAACTTTCTCCTTAATTATTCGAATGCTTATGTTATATAAGTGCGTTTTACTTGCTTGACTTCGTACTGAATAGAATACAAACGAGTAATGTATTTGGTAATGAATAAATAATGTGGGCTTGATGTCTTATTGATATCATTAGCTACTACAAGAAGTGACAACGCATTTATTGTAATGAACTATTTAAACTTACTAGTTGGCCTTCACAGTTTTTTTTTGTGTCGTGATTTTAACTTTATCATACATAATTAACGTACGGTTTCCTATATCCTCAAAAAAATATCCTTTAATGACGCAGTTCGAAATCATGCGAAGAGGTGTAATGTATGTGCATAGAAGGATTAATAGTGAATAATATTTTGAACATTTATTCTAATTTTAAGTAAATATTGTGAACGTATTTAAAAATCGATATTAAATTTACTTCTTCGAAAGTCACCACAGAATTTATATGTCTCACTCAATGCGAGATTTTAACTGCACTGTTAGCTAACATCGCTGTTAAAATATGTACAGAATAAGGCCATTAAACTTGAACTCGAGTAACACAAGTTGATTGCTCGTATACCCTTCACATTGAAATGATAACATTCTCAGATACTAGTCAATTATCAATTTACGGGGAATTACGGGTATACTTCACTTTCGAATGCACTGCAAAGCATCGTAAGAGATTTTCCATAAATATTTATCAACCTACGCACTATATTACAATGTATTACATTAATTTCGATTCAGGTCCAATTATTAGAGGCTTTATGACTTAAAAGTTGTGGTTGAATTCATAATTCCTTAAATTATAAACGTCCTGTTTACATTAATAGTCAATTTTTAAAATTGACCTAAAAAGTAGCCAACTACACAAAATATATGTAGGTACGTGAAGTTAACACACGTACAGAAATACCGTGTATGTGATAAATCCTATCGATTATTACTAATTTTCTAGGAAAGAGCAAAGTGGTGCTTTTACATTTTCTAAAAAATGCATTTCCCAATTTCTTCAACTGGAAATTCTTCACCACATCTTCGTACTGGTATTTTAATAGAATCTAGACCAGATAAACTCGGATCTGTCGATAACTATTATATGTTAGTACTGATATGACAATATGTGAAAGAAAATATTGTTTCAACGAAAAATATATAACAAAATATTTTTACCACTTAATTTGGGCCCACCTTTAAGTCTATTTCTGTTAACTATCCAGAATTTTTGATAGTATTTGATGCAATTTTGACAGAATATTTGAAATTTAGGCAAATTAACGCAATTTTTTCTATTCATTGATCAAATAGTTGATAGTTATTGAAATTTTAACAGGATTCTATGAAATTTAACAAGTTAGATGAATTTATATAAATATGTATAAACTTTGAAAGAAATTATTTGAAACTCTACAATTGTCATTGAAGTTTTAACTGAAAAATTGGCTGGAAACAGGAGGAAATAATTGAATCGTTTATTTCAGAAACATGTTAAGTGAACTTTTTCAACTTTTCGGGAAATTAAGAAAAAAAAACACGAATCTTTCATACGTTATATATAGGGTGAGTTTTTTTTTTCATTGTAAGCATTTTGATCTCGGAAACCATAATTAATAGAGATTCGGTTGAATGAGAAAAGAGTTGTCGTTTCAAGAGCTTATGCAAGATATGCTTTTGTTTTTTGAAAAAATACCAGTTTTTCAGTTATAATATTAACTTAAATATTTTTAATTGGCAGTCACTGTTTGCCTTGACATTTAAAAAAAAGAGTTTTTTTTCTATTTATTGCGGGTTTAGGTTAATTAGCGGATAATTAACGGGTAAGGTAATTAATTTTTAACAATTATTACTTTCACAAATAAACACGGTACAGGACTATTAGTATTATTGAGAGTAGCAACAACAGAGTTTTCCGGGGAAATATTTGTTTCGTCTTACTACGAAAATTCTATAATTTTGTCTATTCTAAATGTACTAAATTCTATTCAAATTATACAAAGAAAATTCCTGCATCTCATTTATTTATGAAATAAATATATTTATTTATTTATTTATGAAATTTATTAATGAAATAAATAAATGAGATCCAATATATATTATATATTTATATTGTATGATTACATATCCTACAAAACGGAATGTCAGTTAAAGGGTTAATGCAGAAAAAACTGCGTTCTGATTACTTATACCGCGCGTTTTTTTATCTCTGAACATAGGCCATGTTCAGTTTTAAAACGACAGTATCAATTGCAACCAGTTATGCAACCAACATTACATGCGCCTGCACCTCGATCATTTGAAATGTCAAAACTGTTGACAGAATATGTATTCAACGCAAGAATTATCCTGAGACACCAATCCCATCATTCCTGTTCAAATAGGAATCATCAACTGTTAATCCCGAAATAGTAACTCATTTGTGAAAGTGCCCTATTTCTTTCTTGCGTTGAATACATTTTCTGTCAATAGTTTAAACATTTTATTTTCATAAATATGATTGTAATTTTTTTCAAAATTTAAAATTTTACTGTTATCATTAACATTTTAGCAAAATTATTGAAATTTTTGTAAAATTATTTGGTAAAATTATTGGTATTATTATTTGGTATAGAAAACACAATGCCAACTTTACAGATATCATTGAATCTTTGAGATAAATAATTTTCTGAAAGGGGTAGTAATTATTCGTACTTTTTTTTCGATTTTCCTAATTGACAATCAAACCCATGACCATATGCCATAGGGTTGAATTACATTAGGTGACGTTAGGTTAGTTAACAAATAATTATGAATAAAACTTGTAAAATAATTGTTCAAAAGAAATACATTTTACTACTTGCTCATTAAAAATTTAAAAGAATGATTGACATTTTGATACAATACCTAAAAAAAATGCTTATGTATAAAAAATAAGGATAATATTTTATTTGAGGTTGTTGTATTAAGTACTTACTGGTATTTATTTCTATTCGATTTTATTATTTATTTCTATCGCCCAACTAGTTTCGGAATATTAAAAAAAAACATCTTTAGAGGCATATATATTTTAATCTTTATATATCCTGATTTTATTTGAATTGTATTTTGAAATTTTAGTTATATTCAACTAAAACTTCAAATTAGACTGTATCTGTAACTTTAAAATTTCAAAATTCAATTCAAATAAAACCAGGATATAGGTATAAATATTAAAATACTTATGCCTCTGAAGATGTCTTTTAAAAATAAACTGAAACTAGTCAGGCGATAAAAATAAATAATAAAATAAAATAAAAATAAATACCAGTAAATACTTAATACAACAACCTCAAATACAAATAACTGTTAAGTATGTATAAAACCTTAAATATAATATTTTAAATATTTTACTTAATTATTATTATTATTGTTGTTAATATTGCTAAATTTAAAGATGTAAACGATGAAATTTTCCATGACGGAATGATTTACAAGAATTTAAATAAATAAATAACAAATTCGTACAAACAAATGAAATTTTGATAAACAGTTGAAATCTTGATAGTACATAATCATAATAATAAGAATATTTATTAGCATAAAAGCTACATAACATTTTGTAGTAAATAAATTTTGACAGAATAATTGAAATTTGACCATATGTAACTGAAATTTTAAACTGAAAGTAGTGCACGTTTTTACAGTGACATCGACATATTGGTAGAATTATTAAAATGTAAGCAGATACAATTGAAAAATTTGATAAATATCACTGAAAATCAAATAGTAATTTATAGTAATGATAGTAATGAATAAAATGTAGACAGAATAATTTAAATGTTTTGTACAATATGACAATTTTTTTGTCAGAATTGATAATTTTACGAATCATTAAAAAGTGTTGTTGGAAATAATTAAAATTTTCACAAATATTATTAAAATTTGGATAAATATAATTGAAAAGAGGCTCTCTATAATCTCAATCTAATTTTTGAGAAACCTGTAACAATTTATACGTATGTACCAATTTATATCTATGTACCAATTTATATGTATGACTTATGTCAATCATATTTATGAGCACATTTTTATGAGTATATTGACGGAATATTTGAAATTTTGGTAAATATGACATGTATTGGAATAGTTAAAAATTACACAGTTTTATTGAAATTATAACAGAATAATTGACTTTATGACTTTATGAAATTTTCTTTTTTGACATGATCACTTTTTCTTGTAAGCCGACAATATATCATATTACAAAATATAATGTGTATTTTATTTCAAAAATAAACAAAATAAATATTACTTTTAATATACGTAAATTATTGTTTCCGTCACATAAAAAAACCAAAAACTTAAAAACAGGTCTAGGTTAGGCAAAGTTGGATAATATTTGGTTTGGTTAGGTTGGGTGGGTTTAGGTTCTGAAGTAAACTTCTATAAGCTATGTGTTCATCAAAGCTATCAAATACTACAGGGGTATTATTAATAGTTGCCGGAAAATTTGAAAAAATACCTATTAATTTATCCCATTCTCCAATATTTATCCTCTCCAATATCTCCAATATTTATCGTCTCCAATATCGTAAATATTTTCTTCAAAAAGTTAATTGTGCATACGCTTCGGAAATTATGCATAATTACACGATTCACTTGTAATATTGATATTAAATTAAAAGCTTACATGCAGCTATATTAAGCTCATACTAATTTCAGAACTTTGCATCCATTATACTTACTTGCGCGTCTAATTAAATTCTTATTAATGCTGTCATTTAGAATTTAATGAAATGCAATCGAGATTATGCATGCCAAAAAAATTATGATTATCACAATTCACTATCATTATCACTATCACTATCACTACCAGTATTCTTTTAACTATTGAGAATAGTGTAAGAACCGAAACAATTGTTGAGAATTAATTGGTATATACAATTTTTTGTGAAACTTATACCAAGTAGGTATCTTATTTTCTTTTTCTGTCACAATTTATACATCATTGTGAAGAGCAATATCAATTTGCCACATTTTTCTGTAATTGAAACTTTAGTAAACAATCAGTATTATTATGTCATTGAAATATTGCTTTCCTACTTAAGCTTTACACTTCACGTATTATTGTATATGTATAATACAGAAGTATGAAAGCAATATTTCAATATCAATAATATCAGCAATATCAATAAGGGTTGCGAACCTTCGGCGTTTTCGCCCATTACTACCCACATATTACATTTTCCTTATTACACAATATATTCGAAAATATCTCAAGTGAACTCTTCATTAAATCGCTGCTATTGCCTGCGTTACATTAATTTTTCCATAAAGTGGAGCAGTGTGCCAAAAACTTATTACATAAGAATGCCTCGTATACAGCGGACAAATAAATCATAAACTTGGTTTGCAGGGCGGGCCTGCCTATGCAGTAACTTTTAGGGGCAGTAATCTCACATATAAATCTCCTCAAAAATATAAAACATTATTAAAAGAGAACTTTTCCTGTTAAAAGAACAATTTATTTATGATTTACGGCTATTTAAATACCAGCCCTCGTACTAAATTCGCAACTCCACAGACGTAAAAATATGTTCCTTGAACGTAATAATTAACTACTGTACTTCGCAAATATTGATTGACCTTATATTTGATAATGCATTAAGAAGTTTACAGAATTAACACGAATTATTTACTCGTTCATTTATTAAATTAATTCAGCAATTCCATAAAAAGTAATAATAATACCATTGATATTTACTAAATTTTTAGGTTTTTCTACACAAAAAAAAATAGAAATACGTTAATGACTAATTGTGAATTGTTATTATTATTAATTAAATTTTGAGGTTTGTCCGCCACAGGACACTTAAAAATTTACTTATTGATAATATTTGAATCAGAATTTAAACTAATGATAATAAGTTTTCTATTTTAATTGTGTTGTTTGTACTTTCTAAAGTTTAAGTGTTCTGCAGCAACATAACTTATCTAAATCTTGCGCAATACGAAATTCATATAAATGTGTGTCCACATTTAGCACACGTATTAAAACTTCTGCACTAATTTATGTGCAATGTATTATGCATTGAAATGTGCTTTGATAGAGCCCCGCCCTTTAATTAAGTGCCTTTACATATTCATCTTAATGCCGTGATTTGAATGTGCTTTCATTGCAACCGTATTGACTAAGAGCGGAGTAAGACTAAATTATGGCCCTCCGTGCGGTTTTAAGGATGCTTTAACATCTTCATTATTTCCCCCTTCGTGTATCTAAAATTGATGTTGCCCCTTCCACGCTGTCCGGAACAAGCTGTATGTGTCAGATTTAAACCGCATCCACAACTGTCGTCTATATGGGTCGTTATGTAAATGTCCCTTAGAATTTATAGCAACTATGAGAGTTTATATTTTGCATCAAACATCTGCTGTGTTTGGTTTAACTAACTCAGCACATTTACATTGAAAACCTTTTTATAAAAATAAAACATAGATATGATCATTTGCAGGACTGCGGCAGATATTCAGTATTTCTCTTGGGCATTATTACGATGATAATTCTTGAACTCCTTACATTGACTTTTCGTTGTACCCCTAATTTTATAGAAGTATAATTTAACAATTGTACAGGAATCACCTTAGATTTGACAGCAATCATTGAAATTTTGACAACCATCATTGAAATTTTGACAGGATTCATTGTAAATTTCACAGGAATCAATGCCAGTTTTAGGATAATGATTTTGTCACAAAATTAGAATTTCCGCAGTAATATTTAATATATTGATCGTTAAAATTATAACCGAATAATTATCATGTTGATGGAAATAATTAAAACTTTGACTGAACTAATTGAATGTTTCACAGTAATCATTGAAATTTTAACCCAATATTCTAAATTTTGTTAAAGATGATTGAAAGTTTTGGAGAAGTAGTTAAAAATCTGATATAGCGTTATGAACTGATAATATAGGTATTCATTGATAATTTATATTAATGATTCGGAAGAAATAATAAAGAATGATAATCGTTGAAAATGATCCTCGATTTGACAGTAATGATTAAAATTTTAAAACTATATCAGAAATTTTAGTAGAAATAAATGAAATTTTGTCATGAATAATTGAGAAGAATCTATAAAAATTAAGGATAATGAATGAAATTAAGTTAGAAAAATAAAATGTCTACAATAATATAATATTTGGAAGTCATTATTTTTTTATAAAATACAGTAAAAAATCTGTAAATGCAACCGGCCTGCTTCTATTTGTCGAAAAAGTTGCTTTTAACAAGTATTGCTATTATCGATTTGATTATAAAATTTCAACGCAAAGTAGAATTTACCGAGCTAATACATATGCAAAGTAAGGCCAAACGTACTATATATTTTTTGTTAGGTTAATTTGAATTTAAACATAAGGTACTACACAAACAAGAAGCAACACAATTACCACTAGTTGAGATTAGATCTTTCAAATGTGATAAGTTGCAGTTATGCAAAAATGAATCAAAAATTGTTGCTCTTGTAGAGAGATGCATTTACAGGAGTTATATTTATCGTATATTTAATGTAATTGATTGTAATTTTAGTAGAAATAATTAAAATTTTGACAGAAATAGTTGAAAGTTTGACAGTAATTTGAAAATACGTTTGAATAATTATATTTATTAATTGGAAGAAATAAATAAAAAAATAACCGTAGAAAAGATTCGTCAGATACTTGCATTTTTTATAAACTGCATATTTTAGGTCCCTGCATTTTTTTGTTTGTTAACCGAGAGCAACAGTCATTTTTTCTATAAATATTGTCAATTCTAACAGAAGAAAAATATTTTTTATAAAATATAATGCAAAAATTAATTTTCAGCGGGCACTCTCCACTTTGTGTAATAAAAATAGTATAATTTTTTATAATTGTAATATTTCTTGTCTATTTTTGGCGAGTATCTGTGTAATTTGTTCATTAATTTCGTCAGATACTTTTATTTTTTTTATAAACTGCATTTTCTAGGTCCTTTCAAGTTTTCTTTTGTTGACTGAGTGAAATAGTAATAAATAAATAGAGTGAAAAAAATTATGCAAAGATAAATTTTCAGCAGATACTCTTCAGTTGGTGTAATAAAAATAGTATAGTTTTTCATAATTGTAATATTTCTTGTCTATTTTGGCTAGTATTTGTATAATTTGTGAAATAAATAATGTCGATTCTCATTATAAAAAGAAACAATTTTCATTGTAGTGTTCTTAAAATAATGTAAAAGATACATATTCATCAGATACATGCATTTTTTTTTAATAAATTGCATATTTAGCTGCTTACACTTTTTAAACAGTCTCATTTGTGCCATAAATCTTGCTGATTTTGATAAAAAATAAATAATTTTCCGCAAGAATTTTCTCAAAAATAATGCAAAAGATAATGTTTTTGCTGATACCTACTTGTCAGTCTTAGATTTCTATAAAAGTTGTCATTTTTGAAAGTTTTTTTTTGTTAGAAGCAGATAATATTAGTCATAAAAGTGTTCTATTTGTCAACAAGAAACATCGAATTAAATTTAAATTTCCCCAAAATAATGTAAAATATAAACTTTCACGCTTTTAAATTTTTAGAAACTGCAAATTTGAATACTGTTTTTACAGTATTACAGCTGGTAAAAAAATGCTATAAATATTGTCGATTTTGACAGAAAAAAAAAACAATTTTTGTATTAGTTTCTCAAAAATAATGCAAATTTTCAGCAAATACTGTTATCAGTTTATTTAATTGCTGCTTATATTTAGCTGCTTACATTATTTAAACAGTGACCGATTTTGACGAAAAATAAATAATTTTGTGTTAGTTTCCCAAAAATAATGCAAAAGATAATTTTGATTGCTACACCTACTTGCCAGTCGTTTATATAATAACGTTGTCATTTTTGTCTGTTTATTTGTGAGAAACAGTTTAATATTAGCTATAAAAGTTTTGCCAACAAGAAAAATTGTATTTCATTTAAATTTCCTTAAAATAATGTAAAAGATAACTTTTTACGCTTTTAAATTCTTAGAAACTATACTTTTGAATACTTTTTCTAGTGTTTTACTATTGGTAAAAAAATGTGCTGAATATATTATCGATTTTGACAGAAAAAAACAATTTTTTAATTAGTTTCTCAAACATAATGCAAATTTTCAGCAAATACTGTTATCAGTTTGAATAATAGCTGGTTATATTTAGCTGCTTGCATTATTTAAACAGTAACCGATTTTGACAATAGATAAATAATTTTGTGTCAGTTTCTCAAAAATAATGCAAAGATAATGTTTTTGCAGATGCCTACTTGCCAGTCTTATATTTCCAAAAACATTGCCATTTTTGTTAGTTTATTTGTTATTTATTAGTTGTTATTGTTATTTGTTAGAAACAGTTTAATTTTAGCCTTAAAGTTTTGTCAACAAGAAAAATTATATTTCATTCAAATGTCCCCAAAAACAGATAAATTATTACGCTTTTAAATTTTTAATACAATTGTTTCTCCTATTTTACTATTGGAAAAATATGTGCTATAAATATTGTCGATTTTGACAAAAAAAAAACAATGTTTGTATTAGTTTCTAAAACATAATGCAAAAGATACGATTAAATTTGCTGCAAATACTGTTATCAGTATGTTTAATAGAAACAGTAAAATGTTTAATACATTTTTTTTTTCTTGTAGATACAGTATCTTCTCTGCCATAATTGTGCTATTTGTGCAAAAAAATGAAACTTGGTTTTTAACAACAAAAGACAATTTTACATTCTAGATTTGAAAGTAAACAATGAAATTTTGGTTTAAAAATCAAAATTTCAGTAGAAATAATTGAAATTTTAAGAGAAATAATTGAAAATTTTATAGGACTCAATGAAAATTTCACGGTAATGATTGAAATTATGTCAGAAAATTGAAAATTCCACACCAATGACTGATATTTTAACAGTCATTATTATTTTAACAGCATAATAAAAAAATGCTGGAAATTATTAAAATTTGGAAAGAAATAATTGAAAATTTAGCAGTAATCATTGAAATTTTATCTGAATAAACGAAGTTTTACTAGAAAAGATTGAAAATTTTATAAGAGAATTAAAAATTTAGTAGTTGCATTGAAATTTTGAAATATTTGTATTAATTATTTTCAATAAATAATATATAACCGTTAAAATTGTTCAAACCATCCTAGGCTTAAGCTAATTTTAGTAGAAATAATTGGAATTTTGAAGTAAACATTGAATATTTCACAGCAATCAATGACAATTTCATATCAATGATTACAATTTTGTCAGACAAATGTAGTACGGTAGAAGTAATGTAGTGCTGTAGAATTGGAAATGATTACTGTCATTAATTTCTTAAGAGAATAATTGAAATTTTGGTGGGGATTATTAAAATTATGACTAATGCTGATTGAAATTCTAACCGAATAATCGCAATTCTGTTAGAAATAATTGAAATTCTAGGAAAAGTAATTAAAAATTTGATAGTATGGATTGAAAATTTAAAATTTTTAATTAAGGAATTAATTATTCCTAACAAATAATATAAAACGAGAAAATCGTTATAAATCATCCTTGACTTGACAGAAATCGTTGAAATTTTGAAACAACAGTTGAAATTATCGTAGCAATAGTAGAATTGGTAGAAATAATTCAAATTTGGAAAGAAATAATTGAAAATTTGACAATAATCATTAAAATTTTATCTAAATAAACGAAATTTTGTTAGAAATGATTAATATTTTAATTAAAGTAATTAAAATTTTGATAGTATGCATTGAAAATTTAAAATTTTTATATTAATTATTTGGAAGAAATAATATGAAACGTGAAAATCGTTAAAAATCATTCTTGACTTGACAGCAATCATTAAAATTTTGACACAACATTTGAAATTTTCGTAGCAATAGTCGAATTGGTAGAAATAGTAGAATTTGTAGAAATAATTAAAATTTGGAAAGAAATAACTGAAAATTTGACAATAATCATTGAAATTTTATCTAAATAAACGAAATGTTGTTAGAAATGACTAATATTTTAATAAAAGTAATTCATAATTTGATGGTATGCATTGAACATGTAAAATTGTTATTTTAATTATTTGTAAAAAAAAATATGAAGCGAGAACTTCGCTAAAAATTGTCCTAGACTTGACAGCAATCATTGAAATTTTAAAACAACATTTGAAATTTTCATAGCAATAGTAGAATAGGCAGAAATAATTAAAATTTGGAAACAAATATTTTAAAATTTGACAATTATCATTTAAATTTTATCTGAAAAAACGGAATTTTGTTAGAAATGATTATTATTTTAATAAAAGTAATTCATAATTTGATGGTATGCATTGATAATGTGAAATTTTTATTTGATTAATTGAAAGAAATAATATGAAACGTGAAAATCGTTAAAACTCGTCCTAGACTTGACAGCAATCATTGAAATTTTGAAACATTATTTGAAATTTTCATACCAATAGTAGAATTGGTAGAAAACATTAACATTTGGAAACAAATATTTTAAAATTTGACAGTAATTATTGAAATGTTATCTGAATAAACGAAATTTTGTTAGAAACGATTATATTTTTATAAAAGTAATTAAAAGTTTGAAGGCATGCATTGAACATGTAAAATTTTTATATTAATTATTCGAAAGAAATAATATGAAACGTGAAAATCGTTAAAAATCGTCCTAGACTTGACATCAATCATTGAAATTTTGAAATAACATTTGAAATGTTCGTAGCAATAGTAGAATTGGTAGAAATAATTAAAATTTGAAAGAAATAAATGAAAATTTCACAATAATCATTGAAATTTTCAGTCAGAATAAACGAACTTTTGTTAGAAATCATTAATATTTTAATAAAAGTAATTAAAAATTTTATGCAGTGAAAATGAAAACTTTTCAATTTAATTAAAAAAATATTTAATAAATAAAAAATTGTAAGAAACAATATGAAACGTGAAGATGGAAAAATAGAGATTAAAATATATCATACATACAGATTAAAACATTAAAACAATAGAATAGATTTAAATTTTATTACAAATAATTGGAATTTTGAAAGAAACATTGAAGATTTCACAGCAATCGATGTTCAGTAATACAATTTCACGATACAGATTAAAATTTTATCAGAAAATTGGAATTTCTACAGTGGTCATTGATATTTTCACTGTCATTAAAATTTTGGTGGAAATGATTATAATTATGACAGCAATAATTCAAAATTTCGCATAATCATTGACATTTTAACCCAATAATTGAAATTTAGTTAGTAATATTTAGAAACATAGTGAGAAAAAAATTTTAGGAGAAGTGATTAAAATTCTTATAGCATGCACTGAAAATAGTCATGGATCATTTTATTGACTTTTTATTTGATTTTTTTGTTTAATTTTTATCTCCTATCTTTCTACCCTGCAGAAAAAGATGAGCAATTTGCTCATAATTTGTGTCATCAATCACCATTCCAATTATATTCATAATGCACGTGTGGTAATCATAACTAAATTGTGTAAAATCGAACATAATAATTAGATAATTATGCAATTCATTCGGTATTAATAAAATTTTGCAAATTGTTTCATTACATATTTACGTGCAAAACACTAGAAAATGTATAGCGTTTTGTATGAACTGTTAATTTCCGGATCAATTTTGGCGGTTCAATAGGCTAATGTGTAACTCGAAACTGTGTAATCCATACAGTTAAATTTTCATTCTAACAGCAGACCACTACCGCCTGACACACAACCTTTTGCCGGAATATTTTAAACGAAATCGGAAGCCGGAAGCAGAGGTTAAACACATACATTAACTTGATATAGTGATCTCCCTTCTGGACTCGGCAGTGTATGTGTTTGCAGACAAAAGGGTGTAAATTAATAAAACAACAAATGAACACAGCGCACTCGTTGTGGTTAAGTTTATCCCAATTAATGGTTAAATTTTGTGAACTATGCATGAAAGTAGAAAGTACGTTTAGAGAAATTAGTTTTGTTTATTATTTAATGACCGCCTATATGCTGTGGCTAATTACCGCCGCAAAGGAAGGATGTGCATGTACAATACTTGGGATTGCTTAAGCGAATTTTGCGTTATCAGTATTAGGTTGTTAAACGTGTACATACAATTTAACTGCATACGAGATCACCAGTTTCAGTAAGATAATAATTGCTATCTGTATATGGCTATACAGGTTTTCATAAGTAAATAAGTAAGTAAGTAAGAATATTGTCAGAAATCATCATCTTGATTTTGACAAAAAAAGAAAACATCGTAAGCAACCTATTTCTAAAATATACGAATATCCCTAATTTATGAAAATTATGAAAAGCTGATTATACGAGTATTCTAATAAATTGGTAATAGTGATGGTAATCACAGCAGAATCTAAGCTAATATCTCATTTATTGTCCTGCAATATTGTACTGCTTTTCGTTGTCTAGCTTGTAAAAAGTGTTAAATGTGTAAATTTCTTTTATAGGACGTTAAAAAATAATCTCGGATTGACATGTAGTACTTGAGGCGTGCATAATTAAAACGTGCTTTTCGGATGTAAGTAATGGTGGACTGTGATAAGATCAGAATATCTGAAATTCCAAGCAGCGTGTGCCCTGACAATGTGTTTATGGGAATAAATTTAAACGTTTTGGTTGTAAAATACGCTCGTGCACGAGATACCAATCTACATCTGAATTAGTTACAAGAGGCAACCAGCTTTAAGGATGATTAAGTGTATCATTTTTCTTAAACTGTTCTACCGGCAATTTATTGATTTGGAGAAAGTAAGTGAAGTTCAATACGAAATTTAATAATGGTTTATCATAGTTCATAATAATAACCCATATATTTTTACATGTAAATCTCATATAATAAAAGAATGAAGTAAGCACCAGCTGGTGAACAAAACAAGAAAATGTGGGTGCTTTCATTTGTGTTTATATGTAACTTGAAATTATTCGTACATGCTCTGTTTAACATTGAAATATTAAAACATTGATCGTTATGGAGTTCGTGCAAGCACAGATGTAATACACGTGAATAAGCCGTTATGGTTTTTATGTGGGCAGATTGTCATGGCAACTCGGCATGCATTCGGAGATATCCAAACAGATGCCAATCTTCACACATTTGCGGTATTTTAAATTTTCATAAATCGATCGTGTGCCAATGTTATGCATATATTTGTACTTGTTATAGATCATCGCTTGAAATAATAATACAAGTGTACAGGGTAGGCACATTTTAATGTCAATTCAGGGAAACTCGAAAAAAGGCTGTAAGTTTTTTTTTTTACTTTTTCACCAATGAGGTTCTTACAAATATTGCCATCTGGAAAATGTTTCATGCATGTTTCATATCTATTATAAATTTATTATTCTCTGAGCTTTGTGAAAATATTACTATAATTTTAAGTTTGTATTTTTATACCATTAAGTAGGAACTCAAGAAAAAACACACTTAAAATAAAAATAACTGATAACATGGATGAAACCAAAAAGTTTATAAACTGTGAAAAAAGACAAAAGTTATTTAATTACGTATTATAAATTATCATTATCTGCGTAACTTATTGGTTTCCCCCAGAGCCAAAAAAAACAAATAACATATTTATTTTAATTATTTTGTCACACTTATTATTTTTATGTACAATGTAATAATGTAATATACACAATTTTGTTTTATGTACAAAATATTGAAAAACCTACAAATATTTCAGATAGATTCTTTAATTCAAAATTCGTTTTTTGTGGCAAGAACACAAGCTAATTTGTCCAATGTAAATATTTGATGATTGATTGGATATACAGCGTGTCGTGGAAACCGTAAAACTTACAAAGGTGGTTAAATTACAAAAAAAGTTGCGCAATTTAGTTGTCAGTAATATTCCGTAATATTAGTAATATTGTCAGAAAACCAGAAAATTCCGCTTACTTCCGGAGATATTCGACAAAATCCAAAATTTTGCGATATCGTTTTTATGTTTTTCTAAAGTTATTTGAAGAGATATAAAAAACAAAAAAACACTACCTCATTGCCACTTTCTTAGCTCTCTATCTATGGCACGCTATCTTGCCACAAGATAGCGTGCCATATAAAAAAAAAGGTAATGATGGTTTTGTCGAAACGAAACGTTGTACTCTAAATTTGTAAGCATTGTCTTATAGAGCTAAAAATATGGCAATTAGAAAGTGCCTTTGGTTTTCTTATACCTTCTCAAATACCTTGAGAAAAAAAAACGAAATTGCAAGATTTCGGATTTTGTCGAATATCTCCGGAAGGAAGAGAACATTTCTTGTTTTCTCAACAGAATATTACTGACCACTAAATTGCGCAACTTTTTTGTAATTTAACCGCCTTTGTAACTTTTACGGATTCCGAGATCCCCATGCTGCTTATCCTTTTGTTGGACACCCTGCATAGGGTGTACATAGTGAATGGAAAACGTCATTATTTCATAAATTAAAGATATTTTAGAACAGTTCTTAGACACATCAGCTTTCAAAAATACACATTTTATTATAAATCTAAAATTTTTGTATTATCAAAAGTTTTTGTTTGTGTACTGATGTACTGAATGTTTTAATAATTGCGGAAGATATTCCACATAATAGCCTTCCCCAGTGCATTAGATTATGAGTCACTTACATCATAACTCAAACACAATTGACAATAATTTTAGACTTATAACAATATGTGTATTTTAGATCCATAACAATATGTGTATTTTATATCTATAACAATATATGTATTTTTGAATAACAATATGTGTATTTTTGAAAATAAACATTGACGCGTCGAGACATTTTCAAAAATATTTTTAAATTCCTAAATAATGAATTTATTCTGTACTCTACTGCAAGATTTAACTACATTTTTACTTCTTTTAACTATTTTTAATTTAGTTATATTTAGTTTTAATTTTAATTAGATTTTTTTTGTATGAAAGTTGGTACAAAAAATGTAACTATAGCTTTGTTAGCTATATAGCTATAATAACAAAATGTGTAACAGCTAGAGACAGCGAACAATCTTTATCAGGCTTTTGCCCCTCGAACGTTCTGCCTTAAAGAACAGATAGATATAATAAATATGACATTTAAAAAAATTAAATGTCTATTGCAAATTAGTTATAAATATTGGTAATGTTTCAAAATCCAAAAATTGTTGTATTTTATGTTGTTATGGATTTACAAGATCTTTGTAGAGAAGATTTATAAGATTTATAAACGAATAAAAACTTTTTTTCATATATGTTTCAAACTTTCATATATATTTTTTTTTATTTCCAGACTTCTATTGAATTTTTGATATTATTTGGAACATGACTTCTACTTTCGATGTTTTCATGTAGTGTGTGTACTTTATATTGACGTGAAACATCAAGTTCAGATTTCGAAAGTCTTTTGGACGATTTCCATGCATTTATATATTGATGATAATCATTATCAAGTAGTTGTAAATATGGCTTGTTTAATTTGTGTTTTAAATTAAATTGCAATATTTTTAGATATATAAGAGAAATATAAAAAAAAATATTTAAAACTTTTACTTTTTTTAAATTTACGGTCTCTTCAATTGGTTTGTTTTAATTTTGGCAATGTGACTACTATTTTCGATGTTTTCGTGTTGTTTTAGTACTTCATATGTAATTATACTATTGACATGGAACATCAAAAGTTTAGATTTCGAATGTCTGTAATTTATTATTTCATTTTTTTAAATATTTAAAAATTGCCTAACAATTTATTTGAAATATTTTAATTGCTTTTGGAATATGAAATTCCAAAACGATATGTCAAAAACCATATAGGTATAAATATGCTTAAATGTACACATTTATAGAATTTTTATAATTGTTTTAAATTTCTCCTGTTTTCAATAATTCATGGTCGCCATATTCAAAATATTGTTAAATTTCACGAATTCAATGATGGTTTTTGAATATTTTGGGATGGAAGTACAAAAAGTATAGCTGTAAAAAACAAAATGTGTAACAGCTAGAGATATAGAGAACAATCATTATTAGGCTATTGTCCCTCGGACTTTCTGCCTAAAATAACAACTAGATATAATGAATAAGACAATTTTTAAAAGTTTTTAAGTGTTTTTAAAATTGTTTGATATCCAAAGACAGTTAATTTGCTTTTTTAAACATTTATAAGGGAAATATAATGAAAACCGTTTAAAATATATATTGTTTTATTTCCTGTCCCTTAAATTGATAAATTGATTTCTTATATTTTTTTAGAATGTGAATCATATTTTCGACGTTTTCGTGTAGTTTTTGTACGTTATATGTGTATTTAGTATTGACATAAAACATAAAAAGTTCAGATTTCGAATAGGTGTAATTTATTGTTTGAATTTATGAAACAAAAATTTCATAATAATTTAATTATGGTATTTTAATTGTATGAGGAATAGTATACAAAATGTCAATAACTATAAAGGGAATATATCGAAAACTGGTTAAACTTTTTTCCAGTCTTCTTAATTGATTTGTTATATGTTTTGGAATGTGAATACTATTTTCGACGTTTTCGTGTAGTTTTTGTACGAAATATGTGTATTTACTATTGATATAAAACATCAAAAGAATAGATTTCAAATGTCTGTAACTTATTATTTCAATTTTTAAAATATTTAAAAATGTCATATTTAAATGTCAATTTAATTGTGGTATTTTAATTGACTGAGGAATTATATACGAAATATCAAAACGATATAAAAATGCTAAAATGTTGCTAGACATTTATAGAAGGTGGTTTATAGGTGAAGGAGTAGTAGGGATTAGGATAGTAGTGTTAAATTTCAGGACAATATAATTATAGTTTTTTTTTTAAATTTTTTAGAATTGAATTACCAAAAATATAACTATAAATAATAAAATGTGGAATAGAGAAAGAGAGAACAATCTTGATTACGCAATTGGCCTTCGGACTTTCTCCCTTAAATAGCATCCGCATATAATTTTTGTTTTGTTTGTTATTGTAAGAGGTTTAGATATTTTAAAATCCCAAGACAATTGAATTATTGTTTTTTGATTTTTGTTTTTGATATTTTAAGAGGAAAATAATACTATTTCAAACTTTTTATTCCCAGAATTTTAATATTATTATTTTTTTTTGGAATATGACTACTATTTTCGATGTTTTTGTGTAGTTTCTGTACTTTTTATGTACATTCTACTATTGACATGACATTTCAAAGTTAAAATTTCGAATGTAATTTACGATTTTGTTTTACGAGCGGACTCATGAATTTAAAATCGTTTTTATTACACCATATAAAACAATTTTCATTCTCTTTTTATTCAGATTTCCTTGCATTTTCATATTCATCATAATCATTATGATCATCATCATTATCATCCAGTAGTCTCTTTTCCATCAGCTTAGATGAGGAACTTTGATTGCTTTTGTATCGTCATTGTTCTCCTTTTCACGATTATAACTATAACTATTATCAGTATAACTATTAGTTGACTTCACACTAATTCACAGTACATACAGTTTTACAAGTGAATTTTAAAATTCTGTAAGTTAACTTTTCTCTTTACCTCTCTTAACTTTTTGTTCTACATATGATCTATTATGTACTACATACGATAAATTCGATTTGGAATATAACTAGTATTTTCGATGTTTTTGTGTATGTGCTGTACTTTTTATGTACATTCTACTATTGACATGAAATCTCAAAGTTTAAATTTCTAATGTAATGTATGATTTTGTTTTACGCGGATACTATTGAATTTAATATCTTTCTTATCACATTAGCTAAAACAATTTTCATTCACTTTTTGTTTAGATTTCCTTGCATTTTCATATTCATCATAATCATTATGATCATCATCATTATTAATAATAATAATAATAATAATAATCTTAATTGGTGCTATTGACAGATACGTCTTCCACAGGTCATAAAGTATCAAAAAGTATAAAATATAAAAGTATAAAATACGATATACGAAATCCAATACATATTTAAAACACAAAGTCACAAAATAACATCTAAGGCTATAGATCATCTGATAAAAATTCTTTTGTGGAGTAGTAACACTTATGTTTTATCATTTTCATTATCATCGAGTAGTCTCTTTTCCATCAGCTTAGATGACGAAGTTTGATTGCTTTTGTATCGTCATTGTTCTCCTTTTCACGATTATTTTTGAAAACTTCCCACATGCATTGAGTTGTGGGTAAATAACTATTAGCTGACTTCACAGTAATTCATGGCACCTACAGTTTTACGAGTGAATTTTATAATTTTAAAATTCTGTTAACTTTTCTCTTTACTCTTTTAACTTCTCTTAACTTTTTGTTCTAGATACGATATATTATGTACTACATACGATAAATTCTATGGCTAACAAAATTGCTTATGTAAATACGCTGAATTTGGCCCACTAGTGCATTATATTCAATTAACTCAATCAAAGCACGATGCATTCCGACGATATTATATTATAAACATAACATAGATAATGGTCGACATGCTCATCTATGATTTATGCATGATAACATAATACAGATAATTGATGCGCCCTTCTATCGACCATATTTGTCAAAGCGAGCAAGCAATTGTAATCCATAATTAGGCAAAGGTCTGGGCTTTGCGGCGGGCATAAATAAAAGAAGGCCGCAAAAGGACATAAAACACACCCTGCACATGAAATTATAATTTTCGGCGGTCATATAGATTATTTTACTTCACCGGTTTCGTGTCCCTGCACACCGCACGCACTTTATGCATAAATAACAGACCCCAATTCCGGTTCCGATTTGACCTATTATTGATGGATGCACCTCACCTGAAACAAACAGATAAATAAATTAGTCACAGTGCAGAATAACGCGCGTTATGCACGCAAGTAATTGTTTTTACAAACAGTAATGGTCCCATTATACAACCGCGACAAATTATACCGCTTCCTCAAATACAATGTAGGTGTGAAACATTTGTATTGCATGAGTGCTGCCTGTGTATTGAATTGTATTATCCAGCAGACAGAGTTTCACAATTGAATTATATTATGTTTAATTTGCCTTAGAATAAATTGTGTATGCATGGAGATAATTAATTTTTATAACATAAAATCTTGATTATTATTGATTAGTATATTATTACATAAATATATAATGCAGACTTTCATGCGAATGCACTCTACATTACGTATATTTTAATAATATATTACTAAAAATATGTTCCTCATGCACGCTTTTAAAATCTCAATGAAAATAAATTACCCTTTGTTTTAGATCGAAGCGAATATTTCATGAGATTTTATGCTGATTTATGATCAGGGTAGTTTTGCAAACAATTTCCTCCCATATTTGTACACCTTAAACAGTATGCATATTTGTGCAATGCTTTGAAAATAGTAATATATCATTCCACGTGCATTTCGTTCAAAACCTTCCATAGGGAGAATGAATATTGTCTCAGAAAGCTATAGAAGAAATTATTATTTAATTCCAGGTGTGTTTCCTTCAAAATGTAGTGAAAGATAAAAAAACCATAAAATGCAATAATTGCAAAGGTGGTTTGGTTCTTTTATGCATAACTACATCCAATTATTCATTATATCAAAAATTTGCTGTATAGAATAATACTTGAACTTCTTGAAAATATATTCATTTTGACTAAACAACTTATTACTTTAATAAATACCTCTCAAAAATATGCGCTCAAAATTTGAAATAAAATTGGTCAATTATGCCACTTGTAAGATCAACCCGGGCATTCACAATACATTTAACTACAACAATTTAAATGGTAAATATTTAGTATAAATATCATTATGAGCGAGTAAATATTTCTATTCCAATATTGAATGTCGATGTCAATATTTGCCTGTTTGCATCCTCTCGTACGCAAATATCTGTAGGTATATTTATCCGCCGCATCAATTTTTATTATTCTGGTAAATGTAACGCGAATGGCCATATTTATTTTCATCTGGAGGCTTTGTGTTTAATGTTTTCGTTCGCTGGCATTTTATTTTTAAGTGCCTTTTCCTACGCAATAAATCTATTGCGGCATCATTGTTCCAAATTTATAATGGAAACTGTGGAAGTTTGCAGTGCGACAAAGGACCATTATGAAATTAATTATGGGTACAATTTGATTTATTTAGGGAGTCGATATATTGATTTTTCGCGCAGAACACGTTAATTAATATTACGTGCTAATGGATCTGCTCTATTAGACAGCGTTAATAGACTCGTAATTATGTTTCCACGATGTTTCTGGATATATTATAAATGGATTTTACTGCGTCGATATCTCATGAGCAATTTGTGAGAGGTTTAAAACACCTATGTATTATTTTAAGATATGTATCACTGAACAAGTTGGTTCTGCGTTGGCTTAGATTATACAATAAGTAAGAAGTGATAGAGAATCTGGAAAGCTTTGATACGAAGAAATCTCATGGAAGCAATTATTACAATTTTATAGATTTCCAAGTGTTTCATCTGAAATCATCTAATATATAACATTTTTAGAAGAGTTAATTAGCATCTGGCACATTTATTATGAACGATGTAACCAATAATTATCAAAATTTGTATATTTTAGACGGTTTAATAAAACATTTCTCGATCAAGGATATTGTTATTAATCTTAGATTATTTAATTAAAAATATTCAAAATTGGTATGTATTAAACATACATTGTATGTACTAGTAAAATCTGTATTAAAAAAAACTGATATTGGTATATTTTAAACGATTCAATTAAAAAATCTTTAAATTGATACAGTTTGGGTCTCGGGCATGATACGAGCGGTGAGCGGTGTGCGGCGAGCGAAGAGTATTAATACTACTAGGAGCAGCAGTAAGCGGCAAGCGCAAAGCGTCAAGTTTTCCCAACACGCATTAAAATCGTGAACAAAACGATTGCGGTGTCGCTCTGCCGCTTGCCGCAGCCGCTGACTGCCCTTATCGTAGCAGAGGCCTTAGACGATTTAATAACAAACATCTTACACCAAGAAATTTTTCTTGATACATGGTGATATTATAAATAGTATGAGATATTTCTGATAAAATCGTCTGAAACTTTGAAACAAACTATATTTTTAAACTATACATATAGGTAATAAAAATGTTTCCTTGTTATAATAACTTGTTATATTTTGAGTTCATCGAAAAAGTTAATCACCAACCGGTACATTAATTAAGAACGATGTAATCAAGAAATATCAAAATTGGTACATCAAACATTCATCATCAGATCAAAAAATTCTAGGTAAAGTATATTTTTGTCAATTTTAGACCATTTAATTGAAAATATTCAAAATTGGTGTATAGGTATGTACATAATTTATTTAAAAAAAACTGAAATTGGTATATTTGAAACGATTTAATTAAAAAATCTTGAAATTCGCATAGTTTAGACAATTTAATAACAAATAACTTGCGCAATTTTTAGACAATTATATGTATTTATATATATTTATAATTATTTGTAGAAGTACTATAATAAACAAATTCGCTAAATTGTTATATTTTGAGATGATTTGATAATACATAATCAAAATGGGAACATTTGTAGGCAATTGAATAAAAATGTCTCATTTCTTGTGAACAGAACCACACAAATGTTTATTTTTGTGTAGAGTTGTCATAGGAAATAAAATACGTTAAATAAAATTGTTATATTTTGAGACGATTTGATAAAAAATAATCAAAATGGGAACATTTCTAGGCAATTGAATAAAAATATCTCATTTCTTGTGAACAGAACCACGCAAATGTTTAATTTTGTGTAGAGTTGTCATAGAAAATAAAATACGGAAAACCTTTTTCACAAAAAACATTTATTTACTAAATGCACATTTCAGCCGCAATGCAGCCATCTTCAGTAGCAATACAGTACTACAGTATTTTCTACAATACTTTCTCAAGCTCTACCTCATCGTTAGAGTTTTTATAATTTTTCTGTAGCGTTTTTATAAAATCGTAGAATTTCGATTATCTTTTAAAATTTTGATGTTTTGTAGGTGCATTAAGCGCTGTAATTCGGAGACTACTTCCTTCAATCGCATGATTGAAACTGGTGTTTGTAGATTTTTTCAAGTCTCACAACTTTTATATTTGCTCTGATTCAAAAAAGGGACTTTGCGGGGGAAATTCGGGAAAAACTGATTTTTGGTAACTTCGGCGGCCTTTATCGTTCGAAATATGAACTAGTATATCAGTGCATCAATACTAACAGTATCGCGCCAATGACAAAATATGTGTAAAATTTTATGTACAATATGTCTTATCTAAAAAAATTGTTTAAGGTTCTTTTAATTAAAACAACCTCAAATATATATATATAACTGGTAATAATGGATATAACCTTAAACCTTATAAAACGTTTTTGTCTGTATCCAATATAAAACTAAGTAAAACGAAAATTGACTTTTACAAATTTTCAAAATGGCGGCACCTTCCGACGGTAGTAGGGATATGCCTTTAGACGTATGTCTTATGTCCCTCAATACTACTGGAAAAAATTATCATGTCTTAGAATTTTTCCGACGTGAAACTACAAATTTACTGTTCAAATATTGAAAAATTCGTTGATCTTTCAAATTTTTCAATAACTGAAATAGTACTATATAAAACGAAATTGGTTGGAAATTTCAGAAATTAAATAAGTCTGAAATCTGTTCAAATTTATTTCAATTTTAGAATGCTTAGAAATGTTCAAGGAACTTTAAGGTCTCTTAAAGCATCAATCAATATTCTAGAAAAAAAAAATTAGGATTAAACAAATATATTCAATAATTTATCAAGGCCCGGTTGTAAGATCGTGGATTATCTTTGATAGTGGTTCAGTTTCTAAGGATGCCATTGTATTAGCAATTGTATATTAAGGCCCAGTTTTAAGATCGTAGATTATCTTTGATAGTGGTTCAGTTTCTAAGGATGCCATTGTATTAGCAATTGTATACTAGGTAACTGAACCTTGGTCAAGGATGATCCACGAGCGTACAACTAGCCCTAAATAATGTTTAAAAAAATCTCCATAAGTCAAATATTCTATAAAACATTAAAAAATCTTCCGAAAACCGAAGAGAATAATAAGAAAATTGAAGAATATTTTAAGACAGTCGTAAAGTTTCTGAATCAGATGTAAAAAACGTCACAAATTTGAAAATTTATTAATTAATTAGAAAAACTAGGGAATTTCTAAAAATACACACAAATTTCTGGAAACTCGTAGGAAATCTTAGGAAAATCCCAAAATCCATTGAATGTTGATTAAACTATAAAAAACCATTTAAGGAATTTCAGAAATTCCATAGACTAAATAATCAGAACAATCAACGAATCCGAATGTATTATCAATAAAATTCAACAATATTAATTATGAAGAAAGATCGACGTATTTTTCAATAACTGGAAATAGTACGTGAAACGTAATATTAACAAGTTAGAAAAAAAAAATGAAAACCTTGCAATTAATTGGAACTTTAAGGGCAGTCTAACAATTCGTTAAATTTGATTTCAATTTCAGACATCTTTTAAATATTGAATGAATTTAAAGATTTTCTTACCAAGGAACAATTCAAGTTTCATAAAATCCCGAAATTAAGTTTATTAGTAACCGATTGAAGTGTATATTATTATTATTATTTAAGGACGATCTATTTCTGCTGCTAATTACCAGTATCAAACAAGGAGTACCTAATATGTGCTCTAAAGAACCTAATTTAGCCGCAGAGGTCTGAAACGCTTTGAAAGTTTAGGCTCCAACATTAGCAAAAGTACTCGTGTAAAAGTAATAGTTATTACCAGTTCAAAAAAAAACTATAAATAATTCTGAATCACGGCTAAAAATTACAATCAGTTTAAATAGAAAAAATATATATTCTTTGGAATTATAAGGTAGATGCATAAGTTCCTAGCGTTTTAAAACAAAATTTAAAAACAACTTTAATTATTTACTGTTTGTAAAAATACATATACTAATCAATATTATATGCTTCTGTATTATTTGTGAATAACCAACTAAGTTTTGGGAGTTTTTTGAGTCCTGGCATGAAGAAATCCGATGGTTTGGAAATGAAGAAGTCATCGAGCCAGGTTTGAAGAACGGCATCGTTATTAAATGAGATGCCTCCTAAATTGTTGGATAGAGAGCAGAAAACATGAAAATCTAATAGGGCAAGACCAGGAGAATAGGGCTGATATGTAATTACCTTCTAACAAAGAAGCAAATAAGCACAAATGGTAACATGCTGATTTTTTATGTATTTGCTCACAACGTAATGTACCCGAACACCAAATTTTTAACCTTTGCCCATAGAAAGTCGTACAATGGTTAATTTTGTCTATTATTAAGAGATTTAAGTGTATATTACTTTTTATTACTTATCGACGATCTATTTCTGCTCTAAAGAACTAATTTAGCCGCAGAGGTCTGAAATGCACTTATAGCGAGATTAGCAAAAATACTCGTATTTACATACAATATATTTTTTCTCTACATACCAGTTTCCAAAATAACTGTAAATTATTTAGTTCACGGCTGAAAATTAGTCAAAACATGTATTGAAGTTCTTCCTCTGTTTCTGCAATTATTGCCATGTCATACGCGAATAGTATTTCTGCTATTTTTGTTATCTCCATTTTCCAGTATCCATTTTTTAGCATTTTCATGTTTTGCTTTGCTTTCTTCATGGCCTTATCCAATACAATTGTGAAAAGCAAAGCGGTTAGCACGCATCCTTATTTTACTCCTTTCTTCGTTTCGAATTCTTTTGATTCCTCATTGTTTGTTCTCACAATATTTCTGTTTTCTCTGTACATGTATTTTATTATTTCCTTCTCTATTCCTATTTCTGCTGGTTCGTTCCATATGTCCTGTCTCCTTATCCTGTCGAATGCCTTTTTGAGATCTACGAAGCATATGTGCATTTCACTGTTCTTCTTAATTAGTTTCTCGCTTAGTTGTCTGAGTATGAAGATTTGGTCGTGCGTACTTCTCCCTTTTCTGAATCCGCACTGGCTGTCCTCTATTGTTGCTTCTAGTTTGTCTCACATCCTTTTTTCTAGTACTCTGGTCATTATCTTACTTGGTATACTTGTTAGTGCGATTCCTCTGTAATTTTCGCATATTCTACTATCCCATTTCTTATGTATTGGTAGAATTATTCCTTTATTCCATTCTCTTGGTGTTTCCCCGCTCCTTATTATGTCATTTATTAGTTTCGTTATTTGTGTTATTCCCTCTTCTCCCATGTGTTTCATTATCTCCGGGGTTATATCGTCTGTTTCTGGTGCTTTCCCGTTCTTTAGTTTTTTTTTATTGCTTCCTGCTTCTTCTTTTTTAATTTGCCCAATTTTTTTCTCTTGCCTTTCTTGCGACTTTTCCCCCATTCTTGTGTCACGTTGTCTTGTTCATCTTGTTCGGTTAATTCTTTGAAATATTGTCTCCATCTTTCCATTATCTTGTCTTCATTCGTGATAATTGTTCCATTTTTATCTTTTATGTTCATCATGTTTGTTCTTTTTTTTTGTTTTAGTTGCTTTAGTGTTTCGTAGAATAGTGATTGGTTCTGTCCAAAATTCTCATTCATTCTTTCACCAAATTTCGTCCATGACTTTTGTTTTGCTTATTTTATTATTGAATCGTTTTATTTCTCATTTCTTTGTATTTTTCATAATCTTCTATTTTTGTTGTTGTAGGTATCTTTTCCATTTCTCTTCTTTGTGTTTTATCTCCTTTTTGACTTCCACTGTCCACTAGTTTGTCTCTTTCATTTCCATGTTTCCAATTTTTGTTGTTCCGCCGGTCTCCCTTGCCGCTTCTAGTATATTTCTTTTGAATGTTTCATAGTTTCCTTCTGTGTTAAGCTTCATTTCGCTCTCGCTAAATTTATCTTGTAGTATCTCTTTGTATTTCTCTTGTGTTTGTGTTTCTCTTAATCTGTAGGTTTTGATCTTTTCTTTAACTTTTATCCTCCTCTTATCTGTTTTTGGTATTTTCTTCCAACTCATGTCCATTTTTAGTAGGTGGTGGTCACTTCCTATTTCAGTTCGTCTTGTAACTCTTACATTCATTATTTTGTTCCAGCTGTTTCTATTAATTAGGTGGTAGTCTATTATCGATCTTTCGTTTCTGCCTGGCTGTTCCCTTGAGTACTTGTGTATGTTTTTGTGTTTGAATTTTGTATTTGTTATCACAAGGTTGTTTTCAATGCCAAATTGTATTATTCTTTCCGCATTGTTGTTTTTAATTTATTCTCCTTCTTTTCCCGTTATCTCTTTTATTCCGCTATTTTAGCATCCTACTCTTCCGTTTAGATCTCCTATTATCATTATGTGTTCTTTCTCTTCGTCTACTTCCCTTTATATGTTTTCAAAGAATGTGTCTTTCTCTTCTTTCTTTGCGGCTTCGTTTGGTCCGTATGTTACTATCAGTGTCTATGTTACATCCTCGAATCAATTGATTTCTATGGTCGTTATTCTTTCGTTTATATGTTTTTCTTTTATTATATCTTTTATCCTTTCCGGTGTTATTATAATTGGTATTCCTCCTTTTGCTCTTTCCTTTTCATCTACTCTAGTCCATATCAACCAGTATCTCCATGTATATTTTTTATTCCGTGTCCTTTCTTTTTTGTTTTGCTAATTCCTAGTTTTTCTATTTTATGTTTTCTCGTGTCCTCCGCCAGTTCTGCTTCTTTTCCCATTTTCCCAGGTATCCTCTAAGGTTCCATGTCCGATGTCCATGTTTGTTTTTAATAATAGGTAACTACATTTTATACAATTTGGGCAATGCGATCGCGGGCCGACTAGAAGGGCCTGCCGGGCCGGATGCGGCCCGTGGGCCGCCAGCTGACCATCCCTGATCTACACTATAGATAACTTCAGATTCTACAGTATGCATTAAGATATAGAGATATAGAGCAATAATCACAACAGCCACGCCTTCAATGAGACAAAAAGATAATAATCTGCATAAGAGATATGCATTCTAATTAACAGCCATTAGTTTCTCGAAATAACATATTGTCTGGTCTATCACTTTCACTAATTAACAATTAAATTAACTTAATTACCTATCTGCGGTTTACTTGCTTGCTCGAAACTTTTAAACTGTATGTACGCCACCCACAGATCCCAGTTTAATTGCACGTGGAAACAGTTGATATAATTGTACTTGGACGGGTTTCGTATGGGGGCGGTTCACATTGTGCCGCGTGGAGATTAAATTTCCATTAAAGTCTGCTGATTTTTGACAAATTCAATTACAGGAAGTTACTCCCAAATCTGTTAGTACACCTAAGATGGCTAAAGTCTAGGATTGCCGATTGCTCGTCCCGAGAAAATCCTGGGGAATTCTATTACGGCGGAATCGGAAGTTCGCGCATGTGGAAAAATAACTTGATAAAATTTCTCAGCAAATCAATTCGAACGCGAATTGTTTCTGTGCAGTTACCTATATTTAATTTTAAATTTTGGGTCGTAGCCATTTTCTTAGGGCGGGCAATTTTAATTCTGAATGCTTCTCAAATACAAGCATATGAAAATCATTGGCAGTGCCATTCTTGTAAATAAAATTGCAATTTAATAGAAAAACACTATTGAACATATTCAAGTATCCATCAAACTAACGCATAATTATAATATTCTTCTATATTTATATATTTTTGGAGAACTTACTGGTAGTTTTATAAGTTTTCAACTTAACCTAAAATATAATTATAATACTATTAATGTGGTAAAAGCAGAAAGACTTCTAGCAGATAGCGCAATAAAGATTGATACTACTGAGGAAACAGAGTTCAAATTTGAATTACCTTTTCATGATATACGCGTACTGGGAAATTTGGCTAACCTTTCGTTATAAGTTTACGAATTTCTCCATTCATTATATTTCTAAAAATTTGGAGGATTTCCAAGGCTAAATTAAACTATTTCTGACTCTGTGAATTTCTAGTTTTACCAACAATAGCTATTAACTTCATTATTTCAAAATTAACTATGCACCAAATTCTACACTAATCACATTTCATATAGCACAACATAAATAAGCTTTACCAACTTTTAATCTACCACATTTCTCTTTAGCGAGATTTCTACGGTGGGAGTTATATTTGAATCATCCTGTATATATTTTGTTCTTGAGTATTCATTGGTCGTATATTGCTGCAGTGGCTAATTACAGCCGCCAAGAGCGATATAGGGCACTTGGGTATTTTGCCTGGATTTCGTTTCATCCATATCAGGTTCTTTAACGTGCACTCGTAATTTAAGTACACAAAACCACCAGCGATCGTCCTTTGATGTTCAAGAAAAACTTAAAGAAATGCTTTGATGTTGGAAAATTAAAAAATAATAAATAAAAATAATAATAAAGTAGAAATAAGAAATAATAGTGTTAAAGCGAAGCAAACCCGTACACATTTAATAGATTGCACCGAATTTAATACTGGTTAAATAGTTGCTATTATTATTAATAATAAGGCATATAATAATAATAATAACAATAATTTTATATATACAGCTTAGAATTATAAAAGGCACAGAATTCCTGCAGAAATACGTAGAGCTGCAAATTACAATGCTTCGAGCCGCGCCAATTAGCTTGAGATGTTTCTCTTGTTCTCGCATCGTTTTTATAATAGAATACCTGGCAAGTGGGATGAATAATCTACGGTTATTTTCATTGGCTAAACCCTAACGGCCGTATATTTAGGTACAAACATTTCAAAATATTTATAGCGGCACTAAACACGCGTGTTTTCGTGGCATCATGTCAATGTCTTTGTCATTTTTTTGTTTGTTTAATATTGCAAACAATACAAAAACAATTCCTTCAGAAATAACTTCATCGTACATTTTAAAATTAAAAAACCTTAAAGTTAGTGTTATTGAAGTTTGACACAATTCTAAGTAAAATATTGTAACGGGTAAAATTCGATACTTAACAAGGCAACCTCCGAAGGATTGCGTAATTTTGTATTATTACTTGTACCTGTGTTATTTATTTATAAGTTACTATTAACTTGTAATGTATATGTATCTTCATACATTTAATAAATTAAACTAAACCAAACTAAATTTGACCCTGGCTACTTCAGGATACTTCAGGTTCGCAGTCAGGATTAAACAGCAGATGCCATACGTTAGTGAAGTATGCAACCTTACAGAATACTAGTGAGAATGTGAAAGTCGAAAAATGTTAGAATCTTCTCCCCCTCAAAGGTTCGCAGTCATTGAACAGAATATGCTATAATTTCGAGGAATTTGGAACTTTACACATTACTAGTTATAATGGAACGTCGCCAATATGAGGTTACGAATACGGCACAAAAAGAACAAGAATATCAAAAGCGCATTTATAACTTCCCTTCGCCATTGTAACTTCTCATTCTTATTTCTGAAATTTAGATACTATTTATTTTGCTATTAGTAAAAACAACAGCTAAAAGAGCCTCCAATTGAAACTACATAATAGCTATTTATGCAACAAGGGCATTACTATGATGAAGAACGATGAAATCCAGCTCGAGGGGTTTAGCCCGAGAGATAGATATCGTTCGATAGGCGTCTATATTTATTTTGTTATGTTTTTTATATATCTGATCAGTCTTTGCCAGGGATCAAATGATCATATCAATATAAATTAATGTAATTCAATTGAATTTATGAAAATATACATATAAAATATTTGAAGTCAATAAGAAATTGTGAGAAAATTATTTGGGAACCCCAAATGAAATCCAGAAGAAATTGTATCTGTATTCAACACAAATTTTCAGTAACATTTAATTATAAATTTAAAATAATCAATGACGAATTTTAAGAATATTAAATGTAACAGAAATTATAAGGAAATTGGATCAAAAATTGAAAGAAAAATAAATTGTAAGAATTTGATGAACGCTCAGTAAATAATTACAAGAATATTCAATAAGAAATTCCACAAATTGAATATAAATGCCCATGAACATACAATACAAAATTCCAAGAATACCTAATGAAATTCCACATATATTCAATGATAAATTCAATAAATATTCATTAAGAAATTGTAAAAATTCATTAGTTAATTTATATCTATCATTTTGTTTTCTAGAACTAGCAAAATGTAGTATCTTTTAAATTTATTTATGTAGTCAATTACAGATTGTGAAAAAATTCTATAAAAATTTGCAAACTTTTCTAACTTGACTTCTAAATTTGTTTAATTTTCAATTAAAACTGGCTGAATGTCTAAAATTTCCAAAAGTAACGATTAAAATCTGCGAAATTTTCAACTTATGTGTTGAAATTTGCTAAATTTAAAAAAAATATATTTTAGTTTTGTTGACACTGTCAAAATTTTTCAAATTTTCAAATGCAAATTATTACATCTGTTAAAATTTCAAGTCCAGCTGTGAAATTAAAATATTAAAGTTCATTTTTGTTCGTGTCATGTTTTTTTGTTTTTGTTTAATTGCAATTTTCAAATCTTTTCAATTATTCAAGAATCTATCGAAATTCGTAAAATTTTCAATTGCAACTTTTCCAAAAGTGACTATACAAATCTGTGAAATGTTCAGCTTTATCTGTCGGAATTTGCAAAAAAAATCAACTTGACTTCTAAATTTGGTAAATTTTCAATTGAAACTGTCTGAATTTCTCACATTTCGAAGAGTAACTCAACTCTGTGACACGTTTAACTTGAACTGTTTTAAGTTGCCCAATTTTTCAATTTGTATTTAAATTTTATTGAAACTGTCAAAATTTGTAATTTTCAAATGTAACTGATTAAATCGGTCAAAATTTCAATTTTTCAAGTCCTACTAGGAAATTAAAACATTAAATTCCAATTTTTTGTGCCATCATATGTTTAATTGTAATTTAAAATCTTTGTAATGTTTAACTGAATCTGTCGAAATCCATAAAATTTTCAATTGCAACTTAAACAGTTTTCAATTGAATTTGTTAAATTTCTAAATGAACCTATCCAAATCTCAGTACAAATGTCTACTGAAGATGACAACGTAGTGGTTGAAATGTACATTTATCAAAATAAATGCGTTGTGAAAAAGGATAATTTGTTATTAATCTTTAAGTGTCCAAATCTGTAAAATTTTGAGGTAAAACTTGACTTATAAATTTGTTATATTTTCAATTAAAACTGTCTGAATTTCTCAAATTTCCAAATGTTACTATTAAAATCTGTGAAATATTCATCTTTATCTGTCGATATTTGCTAAATTATCCAACTTTACTTCTAAATATGCTAAATTTTCAATTGAAACTGTTTGAATTTCTCAAATTTTCAAAATTAATATTCAAATCTGTGACATTTTCAACGTCAACTGTTTTAATTTGACAAATTTAGAAATTTGTATTTTAATTTTATTGAGACTGCAAATTTGTAAAATTTTCAATTGCAATTGATTAAAATCTGTAAAAATTTTAAGTCCTAGAAGGAAATTAAAACATTAAATTCCATTTTTTTGTGCCACCATATGTTTAATTGTAATTTAAAATATTTGTAATTATTAACTGAACCTGTCGAAATCCGTAAAATTTTCAATTGCAACTTAACAGTTTTCAATTGAATTTGTTAGATTTCCAAATGAACCTGTCCAAATCTCAGTAAAAATGACTACTGAAGATGACCACGCAGTGTACATTTAGCAAAATAAATGTCATTGTGAAAAAGGATAATTTGTTATTTTCCATTAAGTATCCAAATCTGTGAGATTTTGAGCTTCAACTATCAAAGTTTCCAAAATTTTCTAACTTGACTTCTAAATTTGTTATATTTTCAATTAAAACTGTCTGAATTTCTCAAACTTGCAAATATAACTATCAAAATCTGTAAAATATTCAGCTTTATCTCTCTAAATTTGCTAAATTATCCAACTTGAGTTCTAAATTTGCTAAATTTTCAATTGAAACTGTTTGAATTTCTCAAATTTTCAAATTTAATATTCAAATCTGTGACATTTTCAACATTAACTGTTTTAATTCCACAAATTTTCCAATTGCTATTTAATTTTATTGAAACTCTCAAATTTTGTCAAATTTTCAAATGCGACAGATTAAAATCTGTAAAAATTTTAAGTCCAGCTTTAAAATTAATACATTCAAATTCCAATTTTTTTCTACCATCATATGTTTAATTGTAATTTTTCAATCTTTCACATTTTTAACTTTTAACTATCAAAATTTGTCAAATTTTCATGCAACTGATTAAATCTGTCAAAATTTTAAGTCCAGCTTTGAAATTAAAACATTAAATTCCATTTTTTTTGTGCCATCATATGTTTAATTGTAATTTTCAAATATTTCAAATTTTTAACTACATTTGTCGAAACCCGTAAAGTATTCAATTGCAATTTGACCAGTTTTCAATTGAATTTGTTAAATTTCCATATAAACCTATCCAAATCTGTGAAATTTTGAGCTTCAACTATCGAAATTTGCAAAATTTTCTAACTTGACTTCTAAATATGTTATATTTTTAATTAAAACTGACTGAATTTCTCAAATTTCCAAAAGTGACTATACAAATCTGTGAAATGTTGAGCTTTATCCGTCGAAATTTGCAAAAATTTGTAACTTGACTTCAAAATTTGGTAAATTTTCAAGTGAAACTATTTGATTATTATTATTTCAAATTAAAAAAAATAGTCAAATCTGTGACATTTTCAACTTAAACTCTTTTAATTTGCCCAATTTCCCAATTTGTATTATAATTTTATTGAAACTCTCCAAATTCGCCAAATTTTCAAATGCAACTAATTAAATCTCTCAAAATTTTAAGCCCAGCTATGAAATTAAAATTATAAATTCCCATGTGCCATCATATGCTTAATTCTAATTATTCAAATTTTCTAATTTTGAACTGAATTTGCCGAAGTCCGTAAAATTGTTAATTGCAACTTGAACAGTTTTCCAATGAATTTGTTAAATTTCTTCTACTATCGCTTCAACTATCGAAATTTGCAAAAACAACTGACTTTACTTCCAAAGTTGTAATATTTTCAATAAACCTGTCTGAATTTCTAAAATTTCTAAATGTAACTATCAAATTCTGTGAAATTTTTAGCTTCAGCTGTCGTAATCTGTAAAATTTGGCTTCTAAATATGTTAAATTTCCGATTGAGATTAACTGAATTTATCAAATTTCCAAAAGTGACTGTCCACATCTGTGAAATTTTCAGCTTCATCCGTCGAAATTTGCAAAATTTTCACCTTGACTATTAAATTTGATAAATTTTCAATTGAAACTATTTGAATTTTTCAAATTTCCAAAAGTGACTACTCAATTCTGTGAAATTTTCAACTTTAAATGTTGAAATTTGCTAAATTTTACAATTTGTAATTATATTTTGTTGAAACTGTACGCTTATTAAATTTTTAAATGCAAATGATTAAAACTGTCAAATGTTTACGTTCAACTGTGAAATTAAATCATTAAATTCCTTTTTTTTGTAGCATCATATGTTTAATTGTAGTTTTCAAATCTTTTCAAATTTTCAACTGAATTCGTCGAAACCCATAAAATGTTGTATTGCAAGTTGGACAGTTGTCAATTGAAACTGTTCGAATTTCTCACATTTTTAAACGTAGCTAATAAAATCTGTGAAATTTTGTGCTTCAGCTGTCGTAATCTGTAAAATTTTCCAAATTGACTTTAAAATTTGCGCGAATTATCTATCTGGCTCATATTGTGTAACATGTCCCCATTCGGCAGGTTCCTCTTTCCCATATTTTCCAAAACGTCATGCATATATTACATCCCTCTTTTTCAACGTCTCGAAATCTCTGTCTTACCCATTACCTCTTATGAGGCTGAGACCCTTCCCCAAAACTGCAACCGAGCTGACCGGAAATGCGTGTTAAACCTTATGGTGACTACACTTCCCTACGTCCCCTTTATTTTCCTACTCACAACGGTATTATACCTGTAGAACAATATTATTAAGGCAGATGCAATATTCATTAATAATCTAACCTAACCTAGCCCTATTATTAAGGCAGATTCAATGTTTACATAGTGTAATTCTGTTAAAAAAATGATATAAACGCGAAAGTTGCGACTACATGTAAGAGTATAAAGTAATTTATGTAATAGATGACCCAGTTGGATTCATGCAATATGAATTGCTCTAAAATTTCGAACGAACTATTTATTTCGTATTACGCTACAAGTACGCTACGGTACGTAAACTTTAACTCCACCTGTGCTTCGGGAATAATTCATAACCGCTGTAGTGCTGTGCATGGCTCTCATGCGCTTATACCATGAACGAGTACTTTGAGCCTGTTATTTTTGTAATAGCATGATAAACAACAGCGCGAGCTAAATAAAACCAGAACTAGGTTATGCCATTTATAGAGATATTAATTTGGACAACGCGGAGACACACAATATGCGTAGAAATTGAAATTAGATACAAACAACGGCTTAAAAGTACATAGGTGTGCTTGCGTTAAAAATTTAATTATTCAACTCGATTGATTATAATAAGTAATGTTATTGGATGTAATTTAATATAAGCACTCATTGTTATCATAAAATTAGTGCGTTATCAGTAAATTACAGATAAAAATACATTGTACTTTCCCTACCACCGTGCCGAGACTGGACCTGGTCTGGATAATGTATGAGTACCTACCTGAAATTATAATATTTTTGTGACAAAATATTTTCCATTCGTAATAAATGCTTGAAAAGAATTCTTTTTTTGGGAAATGTATGCATGCAACTTTTAAATTGTATTACATTTTATTGTAAATATCTAAATTCGCTATGAAAAGTGGGCAGTAAAGATCGCCGAATGCGTCACTAAAGTAATCTATTATTGCATGGTTTTGTGCAAGTTGGGGTGCCCATATAAAATAATATTACCATAATTATTTTTATTAGGACTAATTAGACATGACTATTTATTTAATGATCAAATAATCAAAATATTTTTCTCGGACGTATCTGCGATTTTTCGGCTAATATAAAAATACGGAACTAATTTAAATGCACAGATCGTTGAGCCACCTAATACCGAGTCTACTCCATGTCTCTTACTTCCTCTTATTCTCTACATAGAATTTTATATTCACTGTATTTACTTCGCATTTCCCACATGTAGGGTGAAATAGTAGGAGCAATCACAATGAGATCCGTATATCCAATATATTACGAGACATGGAAGTATTTACTACTGCGGCCGTTGCGAAAACGAATTATCTTGATTTATAATACACACGTTAATCGTACATAATATAACCGTTGCTTAATTTAAACTTATATGACCGTCGGGGTATTATTACATTATGAATTGGATTATAGATAATATTGAAATCAATTAATAGTCATTACATGCTGCTGTCTCATTGATTCGGCACATCCCTGTTTTCAGTATCTGTCACGAGAATAATTTACTGGCATCGTTTTATTGCTGTATGTTTTGAGCATGAAGCGTAAAAGGTAGAGATCTCGATGAATTATTGAATGCACAGCTGATAATTTATGTTTTACGCCATTGGTGTAGAGATACCGCAGGGTTATAGTGTAATAAATAATCGATACACCATTTAGAGTGAGATATACTTACTCGATAAATATAATTACTCGGCGGTGAAACTTGATGTCCAATTTAAAAGTGCAAAATACCTTTTGATACAACAGAAGGTAAACAGCCATGGATTCATTTTCACAAGCTAAATATTTTATTCTTAATATGTTTTTAATTGAATCTGTTTCAACAATTTTTCGTTAAACAACTAATCCCAAATTATAGCTTACATGTAAAGTTGCTGAAATCGGCACTAAAGCAACTCATTATTGCACGATTTTCTGCAAATTGGTTTGCTGAGATAAAATAATATTACCATTTAATATTAACAATTTTTCGTTAAAACAGCTAATCCCAAATTATAGTTTATCTGCAATTATATTCACTATGAATAGTGGGTAGTAAAGTTGAAATCGGCACTAAAGTAATCCATGATTGCACGATTTTGTGCAAATTGGATTGCCCTGTTAAAATAATGTTACCATCATGTGAATTTTTCATTTACATTTAAACGTTAAACGCTAAAAACGTTACTTTTTATTGCTAGTACGGCATATCAAGGGAGATAGCCATAGCCATGTAAATATTTACAAAGATCTGCCTACCGTGTTCAAAATCTTTGGTTTTGGATATCTTAAACGGCAGATAACTTTATCAGTAAATAAAACAACCTGCCCTTAGTGAGTAAACGACTTGGCCATCAATAAGTGAATAAATTCAATCGAATCCAAGATAGGCAAAGATAGTGATATTTAATTTTTCATCATATTTCTGTACTTGCTCGATATATTATTAAACAGCGAAAATAATATAGGTATTTATTTTACAAAAATATACTAATAAAAGTTAAAGAGAATGTTATGTAGAGCGCTTTAAGGAGGGGGAAGTTTTCGTAGATCTTAATTTTAATTTAAAAAGCGAAGGCCTTACTGGACAGCCTAAATGATAATATTCCTTAAGAAATTGCTGAATATTACTTTACCAGATATTCTAAATTTGATATAACGGGCAGCTGCCGCAACAACAGATTAATTAAAAATATGAAATACGCCCGAATCCATTTAGTAACGGGAAAACCGATACAATTTTAGAGGCAAAATGATTTTAAACGAATAAACTTCAAAATTTTAAACAACAAGTTACTTTGTAAGTACGTGTAAGTACGTATAAGTACGATAAAACATGTTACTCTGTGAGAATCACATAAATTTATTTATTTGTGAGTATACTTTCGACTACTTGTGTAATCATTATCAAACAAAGTCTATAACTATAGTCACAAATAAATAAATTTATGTGATACTCACAATGTAACTTGTTTTATTTATAATTGATAAAATATATCACGAAGTAAACTCCACCATAATTGCAAACAGAACTTAAAAATGTATACAGGGTGTTCACGTGAATCGGCGCTTATGCGAAAGATTTGTATATGTAAAGATTAAGACATTCTTTCTTGGTAAGCAATTTATGTTTTGCCGGAGATAATTATGACGCAAGCAAAGATAAAATTATACGCCGCATCAACATATCTTTTTAATAGTATGTTGCGATACAAGTACATAAGAGTATCTTTCAAGCACGCTCGCCGGGTATAATACCAAGACGCGAAGCGGAGTTGGTACGTACATTCTTAATTTATTGTATCACTTAATATATCTGCACTTACCTACTTCATACATACAATTTTCGAAAATCTAAGTTTGTCGGTACAATTTTGTTTATATTAAATTAGGTTAGGTTAGTTTAAGTTAGAGTCAGGTTAGGTTAGTTTAGGTTATAGTTACTTTAGGATAGGTTAGATTAGGTTAGGTTAGCTTAGGTAGTTTAAATTAAATTCAGATGTGTTGCAGCTTTTGTACAATTTTCTGAGAATTTTAAGAGTACTCTGAAACGTTGATCAAATTCTCAGAAAATTATTGTTAATCTTTTCTACAAATATATAATGTATCAGTTAATATTGCTAAATTAAAACCTGTTTGGAGTTTGTCGGTACAATTTTGTTTAGATTAGATTAGGTTAGGTTAGGTTTAGGTTAGTTTAGGTTAGTTTAGGTTAGTTTAGGTTAGACTTACGTTAGGTTAGATTCGATTTCTCATTGGTAAGATTAGGTAGTTCAAGTTAGATTCAGATGTGTTGTAGCTTTTGTACAATTTTCTGAGAATTTTAAGAATATTCTGAAACGTTGATTATATTCTCAGAAAATTATTATAATTTTTTTCTGCAAAGAAATAATGTTTCAGTTAATATTGCTAAATTAAAAGCTGTTTGGAGTTTAAGTATTTAAATTTGGTTAATTCGTTTTCAAGTTTTGCATATTTTAGTACTTATTGAAAATATTGAAACAATTATATTTTCTGGAAATTTTCATAATTAATCTGACGCACAGACGGGTATTTGCCAAAATTAGCTGACCAAACGTCGATTGCAGAAAATTAATCCCGCCTACAAAATTTTGTAACGTAAAGCACTTAAGTAATCAAAGAATAATGTCATTTATTTTCTATAACTATAAATATTATCGAAGGCAAGTTCAAACTTTTAACTTATAGTAGAAAACATAAGGTTTTGTTGAGTGTCGCAAGTTTAATTGCTTATTTTACAATTCTAACATGGTTTAAAGTGAAATAAACAAGTGCTGCATTATGGAAGCTTCTGATCAAAGTATGTACTATATTCTATCCAAATTTTGTCTATTATCTTCCACATTTTAATAATTCTTACACCTATAAAATAGTAGATAATCCTGTAAATACTTTTATCATTTTGCATACTATTCAAAATACATTTTTTATTGTTTTCTTTCTTCTTACAATATACTGGAAGTATATTTAAATATAAAGATGATTCTTAGTTTATGTTGTTTTTATTATTTTTATTATTGGTTCTTCATCTGACTAATTTCGGATTCATCAGAGCCATCTTCAGAGGAAATCTTGGATAAAAAATTTCATGAATATTTTGACTTTTGATTATTTATTTGTTAAAGGTCAAAATAGTCATGAAAAATTTCATCTAATATTATATATATATTGAACTTAAAAAAATATCTCCTCTAAAGATGGCTCACAAATATCCGAAACTAGCCAGGGAAGAACAAATAATACAAATAATAAAAACAACATAAACTAAGAAACATCTTTATATTTAAATATACTACCAGTAAGTATTCCAAATATAAAGATAAAGATTAAACTATAACAAAAACAAAAAGTTATATTTCCAAGCAGATTATTTCATTCCATTAAGTATTATAGAGTTCAAGTCTTCTGAGAAAAGAAAATTCGGTTGCCCATTGTTGCCCATTCGCTGTTTAGAGGTTTTAGTACCGCTATCAGGATTAATAATTGTTACACGCACGAACATCTACAAAATATTGCAATAGCACCAAGCTTACAATATCAACGACAAACTGGATTTTGCCCAACAAAGCAATGAAGATTGGTCAGAAGAACAGCTCAAAGTTGTCAAACATAAGATATCGCAATTTAAAGCCCAGTTTAAGTAAAATTTGCTCTAAATGATTGTGATTATCTTATTGAATGATATTCAATAATAATTTATGGAGATTTTACATCGGCTGTTAAAAATAAGTAAATATTATATTTGAAATCTTATGATTTTTACGCAATTTAGATATAACATTACATAGAAATGATTCAAAAGTGTTGTAACAAACTAAAAACTAATTAATTTGCATACAAAATTAGTTTCAAGAGACGAAACGGCAAAAATAATTTTGGCCAGTTAATTTTCAGTTTTCAGCCAGTTTCTGAATATTTTCTACGTTATTTTGATTGAAATTCTAAACATTTTAACTTTCTTGATATGTTGATTGTATATTTTGAAAATGTTCAATCAACTGTTAAATTTCTGTTAAATTTCTGAAAATTCTGCTCAAATTATGCGATTTTTTTTTCTAAAACAATTATTGGATCCACACACATTCCAGTATAAAACAATAATATTTAACTTATTAAATTGCTAAATTCTAAACTGTTTGGAATTTCAGTTGTTTTTAAATTCTGTTTTAAGTTTTGTATATTGGTTGTAATTATCTGAACATATTTTAGTAGACTTTTTGAAAACAGTGAAGCAATTATATTATATGGCAATTTTCATTATTGATATGTTGTTCAAAGTTTATGAATCTTGGCATTCTTTGATATTTTGATTAATATTCTCCACCTTTTAACTTTCTTGATATTTTGATTGAATAATTTGAAAATGTTTAAAACTCCATAATCAATTCAATTATGTGGAAATGGCTTAACCACAGATTACTGGGTTCAAAAAAAGACGATTTAACAAAACTTATGCATAAACAATTGGGTTTTTTAGCCAGTATTCAGCTTCAAAGTTAATTTTAAAAAAACAAAATTTGCTTATAAAAAGAGAACGTTTACATTGATTTGGATGTTGTTTGGTATGACACTCTATACGGGTGTAACTCATATTTTGACATAATATTGTTATTATCAGTAGACCGGTTGTGTATAAAACAAGTGAGGCCCAACATTAATACATTAATATTTTTTTATTACAAAAGCAAATAAATCTAAAAAAAATCGGACGCGGCCATTCATTATTAAGTTTTTTTGTATCTTTATAGTTTTTGCTATTTGTTACAGTTTAGGCACAAAAAAATAAAATATGACTGCCATACACTCGTTCGGAAACAAATGTAATCTAGTTACCGGGTTGATGATGGTTTATTCACAATAATGAATATAAAGTATACTTACGCCGATAAAACAGATATCTTGCTGGTTTTAGTATTTTAGGAGCCCTAACAACGAGGAAGAAATTTTGGAAATTCTAGAAATTGCTTCATCCATACAATATCCAAATAGTGCAAGAGCTTTTACCACCTGATTATGACCTACGTTTTACGTTTTGCTGATCTATTCAGGAAAAAAGAGCTGAACATATACTTTTTAACCAGAAAATTCTGTTCACTGATGATTTGTTTCCAAACGAGTGTAGCGCAGTAACTAATATTTTATTTTTTTGTGTCGAAACAGATATCAAAAACTATAAAGAAACAAAAAAACTAATAATGAATGCCTGCGCCCAATTTGATTTTTTTTTAAATTTATTTGTTTTTGTCATTAAAATATATGAATGTATTAATGTTGAGCCTCACTTGTTTTATACACAACCGGTCTACTGATAATAACAATATTATGTCAAAATATGAGTTATACCCGTATAAAGTGTCATACCAAACAACATCAAAATCAATGTAAACGTTCTCTGTTTATAAGCAAATTTTGTTTTTTTTAAATTAACTTTGAAGCTGAATTCTTGCTAAACCAAACGCATTTGTATATAGATAAGTTTTGTAAAATCGACTTCTTTTGATCCCAGTAATCTGTGGTTAAGCCATTTCCACATAATTTAGAGACACCCTGTATATCTTAATATTTTGAAAATTCTCAAGTTCATTTGCTCAAGCAATTATATTTTATGGCAATTTTCATTATTGACATGTTGTTCGAAGTTTCTGAATCTTAACATTCTTTGATATTTTGATTCGAATTCTCCACGTTTAAGGATCTCCACATTAACTTTCTAGACTTCACAAGTCTTCAATAAAATTTTCTATATTTTCACTTTCTGCTATTTCAAGACGCCTGTATTAGTTTGTTTTTAATTTGCCTTTAAAAACTTTTGATTTTTGATTAAGATTCTGGATATTTCTTGATATTTTAAAAATTCTGAAGTTCCATAAAGCTTTTTTGGTGATTTCTGAAACTT
The DNA here is from genome assembly GCA_951805005.1 of Othius punctulatus. Lineage (NCBI taxonomy): Eukaryota > Metazoa > Arthropoda > Insecta > Coleoptera > Staphylinidae > Othius > Othius punctulatus. Next base: position 97,128,446 of record OX638138.1, read on the forward strand.
TAATAAAATGTTGTATAACTTTATTGAAACTGTGAAAGTTCAGCATATTTATTTGCATATTTTGAAAATTACTTTGATAATATGAATGTAACATATTTAATATAAACATGTAATATGTATATATAGATTATTCTGAAATATTGCTCAAATTCTTAGAATAATATTATTTATTAATTTAATTAATTATTTTTTTCTCTAAAAATTAATCGTAGAAGTAACAACAATTTACAGGCTAGATTCAAAACTGTTGAGAGTTTCAGTTTTTTAATTTGATTAATTCTTTTTTTAAGTTTTGCATTTTGTTGTAAGTTTTGTGTAATTTTCTGAACATGTTTCCGTAGACTTTTTGAAAACATTAAAATAATTATATTTTCTGATGACATCTTTCATAATTGACGTGAAACTGCTGAAAGTGCAGCATTTTCATTTGTACACAATTTTGACACCAACATTGATGCTTGAATATCGGCATTGAAATTAATTAATGATTCATGTTTGATATTTGCATACTGAACTATTCATCATTAAAATGTGGTCGAAAAATTTAAATATTGACAAATTCCAATGATATTTTGGCAAGTCATGAAACTCTCATGTTGTATATTAAAATTTTACAGTACTCGTTGATTTTTTTTGTATATGTAAGAAATAGTCATTAAAAATGTGATACCTCACTTAATATTTTGCGACAATAGTTGAAGTTCTTGAATATCAAGAAATATATTTTGAAAAATCTCAATTTCCATGAAACCTTTTTGGCAATTTCTGAGACGTTTATAAAATTTATTTTTTATTCTTTATTTAGTTTTAGGCCCTACCTTACCATCACATTGTCATTGAGTATGATGGGAATCATATATGAGAGACACATTGGGCATCACATTGTCATATATGAGAGACACATTAAAAATAACAAAAGTACAGACATTTTAAAAATGGCAGTCATAAAACCTACACAAATGTTGTGTAAACACTATTGAAACTGCTGAAAGTTCAGAATATTTATTTGTATATTTTGATAATTACTTCGATAATATGAAAAAATTCCCTGCAACTTTCATAAAATGTTCTGGTTTTTACTTTCTTCGGTTTGTATTTATTTTCGAAATATGCCTTCTGATACTTTGAATATCTTGATTACATATTTTGAAAATATTTAATCACCATTTGGCAATTCTAGAAACTATTATTAGTTATTTGTATACCAAGGCCGCGAAATCATTCTTTAGAGCAGAATTGTCGCCGAGGCCATTTTGCGGCCGAGGCAGGACAATACATATAAATTTTTGTGCAAAGAAACTTTTATAAATGTAAATGTTTTATTGCTTTTAATTAACAGGTTTTTTTCCACGACAGAGGTAAACTAAGTTTTTAAGCACTGTTCACATGCGTAAAGTGATACTTTTTAGCACAAGTGTGTAAGAAATTTACCTGTGCGTAAAATAAGTGTTACATACAATTAATTCACTCACCAATTAAAAAAACATTATACTTTGCATTAAATTTTAGCTGTCTTTCATAATAGCTGTAGTAGAAAAAACTTTGTACGATACATTTTCGTAAAGTAGTGCTTTTTTGTCTTTTTTCACGGTTATACAAAGGACCACTACTTTACGAACTTGTAAAGAAATTGTACGAGTTGTACGAAATGTATACATTACGTGTATAAATAAAACGCGTTTAATTTCTTAGAATTAAAATAGTTAATCTTATAACATCATAAATCCAAAGAGAGCCTTAACCAAAATTTGATGACTGAATTGTTTTTTTTAATATTTCTAATACTTTCGTAATTAATATCTGAATGAAAGTAGACCGCAAATTTCACTGCAACAAGAAACTAGAAAGTATAAATAACAAGTCTTATGCAGTTATTGATCTTACTATTTTATTGTTATAAATTCATTTATAATATAATAATAATAATAAAAAGTTAATACTTTAGAAACGCCAGAAACAACATAGTAATAATTATTATATATTATATTTATAATAATAATAAACATGCTTCATTAAGAGATTAGCAAATAATGTATAAATTTTAAATAATCGTGTCTATTGTATGCAGTACATTCGATGATTAATGCATTATTTCTATATTATTCCAAAATACGTTATTATTCAAACCGAAAAGTTGAAGATATCAGCTCCCACTTTCATAAGCGGCTTTCCCCGGAGCTGTAAACTTCAGGCGTTGTAACATACAAGTTGTTAGCACATGAACTTGATATCTTTCCGATAATATAAGTGATTTTTACGCCCGCTTTATTGGAAAACGTTTCGCGAAACTCCGCCGAATGTTCGCTGTTTAAGACATTGCGAGCATTTATTATTCCCTCTTATCTGGAACGATTGTTTACCGGGCCGGTATTACGATATCGCATGAATATACGAGGATCCTATTCTCATTTTGTGGCCATAAACTACCAAGCGGCCAAAAGTCGATAGGGTTGTAGTCACGTTGCCATAAATTGTATATATTTTATAAATCGATGATAATACACAACTTTGAAAACCTATAATTTTGCGAATTGCAGGGCTATTTTAGGATAAATATGTAATATTGCTTGCGGTAAAAGGGTGCCTTTCGTGAATCCAATGAATACGAAATCTATTGCAATATGAGTATATTTCGCTTGGTCGCAGAACACACATATTGTATTTGGTAGTTTTTTTAAATTATTATTATAGTAGTAAATATTCTTTGTTTATTGTTGTTTTTAGTAGATAGGCTATGAGAGTTCTGCCGCAATTTCCCTTAAGGATTAACATAGGGTTCTAAATTACCTTTTCCGCCATTTTGTCTGTTGTTGACGAGTGAAATGTGTATTCTGTTGGGTTGCCTACATCGTTTACGCCTGTTGCACAGGTGTGTCACAGGTAAGTCACAGTCAAATTTCATTATTTTTATGAAGTGCAACTTATTATTGTACACAAGTTTTGTATAAAACAATTTTTGATATTTTGATTAATTACCCCGTAGTTTACCGTTCCCAGATCGTTAGGATACCCTGTCAATTCAATGCAAACTGTCTCGCACGTGTTTCACATCTGTCTCACACCTGTCTCGCACCCTGTAAACAATTATTAAAATGGCGGAAAAGTTAATTTGGACCCTCTATGTTAATCTTTATAGGAAATTGCAGCAGAACCCCCATAGTCTACCTACTGTTTTTGTTGTTATTATTATTATTATATGCATCTCCTTTTAAATTTGCATCAGAGTATAGTTTAGAGCCTTTCAATAAGTCTACATAACTTTGAATGTTTTTAATTAAATTATTACTCTTGCTTATTCTATTTTTAAGAAGGAACAAACAGGAGTAATAATTTAATTAAAATCATATATCATTTCCATCTAAAATTTGGTAGCGAAAGTATTAATTACATTTTGAATGTATATATTACATATGTATATTGTGAAGGGAATATTATGCACAAATAACCTTTTTCCGTTGATCTGTCATTTAAGCATATCATTAATGTATGATTTGTACAGAGAAATCGTTCATTAATAACCCCCATTAATGAACGATTTGTTTTAATAAACTATTTTAGTATAGGCCACCAAACATACTATATTCAAATGTCACTGTAAAACGTCAAACGTGATTTATAAGTTATTTGTGGCTATTATGGATCTCGAAGACGCTCTAATATTGACCCCGCCAGAAGTTTTGGAGAGTGCCAATGTTGCTTCATTGTGTTTGCTCCCTGAAAAAAGCAGGTCTTTATACGAAAAGACATACGGAGAATTTACAACATGGTGCGCAGAGAAGCAGGTAACGCGCCATTCGGAATCTGTTTTATTAGCGTATTTTGCTGATATTGCGGGAAAAGGTCTGTTGGCAAGCTTATGGCCGAAATATTCAATGCTTAAAGCGACATTAAATATAAAAGAAAACATTGATATAAGCAAATTCAATAAATTGATCATGTTCATTAAACGACAAAAAGAAGGATATCTGCCGAAAAAATCCAAAGTACTCGAAAAAGAACACATCCAACGATTCCTATCTGATTCTCCAAACAGTGTCTTCTTAATGACTAAGGTAATGAAATAATGACCAACTGAAAATATAAACATCGTATTACATTTCAGGTTGCAATGATTTTTGGAGTAGCTGGAGCATTAAGAAAAGATGAATTATTGAAATTAGAGAAAGATAATGTTCAGGATATGTCATCAAAATTTTTAGTTACAATTAAGGCGTCCAAAACACAAACAAATAGAATTTTTACAGTGGTGGACAATGAAGAAAAAACATTGTTAACATTAATTAGAAATTACATTTCATTGAGGCCAAGACACACTCCACACAATAGATTTTTTATTTTCTATAGAAATGGCGTCTGCTCCACCCAACCTGTAGGCATCAATACATTTTCCAAATTACCGTCACGAATTGCAACATTTTTAAAATTAGATCAGCCTCATCTTTATACAGGACACTGTTTCCGACGATCGTCTGCTTCAATTCTTTCCGACGCTGGTGCAGACTTCGCAGCTATTAAACGACATGGTGGCTGGAAATCCACTTCAGTTGCTGAAGGATACATAGAAAATTCAATTCAAAATAAAATAAACATCGCTGAAAAGATTCTCTCGACAAATAATTCAAAAGCACCTCATACTATTACGAGTGCTAATAATAATAATGAAACAGAAAATTCCACAACAAGTGTCGAAGACAATAACTTAAACTTAAATTTTAGTTCAGAATACCAGAAAACTGAAAATACTATGTCTATTCCTGGTTTTAATTTCAGCAATTGCACAGTTACTAATCTAACTATAAATATAGACAAACACAGTGCAACTTAAAAATTAGTAATCTTACAAATTAGTTAATAGGTTTTGAATCATTTGTATATGTATATCACAATAATTATCACAATTAATTTGATTTTTTAAACTTTTTTATTGCTAATAAGATCAACGAAAAAATATTGTAACCAACACGTAAGATTAATCGGCGATTAATAATCTCGACAATTAACGCGCTCGCTCGCTCCGCTCGCTCACGCGTTAAAATTTCTCGATAATTAATCGCTCTCATTAATCAACTTATTGGTTAAATAACTATTACCGATTCGCATTATTGAAATGCTCATTATTTATATTGAATCTCATCGTTAAAACTACACTTTAATCGAATGGGTGAATAAAATATTTACATTTTCATTTTATTCACTATAACCATTGACAACGTGAATAAAGTTTAAAAAAAGGTAAATTGGCACTATCCTTGAAATTTTCGTTGTCACCTGACAATGTGACACTTCACGCAAATTCTTAAATTCTGGTAATGAATTGGAAAATATCTTGTATGATATACGTGAATAAAGCAATTTTGTCCACACGAAAACATTATCGCACTCGCTTCGCCTCTTGCGCTAAACTGTTTTTTCGTGGATAAAATTCGACTTTATTCACTTATACCTAAAATAGCTATTATATAAATTAATTAGATTATTGAATTTAGCAAGTAAATGTTTGCGTTAATCAATGAACATACTCGTCTGTTGTTTATAATGCAATAAACTATTATTAATTCTCACAAGACCTTTACAATGTTTGACATGTATGGTGCGGCGTTGTTATACCGTTGTAAGCCGCCCAAACTAATTAACTAGTGCAGGGTGGTAAACACTATAAACCCCTGTGTCCCGATTAACACTTGAGATGGCTGTTTACTCTGAGAAATATCTGCAATTCTGAATTCATCTAAAGTTACCTTGGGTAAAATTGAAAAATACTTTATTATTCCGGAATCAAAAGTGCAAAAACGGCAATTGGTACGTAACATATAAGTTTTAATCCAAAAAAAGCTGATATTTACGACAAGCTTGCGCATGAATAATGCATCCTCAATTTATTTATGCAATGAGAACATGGCGAAAATAACAAGGTAGCTGCAGGAAATATTTGGCTTGCGTTCAAGGAAATTTTGTCCATTTGTGTTTTGCATTGAGCACGATAATCGATATTAGCGCGAATTGGAAATGTAGGGTAATACACTTTACCTATCAAGGAGTGAATTAATATTCGTCGAGTCATCGTAATTTGATAATGTTGGAATTAAACTACTAATTCACAGTGAAATAATTAGTTAATTAAAATATATCAAATTTAATAATAGTTTTATCAAAACAAACTTATAAACTTATAACTTGAATATTACCAAATTTATGATATATCATTATACAATGTGTACCATAACTTCGTAGCGTACATTTTGGAGCAAGCTAAGAATGCTTAATTAAAATGTTTTTTTTTCTAATCGCTTTTGTTTCCAAACTATAGGAGGTTAATGCGTTACTTAGCGAATCAGTTTTCTTAATAACATTTCTACACCATTTAGGAGATATCAAACCCATTAAATTTTCAGAAAAAGGAGATAGATTAAACATGCCAGAAGGGATAGAGATCAAAAAAGATATTATGGAAGGAAAAAACATAATGAATAATCAAAACGAGCTCTTCCAAGGCAATGATATGTTTATAGCAGGGATTCACTTGTAATGAATGTGTCAATGTGTCATCAATCAAGTTATCAATCAAATTGTAAACATAATCCTTTGAAAATGGCCGAATAAGCCGAAACACGTGTCAAGAGCTGATCAAATATATGAAACAAAACATGTTTATTTATACCTAATATACATTTATAATAATAGTAAAATGTTTCATCAAGATCAAGCAAGGAAAGTATTAATTTTCTAATAATAATGTTGTGTAGAAACATTCAATAATTGTTTAATAATATTAATTAGCTAGAAAAAACTGTTTAGTTTTACTCTGTTAGAAACTATGGTCCACTGTTAACCATGAAACTGGCAGAGGCATGAAAAAATGTACCATCGATGGACCCCTAAATTGCAGGGACTTCAACGATTTCTTCTGTAGTAATGGCAATGATCTCAATGAAGTGTAAACAATACAAAACAAACGAACGGAACAGACAGTGCAAAAGGTAAAAACAAAAGGCATCACCATGTTTTTCAACCCAACCACACCTTCTCAGATTGAAAGTGCTATAGGTAACTAACAAGGTTCTTCGGAAAAAACAAATACATACAGAGAGTCAATTCGGATTTCAGATAAACTTAAATACAACGGATGCAATAATGAATTTTCTAGACAATATCTACCAGGCAATGGAAGACCATAAGTTATGTTTTGCCCAATTTTGTGACTTGAGTAAAGCATTTGACTGTATGTCACATGAAATCCTTCTGGAAAAACTAGACCACTATGGATTCAAAGGCATTTCGTTGCGGCTTATGATGTCTTTCCTGGAAGATAGAGCACAAATTGTTGATTTTAATGGAGAAAAGAGCAATCAAAAATACATACGGTGAGGAGTCCCACAAGGATCTATATTGGGGCCGATCCTATTTATCATATACATAAACGACCTGCCGATCAATTTTAAATGCCATACATTTATGTTCGCAGACGACACAACTCTACTGGTATCAGGCAAAAATACTGAGGTCGCACAACAAAAGCCAAGTACAGCTAATGGTAATGCATCGGAATGGTTCGATGCGAATGAGCTATGCCTCAATACAGCCAAAACCAATGTACTGCTTTGTACCTCTAGTAGGCTGCATCAAGTATCCAAGGATTTGCCAAAATTTCTTGGAATACATTAGACAGTCGATTGACGTGGAAAGCACACGTAGAAAATTTGTGCATGAAATTGGCATCAAGTATCTATGCAATAAGAAGAATGAAGAACATCATAAACATTCAGGCAGCTATAACCACCTACTATGATATCTTCCACAGTCGGATGTCTTACAGAATTGAAGCTTGGGAGCTTTCAGCTCATGTTTCCCAAGTACTTATTTTGCAAAAAAAGCTATATTTGCGATAATGGGAGCACAACAGATGACAATTTGCCGACAGCTATTTAAGCAAGAAGGTATACTGACGATGGCATCAGTCTATATTCTACAACATGCGTTGTACGTAGAAAACTAGGCACAATCTTCCATCTAGGATCATGAAATGTTTTCGTAATTTATATTGTCTTGACCTCACATGTAATTCATGTCCAATAAAAGAAGTTTGAAGTTTGTAGTTTAAGAAACGAAGAATTTTGAGTGATATTCTGTAAAAAGTAAAAGTCTTTTGTTGAATTACTAATTCACAAAAATTTCAGTTGGACCGATAAGAATCTATTGTTTTACTTTTTAAGAGTATTGTCTGCGAAAATACTGAATTATATAAATTTGATGTATAAGGAAGCGATTTTTTTTTCAACCTCCTCGTGCACTCCCATAGCTTTTAAATATATTTCTCCCTAAAAAATTCGACGTATTTCCTTTCAGTGTCTAAAGTTCCAGCGTGATGCATTATATCTTACAAGCCAATGAGACCAAAACGCTAGACAAAAACGACAACTGAAACTTGTTAAAAATCGTATTTTATTTCTCCAGCTATACGTATTCCATAAGTTTCTGTGCCTTGCAAAGTTTGAAAACTTGTCAGTGCATATGCCGTATAAAATCCGTTTCAAATTCAAAGTCGCGCTTTCATGACATCCATCCTCACGAGCATACGAGCATTTCGATTGTTGCAAAATGTAAAAACTCGCGAGTTACAACCGCGCATATTTCAGAGACACGTTCACGTATTGAGAACAATAAAGGGGGGAAACGGTATAACCCGAGTTAACCCACATTCATTATGAGCGCCGGGCTGGACGAAATTGTTGCCAATCGATAGGGGGGTTCTAAGAAAGCCGGCAAAGTGGCAGAGGTTCCATAATCTTTCGGCCCAACTTCACCTATCATGAAAGTTGGGAGGGCACTCATTGAGATGTGCATTGATTTCACATTAGGGCGGCCGCTAAATACAAGTGTGTGGTCTTGTCCGGGCTGAGCGATGGTCAATTTGCGCTGTAAATGTGTGTAGCGATTCTCCGGTATGTAATGTATTCAATGGGTTGGTATAATTATGCAGTTACGTAAACCTATTTGTTTTTTATGCAAAATACTGTTAATTGCAGTTGAATGTATACATGTAGTTACTGTTAATAATTTAACTATAGTTCATGTAGCCAAGCGAGTAAATTGAAATTTTTGCAGATATTATTGAAAATTTAATGAATAATCTTCGAACCTTGAACAGCAACCATCTTTGTTGACAGAATTAGTCAAAATATGTCAAAAATCATTCAAAATATTACAGTGATTATTGCAAATTTTGAATCAATGAAAATTTGGCAGTTGATTATTTAAAGAATAATATAAATATTGTTAGGTTAGGTTAGGTTATTATTGAAAATTAATAATTAGTATTTTTCAAAACTAATTATTGGTAAAAATAATCAAACTTTTTACACCTAGGCCTTAAAACTTTTACGTCCGCTTAAATAAGCACCAATTATCTTTATACGTCGGTTACTTTCCATGGAAACAAATAAAAAATTATCAGAAATGATTGATATTTTGACGAATCCAATTAATTTTGACAGGAAATATTGAAATTTTAATAGTGATCATTGAAATTTGAAAAATAAATAAAGAACACAAAAGTTAAAGCACAGGTAGTAAAATTTTGTTTCACCTACCAATACGTAGATCTATGGTTACCATGAACTGTTAATAAGAATGATGCGGATGGCCAATAAATTATAGCAAAATAACAACTTTACGCCATTTATTAACAACTACACGACATTTACCATAACGTCTTAATGTAATAAACCTCATCGGTCTTCTTGACTAATGAACATTATTGCGATTTATATTTCGTGGTTTATGAGTATGTGTAATCGTCGTTTATTGTTTTGTATATGCCTATAAACAGCATTCGTGTATTTTGTATATTCTGAAGGGAAATTCCCGTAAATAAATTATTATTAATATTATTAAAAACTTACAGCCATCATTGAAATTTTGGCAGCATCAATTAAATTTTGGCAGTCTAATTAAAAATTTCCTGGTAATATTGAAGTGTCAGTAATCATTGAATTGTTAGCAAAATAATTGTAATCAGTAATCATTTATTTTTATTGATCAGTGTCAAAAATCAATGAAAATTTCACTGAATAATTAAAAATTTATCAGAAATTAAAAAAAAAGTAATTTTTGAAAATAACTGTCAGTTAAAATTAATTGAACTTTTTACATTTAAGCCATAGAACTTTTACGTTCGATTCGTTAATCATCACCTAACTTTAAAACGTAGGTCACTTTGCAGGCAAATAATTGAAAATGTATTAGTAATCATTTGGGCAACAATCTTTCAAATTTGAATAGAAATTATTGAAATTTTATAGTGATTCATAATGAAATGTTGACAAAATGATTCAAACATTTGCAGTAATTATTGAAATTTTGGCGCCAAATTAAAAATTTCCTAGAAATAATAATAATAAATAATGATTGAAAAATTTGCAAAATCATTGAAATTATAGCAGAATAATTGATAACAATTGAAAATTACTCGGTAAGCATTGAATTTTTAGCAGATTAATTGAAACAATTGAAATTTCACACTAATCATTTAAACTTTGACAGCGATCAATGAAAAATTGACAGAACAATAAAAAAATTGACAGAAATAATCAAACATTTTACTTAATGTTATAACGTTGAATTTTCTAGATTTTAGATTTCCGGAAATTTTGTTAAGAATTTTATATTATTATTTTGTTGCAATTATTAAGAATTTCGTGGGTTTTTTGATATTTATTTGCGTTTTGTGATACTTCTTTTGAATGTTCTAAAAACTTGGGATCAAAATTTCTAAGTGTTAAAATTATGTTATATTTTGTAACTTCATAAAAATTCTCAATAATAATGTTATTATTTTTTATGGATTTTATGACAACTTTGTGGATTCTGTGGCACTTACAAATAAATAAATTATATATTTTCTGATAATTTTGTGTATTTCAAAATAATTTCATGTATTTGATTATAACGATACGTAATATTTAATGATCAATCTGTGGAAAGTTTATTAGTTTGTTGCACTTATAATTTCGTGATGATTGCATGGATCGTTACATTAAGTACTTACTGGTAAGTAATATTTATTTTTATTTTATTTTATTATTTATTTCTTCGCCTTAATAGTTTCGAGTTTTTAAAAAACCATCTTCGGAGACATGATATGTATTTTAATATGTATAATTCAGATCTCATTTTGATGATAAAAATATGATATTAATTTGAATTTTGAAATTTGAAAGTTACAGAAGTCTAATTTAAAATTAAAAAATTTAAATTAATAAACATATATTTATCATCAAAATGAGAAAGAAATACATATTAAAATACATATCATGCCTTCGAAGATGTTTTTTTAAACCGTAACTAGTCAGGCGAAAGAAATAAATCAAAAAATAAAATAAATATAAATATTACTTACCAGTAAGTAAGCAATATAACAACCTTAAATGTAAATAACTGGTAACATGGATAAAACCTTATATTTAAAACATTTTTCAGCTATAGAAATTTTGACAGAAATAATTCAAATTTTGGTGCAATAAGTCAAATTTGAATAGAAAAATTTAGTAAATTATAACAATCGCTGAAATTTTCAACTACATACATTTTCAAAATTATTGTGTATCACCATATTTCCGATTGAAGCACGCACAAATCCTTTAAAAGTCTGCATCTTTGGGATATAAAATCGATGTGCAATAATTTTGATCATTGTGTATTGACTTAACTATATTATGTAAATAAATTTACTTTATGTGATCCCATCAATGAACTGGGTCAAGTTTTTGAAACATGATTTACTTAATAGACAAAATGAAGTAACGGAAATCTTTTGAAATTAATTAAATTTTCAATTATGTTCGTGGAAATTTTAATTGTGATTTTTACAGAAATATATCTTCATGAATTGCGTGAAAACTTTTTGGATTTTGTAGTCATTTCAGTTTATGACAAGTTTGTTGCATTTTGTAGATTTTGGATTTCCGGAAATTTTGGTAAGTATTTTATTTTATTATTTTATTGCAATTGTTAAGAATTTCATGGGTTTTTGATAATTATATGAATTTTGTGATACTTTTTTTTAATGTTTTGAAAACTTTCAATTTCAATTTCAAAGTGTCAAAGTTATGTTATGTAACTTCATAAAAATTTTCAATAACAATTTTATTTTAGTTTTGATGGATTTTATGACAACTGTATGGATTCTGTGGCACTTACAAATTAATTTATAATATATATTCTGATAATTTTGTGTAATTCATAATAATTTTATGTGTTTGATTATAATGATACCTAATATTTAATGATCTATGTGTGGAAATTTTATTAGTTTGTTGCACTTATAATTTTGTAATAATTTCATGGATAATTTTATAATTGTATAGAAATATACTTTTTCTTAATTACTGATAATTACATGCCAATTGTTAATACGAATTTATTTATGTTATCTTGAATTTTACCACCAACTTATGCTGCTAGGTCTAATTACCGTGGCGAACGATACTTGGTCATTTTGCCTTTATGCAGAATTTTGTGGATTCCGGGTACTTTAATATACAAGCCTAGAAGAAGTAAATGTTTACTGTCATATTTTTTATATTACTGATTCAATTACTGTATTTAGGCCAATATTCCAGTAATAGACGTGTTAAATTAAACATTAACAGTAATCGAAATACAATTATATTGTTATCTGATGCCAGATATTAATAAAATATTGAAATAAATATATTATATTGTACATAAATTATTTAATTTATAATATTTATTTCGTGTTGGATCAATATATTCCAGTAGGTAATAAACGCGTTAAATTGAACATTCAAAAGTAATCAAAATGCAATTTGATATTCTGATGCAATAAATGTATAAAATAAAATTCATTTATAAGATAAATTATAATTAATATTTCTTTATAAAATAAATAATACTTTATATTCAAATAAACATATACATATTAGACATTTAGTTTTTTTATTTATATTTACCTTTTGTACGAATCAATATATCTATAATAAAGTATTGATGATTACGTTTGCATTCAGCGAGCACTCTTCATGAAAATAGGCCATGTCTAGATTATATATTTAAATTCAAACATTGAACTCACGAAGTATTCTCCTATACACAATTCTGTAATAAAATCGTCATCTACTTGATCGGCATTAACGTGACTTAATTGGCAATGAAAATATTTATTACTATAGATAATTTTCCTTTAAAGAAATATTTTAGTACTGATAAATGTTGTTAAACAATAATATTGTTAATGTTGGTTAAATATGAATGACAATGTGGACAAAATGTATACATATAAACATAACTTACAGCAGAATTTCACCTAACAGATACACGTGGGGACTATTTTCGGTGGCTATACAGGAAACACTTTTCTGTTTTATTCCTAGAGATATATTGCAATACTTCATCAAATATTCATGGCTACTTCCATGAAAAATCATTTGAACTTTCCAAGCTTCGACACCCAATCGATATTTTACAGTTTTTTAAAGTGTCCTTCTTTGTGTAGTGGAGATTATGAAACGATATTCAAGAAAATGTACATTTTTAGAGCGGAATTGTATAATATTAAAAGCTGCCCTTCGCTAACACAAACACTTATAATCTATAGGCATAAAATACCATAAATTATGAAAATCCCTGATAACATTTTAGTTATTGTGCACATGTTGATAATTTTTGCCTGAAAATTACCTGATATTAGAGTCAAAACTAGGAGCAAAATAAAATTTAAATTCAATTAAGGAGGTACGGAATGTGATTTCTAATTAACAAAACCTTAATATGAGAAATCCGAATGATATTATTTATATAACCGGTATGATTGTTTTTGTATTTTCTAAATTTGTATTTCAAATTGGTAGTGAATTATCGTAAAACACAAAAAAAAATATTTTTTTTATAAAAATTAATATTTCGGTATCAGCACTTTCATTGCAAAACATAATATTGCAACAAAAACATAGTAATTTATATAAACGGGGTGATTTTTGATTGTATTTTCCACATGTGTATTACAAATTGATAGTGCATTATTGGAAAAATACCCAAAATTTACTATTTCGTTATGAAATCAATATTTCGTTATCAGCACTTACATTACAAAAACGATGAACCAACAAAAAGATTATTCTTTATATAAAAGATATGAATTTTATTTTTATTTTTCAAATTTGTATCACAAATTTGTAGTGCATTAATGTAAAACATCCAAATTATATATTCTTTATAAAAATGATATATATATATATATATATATATATATATATATATATATATATATATATATATATATATATATATATATATATATATATATATATATAAACAATCTTTATTAGGCTATCGACCCCATACGGTCTTTCCGCCTTGCCTAACATAATACATTACATTATACGTACGTTACATTATACATTACATTACATATTATATTATATTATATATTATATTATAAAAATGAATATTTCGTTATCAGCATTTTCATTACAAGACATAAATGCGAGAGCAATTTTTCATAGTGTAAAGTAAAAATTTTGAGTTTTAAATTTCAATTTTATAATTATTTTCATGAAAATGCATATTTCGTATAAAAGATGTACATTTTCATTGTAAAAGTTATTTGCAAAAAAAACTTGTGATTTTAATTCAGTGTGTTTTTAAGTGTAGATTTTATATTCCGAATTTATGGAATATTAAGCTCAAAACTTATCATTTAATATGTTCGTTATTAATATCTACATAGTTACTACATTTAGAATAATAATAGATGTTTCGTAGTACTGATGGAAGAATGTCAAAAACTCTTTGTTTGTGTTATACGAAAATTGAGTCAAAATAATTTTCTTGTATTCATATGGATATTTATAAATTTCATGTTTATCAAATAATTGACTTGAAATTTGTCAACTTTTAACTGATCGAAATATAAATACATCATTATTTGATCCATATAAATATGTTGTACTAAATAGATTGATTTAATCTCATAAAGTTCAAACGATATATCAGTAACGTAAATCAAATGAACAAAAATTAATATATATATATTAATTAATATAAATTTTATTCTAACAATGAAAAATGAAGAAAACAAAAATACACGAAATTTAGGGCGAATAAACATGTATGTAATATATTTACGTGTTACGAATTTTCTTGAGAAATATTTTACCTGCGGATTTTTCCCGGGATGAATTTTCTTGCGGTGCTTTTACTCGGGATGAATTTTCTTGCGAGGACTTTTCCGTAAAACGGTATGATTTTAACGTGTTATTAAGAAACTCATTAAGGCGACGTTTCGATTTTCTGATATTTGGCGCTAAATCTAAAAAGTCTTGGAAATATTTTACTTCATACTTCATACAGACATTCTAATATTCACTTATTCTTAAAATATTAATATTTTGTTAGGGTTTAATTCATATTATTTGTTAATTATATTCAAGTTTTTGGTATTATTAGTAGTTGTTAGTACTTACTAATATGAATACTTTATTTAAAGTAATATGTTGTTATATAAACTTTATTTTTCTTTAGTTATTACCTAAGTAGTTTCGTCTTTCAATAGGCATCTTCAGAGGCAAGTTTTTTTTGTTTTGTATTGTATTAGACTTTTAATTAGAAGCTCTATAGAAATTGAATAAATTTTAATTTACTTTTCTAAAAATTATGTCAATTTTTTTTAATTAGAAATAAATCGCATATTTTTGAAATATTAAGTATAAATAAAAGTAATTTTCGTGCTAGACATTTTCTTGTGAAGAATTTTCCTTGGAATAATTTTCCTCGGTATGCATATTCTTGCAATAAATTTTCCGTAAAACAGTATAATGTTAATATTACGTTTTGTACCGAAACTCTTTAGAGATAGATTTGACACTTTAGGTGTAGATGAATTTAGCTGAGTAACGCGCAGTAGGAATCAAATTTTATATACAAACATTTTGAAATCCTGAGAATACATACTTATTGTAAGTTTTGTTCTAAATTCCATAAAGTGCATAGTTTTTTTTCTGTCTCATTTCGATTTTGTTTTTATCTTAAATGCGTCACATTTGTTTTTATATATTTCGACAGCACTTTTTTGTTCGATTTTAACGATATTTTATGCTCCTTGATTAATTAGAATTTGCATGTTGCTATGGTAACTTGTCAACAAATTTGTTCTTGATTTTTAAAATTATTAGTTTTTGAAGTTTACTTGATTAGTTTTGTTAGGTTGTTTCTTCTATTTTTGAAAAATGCCATAACTTGCAAACAAAATTTGATCAAACTAATAATCATAAAAAGTTGTACGAAAATTCTGGAAAAAGATAAAAAAATTAACAGGTGATCGTAGAATTGTATGTTATTGATATATTGATATTGACTGAAATCCATAAAAGCCATAAAATATTACAACTTGCATATGAATCTGAACTTGATATGTCAACTGGCATAGAAAAAAAAGCTCCAGAGAACAGAGAAAACATTGACAAATTTAAAAAATCGTGAAAATTTGTAGGTATATTGCATAATACTAAAAATACAAAAACAGAAAATTTCCAACTATGTTGGAAATGCTAGCAGAAGTCCGAAAAAGTGCGAAAATCAATATATGTAGAAAACCATCTATATATAATTCATTTAAATCGCAAAATTTAAAATAAAAGTTGTAGCCTATTATAATTCAAGAAAATCATAATAAATCAAATTCATTATAATTGATAAAAATCGAAGAGCATTCCATAAAATCTCCAGAATATTTCATACATATGTAAAATCCTATGAAGCTCTATAAAATCTGCAGAAAATTAAAGGCAATTTTAAAATTGAAGAATATTCTATATAACTTATAAAATGTCCTGTGAATAATAAAGAAAATTTTATAAAAACTGAAATATGTTCTATCTCCAACATATTTTCAATAAAAATGAGCCATTTTTAAAATGAAAGAATCTTATTACGAAACAATAAAATATCAGAAAATCTAATAAAATTGAGCCCAACGAAACTTTTAGGAAGTTCTATAGAAATCGTCGAGACATAAAATAAAAAGTGAAGAAAATCTTGTAGAACTCAAAAAACATCACAGAAATTGTACAGTATTTTCTCTTATTTATAGAGTTTTATCGTTGGAAAACGCAATTGTTTAGTAGAAAATTTTGCAGATCTGATTTTATTAGCAGAAATGCATAACAGATTTCATTTTCAGATTTGCTTGTTATTAATTAAGGTCTATCGTAAACAAAATTCAGTACAGGAGTTTAGTAGAAAATTTTTCAGACATGCTTTTAATAGAAATATGGCAGACATGCCAAGATTTTCCTCTATTCATTGAATCCTATCGTAGAAAAAATTGCAGTGCAATTGTTTAGCAGAACATTCAGTAGATCTGATTTTCTCAGTAGTGTTCAAAAATCTAATTTTGATGCCCGGAAATATAACCAAATCATATAAAAAAGTTACCTAAGGTTAGGTTAGGTATACGAAATTCGTATACCTAACTTTTTTATATGATTCGATTATATTTCTGGTTATCTACTTCCGGTCATGTGACATCAATAAAATATGTTTATATATAACACCCTGAACATTTATTATAGTAAGTGTAAGCAAAATTAATGTTAATACAAAAGCACTGAAACATAAAATGGCAAGCACGTACTTAAAATAACATGTAAAGAGCTGAGTATATGACGTAGATGCTGAACTGTTTTATTTTTAAGGAGATGAAGATTATCATGTAGAATAGTGTGAGGAAAGGCTAATTAAAATATTCACTTACACTTTATTATTCTTGTGATGTCTATAAATACAGATACAACCACAAGAATATATACTTGTACATAGATAAGCACAACAAGAACAACCTAGTACAATTCTTCGCCTATACAAGCAACAATGTGGCGAAACAAAATAAGTTTCGAACAAATAATTCTATAGCAATGCATATTTAACGGTTTATTGCAAAATTATATTTTGTAAAGTGTAAGCTAATATGAATATCAAGTGTCAACAAATATCAGCCACATCTCTTAATTTACTCTAAGTAAAAGTCATGGATTTTTAATGTGCCCGGTAATATTAAAAACGAACAATATTTGCATAAGAAAGTTCCCATAATAAGCCAATATCTACAATGCAAACAACGCCCTGATTCGCACAATATTGAATAAACAAATATCCTTTCCATTATTAATTCAATATACGTACAGTAAAATAACATACGTTGCCTTAATAAGTCAACGATCGTCCCAAATGACATACGAATGGAAATACCAATATGTATCAGTTTAATTATTAACTCAATAAATAACAATAGAATTTATGTTAATGACAAATTATCACACTCTTTATAAGCACTGCATATATTGAAAATATTAATTCATATGACTGCAATATTATTTAACACTTCATTGCCAATGAAATTGCAACCCAAATAACCAGCATTAAATGCGCATTCGAAACAAAATGTCAGTACTTCTTCATATTACATAGGTAATAAGCTAAAATACTGATGGATTTGCGAGATGCATTGAAGATTAGCAAATATTGATTACTAAACATTTAAGTTTAAATAGACAATAGTTTTGAAATTGAAGTGTTAATTAAATTTCTCCACTCACAAATTCTGTATAATTTTGAGGATTTGAGAGAATTCGTGCAAACATTTGATGTGACAAAGATTTTGGCTACACAAAGTTGTCTCTGTAAATGAAATAATTTTGCAAATAATATCAATGATTTCAAATGTTTCTGTAAACTCATTGGTTCTATTAGAACTTCTAGAAACGATCGACTGTTATAGCTGTTATTAATTCCTGCAAATATTTGCTATGAAAGAGATTTTGGCTAAACAAAATTGACTCTATAGATGAAATAATTTTTCAAATAATAGCAATGATTTGAAATGTTTCTGTAAACTCATTGCTTTCATTGGAAATTCTAGAAGCGATCGTCTGTTATAGCTGCTATTAAATTTTATTAACACGACGTGGCATTTTATAGATTTTATTGCTTGTAAATATGTTAATGTCACTGTATTTCTAAATGTAATATTCATTCACTTTGATTGCTGCATAGAAATGTGTTGGCTCAAAATATATTACTACCTAAGTATATTTTTAACGTGTATTGCAATGTGAAATTGTTATAATGCACTTTAAAAATATATTCTAACTTTTGGATAAAATATTAAAAAGTGACAAAAAAATATAATTAAAAAAAGATACGCAAGTGACCTGCTGAATATAAAATTCTCTTTTTCTTAAATCTTGCAAAGCTATGGACAGATCATATTTTTTATTGTTATTATTACTAAGGTAGTTTAATTTGTCAGAAAGATATAAAGAAAGTAAGATGACATAAAATAAAACGTCACTAACGTCACAGTATTAACAAAATAGCAAAAGAAAATGAAAAAAACATAGAATTTAACAGTTTATTCATACTAACTTACATTGTCAATGATTTTTTCTTTAATAATGTGTTTGCTTCCAGATTTATAGAGTTTATAAATTACCACTGGAAATATGACAATAACATCAAAAATAGCTGTGTTATGTCCGTTGCCATGGGACTACTGTAATGAGTATTATTACGTTCATAACAACACATTATAAATCATCGACAGTATAATATTAAACGATTAATTTATCATTATCGGAAAAAGAAACACTCGAACGGACAATACTTAAGGTTTAATGGCATGATTTATCGGATTAGTGTAAACCCAAAGTCAACAATAGATAAAATACTCGATGTAGTATCCAGACATTCTCATATATACAAAGAATGCTTAATCGGTTAATGACCTTCATCTACTTCACATGATTTTACGTATTATAAAACCCACAACAACCCATTAAAACAGTAACATTATTACCATTACAGAAAATATGAATTATGCGGCGATCAGTAAACAAAAATAATGCCAATAGTATCTATTGTAATTTAGTAAATTATTATATTCATTATTTTATCTGTTGAACTTAGACCAGGTACAATTTTCGTAAATTTTCGGCAAGCTTAAACTTGATATACTTAATAAAAGGCCAATATGCCACAATTTTTAACGAACTATCAAAAAATAACTTAAGGTGAACCAAAAAAATGTAATAATAAAATTAAGAAAACATAATTTTTGTTATTTAATAAAAGAATATTCCATCGAGTCTCTAAATAGAATGCTTATTTTACTACAAGTATTTTGCATTTAGTATTGAATCAATATTTTCCGTTGATACTGAAAGTATTTCTCAAAATTACATTTCAAAATTAGTACTGAATGATTTTTATTCTAAAACTACATATGTTTAAAATTAGTACTAGATGCTTATTCCAAAAGTACATATTTTTAAAATAAGTACTGAATGCTTTTTATTGTAAAGTATTTTTCAAAATTAGTACTGCATGCTTACGATAGTATTTCGTAATACCTACCTACATAATACCTACAAAATTATTTTAATACTTGAAGTTTCTTTTTTCACAGTTAGGTCTCATACTTTTAATACTGTCATTATTTTTCAAATATTTGTACCAACTGAATGTTTTTGATGCGTTTTTTCTGCAAGTATTTTCAAAGTGAATTGCTTTTGTAATTAAAATTATTTGTCAAAATTTAGTCAAAATGGTCCTGGAAATCGCTCTGATTACTTTTAATGAAAAGTATTTTTCAAAATTTATACAGAATATTCGTTTTACTATAAGTATTTAGTGAATGCTTTTAGACTGGAGACATTTTTAAAGATCGAACTGGTACTGTAATATTTGATATAACTGCTACCTAATTCTTTAACACTTGGCGTATTATTCAAATTTAACAATGTATGCTATTAATATACTTGCTAGACTTGTAGCAAATTATGTTTTATTCTGGATGTTTTAGAAAATATTTGAAATCTTCTTATATTTAGATGAAATTTTATAGAATTTCCTGATGTACTTTAAATTTTCTGAAATTTTACTGAATTTCTTGGAATTTTTCAAACTTGATAGAATGACAATGAATTTTACTGTATTATTGTAATGAGCATTATTAATTTTATGTTATTTTATAAAACTGCTGGGATTTCATTAAAAGCTTTTTCACAGGATTTTCTTAAAATGGGAATTAGAGAATTATTTAGAATTAATTTCACAGAATGTGAAATTCACCGATATTTAGATAAAATTTCATAAAATTTTCACATATGAACCGTTGAAAATCAAAGTGTGGTCAGACATTTTTTGTTTAAATTCAGAGAAGTCCAGACATACTCAAGGACTTTTGTCAATTGTATATTTCTGGACTTTCCTCAATTAAAAAAAAAGACTTACCCCAGTTTGATTTTCAATGGCTCATATGTTCAGTAAATTTTTTGAGCATTAACTAAATTTGTGATTTGTGAAACTATTGTGAAGCTAAAAGTTTCACACATGATTTTCCTAGAATGGGAATTTTTTAAGATTAATTTACAATGAATTTCATAGAATGGGAAATCTACCGATATTTAGATCAAATTTCGTAGAATTTTCAGATATGTTCAGTGATAATTTTGAACATTCAATGATTTTCCTGGATAAATTATTATATTTTCTGAAACTGTTGTGAAATTAAAAGTTTTACATATGATTTTCCTAGAATGCAAATTTTTCAAGATTAAGTAACATTGAAGTTTATAAAATGGGAAATATACCGATATTTAGATCAAATTTCGTGGAATTTTCAGATATGTTCAGTGATTTTCCTTGATAAATTTTTATATTTTCTGAAACTGTTATGAAATTAAAAGTTTAACGTTTGATTTTACTGGAATGGAAATCTTTAGAGAATAATTTACAATTAATTTCATAAAATCGGAAATCGACCGATATTTAGATCAAATTTCGTACCTAGAATTTTCAGATACGTTCAGTAATTTTTTTGAACTTTCGATGATTTTTGTGGATAAATTATTGTATTTTCTAAAACTGGTATGAAATTAAAAGTTATACGTTTGATTTTACTGGAATGGGATTTTTTAGAGAATAATTTACAATGAATTTCATAGAATGGCAAATCTGCCGATATTTAGATCAAATTTCGTAGAATTTTCAGATATGTTGAGTGATTTTTTTGAACTTTCGATGATATTCCTGGATAAATTATTGTATTTTCTGAAAATTTTGTGAAATAAAAAGTTATACATATGATTTTCCTCGAATGGGAAATTTTTCAAGATTAAGTTACAATGAAGTTTATAAAATGGGAAATATACCGATATTTAGATCAAATTTCGTAGAATTTTAAGATATGTTCACTGATTTTCTTTGATAAATTATTATATTTTCTGAAACTGTTATGAAATTGAAAGTTTTATGTTTGATTTTAGTGGAATGGGAAGTTTTAGAGAATAATTTACAATGAATTTCATAGAATGGGAAATCTACAGATATTTAGATCAAATTTTGTACCTAGAATTTTCAGGTATGTTCAGTTTATTTTTTTTACCTTTTAATGATTTTCCTGGATCAATTATATTTTCTGAAAGTGTTATGAAATTTAAAGTTTTACGTTTGATTTTACAGGAATGGGATTTTTCACGATTAATTTACAATAAATTTCGTATAATGGGAAATCTACCCATGTTTAGATCAAATTTCGTAGAATTTTCAGATATGTTCAGTGATTTTTTTTTACTTTCAATGATTTTCCTGGATAAATTATTGTATTTTCTGAAACTGTTGTGAAATCAAAAGTTTTACATTTGATTTTCCTAGAATGGGAATTTTTCAAGATTAAGTTACAATGAAGTTTATAAAATGGGAAATATACCGATATTTAGATCAAATTTCGTAGAATTTTAAGATATGTTCAGTGATTTTCCTTGATAAATTACTATATTTTCTGAAACTGTTATGAAATTAAAAGTTTTAAGTTTGATATTACTCGAATGGGGATTTTTAGAGAATAGTTTACAATGAATTTCTTAGAATGGGAAATCTACAGATATTTAGATCATACTTTGTACCTAGAATTTTCAGGTATGTTCAGTGTTTTTTTTAACTTTCAAAGATTTTCCTGGATAAATTATTATATTTTCTGAAAGTGTTATGACATTTAAAGTTTAACGTTTGATATTACTGGAATGGGAATTCTTCACGATTAATTTACAATAAATTTCATATAATAGGAAATCTACCGATGTTTCGATAAAATTTCGTAGAATTTTCAGATATGTTCACTGTTTTTTTGTGAATTTTCGATGATTTTCCTGGATAAATTATTGTATTTTCTGAAACTGTTATAAAATTAAAAGTTTTACGTTTGATTTTACTGGAATGGGAATTGTTTGAGAATAATTTACAATGGATTTCATAGAATGGGAAATCTACCGATGTTTAGATCAAGTTCGTAGAATTTTCAGATATGTTCAGTGATTTTTTTTTAAATTTCCGATGATGTTCCTGGAGAAATTATTGTATTTTCTGAAATTGTTATGAATTTAAAAGTTTTACGTTTGATTTTACCGGAATGGGAATTTTTTGAAAATAATTTACAATGAATTTCTTAGTATGGGAAATTTACTGATATTTATATCAAATTTCATAAAATTTTCAAATACGTTCGAGAATTTTCTAAACTTTTAACGAATTTCCTCGATATATTATTGTATTTTCTGAATTTGTTATGAAATTAAAAGTTTTACACATGATTTTCCTAGAGTTGGTATTCTTAGAGAATAATTTACTATAAATTTCATTGAATGGGAAATCTACCGATATTTAGATAAGATTTCATAGAATTTTCAGATATGATCAGTGAAATTACATTAATGATATTACTGTATTCTGAAATGGTATTTCAGAATACTCCGTATTCTGAAATTCTGAAATGGTTGTGATTTAATTAAAAGTTTTATACAATATATTACTTGAATGGGAACATGTAGAGATTCTATGATATTTTAATCAAATATCACAGAATTTACAGTGAATTATGTGCTATTTTCAAGTACTATGATTTTTCTGAAAATATTATTATATTTTCAAATACTGCTGTTTTACAAAAAAAAAAATATCTGTTAGAAATTATAACAGTATTCCTAGAACTGTCTTGATTTTTATTTTTGAGAATTTTTGAAATATTCAAATGAAATTTCGTAGAATTTCAAAATATGTTAATTGAATTGTCTGAAATTCTATTGACTTTCGTGGAAATTGTATTGCATTTTCTGAAACTGTTATGGAATCCAGTAAAATTTCAACAGAATTCCGGAATGTTTCAAACTTGCGCCTGCCTTAAACAGTTTGAGAAATAGATATTGATTGTAGGAACCATAGCCCATAATCGCTCTCTGCCCATAATAAGTCTTAGGTACTTGTCACAATTTGTATTTTCCGCTGATTACGACCTTTAGATTTTTCCACCAAACGAATTATTACCATAACAGAAATAGGAATTATGCGGCGATCAGTAAAAAAACTTATTACATTTAATTCGCAGTATTTTAAGGGCTCAAATTCTAGGTGTATATTTACATTTAATTCCTTTTATAAATGCGGACGGACGTTGAATTCGGCTAAGTAACTTTCTGCAGCAAGAACTGCCGAGATTGCCGCCATTAAATTATTCCGGCACAAGAAAGAAGCGGGCAAATCTGATAAAGCTGACAAATAGCAAGCAATGTGAGAAAAACTGAGGGGCGCAGTAATGAAGCGAAATTATCTCTTCGTTTAGCCTGCATTACCGGCGCAAGTGCGAAAGCTGCAAATAATTTATCATTCAGAATTAGTTATCCACAGATTACGAAGCGCTGTAATAACAAGAATTTTATGTAAGTCATAAATACTGCAAGCACAAACGTTACGTGGATACATCCGGCGAAATGCAAATTTATAATATATTTTGAGTGTATGGGCATATATAAATAATAGGGCCGGCAGTTTCAGTCCGCCTGTTTGGGTAGGATCCACTAGAATAGACACGAGTACTGAATAAACATTCATAGAGAGTACGTCAGTTCGATCGTGACGAAGATGTGGGTTTCACATTGCAAAACGTATCTGCTCGGTTGCTCACAAAATCGTCGAAAATTACTATTATGACCATGTAAAGATAATAATAACATTGAAATTATAATTGTAATTGCAATATATAAACATAACAATAATAAATATTGAAAACTCCGGCGAAAGTTAATAGTATAACCAGGTATATCATAATAATAATAAATATTACATAATAATTGAAATTATTTATGTGTTACAGATATTGAAACTGCACGTAATATTTACTTTTGAAATTATAGAGGGTGCGCATATTTCTAGTTTAAGCATGAAGTTTAACGATCGTATTCATAAAAATATAAACTGCGGTTTAGCCCTTAGTAACTGTTTTGATGAATTACCGCTAAACCGCAGTTTAAATTTTAATGAATAAGACTGTACATACGTTTTTTTAACTTTAAACATTTTTTATGCGTCGATAAATAAACCTTTAAAAAACTTGTCGAAATGGCATTTTTATACTACAAATAGTCTAACTAGATCTAACTAGAATGGTTTATCGCAAACATCGCAATTTTCAACTTATTGAAATAGTTTGGAAGCTAAATTATAAGGTGAAATATCTCTTTAAATATTTATTTTAAAAAATCTCATGAATCTGAAGTCTATGAATTTGCCGAACTTTCTTCAATTTGGCAACTTCAACATTACAACTAAAATAGTAAATTTTCAATATGAGAACTCTTTAATCTGCAAAAGTTGTTTGTCATCACATTCTGAATATTTATCAATTCTTCTTCTTTCAAGTGCCGTGTCCGGTCTCCCTGACGTTGGCGATCACTTTGGCGAATGCGTGCCGGTCCTCCGCCAGCCTAAATAGTTGTTCCGCGCTTTGGATCCCAGTCCATTCACGGATGTTCCTTAGCCAGGACATTTGTTTTCTGCCGATACCACGTCGGCCCTCAATTTTCCCCTTCAATATGAGATGGAGTAGGTTATACTTCTGCCCCCTCAAGACATGTCCAAGGTAGCTGGTTTTTCTGCATTTGATGTTAGAGAGTAGCTCACGATGCACATTTGCTCTTCGTAGCACTTCATTGTTTGAAGTGTTTTATCAATTAAGAGAAACAAATGTTTTATCCGCATTAACATAACATAAAATATTGGGAATTTTCCAACATACTTTATCAACAAGAAAATTTGTTAGTTCAGTGTATGAAACCATAAGTGATTTCCAAAATGTCTCAACTCTACATATCTCTCCAAATCCAGAATTTATTGAATTTGACCGCGAAAAATTCAATGGCAGTTTTCAATATGAAATATCTTCAATATTAAAAAAAAAAAAAAACACATTCTGTATATTACTAAAATGAAAAAAAAATCTTAAAAATTCACATTACTTGAAATAGAAAATCAATACAACAACATTTTGTAACTTGTGAAAAATCTATAAATAAAAAACACTTATTTCGAAAAAAAATAGATATTTGTGTGAAAAAGGGTTTCTGACTCTTATTTGTAGTACACTACATGTGTAGTATGTAGTATTTGTCAATATATAATTTTTAATCTTTCAACATAATTCGCCATTACAAAGAATTGATTGTTTTCATCCCGTCTGAAATACAGTTTTCAACTTTAGTTTTGACATACGCTTTGTCATTATTATGATAGTATGCATTTTGATTCGTTTTAAAATGAAGATATTTACTTTTATTAGAAGATTTCAACGGCGGTCGATTAGTTTTAGAGCACCCAGTATAAAAACAAAATCCATATTTGCCCTGGGTAAAACTAAAAATTACTGTAGCTCAAGAAAAACAATGGCAACAATCAATGCAAACTCAACAATTTAAAATATTAAATAAGTCATCATAATTTTGAGTGAAAAGTCGCACTTCCTTAATAAAACTCACTCAAAAGAATTGAAAATAATTATCCTTAATATGAGAAACATTCCAGAATGTCATCATAAGTTAATAATGGGTCATCATAAATCAAATCATCAAATCAGTAAAATTATCCCTTAATATTCATATAACTGTGATAATTGGCACACGCTCAAGCCAGTAGCACATAAGTTAACTTAAATAAAACAAACACTTTTCTTTGTTTATATCACACTGTTTATTAAAATTAGTGACCATAGTTTCGATCACGTTTTGATTATTATCAAACTTAGAGTGACACCAAGTTTAGTCACTCTAAGTTTGATAATGATCATAACTTGATCGAAACTGTAGTCACTAATTTTAATAAACAGTGTGATATAAACAAAGAAAAGTGTCTGTTTTATTTAAATTAACTTATGTGCTACTGGTTAGAGCCTTATCAATTATCACAGTTATATGTCAGAATATTAAAGGATAATTTTACTGACTTGATGATTTGATTTATGATGACCCATTATCATAACAGTGTGATATAAACAAAGAAAAGTGTTTCTTTATTTAATTTGAAAATGAATCACGAGTTATATGCCTCCAACATTGACATAAGTAAATATTTAAAATATTAAATGGGTCATCGTAAATCAAATCACCAAATCAGTAAAATTATCACTTCATGTTAGAATATTAAGCTATGATAATTGATACTGACTCGAACCAGTAGCACATTGATGATCACAACTTGAGATGATCAGTTTACAGTAAGATGACGTTTTCAGGTTAACCACAAATTTATGTACGATGCTAAGGTATTAATCAAAAATCATTACACCATATCATATAAAATACGTATAACTCCGTTAATCGAGAAAGTGTGAAGTACAATTTTTTAATAGCCATCACTTAAGATGATTGTAATACATTTAGATGAAAATAATAACGTTATGATAATATTACAGCTTAATATGTTTCAAATACTTTTGATTTTTTGACTAAAATTCTGGACATTTTAACTTTCTTGATATTTTGGAAATTCACAAAGTCCATAATTTTTTTTAGCATATTCTAAAACCTTTATAATATGTGTAACTTTATTGAAACTGCTAAAGGTTCATCATATTTATTTGTATATTTGTACAATTACGTTAATAATATGTAAGGTAATATAATAATACAAGTTTCCTACAACAATATGACAATTTGATATATGTTTGATAATAATTGACAAGTAATTTGTCAAAATAATGCAATCTTATTACATTCTAATGAAAAGTCTTCAGACTTTTGAAAATATGTCAATTTAAGACATTTTTGGCAACAGTATGACAGTAATTTATCAAAATAATGACAGCTCTTATTACGTTTAGAGCAAAATCCATTAGTTTTTCGAAAACATGTAAATTTTACAAATATTCGACAAAATATTATAGTGATATATTAAAATGACGACCGATCGTAATGAATTCTAAGCCAAATCCATCATTTCTCAATAGTTTCTAACCTAAATCTGTTTTTTTCTTCGAATATTTATCATCTTGACATATACGTGACAGCAATATTTGAGACAATGTGTCAAAATTATTATGTTTCGTGTTACTTTTTAAGCTATATTCTTTGGTTTTTGGAAAAAATGTCAACTTTATACCTCTTTAACAATAATTGAAAGGTAATTTATCAAAATAATGACAGATATTATTACGTTTTAATCCAAATCCATCAGTTTTTTTAAATGTCAAATTTGGCAGGAGTATAACAGTTTTTTTTTTTTATAATAACTGATCTTATCAAGTTCTGAGGCAAATTCTTCTGTTTTTTTGAAAATATGTCAACTTTGGAACGAGTATAACAGAAATTTATTAAAATAACGACCGCTCTTATCACGTTCTAAGACAACTCTATCAGATTTTCAAAATCATGTCAATTTGACATATTTTTGACAAAATACTATACTGATTAATTAAAATGATGACCGATCTTATTAAATTCTGACCCAAATCCATCATTTCTCAATAGATTCTAATCTTAATTTGATAGTTTTTCGAATATATATATATATCAAATAGACATATATGTGACAGCAATATTTGAGGCAATGTGTCAAAATAATTATGTTTCTCATTACGTTTTAACCTGCATTCGTTGGTTTTTGGAAAATATGTGAATTGTATACCTCTTTAACAATAATTGAAAGGTAATTTATCAAAATAATGACAGATGTTATGACGTTTTAATCCAAATCCATGTGTTTTTTTTTTAAATATGTCCACTTTGGCAGCAGTATAACAGATAGTTATCAGAATAATGACTGATCTTATGACGTTCTAAGGCAACTCCATCAGATTTTCGAAATCATGTCAATTTGACATATTTTTGACAAAATACTACACTGATTAATTGAGAGTTAATGATAGATCTTATTAAATTCTAACCCAAATCCATCATTTCTTAATAGATTCTAATCTAAATCTGTTAGGTTTTCTAATATAACGAATATCAACTTGACATATATGTGACAGCAATATTTGAGATGTCTCAAAATAATTATGTTTCTGGTTACTTCTTAACTTAAATTTGTCTGCTTACTAAAAATATGTCAACTTTATACCTCTTTGACAATAATTGATAGGTAAATTATCAAAATAATGTCAGATGTTATTACGTTTTAATCCAAATCCATCAGTTTTTCGGAAATATGTGAATTTTGACAACAGTATGACATTGAAACTTAAAAAACTGTCAAAATAATGACAGATCTTATCACGTTCTAAGCAAGTCCATCAGTTTTTCGAAATCATGTCAATTGCATATGTTTTTGATAAAATATTGCAGTGATTAATTAAAATTATGACAGATCTTATTAAATTCTAACCCAAATATATCATTGCTCAATAGATTCTAACCTAAATATTTGCGATAATGTGTCAAAATAATGACTTTTTTACCTAAATCTGTCGGTTTTTGGAAAATATGTCAATTTTATACATTTTGAACAATAATTGAAAGGTAATTTATTTTAAAAAATGACAGATTTAATTACGTTGTAGTAGAAATCATCAGTTTGTGGGAAATATGTCAATTTTGACAACAATAAACTTGACACATCATTTTACTGATCTGATGACTTGATATATTATGACCCATTTAATATTTTAAATGTGAATTTATTTGATAATTTGATTTATTACGACTTGTTTAATACATTAAATTGTTGAGATTATATTGATTGATGGCATTGTTTCTCTTGAGCCGTATGACAATCAATAATTTTTCAAAATCATGACAGATCTTATTAAATTTTAACCCAAATCTAACATTTCTTATTACGTTCTAACTAAAATCTATTAATTTTTGGAAAATATGCAAATTTGATATCTATGTGATACCAATATTAAAGGTTTTCGTTAAAATAATAACGTGTCTCGTTATTGTCTAAGCGTTTCCATTTAGGCTTTTGGAAATAGGTTAATTTGGCACATTTTTAACAATAATAAAGAGATAATTTATTAAAATAATGACAGATCTTACTACTATCTCTACTATCCTACTACTATCCAAATATATACGAAAATTTTATAAGTTTTAGATCCATCATTTTAAATATAACAATATTTTTTGAAAAATATTTTATTTATATTTTATATTTGGATATTACTTATGTATGATAATATGATAAAACTTCCTTCAACTTATCGAAAATATGCAGCTTTTCACATTGTTTGGTTTGTATTCATTATACTTGATACTTGATGAAACTCCGAAGTAAAATAGATAAACAAAACACTAGGTTGTTAAGTTTTCACGGATTTATTGCTACTAACTGCAGTTAGTAGCAATAAATCTGTGAAACTTAAACAAAAATTTTTGCGGATTTGTTACGAGTTTCGTGCAATTTTCTGAAAATGTGATGTATATTCTGAAACTATTTTTGTAGACTTTTTAAAACGTCAAGCAATTACATTTTCTGGTAATTTTCATAGTTATTGATATATTGTTCGTAGTTTCTGAAACTCTGATATTTTAGATATTTTAGTTAAAAATTTTAACTTCCTTGGTATTTTGATTCCATATTTTGGATTTTGGAAATTTTCAGTTTACATAAAACTTCATTTAAATTTTCAAGTTCCACTTTCGTCGGTTTAAAAATGCCTGTAGTGAGTTTTGAAATTTACCTCATAATGCTATTGATATTTTCTTTAAAATTCTAGACATTTTAACTTTCTTCATATTTTGATTGCATATTTTGCAAAATCTCAATCCCCTTAAAACTTTTTAGCAATCTCTGAAACCATTGTAAAATGCTGTGTAACATTAGCGAAACTAATCATATTTTGTATTGAAAATGCTTATATTTACTTAGATATTTTGGTAATTATTAACATTTTTTCGACTACTTCAATCAAATTTTCTGGTTTTCCACTTTCATGAGTTTCAGATCACTTATATTAAATTGTTGAAAATTGATTTCTAATACTTTGATTGAAATGATGACCTCTGTTTTATTGCATAAATATTTTTTTAAATTTATAATTCGTAAATATTTCTCAGAAACTAAAGATACTTTTAATTATACCAATATTTTGCTCATGAAAAAAGTTAAGACGAGAAATTAAATGTTTTTAAGGAGGAATATTATGAAACATGTGTCCCTGGAAATGAAAATCTAAGAAAATTATTCAAGACAATAATTTTATATAATGCTTATGTACCTATATACATTTTTATGAGGTCATATCTTGACTACCAACATTAAAATTATTGATATTTTCAGTCAAAATTATCAGGTGACGCAAGTTTCTGTGACAATTAGCCATAACATTTATATATCCAAATAAATAAAGAGACATAATGAAATAACTAACATAAAAAATTATTAATTCATAATTTCTACTGCTGAAATTACAATTAAAACATTTTCATAAACAATGTTGGCAATGTAATAGTCATAACATTTTTTTTAATATGTATTGTTTAGTCACCAAAGACGTATACAATAAACTTTAGTGTGTGCCTTAAGTTGAATTTGAAATGGATCTAAATATTACATAATTTTCTAATTTTGAGCGTTGCCAGGCAAAAGGAGGAAACCTGTTTGTAACGCTACATAAAATGATGTGCAAATGAGTTAAAAACGGTCTTCTGTATGGTAGATGGAATGTATAATAGAGCATTACATTACAAATAAAAATAATTTACGGCCTTCGCAAGTGACGAGCGATGCCTGCAGTTATTCGTTTATTACATTATACCTGAACGAATTTTATGCTGTGAGCTCGTAATTTACAAACATTCGTTCGGTACATTAATGCATTTTTGACAACAACATAATGCTGTGTTAATGGATTTAGAAGCTGTAATTTTCATAAATAAATTATTTTACTGGTTTTACTCGAAACTTTAAATTTCATTGAAAATTTTCCAATTTCAAGGAAAACTTGAAACATTCAGTGGTAGGAAATTTACGAGGAAGAGGAATGATACACTTAAATATTTTAAATTTTGTTATAGAACCATAATCTACGCTATAGAAAAATTTCACGTTTTCGAATTTTCAGATTTCAAGAAAAATATTCATCCACTGAAAACCACAAAAGAACAAATGAAGCGTTATTTGAAATTGTTTTATAGAACCATATAATCCAACATATAGAGTAATTGTTCTTTTTTAAATTTTCAAATTTCAAGAAAAATATTCATCCAGTGACTACCACAAAGGAATAGATGAAGCCTCATTTGAAATTCTTGCAACCTACTTTTTCGAGGAAAACAATCCCTCAGTAGCTGCAAATTCAGGCTGATACGATGCTGTATAATTTTTAACAGACGAATTACGAAGTTTCAAGAAAAAAAATACCAATTTATTAAAAAAATTACTTTATGTGAATATTCTTTCGATCGAATATTATTATTAATATATATATATATATATATTTATATATATATATATATATATATATATATATATATATATATATATATATATATATATATATATATATATATATATATATATATTAAATTTTAAAGAACTGCATCATGTATGTAATGTATTAGTTTTGCGCCTATCACAACTAATTAGCGGACCTTGAAATAAGCATCTGTAAAAATAAGTATATAACAAATAATCAAAATCCTTATAAAATATGGCAGACACATGCAATTATGTAAATTATAAAGTTTAGTTTAAAAGCTTCTTATCAAAACATATTTATTTATATGCCAATAAATAAATAGCGAATATTGTCTACTTCACGATATCTGGTGTCAGAATGTAGAAATTCGCGATAATTTACATCATTATCTTAGAATTATGCATGAATATACAAATATGCGACGGTGGCCTTCATGCATTTTAATTAAGTTCACACACATTTGATGATATTTAAATACATTAACATGGGTTTTTCGAGATTATGTAATAAACATAGAAACATATTATAGGAAAACCAGGTGCAGCACATTGAAATAAAACATGGTATGGTATTGGCAATGAATTTTCCTGGAGAAGACATTCAAACAAGATTTTCATCTATTACGTGATAATTAATATTTAATATTTCATTAGGAAAATATCTTGGAATTTTTAAATGATTTTGAATATGAATTTGATGTTGTTGGACAAGATTTTCAATTATTATGTGATAGTAATGGAAATATCTTGGAATTTTAAATGATAAAAAAAGACAAAATTTTAAAGAGTTTTCTTCCACTTTATAAATCTAAGCAACCTTCCTAAAAATGGGATGAAATTCAATCTAGATATTCAATTTATTTTGTGATAATAATGGAAATATCTAGGATTTATTAAATTACATTGAAATACCTGTGATTTTTGCATTTAAATGATTTTGAAAGGTATGCGATTTATGCATAAATGTCATGAATTATGTGGTACTTTTGAAATCTAACAAATTTTCCTGAAAAAACATTCAAACAAGATTTTCATCTATTACATGATAATTAATATTGAATATTTCATTAAGAAAATATCTTGGAATTTTTAAATGATTTTTATGTGCTTGTGATTTTTCAAAAATTGCATGTCCATAAATCAAGATTTTCAATTCATTTCATTATTTTATATTAATAGAAATATCCTGGAATTTTGAATAATAAAAAAATTACAAAATTTTGATGAATTATCTTCCACTTTTTGAATGTAAGCAGCCATCCTAAAAATGGCGTGGAATTCAATCTAGATTTTCAATTTATTATGCGAGATTAATGGAAATAACTACGAATTTTTAAATTATTTTGAAATAGGTACATGTAATTTTTGCAATTATGAAATATCTTGAACTTTTTAAATTTACCCAATTTTCATGAGAATGGCATGAGAATCAATCAAGATTTTCAATTTAATGTGTGATATTAATGAAAATATCTTGAGACATTAAAATGATTTTGAAATGTTTGCGATTTTTCAAAAATTGCATGTCTATAAATCAAGATTTTCAAATCATTATTTGACAATTGAAATATCTTGGAATTTTAAATAATAAAAAAAATACAAAATTTTGATGAATTATTTTCCACTTTTTAAATCAAAGCAACCATCCAAACAATGGCGTGAAATTCAATCTAGATTTTCAATTTATTATGTGATATTAATGGATATATTGAAATACTTGTGATTTTTGCAAATATGAAATATCTTGAACTTTTAAAATTTAACCAATTTTTCTGAGAATAGCATGACAACCAATCATAATTTTCAAATTCTTATATGATATTAAAGAAAATATCTTGGAATTTTTAAATTATTTTAAAACGCTTGCGATAATACAAAAATTGCATGTCATTTAATCAAGATTTTCGATTTATCATGTGATATTAATGGAAATATCTTGGAATTATTAAATTACTTTAAAATACTTAATATTTTTGCAAATAAGAATTATCTTGTACTTTTTAAATTTACCCAATTTTTCTGAGAACGACAAGAGAATCAATCAAGGTTTTCAATTTACTGAATGATATTAATGAAAATATTTTGGGATTTTTGCTTAAATGGTATCAATTATGTGGTACTTTTAAAATTTAACAAATTTTCCTGAAAATTACATTCAAATATGATTTTCATCTATTACGTGATACTTAATATTTAATGTTTGATTAAGAAAATATCTTGGATTTTTATATTGATCTGGAAATGTTTGCGATTTTGCAAAACTTACATGAATTATGTTATAACTTCTAGATTTGAACAATTTTCCTGAAAACTGCATGACATCTAATCAAGTTTTCAATTTTTATGTGATATTGATGAAAATATATCGGATTTTTTTAATTATTTTGAAGAGCTTGTAATTTCTGCATAGACATTTAGTCATGAATTATGTTGTACTAGTTAAATTTAACCAATATTCCTGAAAATGATATTAAATAAATGATGTCATAATTAATATGTAATATTTCAGTAAAAATATATTTTGGAATTCATTAATGATTTTGAAGTGATTTTGCAAAGTTGCCTTTGAGCTTTATAATTTTTTTTAATGCTCTAAATTTAACAAATTTTCGTGAAACTGGTATGATATTAAAAAAAAATATCAAAAATTGTATGTAGGTTTTTAAAGTAAAAAGTAAAGTTTGTAACAATGCCTTCAAAATTACGATAAACCTTCGTACTTTCGTGATATTTCCGTATATTATCCATATATGATGTGATAATTAATAAGTAATATTTCATTAAAAAGATATTTTTCAATTCTTTAATGATTTTGAAGTGATTTTTGCAAATATGCCTTTGAGCTTTATAATTTTTTTCAATGTTCTAAATTTAACAATTTTTTGTGAAACTGGTATGATATTAAAAAAAAACAAAAATTGTATGTAGGTTTCTAGAGTAAAAAGTAAAGTACGTAAAAATGCCTTCAAAATTACGACAAACCTTCATACTTTCGTGATATTTATGAATATCCCTTGAAATTTATAACGTATTTTAGAATTTTTAACGAAATGTATTAACGAAAATGCCATGAAAGCTCTTGTAGTTTTTTATTTTTTTTGTAATTTTCATGAAAATGGCTTGCAAATTAATGCAGATTTCCAAAATTGTGTGATTCTTATGACTAAATGCTAAATAAATAAATGCTTTTGTAGGTTTTCACATTGCCCTTAATTTTTCTTTTAATATTTATGGAAATAAGATGAACACACAAGTAATAACAGATTTATATATTTTGTGATACTTAACAAAATTCAATGATTGTAAATTTTTACAAATAATCGTATTTTTGTGGTTCTTTGTTTTAAATTTTAGTCATATTTCAATTTTTTTGGAATATAATGGAACTATATTGGAATTGTTAAATGATTTTAAAATGTTTGTGGTAGGTATTTGTGTCAAGATGTCAAGATTGACTATACGTTTATTTTTTGTTTCATGTAATTTTCACGAAAATTGGGTACATTTTCACTAAAATGTCATGAAATTCAATAAAGATTTTCAAAATTTTGTGATTCTTGTAAAAAAGTTTTAAGATTTATTAGAGAATTATGTTATATCTATAAAAATAACATAAAATTCATAACAATGATTTATCATTTGTCAAGTAAATCTATATTTTTTATGTATTAATTCTAAATTTACGTCTTTTTATTAAATGTCTAAAATTATAATTTTTTTTTTAATTTTATGTAATTTTTGCGAAAATTGGGTAAATTTTCACGAAAATGTCCTGAAATTCAATCAAGATTTTCAAAATTTTGTGATGCCTGTAAAAAAGTTTTAAGATTTATGAGAGAATTTTGTGACATCTATGAAAATAACTATGAAATAATAAATTAAATGAAAAATAAATATGAAGTTTATAACAATTTTTAATCATTTGTCAAATAAATATATAATTTATTATTTATTGCTTATTGTAAATTTATGTCGTTTTTTTAAAAAATGACCAAATATTTAACGAATCTTTTGAGTTATTGTCATAAACTTGCGCCCCTTAACCCAAAAATGACAATTTTTTTTGAAAAGTTTGATTATACGTGGCGAACAAATCGTTAGCCACAACCTCGTGCTGAAAGAGACGATGGCACCAGTAGTTTTTGAGAAAAATCACATAAATAAATTTAAAAAATTCATTCATTCTATCATTTATCATTCTATCATTTATTAACCATTTGGGATTCAAAAGAATGTGTACAGACACTTTAAGAATAAAATCTGTAAATTTCTTAGAACTTGCTACTGAAGAAAACGTACACGGTGAAAATCCTATAGTTTTAATAACTATTGCTCACGTACGACTGGCTAGTCAAAGCCTTAACACACCACACCATACGAGCCTGGGAATGTTTTGTCTTATAAACACTAGGAAAACTAGGATAATAATAACATGGCATTAGAACATGGTATTAGAATACAAATAATTTACCTAAATTTTGTTCAATTCAAGCAAATCTGCATTCCCACTTATGTTATAATCCTGTTTGAATATTAACCATGCAATTTTATAAAACATGCCTTACTCAAGCAGTTGCTTCGTAGGTATGTTTAATAAATAAGGATTCAATATTTATAATGATTTATTTACATATTTATATTTATGGTAGAGATTACTATTACTTCAATTATTATTTATAATAAAATATTAATAAGCAATTATTAATGTAAGGCGATTATTTGTAGATTGTATAAAATAAATTATTTCATTTGCGTAATTAGAAATAATACTAATAATTTTTATTCCGTATTTCATACCAACGGTACTACTAAAGACGGTCGCATAAGTTGTACGTACATGTAGAGACATTAAATCTATTTCAAGGCGTACTAAGCGAAGAAAGGGCGGTCCTTGGGGCTAGGTTGGCTGACATTACATTAGGTTAGGTTATGTTAGGTTAGGTTAGGTTAGGTTAGGTTATGTTATGTTAGGTTATGTTATGTTAGGTTAGGTTATGTCAGGTTAGATTAGTTTACATTAGGATAGGCTACTGTAGCAATACAGTGTTATTTAACATTAAAAGATACATTATTTTTTGTTTCGTTTGGCGTATGTTCTGTAATTACATTAGGTTAGGTTATATCAGGTTATATTAGCTTACGTTAGGTTATTCTACAGCAGTAATACAGTTTTATTTAACATTGCAAGGCACTTTTTTATGTTTCGTTTTGTTTATTTTCTGTAAGTCTTATTTAATTGAATTTGCGCTTAGCCCACGTAAAAGAAATAAAATTAGTTATTAAATATTTTATAACTGTACGTTTGAAAAATATAAGAAAAAGTGTAGCCTCAATTAATTTTTACACTTATTTTATTTTACTTTAAAAACTAAATTAACGTTTAAAAATAAAAATAAATAAAATGTAGTTATGATTAATTTTTTTACACTTATTTTATTTCAATTTAATGACCTAAATTAACGGTTAAAATAAAAATAAACATACAGATTTGATTGATTCAGCGATCGCTGTTTGAACTGAAAAGTGCAGCAGGAAGCCGGTCATGGCTTTGTAAACGAATTTCCCCAGCAAAAATAGGTTCATGAATTAGCAAACGCATTCCTGCAAATGCAGTTATTCTCAATTTGCCCAATTAGCATACCTACATCCCGAATTTCCAATTTGTATTAAATTACACGTCGAAACTGCAGATAGGGCAATTGCCAATGAGTGATCTATTGCATGATTAAAATACGAGTAACAATGTAACATTCTAATAAGGTATTAATGGCTCTATTTATACACTTAAGCACAGGCTGTGCCTGCATAATTAAATGCACTCGTTTAACACTCGTAGTCTGTTATACGAATACACCGATCTTCGATATGCCCTTTATTCCTACACTGAGTGCGGGAGTCGATTTAGAGAGTAGGAGAATAAGTGGATGTCCAAATTGCATTTTCGCGAGAAAGGAATGCTGGGGCCGGATTGAATGAGCTTCGCAAGAAAGGAAAGCACGGATTTAGTATATCAGGAGGTAACGTATTGTAAAAATGTAATAATTATTAACTCAAATAATCACGTGATAAACATCAGATAAACAGAGCTTTTAAGAACATTGTAAAATTCGACTTTTGGGATTTAATTAGTTTAATCTACAAATTAATCATACTTTTAAAAATTAAATATTGTTAAGGATGATCTTCCATTTTTTTAATATTTTTATAATATTTTATCTTATTTTTAATAATTTATCTTTTTATCACATTAACTGCAGTTGTAAAAATTATCATATTGTCTCTGATATAAGATGTCTTATACAGGTCAAATTAAATTACACATTGCATGAAATATAAATAGGGAAACAAAACTAATCCATTATTAAAATGTACGTAACTACATTCTACAGTAAACACATAATAAAACATTCGCTATGTTTTAACCAAGACAAAATTGTGTAACAAAGCAATGTAACAAGTTGGTTTTATATCATGAATGTTTTTATATGTAAGCAACCCAATTTGCAAAAAATCGTACAATTTTTTTTTAGCGCTGATATTGGATCACTTTATTTGCCGATTTATATTACTTTACTGATGATTTAGTAAACAAAAATGTAATGCAAGACACTTGTGTGGTGCTTCGAGAACTTTCATGTTAAATAATACAAACATTAAAAAAAAGACTGAACTACGGCAAACCTCTAAATTTGGTTCGTGTATTTGATTTTCTGAAAGCACAGTGTAGCAAGCAATTAGCATTATTTATTAAAATTTCAATTAATAATGAAACAGGTGTAATTAAACTGTTTCCGTTTGGGTTAAAGAACCACTTGAATGCCTGCAAATATTGTGTTTCTATTCCCTTCAATTTAACGAATATAAGTGGTGCAATTGAATTTAGCCTCTTAAATGCGTAAAAATGCAAATAATTTCGAATGTTTTGATGATATAAAAATGTATATTTAATGTTATTACTATTACATTGGGTATTATATAAATAATTATTATTATTATATTATTATATTATTATATTATTATATTATTATATTATTATATTATAATTATTTTATAGATACTACATACGGATTATCATGTTTGATGTAAGTACATATAACTTTTGCCAGCAATATTTGAAGAGTATTAATGCTTCTCAAGCAGGCTTAATAAAACATTGTGCCATGTTTATACAAGTATCGATATTCATTACTGACACTGCTTCAATAGCCTCTACCTTACACAGTTGAATCGCACGAAGCCATCTGGTCCATCTGATCCATCCAAGTGATTTACTACAATAATTTTACATGTCACATTTATACTAGTACAACAATATAACATTTCATTTTTGTATTAGTACAACAATGTAACAGTTCATTTTTGTTATAAATAAATAAAACATATTACTTTGTTAGTTCCACATAAAATTATTTATTGATTTGTTACTAGTTTCGACTACTTAAGTTATTATTATCAAACAGAGTCATTATCAAACATTGTTTGATAATGATTACTTAAGTAGTCGAAACTAGTAACAAATCAATAAATAATTTTATGTGATACTAATAAAGTAATGTGTTTTATTTATAATTAATAAAATGTATCACGAAGTAGACGCTACCACAATTCAAAATAGTTCATTTTTGTATTAGCAAAACAATGCAACAGTTCATTTTTGTATTAGTTCAACAATGTAACAGTTCATTTTTGTATTAGTACAACAATGTAACAGTTCATTTTTGTATTAGTACAACAATGTAACAGTTCATTTTTGGATTAGTTAAAAAAAATATGAGGGGAATCCTGTTCTGTGCTGGTGATAACCATAACTGAGGTATTTGTCCAAAAGTTCCTGTGATAGAAATTATTTTATGAAATAATGAAAATAAAAGCTGAAACGAAGAAAATTGTATGTCAAAAATTCGAAATTCGAAACAACTGCGGCATTTGTCCAAAAGTTCCTGTAATGGAAATTCTTTTATGTGAAATTAAAATGAAAGAATAAACTTGAAAATAGTATCAAATATTTGTCACAGCATGATATTCAAGCACTCGCCTGATAAAATAAATAAAATAAATAAATAAAACACATTACTTTGTTAGTACCACATAAAATTATTTATTGACTTGTTACTAGTTTCGACTACTTAAGTTATCTTTATCAAACAGAGTCATTATCAAACAAAGTTATTACTTAAGTAGTCGAAACTAGTAACAAATCAATAAATAATTTTATGTGATACTAATGAAGTAATGTGTTTTATTTATAATTAATAAAATGTATCACGAAGTAGACGCTAACACCAATCAAAATAGTTCATTTTTGTAGTAGTTCAACAATGTAACAGTTAATTTGTGTATTAATTCAACAATGTAACAGTTAATTTTTGTATTAACACAACAAGGTAACAGTTAATTTTTGTATTAGTTCAACAATGTAACAGTTAATTTTTGTATTTGTTCAACAATGTAACAGTTCATTTCTGGATTAGTAAAAAAAAATGTGAGGGAAATTCTGTTCTGTGCTGTTGATAACCATAACTAAGGTATTTGTCCAAAAGTTCCTGTGATGGAAATTCTTTTATGTGAAATTAAAATGAAAGTAGAAACTTGAAAATAGTATCAAATATTAGTCACAGAATGATATTCAAGCACTCGCCTGATAAAATAAATTAAATAAATAAATAAAACACATTACTTTGTTAGTAGCACATAATATTATTTATTGATTTGTTACTAGTTTCGACTACTTAAGTTATCATTATCAAACAGAGTCATTGTTAAACTTTGTACCACCATTCAAAATAGTTCTTTTTTGTATTAGCACAACAATGTAACAATTCATTTTTGTATTAGTTCAACAATGTAACAGTTCATTATTGTATTAGTACAACAATGTAACAGTTCATTTTTGGATTAGAACAAAAAAAAATGTGAGGGGAATGCTGTTCTGTGCTGGTGATAACCATAACTGAGATATTTGTCCGAAAGTTCCTGTGATAAAAAATATTTTATGAAATAATGAAAATAAAAGTTGAAACATAGAAAATTGTATGTCAAAAATTCGAAAACAACTGCGGTATTTGTGAAAAAGTTCCTGTGATGGAAATTCTTTATGTGAAATGAAAATGAAAGTAGAAACTTGAAAATAGTATCAAATAATTGTCACAGAATGATATTCAAGCACTCGCCGCTTAGCAACTCGTGCTCAAATTTTGAAACAACTATACAGCATTATTGCTCTGTCATTGTATTTTATATTAATTTCTTTGATGATTGTGGGGCCTAAACAATCTTGAGGGTGGGAAAGTACTAATTAAGATTACTAGAGAGGTAAACAGCCAGAATTAATTAAGTACATCTATTCGTTGATTATTGGGTGTTAGTATTAATCAATTAAAACACAATAAATTAACCCTTTATTCCAATATAATCTACGCCTAAATATCCTCTCATAAGAAATTGAAGACATTTTGAGAATTTGGAGAATGGAGAAAACTTATATAAAAAAATACGTTTTTATTGTCATCAATGTTGGTCAGATGATTATAAATACTAACGACTCAGGACTCATTTGTGATACCAATAGTTCAAGTTCCTCCGAAGAAGCCTCTAAACAGTAAACACTAAACACTAGACAGGGATTTTTATAAATGGATTATCAACCAAACCCTTATCATTTATTAAAACTAATAATCACGGAAATAAAAAAACTTATCTAAAACAAGAAATTGAGCTTTGTTAGGTCTATTTTGAAAACAAAATTTATAATCAAAATTTTAAATGATGATCCCAAAAAATCTAGTATTATTATTGGAAATATTTATGACTGTCACTATAATTGATGACTATTATAAAAATTAGCACTTTCTACATTTTCATGATATCCTAACATGTAACCATCATCTAAATGTATGATTACCGCCTAAACTGATGATTAAAAATAAACAAATATATTCAACAGCATAGTGATTATAATGTTTTTTGATGAATAAGTTTGAGTGTAATTAGTGTGATAAGTCTCAATTTAACGTATGATCATCATCGTAAGTACTGATAAAAAAAATTGGTTTCCATCAGTAACATTTAGCTGTGGATATATTATGTACATGATACATTATTATTAACAATGTATCTATAACATGATATTAACAATGTACATGTAATATTAATATAACATGATGATTTAGATCATCATTATAACGTATAATCTTCATCTAAATGTATTACAATTATAACATCTGATAAATATTTTTAAAAAATGTGGTAATTTGATACTTTATCAATTATCAGGGTTACATTTTATATGATAGTGGTTATATTGTTTTTTGATGAATACGTTAGACTCGCACAAAAATTTATTGTTAACGTGGAAACGTCAACTTAATGTATGCCCATCATCTTACATGGTGATCATCGGTACATTACTGGTTTGAATGTGTAACAATTACCACAGTTATATATTACAATATAAAGGGATATTTGGCCCCATTCTATACATATTTTAACAGCGACATTAACTACATTTTGACCGTTGATACTTTATATTACTTAATATTTGAAAAACTCGAAGCCTGATTGGCTAAAGTGTGATTTTAACAGCGCGTTTAACTAACACTACTATTAAAATATACAGGGTGTCCATGATAAGGACCAACAGCAAGGGGATCGCGGTAACCGTGAAAGTTTCTAAAATTATTTCAAAAGGTATAAAAAACAAAAGGCACTTTCTTATTGCAACTTTTTTAGCTCTATGCGATAGCGTTTATAAATTTTCAGTACAAACTTTCTTTTCGAAGAAGCCATCATCAAGTTTATATTTTCATATGGCCAGTAAATAAAGTAACACCCGTGTTAAATAGGATTTCTTATTAAGAATTTAATGATTTATATCACAGATTGGTTTCTTACGTTTGTATTCAGAAAAAAAGGCTTATTAAACACATTTAGAATATTTGGGTGTAGTAGGCGTTGAAATGAGCGACGAAGCCAAAATTTATCATCAAATTTTGAGATTTTAAGATACTTAA
This sequence comes from Othius punctulatus, assembly GCA_951805005.1. Lineage (NCBI taxonomy): Eukaryota > Metazoa > Arthropoda > Insecta > Coleoptera > Staphylinidae > Othius > Othius punctulatus. The sequence continues at coordinate 97,172,209 of OX638138.1, forward strand.
ATTAACAGAACAAATCTTTTACCATAGTAAACAATTAATAAGTGTGATTCTTAATAACAATAATGTTTCAATGTTATACAACTATTCTTGCTAAATTGTTTTAGTTACTATTTAGGTACCTATTCTGGGTTAAAATTAGATTTAAAAAAATAGATTTTTGTCTTAGTCGCCTTTAAATAAACAGAATAATTCTCATATCACAGTAACAAAATAATAAGTGTGGTTCTGAATAGCTATAATGTTTCAATGTTTAACAACTATTCTTGCTAAATAGTTACTATTTAGTTACGAAATAGTAACTATTTAGTAGTTACTATTTAGTAACTACTAAATAGTTACTAAAAATATTAGTTATTAACCCAGAATAGAAATATTCTGGGTTAATATTGGATTTTAATAGCATCCAAAAGAGCGAAAAATTACGATTTCAACATGTATAACACATGGGTAATCTGACATTATTTATCACCAAAATTCGATAATTTAAAAATTTGTTGCAAAAATCAAACTCCTGTGGACTGCTCTACATATCAAGTTGCCATGGAATAACAAATTTGACATTTCTTCATATAAAGAAAATAACTTCCGAGTAATATGATTGTGTATAAAGTACAAGAAAGGAGATAATATCTTTAATTTGTAAAGATGGCAACAATTAAATTTCGTAAATTTTAATTCAAGAATGGTATTTGATCAGATTATTTAATATATACAATATGATTTATGATTTGCAATCTCGATCAGGGATCTCTGCAAGATATTACATTATAGAGATTATACATATCATTTTTTTTTCATGTTAAGGATAATAACTTGCCATTTTTACTTATCAAAGATATTATCTCCTTGTTTGCACTTTATACACAATAAAATTACTCAGAAGTTATTTTCTTTGTATGAAGATATGTCAAAATGGTAATTTGTTATTCCATGGCAACTTGATTTTTAGAACAGTCCACAACAGTTTAATTTTTGCAGAAAATGTTTAAATTATCGATTTTGGGTAGTAAATAGTGTCAGATTATCCATGTGTTATACATGGTTGAAATCAGAATATTTCGCTCTTTTGAATGCTATTAAAATCCAATATTGCGGCCATAAGAAAATCAAAAGTTGCCTATGAAAATTTGGGCATCTAGTTGGCACAGAAAATGTTTGGTACTATCATCAGAAAGCTCACGTCGAAAAATGTAAGAGTGCCAAGTTTCGTACAATATCCATCAAAAGTAAAAACGTTATTAAAAGAAAAGGAAAATGCCCTTTATCAGTTTTTCAGCGATATTTCAGGAATTGTGCAAGATATCCCAGATTTCGTTTCAGTACATTGAAAAGCACAAAAATAAGAAACTTTTATCCCATTTGACGAACTCTGTATGCATTTCCGTTTAAAAGATCCAAAAATGGTGGGCGTCGTAAAAGTGACCACCCTGGATATATTTATTTGAAACGAATCAAAATGCATTCTGTCATCCTAATGACAAGTTTCTAATGACAATTTTAAGTTGCGGATGTCAAAAGGCTAGTTGAATATTGTTACATTCTGAATTGATATAGTTGAAAACTGTTTCAGACTGAAAAATAAATTGAAGAAGCAATCAAACTTTTATAACGGAGAAATATGTTGCAAAGTTCACTATTATTCATACTACAGGCAAGAGTTAACAGATTAAAAAAAAAGTTTTTTTTGCCAAAAATGTGTTGTGAAAGATTCTTTCACAAGCTCAAAAATATTTGTGTTGATACTCCATTTGAAATAATGAGGATTTTAGGGATTTATTTTAATTTTAGTAATATTAAATATTGAAAACTGCCATTGCAATCAGAATGTTAAGTGGTCAAATTCAATAATCTCTCGATTAGGATATACTCAGGCTGAATAAATTAGCTAGAAAGCAATACAAAGTTATTATATACAGGGTTTATTACACAAAATTGTGTCTGATAGAAAGAAATATACAGGGTGGATTTTTTCGGATGTTTAGTATGGAGATCTCGGAAACTATCGGAGATAGAGGAACGATTAAATGGGGAAAGAATTGCAGTTTTACAAGATTTTTTTATGAGCTTTTCTTTTTTAGAAAAATTGCATGGCTTACTAGATATCTCGAAAAAATATATTTTTTGTTATTTTGTTCAGTGCCTATGGATCTGTTATTATTGACTTTAGAAAAAATGTGTAAAGGAAATAGTTGTACGTAATTATGTGCTTAATAATACAGTCTAACCGATTATTTTATATAGGCTATAATTTTTGAGTTATGACACAAAGTTGAGTATTTTCTAATGGAAACCATAGTTGGCCATGACTTTATAAAAAAGGCCCTTTTTCAACTATTCTAATAATATACCACATGATATAGTTATTTTTATAAATAATTAAATTATTGTCATTTTTTACTTTTAAATTTCAAATATTCAAGAAGTACGCTATGGAAACATTTGATAGATGCGCAACGCGTTAAATAATAAAATTCAAGTTAGTTACTAAAATTTTTCTTTTCAATTTGTAATTATAAACATTATTATTTTGGTGTAAAATGTTTATTCCGTTAGAGTTACAATTATATAAAAATATTTTCTGATAAAACAAAACTACATTAGTACAAAACAACTAAACAGGGAATGACAGACGATAAATTGAGAAACAATACAAGCATATTAGAACGGAATTAAAGTAGTACCAAAACAACGTAATTGAAGTTAGGAAAGTATTTAAGACTAAATATGTTCAAAAGGTTCACCATTATGATTAATGCACACCTTTTTAAAACAGGGCATTTTAATGCACACCTTTTTAAAACAGAATTTGTTGCTTTTCTAACAGAGCGTCCATCAATATTAGCAAAAACTTGTAACTTGTAAGTACAGCTTCTCTACTGTGACGTACGATGTTTGATACACCCCCTATCTTTTACCATGGCCCATAAATAAAAATCCAAAACAGAGAGATCGGGAGATCGCCCACCTTTATAATTGTCGTTTGTATCTATCAATTGTTTCTATAGCGTACTACTTCGAATAGTTAGAAATTGAAAAGAAAAAATGGCCATAATTTAAATATTTATAAAAATAACTATGTAATATGGAATATCATTAGAATCGTTGAAAAGAAGCTTTTTTTATAAAGTCATGGCCGACTATGGTTTCCATTAGAAAAAACAAAAGTTTGTGATAAACTCAAAAATTATAGCTTAAATAAAATAATCGGCTATAACTTTTTCCTTTGCACATTTTTTCTAAAGTCAATAATAACATGCCATATGCACCGAACAATATAACAAAAAATATTTTGTTTTCGAGATATCTAGTTAGCCATGCAATTTTTCCAAAAAACAAAAAGCTCATGAAATTGAGCTTGCAAAACTGCAATTCTTTCCCCTTTTAATCGTCCCTCTATATCTGCTAGTGTCCGAGATCCCCATACTAAACATCCGAAAAAACTCACCCTGTATAGAAAAATAAAAGTATTTTCGGGTTCACTTACCATAATATTGCAGATATGAAGTATTGTCACAAAAATTACATCTTTCGAGATAGGCGTTATTTTCAGGCACAATTCTTTCACATTTTAAATTAGTTCGGTGATTTTCTCCTTCGGTTGATCAAAATTCAGATTGGTAATTTCGACTAAATCTGCCAGCCCACAGATGATTTACAAACATTTAATTATTAAATCGTAGTATTAAAATAATCATAACACTATCGATTAAAGATGATTATCACTGACGGCAGGCACGGTTTTATTGTAATTTTGTAATAATACGGCAAGCACAAAGCATGCATTTGTAGGGAAAGCGACAGAAAACCTTTAAAATACAACGCATTCATGCGGAGCACAAAGAGCATTTACCCCGTTACACCCCCTTTTTATGATCTTCCTTTACACGGCGACATTAAATATGCATAACAAACTTTGAACGCCAGCTCATAATTACGTACACGTTTCAGCGTCGGCTATTGTGACTGCATTAAGGTCAATACTAATCCACCCGCCACAAAGAAGTGTTTTCCCCTTAAAACATTGTCGCAACAATTAAAAATTTGAGCTACTTTTATGTGCGAAAACAATGCACAATTTCCGCGAATAAATATGTGTGTTGCCAGAAAAATTGGCCTCGGTGTAATAAAAGTAAGAGATTCGCGAAAAGTTGCGGTTTACAGGGCGCAATGAAAAACTGTGCCAATTAGCCCTGAATGGGGGCAATTAAAAGGCGATTAAATTCCGTACGCGGTGTATTAAAACTGACCGCGAGATACACCTTCGGACAATTAAGCGAGCCAATTAACGGATATAACTCCGTGCCAGAGTGCAACGCTTTCGCTCTCCGCACACATGTCCGTTTCATGGGCCCCACAAAAAGCGGCTTCGACAAGAAACGTATAAATATCCGTACTTTGTACGGAGTTAATATAGTTTTATATTTAATACGGCGAATCGATATATTTCTCACGAGAAATGTAGAAAATGTTCTACAGGAAATACGAGGGCTCCAAATATAGGCGATTGTTGGGGAATTCAATTGCTGTCCGTTGCTAATTACGCCCGCCAGCGAATAATTAATGCGGCTAATTGTTATTTCTAAGGCAGATTAATTAGTTTTGCCGAAATCGATCCGCGCGATTGTAGTGAAACAGGACCGGGAAAACGGCGAGTGCAGTTCATAGTGCGGTTAAAAATAACTCACCTTTCTCCCGATCAGCTGAGAGATACAAGACTTTGTTTATAAATATGTACAGAACGTGGCGCACTTTAACCGGTGGTGGTGCAATTTCCACTGGCGGTACACTTGTAGACCACTCTGTTTTATTCAACCTGATCCTCCCCACCCCGATGGCACATGCGCGGGGTTCGTATCAGATGATTACATTTAATATTGCACAAAAAATATATATCTATCAGCGTATCAACACCACATTTGTTGGCCGGGCATTTTCACCTGCAATTGTCTTATTGACATTCGCGTCCGCGAATTATCGCAGTTGGCGTCGTCTGCGTGCGAGGCGGCGGCAGAGCGGTGGAAATGTTTTCCTCGGGGAGGTAAATAATTGGGTCAGACCTTATTGTGATTAATGCGGAAAGGGTTTTTCTGTTTCGGAGTTTGCAAACCTTCTGCGCAAACAACCTCTGAAATTTTCTTGTAAAAATTGTAATTTCCTTCGTTAATCCCCAAGTAAATAATCTTTAAAGTTATTCATACTATGCACGGAATAATTACAATAAGAGTTATGTAATGCGAGTTATTATAAGTGTTTAAGGTAATTGCTTGGTGATGTGAATAATGAAATGCAAAGATAATACCATTTCTTTACTATATTTTTACGGACTTCATGAACTGTGTGGTGTACTTATTAAAACGTAAATATTTGAAATGCCTTATACGAATTATATTAGATAACAGTAGGTATCCTAGGAATTGTGCTAATGTAATCAAAGCACTGATATCAATCAATATTCCGGAGTACAACTACTATAAATCGGGGATGGGCCTTCCCTGATAGTTATTATTGCTTCGATTATTGCTAATCAAATGCTTAAAAATTCAAAACTTGAGATGCAGCAATGCAAAGATGCAAACTGATTATTTAAAACTACTATCATCATTGGTAACATCGTTCTTCCATAAAGCGAAACTCCAGTAATGAAGGAAACATACGTGATGTGCAATCATACGAACTACCAATACATACACTCTGTTACAGAATACATACAGTTTAGTTGTATATATTTTTTGTGTATTTGTATTTATATTTGTAATATTTATTATGTGACCTGGTTGTAGACGTAAAATGGACCCAATGGCTCAAGATATCGACGTTCCCTTTTTGGGCGATTCTGGTAAAGAACACTGTGCTCTTTCAACCTATTCTATTACAGAATACACTGAACCAGATTTTGTTCATTGTAATAACGAACGGCCTTCATTTATAAATATTCATCGAGATACTAAACTTCTTCATTGGTCAAATGAAACATCGTTCATATATTAATAACTGCGTCCATTAATACCATGAATCTATGTTCATTGAGACAATAAACACTTTTGCGTTGTCTTGATTCATTGTTACAGCGAAATTTTCATCAACCCAATGAAATAGTTCATTCCGACAATGCATTTTCTGTTCATTATAATAATGAACAGCATATATCACATTAATGTACAGAATAATACAGTAATGTAGTATTCATTGTTTTAATGAACGACAATCATCAAATTAATGAAGAAGGTTCATAGATCGATGAATTTTTTTCATCGTATTGATGAACTAGTCCACTGGTACAAGAACACAGACCTACTACCCACCACTTGTCGTAATGTACACACACTCGAAATCGATATTCGACATAGTAGCAGACCGATATCTGATTTTCGTGCTTTGTTAACTGTGATATTTGTAGTTTAGACAAGGTAAGAGCTTATATTTGAAAATCAATTGGTTATTTGTTATTTGTAGCGACGTCGAATTTTGTAAATGGTTTATTTCATTTTGAATGTTTTTATTGATTTGAGACTATAAACTGATTTCGAATTCTAATACAGACTATAAACTGAATTCGACAATACCTCTAAAGATTGTTTCCATTTTAGGTTGAAATTAATGTAGACAAATGGGACAGCCGATATTATATAGAAGTGGCCTTTTTATAAGAATCCGTCAAGCTATCAACTAGTATAGTATTTGCTAAGACGGTATTTGTTCTATTTCTTAATTTATTAGTTTGTAGATCGATATAGACTTTAAAACATTTAGGAATGTAGATTGTATATTAAATCAATGGGAAGAATCATTTCCAAGAATTCTAAGTTTTCTAATGGTTGACAACCACGTTAGAGATAAAAATGTAAACTCCTTGCTGGATATTTTATAAAGCAATACGAACTATCAGATAGTAAGTAAAGAATCGTAAATCTATAATAATAATCTATTTTTATAATGTTTACTTTTCTATACGGTGGGAAAGTTACGTGATCACGCAAAAATAAAAATAAAATATATATTTTGACGGATTCACACGTTTTATGGGTTATCCAAACTTCTGAATTTTTTAGGGTATATTTTGTCTGGATATCTGATTATATACAATTAATTATTTTGAATTTGTGTGCACCATTTTGGCATGAAATTGATACACTTATTGTTTTGTGCAAATTCATATCGTAGAAGTTATCCTTTTGATTTTCGAATCTCTTCAATTAAATTGGAATTTATAAAAAATAAGTCATTTCTTTCTAAAATATCAAATTCAACATCACTCTCTCCTACAAGAACTCTAAATTTAAAACTTGTAAGTTTAGCATTTATAATTAGTTTAATATAACAGTCAGAGAATCTGAAAATCGGTTCTCATTGAAATTTTAACTTATTAATTTCATTGTGATATTACTTTTATTTACAGACTACCGGAATATAGCTCAAATCTGTGAGCTCCATAGGTACCTGGTACCAACAAATAAAATAATCAAAATGGATTTTGTAACGGGGAAGAGGACCACAACCAAATTTACCATCGTAGATTCACAAGAATCTGTCATTTTTATTGGAGGAACTCAGCAGGAAGAGTGAAGACAAAATCGTACATTTGACAAAAACCGAAAGTTTCCATTCAGCCATCGGTATACTGTATTGGCAAAGCTCTATCTTCCATCCAGATTTTTTTAATTATTTTTGACGATATAAGATATGAGCATAATAGCATTATTAGGACGCTGGATATTTGTTTCAAAATTATCTACTTAATCAATCTAGAGTGTCCTGCAGAGTCAAAAATGTATCATAGTTTCTTAGAAACGGTCTTTTTTAAATTGAAATCAATAAACAAATATACAAAGGTGCACATTTTAAATGAACATTAAGTGCAGGTTTGTAACGTAACACATAAATATTTCTTTCAATAATCCATAGGTTCATTTTCCAACATATGTTTCTTTCTTCCTGACTTACCCTATATATATAAATATATATATATATATATATATATATATATACATACAGAGTGTACAAGTATATTATATTTATGTAATATAATCAGTTCAATAAAATAATCAATACATTCAATAAGTAATGAATGTTTAAAAATCTATGTTAATTAAAACAATGAACTCTGTCATTAATACAAAACCGGTATCCATTTCATCAATGAAATCAGTTCATTGGGAAAATGAATGAAATTTTTAAACGAAAGAACTCAGTTCATTGAGACATAGAATATGTTTCATTCCCACAATGCACCATAATAAATATACATCAATGATTCTTGTTCGTTAATATAATAAAATTATGTTCATTAATCATTAATATGATGAACTCAGTTATGGGTTATGAACTTGACTTAATGGGTCATGATATCGATGTTCCCCTTTTGGGCGATTCTGGGAGAGAACACTGTGCTCTTTCAACCTATTCTGTTACGGAATACAGAATTTTATTTTATTTATGTACCCTTTTGGTTCAGTGTACATACAGTTTTTTCGTATATATATATATATATATATATATATATATATATATATATATATATATATATATATATATTTGTATTTATATTTATTACGTGACCATGTCCTTAACCTAAAAGGGACCGAATGGGTTAAGATATCGATGTTCCCCTTTTGGGCGATTCTGTTCCCGATAATTTTGATATTGTCGTACATATAAAAAATATGCGCTCTTGTTTCCAATTTATCTATTTATCATAGTTTCATTAGATATCATCATGATTAATTGAATCGTTTATTTCAGAAACTGGTCAACATACATTTTTATGTATTTTTCCTTTTTTGCGGTATCAGTATCTCCTATTGTCAGCTCATAGTTTTCTGCAATATAACTTCAATTGCCATTCCGTTTTATGGGATAGAATTTACAATGAATATCGCGTTTAGTGCAGAAACCTGTCAAGCAACATCACATAGCGGTATTTTGTATAATTCTAATACCATGGTAACAATTACCAGTGGTTTACCATTACTTACCATTGCTTAGTAGTTTGGTATATTTAACAAATCAGAAAATTAGTTTAAATTTCTTTATTGTATTTTAATGAAAACACAAAAATGTTGTGTATTATTCTGTGTTCAAAGAAAAAATATATAGTTTATAACAGTGTCTTGTTTGTTAAAAATCATAATACCACAAAAAAATTATGAAATTACCATTAAAAATATATGTTTCTACATTAAAATCGTATTTTATTGCTGAAACGAGTCAAATGCAATATTTTTATAATTTTTTTTTTACAATTAAGGGAGCAATATTATAATTTAATTACATGCAGCAACAACTTCGGGAAGATATTAACATCTACTAGAAATATTTTCAAGCTAAAATCTGTGTAAATATCAAGGATATAATGTTTTTTGAGTTTCCCAACAATTTGATAAGGTGCACTTGACCAGTTTCTGAAATAAACGATTCATTTAAGGAGTACCAAATTTGACTTCATATCCAATATTATAAAATTATAAATAGTGCAGCAGATAATCAGCTAATACAGTGTCAGAAATTTTAAAACATTACCAAAGATTAAAATCTTTGTAAAATTAAAATTGTACTTTTACTCCACTTTTATCCAAATTACAGAGAATACAAAAATATACAGGGTGACTTCTAAAAAAACCTGCTAGCCATTACTACTTTATTTATTGACCCATTTCAATAAAACAAAAACAAGATGAAATGGATCCACATGTTCTACAACGGGGCCCTAATTTACTTTTTTTTGCAAAATCAACTTTCATTTCAGCGATAGTCAACTTTTTTTATTCAAATGGTTACATATTTTTCCTTATTTTTTCGAAGATAGAGATTATTTTTCTGAATCCAAAGATGTGTAATAAGTTGGCTTTGATGGAATATTCGTAACAGAAACTTAATATGAACTAAATAGAACTAAAATTAGAGCCGCTTTGTAGAACATGTGGAGCCATTTAATCTTTTTTTTTTTGTTTTATTGAAATCTGCCAATAAATAAAGCAGTTATGGCCAGCGGCGTTTTTTAGGAGACACCCTGTATGTAAGTCTATAGGATAATTTCGTTTTTTTATTTATTTGGTCATTTTCCCTTCTACCTTTCGGTGTCGGATATTAATATTCTTAGATTTACAAACAAAATATAATCTTGGAAAAATGCATTTGTGGTTTCAACTTTCAATTTATCGATTTGGTCCGACAATTTTGATATTGTCGATCATATAATAAAACAAAATGCGCTCTTGTTTCCAATTAATCATGGTTTCATTAGATATCATCATGATTAATTAGCATAGTTCAATGACAGATTATATAATATTAGGTGTTTTACAATGCTCAGAAATTTTGATAAACTTAATTAACAGAACAATATACAGATATACCAAAATATAGGAACATTTGTGACATCGTATTATTATCAAAAAAATGCCAGTAGATCTATAAACACTAGAAGATATTTAAAGAATTCCAAATTTTTAAGGTGCCACTATTTGTGTAGCAAGTAATCAAATAAAACATAAATATTAAATTATAAGTTATAATTTAATATCTAATCTAAAATATGCAACTATTGTAAATTGTAAATATTGTCAGACTCTGCTCGATTTTTTGTTCCCGTTTTTCCACTTGTATTTTGCTCACCTCGATTTTTTTGTTTTCATTTTTCCACTTGTATTTTGCACTATTTTACTAAAAAAGTTGAATATAAAACTCTTTCAGATCAAGATATGTTAGAATATACACTGTGATTCAAAATGTATGGTCCACTTATGGGTGTGATGTAGCATGCTATATGAAACAAAAATGTTAATAAACCTATGTCTTATTTCCAACCGTTATCTAGTTACAGAGGTTTTCTTTGTTGTTATCATTGTTACGTAATCTTGTCATAATAAAATATAAGTGCAACATACTTTGTTTTGACAGAATTTATATGTCTTAGTTATTTTAATTTAATGAAGTACACCTTATCGTTTAGACCACAGCTTTTGAACCAGCCTGTATCAAATTTAATTAGAACCTGTGAATATATACCACATTTCCAAATGCAAATATTAGAAACACTTTCTAAATGAGTGAAATTTCCGACTGAGGCATCCAAAAACTTTAAAATTCTAAGCTTAGCTGTGAAAAGCTGTCAATTTTTCAATCTGTTAAATTTGGTCACCTTTGCATATCTCACTGTTAAAATGTAAACAGCTATCAGATTTTTAAGTGCAATAGTCCGTATACGTCAAATTTTCAACTAAAACCGTCGAAATCTGTAACAAAAATTAATTGCAATTATCAAAATTTGTCAAACCCTAAGCTTCAGCTATGAATCTATATCTGTCAATTTTTAAAAGATACTGCCAAAATTTGTCTATTTTTGTGTTGCATCGCAAAAATCTAAAAAAAAAAATCAGAATGCACGTTAAAAATATAAGTTACACTATACAAAACACAATACAATTGCTCTGATCGAAACTTTTTTTTTCAGATTTCAAGATTTTCAAGAGTGCAGCATAATCAGATTCAACAAAAATATTAGATTATAAGGTATCAAATCGAAAATATGCAAACTCAGACAGATATATTAGGAAATATTGTAATTGATCTGATGCAAAATCAGATGCAAAAAAATGACGTAAAAACGTTAAATGAAAAACGCTCTCAGATGAATAAATGTTTGAAGATATTTAAGGAATAACAAATTTTACTTCATAATCAAACAATATAATATTTTACTTATAAGATATCACATCTAAAGTATGCAAACTCAGACAGATATATTACGAAATCTATATATAAATGCAAAAAAAAATCATGCTCTTGTCGAATCTTTATTTTTCATTTTTCCACTTGAATTTTGTATTATTTTAGGAAAATCATTGAATACAAAACGCTATAATGTCAAGAATTGTTGGAAGATATTTAAGGAATACTAAATTTTACTTTAGAATTCAATATTATCAGATTTGTAAGAGTGCAATAATTAATCAAATTAAACGATTTTTTTTTAATTATTTGATAATAAATCTAAAATGCTCAGGCAGATAGAGGGTGCTTCAAAAGGTACGATCCAAACTTGAGGGTTTCCTTCATTATAAGAAGCAAACATTGTTAATAAACCTATGTCTTATTTCCAACCATTCTCTGGTAACAGAGGATTTCTTTGTTTTTATCATTGTTCTATTAAATTCAGTCATAATAGAAAATAAGTGAAAGAAATGCTATTTTGTTATGACATAATTGCTATTTTTAACTTATTTTAATATCACCAATTACACCATAACGTTTGGACCTCGCCATTTAAATCACATTTTCTATGTCAGATTTCATTAAAAACTGTCTAAATTAGTCAAATTTTCGAATGCAAATGTCAAAATCTGTTAGATATGTAACAATTTTCTAAATGGGTAAAATTTTCGATTCAGACATTCGAAATGTAAGAAATTCTAAGCTTCAGCTCTGAAAATTAGTAATTTTTTCAGTGCAACAGTCCATATACGTCAAATTTTCAATAAAAACCGACGAAATCTGTTAAATATTCAATTGCAACAGTAAAAATTTGTCAAATTCTAACCTTCAGCTGTGAAAAATCGTCAATATATATATAGATAGTGTCAAAGTTTTGGTCAAATTGTGATGTCCTTGTGCAAAAAAATATTTCCAGAAGAAGAATTCCAAAAGTTATAAGAATATAAGCAGACTACAGCAAATGCAAAATATATGAACTGAAACAGAAATATTATAAAACTTACAAGAAAACAAATAACTCAGTACATTCTATACAAATATTATATTCAATTTTTTTCACTTAATTTTCCTTACGAAGTGCATCGAATACAAACGTATAATGAGACAGATTTTCTCAAACTTTTCTCAAATTGGTATTTTAATGAAAATGATCACTTGGTGACCAAAATGTACACCAGAAATTTATAAAATTTGTGGAGAATAGTTACTCCAGTATATTATTGTTCAAATATTGCTCTGAATTGTTGTGATAACATTTTCAAACAACACGAAAATTTAACGCAACTAGGTACAGCCACGGACTCTGGAAATGACGCGCTCCGTAAGACCGAGCAGTCGGCTATCTATCTCAGTCTACCGTGCCTCTACCTTGTGGGACTAAACAAGGATAGCAAACTGCTCGGTGTTAAGGAGTGCGTCATTTCCAGAGTCCGTTGCTGTACATATTATTTCAAATTTTATACATATTTTATTCTTATTGATTGAGGCATTATTTTTACAATTACAAGAAGAAAACAAGAAAACATGATGCCTCTAGCAAACAAGCTTTTATTGGTTCTGAATTATATGCTGTATCTATAATTTAGTAAACTGAGCAAAAAATTTTCCAGAAATATCTGACGATAGAAGTGGAGAACTGATCTGAACTGAGCTGTATTTATAATTTTGTATAACTCAGCGAAAATTTAGGCAGATATAACTAAAGATAAAGACTAAAAGAACAGAAGAAGTGAAGACAAAACTGAAGATAGCAGGTAGACAGAAATAAATATCTTCTTTTCTCAGATGTTATTTAGTTTCTCTTAAATTTCACATTTTTTCAAAATATTTTTTAAATCATGGCATGCCCTTTTCCACTTCACTTTTTTACTCGCGTTTTACTTGAGATCCTGTATAATCTATAAAATTTTACATTTTCATAAATTTACAGATTTACACTTAACAAATCAACCTTTGTTAATATGGAATCTGGCATATGCCTTAACCATCGAAATCTATGAGATATCACTTCTATTATGTTTGGTTTCTTGCATAAATATTTTAGTTCTCCATGCTGTCCTTAGCATCTGATTTTTTTCCTTGGTATACATATTTTTGATACCTTTTTCATACTTGAGAAAATATAGCGCAATGAAACATCTAATTACTACAAAAACAATGCTCAATTGCTACAATGTTTTGAGGATGTTGTGAGAAATTTTGCGGAAAAAATGAGCCGACATACTTCTTCTTCTCCTATTGTTCTTCTTTTGCTTCTTATCAGGCTTTTTCTACTCCACGAACATGGGCATCCCTCATTTTTGCCATCTTGTTCTCTTTTTTGCTACTTGGCACCTGTTCAGAGACAATGCTTTTGTTTTACTAAATCATGGTTTACTATCAAATCTGTTCTGAATTGAAGTTCATATTTATTTCTTTAATGTTTCTCATATTAACGTTTTCAAGTACTTATTTTATTATATTTATTGTTTGTTTTCTATTCTACTTATCATTTTCTAATCAATTTCTAATCAATGAAAAGTACCTAATCTTTGTTATTATTTTTTTAAATATTTTTTTTATTTTTTCAATTAAACCCTAATACAAATATATTTTTTTTATTTCGTGCAAAGCTTCAATTTTACTTTAACTGCAACTTTAACTATAATATTGAGCTACATGATGTAACTTTATATAAATATCAAATATGCCCAGTTTGCTTCATGTATTTACAGTAATTGCAAGAAAAGTGTAGCAAAATTGGCTGTAGAAAACGTTAAAGCCTTGAATAATAATCATTCTAAATTGTTTAATTTTAATAGCATTTAACTTGAGAATTTACTTAAAATACAATGCATGTCACTATTGCATAACAAACCTACACGCAGTCTAATCGTGTGTCCGCGGTGTTTGTGTGAGAGAATAGTTCTATTTATAGAGGCAGTGCAGACAATTTTGATGATTTACAAACATAAAAATAATAATTCGTATGTACAGAAATTATAACGCAAACTATTACATAATGTTAAAAGATCTGCAATTTATAGTGGAATTATACAAATATGTAACTATTAAATCCAACTAAACCAATTTCGCAAGTTTGAGTGAAATAAGTACTAAAGCTAAATATAATAATTATATTCTACTTATATTTATTTATTTATTTATTTTGAATTTATTATTTATAAACCAACGAACACAAAGCCACATATAAATTTACACAAAATTCATAATTTTAACATAATATATGTTATATATTATATTAAAAAAACTAGAATAACTAGAACTAGAACTAGAACTTAAAAAATTAGATTAAAACTTATGCATAAAAATATTAAAAATATAATATAAAGAAATATAATATAATAATATTGCTCTAAGAAAGTCAAACTGATAGTTTTGTTATCAATTTCATTGTATTTCAGGATATAATATTGTTGAAATGAATATCTTCGAGGAAATTTAACTGCTCTCTAGGTATAAATCGAAATACGACAATTTGTATAGTCTATACACCACAAATATAACAATCATCTCTGTGCATCAAATACTGATATACATACACTAAAATGATATTATAATTGGGCAAACAAATTTACTATGCGTTGATTGATTCTCGCATTAAATACTGTGCCAATATATGGGGCACTGCCTCTAAGACAATTTTCTTTAAATTACATGGAATACAAAATAGAAGTATTAAGAACTTATTCGAATTACCATATTTCACTCCGTCTTTACAACTATAAAAAACAGTAAATTTCAAAAATATATTTACAACAATAAAAATAGAAACTGCAAAAATACAATACAAAATAAATTAAAAAAATATAAAAAATATAAAACATAACACTAAATATAACTTTGACAAAAATGTACGTGAACACAATATAAGAAAAAATAATAACGTACACATAATTCAATGTAACAATAAATATGCCTATAAAAGAACATAATGCGCTGCCAAACAGATTAAAAGTATAGACAATTATAAAATATTTAAAATAAAATCAAAAAGCCATTTCGGTCGAAACACTACTGTGATTAATATACCACAAATAATTATTACAATCTAACAATATGTAGCAGAGATGAAAATATGTAATCAATAATTTACTAAATTAATTAGCCTTATAAAGTACAAATAATGTACGCTTAGGTAATAGAATTATTAGAAGTAGACATTAGATTAAGAAACAACAATCCACTATTAATGTATTTGATATTAGAAATAAATAATTAAAAAAAAAAACGTATTTCGTCTCTATATGAGTCATTAGAGTTTTAATGAGGATTTAGGGCCTAACGGAAATATTATGTTTAAGTACATCAATTTTGCAATGCCTAAGATTCATAGATGCCAACTGTTAACTGTAATTCTGGTAAATACTTATACATATAAGAATATATTAATAAATACAAATAACTACAAAATTATATTTAATAAATAAATATACATATTTATTTTAATATTTGGCGTTTTTTGGCGATTCTGCCACTCATATGTATATGAAAATCTGCATCGTAGTCTAGTGAGTTGGCTCATGATCATGTTTGCTTTATTGCTCGTTTCATAGATTGTTTTCACCTTCCTCCATTTCTAACATTATGGAAGAACAAAAGACTTTCTATTTTAATAAATTGATTAATCTAATCATTTTTGAATATTTTCAATATTATAAATTTTCAATATTTCAATATTATGAATATTGAATATTGAATATTTTCTAATCATTTTGGTATATTGAATTGTTTCCTTCAGATAAATCGCCATTGGAACAATAAAGACATCATACAGCATATCATAATGTATATCGTGTCGATTCAATCGATTGCAACCGAATATTTTATAAGTGATTGCCCCCTGTCTCATTACTACGCGATTAAATTTTAGTCTCGAGTGGCTCATTATTGCTTTGTATGTTTAAGGCTTTGTGATCGTCTATAAATTAGTTAGAGCCCTTAACATACATTGTCTCCATGATAACAATACAGCTACATGTGTTATTTATGAAAGTAAATGTATGCAACTGTTATAAATTGCATTAAATAGTATAAATACAGATATAAATCAAGGAATAAAATAAAATCAAAACAAAATGAATATTGAGAACCATTATTAAAAAAACAAAGTTAAAAAGTAAGATTCAATTTTTTTACATCACTATTTAAGTAGTATGGAAGATATATAGATAATGTAAATATAGATAACACAGAAAAAAAAAATGAGAATATGCCATTATGACAATGAATTGCCCAAGCATTACTCAAACTGCAAAATAAACAAAAACGTAAAATATTTTGTTTAACACAAATATTTAAAGCAAGAAAAAACTCCACAAAATTGGAAATTTATTTCGAAATTCTTAAATTTTTATTGAAAATTTCAAAGAATTAAAAGACACGCAAAAAATATACTACGAGTTTATAGATGCAGGGACAAAATTGAGGTGGTTGATAAAATAATGTATGCAACTCACATTTGAGACGGTGATTGCATAATGTACTATTACTTATCTAGTTCTTGAATGTAAATCGATCAATGGCATTAAGTATTATTTTAAATTACAAACTTGGGTAAAATATCCTCCCCGGCGGGGAATCGAACCCCGATCTCCCGCGTGACAGGCGGGGATACTGTCCGTTATACTACCAAACTACTACTACTACTAAACACAGGTGCCAGGTGGAGCTGGGCCTTCTGATTGTGGGAGTGTTCGGGGAGGTTGTGGAGACCGCTGAACACAAGAACTTTAAGAGGATGTTGCGAGAGCTGGGGGTGCCACCGTGGGAAGTAAAAAAAACGATTCAGAAGGCTGCCTATAGTGTTATTACCCAGACTTCCCAGGTTTTGGTGAGGCACATGGGCAAAGAGAAGTGATATTCCGGCTGTGATATAATTGTTGTGTGAGTCCCGTTTACAATTTTATTTATACAATTTTAATCTGTTTGTGACGTACCTTATACATCAATTATTTTAACGTGTTTGTATGTACCTTATACATGAATTTTAATCTGTATGTGCTGTTTCCACTGTGATATTAGTTTTAAGGCCATAATTATTGAATTATTGTTACTTACTGACAAAATGTCAAACTTACTATTGAGTGAATTTGAGCAAATAAAGAGAATATACTATACTACCGAGGACTTGTTTTTAATAGTTTTCTTCTTAAAATTTAGAATATGTTTGTAGTTTTCAGTCAAATTGGGAAAAATATTTCTTACACGGTGTCTTGCTAGGAAAATGGAACGGATGGAATAAAATGAATAATTAAACCGATCATACAAAAAATAAATGTTTCAGATTTTCATCTTTTTCTGGGCTCCATATTGTTAATCACAAATATTTTAAGCAAAAAAAAACTGTTCGAAAGAAAATAATGTATTGCTTTAAATTTGTATTATATTTAGACTTATATTTAGATGACTGGAAGACATTATGTACAACTTCTCTTAAAATGCTTTATTTGAAAGTCACTTCATAGCCATATAGTCATATGGCGAATAAAATGAATAATTAAACGGATCATACAAAAAAAAAGTTTTATATTTCCATCTTTTTCTGGGCTCCATATTGTTAAGCACAAATACTTAAAGCAAAAAAGAACTGTCCGAAAGAAAATAATGTATTGCTTTAAATTTATATTATATTTAGACTTATATTTAGATAACTATAAGACATTATGTACAACTTCTCTTAAAATGCTTTATTTGAAAGCCTACAGTAGCCACTTCATAGCCATATGGCTATAACGTACCATTATATCCTTCATAGTGCATTAACCCCATTTTTAAGTGAAACAAATTGGGAAGTATGAAGATTTGCAAGAAACAAAAGTTTTAATTTTGATTAAGTAGGTATATTCTTCATTGCTCAACTGCTCATATTTGGAAAAATACAATATAATCAAGACATACAATTATGCAATTACTAATATTATTATATTATAATTATATAATTATATTACATATTATTATAATTATAAATTTTTTTCTTAAGATTCAAGAGGTACTATTTTTTTAATATTTGTCCTTGTATTGGTAACCCAGATAATTTAACTACAGCAAACCATTTAGTTACATCCTTTCATATCCAACCAGAATGAAAATTAAATTTTAAAAAAACACTATAATTGCTATTAATTTTAAAATTACTTGCACAAGTTAAATTTATTATAACAATTAAATATGTATTACGGAAATTTTTAGGGTTAGTTGAAATATATAAAAAAATATGATGTATTTACATAATATGTTCACTCAAATAACATTATAACAAAGCAAAAAATTGTAAAAACTATTACGTGTTTAAAATTGAATATTCTGTAATACAATTCCATTCTGTGTTGCCAGCTATGAATCATCCTGTATGTTACACAACTTGATATAATAAGTTCCCAACCCTACAACTTATTATATCAAGTAATAAATAAGGTTGTTATTTATTAGTATGTTTAGGTTGTTAGTATGTTAGACGTAAAGTATTTTTTTATGTGTTGTTGAAAATAACATAATGTGATTACATATTAAAGTGTTGTTTTGTAATGTTTTCTTTTAGAAATCAATTCGTGGAATAGTGAATGGGCGTTATATTTATGAACTTAGATTAACGGTTGCGTCAGTCGTTAATATTTATATGAAGTTAGATGTGGACGTTAGCTACATAATATAAAACGGTAAATTTGTTTCAATTCCAACAATATTAAATAATAGATATTTATATAACAAGTGAGTTAAGTGGATGTTTCTCCGTGAGAATAAAACTTTGTGACGAAAACTATTTATTTCGAGTGAAATCACACTTTTTTTATGCAATATTTTATTCAATTTTGCCAACAACAGTTTGAAAGTTTTTGCCTACAAAGAGAAAGGTATTCTATGAAAACGATGTTCTATGTTTTTGATTTTGAGTGAATTAGAAGTTTTTAATTCACTAGTAGATTAAAAAAAAGATGTCGCATTTCATATAAATAACAATTTATGACATCTGTGTATAACGTTAGTTTAAAGTCAGAATTGAATATAAAATATTAATAAAGTATTAATTGGTAGACAGCTGCAGAAGAGATTTTTTTAAATTTCATTTACGAAGTATAAAATAATGTAAATGAAAATGTTCTTAAAATTGTTAATTTTAGAAATGGTATTTAAAAATAATTATACAGTCAACAAACGTTACCAAACGCCTAGTAACTACATTAAATTATGTTGTGATGACAGTCCTGTGCTTTATAATCCATAACACCTGTGAACTATGAAGTTCATTTTCTTACCATAGTTACGTACGCAGAGAATGTATTATTTATGAGTCGTATATAAAATTATTAAGAAATGTAATACATTTAATACAATATTGAAAGTATTATATTTGTAGAACCTTCACATAAACAGGATCAAAACTAAAATTATTTTAAAATTCAACATTTTGATAAACCTCACTGATTATAAATTATTAGCTTAATAAATTGCTAAGAACCATAAGCAAATATTCCACAAAAAGTGTGAAAATATGTGTCAAATATGTGTTTGTTGTTCATACTAACAAACACACAAGTAAGTTTAGTAGTGTATAGATCCATCCTGAGTTGAATTATTTAAATGCAAAGATTTATGCACTCTTAGGTTTAACAATTTAACATAAGTTAATATCAGGTTACATAAGTAAGTACCCTACATAAACATTTATAAATTTATCAAATTTCTCCAAACTTGCTAATTTAATGAAATATCCATATTTATATGTTACTACTAAATCTCAATAAGAATTGCATTAAAGTTTTGGAAATTTATTGCACACACACCTGAAGATGTAACTTAAATTCATGTTTCTTCGATATATTTTGACGTTGTTGAACTAAAAGATCCTTCGAACCGGATTTGAACCAGTGACCTATGGATTGCTGTACTTTAAGACGCCTCTACAGTCCACCGCTCTACCAACTGAGCTATCGAAGGTACATGAAGCAAACGGGGGCATAATTTTCACACTCCATTGTGATTATTGTGAAGTGGCTCAAACAAAATGTATCCTTCGAACCGGATTTGAACCAGTGACCTATGGATTACTGCGAATTTCACCGACTACAGTCCACCGCTCTACCAACTGAGCTATCGAAGGTTATATACCAATGTGCTAACATTTTGGGCAGAATTTGCTAAATAATTTCTGCAAATAAATCCAAAATTGTCCTTCGAACCGGATTTGAACCAGTGACCTATGGATTACTGCTAAATTCGCCAACTACAGTCCACCGCTCTACCAACTGAGCTATCGAAGGTTATGGTTACTTTATACACCAGCTATCGAAGATTGTGACAAATTTCTATCTTTAAGAGCTTGCAACTTCTTAATTTAGATAAATCGGACCTATGTTCGTATAACGTTCATTTTTCTCCGAATTATATCATATTTCGTCTGCCAAAGTTTTTTACCGACCTAACAAACCCTGCAGAATCGGTACAAAAATATATTTTTGCTAAAGTTGAAGATCATTGAAAACTGTATATTTGGAAAAATTGTTATGTACATTCTAGAAAATTCAAATTTTATTTATATAATTATTATTCTTTAATAATATTCGCATTAGTATACATTATTCGTAAATTGCTTAATTTTGTCGAATTATTGTGATTCTTATTGCATTATCAATTAGCATGATAGGTGGCATTATTTTTATTTTTAATTGATACGTGGTATTAGGTTTCATTTTAAATGATCAGTTTGTGTAAAATATCCTCCCCGGCGGGGAATCGAACCCCGATCTCCCGCGTGACAGGCGGGGATACTGTCCGTTATACTACCGAGGACTTGTTTTTAATAGTTTTCTTCTTAAGATTTACAATATGTTTATAGTTTTCAGTGAAATTCAAAAAAATATCTACTAGACGGTGTCCAAATAGCTTGCATGGAACAGATGAAGTGAAATGAATGACCAAAAGGGTCATCATAGTGTCATCATAAAGACATCATAACTTCTTATATTAGTACTGTGGAATGGTGTCTGCGACATTTTATTTTGTGATATTTTGTTATAATAATAATAATAATAATAATAACAATAATAATCCTACTCTTCCACATATGGCGTACTTGCAAATTTTGTCAAATTTAACTATCGGTGATATTTTGTCACTTGCGAATTTACACATTAAATGTGATAATATATTTTCATCTGTTCTTATCTATCTAAATAAAATGTTAACAAACTAGTATGTAACCTTCGATAGTTCAGTTGGTAGAGCGGTGGATTATAGTCGGTGCTTTCGACATAATCCATGGGTGACTGGTTCAAATCCCGTTCGAAGGATAAATTTTGGTTAAACCACATCAGAATATTCACAAAGAAGTTGAAATTATGTATCCATTTATTATATATATTTTCGATAGGTCAATTGGTAGAGCGGTGTACTGTAGAGTAGTTTATAAGTACAGCGATGCATAAGTCACTTTTTCAAATCCGGTTCTAAGGGAAAAAATTACATCGACAAAATAAAATTATATTAAAGAACCATGAATTCGATCAGAATATTTTGGGTGTGTATAGAGAAATTTTGTGAATGTTTAATATAATTCAAATTGAATATTAATGCAAGAAATAAACAAAAGAATGATATTTTTCGAGCCTTAACAATTTCACAGATATTTTGTAAAATATATATCCTACAATATAGGATATAGGATAATAATAAATATATTTAATATTATATACAGGGTCCGTCATTTCACCTCCCGTCTTCTATAGCTCAGTTACTAATTGAGTTACGTTTTTGATATGTTGCAGACTTTACTTGTATTCAAGGGTGTATTTCAGGAATATATTTTTGATTATAAGGGTGTCCCAAAAAAGTGTGACGTCATGATGATGTATATTTTTAAATTGCATAGTATATTTTTTGTTGCCTATTTGGGTGCCATTTATGGATGCCTACATACCCATAAAATTTTATTAAAATCGGTTCAGTAATTTCAGCACAAAAAAATAAAAACTGAAAAATATCAGTTTTGCACCATTGGTTAAAAAAAAAATAAGAGATAAAAATATGCCTTGTTAATAAGACTATACAAGGTACTCATTAAATAAGGTCCGACAGTTGCGTTAACCAAGTTTTATTGATATGCATTATACAGAGTGTCCAAATTTTAGTGTCAGACTGTTCAAACTTTAAAGCACTTTATTTTCTTATTTTAAATTGGAGCCCCTGTATATTTTTATGTCATTCCATGTGGAATTAAAAGACAAATATTTTTCCTAAATACAACTCTATCGCAATTCCTAACTTTACTTTGAAAGAACTATTACTTGCTTACCTGAACCCAAACTACATAGGCAGTCAGATTTAAACAAAATTGATCCTGAGAATATTTCACAAATTGTATCATACTACCAAATGTACCTTGGGATTGGTGTTTCTCATAATATAAATTGTTTGGAGAACATGGAAATTAAAAAATATATATTTATGAAAGATGTAGACTTTTTTAAATTACATCTTATGTCAAAATTTAAAAAAAAACGATTTTAACGATCCAATCTTAAGTAAACTAGACATTTTCGTAAGTCGAATATTGTAAAATGTCGAACATTGCCCCCTTTAATTACATCTGTTCCGATTATTTGCAACCTAAATGATACACAGGAACTTCAAAAATAGATGATCAATGGATAAATTTAAAATATCATGAAAATCTACCTGAAGCTGACAGACTTAGAAGAAATTGACAAAATTTATGACGAATTAAGCAACATTATTGACTTTTCCGGAAAGCTGTTGTTTCCAGATTTATGTAACATTGCAACGAATATATTGTCCCTCCCACATTCAAGTATTAGTTGCGAACGTGCTTTAACAAAAGTTAATTTATTAAAAACAAATATCAAGAATAGGCCGTTAACAAGTACATTAAATGGCATTTTACTCTCATGTGCCAAAACATACACAATATTTGGAGTCACGTTGAATACACAGGGTGTTCTGAAACAACGATCGAATTTTGCTATTTTCAAATGGCTAAAACTGATTGAGAATGATAGTTATTTTCCTATTAAAAAGTATTGCTGGATTATAGTCCATATGCTACCATTGAATAGCTCATTAGATGAGGACTCAGAATATGAAGGTATAACCTGGATGTTCCCTTTAAAAAAAGAAGAGTTCTACCCGTTTGAAAATAGCAAAATTGTATCGTTGTTTTAGAACAACCTGTATATTCTACGTAACTCAAAATATTGTATATGTATTGGCACATTGCTTGAGTACTTCCATACGTAGATTCTTTCATAAATCTTTTATAATAAGGTTTTGTTGAATATTTTTCCTCGTCCATGATTTTTCGTTAAATTTGATTAAAATGTGAATAACTTGGCTACGTTGCATCTGATCCCTGAAAATAAAGATAATTTATGAAGCTATCATGAAGCATATTCTAAAATTGAAATAATGTACAGGGTATCCATTTAAAAAGGGGCCAAATTTTTTGTCCCGGATTTATGGTACACTCGGTGCACTCAAAATAATTTAAAAAAGTAGCACATCAAGTGTCCAGTAACTTCCGAATCATATTTTGTCCTCAATTTTCATCAGTCCACCAGCAAAGGTCCGAGTGAGGATAGATGGGCCACCCTGTATATAGGTCAGCCAAGCGGTCCGGGGAGGTAAACTCTCTTCCATTTTTATTTTAACTAAGAAGGCTATGGTTTTATTTTATAAAGTTTTACACGTGAACACCAACAAAAATGATCTGACAGTGAAAAAATTATTAAATCTCAGATTTCCAACAACGTTGCCTAATTCATATATTAAAATAATTAAATGATTGCTTTAATCATTCAATCGTTAATTAATTAGATTTATGCTTTAAGTAAACCAATCATCAACTATATTTTATATTATAATTTTACTGATTTGCTTTTGTAAAATAAAAACAGCAAATAAATTCTGTACTCAATAGATACTCTGTACTCAACTGTACTCAAATGTTGCCATCAATTTGATGGCAACATTGCCCACTGTCATAAAATATAACCTGTTTTTATAAATATAACCTTTTTTTTTCAAGTCTAGTGACTTTTTACATTTGCCAACAATACTGTCACCCTAACAGAGCCAACTTAGTAAAGAGTAAAATTAGTTAAAATAATATTTTGACACGAGATAACACCATAATTTCATGAACTCGATTTAATTTGGAATATTTTTTTTGTGTTTTTTAATATAAATTTCACAAATTCAAAAGAAAAGTTTTATCATTTATTGAAAAAAAAAGCAATTTCTCAATATCCTCGAAAATGTGATTTTCCAACACAAGTCATAATTTCTACTGACTGTTTTAAATTCACATCAACATTTTTCAATTTCCACCGAAATATTGCAGCCCAAATTCCAAATTTTCAAACTGTCCACCATAGAAAACTAGCAAAATAATATTTTTTTATAAGATTACGGTATACATTTTGTGAACTTATTCTAACTTTGAATATAATTTTGGGATTGGTAATCAAAATTTCGCAAATTCTAAAGAAATGTTTATTACTTCAATTAACGATGAAATATTTTTAAATTGTCGAAAATTTCGCGCAAAGTCTCATTGTTTACAACAGAAATATTATTTTATCATCAGATTATACCGTAATTTCGTTAACTTATTGCAATTTGAAATAAAAGTTCGCAAATTTCAATGAAAATTCCCATTTTTCATGTTTAAATGGTCGAGAATTTTGCAAGAAATTTTATTGTACACAATGAAAATAAACATAATTTAAACTGAAATTTTATCATTGAAAATAATGCAATAATGCCAACTTTTGCAATTTTATTGCTTATTATTATTATTATTATTATTATTATCCACAAAAAATTTTGAATATCCTTTGCACTTTTCCAAAATTTATTTATTTTATGTGTCCTTTTAAACACTAAATTTTAAAACATTGAGAACATTGTGACTAACAATGAAAATAAAACTTTTCCAGTTTCCAGTGAAATGTTATTATTCGTAAAAATTTCTCAATACCTATTGCAACTTTCCAAATCACAAATTTGCTAAAAATTCTCTGCAGCGATTGCATTATCATTTGCTTCAATTTTCCAATGCAATGAGTGAACCTCTACTTACATTATTGACGTGGGATGGAGGGATGGAGTCTTTAGTTTTCGTAATTTTGACAATCGTCGGTGGAGTATTTCTGGAGTCCCTTATTTTGTTTTGGAGTAACGTGGAAGGTATAATTACGTGGAGCCCATTTCACCCACCCTACTCTCCGACATTGAGAGTAAGCGGCTCTCCTCGATATTCTAAAGGAAACTCCACTTTTTTCCACGGCGTTTTTGTGCTAAGTACCCTTCAGGTACATCATAACTGGACAATTTGGAAAGTTATAAACAAGCTATGTACAAGAATATAAAAATTAAAACCTCACATGATATTTTTGTTAAATATTTACTTTGGGTAGTTTGGATATACTTCAGATGTTTGTTATTTTATTTCTATTTATTTAAATAGGTAATTTATAAATTCCATGTCAGGGAAAAAAATTATAATACATATAAACTAACTAGCAGCTTTCATACCATTCGCGTATTAATTTAAAGTTACAAGATTTTCGTTTAGTATAATGCCTCAAAATTAAGGTTTAATCTGTTTAACATGCATATCTATAATTAAATTTTTATCAGATGTACGTATCTATCCCGCTATATATTTTGTAAACACCGTGCCTTGCAGAACGGCCTGCTGCTCTTGATTACACGAGAATTTTCGTAAATATCAGATAGGATAAGGTGATCCTGGGGGAGCCGCTTCAGGTTGCCCTAAATGGAATTTTTGTTTTATCGCAGTCCGCTGAAACGAACCAGCGACACGTTTCTTCCTTTGTGGCAGAATCTTTTGAACATGCGACAATATAGTTTTGAAATATTTAACGTGATAATATCGTCGGTTTAGAGGAAAAACACATTTTAAACGAACATGAATTAAATGTTTTATTTTTTGCTCATTTTGATAATCGACTTACAAATACAGGTAAGTAACAATTATAATAATAACAATAAGTATTTTATTCACTTGGCTGTTTTTACAGATGTGAAAGTCAGTCAATGAACAAAAGACAAGAAACAAAAAATAGATAACATACAGAAATAAATACATGGTACAGATTATGACATAACAGTTTTAAAATTACACATTGAAATAATTATAGATCATCACAGATGAATTGAGTGACAGTATACTTTTAACGCTAGGGTATTGAAAAGTTTAAGCATGGCCCCCACATTCTAGCCTAAGCCCTCAGACCGGTATCTCTGACGGGCCCATTTTCTTTAGGGCTAAGGGCAGCTTGATACCCCATAGTTGTATCAAATATTATCGTGAAGTATATTTTCTAGCCTTTTCGACGACATAGGTTCAATGATCTCACAAAAAATTTAATCAATATACGTATCTAAATCAGTTTTGAAATGCAATTTGATTGAGTCGCTCTTGACTAGTGTAGTATCGCATCTGCTGAACCATCTCTCAGCTATAGAAACACTACCTACTGCACAAAACAATTTAGTAGTGAGACAGATTCTGACAAATATACCTTGAAGTATTTTGTCGTAAATTGCATTCAGAAGTCTAATCGTACTTCTTTCAATACCGATAACTGTCTTGTAAATACTTTACAATACTAGAATTTCCACTTGCGATAGGTTTTTCAGATGCAACAGGTTCACATGTAACATTCCCTTCTTCTTTGATTGATTTTTGACCTCATCAATCCATTCGATAGTGATTTTTTGTTCGGACTTATATGTTATAATTATTATCTTATCACTATCTCTACTGCGATTAGTAGCGTCAGTTCTTAATTTTTAATTCTGAAAAAATAGCTTTAGATTGATGACCTCGCGATGCTTTCGATTCTTTTTCAATTTTTCGTTCGTTTTTCGTTTTTTATTCAAATCCCAGAATACCTTAATCTGTTCTCCACAAAATTACAAAGCTTCCCGAGGAATATTTCAAAGTTTCGTGTTCTTCGTACAAAATTGCAAAGCTTTCCATGCAAAGTCAATAGTTTTTCATCAAGAATTCCCCTATTTCACAAACAATCGCAAAGTTTTCATGTTAAATTTGATATATTTACGTGTATCATCTCAATTTTTTCCATGCCAAAATGCAACGTTTTATTTCATAAATCCCATTGATTTTCATGAAGATGCCCAAATATTATCACACAAAAAAACTAAATTTTTGTTAATGATAATTGCACAGATCTCACATAAAATATAAAATGTATTTTTATAAAAAAAACATTAAAATTTTCTACCCAAAACGTTTTTCATAGAATCTCATCTTAAATTTTTAATGGAATATACTAAACCTATTCGCTATAAAATTACAAAATTTTCCAAAGGAAATGTCTTAGTTTCGTGTATGGGATGCAAAATTATAAACCATTCCATGCTAACTCTAAAGATTTCCACGAAAATGTTCCGACTTTCCTGCAGAAATTCGCAGTTTTCTTAGTAAAATTTCATAGGCTTCACTTTTAACATTTCAAAATTTTCCAAGCCACAATGCAACTTTTTTTTACATTTCCCATAGGTTTTTCTGAACAACCCCAAAATTATCTACATGAAGAAAAACCAATGGCATAGATTTCATACTTAATTTTTTTTTTCTTAATTTTAAAATTTGCAAATTTTTTGACCTTTCATAAAAATGTTCTACCAAAAACATTTTTCATACAAATGTCATACTTTTTAATGGAATATACTAAACCTATTCGCCACAAAATCACAACGTTTTCCTAAGAACATTTCATACTTTCGTGTGTATGATGCAAAATTGTAAAGCATTGCATGCAAACCTAATAAAAAAACCTTCACGAAGCCTTCAATAAATCTTCATGAAGAATTCCCAAATTTTCTACAAAAATTCGAATAGATTTCATAGTAATATTTAGTAGGTTTCTCATGTAAAATCTCAAAATTATCCATGCCAAATTGCAAATTTTCTGTACAAATCCCATTTTTTTTATGAAAAAGCCGAAAATTTTCAACATAAAAAAACTACATTTTTGTTTAACAGATTTCATAAAATACTCAAAATTTTCTACCAAAAAAACAAATTACACGTCTGTTTGCATAATTTGAAAATTGCATAGATGAAATTTCTAAATTTTCTATGAAAAAATGTAAATTCCTTAGCATTTCATGAAACATCTCAACATTTTCTAAACACAATGTTTTTTTACGTATTCTATAGTTTTTTTATGGAATATACTAAACGTATTCTCCACAAAATCATAAAGTTTTCCAATTTTTTTTTCTTAGTTTCTCGTTTGTAATTAAAAATGTAAAGCTTTCTATGCAAGTCCTATAGATTTTTTCGTAAGTTTTTTCTAAGAATAAAATCCCCAAAACTTCTATTCAAAACCCAAACTTTGCGAGGCAAAATTGTATAATACATTAAAATTATTTCGTTACATAATTACAACGTTTTATATACAACCCATAGTTTTTCATAAAAAAGTCATAAACCTGTTCTGCACAAAATCATTAATTTAGTCTTCTGGCAGTTAGACGTTTGAAATTTGAATTGTATATGGCACTTAATTTAATTTATATCTTGAAACGAAAGAGAAAATACTAATAATCTACGCTATCACCAAATGTTAAAAGAAGATATTTTTCTTTATATCATAATAAACTCATACTCTTGAAAGTGTTTGTGGTTTGATTGACAATTTTTATTATTTGTCAGACCGATTTCATTGTCAACTGATGTCCTCAACGACATACAAGTTTGCAGGAACTAAGCAACTACAAATAAATTAAAAACAAAAAAAAACAATTTGGTTGTATTTGCTTAATGGATTGAAAATAGACACATTCAGAAATTGCAACTTTAAATAAGAACGAATTTGAAAATTTGAACAAAATAGCTAATTGGACAATGAATAAGAAGAAGAACAGTTAACAATTTGCAATCACAAATAACAGTTTCAAAATAAATAAATAGTTACAGCGGATTTATTAGTTTTTATTCTTTTACTTGCTTAATGTATTAAAAATAGACACATTCAGAAATTGCAACTTCAAATGAGAACGAATTTGAAAATTTGTGCAAAATAGCTAATTGGACAATAAATATAAGAAGAACAGTTAACAATTTTTGCAATCGCAAATGACAGTTTCAAAATAAATAAATAGTTCCACCGGATTTATTTGTTTTTATCATGTTAGACATAATACAGAATAAGTCAAACTATTCTAATTTAAGTTTAAGGTTTTATCCATAAGTTACCAGTTATTTGTATAAGGTATTATTATTGGGTCTTTATTGGTAGAGTTACTTTTTTTATTATTATTTATTTATTTCATTTTGTCTGACTAGTTTCAGGTTCTAACAAACCATCATCAGAGGCGCGATATGCGTATTTTGCTATGTATACAGGGTGTCTACGCTAAACCGTTCGTTAAAAGTATACGGGGTTGCCGTTGTACTAAAAATTTCAAAAAAATTCTAGTCACACGGTTGAATCAGTTATCCTAATATGAAATATTTTCAACTTTCTATCACTTCCGGTTTCACCGGAAGTAGCACCAACTTTCTTATTTTAAATAGACCACCCCATATATTATTATATTTTTGAATTCCTCGCTTAAATTGGAACACAGTAGTAGTAGTAGTAGACAATCTTTATTAGGCCACCTATGTGGTCTTTCCGCCTTAAGATCTTAAATTTTATATATTGTATACATTGTATTAAATTCTATATGATGAATGATGATGATGATGATGATGGTGAGCAGTGGTATGCCAAAGTCATTCTTTGTATATTTCATATAATGTGTTTGAAGGGTGCTTTATGTTCGTTCGTCTAGTGGTTCGTTCGATGCATAGTTTGTCCATAATATGGAACGTATTTTGTAAGAATTTTTAAATTAATTAAAGATATATGCATTGGAAAATACACATATCACGCCTCTGATGATGGTTTGTTAGAAACTGAAACCAGTCAGGCAAAATAAAATAAATAAATAATAAAATAAAATAAAAATAACTCTACCAATAGGTACCCAATAATAATAATACCGAAAATGCTAATTTGTTATGACTGAATTGCCATTTTAAGATCACCAATTACACCTCAATGTTTGGACCCCACCTTATGAATCACCCTGTATGTCAAATTTATTTAAAAACTGTAGAAATCTGCCAAATTTACAGTTACAGTTAACAAAATCCGTTAAATTTTTAACAAGTTTCGAAATGGGTAAAATTTCCGTCTGAGACCCTCAAAATCTCTAAATTTATTTGTTAAAAATAAGGTTAAAAATAAAATTGTATTAAGAAACTGCTTTTGAACAATAACTTTTGTAGAGAATCACTTTTGTTTTCAACGTGCGAGATGCTTAAGTGCAACTCTTAATATGTTAATACAGGGTGATTCACATGGTGTGGTCTAAACGTTAAGATATAATTGGTGATGTTAAAATAAGTAAAAAGTGCCAAGAAACTCAGGTCTAATTCACAATGATTTTCCCGCTGCAATAGCCATATACATAATACATTTCTGCATATTCACATATAGAAAAACGGCCTCATCATTACCACCCTTACAAAATAACAATAATTCAAGCTTATAATATAATCTGATATAACAAATTAGCATTTGTTTCACGAATTTCTAATTTGGACTTAATTTAACAGAACAATGATAAAAACAAAGAAATCGATAACTAGATAACGGGAACACACCGTTATATTTGTACCATACCCTTTGAATCACCCTGTAGATGTGGAATAATAATCTCTTATTTCGAATTACAAACAACATGAACAACATGAAACAAATTGATGGTTCTATCATGTTTAACGTTCAGTCCTATCAGAAATTCCTGGAAATACATAGAAAAATTATGCACAACAAATAGATTGTCCGAACCGTTAGCTTCGCTGTTTATTATGTGTTTGTTGTATTTTAAAGGGGTTGCAAATTTAAGCTTTATATAAAGAAGTGATTGTCTTAGAGGATAATGTACCCAGTGAAATTACGTCAATTGAATGGACGACATTGAAGCCTGCATTTTACAAATCATATTTTGCCTAGTATTGATACATTCTGTTTTTCTGTTGTGTATAATATTTAGTACTTTACCGATTGACAAGCCGAGGCGGGCTTCGAATCCTGGGCCCCAAGGCTAGGGCCCTGTTAGTCCCCCCTTTGTGGGGCCATGAGTGTAAGTGTATTTCAATAAAAACTAGTACTGCAAGACGTTTAATGTTGATAAAAGTTGGTAAATAAATATGTTGTTACTAGGCAACTTTAAATAAAACGGACCGTGCTAAAAAGAAGATTTTCGCACGCTTATTAGGTCGATAACCAAAGATAATAATGCAGGTACGCTAAAAAATATACTAAAGTACTAAATTCTATTATAATTACTTGTTAAAAGATGCACCAGCTAATTCATATGGAAAATCTATAAAACTTCATTAGCACCCCAAAAACCGAACTTCGACGGCAGACGGCTCCATATCATTTAACGCTCCCTCGTTTGGATCATTGCAAAAAAAGTTTCAACAGTTTGATGTGGCGCCTTCGTGAAAGCTCGGAGGCAGGAGACACGTCCGTTGTAATGTGCATCCGGCGCCAGCTTAGAATATAAAATTGCGGGACGAAATAAGGGAAGTAATTTCCTTTCCTGTCATCCTAATTACTTAAGTTTATCGATAAAAGCAAACTCTTTATTTTCCTCTGTGTATAATTTTGTCAAGCTAGTTTACTAAAGTTCACACGATTTCTTTTTAATTCAGCCAGAAGCAATTTTAAATATTTATATGTTGTACTTCGTTGATTATTTGATTAAAATCTTTTGCAACCGATTTTCAAGTGCACTCATGATCAGGCGAAAATTGTAAATGCTATGTGCTATAATTTTAATTTTCGGAACTCAATTAAATAATTTGAACACCACCTCACTTGTATCTTAAAGGCGCATTCATAAATTTCGACAACAGCGTCAATCCCTGTTGAAAATGCCTATAGCGATAGTATTGTCATAGCGTAACGTTGCGTCGCGTAAGAAACATATGAATTCAAATAAAATACGGAACACCATTTTCACAATAGTATATTGTAATAAGAGTGCGGAAAGGGCTTCATTGCAAAACGAGTATGAAAGTTGGAGCACGAGCGCCAGCGAGTGCTCCATTCATACGAGTTTTGCAATGGCCATTTCCGCAAGAGTGTTACATACTATTTTTTCTACGAAAGTGTAGAAAACTAAAGATTAATGTAAATTTAATCATTAATTTAAAATAAATGTCATTGTCATTAATTTAAACGTCAGAAAATTTATAAATCGCTTGTCACCAAATCGAGACTCGAAATTTATACATTAATACTGGAAGTAGAAGAATATCAATAATGGATTCCGATAGTGACGATATAACAAACACTCCGCCGGAACTTGCGGCCATTGCATCCACAGTTTCGTCCGATTTATTGCCTCAAAAATCAAAAGAGAGGTATTGGAGTGCGGAAAGTGAGTGCGGAAAGTACTTTCCGCACTCATATAAGTGCGGAAAGTAGTTTCTGGACTCCTTGTAACAAATACCAACTTTCAAGGTTAAATTTTATGACAGAAAACGTGTCTTTCAACACTTTCGTAGAAAAAGACATTTA
Organism: Othius punctulatus; assembly: GCA_951805005.1. Classification (NCBI taxonomy): domain Eukaryota; kingdom Metazoa; phylum Arthropoda; class Insecta; order Coleoptera; family Staphylinidae; genus Othius; species Othius punctulatus. The sequence goes on from OX638138.1 coordinate 97,205,577, forward strand.
TTTAACCATACGTACATTTCTGTAGCAACAATAATCGGTTAATTTGTGTATGTATAATCAAAAATTGATTTAAATAATCTCGCTAAAGTATTTTTTCGCATTAAAAATATTCTACAACATAATTACTAATAAAACTTTACAAAATATAACGTATAAAGCCTAAAACTTATTAATTAATCAGTTGAAGAGTATGCAATTATCTCAAATTAGTATTGAATACTTTTACTATCGATTTTACTTTTATAAAAAGTTGATTAAACATTAAATTGAAAACGCTCTGCTTATTCAGCAAACCTCGCCGAAGCGGTTTTTTGCGCGCCCCGAAAATTGAAAACAAATATTGAATATTGATATTATTCGAAAATATTATTGTCTAATTAATTTTCCAATAGCGATTCCTGTTTGCGCAGATTTCGTATTGATTGGAAGTAAGTGAAAACACAATCACGGAATGTAAATATCAAACAGAAAGATATCTTTGCCCGTTCGAAAAAGTTAGAACTCTTAAAAAGGCGACCTGAATAATCGAACGAAATTATACATATTAATATTCCAATGCATTATTATTTCTTAAAATTTAAGTTATTGGGATACCGAGATTGCTGGTGTACAATTCTTGGCATATTCGGAGTGAATATGAAATCTTTTAATATCGCCCTGGGAGAGAATTGAATCCCCTCTAATCAAATAATCAGAACCTTCATTTCTGCGCCACTGGCGTTTCATTTTTTTAAATTTTCACTAGCGTTCAATACATTTCATAGTATTGAGAATTGTAATGACAATTAATAAGTTGCGTATAATTATTTTATTTATATATCCTTGGTCATTTTACCCTTTCGGGTGTCGGACTGCTCAATTACATTTATAATACATTTTATTTTCTCTTGACATGTAATAGTTTGTTTACTGTCATCTTGATTGACTCGGTAAATGAGACTTTACAGGCACGGTGCCTGTAAAGTGTTGCTATGGTAACTTTAGAAAGCACTTCTGTCAATGGATGGGTGTCAATTTATTTATACTTCTAATAAACACATCATTTATTAATCAATAATTACAATACATTATTACATTGATTAGAATTACACATATTAATATTAATTACACATTTTGAATCAGCATTAAAGTTAAAGATTGACCCGGGAACACCTTGATACAATCCGCATGCTATGCTTGTACGTCAGAAATATGTGAAGCAGAAATGTTTCCACTGGGACCTGCATCACATTCGTTTTGACTTTGTATCATTCTAGCAACTTTTATTTTATTGTTAAGTGAATCTGCCACATAACTTTCGGCAATAGATCCCGATTTCCAAGCGCCATGACGCTTTAACGTCAGTACATCTCCACCAGCATCTGCTAGCAGAGTCGCAGACGATCTCCGGTAGCAATGGCCTGTGTAAGACTCCGGATTTTGTAATTCCAAAAAAGATGCTACCATACTCGGGAACTTGCCAAATGATTTTATTCCTACCGGTTGAATGCTACATTTTCCGTTACGATATGAAATGAAAAAACGGTTGTGATTGACATGACGTGGCCGTAAGGATGCATAACGACGATACAGTTCCAAAGGATTGAAACCTTCTCCATCTCCAATAATTGTAAATTTTCTAGGCACACGTGTCTTTGAATCCGGGATGTTAACAACAACGACTTCTCCTCTGTCTTCGATATTATTAACCAGCAATTTATACAACTCCTCACGTCGACAAGCCCCATTTATCCCAAAAATTGTCGCTACTTTTATCATCAGGTACTTATCGTCCGGAGCCTCTCTCATAAATTTATCAATGTCTTGCCTTCCCAAAATTGCAGATTTTTTCGGTTTATAACCTAATGACTTCTTTTTCAAAAAACAGGTAACTTTTGTGAATTTTCCAATATCTACATTTTCGTAAACTAATAAGGTACTCTTCAACATCGACATAAATGCCCACAATGATGATGGCTTGTAAATAATTGACTTTTCATAAATATAGCTCATAATTAAATCTTCATTAATGCCCGTACTAATAGTCGAAGATCAATTCTCGGATTAATTCCGGATTGTAGAATCCTGGATTCAGCCTGGATTAGTAAATCTTTCTCGCTGCATAAAATAGTCCCGGCTTCGGGTAGTTTCGACGAATCCTTGATTCGATACTGGATTTAGTAATATTTTTAGTGACATTGGTTATGAAGCGGGATCAGGAAGGTAGTATTTTTTTAAATTCTGTTTGTTTATACTTCAATTACATTGACATATAATAGATTGAAAGTTTGTTCAAAGAAAATTTGAATTGTGGTGTGACGAAGATTGTGCATTACAGGGTAAGTATACTTATACATGCAGATTTAATTGAATCTTATAAAATTCTTGATAAATAATACTATTACTGAATGTATTACCATTGATTATAATAGCTAATATAAGGCTATTAAAATCAATGGTATTACTGAATACTTATTATAGTTATTTAGGTATCAAGGGAATTATGAGGATGTTAATTACCGTGGGCAACGCGGTTACTATTCCGAGTGCCGGTAGGCCCAAGGGATGGTAAGTTGCCCGAGGTCATTGACATCCAATAATTCCCGTGATTCATAAATAATTTTATTTCTTGCAATAGTTTTTAAATGTAGTAGTTACAATATACGGTGACTGGCAAACAGTCGGTAGTAAAACTAACTGATAGAAAATACTTAAATATAATAATACACATAATACATATTTTTTGGCTTTAAAGATAGATAAAAAAAACTGCCATTACACGGAGAGAGAAAAAATTTTATTGGCTACGCTCATCAAGGAGCATCCCGTTATTGAATGTAAAAAAACAGATAATTCCACTGTACAGGAAAAACAGCTAGAATGGGAAATTATAACACATGAATACAACGCGCAACCTGATGTTTTGACAAGAAGAAATATTTTGCAACTGAAAACTTTGTGGAAAAATTTGAAACAAAAGTAAGTATTTGTAGGTCATGGCATAATAATTAAAAAAAACTCATATATACGAACATGGCATGCAATAAATTATTTTTATTTTAAAGAAAACGGAAGCAGACTACTGCAGAGAAGTACCAGGCCCTTGTAACTGGAGGAGGGCCTCCACCCAAAAGGGATGAAGACCCCGTGCTGCAGTCAGTGGTCGATGCTGTCCCGTATATAGATGTTATAATTGACAATAATTGTGACAGCACCGCTGTTTATGAGTCGGGGAAAGTCACACCACAAGTGATAAATGAAGGTATATTATTCAGATATTGTGTATATTAAGATATTGACACAAAGTTATTAATTTTTCATTATGTTCCAGAATTAACAATAGATCACGTTTATGAATTAACGCCAATTCCCAGTACTAGCAAAGCTGCGGATGATCGTAGGTATTTAATTTCATTATTATTACATCACAATTTATGTTGTTTCTGTTTTAAGTACTGACATACAGTTCCAACACGGCGCCGCAATCCCTACCAACTCAGAAGGTCGGCCAAACAACCCCAAAGGCTGTTACAGAAAAAACACGTATGCACATACAGTGAGGATTTTATTTCGCTGAACATAGCAAAACATATTAAACACTATTACCCTATGTTCCCTAAGTATAAAACTGAACATAGGGTTAATAGTGTTACTATGTTTTGCTATGTTCAGCGAAATAAAATCCACACTGCATAATCATATATACATTACACCGGGCGGGTGTTTCAGACCAACCGTGCCACCTCTATATTTTTTATCCTATCCAAGGCCGATCAAGGGTTCACAGTCCCACAAAGGATTTTCAAAATACAAGGAGAGGCATGGGTGGTTTGAAACACAGGGCTGAAATAATTCCTTGTCACATATTTTTGTTTCAAATATAATAGTTAGTACCTAGGTAAATTAATTAATTCCACTTTCAGATAAAAATAAAAGACAACATATCAGTGACGAATGCCAGTATAGAGTGAAAAGATTAAAAAAAATTGTTACCGCAGATGAAGAACTTCATCAACTGAGGATGGAAATTGCCAACCTTGAAAAGGAAAAGGCTGTTGCACAATTAGAGAAAGCAAGATATGAAGCAGAACTAGCCAAATTAATCTTGCAAAATTATAAAGATAATAATAACAAATAAATAATATATAATTTAAAAGTGATGTCGTATAAATTCCCGGCGAAATGCTAACCCAATATTGTTATCGGGAACATTTTCAACTTCCTGTTCTTCAACATATTGTTCCTCGTTCCTCGAAATCTTCTCTGAAATTCTTCCGTACCATAAAATTCCAGAGGATTTTCAATATCTCTAATGTATCTAGCAAAAATATATAAATTATAACCAATAATAATATTTGACATTGATTAGTGTTTATAAATATTTCACTATATTTCAGTACCTTTTGGGCAATCGTTGATGTATCACTTCATCAAGATAATCAAAAAAATCGTCACGAAATGCAGCATCATCCATTTTCGAAGTAAATCACAAAAATCACACGTCAAACGTCCACTACGCAATTGACAAGACAATCCGAGATCTGGGATTAATCTTGGGTAGCGGTAAGATTGTTTGTGAAAGGAGTGGGAGAGGATCGTTTGCGAGTCAATCTAGGATTATGACGACTATTGGATGCATTTTCGGTGGATCCGAGAATTAATCCTCAATCTCGGCTTGATCTCCGACTATTAGTACGGGCATAACTCCCTTAAAGCCTTTTTTCTTTCTCCAGTTGTTAAATAAGTTGTATTGCTGCTATTACCTTTCTCTGGATTTTTCTGGGATCAAGCACACATTCGCCGCTTCGACATTTTCTTAAATTTCACAAATACTTGCATCAAAATCACCTTCGAATTCTTCATCTCTATCAAATTCCATAATTAATTGGCCCAATATCTGTCTGTATTCACTATTGACGGCTTTACTATTTGTAAACAATGACAATTGTCAATCCATTTACACCACAGCAAACTATGTGTAACTATGTATATGTTTCTGAATATGTCAAAAGATAATGATTTTTTTGAATTTTCAGCAAGAGAAACTAAAATGTTGTACGCGGCTCGCTTGCAATTAGCCTTTATTGGGGCTCGCCGCATTACAGGGCTCGCTCCTACGTCGCTCGCCCTGCAAACTTTCCGGTTCGCCCATAAAGGCTAATTTACTAAGCTTGCCACGTAAATAACTATTACATGTCTTCGCTAATCAATTCCTTCACTCTTCTTTTCCAGTGGTCCCTGTCTTGTGTCAATTTTCTTATTTCATTCCATTCTATTCCTCTTCTTTCCGCTGCTTTGTCCGTTTGTTCATTCCATCCCTTCCTCGGTCTTCCTACTTTATTTTTGCTTTGTATTTTTACTTCATGTATTCTTTTTGTTATTCTATTCTCTTTAAGCCTGTGTATATGTCCTAGCCTACCTAGCTGTCTTTCCTCCATTATTGTTGTTATTGGCTTTATGTTGAGTCGTTTCCTTACTTCTGTGTTCCTCACTCTATCTTTTTTTTGTAATTCCCTCTATCTTCCTTAGGAATTACATTTCCATTGCGTTGATCTTGCTTTTGTTTATTTCCGTAATTTTCCACGATTCACTTCCATATATTGGAGAGCGCCTTACTTTTTTTTTGTATACCTCAGTTTTTATTTCTTTAGTAATTTCTTTTTTCTCTAGAAACGTGTTTTTTATTGTGTTGTAGATCCTTCCTGCTTTTCCTATTCTTTCTTCTACTTCTTGGTCAATCTTTTCCTTTTCTTTTATAATTGTTCCTAGGTAGGTGTATTGATTCACCTGTTCTAGTTGTTTCCCTACTACCTCTATTGTGTGTTTGTTTTCTTTTGACGCTATTACCATTGTTTTAGTTTTGCTGATGTTTATTTCCATATTTATCTTTTTCAGTTCTTCTTCGTATATATTAAGGTTACGTTGGAGTTTTTCTTCTGAGTCTGCTATTATTGTCATGTCGTCTGCGAACATAAGTATTTGTATTTTTATCATTTCTAGTTTCCAATATCCTATAATGGTATTTGCTGCTCTTTTTTTGCTTGTCCTTATTGCTTCATCTATGAGTGATACGAAGAGTAAAGGGCTTAAAATGCAACCTTGTGTTAGTCCAATTTCGGTCTTGAACTCCACTGATTCGTTTGTTCCTATTCTCACCTTGTTTCTGTTGTTATTGTACAGCTCTTTTATTATGTTTATCATGTCTCTTTCTACCTCTCTTTTTTCTAACATATGCTATATGTCCTCTCTTATTACTCTGTCAAATGCTTTTTTCAAGTCTATGAAGTATATGTGTAGTTCTTTTCCCTTTCTGATCGTCTTGTCTGTTAGTTTTCTCATTATGTGTATCAGGTCTTGTGTACTTCTATTTCTCCTGAACCCGTGTTGTTCTTCTCCCAATAATGGGTCCTGTTTTTCATTCAATCTTGTCTCTAAGATCCTTGTAAATATTTTCTCCCTTTTTGTGGATGGGTAGTATGATTCCCTTGTTCCATTCGTCCGGTATTATTTTTTCCTTTATTATTTCATTAAGAATATCCTGGAATTCCTCTTTCCCTATATCTCCCATGTATTTCATCATTTCCGCTGTGATAACGTCTGTGCCTGGAACCTTTCCTAGTTTTGCTTTTTTGATTGCTATCTCCATTTCCTCTATTGATATCCTTCTGATTTCGCCATTGGTTCTGTTGTCTGTTTTTCTTCTTTCCCTTTGTGCTATGATCCTGTCATTTCACTAAAGTATTCTTTCCACCTTTCCATAATCTTCTTTTGTTCTGTTATTGTAATTCCATTTTTATCATTTATGTTAATTTGTTTCGGGGTTTTTTGTTCCTCATTTGTTTTATTGTGCTGTAGAACATCTTCTGGTTTTCTGTGAACGTTTCCTTTATTTTCTTTCCAAACTCTTCCCATGTTTGTTGCTTTGCTATCCATGTTCTTATGTAGGTTTTCCATTTATCTTTTTTTCCTTTACTGTTTGTTTTATCTCTTCAAACCACCATTTATTTTTCTTCGTCTGTTTATTTGAAATTGTGCTTGTTCCGCAGCTTTCTTTGGCTGCGCCGTTTATCATTTTCTTGAACTTCTGCCATTTCTTCTCTACTCCTTCTCCTTTGTTTGTTTGTCTGTAGCTATTCTCTATCTTTGTTTGGCATTTGTTTCTTGTTTCTTCCTCTTTTAGTTTGTAGCAGTTGATTTTTTTACCTACTTCTCTGTTTCCTTGCTCTTTGCGTCATTTACTCCTATGTTGATTTCCATTTTTACCCGGTAGTGGTCCCTCCCGATTTCCGCTTGTCTTATTACCTTAACATATTTTACTTTTTTCAATTCTTCGGCGTTTACCAAGAAGTAATCGATTATTGATATCTCTTTTCTTGATCTAACCTCTCTTGTGAATTTCTGTATGGCTTTGTGCTTAGATTTTGTGTTTGTTATAATGAGGTCATTTGCTGTGCATAATTCTATTTTTCTTTTCCCATTTTCGTTTCTGTTTTCCTCTCCATATGTTCACATATACTTTTGTTTGCCTTTGTTTTCTCTTCCCACTCTTCCATTCATATCCCCCATCACTATTGTGCTCCCTTTGCTGTCGCCTATTTCATTTTGTAGGTTCAATTATTTAAAAAATAATAATACGCAGAAATTTTAGATCAAAACTTGAGTCAATTTTATAAATAAATAATCAGGTGTATTGCGTATCAAAAAACGTTCACTGTAACGTGTATGTTACTGACAGCATGTATGCCATAAATTCATCAGACTTTAAATTGTGATGCTGTCTAGTAACGTACCTACACGTTACTGCTAAGGTTTTTTTATATGCAATACACCTGAGTATCAATACACTATTGTAATTTGTCACATGTAATGTCACTTGAAAATGACTGGCATAAGTCGATACTCGAGTTATAAATTTTAAAGAATAAAACGTGGTAAAAACAAAATTTAATATCTAATTATGAATTTAAAAAATTATTTTTAACCACCTATTTTTTTTAAATCTCTGATGTAACAAATTAAGGCTGATTGATGATGTTGACGATGATGATGATGATAATACACATGAGTCTTTTTAGTTATTCACATGCAGAATATAAGGAGTAGCATGTAGAATAGGTGGTGCGAATTATTAAGAAAGCGAGCGAATAAAAGTTGCAAAGGTTTTATTTCAAAAGATTTGCAAAGAATTAGGCTCGATTACACCCGTTTCGCCCATCTAAGTGAGAAACTTATTATTGGATTACATTTATATCTACTTTTAAAACTTTCCACACTAAAAGCTTCTTGAATACGCGTTAAATCGCAGGTTCTGCAGTCATGGTCTTTGTTACTCTCAACGTTTGCTTCCAAATTGGAATAATGTAAAATTTGGGCAGAAAGTCTAATGCTAATGATGGGAATTTTACAAATAGAATTCAAGTAATTAGACAAAAACAAATCATATTTATAATGAAATCATAAAAAAACAGACAGTTGTAATTGAAATCTATGCAGCAATTACTGAAATATTGAGAGCAACTATTAAAATCTTAAGAGCAATCTTTCAAATTTTTGTAAAGTAATAAATGTGTTGACAGTAATCAAGTTATTTTTATAGGATAAGAGATTTTGATAGTATTAATTGAGTTTCTAACACAGTATTATATATTTTAAGCATTATCATTGGAATTTAGACAGTATTTTTATTTATTTATTTATTTATTAAATGTATACATACATATCACTTACACAATCGTATCAAAGAAATTTTTCCAAGATCATATAAATTTACACAAAAATTATAGAAAATACGAACCTTTTTGACATAGACCAGATCATAAAAAAAAACTGAGAGTTGTTATTAAATTATTAAAATTTTAATTCATTCATAAATAATTATTTCTTTCTAAATAATAAAATTGTTGACAGCAATCAATTAAATTTAACAATAATCATTGCAATTTCGGTAGTAATCATAGACATTTCTTAAGTAATAAATGCAAATCTAACAAAATATTAAAAATGATGAAAGTCATTTCACATCAAGAGATTACAATTTAGACAATAATCATATAAATTTTGACAAAATTGATAATTATTGATGATTGATACTCATGATATTTAAATAAAAATTTAAATTTAGGAAGAAATAATTGAAAATTTAAGTTACACAAATGCCGAAAACTTCAATTGACAGTTGCAATCATTGACTTTATGACAGTAATAATAGAGGTTCTGACAAAGTATTTAAAAAAATTGTGAACAATCATTGCAATTTTGACAGTCATCATATTTTTTTTAATAAAATCATTGATATTTACACAGAAATAATTGAAAATTTAAGTCATTCAATTGTTGACAAAATCAATAGACAGTTGTAATTAAAAATTTTACAGTAATTACTAAAGTTTAAAAGAATCTATTAAATACTAAAGAATAGTTGTTGAAATTTTTATAAAATAATTAAATTGTTGACAGTAATTAATTAAATTTGAGAATAACCATTAAAATTTATATAGTAATCAAGACATTTTTTACGTAGAAATTCTGTTAACATCAATAAAATTTACACAGAAATCATTGAAAATTTGAGTCATTTAAATGTTGGCAATATCAGTTGATTGTAAGTTATAAAGTAATGATTGCAAGTATGACCAAATATTTTTTTTTTATGATTACGGATATATTGACAGTAATAATAGAGATTCTGACAGAATATTTAAAAAAAAATGAGAGCAATCATTGCAATTTTGACAGTGAACGTAGAAATTCTGTTAACAACAATAAAATTTACACAGAAATCATTGAAAATTTGAGTCATTTAAATGTTGGCAAAATCAACTGATTGCAAGTTGTAATTGAAACTTTGGCAGTAATTACTAAAATTTAACTCAAGTTTAAGCAATCAATCATTTAAATTTTGACGAAATCATTGAAATTTACTCAGACATAATTGAAAATTTGAGTCATCCAAAGTGTTGACAAAATCATTTGAGACATGAAATCATGGACATTTTGGTAGTAATTATAGAGAGTCTGACAAAATATTGAAAAACTTAAGATCAATCATTGAAATTTTGACAGTACATAATCGTAGAAAGTCTATCAAAATGAATTAAATTTACACAGAAATAATTGAAAATTTGAACCATTCAAATGTCGACAACATCAATTGAACTTTGAAATCGTGGACATGTTGACGTTAATAGTAGAGATTCTAAGGAAATAATAAAAAAAAATTTATAAAATAATTAAATTGTTGACACTAATTAATTAAATTTGAGAATAACCATTAAAATTTATACAGTAATCAAGACATTTTTTACGTAGAAATTCTGTTAACATCAATCAAATTTACACCGAAATCATTGAAAATTTGAGTCATTTAAATGTAGGCACAATCAACTGATTGTAAGTTTTAAAGTAATGATTGCAAGTATGATAAAATATTAAAATTTTCTATGATTACGGATATATAGACAGTAATAAAATTTACACAGAAATCATTGAAAATTTGAGTCATTTAAATGTGGGCAATATCAACCGATTGTAAGTTGTAATTGAAGTTTTGGGAGTAATTACTAAAATTTAATTCAAATTTAAGCAACTAAATTAATCTTTAATACTAATTATTATTTTTATTATAAAGTAATAAAACTATTCACATCAACTACATTTGATTGAAATTTTGATTGTAATCATGGACATTTTCAGAATAAAGTATTTTTCATATTAAAATCATAAGAAGATTGATACTTGCAATTGAAATCTAACAGTAATTATAGAAGTTTTGAAAGTAATCATAACATTTTTGAAACAATAATTGACATTTCACAATTCTTTGATAAAATAGTGAAAAAAGAGCAGGTTTTATTGAAATTATGACATTATTTTATACCACGTTAGACGTTAGAAATAGTGCTTATTTGAAATATTTATAACGGCAAAAATGAAAGTTTGACAGAATTAATGAAATTGCTGAAAGTTGTTGCTGAAGTTTTGACATTAATCATTAATATTTTTGTAAGCAAGTACTAAACTTAATTAACATACAAGCTCCAACCGATTAATTTACTAAACTTAATAATAATTATCACAATTTTTATAAAATAATGAAACTATTGACAGTACAGTAATCTATCAAATTTGACAGTAATTATTAAAATATTGATAGTAATCATAGACATGTTGACAGTAATAATTACGATTCTAACAAAATATCTAAAAAAAATGTGAGTAATCATTGCAAGTTTTACAGTAATCATAGAAACTTTCAAAAACTCAGTGACGAAAATCTTAACTGTAATCAAATCATTCCAATATTTATAAAATAATAAAACTGTTGACAGTACAGTAATCGATCAAATTTACCAGTTTATTAAAATATTATATACTAGTATATATTAAAATATTGATAGGAATCATGCACATGTTGACAGTAACACACGAGATTCTGACAAAATATTAAACAAAATTGAGAGTAATCATTGTAATTTTAACAGTAATCATAGAAACTTTTACAAAATCATTGACATGTACACAAACAAAAATTAAAATTCGGGTAATTTATATGTTGACAAAACAATTAAAAAAACCTGAGCGTTGTAAATGAAAATTATGCAGTAATTACTGAAATTTTATAAGCAACTATTAAAATCTTAAGAGGAATCATTGGAATTTTTATAACATAATAAAACTATCGATAGTAATCAATTAAATTTGATTTAAATTAAATCATATACATTTTGACAGTAAACATTGAAATTCTGACAAAATTAATGAAATTTACATAGAAATAATTGAAAATTTGACTCATTAAAATGTTGACAGAAGAAATTGACAGTTGTAATTGAAATTTTGGCAGATATTACTGAAATCTTAAAATAACTAAGTATCAAAATCTTAAGACTAATTATTGATTTTTTTTATAAAATAATAAAACTGTTGACAATAATCAATTAAATTCGATTGAAATTTTATAATAATTGTCAGTAATTTGTTGTAATAATGGACATTTTCATAAAAAACTCATTTTCATGTGAAAATCAGAATATATTGATACTTGTAATTAAAATTCTAACAGTAATTATTGAAGTTTGGAGAATAATCATGACATTTTTGACAAAAGATTGACATTCTACAATTGTAGACACTTGTAATGGAACTCATTGAAATTCTAACAGCAATTATTGAAGTTTAGGGGGTAATCATAAAATATATGACAGCATTCGACAATTGTTTTGGATTATTTTTACATTTAATGAAATTTTGAAAAATTTAAAAAAAAAGTTGCTAAATTAAGTCTGATTGAATTGTGATATGATTGAATTGAAATGTCATTACGGACATTTTCAGAAAAAAGTATGTATCATGTAAAAATCTGAAAATATTGACACATGTAATTGAAATTCTAACAGTAATTATTGAGAGACTAATCATGTAATGTTTGTCTAAACAATTGACATTCGACAATTTGGTTTGGAAATTTTTGAATACTTTGATTTAATTCAGTAAAGTGAAAATTAAGTATTTGAAATATTAAAAAAAATGTTGCTAAATTATATTTGATTGAAATGTTGATACAAATCATAGGCATTTTCGATAAAACAAAATGTTGATACTAATCATGGGCATTTTCGGAAAACCAAATATTGATGTCAAAATCGAAAAAAATTACACTTGTAATTAAAATTCTAACACGAATCAGTAAAATTGTGATATAAATCATAAAGGTTTTGACCAAATAATTGACATTCTACCATTATTTTGATAAAACAGTGAAAAAATGACAGATTTTATTGAAATGATGACATTATTTCATACCATGTTAAACTCCTGCCTTAAATTGTACTCAGATGAAATACCAATAGCAGCAAAATGGAAAATTTGTCAGAATTAACGAAAATTCTGAAAGTTGTTGCTGAAATTTTGGCATTAACTACTGAAATTTAAAATGGAAGTACCAAAATCTTAACAGTAATAATTGCATGTTTTATAAAATATTTAATCTGTTGACAGTAGGTACAATAATCAATCAAATTTGACAGTTTTGATAAAGTCATAAAACTGTTCACAGCAATCAATGATATTTGACTGTTTAACAATAATCATAGAAATTTGTACAAAATAATTGAATTGTAAATTTCGAAAAGGGCTCACATCGGGGACGACTAAAAATGACTGTTTCGCTCTATATTCATGTACACATATAGATCGATATTTTATTAACGAGAAAGGTTCATATTTGGTTTTCATAGTGGTGAAAGAGTAATTTTGGAAGAAAAACTACTCAATAAGTCAAATGGTTCAACGGAACATCAGTTTTCTGTCGCTAGGGGGAGGCAACCAGTATACTGCCGAGGACTTATCTTTAATAGTTTTCGTCATAAAATTTAGCATTTCACCACCAAAATAGAAATGTATCTCAAAATTCTTACGTTTTCATTGAAATTTTCAAACAATTAAAAGACACTCGAGAAAATATAGTCTGAGTTATTGGATGGAGGGGCAAAAATAAGGCAGTAGAAAAAATTATGTATGCAACTCACATTTAATGGTTATTAAACGGTGAGTGCATTGGGTATTTCTCTTGCGCATTGGTGGCAACATTGATTTCGTGAAGTTCATTACTGTCACGGTGACAGTTAAACATACAAAAAATGGCTGACACTTTTAATATAAAAACTTTTGTTACGAGTATGGTAATAAGTACACGCTAAAGAATAAATAGTATGTATCACTCGGAGTAGGAAGCATTTTTGGATTTCGCCTGGTTTACTTCGCCTCGGCTGTCGCCTCGGCGGTATACAGCTAATTCCAAAATACAACCCTTTCTACTCCTAGTAACATAATGCACGATTTTTCTTTCTAGTTCCTGTACTTGCATGGATCAATGGCATTAAGTATTATTTTAAATTATGAGTTTGGGTAAAATATCCCCTGCGGCGGGGAATCGAACTGGCGGGTATACTATCCGTTATACTACCTCGATATACTAAAGACTGATATCTCGGCCGTGACAAGTGTGATATAAGTGTTCTGTATGTCCCATTTACACCTTGCACTTTTATTTATACTATTTTAACGTGTTTGTGCTGTAACAATTATACACTGTTAGCTATTTGTGCTGCTATTTATATGTTATACAATTTTATATGATATTAGTATTAGGGCCGCAATTAATATCGGGTGAAAGTTGTAACTTACAAATTGTAAATTGTCAATTCACCATTGAGTGAATTTGTACATAAATAAAGAGTATATACTACCGAGGACTTGTCTTCAATCTTTTAAAAATTTAGAATATAATTGTAGTTTTCAGTCAAATTCTGAAGAATATTACCCATTTAATGTAAATTGTCATCCCTTATAACAATCATTACAAGATCAATTTATGCCTGTATTGATATAAACATGAATGCACTACTAAAAACGTTACCCGTTTGCGAAACTTTTAATATTTATTTAAATTTGTTTAATTGCCCATAAAGTCTAAAAGTGGCATCATTAATGAAAGTTAATCCACGGTCATTACATATAATTATGCATAATTTAGTTATATAACCGCATGCATATTGCGCTTACCTTATTTTCATTTTGCATGACAGTAACGTTTATTCCACCAGTTAATGGTAATTGGCATAAATTTGTTTCCAATTGTGCATTTGTCTGAACCGACCTAATTTTTCCTTTCGCACGTATTTTCCCTCGGAATAAAACAATGGAAAGTGAAACGTATTTAAATTCGCCTCCTTTAAGGGGAGGCGCGGATGTAAATTCCTTTGCGGCGGCCATATGTTTTTCTTTACGCTCATTCCGGAAACTCCGGCATACCTTATCCCAAACTACTCCTTTCCACGCGTCGGGATGGCTGCTCATAAATCCGGCAGTCACTGGCATAAAAATGAGATTACCCGCTTTAAAATTCGGGAACGAATCAAGACGAGCGTGCATCGGCCGGAATTTATAAATTAGAGGATTGGCGCCTATCGATTTTGCCACTAGATTTGGGTTCGTTGATGTGAGCTCAATTAATATTGTGCACCGTTGCACGGCTAATTTTGATTGGCGTGCAAAATTTTTAAATTGCAGGAAGCATTACATCATAGTTTCAGGATAAAATAATAGTGCCGAGTTACTAACGCACGATAACCCCTATATAAAATAAGTGCTTGCACAGGATGTCTCACACACACACAAAACAACCCCGTAGGCACGAACGTATATACAGGGTGAGTCAACATTCCGGGATCGGAAGATTTCTCGTTTAATTTTGAAAATACAAAGAAATGTGTGAAATAAAAGTTTCAGCATACCGAAAAATGTATATGCTAAAGTTAGTTTCAAATATACAAAGTGTTCGATATTCGATAAAATCGATATAATATGTTTTTAATGGAACACCCTGTAGAATTTTGGATTTTTTATTGCAGCACAACTTTGTTAAATCAGAACAATTTTTTATTTTAATTTTTAGTACGGGGTTGCCAAGTTATTTAGATTTTTCTCACGAAAATGTTGACAACAAGGATTAGCAAAAAAATCGTTCTAAAGCTCTATTAAGAAATTAAGAAAAACGTAATTGGTAATAAATAGTTATAGGTACTACTCGTGTAATTACGCCAAATGTTTTCAATTTTGCCTTTACAGTGGTTTGTATTGGACAGGCTATCTTGATAAATTTTATATCATTGCAGTTCGTTTTTTTTAAATTTAATTGAATGGTATGTTTAGTGCATTAACGTTTATAGAAAATACGCAACCAAATATATGACTTAAGTCGAACTCAAGCTCAAGTACAGACTATAGATACGGGCCTTAAAGAGTCAATCAGTCAGTTAGTTACATAGAGAGTAAGTCAGTCAGTCAGTGAGTTATAAAATTCACAAGGCACTCACTGTATTTAATTTGTATTTATAGTTTTCCAACTAGAACTGACAATTACTCAAGTTTTTCGAACCAAAAATCCCGCTTTCTACGCTCGTAGGAATTCTTAACGCCAATGTATTAGATTAAAATTAAATAAGAAACGTATGTCCAATTCAGGCAATATGAAGCTATAAGTCTGACGAAATAGTTCGCAAATATAGGCAAAGAACTTGCAGAAAAACAAATAAGAAGCAGCCAAAAAACACCCGTAACAACAAAAACAAAGAACCAAATCGAAACGCTCATCTTCCGAAAAACAACACACGAAGAAATTAAATACATAATAACAAATTTAATGAACTATAAAACACCGGGCTTTGATAAGATAACAAACGAATTCTTAAAACGAAACAGAACAATACTAACACCTATTCTTGTAGAAATCAAAATTACAGTACTCGAAGAAGGAATATATCCTGAATATATGAAAACAAGCACAATTATACCAATTTACAAAAAAAGGAGACAAAACCAACCCGGAAAATAACAGACCTATTTCATTATTATCAACACTAAATAAAGTTTAAGGTATTAATTTGTACTTTCTGGTAAATTAGTTCTTATTTTATTTTATTTATTTATTTTTGTATTTGCCTTACTAGTTTCGCTCTTTATTAAACCATCGTCAGAGGCCTGATCTTGATAACTCTACAAAGAATATAATTTACCACCAAATACACACAAATATGATGCCATACACAAATACATACACAGAATGTTAACAACACCTCTTGATGAACATAATAAATTAAATTAAATAAATTTCAAACAAATCGCTTTAAATAATTGTTTCAATTCAAAGAACAAATTAATCTTAAATAAATAACTGGTAATAATATAGATAAAACTTTAAACTTACAAAATAAAGTATTAGAGAAAACCATCCAAATTCAAATCACCAACCACTTGCTTAAAACCAAAATTATCAACCTAGAACAATATGCCTACCAACAACATTCAAGAACGACATCGGCCACTTAAGATCTCGTGCACCACATATCATCGAAGATGGACAAGCAAAAAGTAGTATTAGCTATATACATTATATACATTGAAAAAAGCCTTCGACACAATATCAAAAACAAAATTAATCGAAAAACTTAAGGCAATAGAAATAACAGGAAAAGAGCTAATCATATTGAACACATATTTATCAAACAGAACACAAAAAACCAAAGTAAATAATGCAGAAAGCCAACCACTTGAAGCTGAATATGGAATACCACAAAGAGGAAATATACCACCAATCGTATATATTATATATACGTACGACCTACTGGAAATGAACTTGAAAGGAAAACCACATATCAATGCAGATGACACCTGTATAGTGTACACGGGGAAAAACCATAGAGAAATACAAGACAATTTGAACGAAGATATAAAACTCCTGGAAAACTGGTTTTTCAATAACTTGCTAACAATAAACGAAACAAAAACAGAATATATGATATTCTCAAACTATAAAACACAAAATACATAAACATCAGATCAAGAATACAAAAATAAAACAAGAAAAACAACAAGTCAATTATCTCTGGCTAAAAATACAAAGCAACCTGAAATGGGATCAACACATAGAAAGGCTTAAAAATGGAAACTCGAAAACTGTCGCCGCCATAATGAAAATTAGAAACTACGTACCGGAAGAGAAAAAGAAACAAATATATCATGCACTGTTTACATCAAAAATCAACTATATCTGCAACATATGGCGAAACACAACTGAAAAACCTGAATAAACTACAAACACAACAAACCAAAACATTAAAAATACTCTACAAACTGGACCGAAGAACAAATACAGCAGAATTATATACGAAAACATAGCAGATCAATGTAAGAAACATGATAGAACTAAGTAATCTATTACTAATATATAAAATTAAAAACAACCTAATAAAAACGAACATGACACTAATAAATAATAAACAATTCAATCAATACGATACAAGAAGAAAGTCAGATCTGAGAACAGAAAAATTTACAACAACAAAACATACACAAAACTTAACAAGGAAAATAATAAATAAATATAACAACCAGAACGAACACATAAGACAACTAAAATACATACCTTTTAAACTAAAAATAAAAAACCTAACTCCCGAGGTGAAGACAGAAGGAAGAAAGAAACACCGAAAACATGCAACATTTTATACAATATTATTAATGATATTATATAAAATGTTATTTATATGAGCTATATATTGAATTGATATAAATTTAAAATAAACTTTTATTATTAAAAAAAGCCATTGTCAGCTCTCGTCGAGCGACTATACAAATATTAAATTACAGTATAGATAGATGATAATCGCAATTAGATTGAATGAATCTGTGGTTAGTACTTGGTGAAACATATTTCGTTAATAAACAAAACGTAACGTAAACGTTACGTTCACTTGGTAACGTTTCACAAAATTTAATAGATTAGCTCAAAAGCTCAAAAGAGCCACAAATATTGTAAAATGTTAAGTGCTTTTATGCATTAGATAATCACAATTAACCTAATGCAAAGCTTTTGAGCGTTTCTACTAAATGTTGTGAAACGTTACCAAGTTATTTTATTTATTCATAATAACCAGTGCATAAAACTACAAAAAATTATTGAAAACTACACGTTTGTTGACTTTAATACAACGGACTGGAGAGGGAATCTAAATATGTAGGTATATAATAAAAAAAATGCAAAAAAGTAAATGAGGAACATTATCTCATTGAAAATTAGGAAAATCAATGAATATGCCCATTTCCAAATTATCGTTGAATGATTGTCGTAGACTTTAGAATTAGTTATTAATAATAATTAATTAAAAAGATAATTATACCAAAATTTGACAATATACTAATGTCAAGGCTAATTAATGTATATCATTTAATCGAGATGATGAAAATTTCATTGTTGGCCACTACAAAGTGTGAGAATGAAAATTCAAAATAATGGCATGCAGCAGACATGAGAATATCAAAACATGACATTTTGGATAAAAAACCCAATGAAACTTTAAGATGATTATTAATAATAATCTAAAAATATAATAATACAAATATTTAACAGTATTAATGTTAAAGCTAATTAATGTATATAATTTAATCGAGATGATGATTATATTTTGGTCAATGGAAAGTGTAAGAATGAAAATTCAAACTTATGGCATGCAGCAGATATAAGAATATCAAAATATGACATTTTGAACAAATAAACGCTATGAAATTTTAAAATTATAATATGAAGCTCATATGAAGGCCAGAAAATTTAGTTTTAAGTTTTATTTTCTAAACATTTACAACAATTATACGCATCACGGAAAAATATAGAATTTTTCTAAACTTTGTTTGAAAATGGCATCATTCGGTTTACTTAATTGGGCCTATTAACGAAAATATTATATATATTGAATTATATATATCCAGTGTGCCACTGAATTACTTTACCCAACGCACATAACTGTAAATGAATGATTTTATTAAGACTGCTTTTACTTCGTGATACATTATTTATTTGTAAATGAATGAGGTTATAAGGTCTCATCCAAGTCGCGAAGTGGCGACAGTGATTATCTTTACCAGATAAGAGATGATAAACTAACTTTAAATTACTTGAATTGATTAATGGCATTAAGTTATTATTTTAAATTAAGAGTTTGGGTAAAATATCCTCCCCGGCGGGGAATCGAACCCCGATCTCCCGCGTGACAGGCGGGGATACTGTCCGTTATACTACTACCATACCTACCAACCTAATTCCCAAGGAACAAATGTCGAGGCCAAAGGTATGGGGCACTATGCATGGGCTGCTTATGGACAAAGCCTTGAGCCAAATGGCAAGATTTAGACGAAGCGAACACCACACCGCCTGGTTCGACTTCGCCAAGGCTTACGATACCGTCCACCATGCCAAGATCAAACAACTGATCGATGCCCTTCCGATCCCTCGCCAGGTGAAGGCAGTAATTAAACAATCAATGACTAAGTGGAATGTAAATCTGTCCACTGGAGGACCAGACAACATCAGAATCCCCGTCCGTAGAGGTGTATACCAGGGTGATTCGCTGAGCCCTCTCGTATTCGTTCTGGTCACTGCAGGGATCATCTATAAGATAAAAAATGATCCGGAGATCAACCGCTTGGCCAGGGGGAGACACGAAGTCATCGCCTTTATGGATGACATCAAGTGTCATGCACCCAACTCCACAACGATGCAGCGAATTACATCTACGCTGAGAGAGTATGCAGGGCAGTTGGGACTCCAGCTCAACCTAGGTAAATGTGGCCACTATTGTCGGAAGCTGGAAGCAAACGGAGACAACGAACAGTGGTCGATACCAGCGGTACGTGACGGCTACAAGTACCTAGGATTGACGCAACTGGAGAGGGACACCGATGAAAACTTAGAAAACATCGCGAAGAAGGTCGTCCAAAAGGCTGGCGAGATCTTTGGCTCGCGATTAACGACCGCCCAGAAAAGGCAGCTTTATAACTCAACAGTCATTCCAGCTGCGGTGTACGTCATGGGCAATATCCAGCCGAACTGCAGTGTCCAGAGCTCGCTTCGGAGATGCCGTGACCTGGACGGCCAGGTCAGAAAAATCATGGTGGCCGAAAACATAAAAACGAGGCCAACATCTAACCAGCGGGCATACCTCCCACACAACATCGGTGGGCTCGGTTTCCGAACCATCGAAGTGGAAACCGAGATCCAATTTGTTAGAAGGTATGCCTACTTGGCGACGCACCCCGACATGAAGGAGACCCTGGATAGGTGCAAGAAATTGACGAGGGGAGGATGTAGGACGCCCATCGGAGATTTCACGCACGTGAAGCAGAAGTATGGACTGGCGGACCTTGACGGCGAGGGTTACAAGACCTACGTGCGGACTGCAATCAAGGGAATGAAAACCAGAGACAGAGCTGACCGAACAGCAGACTGGGCGAAGAGCATGAGTTACCCAGGCTTAGTTCTGTCTTTGGAGGAAACCATCAGTTTCCCAGCAGCCACGTACTTTAAAACCGACTCCAAAAAACTCTCTTTCATTAACGCGGCCGCCGAAGAGCAGCTCTTCCAGCTCAACGCGAAGGCAGTCGAGGGAAGCAGGAAGTGCAGGCTTGGGTGTGGGCAAGACGAAACTACGTACCACGTCGTGTCCACATGCCCCAACACCAGCTACATTCCCCGCCACGACTACGTGGTGCACTGGCTGCTCCGGCTTATCCTGCAGTCAACGAAGGCACCAGAGGAGATCGGCAGGAATCTTCAGTTCGGGAAGGCGGTACTGAACACCGAGTATCAGGCAGGAGAAAATATCATCAGGATCAGGGCCGGACAATGCATACTGACGGAGAAGCGCCTGCACCACAACAAGCCCGACGTAATGGTACAGGTCATGGGCCCGAAGGCAAAGACCTATCTCTTCGAGGTCTCTGTACCACACCTGAAGAATTACCGTACCCAGGAAACCATCAAGCGGAAAAAATATTGCCACAACTCCGTGGACGAAGTTGACCACCGCAACGCCTCGACGATCCACAGAGACACGAACCTGGTCGACGAGATTGCGGGTAAACACAGGTGCCAGGTGGAGCTGGGCCTTCTGATTGTGGGAGTATTCGGGGAGGTTGTGGACACCGCTGAACACAAGAACTTTAAGAGGATGTTGCGAGAGCTGGGGGTGCCACCGTGGCAAGTAACAAAAACGATTCAAAAGGCTGCCTATAGTGTTATTACCCAGACTTCCCAGGTTTTGGTGAGACACATGGGCAAAGAGAAGTGATATTCCGGCTGTGATATAATTGTTGTGTGAGTCCCGTTTACAATTTTATTTATACAATTTTAATCTGTTTGTGACGTACCTTATACATCAATTATTTTAACGTGTTTGTTTGTACCTTATACATGAATTTTAATCTGTATGTGCTGTTTCCATTGTGATATTAGTTTTAAGGCCATAATTATTGAATTATTGTTACTTACTGACGAAATGTCAAACTTACTATTGAGTGAATTTGAGCAAATAAAGAGAATATACTACTAGGGTGATTCTATACCAGGGTGATTCGCTGAGCCCTCTCGTATTCGTTCTGGTCACTGCAGGGATCATCTATAAGATAAAAAATGATCCGGAGATCAACCGCTTGGCCAGGGGGAGACACGAAGTCATCGCCTTTATGGATGACATCAAGTGTCATGCACCCAACTCCACAACGATGCAGCGAATTACATCTACGCTGAGAGAGTATGCAGGGCAGTTGGGACTCCAGCTCAACCTAGGTAAATGTGGCCACTATTGTCGGAAGCTGGAAGCAAACGGAGACAACGAACAGTGGTCGATACCAGCGGTACGTGACGGCTACAAGTACCTAGGATTGACGCAACTGGAGAGGGACACCGATGAAAACTTAGAAAACATCGCGAAGAAGGTCGTCCAAAAGGCTGGCGAGATCTTTGGCTCGCGATTAACGACCGCCCAGAAAAGGCAGCTTTATAACTCAACAGTCATTCCAGCTGCGGTGTACGTCATGGGCAATATCCAGCCGAACTGCAGCGTCCAGAGCTCGCTTCGGAGATGCCGTGACCTGGACGGCCAGGTCAGAAAAATCATGGTGGCCGAAAACATAAAAACGAGGCCAACATCTAACCAGCGGGCATACCTCCCACACAACATCGGTGGGCTCGGTTTCCGAACCATCGAAGTGGAAACCGAGATCCAATTTGTTAGAAGGTATGCCTACTTGGCGACGCACCCCGACATGAAGGAGACCCTGGATAGGTGCAAGAAATTGACGAGGGGAGGATGTAGGACGCCCATCGGAGATTTCACGCACGTGAAGCAGAAGTATGGACTGGCGGACCTTGACGGCGAGGGTTACAAGACCTACGTGCGGACTGCAATCAAGGGAATGAAAACCAGAGACAGAGCTGACCGAACAGCAGACTGGGCGAAGAGCATGAGTTACCCAGGCTTAGTTCTGTCTTTGGAGGAAACCATCAGTTTCCCAGCAGCCACGTACTTTAAAACCGACTCCAAAAAACTCTCTTTCATTAACGCGGCCGCCGAAGAGCAGCTCTTCCAGCTCAACGCGAAGGCAGTCGAGGGAAGCAGGAAGTGCAGGCTTGGGTGTGGGCAAGACGAAACTACGTACCACGTCGTGTCCACATGCCCCAACACCAGCTACATTCCCCGCCACGACTACGTGGTGCACTGGCTGCTCCAGCTTATCCTGCAGTCAACGAAGGCACCAGAGGAGATCGGCAGGAATCTTCAGTTCGGGAAGGCGGTACTGAACACCGAGTATCAGGCTGGAGAAAATATCATCAGGATCAGGGCCGGACAATGCATACTGACGGAGAAGCGCCTGCACCACAACAAGCCCGACGTAATGGTACAGGTCATGGGCCCGAAGGCAAAGACCTATCTCTTCGAGGTCTCTGTACCACACCTGAAGAATTACCGTACCCAGGAAACCATCAAGCGGAAAAAATATTGCCACAACTCCGTGGACGAAGTTGACCACCGCAACGCCTCGACGATCCACAGAGACACGAACCTGGTCGACGAGATTGCGGGTAAACACAGGTGCCAGGTGGAGCTGGGCCTTCTGATTGTGGGAGTATTCGGGGAGGTTGTGGACACCGCTGAACACAAGAACTTTAAGAGGATGTTGCGAGAGCTGGGGGTGCCACCGTGGCAAGTAACAAAAACGATTCAAAAGGCTGCCTATAGTGTTATTACCCAGACTTCCCAGGTTTTGGTGAGACACATGGGCAAAGAGAAGTGATATTCCGGCTGTGATATAATTGTTGTGTGAGTCCCGTTTACAATTTTATTTATACAATTTTAATCTGTTTGTGACGTACCTTATACATCAATTATTTTAACGTGTTTGTTTGTACCTTATACATGAATTTTAATCTGTATGTGCTGTTTCCATTGTGATATTAGTTTTAAGGCCATAATTATTGAATTATTGTTACTTACTGACGAAATGTCAAACTTACTATTGAGTGAATTTGAGCAAATAAAGAGAATATACTACTACTTCTAGTTGAGCGCTTGTCCAGTGCAGACGTATTCAGACAAGCGCTTTTCGGTAACGCCCAAAAATTTAACTTTTAAGTGTTCCCGTGCACCAGAAGCAACACAAGCGCAATTAAGTAATTAGTGTAAAGTTTATATTATCCGCGTTTGGAAAGTAAGTAACAACCCACAAATAACACCATGGCCACATGGAAACAGGAAGAAATCGACATCATTAAGCGATTCCTGCCGGACCAAGGTACCCCCTTAACAGCAGAGATCCTGCTGCAGCTACAACAACTGCTACCCCGTCGATCGCAGGCAGCGATAAAAAAGAAAGGACTGGAGGTAAGAACAAAAGGAGAAACTACTACTAACATCAAATGCGTACCTTGGTCGCACCACGAGATCGAACGGTTAACGCAGCTCTATGCGGCAAGTCTTCATCTTAAAACTAAAAAAGCGAGGGTGCAAAGCATCATAACTCAGTTTCCTGGACGCACAGTTAAAGCGATTGAAACCCGACTGAGAGATGATTTCCCCGCGCTGTACAACGCAAAGAACGCGGAAGGATTCCTCGCACCTGTGAGGCCTCCGGGCACTGCGAGCACGAATTCCAGCGATAACACCGATAACACCGAGATCGGCGGACCAGACGTGCGCGCAAAAAACACGCGCGCACAAAACAGCTCTGAGGATGAATCGACTTCCGCACCGAACACCGACGCGCCTACCGTACCGATAGAAAATAATTTTAACATCACAGACGACGAGCCGGCGATATTACCGCCCACCACGAATGACACCCCTATCGACCCCCCTGTTGACACCCCTACTGACCCCCCACCTGTGTCTGAAGAAACACGGAAACAGTTCCGCAAGGCTCTCACCCTTACCTACTCAAAAAACAAACCCAAAAAGCTACTAAGATTCCATATCCATAGCAATAATCCACACATTTCCAAAATTAACACCTTATTGGAGGATGAGCTCCTGAAGATCAAAAGGACCATCAAGAAACCAGCCAGAAAACATAGGGCATCGAAGCAAGCTATTCTGGCAGCTGGCTATATGTTGAGGAAGCTGGTTGTAGGCAGCATGGGTAGACAACACCAGAAGCCCCTGTACAAATTCACGGAGGATAAGATCTCAAAACTCCGTAAATCGGTAAAACACGCGAAAGAACTCCAGACACATGAGGGGGGTAGACTCTCCAAGAAGCTTGCTGAGGAGGCAAAATCCATGAAAGCCCTCAGAATGACGCCAACACAATATATTGTATCCACTGAAGATCGAGTGGGAATGCTGGAGAAAGAGTTGGCGGACCAAAAACAACGGCATCAAACCCATAACATCAGGTTCAGATTCCAGCAGCAACCATCAACAAGAGCCATCACAGAACCAATGACAGTCGACGAGAAGCCAACAAGTGGAAGACTTCGGGACTTCTACACCAATCTATACTCGGCTGATGTAGAGCAAGAGTCCCCATGGTTTAACGAATGGGTAGAAAGTGTGGCCCAACTTCCACATACCAACACAGTGGATCTTGCACAATACCACCAGGTGCAAGAGATGGTAGCAAATGCCCTAAAATTTACGGCTCCTTGGAGAGCAGCCGGCGCAGACCAGATTCCGGCAGTCCTCTACAAAACCCTTCCAGCAGCTACCCGATACTTAACATCGTTTGTTCAGGAGGTGCTGGAAGGCAAGTACCACCTGACTATAGAGGACGTTCAGTCCAACCTCATCCTACTACACAAGAAGGGAGATAAAACCGATCCCCAGAACTACCGACCCATATCCCTGCTCAATACGGATTACAAAATCGTGACCAAAGTAATCCACAATATCATCCAATCCTCCATACCTACCAACCTAATTCCCAAGGAACAAATGTCGAGGCCAAAAGTATGGGGCACTATGCATGGGCTGCTTATGGACAAAGCCTTGAGCCAAATGGCAAGATTTAGACGAAGCGAACACCACACCGCCTGGTTCGACTTCGCCAAGGCTTACGATACCGTCCACCATGCCAAGATCAAACAACTGATCGATGCCCTTCCGATCCCTCGCCAGGTGAAGGCAGTAATTAAACAATCAATGACTAAGTGGAATGTAAATCTGTCCACTGGAGGACCAGACAACATCAGAATCCCCGTCCGTAGAGGTGTATACCAGGGTGATTCGCTGAGTCCTCTCGTATTCGTTCTGGTCACTGCAGGGATCATCTATAAGATAAAAAATGATCCGGAGATCAACCGCTTGGCCAGGGGGAGACACGAAGTCATCGCCTTTATGGATGACATCAAGTGTCATGCACCCAACTCCACAACGATGCAGCGAATTACATCTACGCTGAGAGAGTATGCAGGGCAGTTGGGACTCCAGCTCAACCTAGGTAAATGTGGCCACTATTGTCGGAAGCTGGAAGCAAACGGAGACAACGAACAGTGGTCGATACCAGCGGTACGTGACGGCTACAAGTACCTAGGATTGACGCAACTGGAGAGGGACACCGATGAAAACTTAGAAAACATCGCGAAGAAGGTCGTCCAAAAGGCTGGCGAGATCTTTGGCTCGCGATTAACGACCGCCCAGAAAAGGCAGCTTTATAACTCAACAGTCATTCCAGCTGCGGTGTACGTCATGGGCAATATCCAGCCGAACTGCAGTGTCCAGAGCTCGCTTCGGAGATGCCGTGACCTGGACGGCCAGGTCAGAAAAATCATGGTGGCCGAAAACATCAAAACGAGGCCAACATCTAACCAGCGGGCATACCTCCCACACAACATCGGTGGGCTCGGTTTCCGAACCATCGAAGTGGAAACCGAGATCCAATTTGTTAGAAGGTATGCCTACTTGGCGACGCACCCCGACATGAAGGAGACCCTGGATAGGTGCAAGAAATTGACGAGGGGAGGATGTAGGACGCCCATCGGAGATTTCACGCACGTGAAGCAGAAGTATGGACTGGCGGACCTTGACGGCGAGGGTTACAAGACCTACGTGCGGACTGCAATCAAGGGAATGAAAACCAGAGACAGAGCTGACCGAACAGCAGACTGGGCGAAGAGCATGAGTTACCCAGGCTTAGTTCTGTCTTTGGAGGAAACCATCAGTTTCCCAGCAGCCACGTACTTTAAAACCGACTCCAAAAAACTCTCTTTCATTAACGCGGCCGCCGAAGAGCAGCTCTTCCAGCTCAACGCGAAGGCAGTCGAGGGAAGCAGGAAGTGCAGGCTTGGGTGTGGGCAAGACGAAACTACGTACCACGTCGTGTCCACATGCCCCAACACCAGCTACATTCCCCGCCACGACTACGTGGTGCACTGGCTGCTCCGGCTTATCCTGCAGTCAACGAAGGCACCAGAGGAGATCGGCAGGAATCTTCAGTTCGGGAAGGCGGTACTGAACACCGAGTATCAGGCAGGAGAAAATATCATCAGGATCAGGGCCGGACAGTGCATACTGACGGAGAAGCGCCTGCACCACAACAAGCCCGACGTAATGGTACAGGTCATGGGCCCGAAGGCAAAGACCTATCTCTTCGAGGTCTCTGTACCACACCTGAAGAATTACCGTACCCAGGAAACCATCAAGCGGAAAAAATATTGCCACAACTCCGTGGACGAAGTTGACCACCGCAACGCCTCGACGATCCACAGAGACACGAACCTGGTCGACGAGATTGCGGGTAAACACAGGTGCCAGGTGGAGCTGGGCCTTCTGATTGTGGGAGTATTCGGGGAGGTTGTGGAGACCGCTGAACACAAGAACTTTAAGAGGATGTTGCGAGAGCTGGGGGTGCCACCGTGGCAAGTAAAAAAAACGATTCAGAAGGCTGCCTATAGTGTTATTACCCAGACTTCCCAGGTTTTGGTGAGGCACATGGGCAAAGAGAAGTGATATTCCGGCTGTGATATAATTGTTGTGTGAGTCCCGTTTACAATTTTATTTATACAATTTTAATCTGTTTGTGACGTACCTTATACATCAATTATTTTAACGTGTTTGTTTGTACCTTATACATGAATTTTAATCTGTATGTGCTGTTTCCATTGTGATATTAGTTTTAAGGCCACAATTATTGAATTATTGTTACTTACTGACGAAATGTCAAATTTACTATTGAGTGAATTTGAGCAAATAAAGAGAATATATACTACTCCGTCCGTTATACTCGGCTGATGTAGAGCAAGAGTCCCCATGGTTTAACGAATGGGTAGAAAGTGTGGCCCAACTTCCACATACCAACACAGTGGATCTTGCACAATACCACCAAGTGCAAGAGATGGTAGCAAATGCCCTAAAATTTACGGCTCCTTGGAGAGCAGCCGGCGCAGACCAGATTCCGGCAGTCCTCTACAAAACCCTTCCAGCAGCTACCCGATACTTAACATCGTTTGTTCAGGAGGTGCTGGAAGGCAAGTACCACCTGACTATAGAGGACGTTCAGTCCAACCTCATCCTCCTACACAAGAAGGGAGATAAGACCGATCCCCAGAACTACCGACCCATATCCCTGCTCAATACGGATTACAAAATCGTGACCAAAGTAATCCACAATATCATCCAATCCTCCATACCTACCAACCTAATTCCCAAGGAACAAATGTCGAGGCCAAAAGTATGGGGCACTATGCATGGGCTGCTTATGGACAAAGCCTTGAGCCAAATGGCAAGATTTAGACGAAGCGAACACCACACCGCCTGGTTCGACTTCGCCAAGGCTTACGATACCGTCCACCATGCCAAGATCAAACAACTGATCGATGCCCTTCCGATCCCTCGCCAGGTGAAGGCAGTAATTAAACAATCAATGACTAAGTGGAATGTAAATCTGCCAACTGGAGGACCAGACACCATCAGAATCCCCGTCCGTAGAGGTGTATACCAGGGTGATTCGCTGAGCCCTCTCGTATTCGTTCTGGTCACTGCAGGGATCATCTATAAGATAAAAAATGATCCGGAGATCAACCGCTTGGCCAGGGGGAGACACGAAGTCATCGCCTTTATGGATGACATCAAGTGTCATGCACCCAACTCCACAACGATGCAGCGAATTACATCTACGCTGAGAGAGTATGCAGGGCAGCTGGGACTCCAGCTCAACCTAGGTAAATGTGGCCACTATTGTCGGAAGCTGGAAGCAAACGGAGACAACGAACAGTGGTCGATACCAGCGGTACGTGGCGGCTACAAGTACCTAGGATTGACGCAACTGGAGAGGGACACCGATGAAAACTTAGAAAACATCGCGAAGAAGGTCGTCCAAAAGGCTGGCGAGATCTTTGGCTCGCGATTAACGACCGCCCAGAAAAGACAGCTTTATAACTCAACAGTCATTCCAGCTGCGGTGTACGTCATGGGCAATATCCAGCCGAACTGCAGTGTCCAGAGCTCGCTTCGGAGATGCCGTGACCTGGACGGCCAGGTCAGAAAAATCATGGTGGCCGAAAACATCAAAACGAGGCCAACATCGAACCAGCGGGCATACCTCCCACACAACATCGGTGGGCTCGGTTTCCGAACCATCGAAGTGGAAACCGAGATCCAATTTGTTAGAAGGTATGCCTACTTGGCGACGCACCCCGACATGAAGGAGACCCTGGATAGGTGCAAGAAATTGACGAGGGGAGGATGTAGGACGCCCATCGGAGATTTCACGCACGTGAAGCAGAAGTATGGACTGGCGGACCTTGACGGCGAGGGTTACAAGACCTACGTGCGGACTGCAATCAAGGGAATGAAAACCAGAGACAGAGCTGACCGAACAGCAGACTGGGCGAAGAGCATGAGTTACCCAGGCTTAGTTCTGTCTTTGGAGGAAACCATCAGTTTCCCAGCAGCCACGTACTTTAAAACCGACTCCAAAAAACTCTCTTTCATTAACGCGGCCGCCGAAGAGCAGCTCTTCCAGCTCAACGCGAAGGCAGTCGAGGGAAGCAGGAAGTGCAGGCTTGGGTGTGGGCAAGACGAAACTACGTACCACGTCGTGTCCACATGCCCCAACACCAGCTACATTCCCCGCCACGACTACGTGGTGCACTGGCTGCTCCGGCTTATCCTGCAGTCAACGAAGGCACCAGAGGAGATCGGCAGGAATCTTCAGTTCGGGAAGGCGGTACTGAACACCGAGTACCAGGCTGGAGATAATATCATCAGAATCAGGGCCGGCCAATGCATACTGACGGAGAAGCGCCTACACCACAACAAGCCCGACGTAATGGTACAGGTCATGGGCCCGAAGGCAAAGACCTATCTCTTCGAGGTCTCTGTACCACACCTGAAGAATTACCGTACCCAGGAAACCATCAAGCGGAAAAAATATTGCCACAACTCCGTGGACGAAGTTGACCACCGCAACGCCTCGACGATCCACAGAGACACGAACCTGGTCGACGAGATTGCGGGTAAACACAGGTGCCAGGTGGAGCTGGGCCTTCTGATTGTGGGAGTATTCGGGGAGGTTGTGGAGACCGCCGAACACAAGAACTTTAAGAGGATGTTGCGAGAGCTGGGGGTGCCACCGTGGCAAGTAAAAAAAACGATTCAGAAGGCTGCCTATAGTGTTATTACCCAGACTTCCCAGGTTTTGGTGAGACACATGGGCAAAGAGAAGTGATATTCCGGCTGTGATATAATTGTTGTGTGAGTCCCGTTTACAATTTTATTTATACAATTTTAATCTGTTTGTGACGTACCTTATACATCAATTATTTTAACGTGTTTGTTTGTACCTTATACATGAATTTTAATCTGTATGTGCTGTTTCCATTGTGATATTAGTTTTAAGGCCATAATTATTGATTTATTGTTACTTACTGACGAAATGTCAAACTTACTATTGACTGAATTTGAGCAAATAAAGAGAATATACTACCGAGGACTTGTTTTTAATGGATTTCTTCTTTAAATTTTGAATATATTGCAGTTTTCAGTCAAATTCGTAATTATATTTCCTATACGGTGTCTTACTAGCATACATGACACGACGGATGGAGTGAAATGAATAATCAAAAGTGTCATAATAGTGTCTTCATAAAGTTTTCATAACTCAGAAATGGTGTCTACGGTATATTATTATATTATGTGATATTTTGTAATATTTCATCGTTTTTAACTGGTGATATTTTGTCACTTGCGTATTTTGCACTTTGAAAGTGATAATGTTTTGTTTTTATCTGTTGTTATCCATCAAAATAAATTGTTAAGAGATGTTACTTATATGTAAAAAACGTTAGGTCCGTATTAATACTGTCCACGTTCAAATTTGGAAAATATCAGAATCAGAATTCAAATCAGTAGATCAAAATTTATTCACAATTCTCTCTACGTACTTCAAAATCATTCACCCAGGATACGGTGCTAACACCAAGCACTTGTATATGCACATACATTGACGAGAAAACGCAGGAAAACTAAAAAAAAATCTATATTACTTATCTATATTATGATTGTTTTAATAAAATAATTACGAAATTTAAACAGTACTAGAAGAATTGTTTTAGTTTAAGCTTCACAAAGTTTCTTCAGAAACAGCAAAAACATAGACATTGTTTTCAAAACATATATTTTTTTCATAAACATTTTGAAATACTTACCAAGTCATAAATCCGTTAATCCGTTAATCCGTTAATCCGTTAATCCGTTAATCCGTTAATAAATCCGTAACTGAACGGAAGACATTAAGACTTCTCACTAAATTAAGACATAAGGACAATCATCTTCATAACATATCAAACATAAATTTATACAAGATCACCAAAATCATACCCATCCAACAAAGACTAGACAAACTACGAAATAAATTTCAACAAAAACAGGACAATAGGACAATACTCGACGAATTGTGTATTAAAAGACAAAACAAACGCACTACAAAATTACATCCGACAAAAACGCTTCATGAAACATATTACACTTCATAACACTCTCTTCACACTATCAAAATAATCACTCATGAATCACTAGGTAATGTTATATAATATAATATGTAGTGTAATGTACAATGTAACGTACGTATAATGTAATAGGCAAGGCGGAAAGACCCTATGGGGTCGATAGCCTAATAAAGATTGTTTATATATAAAATTCAATTTGAATTATATTAAACTTTCACAAAATTTCTGCATGCACACCCAACATAAATTGGATGATACTTTAATATTTTATTCCTTTGTCGATCTAAAATTATTCCTTCGAACCGGATTTGAACCAGTGACCTATGGATCGCTGTACTTATAAACTCCTCTACAGTCCACCGCTCTACCAACTGAGCTATCGAAGGCTCTATACCAATTTGTTAACATTTTGGGCTGAATTTGCTAAATAATTTCTACAAATAAATCAAAAATTATCCTTCGAACCGGATTTGAACCAGTGACCTATGGATTACTGCTAAATTCGCCAACTACAGTCCACCGCTCTACCAACTGAGCTATCGAAGGTTAAATATTAATTCGTTAACATTTAGGGCAGAATTTATTTCTATTCACAAATAACTGAGCTATTGAAGGTTACATACTAATTCGTTAACATTTTATCGAGATAGATAAGTACAGATAAAAACAACTACTTTTAAATTGTAAAATACGCAAGTGACAAAATATCACAGATAATTAAAAACGACCAAATATTACAAAATATCACATAATCAAATTACAAGTAGACACCATTCCTCTCAGTTTGTCTAAATATACTTACCTTAAAAAAATGACCAAATATAATTTTAGTTTTAAAGTAGTCCTTACAAGGAGTACTTTTGGTAACTTTTGGTAACTTGATGTACCAAAACATATGCTGCAGAAAATCTTTCACCGATGTTTTTTTGAAATAGTTTCTAATTTTAAACTATAATTAGATTAATTCATTTTAATGATAATAGAAATTTTTAATATCTATAGCAAAACACATATTTGCATTAAACATTTATTTAGAATTAGAAAAACTATTTTACAAATGAATACTATTATAAAGTTGAAACTTCACTTCGGGGGCAAGTAAATCGGCCCACTTCACAGATTCCAATGTTTGAATGCATACAAAATGCATATTTTTGTTTACAATTTAGACTTTTTTTCAGCCATTTATTTTTAATTAAATGAACATTTCGGTCTAAATGCGCCCATCTTCAGTAGCAGAACAGTACTGTTAGTACTATAATAATAATAATAATAATAATACTTTATTGATGCTTTAACATAAATAGTTTTACACAGGTCATTAATATTGATATTAAAATCAAAAATATTAAAGCAGTTGAACAATTCATAGTTTGTACAGCTCGAGAAACACAAATAAATAAAGAAAATGTGATATGCATTAAATGGTTTTTACAATATTTATCATAAATTCGTCATAGGTATAATATGCACCTTGTGCTACTGCTACTGATAGATACTACTGTTAGTTAGTTCTGTTAGTTAGAGTTCTGCTACTGAAGATGGTGCATTGCGACCGAAATACATACAGTACATTTAGTTAAAAAATAAATGTCTTCGTGAAAAATATGTGGCGAATTTTATTTCCTACGATACGTTCATAAGCTCCAAGTCACAATTTAGACAAGAGAATAAAAAAAACTTGAGTGCATAACTTTTTGATTGATAATATGAAATTAATCTTGACAATTAAGTAAATACTTGCAACTTGCAACTTGCAAATGGTGATTTACTTGATGTCAATAATAAACCCGAATTCGGGGGTTGTTACAGCATATAAAACACGAAGACGCATAGTAGCGAATTAACGCCATACGGATAAACGTAAGTGAAAGAGATACGAAGAGTGTATACTCCAGAGGAAAATAGAACAATAAATAAATAAGGTAAGAGAAGTGAGGTTATTAAAAGATTAGAGATAACAATCACAACGCGGGCAGAACCAGACCCGCGCACCCAAAACGCGACGTTGCCAGATCGAGCAAATATACTCCCAACTAAAGATATTATACTTGTTGATTGATAGGGGTGCTGTCTCCGACGGATCGACTGGGACAGCACTTTTTCGCAATTAGCAATAAAAATGAGCGACATGGAAGAAATAAAGAAAATGTTTCAACAGATAAATGGAAACATAAACCAATTAAGCACGAAACTAGAGAACCTAGTAATCGAAATGAAAATATTCAAAGATGAAAATGGAAAGTTGAAGGAAACAATATCCAAACAGGAAGTCAGAATTAATAAATTAGAAAAAGAACTAAGATCAAAAAAATGTCATTGTAAAAGGAATAGTAGATGAGGACAATGAAAAAGAAACTGAGACAATGAATAAAATAAACATAATACTAGAAAAAATAGGAGCTGACATAGATAGTGAAAAGCACATAGAAGAAATCAAAAGAATTGGGACCTACTCTGAGGAAAGGGCAAGACCAATAATAATTAAATTTACAAAAGAGAGAACTAGACTTAACATTCTAAAGAATTCCAAGAAGCTACGAGGAACACAAATATGGATAGAAGAGGATTTCCCAAAATATGTACAAGAAACGAGAAGAGCTCTAATACCAAAGATGAAAGAGGCAAGAAATAAGGGACACAAAGCGATAATACATTATGACAAACTAGTGATAGATGATGGAAATGGAGGAATAAAAAAGCAAAACGAACATAAGAATACAAATCAAGAACGAAATGAAGCGAACAGTACAAACAAGAGAACTGTAGATGAAAGATCCCCACAGGGAAAAAATATCGATGAGCAAATTCGGAAAATATCTAAAACTACATACCAAAAAAACTAAAAATATATAAGATAAGGAAGAAGTATGAAGACCAGGCAAAGAAAAAGGAAACGATATTGGATAAGCAAATTAAACTAAAGACAAAGAAAGAAAAAAATCTAGGTAAAGATACCGTGGAAATAAAACACGAAAAGAGAAATAAACAATGGAAACTAGGTGCATGGAACGTAAGGAGTATACAAGGAAAGGAGAATGAGCTGGTAGACGAATTTGAAGACACGGCACTCGACATATTAGTAATTAGCGAAACAAAGAAAAAGGGAAAAGGAAAAATATACCTACCTAACAATCACATACTGATCTATAGTGGAGTTCAAGACAGACAAAGAGCAGCAGCAGGAGTGGGCTGCATAATACACAGAAACATAGCAGATCAGATTACAACATGGAGGGCCATATCAGAAAGGATCCTAGTGATAGAATTAAAGTCCAACGGATCCGAGAAAACAATAATATCAGTCTATGGACCAGACGAAAACGAAAAAGCAGAAGAAAAAGAAAAATTCTGGGAGGACCTAACAACCATTGCAGAAGAATCAAAAGGAAGTTTATATATCGCTGGCAATTTTAATGGTAGAATAGGGAAACAAGATGCAGAGTACAAAACAATGATAGGAACATTCGGAGAAGGAACGCGCAATAACAACGGAAAACGATTATTAGAATTCTGCAACTTGCAAGATATAATAATAACTAATTCATTTTACCAACACCGAGATATACATAAGTATACTAGAACACAACCCAGCAGAGGTGAAAAGTCAATTATTGACTATATACTAGTAGAAAGGAAGGAAAGACAATATATATTAGATGTAAGAGTTAGAAGAGGCGCGGAAATCAACAGCGACCACCACCTGCTAATTGCGAGAATAAAACAGAACAATTCAAAAAATGGGACGAAAACAAAAATACACAAAATAAGCCATACATCAATTAAAAACTATAAATTAAGGCAGATCAACGTAGCTAACAAATACCTAGAAAAAACAGAAAACATAATTCAAGACAGAGCAAAAGAAATAAAAAAGGGAAACACACAACAAGCATGGAGCATACTAAAAAATACGATTATTAATATAGCAACGGAAGTATGTGGTTTAAACAAAACTGGAAACAAAAACAAGCAAACAGCGTGGTGGAACGCAGAAATCAAAGAAGAAATAAAGAAAAAGAAACTGGAATGGAAGAAATATCTAACTAACAATACGAAAGAACAGTATGCAGCATATAAAAATCAAAGAAACCTAGTGAAAAATCTGGTTGCAACTGCAAAAGAAAAATCATGGAAGGAATTTGGAGAAATTATGGAGAATAATAGTAAAGAGAACCAAAAGCTATTCTATAAAACCATAAAATCCTTTAGAACAGAAAAACAAACTAGAGAACTAAGTATAAAAAACAAAAAGAAAGAAATATTAACAGAAGATACAGACATAATGAACAGATGGAAAGAATACTTTCAAGAAATGCTAGGACAAAGCCAAGAAAAAAATGAAAGGGGCAATAAAGAAAGAAAGAAAGAAAATATTAATGAAGAACAGAGAAATGAAGAACCAATAGATGATATACAGATAGAAGAACTACAAACTGCGATAAAGAAACTGAAGAACGGTAAAGCACCTGGGAACGACAAAATAACTCCGGAGATGATAAAAAACCTAGGAGAATATGGTAAAACAGCATTATTAACGATACTAAATAAAGCTTGGAAAACCGAGAAAATACCAGAAGAATGGGGAGTAGCGTTAATAACGCCTATACACAAGAAAGGTGATAAAAAGCTGTGCAATAACTACAGGGGCATAACATTGATAAATACAATAACGAAGATCTATGAACAAATAATAAATAGCAGACTAATACCAATACTTGACCCACAATTCTCAGAACCACAGAGCGGATTTAGACCGGGAAGATCCACCCAGGATCACATATTTACATTAAAACAAATAATAGAAAAATAGACATCACACGACAGAAAAATATTTACAGCATACATAGATTTACGAAACGCATTCGACACGGTACCTAGAACGACAGTATGGGAAGGAATGGAAAACAAAGGAATACACAGTAAAATAATAAAAATAGTCAGAGACCTATATACAACCAACACCAATCATATTATTATAAACAACATGAAATCAGAAGGCTTCAAAACTGAAGAGGGACTGAGACGAGGCGGCGGACTTAGCCCAACATTATTTAATGTACATATGGATGAAATAATCAAACAATGCGAAACAAAACTCATTAAAACGTACGTAGGACACTGGAAGCTCAATAAAGTGGAGATAGCCCATGGAATCTTTGCTGATGACATAATACTAGTAGCTAGCACTGAAAAACAACTACAAACAAATTTGAAAATATGGAAAGAAGCATTAGATGAAAAAGGTATAAAAATAAATCTAGATAAAACAAAAATACTAGTCATAGGAGACAAAAACTATAAAACTAGAATCGAAATAGATGGAACCAGCATAGAACAAGTAAATGAATATAAATATCTAGGAGTTACCATAGAGGAGACCGGAAATCAAGACGCAGAATTAAACGAGAGGATTAACAAAACAATTAAATTATATTACATGATAAACAACAAATTCATAAATAAAAAAGAGATCTCAAAAGAAACAAAACTAAAGGTATACAACGCTATATGCAAACCAACCCTAACATACGGATGTGAAAGATGGAAACTATCGAGGACTCAAAAAAGTAGACTCCAAGCAACAGAAATGAAATTCCTACGAAGGATTCTAGGGGTAACAAAAAAAGATAGAATTAGAAACACCTAAATACGCGAAAAATTAGGAGCTAACCCACTAATAGAGTACATAGAAAAACGTCAACTTAGCTGGTGGGGACACGTTCAAAGGATGTCTAACAACAGGCAGGCAAGAGAGGTATACGAAGCACGAACAACGCAGAAAAACAAAAGAGGAAGACCAAAACTTACCTGGAACAAGATTATTGGAAACTTAATACAAGAAAGAGGAAAAACATGGCAAGAAGCTGCAGTGATAGCCAAAGACAGGAAACAATGGAGGAAATTTATATACGAAGAAAGAAAGGAACAAACAATGAAATAAATAATAAGCTTGTATATTCACCCGACACCCTATGGGTACATGGGTCATTGATTATAAATAAAAATAAATCTTGACAATTGTTTACTCATTTTAAGATCAATAAATTGCTTCTCAAATGGTATGCATTTTTTTAATCAATTGTCTAAATTGTCAGCAAAAATGTCCAATGTGTGAAGTGGGTCGATGTATTAGCACCCAAGTGTATTTTAGGATTTATGAAGGAAAGAAGGAAATTCCTGATGCTTTTCTACTATTATGTCTTGACTATATATTCTTAAAATCAGCGTGTACTGCTTCTGAAGTTTGAATGAAGAGAGATAACAATCTTTATTAAGCTATTGGCCCTCGGCTTTTCTGTCTGTTTGAGTGACCGTGAAGAATATTCGCTAAACTTCCCTAATCCATTACCCTCATGTATGCAATATTATTCAATATGGTATAAGTATGTATTTTTGGGCTTACACTTATATCCAGGTGAATAAAATCATTCTTAAGTTTTTAGGTTTTAGGTTTTAAGTTCTTAAGATGTATAACATTTTTAAAATTACTCAGCAAACTGTTTCTGAAAAATAACTTAACAGTAAATTAAATAAAACAACTTTGTTATTTCCACTCACACTTTTAGTTTTGAAAAATGAAAAGAAAGCTAAGTGGTCACTTAGTTTGATAATGACTAAACCTTAGTCGAAACTGCAGTCACTAAATATTTTTCAAAAATAAAAGTGTGAGTGTAAATAACAAACTTGTTTTATTTAAGTTACTTATTTATAATGTTCCACAAAGTAACGTTATTTCCACTCAAACTTTTATTTTTGAAAAATAAAAAGAAAGCTAAGTGGTCACTTAGTTTGATAATGACTAGACCTTAGTCGAAACTGCAGTCACTAAATATTTATCAAAATTAAAAGTGTGAGTGGATATAACAATGATGTTTTATTTAAGTTACCTATTTACAATATTCCACAAAGTAACGGCTACCAGTATACAATATTTATGACTTAAGACCTTCAAGAGAACACAAACTTCGAACATATTCCAAATAACTAGTTAAGATTACAAAATTAAACATAAAACATCGACCTTAGAAAGTAACAAACACCAGGAATTTTCATTGAATGAGCCTTCATCGTAAAAACTTCTTTCCACAAATGCTAAATTCCCGCAGGTTTTTCACAAACTTTTGGGAAGTTTCTGTTCATAGCAGTATAAATACTACTAACGACACCAATCATTAAGTGTAATTGTGCAGGTGATTTTTTTTATAGAATTACTGCGTTTTCAGCTGATGAATCATGGAATTTGAATCATGGAAGGGAAAATACAGTTTCCAATTTTGTTCAAATCAATTTTATTTCCTCCAGAAGCTGATCAATTATTATACCGTGCGATCAACATTTATTTAGATGAGGGGCAGCTATGTGCCGGTGTTATAGAACCTGCTAACAAATTTTGAAGACGAACTTTGATATACATCCCTAGAGAATAAATGCCATGAATTGCACCAGATTGTAACACACGTCTTATACCCTAGCAGACATACTTCCAACATCTTAAAGGTTTCCTTTATCCAGATAATTGTTGGTCACACGGTATATTAAATCTCCCCACTAGAATTCTCCAGTAGCCAAAATCGTGTATAATTTTAAAAATAATAAGCAATAGTAACAAATTATAACTTGGAGAGGAAAATAGGGCAATATATTTAACTTTAGTCAAAATATGCATTTATTTGAAACCCTATCGGTAAAAAATCAAATGTTACATTTATTTGAAAAAAATAGAAAGAAATAATTTAAGCTCAAAATTGGACATGGACTTCGACATGATTTGTATACATTAGTCATGGTTTGATGAACTGTGTCATCAGTACTCGTATAAGGAGTTATGATGTGTTAATGATGAGACTATGATGACCCATTTACTTCCACATTTCACTCCGCGAGTGTGCAAGTAGGACACCGTGTAGAAAATATTTTTCCGAATTTGCACGAAAACTGCAATTATATTCTAAATTTTAAGACGATAACTATTCAAAACAAGTCCTCGGTAGTATAATCTCTCTCTCGGTAGTATATTCTCTTTATTTGCTCAAATTCACTCAATAGTAAATTTGACATTTCGTCAGTAAGTAACAATAATTCAATAATTATGGCCTTAAAACTAATATCACAATGGAAACAGCACATACAGATTAAAATTCATGTATAAGGTACAAACAAACACGTTAAAATAATTGATGTATAAGGTACGTCACAAACAGATTAAAATTGTATAAATAAAATTGTAAACGGGACTCACACAACAATTATATC
Source organism: Othius punctulatus (assembly GCA_951805005.1). Taxonomy (NCBI): domain Eukaryota; kingdom Metazoa; phylum Arthropoda; class Insecta; order Coleoptera; family Staphylinidae; genus Othius; species Othius punctulatus. The sequence goes on from OX638138.1 coordinate 97,245,643, forward strand.
ACAGCCGGAATATCACTTTTCTTTGCCCATGTGCCTCACCAAAACCTGGGAAGTCTGGGTAATAACACTATAGGCAGCCTTCTGAATCGTTTTTTTTATTTCCCACGGTGGCACCCCCAGTTCTCGCAACATCCTCTTAAAGTTCTTATGTTCAGCGGTCTCCACAACCTCCCCGAACACTCCCACAATCAGAAGGCCCAGCTCCACCTGGCACCTGTGTTTACCCGCAATCTCGTCGACCAGGTTCGTGTCTCTGTGGATCGTCGAGGCGTTGCGGTGGTCAACTTCGTCCACGGAGTTGTGGCAATATTTTTTCCGCTTGATGGTTTCCTGGGTACGGTAATTCTTCAGGTGTGGTACAGAGACCTCGAAGAGATAGGTCTTTGCCTTCGGGCCCATGACCTGTACCATTACGTCGGGCTTGTTGTGGTGCAGGCGCTTCTCCGTCAGTATGCATTGTCCGGCCCTGATCCTGATGATATTTTCTCCAGCCTGATACTCGGTGTTCAGTACCGCCTTCCCGAACTGAAGATTCCTGCCGATCTCCTCTGGTGCCTTCGTTGACTGCAGGATAAGCCGGAGCAGCCAGTGCACCACGTAGTCGTGGCGGGGAATGTAGCTGGTGTTGGGGCATGTGGACACGACGTGGTACGTAGTTTCGTCTTGCCCACACCCAAGCCTGCACTTCCTGCTTCCCTCGACTGCCTTCGCGTTGAGCTGGAAGAGCTGCTCTTCGGCGGCCGCGTTAATGAAAGAGAGTTTTTTGGAGTCGGTTTTAAAGTACGTGGCTGCTGGGAAACTGATGGTTTCCTCCAAAGACAGAACTAAGCCTGGGTAACTCATGCTCTTCGCCCAGTCTGCTGTTCGGTCAGCTCTGTCTCTGGTTTTCATTCCCTTGATTGCAGTCCGCACGTAGGTCTTGTAACCCTCGCCGTCAAGGTCCGCCAGTCCATACTTCTGCTTCACGTGCGTGAAATCTCCGATGGGCGTCCTACATCCTCCCCTCGTCAATTTCTTGCACCTATCCAGGGTCTCCTTCATGTCGGGGTGCGTCGCCAAGTAGGCATACCTTCTAACAAATTGGATCTCGGTTTCCACTTCGATGGTTCGGAAACCGAGCCCACCGATGTTGTGTGGGAGGTATGCCCGCTGGTTAGATGTTGGCCTCGTTTTGATGTTTTCGGCCACCATGATTTTTCTGACCTGGCCGTCCAGGTCACGGCATCTCCGAAGCGAGCTCTGGACACTGCAGTTCGGCTGGATATTGCCCATGACGTACACCGCAGCTGGAATGACTGTTGAGTTATAAAGCTGCCTTTTCTGGGCGGTCGTTAATCGCGAGCCAAAGATCTCGCCAGCCTTTTGGACGACCTTCTTCGCGATGTTTTCTAAGTTTTCATCGGTGTCCCTCTCCAGTTGCGTCAATCCTAGGTACTTGTAGCCGTCACGTACCGCTGGTATCGACCACTGTTCGTTGTCTCCGTTTGCTTCCAGCTTCCGACAATAGTGGCCACATTTACCTAGGTTGAGCTGGAGTCCCAGCTGCCCTGCATACTCTCTCAGCGTAGATGTAATTCGCTGCATCGTTGTGGAGTTGGGTGCATGACACTTGATGTCATCCATAAAGGCGATGACTTCGTGTCTCCCCCTGGCCAAGCGGTTGATCTCCGGATCATTTTTTATCTTATAGATGATCCCTGCAGTGACCAGAACGAATACGAGAGGGCTCAGCGAATCACCCTGGTATACACCTCTACGGACGGGGATTCTGATGTTGTCTGGTCCTCCAGTGGACAGATTTACATTCCACTTAGTCATTGATTGTTTAATTACTGCCTTCACCTGGCGAGGGATCGGAAGGGCATCGATCAATTGTTTGATCTTGGCATGGTGGACGGTATCGTAAGCCTTGGCGAAGTCGAACCAGGCGGTGTGGTGTTCGCTTCGTCTAAATCTTGCCATTTGGCTCAAGGCTTTGTCCATAAGCAGCCCATGCATAGTGCCCCATACTTTTGGCCTCGACATTTGTTCCTTGGGAATTAGGTTGGTAGGTATGGAGGATTGGATGATATTGTGGATTACTTTGGTCACGATTTTGTAATCCGTATTGAGCAGGGATATGGGTCGGTAGTTCTGGGGATCGGTCTTATCTCCCTTCTTGTGTAGGAGGATGAGGTTGGACTGAACGTCCTCTATAGTCAGGTGGTACTTGCCTTCCAGCACCTCCTGAACAAACGATGTTAAGTATCGGGTAGCTGCTGGAAGGGTTTTGTAGAGGACTGCCGGAATCTGGTCTGCGCCGGCTGCTCTCCAAGGAGCCGTAAATTTTAGGGCATTTGCTACCATCTCTTGCATCTGGTGGTATTGTGCAAGATCCACTGTGTTGGTATGTGGAAGTTGGGCCACACTTTCTACCCATTCGTTAAACCATGGGGACTCTTGCTCTACATCAGCCGAGTATAGATTGGTGTAGAAGTCCCGAAGTCTTCCACTTGTTGGCTTCTCGTCGACTGTCATTGGTTCTGTGATGGCTCTTGTTGATGGTTGCTGCTGGAATCTGAACCTGATGTTATGGGTTTGGTGCCGTTGTTTTTGGTCCGCCAACTCTTTCTCCAGCATTCCCACTCGATCTTCAGTGGATACAATATATTGTGTTGGCGTCATTCTGAGGGCTTTCATGGATTTTGCCTCCTCAGCAAGCTTCTTGGAGAGTCTACCCCCCTCATGTGTCTGGAGTTCTTTCGCGTGTTTTACCGATCTACGGAGTTTTGAGATCTTATCCTCCGTGAATTTGTACAGGGGCTTCTGGTGCTGTCTACCCATGCTGCCTACAACCAGCTTCCTCAACATGTAGCCAGCTGCCAGAATAGCTTGCTTCGATGCCCTGTGTTTTCTGGCTGGTTTCTTGATGGTCCTTTTGATCTTCAGGAGCTCATCCTCCAATAAGGTGTTAATTTTGGAAATGTGTGGATTATTGCTATGGATATGGAATCTTAGTAGCTTTTTGGGTTTGTTTTTTGAGTAGGTAAGGGTGAGAGCCTTGCGGAACTGTTTCCGTGTTTCTTCAGACACAGGTGGGGGGTCAGTAGGGGTGTCAACAGGGGGGTCGATAGGGGTGTCATTCGTGGTGGGCGGTAATATCGCCGGCTCGTCGTCTGTGATGTTAAAATTATTTTCTATCGGTACGGTAGGCGCGTCGGTGTTCGGTGCGGAAGTCGATTCATCCTCAGAGCTGTTTTGTGCGCGCGTGTTTTTTGCGCGCACGTCTGGTCCGCCGATCTCGGTGTTATCGGTGTTATCGCTGGAATTCGTGCTCGCAGTACCCGGAGGCCTCACAGGTGCGAGGAATCCTTCCGCGTTCTTTGCATTGTACAGCGCGGGGAAATCATCTCTCAGTCGGGTTTCAATCGCTTTAACTGTGCGTCCAGGAAACTGAGTTATGATGCTTTGCACCCTCGCTTTTTTAGTTTTAAGATGAAGACTTGCCGCATAGAGCTGCGTTAACCGTTCGATCTCGTGGTGCGACCAAGGTACGCATTTGATGTTAGTAGTAGTTTCTCCTTTTGTTCTTACCTCCAGTCCTTTCTTTTTTATCGCTGCCTGCGATCGACGGGGTAGCAGTTGTTGTAGCTGCAGCAGGATCTCTGCTGTTAAGGGGGTACCTTGGTCCGGCAGGAATCGCTTAATGATGTCGATTTCTTCCTGTTTCCATGTGGCCATGGTGTTATTTGTGGGTTGTTACTTACTTTCCAAACGCGGATAATATAAACTTTACACTAATTATTTAATTGCGCTTGTGTTGCTTCTGGTGCACGGGAACACTTAAAAGTTAAATTTTTGGGCGTTACCGAAAAGCGCCTGTCTGAATACGTCTGCACTGGACAAGCGCTCAACTAGAAGTCTGGTAGTATAACGGACAGTATCCCCGCCTGTCACGCGGGAGATCGGGGTTCGATTCCCCGCCGGGGAGGATATTTTACCTAAACTGATCATTAAAAATGAAACTTAATGCCACGTATCAAATAATAATTAAAATAATGTTACTTATCATGCTAATTGACAATGCAATAAGAATCACAAGGATTCGACAAAACTAAGCAATTTACGTATAATATAATATACATTAATGCGAATATTACTAAAGAATAATAATTATATAAATAGAATTTAAGTTTTCTACAGCCTATATAACAATTTTTCCATATATACAGTTTTCAATGATCTTCAACTTCAGTAAAAATATATTTATGGACCGATTCTGCAGGGTTTATTAAAAAAAACGGTAAAAAACTTTGGCAGACCAAATGTGATATAATTCTGAGAAAAATTAAAGTTATACGAACATAGGTTTGATTTATCTAAATTAAGAAGTTACAAGGCCTTAAAGATAGAAATTCGTCACAATCTTCGATTGCTGGTGCTTGTAAGTACAGCAATCGATAGGTTACATGTTCAAATCCGGTTCAAAAGATTATTTTTGATCCGTTTGTAGAAATTATATGACAGATTCTGCCAAATATATTAACTAATTACTCTGTAACCTTCGATAGCTCAGTTGGTAGAGCGGTGGACTGTAGTCGGTGAATTTCGCAGTAATCCATAGGTCACTGGTTCAAATCCGGTTCGAAGGATAATTTTTGTTTAATCCACATCACAATATTCACGATGAAGTGAAAATTATGCATCCATTTGTTTCATATACCTTCGATAGCTCAGTTGGTAGAGCGGTGGACTGTAGAGGAGTTTATAAGTACAGCAATCCATAGGTCACTGGTTCAAATCCGGTTCGAAGGATATTTTAGCTCAACTGAGTAAAGAAATTTGAAAAAACATGAATTTACAGTTTTAGGTGTAGAAATGTAGAAGAAGAAATGTAGAATATAAAATGGAAATGTAGGTGAGATACAGAAATAATTAATTGGAACTTCTTCATTAAAAATTTATTTTAATTTTCCTAACTTAGTTATCTCTTATTTCTCGTACTTTTCTCTTACTGTCCTAATTAATAAAACTCATATAAAAATCATCAGCATTTATTGCTTTTTTCTTACATTATTAGAGCGACATTTTTTTGGATCTAAGTTATTTTATTAAGATAGGATATTTATTAGGATATATTATACATTCACGACATTTTTGCAACCGAGTTGGCTGGGTTTTCTCTTTGTCGTGTTGGACAAACTCATTCAGGGATGCAACGAAAGTTTTTTTTTTGTGTTGATGTCTAGTAGACATTTGCTTCCTACCCCATTGTAAGATTTATAATTTTTTTCACTACTAGCAGTAATCCTTAGGTCACTGGTTTAAATTCGGTTCGAAGTATAATTTTTGATATACTTGTAGAAATTAATTAGCAAATTCTGCCCAAAATGTTAACAGATTGGTATATAACCTTCGATAGCTCAGTTGGTAGAGCGGTCGACTATAGTCGGTGAATTTCGCAGTAATCCATAGGTCACTGGTTCAAATCCGGTTCGAAGGATAATTTTTGTTTGATCCACATCATAAATTTCACCATGAAGTAAAAATTATGCATCGATTTGTTTCATATACCTTCGATAGCTCAGTTGGTAGAGCGGTGGACTGTAGAGGAGTTTATAAGGACAGCGATCCATAGGTCCCTGGTTCAAATTCGGTTCGAAGGAATAATTTTAGATCGACATAGTAAAAAAGTAGTAAAGTACCATGAATTCCACATAATTTTTTTTTTTTTAGGGTTAATATAATCAATGATAATATGGTAATGATTGGTAATGATGGTAATGATAATAATGGTTATATAATCAATATAATCAAATTAAATTTTAATACAAGAACTATACAAAAAATTACATTTTTCGAAATAAATTTGCAGATATTTTATAAATGTTAGTACAATATAGGATATTTAATCATGTCTCTAACCATCTTTTTAAACTGATAATCTGTAATCGCTGGTTTAAAATGATGCACAAATTTAAGTTTTATAGACAATTTGATGCCTTTCGTAAATGTTTAACAGATTTATGACTTTGTAAGTGTTTCAAAATGTTAATAAAAAATAAATATTTTGAAATCAATGTATATGTTTTTGCAGATTCTGAATAAACTTTGGGAAGCTTGAACTAATACAAATCTTCTAGCACGGAATAAAATTTCAAAGTGTTAGAATGTTAAATTTCGTAATTATTGTATTAAAATAATCATAATGTAGCTAAGTAGTATTGAAATTTTTTGAATTTTATAGCGTGTTCTCGACAATGTATGTGCATAAACAAGTGCTTGATGTTAACACCGTATCCTAGGTGACTGTTTTGGAAGTACGTAGAGAGAATTGTGATTAAATTCTGATCTACATCTAATCCATTCGTAACCAATACGCCTATGTAGGACACCGTGCAGGAAAAGTTTTTCCAAATTTGAACGTGAACACTATTAATATGGTCAGACCTAAAATTTATAAATATAAATAACATCTCTTAACAATTTATTTTGATTGATAAGAACAGATAAAAACCAAACATAATCACTTTCAAAGTGCAAAATACGAAAGTGACAAAATATCACCAGTAGTTAAAAGGGCGACTTTAGTTAAAAGGGCGAAGTTTGATTACTAATCTATACAACAGATGGCTCATGAAGTACTAGAATAATAAATTAATTCTTAGTGTCTGAAAACATCCGCCAGAGCAGATTTGGTTAATTCTGCATTTGCAAGGTAGGTCGCGCTGCTTCACGCAGAACGGTAACGATATACAGTCGATGTATTTCGTTAGTATTCGTTACATGGTTGCATGGTTACAGTGTTGTAGTTGTTACAGTGTTACAGTGTTGTAGTTTTTACGTACTGTTCACAGTTCCTAAAGTGATACTTTTTAGAACAAGCTTCTGATATTTTGAATAACATTCTGGACGCTTTGTTGCTTTGATTGTATGTTGATTGAAAATTTTCACAATCTCCACAAAACTTTTTGGCAGTCTTGAACCCCATTGAAACTTATCATACATTTCCTGACAAAATTAAGGGACCACTAGTAAAATATAAAATAAATTTAAAACCTGATAACGAAATTTAATGAAATAAATAAATATATAAATCCAAGTGTTTCCTCACAGTTTAGTTGACTTAAGAGCTATTAAAATTAACAAACTATACTTTTACTTACTTGTAGAAGTAGAAGAAACATAAAGCACGCTTTATTAATTAAAAAAGTTAAAAAGGTGAGTCAACAATTATAGCTTTTTGTTGATTTTTCGTTTCCTAGCAGAGAATGTCCTGATATTGTTAATTGTTTCATGGCATACTATTTGAATAGTGCTTAATAAACGTCAATTTATGAAATGTGCAAAGTCTATTCAAAACAACTTGTAATTTGGAAAAGTTATTTAAAGTTTATTTGGTGGTCCCTTAATTTTATCCGGAAGTGTATTTTATTGAAAATGCTGAATTTTTTTAATATTTATTTATATGCTGTGATCATTATTTCGATAATATGATTAAGTTTTCTGGAAACCTTCTCATTCTTTTGATATTTTGATTGTAAATATGTATTGAATCTATCTAAATATTCTGGTTTATTTATATTTACAATACCATTACAATTACAATTTGCTAAAAATAGTTGAAATATTTTTTAATTTAATATTGCCAAATATAAAAATAAACTGTTTCGATTTTAGTTTTTTTTTCTTTAATTTTGATAATCATTTATTAACTGTGTCAGATTTTCGTGTGCGTTGTGCCCATTTTTGAAAATTTCGTGAATTTCAGAAATTAATCTGGTAGAGCTTTTATAGATTTTTTTAAAACATTTAAACAATTAAATTCTCGCCAATTCTTCGTAAATTGACACATTTGTTAGTTTAAATAAGCTTCTGATATTTGGAATAACATTCTGGACGTTTTGTTGCTCTGATTGCATGTTTTGAAAATTTTCAATCTCTACAAAACTTTTTTTCAGGTTCTTCAACCCCATTGAAACTCATCATATTTAATAATTATTATTATAATAATAATAATAATAATAATTTATTAGTGCCAGTACAGAAATGTTTACACAGGTCAAAAAAATACACTTAAACACATACAAAGTGTAAAATATGAAATATATAATATAATGCAAGGACTGATGCTCACAAACAGCAATATACAAATATCGAACCGTAAAAAACTAATGCTATCAATATAAAACTGCGTTAAGTAGCTCAAATAACGTATATAAATAGCAGCATACATTTGATTGAAAATTTTGAATATATATAATATATGATATGAATATATTATATATATATTATAATTATTTTTTGAATCAGTATTAAGAAATTAGGAACAACGTAATAACAACGTAACAACATACAATGAATTTAAAAAAAATCTTGGCGGCTTTCATTAACTATCACCACTCCTGCTTGATATGGGTTATATGTCATCGTGTGTCATCGTGGGTAGTAAAACGCAGTAGAACGGCAACATCGGCGTTTTTTCAGTGAATACACACGACGTCTTTGTGGTGAAGTGGTGAACTAATGGCAATTATATATTTACAGCAATCTGTAAGTTTACTAGTTTGTCATCAGAAATAAGACATATTGAAAAAGATATTTTTTTGGGATTGATGTACAAGAAAATAATGCAGTTTTCAAGTAGGTTTCATATTCCCAGTTATTAAAAATATATTCCTTTAGTACCTAATACAATTTTTAAAACAATACTGTATGTCTACAGCAAGTATTTTATGATGATCCACATTGCCAATTTCGAAATTAAATTCATAAAGACATTTATTTCATCAAATAAATTTATATTAAAAACTACGTAATAATAAATCATTTAATATTCCCGTAACTAAATTCTTAATATGTTACCGAATTCCATGAACATCAATCCCAAACATTTACCTTATGGCGCCATCTATTGGTTGTTAACTATGTAGTCGCCCATTTAAAAACGACGAAATATTACAAAATAACATAAAATATCGTAGACACCATTTCTCAGTACGCGTGTAAGCGACTTATGATGACTTTATGATGACACTATGATGACAGTTTTGAATATTCATTTCACTCCATCCGTCGTGCCATGTATGCTAGTAGCACACATACTGGCACTATGCTAGTAGGACACCGTATATGAAATAGAATTACCAATTTGACTGAAAACTGCAATATGTTCTAAATTTTCAGAAGAAAACTATTAAAAACAAGTCCTCGGTAGTATATTCTCTTTATTTGCTCAAATTCACTCAATAGTAAGTTTGACATTTCGTCAGTAAGTAACAATAATTCAATAACTATGGCCTTAAAACTAATATCACAGTTTAATAACGTATAACGTATAACGGTAGTATAACGGACAGTATCCCCGCCTGTCACGCGGGAGATCGGGGTTCGATTCCCCGCCGGGGAGGATATTTTACACAAACTCATAATTTTAAATAAGACTTAATGCCATTCAACTTTGAACTTTCCTCAATAAAAATTCTTCATCAAAAATATGCAATAACATTGGATGTGACCTTGTTTTGGTAATCTTATTTTGGTAATTTTTTGGGTGTTTCATTTAGATTACAGGTGATAGAGATGGCATTATTCCGGTGGGGTATTAACACTAGAATATAATACTAAATAGGCTGTAATACTAATGCTATCGTACTAATAATAGCAGGAAATAAATGTGCAAAAATGATAACTTCATTGACCTATTATTCAAGTCCATATTTTCAATAAAGTGTCGTCATATCAAAATTTCGAGTTTTGTTGTAAAAAAAAATCATGAAAATTTTGAATTTGGCAAATAAAAAATGTCATTTTGCAATGAACCTTATAACAGTTTTGTACGTTTTATATTTAGTGGTTGGAACAAAAATGCATTACTAAGTTTGTACAATTATAATGACATATTATTAATATAAATATCAGGTATAATATCGATGGTACTTATTTATACAGGGCTGCAAATAGATAGAAAACTATATGCAACTCGCGCAAAAGATTCGCGAAAGATTCCATGGCACCCTTGAATACAGAATCCAAGAAGGCGAAGTAAGGGTAAGCTGCTTAAAATAGCTTTGCGCTACAAATAGCTTTGTACCTATACTCTGTTCTATTTTTATTTTTAACTAAGAAGACTGTGGTTTCATCTTATAAAGTTTTATACATGAACACCAACAAAAATGATCTGACAGTGAAAAATAAAATGTTATAATTCTAACAACGTTGCCTAATTTATATATTAAAATAATTAAATTATTGCTTCAATTATTCAAGTGTGCTGTTTTTTTAATTATTAGTAAGTATATGAATCATCAGTGGGAAATGAAAACAAAGGCAAAGAAAAGTATATGGGAACTAATGGAGAGGAGAACAGAAACGAAAATGGGAAAAGAATAATAGAATTACGCATAGCAAATGACCTCATTATAATAAACACAAAATTTAAACACAAATATATACACAAATTCACAAGAGAGGTTATATCAAGAAAAGAGAAATCAATAATCGATTACTTCCTGGTAAGCGTCGAATAATGGAAAAAAGTTAAAGATGTTAAGGTAACAAGACAAGCGAAAATCGGGAGCGACCACTACCTGGTAAAAATGGAAATCAACATAGGAATAAAAGACCTAAAGAGCAAGGAAACAGAGAGGAAAATAATATAAAAAAAAAACAACAGCTACAAACTAAAAGAGGAAGAAACAAGAATCAAATACCAAACTAAGATAGAGAATAGCTACAGACAAACAAACAAAGCAGAAGGAGTAGAGAAGAAATTGCAGAAGTTCAAGAAAATCATAAGCGACGCAGCCAAAGAAAGCTGCGGAACAAGCACCATTTCAAATAAACAGACGAAGAAAAATAAATGGTGGTGGGAAGAGATAAAACAAACAGTAAAGGCAAAAAATGATAAATGGAAAACCTACATAAGAACAGGAAAAGAGGAAGATTATATGAGATATAAAACAGCAAGCAAAGAAACGAAACGCAAAATCAAGATAGCAAAGCAACAAACATGGGAAGAGTTCGGAAAGAAAATGAAGGAAACGTTCACAGAAAACCAGAAGATGTTCTACAGCACAATAAAACAAATGAGGAACAAAAAAAACCTGAAACAAATTAACATAAAGGATAAAAATGGAATTACAATAACAGAACAAAAGAAGATTATGGAAAGGTGGGAAGAATACTTTAGTAACATGACAGGAAAAAATCACAAAGGGAAAGAAGAAAAAACAGACAACAGAACCAATGGGGAAATCAGAATGATATCAATGGAGGAAATAGAGATAGCAATAAAAAAATCAAAACCAGGAAAGGCTCCAGGCACAGACGATATCACAGCGGAAATGATGAAATACTAGGGAGATAATGGGAAAGAAGAATTCGTGGATATTCTTAATGAAATAATAAACGAAAAAATAATACCGGATGAATGGAACAAGAGAATCATACTACCCATCCACAAAAAGGGAGAAACAAAAATATGCGACAGATTTGCAAAAATATGTCGAAAATATTTACAAGGATATTAGAGACAAGACTGAAAGAAAAACTGGACCCACTATTGGGAGAAGAACAAAACGGGTTCAGGAGAAATAAAAGTACACTGGACCTGATACACATAATGAGACAACTAACAGACAAGGCGATCAGAAAAGGAAAATAACTACACATATACTTCATAGACCTGAAAAAAGCATTTGACAGAGTAATAAGAGAGGACATATGGAATATGTTAGAAAAAAAGAGAGGTAGAAAGAGACATGATAAACATAATAAAAGATCTGTACAATAACAACAGAAACACGGTGAGATTAGGAACAAACGAATCAGAGGAGTTCAAGATCGAAATTGGACTAAAACAAGATTGAATTTTAAACCCTTTACTCTTCGCAACACTCATAGATAAAGCAATAAGCACAAGCAAAGAAAGAGAAGCAAACACGAATATAGGATATAAGAAACTGGAAATGAAAAATACAAATACTTATGTTCGCAGACGACATGATAATAATAGCAGACCCAGAAGAAAAACTCCAACGTAACCTTAATATATACGAAGAAGAACTGAAAAAGATAAATATGGAAATAAACATCAGCAAAACTAAAACAATGGTAATAGCGTCAAAGGAAAACAAACACAAAATAAAGCTAGAAGGGAAACAACTAGAACAGGTGATTCAATTCAACTACCAAGGAACAACAATAGAAGAAAAGGAAAAGATTGACCACGAAGTAGAAGAAAGAATAGAAAAAGCAGGAAGGATATACAACACAATAAAAACATGTTTCTAGAGAAAAAAGAAATTACTAAAGAAATAAAAACTGAAGTATATAAAAAAAATAGTAAGGCCCTCTCTAATATATGGAAGTGAATCATGGACAATTACGGAAAGAAACAAAAGCAAGAACAACGCAATGGAAATGAGATTCCTGAGGAAGATATACGGAATTACAAAAAAAGATAGAGTGAAGAACATAGAAGTAAGGAAACGGCTCAACATAAAGCCAATAATAACAATAATAGAAGAAAGACAGCTAGGTTGACTAGGACATGTACACAGGCTAGAAGAGAATAGAATAACAAAAATAATACATGATGTAAAAATACAAGGCAAAAATAAAGTAGGAAGACCGAGGAAGGGATGGAATGAACAAACGCAACAAGAAGCGAAAAGAAGAGGAATTGAATGGAATGAAGTAAGAAAATTGGCACAATACAGGGACAACTGGGAAAGAAGAGTGAAGGAATTAATTAGCGAAGACTTGTGATTGTAACATATATTATAAATGTAATTGAGCAGTCCGACACTCGAAAGGGTAAAAGGACGAAGGATAAATAAAGTAAAAAAATAAATAAATGAATCATCAACTATATTTTATATTATAATTTGACTGATTTGCTTTTGTAGAATAAAAATAGCAAATAAATTCTGTACTCAATAGATACTCATTTTGATGGAAAATATGATGGCAACATTGCCCACTGTCATAAAATATAACCTCTTTTTTTTAAATATAACATATTTTTTCAAGTCTAGTGACATTTTACATTGGCCAACAATACTGTTAGCTTAACAGAGCCAACGTAGTTAAAAGTAAAAATGGAACAGAGTTTAACTACAAATAGTTATTTTAACTGCCTAATTAATCAAACCAAAGAAACATTGCTAATCAAATTAAAATAGTTTGTCTCACAGCTCACAGTACCAAGCACGCGCGAAGTAGATGAAGTACGCTGCAATGCTATTTCGTATCTCTTTATTTCTCTCGTACTCATTCATTCTGCGCTATGTGCTATGCGGGAATTCCAGCCTTGGATGGTGATTTAACTATTGTATGAATCATATGCATGATTCTTCCTTTGATTTATTCAAATTTGACGATAATTGTTTATTTCACATTTTAAAATAATTTGGCAATTGATAAATCAAAAACCGCACGAACTTTTTTGGTTACCTGATATTATAAGACATAATCATCCTGACGTTGAATACAACGATATACGATGAACTAAATGGATGAAATCTTTGAATTATTCAAGGAAATATAATTTTTATACGTAACCATTCGTATAACATGAGAAATGAATGCTCAGTTCAAAATTTTAACGCAAAAAATGGACGCTTCTCCTTTTTCGTTCCTTTTCATCAAAGGACGATAATATTGTCTAGCATTAGGTATAAGATTTAGTTTTTATCCGGACGAAACCACGAAGTGATCATGATAAATGTTTGCCGAACAAACTTGGCTGCCATCCAATTGTTTCTTAAGACGGGATTCCGGTGATTCTGTGCGAACTGAATAAGAAACACGAGCAGAGTAATAGAGGGGAGTATTTTACAATTTTCTCGGCGTCGTCAAGTTTTGGTTTATGAACAACAAAGTAATTATCATAAGAGTAGCGTACATAATTATTTCTCACTAATTGTAGCAAATAATTTTTCAAATATTAGTCATTGCTTACAAATGATAGAATTTCGATTGTTATTATTGATTTCTCACTATTCTCATAATTAATTTTCTCGTTAATTTTAGCAAATAGTTATTATTATATGTGCCATAGCTTACGAGTTATATTATCTAGATTGTAATTAATGACCTCTCGCTATTCTCATTATTGAATTTCTCATTATTTGTAGCAAATAGTTATTAATCTTTTGATCTACTACTTACGAGTTATATTATTTGAAATGCAATTATTGATTACAGTGGCGTAGATAGCCCTGTGGGCTATGTATCACGGCCCACTTTCGAAGGGGACCCTTTTACAATAAATTATAAATAAACACTAAAAGGCATTAAAAAATATATTTATCAATAACAAAACCAACAATACATATTGAAAAACCTTTGACCTTCAGACCTTTATTCTTATTATGTCTAAGTTTTCTGTTTTTGTCGATTTCGATTTTCTGATTGAAGTGAAGATATCTGCCAATGTTTGATAAATTACTATGTCTTAAATGTTTTTTTTTGTTCTAATTTTTATAGCTCTTCCTGTTTCCCCTATATATTTAGCACTGCAATCATTACATGTAATAGCATGTTCTTTTATTCTATTTTTTTATAGCTCTTCCTGTTTCCTCTATTTATTTAACCCTGCAATCATTACATGTAATAGCATAAACTCTGGTCTTTAGCGTTAAAAAGTAGAGATTTTATTGTGAGTATGGTTTTAAATGAAGTTTTTATGTTGTAATGTTTTATTGTTTGCTTAATTTTGTAACTGATGTAACCTTGGTATGTAAAAGATTTGTAAAATGTGTTGTTTGTGTTATTTTGTGCATGTGTCAAAATATTATTTGTGTAGTTATATATGTTTAGTGATTTTTAAGTTTGTTGGTAAGTTGATTTTTTTATCATTTTATTGATTGTTTTTAATTTAAAGTTGTTGTTTACACCAATTTCCCGAATAAAATTTATTTCTCGAGTTTTGTCATTATTGTTTAGAGATGTTGTAATCATTCTACTGATGTGTGTGTGTATGGCATCATATAAGTGTGATTTGTGTGAAAAGAATCTGCTAGAAACTTGATGTTTTTTTGTGTGGCCTTTCTAAAAATTTTGAAATTAAGTTTATTGTTTGTTTCATAAAGTGTAAGGTCTAAAAAAATTATGTTGTTGTTCTGTTCTGTTTCAAGGGTTAATTTAATATGTTTGTGTGGATTGTTTATACAGATGTGTAAATCATTTATATTGTACTTATTATTATTTGTCCAGACAATAAATATATCATCTACATATCTGTTGTCCAGAGATTGATGTAATTATTAAAAGGATTTTGATTGTAATGATAATGTTTTCGAGATTGTGTAGAAAGATTTTAGAGAGTAAGCTGCTTAATGTAATTTTATTTTGATTAAAGTAGCAAAAATTTTGTTCTATTCATAATTTTAGGGTTAAAGGTTAAATAGGTTAAATAAATCCTTTCTTTCTTTTTTATGAGTTATGTTTGTATTTATAATTTTTTGTGTGTATGCAAGTGTTTCTTGGATTGGAATATTAGTGTAGAGATATATTATATCGAATGAAGCTAATGTGTAATTTTATGGTAAGTTTATTTTTTGAATGTTATTTATAAGTTGGTATCTATTTTTATAGAGTGTTTTGCAGTGTATTTTATTGTATGGTTGAATATGTTATTGAGTAATTTTGCTAGATTATGAGTTGGTGAGTTTATTGAGATAATGATAGATCCTGATGAGCAGTCCTTCATTCATATTGCAGAAATGTTTATAAACGTAGCAAAACTTTTGTTCTATACTTAATTTAATGATGATAAATAAATTCTACTTTCTTTATTATAAGTTATGTTTGTATTTATAATTTTTTGTGTGTATGCAAGTATTTCTTGGATTGGAATATTAGTGTAGAGATATATTATATCGAATTAAGCTAATGTGTAATTTTATTTTGGTAATGCTATTTATAAGTTCGTATCTATTTTTTATAGTGTTTTGCAGTGTATTTTATTGTATGGTTGAAAATATTAATGAGTAATTTTACTAGATTTTGAGTTGGTGAGTTTATTGTTTATTGAGATAATGATAGGTCTATATGGATATCTAATTTGAATGTCTTTTTTGGTAGTTTTGGTTGTCCATAAAGTTTAGGAAAAGTGGGATTCATAGGTATTAAGTTATTTGAGTAATTATTGAATTTGCATTTTTGATAATTGTTTTTGTTTTGTTTATGAAGTTGTTGATAGGGTTTTATTTATTAGTATAAAATTATTTTCAAAAATGAAGTTGTTTTTTTTGTCGATATAATTATTTTTATTAAGGATCACCAAGCCTGCATTATTGTCTGCTGTTACAAAGATTGGGTTATTAATTTTTATTTTATTCTTTATATTATTAATGATTATTCGTAATTTTTTTGTTAAAGTTGCTGTTATTGGTTTTTTGGTTCAATTTATTTGATTCTCTAATTGTTTGATGATTCTCATGCAATCTCATTTTATGTTTTCTTCCTGTGGACAGTTTTTAAGAGCTACGTCTAATTCTATAGTTAGTAGAGAAAAGTTTATATTTTTAATTGTTGGTGCATATTTGTGTCTTCTATTTAAGAGGTTTATTTTTTCATCACAAAAGATTGAATATAAATATATGTAATTTCTTTTTACAACCATTTAATAACTTACACCACTTAACGAATTTAACAACAACACTCTAAATATACCTAATAATATTAATTTATTGTAGAAATTGGCCTCTGAATATGCCTATAATCGGCCGAAACTAGTCAGGCAAATAAATGAACATTTGAAACAACTATAAGAACTTATTACTTTACCAGGAAGTACGAAAATAGAAACATAATATAATATTTTTAAGTGGTATAATGGATGAAACTATTATAAAAATAATAATAAGTAATAATTAAATAATAATTCAATTGTGTAATTGTTAAATTTGTTAATAAATAAATAAATTAAATTAAAAAGAAATAATCTAGAATTATTATTTTCTGATGATCTGGGATTTATATATTCAGAAATGACTTAGTTTATCTGAAATTTATCCTAAATATATATGTATGAAATAAAGTTACGCACTTTTTAAATTTTCAAAATTGTTTTTTATTGTTCACGACAATTGTTTCGCCACACTGTGGCTTCTTCAGGTGAAGAAATGATGAAGGTGAATGAAATGAAGAAATGACCTGAAGAAGCCACAGTGTGGCGAAACAATTGTCGTGAACAATAAAAAACAATTTTGAAAATTTAAAAAGTGCGTAACTTTATTTCATACATTAGTAATTATGAATTTTCAACAAATAAAAGCCACATCGATCAACCTACTAAATATATATATATATATATATATATATATATATATATATATATATATATATATATATAAAATCAGTTTATTTTAAAAAAATTAACAAAGTTTATTTTTTTGTGAAGTTTATATAATTTAAATAAACAATTCCTCATTTAATGAATCAATACGTTATTACTAACAAATACTAACAAAGTAATATAGCCATGGTGGCCTGCTCAATTACTCAATTTGGGATACCCTGTACATTCGTATTCGTGCGAATATGTGTGTGTAGAGATGTTATACGTGACAAAGGTGTCTCATTTCTTATGTTATTACGTTATTCTAGGATATAAATATGATTATTTTATTGCGAGGTTGTAATAAAGCATTATTATTACCTTTTTTACGTTTCTTGGTTATACTTTCATGATATTACATATTTTTACCAGAAGGGTATTTCAAGGCCTTCGACTAATATGGGACACTTTTCCATATCCACTACTCATTATTCGGGTCTGGTTCAATAATGTCCACTAATAATCTGTACTAATGCAATAAGTGAATCGAATTTATCTAAATGAATTTTTATTTATTTTTATTTTAATAAATACGCACTTTTAGTCAAACTGATAATTTGTTGCCGTAATTTCGATGACAAATATCGAGAAAACAATTTCTCAATAAATAAAATAAAACTATTAAAACTCAACAAAGTGCTGTATATTGTTAAAAATTGTTATAAATTAATTTATATAGAGGTATATAGAAAATAAATACTCATGTTATAGATTATATATAATATTGTGTAATTGTTAAATTTGTTAATAAATGAATAAATAAATAAAATTAAAAATAAATAATCTAGAATTATTATTTTCTGATGACCTGGGATTTATATAATCAGAAATGACTTACTTTATCTGAAATTTACCCCTAAATATATATAAAAAAATTAGTTTATTTTAAAGAAATTAACAAAGTTTAATTGTTTGTGAAGTTTATATAATTAAAATCAACAATTCCTCATTTTATGAATCAATACATTATTACTAACAAACACTAACAAAGTAACCTATGTGTGTTTCTTACATTGTTACTAACAAATACTAACAAAGTAACCTATGTGTGTTTTTACCTAGTACATTATTGTATATAATTTTGCATTTTCAATTGTCATATTAGCTATCTTCTGTAACTCAATATTAGTTATTGTAAAATTTAGTATTTATCAAAAAATAGTCGAGTAAATTGCTTCTCTTAGTTCACAAAGTACGGAAAGTAAAACGAAATACAGTGTTGTAACAGATACTTTTTTTTATCTCGATACAGATATATAACTAGATACTTTAGAAAAAATGTATTTAGATACATATATAAATACAAATTTGAAAATGTGTCTAGCTACAGATACATATACATTTGAAAAGTATGTATATACTTCTAGATACATTTCAGATACATGGAAAAATAAACCAAAAACTGTTTTCTTTTTACATACGCATTTTACATGCAAAAGAAAATGCTCATAAATATTTAATTAAATGTTCAAAACTAAATTTATTTTTTATCGTCTGCTTATAGTTATTGGTATCAATAATTTAGTTATTGGCTCATAAATATTTAATAAAATATTCAAAACTAAATTTATTTTTTATCGTCTGCTTATACTTATTGGTATCTCGTCCCATCCTGACAATGACTCATCGATCCATATTGCATGAATTCGACATACGTTTTCAATTTCATTTCATTCTATTACATTTAGCTTAAGCACACGAACCAGCATTAAAAACGTGATTGTTTATTCGAAAAAGCATGCGTCGTTGTCAGCTTTCGACGGGCTACTATACGTGATAGATGCAAGAATAAGACACAATGAAATAGCATAATACTGACTCAAACTTAAATTAAACACGAAAAAATTAATCGAAGCCCTAAGGTAAAATTTAAAAAAAATGCTCGTAGTAATGAATCAACAGCTAATTGTATGTAATTAACGTGAAATGTAGTAACCAATACATCTTTTTGTTGATATCTAGATACACATACAGATACTACCGAAAAAATGTATCTAGATACAACTTTAGATACTCAAGCAAGAATGTATCTAGATACGTATCTAGATACTTGAAATGCATCTAGATACTGTATCTAGATACATGTATCTAGATACATTACAACACTGGCGAAATATTTTCTCATATTGATACTAATTAATAATTGCGATATATCACACTCAGGTTTATCTGGTCCCAACTATAATGAACATTTTTTTAAGTGTTCTTAAATTAATTACTTTGATTCACTTGGAAAATACCGTGCCTGAAAGTTTAAAATAACGTTATTTTATGGTATTTAAACTAACAAATTAATGTGATACATCACAGCCAAGTTTATCTGGTACCGACAATAATGAAAAGTATTGTATATAAATTATTGAGTATTCTCGCATTCATTATTTAAATAAGTTCATCCACTATAAAAATGCATTGCTAAAAAGTGTAAAATTAAGTTATAATTTTTTACAACCAACTTTCTGTTATAAACATGAAATTCTCGATATAACTTTAAGAGGAAATTATATTATTCGTGAAAATTCGTGAAAAGGTGATTCCCTCTTTTGAAGATGTGTTCAATACTTAGTTTCCGCTGCGTTATTTTTGTATAGACTCGGATAATGATGCAGTTCCGATTTTACCGTTATTTTATTCGAAATTCTATAAGTTGGTCATATAAAAATTCTTAGGGATCGCAAAACTATTCTCACATGTATGTGAATTTTAAATATAAAAATTATAGAACTTCTTAAATAACAGATTGGTAAAGGTAAGTAAATTTTAAATATATAAATTATAGAACTTATTAAATTAATAAACAGATTACATGAAAAAAGGAGAGGATAAATCCGAGAGGTAGCTGAAATATTGATAATGTGAATTTTAAATATAAAAGAGGTTGGAACTGTTTCAATAATTAAACGGGTCATAATTTTTGTATTGTGAGGAAAGCACTTACAATTGTATCGTATAGAGAGATAATACCTAAAAAGGTTTAGGAATTTATAGTCCATTGATTTAAAAAGCAGAAAACCTTCCTAATGGTCTTAATTTTAACGACGTTATGCAATTTAACGAAAATTTGTAAGAATTATAATGAAGGGAAAATATGTACTCTTTAAATCAACATAAGTCAGGTTGTATATGGGCAATTCCACGTCAAATGAGCAGTACATTTCACGCGATCCTCTTAGATTTAACTCCAATTTTGGGCCAAGGCTGCCAAAAGTATGTACTTTAAGATGCTTTAATAAAAATTTTCCACACTATTAGTAGTTTTCGCTCTAGAGCCTCTTGAACGCACAAAACCGTTTTTCAATCCATTTGACGTGGAAATTCCCATATTATATTTATAATATTATTTTCAGTTGTTAAATGTTGGTTCATTTTCTTGGTAACCGATCACATTTCCGATTTTTTTTTCCATATATATTTCTGCAAAATGCGCATTTTTCGATTAGTAGTTATGTCATTTTACTCGCCCAAATGGCTTCTGGATCCCACAAACATTGGATAATACATCATATATTATATGTGCGATATGCATATAGGTACACTGTATAGCCATGGACTCTGGGAATGACGCGTCTGTATGAACGAGCAGTCTGCTACCCTTGTCTGGTCGCGCAACGTAGGGGCATTGTAGACAAGGATAGAAGAACGGACGGATGCATCATTCCTAGAGTCCGTGGCTATACCTCTCTTATTACAAATAAGTTTACGGGAAGGCGAACTTCAATAATATGTATTATTTTTCCTGTAAAGCCATCAGGATATAACTTGCTGGTGATATCAGATTTTTGTAGTACTGTAATTTACTTTGATTTCTAACGAATAAGCAAAGAAATATATTATATACTTACTGGGCAATCTGCTATTGACATTTTTATAATACTAAAATCCAGTATAAATAAATTGAATTCAAGTTAAATGATTCTCACAAAATCACATTGAAGGATATACAAACTGTGATGGAGAAACAGTAATGTGGGTCGGGTTCAAATTATGAGACAGTCGGGTGGGCTACTTATGGGATGGAACCGATTTTAAGAAAAGGTACAGGGAAACAGGCCGCCCTGAGGAACAATATACATTTCACGAGTTAAATAGATTCAGAACGGTGCGAAGGCGAGCTTTGGACGAACGCAGACTCTCATTATGCAATAAATTAATCTACTCTGTATATCGGTCATAAAACAAATAAGGAAGTACGCGATTGCCACAACACTCCAGTCAATTTGTTAAGTATTGTTTATGTGCAGCGGTACTTGTAAAAATAGTTTCTATTAGGACATTGTTGTGCAATTATTTAGATGGTAACCTGTTCCATTTATTAAACAGGAACATAACAGGAACATAAAATTTTATAGAACCCCATAAATTCAATACCAGTATTACAGTGTTTACGGTAGGTACCTGAAAATTATTTAAATTTTAATGTACAACGTGTCACATTATTAAACATTTTCTTTAATAATACAGATATTAAAAAAAAGTGTATATTTTGTACTGCTCAAATTCCCAAATTTGTACCACTTTTATGCGATGCCTAATATTGTTAAAAATATTGTTTGTTTTTTAATAGGTATAAAAATTCAGATATCATATCATATTAAATCAGATTTTGTATGGCTTTTTCCTAACTAGCAAACTTAAATAGCGAAAATGTTCAAGGTTAGCTATGCAAAAAAAATGGCGACGACCGTATAGAAATAACAAAATATTAGTACAAATATAAGAAGGATATATATTTTTTTCTGACTAAGATTCACACAAAAACATATGTACAGATGATAACTTAATAATTAACACATTTAATTATAGACAGAATTTTTATTTTGCCGAGTTTTGTTTTGATCTTCACACATTTTCAGTTCATTAATTAAAATATTTGAATAAATTATATTACTTACATTTATTCTAACTCAGTTTCGCAAATCTGACACATTTTCTTCGGCAATAACGTGTGAATGGTCATTTATGTACTTCGAGTCGTTGCACTACCGAATTCAGTCTAAAATGCTTTAATCGGGAGCGATAGTTTGACCTATTGAACGGAAAATAGCTGATCATTAATTATTATTAAGCATTATCATTAATTAATAATTATATGCTATAAATTTCAACTGAATTATCTCAATAAACAAGGAGTGCTATATAAGTTAGTAAGTTACAAGAAGCAGTTTAAAGTTATCTCCTAAACTTTTCTTTTAAATATTTTTGAAAAGCGTATAATTATTCACCAAACACAGATAAAAATTTAAGAGTAAACCGACGTCAAACATTCGTTTTTCCGAAAACATTGGAAAAATTAAAACGATTAATTTAATTTATTTTATTTTGAAGAGTTTTTAAACGTGGAAACCATAAGTCAAACAAATTTGAATAACAATTTGTGCTTGTGCGGTGGGCATTTCTGTTATGTCGCTTGGTCACGACCGTAAACCAGAAGATATTTTAAACATAAACATAGACAATAGTGTACAACAACACAAGTGTACACAAAAGTGTTAATAACAAAGTTATTATATTTGGTTGGCATTTTGCATATTGTGACAGTATTTATCTGTCAAAGTCAAACATTTGACAGCTAATTGCAGCATTGCCATGTATATTTTTGCATTCATCCCACTAAAAATTTCCATTGATACGAGTACTTACGCCCGGTTTCTCCAACGAATCTTAAGATGCGTCTTATTGAAGTACGTCTTAATATTATGTTCCGTTGCACCAAACAGATAGACATCTGAGGTAAGATTTAATTACGTTTGGCAACGTTGCAATTTCAAGGAATTTTGACAAACCGTCTATCAAACTGGACATAACATTTGATGAAAGTGTTCAGCCAAGAGATATTTGAGAAACTGACAATGACAAAAATTCAATAAAAGAAGATAAATTTTACCAAGGAAGAGATGACTTTGTTGTCGTCGCTGGTGCATGTGCACAAATTTGTGGAAAACATTTTTGTATAGGTATTTTTCAGTAATCGTTTTCAACATATGTTTTTAGTATCGGGTCCGGTGTATTTAGGATTTGTATTTTATAGTAGAAGTATTTTGAATCGATAAGTATTTGCGTCATTATACCTTAAATTTGATAACTTCTTATTTCAGGTTCTGTATAAATTACGATTTTTTCCAGTATCTGGCAGAGATGTTCTGTGAGATAAGAAGTGACCATACTGTTATCAGGTATTTAGAGACCTGACCGAACTTCACCTAACATATTGTAACCTAACCTAAAGTAACCTAATCTAACCTAACCCAACCTAACCCAACCTAACCTAACCTAACCTGACAGGCAGACAGACAGACAGACAGACAAGATCACTTCAAAAACCAAGAAGCAGAAGAAACCGGAAATGTCACAAAATGTAGTGAAATTCTACAGAATATATATTTGCAAAAATAATTACATTTCTAGGTATTGTAAAAATTACACAAAACTTATAAATACAAATCCGAATTACAAGTAAAATAAGAAAATCCATAAATTTATAAAACAGTGCTAGACACTCAAACACACATACATACACACATGCATAGAGACATATTTTCAAAATCAATTATTTGATCTTATATGATTGCAATATGAAAATTATACGAAATCATAAAGAAACCAAAATTATCCAAATTACATATACCTACTATTATATTTAATAAAGGAAAACCCTGAAATGCACGCATGCATCCATACATACATACATACGTTCATGAATATATACATACAATACATACATAATTACATATGTAGATACATGCATACAAATATACATACATACAAACACACATGCATCCATGCAGACATATTCACATATATACATACCTACACACAAAAATACTTACAAACATACATACATACATACATACATACCAACAAACACACATACATATTCACATACATACAAACATACATGCAAACATACATACCTACTAGTACATATTATATACTCAGATAAATTTCATAGTGATCGTATAAACTACCGAAAATTAATCAATATTCCAATCAATCACAACTTCAAACAGTAGATGAAATACTCATAACCCTTAAAATTATATTCCCAATTTCAAAGTTAAAAATAATAGGGAATATACATAAATGTACTAAACAAATGTATCAACGAAAATAAAGCCCCTGAAGAATGGAAAATGGGGTTCATGTCATCTATACTTAAGAAAGGAGATCCTCGCAAGTGCGAAAATTACAGAGGAATAACGGTAACATCAACTTTTAGCCGCCTATATGGAAGAGTACTTCGCGATCTTGTTGAAACGGAATATGCGGTAATTGAAGCAGAGGAACAAAGTGGTTTCAGGGCAGGCAGATCGTGCATGGACAATTTATTTTGCTTAAAACAGCTAATGGAAAAGAAAATTAGCACAGGAAGAGAGTTGCACCTACTTTTCATAGACCTAGCAAAAGCGTATGATAATGTGCCCATACAAGGACTATGGAAAGCTCTAGAAAACACTAATATAAGTACGAGAGTAATAAAAGCCATTAAAGAACTTTACCGAGATACCAAAATTAAAATGAAAATTGGAGAATCAATATCGAATGGAATCAGTACATCTAAAGGTTTGAAACAAGGATGCTGCCTATCACCGACACTATTTAAAATTTATATCGAGCACTCCTTGAGAACGTGGAAAAGGAAATGCAAAGGCATGGGAATTAACATAGGAGACAACAACATATACACTCTCCAATTTGCAGATGACCAAGTGCTCATGGCCCAAGATAAAGATGACCTTCAATATATGACCAGGAAAATTAAAGAAGAGTATGAAAAAGCAGGTCTATCTATGAACCTGAACAAAACTAAATACCTATGTATTGGAGGAGAATCCGAGGATTTGGAACTGGAGAATGGAGAAATAATATCAGCATGCAATAGTTACCAATACTTAGGGGTAAACATACAAAAAGATGGAAAGGATGAAAAGGAAATTAGGCAAAGAATCGGACAAGGTAGAAGAGGTATTAAGAGGCTAAATGGTATATGGTGGAGTAAAGAAATAACGAAAAAGAGAAAATATAACATATACAACACAGTTATAAAAAGTATTGTACTCTACGGAGCAGAAGGATGGAGGTGGACCGAAGCTGACAAAAGAAGACTAGAGGCTCTGGAGATGGATGCCCTAAGAAGATCATGTAGAATATCGAGGTTGGATAGGGTACGCAATACAAGGATAAAGGAATTAATCGGCTTGAGAGAAAATATCGTACAGGAAGCAGGAAAACGGCAACTAATCTGGTACGGACACGTGAAAAGGATGGCAGATCATCTCTTGCCAAAAATTACGCTCGACTGGGTCCCTCCGGAAAGACGGAAACGAGGCAGGCCCAGGAAATCCTGGAATGACGGCATCCAGAAAGCTATGAGCGAAAGGAACCTACAAGATGACCAATGGCAGGATAGGTTAGGATGGAGGAAGAGTCTGGGGATCGGACAGCGTCGACAGACGTTCTAAAACCGAAATTATATATATATATACATAAATACATACAGGATAGTTTTTCTAGATGGCGAAATGTACATTTAGTTAAAATAAATGTTTTTTTGCGAAACAGGTGTTGTGACTCTTATCTTATATAGCAAATATACAAGCAAAATAATAAAATATTTGCATACAGTAATATACCTAATAATAGGAAATATGATAGGTTTTGTTAAAATATTCTATTTAATAAAAACCAATAATTTTAAATTTTCTAGATTTCATGAAATTCCTAAATTTCATGATTTTCTTTAAAAATATTCTATATATTTTTAGGAATGTTCTCAACTTTTCTAGCATTTTTGCCTTCTCATATTTTCATTCAAAATTATATATTATGGAAAGAGATGAAATATTTTTATAATAATTGTTGTCTTTTTTTATATTTGGGTTAATATTGATTGCGTTAATACTTAATAATAGGTATAATAATAGGTTTTGTTAAAATATTCTATTTGATAAAAACCAATAAATTAGAATGTTCTGGAATTCATGAAATTCCTAAATTTCATGATTTTCTTTTAAAATGTTATATATTTTTTAAGGAATTTTCTCAACGATTCTAGCATTTTGACACTGTCATATTTTCATTCAAAATTGGGTTTTATGGAAAGAAATGATGAAATGAGAGAAATGAAAAGATTTTATTTGTGCTTTGTTGGATGACATTGTTAATTTAAATTATCATCAGTGGATGTGAACTAGATTAATTCTAGTAATTTTACGAAATATGATAATTGGATTTTTTTTAAATATTTCCGGAATATTCAAAACTATTTTTGACATTTCTATCAATTTTTTTAGGAGTTTCTGCTCTTTTTGTAACCATTTTAACACTGCTGTCCGATTTTCAATGTAGAATGAAAATCGGACAGCAGTGTATTATGTGTTATGTAAAAAGGCCAATTTTAAATAATAATTGTCGATTTTATTTATATGTGTGTACATTTTTTGAATGTTTTTGTATTCAATTTATTTACTTCATGTTCATTCATGTAGCCAACTACAATGTACAGAATAACAACACATTAGTGAATATGAAACGTCAAATAAACTCTTATAAAGTGAGTTACAATTAAATTTAGAGACTTCATATAGACTTATAAAACATTTAATTTTGTTTTCATACATTTTTATCAAAAACCGTAAATTGTCACTAAAAGAATGTGAATAGTTTGGATTCTAAAAACTTTTGAAACATGTTTATAGGGATTTTTCGTAATTCTCCCGCAATAATTAAAACTATTTTTGTCATTTCTATTATTTCATTGGGATTTTCTGCAATTTTTGTAGCCTTTTAGGTACTGTTGTCGTATCATCATTAAAAATTCGAATTTTTCATCAGGAACTGAATGTAGTGGAAGTTTATAAGTAAATAAACCCAAATATACATTTATTTCAAATTTAAATGCATGTATTATATACAACCCCATTTGCCAAGTCTGCTGACATATCGATTCGTCAAAAATTGCAAATTGTCTTCAGAAGATGATAATTAGTTTGGATTCTAAAATTTTTGATGGTAATTGGGATTTCTTCGGAATTCTTCCGGAATTTACAGAACTATTTTGGTCATTTCTATTATTTTGTTCAGATTTTCTGCACTCTTTGTAGCCTTTTATACATTGTTGTCGCATTGTCACTCAAAATTTGAAATTTTCATCAGTAGCTGTATATAGTGAAAGTTTATAATTAAATAAACACAAATAAACATTTATTTTAAATATAAATGCATATATTACATACAACCTCATTTGCCAGTGCCAAAAGCCTAAGGGGTGAAATATTTTAAGGTGATGTGGTCCTACCCAAAATAATGGACAATATTATTTGATATTTAATCAAAGCATAACTACGCTAAATGTCAAATAAGTAATAAGCGTATAAAAAGAGATTATTTTGTATCGTCCGTGTAAGTGTGAATTGTAATTCCTCGAAAAGCCCAGTGGAGCAATTTTCAACGCAGTGTATAAAAAAGCCTGATAAATACTTCCAATTTTCTTAAGTACGACCGGCACGAACATGTAAGTAGTTTGTTTGTTCCACTAGCTAATACTGACAATTCCTTGTAACTCGTGACCTCTTGGATATCATACCAACGACATTACCTACGTTTAAATAAAATAGCATATGAACACACTCTACTCACGTAATTGTCTTCATGAAATATGTACATTGTACTTCATGATCGTCAATTTGAAACCTGTAATGGAAATTTTCGGAGTGCTCGTGATTTAGGTACAATCGAAAAATTCTGTCTATTAATAAAACCGCCATAAAGCTTTGGAATTGTTCAATACAAGATTGTGATAAGTTTTATTAGTTGTGCAGTTATAATGTTAATTTGAGTCACATACTACAGAAAAAGAAAGAGCAAATTTACATTTGAACATTCCTGTAAAACTGACTACGGACTAAAAAGAACGACTACTGAAAATATTGTCTATTAATATAAGCACCACAAAACTTTGGAATCGTTCCCAATAACATTCTGATAAGTTTTAATATTTGTGCACTTATAATGTTAATTTGAGTCACGTGAAATTTCATACTTCAAGCACGTCCATAAGATTAAGTTAAGTTCATAACAAGTAAATATAAACATATCATAGTGAATTTTAATCTGAAACCTGGGGAGCAATTTTATACAAATTACATGTTTCACATTTTCTTATAAAACTGCTTTACTAATTTTAAATTTGAGTAAATTA
Source organism: Othius punctulatus (assembly GCA_951805005.1). Taxonomy (NCBI): domain Eukaryota; kingdom Metazoa; phylum Arthropoda; class Insecta; order Coleoptera; family Staphylinidae; genus Othius; species Othius punctulatus. The sequence continues at coordinate 97,274,169 of OX638138.1, forward strand.
CTAAGTGCACTTAGTACTACGGTAAAATTGAAAAAATTGAATATACCCCATCTATAGTTTATCCAAACAATAAGTTATAAGAAGATATATAAATTTTTATAGAATAATAACATTTTTTGTTATTTTACATACATTTTTCGTTATCTGTACTTCCTGTACTACCATTGTACTACCATGTACTACCATTCATGTACTTTTCAATATCGATGTGTTTATGGAGTTTAAAGAGTACAGACGGCTTTAAAATATTTTTTTATGAATTTCATTCACATATTTTTGTTATAATTAATTTATTTCAAATTTGGTTACAATTTTTTTGTTAGTTTTATAAACATGATGTATAACTTATTTATAACATACGATTTTAAATTTTCTTGAATTTCAATTTAAAATGCATAAATGTTATCGATATTTTTATTAAATCTCATGCATTTCAAATATTTGTAAAATTTATAACTTTTGCTATGTTGGTGTAATTTATATACAAGGAGTCCCACAAATTCGTAGCATATATTTAGGAGCATGCTAAGAAGAAAGACAAAAAAGTGGGCGACTCGTCGCAAAATATCAGATCTTCAAGTCTACTCTAGCAGAAATGTTAATAAAAACACGATTTGCTAAGTAACACTTTAAGGTCCTATAGTTTGGAAACAAAAGCGATTAGAAAAAAAATATTACATTTTCGTTTAATCTTGCTTTTGCTTCTAGATTTACGCCACAAAGTTGTGGGTCACCTGGAATTTCTGAAATTTTGGCCACGTTGGGGTAATTTATATATTACTTTTGACACATGCTTTAAAATTTAATTTTCCACAATGTTCTCGTATTTTCTTTTTTTCAGTTAACTTGTAGAAATTTTCTTGATTTTTTTTTAGATTCACTATTATGTTTAAGGTAATTTATTTCTGCAACTTCTGGTATGTTTATTTGTAGGGTTTTTACTTGCAATTAGATTTCTTGTCCTCTTATGACTGTTTATGTATCCTTGGTCTCGAACGAATCTCTTGTTTTTGTTGATAAGGATTTTGAAGGGTTTTCATGATTCTAAGCTTTGCAACATGGTTGGAATAAATCAAAATTTAAAAAAAAACAGAAGTCAATGATTTAATTGATTTTTTTATATTTCTGATCAGTTTTTGCCAGTTTTAGTTTGATTTATATCAATTGATTTACATCCCGATTTAAATCATGTGATATTAGGACCACCCTGGATACTGTGTTCATTAAACACAACAGGTGTACATACTCTTGTAATAAAGACTATCATTCGTATGAAACTCGCTCCAAAAATGATATTCGTGCTGAAAAATTTCGCCTATCAAAGGCAAAAACAGGCACTAGATACTATAGTATCAAATTTTTTAATGTATTGCCACGTGATATACAGCAATTGCCTATTATTCAGTTTAAATACTGGAGTAAGAACTATCTGACTAAATCTGCTTTTTATTCATTTGATGAATACTTATTGAACGGCGCTGCTTTGTAAATTTTAGTTTCTAGGTGGAACTGTTTATAATGTATTATAACACTGTCGTTATGTATTATCATTTACTCTCTAGGGCTGGTATTTTATATTTTATAATTTTTACAATTTTTAAGATGATTATTTTATATATGTGCAGTGGATTTTATATTTTAGATTTTTACTTTTATGTACTGATTTTAAATTTGTATTCAATCCTAAATATGTATGACCTGTGTAAAACTTATTGTTAATAGCACCAATAAAGATATATTAAAGATATATTATATATTAGTTTTGACACATGCTAATAAAATTAAATTTTCCACAATGTTCTCGCATTTTCTTTTTTTCAGTTAACTTGTAGAAATTTTCTGAATTTGTTTTAGTTTCACCATTATGTTTAACGAAATTTATTTCTGCAACTTCTGGTATCTTTCTTTGTAGGGTTTTAACTTGCAATTAGAGTTCATGTCCTCTTGTGACTGTTTATGTATCATTGGTCTCGAACGAATCTCCTGTTTTTGTTGATAATGATTTTGAAGGGTTTTCATGATTCTCAGCTCTGCAACATGGTTGGAATAAATCATAATTAAAAAAAAAGAGAAATCAGTGATTTATTTCATTTTTTTATATTTCTGATCAGTTTTTGCCAGTTTTGATTTGATTTATATCAATTGATTTACATCCCGATTTAAATCATGTGATGTGTTTTTTTATAAATTCTTGAATTTGAGCAAGAATGTTATGTTATGGACCAAAAAATGGAAGAAAAGAAAAATATTTTACTTTACAATTTACAATTATCTACTTTAAAGCATGCTGAACTCTATCTTTATATTAAAGTTTTGATTGTTTACCTATTTTACCGCAGAAACAGTGAAAAAACAAATTTTTTTTTTTTTTTTTTTTATTTGAATCAATGATTTATTTAAAACAATACATTGATTTATAACATTATTCAAATCATGATTTAAAATATTTAAATCGTGATTTGAATCAATTGATTTATATCACACCAACCCTGATTTGCAGTATTTCTGTCTTTATATGATTTGATTGACTTGTTTACTGGATCGGTATCTATAATTGGTTTGTTTCTGCAGCGATTTATATCTATATTACTATTAGATGGCACTTTACTCAATTTTGAGAGACTTTGAGGAGATTTATATTATCCGTAAGAATAACTATTTTATCTTTAAGTATGTTTATCTGTCTTCTTTTGCGTTCTATTTTCAAAAGATATAGAAAATTGAACAATACGTTCAAATAAATATTAAACAAATTATTTAATGAACTAGAAAATTCACTATATAATTTCTGTGCAAGTTGTTAAATTACGACATTTTCTCATTATAAATATCTTGTTATTTATGACTTAAAGAAAACGTAATACAATTTCCGGTAAGTTGTAAATTCATTAAAATTTTCTATTAGAAACAAAATTAAGATTCTATAAAATGGCAAGCATAATTCAATATACATATAATAATGAACATTTTCGTCATTAAAATTTTAAGCAAATCTCAATAAAAAATTCAGAAATTTCAAAAGATATTCAGGTAAACATAACGATTCGATACAATAGCAGAGATTTAATCCAAAATATAAAGAATTTGAGACATTCCATTAAATAATCTCTAAACTCATTAAAAATAATTTTAAAAAATCGGTTAGTTGTGCTTAAAATAGGCTAAAAAATAACAAATTTTCTAAATTTATATAGTGATATACGTTTCTAGTTATGCAAAAGTGTGGATAAGTTGATATAATAAATATTTTAACACAAATTTATCAATAACATAACGATTCGATACAATAGCAGAGATTTAATCCAAAATCTAAAGAATTTGATACATTCCCTAAAATAATATCTAAACTCATTAAAAATAATTTTAAAAAATCGGTTAGTTGTGCTTAAAATAGGCTAAAATTTAACAAATTTTCTGAATTTATATAGTAGTGTACGTTTCTAGTTAATGCAAAGGTGTGGATAAGTTGATATGAGATATTTGAACACAAAAAATAATATCAGTAAATTAAATAAATATATCTCAGACATTTCTAAATTTCAACAAATATTCCCAAAATATATAGAAAATTGAACAATACGTTCAAATAAAAATTAAACAATTATTTAATGAACTAGAAAATTCACTATGCAATTTCTGTGCAAATGTTAAATTGCGACATTATCTTATTATGAATATCTTGATATTTATGACTTATAGAAAACGTAATACAATTTCCGGTAAGTTGTTAATTGCAACAACATATTCTTCTTATTCCTAGATGTTGTGAGTGGATCTGAGGAAATAGTTTAATTCTGTTAAATGTAATGAAGGTAAAATTGATGCAATTCATTGTATCAAAGTAACCCTATTTGTATTAGATTTCATATTCTAAAGAGTGTTTCTAAAGCCAAAGTGAAAGCCTCTTTATAAGACAACAATGACAGTAATCTAGTAACTAAATTACCTACAACTCAAGAAAAATTGGAAAAAATGTGCATGAAAATATACATTTTCCAGAAAATTGAAAAAAAAATACAAAAATACTATTAAAAAATATATCAAAGACATAAAACATTCTCAAGTTCTAGGTAGTATAAGAAATAAATTATAGATTATGATTAAATTAATATTCTATGATAAGTCAAAAACATTGTCATAAACACAAAAATGTATTGAATAGTATTGATAAATATTTAAATTTCAATAAAATTTTAAATTTAAACTTCGATCATTAAACGTCGATCGTATTATAAAGGAAATTTAATAAAATAAGTAGAAAATTTTATAAAATTTGCAGGAAATATAATATAGATGCCAAAAGATTCACATTAAGAAACATAAAAACACCAGAAAACAGTAAAAGTTGATAAAATAGTAAAACAGTCAAAATTATATTTTCGGGAAAATTAAAATCATTTTCCATGATATTCAATAAATTATCCACAAAATGCAATACTCATATTCATATAGATTCTAAAGTTGTTCGTAGTATAAAAAATAAATTCCATAGATAAATTAAGAATCTATTATAGTCAAAACCAGATTCAAAAATTCACAAAAATATATTAACCTTTCACAATAAAACTTCGAAAATATAAAAAACTTCGTTCAAATTACAAATGAAATTTAATAAAATAGGTATGCGATTTTTTTTTAAATAAGGTGCGTACAATATAACAATATTGTAAAGCATAAAAAATCCAGGAAAAAACTTAAAAGTTGATAAAACCGACATTACAATTATATTCCTGAATGTTAAATCCATTTTCGAGGATATTAAAAAAATTATCCAGAAAATTCAATTTAACCTATTATAGATTCAAAATAGATACAGTGTTATTCATAAAACCGTGGTTAAGAGATGGTTTAGCAATGTTTCACAAAGCGTTACCAAGGTTACTAAGATTAAACTACCGTTAAACCGCGGCTTAAATTTTTATGAATAACACTGATAGATTCAAAAGGTAGTATAATAAAAACCAGATATATCTTATTGGTTTGTAAAAATTTACCAACAGTTCCTTAAATATTTAATTACATTTCAATAAAATTTCGAAAGTTTATAAAACTTTGATCAAACTATAAAGGAAATTAAATTAAATATGAAGAAGATTTTAGAAAATTATAGAAATATAATAGATAGATGCATATTAGATGCATATTAAAACACGTAAAACTTCAGAATAGCTAAAGTTAATAAAACCAAGTGTATTATAAAAGTGAATTTATGTATTTGATTTCAATCAAATATAGCCATTAAGAGTTTTAGTAACTGGATTCTAGATTTAATATTTTAGAAGTACAAGAAGTACTTTTGTGGAAATGTTACATTGTATGTAACATGCGATTCAAAAAATCTTTCATCACAGCATGCCATGAAAAAAAAACTTAGGTCTGAATATAAACTACTGAAGTATTTTGCTGCTCCCAGATACATGTGTCAGATTTGACAACTGTAAGCTGAGACATACATTTTATATCTGTCCTTTTTTCCGTGGCAACTTTGATAAAAGTTTATTTTTAATCACTCGTTATGTTTTACATTACTTTATTATGTCTTTAGAAAGTTCCCAGATTTATTAACAAATGTTTATAATGTTTGTAAGTAAATTGGTACTTATCGGTAACAATTGTTGAACAGACATAAACCCTCTCAATACAAAATTCAATGTTTTTAAAAGTTTGTAAAATATGCGAGTTTACTGAGGTATGGTCGAGTAAGGGCCGCGCCCAGTATTTTTATAATCAGCAAAGTTGCATGCATATGGTCCCACATCCCTCGGGCCCATTTCGGATAACATACGGCACAATTCAATGGACGCATTTCCTATAAATGAAAGATTACACAATATTCCCGACGCAAATATTCTGCATTCACCGTATATGCAGACAGAATTCATACGCTTATTTATGTTCGTATAATAGTTTCTCTTATCTGTATTGATTAAATCCGCAATCAGTGTTGTATCAATTTTGTCAATGAATTAGATAATTGATTTTTATAAAACTGGCACACGAATATTGCGTGGATATTTGCAGATTAATTAGAGTACATTTTGATATACAGAGTGGTTCGCGTCTCACATACATACCACGTAATTAGTTTATTGTCTTTCTATATCTTCAAATGTTGGTTGATTATAGCACCCATTATTCTCGTTATGTATAAATCATTAATCAGTTCCATCCGAATTTAACGTAATAAATATTTGCATTGGTTTCATTATAATTGACCAAACAATGCACAGTTTTTGTGCGCTAACAATTCTTCAGTACGTGCCTACACATAAATTAATTCTATTTTTTTATTTGGACCAGCAATTCGGACAAACCCATTCAATGCAGCGGGGCGCAGGAACAGACTCGTCCGATTAGTCAGATTTACAATGCAACTTTTAACATTATTTCGCGGCAATTCAGTGGCTTTGCCACTGATTTATGAATCTTACGTGCGTAAGATCTATGCGTGTACATCTGACTCGCACTTCATTTACCAATTGCGCAGGTGCGTAATGTGTAATGCCACAGAGCCGACGCATCCCTTGTATCTGCAGAAATTTGCAAAAATTGTTATCAAAGACGATCGATCAATACCTAAAGGTATTAAATACGCATCCTTAGGAGTAATAGGGGTATTCTGGTACCTGTTCCAGGTGAGGACGTCGCGGTACAGCTATAATGTAAGCAAAAGAATACCCTCAAGCCACATTAAAAGTATTCAGGTGTCTTCATTGAACGCAATTAGACATCGAGATGTACTTCTAATGGTAATCATGCTGCTAATTTGCGACCGATTTGATGGTTTATGGGAAATAGGACGAAGTTCGGAGATATTTTATAGCAAACTGTGAGTACATAAAAGCAATTTAATTAATAATTAATAAGGTATCAGCCATTGATTACTCATTTAGTTGTCTGATAGATAACTCATGTAATGCCGAGCAATTGTGTATCATTATCGAACCAGTACATGTTACTTGTGAGACTTCGGGGCGTTATGTTATATTCAATGTACAAATTTAATACTTATAAAGATAATATTATTAATTACAAGTAACACAAAATGTCTAAACAGGTCAGAAATTATTACAACTGGCTGTTAAATATAGGGCTTGGGAGCGATCAACTACGGGCTTATTAATCAAAATATCAAAAATTGTTCAATACATAAGTTGTGTACAATCATAATTTTGCATTTCGTAAAATTATTGAAATTTATGAGGATCCAAAAATGCAAAGATAATATCTATGGCCTTCCATTAAAAAAATGTAAGTTTAGCCTATATCTTTTATATGAACCACCGTGTATAAATTTCAATATTTTTATTAAGTGCAATTCATTATTGTATGAAAGTTACAGGCTAAACATATGTTTTTTAAATGGAACACCCTATACAGGGTGGTCACTTTTATGACGCCCACCATTAGGATCTATTAAACGGAAATATATACAGAGTTTGTCAAATGGAAGAACAGTTTCTTATTTTCATGCCTTTTAATATACTGGAAAGATATCTTGCACAGTTCCTGAAATATTGCTGAAAAACCGAAAAAGTGCACTTTCCATTTCCTTTTATAACTTTTCTATATTTGAAGGAAATTTTTCGAAACTTGGCACTCTTACATTTTTCGACATGAGTTTCCTGATGAGTCATCTGATAAACATTTTCTGTGCCAACTAGATGCCAAAAATTTTCATAGTCAACTTTTGATTTTCTTATGGCCCCCACATTGGATTTTAATACCATTAAGAAATGCAAAAAAATCCGATTTCAACCATGTATAACACATGAGCAATCTGACATTTTATACGATTCCACTAACGCCGAAAAGTTGTTGGATCTCGCTGTTTCGGGATACAATTCATCATAAATTCTAGATGTGGCTGTCGCATTTCTGTAATTCTTTACATAGAAATTGTACATGTCAATTTTTTCATGTTGAGGATAATATCTTGACATTTTTAATAATCAAAGATACTTTCTCATTTTTTTCACTTTATACAGAATAAAATTACTCAGAAGTTATTTTCTTTGTATGAACAAATGTCAAAATGGTAATTTGTTATTTTCCATGGCAACTTGATTTTTAGAGCAGTCCAGAGCAGTTTGATTTTTGCAACAAATTTTTGAATTATCGATTATTTTAGGTAAATAATGTCAGATTACCTATGTGTTATACATGGTTGAAATCGGATTTTTTCGCTCTTTTGAATGGTATTAAAATTTAATATTGTGGCCATAAGAAAATCACAACATGACTATGAAAATTTGGGCATCTAGTTGGCGCAGAAAATGTTTGGCACTGTCATCAGAAAGCTCACTCAATCAATTTTCATAAGTGATATATTGTTCGCAGTTTCTGAACCTTGCTATACTTCGATATTTTAATTTAAATTCTGGACATTTTAAATTTCTTGATATTATGATAGCATATTTTGAAAATTTTCAATCTCCATAAAACTTCAATAATATTTTATGTATATTTCGTAACGCCTGTATTAGGCTTTTTTTAAATTTGCCTCAAATACTTTTGATGTTTTCATAAACATTCTGGACATATTCTGGTAAAAATAAAATCTTTGTAATTGCTAGTAATTGTCACTTTGACGTTGGCATAACAGAATTATGTGATTTTCATGGCACGCTAAGTTTATATTGATGAGATCTGTGTGAATTTTAAAGAAAATCAGAATTATCTCTCAACTATCAACTTTCAAGAAAAACATATAAGGGGCAAAAAAGATGTAAACTGAGACCCTGAATAGGACCAAGTACTGAAATATAGGATGTGCTATTTAAAAAAATCAAGTTATGGCACTTCAAAGTTTAACAAAATTAATGTGTCACAGCAAGGTGATGCCACAATGCAGATAGGCGGTCTTGCCGAAAGAAGATACCTCAGTCAGTTGTTTAGGCTCAGGCAAAGCCCCAACTTGATATCCCTGAAACCAAGTGCCCTGCGATTTTTTTAATAAGTGCCTGCAAACGTATTTATTTTTAGAAAAACGTGAACAACTTCTGAACGGTGAAAGCGAATTGCAAAAACTAAACGGATTTATAAAACCCAAAAAAGGGCAAATTCAAATATGCAAATTTATACAGGGGGTGCCATTTAAAAAAACTAGGTCGAAGGCTGCCCTGCAAAAATGGAACCCCTGTACGAGGGCTGTTTGATGGAAGAGTGACTTTTTAATGAAAACGTTATTTTTCTGTTAAAAATATCCTGTTTTTCAACATAACACCCTTTTAACTGTACACACTTAGCCCAGCGAGTTTGCAGTTTTTTTAAACCTTCCAAAAAGTAATCTTTCGGAAAGTCTTCAAAATATGCATTTGTCTCGGTTATCACCTCTTCATTTGCCTGAAATCTTTTTCCACCCAGCCATTTTTTTAAATTTGGAAATAAGAAGAAATCACTGGGAGCCAGATCTGGCGAGTATGGTGGATAAAGCAGTAATTCATATTGCAATTTAGCCAATTTAGTTGTAGCAATTGCAGACGAATGTGAGGGCGCATTATCGTGATGGAACAACACTTTTTTCTTCATCAAATGCGGTCGTAAGTTCGGCATCTAAACGTGTCTGCATAATCAGCATAATACTGGCCAGGTATCGTTTTTCCTTTTTGTAAACAATTAATAAAGATTACACCTTTAGAATCCCAAAAAAACTGTGGCCATGACCTTATTGGTCGAAAAAAGTGTTTTTGCCTTTTTGGGAGCATATTCACATGGAGAAATCCATTATTTAGACTGTATTCTTGTTTCTGGAGTATAATGATGTATCCAAGTTTCATCTACTGTGACATATCGACGAAAAAAATCCTTTGAATTACGTTGAAGACGGCCAAACATTCTTCTGAATTCTTAATGCGAGCGCGCATTTGATCACCATTAAGCAAATGCGGCAACCATCTCGCGGATAGCTTTTTCTTATTGAAATGTTCATGCAAAATATTGTATACCCGTTCGGTTGAGATGTTTACTTCATTAGCTATCTCACGAACTTTTATTCGACGATTGCCAATTACAAGGCCATAGAATCTATTAACCATTTCTGGAGTAGTTACAGTAAATGATGGTTTCGGACGATCTGCATCAACCGTGCTCATATGGCCACTTTTAAAAGCAGAAACCACTTACAAATCATTCCATGGGACGGATCAGATTCTGGATAATATTTACGTATTTTTTCCTCGGTTTCTTTAATTGTTTTTTCACGTAGAAAATAATGTTTAATCAACACTCGAAATTATTTTTTCTCCATATTTACACAACAACGAAAACAGTTTTATTTTTTAGAACCATGATATTATTTATTTTCGTCATGGATACAATCTATGAAAAGCAACTCATATCTCCCTAGGGAGATGTCAATTTTTGTCTCCTTCAACCTTATGACCAATTGACAAATAGATCGTACAATTGACAAATTTTCCATTCAAGACGGTACTTGAAGATGAGCAATTTTGCGTCTGCTTATGGCCTTCACTGCCACTAGCAGATGCCGACGATCTTACTTTTTCAGTCTCTTCCAGTCCAGCAATCACGCGTGAAATTTTATTCTTGGATGCCATGCTGTCTGCCAAGTAGCCTTCCGCTACAGTAGAGCTTTTCCATCCACCCAGACGCTTCAGATTGGTCATACTTACTCCTCCATCTGCTGCCAAAGTTGCAGATGTTCGTCTTAAACAGTGACCTGTGAAAGATTTCGAATTCGGCAAACCCAAGTAGACAGCAATTTTTGACGGAATGCTGCCAAATGTGTTTTTCCCAACAGGTTGCACTGTACATTTTCTGCTTCTGTACGATAAAAAAAACCTTGAGCCCTTGTCACTGATGTCTCCAATTTGCATTTTGACCAATTCGTCAGTTCTGCAAGCGCCAAACATACCCATAATTACTACCACTTTAAACATCAAATTAGTGTCATTCGGTGCTTCTCGTAAAAACATATCAACCTGTTCACGCGTCAAGACCTCAGACTTCTTGGGTTCATATCCTTTGTTTTTTCTTTTAAGGAATGTTTCCAATTCGTGGTAATTTGAAATATCAATGCCATATCTCAATAATAACATAGATTTAATCATCGAAAGCTTGCTCCACAACGTATTCGGACTAAACGAATTTGACATATCTTGAAAATATGCCAACATTACAGTTACACTTATAACTGTGACATCATTTTTTAACATCCACTCATGCAATCGATCATATTCTTTTGCGTATAAATGTTCCGACTTTTGGGGTACCAATAATTCACGGGCTTTTTTGGCTTTTTCATTTACATTTTGAGGAATAATACCTTCTGCCATTTTTATTATGACTTTTATATACTGTCAAACAACTCATAGCAACCTCGGAAATAAACATTGTGGAACGATACAATACCTAAAATTTTTACCAATATGTTTCTAAAAAATAAAATATTGTATGCACCACGGAAGATATGGATGTTTTTTACCCTCGGTTGACTTACAAACCTCGGGCCAAAGGCCGTCGGTTTGTGATCCTGTCAACCTCAGGAAAAAAACATCCATATCTCCCTTAATGCATAAATATCTATTCTTCAAATAAGTATAAAACATAATCTATCTGTCAGATTGGTGCCAAATTTTGACAGTAGACCTCCGAAAGACCTCAGGATCTAGCAACATAATCGTTAAAGCGAAAGTGTTACCAACCTTTGAAAAGTCACTGTTCCGTCAAATAGCCCTCGTATATGGCAAAATAATTTTACAAACTGCACTTTGAGCTTCCGTTTGCAATGTATTTTGGTTCATTTTGATATCATCAACGGTGTAGGTGTAATCGAGCCTGCCCGTCCTATTGACTCACCCTGTATATTTTAATAATTACTAAATAACATGAACATGTTTCCTGCAATTTCATGGTTTTCACTTTCTTCGGTTACATTCCTTTTTAAAATTGTCCTCATTCTTCATATTTCTCAAATTCTCAGAAAATTATTATTAAATATATATAAATAATGTTTCATTTAATATTACTAAGTCCAAAATTGTTTTAGTTGTTTATAAATTTAAATTAGTTTTTTGTAGTAAAAACTAAGACGAATTTTATATTAGAAGATAAATTTAAAAAATACGTTGAAACTTAGGTAAAGTAAAACCCAATTGTATAAAACTTTCAGGAAATTCTTTAAAAGAAGCAAAAATGCCGTTATAGAATAATTAATCAGAAAAATTCACCAAGAGTCACCTCTATAAATATCTTGATTATTCCGTAAATTTGGAAAAGAATTCGATAGAATTTCATTACCATTCTGGGGGAATTAATTAAAGTTCTTGATCTAAAACACGCGGAAAATGCTTTAAACTTCTAAATATTTAATAAAATAAAAATGGGAACAATTAATACTTCCCACATTTTTCGTTTCGACATAGGTTGTTATACATCTTGAATAGAGGACAAAAAAGTCTATTTAGACGTATAAAAATGAAATATGGCGGACATTTGAAATTAGAAAGTTGCTATTAATATATCGGAAACCTCCGTCTTGACTTTCATTTTTACTTAATTCCTAAGTTTGCACGATCAAACCAAGTAATTTGTATTTTAAACTTTTTTCTCCATCTTTAATAATTATGGAAATATCGGATTTATAATAAATCCGATTTGCTCCGTTTTTTTTATAATAAACTACTTGAAGTTTTGAATATTTTAAACATAATCTGGACCAGCATACAATACTGCACATTTAACAATATCTCTGGCATTAATTATACGAAAGATACTCATGCAATCCTACTCTATTTAGGACACCCGTATAGGTATAATTTCCAGGAACTTTTGTAGAATGTTTTTCTATTTTTGTATTATTTGATTCAATTTTATCAATTGTTTAGAACTCTGGTTACTTAATTGTCTTCATATTTTAGAAACTATGATTTTCATTGAAATTCCGGGATATTTTATGAAATTTATTTCGATCTAATTAAATGTTAAGATTTTTGAAATATGAAATTTTCCTAAATGTTTACATCATTTTCTGGAGCTTCGTATAACGCTTTTCGATTTTTTTAAAATAAAATAGAATCTTATTTTTAAAGTTTGAAGTACATTCTATATAAGTTTCAGGAAATCATGAAACAGAGTTAAATCAATATACGTTTAAAGCAAATCTCTCGAAATGCTCAAGACTTTGATAGATTTAAACCCAACTAAGTAAAGGTTATGAACTTGGTTCATTTCTATTTAATTTTCATTATTTTGTAGAATTTTCTTTAAACACAGAATTTAGTTAATTCATCTTCATTTTTACTTGTGATAGCGTATTTTAAACTCACTCTGTAAATCGCGTTGCCTGAAGTCTAGATGAGGAATTGAAATTTAATTCAGGTGGTCTCGCGTTATAAGCTGGATTTATTCAATTTCACATACTTTTAAAACCACTTTTAACTATAGTTTGTATAAAATGGAGTGATTACAAATTATCAAATATCCATTAAAGTAAAAAATGATATAAATGGTGTGTCACGGAAACCGTCAGTTAAAATTTTATGGGGTTTCCTATAAAATACAAATATGTAAAATATGAATATTTTATATCCAAACATAGCTGATTCCGTTCTCCTCAAATGAAATATTTTTGACCTTCCGGTTCTACCCGAAGTAGCAATCAACTTTTCTTTTTTTTTATGGAACACCCTATATGTTATGTTTTTCGCTTTCCCGTTTCTTTTCGAACATCTTTTTTAGAGATGTATCAATACTTATCTCTTTACAAGACGGATCACTTGAATCTTCCATTGTATTTGTATTCCTCACCTTCTGAGACTTTAGGCAACCCGATTTACAGTGGAAATTTAATCTCTTGTAAAAGTTAATGATGAAATTACAAGTACTCTATAATACGAATACTGCAAACCTTAAAGCCTATGGTGGCTAGCCACAGAGTGGTGTCATATTGTTGTAATAAACTGAAACAAGGGTGTGTTTATTTAACAATATATTTTTTATTTCTTAATATTGAAGGCTTCGTCATACATAAATAAACTAATAAATAAACTAATAATATTAGTAATAATTTATTATATCATAAAATAAAGAAACAGTATAAGTTTGATAACGATCAAAGTACAATGGTCGTAGCTACAGTATATTTAGCTATAACATGTGATAGCAATGAAATATAAATAAGATGAGTGTAATTTAAATTGCTCTTAAATTAATTGGATATGATATGCATTACCACATTCCCTAAATGTGTGGAAGCAATGAAATTTTTGAAAACTGGAAATTATTTACAGTTTTTATATCGAGCCGATAATTGATGAGCATATAGACAGATCAATTAACAATTTAAGAAGTCTTGTCAAATTACTCACACCTCATACTCTTAAAATAGAATTTCTTATCTCGAACTACAATTAATATGCGATCTTGCATGTTTTTTGGCAAATTCCTGTTTCTAAAGAATTATTTCTTCAAAACATGGAACCATGAAACATGGAACTTTTCAACATTTTAAAGTCAGACAATTAATCTCACTTCAGTATTGCTTCAGCAATAAAGACATTATACAATCACATTTAATTTCATAATTTATTAATATTATGACTAAATAGAGTATTACTCTGATGGCCAATTGAAGTAAGGATTGAAAAAATTATGATAAATGCTGTTATTTCTTATGTACCTTACTTGAATAAATATGTTGTATATATAGAGTATTACATTCCTCTCACCTCCTTATAATCTGAAAAGATGTATAGTTCATTAATGACAACACTTATTACGTTTGTTAGATAATAACTATTTATTAAATAATTATATTTTGATAGCAATGCGATCATATCCAGTAGGTAGATTGACTGATCAATATTTTATTGTTAAAAAGGTAATACGGGTTTTGAGTACATTTAGATTAGACGATATCTAAGAAAATGCCAGCAGCCTATCCAACAAGCCTGCATAGTGGGCAGACTAGCGTTGAAACGTGCAAATGAACTGATTATAAAATCAATAGAAAGTGGGGCGATACAGTTTCCTTCTCCATACCACATATTGGTGCTTTCCTTTCACACAGAATAGATGCTTTCCTTTCACCAACTGAGTAGGAAGTGAGCGAAAACTATTAAATTTAAAATGGCATTGCTTCTCACATGAAAATTAAAACCTATTAACTATCAAAGTACCTTACAATGGTTGCAAATTTCCCATACAACTTATGAAAACCATCTCCAAATAATGCAGAGAATAATTTTTAAAAATTTGAACATCTAACCAGAAAAACTCCGACAATAGACATCTAGACAAATTAACCAAACAAGTGAACATATAAACAATAAATAGCACATTCGTTCAAAAATATCTATGTCAATATTTTGTTTTCCGTGCACCTTTTTTGGTTAAAGAAGTAAAACGGATTATACCATATACAAATAAAACCAAAATAAATTCTGTATTTCACCGCGATGCGTATCTTCAATGGAAATGTTTTAAAAATTAACTTAAAACTAAAAAAAAATGTCGGTTTCTTAGCAGCTTCGTGTTATAATTTTAAAATTTGATTACGTTTTTTTTATTCAAAATATCATATTTTGATATTTTCGTCTGCTGCAAGCCATAATTTTGAATTTTCATTCCTACACTTTTTACTGGATTAAATAAAGTGTAATCTCTCTCAAATTGCAAACATTTATGACATAATTATATTATAACTAAATTTTGTCGTTTTCATAGCAGCTTCTTCTTATAATTTTAAAATTTCATTATTTTTGACATTCTTGTTTCATTATTCTTAACACATGTAACATTTCAAAATGTCACATTTTGGTGTTCATATGTTTGCTGCACGTCATAATTTTGAATTTCGTTCTTACACTTTCTACTGGCCTAAATGAAATTGTCACGATCTCCATTAAATTGTGTACATCATGACATTAATATGTTGTCAACTTTTGATAATTTTATCTTTTCAGTTATTCAGGTATTCCATTTGAATACTTCTATCTTTGAAGTAGCATAATTTTGGCTTTCTCGTGGATCATACTTTCAATACTTTGTTCTTCAATTCAAGAGTTTGTCGTTTTCATAGCAACTTGCTTCATATCATAACTTCAAAATTTCATATTTTCATTACGTTTTTTGAAAATATTACATTTTGGTATTCTCATGTATTATGTTGTATATGTTAATTTACAATTTTCATTCTTAGACTCTGTATTAGATGTAATAAATTGCCATCATATTGCTTTAATTGCAAACAATATTAAATAGTGTGCATCATGCAAAAGCACACAATACAGAAAAATCGGCGTTAGCAGCTCATCATTTCGACACCAGGCCATGGTTTCAATAGGGAAAACGTGAAATTATTAAAACCCTGTACAAACAAGAACCTCAATGCTTGGGAATCCATTTATATGAAAAAATTTCAACTATGCCTATTAAATAACGATTTATCTTCATTATGGAACCCACTGCTAAACTGTTTTAAAACTTGTAAATATGTTAATCCCAGTGCACACACAAATGCTAGCAATTGTATAGCCTCCCGTAATAGTTCCAAGAAAGACTCATTAGACTAATGGCCAGTGGGAACCTGTGGTTTACCATGCTCGAACGACATTACAAATGTATATAAAACGCTAAAATTGTATTTCGTTTTTAAGTTCCTGTTTATATGTTACTGAAGATGGTCGCACCGCGTCCGAAATGTGCATTTAATTAATAAATGTTTTTTAGTGAAAAAGGGTTAATGTGTGTCATTTAATTATTATTAAATAGCATTGATAATAATACATTGTCAAATTTTTATATTGACTCATAATTTTCAACTATTCGGTTATTTTATATTTCTTCTATCTTCTAAAGTAGCCCACTTTTTGTATTCCTGTGGTATCATACTCTTATTAATCTTCTTAAATATCAAATTTTGTTGTTTCCATGATGCCATAAAGCTTATGGGCATCATTAAAAAATGTCAACAAATCTAGATTTTTGGATCTCGAAATTATTGTAAAATCTCCACAAATTATAATAAATATTGGGAAATCTGTAGAAAACTCGAAAATTATTGAGAAATCGTAGAAATATTGGAACATCTCTCGGAATCTTGATAATATTTAGAAATGATTATGTGTTATAAAGGCAAATAGGTCAAATATCATCAACATTATCATCAGCATCGTCATCATGATCATAATATGCGGTTTTCTTGTAACACGTATCAATATTATCTAAATTGATACATTTTACAAGAAATCAGCATTTTATGAAATCTGTAGAAATCTATTAATACATTGTCAAATTTTGGTATTGACTCATAATTTTCAATTATTCAGTTATAACATTTCGATATTTCTTCTATCTTCTAAGTAGTCCAGTTTTTGTATTACCGTGGTATCATACTTTCATTACTCTCTTTAAATTATAAATTAGTTGTTTTCATGATGCCATAAAGCTTATGTGCATCATTAAAAAATGTCAATAAATTTGGAGTTTTGGATCTCGAAAATAATGTAAAATCTCCACAAATTATGATAAATATTGGGAAATCTGTAGAAATTTCGAAAATGATTAAGAAATCGTGGAAATTATTGGAAAATCTCTCGGAATCTTGATAATATTTAGAAATGATTCTGTGTTATAGAAGGCAAATATGTCAAATACATGTCATGTGCAAAAATGTCATCGACATCATCATCAGCATCGTCATCATGATCATCATATGCTGTTTTCTTGTAAAATGTATCAATAATATGTAAATTGATTCATTTTACAAGAAATCAGCACATTATGAAATCTGTTGAAATCTATTAATACATTGTCAAATTTTGGTATTGACTCATAATTTTCAATTATTTGGTGATTATATTTCAATATTTGTTCTATCTTCTAAGTAGTCCAGTTTTTGTTTTCCCGTGGTATGATACTTTAATTACTCTTCTTAAATACCAAATTTGTTGTTTTAAGGATGGCGTAAAGCTTAGGGGCATCATTAAATAATGTCAACAAATTTGGATTTTTGGATCTCGAAATTATTGTAAAATCTCCACAAATTACAATAAATATCGGGAAATCTGTAGAAATATCGAAAATTATTGAGAAATCGTGGAAATTATTGGAAGATCCTTCGAAATCTTGATAATATTTAGAAATTATTATGTGTTATATAAGGCAAATATGTCAAATATCATCAACATCAACACCAGCATCATCATCACGATCATCATATGCTGTTTTCTTGTAAAATGTATCAATAATATGTAAATTGATTCATTTTACAAGAGATCAGCACATTATGAAATCTGTTGAAATCTATTAATACATTGTCAAATTTTGGTATTGACTCATAATTTTCAATTATTTGGTGATTATATTTCAATATTTGTTCTATCTTCTAAGTAGTCCAGTTTTTGTTTTCCCGTGGTATGATACTTTAATTACTCTTCTTAAATACCAAATTTGTTGTTTTAAGGATGGCGTAAAGCTTAGGCGCATCATTAAATAATGTCAACAAATTTGGATTTTTGGATCTCGAAATTATTGTAAAATCTCCACAAATTATAATAAATATTGGGAAATCTGTAGAAATATCGAAAATTATTGAGAAATCGTGGAAATTATTGGAAGATCCTTCGAAATCTTGATAATATTTAGAAATTATTATGTGTTATATAAGGCAAATATGTCAAATATCATAAACATCAACACCAGCATCATCATCACGATCATCATGTGCTGTTTTCTTGTAAAATGTATCAATAAGGTTAAATTGATACATTTTACAAGAAATCAGCATATTATGAAATCTCAAAAATTCTTGAAAAATCGTGGAAATTATTGGAAAATCTCTCGGAAACGGTGTCATATAAGGCACATATGTCAAATATCACCATCATTATCATCATATGCAGATTTCTTGTAAAATGCATCAATAATAATTAAATTGATGCATTTTACAAGAAGCATGTTATAATGATATTTGACATATTTGTCTCATATAAGTCATGTTTGATAAATATTTTATTTGTTACACACGCGTAAATGTAACTCTATCCAGCCTGTACACTTACCTGATTAGATAACATTTAACGTTATAACGTTATATAAGACAAATATGTCAAATGTCCACGTCATCATCATCGTCATCATCATATGGTGATATTTGATAAATTTGTCTTATATAAGTCCTGTTTGATAATTAATTTACTTGATACGTACGCGTAAATGTCACTCTAACCAGCCTGTACACTTACCTGGTAAGAAAACCTTTACCAGCACCAAGCTTGTCAAAGTGACTCGAGCCGGTGTAAAGATATTTTGACTATACTTATCTAAAAACACCTTTTTTTCATCCGTTTTACAATCAACAGAACAGGGCACGGAAAAGTTTTCCGGATCTCTGATTTTTTTCCGTGAAATTTCGTACTTTCACTAATGACAAGTTTTAATACTATCTCGATTGCTACATGTCATAATTTTAAAATTATATACTTAGGTACTTTCGCTATTTTGATTAAAACTCATTTTGCTAAATTTTTGTATTATATTGTATAATATTTTTAGATTTCATAAATTTATTACGCTGTTTCAAATGCGATTCGCCAAAATTTTAGTATATTTGTCTAATGCAGGCGAGTCTTATTGCAAACGTTATTTAATGATATTGTTATATGTAAAATTGTCGAAAATATTACAGATATTTTAAAACAATTTTAATAAAAGTTGAAAAGCGGTATTTAGAGAAGCAAAAAGAATATTGAACATTATTTTTATTCATATTAATATGTACTAACATGGAGAAAATCAAACAACCTATATCATTTTTTTTTTGTACCAATGGTTAAAAATCAAATTCACATTTATGAGTCCGAGCCTTAACGCCATATTAGCTTGCTATTGTTATTGTTGCCGGTTTTATTATTATTTAAGGACATTTACAATTTTCTACACCACAAAATTTCTAGAATTTTTATATACATTAATACATATAATTGAGAAATTTAGTAATTTAAAAAAAAATACAATTTATATACATCCCCATGTTATCGGAAATATATATACCAACCACCTTCTATATTATATTTTTCATATTTAAAAAAAATGTATATTTTTGCAGAAAAATAACTATAGCTCTTTATCATATAGAAAAAATACTAATATTGGAAATCATACAATTTAGGCCTGATAATAAAGTGCATTAATTAATTAATTATATTTATGTAAATATAATTATATATTTAAATAGTTTACTATGATACAAGTGCACAAGAGATCACTTCATGCCCCTTATTAGTTCGATAACTACAGATTATGAATAAAAAAAGTCTGTTAATAATTTTTGATTAAGGTTGTAGTGTAGGTTGTATAGTATATGTAGTACTTACAGGTAAATAATATTTATTTTTATTTTATTTTATGAATAATTTTCTTTTGCCTGACTAGTTTCGGAACCATCATCAGAGGCATGTCTACGAAGAATACAATATTTTTCTTTTCTTTGTAGATATGCCTCTGATGATGGTTGTTCATAACCGAAACTAGTCAGGCGAAAGAAATAAATCATAAAATTAAATTAAAATTTTAATTAATTATGCAATTTATGGCTTATTGAACTAATTATATTTTTGCAAATATGATTTGTATATTTGAATGATTACGCGAATATAACTTTTATAAATAATGTAGACGAATATAATTTTACTAATAAATATGTAGACTTTACCTAAAACAAACTAAGTGACTTTCCTATTAAAATATGGCTTCCTAACGAAATTGTTACTTTCGCAGATTCTAAATAACAGTGGCGTAAATAATAAATACAGGAATTTACACTGCAAAGTACATAACTGTATATTTTCATCCTAAATGTAAGCACAAAAATATAATTGTAAATAACTGCCGACGCCAGCTGCTGTGTAGCTTTTAAGCTGAGTGGGTGTAAATTTATGATAATTACGTGATACATTCCGTTAATTTTGCACCGTCAATAACGGATGCTCCTCCTGTGTAGTATGTAAATGGAATTATGTTCGAATGGATTGGTGTTAGATGTATGGGAAAAATATTGGACGGCCTTTTCCTGGGGGATGATAACAATTAAATTGCCATGTGACCTCATTTTCCGAACAATGCTTATAAATACCATATATTCATGCTTTTGTCATTATCAGAGAAAAATATTTTAGCAATAGTTGCAGAAAACTTTAAATGTTATTTAAATGTTGCTATAAATGTTTAAATGTTGCCATATTTTTACATATTAACCTAAATTCTCAAAATATATGCTGTTTTCAAATATTTATATTTTTAAACGTTGAAATCTTTCAGCAAAATTTTAGTACGTGATATTTACCAGAATTTCAATTATTTGGCCAACCATTCAATAATAATTACTCTCAAAATTTCAACAATTACTTTAAAAGCAGTTTTTCTGTAAAAATTTCATTGATAACTGTAAAATTCTATTGTTTCCAAGAAAATTTAATCATATTTACCAACCTTTTATTTATAGTTTTGTGGTTATTAAATTTTCGCAATGTTCATGAAAATGGCCTAAAAATTAATGCAAATTTCGTAATTTTGTGATTCTTATAAAGTGGTCTGAAGTGTAATGTAGATTTTCGAAATTTTGTGATTGTTTTGAAAATTGCCTGACATCAAATAAAGACTAATAATAATAGGTCTTTGAAAATACATTGTGTCTGTCAAAAGTTACGATAGATTTTGAAGTTTTGTGATATTTATGAAGATAATAGAAATTTATAACAATTCTTGTGACATTTACAAATATGTCTTAGAGCTTGATGCATATTGTTGAGATATTATGATATAAAGTTTCATAAATCTCTCCTTGATTCTTGAAATCACATTGTCTTTTATGAAAATGTCCTCATATTTACAATAAATTTTGCAATTTTGGTGCCATTTACAAATATGTCTTCATGTTTGATGCACATTGTTGAGATATACAGGGTGTCTACGCTAAACCGTTCGTTAAAAGTTTACGGGGTTGCCGTTGTACCAAAAATTTCAAAAAAATCCTCGTCACTCGGTTGAATCAGTTGTCCTCATGTGAAATATTTTTAACTTTCTATCACTTCCGGTTTAACCGGAAGTAGCACTAACTTTCTTATTTTAAATGGAACACCCCATATATTATTATATTTTTGAATTCCTCGCTTAAATGAGAACATATTTTGTAAGAATGTATGTACACTTATCTCTTCTAATTTTCAAGAAAAAAATGTTTTTCTAAAATTTTGACCTCTAAAAGGTAGCCTGAAATCTGTCTATAACTTCTCTTAGGAATAAGATAAAATTATGAGTTATTTTTCTAATTGTACCTAGAGGATGCCTCTATGAGTAGACTAATTGGAAACTGTCAATTTTGATAATAGGTGTTCATAAAATGTCAATGTCTAAGTGCCCTCTTAAATATCCCGTAATTCAATTTTTTTAAATGGAATGACCCATTTTTTGTCGTATAGCACGACTGGGAGAAATATTTACTACAAAAAAAGTATAATACAACCATCCTCCTAAAGCAAGTATTTTTTGAATTATTTCGAAGATTACTTTTTCGTCGCATTTCTGCAGAGTATAATTTTGCATGTCACAAGTGCACTTTAGTAGGCATGTGATATGCTTTTGTTTTGTCGCTATTGTAATGCAAACTGTCAAATAATATAACCATTTAGAATAAAGTATTACAGATATCTAAATCAACAAAATGAATCATTACACAAATCAACAAATTAACAATTTATTCTTTATACATAGCAACTGCGACAGAATTGTTACTCTAACATGTAGAGTACTCAATAAAACATATCCACATTTGCCGCCGATTAATAAAACAAGATTTAGAAGATTGGAATAAAATATTGTTGAATTTGGACAAGTGAATGCAATAAGACATCGACAAAATCCAGTTATGGAAAATGAAGAAGTGCAAGAAATAGTGTTGCCCTATTTTCAAGTTAATACACAAGAATTTATCCGCTGTGGTCAAGAGGATTTAGGCGTTGATAAATCTTCAGTACAGAAATTTTTGAAAAAATATGGAATTCACAATTATCACTTATTATCAAAATTGACATTTTCCAATTATTTAACTCATATAGGCATCCTCTAAGTACAATATTTGATTCCAATCTTCTAAATCTTATTTGATTCATAGGCGGCAAATGTGGATAAGTTTTATTGAATACTCTACATTGTCGGCTTGGTGTTACAAGGTTGCATGTAACATTTTTTTTAATTTCTAGTACTATAGCTTTGCAGGGCTATATGTTTTCAAAGCGGGATCTTTCAACTTGATGAAAGATTAAAATTGGACCACTAAGAACCTATGATAAAAACATATCTATTGACAGTGTAAAATTTATCATTTTTTGTTATAGCAAACATATTTAAAATCCTTATTCCCAAATTTATAAATTTGCACATACAACCTTGTAACATTAAGCCGACGACATGTTAGAGATACAATTCTATCGCAGTATGCCAGTTGTATAAAGAATAAATTGATAATTTGTTGATTTGCGTAATGATTCATTTTGTCGATTTTGATTTCTGTAATACTTTATTCTATATGTTTTTATTATTTCACAGTTTGCATTACAATAGCTACAAAACAAAAGCATATCAGATGCCTACTAAAGTGCACTTGTGACATGCAAAATTATACCCTGCAGAAATGCGACGAAAAAGTAATCTTCGAAATAATTCAAAAAATACTTGCTTTAAGAGTATGGTTGTATTATACTTTTTTGTAGTAAATTTTTCTCCCAATCGTGCTATGCGATAAAAAATGGGTCATTCCATTTAAAAAAATTGAATTACGGAATATTTAAGAGGGCACTTAGACATTGACATTTTATGAACACCTATTATCAAAACTGACAGTTTCCAAGTATTATTCTCATAAAGGCATCCTCTAGGTACTATAAGAAATATAACTCATAATTTTATCTTATTCCTAAGAGAAGTTATAAACATATTTCAGGCTACCATTTACAGGTCAAAATTTTAGAAAAAAAATTTTTTCTTGAAAACTAGAAGAGATAAGTATACATACGTTCTTACAAAATATGTTCCAATTTAAGCGAGGAATTCAAAAATATAATAATATATGGGGTGTTCCATTTAAAATAAGAATGTTGGTGCTACTTCCGGTGAAACCGGAAGTGATAGAAAGTTGAAAATATTTCACATGAGGACAACTGATTCAACCGTGTAACGAGGATTTTTTTGAAATTTTTAGTACAACGGCAACCCCGTAAACTTTTAACGAACGGTTTAGCGTAGACACCCTGTATTTGCTAGTTTGCGAGTTTCATAAATTTCTTTTTGATTTCTGAAATCACATTGTATTTATCAAAATATCTTAACACTTGTGAGAGATTGTTGAATTTTTGCGATTAGTTAAACTTACAACAAATTTCAAAGCTATTGCGGCATTGGCAAAATGGCATGGTCTGATAAAAATTCCGAAATTTAATGCAAATTTTCAAAATATCGTGTTTCTTAATATTTTCATTGCTTTGCGTAAAAATGCAGGCCGCATAAAAATATTCCGTGAAAACTTTCGGAAATCGAAAAACTACTTTTGGCACAACAACAGCTGTAGGTAATGAGATTGATTTCAATGTAGGGCAAAGTTTTTGAAGTTGCCATTTCATTTTACTCTCTTTTGTACTTTTGCCTGTGTACTTTTTGAATTTTACAGTGTTGGGTTTTGTGATTTGTGATATTTTGTGGATTGTTTGCTTTCTGTTATGTAACTATATTGTATAACGTAATTTTACTAAATTGTGAGGAAGCTTACACTTACAAGTCTCGAGAAAAAAATTGAAAATTTGATTGAATTTTGAAATTTGGAAATTTGATAAATCTTAATTTTTTTATGGTGATGTCTGTAGATCTTCGGACTAAAGGCAGTAAACAGCACTACCGTAAAGCTATAAAATAAGTCTAATTTGATCGTTACTGCTTTCAACTTTTCGTAAACTTCACGCATCTAATAAAATACACCTGATGTTTGATTTAGTATGATATTCTCGAATTGCAACTCATGACAGGAGTGAATTAGTTAAAATAATCTTGGATAAAAAATTATTAAATGTGTAGTTCATTTAGGTTCAGTTGAACAAACGTGGATCATCAGTGTCCATC
Organism: Othius punctulatus; assembly: GCA_951805005.1. Taxonomy (NCBI): domain Eukaryota; kingdom Metazoa; phylum Arthropoda; class Insecta; order Coleoptera; family Staphylinidae; genus Othius; species Othius punctulatus. The sequence goes on from OX638138.1 coordinate 97,299,300, forward strand.
CGACCATTGTATCGACAATTGTATCCCAGGTAACTGAACCATGGTCAAAGGTAAACCAGATTTGTACAACTGGGGCTTAAGGGTCGATGCTGAAGCAGGTAGATTCTGCAAATCGCACGAAATAGGAACCCCTGAAAATAGAAACCACCAGCCTTTCCACCCTATGAGAATCGGGGATTGTTCCATTGTTCCTCCTAACTATATCCGATGGTTAACGACCGGATTAACCCTCACATGCAGCACAATATGTCTTTACCAGGGAAAATAATTGGACGAAAGCAGAGACTTATATTTGATTTATCTCGTTAATGAATGGATTATGTTTATATATATTCTGTACCTTTCCAGAAACATGTTTTTAACTAGAATTTACATTTCGTAACAGTTTTACTATTGATACAAGTAGAATAATAAAAAATTTAGAACTGTAATAATAAAATCACAAATATCTAGCATAACAGTAATAATACTAATAATAATGATAATGATAATAATAATAATTATTATTATAATAACATAGATAGTGGGCAGTAGGGATTATAATTCGGAACAGTTATACCATTGATACGAGTAACTCTTATATTTACCAAGAGAAGGAGCACTAGAAAATTAATAAATTTAGAACTGTAATAATAAAGCACAAATATCTATAATCATAAAATTAATAAGATAGAGTGGCACTAGGGATTATTATTATTATTACTATTATTATTAATAATAAAACCTCAAATATCCATAGAGGCTAGTTTTCCACGTCTGGTGGATGGTGGATGGTACTACCATTTATAACAACTATAACTATAATAATTAACAAATTTATAACTGTTAATAATACTTGGTTAATGTTGAAGGCATCTACTTCGTGATTCATTATGAAAATAAATAAAAACACCATTTCTTTATTTATAGCTCACTGTTTATTATGAAATGACTAGTTTCGATCACGTTCTGATCATTATCAAACTTAAAATAAAATAAAAACACAAATAAAACATATATTTATACAAGTATACGAAACCAGCCACTTTATAATAAACAGTATAATATAAACAAAGAAATTGTGTGTTTTATTTAACAATAATACTATTTACACCATTTACTTTTAAATAACAATTGGTCACACACTCGTTGACTCGTTGTACTTGGCACCATTATCTATGTTCATTTATTATTATTATTAGATATTATTTAATTGTAATTTTAAACTGTTGTGATTATTGCGCAGCGGTACTTAGTAATTAATAATTTGATGTGTAACTTAATCTACTGAACAAATAGACAATTATTTTTTTAATGCAACTTGTGATTCCAATATTTTCAACTTGGACTACATTAAAAACAATCTCAAATTTTACAACAACCAACTTTTAATTATTACGTAATTACGTATATTAATTATGATCTCATAATCAAATATTAAAATTGATCATCCCTTGTGGGGATCGAACCCACGACCTTTGGATTAGAAGTCCAACGCGCTATCCGCTGCGCCAAAGGGACGTGTTATATTCATTCGGTAGTGATCTAATAGAGGAACATGGTTGCCTATACTTGCATGCCGTCCTACATAGTGAATGGCTTATTTTTAACTTTCGTTTATATTTATACGGCCTTTATAAACTTTGTCGCCTTTGATTTGCCAGAGCTAATTGTATTTATAGCGAACATACGTAAATATAATTATTTGTTATTAATAAATATAGGCTGAAATTAGAAATTCCATGTGTATCATATGTGTGTCTCATATTTGGTTTTAAATTACTTGCAGTTATTAAGATAAATAAAAAAAATCTAATAGGAATACTCCATGCATTAAACATATTTTAGGTACACCAGTAGATTATTAAAATTAAAAATATTATTAAGTGTTGTTTGGAAGTTAAAGCACTCTCGGGTTTAATGTTGGAAATAAGTTTGAAACGATTTATTTATTCGTTATGTATATGGATCTGTTTTGGCCAGGTGGCCGTCATCAGAATGGTACCAAATGTATTTATAGAAGGACTTTGGTACCATGCTAATGACGGCCAGGTGGAAATATGTCGTAGTACACAATGAATAAATAAATCTTTTCAAATGTATTTCCAACATTATACCTGAGAGTGTTTCAACTTCCATACAATACTCAATACAATCACTTAGGTATAGATCTAAACACATACCAACAACATTATTATTATTTATTATAGAATTATTATAGTTCTAGTATTTGCAATTTAAATATTTAAAATTTATATTGCAGTTCAAAGAATAAAACTAGGAAACAAATGCTATAAAATAAAAATAAATATTCAGTCGAGGTTACACTCGTGTGCCAGTTTGCTTGCTATAATTTATTCACCCCTCCGTAATTTTCTACGGGCACATGAAATGTTTTTAGATGTATCAGCCATGATTTTGGAATTAGTATTAGTCCGTTGTATATACAGGCAAATTGAAGTAACGTAGAGAAATAAGGCTCCGATCTTTAATATATACCTATGCACTAAACATAAAAACAACATTAATATAACATTACATAAATATTGAATTTCAATGGTGTGTTGATGCAACATCAGCACAATGCACAATGTACCGAAGTAGTATTCTTATTCTTATTATTATATTGTATGTATGTTATCATTCTTGCAATCAGCAATCATGATACACATATCCATATTGATATGAAATATATAGATATAATATGATTGCGAAAGTGTAGTTTTCCCTAGCATATTCTCATTGTTTGATGTAACAATAATAATAATATTAATGATAATAATAATAATAATAATAATAAATGTACTCTTAATAATTGAAATGTTCCTGTTAATAGTTCCACGTCTGCATAATAATGATGTATAAACGGTAACAATTTGTAACCTTATAGCCTTCAAAATTTCTGTAGCGCGAGTTCGGTTGCCTAGCATGATATCACTTTTTTTTTTAAATATTTGTAATATTGGTCCTGCATTTTACATCCCGTCTTATATAGCTCAGTTACTAATTAAGTTAGAATTTTGTTAGTTTGCAGACTTTCCTTGCATTCTAGAGCGTATTTTGTTGGTGAAATATACTGTATACTGGTAGCCGTTACTTTGTGGAACATGGTAAACGAATTAAATAAAACAATTTTACTTTGTTATTTCCACTAACACATTTATTTTACAAAAATAATTAAGTGACTGTAGTTTCGACTATTGAGTAGTCGAAACTGCAGTCACTAAATTATTTTTGTAAAATAAATGTGTTAGTGGAAGTAACAAAGTAAAATTGTTTTATTTAATTCTTTAGTAAAATAATTAGTTAGTAAAATATTTTGGTTTATACAGGGCGTCCCAAAAAATTGTCACGTCATGATGATATATTAGATTGCATGCTGTATATTTTGTTGCTTATTTGGGTGCCTTTCATGGTCACCTACTTACCCCTAAAATTTTATTGAAATCGGTCAGTGATATCAGCAAAATTAAACAAAAACTAAAACAAACAGTTTTGCTTAAATGGTTTAAAAAAATGATAAAATATACCTTGTTAATAAAATTATACAAGGTACTTATTAAATAAGGTCTAACAGTCCTGTTAATTAAGTGTGATTGATGTGATTGATGTGATTGATGTGATTGAATGTCTCAAAGTTTTTAAATTTTAAAGCACTTTTTCTTTTTTTTTAATAGCTGCTCCTGTATATTTTTATGCCATTCCATGCGTAATTAAAAGACAAATATTTTTCCTAATTACAATCCTATCGCAATGCCTAGCACATTATAAGTTATTTGCAGGAAATTCGTTTTATCAACTATTCCAATAGCCATTTGAATGAATAAAAATCGAAGGTGTCTTTGATAAACAATTTATTTGTTTCACACGTGTAAATGTCACTCTAACTAGCGTTTACATTTACCTGGTAAGGTAACCATTACATACACCGTGAATGTTATAGTTTACACGAGCCAGTGTAAAAATTTTACGAGTCCCTTCTCAAATTTATACTCTCCCTTGTCATATTTATATTATCTTAATTCACTTGATTTTCAATTATAATTGTTTGGTGTGTTTGTTTCAACTTTTCCGTCGATAGATATAAATATAAAAGTACAATTATGATTGAAATTATGATATTGTGTTTATGAAAATGTTGACACTGACATATGATATATTTTATACTGTCATGTTATTATCTTAATTTAACTAATTACTACTCGAGTTTAATAAACAAAATATTCTACATTATACGCCCGGTAATGGTTTTTACTGGCTCTACAAGGTGACAGACTCGCCTGCGGTCGTCAGTCATTCCTCTTACCCGGCTTATAAGATTACAGTAAAACGTTATGAAATTGTAAAAATTCTGAAAATATTTAAATCATACTTACTACCACGAACACAGATTTCCGTAAAATGTTAGAAAATTGTAAAAAACATATAATTAAGAAAATATTTAAATCATTAACACTACCAAGTTATTAGTTGTTTAAGAGAAATAACAAACTATTAAGACAAAGAAATTAAACATTAACAAATTATTATAAGATGGAAATCCTTAAATGTACATTATTTTGCTGTCTCAGAATTTCAGTTAACCAATTATCAAAATCAATTAACGTTAAAAATGCCAATAAAAATTAATCAAAATCTATTGAATTTCAAGAGATTTTAATAAAATTAATAAAAATATTTTAAAACATTGATAAACTTTCAAAGAAGTGCCTCAACGTTACGCATACAAAATTTGACAAAAAAAATCATGAAAACGTTACAAATTTGAGAATACATATTAAACTGAATACAGTAAAAATAGGAAACATCTCTAAAACCATAAAATTATAAATTGTTCCACAAAACTATTACACATTGGGATGAAAATTTCTGAAATTTGCAGAAATTGTTTGAAAAAGTACAAAATTTCTAAAATCTAAAATAATACCTAAAATAGTTCTAGAATATTCCTTATTTATCAGAAAGTTGCAAGAAACTTTTAATGAAGTTATTAAAAAAAGAAACAAACAAAAAAAAATAATTATAAATAATTTTGGATTTAGCAATATCACATAAAATATTATGTTTGTTAGTGTTGTATTTATTTTACCAGCTATTACTAATTATTATTTTGCTATTATTATATAGAATAGATGGAATAGATTTTTTTAAAGTCAAATATTATATATAAATATAATTTAAAATACAAACAACATTAAACCCCATCGGGGGGATGATGATGAAATAAGCCGAAACTGGTAGGAAAAATAAATAAGTTATTAAACAACAAATATAAATAAATAAATATTTATGAAAATATACCAGTAAGTATATAAAAATAGCAAAGTAGTAAATAAAATATTATATTTAAAATTATCTAGTCTAAGTCTTAGTCATAGGGTCAGTAAATCAGGAAAAACTTAACAAAAGCGCAATGAAACTAATAAATACCAAAATCGCAAAAATTGCCTAAAATGTAGACAATTATAGCGTACCTATAACTAAAAATGCAAATTACACACAAAGATTTAAGAAATTGCCACACATACAGGGTGGCCCACCTATCGTCGCTGGGACCATTGCTGCTAGACTAATGAAAATTTAGGAAAACATCTGATTGGAAGTGATTGGACATTGGATGTTCTACATTTTAAAATTATTTTCGAGTATACAGAGTGTACCATAAATCCGTGACACAAAATTTGGTCTCTTTTTAAATTGATCACCCTGTGTATTACTTTATTTTTAGAATCTGCGTTATGTGGGCTTCACAAATCATTTTTGTTTGTTGAGATCAGATGCAACGTTGCCAAGTTATTCACATTTTAATCAAATTTAACGAAAAATCATGGACGTGGAAAAAAATTCAACAAAACCTTATTATAAGAGACCAATGAAAGAATCTGCGTATGCAAGTACCTAAGCAATGTGCCAAAACATACACAATATTTTCAGTCACGTAGAATACACAGGGTGTTCTGAAACAACGATCCAATCTTGCTATTTTCAAATGGCTAAAACATATCGAGATTGATCGTTATTTACCAAATAAAAAGTAATATTAGATTATAGTCCATATGCTACCATTGAATAGCTCATTAGATGAACACTCAGAATATGATGTTTTATACAGGGTATTCCATTTGAAAAAAATGAGTTTTAGTTAGAGACAAGTAGAGTTTTAGTAGAGAGACAACATTTTGTACCCCGGATTTATAGTACACTCTGTATACTCAAAAATAATTTTTAAAGGTAGCGCATTAAGAGTCCAATAAGTTCCAGTCAGATGTTTTCCTATATTTTCATTAGTCTAGCAGCAGTGGTCCGCGCGAGGATAAGTGGGCCACCCTGTATTTTGGGAATGCTCTAGAATTCTGAAACCAAAATTTTAAGAGCTAAAATGTCCTCAATCTCAATAAAAAAAGTAAAAGTATCAGCAAGTTCAGAAATTGCGAACGTAGATGTAAACCTAAAAGATGAAATTGCAAATATTACATGCAATGTCTTTCAGAAAATTGCACTAAACTTTATTATAACTCTAATTACACTAGTAAGAGAAATTTTAAGGAATCTGTTGTCCCTTCAATTTAAACGCATTTTCGGAAAGTACTTACTATGCATTAGCGCGAAATGCAAAAAAGTTGTGTAGGTCATTTTTTTTTTAGATTTTACATATATTTTTCTTTATTTACTTACAAAACACGTTCTCAGTTAAAGAGAGGTTAGAAAAGTGATACTGGCAACTATGAAACTGAAATTTGAATCATAATTTGAATCCAGTACTACCATAAAAAATCATCGGAATCGATCTTGCATCCCGAAAAAAATTAAGTTACACACTTTGCAAAAATTGAAGTATCACAAAAACCCGATAGAAACATTTTTTTGACGAATCTAAAATCAGCGCAAAATTTTCTACAGGTATCGGCTCTTTTCGTCTAAGAGACAAACATTGTGTTGACCAGTGTTATATTGCAAATATAAATAATCCTCAAAACTAATGTGAAAAATTAAGAAATTTATCAGAAAATGTTTGAAAAAAGTACAAAATCTCAAAATAAAAATACTTTTATTAATAGTATTACTAGTATTTATTTCTAGTAGCTATTTGACATATCTAAGCATAAAGCCATAGTGTCCGGAAAACTGGCACAACTACAAAAGCACAATGAAACTAATTAAACCAAAAAACGAGAAAATTGTAGAAAATCTAGTTATAAAATACAAACATACAAGGTTATAACTGAAAATGCAAGTAGCATATAAAGATTTCAGAAAAGCAAAAAAGTTTTTACAATTAGTATTTTCTTAAATCGCAAAATCAAAATAATAAAAGTCCTTCATCTCTCTACGCCCGGCTCTGTTAAAAAAACGAATGCTTCTTATATTAATAGTATTACTAGTACTTATTTCTAGTAGCTATTAGATATATCTAAGCATAAAGCCATAGTGTAGTACATCTGGAAAAACAACAAAAGCGCAATGAAACTAAAGAAACCAAAACACAAAAAAATTGTAGAAAATGTAGTTTTAACATACAAACATACATACGTATAACTGAAAATGCAAGTAGCACATAAAGATTTCAGAAATTGCCACAAAGTTCTTAGAATTAGAATTTTCTTCAATCGTAAAATCAAAATAACAAAAGAGCTAAAAAGTCCTTCATCTCTCTAGGCCCGGCTGTGTTAAAAAACGTATGCTACTTATATTAATAGTATTACTAGTACATATTTCTAGTAGCTATCAGACATATTTAAGCATAAAGCCATAGTGTAGTAAATCTGGAAAAACAACAAAAACGCAATGAAACTAAAGAAACCAAAACACGAGAAAATTGTAGAAAATGTAGTTTTAACATACAAACATACATAGTTATAACTGAAAATGCAAGTAGCACATAAAGATTTCAGAAATTTCCACAAAGTTTTTAGAATTCGAATTTTCTTCAATCGTAAAATCAAAATAACAAAAGAGCTAAATAGTCTCTCTAGACCCGGTTCTATTATTTTTTCGATATACAGAGATTTACATTTTTGTATGATTGATTGGGTCTTATCTTCTCTATCGAATTGTAAAAATTGTAAAATGTTGTTGGTTTATATCAATATGAATGATATTGCAAAATAACAGATCACGAAATATAATTAATATGAGATATTATATTTAATTTCTTTGTGAAAATAATAATTACCTGCACCAGAAAATTGATGTATCGAAAATAAAAATTTAAAGCAAAATTTAATACTCAAATGCCAAGACAATGGTATCCATTGGCCCCCCTTATTTGAGTTTATTTCCATATTTTAATGATTGTTGAGAATTGAATTAGAAACCAGACATTGCATTTCATACATAAGAATCCAATTTCGCCGCAAGATAAATTAAACATTCCTTAAAAAAGTTACGCAAAGCAGAACTCTCTCCCCCAGCATTTACAAGGAGGGTGAACTCAGCAGTCATCTTCGGTATGCAATGCCTGGCGTATTTTATTTGTGTTTTATTCTATGTGATACTCTGGAGATGCGCACTAATGCGTGGGCGAGCATCCCCGGGAATAAGGAAACTCGAATTTAATTGCAATTGATTTAGTGCGTCCTCTATTAGGGATCTTTTGTATTATGTCGGTCAGGATGAAAGGGGAACTCGAAGGAACACAATTTGATTTTATGTAGCGGAAACTTCGCAGATTGTATTGAATACTTTATCGGTTATCGGCTGTTTCTATAAATAAGAATCTATTCAATCTGCTGCAGTCATTCCGTGAAGATGTTTGTTTTATATCTATTATTTGCGCATTTCCTTTTCATTTTTGCCGAATGATACATGTCACATTCAGATTTCATCTGCAATTATTAAAAAAATAAAAGCATTTGAGTGTTTATAAAAGCTCAATTATTTCGGTTTGCTAGTAGGTATAGTAAGTCTGTTAATTTTAAACTAGTTTGTACCAACATGAAATTTATTACAAAATAATATTACGAAACGTAGTTAATCTGAGAATTATTATGACGTTGATCAAGGCGCGGATTTCTAGGTATTATGCGTTAGGTATCAGTTTTAATAGCAGACCAAAATGACCTCGTATCTATACGAATTTTAGCAAATGTAGTAACGTGACATTTTTTTTTTGTGCTTTTATGCATATTTTCAGGTTTTAAGCTTATAATTGCTTTAATGCATTTTATGTGCATATTTCCTTATTTTTTGTGCTTATTTGCTTGTTTCTCAATTTAAAGCATATTATTTATATTAGCTAAGAATATATTTGGTTGCACATTATTGTAATGACAATTCAGTATTAATATTACTCCGTTACGTCTAGTGTGCTTGGTTATCACAAAATCATCAACAAAGCGAGCGTGCGTACGTGATATTTGGTAAACAAAGCTTGATTATTTCGGGGATTACCCTATTTTTACGTGCACAGAACGCATCTGGGGTAAGTGTGCTATCAATTCAGTCCAATTTATCTCAATCTTCAGTGCGCTGTGCTTGTGCCTTGTGTGTATTACGTGTTTATAAGTTTTCTTGTATAAAATGCCGAAAGTAAAACCTTCCGTCGATGAATGGATACGTGGACATTCTGAATTAAAATATGAGAATGGCAAATTAACTTGCAGGGTTCAAACCGGTAAGTTTTATTTTATGTCGCTATTGGCCTAGGTACAACCATGTATTCTGTTGTAGATTAACTGGGAGAAAAAAATTAGCATAACAGTCCATATCAAAACAACAGTTCACCTGGAAAATTAAAAAAAAACACATATCTGATGGTATCTTTTAACATTGCGTTAAAAAAACTAGATAATAATATGTTTAAATCTATTTTACAAAAATACACCGGTAGATATATTCCTGCCAAATCAACCATTCGCAAAAACTATGTGGAGCAAGTATATAAACACACTATTGAGGAAATAAAAAAGATAATTGGCAACAATTACATATGGTTCTGTGTAGATGAAACTACTGATTCATGTGGTCGGTACATCGCCCATTTAATGATTGGAATATTAAACGAAGACTTCATCAATGCATTTTTAATTAGTTCCAAGCAGTTAGAAAAAACAAATGCCAATAACGTTGCCAAATTCGTTCACGATGGATTAACACATTTTTTTTGCCAAACCCCGTACCAAATGATAAATTATTATTGATGCTTACTGATACCGCTGCATATATGTTGCCTGCATATTCTAATTTGAAAGTATTTTATGAGCGATTAATGCATTCCACCTGTTTGGCACATAGTTTTAATCAAGTTGCTGAAACGATTAGACTGCAATTTCCCCTGGTCAATGATTTGATAAAAACCGGGAAGAAAATATTCCTAAAAGCTCCACTGAGGGTTGAAATGTTTAGGGAAAGAATGCCTAATGCTTCTCTTCCTCCGGCACCGGTTATAACTAGATGGGATGCAGTTTTGTCACAAAATTAAGGGTGCGCTCTCGGCTGGGGGATTTTGCTATTCGGTAAGACCAGTAAAGTTCAGAGTAGTGCAACAAGATGGTTGGTATTGCAAAAACCATTTGAGACATGACAGCGCTTACGTGTAGTCCAAAAATGTCGTGGATGGCGAAGATGAACGATGCCCGAGTCCGACCGGCGCGCGACCGATGACGGTGCGTAGGAGGAACATGCCATTGATATCATGACAAGGTGCAGTGGTGGGCCCATTTTTACGGTCGGGTCATAAATTCTGATATTGTATTCCAAACACTTGCAGATTGAGAAAGTAAAACGAGAGTGGCCGGACAAAAAATTTTGCTGATTAAAAAAACTCATAAAAATTCACTCACGTTTAGAATTGTTTCATTGTAATTTTCAAGAAACATTACAAACATAAATTCACAAAAATAGAAACATTACAAACATAAATTCACAAAAAAAAGAAACATTACAAACATAAATTCACAAAAATAAAACATTACAAACATAAATTCACAAAAAAAGATACATTTTTTAATATAATTTATTTTGTTCTGAATTATTGTATTGTATGAATTATAGCGAATTAATTCAATCTTTAAGAAAACAATAATGCACTTTGTTATAATAATGACTATTTTTTATTATTTGTGCTACTCAAGTCAAATACCGGCACATGATAATTAATGGCATAAGCAAATAAAAGTCATAATGATTAATAATATTAATAAACAAAAATGTTTTTTACATAAATAATTTTATTACAACAAAATTTTGAACAGCTAGTTCATCGCATATGTTAAATGAACATATAGGAATTCTTTCTGGACAGATCAATTTAAAAAAAAATGGAATGAAAATACTTACGTAAATAACATTCGTATATTAAATATTACTCGCTATTACTTTTTTATATGTTATTAAAATTATTATTGCGGTAACGCTTGATAATGGAACGTTGATGCGCGGAAACTTGAGTAGTATATATAATAAAATAATTATAACAAATAAAAGTGAATTATTTTTTATCTTACAGCTGATATATCATATTAAAATAACGTCTGAAAATATAAATATAGATCCTCATATACCGGGTGTTGATTGATTTGGTATACATAGGAATTTAACATTTAAAATCACATTTGTTCATTTTCCAGCTTTCCAATTATTTTAGAGAAAAATTAGAAGAGTTAACAAATGTTTATAAACCAAAAGTCAACCTAGTTACATGTATCTGTAAATATAGGTTATGGCTGTAGTGATAAATAACCCCATAATAAAGCTTCAAAATCGGAACTTTTGTTGCTAATTGTGTAATAGTTGAATTTTCACACATTCATTAATGAAACTTACAGTAAAATAAAATTTAAGTTTCAGTTGTTCACTGTCGATGGTAATTTTTACATGTATTTATCACCATTTAATTTTTGCTATATGCAATAAGTAATATCTTAAATTCCTATGTATACCTAACCAATTTAATACTCGGTATAATTAGTTGTTTACAAAACGAAGGTCCTTTATATCCCTCTTATGTGGAAATTGTGTCTCTACAATTTCTGGCAGGAAACATTTATGAAGAAATGTCTGGAGTTGGATCTCCATCTTTTCACTCCAAAAAGTATAATCTCTTTGTATCTGTAATTGAACATATAAACTCATTAATTGTTTCAATAATATTTAATAAAATCTTACATGCTGATACTCCAGTCCGAATGGAGTCCAAATTATAAATACACAATATTTTCTACCGGTCACATGTAGTGCTCCTGGTACCTGGTAATAGTAGTTATGGTTTTTGTTTAATAGAATCTGAGAGCCCTCTAATATTGCAAATTTAATAATTTTCTGTCGAATACCTTCTATTGGACTAACATTTCTTGCAGATGAAGGGCACTTCACTTCCACAATACCATCATCTCCGATTAAACCATCTGGAGAGGCTCCCAGATAACAATTTTTATGATCAATAAATAATCCGCACTCTTCAAATATGATGTTATTCATTTCTTCAAATGACCGCAGTGCAGTTCCCTCATGCTCACGGCCCCATTTGGTAGCATCGTTGCCCCGAACTGCGAATATATCATGGAACGAACTAAATTTTTGCAGTGAGTAGTTTGCCTTAATTTGCAAATTTTTTCAAACAAGGATGCTGTAAGTCGTTTGGATCTCTCCAAGTTCCACAGTGACGTAATACTTTGCCCAATAGTTTTATGCTGCATCAAATTCGCTTCCTCTGCTGACATGTACAAGGAATTAATATATTCGCCACTCTTTTTCTTAACGTCTTCCTCACTTAGTTCGTCGACATCATTATCGTTCATTCCGTAGTCCATATCTGCAGGCGTATTTTTTTTTTGTTTTCTTATTTTTAAAAACCAATTTACGTCAACATTTTCGTTGTTCATTTTTCTTCTTCATTCTAGCTATATACATTTTAGTGAATGAACCCGGACTTCTGCTAACTGCTTTATTATGAATTTTATTTATTATTTCACTTGGGCCTTCATTGTAACACACAACAGCAGCTTCACAACGCGTATTGTAGGATCGTCTTCCAGAAAAATTTATTCGTTTTCCGCCAACGTATTTTGCAACAATTGCGTTATAAAGTTCAGCCGCATTGTTGTCCATATTATGCAATAAACTGTCGCAGTGTCTCGCTAATCGATCGACGACCACCTTTGCGTCTTCAAACAAACCTGAAATTTTCCACCACCACCACTTAGAATTGATCCACAAACGGCCGATTTGTTGATGTCCATGAATTCTAAATTTTCAGGTTCTGTCAAAATTGATTTAACTATGTTGCACATGCAGCATTTAATTTTGAATGTGCTTATAAGGCCATTTCTTGTTTCGTTAACAATTTTTAAATAATTGTTCTTGCAATTAAAAATCTCTACGTGGGGAAATGAAATAATTTCATTAAAAAAGTGGGAAATATATACAATTCGTCTACCACATACATCGAATTCAGAATTATCGACTCCGATGGAAAATCTGCAATAGAAAATCGACGCTATTCTTCGATCTTCTTAGGTTTTATGGCTTGAAGTACTTACAACATGGCTTAAATCTAAAGCATAATTATTTTGGGTTCTTAAATCTATAATAAATTTAAAATGCAATATTTACAATAGGGCTTCGTTCAGACTGGATTTCTCTAATGCATTTCCAAAATGCGGCAACATTATTATATTCTTAAATGCTACAAGCTAAAATATAATAATGTTACAACAAATATATATATATATATATATATATATATATATATATCGATTCGTTAAAATAAATATAACCGCTGAACATCGACTATTTCATAATTTGCCCATGCCGCGTGCGATTACAGCAGTCGGGTTTTGAAGAGAGATGAAGCGAGAATCTGAGAGTGAACGTTGCGGTGGCTCGTCTGCTGACCGGGAAAAGAGCCCCCAAAATGCAGGCAATTTGTAATCAAAAAAGCTGCGAAAGCCAATAACTAAAATACATGCCACACATTTAATATTAACAATACAGATATACATAAATTACTATCACAATCTTAAAAGTCGGGACGGGGTCACCTAGAATTTTTTTTTCCAATTCAGAGTTCTAGATATCTCAGTATACTGCTCCAAATAATGCTTATATTTGAACACATAATTAAATATATAAAAAAATAAAATATTCCAATAATCGCGACATCCTGACCAAATTTGAACCTTTAATTTTATAGTGCATATTTAAAAAACTACAATTTCTGTTCAATTTTCGCACACAATTTTTTTTCCATGCGACGCCTTTTTGGATACCAAGAGTGCACCCTTAAGGGTTTTGCGAGTTACAAAAAATATCAACAGTTTTAAAAGGAGATTTCGTGGTAGATTTGCTGAAAAATAATACAATTGTTCCCAAATTTAAATATGCACCGATTACAAGTGTGGATGTGGAGAGAAGCTTTTCACACTTAAAAAATGTGCTCAGTGATAGGAGAATGGGATTTTCCGTTGAAAATTTAGAAAAATATTTAATTATTAGTTCATTTAAAAATGAGCAGTAATCATTATTGGTTATTAATTATTATTGTTATTAAAATATTACTTTTATCTACCTATAGTGCGTTCTTATTACTAAAATTATGTTCTGTTTTGTTTTTCTGTATTTTCATAAAAAATAAAATATGCCTTTTCATGCTTTTTCTGCATTTTTGTGCTTATTCTAATCTTTATGCTATTTTATATGCTTATTTTCTAAGATTTTTATGCATTTTTAAGCGCTTATTTTGTAATTTTGTATGCTTTTACATCCGCGCGTTGTTGATTACTGGTGCTTAGAATTAGCTAAGGTGCGTTCTCACAAATCAGTTGCTAGATTGTAGTTGATCATCAAAAGTTGAATGAAAACTTTAGTTTAAAGTTGATCAACTCTATTGAAAGAAAGATTATCACTATAGTTTTCATTCAACTTTTGTTGATCAACTACAATCTATCAATTTAACTTTATTCGTTAGAACAAGTCTCAAGCGGCGAATTGTCCGTTCCCAATCGAATGTATCCTGTGCAAAATGGAAAATTATTGTTAGATAAGAAACATTCTCTATCGGCCTGATGGAAAATCGTGTTTCCGAGAGAAAGTCTAGCACTGTAATAATCACTATGATAAGAGATATGAAAAAGTTACCTTTGACTTAATTAATTGAATTAGCATTTCCCGCGGCGGCGTGAAAATGCTAAATGAAAATTCGAGAATATTCACAAGAATTGCGACTCGTCTTCCTCCGATTCCAGTTTAATATCGTTTGCGATTTTTTGTTAGGTCGTCTGTTTCGTCCATTGTCAGATATAATTTGAGAGCGAAAGTTCACCCTTCCCGGGGGATCGGCCGCATGACCTTAGGATCAAACACCGTCACGCAGCCCACAAAGGGAGACACTCATGAGTGCGGCGCAAAGCGTTACATTTTAATTGCTCTGTTGTGTATTTGCATTTTTATGTAAAATTGTTTTAAATTCGAGAACCGTCACTTATATTTTAATTATATGAATGAAACGGATTATAAGAAGTTAATTCCTACGGGATTTTGTCATTCGTCACGAAATCACATTTCTTTGTATAAAATGGTATGCCCATGAGAAATATTTTCAAATGTATTAAAAGTTATGATTTCAAAGAATTACCTCAGAATGTTGTTACGCCACGCTTACATTTACATAGCGAGGAACTGCTTTACAGATACATTTACAGATAGGTATTCACATAAGCAGGTTTAGAGATAAGGCACATTTTTATAGGAGGAAGCCATAACTTAATGCACAAACTTACACACATCACACAACTTACGGACCCTCATGTCGGTAATCAGTTAGCGATATTATCCTTATCACGTTCATAGACTACTGCTGGAAATGCAAAGAAAACGAGGTTCATATCTCATCTTCTATTCGTATCTTATTAGACTAAAATGAATGCACATATCGTACGAACCATTCAAAACCGGATTGGTCTAAGTATTTTTTGTAAATTCAGATAAATACATAAATATACTGTAAGAACACGATCCATATTAAATATAATTATTCTATAATTGAAACGTATAATAGAAAAACGCAAATGTAAAAAGGTTTCAGAAGCGCACGAAAAGGCCTGCGGCCACCCGCATTTTCGGACGTGCACAATTGAGAGAAAGCTGACTTATATTAATGAAAACACATTAACTAACGTCAAGTCGAATTTTAAACTACCTACCTAGTCAGATAACGACGAGGCTGAGCTCACCACCGGCATGACGACATTGGGTGGTACACATGTGCAGAGTGAGATGAAATTAAGAAAAATAAGCGAAAATAGCGCCGGGGTGGTAGAATGTGGAAGGAGAAATAGTATAAATTCAGAAATTCGGCACATACTTAGATAAGTTAGAAGTAACCACCGGCGCAGAACGTTACTCTGCTCGACGAAGTCTCAGAAATTGAGCATTAATTTCTCAGGTAATTATACAAACGACAATATCAAATATACACCTTATTAACATACTCTAAGGTCAATTTCCTTACTAATGATGGCACCTATCTAGTGACATTTCGACGCGATGGCGTCTTTGGGTGGAACGAATTTAATGAAGGTAGAAATGTAGGTTTCTATCGCTGTATCAGCGTAGTTGAGCTGTAACTACATTTCATACCTTGTCCTGACAATATTTTCATATGACCGTAGAATATTGTAAATTTCATACCTTTCCTACTTCGAAACAATGAATACCGATATAATGAATCAAGTTTGTTTACTAAAAACCTAACTAGTAACGAATACATATAATGAGTATATACCTAAATCTCGCAATACAAATAATTCAATGATATTCTGGGTAAACGTAGTCTTGTAAATTAAATTGTCATCGCTCCGATATTCAGGCAATCTCAGCATTCCAAGCAGAACAAATAGTATGAACGAATGTACGTATGTATAGATTAGCGTAGTAGTAGAATTGAACCTGGTAATACTAAACTGGAATGTGTTTTATTTAAATAATATTACCCCGTAAAGTTCTGATGAAGTCATTTATGTGATTTGTTTCTATCCATAAGGTGGCGTTGAAATACATTGGTAGACACAAATGCTGATGAATTTCTATGCAGTGATGACATGTACATGGAGTCGCTAATTTATTTCACTTTGTAGTTCCAATATTGATTATTAACGATAACCAATTTTACAAAACAAAGTCAAATTAAGATCATAAATTATAAATAAAGATTCAATAATTATTAAAATTAAAGATTTGCAAAATTTGAATAAAGTAAATAAAATAAATAACGTCTAATTTGAATGATAAATCTGAATTTTATTTACCTGTCGCTTGCATAAAAGATAATTAAATAAATAACGTCTAATTTGAATAATAAAACTCTATTTTATTTACCTGTCGCTTGCATAATCTTTCAAAATGAATAAATCTCACTGAATCTAAATATCTGTGTTTTACTTACTAACAAAAATTACTAACAGACACATTACCCATTAAACGAACCCACTTAACTTGTCACGATAATGATTTTAAAAATCAAACATAATGTAAAGTACTATCACTAAATCACAACCTAAATAAAAATTACAAATTATGAGAATTTGTATAATAATATAAAATATTTTGAAATATTACTAGTTAAATATCAACACGTACGAATATACCATACCATACTTCAGCTACAATATGCAAAAAAGTTGAAATTTCTATTTCATTCATAAGAAATATTATGAATATGTTTTCACTCGTCTATTTGTAGCAAAAATTTCGCAAATTATATATTTCCTCAAAAGGTACTAAAGATAAGGGCTCAATAGACCTAAGAAAATGTGTTCAGAAGTAACCAAAAATCTGAATATGTAAAAAATATACTGGGGTTTCTATTTAAAATAACAAAGTTGATGATGACTTCCGGTAGAACCGGAAGTGGTAGAAATATGTACGTACTTTCTTTTGAGAAGATTACGATGAACCATGTTTGTGTGATTTTTTTCAACATTTTTTTCATCCCACTTGGGTGGGACACCCTGTATATTATACTTCATGGCATACATCTAGGAAAAAATTAATTAAAATGTAAGTAATTCTTTTTCTAATCGCTTTTGTTTCCCAAATATTTAATCTTACATTGTTACTTAGCAAATCAGTTTTCTTATTAACATTTCTACTAGAGTAGACTGTCACCCACTATGAATTCACATATTCACAGATAATTACAACAATTTTACATATATTGTATATTTTCAAGTTCTGCAAGTATTATTATTTATAAAAACAACAATTATTTTTATTTAATTTGAACGAGTTTTAGTTTTGTCGACTGATTTTTTAAATAATTTATTTGAGAATAAATAAAACTCTATTCGATTTTTTTTAAGTAACTTATAAATTTCCGAATTTCTGCAGTCAACTATAGATTTTATCAATATCTAAAATACTACTAAATTTTAAAAGGATTTTTGTATATTTTATTGATGATAGTTTTTTTTATTCAATTGAGTTCCACTTTGTGGATTTTTATGAAAATTTACAGTAACTTTCAGAATTTTTCATTCATATTATTTATTCAATTTATAACATTTCTTCTAACTGATTGGTTTCAAAGTACAATATGAAATATATATTTGGAATTTGTGAAAATATTTTAACTTATTTGTATAAATTAATGAGATATTTTTGGAAATAATTATTATGTACGAGTGTTAGGTGCCTTTAGAATGACATATAAATCATTTCTCTAAGTAATTCAAAGATTTTTACAACTTGACAAATTATACAAGGTATCCCACAATTTCGTGGCATAAATTTAGGAGTATACTGAGGCCCTACTAATTGTTGATACAATTGTATCCTAGGTAATTGTACCAGGAACAATGATGTTCCACGATTGTAAAACTAAGCCTTAGAAAGGCAAAATTAAATTAAAATGTATTTTTTTCTTTCTAATCGCGTTTGTTTCCAAAATATCATCTGAGGAAATACAGTGCCGAAGAAACAGGAGTTGTCTATAGTTATTGCTACATAAAAACTCTGAGGTTAGGATTTTTCTAAATCACATACCATTTTTCGGGAAATTAACTTTATTGTCATAAAAAAGGAAACGAAACTTTCTTGAACGAAAAAATGAAGCGTTTCTGAGATATTCGAGGTTAAGCAGCAGAACACATAAAAAAAATTTAAAAAAAAATCAGTAATGTGCTTGGAAACATTCTATAAATATTTATTAATATTAAATGACATTAGAAAAAACTGTTTAGTTTTACATAGTTAAGAAAATAATTTTGAATGTTATTCTCCAAAAAGTAAAATTATTTTCTTGAATAACTATGGAAATTTACATCAACAGTGAATATACGGATATTCTTTTGATACTGGACGATTACCAAGGAAATTCAGCAGGCGTATGATGACTGTACACGGAAAGATTAAAAAAATATTTATTATAATTTCATGTGTTCTGACTAGTTTAACCTCCAATATCTCGGAAACGCTTCATTTTTCGAAGTAGAAGAAGTATACCTTTTTTATGAAAATGAAGTAATTTATCGAAAAATGGCATATGATTTAAAAAATTCTAACCTCAAAGTTTTTATGTAGCAATAGTCATAGAATACCTCCAGTTTCCACGGCACTGTGTTTACTCAGATGTCTGTAATTATTCGTGAATATGTGTATTGATAGTGGGTGACTCGTCGCACAATATCAGATTTCCAAGTTTACTCTAGCAGAAATGTTAATAAGAAAACTGATTTGCTAAGTAATACTTTAAGGTCCTATATTTTGGAAACAAAAGTGATTAGAAAAAAAAAATCATTTTCATTTAATTTTGCTTATCATAGCATGTTCCTAGATTAATGCCACGAAGTTGCGGGACACCTTGTATATGTTATTAAATATTTTAGTCTTCATATGTTTATGGTCATAATTTCCTCATTACAGTACAAACTTGGCCAATAGTTTCTTAATAATCATGCATTGATGGAAATACTGTTAATATCACTTACGCGATATTATCACTACCTAATTGTGCAACAATGCATCGCTAATTTTTGGGATATAAAAAATTAGGGGGGATTTAGAGCTATAATAAGGAAATAAAATGGGATTAAAGATATCCTGGACCGAAATATAAAGCAGTAATTGCCATGACAACGGAAGAAGCGCCCACCCTATTATTTACAAATGCGACAGAAAACATTACATTCCGTAACGATGGGACCATGCTGACATGATTTTATTAAAGAAACATTGAATAAATACGAGATTTTTGCGAAAAATGCGTTTTGCGGAATCGTGTTTGTCTGTGTACATTTCCACAGGCAGGGATATGTGTGTGTGTGAGTCTGTCTCTCTCTCTATTCTCTCTTCAGCTCTAATGGGTTTAAATCAATTGGATTACTTTTTTGGGATTTATATATATATATATATATATATATATATATATCAAATGGTTTGGAAAATTTAACTAGAAATACTATATAATTCCATTCATATCTTAGAAAAGAGTACGAAAATTTGATAGGACAAATTTATATATTAAGTATACAAAATGACTGATATAATGGTACAAATTACAATAATATTTTATTTTGAAGTAATTTATATAATAATATAAGTTAAATGGTCAGGAATTAAATTAATCGATTCGTGTCTCATGAAATGACACGAAGCCTTATTTACACCAACAGTTTAAAAGTATCAACATTGTGCTTCAATAGTTTAGAACAAAACATTGTAATTATATTAATAATATAATTTTATTGGTGCCATTAGCAATAAGTTTTACACACGTCATACATATTTCAAGTTAAATCAATTTACAATATACAGTAAAATAATCATGTTACGTATTATAACATGAAATACATGAACATGAAATATCAATTTAGAAATACAAAAGACAAGGCTTATAAACGAATTGATAAAACATAACGACACAGTAATATATTGATAGACGTTTCACTCTTCTGTTACACCAATAACACCACAAAATGCAGTAGATCTTTATACGATATGAAGTAATAAGTAATAAGTAGTAGTAATAACACTGGTCAACAAAATGAAACTTTTTAATGTAACAGGAGGTTTGATAGGAGATTGTAGTTATACTTTTCATGTAGAATCCAAACATGTTTTCAGTTTTGGCGTACCACCCAAGGTTTGTAAGTAATACACAAGCAAAGTTTCAGAAAAAATCGTATATTTGACATTAAAATTACGTACTATAAAAAAGTTCCTAAAACATTTTTTTGCCTATCCTCCGTGTTTAGTATGAATGGACATCACCATATGCCAACTCCTCTTGTCCTGGTAGCATATATCCTCATTTTAGAGAATTTCAGTCACTGATATACAAAATTTAAAAAAATGTCCAAAAAGGTTTAATATGCGACTCGAACGTATTAGGCATGCAGAATTCAAAAATGTTATTCGTTTTGCTGAATAATGAGGACGAAATTATAAACAGATATGGGGCCTAACCTCGTACGAGTAAAGAGCTTTATTTTACCATAATACTTCCGCAATAACTAGAAATTTTGTAATAGAAAAAATAGTTCTAGAAAAAAGTGTGGGTGATAGACAATTTCTGGTTGCAGATTTGAATTCAGCTTGAAACAATATATCAAACTCACTATCAAAGATCCGTGTTACACAAATCGTGTTCACCAGTGTAATCAATAATTAAGCTTGAAAATACTCAATATCAATCACGGGTGGAATAAATCATGATTTAAATTAAAAATAAGAAATCTTTTTGTTATTGTTTCATCCATTTTTTCAAATCTTATCTAATATCGAATATATTGAACCCAAAAAAAAAACCTCTGAAGATGGCTAAAGATAGCCGAAGCTAGCTAGTAGAGTCAAGATGACATGACAAAAATAATAAAACAAAACCATCTTTATATATAAACTACCAGTAAGTACTGGAATTAAGAAGAAAACTATAAAAAATAAAATTAAAAATAAATGATTTTTTTAAATTAAAAAAATCATGATTTATTTGATTTTTTATATTTCTGATCATTTTTTGCCGGTTTAGCTGTGATTTAAATCTGATTTACATCACCATTCAAATCATATGATATTTTAAAAATAAATTCTTGAACGTGAACAAGAATTGACGATTAAAAAAAATCAGTGTATCTGTGGTTTATACTATGTAATGGACCAAAAATGAAGAAAAGAAAATTATTTTACTTACTTCCTATTATGTATTTTAAGGCATACTAACTCTTAACTTTATTTAAAAAAAGTCATTTGATTTAAATCATGATGTAAATAATGATTTAAATCAACTACTGCAAATAGTATAATATTGAAATTTCAAATCAATGCAACAAATAAGATTTGTGGAACCATGAGGGCTCAAACGTGGCAATTATAATAATAAAAAAACATGGGACAGCATACGTAAAAGGGGCATTAAATTATTATGGGCAACCCTTGCTTACCCTTTTAATTAACGTAATTAATTAATCACTACAAAGGTGGTAATTTACAAGTTCACTGAATGTGGTTAGAACAGTTCCCTTATGCATGATGAGGAACTGCTTGAAAATTATAGACCACTAACCATGTTACATGTCTCATCTGTAATTATTAATCGATGATATACAAACTGACTACTATTGTATTTTAATTATACAGGGAGGTATTTATAAAAGTATACATACGGGTTATATCCCCTACTCTCCAATCACGATGTTTTTGCGTCAGGGGAGTCTATCAATATCTAGTAATTTGGTTGGTAGTGTTTCGGAAATAACTGAATTCCCAATGGTCAACTTGTAAAAATTTTTTGGTTAGATTATTTTCAATTTGAGGATATATTTTTTAAATAACATTATTGCCCGATGTAAAGTTTAAATTATTAGAGATGAAAATGGAACAATAAAAAATTATAAATCTGATATGTGATAGGAAGCAAATGCCTAATAGACACAAAACTATAATTAACTTCCGTCACCCAATCAGTTTGTCCAACATGACAAAAATAAAACCCACCCAACTCAGTTGCACAAAGGTCTTGACTGTATATTATGTATGCTTTTATAAAAAGCACATCATAGCATTGCGCAATATAACCCGCAATATACATATATAAAAACCTACCCCAGTACAGGTAGAATATTTGTACTGAGAAACTAGTGCCATTCGCCGTTGGGAGCTCATTAACGGCGTTCTAGAGATTGGGGGCGAATATCTAGAGTAACAAGCCCCGACTCAATACACACTTACACAAATCACACGGCAGAAGGACCGCGTTGGTCGATAGCCAGTTATAGATAATATCCCTAACAAATACAGTCACTACTACTAAAATTTTCTGTATTATGTTATTCAATTTTACTCATCTCACTTTTCATTGTTTTCGCTCATCTTCATTTCGTTGATCTCTTCAGTCCTCTCTTCTAGAGGAATGGAGGAAGATTGTCATAGAAGCCAAACTCCATCAAGTGTTATCATGCCATAAGAAGAAGATATTTTCAGTATTCTTTTTCATTTACATTATCATCTATTTCGCCATTTCTTTTATTTCCATCATTTTATTTACAATTTATAGGTTATAGGAAATTTACATCTAAAATTTGCAGATTTTGTATACGGAATTTTCAGTTTTTGCTGCACTTGGGGTCTATAAAACAAACCTCTTTCAAAACATTAGGACTTCTTACAGGAAATGAAATGTGTGATAGGTTGATCCAAATGCAATGTCCACATATTATGTTCTTCTTCAAGTTCCGCTCATATAGGAGATGGGAAACGTATTGCACGGACTCTATCATCTGATTGTCTGAAGAGTTCAGCAGATGCACAGCCAAACTCGCTTAAGTTGCATAGCCAGGAGATTCTCCTTCTTCCTATCGTTCTTTTGCCTTTAATTTTATCTTGAATGACTAGCTTAACGATAAGCTTTCTGACCATTCTCTAACCTTTCAGGTCACATTCCTGACACTATATTGTTCACGTTTTTTGTAGCTACAATCTTATACTTAGGTACGATTGTTTTGCCATAATTTTGTTATTCCCAGCCGGCTGGTATTACAGACATTGGTAGCAAAACAAACGCAAAATGACGAAATTCTCGCATCCAACCTTCTTGATGAGCAATTCCCAGAGTAACCAAATATGGTGCTTTTTGTCAATTAGTTGCAACTATTATTTGATTCTTGTATTTCACTCATATAAAGGTATTTAGACTATTCAGTAAAAAAAACGTGTACTTCCTTAATTACAATTCTGAATTGCAATTTTATATTTAAATATTTTGCAAACTGTTTGATGATGACCAATTAATTGGACGAAACCGGTTGCAAAAGCAATTAATAATTTTAATTAATTAAGTACACGTTTTTTTACTGAATATTATTTGATTATTGTGAATTTCCAAACAAAAGTTTTAGTTGAATTATACAGTGAGCGTCTAAAGTATGGAATAAATTCATTTAAACCGAAATGAAAAAAAATGGAAAAAAATCCTCGATCACATCGATTTTATCGCACACTGTATACCTGATTCTGAAAGAAGTTAACGTCATTTTGATGGGATTTTCGAATATTAATATTATAATCGATTATTTTTCATTTTTCCAATGCATTGTTTACATATACACACACATATATATATATATATTTTAGTATAGTACTTTTTAGTTTCGGTGCTTAACAGTGCACCTTTTTCATACTTGCGAGGACTGGAATAGTGGAAGGGGTAAAAATTGCATCAACACAAGGGTTGAAACAGTCATGGTTACAAATATTGATGAGGTAAAACATATTATTTCGTATTTAGTCCAACCAAAAAATTGTAGTAAGTTTTAAAGGGTAATATAGACAATCTGTTCATGATATTTTAAGCTGAGGGCAATGATACAACAAACAGTTTGTATGTTGTCCTTCGGACAATGTTCATTATTTGAGTGTTTAGTTGACTTAGTGCGAGAAAGGTTTATATATATATTTTTTTTCTTTTGTACAGTAGCAATTCAATTATGAATGTGGTTTGAGTATTTATTATTTTTTATCCTGTGATGTGGGGATATACAGCGAAACAGCGAATGTGTTTTGATGAGCGCCATGTGGATAACCTTTGTTGGGTTATGATTTATTTCCTTCTATAATATAGTTGTGGTTTTGATAAATTGTTGTTATTTAACGTCGGGTTTGCCAATCCCCCGACGGGCAAGGTGTGTCGTAGACAATCACCTTATCGCATATTGCGATGTTGGTGGATGATAAAATTACTGTAACATGGTTTGGTCAGAGAGACGCCAATGCACGTTGTGATAGTGTGCTGTTAGCAGGCACATGTATGAGATATATATATATATATATATATATATATATATATATATTTTTTTTTAAGTTGTTGGATATGTAGGATAAGTTGTAGGTTTAGGCTACTCATTCGTCAGTTTAGACAGGTTATAACAGTATAACAGTATTGTAGTACGAAAAAATTATAATTGTAAATATTATTATGGAACTGTAGAACTTGAATTATTCAGAGATGAAAACTATAGAATTGTGCAAATTGTGACAAAAGAATCTAATTAGTATGTAAGTAGCAGTAGTAAGTATGCAATACCAGCATCCAATAATACATTCTAAAGCAGATGATTTTCAAAGGAAATATGAGCACATACAATGGAATATCATTGTTTGTATGATGACAAAACTATTTAAGAGTTTTTAGTATGATATTAGCATTAGCAGAAGTAAGTACTAGCAGAAGTGGAAACGTGGGAGATGAAAAAACAAATAATGAAAGCCAAGAGCAATATAAAGCATACACGAATGTACATGGAAAATGATTTAACATTGGAAGAAAGAAAAGTGTAAAGAGAAATTAAAAACATAGCGAAGGAAGAAATATACAAAGGAATGAAGTAAGAATGCGCTACAGAAAATACTAATTAATGGAAAGAATACAGTGGAACAAAGGGAGAACAGGAATGGAAGTAGTAGAAGGTGCAAAAAAGAGTCCAAAAAACTAAACCAAAAACCAAGCCAGGAGTCAAACAGCGACAACACACAGGACATGAATGTTGTAAACAACGATAAAAAGATAATATAGAAGACCTGAACAAAATAGCGATAACAAATAACAAAATAAAAATAAAAAGAAAGGAGGAAGGGAAAAAAGACAAATTCGGAAAAAATAAAAGAAAAAAATAACAATAGGGATATGTAACATTAGATGATACATGGGAAAAGAAGCAGAACTAGTGGAGGAGATGCGAATATATAAAATAGAAATACTAGGAATTACAGGAACAAAAAAGAAAGAACACGGAATAGAAAATATACATGGAGGATACTGGTTGATATGGACAGGAGTAGATGAAAATGAAAAAGCAAAAGGAGGAGTAGGAATTATTATAACACCGGAAAGGATAAAAGATGTAATCGAAGAAAAACATATAAACGAAAGAATAACGACCATAGAAATCAAACAAGTCTAGGATAAAAAATGGACACTGATGGTAGCATACGGACCGAACAAAGATGCAAAGAAAGAGGAGAAAGACACATTCTTTGAAAACATACAAAGGGAAGTAGATGAAGGAAAATAATATATAATGATAATGGGAGATCTAATCAGAAGAGTAGGATGCCAAAATAGCGGAATAGAAGAGATAATGGAAAAAGAAGGAGAAGAAATTATAAACAACAATGGAGAGAGAACAATACAATTATGCATTTAAAACAACCTTTTGATAATAAATATAAAATTCAAACACAAAAACATACACAAGTACACAAGGGAACAACTAATCAGAAACGATAGTAGACTACCCAATACTTAATAGAAACAGTTGGAACAAAATATTGAATGTAAGAGTTACATGAGCAAGCTGAAATAGGAAGTGACCACCACATACTAAAAATGAACATGAGTTGGAACAACATACAAAAACAAACAAGAGGGGGATAAGAGTTTAAGAAAAGATAAAAGCCAACAAATTAAGAGAAACACAAATACAAGAGAAATACAAAGAGGTACTACAAAGTAAATTCAGAGAGAGCGAAATGAAGCTCAACATAGAATAAAATGGGAAACATTCAAAAGAAATATACTAGAAGCCTTTGCCGTTATCTGAAGGAATACCTGCTGAACAACAAAAATTGGAAACAGGGATATGAAAAAAACAAATTGGTGGACAAAGGAAGTCAAAAAGGAGATAAAAGACAAAAAGAAAAATGGAAAAAGATACCAACAAACAAAAATAAAAGATTGTGAAAAATACAAAGAAAAGAGAAACAAAACGAATTCAATAATAAAAGAAGCAAAACAAAAGGCATGGACGAAATTTCGTGAAAGAATGAATGAGAATTTTGGGCAAAACCAATAACTATTATAAGGAATACCAAAGCAACTAAAACAAAAAAAAAGAACACAACATGATGAACATAAAAGATAAAAATGGAACAATTATCATGAATGAAGACAAGATAATGGAAAGATGGAGACAATATTTCAATGAATTAACAGACAAGACGAAGAAGATAACGTAACACAAGAAAAAGTCGCAAGGAAGCAAGAGAAAAAGATTGAACAAATTAAAAAGAAGAAGTACAAGAAGCAATAAAATAACTGAAAAACGGGAAAGCACCAGGAACTGACGATATAACCCCGGATATGGTGAAGTACATGGGAGAAGAAGGAATAACATAAATAACAAAACTAATAAATGACATAATAAGCAGTGGGGAAACACCAAGAGAATGGAATAGGGGAATAATTCTACCAATAAGAAAGGGGATAAAAAATATGCGGAAATTACAGAGGAATCACACTAAAAAGTATACCAAGTAACATAATGACTAGGGTAAGAGAAAAAAGAGACAAATACGAGAGAGATACGAGACAAACTAGAAACAACAATAGTGGACAGCCAGTGCGGATTCAGAGGGGTGGGGGGGGGGGGGGAGAAGTACGCAAAACCGAATCATACTCAGCCAAATAAGCGAGAAACTAATAATGATGAACAGAGAAATGCACATATGCTTCGTAGATCTCGAAAAAGCATTCGACAGGATAAAGAGAGAGGATATATGGCACGAACTAGCAGAAAGAGGAATAGAGGAGGAAATAATATATGTAATAAAATACATGTACAGGGAAAACAGAAATATTGTGAGAACAAACAATGAGGAATGAACAGAATTTGAAACGAAAAAAGGAATAAAACATGGATGCGTGCTAAGCGCTTTGCTTTTCACAATTATATTGGATAAGGTGATGAAGAAAGCAAAGCAAAAAATGAAAATGCTAAAAATTGAATACTGGGAAATGGAGATAATAAAAATAGCAGAACTGCTGTTCGCGGATGACATTGAAATAATTACAGAAACAGAGGAAGAACTGCAACACAACATGGAATGAATTGAGAAAGAGATTAAGACAATAAACATGAAAATAAATTACGAAAAGACAAGAAACCTTGATTACTGCCCAAGAGAATAAGAAACACGAAATAAAAATACAAGGAAAAAAAGTTGAACAATGCAGACATTTAGGAACAATTATACAGATCAATGGTAAATTAGATAATGAAATAGAAGATAAAATAGGAAACTCAGCAAAACTATATAACAAGTTAAAAAACCCTTTTTTTTAGCAAGAAGGAGATATCAAGAGACACAAAAACAGAAGTAGTCAAAAAAGAAATTAAACCAACGCTAACTTACAGCAGCGAGGAAAGAGACGCACAGGAAAAACTTATAAATAAAACCAATACAGGAAAAAATAACAGAAGGCCAAATGAAGGGGTATGGACACATGAGACGAATGAGAGAAGAAAGAAACACTAAGAAAATATACGAGACAAGAGCGACAGAAAAACAACAAAGAGGAAGACCGAGAAAAGAGTATAACAGCGTAATAAAAGAAGAGGCAACAAGAAAAGGGAACACATGGGATGACATAAAGGAATTAACAAAAGATAGGAGGAAGTGGAGAGAATATTTAAAAAATTAATAATGTATGCCTTACAGCGAAAGGTAGATAGGCAAAGGAATAAATAAATAAATAAATGGTATGTTATTAAAATAATTATAGTAAACAGTATCTGAAAACTAAATTGCAGTTGCAGTGCAAGACATTTAAATTGAATAATTACCAATTAAAGAAATTAGGTAATCAAAAATTGGCTTCTAACTTATTGTTTTTTCATTAAAAAGCGTTATTATTAGCTTTTTTAGCCTATCTTTTTTATATTTTAGTATAAGATGTACAATCTCATCTAAGCCATACCTGAAAATATATCCATAGCAATAATATCATTCACATTAGAACATATTAACTGTTCCAGTTTTTTTGTCGCGAATAGATAATTAATGATTTTTAATAAAATTATCTATATAAACTGAGGTTTTTTTATCTATTGGATTACATATATAAATAATTTTAATACGTCATATCCTTTGCAAATTGTGGCTAAAATTACATGGGTGTGTAAATATGTAACTCAATTATTTACAATTCAATTCAATTAGTAATATAGGTAATAATTCATAAAATTGAAATCCGTTACATGTTGATTTTTTTATAAATGTAATGGGCGCAAATTAATTTTCGAAATTATTACAATTATTGCATATAAATCATTGTATGTGTTATACGAGAAGATTAAACTGTGTGCGTTTGCAGCTGACAATGTAAATTTTTCCCCAAATATTCCACCAAACTGTTCCACTAATCCCTTAACATTTTAAGCTTTTAATAGTAAGCAGCGGCGGCAGCACAATGCACCCAGCATTTGCATACAATGAATTAAAATTAATATTTTAAAGGCCGGCGTAAAACGCGATTAAATAATAAATACTAATTACGCTGCACAAATTAGTAATACTGTGGATATTCCATTAACGCAGCGGCAGAATAGTTATCTATAAATCAGGCTTAGAACGGGATCAATTCTTCGTAATCGCGCCGTGGCGTAATATGCGCGCGTGTTATCGTCCTCGCAGTTCTGGATCCTCCGGAATCCTGCAAATTCAGTTCTGCACAGGGCGTCGGGTCGTATGTACGCGGATAGTCCTTGTAAAGGATCGGGTTCGTGCACGTGCCGGGCGAATCAACTGGTAGTCGCCGATTTAATTCGCCACAACTCTAATGGTTTTTGTTCCTCCCTGCAGAGAAATATCCAGTATTCGCCAACTGCCCTTCAATATGTAAGTTATTATATTTATTCGGAACAAACTAAATTATAGCAATAATGTTATAAATTTACCACAAGTTAATAAAATAATACAAAAGAGTATTAATTATTATTTATTTATTCATAAAGTTAGATTGTGAGAGATAATTTTTTTTATACTTGTACTATCAAGACAAAAAAAAATGGAACTCCTAATAGGAAATTGAAGCATTATTTCATTAGAAGATTTTATTATTACAAGAAATATTAGAAGCATTATTTTATTAGCTTGAACGAGCCTTAAACAATTTTCAGATGTCTTTCAAATAATATGGTATCCATAGCAACTATATCAGACACATTCACATTACAACGTATTAACTGTCCCTTTTTTTATGTCGCTCACAATACATTTATTAAAAATATTCAATTATTATTACTAATTATCTATATAAACTAAGATTTTTTATCAATGGGAGCAATAAAAAAAAATTAATACGTTATATCCCTTTGATATTCGGTCTAGAATCACGAATGGGTGTGCAAATATGTAATTTAGTGCTATTTGCAATTCAATTAGTAATTTAGGTAATAATTGCTAAAATTGAAATCCGTTACATGTTGATGTTTTATTAAAATGTAATGTACGTAGCAGCAATTCAATTTCGCAGTATTATTTCAGCGTCCGCAAATATGTTGAAATAGACCACCGAATACGTGTTGCATAAACGCCGGGTGGTATATTTGTATTAATGTGTGTACGTTTGGGAGGCGCAATTACATTTTTATGATTAATCGTTTAGATGTAATTTATTTCCGTCTGCCAACGGCCGGTGTGGCACTGATTAGCTCCTGTGCCGAAACTAATCGGCGTATTGGAGAGCACTTTTTTTATATTTAGACGGGATTCTTTCGGATATGTGTTGGTTTAGCGGAATGTGATTTGTTTACTATGCCGCGCGGATTTATAAAAATGTTTCAACAGCCTAAGTGTTTTCCGCGTGAAACGAGCATTTTCCGCTTTATAAAAAATTACGCATATTTACACGGGGAAGGTTCGATAACCTTTACATACGAGTGGCTAATAATTCATCCATTAGTAATCTGAGCCGGTCCTAAAGGTAAATGGCGTTCCCCCGGTTCAGTTTTGTGAATTAAGGGTGTATAAGTAAATAATTATAATGAACGATATAAGATAAATATTATTTTTTGCATTGTAATACTTATAATGGTTATAATAGTTGTTGTAATAGTTATAATATAAGATAAATATAATTAATTGCACTACATATAATTCACGGAAAAAATTATAAAATACATATCTCTCGTCACTTGTAAAACTGACACAATTCAAAACTTGACAATTTTGAGTTGATGCATTATTATTAATAATTGGGCAAAAATACATTTCAGGAGTACTCTAAAGATATAATACAAATACATTTTAACAATAGAGGTTCAATTTTTACCTATAAAATTGTGCTTGATACGTTTGAAAAAAAAACCTTTGTTTTGGTCTCCTGTCAAATTTCAATTTTCGAGTTTTGACTTTTTCCAAGTCACGTGCGATGTATGAAAATCAATAAATGTATTATAAGTACCTAGAGATTCTTGTATTTCACTCCGCAATAATATTTAAAATTGATTTACAAATGATGTTCCTATTCATAATATTTGAAACACGGCTTGGTTTTCAATAATAAATGATATGAACGAACATATATGCATATTATTCGATAAAATTACTACATATCTTCAAGCCTTGCAAATGCAAATTTTATTAATGTTATAGCCATTTACGGCAGAAAGGCAATATTCAATGGCCTAATAAAATTTATCTCTCTCTGCAGTCACATGTCACATTTTTGTCCTATTCTTTTGTCTATTGAATAGTTATTAACATTAACCTCTTCCCATAAAAAAAAAACTTTGGGAAAAATTGAAAAATTACATTTTCAAACAGTTTTTACCTTAGAATGAAAATCTAGTCATTGATTTCTGAGAAAATTACATAAAAATTAATTTCAATGTAAATATTTCATATTTCCCATAACAAAATCGAAAAATTACATATTTTTAAGTGTTATTTTTTGTACATATTATCCCACAGGTTATTACTTCAGTTCATAACTTCATCTTTTCTTTCTTGTTTTTAGAATTAAGAGGATACTTAATGTTGAAAAATTATCCCAATGAGTTAATGATTTCCAAATTTTAGTTGTATCTTCAAAATAATACAAAAATGCGTTTTAATTAACTTTTTAAGTTTGCACTATTCCAAAATATTATTCAACATAAAATTGTGCTGAAAACTAAAATCCCAAAATGATCTGTTTTTTCGTTGTTTCTTCATCTTCTCTGATATCTAACATAGTTCTGATATCTAACATAGAATCACTATTGTTATCCTAAAATGATCTGTTTTTTCGTTGATCTTCGTCTTCTCTGATATCTAACATAGTTTTGATATCTAACATATAATCACTATTGTTATCCTAAAATGATCTTCCTTAATAACAGATCATACAAAATCAGCTTCAACATAAATACAAATAACTAACAAAACTGGTAAAAACCAGTATCTGAGAAAATTACACAATTTCAGTGTAAATTTTTCATTAAATTTTCCATAAAAAATCTCCTGCAAAATTCGAATAATTGCATTTTTTTAAGTATAGTTTTTTTATAAGTTTTATTCCACAGATTATTACTTCAGTTCGTCACTTAATTTTTCTTTTCTGTATTGTTTTTAGGATTAAGAGAATACTTATTATTGAAAAATTATCCCAAACAGTTAATGATTTCCAAATTTTATCTTATCTTTAAACTAATTCAAAATTGCCTATTGAGTACATTTTGTTTTTAGTTTGTACTATTCCACAAAATTATTTAACATAAAATCGTACTGAAATCTAAAATCCTAAATGATCTGTTTTTCATTTGTCTCTTCATCTTTGCCGATTTTGTGTCATCTGATATTGAAGAATTGAAGAGTCTCAAATTCTTCAATATCGGATGACACAAAATCGGTTTTAACATAAATACCAATAAGTAACAAAAATTACGTTGTCAATTACATTGAAATTAATTTCATAGTAAATTTTTCATATTTCCAATAAAAGATCTTTGGGAGAAACAAAAAAATTATATTTTTTCAATTTTTTATAAATTTTATATATTTTATTCCACAGTTTATTACTTCACTGTACAAAGAAAATGTATTCTGCTATTGTTTACTCAGCGATGTGCACAATCGCGTTCTAACTCATAGATCCAGCGATTTTCTTTTAGTAACTCTTATTAATATATCTTAATAATTATAATTATAATACTAATAATAATAATAATCCCTACTGCTTAAAGGACACTGCTGCTTCTTCTTGGTTATTTCATACGTTTTTTGGCTGATCTCCTTATCTTGAAAACTATACGACTTATTTTATATTAAAAATCGTGTCGATACCCTCAAAAATATTTACTTCTTACGGCGTGAGCCAAATTTACCCTCTCGTTAGGCGAAAAATCATCGTTCCTACTAGATATTTATAGAAAATGTAATGCTCTGGATTTGAAATCTCTAACCTTTTTGGTAAGAGAGTTACAAAGAAGATTGCAAACTCTTAGTCTTGAGCGAGCCAGATTACAAAAAAAAGTGTAAATATTTTATTAAATACCTAATATTTAAAAGATAAATTTGAAAGTTTTAGAAGATTACAAGATTACTTGTAATTTATAGTCTGGCGAAGGACGTAGTAATATTATATGCAATTTAGAGAAATGAGAATCTTTTTATGATTACTTTTTTAAGCTTTAAGACTTTTGGAAGTATTAATACATTTTTTTAAAGTTTTTATTTATTTATTATAAACAAATGACTTTTTCAGCATGTTAGCAAACGATATCTGGAAGTTTTTAATTGATTTTATAAAATTCATAACAATTTATCATTGATTAATTATTTTATTACATTATAAAGGGTGTCTCCTAAATACGCCGCTGGCCATAACTCTTTTATTTATTGGCCGATTTCAATAAAACAAAAACAATATTAAATGGCCCCACATATTCTACAAGGGGCCCTAATTGTGTTTATTTGCAAAAACAACTTTCATTTCAGCGATAGTCAACTTGTTTTATTTCAAATGGTGACATATATTTTATTTTTTATTTTGTGGTAGAGATTATTTTTCTGAATCCAATGATGTATAACAAGTTGGTTTTGATCGAATATTCGTTACAGACAAAAAAATTATTAAATAGTTTTTTTAAGTGTGGCGTAAAAAATAAAGCGAACACAATCTGGAAAACACGAAAAATTCCTCCTAATTGTATATTAAATGCAACTTATGCAATAATGATAAGATGTCACTTGTGTATTCAACAAGGTGGCCGCCAGTTTGAGCAACTTTTGTAGATACATTTGTATTTTCTGATGCAAATTTTGCATTATTCTAATAAAATATTACATATTGTTTTCCACATTGTGTTCGCTTTGTTTTTCACGCCACATTTGAAAAACTATTTAAACATTTTTTTTCTGTAACAAATATTCCATCAAAGCCAACTTGTTATACATCTTTGGATTCAGAAATATAATCTCTACCAGAAAAAAATAAGAAAATATGTCCCATTTGAAAAAAATATTGACTATCGCTAAATAGAAAGTTGATTTTGAAATACAAAATCAAAATTAGGGCCCCGTTCTAGAACATGTGGAGCCATGTAATGTTGTTTTTTTTTTTTAAATCAGTCAATAAATAACGGAGTTAGGGCTAGCGGCGTTTGTTAGGAGACACCCTGTATATACATTTTATTATTTTATTACATTAATTAATTAATTAACTAATAATTGTATCCACGAAAAAACAATTTAGCGCAAGAGGCGAAACTGAGTGCGAAAATGTTTTGGAGTGGATAAAATTGCTTTTTTCACTTGTATAAGATTTTTTTCCAATTCGTTATGAGAATTGAAGAATTTGCGTGAAGGGTCACATTGTCAGGTGACAACGAAAATTTCAAGGATAGTGCGAATTTACCTATTTTCTTTATTCACGTTGTCAACGGTTCGATGCGATTCAATATACCTAGATAATAAGCATTTTAATAATGCGAATTGGAAAAAAAATCACAATGTACCATGTAAAAACAATATTTTTAAGTTTTATGAAATATTAATGCATTTTTTAAAGTTTAATTATTTATTGTAAACAAATAAACTTTTCAACATGCTAACCAATGAATTTTTAAAAGTTTTGAATGGATTTTATAACGTTCAGAGCATTTTATCATTAATCTATTATTAATGACATTTTGGAAATGAATATTTTTTTCGCTATGTAACAAAGTGACCTTCTAATGTTTTTAATTACTATATTTTTAAGTTTTATGACTTCTGAAGGTATTAATGCATTTCTTAAGTTTTAATGATTTATTGTAAACAAATATTTTTTTCAACATGCTAACCAATGATTTTTGAAAAAAAAATGAATTTTATAGGCTCATGACTATTTTTCATTTGTAGGATTTCTTCATAGTTTGAAATGACTTTTAAATCTTTGAAACTAAATAGGTTATACGTACTAAGATCACAGGAAGATCACTTTCTAAAAATATTGCACTGCTTTGCGTATTCTATGGAAATACTTAGATAATTTTGAGATTTTAGATTAATTATCTAAAAATATTTATTATAGATTTACTAAAACAAAAAAAAATGGCCATAATTCAGACAAAAGTTTGAAGCGGACAACAAAACCAACAAAAAATGTTTTGTTCTTTCTCTCTGTTCATTGCTCTGGTTTCTTTTTAATATCTCTGTGAAAATTTCAATTATCACTGTTAAATTCTCAATTTTGTTTTAGGTTTCGAGTTTTTTGTCAATTTATCTAATTTTCAAAGTTCTAACTATTACCGAAGAAGATACAATTATACTTAAATTTTATAGATTTAAGTTACTATTATATTTTTTATTTTCAAGCCTTGCAAATGCAAAATTTCCTGAGGGTTATGATAAAGTAGTAATTTTATAGAAATTATACAATTTGTCGTCACTTACCTTTGGTATTAAATTGATGAGGTCATATAAATTCAACAATCTCAATCTGAAACAGTTTTTACTGTCTAGATATGAAATGCTCTCCATTCGTGAAAATTTTCAAATTGTAGATAAATTTTAACGGAAATGTCGCTTTTGTCTATTAAGACCATATTTTGAAAAATGGCTCTATCAGCATCTGGATGTGTGAGTTGTGTTCCACAACCTACACATCTCCCATCAACATTCACAATTTACATGGTTTCACATGGTTTAACATGGTTCAACAACAACACAAATTGTGCAGATGTGGATGTAAAACTTTTGTTTTGAGAAAATACATATAAAATGCCCGATGACAAAATTGTCAAAAATTAAAGATTGCCTTGGAAAACAAATGAAACAAAAAATACGAAATACTAATGTAAGATTGTCGTTATCAAATAAGGTTGTAAATTTAACTGTATTAGAAAGTGTCTCTCAATAATTATGGTACGTTTAACAGAAACAAAACGCATCGATTTTGACGATGATAAAGATTGATCGAAAATAGAACAAAAATGTATAAGAAAAAAGTTCGTATATGTAACACACAAGATAAAACGAACTTCTTTATTAAAATC
Organism: Othius punctulatus; assembly: GCA_951805005.1. Classification (NCBI taxonomy): domain Eukaryota; kingdom Metazoa; phylum Arthropoda; class Insecta; order Coleoptera; family Staphylinidae; genus Othius; species Othius punctulatus. The sequence continues at coordinate 97,336,004 of OX638138.1, forward strand.
ATTACAAACAAAATTTATCAATATTAGTTGATCACAAAAGTTGCTCACATTGTTGTCCATTAGCTATGTACAACAATATGCGTTCCGTTTCTGTTAAACGTACCATAATTATTGTGAAACACTTTTAAATACAGTTTAATTTACACTCTTATTTTGCAAGCAGAAACTGACATTAGTAAGTCGTCTTTTTTTTTTAACTTGTATAATTTGTTTTCCAAAGCAGTTTTTAATATTTCACATTTATATCATCAGGTATAAAATTCGATTTTCTTAGAAATTTTTATTATGCAACTTCATGGTATTTTTAGATATTCGTGCAGAGAAAGACAAATTCTATCAAATTTGTTAATAGAAAAAAAAATAGGTTACCATTTAAAAAAGTATCGATGACGTCATTTTAAAATGAAAAAAAAATTAAACCGTCAAATTGTGGGAAATAGTTGCCATCAAACTTTTGTTCAAACCTATTTTTTACAACAAAAAAAATGTGGCAAAAAATTAGCCATCAAACTTTTGTTCAAATCTTTTTTTTTCTAAATATAATCGTAAAGACTCCAGAGAGGTGGTTTCTCACTTTATACTCACCCTGTATATAATAATATACACCATTGTGCACGGCATAACATTTTTCCTTTCTTTTTTATTTTTAGGATTGAGATATTACTTTATTAAGGATAATTACCCCTAAGAGTTAACGATTTCCAAATTTTAGATTTGTCTTCAAAATAATCCAAACATATGATTGAACGAATGACGAACATAAGACTTTCTTTCTTTAATAAGTAAGCTTAGAAAGCTTTCTTAGTTTGCACTATTCTACTAAATTATTAGAAACAATATCGTACCAAAATCCAGTTGTTTTTAGGATTGAGAGACTACTTTATTATTGAAAAATTATCCCAAACAGTTAATGATTCCAATTTTTATATCTGTCTCAAAATAATCCAAAAATTCGATTGAACGATTGACGAAAATACAACTTTCTTTCATTAGTAAGTTAGCTTTTTAAACTTTCTTAGTTTGCACTATTCCACAAAATTATTCGAAACAATATCGTATTGAAATCTAGTTGTTTTTAGGATTGAGAGAATACTTTAATATTAAAAAATTATCCCAAACAGTTAATGATTTCCAAACTTTAGATTTGTGTTCAAAATAATCCAAAAATTCGATTGAACGATTCACGAAAATACGACTTTCTTTCTTTAGTAAATAAGCTTAGTAAACTTTCTTAGTTTGCACTATACCACAAAATTATTCGAAACATTATCGTACTGAAATCTAGTTGTTTTTAGGATTGAGAGAATACTTTATTATTGAAAAATTATCACAAAGAGTTAATGATTTCCAAACTTTAGATTTGTGTTCAAAATAATCCAAGAATTCAATTGAACGATTGACGAACATACGACTTTCTTTTTTTAGTAAGTAAGCTTAGAAAACTTTCTTAGTTTGCACTATTCCACAAAATTATTCGAAATAATATCGTACTGAAATTAAGTTGTTTTAAGGATTGAGAGAATACTTTAGTATTGAAAAATTACCGGAAAAAGTTTACGATTTCCAAATATTAGACTTGTCTTCAAAATAATCCAAAAATACGATTTAACAAATGACGAAAATACGACTTTCTTTCTTTAGTAAGTAAGTTTAGAAAAACTTTCTTAGTTTGCACTATTCCACAAATTTTTTTGAAACAATATCGTGCTGAAAACTATTTGTTTTTACAATTGTGAGAATACTTATTTTTGAAAAAATTCCCAAAGAGTTAATGATTTCCAAACTTTAGATTTGTTTTCAAAATAATCCAAAAACACGATTGAACGATTGACGAAAATACGACATTCTTTCATTAGTAAGTAAGCTTTGTAAACTTTCTTAGTTTGCACTATACCACAAAATTATTCAAAACCATATCGTACTGAAATCTAGTGGTTTTTAGGATTGAGAGAATACTTTATTATTTAAAAATTACCCCAAAGAGTTAACGATTTCCAAATTTTAGATTTGTCTTCAAAATAATCCAAGAATTCGATTGAACGATTGACGAAAATACGACTTTCTTTCATTAGTAAGTAAGCTTTTTAAACTTTCTTTGTTTACACTATTCCACAAAATTATTCGAAACAATATCGTACTGAAATCTAGTTGTTTTTAGGATTGAGGGAATACTTTATTACTGTAAAATTAACCCTAGGAGTTAATGATTTCCAAACTTTAGATTTGTGTTCAAAATAATTCAAGAATTCAATTGAACGATTGACGAACATACGACTATCCTTCTTTAGTAAGTAAGCTGCACTATTCCACAAAATTATTCGAAATAATATCGTACTAAAATCAAGTTGGTTTTAGGATTGAAAGAATTCTTTATTATTGAAAAATTATTCCAAAGAGTTAATGATTTCCAAACTTTAGATTTGTCTTCAAAATAATCCAAAAATACAATTGAACGATTGACGAAAATACGACTTTCTTTCATTAGTAAGTAAGCTTTTTAAACTTTCTTAGTTTGCACTATCCCACAAAATGATTCGAAACAATATCGTACTGTAATCTAGTTGTTTTTAAGATTTAAAGAATACTTTATTATTAAAAAATTACCCCAAAGAGTTAATGATTTCCACATTTTAGATATGTCTTCAAAATAATCCAAAAATACGATGTAACGAATGCCGAAAATACGACTTTCTTTCTTTAGTAAGTAAGTTTAGAAAAACTTTCTTAGTTTGCACTATACCACAAAATTATTCGAAACAATATCGTACTGAAATCTAGTTGTTTTTAGGATTGAGAGAATACTTTATTATTGAAAAATAAATTACCCCAAAGAGTTAACGATTTCCAAATTTTAGATTTGTCTTCAAAATAATCCAAGAATTTGATTGAACGATTGACGAAAATACGACTTTGTTTCTTTAGTATGTAAGATTAGTAAACTTTCTTAGTTTGCACTATACCACAAAATGATTCGAATTAATATCGTACTGAAATCTAGTTGTTTTTAGGATTGAGAGAATACTTTATTTTTGAAAAATTATCCGAAGTTAACGATTTCCAAATTTTAGATTTATCTTCAAAATAATCCAAAAATTAGATTGAACAATTGACGACAATACGACTTTCTTTAGTAAGTATGCTTATTAAACTTTCTTAGTTTGCACTATTCCACAAAAATATTCAAAACAATATCGTACTGAAATCTAAAATGCTGTTTTTTCCCCTATTTTCTTCGTCTTCTCTAATTTTTCCCATCGTTTTGAGACTCAGTATTGTTCTTCAGTATCAACTTCCTTAATATCAAATGGCACAAAATCAGCTTAAAATTAATACCAATAACAAATAAAACGGACAAAAATGTATATTTTGTTTGTTTCATCTAATTTGGATACCAGTAAAAAAATATTTAAAAAAACAATGTATATATTGATTAACTTGTCGTCTTTTTTCAATTGTTGCACCGCTGCAAAGTTCCAACGTTTTCTATATTTGTATTTAACTATCAAAACTAATAAATGAGATTTGAATTTATTAAATTATTCATCTTAATGCTTTCCAAAACTGTCGGATAATATTCGTTTTAAAAATGATTTAATTTCACAGGAACTGTTGCCACAGTCGATGTTGCCTTGTTCTGCTAGCTTTTTAAATTATTTTATGTAAATAATGAACAGGTAAATAAAAATATATTTATATGTACAAATTTTCGATTAATACATATAGGTATTATTGAATCAATTTGTAAATAATAATCATAATTATTATTTATTTGAAACTTCACTTTACTGACTATTTCTGAAAATAACTATTAATTACTAATAAAATTATTCCTGGTAATACAATATGTATAATGTACATATTGTTATAGATGCAATAACTATAGTGTTTTATTTTTACCATTATTTAAACAATTTAAGGTATGCACAATTGCCAAAATTATAATTTCTAAATTAACCATTCATGTTGAGCATTTGTTTCAAATATTTATCTCGGCGACTTTATCGTTTTCATTTGAAACTCCCTATATAATCACATATATGTTTCATTAAGAATTTGAGAAAACATACAGTTTTTATATTAATTCGTATGCTCATTTTGCCCCAGAATTTAAATTGCAAATATTTGCGCAGCACTTAGCACAAATTGATAAATATAATTTACGGATGTGGGAACAGAGTACTAGGAGTAGGAAGCAAGCATGCGTTCTAGCTATGCAGTATGTAATTCTAATTGCTGTACTCCCCTCACGATGGCACATTGACACCTACACCAACCACTGTCATCACAGGGCTAAACCGTAAAACTTTGTAGTCGGAAACAATTGCCTGCATCAGCGTTGTTCATGTACTACTTTCGGGAGATAATTAGAATGTAATTGTGCAAACGAGGGGGGTTGATTAAAATTACTGGAGTGTGTATGATTTATTAGGCCTCTTGGGCCTCTTGGTGTACTGCCAGCGTAGACAAATAATTTCCTGCTGTGTTATTTATTTAGGACAAGTTTGTAGAAATAAAATGATGCGTTTACAGTAGGTATATTTGAACTGGTAAGGGTTGGTAAATACTTGTTACGCATGTTTATAATAATCAAATATATTATGAACATTAACTACATGGTATCCCAGGAAAGTGCCCGTTAAAAAATTATTGGTTTTTCCATAATTTTTTTAAAAAATGTCTCCAAATATAGCTGATTCCATTCACTTCAAGAGAAATACTTTCAACCTTACGTCACTTCCGATTCTACTGGAAATGGCCACCAACTTTTGGTTTTCTAACGGAACACTATGTTATTATGTTTTTGGCTTCCCCTTTTAATTTCGAACATCTTTTGTAGAGATGTATATACATTCTGGACTGTTATCTAATTTATTGTACTTGTATATTTTCTACATATGAAATCCTACGAAAATAAATGTACCGTACTTCCATGAACACACTTTTTCAGTATTGTATCGAAGAAAGGTGGCTTCCGTGGGATCAGTGGCGTAATGAATTTTCGGGAGGGTGTTTTGCGGCGTCAACTGCCTGGGTTATTGGCCGCATTAGTTGTTTGTCAGGCTGCATGAGGAGACCCCGCTGGATTTAATATATCCGAATAACTATGTCAGTTCGTGACACAAAACTGCAAATAAAGTAAAGCAGCTCGACGAAGTGCAGAAGGGTTGGAACGTGTGGGCAATTTAAAATTCATGAGTGCAATTTGCGAACTGGGACAATCATAGAAGCCCGAAACACATACCTTATAATATAAACAAATTAATATACATACCAAGTGCCGACACGGCTTCAATGAGGAGACTAAAACAAATAAATATTTAAGATGTAAACTCAAATGCGCACCTGATAACAAAGTGATTTAATCAAATATTTACATTTAATCAATTAAATAATTAATTATATTAATTATACAAAAGGAATAATGTTTCGTATACATTTTACGATATATTTTACAATAATATGTTTCATAATATGCTTTATCATCCGATAAAAGATTATTTTTAAATAATAAATTTACAACGGCAATGTAAAGCGTATTTGAAGAAAATTTTGAAATTAAACTTACAGTTGAAAAATAAATGTTTAGGTATAACCAAAATACATATTTGAAAATGATGAGTTACTTGTCTTTTTCCACATTCACGAATAAGATAAAGGTCAAAGTTTCAATAAACATCATTGAAATAAATTAACTGCTTTATAAAATACCCTTTACATAATTATTATTCTACTCTTTAAGTTAATAAAGGCTTCTATTATAATTATATTAATATATAATTATTGTTGCTTTAATATCTTGCTTACAGACACAACACAAGAAATCATTATTTTTATCAAGGGCACTAGAAATAGTGATATAATAATATACGAAACATCGAGTAAAATTTACATATAAAGTAGAGATTTACTGGAAACATGTATTATTTATAACTGAGGCTTGCTATTATGGCTATTATCAAGAAACTGGTGAGTAATAATTCGTATATTTAAGTTGTTTTATTGAATAAACCCTGTATTTATTTTAAATTAAATAAATACAGCTTATTGTAGTAGATACTAAAGTAGTAATAGTATAATAGTTGTATCGTTATTCGGGTATATAAGAGTTGAATCGAGTTGTCGTTATAAGAGCTTATGCAAGATATGCTTTTGTTTTTGAAAAAAACTACGACTGCCATTTAGAACAAATAAGTTTATATTATAACTCAAAAACTATGGTTTTTTTTCTTTAAACAAAAGCATATCTTGCATAAGCTCTTAAAATGACAACTCCTTTCTCATTTAACTGAATCTCTATGTTTTATGTTTCCGAGATCCCAATGCTTAAAATGAAATCCTGTATATATTTTTTTTTTTTTTGCTATTTTGGATAATAATGAAGTTTACAGATTCGACAGTATTCATTGACTTTCGTTCAATCATTTTCGTTTATAACATGTAAAAATGCCGTCAGTGGATTTCAAAAAATAAAAAATACACGGGGGTTTGCATTAAAAAAAAAATGCCGATGACTTTATAGCCCAAAAATAAATGATAAGTGAAAGTTCAAGTTTGTAATAAATCTCAAGTTTATGAATTTTTGAAAAATCTCGAAAATGTATGTGTTTTTTTACACAATTTTCGTTATATTTTAATACATTTCTTAATTTAAAAAAAATTCTGTAATGTTTAAGAAACACTTGATGTTGATGTGTATTTTCATATAATAATATAAATTATTTGTTTCATAACTTGATATGCTATTATTAGTAATTAATTAATATTAATTTATAATACAAATTCGTAACGTACTACTTTACGAAAGTGTATCATTCAGTTTTTTTCTGTGGGAGTTATTATAAAAAATAGCTACAATTTTATGCAAAATATTATGTTTTTAATTTGTTGATTGAATGAATTTTGCGTCAAACTTATTTTACTTACATGTGATTTTTTACGCGCTTGTGCGCAAAAGTATCAGTTTACGCACTGTAAACAGTGCGTATTTAGTATTTAGTTTACGCACTGTAGAAGAAAAATATATTATTTCTAATTTAGTTATTGATTTTAGCGTTTTCAATACTTCTTAAAAGAGATAATTCTTATATATTATATATAAGTGAATTAGGGTTAAAATAAGTACTACAAATAAGCTCAAAGATATATTGCAATTTAAAGATCATTATTTTGTGAAATTATAGAAGTACAATGTCTTCAAATTTCATCATTTTTTTTATAATACTTATGGAGTTTTACGAAAAACTTTATGGGATGCTTGAATATCTTTATGAACTTTCCAATTTTTTTCCACTACGTTTTGTTTATTCGTTTATAATTTTTTTTAAATTTCTTTCTTCTTGAAATCCAAAATAATATTCAAGGTTGTAATAAATCTCAAGATTGTGAATTCCCTAAAAAAATCTCGAAAATTGATTGAATGTGTGTTTTACACAATTTTCATTATATTTTGATACATTTGAGAATTTTAATCATATTTTCTGTAATGTTTAAGAGAACACTTTCAAATATTTTTACAGGTTGCCTTTTGACATGAAATGATTGAAAGTTTTTGGATTTTTGGAGCAATTTTCATTATATTTTCTAATATTGTAGAATTTTTATAGGATTTTCCATAAAATTTATGGCCTTCACTTATATTGTTGTGGGTTGTTTAAAAAAATCTGGCAAGTTTAAGAATTTTTATTACATATTTATATAGTATTCTTGACTTGTGTAAACAACTTATTGCACCATCACCAATAAATTATGAATTATGAATTATGAATTAGTGGGTATACTGTAGAATTTTAATAGTAGTATCTGTAAAATGTGGATTTCCCTTATTTTAAATAATTTTATGGTTATTTCCAAATCTTGAAAGTTTAAGGATTTTTAAAAATACATTTTTATAAGATTAGAGATACAATTTTGTTCGAACTTTGTTGTTGAAAGTGGTTTCAAAGTTCTAGAAATTTTGTCGTTCTTTTAAAGTTTCCAAATTTCGACATGTTTTCTTACAATTTCTGAATATTATAGAATATTCGTAACATTTTCTAGAATATTTCTAAAGATTTAAAGGTGGTTTGAAATATCTCCACAGTTTATGGAATTTTTAATAATTCTTAGAAGTTTGTGGGTTTTTAACAATTAATGCATTACATTTATAGAACATTCTAGAATTTTACTCAAAGTTTCTATAATATTTACAATCATTTTCAAGACTACGCATTGTTTAAAAATTATTGATACTTTGTAGCTTTTTTGAAAATTCTCGAAAATGAATGGATTATAAAATGTGTCATTATGTTTTTTGGTGTAGAATTTTAATTTTATTTTTTTTATTTAGTAGATACAATATAGAATTTTTTTAATTATGAAAATTAATAATTTAATAATTATTAATTATTAGTAATAATAATATTAATTCATAATTTTAATAATTATAGTATTATCTGTAATATGTAACTGATATGTTGACTTCCCTTTCCCTTTCCCTTTCCCTTCCCGTTTATTCGTTTTTAACACATTTTCTTACATTTTTCTTCGAATACTATAGAATTTTCATCATATTTTCCGCACTATTTATGAATTCTTGTAAAATATTTTTATAGGTAGTTTGAAATAGATTTTTTGAAACGTCTCGAAAATTTATAGATTTTTAACAATATTCATTATGATTAAAGAATGGTATTGTTGAATTTTTATAGTATTTTTATGTAATATTTATAAAACTCCCTTGAAATATGTTTATGGATTATTTGAAGTCTCGAAGATTTATGAAATTTAAAACAAATCTTAGAAGTGTGTGGGTTTTTAAAAATTTGCATTTATTTGAGTTTTGTTGTCAATTTTCATTTTATAAACATTTTCAAATATTTTTACTGCATAAAAATAACTGAAAGTTTGTAGATTTTTTGAAACTTCTCGAAAATGTATACCCAGATTTTTAACAATTTTCACTATGCTTTATGGTATTGTAGAATTTTTATAGTAGGTATCTTTTGTAATATTTATGGAATTCCCTTGAAATATGTATAGGGATTGTTTGAAAATCTCAAAAATTAATGAGGTTTTAACAATTCTCACTACATTTTAATAATATTATTGAATCTTAAACAAATTCTCTGGAAAATTTGGGAATATTTTTATAGATTGTTTAAAAATTGAAAAAAGTTTTTGGGTTTCTTAAAAACTGTCGCAAGTTTTTTTTATTTTTAACAAATTTCATTACATTTTAAATATTGAATTTTATACAAATGCTCTTGAATATTTTGGATTATTTTTATAAGTTGTTTAAAAATGGACAAAAGATGCACTTCTTAAAATTGAAAAATCTCGAAAAAGAATGGATTAAAAAAAATCAATGTGTTTTATGATGTTGTAGACTTTTAATAGTATTTTCTTCAATACGTAGTCTTTCGTTGGAATAGAGTATAGGGAATATGGTGTTTTATGATGTTGTAGACTTTTAATAGTATTTTCTGTAATACGTAAAGTCTTGCCTTGGAATAGGGAATAGGGAATATAGAATTCACTTGGAATAAGGAATCTTCCTATATTTTTATGAGTTAGTTTAAAATTTCGTAAGTTTGCGGGTTTTTAACAATTTTCCTCACATTTTTATAAGGTTATAGAGTTTTAATCAACATTTCTGTAACATTTTCTTATTTTATTATTATGCTTTATGTGTATGTCATATAGCTTTTATGCTAATATATATTCTTATGATTATTATTATTCTAGAATATTTTTATGGGTTGTTTGTAAATTATGGAAGGATCTATAAAAAAAAAATTATGGGTTTTACAACTTTTGAGTTATTTTGAAATTTTGAATTGTCCTCTAATGTTTCGATTATTATTTTAATTTTTAATTTTAATTTACAGTCTACGAGTTTTATTTAAGCTTTCTCCAGGGCGATTAAATCATTGGATTTTTCTTAACCAAACAGGAATATCAGGAATATCAGGAATACAGTTATTACAATATATATTTTCTCATACTTAATAATAATAATAATAATAATTCTTTATTGGTGTTTGAAACATAGAGTTTTGAAACGTTTGAAACGTTTGAAACAGGTCAGATACAAAAATATACAAAGATATATAAATACAGGTGAGATAAATATAAAATAGTGATAGGACAATACAACGTGAGATAATAGAATTAAAATTACGAAATGTGGTCACTGCGCATGTCAGACAGGTAATAATTCAGGTAATTTATACCATATGATTCCTGCTAATGGAAATATAACAGTTAAATTAGAATAATGCGTAGGCAAGTATTCTATGTTTAGATTAATGGTTGGTAAATTTGATTCTCCTTTCTATTTCTAGGGGCAGTGCCATAAAATAATAATTTACGGTGTTTACTGTGATTCCAACTTCTTGAAACTTTTTCGTTTGAAGGAATTGGCAATTAATCTTGCAATTAGTATATTTACGCCTCCATCAAAGGCGTTTTGGAACTATAAAATAGGATATTTATGTGTATCTTATTGTTGTTTCCAAAGCGATTGCAACAATTGTTCATCTAATACTTAACTACAGCTGAAAACTTTAAAAGCAAAAGGAATGTATATATTTTTTGCGAGGACAAAAAATGGATCACCAAGAACAGGGGTGCTCAAATTATTTATATACTATAACTATCTATTCTAATCTATAAGTAATCTGTAACATATTTTTAGAAAATTCTAAATTGAATAATTCTACAAACAAATTTATTATTAGTTTGTTGAGACATTTTAGGACCTATTAATTTTTGTTTAACTTGATTTTGTTTGATTTTAATGTTTACATCATTATGATGCTGTTGAATATTTGACAACTTGTTTCGTGTCCCAACTCATGCGATTATCGATAGTCATAATTCCACTCGTAGTATTGTATACAGAAAGTATTTAACACAAAGTATTAAGACCTGGCTTTATTTTTTCCCTGTATAAAGTTTTGAAAAATACTTCAACTGGTCAAATCGATTTTTTTTTAAACAAATGTTTTGAGACCATTTTTATTTTTGAATCTCTCTCCGTTTTGAAGTTATGACGTCAGAGCAATTTTTTTAAATGAGGATCTATATTTTTAATCATTGATTTTGATAGTACTTTTTATTAATTTTCAACAACATGACATTTTCAATATGTAACATTTGAAAAAAATTGCGAAAAATTGCGTTAAAGTAAAACTATTAAATTATTATTTAAATGTGCAGAATGCATCTAGTTACCATACAAAACAACGTCAGTTAAAACAAAATTAGGAAAACAAGTTTGGATTTTAAATATTGTCATAACTTCAAAACGGAGAGAGATGGAAAATTGAAAATATTATTTTGACTTATTGAACCGTTTTTCGGAAATTTATACAGGGGAAAAAATAAAGCCAGGTCTTAATACTTTGTGCGCTCTCTGTATGATAACGTTTGCGCGAATTTTGATCAACTTTTTATTTATTTGATTATTGGATAAATAAATTTGTAATTTTCGCAATATTTCTTGTTTTGTTTTGTAATTTGTACAAATATATTCAATTATATCTATATTTCTATTTTTTTCTTGACTAGGAAATTTTCCTAAATAGCGTACCAAGCTATAGTCCTTACAAAAATTGATTGTATTGCAGTATAGACTACGGGCTAACAAAAAGCAGGCAAAAAGCTTCCATCATGCACATCCATCACCGTGCGGACATGTGTTGTAGACATATGTGAGTTAAGGCCCTGACTATTAATAATCAGTGGTCGATATTTGTTAACCACAATGTTAAAACTGTTCAAACGAATAAGAATTCTATTATGTATAGCAAATTAAACTTTGATAAGGTTAATAAACGCAGTCTAAGCCTAAACTCCATTACATGTATTGATTAATATTGGAGGCTTTCACTTCGTGAATATTTATATAATGAAAACTATAGTCACTATTTCTAAATAAATATGACTTAAACAAAATTGAGTGTCCACCATTAAAGTAATTGAAATTATTTGTCTAATAGGTGCACAGAGCATAAATAATTAAACAGATTACAAGACCTACTTAAAAATATCATTATTACTATGTTTCTGCATATAAAGCGAGACTTTTCATTTGCATTGTAGTAATTCTCTTTGTAGTTAGAATTCTTCCCAGTTAGTTTTAGAAGAAAAATATACAGACTAACGTAATCATGTGTAACCATCGAATATTTGCATCGCACTTTGCATACGATTTGCATACAAATTCTCATACATGGCTCCCACTTGCATTAACGTACACCTAAAACCCCCACAGTAATGTAGACATGGCGCATATTTCTAAGCAGATTATATTAATCTACTGTATCTACATGGAGCAGTCACATATATTTTGTACCTCGTACTTTGTAATTCATAATTCGGAGGCTTCATATATCTAACGTTTTTAAGGAAAACTTTCCCCGCATAAGTATCCTTTATATATTTTATGGTTAATTTTAGTACCCTTTACATCACATTCGGTGATTTATGACTAGTTAACCGGCTATTTATCATTTTGACGACGGCACGGTTTTTGCCTCGAAATCGTCTAACGTTCGTAGGGTCACCCAAATAACTTTTACGTGGCAAAAGCGAAAACAATTCAAAGGGACGGTCGTCCTGCCAATATAATTGAACCCTTAATACAAATTCAACAACCCGGAAAATTGTAACGTTTATTATACTGCTTGGGCTTTATTCGATAAAAATCACCTTCGTCGAAAATACGTCTGAAAATTATAATCACGTAATATGTTCAAAAATATATGCCAATATTTTAATGTAGGCATAATTATATTCACTCAAATGATAATATTTTTGGTCCAAATTTAAAATATGTGTACGTCGCGCTGAAAATTGAAAAGCTTTAACGGAATTGTGAAAATACTGTATGTTTATTCTGCTGGTGCACTCCTCTTATCTATACTAAACACGTTTTCATTATTCGCCGTTAGAACTTTTATAGATGCATAAAGTTTTAACTATTGATTCCACATGCAATGGCTTGTGAACTCTTGATATGGTTGCATTTATCGTGATCGTAACTGCTCCATGAAGTGCGATCGAATTGATTTGAGATCATAGCAGTTGCCTATTGTATGCAGTTCTTCTCCAATACGTAATACCTACAACAAACGTTCAAAATCGCAGTGATGGCAGATGTACAAGTTCGGGTCCACGGTTGGTCGTAAAAAAATATTAGTCTGGGGCGGTGCAGCCCATATTTCACGATTGCATCGTGAATTGAGAAATATGATACTGGATAGGTTATTGGGAAAAACGAGAAGCATTGTATCCGCGCTAGAACTAGAAAACATTTTTTAAGTGCATTGGCGTGACAACAACTCCCAGAAGGAAATTCGTAGCAAGGATTTATATTTGTATAAGCCGATCGGCTTGCGCTGGCTATTGATTTTAAAGAAATATGAAATATTTCGTGAAAATATTTGACGAAGATTAATTAGCAGAGTTTATATTAGTTGGATAAAATTGGTTTGGTAAAATTTTGCGTACGTAATAATTACGCTAGTCAACCATTTGGAACTTTTTCTTGTATCTGCTTTATATATATTTTTTCAATGATATATTATACAAAAAGGTATTATACGGAAAAGTGAAAAATGTGGTATTTTAAAAGCGACATAATTTCACATATAAATGGAGGGGATCGCGTAATTCATTGCTGGCGAATTAATGGTAATATCGGATTCTCTCGATCACGTCATATTAACTCGATACACATCTGTAATATTGTTAATGTATTTGTATACAACATTCATAATCACACAATTGTAATACTAGTTGACGATAAATATTATGTATAATTGTTCACAATTTAAGTTTTCAAAAAATATAAAATAGTAAGCCGTTTTAAATATAAACATACACAAGCCTCACTACTTATTTGGTAACGTAACGCTACGACATAAAAGCAAATGAAAATTTCATGCACAGGTTGAAGTACTCCAAAACCAAATCTGTAATTCTTATTTATTTCGACAATTCTCAATTTCACATAAAGTTTAAAACTGGGCTAAAGCTCTACGGGGGCTATAATGGTATTTTATTGCCCTAAGGTCATAACCTGATATTTTACCCCTTCAACCGAACCATATAAAGTGACCGTTTGAGACCTGATGTTAATATGGTCTGAAATGGGGTTAAAGCACTAGTCTGGTTATAATGGTGCTTTATTGCCCTAGGGCCATAACGTGAGACTTCAAACGAATAACATAAAGTTAATTAATTTGTACGCTGCATGTGCATATCCTTTAAATCATGCAATTAGCATTTCTTGACGTCAATATTGGTGTCCATCAGAGAATGATCGACACCATCTGATGTCCATCTATGGTTCACCTAGAACCCATCCATGGTGATGGTTCTATTAAGTTATTTAAACTATTTTGATTGTGCTTATGAAACACGGTTATAATGATAAATACTTATTTTAATACTGTTTGGATTTTGTTAGAAGAAATTGGGGGGGGGGGGAAGTCTCTATTTATTGACTAGGCTTCAAAATTGCCTGCATAACCATATCTATAGAAAGTCCTCCTTGAAAGGGAGATATAGAGAGAGAGTCTGGAATTTCTGCAAGATTTTATTTGACAATTAGGTTACTATGTAGTGTATGTATATGTAATATTATTGTTATTATTATCAAAATATTATGAATCTAGAGAACTGGAGAGGTAATCAGAAGAATGTAATGTTTTAATAATAATTATGACAAACAGATTTGAAGTTTATATATTTTAGAAAGAAATATCAAAATATGTTTTTATATCTACACTATGAGATTAAAGTTTAATTTATACCTAAGTTTGTTATTAACCTTTATTAATCAAAAGAAAGATCCCTTAACATCTATATAAGATCTGTCCATCCAAACTATAACAACTCGTTAGCTAAGTTAATATACGAACTTTGTCAATTTTGTTTCAGGTTTTTGCCATTATTTTTATTAAACTAATGTTCTAAGTCTAATTAAGGACAGGAAAATATTGGTTCAGGGGTCAAAGATTAGCTTGAAAAGTTGTTTTACCGGTTACGATAAAAAAAAATTCAGGATATATTTATTTTTAGTTTGGCCCGTTAGAACAAAATCTTTAATGAACATTTTCATTAAAGTCTGCAGGTGTGCTTTTGCAACCATCAAAATTGTCACATTTGTAATATTATCAACTCCAACAATAGGAATATGATAAAATTCACAACATGACTGTCGAAATTTGTTTAATTTTCATTTGAAACTGTTAAAATTTGTCAAAGTATCAAATGGGACTATTCAGATCTGTAATACGTTAAACTTCAACAGTCGTCGTTCTTTTAATATCTCCCTCACTATATCATTTCAGGGTCTTTTCGGTCTCCTGCTATACCTTTTTTGGGAGCTCTTGCTTGCCACATTATATTTTGAACAATTTTGAATTGCAACTATCAAAATTGTTACATTTGTAATATTATCAACTCCAACAGTAGGAATATGTCAAAATTTACAACGTGGCTGTCGAAATTTGTTTAATTTTCATATGAAACTGTTAAAATTTGTCAAATCATCAAATGTAACTATTCAGATCTGTTATACGTTCAACTTCAGCAGTCGTCTTTTTTTTAATATCTTACTCACTACATCATTCCAGGATCTTTTCGGTCTCCTGCTATGCCTTTTTTTGGGAGCTTTGGCTTGCCACATTATATTTTGAACAAATTTGAACAAATTTTCAGGCACAAATTACTGTAAATTTTGTATTTTTTTTAATGATTTCTGCTACTTATTTTTATATAAACATTCTTCTTAAAATTAGTTTTTTTTTATAGTATATATATATATATATATATATATATATATATATATATATATATAACGATATTTATTAAGGCTATCGACCCCAGAAGGGGTCTTTCCGCCCTCTGTTAGTTATTTCTACGAAAGTTTAATTATTTCTACAGACGTTTCATTCTTCATTCAAAATTTCAATTATTCTGTTAAAATATCAATTATTCAGTTCGATAAATAAATTTCTATAATGACTAACCATATGTGGATGATACTATCAATATTTCAACGATTACTTTAAACATTTCAATTTTCTGATTTAATTTAAATGATTAGTATAAAATTTTCATGATACCTGTGAAACGTTTAATTATTTTTATCAAAGTTTCAATTATTCTTTCAAAACTTCAATTATTTTGTTAAAATTGGAATAATTTCGTCAAAATTTCTGTCAGTTATTTCTAGGAAAGTTTAATTATTTCTACAGACGTTTCATTTTTCATTCAAAATTTCAATTATTTTGTTAAAATTTCAATTATTCAGACAAAATTTCTACAATGACTAACCATATGTGGATGATACTGTCAATATTTCCACGATTACTTAAAACATTTCAATTTTCTGATTTAATTTAAATGAATACTATAAAATTTTCATGATACCTGTGAAATTTTTAGGTATTTCTATCAAAGTTTCAATTATTCTTTCAAAACTTCAATTATTTTGTTAAAATTGGAATAATTTCGTCAACATTTTTACACTGACTAACACAGTTTGGCTGATTATTGTCAATATTTAAACTTTCATTAAAAATTTCAATTCTCTGATGTAATTTCAATGATTTATGTAAAATTTTCATGATACCTATAAAAAAAAAATTACTATTATGATTTCTACCAAATTTTTAATTATTCTTTCAAAACTTCAATTATTTTTAAAGAAAAATAACAAGTTATCCTATTTCACAACGACATTTATTTTGCTAAATGTACATTTCAACCAATACCTGGTCATCTTCACTAGACATTTGTACTGAGGAGAAAACAAGACAAAACACATTCGATTATTCTGTTAAAATTTCAATGATTATGTCAAAATTTCTATAATGACTAATACATTTTGGATAATTATTATAAATATTTCAACTATCACTTTAAAAATTTAAATATTCTGTTTATAATTTCAATTATGCTGTAAAATTTTCATAACTCCCGTAAAATTTTCATGACTACTGTAAAATTTGATGATTCCTATAAAACTTTTAATTATTTCTACAAAAGTTTCAATTATTCTTTCTAAACTTATTCTAAAATTAAAATGTTTTAAACTAAAAATTATTCTGTTAAAATTTCAATAATTCTGTCAAAATTTCTACAATAAGTATCACTTTTTGAATGATTACTGTCAATTTTTCAACGATTGCATTAAAAAAATTAATTTACTGACATTATTTGATTACTGTAAAATTTTCATGATTACTGTAGAATTTTCATGATAACCGTTAATTTTACCTGATTCCTGGAACTGTACAAAATTTCAATTATTCTGTTAAAATTTTAATTATTTTGAAAAATTTACTAGAATGGCAAACATATTTTGGTAGTGTCAATAATTATTCTGTAAAAATTTCAAGAATTACTGATTTTAACTTTCTGTCAAAATTTTAACCACTCCTGTACAATTGTCCATATTTATGTGAAATTGCTCATAATTTCTACTGAAATTTTAATTGTTCTATCAAAATTTTAACGATTTCTTTAAAAATGTCATATATTATTGCAAATATTGCAAAAACTATCAGCAATTCCTGCGAATAAAATAATTATTTCTGCTCAATATCAAATATTTCTAACACAGTTTGAATTGTTATTTCAAAACGATGATTACGGTTTAATATTCGATTTTCTGACAAAATTTTAACCATATAAGCCAATTTACAATTACTTCTGTCCAAATTTCATAAAATTCTACTTAATTTTATTTATTCTGTCAAAATTACAATGATTTCTATGAAAATTTTATTATGTATCGTAATATATTTTTTTTATTTTCTGGTGTAATTATAATCATTACAGTAAAACTTTCAGCGATTCCTAATTTTAATTATATCTGCTCAATATCAAATATTTCTAACACAGATTGGATTATTATTTCAAAGTTTCAATTATTCTGTCAAAGTTTTAACTATTACTGACGATAACTGTTACTTTCGGACATAATTTTAATCTTAAGAGCAAAATTTTCAATAGTTCCTTCGAAATTTTTAATGCATAATATCAAATTTGCAATTATTTCTGCCAAAAAGTCACTAAATTTACTATTTTGAAAATTTCATTTATTATAAACATTACAATTTTATGACATAATTTCAATCATTATTGTAAAATTTTCAATAATTGCAGTGAAATTGTTAACAATTTCTGCAAATTTTAGACACTTCTATCAAAGTTCTTAAGTTATGATTTGTAATTTCAAACTTATTATTTGATTTCCGAGAGTAATAATTGAAAAGGTGATAATAATCAATTAAAATTGTCTGTAAACACATTCAATTTGACTTAATCATCAAAAAATGTGTAGTCACAGATGTCATAATAATTGTAATTTGCCCTATTTCAATTATTCAATTTTTAACAGAAAACGCATTTTTCTCTTGGCAAGAGTCTCTTGCCAATGCCAATACGATACCATAACCACATACTCTTCCAATTCATACCCTTTTTTTTTAATGTATAGTAATTGTATTGTATTTTTCACACTATGTTAGTATCAAAGCTTTATTGATATATTGTGACTTTATGTTAATTGTGTCCAAATTTTGTGTTCTGAATTATATGACATGTGTAAACTTCATGTAATAGCATGTAAATAAATGATTCTTATTCTTGTTCTTATTCTAATTCTTTCTAAATTTCATTTATTCTGTCAACATTTCAGCTATAACTGACAATTACTGTAGAAAAATCGATTCTTTAACGATTTTAATCATTACAGTCTCAGTTCCTATAACATTTTCCATTTCTTCTGACATATTTTCATTATTTCTAACAAAATTTCAATTAAAATTTCAATTATTCTAGCAAAATGTCAGTGATAATTCCCTAAATCGTAATGTGTACTGCCAAATTTGTAATTATTTTACTTAATTCTACTAATTTCAATTAGCTATTCAAAGCTATTTTCAAAATTCACTCCGGTCAAGTGGGTCAGTTACGTTTTATAATTTCATACTTTGGAGAAATTATTCGAATTTTTAAAGAAACAATTGAAAAGTTATAATGATCATTCAAAATTGACTGTAATCGTCCTAAATTTGAAATTATTCATAAAAAAAATTTAAGTCATCATTGAAATTTAACAGAATAATTGAAATTATGCAATATTAGCTGAAATTTGGCGAAAATAATTTAAATGTGGCTGAATAATTAAAAGGAACAATTGAAACTTTCGCAGTATACAGTAATAATCGAATTTTTAATATCACAATAATAAATAAAAATTTTGTTATAGAGTCATCCATTATTTATATATACCCGTTATTATTATATTTTTTTGATATTTTCTTCTTCTTTTGGAGTGCTAACTGGTAGTAGGTATGTATTTTTTATTTTACCTACCTACTACTTGTAAGTACTCCAAAAGAAGTAGAAGAAGAAATCAATATAATGTAATTAAAAAAGAGGAATATCCATTAGTACAGCAACAAAAATTTACAAATCCATCTGCAGGCCCATGATTGACTACGGCCAGATCATACTACAAAATGTAAGAAACACCTGCAAACGAATTACGGACGTAACTGAACGGAAGACATTAAGACTTCTAACTAAATTAAGACATAAGGACAATCATCTTTATAACATATCAAACATAAATTTATACAAGATCACCAATATCATACCCATTCAACAAAGACTGGACAAACTACGAAATAAATTTCAACGAAAACATGACAATAGGACAATACTCGACGAATTGTGTATTAAAAGACAAAACAAACGCACTACAAAATTACATCCGACAAAAACGCTTCATGAATCATATTTCACTTCATAACACTCTCCTCACACTATCAAAATAATCACTCATGAATCACATATAGGTAATGTTATATAATATAATATGTAATGTAATGTATAATGTAACGTACGTATAATGTAATGTATTATGTTAGGCAAGGCGGAAAGACCCCATGGGGTCGATAGCCTAATAAAGATTGTTTATATATATATATAATTAAAATTTTGACTGTAATAGAAATGTATTGATTGATGAATTAGAGTATAGTTTATATCACGAGAAATAGAAAAATTGTTTGTGATCTTCTGAATCAAATTATCTTATACTTAAACCAAATTGTACTTCAAATATATTTTATAAATTCTGGCAATAATTAAAACAATGAAATGAAAAGTTAAAACGTATGTGCCATTCATTATTAGTATTATTACTAAAGGGGCCATTGTCTTCCTACAAACGGTGTCAACTGCATATCCGCATATTTCATTACGTCCAAGAGAATGCGGAACACAATTTGAATATCATAAAAGTCATAATATCTTTGGCTAAATGCAGCGGAGGCATTTTTATTAAAGCCATTATCAAAATTGCTCGCGCGGATATATCCAAGGCGTTTACTATTGCCCGATGTGAAGTCGTATATCATTAAAGCCGTTCGCTCCGAAATTAATATTAAAAAGGAAACGTTTGGTGTGACACGTGAAATTCCACGGGATCGGACACGAGATGGATTAGTTGATTAAAGCCTGCGCGAAATCCGGGCACCTTTTCCGGCGTTATTTTCCGGGCGAGAATATTTTTACGCAGCTCTCCTTCGCTCAAATATTTGCGCCTGTTATTTTAGCTAAGTTACTCCTGTTTGCCGAGCAATAAAAAGTGTTTGCAATAAAAATTATTACGCCGTTTGTTGACATTCTGTCGACAACTTATCTTTTATAAGATTTAATAGCGAAAATTAACTCATACCAGAATCGGCATATTTTTCGAGCTCTCAAAAAAGTTTTTACGCGATTTTTTCTTCAAACCGCCGGACTGTGACCTAAAGGCCGTTGCCGTCTAGGAGTAAACAACAGATATAGACTTCAGAGAAATTTCAAGCCGAACTTAATTGAGCAAACTGCAAGAGCGCAAGAAAGAATGGAAATATTTTCCTTCACTTCCCATGCAAAGCGCGTCTCAGTTGCCCAGCCAGAATTTTCAATCGCGAGTTTTATGCGAAACGTTAATAACCCGGGGCACACAAACATCCCTTTGGCAACCGATTAGGTCGCGTATCGATTCAATGGGGGGATTTCAAAATCAACGGGAAATACATTAATGGGGTGTGATGCGGAAAAACAAGTTGTTAAATTTATCGGAGAGTTTAAACGAACTGTGCACGTGTGTGTGTGTGTGGTGTATTTTAATTTCAGGCCGCAAATTTTTCGGGGGATACTTTTTTATGGAAGCGCCAGACCCTATCGATATTGGTGCAATAAATTTTAAGCACGCATTTCATTTCTCAGGATGAAAGAGAAATTCGTGGGAGCACCTTTCAATCAATATTTGTGAATAAAATATGCCCGCGAATCTACCTGAAATCCCAAACAAATTATATATAAATTATTATCTTGATTTATTACGCAAGAAATTCATTGGTAGGAAAGCGAAGTTTGGAATTATACGAATTTGTTATATAATATATTGATGTTCATTATAAATCATGTCTAATACCTATTATGTTGCTTAATGCTGTTATTGCTTTGATCACTGGCGTTATGATTTAAATTTCATGGAATTTTAAAGTCATATCGTCGGTTTAGAGGTACAACTGATTTAGTAGCATTTTAAGAGAAAATAATTAAATATTTTTACATAATTGTGTTTCATTCTTTTGTCATTTTGATAATAAACTTATATATTGAATTTTGGTAAGTATACAAATTTATTTAAAATTGGGTATTTATTTGTTAAAGTTTATCAGGTAAGTAATAATTATAATTTTAATGTCAGATAAAAAGAACTTCTTGAGTAATTTTGTTTCTTTGTACCAAGTTATTATTAATATATCTGGGTCATTCCATGTCAAGTGGACCACTTCTGAAAATATTCCCCGCTCGACAACCTCCAATTTTGATGAATATTAATATTCATGTATATGTACATTTGAAAGGAACTTCTGAGAAGTTTTAGCTCCATATATCAAATATCTGAGTCACTGCAGTCTTTCCCGTGGAAGTCACTCCAACTCGATGCATTTGCCGCACACATTTTGCACAGTTTTACGTGTTCCCACTGCACATCTAAATTAGCTATGAACCTGAAATTCAACTCTTCAGATCAACTTTTGATGATGAATATAAAAAAATAGTACCAACACTCAGAAAGCAATACACCAATCACAATTCAATTGCAAAGTGGCCTTAAAATTATAATGCGCGATATTTTTGCCATACTTTGGCAGCATATAACTTAAAAGCGGAAACAGTTGGTAAGTGATTCCTTTACAGACGTACTAGCTAACTATAGGACATTATATTGCTGGAATATTAGTCCCATAGCTCGCATTCTTGTGGAAATATTTGCCCACAAACATAGTGTTAAATGCTTAGACGGCGAATTTTGTCTACTTTCAAAGTCAAAAAGAAGTCAAAAGAAGTCGAGAAGTCCAAACAGAGTCTTCTCGAATGCTATTTATTTTAGTACTACTGGGAAGAGCATATTTTATTCTACTGGAATCATCTTTTTTTTCTTGGGACTTTTTAGGTAAAGGCAAGAAACATGTCTTTAAATATGGTGCTTTTCATTCTGTGCAATGAACATTAATTATGTTAATGAAACGCTTGGTTTGGTCTAAGGTTCACGATAACGAATGCAAATGTCGTGAAACATGGTACTCTTAATCCCGTGCAACTAACATTACTCTCTCTGGTTATTTTCAGATTTCCAGCTAATTATTTTGAAATTAGGGCGGAAAGACCTCTTATACCTATATCCTCTTATACCTCTCATATACCTCTTATAACGGGTGTTTTTTTTTAGAGGTATAGAACTTCCGATAAGGATATCTGTCAAACCAGCTATCAAACTCAGCAACTGTCTGTGACATTTATGTTCAGTATGCTTTGGCAAATTACCATGCAAAGACTTACAGCCGAACAACGTTTACAAATCGTGGAAATTTATTTCTAAAATGCGCGTTCTGTGCGCCAAACTTACAGAGCACTTAGCTCACATTAAGGTGCGCATAATCGTCCATCTGAGCAGCTTATACGCAATACTATGGATAGATTTTTGACGAAGTTTACTCTTATGGATAATATTCATCCAATACGGACTCATACTGTGCGTACCGAAGAAGCCATCGCTGCTGTAGAAGAAAGTGTAGAAGAAAGAAGACGGATCCAATGTAACCATCAACGGCAAGCGCTGCAGGCAAATACTTCGCAATTTTTTGGTTCCCCAAGTCAATAACATTCGTCTTAGAGCTAAATGGTTCCAGCAAGAAGGCGCAACGTGCTATACAGCGCGAGAAACCATCACCTTATTGGGACGGACTTTTGGTGAGCGAATCATCTCAAGAAATGGACTTGTTAATTGGCCTCCTAGGTCATGTGATTTGACTCCGTTGGATACTTTTTGTGGGGATAACTTAAGTCACTGGTCTATGCTGATAAACCAGCCACGATTGACGAATTGGAAGCCAATATTTGGCGCGTTATTGGCGAGATAAGCCCAGGTCTTATATACAGGGTGTTAATACTAAGTTGTAACACCCGAAAATGGCAGTTAGAACTCATTGAAACAAACAACTTTTCTTAGTTAAAATTTTTGAATGGGAGCTTAAGTTCATATTTATTGGCGTTCTTTTGTTTTTCGAAAAATCGTCATTACTCCCTTATTTTAAGAAATATTTAAAAAATACAAAAACGTTCAGCATGCGCTATCGGTTCTCTAAAACATTTGTATTCAAGATTATTTTCTATTTTATCAAATAACAAAATGGCGACCGAACAAAAATTTCAAAACAAGATATTTTGAAAATCACTCGATTGATTTTTGAAAATAGAACATTTATGAAATCCTTAAGCTATATTGTAACATTTGTCTGAAGCATTTTTTTCGATCTGTCCAAAAAAGTTATTATGCAAATTGAATTCCAAGATACATTTTAACAAACTGCAACAATAATTTAAAACAAAGTAGGCTAAGCAAGGCCATTAAACAAGTTGAGGCACGTGTTTTCTAGTTTGTACGTTCAACTTTAAATACTTTTTGATCTTGTTCTTCAGAAATTTCTGCTTCATCTTGAAAAGTTTCTGTCACGTTTATCATTTGTGTGTGTATTTTACATAATTTGTGTATAAAATGCATAATAATCAAAACAGACAAACGTTATAAGATAGTTCAAGGATTTTATAAATGATTTATTTTCAAAAATCGATCGATTGGTTTTCAAAATATCTTGCTTAGAAATATTTGATCGGTTGCCATTTTGTTATTTGATAAAATAGAAAATAATTGTAAATACAAATATTTTAGAGAACCGAAAGCGCATGTTGAGCATTTTTGTATTTTTTAAATATTCCTTAAAATAAGGGAGTAATGACGATTTTTCGAAAAACAAAAGAACGCCAATAACTATGAACTTGAGCTCCAATTCAAAAATTTGAACTAAAAAAAGTTGTTTGTTTCAATGAGTTCTAACTGCCATTTTCGGGTGTTACAACTTAGTATTAACACCCTGTATATTCCTCTTATATACAGGGTGTAACAGAAATACGTATGTTAATTTTAACCATTGGTAGAACTCGTTAAATAAAACTTTTTTTCTATATGTTTTCTTTTCAAAAACCAACGTTAAACTGATTTAAAATATGTTCTAGTATATCTACTAAAACGTGTACCCGCCTATGGTTAAAGGTGTGCAGCGATAAAATCTTTTATTTTTTAGAAACATGATATTATTTATTTTCGTCATGGATACAATCTATGAAAAGCAACTCATATCTCCCTAGGGAGATGTCAATTTTTTTCACTCCCAATCACATTTTTTTCTCCTTCAACCTTATGACCACTTGACAAATAGATCGTACAATTGACAAATTTTCCATTCAGGACGGTACTTGAAGATGAGCAATTTTGCGTCTGCTCATGGCCTCCACTGCCACTAGCAGATGCCGACGATCTTACTTTTTTAGTCTCTTCCAGTCCAGCAATCACGCGTGAAATTTTATTCTTGGATGCCATGCTGTCTGCCAAGTAGCCTTCCGCTACTGTAGAGCTTTTCCATCCACCCAGACGCTTCAGATTGGTCATACTTACTCCTCCATCTGCTGCCAAAGTTGCAGATGTTCGTCTTAAACAGTGACCTGTGAAAGATTTCGGATTCGGCAAACCCAAGTAGACAGCAATTTTTGACGGAATGCTGCCAAATGTGTTTTTCCCAACAGGTTGCACTGTACATTTTCTGTTTCTGTACGATAAAAAAAACCTTGAGACTCATGCAGGACGCAAACACATGTATTCTCTGATAAGCGACAACGCATTCAGTCTCTCCTCTTCAACTACAGTGAAGGATCTCTTTGCCAATGTTTTAGTGTCCGGAATCTGCACCACAATTACTGAACCCCTGTCACTGATGTCTCCAATTTGCATTTTGGCCAATTCGTCAGTTCTGCAAGCGCCAAACATACCCATAATTACTACCACTTTAAACATCAAATTAGTGTCATTCGGTGCTTCTCGTAAAAACATATCAACCTGTTCACGCGTCAAGACCTCAGACTTCTTGGGTTCATATCCTTTGTTTTTTTTTTTAAGGAATGTTTCCAATTCGTGGTAATTTGAAATAGCAATGCCATCTCTCAATAATAACATAGATTTAATCATCGAAAGCTTGCTCCACAACGTATTGGGACTAAATGAATTTGACAAATCTTGAAAATATGCCAACATTACAGTTACACTTATAACTGTGACATCATTTTTTAACATCCACTCATGCAATCGATCATATTCTTTTGCGTATAAATGTTCCGACTTTTGGGGTACCAATAATTCACGGGCTTTTTAGGCTTTTTCATTTACATTTTGAGGAATAATACCTTCTGCCATTTTTATTATGACTTTTATATACTGTCAAACAACTCATAGCAACCTCGGAAGTAAACATTGTGGATCGATACAATACCTAAAATTTTTACCAATATGTTTCTAAAAAATAAAATATTGTATGCACCACGGGAGATATGGATGTTTTTTTCCTGAGGTTGACAGGATTACAAACCGAGGGCCTTTGGCCCGAGGGCCTTTGGCCCGAGGTTTGTAAGTCAACCAAGGGATTCCCTTAATGCATAAATATCTATTGTTGTGATGGCAACGGTGTCATAAAGGTACATCATTGGCTGTTAGGCAAAACACGTTTAGGATATTGTGCACTGTACAATCTACGGGCTTCTGCGGCATTTCCAAAAGCTCAGCCATATACCAACACAATATCTGTTAATTCTTAATTAGAAAAATTTGGCATTTTGAAATAAACTTCACTTGACAATTATAGTGACAGTACCTGAGAACGGCTCGTTCGGTCAAAATTAGGGGGCAAAAAAATATTTAAAAAACCAGCAGATTTTGAAAAAAAAACATAGAAAAAATGTTTTATATAACGAGTTCTACCAATGTTTAAAATTAACACACGCATTTCTGTTACACCCTGCATATACAGGGTGTCTCTAAATTATGTGGAAATGCCTTAACCACAGATTACTGGGATGAAAAGAAGACGATTTAACAAAACTTATCTATATACAAATGCGTAGGTTTAGCCAATATTCAGCTTCAAAATTAATTTAAACATAACAAAATTTGCTTATAAAAAGAGAACGTTAACATTGATTTGGATGTTGTTTGGTATGCCACTTTATAACGGTATAACTCATATTTTGACATAATATTGTTATTATCAGTAGACCGGTTGTGTATAAAACAAGTAAGGCCCAACATTAATACATTCATATTTTTAATGACAAAAGCAAATACATTAAAAAAAAATCAAATCGGACGCAGGCATTCATTATTAAGTTTTTTTGTATGTTTATAGTTTTTGATATCTGTTACAGTTTCGACACAATAAAATAAAATATGAGTGACTGCGCTACATTCGTTTCGAAACAAATCATCAGTGAACAGAATTTTCTGGTTAAACAGTATATGTTTAGCTCTATTTTCCTAAATAAATTGGCAAAACGCAAAACGTAGGTCATAATCAGGTGGTAAAAGCTGATTGCTTTGGATATCGTATGGATGAAGCAGTTGCTATAATTTCCAAAATTTCTTCCTCGTTATTAGGCAATTATTGTGAATAAACCATCATCAAGCCGACAATTACATTACATTTGTTTCCGGACAAGTGTAGGGCAGTCACGCATATTTTATTTTTTTGGGCCGAAACTGTAACAGATATCAAAAACTATAAAGATACAAAAAAATTTAGTAATGAATGCCTGCGTCCGTTTTGATTTTTTTAAATTTATATGCTTTTGTCATTAAAAAATATGAATGTATTAATGTTGGGCCTTACTTGTTTTATACACAACCAGTCTACTGATTATAACAATATTATGTCAAAATATGAGTTATACCTGTATAAAGTGTCATACCAAACAACATCCAAATCAATGTAAACGTTCTCTTTTTATAAGCAAATTTTGTTTTTTTTAAATTAACTATGAAGCTGAATAGTGGCTAAACCAAACGCATTTCTATATAGATAAGTTTAATTAAATCGTCTTTATTTGATCCCAGTAATCTGTGGTTAAGCCATTTCCACATAATTTAGAGACACCCTGTATATATATATATATATATATTGAGATTCGACTATTTCTATTGTAACATCTCTGTAGACTGTAAAAATTGAATTGTAATTCAGAGCCAGGAAGGGCCATGGAAATTTTGGGTTGCGTCTAATCTTAAGTCATGTTCAATATGTATTAATTATCTGGGGACATTCTTGTCGTCAAATGTAATTTTTATAATACATATACGCCAAATGCATTGTATAACATTGTATTTCTCACAGTCCCTTGTATTCATGCATTCTAGAATATCTAAACTTGTAAAATTAACCTAGAGAAGTCATGAATGTACAAGATAGCCACAAATCTATTCAAAAAATCGACCTGTAGCCAGACAAAACTAAAAGAAAACAAACAAAATGGTGGAATGAAGTATTACGTATTGCAATAAAAGAGAAGAAAAATGCATGGATGAAGTACCTATCAAAACATAACCAGAAAGCCTACAAAGAGCATCAAAGTAAAAGGAAAGAACCAGTAATAAAAGCAAAGGTTAAAACATGGGAAGAGTTTGGAGAAATTTTGGAGAGAAACACCAGAGAAAACCAAAAATTGTTCTATAAAATAGTAAAATACAGCAGAAAAGGGCGAAGATATAATTATTATATATATATACACAAATAATGGATAAAAATGGAACAGTGTTACAAGAAGACATAGAAGACAAGTGATAATGGTAAGATGGAAAGAATACTTCGAACAACTACTTAGTACAAGCAGCAGTAGTAAAGGAGAAGCGGAATATGATCTAGAAAATGATATGGAAAACCAAGAAAATACAAAAGAAGAAGATGAAAAGCAGATAACACTAGAAGAGTTAACACATGCTGTAAAGAGTATCAAACGAAGAAAAGCGCTAGGAGAGACGATGGAATCGAGGCAGATATGTTGAAGGAAATAGCTGAAGTAGGAGTGCAGAGACTACACAACTTGATAAAGATAATATGGAAAGAGGGAAAAATACCAACAGACTGGCAAACATCATTGATCGTACCAATACGTAAAAACGGAGTTAAAAAGAAATGTACAAATTATAGAGGAATAACGCTCATAAGTACAGGAGTTACGATACTGAAAAAGACAATTTTATTTTATTCAACAATTAATTTCACATCAATGTAATTCATTCTAAGTAGTGTAACAAATATGTACTAATGTAATAAGTGCATCGAATTTATCGGTAATTAACCAAAAATTGTTGCATAGCACCGAAAGGAGTGCATATTTTTCAACAATAAAAATTTATTGAAATATTTACACCATTCGAATTACTATGCAACAAATTTTCGTAAATTTACCGATTATAACTCGGTGCACCAATTACTACAAATTCGATTATTTCATATTTATATAACATATAAACAATACATACATTAAAATACATATTTACATGATAAGTACTGAAAATGAGTCTTTATTGAACGAGTAGCAATTTCCAGGACGAGCTGCAGGCGAGTCATAGAAGCATTCGAGTCATATAAAGACTCAATTTTAGTACGAGCTGCGTACAATAGCTCTTGTTAAATCGTTGGAAGGTAACAGAATAATTTTAAATGAAATATGTAATTTAAAATACCAAGTTAATATAAATGTGATAAGCAATTATGCAGAAACAATTGTGAAAAAATAATCTAACATTACTGAAATTATTGATACACATATGCCTGGACCATCAGGAAGTTCTTGTAATAATTGTTCTAATTGTAATATTCACTTCCATAATAACAAAGATTAAAATTTATTTCTATTATATTTTATAAACAGATTGTCTGCCGTAAATTAATCACTTTACGGTACTAGTACCGTAAAACTGTATATTTTATTGATCCTTGGTAACCACTATATATATATATATATATATATATATATATATATATATATATATATATATATATATTAAACTACGTTTTAATAAAATATTATTCTTTAATTCCGTTTTGAAAAGTCACATTTTACATCAATATCTGTCGTTATGAAACGTTAGATTTTTCACAACTGTCACGCACACAGTTATATAATGTACTTGGATAGAGAAATTACATAACTGCAGTTCCCACCAAGCTTCAAACTTTTTGTAGGTTATAGCGTATCTATTGCTGGTTTTTTCTGGTAGTAAACTACTCATGGCAACATTACCAGATTCTTCAACATCATAAGTTAGTTCTGAATCGCTATTTGAGGACATTTTTTGGGATTATTCATAAATTTGTGAATTATTTTAGTTTCTTGACAAATTTGTTTATGCCAGTGCAATCATGTTTGCGTAGAAACAATAGGTACAAGGTGATATGATTCTGTGATGTAGTAAGAAACGTTTTTATTCAAATGGTAGATTAAGTAATTCTGACGGAATTAAATAAAGTTTTGCACGTAACATGTTATGAAATATGCGATATTGTTTGACTCGTGTAATATGCAAAACTCGCTTCGCTCGTTTTGGCTAATATTACACTCGTCAAACAATATCGCACTTTTCATAATTGGTTATGTAAATACCTATTATTAACCGCATGCCTAATAAACAACCATCGCCATAGTAACCCATCATTTACATCCATCGCCTCACCAAGAGTACCATATTCAAAGACATTATTCTTGCCTTGATATGAACTATAGACCAAACCAAGAGTTTTATTACCAAAATTAATGTACTTAAACAGAATAAAGAGTACCATGTTCAAAAACATTTTTCTTGTCTTTACCTAAGGGTCCCAACAAGTAAAAAGAGGATTCCAGTTGAAAAAACTAGTACCGCTCTTTCGAGTGGTACTATAATAAATAGAATTTGAGGGAGCTCTTTTTGCATATTTGCCTATTTGATAATAGGTAAAATTTGCCTTTTGCGCATTTAACATCATATTTGTGGGCATATATTTCCAGAAGAATGCGAGTGAGTCGGATATTCCAGCAATACAATGTGCTATAATTGGTTAGTAAATCAGTAAAGAATCACTTACCAATTATTTTGGTTTACGAGTTACATGCTGTCAAATTATGGCAATAAGAACACGTGAAACTGTACAAAATTCTCGCGGCAGACGCTTCGAGTTTGGAGTGACCTCCACGGGAAAGGCTGCAGTGCAGATATTTGATACTGAAGCTAAAACTTAACAGAAGTTTCTTTCAAACATACATACACATTTATATTAATTTTCATCAAAATTGAAGGTGGTCGAGAGGGGACACCGCACTGATCCAGTTGACATGGAATAACCCATCTTACAAATCTCAGAAGTGTAGGCAGGTTTGTTAATGATTTTTCCCTCTACGTATACGGACGATATTTAGATGGAAATGGACCAATTTTATTATTTCCCAAGTGGAAAATCGAACTCATGTCCATTCCGTAGACGGAAATTAAGCACATTATGCCACACGGGCCGCATATCTATTATTGTAACATTTTCCACAAAATAGAGTAACATCACTTTCATGTAAAATTTATCATGGGATCGTTCTTCACAATGATTTTTCATAAACCTTTATCGAGTGATGAATATATTGAGTATATTATGGACTAAGGTCGATATACGTCTACTTTTGAAACTTCGTGAAAGAGCTTTGAGGCAGGTTTCTTATATGCAAATCTTGTCAGTATTTCATATATGTATGGTAATTACCACTTTACTAAATGCAGAGTTAAATTTTTTTTTTTCAAAAACATGATCAGATATTTATCGATTAATGGCAATACCAATTGCGCACAATACACCCCCGCCCCGCCCCACACACACATACACGCACACACTCACCCACACAGACAAAAATTAATATCAAATTAAAAATGTTTTATCAAATGATAACCACATGTTTATAACATATTTGATAATAATAATAAACATATTTGTCACAAGGTAGTGCTTTATTGAAGATTTGAATAAATCACCTAATAAAAACGACAATGAAGCTTGTTATGTTGCAATTTGTAGACAGGAAAGAAAATAAAGTACGACAAAAATAATTACGCGTATTACAATTTCTTTGATACAGAAACAAAATTATATGTTTATAGTTAATTTAGCAACAAAAAATATGTTCTAAAAATCTATTTTAAGGCCTAGACTTCCGAAAGTGATAGAAATATGTGCATATTTTGTTTTGTTTTGTTGTGTGGTTCACTTTTAGTGTTAAGAATAAAACAAATTCTGCGGTGAATGAAACTTTATTCTATGCGAAATTGTGGAACCTGTGCTCAAACAGCGCAGGTGAGCACATGTCTCTCCCTTGGTTGATCGAGACGTACTGGTGACCGCATGGGGCGAACATCCTGTTATTTTGAAATATTGCCAACTTAAGAAACATGCACATAATACGGATAACTAACAACTATACAAATACACAAATATGTGGAACAGCGCTAACATAAATTAATCATTTCGTTTGGAAGATTACCTACATTGAAACATGTTTGTGTAAATTTTTTAAAATTCTTATTTTATCAGAATCCCACAAACTTTTATCCAATGACTTGCGTGTAACACCCTGTATATATTGTGATGTTTAATATGAAATTTTAAAATTTTAAATGTGTGGTTATGTATAATAAACTATGTTTATACTTAGCTCTTATCTCAGGGTAAAGATGTTAGGTTCCTTAGGAAGAAGTTCTTGGTAATAAATTCGAATATTGGTGGTTTAAATTGAGTTTAATAAACATAAGTTGTAAAACTTGATAAAAAAAAACTTTCTTCAACAAAACTATCAAACGTTTAATCAAATTCAAAATGGACGAAATCAAAATTATATAACACCTAAGCTCCTAGATTAGCCTAACTAAATCCCTAAACTAAAATCTTATTATCACAATCAGCGCATATGTTTGTGTTGAATCGATACCTTTTTGTTTGGAATTATTTCAGTTGGTAGTGCACACAACTGTAGATGTATAGGCGATCCACTTCTGAGGTTGGCTATACTGTGGCATCACCTCTATGATGCACGAAGTTGCAGCTATTCCAAATTCCGCAAACAGCAACGTTGGTCCCTGCAAACAGCTTCGTAATCCAATTCTCTTGGAGACCATAAATCATAGATAAATAAATGTAATGTGCAATTTACTTAAATCCTGTTTTTTTAAACGCCGATTTAATAATTGGGTCTGTCATAAGCCCCAATTTTGAAATCAATTAATGGAATTAAAAATATCATTTTGAGCTATTTTATATCAAAAAATAAAAATTGAACATTGGGTTAAAAATTGCCTGTGTTCGGTTCTTCCCAGCACAACTGACTGGAATATCGTTGCCCTTACGCAACACACACACGCGCGCAAACAATACTTAAATTCTCAGATACGTTAGACTTGAATTCAAGCGATACAAATGGGAACTGTCTGTTTTTTGTTTTGTCAGGGCTATTTATAAACTTCATCCCGATCATCTATTGTCGTTGTTATTTTAAATTTTCCACAACGCCGAAACTGTTATCGCGACGCGTTACCATAGTAACCTGACGTCGCCATGGTTACATTGTCAATATAATTTCTATGTCCATATTCCACATATTAATAATTCATGCAATTCTGCATCTCCATATGAATTTTCATTATGATATTCTTGTTCCTGATAATTTTACGATTTTATGGACATGTCGTATGTCCTTCAACGATTACTTTTAAATTTTTATACAGCTTTACTGTAAATCTGGATTTTTATAATATGGGGTCGATAGCCCAATAAAGATCGATTATATATATATGCCTCTATACTGATTGTGCTATTATTATTACAATACTAATTTTACTTATAAACTACCCAATGGAATTACTAAACTAACTTAAACTAACTGTATTAAATTTTAATAACATAAGCAATACGCAAAATAACATCACACTATATGGTTAAATATATACAATAAATGTACTTCCATAAATTTAAATGCATACAATATATGTATATATTTCAGTAAAATGTTCGTCACGTTTGCCCATCTCATCTTGAAAATTATTGATATTGCGTAAGCCCCTACATTGTATATGTTGCCAATTCGCAAACGACGTGAAATATTATCAAAATTTCATTTTTATTGTGTTTGCCTTGCACACGATCAGGCCTAGTGGCTTTTATATGGAGATATATTGCTGTTAATATGCGAGAAAAGTATTACAAGATGTGTGGACCATTCAGTAATAACGCTATAATAACAACCTCGTGAACAATGGGATCGTGTCGAACGAAAAATAGCAATCTAGAAGAATAATATTGAATCAAGGAAATGGATTTTCCCTTAGTTTTATTAAAAGGATATATCAACAAATAATAGATTGGTTAGGTTATATCAATTATAGTGAGACTTATTTTTGTGTTACCATTATACCATTATTTAATAACGTAATCGTTCGAAATGCAGTGAAATACATTTTATTATTATAGTTAAGTAGTTTGTTTGTGTTACAATTTATTGTACAGCTGGACAATTCTAGATATACCGGGTGATTCAAGTTTATTATCCAGGGCGAAAATGACAACTTCCCAAAGAGATAAATTAGTCGTATTTTATATTTAAAATTGTATTTTGTTGAACTTTGATATTTTCAACTCAGATTAATCTTTCGAATTTTTGTAACCACGTAGCGGTTTTTGCGCACTTTCATAGTTATTGTGAAGTTTTGTGTATCGATTATTTGTTTGATAGTATTGTTGCATATTGATACATTTGGTAGTGCAATTAAAATTAATTAATATGCTTCAGTTTCTGAAAAAAATGCATTTCAATATTTCGCAAGGAATTTATAAAATATTTTATTGAAGTTGTGTAATTATTTTTCACAAATGGACAAACTTTTGCCACTAATTTGCCCTGGAAAGCATTGGTTTGCGGCGAGTGTTTAAGTCATAAATGATACCACTACATCTTACATCTATAAAGACTAACTACTTCACTTTTCTGCTACATAAGACACCATAAATCAGAGAAAAATATATTAAATGTGCGATTAACATAAATCCAATATTTGTTTTTAAACGCCGATTTCATAATTGGGTCAATCATAAGACCCAATTATGAAATCAATAAATGAAATGAAAAGGATCATTTTGGGCTATATTATATTATATCAAAAAGTAAATATTGAACTTCCGGTTAAAAATTGATTGTTTTTAATTTATAGCCGTGTTTCCAATGATATTAAAAATTCTAAACCACTAATTGGTAGATTAATATTGTAAGTATCTATTTCTATAATTATATAATTCTTACACAACCGTAAATAGGTTTAATTCGCCTTGACAATAAACTTGAATCGACAAGTGTAATGACGAAGAGGCGGAGATACCTCTTTGTTTGCTAAAAAACCTCTGTAAATGTATTTTTTTATTAATAAAGCAATTCGGGAAAAAATAATTAGATAATTATGTACTGAATTGTTGTTAAAAATGAAACAAATTTAATTATTTCGCATAAGTATTTATATTTACATTGTTGTTTGTTACATAACAGCAATCCATAATATGAGGATAGCCTATTAGGTAATCATACAAAACTCAGTAATGGACATCAATTATAGAGATAACATTTCTGAATTCATATGAAATAATGTTCATTAGCTCTATTTTTAACAGGCTTGTAGGTATTGATTAGATTAATGTATTTAAATTTATAACAACTGGGCACCCGTATATTTGGATGAATTTAATTATTTGCTTATTCATCTGCGCGTGTGTATTTAAATTGTGCCGTGTAAAAAAATAGTATGGACGTAATAATTACTATATTCCAATTTTATTTTATTATTTTGTTGTTTTATTTTTATAATAACTAATATTTAGAACATAGAAAAATTTGAAATATTTATGTGGGTACCAATAAGAATTGGTTTTAAATGTATAAATATACAACGTGTCAAAACACTCTGAAATATATTTATTATTTCGAAAATTACAAATATTTAAAAAAAATCTTGCAACACTTCGACTTTATCTTTCAAAACTACACATTTTGTTATAAATTTAAGATGTTTGTCATCATTTGTTTTTGAGTTATGAGGTTATGGCGTCATTGACTTTTTCTTAATTGGAAACCCAAATATTTTATAATTCTATTTGATAAACTATTTTCTCTGGATAAATATACATTAGAAAATTTTCACTCAATAAGTAATTGAAAGAATTGTTATTACAAACTATTATAATTATATAAATTATTTTCTGCACCTTAATATTTGTGCTTTCAGATACATATTTGATCAAGCCCTGACATACTATATTTCGAATAACCAAATCCAATTTATCCAATAATATGAATCGATGTTCATATTATTTGATTTAATTGAATTGACAATACAGCAATGTCAATTCAATTAAATCAAATAATATGAACAAACTTTGAAACTACAGCTAACTCGTATATATATTTTATTACAGTTGAATTTTACAAAGTTGGAGCAAAAGTGAATTAATTTACGCAAATTCATCGCATATTTTTTTTTTTTACTTTACGGTTCGTTTTTATTTGGCGAAATATTTTCGTCGCTTTTTTATTAAATAACGGGCATGTTTTCGGATATTACGTCGCTGCATGTTAGAGACCTTTTTACGCGCGAATTAGGCCATTCTAGGAACATCGTAAACAGAATATTTAGCATTTCTTTACTGTTGCTAAATTGTTATTAGCAAGCTTTTATCGCACTTTATGCTTTATTGAATATCGTTTATAGGCACTTTATGAACCGGGGGTGAAATGCTTCGACAAATTTTGCAAGAACAGTTAAGTAGAATGAATATTTACACGAGTATTAATGATAGCTGTAAATGTGTTTTATAAATATTTAAAGATGTAAACGCGTTATAATCGATTGTACACAAACAAGCTATTTGAATAATAGCTATTTGGTAATCAGTAAATAGTAAAATATTATCAAAATAACGTACATATTCATATCCTAGCTTCGTTAAGATATGATTAAGTAATTAGTAAATTAAGTATTGAATAAGTAAGAAATTTAGTTCATTTTTTTCCGCAGAAGTATATTATTGATTTTTGATTGATTTTGAACCAACTGACTTATTTACCTTAATTTAGTCTGTTTCGCCAAGAAGTTCCTAAACAATCTTTCATTTTAGTTATTGATTTTATAAACGACCGGATCATTATTTTTTCAAAGCTGCAATTACAAGTAGTACTTAAAAAGCTATAAATATCTACTGATTGTGTTGACTTTTAAATGGAAACCACACATCAGAAATTATCAAAACTAGCACCTGCGATTAGTAATAAAAGTAACACTTTTTAATTTTTTCCTTATTTGTATAATCTTAATTTGTGACTAGTACCTTTCTACCAACGACTTTTATTTGACAATGCCATTTATAAAAAAAAATCATTTTTTTTTCAAAAAGCAAACCACAACAGAAATTTAAAAAAAATATATCTGCTGTTACTTTTTGAATGTTTCAGTGTACTTTTTTAGAAATTTGTAATTCTTAATTTTTGACCATTACCTTTAAACTTAGCCGACGATATCTGCCAACCATTTAACATTTTTTAGCATACCATTTATCAAAATAAACCGTTTTTTCCAAAAATTACAGTCACAGATCAGAAATTTTCAAAATTAATATCTGCTGTTACTTTCTGATTGTTTTAGTGTACTTTTTTAGAACTTTTTAAAGAACTCCCATGGTACACTCAAAATATTTGACTGCATTTAACAATTCTGCTCCAAATTACATAAAAATACTATGGCAAAATTAGGCAAAAATTAATAAAAATATATCGTAAATTTTATTTGGCGCCAAATGAATTAAACCATTGTTAAATATAATTAAACCATTAATTTGATTTTTCAATGGAATCCCCAGATTAGAAAATTTTTCAAAACTTACTTATGTTCTTACTTTTTTGATGTTTTGCATACTTTATTAATCTTAATTTGTGACCATTACCTTTCTTTCAATGAATTGAGAATTTTAACCACACCGTTTATCAAAAAACCTTTTTTTCCAAAAAATACAGCCACAGATCAGACATTTTTAAAATTAATATCTTATGTTACTTTATCGCTGTTTTACTCTACTTTTTTAGAACTTTTGAATGTACTTCGATGGTACACCCAAAATATTTTATTGCATTTAAAATTTCCCAAAGAAATCTGCTAGAAATTTCATATAAATACTCAAAGGGCATAAATTATTAAAAATATATCGTAAATTTAATTTGACGCCAAATGGATTAAACCATTGTTAAATATAATTAAACCATTGATTTGATTTTTAAATCGAAACCACAGATGCTTTTGCTTTTGCTTTTCGATGTTTTGCATATTTTTTTTAACCTTATTGACCATTACCTTTCTATCAAAGACTTTTTTTGACAATTTTAACCAATGCCAATTATCAAAAAAAATGATTTCCAAAACATACAGTCACAGATCACACATTTTCAAAATTAATATCTAATGTAACTTGTAACTTGTAACTGTTTTAGTGTATTTTTAAAACTTTTGAATGAACTTCAAAGGTACACCCAAACTAATTTAATGCATTTAAAATTTCTTAAACAAATTTCATAAAAATACTTAAAAGGGCAAAAGTTATTAAAAATATATACGTAAATTTTATTTGGAGCCAAATCAGTTGCTTGCATTATTAGTAAAATACATCTACATTTGGCAACCAAATCATTATAATTAAATATTACATTATGTTAAAAGATTGAGTTATATTGTTTAAAAATAATTAGATCTGAAGAGCACAATGAGCAACAATAAAAACAAATTCAACTATTTAAAAAAAACCATTTAGAAATGTACAAAAATACCTATAAATGCTTTTAAAAATTAAAATTCGCCACGAAATAATAACACATCGTAAATTTTTTAAACAGAGAAACAAATACACTTTGCTATGTATTGCTATATGGACTATCATGTAGTAAAGGTCGAAACCGTGTTCATGATCATATATTTTATTTTACACGTAAACAGTTTTATAATTAATTTAATTAAATTAAAATGTAATCAATTTACGTTTGGCAACCAAACCATTACAATTGATTAAGATACTTAATTACCAAATATTGTTTAAAAATATTCAGATTGGAAGGGTACAATGGGCAACAAAATATACACATTTAACTATTTAAATAAACCACTTAGAAGGTAAAGGGTGTGAAATGGTGAAAGTAAAGGGGGTGACAGCGAAATTGAAAGATTTCAAGTGGCTAAACCTATGTTTTTTTTTTGTAATTTAACATGTATTTCATGGAAAGTTGCCATTTAGTGCACAATATGAATAAAAAATTGTTGGACGTAATTTTCAAAAAAATAGATTTTTTTTATATTGTAGGCACATCAAATGGCAACTCATTGACTTTCCATTCGTACCATTTTATTACATAATAGAAAATGAATTGCTATTTAGCCATTTGAAATCTTCCAATTTATTATTATTATTATACTGTTAAATATTATTCCAGATGCAGAAAGAACTTGTAGAGTCAAATATGAATATATTACACAAAAATATATCACTGCCAATACAAATATATATATATATATATATATATATATATATATATATAATACACATTAAAATACACATCCTAAAAAAAAATATTACAGCACTGTCCAAAAATTTATTTGCTCTGTTGTGTTTTGCAACCCCTAGAAGTTAGTCCCTGCAGTTCATTAACACCCTGTATAATAATACGAATTGCAATACACATTCTACAAAAATAGCATATTATGGAGGAGAAGGAAGTGATACGCGTAATAGAAGGAAGGCATAAAAAGTCAGTTCGCCTCCAAGTGAAATATACTATTTTTTCTTTGAACGTATTGCAAAATTCGAAAACTCGTAATTTTGATATATAATTTTTTCAAAAAAAAATAATATCAAAGAATGCATCATATGGTTTTTTGTTTTCTTGACAGAAACTATTTCAGTATTTGACAGTGACAGTGATATTTTTTGTTGAAGAAACCATTTATAGATTTATTATTAGTGAAAGCAGTATATCTACCAGAAAGTAGGAAAATAATTGCAAAACACTGATATATTTAATTGTTATATGATGAAATTTATAGTATTGCTTCGCGTTGTTTATTTAATGTTGCCATGATATAATTTTCTTACTTTTGAAGAAAAAATATTATTCCAGTTGCAGTTTGAATTTTTTAAATATAATTTAAGTAGTCTAATCCATCTAAAAATCTGCATGGTTGTTAAGAACACAAGAATTACAAATTGCAAAAATCAAGTCTTTTCCAGAATTTGGCAAGTGCGTTGAATGGTTGCGAACTGAAACCGATGACAACTACAAGCTTGTTATTAATGGAAACGAAGTCAAATATGATAAAATAAGGAACTATCAATTGTCTGTTGATATAAATGTTATTATTAATATTAATAATAATTATATAAAATGTAATTGATTTAAAATTGTATTTCTCATAATTGTATTAGTGGAATTAAACAACATCATTATTCCACTAGTTGATAAAGTGGTACTTTATATGCTTCATAAGTGTGGATAAAACTCCAATTATAATGTGATTGTGGATAAAATATTATTTATGTGTGACTCATAAATAATACATTCATTATGTATGTAGCTATGGTATAATGATTTCATTATACTACAGGGGTTCTATTACAAGCCCTTCATATACATATTTAATAACTTCATTCATAACACACATTTTGCCTCTTCAATTAAACTATGTGTAATACGTTTCACATATCTATTTTTTTCTCTTTTCAATGAACGCTGTCATTGTTATCGTTCATTCAGCCCATGCAAGGTCATTTACATATGGACATTTGGTTGCTAACAATTGATTTCTTATTGATAAAAATGTGTTAGTAAGAATTGTTTCGTTCAAGAAGTCATAGATAAAACGTTGTATTTGACTCGCACATAATGGCTATACACTCGGATGATTATTTGCTGGCCTTTAGCTCATGTATAAAATTTATCGTTTTGTATTTAGTTAATCAAATTAAATAATCACCACTCGAAATTATATTTTCTCCATATTTGCATAACAATGAGAACAGTTTTCTGTAAATAAGTATAAAACCTAGCCTATATATCAGATTTGTATCAAATTTTAACATTAGACCTCAGAAAGACCTCAGGAAGCTAGCAACATAATCAACGTAGCGAAAGTATTACCAACCTAAGATCTCAGAAATATGACTTCAGTCACTCTTCCTTCAAACCGCCCTTGTATTAAGTACAAACAACTTCCTTATGACAATTAAGTTGCATTTTCATTATGTTTAAATTTAGTCTTTACAATTTTGCAATTTATATCATCTTGCTGAGAACTCGATGTGGGGATGAAGTATTTTAGTTTTTAATGTATATATTAACTTAATTAATAATTTGATTACGTGTTTACTTGATTACGTATTTGTTTACTTACTCGTCATAATGTTATGAAAGTTTTAATTTTTGTGAAAATAATTAGGTACGTACTTACTTAGATTTTTACTTGTTTGGTTGCCTGATTCCTTGTTTGCTTACTTATTTACTTACTGAATTGCAACTTACACCATGTTACATACTTATCATGTTATCAATTTTTTTGGATTTTTGTAAAAACAATTAGATGTTTCTGCAAATTTAGTCTAAATTTGACGATTTTTCTATGGGTTTATTATATATTTTTTTGGAATTATAGACTTTATTTTATATTAGTGCACAAA
Organism: Othius punctulatus; assembly: GCA_951805005.1. Taxonomy (NCBI): domain Eukaryota; kingdom Metazoa; phylum Arthropoda; class Insecta; order Coleoptera; family Staphylinidae; genus Othius; species Othius punctulatus. The sequence continues at coordinate 97,377,274 of OX638138.1, forward strand.
ATTTAGAAATTTTAGGTAATTCTGTGGAATTGTTGCATATTATGTTTCAATAAATGTAAGTGTTCTGCCATTTTTTTGTAGTCTTCAGAATCCACAGTGTGGCTTTTGTAATTGCTGCAAATTTTTAAGAAATTAAAATATTTGTTTTTTTTGTTTTGTTTTGTTTAGTTTTTATACATATATTGAGACTAAATTTAGTATAGTTACTAAATTTCAAATAGAACCGAAAAGGGATGAAAAACCAATGATGAATTAATTCCTACATGAACTAACTTCTATTCAGGTATAACCTTATTCCATTACACGATGAAATAAAAAATCTTTGACCATACAGAAACAGATTCTCGAACTGATAGATTCCAAATTACAAACTATCGCTTGGATACGTCATATCATGGTAATTGTAGCAATGCTCAATACGTGCTTTCTTAATTTGAAGCTTAAGTTATCAATAAGTCAATTTTAAATAGACAAAAATATATAATTTAGACTGTCCAATCATCTATCTAAGAGTTTTTTTAGTAAGTTTTAATACGTTGTTTTCACTTTGCAATAATTTAGCAATAGCAAAAATATTGCTTTAAGCTGTTTATTTATATTGTTTATTTTGTTCAGTTAGCTGTTTTTCATAGAGATAATATATAGATCACATTATATACTACAATCTAACCTAAGCTGTGGGAACCAATTATACTCAGCAATTTAAAACAGCCTAACATGTTGACGTTAACTTAGATTTTCATGTCCAAATTTTTCTAGAATTTACTAGGACCACTAGACGTCATTCACGAAAAAACAATGAATTAGAATGGTTCAGAAGTTTTAATTTACAACTTTGTATTATGTACCTATACCGAGTGTCTGGGATAAGGGGCGAACTTAGGAATTTAACATGTAAATTAAATATGTGGGATTATTGCCTCCCTTATTAGAATATATTCTGTATTAAGGGCGTAAAGAGGGTTTTATGGCATAAGGTGTAATTTTTAGCTCGAGGCGGAAACCGAGGTCTAAGAGTAAGTCGAAGACCATATAAATAGAAGAATACGTGAAACGTATAATGCATAAAGGTTTCTATTAGGTTCTTAGGTTTGGTTGTTTCTAAGATATCGTTGTATGACGTTTCATTATAGCCCACGAGCAATATAAAGGTCCAAGGGCTGTAAAAATACGTTTATGACAACGAAATTCGTGTATAATTATCAAATTATGATATATCCGTGCATAAAGATATTTTTTTATATTTTTTTGCACAATGCTTTGTCGATGAATAGCAGCGCATAAAATATAAATGAAAATATTTTAATCAGCTTGGACGTAGATGTGTAGTTTTTGCTACACAATAGCAAATAATACATCTCCTCCTGAAAATTTACATTTATTATTCACGGAAATATCTCTGCCTGTGATTGATGAGCCCTCGGGCTCATCAACAATGCGTTTTTGTTATTAAAATATCCAAGCCGATTTAAAAATGCGATTTTAGGTCACCGAGCCGATAAATATCCCTCGGAATGGTCGATGAAAAATAATTCCCGGAAATAAACGGGATTATCATTCACCGTTCGCCAAGCGGCAGCGCAAAGGCAAAACAGCCATCCACTTTATTAAATTTCGCAACTTAATTGCAAAGGTAACCGATAATTTATTAGCGTTATTAAAAATAATGGCACAATTTCGTATTGGTATTTTCCTTTTTTTTTTCGAGATAAACCACGTACACTTAATGTGGGCGGAAGACGGAGCAATAATTAATTTAAATTATGAGCCCATAACAGTGTTACAGCCATTATCGTTATTATTTTTTTACATTATTCCACAGATAACTCAAATTAAACCTGAGACAAAAATTTATAATAAATCGAACAAAAACAATTGAAATATCGAATGACTTAAATACATTAGACATGTTATCTACATGTTAATATTGTTACTGTTAAGTTATGCAACACATTTTATTCTGCAACTTCATTATAATTTTATATTTAAAGTGACCTGAATGTACAGAGTGACGAAAAACTTTTGATGCAGCAATGTACTAATTTTGTATCCGATTTTAACAATAATAATACCTATAATAATAAACTCTACTGCACCTCCAATAATACACTATATTAAATGTATTATAATAATTAATAATTAATTATTCATCAAATAAAATCGTTGTCAAAATATTTCATTATGACCTGTTTTTATTTAAAAAATATATATATTTATTGTATGAACGATAGTCAACTTATTTTTATATAGCACTTTAGGCACTTTTTGTTTAAAATTGACATTGCTTCTTTAATAGGACCAACTTCTACGTACAACATTTCCGTTCTCTTGCTTCTTTTGCGCATATACCTCACTTAAATGGGACTTTTATATTACCAGAAATAGTCTACAAAATGTAATGCATACTTCGAGAAACATTCACGATGTCGTTACATATATGTATCTTACTTTGATCACACGTAATGCACCGCATTATTTTTTTAATGCGGATCTCTCCTGGGGATAAATACAGGATAATGCCGAATATGGCATCAGCATTCAGATCCTGCTGGAAACCTGAAACACTTAAGCGACAAAAGTTTACACGTTACGAACTCCGAGGCACTAAATGCCAAATGTAATTGTTATGTCTTCTCGTTTTTTTCTTTGTTTCCTCGCGCTCTCTAATGTACCGCACGTTCATGTCCGATAAGGCGACCAGGATTATTAAAAGTGCAGACGTAAAACCCAGTCGTAAAGGAAGATGTAATTGGGACAGGCGGCCAATTACAGATTTAGATTGGAAGAATCTAGCAAATGTAAACATAACTGTGTGCACGCAATTAGTTTTTAAAAGTTTAAACTTTTATGAAGAATAATGTACAGAACTTAATGTTCAAATATTGTATTAACTAAATTTTTATAGAACTAATTATAATCTCTTTATATGACTTTAATATTCCTCTCCTCTAACACAACTATTCATGAATAACAGTTTTGTTCTACAACCAACCATCTGTGGCGTGTGTGTTAGCAGTAAACGTGGAATTGAAGCACTTTGTGTGCATATTACATTTATAAAGTGTCAACTTCGGATTGATTTAGGTATAAATTTTAACGCCGATAAATTAATTAAGTCTAAGCTGTGTTATTCGGTGCGAAATTTTCTCCGATAACTGCGCGAGGGCTCGAACATAATTACATAATTCAAATTGAAATTTCCGAAATGCGCCTCGCTGATTACATTAGCAGCTGATTGTGTTCATTCCCAGTCTATATCCTATAATTCGCGGCTTTCGAGTTACATATTACACAATCACAATAACGCTGGGGGATTGGCTTAAGATGAGAGATACATAAGATGTTTATTTGATATTCTGTATTATTAAGATTTATTCCATTCGACTTAATGCCGAAATCGAAATTAATTCAGGAATATTTAATCAATATTATAATGCCATGGCTGTTTCTAATAATGTTTGGTGTAACAAATATTATTGTAACTAGAATAATAATTTAATACTATTCAAATTCAAATACATATATGCTATTATTGTCTGAAAATCGAGTATTATACCACGCGTTTTTTTATCGCTGAACATAGGCTATGTTCAGTATTAAAATGCCAGTATCAAATTCATTGCTAAAATACAATGGTATGCAACCAAATTTACAGGCCGCGTTACAAGAACTCGGTCATTTCAAAGGTCAAAACTGTTGAGAGAAAATGTATTCAACGCAAGGAAGGGTTTAAATAGGGGAATGATACCGAACTGGCTGGTATACGGATTGTGCGAGATTAATTTCAGTGCATTATCCTGCGATTCCAATCCCATCAATCCCGCTCAATCAACAATCATCAACCGTTAATCCCGAAATAGTAACTCATTTGCCATATGGAAAATATTGGTTCTTCTTTGGCATAACATAATACAATGCATTTCATTTCTTCAGTTGAAATTTGGCATCTCCTAGTTCTTTTATTATGTCCAATAGCGTCGCATCATGTACCTACTATTAAATTTTGCGATTATGTTAGACATTGTTTCGATTGATTGAATTCGTCTGTCAGGATAATGCTCTCAAAATAAACTTCTCAAAATCCGTATTCTATTGCCAGCTCGGTACCATTTGAATTTGAATATTTGAGTACTTTCTCCGTATACTATTGCCAGCTCGGTACCATTTGAATTAGAATATTTGAGTATTTTCTTGCGTTGAATAAATTTTCTCAAATTGAAATGATCTATTTACACGCGCTAGTAAATTTGGTTGCATAATCGTTAGATTTTAGCAATGCATTTCGTACTGTCATTTTAAAACTGAACATAGCCTATGTTCCGAGATAAAAAAACGCGCGGTATATTAAATTTCAGCATGTTCTATCAGCAAGTACATGATTTCAAAAATTACTTTGTTTGAAAAGTATTATCAATAATAGATGGGGAAACTATATACATATATATATTTATAAATCTTTACCTTTTTGCCTCTTCTTATCTCTTACCTCTTACTGAGTTTATGAATTTAGGTTATACCTAAAAAATAATTTCATAACGAAAGTGTATAATTCCATCGACGAATTCTGTTCGGCTAACTTAAAATTGTATCTTAGACTTAATTCGCAAATTTAAGAAACACCTATACTAATATGTACTGATATAATAATATACACTAATACCAATAGGATTATTTGATTGGTTAGCAAATCTAGTAGATTGGGTACTACTTTTCATTGTTCATTGGTTGCCATGCCAACTAGTGCAAAATAGGGTTATTGTACATACTATACTTATATTTTGAAAATTTGAAAACACCGAGTGTTTTCAATAATATTTGTATATTATCTTAATCCTGTATACCATTTCTGGTGTAGGATCATTCACTTCCGTTTTTAATCGTTTTTAATAAACGAATTATTATTATTATTAATCCATACAATTTGTAGTCATCCTGAAGTATTTCAAATACTCTTAGGATTTTTTATAAAACTTCGTATACCTCCTATCAGAACTTCATAATAACTTCATAAAGTTTCATAAATTTTTGTATGTGATACTCCTATCTGGAGCATCGAGATTCAGTAACTAAAAATGTTCATCATTTCATTTTGTAGAATTTTCATGATTTTTTTTTTGTAAGTATATTGCAGATTTTTTATGATTTCTTTGTTAACTCTAGAAATTTACGATTGCCATGTTATGCCATGTTGAATTGTCAAAACAGATTTTAAAAGTTTAAGAATTAATAACTATAAATGGATTTTTTAATATAAAATTTGTATATTGCAGATTTTTTATGCTTTCTTAGTTAACTCTTGAAATTTACTATTGTCATGTTATGCCATGTTGAATTGTGAAAACAGTTTTTAAAAGTTTAAGAATTAATAACTATAAATGGATATTTTAATATAAAAATTTCAATATTGCAGATTTTTTATGATTTCTTTTGAAGATTATTTCTTTACATATTGCTAATTTTTTTACCAAGTAAATATCCAGTTTTTTCGAATAGAATTGCTATATCATATTTATCTCGCAGTTGAATTTTATTGTGATTGTTTTCTTATAATAGCACTTTAAAGATTTTTATTGAAGAATTTTCAGAATACACCAGCATGCTAAACAAGTTTTTTTATAATTTATTTTTGAATTTTGAAAAAAAACATGATTTTTTGTATAGTGATTGAAATTTTTATCAACTTATATGTGCACATCCAGATCTTAAATAACTGAGAATTTTCATGATTTAAATTTGGATGCTTTGCCATTTTCATTATTTGTTGCCTATATTTTGATCAGTTTCTACTTTTTGTTATATGATTTAATTTGAATCTAAAAATGTTCAAAATATTCATTGAGCTGAAAAGTTCATATACTTAAAAATAAAATAAAAATACAAGACTTAAAAATAAAATAAGAAATTGCTTTAAGTATTTATAGTTATCTCAATGCCAATGCAAATTTTGGAGATTTGTTGCTATTGACACAAAGTTATAAAATAAATGATTGTGCAAAACCCGTAAAAGCGATATCTTTTCTAAATTGAAATATTAGTAGAGAACCCATAGAAAATTTACCATATCGCGGCTTGGCATTGATAGTGACACACCAAAAAATCTCAAATTTGCTTATATTGCATAAAAATGTTTCTTTTGTAGCAAAAAACTCTATAATACAATTACTAAGTAATTATTTTATGAATAATATAAATATATTAATGTATCAAGTACCTATCAATAGTAATTATTAACAAGGTCTGGGTATAATATTTTCAACAATATAAAACTTAAAGCACCCCTTTTCTAAAGATTATATTTTTTGAGTTGTGTCACTATCAATGCCAAGTAGCGATATCATACCACAACTAACAAATTTGGTCTCTCAAATATGATTACTGCGCGTTTATAACAATGTTAGTAACATGTGTTGCTAACATAGCGACATTTTGAAGCCAATAAAAAATGCGAAACTTGTGATATCGCCTTTCTTGTTGGTTGCAAAATGTCTATTTGTTAGCAACACATGTTACTAATAATGGTGTAAACGCGGAATAACACTTCTTTATTCACGTAACATTTCTTTGATTCTAAATCAAATTTAATTATTTTCTAGCTTTGTGTTTAATTTTGATTTTATTTTACTCCCAAACTGTTATTACACTACATTAGGCTAACAATACCGTGTATATATTTGCAAATATTTTGAAAAATAATAATGCAAGAGATACATTTTTTTCTTACATATTAAATTTACTGTATCATACCACAGCTAAAAAGTTGGTGTTTCAAGCAATACTTTTGAAAGCTTCGTCAGTTTTCTTTGATTCTAAATCATTTTTTTTTCTTTTCCACTTTTTTGTTTTATTTTACCCTTAAACTGTGAAGTTCATTAGGCTAAGAATATTATGTATTTGCAAATATTTTGAAAAATAACAGTGTAAGGAATAAAAGTTTTTTGCATATAAATTTTACACCTAAGAAATTTGGTCTCAAGAAATACTATTTGAAGCTTTCATCCCTTTTCATTGATTCAAAATAAAATTTATCTGTTTTCTACTTTTTTGTTTTATTTTGATTTTATTTTATTCCTAAATTGTCAAGTCCATAGGCTAAGAATATCATCTATTTGCAAATGTTTTGAAAAATAATTTTGCAAGAAATAATATTCTTCTTGCCAATAAATTTTACCATATAATACCACTGCTAAGAATTTCTCTCAAGAAATACGATTTTAAGATTTTAAATCAAATTAATTTCTTTTCTAATTTTTCTAGTTGGGTGTCTCAAGAAGTACTATTAGAAGCTTCTTTACTTATATTACTTTTTTTTATTCTGAATAAATTTTTATAAATATCCTACATTTTTCCTTTATTTTGATTTAAGTAACTATAGGACTTTGAATTTCGTGTACCTAGTCGCAAATATTTTGAATAATAAAAATACAACAAATTACTTTATTTACTGTTTTACTTTTTTGTTATATTTTTATTTTCAGTTTAGCTTCCTAACTTGTGAAGTTCATAGGACTTTGAATTACATGCAGTTGCAGATATTATATTTTGAAAAATGAGACACAAGAAATTGGTTTGAGTATTCATAGTTATATCGATGCAAATATTTTAATGATACATGCATTATATTTTCTACTTTTACATCAGAATTGCAAGAACTTGAAGTTAAGAAGTTTTAATTGTTCTTTATTAATAAATCTGTAGGTCATTATTCATCTCCATGCATCAGCAAAAATATGCATGCCTTTGAATCTAAAAAATAATATTGTGCCTAATTAAAGTTTGTATTTTCAATTATAGTTATATTAGGTTATGTATGCAAGCAAATTTTCGTATAATCGTGGAATAATTAGCTACTTTATAGCCGATTCCACATCACTTTAGTGCCAAATTCTCATTAATAATTTTAGAACAAAATATGTTCTGTACTGACGAAAATAATAAATTAAATACAGGGAAAGTTTTTTTTTTCATTTTATGCATTGGGATCTCGAAAACCATAAGACATATTGAGAGATTCGGGTAGAAGTAGTCCCCTCAAGATTGGTCAAACTTATATACAATAACATCAATGGATATTCCTCAAAAAAAACCTTACTATACAATTACATGGAATCAAACGACATAGACGGCTGCCTGCTGGTAGAAACAAAGACGAAGAACGATACTAACACGAACTACAGAAACTGGACCACATTGATAAGACACGGACAACCCATCCAGAACGCCCGAGGAGGTGCTCTGGCTCAATTCCGACCAGACTGCCAAGTAGGTAAAGCCAACCCCCCTAGCCTAACCAACCCACTAAATGACTGCCTCCACTGGACAATCCCATTCCAAAACGACAAGCTCCACATATTCCTGATTTACATACACGCGACATCCCCTCTAGAACAAAATATATTTATTAAAGCATCACTATATAAATATGCCATCATAATAGGCGACTTCAATTTAAACGGACAGAAAAGTAGACAATTACAAACATTCCTACAGAACTCCGACTTCACTAGACGACGCACAGACCCAACATTCATCATGCCAAATAACAATGACAGCACCCCCGACATCATACTACACACAGAAAACCTAACAAACAATTTAACTGACGTGACACTAATACCAGATTTATGCTCAGACCATCTAGGAATAAAGTTCACAATAGACACGCATACACTGACGGCAACCATAACCCCCTCACATTCCAACATAATTAAAAAGGACAATTACAAATACGTTACACAAGACATAAGCATCTACCTGACCAACTTAAACTCGGACGAAATAGACTTAGACCATATCACAGAATTTCAAGATACAATGACAAACATAATAAATAAATACTCTACCACAACCAGTTACAAATTCGATAAAAACAGACTACCAAGATTTATTCTGGCTTTAATAAAACAAAAACGGAAAATATATAGACAGTACTCATCGACAGGAGACAGAGACCTAAAGCCCAAATTAAACAAACTAAACAAGGACATACAAAAACTGACTCACCAATACAGGACAGAAAAATGGCTTGAGGTTTGCCAGGAAATTGAAGCAGACAGAGGGAGAACCTACTGGACAAAAATAAAAAAACTAACTAGATATAAGCAGAAAAACAACATTCAAAAGCTGACAGACGGACTGACAGAAAAATACACAGACATAGAGATAGCCAACACATTTGCGGAACATTTTGAAAATGCTTTCACCCCTTCACAAAACCCAGTTTTCGACGACAGGACCTTCACGAACATTAATGACTGGTTCGAGGCTTATAAACGAACAGAGACAGACGACGTATTCCCTGACATAATGACATAACAGATGACGAATATTACACAGTACTGCATAGGGGAAAAAATTCAGCCCCCGGACATGACGCACTAACAAAAGACCTACTAAGGCACTTACCGACAACAACACACGATCACATTGTTAAAATGTACAACCACTGCCTAAAAAACAGCACACACCCAATATTCTGGAAAGAGGGTATTATTATCACAATCCCCAAGACTGGACTAGATAAATCAAAACCAGAAAGCTATCGACCTATTACACTACTCCCAGTTTTGGGGAAAAACCTGGAGAAAATAATGCAGAACAGGATATGGAACCTCATAGAAGAAAAGATACCCAAATACCAATTCGGGTTCAAACCCGAACTGTCGACCATACACCCCCTTTACATTCTGACGAACAACATACAGACGACGTACTTACAAAACAGACATACCGCAGCACTATTCCTGGACATAAAAAAGGCTTTTGACACTGTATGGCACACAGGACTACTATACAAAATGCATACCCTACAAATACCTAGATCCCTCATCCTATTCATCCACAGCTTCCTGACAGACAGACAACTACGGATAAGAACAAACAATTCATACTCAAGATCATTTTCGCCAGAACAAGGTTTACCACAGGGTTCTCCTCTCTCGCCCCTCCTGTACAACATATATTGCCATGACATATTAGGAACAGACAACAGGCAGACAGACTTAGAACAGTATATCATACAATACGCTGACGACACAGCATTAATAACACATAAAAAACGACTGGATGACACAATAGACACACTTCAAATACTGACTGACAAAACAATGGACTGGTTCAACAAATGGAGACTCGAACCCAACCCCGCAAAATGCCAACTCCTTATTCCCAACCACAGAATTAATAACAACTCACCGACAATACATGTTAACGGAACAAACGTATACCCCACAACGACGATAAAATACTTAGGAATGACGATTGACAATAAGCACAAATTCGACAAACACTTACGGAACACAAAGACGGAAATACAAAAACGAGCAAAACATTTTAGATGCCTAACATACGGAGGAAGAGGGATATCCATTAGTACAGCAACAAAAATTTACAAATCCATCTGCAGGCCCATGATTGACTACGGCCAGATCATACTAAAAAATGTAAGAAACACCTGCAAACGAATTACGGACGTAACTGAACGGAAGACATTAAGACTTCTCACTAAATTAAGACATAAGGACAATCATCTTCATAACATATCAAACATAAATTTATACAAGATTACCAAAATCATACCCATCCAACAAAGACTAGACAAACTACGAAATAAATTTCAACAAAAACAGGACAATAGGACAATACTCGACGAATTGTGTATTAAAAGACAAAACAAACGCACTACAAAATTACATCCGACAAAAACGCTTCATGAATCATATTACACTTCATAACACTCTCTTCACACTATCAAAATAATCACTCATGAATCACATATGTAATGTAATGTATAATGTAACGTACGTATAATGTAATGTATTATGTTAGGCAAGGCGGAAAGACCCTATGGGGTCGATAGCCTAATAAAGATTGTTTATATATATATATATATATGTCCTTTTTTAAAATGTCAAAGCTAACTAAAAATTAAAGTTTGTATTATAACTGGAAAACGGAGGTCTTTTTTTCAAAAATCAAAAGCATATTTGGCATAAGCTATTAAAATGACAACTCTTTCGATTCCATATCACTTTAGTGCCAATTTCTCATTAATAATTTAAAACAAAAATAGTCCTGTACTGACGAAAATAATAAATTATATACAGGGTGAGTTTTTTTTTTTTTCATTTTAAGACTTGGGATCTCGGAAACCATGTGACATAGAGATGCATTTAAATGAGGAAAGAGTTGTCGTTTTAAGAGATTATGCAAGATAAAGAGAAACAAATATCCTCTTTAAAAATGTCAAAGCCAACTAAAAATTAAAGTTTGTATTATAACTGAAAAACGGTGGTCTGTTTTCAAAAAACAAAAGCATATTTTGCATAAGCTCTTAAAATGACAAGTCTTTCGATTCCAGATCACTTTAGTGCAAATTTCTCATTAATAATTTTAGAAAAAAAAAAACAGTTCTGTACTGACGAAAATAATAAATTATATACAGGGTGAGTTTTTGTTTTCATTTTAAGCTTTGGGATCTCGGAAACCATGAGACATAGAGATTCGGTTAAATGAGGAAAGAGTTGTCGTTTTAAAAGATTATGCAAGATAAAGAGAAACAAATATCCTTTTTAAAAATGTCAAAGCCAACTAAAAATTTAACCAACATACTAAAGTTTGTATTATACTGACAGTGGTCTTTTTTTCAAAAACCAAAGCATATTTTGGACAAGCTCTTAAAATGACAACTCTTTCCTCATTTAACCGAATCTCTATGTTTTAGGGGTTCGGAGATCCCAATGATTAAAGTGAAAAATCACCCTGTATATAACTGTTAATAAAACATATACATGTTTTACCAATTTTTAGAATGACAAATGAATCATTCGGATTAGTACGGATAATACTTAATCTTTATCTATAAAATTCCAACACAAGTTTCAAACAGGATAACAAATGCTGCAAAGTCTTGGAGAGGAAAAAAGCTAAAAATAAAGTTTCGTTATCAATTCCTTTTATTTTTTGTGCTGGTAAACAGTCGAAAAGTATATGTAACGTTTCTATTTAGAATGTGTCCGAAAGTTTTTGTTAGTTTGTTAACACAATACTCTATATTTATAAATTCGCCCACAGCATTAGCCTCATACCACATGATTGTTTGGTCTAAATATTCTCTCTTAAATACTATTTATACAGGAGTTTAATGATGAAATAAAACAGTATCCTTCATACATGTTTATCTACACTAAGAGGGCATTTTGCTCTAGTTTTATGTAGACTTCTTCCCATGCTTTTGCCTTTGTGAAATTTTTAAATAAATTCCTGGCGCCTTTTTGAATTCACGGCATTATTTGTCAATAATCAAAATTTAATTCTAATAATTAGAAAAATCTACTAATGCTTAGGCAACTTAATAATGCATAAATACGGCAAGGTTTATTTTCTTATATCTATTATGTTAAAAAAAATTCAAGTAAAAATATTTTAATTTTGAAAAATTATTTCATAACACTAATTAATCAGGTGGCGGCTTTATAAGTTATAATTTAGTTTAAGATTTTAAGAAAATTGAAAATCATTTTCCACAAATAACCATTTATTTCATTTATTTTAAGTTAATTTTATATCAAAGAATATTTATTTGTAAAAAACTGTTTTTACTTTTCTTTAAACATATTGAATATTGAATTACCATCACAAATAGGTATTTGCTTATACTTTGTATACACTTATAAATTTTATAATTAGTGACTTATGTTTGTGAATAAACTGGCTTTGATGACATGAAACAAACATCTAGCCAGTATCATTACAGTACGGCCATTCAGTATGCATGCAGTAGCGCTAAAACAATCCCACAATACCAACATTGTTTGAATATCGGGCACACAAAGTTCGTGTTGTTGCCGAGATCGCTTGTTGTGCATGCAGTTTGTTTGTGGAAGTTAGTTATCTAGTGTGATAATAGTTGACAGACACAAACGATCTCGGATTACACTAAAATGAAAAGGCACTCGTTCAACACCTGCATTTTTTCCACGCAACTTCAGGAAACCGAACACGGAATATGTTTTCAAATTAAAATAGCCGATTACAGTCCCACAGAAGTTGAATACTGCATGAAGTACTAATTAATTTCTGAGAATTATTTCACTTTTGGTCAAATATTATTGTTTGTTTTAATAAAGATTTGTGCTCTCTCAGGTATAACAAATAGGTTATAGGTTAATAGGAGTTTAATTTGCGAATTGTATCTCTGGACTAATGAGACCTGATAGGTCGACACCGTCTTCAATTTTCCGCGGAGATAGTTCCCAAATGAACATTACAATCTTAATTTGTTGTACCTGAGAGTGCACAAACCTTATTTAGATCGTTTAACTCAGGATATATCCTCAATTTTAACTTATGATTTGTATTTCTATTCCTTCTATTCCATTAGTTATTTGAATGATAGTTTAAGTTACATACCTGAAGTTCTAATAATATTTTCATCGTTTAATTTCGCGCCAAATCTAAATGGACTTATTAAATGGACTGAAATATGTGTAGCTGTTAAAATGTAAATTGGTGACCCGAGAGTTCCAGTTGTGTTTGCGGAAAGAGCCCTGGACAACACATATAAGTGGCTTTACGTGTTAAATGAAATGAAGCGCGTTCAGGTAAATGCATGCAAGTAAACAGCAGCAAATACGAAAAATATGGCTTTAACCTACATAGTTTCCCGAATACATTCACCTCTACCGAAGCCTATATTTCTGTATTTCTAATGATTTATGTAATTATGCATGTAATTGTAGGTAAAATTGCATAATTTATTTATATATACTTTTATAATATATCACGAAGTAAAAGCCTCAAGAATTAATAAATATTCAGTAAGTAAGTAAGAACAGATAAGAGTTAGCGTAAATAATTCGTTAAGATTCTGTTCATATTTCTTCCATGGTAAGCACACTTTTAAGAATCTCGAGAGGTTATAAAACAGTGGTGCAAAACAAAATTTGGGAAATTACTCATAAGGACGAAGTAATCCTCGTTACCCTACGAAAAAGTGTGATATTATCAACAAAAATAATAAAATTTTAAGATACAAATTAAGATTAATGATGATTTTAATAACCATAATGATATTTTAAAATATCTAATAAAAAAATATCTTATAAATATCGTATTAAATAAACCGTGTGCTATCAACTAGTCAAGTGTTTGTTTAATTATAAAAATCATATACATAGTGAGCCACATAAAAAAAGGTACAAATGGGAAATATTCATATTCTCAATGACAATTAACGCATTAAATATTTCTTTGAAAATCAAAATGTTTACACTTTGTAGATTGCATAAATAATTAGTTGCATTTTTGAAACGACGATATTTCACATTAATGAAGGCTCTACATGAGAGCTTGTACCGTTTTTTTGGCCCACTCTTTATATTATAAAATAACATGTCACTTCAAATTATTGACGAAAATTCGGTGAACCGAAATATCTAGGGTATAGTTAAGAGGTGCTATGTACGCGATAATTTGTAAAATCTCAGATGTATACGACAATTACTTTAACTAATTGAGCGTCGTTAAATAACTTGAGTGCTTACCTAGATTAAAGCGCATTAAACATAAATCGCTTGCGAGCGCGTTTACTGCGTTTATCTTAATTCAAGCTGTGCTACCAAGTTTTAATTATACAATATAATTATATACTATCCTTTAGCTTATTATTATTAGCGGAAGCAAAACCGAAAGCTCAATCCTCTTAATAATCATTGGCTTGCTTTCTTTATTATTATTACCTAAATATATTTTTGTTTTTAAATTAACTTGACCGTTGATCTACTTACAATCAATTGACTTATTATAGTAATTTTCGCTGAATATATTTTTTTTTATTATTATGTTTTATTTTGTGAGTGTAGTTAAATTTTCGTAGAATACGTTATATAAAAGTTTAATTCTGTAAATTTAACAATTTTAATGTTGCACTTAGCAAGAGTTCAACTGCCGACTATAAATTAAAAGTCCGAGCCTAAACTTGCTACGCCTCAAGGGGTTCTAAACGAATTGGGCATGCATTTATTATTCATCGTGTCATTTTCAGCATGGCTAAGGGAGCATTACGCATTGAAAATGTGAATTTCTTTACAAATTACGTCTCAGATTCTCAAAGATTAATATGAGATTGACGTACTCTGGTGATATATAGGATCTAAAAATACTATGGAATTGTGGATATATTATAGATACTTTTTGACAGAACAATGTAAGCACTTCTTGACGTATTTTACAGGATGACCTTTTTATATTTTTTAATATTTGTGCTCTAACTTCCATTTCCGATTATTGAAAACTCTCGAATTTACCCAACTCGGTAAATTTGTCACGATCTTGCATTGCTCGAATCACTGTATGTGCCAGTGTTTCGAGCTAAACACTGGCTGATCTAAACTAGTCCAAACCTGATTATTACTAAGCCAACGGTTAACAATGGTTTAACATTATATTATGTGAGAAAGTATTACAAGTTTATATATATATATATATATATATATATATATATATATATATATATATATATATTTGTTTCATAATATTCTATTATTATTGAATTTCTAAGTTTTGAGATATTGGAAATTTCGTCATTTGCATATTACCTACACTACTTTTCTGGATAAAAAAAAACACTAGAGTGAAATTTCTTTGCAAATTACTGAATTACGATAGTTTGTTGGAGAACTTCTACAGTAAATAAATGGGTCGCTGTGCAACAAAACAGACTTTTCTACGCAATTTAAATGACTTAATTAAACTTGCAAAATGGCAGAATAAGGAACAACCAGAATAATTTTAGAGATCAGGTCGAAACCGAAATCTTTTTACCGAAGTTTCTTCTCAACTAATGGTCATTTCATCAAGAAATCCCAACTTACTAAGTGTAATTTACTTACAACTAAGTTTATCTTAGTGATTACAAAAACGTTTAAATGGTATTAGAAACATACTCTGAATATCTGATGAATATTCCAAACAAATTTCCATCTGATCAGATTTAGTTAAAAAATCGTCCGTAGTAAAACGCTAATAGTTAAGTCAAACTAAGTCGCAAATTCTTTAATATTAAAATACTCATATATTCATAAACAATTCATATTTTTATAAAACTTATTGATATGTTAATAGAAATCAGTAAAAGTTTGAGAGAATAATTAAAAAAATTATAGGTTTTTTTTTTCTTTTATACCTTATAGAAAATAAATTAACACGTCAATGGTGACTTCTATTCGCTAAATTTTCACAATTTTGACTATTTTGTTAAAAAAAAATTATTACAATTTTTACAGTTATCATTCAAATGTTTGCCAGTAATTATTGCACATTTAACAATAATCATGGAAACTTTACCGGAATATCAAAAATTGTGACAGCAGTTATCGAAATAGAAACTGTGATAGTAATCATTGTATGTATTGCACAGGCTTAATCGCTAAAATGTTGATGGAATAATTGAAAATTGACGGTTATATTTAACATTAGTCTTTGAAAGTTTAACAGAATATTTTTAATCTTTGATAGAAATGTTTAATTTAAATGTAGATAAAAATAATTCAAATGTTAGCGGAAATGATTAAAATATTTACAAAGAATAAATGAATTTGTCAAGCATTGAGTATCAGAAATGAAATGAAAGTCTATACTTTAATATATTCAGACTTAATTAATTACACCATGGTTGAAATGTATTTGGTTGCATAAACAAACCTAATCATTGGAGTTTTCAATGAAATAATCAAATTTAGTCATAAGTAATTTAAATTATAGGTAAAATGACTGACAATGTAATTCTCTTAGGTTAGGTTAGATTAGGTATGTACCATAGAAATTATTATTTTTTTTTTATAGATACAAACGTAAACATTGATATTTTGACAGGAATCATGTACGTACATGACAATGGATTCAAATTTAAAATCTTGACAGAAATAAATAAAATGTTTACAGAACAATTGCAAATTTTATAATAATCATTGAAAAGTTGACAGTACTTCCCTTCCGTAAAAGATGGGACAACTTGCCGGAATAAGTGAAATTTTTATAGTAATAATTTTACTTTTAAAAAAACTACTTCCATAAAATTTAATGGCACATTAGCAGAAATTATTGTAATCTTGATATACATTATCTAAGGATTATTTTATATCTTGAGTACATGAAACACATTTATGAGCACATGAATGAAAGATATATTTGAAACTTTGGCTTTTTGAACTATTCAAATTTGGACAAAACTAATTGAAAATTTGATAGGAATTATCAAAATGTTGACAACAATATTTGGCATTTTGCAGTAATCATTGAAACTTGGCAGGATAATTGAATTTTTTATAGGAATGATAGAAATTTTCTAGAAATCAATGAAATTTTATTATAAATCATTCAAATTTTGATTTAATTAGCTGTTGATTTATTTAGACGTTGAGTACATGTTTTGAATGAAATAATTCAAAATTTTATAAAAGTCTTAAAATTTGGTCTAAAATAATTTAAATTTTGGCAAATTTTGATATTTAAGTAGACATTATTGTAGGTTTGACATACATTATTTTAGTTTACCATATTTGACATTACACATTTTTTATAGTAAAGCTACCAATTGCTGCAGGTTACCAACCTAAGTTACAGTCCCATCCTAAATGGATCACTCGGAATTATGCCGTTCTGAGTTAATGAGTGAAGGATTAAATTATTAATATATAGCAGGTTGGACTCTCGCCACAATACTGAAATTTATATATTTTACTGCTAATATAATAATGGAAATTTTTAAGAAATAATGAAGCAAATATTTAGAACAATTGACTGAAAATGTAATTATAGTCGAAAACCTTAAAATTTATTTAAGCAGATTCAAACCGATTAAAAAAATAGTGAAATATCTTAACCGCATAATCGTACGTGTAAGTAAACTCTGTTTCATTTTTATTTTTAACTAAGTTTGCTCTGTTAGGGTGACAGTATTGTTGGGAAATGCAACAAGTCACTAGATTTGAAAAATAGGTTATATTAAAAAAAAGAGGTTATATTTTATGACAGTGGGGAATGTTGCCATCAAATTGAGTATCTATTGAGTACAGAATTTATTTCCTACTTTTAATTTACAAAAGTAAATCAGTCAAATTATAATATAAAATATAGCTGATGATTGGTTTACTTAAAGCATAAATCTAATTAATTAATTCTTGAAAGATTGAAGCAATAATGTATTATTTTAAAATATGAATTAGGCAACGTTGTGAGAAATGTGACATTTAATATATTTTTGACTGTCAGATCATTTTTGTAGGTGTTCATGTGTAAAAATTTATAAAATGAAATCACAGCCTTTGTAGTTAAAAATAAAAATGGAAAGAGTATACAGGGTAGCCCAAAAGTATGTATACAGGTATACAGTATACAGGTGTATACATGTATACAGTAGGTATACAGCCTGAAGCCATTTTTCGTAATGTCATAAAGATATGTATACACACATTTCTATAAATGATGTTTCAAATTAAACGGGGAAGCCAAAAACAAAATAACATACACGGTAATCCATTAAAAAGACAAAAGACAGCTACTTCCGCTAGAACTGGAAGTGATAGAATGTTGATAGTATTTCACCTGAGGAGAACGAAAACCTTCATATTTGGATGATTTTTTGAAATTTTTGTCTTATGGGGAATCCTATAAAGTTTTAATGGTCCATGAGCGTGGGATACCCTGCATAAATCCATCCAAAATCGATCCTAAATCCATAAATTTATTCTGCTGCCATATTTTCAATTGTAATTTTCAAATCTGGTATAGTTTTTACTGCACCTGCCAAATATTAAATCTACACTTACTATTGTAATCCGAAAATATGAAACCAGAAACATCTTGTTATAGTTTGTAATTAAAAATGCCTACTTCCTTAATTATATTTTGTAATCTTTATTTGTTATCTACATTCGCACTGGTTTCAGTTCCTTATGAAGCCATCGTCGGGCGAAAATTATCAGGAGTTATTAAGGAAGAACACTTTTTTTAATTACCAAGCATAGAAAAACCTTAATATGAGAAACCTATTTAAGGGAGATACCCATTTTGATCAGGAAACTCTATTATTATAATTTCATGCCCAATGCATGCCGACTAATATCTGACTATCTAAAGAATAGAACCCAGATAGTGAACCTAAACGATACTGTAACAAGTGAGTTACCAATGAGAGCTGGGGTTCCACAAGGCTCAGTATTGGGCCCATTAATCTTCATAATGTTTCTAAATGACCTGGCTGGGATCGCAAATGATCGTTTGAGCCTAAATAGAGAAAATACTGTTCGTATGGTATTCTCCTTGAGACCTTTTGAAAGAATCATCCATGCATATGCGGAAACAGTTAGTTTTCTTGGGCTGCATATTGATAGAAAAATGTCATGGCAGTCCCACGGTGAGGCCCTATCTAGAAGGGTATCAAAGAAAATTTTCCTGCTGAGGAATTTAGCAACGAGTATCTCACAGCGGGTGCTACGTACGGCATATTTTGCTCTATGCCAAACTATGTTTACATATGGTATCAAAATCTGGGGTGGCACACCGATAATAGGTCGCATTTTTGGTCTACAAAGAAGGTGCATTAGAATACTTGCTGGTATGGGATACAGAGAGAATTGCAAGAAGTCTTTTGCTGATTTGAATATATTAACAATACCATCACTATACATACTGGAATGCCTTAAACATGTTAAATGCCATATAAAAATTCATCTGACCCACGCTGAGATACATAACTATAATACCAGACATAGGAACGACTTGGTCTCTGACTATTATCGCCTGCATAAGTCTCATACTGATGTCAAGTATAATGGAAAATCTTTCTTTAATGTGCTCCCCCGAAGCATAAGGGAGTTGCCAGCAAAGTGATTTGGAGATGTCATTAAACAGTACCTCCTTCGCAAGGCTTTCTACAGTGTGGATGAATTCCTAAGTAGTGTTTTGTCAGACATAATCTGAACCTGCCAGATGTGTTTTTCTGTACTTTCTGGGTCAGTTGTATACTGATCTGGTACTTTTAAGCTAGGTTATAGTTATGATTATATCTGTATTTGTATCTATTTTGTGTTTATGCATTTCTGAGTCTTTTTGTCTTGATGTTCTGCGATATTTTATTTTATGTACCCGACATTTTTTTTGTATTTTGTATTGACGTCTGCACACATGTTTTGTATTAGCATGAATAAAGTATTATTATTATTATTAAGTCCTTATTATTGGTTATTTGTAAACCAGCAGTTTGAACCTATAGAATTTCGTTGACGTCTTTAGCAGATAACATAGATGCAACAAATGCCAACGCTGCTCGATAGAAAATAACATTCACGCGTACCTACCTTGTAAAATGAATCTATATGTTTCTTATTTTCTCTCCATTATTCATTTATAGTGAAAAATAACGTATGATACATATGCATAAGGGCTTTTCAAGCACTCGCCGTTAAAAAACTTGTTTTAAAGGTTCTCTTATGTTCATGTATCATAGTGTACTATATTTTACATGAGTTTTTTAACATTTAAGATTTCAAATTTCTTCATCAATTTGATAAGTAAATTCCTAATTGATGATTGACTTTGTAACGGTACGCTCCCAGATATTATACAAATTCTCATAATTTGTAATATTTATTTGGCTCGTGTTTTAATGATAGTACTTTACGTTATGTTTGCTTTTTAAAATCATTATCGTGACAACTTACTTGGGTTCGTTTAATGGGTAATGTGTCTGTTAGTAATTTTTGTTAGTAAGTAAAACACAGATATATAGATTCAGTGAGATTTATTCATTTTGAAAGATTATGCAAGCGACAGGTAAATAAAATACAGTTTTATCATTCAAATTTGACGTTAATTATTTAATTTACATTATTAAAATTTTGCAAATATTTTATTTAATCATTATTGAATCTTTATTTATATTTTCTGACCTTAACTGTTTGACTTTATTATGTAAAATTGGTTATCGTTAATAATCAATATTGGAATTACAAAGTCAAATAAATTGGCGTCTTCATGTACCAAATTACCTTAAAATACATGTTATCACTGCATAGAACTTCGTTAGCATTTGTGTCTACCAAGGAATTTCAACGCCACCTTGTGGATAGGAACAAATCACATACATGAATTCATCAGAACTTTACGAGGTAATATTATTCAAATAAAACTGATTCCGGTTTAGTTTTATCAGGTTTAATACTACTGCTACGCACATCTATACATATGTACATTCATTCATACGATTGGTTCGGTTTGCAAATCTGAGACTACCTAAATATCGGAGCGCTGACAATTTAATGTATGAGAATACGTTTACCCAGAATATCATTGAATTATTTGTATTGAGAGATTTATATACCCATTATATATACACGTTACTAGTTAGGTTTTTAGTAAACAAACTTAATTCATTATATCGGTATTCATTGTTTCGAAGTAGGAAAGGTATGAAATTTACAAAATTCTACAGTCTTATGAAAATATTGTCAGGACAAGGTATGAAATGTAGTTAAAGCTCGACTACGCTTATACAGCAATAGAAACCTACATCCCTACCTTTATTAAATTCGTTCCGCCCACAAACGCCTACGCGTCAAAACGTCACTAGATAGGTGCTATCATTAGTAAGGAAATTGACTTTAGAGCAGGTTAATAAGGTGTACATTTGATATTGTCGTACGTATAATTACCTGAGAAATTTCTGCTCAACTTCTGGGACTTTGTCGAGCAGAGTAACGTTCTGTGCTGGTGGTTACATTTAACTAATCTGAGTATGCGCCAAATTTCTGAATTTATCCTATTTCTCCTTCCACATTCTAGCACCGCCGTCCCTATTTTCTCTTGTTTTTCTGAACATGATCTCTCGCTGCACGTGTGCCCCCCCCCCCCCCCCCCCCCCAAGGTTACCAGGTCGGTGGCGAACTCGGCCTTCCCGTTATCTGAAGATGTAGATAGTTAAAATTCGAGTTTACATTAGTTATGTGTTCGCATTAGTATATGTCAGCTTTCTCTCAATTGTGCATGTCCGAAAATGGGGGTGGTCGCATGCCTTCTAGTGCGCTTCTAAAACGTATTTACATTTGCGTTTTTGTATTATACGTTTTAATTATAGAATAATTATATTTAATTAACATTAAATATGGATCGAGTCCTTACAACTCCTATATATACGCTTCCACTTTTGCCTTACTAAAATCGCTGCTATTTTATGTGTTTGGTTAATTTTGTATAGAAATTAAATACAGGTGAAACTTCACTTATGTCACTTCTGACATTATCAAAAATCTAGGGCAGGCGAGGAGCGGCGCATACCTCACTCTGTACATAATGTGCGTTGGTGTCGGGCGTATTACAGACGTTTTCAGTTGTTGCATCTAAAAACATTACTCAGATTCGTATGGTGGTGAAGCAAGAAACTCAGCAGATAAACTTAGGGCCGATCCAGTGGAGGACAATTAATTAGACGACCAAAGTGGCGGTCACTGAAAGCAAGATGTCCCCAGAAGTAACTGCAGAGGTCCCCAAGGCTCACCGGAAAGAGGACTTTACCAAAAACGTAGGTGGAGGCCCTCCTGACCATGAGGTACGGTCTGTTGGGGAATCACCTGAGGAGCGGGTTGTTGCGGAATCGCATTGTGGATTGTCGACAATCCTCGTGACGCTGTCATGGATCTTGGTCATACTGACGATGCCGTTCTCATTATTCTTCTGCTTCAAGATCGTGCAGGAGTACGAGAGAGCCGTAATATTCCGTCTAGGAAGGCTGCGGTCGGGTCGTGCCAAAGGACCAGGTATATTCTTCATTATGCCCTGCATTGACATATACGGCGCCGTGGATCTCCGCACGAGGACATATGATGTCCCACCGCAAGAAGTGTTGACCAAGGACAGCGTGACGGTCTCCGTTGATGCAGTCATTTACTACCGCGTCTTCAACGCCACCGCCTCCATAGTCAACGTGGAGTCCGCACATAACTCAACCAGGCTCCTTGCCCAAACCGTGCTGAGGAACATCATGGGCCAACGCCCCCTGCACGAGATCCTCAGCGAACGCGACAGCATCGCCCAGTGCATGAAGGCCATCCTCGATGAGGCAACCGACTCCTGGGGCATCAGCGTTGAAAGGGTTGAAATTAAGGACGTGCGCTTGCCCGTTCAGCTGCAGCGCGCCATGGCCGCTGAGGCCGAGGCTGCCCGTGAGGCAAGGGCGAAGGTCATCGCTGCTGAGGGCGAGCATAAGGCATCCAGGGCTCTGAGGGAGGCTGCCGAGGTTATCGGTGACTCTCCGGCTGCCCTCCAACTGCGCTATCTTCAGACACTGAACACGATGTCGAACCAGAATGTCTCGACGATAGTATTCCCGCTGCCGATTGATATTGTTTCATATTTCATGAAGAAAAAACGAACTTCATGAAGGCCAACGATACCAATGATGCCAGCGTTGTGAAATAATGAACAATTTGAGCCCGTCTTTATTTACTAACTTTTTTTTATAGAACTTTAAACAATGACGTCGCCAGGATACCTGGACACAAGGAAACATCCACTTCCGTTTGGCTATTTTCAACAATTTAAGGCTGAACTACGTTGTGACATTATTAAATATAAAATTTAGATCCAAAATTGTGTTCAGTTCTTGAGTTATCGTACGGGCAAAGAATATCTGTTTTTTTGTTAAATCCAGATCAGTTCAGAAATATACAAGAGATGTTGTCCCTTGTATATTTCTGGACATATCCAAATTTAAAAAAAATGGACTTACACCTCCCAGGTCTTCAAGGGTTCAATTAACTAGACTATATTTTAAATATTTAATTTTTTATGTTTGTAGGTTAGGTTAGATTAGGTTATTTATTACAAAAAATATATTTAATTGGTACCTAAATTGTAGAAATTCTGGTAAGAAATATGAAGACCCACCAACTACACCTTTTCCAATGTAAAATGTCGGAAAAGCAACTGTACTACAGATGAGTGATTGATGGTTTAAGTATAAATCAGATTGGTGAATTATAATTTTATGAGTGAGAAGTAGTAGGGACTATTATTATTATTATTATTAATTTAGATAACGTCATTTGCAATTCAGAGTTGTAAAATGTAAATCCAAAAATAGCAATGGGTTCAGGTAACTAAACTTAGGTCAAATATAACGCAGGCCTACAAATTTGAACATTTGTATTGCTGACTCAGATGTGATAGATAGATATTTATTTAAATAATAGATCATATTTACATGATATTTGTCGTGTCAATCATACATATACATATATCACAAGTCACACAATATACAAAAATACACATTTTAAAATACCTAATGTTCAAACACATAAAATCAAACAACTACTGTAGTTGAGAACCTCCGCACTCGGAGCGTTTTACACCATTTAAAAATTCATTTATTTTTGTTTTAGGTACTCGATTCTTATAAAAGTGGACAGTCGCTGATTTATTCAATATCAAATAATTTCGTTATTCAATATCAAATAATTTTTGTCACACCACGTTTGTATACTTTTCATCACGGTAAAATATTTAATACGGAGTTCTTCATCCGTGGGAGCATCAATAAATATGGATATATCATCCGCAAAGATGACCACATAACCAATGGGAATATGTTCAGTTAGATCGTTGACGTGTAACAGAAATATCAATGGGCCCAGTACTGATCCTTGAGCCACCCCCGGGAAAGATCATATGTTTCAGATTTTGATGTGGCAATACTGACATAGATCTATCTGTGGTCTAGGAATGACTTAATCAAGTCGAGTGGCAGACCTCGTACTCCCAAGCACCATAGCTTGTTTACCACAAAAGTGCTGTTGACAACGTCAAAAGCACTTGACAAATCTAAGAATATTCCTGCAGTATAATTAGTATAATTATTCGCGTCCATTTTTTATTCAAACGTTAGATAAAATCGAATGTTGCTGTTTCCGTTTGCCTTTTTTTGCGAGGAAACCGTGTTATGTTTATCACATAAAATTTTGCAATAAAATTATGTATTTGGGAGTGTATAATGGACTCGTAGATTTTTGATATTACATTTAGAATTGATACTTACCAATAATTTTCTGTGCGTTTAGGGCAACCCTTTTTGTATACAGGTACAATTTTATCTACCTTTACTGAACTTGTAAAGATACCTTTTCGTAGAAATTGATTAATCAAGTAGGTCAGGGGTGATATTATACTCTCACATATATGTTTTATAATTTTTGTGGACATGTTATCAGGTCCTACAGATGTTTTGTTTCTGAGGTTCCATAATGCGGATTTAATGTCGGCCTCTGCAGCGTCAAACAAGACCATTGTATTTACTGGGAAGGATCCAGTTGTACATTCTCTTCAAACATTATTTCCAAAATGTATTGCTAATTTATTATTCGCAGCCGTTGAAAAGTATTTCACAAACTCCTCTGTTATTGAGTCAGTGTTTTCAATCAGTTTACCATATTTTGCTAGTATAATAGGTGAGGCTTCTTTAGTTTTATTGAGGTCCGAATTTATTATGTGTCACACCTTTCTTATTTTATTTTCCACCGATTCAATTTCCTTCTCGTAGTAATTTAATTGAGTTTTTTTAATTAGCTGTGGATGTACTTTCTTCGCCACTTTATATAAATACTGCTTTCTGGAACTGTAGCTCCGCCTTAATTCTTTAAATTGCTTCCTGATGTTATACCTCGATCTTCTGATTTAATTATCAATCCATTTCGGCCTCTTGGTAATCGGCCGTGAACAGGTTTTGTTTATCGGACAAGCTTCCTTAAAATATTGTAATAACCATCCCATAAAAATCTCGAATGATTCATTCACATCATCTGTGAACATCAATTCGTCAATATTCATCCTTAATGATTTTCCGAACACTTCTAGCGTTTTGTTATTGACTTTCCATCTCTCGCTGTATTCCTTCTTATTACTGGTTTGATACTTATTTGATATTTGTGTTTAACTAATTTTCGGGTGGTGCCCTCAAAATTGATAACCGGTTTTGATTATCAAGTCAAGTTTTAGTTCTATTTATTCAGACTTCCTAGGAAATAAAAAAAAACAGAAAATTCTAACTGGTTAAATTGAAATACAAATAATACTCCATCGATAGTTTTCCCCCAACTTTCCAATTAAAACTTTCAGCATGATTAAAATACTGTTATTTTTTTACAAATCAAAATCGAGCTGCTCTCAAAATTAATTTGAGCAACCTATATTCATCAATCTATAGGAAAATGTGAAAAACCAAAAATACTCTATCCGTGGATTTTTCTTAATTTCTAACTGAAAATTTTAGAACAAACTTCATCGACCTTATAGTTAAAAAAAAAAATCTCTCTAACAAATCATAACCCATTTACTCTTGAATTCTACACGAATAATCTATGTTTATTACTGAATAAGAAAATGGGAACACTAAAAATTCCCTATCGACAGTCTTTCTACAATTTACAATTGTAAATTAAGGCCACACTTCAACCTTATTAAACAGTAATAATATATTATGCAACGAGCATTTAATAACCTTTAATAACCGTTAAATGCGAGTTGCATATACTATTTTGTCTACTACAGAGCCTGAAAAGTGGCAATTGTCAAAATTTATTATAAGTAAATATACACCACAATCATTTTAATATATTTAACAATATGTTTTCTAAGACACATCATAAACATTAATAATAAACATTTAACATCTGGCCCGTCTGTAATAAGTTGCTTGATTTCGTTGGTCGCAAACGTTTAATGTTTACGTGAATTCCCTATCGACAGTCTTTCTACAATTTCCAATTGTAAATTAAGGCCACAGTGCAACCTTAATAAACAGTAATAATATATTATGCAACGAGCATTTAATAACCTTTAATAACCGTTAAATGCGAGTTGCATATACTATTTTGTCTACTACAAAGCCTGAAAAGTGGCAATTGTCAAAATTTATTAAAAGTAAATATACACCACAATCATTTTAATATATTTAACAATATGTTTTCTAAGACACAACATAAAAATTAATAATAAACATTTAACATCTGGGGCGTCTGTAATAAGTTGCTTGATTTCGTTGGTCGCAAACGTTTTAGCTTTTTTAGGTTTATATCCTTCAGATTTTCTTTTATTTTGGATTTGGAATATTTGGATATGTCTACATTATGTTTGATACCCAACGTAGATTTCAAAATTGGATATTGTGTCCATAAAGTTGGAGATTTCAATTTTTTTGATAATTCATTAAAATAAACAAGTAAGACGTTTTCGGAAAAGCTGCTGAGCTTATTTATGTTTCTCCATGCATAAAATTAGAGCAAAATTTCTCGTAAATTTTTAACGATTTCACTGGAATAAATTGTTTGTGGCTCTTAAGGCCTGCTCCACAATGTCCGGTGGGGTTAAATTTTCCATATCATTATGATTCGACATGTTTAATGATTTTATTTAAAAAAAGCGACAATTTATTAAGAATACGAATCACCAATTCCCCATGCATAGCTGTCAAAACTAATTAATTTTATATCTGTCATTGTAATGGCTTTTTAGATAAACTTGTATCTTAATGAAAAATTTGTATCTAAATGACTATCATTTAGGTACAGGTAGAGAACGTTAAATATATCAATTAAAGTGTAGGAGTAGAAAATTTCTGTTTTCTATGACAAATCAATACTCTTAAATGTTACATGAATTGTCTATATATCTAGTATTTTAAAAATTGAGAAAAACCAAAAACAACTATTGTTATTTTTACCACACTTGATAACTGAAAATAAAGAAGCAAACTTGAAACTTGTGAAACTGATCGATTACTAACTGACAGTTTATGTATAAAATAATGTACGGAATACACTAAAAAAAAAATTGAGTAATTTATATTCATTAATCTATAAGAAATGAAATCAACAGAATGTGAAAAGCCTAAAAAACAAAAATAATCCACCGATAGGTTATCCTTAATTTTTAATTGAAATTTCAGGACAAACTTAAATCCTATTATTCTGTTTAAATATATTTTTTTTATTAACTAAAAACCCACGTCCATATGTGCATGTCATATGTCCATAGTCATATGTGCATTATTCTATAAGAAATTGAGAATAACTAAAAATATCCAATCGATAGTTTTTCCATTATTTCCAAATTTAAAAATTTAAAGACAAACTTATCTTCACTGTTATTTTTTTTTTCTATAGCAAACCAATATTGGAATACTCTCAAATATTAAATGAGTAGTCTAAAATAAAATGTAATTCGGTTAGAATTCTCTGTCAAATTATGACAGTAACCAGTTACACCATAGGTGGAGTAGTAGTAGGGATTATTATTATTATTATTATTATTATACATTCTATGATTTAAAAAAATAATAAAAACCAAAAATACCCTATTGATACTTTTCCCACAATTTACAACTGAAAATTTAAGGACGAATTTCAACCATATTACATTGTTAAACTTATTATTTCTTCAACAAATCAATATTAGTAGTATTCGTAGTATTAGTAGTAAGTGTAAGTAGTCTACCCGTTCTACTTTCTAAGAAAATGAAAAGATCCAAATATATCTTATCACTTGTATTCCTGCAATTCGCAACTGAAAATACAGAAACAAACTTAAAACTTGTGAAGTTGATTAATCACTAACTGACAATTTATTTATGTAGAAAATAATGTACAGAATACTCTCAAAATAAATTTGATTAATCTGTACTCATGATTCCAAGGAAATATAGAAAACTAAAAGTTTCCCATTGATTTAAGTATCTTAATTTCCAATTGAAAATTTCTGGACAAACATCAACATTATTGATCGGCTTTTTAATCTAACAAATTTCAACCATATTACATTGTTATTATTATTTCTTCAACATATCAATATTAGTAGTATTAGTAGTATTAGTAGTAAGTGTAAGTAGTCTACCAGTTCTACGCTCTAAGAAAATGTCTTGTCGCTAGTTTTCCCTCAATTCGCAACTGAAAATACAGAAACAAATTTAATACTTGTGAAATTGATTAATCACTAACTGACTATTTATTTATTTATAAAATAATGTTCAGAATACTCTCTAAAAAAAATTGAGTAATCTGTACTCATGACTCATGAAAATATAGATAACTAAAAGTATCCCGTTGATTTAAGTACCTTAATTTCCAATTGAAAATTTCTGGACAAACTTCAACCTTATTATTCGGCTTTTTTATCTAACAAATTTCAACCATATTACATTGTTAACTTATTATATCTTCAACATATCAATATTAGTTGTATTAGTAGTATTAGTAATAAGTAGTCTACCCGTTCTACGCTCTAAGAAAATGAAAAGTACCAAAAATATCTTATCGCTAGTTTTCCTACAATTCGCAACTGAAAATACAGAAACAAACTTAAAACTTGTGAAATTGATTAATTACTAACTGACAATTTATTTATTTATAAAATAATCTACAGAATTCTCTCAAAATAAATTTGAGTAATCTGTACTCATGACTCTAAGAAAATATGGAAAACTAAAAGTATCCCATTGATTTAAGTATCTTAATTTAAAATTGAAAACTTCTGGACAAAATTCAACCTTATTATTCGGCTTTTTAATCCAACAAATCAAGACCAATTTACATTTAAATTTAACAAGAGTAATCTATGTTCATTACTCTTTAGGAAAATGAGAAAAACTAAAAATATCCCATCGATAGTTTTCCACAATTTTCAACAGAAAATTTCATGGCAAATTTCAACCGTATTACACTATCAAATTATTGGTTTTTCTCTAACAAATCAATATCCGAATTCTCTCAAATTTTACATAAGTAGTGTATACATCATATGCTTTAAGAAAATGAGTCAAACCAAAATACCCCATTGCTAGTTTTCCCACAATTTGCAACTGAAAATACATTAACCAACTTGAAACTTGTGAAATTGATCTATTAGTAATTGACAGTTTGATTGTGAATAGAAAAATGTACATAATACTCTCAAAATAAATCTGAGTATTCTATATTCACTTTCGCACAATCGTGTTGTTATAGCGATTTACACCCTCTGTTGATACACCCTGTAAGTTGAACATTGCAATACTGTAGCTAGTTTCCATGGAAACACAGTTCTGTTCGAGTATATAACAGCTCTAATGCGGTAAGTAATAGTAATATTTTTCACCAATAGATGTCTAATTTATTTAAAAAAAAGAGATTTCATACCTTTCTTTTAATATTTTAGAAACTAAACATTCACAACCCCTTTCATATAATTCTTCAATGTCTGCATTTATTTGAAAATCTTCTTCATTAGCCTTTGTGACACAGTAATACTCAAACTTCAAATTGTTTATTCGGTTCTAACCACAGAGCGTTTTTAACTTAAATTAATTAAAATTCAAATTAATAACACTCTGGATATACGTATGTACACCATTTTATTATAAAAGTCAAGAAGATTAAATCGGAAACAACTCAAATTTATTTATTTTTTTCTTATTTGGTTTGTGGGATTATGCTAATTATGTTTTCTTATTTGGTTTATGCGATTGTGCTAAAAACGTTATACTCTACACGGTTGTTAAGTGCCTAACAGATTCTCGAAAATTGAAAAATCTCGACTTCGTCTCGATTTTCGAGAATCTGTTAGGCACTTAACAACCTAATAGTGTAATATATCACTCTATCAGGTGTTAAGGCATACCCGTGTACATAGGTAGTTAACATGGAAAGACATGTTAACATGTTAACATGTTTCTGTAATATTTCCTCCGCAAATTATTTAGAAGAAATTGTTTCAAATAAATTTCAAAGAGCAAAAAATTCTGCTCTTAAATCGATAAACGAGATTAATTTTCTATGCTCTATATTTGCAACAAATACAAATTTGATCATTTAGAAATATACAATTTAATAGCACAAGATATGAAAGTAAATACAAAGAACAAATTAATATGTCATATTTGACAAATGTCAATAGGGTATTTACTGTTTTCTGAATATACGTGTGTATTGATGTAACACTGGGAATTGGTCTATTGTGGAAATACAAGGCAAATTTATCCGAACTTTTCGAAGATCCTTTCCACCATAAAAAAACATAATTTAATTGTCATTCATTTGCACCTCACCTTTATCTAGTTCTGGTTAATATTATGGCACGCTTGCGTTGGACTCAATTTATTTCTATTTACTATTAGGTCTGAGAACTAATATCATTCTGTAACTACTAGGAATACCATTCTTTGTACACAGATTTTCTTTTGTTTTTGTAAAGGTATGGGTAGCTATACCGTGCGATTAACAATTATTTTGATAAGGGGCGCCTATGATTGTGTCTGTATTATGGAGTCTGACAAAAAACTTTGAAGAAGGACATGAATACAGATCCCTACAAAATACAGGCCTATCATGAGTTGCTGCCATCAGACTTTAACAGACGTCTTGTGTCCTAGCAGGCATTGTGTCAGTATTATGGAGCCTGCAAAAAAACTGTGAAGAAGTACTTGAGTGTAGATTGCTGCCATCAGATATTAACAGACGTCTTGTGCCCTAGCAGGCATACTTCCAACATCTTTTAGGGCTTATTTCATCTAACAAATTGTTGATCGCACGGGATACAATCTTCCAGTATCTGCCACCAGAAATACCTACATCTGAATTTCTGCGTTGAAAACAAACTTAACAAAAGTAGAATAATAAACCAATCGATCTAAATTTAACTTTGGGCATTATATCCAGTTATGCCTCGTAGTTAGGAAAGATGACAAATGGTATTTTTAAGATATATATTGTATATAATATGTATTTGAACATGTTGATATGCTCAGTTACAAATTGATAACATGTTCATAAGTTATCAAGTGTGTTGATGTGTCTAAGCAACGCCATTGTTTAAAATACTATAAAAAGTTGTTAGTAAATAAAATTGGGCGCCAATTGCCCTTTATTTAACTTCCCTGGTGTGGCTTTCATGAAGTACGTGTGTAAACCGATAAGTGCTCGACGGATATCATGTTCATCGTTAATTCTTCATGAAATATGACATGATATCAATCGGCAGCGGGAATACTATAGTCGAGACATTCTGGTTCGACATAGTGTTCAGTGTCTGAAGATAGCGAAGCTGAAGGGCAGCCGGAGAGTCACCTATAACCTCGGCAGCCTCCCTCAGAGCCCTGGATGCCTTATGCTCGCCCTCAGCAGCGATGACCTTCGCTCTTGCCTCGCGTGCAGCCTCGGCTTCAGCAGCCATGGCGCGCTGCAGCTGTACTGGCAAGCGCACGTCCTTAATTTCAACCCTTTCAACGCTGATGCCCCAGGAGTCGGTCGCCTCGTCGAGGATGGCCTTCATGTACTGGGCAATGCCGTCGCGTGCGCTGAGGACCTCGTGCAGTGGGCGTTGGCCCATGACGTTCCTCAGGACAGTCTGGGCAAGAAGCCTGGTTGAGTTATGTGCGGACACCACGTTGACTATGGAGGCGGTGGGGTTGAAGACGCTGTAGTAGATGACGGCATCAACGGAGACGGTCACGCTATCCTTGGTCAAAACTTCTTGCGGTGGGATGTCATAGGTCCTAGTCCGGAGATCCACGACTCCGTATTTATCAATGCAGGGCAGGATGAACATCATACCTGGTCCTTTGGCCCCACCCGGAAGCAGCCTTCCCAGGCGGAATATAACGGCCCTCTCATACTCCTGCACGGTCTTGAAGCAGAAGAATAACGAGATCGGCATCGTCATTATGACGAAGATCCATGACAGAGCCACCAGGATCTTCGCCAATCCACATTGCGACTCCCCAACAACCGGCTCCTCAGACGATTCCCCAACAGCCTGCTCCGCATGCTCAAGAGGTCCTCCAGTTATGTTTTTGGACAATTCCTCTTTGTGGCGAACTTTGGGGATCTGTTGATCCATTTCTGGGGAAATCTTGTTTTTAGTGACTGCCACTTTGCTCGTCTAGTTAACAGTCCTCCACTGGATCGGCTAAAGGTTTATCTGTTTAGCTTCTTGCTTCACCACCATACGAATCTGTGTAATTTTGTCAGATGCAGCAGCTGAATACATCTGGAATACGCCCGACACCAACGCACGTTATGTACAGAGTGAGGTATATACACGCTCCATGTCAGCCCTTGCTTTTTTAAAATGTCAGAAGTGACACAAGTATGAATTTGAAGTTATATTTCATTTTATTTCAATACTAAAGTAACAAAACAGATTAAATGGCAGCGATTTGAGTATGGCAACAGTGGATGGGTGTACAAGAAAGGCAACCACCAATTGGATCGCGTTATGCAGAACGCTAGCAGCAACAAAAAAACAAAAAGAATGAACACTGTTTTTGTACATATAAATTTGAGCTCCTTGTTCTGTTTAGGTCTTAGAATGATCAGGCTTATACTAAATTGTAAAAATGATGCAAACGTTTTCACTACATTTTTAATATTCATTATTTTATTTGTAGAACGCGACCAACCCACTTAGCTCTATCTATTTTACGTTTTATTTATGATTTTTTAAAGATCTTAAATTAATATAATCAATATACATGCTCAGACTGAGGACAAACAAATAGAAGAGAATGAAAAGTTCTATGAAGAGCGAGATAGAATACACCAGAAAATACAAAAGTTTGATGTGAAAATAATTCTAGGCGACGCCAACGCAAAAATAGGAAAAGAAGAATTATTCCAACCAACAATAGGCAAATATAGCTTACACACAAAAACTAATGAAAATGGAAAACTATTGATAGACATAGCTATGAGTAGAAATATGAAAATAAATAGTACTTCTAACCAACACAAGGACATACATAAAGGGACGTGGAGATCACCAGATGGGAAAACGACAAACTAAATAGACCACGTGCTGGTGGAAACAAAAAGGGAAGGAGTAATCAAAGATGTACGAATCTGTAGAGGACCAGACTTAGACTATGATCATTTTCTGGTAGGAATAAAGCTAAAACAACTAATAACAAAAACCACAATCAAGAAGACCGAACAAAAAAAAAATAATATCATTAGAAGGAGAAGAAAGACAAGCAAAGTACGCAGAAGTAATTGAGGAAAAGCTACGACAAGAAGACATGCCCCAAAACATAGACGAGAGAATAAAGCTACTTGAAAGACCATAATGAGGACAGTCAAGGAGCACTGCATATTACAAAAAAGTAATAGGACGAAATGGTACGACGATGAATGTGAAAGGGGAGTAAAAGATAAAATGAAAGCAAGAATCAGAATGCTGCAAGAAAGAACAGACGAGAGCAAATACAATTACGAAATGCTAAGACGGAAATGCAAAACCCTATTCAGAACAAAGAAAAGAAGGTACCAAACCAAACAGCTAGAAGAAATAAAAGAAAATCACAGAAATAAGAACATCAAGAACTTCTATCAAGGAGCGAAAATGGTCAAAAGGGGATACCAAGCAAAAACAAGGCTCTGGCTCTGGCTCCATGATATACATGGAAATTTAATAGGAGATCAAAACAAAGTAAGCAACAGATGAGCTGAGTACTTTGAGGCGCTGCTAAATAAACACCAGAGCGAAACAAGAACCAACCAAGAACCAACCAAGCAAGGAATAGAACCGAACCCATTGCAAGAAGAAACACCGGACATAGAAGAAATAAAACGGATAAAAAAACAACTGAAGAACAATAGGAGTGCAGGAATAGGCAGAATACAAGCCGAAATTATAAAAAATGGAGAAAACTGACTACAGGACACGATAGTAGAGTTGATAGAGGAAATCTGGAAAAGGGAGAAAATTCCAACAACATGGAGCGAAGCGATAATCCGCCTAATTTTTAAGAAAGGTGATAAAGAAAACTGTGAAAACTGTAGAGGGAATGGCTTATTTGACGGAATATACAAAATCTTAGCCACCTACATAAACAACGAAATAAAAAAAACACTCCGAGAATATACAAGGGGAATACCAGTGCGGCTTCCGAAAAGGAAGATTAGTAGTCCACCTGATTTTCGTACTAAAGGAAATACAGGCAGCAAGTCACCAACAGCAACTAACCACACACCTACTATTTATGTACTTGAAGCAAGCTTACGATAGCATCAAAAGGGACAAACTATATTTGGCAATGAACAAACTAGGAATACCGAACAAACTGACCAGACTAGTAGAAATGACCCAACAGAATACTATAAATACGGTAAGAATGAATGGAAGACTGTCAAAAAAGTTCAGAGTGAAAGAAGGCCTAAGACAAGGAGACCCCCTCTCCTCAACATTATTTAACCTTATATTAGAAAAAATCCTAAGAGACAGTGGGATAAGGAGAGAGGGCACATTATACCAGAACCGACATCAATGTTTAGCATTCGCCGACGACCTCACAATACTAGCCAGATCAAAAGAGGAAATACAAGACAGCGTCATAAGAGTCATAGTAGCAGGAAACAAAGTAGGTTTAGAAATAAATGAAACAAAAACCAAATATATGATATGGGGCGGCAAAAATCTCGGGCAAAGCAAGCATCTAAAAATCAAAGTAGAAACCAAGGAGTACAAGTTCGCAGAAGCAGAGTCTTTCGTATATCTTGGAGTGCAGTTCACAAGAACACCAAGTAGTGCTGACTAAAATGCCAGGATAGCAGCAGGAACAAAAAGTGCGCATGCAATGAAGTCAATAATTTCGGGCAAGGTGTGCTCTAGGGCAGCAAAACTAAGGGTGTACGAAACCATCATAAGACCCGTAGTTACGTGCGCGAGTGAGGTGTGAACTCTACTCAAACAGGACCAAGTGCTACTAAGTGTGTGGAAAAGAAAGAAGAAGAGAAACACCCAAAACCCTGTTGAAAAACGAATTTAAAGCTGACTTAGAACTTCTCAAAGTGCAAGACTGAAGAGAGATAACCCAGGATATGAAAAAATGGGCTCAGATTATCCATAAAGCCAAGGGCCTCCAAGGCCTGTAGCGCTTGTATACATATATATATATATATATATATATATATATATATATATATATATATATATATATATATCTTCAACAAATTGGTCCAGTTTTTTCAACCATATTCCTGAAATTATTTTAATGCGTCTACTAGATTCGGATAGATACGAAATAGACGGCTGTGCAAGAAAACGAGAGTTTGACAGTGTAACTTATTAATTTTGAAGGTATTGTCGCACCTGTGTAACAAAATTTGTTAAATAACAATGAAATAGCTCCTTCAAATTCGTTTACATGTGATTTTATTAATGAATTGGGTAAAGCACAAATGTTATTACTTATATTTTTTATAAATGTAAATATTTTAATTTATTTTCCAGAAGATAAAGAGAACTCTATGCTAGATCTTAATATAATAATATCAATTCTGATGAAAATGAAATGATACATAAACCAGAAGGTCGTCCACGCGAAGGTCAAAAAAGAAAATTTCCAACCCAAAATTGAGAAGAGAAAAAAATAAGAAAAATAAAAACGAATCGTATTATAACTACAAGGACGTTGAGGTAATGTCAAAAGAATTTGTCAATTTTAATTGCAACTGTATTGCAAAAAAATGTGCCTAATATCTACCTAATTGGGAATCTAAATTTAATAGATTTTGGTCTTTAAAATCATATGAAAGTCAAACCAATTTTCTACCACCATGTGTACACGAAACAGAAAAAAATGAACTTAGAGTAGAAACACAGAAAAAGTTTTTTTAGAATTTACAAATTAAAAAATGTGGAAATTTGTAAAGAAATGTTTCTTAAAATTGGTATCACTACATGTTGAGTACACTCTGCTCTTACAAAAATTCATGGACGGGCTCTAATTTCCTGTCAAGGAGATCTGAAACAAGGAGGAAAAAATAAGTTGCCAAAAGCAAAGGTTCAAACTGTGGTTGTTCATATCAACAAAATTCCAAAATACGTTTCACATTATCGAAGAGAGCAGACTGATGCTCAATTTTGACCTTGTGGAATGACCATACAAAAAATTGTATGATATTTACACATAAGAAGTGGTTTGCCCAATTTGTTTGATGTCTTATAAACAAATATTTTACATAAAATTTAATTTAAAAATTAAACCTTTGAAAAAAGATACGTGCAATAAATGCGATACATTAAAAATTAAAATTGTTAATGGAACGGATGAGGAACGAAAATAACAACTTCTTCAAGAACGTCAGAATCATTTAAAAATAGTGGAAGAAGCACAGAAAATGAGAAGAGTCGATTTTTCTAAAGTAATAAATCTGCAGAACATGAATGTTTAAGTTTTGACCCAGAAAACGTTACCACTATCTCGAATTCCAACAGGAATTGTATTTTATAAGCGCCAACTTTGGATCTATAACGCAGGATTGCAAGAAAGCCGCGGTTATTGTTACGTTTAGATAGAGGGAGTAGGTGGAAGAGAGTCCCAAGAAATAGGTTCCTGCCTTTTAAAACATATTAAAAGTCACTTTCCGGCAGGAATTAAGCATCTAACTCTATGGTGCAATTCTTGCGGAGGACAAAATCGCAACATTAAATTAATTTTATTGCTGAAATCAGTCTTACACAATGTTGAAACAAGTCTTCAAAATATTTGTGTAAAATATCTTTATTCTGGACATAGTTTCCTTCCGAACGATACAGATTTTAGCAATATTGAATCCGCATTAAATGCCAACAAAGATTTTAAATGCAGGAAAAAACCACCTTAGATAGTCACTCAAATTTCTGCAGAAGATTTTGTGTGAGTTTAAAATAATGAAAAAAAAAATTAATAGGAAAATTACAGATAGCAAGGAAAAAAATTAACCTGTTCAAAGTAAGAGAAATAAAAATTGAAACAGAAGCACCTTTTATATTAATGATGAAGGAGAATGAATTTTCAAACCCATACAAAATAATTTCGATTCTATAATCCGTTCGTGGGAGACCTTACAAACCAGATATTTTCCAAGACTTGATACCCCTGTGGCCAAATGGAAAACCAATCGTAGAAGCAAAATTACAAACTTACGCGAAATGCTGCACCTAATCCCGTCAGATGCAAGATTATTTTATGAAAATTTTCAAAGTGCCAATATTATTGAAGATGTCGATGGCCATAATGTTGAAGAATTTGATTTTGAACATTAGAAACATTAGAATTTTTGTTCAAAATATGTTTGATTTTATCGATTTTACAAAGAGCAGAAAGCTCCCAACCCTCAAAAACCGCCATATTTAGCACAATTTAAATCTTACTGGGAAATATTTTGCTCAAAATTTCAATTTAATAGTTTTATAACATAATGAAAATATGAAAAATTAATTTAAAGTTGTCAATAATTTATTATAACAATAAAAACTGTAAAGTCTGATATCTTGTTTTAGTTCTAATGTGGGTTGGTAGCTTTCTGCATAACGCGGTCCAATTAGAAATTCAATTTTCAAATTGGTGAAAAAATTTGCAAAGCTTTGTTAAAAAATTCGTTTAAAATAAATATCTTGAATTCTTTGTAATTTTGAAACATTTGGCTGTTGCGAATAATCAAATTGCAGTTGAAATAAGCAAGTTTACCAATTTTCTGACAGTCGCAGATAAACTGTTGCAATGCAGTAAAAACAGACCGTCGTTAACTACTACAAAGTTATGTGGTGTATTATTTCATATCAAAAAATGTTAGAAGTAACGTGTACATTACTTTGCAGCATCATATTTGAATGACAAATGCATATATGTTATAAGTTCGTTGGGCAATACACATGAATATCATTTTATTTAATAAAAACGAAGGCTATGCTATTCGTCCAAAAATGGTAGTAATTACCAGATGTAATATAAAACTTAAATATAGCAAATTTTGCTAATATGTTTTTTAAACGGTTGAATTTTGACAAATGCATATATGTTATAAGTATGTTAGGCAATACACATGCATATCGTTTTATTTAATGAAAACGACCAGAGGCAATATAAAACTAAAATACAGTAAATTTTTCTAATATGTTTTTTAAATGGTTGAAAAACAGTCGTTCGCTGTTTTTCAAACGGTTGAAAAACAGTCGTTGGCTGTTTTTCAATAGCCCACTGTTGAAATGGATCAACAGTTGGCAAATTTTGATCCATTAAAGCCGACTTCCTTTGTATCTGTTTAGTGGGGAAAAATTGAAATGGTCCAGTGTCTCATCTACAACTTTGATTACTCAATCATTCATTATCCATCATACTCCATATTGTATTCCTTACTTGTTCCTACAAACTGATTATTATTTGTTGTGTCTAAACTGGAGTGGCTGAAAGTGCATTAAATATAGTCCCCAGACGAAAATTCACGGTTTGCTGATACATCTAGATATACGCAACACATAACTACTCGTAATTACAAGATCTCCACTTAACTACATGTTCAATCCCACAAAGGTTTCCATGCATAACAGAGAGCTTAATTTCAAATGACTTCAAGTCTTTGCAGATAACAAAATTAATAGCTACGAATTATATGTGGTTATTACACAATGGCATTTGCAACTTCACATAGAAATTCGATTAAAAATAATACGCAATTTCGTTCGTATAAAGGTAAAAATCATTAACTACCTTTTTTTATATTTCTGAGATACGTAAGACATATTAATAATAATTTGGTATAAAATAACGAAATTATTCAAAAAGTTCCTTCTTCATGAACTTTAAAAGTATAATTTTTACTTACCTGTATTTGTATGTTTATTGTGTAGATATTACCTAATGAGTGTTACCTCTAAATTGACAATTTATTAACAATGCTAAAAAATGTCATTTTTAATGAACAATTAGTTATAATTGTGTTACATCTAGATGCAATTGTAATGAAATTATTGCATTTAGTTGGCCTAAATTAGTTATTATAGCTCAAAAGTAAAAGATTCTACCTAATGAGTGTGTTTATTGGCATATAATTCAAAATAACTTAATAACTTAATACTTATTAACTTAATAACTTAAAAACTAAGAATGGCGTATTTTCAACATTTTTTATTTTCTGAAAGTACGTCATTTCAGAAATAATGTCATGTAATTTTATGCAAACCCTACAAATAATTTAGCTTTCATAGTAATTTTACCTCAATAGTAGCAGATTCTGTCTAAGGACTATGTTTATTGGCATATAACTTAAAAACTAAGGCTGGCGTATTTTTAACTTTTTGCATTTTCTGAAAATCACATATTTCCACATATAATGTCATGTAGTGTTATGCAAATCCCACAAATATTCCAGCTTTCATAGTAATTATTGCCCAAAAGTAACAGTTTCCACCTAAAGAGTATATATATTGGCACATAACTTGAAAACTGAGAATGGCGTATTTTAAACTTTTTGAATTTTCTCACATCACGTACTTCCACAAAAAATGTCATGTGATTTTATGCCAATCTTACAAAAATTTCAGCTTTCATATTAATTATAGCTCAACACTAACAGATTCTACCTAAAGAGTATATTTATTGGTAACTCAAACACTGAGAATGGCGTATTTTCAACTTTTTGCATTTTCTGAACGCGCATACTTCCAGAAATAATGTGATGTAATTTTATATAAATCATACAAAAAGTTCCGCTTTCATAGTAATTATAGATTAAAAGTAACAGTTCTACCTGAAGAGTGTATTTATTGGTATATAACTCAAAATAAGAATTTTCAAATTTTTGCCTTTTCTGAAAGCACGTACATCCAGCCAGAAATAATGTCATAAAATGTTAAGCAACTGCAGCAAAAAATTGAGCTTTCATAGTAATTATAGCTCAAAAGTAATAGATTCTAGCTAAAGAGTACGTTAATTGGCACATAACTCAAAAACCAAGAATGACGTATGTACAAGATTTTACATTTTCTGAAATAACGTAATTATGTAAATAATATTCTATAGAGTAAGTTTATTGGTACATATGTCAAAAACTGAGAATGGTGTATTTTCAATTTTTTGCATTTTCTGAAAGCACGTACTCCCAGAAATAATGTCATAAAATTTTAAGCAACTCAAAAAAACATTGAGTTTCATACAAATTATAGCTCAAAACTAACAGATTCTACCTAAAGAGTACGTTTATTGGCACATAACTCAAAAAGTAAGTATAGCGTATGTTCAACTTTTTACATTTTCTGAAATGATGTACTTACGCAAATAATATTATGTAATTTTATGCAAATCCTACAAAAAATGTAACTTTCATAGTTATTGTAACTCAAAAGTAACAGATTCTAGCTAAAGAATATGTTTATTGGCATATAACTCAAAAACTAAGAATTGCGTATTTTAATTTTTTTGTGCATTTTCTGAAAGCACAGACTTCCAGAAATGATGTTATGTAATTTTATATAAATCCTACAAAAATTTCAGCTATCATAGTAATTATTGATCAAAAGTAATAGTTCTACCTAAAGAGTATATTTATTGGTATATAACTCAAAATAAGAACGGTGTATTTTCAAATTTTTGCATTTTCTTAAAGTGTACGTACTTCCAGAAATAGTGTCATAAAGTTTTAAGCAACTCCAACAAAAAAATTAGCTATCATAGTAATTATAGCTCAAACTTAACAGGTTCTACCTACCTAAAGAGTACAATTATTGGCACATAACTCAAAAATTAGGAATGGCGTGTGTTTAACTTTTGTACATAATAATGTACTTGCGCAAATAATATCCTGTAATTTTATGCAAATCCTACAAAAATGTCAGCTTTTCATAGTTATCATAGCTTAAAAGTAACAGATTCTACCTAAAGAGTATATTTATTAGCATATAACTCAAAAACTACGCATGGCGTATTTTCAAATTTTTGCATTTTCTGAAAGCACATACTCCCAGAAATAATGTCATGTAATTCCATGTAAATCCTACAAAAATTTCAGCTTTCATAGTAATTTTAGCTCAAAAATAACATATTCTACCTAAAGAGTATATTTATTAGTATATAACTCAAAAATGAAGAATGGCGTATTTTCAAATTTTTGCATTTTCTTAGAGCACATACTTCTGGAAATAATATCATGCCATTTTAAGCAACTCCAACAAAACATTGATCTTTCATAGTAATTATAGCTCAAAAGTGACAGATTCTACCTAAAGAGTACGTTTATTTGCACATAACTCAAAAACTAAGAATGTCGTATGTTTAACTTTTTATATTTTCTTAAATAATGTACTTACACAAACAAATATCCTGTAATTTAATGTAAATTCTAGAAAAATTTCAGCTTTCATAGTTATAATAGCTCAAAAATAACAGATTCTACCTCAAGAGTATATTTATTGGCATATAACTCAAAAACTAAGAATGGCGTATGTTCAACTTTTTACATTTTCTCAAAAAAATGTACTTACGCAAATAATATTTTGTAATTGTGTGCAAATCCTACAAAATTTTCAGCTTTCATAGTTATTATAGCTGATAAGTAATAGATTCTACCTAAAGAGTATGTTTATTGGCATATAACTGAAAAACTAAAAATGGCGTGTTTTCAACTTTTTGCATTTTCTGAAATCACATACTTCCAGAAATAAGTTTATGTAATTTTAAGCAAATCCGCCATTAAATTCCTAAAAAAATCATTTATTTTAGCTCAAAAGCAACATATCCTGTCTAAAGGTGTTGGTTAAAGCAATGCAACTCAAAAACTAATGACAGGGTGTCTTGAGTTCTGTATTTTTTTAATATCACACTTTTAAAAATATTATAGCAACATTTAATCCAAAAATATTTAACCTGTGAATGTGTGAATTAGAGAAACACTTGAAATAGCCCCAAAATATCAAAATTAAAACGAAAATTGCAATATGTTATCTCTAAGAATCGCTCATTGCATTATAATCAAAATACAAGTGCTTTATACTATTATATTACTTAATATGAGTATTAAATTGCATCTATATTGATACGCTAGTTCTATAAATATCAGTATTCAAGTATGAAAAAATTAGAGATACACCAATAAAATTGGATGTTTGCACTTAAATGTAAATATCTCTTGCAACGTCCACTAAAAATTAATTTAATTATACCAATATAATACCAGTATATCGTACAATATGTGTACTAAATTTTGATCATATTGATACGGTGGTTTTTGAAATATTGTTATTCAAATATAAAGCTAAATGGAGAGACATTTACTAAAATAGTCCCTAATTACCAAATAACATACTAATATTAAAATAACTTAAAATGAACTCATTGGATATTAATTTAATTACACATGTAGAATGCCGGTCTGTAACCTAATAATAATAAAAACTGCATTAATATTGTTACGCTAGTTTCGGAGATATCAGAATTTATGTATGAAAAAAGGGTTATAATCATTTAAGTGCAGATCAGCTATTAAAATTAGATGTTTGCACTAAAATATAAATATCTCTGGACACGTCCATTAAAAATAAATTTAATTATATTAGTATAATACCTGTGTATCATGCACCATGAGTAATATTTTATGTTCATATTGATACGGTGGTTTTTGAGATATCGTTATTTATATATGAATCTAATTGGAGAGACATTTACTAAAAATTCTCAAAATATCGAATAACGAACGAATATTAATATATCTTAAAATTCACTCACTGGATACTAATTTAGTTACACATGCTGCATGCCAGTATATCACCTAATAATAATAACAATAAATTGCATTAGTATTGATACGCTGGTTTTAGAGATATCAGCATTTAAGTATGAGAAAATGAGATATGCACCTAAATCAGCTGTTAAAATTAGATATTTGCACCAAAATATAAATATCTCTAGACAAATTAGAAACTAATTTAATTATACCAATATAATACCAGTATATCATCAAATACGACAAGTAAATAACTTTCATATTGATATGGTGGTTTTTGAGATATCGTAGTTTGAATATGAGACTAATTGGAGAGACATTTACTAAAATGGTCTAATAGTATCATAGAATCAATCAACTAATCGTAATAATAAATTGCATTAATGTTGATATGCTAGTTTTAGCGATATCATAATTTCAGTATGAAACAATGAGATATGCACCTAAGGCCCGTATTTATTGTCCAGTCTTGAGCATGAGTTCTATTCAAGTCGTATATTTGGGTATATTTGGTTGCATTTGGTGCATACGCGTTTATAGAAAATACGCAACCAAATATACGACTTGAGTCGAACTCGTGCCCAAGTACGGAGTATAAATATAGGCCTAAATGAGCAACTAAAATTTGATTTTTACACTTAAATATAAATATCTCTAGAAACATCCATTAGACATTAATTTAATTATACCAATATATTACTAGTATATCACGCAATATGAGTAATGAAATACGTTCATATTTATACGGTAGTTCTTGAGATCTCGTTATTTAAATATGAGGCTAATTGGAGAGACATTTATTAAAATGGTCAAATAATATC
Source organism: Othius punctulatus (assembly GCA_951805005.1). Classification (NCBI taxonomy): domain Eukaryota; kingdom Metazoa; phylum Arthropoda; class Insecta; order Coleoptera; family Staphylinidae; genus Othius; species Othius punctulatus. Next base: position 97,421,642 of record OX638138.1, read on the forward strand.
GACTAACAAACGAATATTAAAGTATCTTAAAATTAACTCATTAGATATTAATTTAATTATACATCTTGTACACTAATATATCACCCAATAATAATAATCAATTGCATTAATATATATACGCTAGTTTTAGAGATATCAGCATTTAAGTATGAAAAAAAGATCTTCACTTAAAACAACAATTAAAATTAGATATTTGCACCAAAATACTAAAATCTCCAAGAAGTTTCATTAGAAATAAATTTAATTAAACCAATATATTACCAGTATATCATGCACTATGAGTAACAAATTATGCTCCTATTCATAGGTTTTTGAGATATATTTATTTAAATATGAGGCTAATTGGACTAAAATAGACCCAAAATACGTTGCAGTAATACGCAAAGTTTAAAAAAATCTGAACATACTACAAAAAATATAAATATAAATGCTAAATGTTCGTTGTATGTAGTAAATTGCCGAAAATAAATTGAAAGAAATAATAACGTTCGTATACGTCGTCTGCGTATTGTTTGTAAGAATTATTGAACGTTATATGTTTTCCTTTATTCAATCTGCAAATAGCTTTGTATCAAATGCGATCTCTTGTATATAAAATTAAACCGTTGCAGTACAATAAAATAATGATTTAGGAGTACACCTACATAATAAATGCTGTTAACTTATATTTATTATACTTATATTTTATATTAACTTAATGAAAATGAAATAAACCTCAAATGATTGTTAAAATATTCATGTTATTTGTCAAGCTTTTCATGATTTGCAGTTTTATCATTTGATGTATTTATTCCATGCATTAAACTGATGTACAAGCAGCGATTAGGCATCAGACGGACGCGACATTTAAATGTAAATTGGGCTCTGAATAGTTTTCAAGGGTGCCGAAGTTTCAGTAACCTGGTTCTAATTTACATCATGCTCTATCATCGGAATTTATCTCTGACCAATCCATACGGTGCCTAGTTAATTAAGCGTTGCCATCATGCAACGTCTAGAATCCGTCCCGCTGGTGCCTGGCCAGAACTCCATAACTTCCCATTTGCTTTATAAACCCACGCCCTAAATCCAAACACTCTCATGGGCTTATGTTCTTTGTGGGCTTACACGGTCACGTTTCTGTTTGTTTGATTTACCACTGTTCGTAATTAATCCACTCAGCAAAATTTGCAAATTTCATTTCGGATGTATTAACTCGTATTGTTTTAACAGCACAGAACAAAGACTGCGCAAATTTATATATTATCATCAAACTTTTCTGATCAATCAAGAAGTACGAACAGATTGACCACAATTTGTATCTTCCTACAGGTTTGAAATCTAGTAGTCTTTTACTAAGAAGTTTACTAAGAAGTGTTTTACTAATCTTTAAGTCAGTAAACTGATTACAGACTCCCCTTTTATTATGTTTGATATTTAATAGCAAATTAAATTAAATTGTTATCTTGAAATAGAGTTTTTCCAGTTCGGTGACGGATTCCTAGAATGGCTTCTTTATTTCTGTATTACTATTATTGTTTGATTTACCACTGTTCGTAATTAATCCTTCTTGGCTTCTTGAAATGGCTTCTTTAATTATTATTATTATTATTATTGAGATTTTCTAGTTAGGTGGTGTAAATTGTTTAAATTTAGATTATATTATTTATCTATTAAATCACCGTACTTTCTTTTATTAGTCAAAACTCTAGTCAAAGCTATTCGTCAAGTCTTCTTCGTTGTGATATATGTTCTCGAAGATGAAATGCATGCTACGAATAAAAGACAACGTTGATATTGGTACTTTTCCTAAACTCATTGCCTTCTTGGAGAGCTGCTCGGTTGGTTATTCACCAGAGAAATCTGCAGTGTTTTTGATGGAACAATTGCCTTTTTTTTGTAGAAGCACCAATATGACAATATCCGGCAATTGCAATTGTACTCTACTATATTATACTATACTACTATATTGATACACACTATATACTATATTAATATCAATAAATCTGATTAATCTTTGACTGTGCTTATTTGGTTGTTATGGTTACTTTATGGCACATTTTACGGCACAATGCCATAAATTAGGTGCTTATGCATGATTTTCTCTATAACAAACATGCATGATGAAGCTGTTTGACTACAAAAATATTAAAGTACCTATTGATATAAATCAATCATGATTTTGACACATACATTAAAGTTTTGAAATGCTTTACCGGAACAGATTCATGTGATTGATTTTAAAGTATACAAAACAGCAATTAAATAAATCTTACTACGGAGGTGTTTCTACTCTTGAGACTAATTTTTGATAGAATGGCTTAAATCATACGTATATATGAAATAAGTCATTTAGGTTTCTCATATTAAGGTTTTTTTTAATGTTTGGGGTAGAAACAATGTACTTCCTTAATTCTTGTTTGTGATATTTATATATAATTTATATTTGCTACCGGTTTCAACTCCATTCGGAGCCATCATCAGGCAAAGACACAAAATAACCACATACGTGGTTAAGTATACTAAATAATAAAATTTAAATCCGTCGAACATCAAACTGCATATAATATGCAGATTATATCAACAAACAATATTCTCATATACCTTCTGACAATGTTTGCCTGATGATGGCTCTAAATGGAGTTGAAACCGGAAGCAAATGTAAATTATAAATTAAGACTAAATACAAGAATTAAGAAAGTACATTTGTTTCTACCGAAAACATTATGAAATAAGTATTATTTATATATGTTCTTATCATTTTACTATGTTCTATCATGTGTATAATTTTTTTTTATTTGAAACATCAATAAAGATTAAGACAGTTTTGGCATTCATTATCAATTATTGGTAAGTTAAAAAGGGGGATCTTGAGTGCTGAGCTCGCATTAGAATTTACATTGATTTCCGGTCAATAGGCAATGGGTGCGAGTGAGATTTCGAGGCAATGTAAGGGTGGGATGCGAGATGTGCATGACGTTTTGGAAAACATGGGATGGCTAAATGGTGAAGAAAACTAATTAATTAAACTAGTAATTAGCAGTAATTAGTAGTAAAATGCAAGTTTATTTAATTATATTTGTAAACTGAATCGTTTATCATCGAAATAAAGAGTGGGATGCGAGATGTGCATGACGTTTTGGAAAATATGGGATGGCTAAATGGTGATTAAAACTAATTAGTTTTCAATATTTGCAAATTTCGTCATCTATCATTAAAATGTTGACAAAAGAAGAAACATTTTGGCACAATTAATTGATATTTTGGCAAGTCCTTGAAATTTTTTCAGAAAAATAATCAAATTTGGACACAATTAATTTTATTTTGGCATGCATCGAAATTTTAATGATTACTCTTGACTTTTATATCGGAGATAATTGAATTTTTGGTATATTAAAAAAAAACATTCATTTTGGCACAATTAATTCACAATTTAGCATGACCTTGAAATTTTGACCGAAAAAATTAACATTTTGACACAATTATTAAATATTTTGGCATGTCATTGAAATTTTTATGACTATTCTTGACGTTTTACAGAGATGTTTAAATTTTTGATATATACACCGACTAAATTATTGAAATTTTGATATCATATTTATGATTTTGACAGAAATAATTAAGATTAGGGTAAAAATATAATGTATTATATTTTTGTTATGTATTTGTTTTAATCTGTGACATATCATATCGGCCCCAGAGCTGCTACATGATTAAACAAATTATTATTATTATTATATTATTATAATAATTAAAATATCTAGATTTTAGATTTTAGATATATGTTATATAAACCGACTTAATTATTGAACTTTTGATATCATATTTATGATTTTGACAGAAATAAGTAATATTCGGGTAAAAATATTGAAATATCGATAAAAACCATAGAAATTTTGTCAGAAACAAGTTTTGCCATGCATTGATGACCTGTAATTTTGTTTTTTGGTATATACAACGACTTAATTATTGAAATTTTTACATCATATTTACGAGTTAGACAGAAATAATTAATATTCGGGTTAACATAATTGAAATATTGATAAAAACCATTAAAATTTTGACAGGAACAAGTTTTGAATGCATCGATTATCAGTAAATTAGGTTTTTTTGGCAAATACATCGACTTAATTATTGAAGTTTTGATATCATATTTATGATTTTGACAGAAATCATTAATATTTGGATAAATATAATTAAAATATTGATCAAAACCATTGAAATTTTTACAGAAACAAATTTTGACATGCCTTGATTATCAGTAATCAGCAGTAATTAGTTGTAAAATTCAAGTTTATCTTATTATATTTGTAAACTGAATCGTTTATCATTGAAATATTGACCAAAAAATTAAATTTTTGGCACAAATAATTAAAATTTTGACAGATGTGAAGGAATTTTTAACATACATTGAGTATGAGTAATAGTAATTTTATTAATTTAATGATTATTCTTGACTTTTGTTTCGGAGATAATTGAATTTTTGGGGTATAAAAAACATCAAACATTTTGGCACAATTAATTGATAATTTGGCAAGTTCTTAAAATTATGACAGAAAAAAATTACATTTTGGCACAATTAATTAATATTTTGGCATGTCATTGAAATGTTAATTCTAAGAGACGATTCTTGAGTTTTTACAGAGATATTTAGATTTTTGGTATAGTAGTAGTGACTGTATTTGTTAGGGATATTATCCCTAACTGGCTATCGACCAACGTGGGTCCTTCTGCCGTGTGATTTGTGTAAATGTGTGTATTGAGTTAGGGCTTGTTACTCTAGAAATTCACCCCCGATCTCTAGAGCGCCGTTAATGAGCTCGCGAATGGCACTAGTTTCTCAGTACAAATGTACTACCTGTACTGGGGCTCGAACCCAGGTCTTCGTGCATGCTAAGCAAGCATTATAACCTGTCAGCCAAGCTAGAGGTATTTTTGGTATATATGTTACCGGCAATCTGTATAATTCAGGCAATCTATACAATACCTAGGCAATGTACAGAATACCTGGGGCGTCCAGGCAATGTATGAAATATTATGAATATTATTGTCCATTACATACTTTACCTAGGTAATGTATACAATTCCTAGGGATTGTATAGAGTACCTGCTGGTCCACCAGCAATGTGTAAAATAAATAGATTTTGGTCTATATTTATCAAGTTAACCGGCCTACCTATAAAATGACGGGCAAATAAAACATGTTCTACTACTTAAAATCAACTTTATTAAAATGAACAATTGGGGTGCTCCTAAGTAACATAATGTAATTTGCTTACAAGTACTCAGGTACGTAATAAGTATAAAAAACTTAAGAAACAATACAATTCTGTAAAAATAATAAGTAGGTTAGGTTAGGTTAGGTTAGGTTAGGTTAGGTTAGGTTACACACATTGCCGGCTGCTCATTCGGTATTGTATAGAATACCTAGGCAAAGTATGAAATAAATTTTATTTCATACATTACCTACACATTTTAGGTATTCTATACATTGCCTAGGTATTGTATAGAATACCGGATTATACAGATTGCCGGTAACATATACACCGACTTAATTATTAAAGTGTTGATATCATATTTATGATTTTGACAGAAATAATTAATATTCGGATAAAAATAATTACAATATTGATAAAAACAATTGAAATTTTGACAGAAACAAGTTTTGACATGCATTGATTACCAGTAATCAGCAGTAATTAATTGTAAAATTAAAGTTTATTTTATTATATTTGTAAACTGAATCGTTTATCATTGAAATATTGACTGAAAAATTAAAAAAATTTGCACAAATAATTAAAATTTTGACTGATGTGAAAGAATTTTTAACATACATTAAGTATGAGTAAAATTTTATTTATTTAATGTTTATTCTCGACTTTTGTTTCGGAGATAATTGCATTTTTGGTATATAATAAAAACAAATATTTTGGCACAATTAATTGACAATATGGCATGTTCTTGAAATTTTGACAGAAAAAATAACATTTTGGTATAATTAATTAATATTTTGGCATGTCATTGAAATTTTGATGACTATTCTTGACTTTTAACAGAGATAATTAGATTCTTGTTATATACACCGACCTAATTATTGAAATGTTGATATCATATTTATGATTTTGACAGAAATAATTAATATTCGGGTAAAAATAATTGAAATATTGGCAGAAACAATTAAACTTTTGACAGAACAAGTTTGGCATGCATTGATTACCAGTAATTTAGTATTTTGGTATATACACCGACTTAATTTTTGAAATTTTGATATCATATTTATGATTTTGACAGAAATGACTAATATTCGGATAAAAATAATTGAAATATTGATAAAAAATGAAATATTGACAAAAACACGTTTTGACATGCATTGATTATCAGTAATTTAGTTTTTTGGTATATACACCGACTTAATTATTGAAATTTTGATATAATATTTAAGATTTGGCAGAAATAATTAATACTCGGGGAAAAATAATTGAAATTTCATAAAAACAATTGAAATTTTGACAGAAACAAGTTTTGACATGCATTGATTACCAATAATCAGCAGTAAATAGTAGAAATTAAAGTTAATTTCATTATATTTGTAAACTGAATTGTATTGACTGAAAAATAAAAAAATTGGCACAAATAATTAAAATTTTGACAGATGTGATTGAATTATTGACAAACATTGAGTATGAGTAATATTTCATTTATTTAAATTCTTGTAAATGATTCCGTCGAGGAAAATTACATTGTTTATATCGTAAAATGTAACATTAGCAATAATAATTGTGTAGAATATTTAAAATATTAATTACAATAAAAGTTTAGGTTAAGATATTTGCCGATTTAATCATTGAGCCATTAAAAACTTCATTATTGAAATTTTTATATCATACTTACAATTTTGAGTGAAATTTGACAATTGACTGAAATAACTAAGATTCGACTAAAAACATTGAAATATTGATAAAAACAATTTTGACAGAAACATTGAAGTTTTGACATGCGTTAAGTATCAGTAGTAAAATTAAAGTTTTTGTTTGATATTTGAAATCTGGGTCATTTATCACTGAAATATTTACTGTAAATTAAATGCTTGGTAGAAATATTTGAAATTTTGTTACAAATATTTGCAATTTTGTAGAAATATTAAATATTTTTAAAACGTGATCTATACAGACTTATAGAGATTCGAATTAAGTAAAATTGCTGTAAATAAAATTGATATATTCATAAAAATTATTTAAATTTTGGCAGAATCATTGATGTCTTGTCATGAATTGAGTATCAATAGTAATATTAGAGTTTATTTAGGATATCTACAAAGTAAATCACTGATCTGATGACTAAAATATTGACTGAAAAAAATGTTTCAAGCATTTCAAATTTTGATACAATTTATTTAATTATGCCATATCGTCGGTTTGGTGTTACAAGGTTGTATGGAACATTTTGTAAGATTTTGAGTATTTGGTATTATAAGATTATATGTGTTATAAGCTATCTTTTGCAAAGGTCTAATAGATTGCAGCACTTATCTAAATATTTTTATTTACTGTCGAACAAGGTTGAATGTCAAATTTATCACTTACACTTTAGAGTAACATAGTTGTATGTAGATGCGTACAACTCTAACCGACTTTGTTTTGAGAGTCTTGTGAAATATGGAACAAATTTGTGAAAACTGTGAAAGTGATGATCCTATAAAGGATCGTAATTATTGCCCAGATGATCAAATCTTACAAAATAATACAGATGCAGGCAATTGATTTTAAGAACTTCCAAGAATGCGCGACTTTACTTAACTATACTCTAGTGCCGTATACAAAGGTGCAACAAATTAAGTTTTGCGGATCTGTATTTAATATTTACTTCAAAACTTTCCATGCTGACGAAGAATTTGTCGAACAAAGCATAAAACGTGCTATTTGTAAAAAAAAAAAACGGGTGTCAACGGGTCAAACTAAGATAGACTTCCCTGTACCCAAGCAAGCAAAGGGAACTCTTAATAAGATACCGTAAATAAGATTGATGCAATCAAGTCAATGCACCGGTGGATGCCTACAGTTGATAAAGACTATTAGGACGCAATTCTTATGAAATCGAAAACTGGTGACAAAAAAGGAAAGAATGGAAGAAAAACTATATAAATTTAACAAATTTCAAATATTGTTATTGAGTTATTGAATTAATTACCCCATTAAATGTGTTAGTAAATAATATATTATCTGATTTTGTAAACAATACGTACTGGTATTTTCTTTCAAAGTTGCATAGTTGTATGTTACTAACGAAAACACAAAAATGATATAACAGAGTTGTATGTATTTTTTGGTTTTTTCATAACTCAAAAAATTGGAATGTTGGAAACTTGAAATATCGGGATTATTAATACTGAAATTTTATGAAAATGTCAAAACGGAAATCAAACGAATAGGAATGGTACGGCACTTTTTGTAACACCCCAATATTTAGAATAGATTTTCCCAAATTTATTAAATTTGCACATACAACCTTGTAACACCAAGCCGACGATATGTAGATTTAATATTTGTTTTTTTTTAAATGTTTAAAATATTGGAAAAATTAAGTAAAATTTTTTATTATAAAATTGAAATATTCTGAAATATCATTCAATTTTTGACTAGAATCATTGAAGTGACATGCAATTAGTATCACTAGTAAAGTTAAAGAATCCTAGAATGGCGTTTGTATTACTGTTATTACTATTATTATTATTATTATTATCACAGTTAGTAATGCCATTTGAAGCTAAGTAACCGAGATGAAAATATCCAATAACTTTTTCTTTTAGCCGAACTTTATGGAAATCTAAGTGCGCCTTTAATACAAAAACGGTACGGATCGTTAATGGAGAAAGTAATTAATAGCTTTATTTTTTACCCCCAAGACAAAGACGTCGTCTCGCTCGACTCCTAAATTGCAATATCGCCTTTTTGTGTATTGTCTAGAAACCATTTTCTTTTTAAATCCAGATGGGCCTCGTGATGCAGCTGAGAGGAGGCCGACTATTGATTGTTAATGACCGGGCTTTATAGGCGCTCATTTAGAATTCTCTTCAATGCGCTGAAAGTAACGTACGATCTATTTCCCTGGGCATTAATTTCCTTCTCTAGTTTAGAACATGATCTGTGTACATTTTTCAAGTCTTGCCACATAGGAGATAGAGGGACGCCGTGCCCATTAATATTGCAGTGAGAAACACGTAATTGGGGCGGACTTGTAATTTAAAAAAGTAACTAGAGAAAATGATAAAATTGGCTCGTTAAAACTTCTTGTGCAAAAGAGACGAAGCAATATCGCCTTACGTAACTGTGCTGATTATCAATTAAAACTGGTTCTTATTTATAGAGTTTTTCGAGGGATACTTTTTTGTATACCTGCAGCGATTTGCATATTAATACGCGATTTGGAACGCGATAAATTCAGGGCTTAGTGTAGATAATAAAGCAAATTTCATGCGGCGTGTTTTCTAAATCCCTCTGAATGTGCAGATTGTGATTTTGCTAAATGCGCGAAATGTAGATGAGGAAACGTGAGGAAATAGGTTGAATTTTGTATACTTAAATATTCAGTATTATGTAATCAAGAGTTATAATTAATCGTAAAATACAAGGTGTATAAGATAAAATGTCCATGCATTAGAGACGAAGACTCGGTTAAATGGTGGCAAATATGCAATACCTCAAGAAGTCCCAGTGTTAAAAAAGTAATAAAAGTACCAAATAAAAGTACTAAACTAACAAAGTACCAAATAGAAGTAAAAACAGTACCAAAAGTAATAAAAGTTACGATCGTTCACAAAAAACTTCGAAAACATTTGCGGTTTTTTATTTTTGTTTATAACTCGGTTGTTTTTGAAGTTATTAAATTATTTTCTAATAACACTGAGTCCGTTTTTATGATGTTGTTCATAAATAGTCAATTGTGTCACTTTTGTTTTCAACGTGCAATATTAGAAACATACTATACCAATTAATATGTATGTATGTGTAATCGACGTAAATTGTTTCGTATATGCCTATATATGACATTTATGTACTTTGTATATTTAAAAGAGAAGTTCCCGTAAATAAATTATTATTATTATTATTAATTAAGTAACATGCCTTTAGAATGCAATTTTAATTGCGTTTTGAGATTCGAGCTTCAAATATTTGATTACCGAATTGAATTATAACTTGAATGTAATTTATTGCAGTACCACCCGAAGACATCATTGCATTTAGTTTCCCATTAGCTCCTTATCTTGACTTCTAAATCAGTTTATCTGTTAAATCGATAGTTTAGGTTGGCTTAAATTGAATTACTCTCGGCTTACACAGTGGATCAATGCAATCAGCAATCTACAGACCTGTACACACAAAGTGTAAACCTATGTGTTCCGGATATAGGATACATAAGAGTGGGCGAGACATGGAAATACGTTTTTTACATTTATATGTTAATTTGCCATAGGCATATAGGGCATTTTTGATGTTTTATTTGATTGTTCATCTGACATAATCGTCACGGAATTACTTACAAACCGTTTAAATTAAAGTGTATCTCGTCAATATAAAAGTTAACATTGTTTTGCGTGTGTCGCGTTCCACAATAATTGTCGTTCTGTATTGTTTTTCTCAACTATTTCCAGAAATTTAACTTTAGGTAGATGGCTCAATGTTATATAAATTGTATTTTGCACACCAATTTTATTAAAAAATATTTAACATATATCTAATGACCCAACGAAATCACAGTAATCATTATATCACTGTGATCTATGAAATTATGAATTAAAGATTCAATAGTTTTTCATTGCAATTTTGATATTAATAATTGAAATTTCGACACCAAAAGTTGAAAATTTTGCAGTAGGCAATAACCGAAATTTAACTAAAAATGAAAATTTGCCAGTAAATATTTGAATTTTCGATAAAAATAATGATTTGGCATTTTATTGTTGTAATTTTGCCACTACTATAGCAAAGTTAACTATAGTACTTCAAATTTTAGCACTTAAATCTTTGTCATAAATATATGATTTTTTAAGAGTAACTGGGAAATTAAATATCTAACTATTAAAATATATAACTAATTAAATCTGACAGTAATCTATGAAATTTTAGCTTTTATAGTTTATCATTGCAATGTTAACATAAAAAATTGAAATTTTGAAAAGTTTTGAAATTGGTAGTAATAAATGAAGAGTTGAAAGTAATAACTGAAACTTTATTAAAAATGAAAATTTGCCGGTAATCGTTGCATTTCGGTAAAATTGAAGGTTTGACAGTTTATTATTGCAATTTTGACATTAGATATAATAATATTGTATTATTACTTCAAATTCTGAACTAAACATTAAAATTTGGCATAAAATATAAAAAAAGTACACGAATAATTGAGATTTTACTAATAAAAAAAAAATATCACAGTAATCTATAAAATTTCGATACAATCAGCGCTGTAATAGTTTATAATTGCAATTTTTACATTAATGATTACAACTTCGCTACCATAATATGAAAATTTGGCAGTTATATATGAAAAGTAGACAGTAATAACTGTAACTTTACTAAAAATGGCAATGTGCCAATATCATTGAAGTTTCGACAAATTAAAGCTTTGACAGTTTATTATTGCAATATTGACATTAACCATAGCAATATTGACAGTATTACTCCAAATTCTAACACAAAAATTTAAAATATGACCTAAATATTTAAAAAATGTACACGATTAACTGAGATTTACTAAACAAATTTAAATATCAATTAAAGCTGTATAAGTTTATTGTTGCGATTTTGATATTAATAATTGAAATTTGTACACCAAAAGTTGAAAATCTGGCAGTTATATATAACTGAAACTTGACTAAAAATGATAATTTGACAGTATTCTTTGAAATATCGGTAACATTAAAGATTTCACAGTATGATTGCAATTTTGATATTAACCTTAGGAATATTGACAGTTTTACTTCAAATTATAACACTTAAAACTAAAACTTCAGAACTATCAGAAATATATGAAATTTTTACAGATAAAACTGAAATTTGACTAAAAAAATCAATTTCCCAGTAATATTTGAACTGTTGGTGGAATTAAAGCGTTAGTAGTTTATCATTGAAATTTTGTCATTAATAATTGATATTTTTTCATTAATATTTCATAATTTGGTCGTAATGATAAAGTAATAACTTAACTACAAAAGGAAATTTGCCAGTAATAGTTAAAAAAATTATTAAAATAAAGGCTTATTATCATCGTTACATTCATTATATTTATATGATATGATTATAATCATATCATTATAATTTTTTCGTGATACTTCAATATAATTTCATATTATCGGTACTGTCTACAAGTAAGAAGCGTTACTACACAACCATCACAGCATACTTGAAATATGTCATTATGATTTCTGAAAATAATTACGCAAAATTTAATCCTTTATATTTTAGTATCACGAAAACTATAAAACAACATACGGCCGATATGGATATAACAGACTCGGTTGATTATAAAATCTCAACCTCGTCTGTTATATAACCCATATCAGCCTAATTCCGTTATATACTAAAACAGAATTTATTGAAATTTAGACGGTGATCATTGAAATTTATCTTTAAAATTGTAACAGTTACATCTGATTTTTTTCAAAAATTGAAAATTTGCAATAAACTAATATTTTTTTGTAGAATTGAAGCTGTATCAGTTTATTATTGCAATTTTTATACTAAGTGTTGCAATGTTGACATTAAATCTAGATATTCTTACTCTAAATACTAAAAAATTGACAAAAATAGATTAAATTTTAACAGTAATACTCAAATTTTACAAAAAAATAAATGTCTCTGTAATCGGTGAAATGTTTGTATTATTAAAGCTTTGATAATTTTTCACTACAATGTTGACAACAATTGGGACAATAAAAATTGAAAATGTGACAGTAATCTATGACAGTAATAACACTACTGAAAATGGAAATTTGTCAGTAATAGTTGAAATTTCAATAGAATTAAGGCCTTCACAGTATATCATCACAATTTTAACAGAAATGATTAACAGTTAGACAGTGATAATTGAAATTAATCGTTAAAATAGTTACTGGTATAACTGAAATTTTTCAAAAAATGGAAAAATACGCAGTAATCAATTATTTTTGGTAGAATTGACATTTTACGAATTTATGATTGATTTTGTTACAAATTATTGCAATATTGACAGTAATACTTGATATTCGGACTAAATACTAAAAGAATTGCAGTAATATATCAAATTTTGGTAGAATTGAAGTTTCATCAGTTTGTTATTGCAATTATGACACTAATTATTGCAATGTTGACAGAAATATCGTTGATATTGTCATTGACAGAAATATTAAATATTAAATTTTAACAGTAATTCTCAAATTTAAAAAAAATAAAATGTCCCGGTAATCGGTAAAATTTTGGTATAATTAAAGCGTTGATAGTTTTTCGCTGCAATAATTTGGACACAAATATTGAAAATTTTGCAGTAATGTTTGACAGCAATAACTACAACTTTACTGAAAGTATAAATTACTCAGTAATTGTTAAAATTTCAATAGAATTAAAGCTATGTTAATATATTATTACAATTCTCACAAAAATGATTAAAATTTAGAATGATATAATTGAAATTATTTTTTATATTTGTAACAGTTATATAAGAGTTTACTAAAAATGAAAATTCAGGAAAAATGATGAAATTTTGACAGAAACTACTGAAATTTTACTAAGCCTGAATATTAATAAATATTCTTCGACGTTCATTAAAATTGAAGCTTTGATAGTACATACAGGGTGTCCAAGATAAGGATCAACAGCATGGGGATCTTCGAAACTGTAAAAGTTATAATGGCGGTTAAATTACAAATAAAGAGTTGTGCAAGTTAGTGGTCAGTAATATTCTGTTGAGAAAACTAGAACATTTCGCTTACATTCGGAGATATTCGATAAAATCCGAAATTTTGCGATATCGTTTTTATGTTTTTTTGAAGTTATTTGAAAAGATATAATAAAACTAAAGCCACTTTCTCATTTTGACGGTAATAATTGAAATATTTACTGTATGTAATCTTTGGATTAAAAATAATTGTAATGTTACTAAAAATTTGAAATTCTGCAAATATTGCGGAATACTGAAGTAATCAAAAATTTAACGCAAAAATGATTCTTATTTTCTTTAACAATTATAAATTTTACAGTAAATTTTATTAGCAATGTTGACTGAAGTTTTACAAATTTTGGAAATCATTGAAAATTTGACAATAGGTAATCATTGACAATTTCGCAAAAATCTTTAAATTTGTGGTGGAATTGCAAATATTGATAGTTAATTAAATAGAGAAGTTAATTAAGAATTTAAATAATGGAAATAATTAAATATTTTACATTATTAATTGAAAATTAGATAAAACTAATTGAATCGCTACTAAAAATTTAAATTTTTGTGGCAACCTTTGAAAATTAGACAGAAATAATTGAAAATTTTACATAGATAACTCTAATTTTACTAACCATGTAATAATTTGCAGAGCCTTAAAATATTCTGTACGATTGAAACTTGAATTGTTGTATTTTTGACTGAAGTTTTAGAAATTATGGTAGTGATAATTGAAATTTGATAATAATCATTTAAAATATCGTAGAAATCTTTAAAATTAAGGTAGAATTGCAAATACGTATTCAAGGAATTGAAAGTGTTAGGTAGATTTAAAATGATACAGGAAATAATAAAATATTTTACATAAATAATTGAAAATTAGAGAAAACTAACTGAGCCAATACTTTAAAATGATATTTTGATCGTAATCTTCGGAAATCAGACGGAAATAATTGAAAATAAGAGAAAACTGACTGAATCGCTACTAAAAATTAATATTTATATAGCAACCTTTAAAAATTGGACAGAAATATTTGAAAATTTTTCATTATTAATTTAAATTTTACTAAGAATGTAAAATATTTGCATTACTTTTCCATCTCCTCTGATTGATATTTTTTGCTTAATATGTAAGCAAAAAATAATCATGTTATATTATTTATTTTCATTTGTTGCTTTATTCTACCGCAATTTTGTATTGCCTCTATAATTTTCGCTTGTCTTTTTGCCAAATTGTATTACTGATTCCTGAAAGGCTTTCCTGACATTTTATTAGTTTTTGCCGAAATCTTATTACAATTTGTTATAATGAAGACCAATATTTGTCATGATTATTAATCGATAAATTTTGATTTGCTTATTAAGCTCTCAGGATACAGTGCAAAAATGCATAAATAGAAATTCACTCCATCCATGTTTTCCAGAAATTTGAATCTGTAATCAAGTGAGTAATTTTATTGGAATTGCATTTTTCGCATTTCCTTATTAAATTTTCTAAACATGTATATATAGAAAAATGCTACAACCTTTAAATTTTACTAAATTACCAAATGACTTAGTACTGTTGGAAAATAGCAAAATTGGAATATACCACTATCACTATATATTACTAGAATATATCACCAGTTGTTCCAAAATGTAACTTTTGTTACGTTTTAAAATAAATAGGCTAACTACTACAATTAATAATTCGAAAATCAAATAGATCCAAACAAAACAAGTATATTATTGTAAAACTTATTTAGTAAACAGAAAAATATTGCTGCGACGCGCAATGTAGTAAAATATTATTAAAAATATTACTTCCAGTGGCAACATGCAATACTATGAAGTCCCCGTTTGAGCGCTCTCCAAAGGGAATTCATTTTTATCGGAAAAGTTTTAGATGCTCGCTTTCCTAACGCAGTCGCTTTTAAAGTGAGGACACTTTATCCCTTGAGCAACATGATGTCTGAGTTAAATAAAATTATTTTTGCTTAAAGCTAGACGTAGTAAGACGGTGTACAAACATATTTATATAAAATAACCCTACTGGAAAATTCCTCAAAGAAATTAAATATATAAAAACGTACTTACTTCTGAAGTAATAAATAAAACTGTTTCTTTAAATTAATTTTTTCATGTAAAATAAGAATATGTTTTTAACATTTTGAGTTGGTCCATTTTATTTTATTAAATAGACCATATTTTATATATTAGATATAAAATATATCAATGGAAATTTCCAAGCATTTTTGAGTAATGTTGTAATCGACATTTTTTAAGTGACAATCTTTTACCTTTTCTTGATTTTCTATTTTGATTTTGATATTTTTCTTAGTTTTTTTTTTTTTTTGGTTAGTTATTAGTTAGTTTGTTAGTTTCTTGGTTGTCAAAATGACACAATAAATATTTTCAGATATGCATAGTAAACTTAGTAGCTTTTAAACCTTAGTAGATACTAAAAACGATTAGAAAGTACATCACTGAATGTCATTTCTGCAAGATAATTTCATTCTGATGTAGCATTCGTACTAAACTTAAATAGCTACTACTAGGATCGAGTATGCATATTAACGTTTATAACTAACATAAAAGATGAGAAGATTTTCGAACAAATAACAATGGAATGTTGAAAGACCTACATTTTATTACTCAAAAAACGTTAGTCGTTGCGATTTTGTGTAATTGCATAATTCGTTGCTACGATTTATTTTATTTTGGGCTTTTATGGTGTACATTTGTCTAGCAAAATTAAAATTCGTATTTATTTTGTGCGTTTGCTTAATGTTATGCAAATATGCAAAGCCAGACAAAAATCCTGGTTCTGCTTATTCTATCGTTAGTAATTTTTTTATGTTATAAAAATTAATTATGATTACATTTTTTCGTCCAACCGCAATTACAGAAGTGCCGCTGCCCGTTTAATTATTTGATATTTATCTGTCTCCGTGCAAACCGAATGCAATCTGCAGTAAATTTTCATGCAGCGACGAGAGCAGCGGCGTTTGTAAATTGAACGGTCCTCACTCGTGTTCGGTTATCAGGTACGCTGCAATATACATTTGAGGCATATGTAACCTTTGATGGTATTAGTTCTGGCGGCGAGTAGATTTGTGACAACAGCGTTTATATTCAGGCACATTTCACCGAGATTGAATAAGCGAATTGGTCTGGGCAAATATGTGTATTATGAACTTTTATTAATATTCTAACATTTAATAAATAATACCTAATTATCTAATATATATATATATATATATATATATATATATGAAAAAGAAAATGAATTAATAGAAAAATTTAACACATTAATGGAAAAAATCGGGATGAACGTCGACACTACAAAAGACATAGACGAAATTAGAAGAATACGTATCTACAAAGAAGAGAGGGACAGACCGATTTTAATTAAACTTACAAAAGCAAGCACCAGAGTTAATATCTTAAAAGGCAGGAAAAATCTCAAAGCAACAGAAATATGGATAGATGAAGACTTCCCTAAAAACATTCAAGCTGTGAGAATAGTGCTAATACCCCAACTAAAAGAAGCAAGGAACCAAGTATATAAGATAATTATAAGATACAACAAGCTAGAAATAAATAATGAAGTCTATGAACCAAAAAGAAACCAGCTCTTTATGAAAGAGATCCCAACATAAGAGAATGAAACATATTCCGTAAGTAAGAGATATTTGCATGACAGATCCCCACAGGAAAGTAACAGCAAAGAACAAACCAGAAAAATATATAAGACGAAAC
Source organism: Othius punctulatus (assembly GCA_951805005.1). Taxonomy (NCBI): domain Eukaryota; kingdom Metazoa; phylum Arthropoda; class Insecta; order Coleoptera; family Staphylinidae; genus Othius; species Othius punctulatus. The sequence continues at coordinate 97,439,267 of OX638138.1, forward strand.
ACTAAAAAAACTGAGATTAGATAAAATGGAGAGAAACAACAAGGACCTGGCAATTAAATGGAAATGAGTAAAAGCAATAAAACAAGTATAATACTAGATAAAACAAAAAAACAAAACAATGATAACAAAACAATCGGCCAAACTACAAGAAATGTACAATAAAACTAAGGAAAAACAGAGAAAAATTAGAATAGGCATATGGAATATAAGAAGCCTCAAAGGAAAAGAAGAAGAACTAGTAAATGAAATGGTAAATGTAATGATAAAAAATGAAGTCGACATAATGGCAATCACAGAAACTAAAAAGAAAGATGAGGGCTCAAACGAATACATAAGGGATATTGGATGCTCTAGTCAGGGGTGGAAACAAAACAGAGAGCGAAAGGCGGAGTTGGATTAATAATCGCACCAAGCAGAATAAACCAGGTTATAAGAGCGAAAGAATTATGACAATAGAAATGAACATACCAGAAAAGGAAACATGGTCCCTGATCATAGCATACGAAGAAAACGAAGACGCAAAGAAAGAGGAGAAAGACAAATTCTAGGAAGATATACAAAAAGAAATTGATAATGCAACAGAAAATATGACAATAATGGGGAACCTAAATGGACGAGTAGGAAACAAAAATACAGGGATAGAAGAACTCATGGGAAAAGAAGGAGAGGAAACCAAAAATAACAATGGAGACAGAATAATCCAGCTATGTATAGAAAACAACCTAGTAATAACCTACACAAAGTTCAAATATAAAAACATACATAAGTATACGAGAGCACAGCCCTCCAGAAACGAAGCATCAATAATCGACTATTTCTTAATAAACAAAAACAATTAAAAAAAATGTAAATGTAATCAGAAGGGCGGAGATAGGAAGCGATCATTTCCTAGTAAAGATGGACATGAAGGTAAACATCGAAACAAACGTAGATAAAAGGAGAAGAAGCACAAAAGAAAAAATAAAAGCATACAAACTTAAGGAAGCACACTACAAAGACATCAGCCAAGAAGCGCTAGAAAGAATATTTAAAAAACAAGTAAGACAGAAAAAATGCGAAGAAAGATAGAATATATTTAAAAGCACACTACTAAACACAGCTAGAGAATGCTGCGGCGCAGCTAAAATAGTAAACACAGACACAAAAGCGACAACATGGTGGACCAAAGAACTCAGAACAACAATAAAGAACAAGAAAAATAAATGGAAGACAGCCCTCAGCACAAAAAATGCAAAAGACTATGAATAATATAAAGACGCGAGAAATAAAGTGAAGATAGAAGTAAGCAAAGCGAAGTAAGAATCATGGAGAAAATTTGAGAAACAGATACAAGAAAACTTCAGAGAAAACAAAAACATGTTCTACGGAACAATAAAACGATTGAAACAAAAGAAAGAACATACTATGATGAACATAAAAGATAAAGAAGGAAACATAATAACGCAAGAAGATAAAATAATACACAGATAGAGGGAATACTTCGAGGAATTGACAAAAGCAGAGGAAAAGACAGCAGAAGAAGACACAGTAGAAGAACAAAGAGAAGAACAGGCTGAAAGTGAAATAGAAAACATAACAATAACTGAAGTAGAAGAAGCAGTAAATAAACTAAAAGGAGGGAAAGCAAGGAACAGAACAATTACCAGAACTGATAAATGAAGTACTAAAGAGCGGATATATACCTAAAGATTGGAGCACCGGAGTAATATTACCAATATATAAGAAGGGAGACAAGAGAAAATGCGAGAACTACAGGGGTATAACGCTAACAAGCATAGCGGGAAAAATAATGACGAAAATAATAGAAAAGCGAGTAAGAGAACAACTAGAAGAAACGATAGAAGACGCCCAAAGCGGATTCAGAAGGAGCAGAAGCACGCACGATCTTAAATTCACAATAAGACAACTAAGCGAGAAAATGATAAATAAGAAATAATTCATCTATATATGCTTCATAGACCTAGAAAAGGCCTTCGATAGGGTAATAAGAGAATATATATGGAGGGAACTAAAATATAGAGGAATTGATACAAAAACAATAGAGCTCATAAAAACAATGTACACAAATAACAAAAACACAGTAAGAACGAATAACGAAGAATCAGCAGAATTCAAAACAAATATAGGAGTAATGAAATGTTGTACATTAAGCCCTCTCTTATTCACACTAGTGCTCGACGGTGCCATAAAAGAAGCAAAGAAAAAGATGAAGAACATGAGGGTAGGATACTGGAAAATGGAAGAGACCCAGATATGTAAAATTCTCGTTGCGGACGATATGGCCATAATAGCGGAGACAGAAGATAAATTGCAATTCAACATGGAAGTACTGGAAAGTGACTTGACAAAGATAAACATAAAAATAAACACAGGTAAAACCAAAACTATGGCCATAGCAAAGGAGAGCACAAACCACAGAATAATGATACAAAGTAAACAAATAGAACAAGTGGAAAGCTTCAAATATCTAGCATCAGTAATAGAAAGCAACGGGAAAATAGAGAGAGAAATAAACGATAGAATAGGCAAAACCGGAACAATATTTAATGCACTAAAAACTTATTTCCTAGGAAACAAAGAAATACCTAACGAAACAAAGACCGAAATAGTGAAAAGGGTAGTGAGACCAACGTTAACCTACAGCAGCGAACTCTGGACATTAAACGAAACAGACAAATCTAGAATCAATGCGGTAGACATGCGCTTACTAAGAAAAATTGAAAATATAACAAAAAGAGACAAAATACGAAATGACATACATAGACAAAACTTACAAATAACAGACATAAATGATACAATCACAGAAGGTCAAATGAGATGGTTCGGGCATGTTTGCCGAATGAACGATAACAGACAGACAAACAGAGTGTATGAGACAAGACCTACGGGGAAATCATATAAGGGAAGACCAAGAAAAACCTGGTACGACATAATCAGAGAGCAGGCAGAGAAAAGAGGATTAACATGGGAAAGAACCAAACAACTCTCACAAGATAGAAGAAAATGGAGAGAAACCTACATGAGGAAATAACAAATTGTAAAACCCTACATCAACAATGGTAGAAAGGGAAATGATTAAATAAAATAAATAAATAATCTAATATATAATGAAATAAATATTATAAATATATAATAATAATAATAATAATAATATATATATATATAAATAACTATAACTATAAACTATTACTACAACTATAAACTATAACTATAATAAACCAATAAATATTATCTATTAATAATAAAATTATTAATATTATATTAATCTAATAAATATTCTTTCCTAAAATTTGTAAAAATTCTCTTCGTCTGTAATTCGTCTGTAAAATGAATTAAATTTACATTTATCTCTTTTTGACACAAACATCTCTTCGTTTAAAGATACAATTGAATTATTTTTTTATCACAAGCAATATTGCTTAGTAGCGAATAATAATAATGACTTCTTAAGACGATAAATATTAAAAAATATATACAATCGAAATTCGTTGCAAATTTTGTTTAAAATGTTTTTATTTTCTTGTGTTTTTTTTTTCTACAAACCGGTTCTGGTTAGCGGCTTCGAGAAGTTGGAAGTTCCAATTTGTCTTAGAAGCACAAATGCGAATAAATTTGAATTCAACAAGAAAATTTCCAATTTCTGTACATAATTGTGTATTACATATTTGCGATGAACATTTATATCAGATACTTCCAATTTAATTAGTATTGACTAGGACGATGCATTTCCCCATAATCTCCGTCGCTTTCGACGTAATCCGTCCATTTGAATTTCACATAATTTAACATTTAAATTGCAGATGGTGCAATTAAGTAATTAAACTTAAATAGTTGGATTTACTTCCGTGCGGAATTCGCTTGCAATTTAAGTTACGTAAATTGAAAATCGATCATTTATTGTTTCAAGCACAATTAATTGATGTTTACAAACGGCAGCAACGACACACTTTTAGCCCTAAGCTGAAAAAAGACAATAAAGTAAAATACATTTGCTCGGGATTATTCCCGCGGGAGTTGAGACTCGTTGCGAGAAAACGTATTGGATATAACTGATTAATGGCCATTTAACAGGTTTTTTTATTGCATTTCGTATCTGAGAGGCTATTTTTCATCTAATTGTTTAATGTTAACAGTTTTTACGAACGCTGAAAGTTTGTGAAAGTATTTGCAGATAAGTTTAAATATTGTACGAAATTCGTGTAAAATCTGTAATTGAGAATATGAGGATATGAGGATATGAGAATATGAGGATATGAGAATATCAAGCTATGAATATATCAAGTATATCAAGATATGAGAATATCAGGATATAAGAAGATCAGCATATGAGAATATCAGGATATGAGAATATGAGGATATGAGTATATAACAATATGAGAATATGAGGATATGAGAATATTAGATGAGAATATAAGGATGTGAGAAGATGTGATATGATAATATCAGGATGTGAGAATATGAGATATAATAATATGAGATTATTTATTTGAAGATAATATCCCTAACAAATACAGTTACAACTACTAACACCTGTTACATAAGTTTTGGGATTTTTTTTAATGCTTTACATTTGCATAGCGAAAATGTGTAATGTCAAACAAATTGACAAGAACCCTACTATCATGTTTCTCCATAGTTGACCAGACATGACATGGTTTTATTATGGCAAGTAAAGCATTAAAAAAAATCCCAAAACTGATGTAACAGGTGTTACTACTATTTCGGCAGAAGATAGCCAGTTAGGGATAATATCCCTAACAAATACAGTCACTACTACTCTAATTGAGAATTTCGTATGAGTACAAGACAACAATGTTAATAGAAAAATTCAGGAAATCTGAATTACTCCGTAATGACTCGAAGCACAGGAATTACCGAGAACATAAATATGAAAATTAAAAATTAATTAATAAACAAACTAAATCGAGTTGCATGTTGCTAGCGGCGTGAGTAAAAAGTTGCGCGGCTGCGGAAAATTCTATTAACAACCAGAGACAATCCAGCATCAGAGCTTGAGGTTATAAATACAACCCCTGACCGGTTCCATACCAGATTAACAATAAACTTAACATTAACAACATTAATAATTGGCATATAAAATAAAAGACATTACACTTTGCCCACTCAACGTGTGGGGCTTTTGAAGTTACGGGAACGAAAAACGAGTAAGGTAACTAATAACGAATAAGGTAACGAATAACGAACAAGGTAACAAATAACGAACAAGGCAACAAATAACGATTAAGGTAATGAATTAGGACTAACGTAATAAGGTAACGAATAGCGAAATAACGAAAGTAACGAATAATGAAAAGGTCACATGGATAGGGAAAGTAATCAATTAAAAAGAAATTTGGATAAACAAATAAAGTGCATAAGTTAATGGCAGTTTATAAAGGTAAAAACTAACTTAGTCACGAAGAGACGAGCACAGAAGTGGCTGAAATAGTAGTAAAATCAGTGCCAATATAAGTTGTTGAAGAAATACCAACAACAAATATACAACGAATGTTATAGATGTTGTTGTTGGTGCAAACAGCAATACAAAGTAAACAAAAAAAATACAAAATGCACAAGAAAAATTAAAAATGTTCAGTATAATTTCGATCAAAAACTCATGATATAGTTTGATATAGTAAACAATTTTCCAAACATCAGGGAAATGATGGAAAAAGCGTGGGAAACGCCAAGAAATATGCGAAATATAGGAAGCCATTGATTGCATTCTACAAGCAGTAGAAGTAGAACAGTAGAACTGGAGTAGAATCTCAAAACCCAACATAGGCAATAGAAGATATCGATCAAGAAAGATAGAAAGAAGAAGTTACAGGTGAAATCAGTAAGCGAAACCAACAGATAGTCGAAAATACAAAGGAAATTTGGGTAATTAATAGCAAATTTGACGAGGCACGAAATAGTATACAGAGAAGTGGTAGTAGTTAGGAATAAATTGACTTAATACAATAATAATTATAATAAGAGCTTGAAGAAAATGAACTAAGACATTCAACGACGTAGAATAGGTAATACAGTACAAAGTTTTTCATTCAATCCACAAAGAGATATTTGCAAAAACTTTACGATGATCATATGGTGAACCCAATGACATAATTACAAACGATATATAAATTTGCAAAAAATATGAATGATCAAAGACAAAAATTACAGTTTATACAGGGTCTACTAAAAGATAGACAGAATATCAAAAGAAGATCAAAGACCACCTAAAAACAATAGAAAAATAACCCAGAGAGATACCACAATACCAGTAGTCTGGAATTAGCACCAGTGCAACACACTATGACAAAGTAGAAGGTGAGCCGAGACAGCAGAAGACAATATCCCGAAGCAATATATAAAATATGTATTTTTTAGTAAATGTACAATATCTGGGCTCAACATTCTCAGAATTGGAATCAGAATATGATTCTCAATATACACTGGCGAGCAAAAAATATAGGTCAATTTAAAATTATGACTTATTTTTGGATTTTTTTTTGTTTTGACTTTATGTTTGCAAATTGCAAACCAAACTAGGCGTTTAAAAATACATTTCCTGACAAATGTTATCTATCTGGCAGTTACTATCACCGTGTTACAGACTTTTATGAAACAACATCCATCTCGCTCTAATTGAAAACCTACGTTTCGTTGTGGTTTTCTTACTTAGTGTTGATTTTTCTCTGCGAAACTTGTTTATTTTATGTTCCATATTAGTCCTAGGAACAAAAATTCGAACTTCGTCTGAACTGTAAATTTGTGATAATTCCAAAATAGGCAATAAAAACAATAAATATGCTTTACGATTGAACATTGCTTTTTTAATTTAGTGTGCAAAATACAGTACAATTGTTTACAATTTGCAAACATAAAGTTAAAACAACAAAAATCCAAAAATATGTCATAATTTTAAAGTGACCTCTATTTTTTGCTCGCCAGTGTATAAATAAAACACAATTGGTGTGAGTTTCACAAAATATTTAATGTTGTACTACGAAACAATTGTCGTAGTACAGCATTAAATATTTCGTGAAACTCACACCATTTGTGTTTTATTTATATATTAACATGGAGTTTCATCATGTTTCAGCCTCAACAATTAAATTATTCGCAATGACAACAACGCAATTATTCAGGAGAGCAGTAAATTCAGTGAAAATAATAAATATGGCTGCCAACATCCGAAACAGATAGGAACCTAGAGAAGACGATACTAAAAGATAATGCACAAACGTGGTTTGATTACCAATACATACATTTTTAGCAGCAGTTTTGGGGAGAATATGTAGAAGGAAAAATTAGGGAAAATTTATACAGGGTGTCCAAGATAAGGATCAACAGCATTGGGATCATGGAAACCGTAAAAGTTAGGAAGGCGGTTAAATTACAAATAAAATGCTCAATTTAGTGGTAATTAATATTCTGTTGAGAAAACAGGAAAATGCCGCTTACTTCCAGAGATATTCGACAAAATCCGAAATTTTGCTATATCGCTTTTATGTTTTTCTGAAGTTATTTGCAAATGTATAAAAAAACAAAAGGCACTTTCTTATTGCCACTTTTTTTGCTCTACAAGACAGCGTTCTTAAATTCTCAGTACAACGTTTCGTTTCGAAGAAATCATCATCAACTTTATATTTTTATATGGCCCGTAAATAAAGTACATGTGGCAATGAGAAAGTGCATTTGGTTTTCTTATATACTTTTAAATAACTTCAGAAAACAAAAACGAAATTGCAAGATTTCGAATTTTGTCGAATATCTCCGAAAGTAAGCAGAAATTTCTTGTTTTCTCTACAGAATATTGCTGACCACTAAATTGCGAAACTTTTTGTAATTTATCCGCCTTTGTAACTGTTACGGTGTCCGAGATCCCCATGCTGGTAATCCTTATCTTCGACACCCTTGTATACGCAAGACATTCGCGATTTTAAAACGGGGGAACAAAATTAAAAAAAAAACGGTGAATTTTAATCGTAATGATCGGTGGAACGGTACATGAAATAATAAATATAAATAATTATATAATATAATAATAAGAAAATTTAATAACATAGATCTATATGATATACACTCAAAGCATGATAGAAAAATAAAATATTTATCAAAAACACAACAATATCAAAATAGAACACAAGTAATACAAACATTTTTCGATGACAAATTCAATGAGTAATAATAAATGATTAACAATAAACGTATATATTATCTTAATCCTGTAATACATTTTTATGCACAACACGATACATAAGGTAACACGACACGAGCCATCTAGACAGCAGAAATCAATATTTGACTACTTTCTAACTAGCTCCACAAATAGAAAGAAAATAAAGAACATTAAAGTAAGCAGAGGATTTGAAATTTGGAGTGATCATTTTTTGATCAGAATGGAAGTTATAAACAGCAGAGAAACCGAACAAGTAACAACAAATCAGAACAATTATAAGCAGAACATAAATTGCCATAAGCTCCAAAATCCAGAAATCAAGGATAGATACCAGAGAGTAATTGAGGAAATACTTACAAAGTTTGACAACAACGAGGATCAAAATAGAGAAATGATATGGGCAACGCTTAAAGGTATAACAAACGTGGCAGCAATGAAAGCCTGTGGAGTACATAAAGGTATAACTAACCGCAAGCAGACAGCATGGTGGAAAGATACCATCAAGGACGAGATAAGACTAAAGAAAGTATAAGAAAGTATAGGAAAGTATAAGTATAAGAAAGATCAGATACCTCAACTCAAAAAACGAGGAGGATTATGGAAGGTATAATGAAGAAAGAAAAAGAGTTAAAATAATGGTAAAGGACGAAAAACATAAGAAATAGGAGGAATTTGGAAACATCATGGAAACAAATAGAAAGGATAATCAATAATTATTCTACAAGGTCATAAAGCCAAAAAAATTGAAAAAACAATCGATTAAAATTAAGGATAAAGGCGGAAAAGTAATTATGGACATGGAAAAAATTATGGAAAGATGGAAGAACTGTTTTGAAGACTTAATAGAAACATCACCAAACAAGGCAGAAATCGGAGAAGAACCTCAACCGGATCAACAGGAGGAAGAGGACGAAGAAGTCACAGATGAGGAACTGCAAAATGCACTCGACGGGTTAAAAGTAGTCAAAGCAGCGGGACATGATGCAATCAAAGTGGAACAGCTAAAATATATGGGGGATACAGGAAAACAACTACTCAAAAAACTCATGAAAAGTGTCTTGAAAACCGGAGAAATGCCAGAAGACTGGAAAATAGCAATCATAATGCCGGTATACAAGTTCGGAGATAAGAAAAATTGAGCAAACTACAGGGGATATCATTACTAAGCGTAGTGGAGAAGGTTTACGAAATGATCCTAGAAACAAAGTTGAGACAAAAACTGACATGGAATCATCTCAGAGTGGCTTCCGGAAGAGGCACTCCACTAACGACCACATATTCACAATTAAGCAGATTATAGAAAAAACGAGGAGATCAAATTAGGAGACATATTTCTGTTTTATTGATTTAAAGAAAGCTTTTGGTATGGTTTCAAGGGAGTATCTCTGGAAGGTGGTAGTGAAAAGAAAAATTGGGACAAAATTACTACACGCGATAAAAATATATATAAAGCTGCAATAAATTACGTAAGAACAAGAGGAGAAAAGCCGGAAAACTTCAGAACTTATAATGGGCTCGGACAAGGCGTAAGCTTAAGCCCCTTCCTATTTATAATTATACTGGATGAAATATTAAAAATGATCAAACCAAAACTTAAGAAACTACAGACAGGATATAATTATTTAAAACCTACGTACATAACAGAGGGGAGCTTTGGGGAGTATCTAGTAATATTCGCTAAAAGCAAAGCGGACTTGCAAAGCAATCTGAGTTTATAGGAAGATGAACTAGCAGAAGCCGGGTTAGAGATTAACATGAAAATACAAAAACCATAATGATAGGGGAAAATGAAAATAACTGCAATATTGAACTTGATAAGAAGCATATAGAGCAAATCAAATATTTCAAATATCTAGGAGCATTTATTACACATGACGGGAAAGAGGAAAAATAATTAAATAATGAGCTAATATAAGCGAACAAAGCATTCCAGGCTTTAAACAAAACAATACTGAATAATACAATGATCACACAAGAAACGAAATTGATTGTATATAAGACAATATACATCCAAGTCTATGGCAGTGAGACGTGGGTGTTAAGCAAAGAGCAACATTTAAAATCCAGGCGCCGAAGATGAAGTTTTTGAGAAGCAAGGGAGGCAGCAAGATGGAGAGGATAAGGAGCAAAATAATTAGAACAGAACTGAACATAAAAGGAACAAGACTTACCGTGGAAGAAAGGAAGTTAAACTGGTGGGAAAACTTGATCCGAATGGATGACGAGAAACAAGTAAAAGCAGTGTGGAAAGCAAGAGCAGGAGTATCAGGTATCAGCATAATTCGAGATACATTTTTCGTTTTTATCGTATTTGTAAGAGAAGTTGAAGCCATTTTTCTTAACGTCTTTTTGAGGTCAAAATCTCGAAATTTAATTTTTATTTCAGAAAGTAAAAATAATGGGTGTACTGTGTGGGCAAATTTAGGTGTTTTAATAGGGAATCTCGATAATTATAACAGGTATGATAAAATTGACCCCCACCACGATCTCTTTTTTCAAGAAAAACTTAACGGTGAAAACCAAAATTGGCTATTGTCTTCGAGTTATTCGCAAAAAAACAATGTTTTTACTTTTCGTTTTATGGTTGTAGGTCGTTTATTTATATGAATAGAATACAATCATTTCTACGTTCTTGAGGCACTTTTTTTTATAAGAATACATCGGCGTAGTCAAGTTTTAAAAAAATAGTTTGAAATTCGAGTTATGGCGTAAAGTTGTGGTTTTTTATATGGAGCTCATAGTTGGCTGTGACTTAGCTATACATAAATATTTTTTCTGTTTTCAACAATATACTACATGTAGGTCCCATTCTTAATTTTCAAACTGATTTTGTCAAACATTATTTTTATCGAAGGCAGTTAGATGGCATGATTACTTAAGGAAACAGCATAAATAAAATAAATACATAAAATGTTACTGCATACTTAACGCTAGATGCTCATTTGTATTTTTGATAATGTTCGATGATTATTGGTGGCAATATCTTTACTATCTTTAATATTGTTTTCTTTCTTCTTGTTTTATTAAATGGCCTAGTATTATTGACATTTTCTGTTAATTAATTCTCGTGGGTTGTCATTCTTCAAAATGACACACATATATAATAATATTATATATAATATTTATAATGACACATACTACGCGAAAATCCTTCAAATATAAGAATTTTTGATAAAATCAGATTGAAAATTAAGAAATGGCCCCATATGTCGGATATAGTTGAAACGAGGAAAAAAACCTCTTTTTAGCTAAGGCACAGCCAACTATGAGTTATATTTAAAAAACCACATCTTTATGTCATAACTCGAATTTCGAACTGTTTTTTGTAAAGTTGACTACGCCGCTATATTCTTATAAAAAAGTGCCTGAAGAACGTAGAAATTATTTTTTTCTATTCTCATAAATATGCGACCTACAGCCATAAAACGAAAAGTCAAAAATTCGAATTTTTGCAAATAACTCGAAAACAATAGACAATAGCCAATTTCGGTTTTCACCATTAAGTTTCTAATTTTCCATTTTATCGTACCTGTTATAATTATCGAGATTCCCTATTAAAACATCGAAGTATGCTCACCCTGTACACACATTTCTACAAAAGATGTTTCAAATTAAACGGGGAATCCAGAAACATAATAACATAATAATATAAAGGGTGTTCCATTTTAAAAAAAGTTGATGGCTACTTCCGGTATAACCGGAAGTGAAGGTTGAAAGTATTTCACCTGAGGGGAACGGAATCAGTCATGTTTGGATGATTTATTTTCCAAATTTGTATCTTATTGGGAACCCGATAAACTTATAATGTTCTATGAACGTGGGACACCCTGTATAAATTACTCTACATACCTTCATAATACTGGCGAATCAGATGCAGAAACGTTCGTATTAAAATTCAGATAGCACCGTGGCTTGGACGAGAAAGGTGCACAATGAAGGAATTTAAAGGGTGATAAATTTCCACACAGGAAACGAGGTTAGGCAATGTAAAAGTAATAAAGTCTCATAAGGTCAAACTTCAACATAAGCATGATTTGTTGCACTCTGCTGCATGTGAACACATTTATACTCGTTTATTATATTATGACATATTCACCGTCACACGCATTAGAGTTATTTTAATAAACTTATCTTTATATTGCTCCAAAATTAGTGGTGCAGAATTAAGAAACTGCAAAAAAATCGCACTTATATATCTGGACCGATCAATACAATATATAACTTAAAGCTACCAAGTCACCATTTACATTTCAGAACTAAAATTTAAATGATCACTTGGTATTTGGTGATTTGGTTTCTAATCAGTAACTCGTCTATTACAAACCGGAGGTTGATATAATTGGATGGATGGATTAAAGCGTGATGAATATATTTCAATGAACGAACTAAACAGGATACTGACGTTAATTATTAGTAATTAATAACGACGGAATAACCATCAATTAAAATCAACAATCTTTTGTAGGAACTGATCAAAAATAAAGAGAAACACTTTTTCGCGTCTGAAAATAAAATAAGATAAGTATTTATTGAATTGCGCCAATAAAGATAGCCGCTGGTTATGTGCCTTTGTTATTTTATGCCGTTCATAAAGTCGGTACTTTTGCGGGCAGAAATTGCTTGAATATGAGACAAATATTCGTGACTTATCCTTTCTTCCTGGCGCTAATAGCAACTGGGAGCTGCGACGCCCATTATCGCCCAGCTCATGTAACTCCAGATAAAATATATATCAGTCATGCCTGTTTTCACCGCCAGCGTTGTCGTCCCCAGGCGCTTTTAAAGTTTCGCGCACACTTTCTGTATTTGTTTTCTAAAAACCGCAATTTGCAACAGATATGATAGAGAGAGGACATGTCTCTCCGCATTTACATATTTCTTCGATTCTCTTTCGCCTTCCGCTGCTCATCCCCCATTTACTTCAGTTGGGCAAGATTGATAAAATTATTGCCAGCTATTATTTTGCTGACATGATATATTTCAGCGCCTGTATTAGAATAAAGACTTTCAACATAAAAATGCATCATTGATAACAATAGTTATTTATGATACAAGTTCGTAAAGTAGTGCTTTTTTGTACGGGCGTGAATATTGTTGAACAAGCCACAGCCGAGTTCAACAAAAACCAGGAGTGCAAAAATGCTCTTTATGAAAGTGTATTGTACAAAGTTTCTTCTGCGACAGCTATTATGTAAAAATTGAATATCTGACATTGTACCAATTGTATTATTAACTTGAATGTTTAAAGTTTTGAACTTCGTATTATTGAATGTTGACTTCCACGTAAAATTTTATGCGATATACTGTCTTTTCTTAATTGGTGAGTGTATAAATTGTTTGTAAAACTTATTTTACGCATGGTTCATGTTTTTACGCACTTGTGATAAAAAAGTATCTCATTACGCACTGTGAACAGTGCGTAGAAGCTTAGTTTACACACTGTGGTAGAAAGTTTAAACTAAAATTTAATCATTAAGATGGTTTTGACCATTACTACGTGGTAATAGATATTTATATTCAAATAAAATAAAATCATATTATGTTATTAGTAAATACAAATATAATCAGGTAATATTATTAGTATTTTTTTATTGCTATCTTTCTTCTTTATTGGAGTAGGTATAGTGTTTTTACTTGAAATTGAAAATCTACCTACGAAGGGTGTTTATTGCGGTCTATTGTGCGAACGGAATTTTATGACCGGTAATAGGAAGAGAACAGAGTCCAGAGCCGGCATCAGAAAATACAGATTCAGTGCCCCGTAGAAAATTAACATTAATGATTCATTATCATTAAATTGTACTTTTGATTGTATAAAAACTTAAAAAAGTGTACATATAATTAATTGTGTTTTACAAATGGAGTTATAATTTCAAAGAAAATTTATATACAGTATGATTCGCGAAACAAATAACTTAAGTTACTCATAACGTTATTGACTTGCTCATTGCATTAAAAAATTAACGACTTTAACATCAGTTATTTTTTTCATGAATCGTAATGTAACAAACAAATATTATTCCGCACAACCAGATTCATCGCTGTCACTTTCACTTTGAACATTAATAATTAGATTTGGTACACTAAGCGTCCTATAATCGCTTTCAATTTTAATCACATGATCCATGCAGTTTTTCCAAATGGTACTTGAAATGTTGTTGCATTCTCGCTGAACAAGTTGAATTGTTTCTTCGCTCATTTTGGGATGTGCATTATTTTTCCGCAAATTTCTTTTTAAAGTTGACCATATCAGCACAATGGGATTAAAGATCAGTAATAAGGTGGAAGGCGCAACACTTGGTGACCAAATTCTTCTGCCATCTTATCAACCACATACGTTTTTTTTTTGAAATTTTGTTTTTTTATAGGTTCTAATAATGTTTTTTTTTTGCACTTAGGGGAATAACAATACCATTTTGAATGCAAAAATCCACAATATCGCCTTTCTTGGAAGCGGCGGTTGGGATTTTATTAATTTGCTTTGAGTGGAAAGTTGCATTATCCATTACAATTATTGAGTTATTGGGTACGTTGGGTAATCATTGATTGCGAAACCAATTTTCAAATAATTCGTCGTTCATATCCTGATGATAGTCTAACGAGCTTGATGCAATATTCTTGGCTGATAAGAGCAAACTCTTTGACACAAAACCTGCGTCTCCTCCTGCATGAAGAATAACAATTCTTTTTCCTCTATTGCACGGTGCTCTAAGGTGACACTTATTTGTATTACCGACCCATCCCTTGGAAACGAAGTCGTGAGTATCAAACCATGTTTCATCCAAATAAATTATCGATCTCCCTCCATTTCTATTATCGTTTATTTTAGATAAATATTCTAATCGCTGTTTTTGCAATCT
Organism: Othius punctulatus; assembly: GCA_951805005.1. Lineage (NCBI taxonomy): Eukaryota > Metazoa > Arthropoda > Insecta > Coleoptera > Staphylinidae > Othius > Othius punctulatus. The sequence continues at coordinate 97,454,297 of OX638138.1, forward strand.
CGGCGATTCCATGATGTCAATTTGTCTGTCCAAAGTTTTATACTTAAAACCCTGACTAAGTAGGTATTTATACAAAGTAGTTTCCTTATATGGAAAATCATTTCCAAGAGTTTCCAAAATAAATTGGACCGTGGGAACGTTACCTGATTTATAACAATTGTAAATTATATTTTTGATCCTCTTGGCGATGGCATCGTCTATTTCGGTAAATTTAGAACTTGTTCTTATTTTCCTTTCAAAATTATTCTCCAAAGCGTTGAGTATGATATTCCTGTCAGAATGAAAATTCTTTGCAGTGGAGACGCATGATTCTCGCTTATAAGGGTGTTATAAATATTTACGACTATCCTTTTAGTATCAGTTGAAAGAAAACATGCTTTATTAATCCCTGATTTTCATTTTCGATAGTTGATATGTCTATTTGATGATGGTTGGTTTGAAATTTATCAAAATCAATTTGAGAACAGTTTCCCTCAGTAGACTGTCGAAGGGATTCTTCAACAAAACTTTCGGAATAGCTTCTTTCCTCGCATAATTGAAATAGATCGTCGAACTGAGTGTCATTATAAATTGATGAAATAGTTGTTGCAGTTTCACTTAACGACGTTCTTGTTAAAAATGACTTTTTTATCTTAAAGCTGTATCTTTGAGTTGCTGTTTATTAAAATTATGTTTTTCACTAACAGTTTTGTTATTTAACTTGCATAAACTCATTTGTCAAAGTGACATCATCAAAAAAATAAAAACGGCCAATGTGATGGGATTTAAAAAGCAGAGAAAGTCCGAAATCAAAAGATAAATGAACTTTTCTTTCCACTGAGTCACAATAATTAAGTTTTAATTAGAGATTGATGGTTTCAGGACAAGCAAAAAATCATATTCCTTTGAAGTTTTGGCGTAAAATTAAAAAAAAAAGTTTTTCCTCTTGTAAACTCAATCCGGGGACATACTGTATATTCAAAATATATTACTTAAAAATAAGTTTGTGCTTTATGTGGTGTATGTGTATTATATACACGTGTATTTTAATTTAATTTTACTTACTTTCTGAGTTCAATATATATATGGTATTAGATGAAATTTTTAAAAATGTTTTGACTTTTAATTATTTATTAATTTGTCAAACGTTAAAAACCTAATTCCAGTGAATCCAACTTTACCAAAATTATATGGACAACCAAAATTGCATAAACCAAAAATCCCAAATAGACCCAGAATAACATCTACAAACTCACCAAAAAACAACATTGGAAAATTTTTAAACAACCTCCAGAACAATACAATAAAATACATTCCAAAACATACAATAAAAAACTGATTAGAATTAATCGAACAAATCAATAAAATAAAATTACCACAAGAATACGCATTAGCTTTTTTTGACGTAACTTACTTATACACTAATCTACCTATAACAGAAACATTTAATTACACGAAAAATATCACCAATGAATACATACACAATATTAAAGAATATAAAGACATAATAAATTTATTTAAATTAACAATAGAACAGTTTTTTTGCCCTTTCAATAACAATTATTACAAAATAACTGATGGACTCCCAATGAGTTCAGCAACAAGTGGAATACTATCAAATATTTTCTTAGATAATTTATAAAACATTACTATCAGCAATAAAAATCCTTTAACGAGTGCAAAGTATTTTGCAAAATATATGTTGACGATATTTGAAATATATGGAAAAACAACGACACACATAACATTGCAGATTTACACTATTGCATTAACACTTTATACTAAAACCTGAAATTCACACTTGAAATAAAACAAAATAATAATATAAACTTCCTAGACATTAACATATTAAAACAAATAACAAACTAAACTTTCAAATGTACAGAAAACCTACAAACAACAACATAATTATACCAGCAGACTCATCCCACCATAGAACACAAATATACTCTTCACTATACTCACTAATTAACAGAATGCTCACTACACCACTGAACAAAACTGATAAAATAAATTAAATAAACAAAAAATTAAATTAAACAAAAAATTAAAAACAAATAATAAAATCATTAATAAAAAACATACAAATATTTCAAAAGATAACATAATATTAATAACAATTTATAAAAAAATAATAAAGCTTCATTTTGAACCAAAAACATAATAAAAACAGAATTATTCAATGCAAAAGACCACACTAAAAATTTAGAGAAAAATGGAGTTTATGCACTAAGCGGCAAAGATTGCGGTGCAAAATACATTGGAGAAACAGGAAGAGTCATCAAAACAAGCATTAAAGAACATATCAGAGACAAAACTGAATCAAATTTTGGAAGACATTTACATTTCAACAACCACCCCTTCGACATAAACACCAATACAAACTTATTATGCAACAGTAACAAGGGACTCTAGGGTAGGGTACTAACAGATTTTATTAGAGGCATATGAAATAGATAAATTAATAAATTCAGAACCTAATACAATATGTTTACACGGCCAAACAGTACTAAATTTTAAACTATTTATACATTTTTAAATAAACCTTACAGAATCTAAATTAAAACATCAAGTAATAACATATACTTCAAAATTTGACAAATAAATAAGTAATGAAATGTCAAAACATTTATAATTTTTTTATCTAATAGCATATTGAACTAAAAAAATAAGTTAAATTAATTAAAATACACATACCCATCCCCATGCACCACATTAGCCAGAAACTTATTTTTAAGTTATATATTTTCTATATGTTAAATATATATATATATATATATATATATATATATATATATATATATATACAGGGTGTATCAGCCAAATGGAATAAATTCAATAATAAATAAATGGGGGCGTGTTCGAAAAAACGCTCGGACACGTCGATTGTTATTTTTAGTTGCGCATTTTTTTCAACAAAAACTTTTTATACAGGGTGTGTCATGTGACCGTGGCCAATACCAACTTTCTTATTTTAAATACAACACCTGGTATATTATTCAATTTTTGGATTCTTCAGAAAATTCTAGACATATTTCATGTACAATGTCCTATACCTATCTTCAACTGTTTCGGAAATATTAAGTGTTTTCAGATTTATTGCAAAAATTAACATTAAAAAAAGAAAATTATTTGATTACAGAAATTCGTTACAACACACTCAAAAACTAATAAGTAATACTGTTTATTTCTTGATAATGTAAAAAAAACAAAAATAAAACAATAAATTTCAATGGAGGAAATGTTCAAAATGCTCGCCGTGAACGTCTTGGCAATATCCTAATCTTAAATAGAAATTTCTTCTAACGTTACTCAACATCTCAGGCGTGACCGATCTAATCGCAAGCATTATTCGTCTTCTTAAGTCAGCTAAGTCGAGGGGTTTAGTTTTGTATACAATACTTTTGACATAGGACATTGTACATGAAATATGTCTAGAATTTTCTGAAGAATCCAAAAATTGAATAATATACCAGGTGTTGCATTTAAAATAAGAAAGTTGGTATTGGCCACGGTCACATGACACACCCTGTATAAAAAGTTTTTGTTGAAAAAAATGCGCAACTAAAAATAACAATCGGCGTGTCCGATCGTTTTCTCGAACACGCCCCCATTTATTTATTATTGAATTTATTCCATTTGGCTGATACACCCTGTATATATATATATGAAATATATATATATATATATATATATATATATATATATATATATATATATATATATATATATATATATATATATATAATGGTGAAGCAAAAATAATAAAAATACTAGTAAGTACCTACTCCAATAAAGAAGAGAGAAAACAATAAAAAATATAATAATAACTGATATCCAAAATGATGAAACTATAACAAAAATTATCTGTATTGGTGAATATACTTGAGATTGTTGAATATTAGTGATTATTTAGTTATTCACGAGTATGTTAATGAATAAGCAATAAATAAAGGCGTTATCGCTATCCAATTAACTGAGGCCGTAGAATAATTAAAAAGTTCACGAAACTTATTCCCGTAAAATGAGCTTAGCGATTTAAATTAACTCCACGAGAAGCTTCTAGTGTGGGGAGCAAGAATTTAAATTATATTATATGTTTTGGACTTTTTTCGCAGTCTGTGTAATTTCCTTGTTAAAATTCATTTCAAACTCCGTCCAAAGTGCGCTATAAATTTCATTATCGCAATCAACTAACAAATTTATTTCGGTAAAGTATTTAAGATAGTTTAATTTGTTTAGCTATAACTAAATTGGCTGGAATTATCCACGAAAATCGGTGATAATTAAATTGGTTTTCTGGTAATCTGGTACCTAATTGGTATTCTATTGGTTTTTCCACACATATCGGTATTATAGTTAGTTTTACATATAATTTAACATGGTTAATTTAATTTATACTATGCAGACTATGAAAACCCTCATAGTGCAGTAAATTAGTAAACCCCAAGTCTCACGGGTACAACAAGTTGACTACCTGAGCTGGTCCAAATCTCGATACGGGAATAGAATGCATCTATGAATGATCCATGCGCAAACATCTGCTACCTGCTAATATTTTATCGAATTTCCCCAATGTTTAATGTTTTGGGCTATATTTAATCTTAGTTCTCGCCCGAGGCGTCAGCCGAGGTATAGGTAATGGCTGTAGGGCCATGGAAGCAAGTTACGCTTGCTATACATACACTATCTATGTACAAAAATGTACAGTAAAGTATAGTTTTTATCTCAAATCTATCATTGTGTCAAAAATAATTATAAATATCCAGCACACTAAATGTACATTACTATGTAAATTTCGGCAGTAAATAAGGGTATTTATTCTTATGGTCGATTTGAATGACACGTGTCAGACGTTTATAACGCGAATTTGTGTTTGTTCTCTCCGCTGTAGTCTTATTATTCCATGTTTAATACCAGTATCAAAGCCGGCTACAACATTAATATAAGCAGTTACTCAAAAGAGAAAATATGATATCGTTGTTTGACGTTTCTTTATAGCCCACGGGCAATAATGAGGTCCATGGGCTATAAAAAGATATATGTACTCTTAGGCCTGTCCCGCAGATTTTATTAAAAAAATGGAATTATATTGATATTTATTGGATAATCTGTTGAAATCTCGAAAATTATTTAGAAATCTCTGGAATTATTGAAAAATGTCAACCAATTTGCATTTTTTTATCTCTTAATTATTGAAAAATCTCCAGAAGTAATGATTAGTATTGGGAAATCTGTTGAAATACTTTTAAAAATATATCACTTTACGCACGCAGTAGATAAAACTCAGTTTATACAAAAATATAATCATTAAGATGATTTTGACCGTTGCTACCTTTATTACCGTTTGTTTGACGTTTCTTTGTAGCCCACGGGCAATAAAGAGGTCCATGGGCTATAAATATATATATATATATACTCTAGGGCCTGTGCCATCTATTTCAATTAAAAAAATCTCTGGAATTATTTTGATTTTTATTGGAAAATCTGTGGAAATCTCGAAAATTATTTTGAAAACTTGGGGATTATTGAAAAATGTCAACCAAGCTGCATTTTTTTTTATTTCGTAATTATTGAAACATCTCCAGATGTTACGATAATTATTAGAAAATCTGAAGAAATTTCGAAAAATATTGAGAAATCGTGGAAGTTATTAATAATTTTCTCGGAATCTTGATAATTCATTAAATAACTAGAAATGTCAAGAAATATCGAGAAACGTGGAGAATGACAAATTTATGAAATAATGAACAAACAAAATTATGAAATTCTTATTAAAAAACGATCAATTTTTATTGTAATGTAAATTATTGTAAACATGTATTATAAATAGGTACTAAAATTCAGTTGAAATTAATTGGAAGCAAAATCGGAAATTTTTAATAAAAATTATGGCAGTTTTATCCACAAAGTAAATAATTTCATAAGAATTTACGAAATTTCGAGATCAACAAGCCAGTTTTGATAATAAATTACAAAACTACATTGAAAATGGAATTTTTGATTAGAAATTCCCCAATTATTACTAGATTCGAATAATTTTCATATTACTACAACTACAACATTGCTGAAAATATTGAAAACCAGAACCAGAACCAGAAAGTTTCCCTGATATTTGTGAAATTATCATTATTATTTTTTTACAAATAATGCACCATATAATTGAGTTGAAACTGCAAATTTGCGAAAAGTAATATAACTATTAATTATTATTATATAATAATATCATAACATTTTCAGCATGGATTTTCAGTTTTGACTGGACTTGAGGGGACTTGATAAAATTTTCAATGAAATCTATAAAGTAGTCAACGAAAATTATGAAATAGTTATTGAAAATAAAAAAAATTCATTGAAATGCACGAAATTACCATTGGAAGGGAAATTTTTACAGTTTCAACTTTAATTTTAAATTGTACTGGCTCTGTAAATTATTACTAGAAATGATGATATTATCGTTAAAACTTAGGAAATTTATACAAAATTATGAAATAGTTTTTAAAATTTTGCTTGGATATTATAAAAAAAATATTATAAATACTAAAATTCAGTGAAAATTGCAATATTTTGAGATAATTCAAATGGTTGGCACAATTGATACGGTTATTATATACATTATTTATTACATGATTTTCCAAATTTCTTGATAATTCTTAATATATCTAGTCATTTCTAAGTATTACCAAGATTTACAGAGATTTTGTAATTATTCCCATCATTTCGAAATATTTTCCAATTAATTCTATAATTTCTCAATGTTTTTCAGTACTTAGACCCGTACTACCTATAGTCCACACCTTAGCTCGAATTTAACTTAAATCGTATATTTGGTTGCGTTTGGTGCACGTTTATAGAAAATACGCAACCAAATATACGACTTGAGTCGAACTCATGTCTATGTACGTACTATAGATACGGGCCTAGATACGGGCCATAGATCTAGAGATTTCTCAATCCATATTTTCAATATTGTTCGAGATTTCTACATATTTCTCAATAATTATCGAAATATCTAGAGATTTTTCAATAATTCCCAAGATTTTCTTAAAAATTTTCGAAATCTATACTAATTTTTCAATAACTCTCAAGATGCCGAGAGACTTTTCAATAATTTAACATTATAATCAGAAAATCCAAATTGCTTCACACCATTGACACGATTATGATATACATTTTTCATTTTTCATATTTTTCGATTAATCATAAATTTCTTAAAATTCCGTCACGATTCAGATAAATTTACCAATAATTTCCACGATTTCTCAGTATTTTTTGAGATTATTACATATTTCCAAATAATTATCAAAATGTCTGAAGTATTTTCAATAATTTCGAAATAAAAAATGCAAATTTATTTATTTATTTAGTTACTTAACGGAAAAACTCTATTTTACATACATTACAAATAATAAGTAAAGTGTACATACTACTAGAACACAAAAATAGCAATAATTAACCCTAAGGAGACCAATAACCAACAACGAAATTAGTTGACATTTCTCAATAATTCCCAAACTCTCAATAAGTTTCAAAATTTACACCGATTTCCTAATAAATATCAATATTATTCCTATTGCAAAATAGCCGACGTTTTTCAATAATTCCCAAGATTCCTCAATCAGTTTCTCATTTCAGAAAATCCAAATTGTTTCCCACCATTATCATATATACTTTTGCATTGATAAATCTTAAAATATCTAAAAATGTTCTCATGATTCTGAAAAATTTAGCAATAATTTCCACGATTTCTCAATATTTTTTGAGATTTTTACAGATTTTCCAATAATTATCATGATTTCTATAGATTTTTCAATAATTGTAAGATGAAAAAATGCAAAATAGCTGACATTTTTCAATAATTCCCACGATTTCTCAATCATTTTCTCATTTCAGAAAATCCAAATTGTTTCCCACCATTAACACGGTTATCAGATATATTATTTCATCGATAAATCTTAAAATATCTAAAAAAATCCTCGTGAATAAAAAAAAATACTAATAATTTCCACGATTTCTCAATATTTTTTGAATTTTTTACAGATTTTCTAATAATTATCATGATTTCTGGAGATTTTACAATAATTGCAAGATAAAAAATGCAAAATAGCTGACATTTTTCAATAATTCTCACGATTTCTCAATCTTTTTCACATTTCAGAAAATTCAAATTGTTTCCCACCATTAACACGATTATCAGATATATTTTTTCATCGATAAATCTTAAAATATCTAAAAAAACAAACATGACCCAGAAAAAAATACCAATTATTTCCACGTTTTTTTAATTTTTTTTATAAATTTCCCAATAATTATCATGATTTCTATAGATTTTTCAATAATTGTAAGATAACAAAATGCAAAATAGCTGACATTTTTCAATAATTCCCACGATGTCTCAATCATTTTCTCATTTCAGAAAATCCAAATTGTTGCCCACTATTAACACGATTATCAGATATATTTTTTCGTCGATAAATCTTAAAATATCTAAAAATATCCGCATGATTCAGAAAAGTTTACCAATAATTTCCACGATTTCTTTTTTTTTAGATTTTTACAGATTTCCCAATAATTATCATCATTTCTTGAGATTTTTCAATAATTGCAAGATAAAAAAAATGCAAAATAGCTGACATTTTTCAATAATTCCTAAGATTTCTCAATCATTTTTGATATTTCCTCAGGTTTGCTAATGATTATCAATATAATTCCAGAGAGTTTTGAATAATTCCCAAGATATCCCAATCTTTTTCGAGATTTCTAGTGATATGTCAATAATGCTTAAGATTTTTTGAAATTACTCGATAATTTCGAGTAATTTAATAATAATCAGAAATCATATGATTATTACTCATATTTTTTCGTTCTTCAATACTGCCGATAATTTAAAAAATATCAAAACATTTCATATCTAAAAATTGACATGATTATAACTCACATTTTTTCGTTCTTTAGTCTGTCGTTAGTTTGTCGATAATTTAAAAAATAACAAGATTTTTACTAATATTTTCAATTTTTTAGAGATTTTTCAATCATTTCCCTGATTTTTTAATTAGTATTTGAAATATCTTCAGATTTCACAATAATTATCAAGATTTCTGGTGATTTTTCAATAAATCCAAAGGTTTCCCAATAAATTAAAATTATGTGACTGTAAAGAGAATTAAGAGCTCTACAAAACTTGTGAAATTAAAAATATCGAATTATTTTTTTAAAAGTCAATGACTTTATAAATCAAAAATTATTGACGTCATATTTTTTTAAGTTTTCCGTAGAAACTGCGGAATAAATAACAAGAATCGACCTTTCCAATGTTTTTTTTTCGTGCTATCTCGACAGGGGCGCTTTGGTTCCATATTTAAAATACACCCTGTATATTAGTAAATATTTATAAAGTCGAAATAATGACAATAGCAAACCTCCAATTCCGGTTAAACAATACATGTGATAGGCATGTAGAATTATTTTAAAATATATAATCTGTTCAAATTCAAAATTTTCAAACGCTTCAAAAACAATGCTTATCAGAAACGGCAAGGTAGAGGTTTTAGAAATATACAACATCAAAAATACCAAATGGTCATCGAGCATTAATGAATTTTCTTTATAATTGAAAATCAAACAATATGAAAGGTGCCCTATTTCTACAGTTTCATCATTCTGTGAATATTAATATCATTCAATAAATGAATCTCGTCTGAAACATTGAAAATTGGAAACGATTCAAAATTATAGAAATATTCCAGTGAAAACACTCAAAAAATCTTCAAAAACACCAAAAATATCATTTAGGAATCAATGACTTATATTGAGTTTAAGGGAAATTTGCTTTATTGTGTATAAATAAATTTTCGAAATTTTGATGGTTTTGGTAGAGGGTTTTAGAAATTTACAACTTCAAAAATACCAAAATAGTCATCGAGCATTAATGGATTTTCCTTATAATTGAAAATCAAACAATATGAATGGTGCGCAATTTCTACAGTTTCATCATTCTGTGAATATTAATATCATTCAATAAATGAATCTCGTCTAAAACATTGAAAATTGCAAATGATTCAAAATTATAGAAATATTACAGTGAAAACACTCAAAAAAGCTTCAAAAACACCAAAATAAATGATACCAAAATGATTTATATTGAGTTTGAGGGAAATTTATTTTATTGTGTGTAAATAAAATTTCGAAATTTTTGTTGTTTTGCAGAGGGTTCTAGAAATTTACAACTTAAGAAACACCAAAAATAGACATTGAGAATGAATGGATTGTCTTTACAATTGAACAGCAAACATTATGAATGGTGATATATTTATAAAATTTCAACATTCTGTGAATATTAATATGATTAAATACATAAATCTCGTTCGAAACATCGAAAATTGGAAACGATTCAAAACTATAGAAATATTCCAGAAAAAAACACTTCACAAAGCTTCAAAAAAACCATAGATATTATTTGGATATTAATGAATTTTATTGAGTTTTAGAGAGTTTTTAGTGTTTTATTGTCTGTGACTTGAATTTTGAAGTTCTTGTGGTTTTGGTGGAGGGTTTTAGAAAATTACAACTTAAGAAACACCAAAAATAATCGTTGAGAATGAATGGATTGTCTTTGTAATTGCACAGCATACATTACGAATGGTGATAAATTTCCAAAATTTCAACATTCTGTGAATATTAATATGATTTAATAAATTAATCTCGTCCGAAACATCGACAATTGGTAACAATTCAAAATTATGGAAATATTCCAGAAAAACACACTTCAAAAAGCATCAAAAACTTCAAAAATATCATTTGGATATTAATGAATTGTATTGAGTTAGTAGACTAGGGCGCACCTGGGCCCGTTTTTCTCCCATAAGAATAACATGGGAGCTTCCCCCTCCACTTTCCCTTTTAGGCCACGCCCCCTTTGTCGACGTGCAGCCAATGGGAGCGCCCCATTCAGTCACGTGGTGCTGGGTGGGAGGCATGAGTTGTTAAGGTTTGAGGTTATGTTTAAGGTTATGTCGCCTTCGGTCCCTAGTCCCCAGACTTTGAGGTTATGTTTATGGTTTGAGGTTATGATTTGTACAACGCGTTGCCCGCGAGGGGTGAGGGGTTCGTATGTGGGACCCTGCTATCGCCAAGCACGGGGCACGCCCCCCGCAAGGCCTACATCCATACGATGCATCCCGCGAACGCCGACTTGAGGTCGCGCGCTGGAGGGTGCCCATGGATATTCGTATGCGGTGCCCCACTGCTAGCGATAAGCACGGGGCGCTCCGAGCCCCACATTACTCTCGGGCCGCGAAGAAAAACGTCTCGCCTGTTACCAAAAGCCGCGCCGCCCGCAAGGAAGGAACCCATCTAACGAGCGATAACCGAGAGATAACCGATGATAACCGAGAATACCAACTGTCATACCAACTTAAATCTTTCATAATCCCTGCGATTTGACAATATACGGGTACCGATTGAGAAATAAATATACGAGGCCGTAAAATATTAAATCGTATGCGAGTGTAAATTCAAGATGGAGTCCGGCGTAACATGTACAGGAGGATCGGGCTAACAACGTGTACCGAGAGTTCAAAAATAAATTAAATATTATATTAAGGTAAAAGGGGAAAACGTACATAGTCTAATTGTTTTTCTCGATAAGTATGGAATAGATGTCGGGGGTGTATAAGATAATAAAATAATATTAACTCTAGGTGACACTATAATGTTTAAAAATCCATTTAGTTATTAATTCATTTGTTAATGCTTGGCGAAAGGGTGTAGGCGTTTTTATCAACTAAAAATTGTAAGTCTGGCGATAAAAATTCTGCGGTTTTATTTAAACAAGGATGTGTATATTTTCACACACATAGGTAAATATCAGCATTAATTAACTACGAGCGATCACCGGCAGATGCCCAGTATGCATGACACACCCGACAAACAAGCCATGATGAATCAAATAAGAAGAGGAAAGTGGAGGAACACCTAGCACCTATTTTAAAAACACATATTTGGCTTGGTACAGAGACTTAGAGTAGATGTGACGATGATCTACAGATACCTGTAATTTCCGTATCAGTCGTGTGTCACAAAGGCTACAACAGATGGCGCTCCAAACGTCAAATTAAAACTTACGATAACGCCGTAAACCAAGGTGCACACTCACGTCACTAACCAGCTAGCCATTATTATTAGTATGGCACGAATTAATTTTAATTACGAAATGTGTCAATTTAGCGCTAATTAATTTGAATTATCTGAATCATCGTATCTTGTCGGTGGTTGTCGTCATCGGTGCCGCGCGAGTTTTGAATTATTTGATTATTATATATTAATTACATTAAATATTTTTACTGAATTAGAGTCCATTCATTTTCGGTGTGTTTACAAAGCGAGAGATTAGCGCAGTGCGTCAACTGATAAGAACCGTTTTAAACGTTTGTGTTAAATATATATTCGTACAACGGAAGAGTGGAAGAGCAACGAATGGCACACAAATGTGCGTTTTTTATCAACTAAAAATTGTCCTTTTTTCAAACAAACAAAAATAATAAGAGGGAAAAATTTGATAAAAGGTTCTACAAACACAACAATTGGTCGCATCATAAATGTGGATTGAGTAACCATACTTTTGATTGACATTTGAAGTAACATAACCTCAAAATCGTTTTACATTAGTTTTCAACCAAATGATTTTCAGTGTTGCCATGTGTAAATTACAGTGTTGGCGATTTGTTATTTTATTAATCAACCGAGTATAAATTAAATTGATTACGCCTGTTCATATCTAATAAATTATACTATCGTAACATAACTTTATTTTAAATTAATTAACCCTGAGCCGTGCATCAAGTGTGAGTGCGATGGACACCCAGCCAATGTCAGCATCAAACGAGGACAGCGCACCTATAAACAGCAAGGAACCTAAAAAAAAAAACGCCCCAGACGCCGACCGCGGAAAAACATCGACTAAGAAATTAAAAACCACACCAAATCTAACAGAGACACAGGCATCACACGCACAGCCCTCTAAAGCACACACACACACAAGCGCCCACATAACACAGGAGAGACCACAGCCACCAAATGAATTCAACTCCTACAAACACAACTATGAAATAAGAACGGATGCCACCATCACACGCATACAACTTGCACGCTTATGGGAAACACACATGCCCAACAACAAGGACATTATCATACAACTGATAAACAACAACCTCACTCTTAAAACAAGCAAAAGAGAATCCAAAAATAAACTCCAGGAACTGATGGACAAGCACCTCATCAAAACATCCCGAACCCAACAACAACTAACTACCACACCGAACACACAACGCACATACACCGAATCATACACCATAATCCTCTGGAGTTGAAAACGAAATCCCAGACGAAGATATTGGCAAATAACTCACTAACAATAAATACCCTTATAGATACTGCAAACGCATCAAAGCAAGAGCAACAGACATATCAACATCGATGATAAGAATTATAACTGGAGACATCGACTCATTCGAAAGAATGACATATGACGGAGGACTGTATTACCTAAATAGGTTCTACAGATTCGTACCAAGCTCCCCACCCAAACCAATACCACAAGCATGCAGCAAGTGCTCCGCATACGATCACACAACCGAGGAATGCAGGAAAGGAAAAACATACACCAAGTGTCAAGGGGGCGCATGACGCAACTAAATGCGGTTCGCCACAGCCACAGAAATATGATGCCCGCAACGCCGAGGCCCATGCAGGGTGGTCACCCAGATGCCCAAAGAGACCGACAACACTCATAGAAGGCAACCCCAGCATGAGGATAAAAAAAAAACATAAATAAAAAAAATCTACAGATATACCAAACTCAACCACTCATAACAATAGAAGCCCTAACCCACCGACTATACCCGACCATATCATTATCACACACACACACACCCACACACACATGACATAAACAACACACAGAACACTAACAGAGAAGAGATTCTCAAAAGCTCCGCAAACGCTTTATAATTGACTATGTCATTGAGACACAGGCTGTACTTTCCGGCAACAGAATGTATATAATCATGTGCGACAAACAAGCATCAGATAGCATACCACCGACAGAACCCTCAAATCATACCACACAAGCCACCATGCATGTACAGAACGATCGACCAACCATCATATACGCAAACATCAGCTGCCCCAGTAACAAACGGACGCCAATAAATAATTATATAGAGAATAGCAACATTCAAGGTTGCCTTCTTTTCGTAGAAACAAAGACCAAAACCGACACAAACGTGACATACAAGAACTGGGAAATCACACAAAAACAAGGACACATCAACATCAACGCACGAGGAGGGATAGGTATCCTCCACACCGCACGTAGAGCCAACCCGCCAGTACCGAACAACCCACAAAATGATCGCCTCTACTTTACGATCCCATTTGACAATGACAAACTTCACATCTTTCTGATATACATTCAACCACACACACACACCAATCGAACAGAACATCGCCATAAAAGCAGCTCATGAATAGATATTCGATTATCATTAGTGACTTTAATCTAAACCCCAAGAAGAGACGTCAACTACAAACGTTCATAAATAACTCTGACTTCAGAAGACAATACACGCACAACCAACACTCATCATGCCCAACAATAATGACACAATCCCAGGTATACTACATGCATACTGACAATCTAACAAATAATATAACATACATCGAAGTAGCACAAGACCGTTGCTCAGATAACTTGGCTATTAAATTTACATTTCAACTAGACCGACCACGAACTACCGAAACAATCAAGACAAAATTCAGTCTCAAACCCACAAATACAAAAGCAGTAAATACATTCATGCCGACATACCTGAACGAAATCGAAAGAAAAGACATAGAACTACATCACCTAACGGAATTTTAGACAAAACTCACTAGCTCTATAATAAAACATAGCCACTAAACAAAACGAAACATTTTACAAACACAAAGTACCTAAGTACATACTTACACTAATCAAGTACGAGTGACAAACGTGCTGAAAATACACTCTGACAGGAGGCAGAAACACAAATACAATAATGAATAGACTAAACAAAACAATACAGACAATGACATGGCAATAAAAGGCACATACATGGTTCGAAGTATGCAAAGAAATTGAGAGAGACCGAGGAACAACCTATTGGACTAAAATTAAACGGCAGACAAAATACAAAAAGACGTCACATACAGCTACACTCCAACAAGATATTAAAAAAAAAAAAATACGACAGGCGAACATATGGCATACGCCTGCGCAAACCACTTCACATCTGCTTTCACCCCCATCGACGACCCTACATATAACAACGATAACTCCACAAACGTGAACGACTGGTACGATAGACATTGTAACCAAAACACAGCGGGATAGGTATCCACCACACAGCACGTAGAGCCAACCCGCCAGTACCGAACAACCCACAAAATGATTGCCTCTACTTTACGATTCCATTTGACAATGACAAACTTCACATCGTTCTGATATACATTTCAACCACACTCACCAATCGAACAGAACACCGCCATAAAAGCACCCCATGAATAGATTTTCGATTATCATTGGTGACTTTAACCTACACCCCTAGAAGAGACGTCAACTACAAACGTTCATAAATAACTATGACTTCAGAAGACAATACACGCACAACCAACACTCATCATGCCCAACAATAATGACACCATCCCAGATATACTACATACATACCGACAATCTAACAAATAATATAAGAGACATCGAAGGAACACCAGACCTTTGCTCAGATCACTTGGCTGTTAAATTTACATTTCAACTAGACCGACCACGAACTGCCGAAACAATCAAGACAAAATTCATTCTCAAGCTCTCAAATACAAAAGTAGTAAATACATTCATGCTGACATACCTGAACGAAATCGAAAGAGAAGACATAGGACTACATCACCTAAAGGAATTTTAGACAAAACTCACTAGCTCTATAATAAAACATAGCCCCTAAACAAAACGAAACATTTTACAAACACAGACTACCTAAGTACATACTTACACTAATCAAGTACAAGTGACAAACGTGCTGAAAATACGCTCTGACAGGAGGCAGAAACATAAAAACAATAATGAATAGACTAAACAAAACCATACAGACAATGACACGGCAATAAAAGCCACATAAATGGCTCGAAGTATACAAAGAAATTGAGAGAGACCGAGGAACAACCTATTGGACTAACATTAAACGACAGACAAAATACAAAAAATACATCACGTACACCTACACTCCTACAAGATATTAAAAAGACATACGACAGACGAACATAAGGCATACGCAAACCACTCCACATCTGCTTTCACCCCCATCGGCGACCCTACATATAACAACGATAACTCCACAAACGTGAACGACTGGTACGACAGACATCATAACCAAAACACAAACAATAAGGAACCACCAAACATAACAGAAGACGAATACTATGACATACTAGATACAGGTAAAACACCGCCCCGGACAAGATCTTACCACAAAACAACTTCTTCGAAGCCTATCATACGAAATACATAAATACATAATATCTATTATTTCATGATAAAATAGCGTAATATTTAAACAGACTTAAATCATACTACTTGCGGATTAAAATATTCCTAAAATGTAGTCACGTGTGAGACGCTCTGTTACACATGTGAGACGCTGTGTTACACATGTGAGACGCTGTGAGACAGCTATAAGACACCTCTGAGACAGCTGTGAGACACCTCAGAGACAGCTGTGAGACACCTGTGAGACAGCTGTGAGACACCTGTGAGATACCTGTGAGACACCTGTTGGTGGTGGTGGTGCTGTTGCTGGTGTGGAGGTGGTGGTGGTGCTATTGCTGGTGTGGAGGCGGTGGCGATGCTGTTGCTGGTGTGGAGGTGGTGCTGGTGATGGTGCTGGTGATGGTGGTGATGGTGGTGCTGGTGTGGAGGTATTTTTTATTTATTATCTTGTACTTTTGACATGTTGTATGTATATTTAAATACTATTGTACATATTTTTAAGGATTTTTCTTTATTTAATATGTTGTCCTCTCTATGCACTATGGAGGGGGTGAATAAAATAAAGTTTTTTTACATTGTATTATTATTTTTATTACCATATAAAATATTCATTACATAGTTGTACAATACTTTAACATTTCTATATTACAAGCTACATTCCGATAGTATAACGGATATTACCACATAAAATATCCATTACATACTCGTGACGGAGGGGCAGAGGGGCTGGTGGTGTTGCTGATGGCGGAGGGGCTCCGGGAGGGGCGTAGGGGCCGGTATATGTTGGTTGGGGCGGCGGGTGGTGGGGCTTCGGGAGGGGCGGAGGGGCTGGTGAGGCTTCGGGAGGGGCGGACGGGCGGGTGATGTTGGTGGTAGCGGAGGGGCTTCAGGAGGGGCTGGCGATGTTGATGGAGGTGAAGGGGCTTCGGGTGGGTACGGCGGTGCTTCAGGAGGCTACAGAGGTGCTTCGGGAGGGTCCACATACTAGCATAAAAATTAGGTAATTTCCACATACTAGCATAAAAATTAGGTAATTTTTATGCTAGTATGTGGACCCTCCCGAAGCACCTCTGTACCCTCCTGAAGCACCGCCGTACCCACCCGAAGCCCCTTCACATCCATCAACATCGCCAGCCCCTCCTGAAGCCCCTCCGCTACCACCAACATCACCCGCCCGTCCGCCCCTCCCGAAGCCTCACCAGCCCCTCCGCCCCTCCCGAAGCCCCACCACCCGCCGCCCCAACCAACATATACCGGCCCCTACGCCCCTCCCGGAGCCCCTCCGCCATCAGCAACACCACCAGCCCCTCTGCCCCTCCGTCACGAGTATGTAATGGATATTTTATGTGGTAATATCCGTTATACTATCGGAATGTAGCTTGTAATATAGAAATGTTAAAGTATTGTACAACTATGTAATGAATATTTTATATGGTAATAAAAATAATAATACAATGTAAAAAAAAACTTTATTTTATTCACCCCCTCCATAGTGCATAGAGAGGACAACATATTAAATAAAGAAAAATCCTTAAAAATATGTACAATAGTATTTAAATATACATACAACATGTCAAAAGTACAAGATAATAAATAAAAAATACCTCCACACCAGCACCACCATCACCACCATCACCAGCACCATCACCAGCACCACCTCCACACCAGCAACAGCATCGCCACCGCCTCCACACCAGCAATAGCACCACCACCACCTCCACACCAGCAACAGCACCACCACCACCAACAGGTGTCTCACAGGTATCTCACAGGTGTCTCACAGCTGTCTCACAGGTGTCTCACAGCTGTCTCTGAGGTGTCTCACAGCTGTCTCAGAGGTGTCTTATAGCTGTCTCACAGCGTCTCACATGTGTAACACAGCGTCTCACATGTGTAACAGAGCGTCTCACACGTGACTACATTTTAGGAATATTTTAATCCGCAAGTAGTATGATTTAAGTCTGTTTAAATATTACGCTATTTTATCATGAAATAATAGATATTATGTATTTATGTATTTCGTATGATAGGCTTCGAAGAAGTTGTTTTGTGGTAAGATCTTGTCCGGGGCGGTGTTTTACCTGTATCTAGTATGTCATAGTATTCGTCTTCTGTTATGTTTGGTGGTTCCTTATTGTTTGTGTTTTGGTTATGATGTCTGTCGTACCAGTCGTTCACGTTTGTGGAGTTATCGTTGTTATATGTAGGGTCGCCGATGGGGGTGAAAGCAGATGTGGAGTGGTTTGCGTATGCCTTATGTTCGTCTGTCGTATGTCTTTTTAATATCTTGTAGGAGTGTAGGTGTACGTGATGTATTTTTTGTATTTTGTCTGTCGTTTAATGTTAGTCCAATAGGTTGTTCCTCGGTCTCTCTCAATTTCTTTGTATACTTCGAGCCATTTATGTGGCTTTTATTGCCGTGTCATTGTCTGTATGGTTTTGTTTAGTCTATTCATTATTGTTTTTATGTTTCTGCCTCCTGTCAGAGCGTATTTTCAGCACGTTTGTCACTTGTACTTGATTAGTGTAAGTATGTACTTAGGTAGTCTGTGTTTGTAAAATGTTTCGTTTTGTTTAGGGGCTATGTTTTATTATAGAGCTAGTGAGTTTTGTCTAAAATTCCTTTAGGTGATGTAGTCCTATGTCTTCTCTTTCGATTTCGTTCAGGTATGTCAGCATGAATGTATTTACTACTTTTGTATTTGAGAGCTTGAGAATGAATTTTGTCTTGATTGTTTCGGCAGTTCGTGGTCGGTCTAGTTGAAATGTAAATTTAACAGCCAAGTGATCTGAGCAAAGGTCTGGTGTTCCTTCGATGTCTCTTATATTATTTGTTAGATTGTCGGTATGTATGTAGTATATCTGGGATGGTGTCATTATTGTTGGGCATGATGAGTGTTGGTTGTGCGTGTATTGTCTTCTGAAGTCATAGTTATTTATGAACGTTTGTAGTTGACGTCTCTTCTAGGGGTGTAGGTTAAAGTCACCAATGATAATCGAAAATCTATTCATGGGGTGCTTTTATGGCGGTGTTCTGTTCGATTGGTGAGTGTGGTTGAAATGTATATCAGAACGATGTGAAGTTTGTCATTGTCAAATGGAATCGTAAAGTAGAGGCAATCATTTTGTGGGTTGTTCGGTACTGGCGGGTTGGCTCTACGTGCTGTGTGGTGGATACCTATCCCGCTGTGTTTTGGTTACAATGTCTATCGTACCAGTCGTTCACGTTTGTGGAGTTATCGTTGTTATATGTAGGGTCGTCGATGGGGGTGAAAGCAGATGTGAAGTGGTTTGCGCAGGCGTATGCCATATGTTCGCCTGTCGTATTTTTTTTTTTTTTATATCTTGTTGGAGTGTAGCTGTATGTGACGTCTTTTTGTATTTTGTCTGCCGTTTAATTTTAGTCCAATAGGTTGTTCCTCGGTCTCTCTCAATTTCTTTGCATACTTCGAACCATGTATGTGCCTTTTATTGCCATGTCATTGTCTGTATTGTTTTGTTTAGTCTATTCATTATTGTATTTGTGTTTCTGCCTCCTGTCAGAGTGTATTTTCAGCACGTTTGTCACTCGTACTTGATTAGTGTAAGTATGTACTTAGGTACTTTGTGTTTGTAAAATGTTTCGTTTTGTTTAGTGGCTATGTTTTATTATAGAGCTAGTGAGTTTTGTCTAAAATTCCGTTAGGTGATGTAGTTCTATGTCTTTTCTTTCGATTTCGTTCAGGTATGTCGGCATGAATGTATTTACTGCTTTTGTATTTGTGGGTTTGAGACTGAATTTTGTCTTGATTGTTTCGGTAGTTCGTGGTCGGTCTAGTTGAAATGTAAATTTAATAGCCAAGTTATCTGAGCAACGGTCTTGTGCTACTTCGATGTATGTTATATTATTTGTTAGATTGTCAGTATGCATGTAGTATACCTGGGATTGTGTCATTATTGTTGGGCATGATGAGTGTTGGTTGTGCGTGTATTGTCTTCTGAAGTCAGAGTTATTTATGAACGTTTGTAGTCGACGTCTCTTCTTGGGGTTTAGATTAAAGTCACTAATGATAATCGAATATCTATTCATGAGCTGCTTTTATGGCGATGTTCTGTTCGATTGGTGTGTGTGTGTGGTTGAATGTATATCAGAAAGATGTGAAGTTTGTCATTGTCAAATGGGATCGTAAAGTAGAGGCGATCATTTTGTGGGTTGTTCGGTACTGGCGGGTTGGCTCTACGTGCGGTGTGGAGGATACCTATCCCTCCTCGTGCGTTGATGTTGATGTGTCCTTGTTTTTGTGTGATTTCCCAGTTCTTGTATGTCACGTTTGTGTCGGTTTTGGTCTTTGTTTCTACGAAAAGAAGGCAACCTTGAATGTTGCTATTCTCTATATAATTATTTATTGGCGTCCGTTTGTTACTGGGGCAGCTGATGTTTGCGTATATGATGGTTGGTCGATCGTTCTGTACATGCATGGTGGCTTGTGTGGTATGATTTGAGGGTTCTGTCGGTGGTATGCTATCTGATGCTTGTTTGTCGCACATGATTATATACATTCTGTTGCCGGAAAGTACAGCCTGTGTCTCAATGACATAGTCAATTATAAAGCGTTTGCGGAGCTTTTGAGAATCTCTTCTCTGTTAGTGTTCTGTGTGTTGTTTATGTCATGTGTGTGTGGGTGTGTGTGTGTGTGATAATGATATGGTCGGGTATAGTCGGTGGGTTAGGGCTTCTATTGTTATGAGTGGTTGAGTTTGGTATATCTGTAGATTTTTTTTATTTATGTTTTTTTTTTTATCCTCATGCTGGGGTTGCCTTCTATGAGTGTTGTCGGTCTCTTTGGGCATCTGGGTGACCACCCTGCATGGGCCTCGGCGTTGCGGGCATCATATTTCTGTGGCTGTGGCGAACCGCATTTAGTTGCGTCATGCGCCCCCTTGACACTTGGTGTATGTTTTTCCTTTCCTGCATTCCTCGGTTGTGTGATCGTATGCGGAGCACTTGCTGCATGCTTGTGGTATTGGTTTGGGTGGGGAGCTTGGTACGAATCTGTAGAACCTATTTAGGTAATACAGTCCTCCGTCATATGTCATTCTTTCGAATGAGTCGATGTCTCCAGTTATAATTCTTATCATCGATGTTGATATGTCTGTTGCTCTTGCTTTGATGCGTTTGCAGTATCTATAAGGGTATTTATTGTTAGTGAGTTATTTGCCAATATCTTCGTCTGGGATTTCGTTTTCAACTCCAGAGGATTATGGTGTATGATTCGGTGTATGTGCGTTGTGTGTTCGGTGTGGTAGTTAGTTGTTGTTGGGTTCGGGATGTTTTGATGAGGTGCTTGTCCATCAGTTCCTGGAGTTTATTTTTGGATTCTCTTTTGCTTGTTTTAAGAGTGAGGTTGTTGTTTATCAGTTGTATGATAATGTCCTTGTTGTTGGGCATGTGTGTTTCCCATAAGCGTGCAAGTTGTATGCGTGTGATGGTGGCATCCGTTCTTATTTCATAGTTGTGTTTGTAGGAGTTGAATTCATTTGGTGGCTGTGGTCTCTCCTGTGTTATGTGGGCGCTTGTGTGTGTGTGTGCTTTAGAGGGCTGTGCGTGTGATGCCTGTGTCTCTGTTAGATTTGGTGTGGTTTTTAATTTCTTAGTCGATGTTTTTCCGCGGTCGGCGTCTGGGGCGTTTTTTTTTTTAGGTTCCTTGCTGTTTATAGGTGCGCTGTCCTCGTTTGATGCTGACATTGGCTGGGTGTCCATCGCACTCACACTTGATGCACGGCTCAGGGTTAATTAATTTAAAATAAAGTTATGTTACGATAGTATAATTTATTAGATATGAACAGGCGTAATCAATTTAATTTATACTCGGTTGATTAATAAAATAACAAATCGCCAACACTGTAATTTACACATGGCAACACTGAAAATCATTTGGTTGAAAACTAATGTAAAACGATTTTGAGGTTATGTTACTTCAAATGTCAATCAAAAGTATGGTTACTCAATCCACATTTATGATGCGACCAATTGTTGTGTTTGTAGAACCTTTTATCAAATTTTTCCCTCTTATTATTTTTGTTTGTTTGAAAAAGGACAATTTTTAGTTGATAAAAAAACGCACATTTGTGTGCCATTCGTTGCTCTTCCACTCTTCCGTTGTAAGAATATATATTTAACACAAACGTTTAAAACGGTTCTTATCAGTTGACGCACTGCACTAATCTCTCGCTTTGTAAACACACCGAAAATGAATGGACTCTAATTCAGTAAAAATATTTAATGTAATTAATATATAATAATCAAATAATTCAAAACTCGCGCGGCACCGATGACGACAACCACCGACAGCATACGATGATTCAGATAATTCAAATTAATTAGCGCTAAATTGACACATTTCGTAATTAAAATTAATTCGTGCCATACTAATAATAATGGCTAGCTGGTTAGTGACGTGAGTGTGCACCTTGGTTTACGGCGTTATCGTAAGTTTTAATTTGACGTTTGGAGCGCCATCTGTTGTAGCCTTTGTGACACACGACTGATACGGAAATTACAGGTATCTGTAGATCATCATCACATCTACTCTAAGTTTCTGTGCCAAGCCAAATATGTGTTTTTAAAATAGGTGCTAGGTGTTCCTCCACTTTCCTCTTCTTATTTGGTTCATCATGGCTTGTTTGTCGGGTGTGTCATGCATATCGGGCATCTGCCGGTGATCGCTCGTAGTTAATTAATGCAGATATTTACCTATGTGTGTGAAAATATACACATCCTTGTTTAAATAAAACCGCAGAAGTTTTATTGCCAGACTTACAATGTTTAGTTGATAAAAACGCCTACACCTTTTCGCCAGGCATTAACAAATGAATTAATAACTAAATGGATTTTTAAACATTCTAGTGTCACCTAGAGTTAATATTATTTTATTATCTTACACACCCCCGACATCTATTCCATACTTATCGAGAAATACAATTAGACTATGTACGTTTTACCCGTTTACCTTAATATAATATTTAATTTATTTTTGAACTCTCGGTACACGTTGTTACCCCGATCCTCCTGTACATGTTACGCCGGACTTCATCTTGAATTTACACTCGCATACGATTCAATATTTTACGGCCTCGTATATTGACACGAAATTTATTTCACAATCGGTACCCGTATATTATCAAATCACAGGGATTATGAAAGATATAAGTTGGTATGACAGTTGGTATTCTCGGTTATCATCGGTTATCTCTCGGTTATCGCTCGTTTGATGGGTTCCTTCCTTGCATGCCCTTGCATGCCACAGAGGAAGCCCCCCACCCCCCTTCGGGGGCGCAAACTCTGAAACAGACACGGCTCCGCCGCCGACGCGGCTTTAGGAAACAGGCGATACGTTTTTCTCCGCGGCGCGAGAGTAATGTGGGGCGCGGGGCGCCCCGTGCTTACCGATAGCAGTGGGGCACCGCATACGAATATCCATGGGCACCCTCCAGCGCGCGACCTCAAGTCGGCGTTCGCGGGATGCATCGTATGGATGTAGGCCTTGCGGGGGGCGTGCCCCGTGCTTGGCGATAGCAGGGTCCCACATACGAACCCCTCACCCCTCGCGGGCAACGCGTTGTACAAATCATAACCTCAAACCATAAACATAACCTCAAAGTCTGGGGACTAGGGACCGAAGGCGACATAACCTTAAACATAACCTCAAACCTTAAACATAACCTCAAACCTTAACAACTCATGCCTCCCACCCAACACCACGTGACTAAATGGGGGCGCTCCCATTGGCTGCACGTCGACAAAGGGGCGTGGCCTAAAGGGAAAGTGGAGGGGGAAGCTCCCCTGTTATTCTTATGGGAGAAAAACGGGCCCAGGTGCGCCCTAGTCTACTTGAGTTTTAGAGAGGATTGTTTTATGTCTGTGAAAGACAAGACAGACAGTCTGAAAATTTACTTCGGAAATCGTTGGAAGTTGAAGGACTTTTAAAACAAGGACACTTTGAATGCTTTTGGGGGGGTAGGGGGGTAAATAATTAATTTGATTACAATTTTCGCACTTTATCATAGTGAAAATATGGAAAGTGATAACAAATAGTTAAATTCATCATTATGTTTTATATAAAGGCCATTAACTTAATTTATAATCTATTTACATATTCAGAGGCTCAGATTTAGAAAATGTGTATACATGATTGTTTACGAAAACTTCGACGTCTACGAAAATTTGTATTTTTATACAAATTTGTAATTTGTCATTTCAATTTGTATTTTATAATTATCACTGTGTATGTGTGCGAAAAATGGATATAAATTACAATCTATTATCAGTGTTGTTAAAACAGCCTGAAAATAATTAACGTGAGAGTGCGAGTTAAGCGATTCATTGTAGTTGCCATTAAAGCGTAATTTTATCTGCCACTTGCAGAGATAATAGATGTCAGGCTGTTCTTACTTCAACGTGATGTCCCCAAAAATTTATTTACGTATTCTAGTCAGGCAGTCATCATATCCCGGCTTTAAGGATTTAATGCCCTCCTTCGAAGCGCCTCACTTTCTGACGTTAATTAATTGCCGGCGTTTAGGACCTTCACACGTTTAATGTCATTTAATTTACTCACGAAACTTCGCGGGAAATTAATATTGTGCCCGATCAATTAATAATAAAACTTCGCCTGGAATTAATTGGAGTGGTTTAATTACAACTTATTAAATTGCTTCGACCAGTTTCGAACGACTTTATTATTGGAGTTTAATTTGGGAAAATACGTAAAGTTAAATTATTACCGAACGCACAGAAGAAATGTCTTATTTGTTGTGTGGGAGTGATTTGTGGATACTTCAGTTAAGTTTTGGTAATGAAATTATTTAGCGTAAATAAATTTATCAATGGGAATCACCGAGATTCGTGAACTTTCAATTGTTGTCTGGCAACTTGCTGTAATAAAACTTGACGCAAATAAATAAGCAACATTTAGATTAATCCAGTGATCAATTCACTGAGCAGAAAACGCAAAATAAGCAAACAACAGGTAATTAATTAAATTTCAAATTCGACGGGAATATTAAACATTTTCTATTGAAATAGTTACTTCGTATACACAATTACTATGTAGTTGTTATACTTAGTTACTACTATGTATTATTTCTTATCGGATATTTTTTCTTTTGGACATATACTCTACAAGTGTATGCTAAAAACAGGAGCTTCTAGGAAACGATTTGCTCGGAATATAATGATGAACTGGAGTGTTGGCTTGCAACATTTTGCACACTTCATCTGTAATCAAATTGCAATATAAGTATTGATTGGACGGATGCAAAGAAAGGGCACTATCTCGTCTACATGTGGCTGTGGAAAGCAATCTCAATCAGCGAGGCTTCCCCAGCATGGCATTTGTCTA
Organism: Othius punctulatus; assembly: GCA_951805005.1. Classification (NCBI taxonomy): domain Eukaryota; kingdom Metazoa; phylum Arthropoda; class Insecta; order Coleoptera; family Staphylinidae; genus Othius; species Othius punctulatus. The sequence continues at coordinate 97,480,214 of OX638138.1, forward strand.
GTCCTGCTGTGAATGGAAGCTATCGCAGCCGTCCGTGGGGATTCTCCTGCGTAACAATAAATCTGTTTTGAATGCCACTAATCCGAAATGGGCGATACTTACGTAATCCTGCAATATGTAACGATTGGACTGGATACCTATTGATCGGGATTTGGTATTGTGCAATGCAAATTGTACTTTTAGAAACATCACAGGATGCATTCTAACAGAGACAAGGGTAAGACAAACGAGGCACTTGCATCACGTAAACAATGGGAAAGGGGCAAAATTGGTGAAATATGGAAATTTATTAACTACAAAATATAAAAAAAGCTAAAAGCCAAATGCTTCATGTAATTTGAAATACGAGAAAATACGACAGAACAGGGTATTTCATTCTATTAATTTCTTAATTCCTAAATTCTTAATTTTCTTGAAATGTAAAAATTCAACTATTTTTTTGCAATTTTCTCAATATATAGTAAACATTTATTAGACATCACAACAAAATGTGTAATAAATTTCAGTGGACACAAATTTAATTAAAACCCAGCAAAAGGTGACGCCTGAAATGAAGCCGCACCATGAATTTCGAATTAACCCGGGTCATTTGTCCTAACGAGGTCCAGAAGCGGCTTATTGAGAGGAGTTACGTCGTAATTCTGTGGATGGATTTCGGACTCTTAAGTTTCAAATGCCTCCGGCATATTTAAATTGTAAAGCCCGAGCTGGAAAGTTGTTTTCGTAACTTTAAGTTATTGATCGGCAGTTTATTGCCTGTTGTGTTGGCGTGTCCTGCAATCGCTGATTTTTTTTAGTAGATTGAAATGTTTAGTACGTCAGATATGGTTTATACGGTGCTGATAAATTTCGTCTTGTTTTACCTATGAAAACTATGCCGTATATGTAATTTACAATACGTAATTTTGTCTAGTCCAGCATGACTTACTTCAAATGCATACATTTTCAATTTTGTACGATTATATTTTTGTCAAACTTTCACAAAGTATAGATCTTGTGATAAAAAATATTTCAATACACAATTTATTATTTATACAAGGGCATAATAAGGCGTTTATATGACGCGGCGTAATAATGCCATAACACTCTAAGGCCATAAATGCCAAATACGCTAACAAAACTGAATAATTCATTTTTATAAATTTTGACAGTTCCGAATTAAGTTGCTGGTTTCACTGAAGCACAAAGTTTTATTTTTTTAATTTTTTTGTGGCTAAGCGCATCGTCATCTGTAGGTATTAGTGCTCACAAAGTTTAAAATTGGGCACAAGGCAGCCTATTATGATTCTTTATATCCCTAAGCCCATAAAGTGATACTTTACGCATTTAAAAGAACTTAACGGACGGCCTGCCGTACATAACTATATTTATCAATAGAAATAAAATAAAACTTTAAGAAACATTGGCAGTAATTTTCAACTACATTTTTGTTTTTACTTATTTTTTTAGTATTATTAAGGACTTTAAAGAATCAGGAATTGCTGAAATAGTTGAGACATGAAAGAGCATTAAGGCTGACTTTTTGAGGGAAATTTCATTATATGAATAATTAAGAATTCAGAAACAACAATAAGAATTATTGTTGTGTAATTAACAATTCAGAATTAATTGCGTCATCAAAATATTCGAAAGTAATATTTATTACATATGGCATCTCTTCGTTTATTACCTTTATAGTATACAGCAGTGATTCCCAACGGGGGCGGTACTATCCCCCGGTGGGTGCTGAAGGGATTTAGGGGGCCATTTCTGGCCCAAAGTATATTTAGGGGGCGTTGAGGACCAGCCGCCGCCCCCCGGGTATAAACGGAGTTCCGTCAGAGCAAGAGTGTAAACCTAAAATCTACAGATCACATTCAAAATAACAATTGAATGTTGGCTCCACCGAATCAACATGGGATTCCCCGTACTGACTGATATCTGTACATCGGCCTACTTCGAGAGCCTGGGGATTACCCCGCTTGCCCGGTTTGGTGTGCAAGGTGCCGGAGCGGGGACGCTCCGGCCTGTATTCTGACTTCCTGACTGACATGCAACGAGTCAAGTATATTTGACCTATTGTTTTTGAATTGTAATTAATTGTCATATTGTGATCATTATTGTAAATAAAGTAATATTCATATTAAGTGGACCCGGTAATTAAAAATATATCGTTGGTGAAATAACTGTTGGAATAGAGGTAAGTACTTACTTATTATCAATTGTTATATTTGATGGGCTGCAATTTATGTACATAGAGTTCCAAATATTTAATATTTTTGGTTTCATATAATTTGTTTTAATTTTTAATCGCCTGTAATATACAATGGGTCTTCGGATAGATGTTATAAGATTTTTTTATAGATACATTAACCAAAACTATAGGAATGATTATTTCATGATTTGAAATTAAACCCTGATCCTTGGTTTAAAAAAAAATTGAACCCACATTTTGGATTTTGAGTCAATAGAAAATTGAAAGTTGAGGAAAGATTTTTTTCTAGGCGGTAAAATATATTAATTATGACATACATACGGCAAAATATTATTATTAAATTATAAATTATGATGATTTTATATTTGTATTCAAATACACTGGTACACGGGTCACATGTACACGTGTACGTACGGCATAATTACACGTGTAATTAGTTACACGTATAATTACACGTGTAATTATTTACACGTATAATTACAAGTGTAACAGCGAAGCGTTGTTCACTGCTTCCAGAAAACGTCGATATGTTAATAGTTTTGAACCAGAATCGTTCATTATTGTAAGAATAAATCGTTATTTTTCTACTGCGGGTAAATTAGTTACTTTTTTAGTTACTTAGTAACTTATTTAATTACATCAGAATTTTACGATATCCTAAGTTCATGTACATACTTGTTTTCCAAAGTATAAAATAAATTACTGAATGAAAAAACCGAGAGTATTATAATTACACATGTAATTACATAATTACACGTGTAAAATTAGTACACGTTTAATTATATTTACACGTGTAGAATATATACACGTGTAATTATAATTACACGTGTAAAATAAATACACGTGTGATTACACGTGTAAAATAAATACACGTGTAATTATTTCTATCCTGGGATACTCTGCATATGTAGACCCAAATAGTGTTTGATACTGCGCGCAAGAAATTTTAACTAACTTTAAATTTTCAATTTTGTTTTTAAATTGGTTGGTTCTGCGCTAACAACAACTTCTTGTTATTATTTTTCTTGTTATATTTTTAAGATATGTCGGAATCAAACAAAAAATGTAGACAATACAATGTCAAATATTTAGAATATGGTATTATTCAGTCACCCACAAACAAGACATTGCCAATGTGCCTGATTTGCCAGAAAGTTTTCTCAAATGAAGCCATGAAATCTTCACGATTACAAGAATATTTGAGCAAAATCCTGCCACAAAAGATAAAAATTTATCTTACTTTCAAATGCTAAAAATTCAACATTCGAAACGTCCAACTTTAGCCGGTATGTTTTCAGCAGCATCAAAACAAGACAATGATGGGTTACGTGCATCTTACAATATTTCGTTGCTTATTGCCAAAACGAGAAAACCGCACACTATTGGAGAAGAATTAATACTGCCAGCTGTGAGTGAACTTCTCAGTACTGTACTTCACAAGTCACCTTCAGATATTATTAAAAAAATCCCCTTCAACAATAATACTGTACAGAGACTAATCGACGATATGTCCGAGGATATGGAGAGTTCTCTAACCGAATTTTTGAAGACTGCCAAATTTTCTATACAGCTCGATGAGTCTACATTGCCTAACAATGAGGCATTACTTCTATCGTACGTTCGCTTCATAAGATATGAGAACATTTGTCAAGAACTATTATTCGCAAAAAAATAGAAACTGCTACTAAAGGAAAATCTGCATTTGACGTTTTGGAACAATATTTTAAAGAAAAATATATCCCTCTGAATAATATAGTGTCCGTTGCTACTAATGGTGCTCCGGCAATGGTTGAACGATACCGCGGGTTCATTGCATATTTAAAAAAAGCTGTACCAAATATAGTGGCCATGCATTGTGTGATTCACAGACAACCATTAGTACCAAAAAACCTAAGTGATCGCCTTCATTGCTCGCTGCAGTACGTAATTACAGGGGTTAATAGAATCAGAAGCAATTCTCTTAACTATAGATTGTTTAGAAAGCTTTGTGATGAAAACGACCAGGACTGTAATCGTTTACTGTTGCACACAGAAGTTCGATGGTTGTCAAAGGGTACTTGTCTGCAAAGATTTTATGAACTATTTGACTCAGTTATAACGTTTCTCGAAAATAAAGATGATTTCTTAAAAGGCAATTTATTGAAATTTAAAAATGATAGCGCATTCAACAGATTTATTTAATAAATTTAACGAAACCAATCTGCAGCTGCAAGGAGATTATTTGAATTTAAGTAAAGCTGAGGCAATAATTTCGGCATTCGTGTCAAAACTTGCATTATACAAATTAAATTTGGGTCGGAGACAATTCCATCAGTTTCAAAATCTTTCCTCGGTGAAAACGAGTGATGATGACATTTTGGTTTATTGCCAGCATTTAGAAACCCTTAAAGAAGATTTTTTTAATAGATTTCATGATATCCTCAATATGATAATTCCGGACTGGGTCTTGGAACCTTGCACAAACATTGAAACAGCAGAAGTATTTTTACAGGAGCAGCTCATATAATTGTCAACAAACGAAGAATTAAAACTAAAATTGAAACATGGCTACCAAGCATTTTGGCTTCAAACACAAATTCCAATTTTATATCCGACTTTATGGGGTGCAGTAATGAAGTTTTTTCTAGCATTTCCATCATCGTATTTAGCCAAAAGAGGATTTAGTATAGTATCCAATCTATTAACAAAAAAACGGAGCCGATGGTCAATAGTAGATCGCGGTAACTTAAAGTTGCTCATGACAAAACTAGCACCCAATATAGACAAATTAGTGGCATTACATCAAGCTCAGCCCCATCACTAGTACTATTTTTTTATGTATATAGGTATGTGATTTTTTTTTGTTATGAGCTAATAATATATTTTTAAAAATGCGTCCTTGTTTTTAAATATATACGTAGTATAATATAGTTCACCAAGAGGGGCGCTCTTGAAATGCTCTTTGAAAAGGTGGGAAACCTATATTAATTTTAAGTGAGATTTTATTTCTGAATGGGGGGCGGTGAGTAATTTGTTTTTTCGAAAGGGGCGGTAGGCTAAAAAAGGTTGGGAACCTCTGGTATATAGGGTAGGCCATACTAATCAATCCACGCAAATCACACCGAAGGAATGTTAGATAGCAAACATTTTCCTTAACAAAAGTTGTATGGCTACAAGGGGAACATATGATGATTTCCTTAACTTAACCTTCCAGTTTACTTTCAAGGTTATTTCAAGGTCAATCCAAAAACTTTAAATGTTAACCCTACTTATAGGAATAATAAATATGTTTCACCAAGTAGTAACCACTCACACATCCAATTTAAGTAGGTAACCCTACTTCTTCAATTTTTATTTTCAAATAGGGTCATCATACTAGTACGTCTATGTAAAAATTTCCACACCTTATATAAGAAAATTTCCGAGAAAAAAATTGAAGAAAAGTTTACTTAACGACTACCTCAAAACTTCAAAATAGTCCAGTCATATTTGCCTCAAAAATTCGTTTTGGCGGAAATTAATTATATAGTTTTGAAATTTGGTACACATACTCTTGAGCACTCTAGAATCGAAAATCCGTCGAGATTTCCCTACCTCGGCAGGGGCTTTATCCCTTAATATTGAAAAAGCACCCCCGAAACGGTGAACTTGTGTTATTTTTCGCAATTACCTCGAACACGGTGCACCGTCTGATAATTTTTATATTTAGTAAAGTTGATGGAAACAAAATGTTGAACAAAATGTATGTTACATGGTTTGCCACAAAAGCTATAGTTCGCGTGGAATAGAGGCCGGAAGTCAAATTATTCAGTAAATCCATTCGGAAATAAATTAGGCAAAAATAAATTATATAGTTTTGAAATTTGGTATACATGCTCTTGTGTACTCTAGAATCAATAAACGGTCGAGTTTCCCCGACCACTGTGGAGGCTTCATCCCTTAATAGTGAGAAAACACAACCCAAACGGAGAACTTGTGTAATTTTTCGCAATTATCTCGTTAACAGTGCACTGCCTGAAAATTTTCATATAGGGTAAAGTTGATGGAAACAAAATTTTGAACAAAAATTTAATTAATCGATATGCCACAAAAGCTATAGTTCGCACGGTGTACACGCTGGAAATAAGAGTTGAATTCTGGCGCGCGACGCACAATTCCTTTCTCGGGCTCTCTTTTCGTAAACAACTACAAAACGGCTAAATATTCGTTAAAATGATTTTCTTTCTCTGATCAAGAATTTCTCGCTCTACAACTTCAGTTATAAGCACTCTTAAGATACATCTATTCGTTTGATAGTTATTTACGAAACGAGAGCCCGATAAACGAATTGTGCGTTGCTTGCCAGTATTCTCCTCTTACTTCCGGCGTGTATGCCTTGCGAACAATAGCTTTTGTGGCAAACCATGTAAAATAACTTTTGTTCAAAATATACTTTCCATCAACTTTACCTAATATAAAAATTTTCAGGTGATGCATCGTTAACGAGATAATTGCGAAGAATTACACAAGTTCACCGTTAGGGGGGTGTTTTTTCAACAATAAGAGATGAAGCCCCCGCCAGTGGAGAGGAAACTCGGCGGATATTCGATTCTAGAGTACTCAAGAGTATGTATACCAATTTTCAAAACTATATAATTTATTTCCGTCTAATTTATTTCCGCCTGGATTTACTGGACAATTTAACTTCCAGCCTCTATTCCGCGCGAACTATAGCTTTTGTGGCATATTTATATACTTTTGTATCACATTGCAACTATAGCTTTTGTATCATATAAAATTTGTTCAAAATTTTGTTCCTATCAACTTTACCCAATATAAAAATTTTCTGGCGTTGCACCGTTTACGAGATATTTGCTAAAAATAACACAAGTTCACCGTTTGTGGGGTGTTTTTTCTATATTAAGGGATAAATCCCAAACCGGGGGAGGGGAAACTCAACGGATATTCGATTCTACAGCACTTAAGAGTAAGTATACCAAATTTCAAAACTACATAATTTATTTCCGCCAAAAAGTCTAATTTGACTAGACTAAAAGTATACTTTCGAATATTTCGATTATGCAATTAATTCTGAATTGTTAATTTCTGAATTGTTAATTATACAACAATAATTCTTATTGCTGTTTCTGAATTCTTAATTATTCATTTAATAAAATTTCCCTCAAAAAATCAGCCTAAATCAAAGTCTTTAATAATACTAAAATAATAAGTAAAAACAAAAATGTAGTTGAAAATGACTGCCAATTTTCGTTCAAGTTTTATTTTACTTCTATTGATAAATATATTTATGTACGGCAGGTCGTCCCTAAACTTCTTTTAAATGCGCAAAGTATCACATGTGCCCAATTTTGAACTTTGTGAGCACTAATACCTACATATGGCGATGCGCTTAGCCACAAAAAATAAAAAATAAAACTTTGTGCTTCAGTGAGACCAGCAACTTAGTAATAAGTAAACACAAAAATGTTGTAGAAAATTATAGCCAATTTTCTTTCCAGTTTGATTTTACTTGTATCGTAATAATCTCGTTTGAATGGGTAAAGTATCACTTTATGGCCTTAGGGATATAAAGTACCAACATAATAAAGCTGTAATATGGCAAGCCGTTTATAACAATAAACAATAAACAATAAAGGAATTTATACAATTTTTGAACAATTATACAAAAAAATAAAAATAAAAAACATGTTAAAAGACATTTCCATTTAGCTGGATACATAAATTAATTTGATGCTGAAAGTTCTGTCGGTTCGAATTCTGTCAACCATATATTCTCCAGTTTTTTAAATGAATTTAACTTTATATATTTTTCTTAATATTAATTCATAAACCGGTTTTTAAGAAAAAAATGGTTTATTTTTAATTGTTTAATTGTTATTATTGTCAACGACTTTCCATATACGGCTTTATATGTTGGAAGTCGGAAAAATCCTTCAGTTTCCTGTGAAAGTGAACGTTTAAAACTTTTAATTAGTCTTTAGTAAACTTTTCGTTATTTTTTTCTTTGAAATTTTCTTATGAAAGGTATTGAATTTGTTACGCAGGTATACTCGTGGCCAACTTTCAAAATTAAAATTCAAAAAGTAGGGTTACCATTTAAAATTTAAATTATTAATTTTTAAAAAAAGTTGGACTTAAAATGACCTTGAAAGTCAACTTCAAGGTCAAGTTAAAGGTCATCATCAGATGTCCACCTTGTAGCCATACAATTTTTGATAGGGTCAATTTTCGCTGTCGAACATGTCTTCGGAGTAGTTTGCGTGGATTGATTATATAGCCATACCCAGATGACTATGATATATGTATTATGGTATAACCTGTAACTCGGTAGACTATTTTGTCCTGAAATGGTTTAAGTCAAAAAAATTGAGTCCCCTAAGTGTTAAATTTAGGGATGGATCTGAATCGGAAGCTTTAGGCCCGTATCTATAGTCCGTACATGAGCTTGAGGTCGACTCAGGTATATTTGGTTGCGTATTTTCTATAGACGTTTATGCACCAAACGCAACCAAATATACGACTTCAATCGAACTCAAGCTCAAGTACGGACTAAAGATACAGGCCTTAAACAGCAACTTTATAACTGGAAAACTGAGTTACGTTAATTCATGATATGTGCTACAAAATCTAATTAATCTACTGATTATACTACCATTACAATTCACATTTATGCAGGAATATGTGCAAATAATTTTTACAACAATTTCAATATTCAATTAAATATAATCAAATTATATTCAAAATATCGTTGATTATGAAATAGCTGATTTTGATTCATGCTGGTCGTCTATTGAGAGGGCGATATGTTTAATTTATATATCATTGGAACATTTGGAAGAAATGTTCTAGCCCAAACTCAGTTCCAGAACTCGTGCGTAATTTAATCAAGCAGAATCACGGCGATTGTTTCATAAAAGGTATCATGAGCATCGCACAGGAAGTTTCCTATGTGGGTGATATAATTTTATAAATAAGAATTGTCAACTAAAATCGATATCTTTGCGACGTGCGTGGAATTCTGCACGTCGCAAAAATTGTTTTCATCGGTTTGAAATTAATATATGCGCATAGCAAATATGCAATCCGAGGTATTCCTCAAGATTAAGTTAGCAGGAAGCTTGAGTAAAAATTATTATATGAAAATTGAGTTTTGTATCTGTGCAGATTTACATAGGTACCTACTTACTACTTATAATACTTATTATTTATATTATTATTACTTATTACTTATTATTTATAATTATTACTTATTACTTATCATTTATACTACTTATTCTTACAGTATTTATAATTTATCAAAAAATGTAAAATTTATGCGGGTAAGTGAAATAATATAAAAATTATTATTTTTATTAGTGTTTTATCCATTTTATCAGTTATCTTTATTATCTCGAAGTTCCGTTTATTGCAGAAAACAAATATTTTTTTACTACAATAACAATAACGATTTACGTCGAACAATAAAGAGAAGTAAAATTATTATTAGTATTATTATTACATTGCAAATATATGCATGTAAACGGCGAAAATTATAATTGTTATTGTTATGTTACTTATTTATCTTTTATTGACCGATATACAACAGCAATGGAGTGGATATATATTATGTGTGTCTCGTGTACCTTACGATTGCAAAATGGAAAAAAAATGTTTTTACTACAATAACGATAACGATTTACTACGAACAATAAAGAGAAGTAAAATTATTATTTTTATTATAGTTTCCTCCATTTCTATTGAAACTATAACAAAATGATTATTATTATTATTACATTACAAATTTATGCGTGTAAATGAAATTAATATCAAAATTATTATTATTATTATTATTATTACATTGCAAATATATGCGTGTAAACGGCGAAAATTATAATTGTTTTTGTTATGTTACTTATTTATCTTTTATTTACCGAAATACAACAGCAATGGAGTGGATATATATTATGTGTGTCTCGTGTACCTTACGATTGCAAAATGGAAAAAAAATGTTTTTACTACAATAACGATAACGATTTACTACGAACAATAAAGAGAAGTAAAATTATTATTTTTATTATAGTTTCCTCCATTTCAATTGAAACTATAACAAAATGATTATTATTATTATTACATTACAAATTTATGCGTGTAAATGAAATTAATATCAAAATTATTATTATTATTATTATTACATTGCAAATATATGCGTGTAAATGGCGAAAATTATAATTGTTATTGTTATGTTACTTATTTTTCTTTTATTAACTGAAATACAATAGCATTGGAGTGGATATGTATTATTTGTGTCTCCATGTACCTTAGGATTGCAGAAAGCAATATAAAGGGGAAGAAATGAAAAAACGCGGAATGACTTCCTCGCACATTTTATTGATGTCTACTTGGAAAATAGCTCTTGCCAAAAAAAAGGAAAATAAGTTGTGCGGTCGGAAGTAATATACGCGGAACAAATATGATGAGAAATGGAAAAGCTGACAAAGGTAAACTTTGCAAATATGTAATAGTTAAAGAGGCCGAGGTTTATTGCCGCAGCTTCATTTGCATGTGCGATTTGTACCTTTTTGTAATAAAACTTTTAATTGAGCTTTCAGATAACGGTAATAGAATTTATTAAGCCATGGGAACTTTTTCATGGCAATTAAGTTATATCGCTAGTTTTACTATGACTGTTAGATTCAAGATACCAGAAAATTCTCTTTGGTGCTTCAATTTAGTAAACGATTATGTAGATTGAGATATTTTTACTTTACCGATCCAGTTTTAAAATATTATTTAAGACTGCTATGAAATGCTGTTCTATTACTCGCCTAAGTGGGTGTCAATAGTAATTAAATGAGGTCGTAGATAAAGTATAGTACATACCTAGACTTGTAAAGTAATTACGCACTCACGGAATTATTTTCCGTTCCGTTCGTACGTAATATGCTATTTACAACTCTCGTTACATAATATACTATTACTTAGCTTGGTGAGTTAAGGCTTCGACTAATCAATAATTGTATATACAATTGTCGCACAAATTATTATTATATTGGCTTCTATGAAATATTAATTGTATTTTTGTGTGAATTAAAACATACAACCATTGATATACTTAGTAAATTTCTTGTAATATACCTGCAATATCAGATTGATGAGGCTGATACATGATGAAAGTCCATGTTATAAATAAAACACAATTGGTGTGAGTTTCACAAACTATTTAATGTTGTACTGCAACAATTGTTTCGCCACACAGTGGCTTCATCAGGAAAATTAAAACTGATGAAACTGACGATCATTTTTCATCTGCCTGATGTAGCCACTGCGTGGCGAAACAATTGTTGCCAACATTAAATATTTTGTGAAACTCATACCAATTGTGTTATATATATATATATATATATATATATACATACAATAATAATAATAGGTAATAATAGTTAATAATATTTACAATAGTAACTATTTCAATTATGCTTGTTCATTTAGTGTTGCACACAATATGTGACATAATTTGTTTCTACTGAATCTAATTATTTTATGGCATACATAGTTATCTCCAGTTTTTAATACTACACCAAAAAAAACTATTACGCGATAACCTGAAGTATTATTCAAATAATGTAAAGTTTCATATTAATAATACTTTTAATAACGTTACTATCTCGCTCTTAATCCTTTAATTGGCAGTTTAACCTACTTTACCACACACACATATATGTCCGGCATTGTACACATTGCTTTTATCATGACAGACATTTATTAACTTTTGTTTTTATTCGCTATGTCCTGGATAATATTTGCCAGGGCAATTTTAACGTACAACGTTCGAGTTTTAATATCCCTAATGTGAGTTCGATTGCCCTCAGCTGCAAACGTATGCAATTTATGTGTATGTGTGTATGAATGAATGCATGTATGAATGTCTATAGGTATATATGTATCTTCGTATGTATACATGGATGTATACATACGAGTGTATGTATGTATGTATCTGTGTATGCTTGTATGTAAGTAGGTAGGTATATATGTATCTATGTATGTATGTAAATAAGTATATGTGTATGTATGGATGTATGTAGTTATTTATTTCTTTTACTTATTTACTTGGTTCATTCATGTAGCCAACTACAATGTACAGATTAACTAGACATTAATGGATATGAAACATCGAGTAAATTATAATAAAGAGTCTGTATGTATGTATGTATGTATGTATTGTGTGTATACTTTACATACTTCTAAATACTTGATTTCGGCAGTGTGGCATTCAACCTTGCTCGGTAAATTTAATCCCAACTCTCCTTAAGATGGTACCATAAGATCGATGTTGTCGGAAAGTTTTGCAATAAATACAACATGTTGAAAAGCAAATAGTTTACTCTAGCTGAGTAATAGATTAAGCCATGAAATATTCAAGTGGCATTCCCTTAATAAACCTTCCGCAAAATTCAGTGGATTTAAAACTTTACTTGCTTCTTTTATTAATTAAAACTGTAGCAGTAGTGCTACAAAATAATAACGATAATACAGTGATGTCTGCAAATTGAAAAATTATAATTTAATTATATTATTCGGTCGTGGTATAAATGTAAAGTTATACAACAAAACACTACCAATAATGAGAATAATATTTAAGGATTACGTAATGCAGTCGTAATTTTTAAGTTGGTAAATTAAGAAATTATAATTTAATTATATTATTCGGTCGTGTTCTAAATGTAATGATGCTTTATTTTCATTATTCTCGTAATTCCATTCCATACTTTTGTGAAATAATAGAGTACATTAGTAAACATGGTTGTTCTAAGATGAATATCATTTTATAGGCCGAGATAACGTCGGGTGAATAATAATTGCTTGTGCTGTTAAATGGGCTCTAGTTCATTTTCGCGTTTATTCAGAATATAAATACAGTCTTATCCGATTAACGTATACAGAATTAGGCCTGTTCGAGTTAGGTACAATTATTACAACATTTATTACATACTTTGTAATTATGGATTGTCTCTTTATATAATAGGCACTATAACAGGATTATAACTATAACAGGATAAAAGTAATAGTAGTGACTGTATTTGATATCCCTAACAAATACAGTCACTACTATTATTTTTATTTATAATATTATTATATTCTCTAAATTTTTCTAGATAATATTAAATATTAGTAGAAATAAATCAATACATTCAAATAACAACAAATTTTATAATTTCACAATTACCAACTTAAAGGTACCCTAAGTTTGATAATGATCAGAACGTGATTGAAACTATAGTCACTAATTTTAATAAACAGTGTGATATAAACATAGAAAAGTGTTTGTTTTATTTAATTTACAAAGTTTTAAAACTAATATATTAGAATATTTTCTAAAACAACTATTATTTATGTCATATAAGGCTCAATTATTACAGTTGAGTTTTCTTTTATACTCATTTTTATCGGCAGTTTATCGTATTCCACACTATTTTTGTTTATACAGGTATGACACAATGGCTCAATTATTACAGTTGAGTTTTCTTTTATACTAATTTTTATCGGCTGTTCATTGTATCCGACACTATTTCGGTTTATGTGGCATAATGGCTATATTATTACACTTGTGCTTTCTTTTATAACTGTTATCGTCAGTTCATCGTAGCCGACACTATTTTCGTTTTTGAAAGAGTTCATTGAAGATTGTAGAAGTTAAACTGGTATGAGATATTCACATGTATTGTGTGCTAGTAAATATTCTTCTCAAATACTTTTTTTTTTGAGCCAATGCAATAACTTGACGTAAAATAGATATTTAAATTGGTTGCAGAAAACTTTCGGCATAAATTTATTTTATTTCTATCAAATTTTCTGTAATTTCTGCAATTTTTAAGTATTGCTGTCATAATTTCTATGATTATTGTCTGAAATTTGCGTAGCAAAGCTTAAATATTGTTGCCAAATTTTTAATTGTAGGTGTTAATCTTTTAATTTTTAGACAGTGTAAATTTTTTTCAGTCATGTCACAGTCTGTTTTCTAAAATCTCTGCACTCTTTGAATATTTCTATGAAAACTGGTATGATTACTGTCTGAAATTTTTGTACCATTGAAACTTAAAGTCTAATGTTTTGTAGTTCTTTCAATTGTGATCAATACTTTGAACATATTTGAAATGATTATTATCTAAATTTCAATATAAGAAAGCTTTCAAAGGTAAAATAGATCAAATGGTAAAATATAAATATTTCAAAATTTAATAAATTTCTTGTTTGTTTCTTCTTGTTAAAATTGTTACGATTATTATACCATTTATACCTAAATTTGAAGTATTTCTGCCAAGGTTTTAATTATTACTTTTAAAATATTAATTATAACTGTAATTTCTAATTATTTCGGTCAAAAATTCAATTATTATTATTTTTAGATTTTATTAGTATTATTTTATTTTATTTTTAGAATTACTTAGTAGATATTGTAATTTAGCTTTATTTCTTTCAGTCAAGATCAATTACTAACAAATTTGAAATGATTATTATCTAAATTTTATTTACTGTTGCTGTTTTATATTATTACTACTTTCAAGTCAAGTAACATTTTAGGTGTGGCTATTAAATGTCAATTGTCTGTGCAAACTTTATATGCTTACTGTAATTTTTTTTAAATTTTGCCGAATTTCATTGTTGTTTCTCATTGCCAAAATTTGCTACCATTATTATACCACATATCGTAATACCAACATTTTATTTATTGCTGTAACGTTTTCAATTATTTTTATCTGCTATCAAAATATTAATTCAGACTGTTTTTTTTAATAGAATTAAATTTATTATTGTTATTAATTTTTAGTTTTTATTAGACTTACTGTACTTTTTTTTATCTTTCTGTCATGATCAATATTCTACTCCGAATACATGTGAAATTATTAGTATCTAAATTTCAATTATTACTGTCAAGACAAGATAAAAATTTGGGTTGAGGCTGTTAAATTGCAATTATTTGTGTTAACTTCTAAAATTTACTGTTAAAATTTCAATGTTTGCTGAATTTCTCGTTTGTTAATTTTTGTCAAAAAAGGATGCAAGATACAACTATTATAGCAATTATACCAAAATCTGATGGATCAGTGTCAAGTTTTCAATTATTACTATCAAAATATTAATTATAACTGAAAAACTTCTAATTCTTTGTGTCAAAATTATATAATTGCTTTAAAAAAAAGGAATTATAATTAAAATATTCATTTTTACTATCGTAATTTTAATTATTTTGATCCAATTTTAATTTGTCTCTGTGAAATTAGCCATAACTTCTATATATTTTTTAAATATTGCTGCCAAAACTAATAAGATTTCTGTCTTAGTTTCAATATTAGATTAATTTCATAAACTTGTGCCAAATTTTCAATTTTCGGTATCAATATTTCAACTATTATAAACATTATTACAAAAATATATACAAAGATTTAAATATGTTCTTAATCTACCACTAATCAGAAATGTTAAATAATTGAATATTAATAGCAATACCTAAATTGTTACTAAAATGGACAGTAATTATTAAGATAGTGATCATTTCAATTTTAATCAGAGTATCTAGTAGAACATTTCTTATCAAGAACTGATACTTTTACTGCAATAGCTGAAATATTGATACCGAAAATTGAAAATTTGGAACAAGTTTCTGAAATTTGTGTAATATTGAAACAAAGACAGTAATCGTACTAGTTTTGGCAGCAATATTAAAAATATATATATAGAAGTTATGGCTAATTTCACAGTGACAAATTAAAATTGGATCATAATAATTAAAATTATGATAGTAAAAATGAATATTTTAATAATAGTTGCTTTTATTTTATAAAGCTTTTTTAGTAATACTTGCCAGATGTTCAGGCAGGTGCCATTGAAAAATTACTAAAATGTGCGTTTTTTAGTTATCAAAATTACTTTGCACCGCCAACAATGGAAGGATTATCAAAAGCAGATTCACATGTGCAAATATGCAGAATGCGATTTGATATATGAATTTTTGGTGCATTGAAATTCTATGTTTTTTTAATGTGCTCGTGTTGAAAGGAAGATAATTATATTCAGAATACGATCAAAGTACGTAGCAACAGTGATGTATGAGAGAAGTTTTGATAACTTCGGAATTTAAATGAACAAAACTATTTCTGGGTAGATACCTACCCAGTTAAAAATTATTAAGTAAAATTCGCGTTTAAGTCATAGTAACTATAAATGAAAATACCTTTCATCTATATAAGTGATTTGGCAGGTTTCTTTTGTTTCAGTAATAATGAAATATTAGCTGAAATAACTAAAATTTTCATAGTAATCGTGAATATTTTGACGTAATTATTCAAATGTTGACTGAAATAATTGTAAATTTAACAGTAATCAGAATATTATGTAAGAAATATTTGAAAATTTGGCAGCATCAAATTTCGGTATAATTGAAACTTTTAAAGTAATCGTAGTAATATAAATATTAATAAAAAACTAGGCAAGATATAAATTTTTACGGTAATCTGAAATGTTAACAGAAATAATTTACAATTAGAATTGTAATTAGAATAGTAACAGCAATTAAATATTGCCGTAAAATATTCAGTTCTTTCTGAAAAATGTACAATTACTCAGATCAAAACTAAAATGATTAGCAAACTTTTAATTAATTTCTGTTAATATTAGTAATATTTTAATTGTTACTATTAATTATAAACTATTTATATTAACATTATAAATTACCGTAAAAATTTATATCTTTGCCTATTTTTTATTAATATTTATATAACTACGATTACTTTTAAAGCTTCAATTATACCAAAACTTGTTGCTGCCAAATTTTCAAATATTTTTTACACAATATTCTGATTTCTGTTAAATTTCCAATTATTTCAAGCAACATTTGAATAATTTCGTCAAAATATTCACGATTACTATCCAAATTTTAGTTATTTCAGCTTATATTTCATTATCACTGCCAAATTTTCTATTTGCATTGTTTTAATATTGCAGTCAAATCTGAAATGATTACTGTCTACGTTTCAATGCTATGCAAATTGCAAAGATTACTCCAAGTTTTCAATTATTGCATTACAATTTTCAGTTTTTTTTTTCCTGAAAAGTGCTCAATTACTCTGATTCAATTCAATTCAATTCAATATATTTATATACTTTGCCACCTATACGTGTAAGAAACAATGGCGGATGTATACGTCAATTAACAATAATTATATAAATAAAATATAATAAATATAATAAATACATGTTCATCAATAAATATACACACATACACATACTTAGATACATAAGCACACACACGCACTCTATTAAAAAGATAAAAATTAAAATGGTTATCTCAATTTCAAACATACAGTTAATTTTAGTAACATTTTTAATTGTTTATGTTAACATCTCTTGTGATTATTGTGAAAATTTTAAATCTTTGCTAAATCTGTGTGTTTAACAAATGGTTACTGTCAGTATTTTTTTTTTTAATATATTGATAATCTAGCCGGAATTACAGGTGGATAATTAATAACATATTGTTACTACTACTGATAATCTAGAAATAATTACGGGAAATATTTAAAAAAAAAAAATCAGTAAAGCTCTGTTAATTTAATAACACTTACCATTGAAAATATGAAAAAATTGCAAAAATAATAAAAATGTAGTAATACGTTAGAAAATTTACAATATTACACTGTTATGTTCCATGTTCTTGGGAATATTAATGATAATGTCTGTATAGGTTGATGTTCTGAAGTTATGATCAGAATTGTCATAAAATCTAAAAACTATGATTTAAATTTTGCGAATTGTGCACCGTTTGACTAAAAGATATCCAGAAAATTAATAGTTTTAACAACATTTTCTGGATTTCGTTGGTGTTCCTGAAATTATGATTAGAATTCTTGATGATTCTAAAACTATGATTTAAATGTTGCGAATTTTGTACAAATTAACTATAAAATATTCAGAAATTTATAAAAAATTTGAAAATATAACTGTCATTATTATTGTTTTTAGGACTCCTAATGATAACTTTTGGATTTTGTGAAGTGTTCTTATAAAATTTAAAAAGATGATTATAATTTTGCGAATTTTGCACCATTTAACTAAAAAATATTCAGAAAATTTCAAAATTAAACAATAGTTTCTGGATTACGATGATGTTCCTGAAGTTATGATTGGAATTCCCATAAGATTCAAAAACAGTGATTAAAATTTTGTGAAGTTTGTACAAACTAACTATAATATAATCCGAAAATTATAAAATTTAACAAAATTTTACTGTCATTATTATTGTCTTAGGACTCCTAATGTTAACTTTTGGATTTGGTGAAGAGTTCTTATAAAATTTAAAAACTATGATTCTAATTTTGCGAATGTTGTACCATTAACTAAAAAATATTCAGAAAATTATAAAAATTAAAAAATTAAACAAGTCCTCAAGTTATGATTCGAATTCCCGTAAGATTCAAAAACTATGATTGAAATTTTGTAAATTTTGTACAAAATAACTATAAAATATTCAGAAAATTAAACAATTAAACAACATTTTCTGGATTACGATGATGTTCCTGAAGTTATGATTGGAATTCTCATAAGATTCAAAAACTGTTATTAAAATTTTGTAAAGTTTGTACAAACTAACTATAATATAATCAGAAAATTATAAAAATTTACGAAATTTTACTGTCATTATTATTGTTTTTGGGAATCGTTATGATACTTTTTGGATTTGGTTAAGAGTTCTTACAAAATTTAAAAACTGTGATTCTAGTTTTGCTAATTTTGTACCATTTCAATTCCAAAAATATTCAGAAAATTAAAAAAAATAAAAAAATTAAACAACATTTTCTAAATTACGTTGATGTTCCTGAAGGTATGATTCGAATTCCCATAAAATTCAAAAACTATGATTGAAATTATGTGAATTTTGTAGAAACTAACTGTAAAATATTCAGAAAATTATAAAATTGAACAAAATTTTACTGTCATTTTCATTGTTTTTGGGATAACTAAAATTGTATAATGCTAATGTCTTCGCAAATTATACTTTTGGTACATTTTTATATAACATACTTTAAATGGCAATTTTAACTCTTCAGAATTGTTTTTGTTAATTTTTTTAACCAATTTTGTAAATTTTAGCTATTTTGGGCCATGACTCATCGATGAATCGATCACACATTCACAATTTGCCACATATGAGGTCTTTCATAAACAGTTGATAGAATTATAACACATTTGAAAATAAAACATAAAATATCGGTATGTGTGTGGATCAATCCTGAATATGAATATCTACAAAACTTGTTAGCCCTTAAACTTAAATTTGAAATTCTCGAATCACCAAAGAGACCTTAAATTAAATTTAATTATCAAAAAGATGTAATAAATTGTATTACATTTTAAGTACTTCTAAGTTATTTGTGAAATTTTAACACCGAATATTAATTTTCCGCAATCACTGTTACAAAAATATAAATTAACATTCGACACTCTTCATGATACATAAAACGTAAATATACAAATAATGCACTTTTATTTTTGTAGGTTTATAGTTTTCCCTTTTTATATTGTTATTGAATAACAACGGTAAATGTGCATTATTCACATAAGTAAAATTTTATTTTATTGGTATAGTTTGTAATTTTGGAACTTTTAAATCTATTGCATTATTAATACAATAAATATGATATAATATGAACCCTTTTGTAATTTATGATTGGCAGTTTTAGCTTATATAAATTATTCATTGAAGTTTTAATAAAATAATATAAAATGCCTTTCTCCATTTCCATTCCTCTTGATTTGATCATGTTTTAATAATAAATATATAGAAACGGTTGCGTCGTGAGTTTTGATGATTTTCAAATTTCCCTCTTAAATGCGCGCCTGCGTATAGCTTGACCAATAGCGCCTCAAATCAAGGACAATCAAAAAATCATCGATGAATTAATAAAAGCCAGCTACACGAAAACGTGGTCACAGTGGTACGATGGACGAGGTTCCAGCATCATCTGCTGGACCTCCAGTCCAGCCGATGATTTCAAAGTCATTGTGTGATTTGAACGACGTAATTTATGATGACTATATGCTCAACGCATTAGAGTCGCATGATTTCGAAATGTTCTTAGACGATCCAAAGTCCGATGGTATACCCTACACAGCACGTCACTACGTGACACGTTTTGACATGCTGTGTGGTAAATATGACAGCATCGTGGAACGCATGGCAGCCACCCAAAAAGGTCAGTATATCATGATTTAATGATAACTTGTGTAACTTACATTTACAATAAATTATAGCAATCAACAAGTCCTTGATTGTTGAGGACATCATAATGCTAACCGATACCAATCGGTTCTTAATCTCTGAGCACGAGGCTAACGTGGCAAGAATCAAGGAGTTGCAGGATCAACATGCGCGCCGTATGGGATTTCTTCTGTGGGAGAGAAAGCGTCTCAGAGAAGAATGCGACATTAGCGATAGTGAGTAAGATTGTACTTACATCGTAACAAAGTTATCAATGAATTATAGCCCGTTAACAAAAAAACTTTGCATTTCTTAAAAAAATTGGATTCGTGGAATCTAATAATTTTACACTCTTAACACTTTCTACATATTTGAAGAATGCTGTTAAAGTACAACGATACATATCTTACCATACAAAAAACTTGGAACAAAAGAAACCAGCAAAATCACTAATATAGATGAAATATATTTTCATTTATAGTTACTATGATTTACGCGAATTGTAATTAATAATTTTTAACTGAGTAGCTATCCACCCAAAAAGAGTTTCATTCATTCAAATTCTGAGTTTACCAAATTTCTCATACATAATTGTTGCGACGTACTTTGATCTCATTCTGACTATAAGTATATTTTTTTAAACATAAGCACATTAACATAAATTTTAATTTCAATTCACCAATAATTCACATATCAAATTTCATTCTGCATATTTGCACATATCAATCTGCTTTTGATAATCCTTCCATTGTTCGCGGTGCAAAATAATTTTGATAACTAAAAAACGCACATTATAGTAATTTTTGTACGCCATCTGGCTGAACATCTTACAATTATTACTAAAAAAGCACTTGTTTTTCATTGGAGCACCAAACTGTTCTAAACGTGCCAATGCTGCTGATACTGATACTAATCTAAATCGTTTGTTTTACGTTTTCATAAAAAATGTAGCTCTTAAATATAGTTTTATTTATTTCAACTAAAAAAACGTAACCCTTGACTTTACATTTTTCTGTGTCAATCTTTCGATCTTAACTGCATTTAACATTTCCTGAGTGACTCCAATGGAATCAACTTCAAATTCAATTAAATAATCTTATAATTATAAAGTGTAATTTATACATGTTCAAATAGTTACGAAAATACATACTCAATAGATATAATTATGATATTTTATAGTATATACATTAATCAGATTTAAATTTAATGTCTGTAGCTTTTAATCTTAATTGCATTTAACATTTTCTGTAGTAATCATAATTAAATGATTGTTAAATGTAGTTGACATATATATCAATAGATATAATTATGGTATTTTATTATATATATATATAAATTAATCAGATTTAAATTTAATGTCTGTAACTTTAATCATAAAATTGCATTTAACATTTTCTGTGTAATTCCAATGTAATCAAATACTAAATTAAATTAAACTTAATTATCAAAAATCAATAAATGTTGAATGTTACAAATTTAAATCAATATGTAAGTTTCAGATTTAAAATTAACGTCAGTAGCATTTAAGCTAAATTTTACTAATATTTTTACGTCATTTTACTTATTAAAATATCATATATTATAAGATTTAGATTAATATGTACGTTTAAGATTTAAAATTAACATCAGTAGCATTGACTACTGATAACAATTGACTTTATTATAATAAAATTGGAAAAGGAATCGTCCAAACTATTAGAATTAGAATAATTACAAAACGCGCCGCGCGCCACTCATATCAATTGATGTTTTAATATTAAATAACCATATTTTATAAGATATAAATTAATATTAATGAAAATTGCAAACTTGTCATCTAAATTGTATTCAATATTTTATATGTGACTTTACTATAATCGAAAACTCATTACATCAAATTAAAAAAAAAAAACATTAAAACCATTCAAAATTAGTATAATTATAATACACGTGAACATCATAAATAAAATCGTCCAAACTATTCGGAATTAGTATAATTATAATACGCGCCAACAGCGGTCAACTTGATCACCAATACAAATTGATGTTTTAATATTAAATAACCATATTTTATAAGATATAAATTAATATTAATGAATATTGCAAACTTGTAATCTTGTAATCTAAATTGTATTCAATATTTTATATGTGACTTTACTATAATCGAAAACTCATAACATCAAATTAAAAAAAAAAAAAATATTGAAACCAATCAAAATTAGTATAATTAAAATACGCGTGAACATCATAGATAATAATTGCTGTTTTCAAATAAAATAACCATATTTTATATAGCTATAAATTAATATTAGGTTTTATATTTAAATTTAATGTCTATAGCATCTAATCTAAATTGTATTCAATATTTTATACGTAACTTTACTATAATCAAAATATTATTCAATATAATTCAAAACAAATCATAGAAAACAAAATTAGTATAGTTATAAAGTCAGTCAACATTATAAATAATAATTGCTGTTTTGAAATTAAATAACCATATTTTATATAGCTATAAATTAATATTAATATTTCATAATAATATTTAATGTCTGTAGCTTTTAATCTAAATTGTATTCAATATTTTATACGTAACTTTACTATAATCAAAAAATCAATCAATATAAATCAAAACAAATCATAGAAAACAAAATTAGTATAGTTATAAACTCAGTCATCATTATAAATAATAATTGCTGTTTTGAAATTAAATAACCATATTTTATATAGCTATAAATTAATATTAATATTTCATAATAATATTTAATGTCTGTAGCATTTAATCTAAATTGTATTCAATATTTTACACATGACTTTACTACAATCAAAAAATCATTTCATGAACATTCAAAACAAACCATCTAAACCATTCAAAATTAGTATAATTATAATCTTCGTCTACGTTATAAATAATAATTGCTGTTTTGAAATTAAGTAACCATATTTTATAAGATATAAATTAATGTTTCATATTTAAATTTAATGTCTGTAACATTTAATCAAAATTATATTCAAAATTTTTCATGTAATCAAATAAATATTCAAAATTAACTTACTTACAAATTTATAAATGTTCAATGTTATTTTTAACTAAATATAATCATTATTTTATAGGAAATCAATTAATGGGATGTTTCAGATTAAAATTTGACGCACCTTTACATTAAGCTAGCGTTTTAATCTGAAACAATTAGAGTTTAAATTGTATTTACTTTAGTTATGTTTTTCTTTGTGGGAGAAGTGCAGGTCAAACTGTGGCATACATGTATAGGTCAACTTGTAAGACTTCGCCCATGACGTTCAGGGTATTTGTTAAACACTATTAAGTACAATATTTGTTCATGTATGCTGCAGATGCATTTGGCTTTTGCTACCCCACACGAGCACGTTAATGCCGCCACTTACGCACAAATATTGTATTGGCCAATGTAACCCCGTAAACTAGTAGTCATGATGTTAAAATTAGGTTCTTGCTATAACTTTTTGGAAATTCTGTTCGTTTAATGTCTAGCTTTTATAAATAATCTAACCCATTAATTATTACGTTACAGGACATAACTATATTTTAATATGAAACATTTCATCGAAGTTGTAATCGAATTTTAAATTGTGTGTGTTTGCGTCTAATCGTATAATTATCTTATAAGTTAGTCTGTTTAAGAAATTATTTGTATTACCTTTTTAATAAACTTAATTTGTTTATGATTTAAAATATTGTGTATTATTTATTTGGATACTTTATTTGAGATTAATCATTTTACATATACATGATTTATGTATATGCATATGATTAAATATGATTACCTATACAATATACTTGAACCTTGATAAACATGTAGGGATTATTATTATTATTTTTATTTTTATTATTATTATTAATTATATATTATTTTATGTTGTATTAATAATAATAATTATAGTCTCTACTATATTATATCTTACAACATTCAAAGATTTTGTATTACTTAAATTTTAAGAACGTTTTTGAAATATTATGTTGAACGTAAATTATCTTTCAATATTTGAAAAATTTTGGAATCTTGCTACATTGTATAACGAGAAAAATCCCTTAAAACTTTGAAGGTAACAACTGAAAATTTACCAAAAATTGAAACGTGGGCAATAAGTTATAAAATTTCAATATAATTCAAATTTTTAGGGCAATTAGATATTGCAATCTGAATACAGGTATAATAAACAAAATCAAAAATAATTCATATTTTGACATAATTCTTTCAAATATTAACAGAAATAATTTAATGTAATTGCAACCACAAAAATGTTAAAATTATCAATAATTAATGAAATTTTGATTGTAATAAATAAAATATTGATGAGAGTAATTAAACTTTGATAATATGAATTGAAAATTAGACAGTAAGTGTTGAAATTTTAATACTAAATAATGAACATTTTTCGGCCATTATACCAGTTTCGTAGCAATATTATAAATAATAAAAAACATCAAATATTCATAGTTATGTACTAATACTATGAATATTTTTACCCGATTAATCATTTTTTTTACAGAAATCATTGGAAATTTAATAGTTATAAATAATATTTCAATATTGTAATTGAAAATTGAACGAAATCTTTGAAATTTTGAAATGGTCTTGTTATATTTGGAGTTTTGACAGAATTAAAAAATTGTCAATAATTATTACAATTTTAGCGATGCTAATCGAAATTTTGATGCAATTCTTAAAACATTTACGGTAATAACTGAAAATTTACCCAAAATTTAAAATTTCACCGACCCATAAAATTTCAGTATAATTCAAGTCTTTGCATGTTTGTTGAAATATGGTTGCAAAATTGTTGCAAAAATGGCAGCAATTGTTGCAATTTCGATATAAAAAAGATATAATTGAAATTTGAACAACATTCTTTAAAACAGAAAAATGAATATAATAGTGATCACAAAAATGTTAAAATTGACAGTAATTATAGAAATTTTGATAGTAATTATCAAAATCTTGATTAGAGCAATGAAACAAGACATACTTATTGTTGATATTATCTGACATGTTGTATGTGATACATAACTAGTGGCTAAAATCGTATTATTACGATTCGTATTACAAAAATTGCAATGTGATCGCAAAGTTTTGCAATTCACGTAGATATCTTGTTAATCTCTTGATCTTGGAATCTGATGGTGATCTCTTAATAACTTGGTAACTTAGTAATCGGCAGTAATTAAGTCTAAATTAGTATTTATTAAATTTATATCTATAACTTACAATATACAATAATTAATCTTTTGAAGGTAGTTACAAATTTTCAAGGTCTATATTGTTTTATTTCTTTATTTTTTAAATTTATTTAACCAAGTAGATATAAACAATAACACACGAATACAATAATTTACAGTGTAAAACTTATTGTATGTTTGACATATGTATTTATATCGTTGGTATACAGGAGAAAAGGCCCATTATTCGTCGTTGTACATAGAATTAAAATATGGACTTGCTCAGTTATGAATTTACAGAAAATGGTCCGAATTTCTTGGATTTGGATTGGAAGAAAATGAATTTAGTAAATATATCATGAAAAGATAAGTATGTTTTAAGATACATTAATGTTAAACTATCAATTTTTTTAAATTTTGGGCTTGGCCATTTTCTTCTGTATGCCAGCGATATGTTGATTAATAATAATCTTTATTTAGTGTTACCCATAGGTTTATAAGAGTATAAACCATTTGTACAGCACCATTATCTCTTTATTTGTTCTTCTTGTCCAAATCCCATTTACCTAATTTCCTCCATATTCCTTTCTTGAAACATTCCTCTCTCACAGTCTTCAGTAATATTTTGATCCGTTCTTCTTAATGTCCAGATATTTCGGAAAACTACCACATATACAGGGTCCTGCAACAGTGCGTCGGGCTTTCCTAGCGCGTTTCTCGTGAAAGATAGAAAAATATGTTTCGTACAAAAAGTTAGTGGTTTAAAAATCTTTATGACGTAAAAATATTTTCAAATATACAGGGTGTCCCAATTTTGCGGAATAACAAAATGTAAAAAATATTGAAATCTCAACAACTATAGGGTTCAGACATAAGATATGCACCATCAAATTAAAGAGAAGGAAAATACCTACCGAATAATGACATAAAATATGGGGCATTCCTTAAAAGAAATGGGTTATACTGCTTTGAAATTTGCAAAGTTTAGCATTTTTTTCTGGGCACCTTGTATTACTAAATTCAAATTTCTCATTACAAAAAGGTTGCTTCTTAACCACACTGAGATTATTGCTAAAACTGATTCTTACCTACAAAAAACAAGGTCGCTACGATTTTTTAAAGTTGAGCTTGCTTATGCATGATATTTTGAAAAAAAATTGTAAGTTGGTAACCCTGTAACATAATCCAAAACTAAATAGACAACATTGTAGAGGTTGAAAAATTCCATCAGAAACCTTGAATAAATACAGGGTGTTCTATTAAAAAAAATGTTTGTTTTTGTTATTCCGCAAAATTGGGACACCCTGTATATTTGAAAATAATTTTACGGCATAAAGATTTTTAAACCAATAACTTTTTGTACGAAACATTTTTTTTCTATCTTTCACGGGAAACGCGCTAGGAAAGCCCGACGCACTGTTGCAGGACCCTGTATAAGTAGATGTATCTTTACTTCCTGGATATTAATTTGGCATATCTAACACACATCATCCCTACCCATCATCCACCATTATATGATATACCTGCAAATGTAACATATATAAAAAAATGTAAATACTTGCGGCGGAAAGACCGGTTAGGTCGAAGCTGAATAAAGATCTATCTACTACTACTACTTATTTGATTTTCAGTTTTCTTTCCTCCACTACACTTTTCCCAAGATTTTTTTTGCATTTGGTGTACATTTGTTAATTTATATATCGTAGACTCGACATGAACATGTCTTGAAATACGTATGTTAAAATAATTTATTTGTCACTTTACTATAATTGAATTATAACTGCTAGGATACGAGATATGTAAACATGTCCATAACAACCGTGGCATAATAAGAGGGCGTAATGAATGCATTGTGCCCTGGAGTGTATTTTCCTGTAAACATGTTCCTAACAACCAGGGCGTAATAAGAGGGCGTAATCAAGTCATTGCGTCCTGGAGATACCATTTATATTTTTCATAAATAAAATGTGAAAGAGAATTTTTTTATCATTCGTCACCGAATGATTTCGCCCATAAAACGTTATCAATTTTTCGGGCTAAAGCCCTTGAGCTGGATTTCATCGTTCTCCGGGCGTAATCATCTTAGTAACGCCGTTGTGCATAAATAGCTAATATTTATATGTGAAAACTTAAAACAAAACCTCATTTTCTTTTTATTCAAGTATGATATTTCATGTTGTTGATATGTTGTGCAAATCAGATTTGAAATACAATTTAGTTACATTCGTCAACATGTTAAATAAATTAAGGATTACCATCCAACTTCTATGGCAACAGGAAGTGTATTAGCACTGTTACAACTACTGGTACTTGGCAAAACAATTCCCTACTTCATACTTCCTTCCAACCATTGCCTAACATATTAAATTCCTTTACAAATATACCATTACATTCGTCCACATTTCAAATATGTTTCAATAAGTACGTACTAGTGAGAGACACAAATTCGCATAATTTGCTTGAAGCAAGGATCCATTGAACTAACAAACTACGAATCAATTATAATCATTATTATTATTAGTAGTATTAGTATTATTATTATTATCATTATTATAATTATTAACATTCTAGTATTATCAGTATTATTAGCATTATTATCAATATAATTATTATTATTATTGAGGAAGTAGAATTTAGACTCTCAGGTGCCTAATTCTACTCTAACCCAAACCTCATAACTCAGGATGTAGAATAGTTAAATTGTCGAGAAAAACCCTGTTACCTCGGCAAAAATTAAAACAGATTCTTTTTTCAAAAGACAGAGGATCAAAAAAATCTGGACTTTAATTTTTTTCCGAGGTAAAACTACAATTTTACTGTACTCATGGATACAATCACTACAAATACATACCACATACAAATCCCTATTATTATTATTATATCAGCTCTATGAGCCTAGTAATCTATATAGTATATTTAGTATAGTTAAAGAGTTAAAGTAGTGCCATGCTTAGATATTGCTTTCCATTCATCTGTGTCTTACGTTTTATTCATCCAATTGGCGATGTTCACATCTCTTAGATCATCCAATACTACATACAAATAGTATAGTAGTAATTCACCTTTCACTGGATCGTCCTCTCCCTTCTTTTCTTCTTAAGTTGCTTGTTATTAGTATTTTTGGAATTTTCTCGATCCACATTCTTGAGACATGTCCAATCGATCTAATTTTAGGGCCTTCACTATTCCTGTAACATTCGCTTCTTTGTACATCACTATTATCTGAATATTTGTTATTCTTGCCCAAATTCCATATACCATCTATGTACCATCTATTTTCCATTTACCATCACTTCTAAATTATAATTATTATAGAAAACGAAATTACAAAAATATTACTGTAAATTACCAAACTTACATTTTAAAATGCAAATCAATGGTAAAAGCACAAATTTGATTACTAATTACAAATTTTTAGATGCAGCTATGAAAATGTTGTTGTATATTGTCAAAGTTTAACTTTAAATTGCAAGTTTGTGTTCTAAATTACATAATTTGAGCAGAAATTATAAAAATGTTATTGTAAATTGCCATATTTTTACTATACATGCACAATATCATTTTCTATTGCTAACTAATTTGTGTTACTAATTTCATAATTTTAGCAGCAAATTTTAAAAAAATATTGAAAATTACCAAATTTTTAATATACATGCACAATATAATTTTTAATTGCAAAATTTGTGTTATTAATGTCATAATTTGAGCGGCAATTATAAAAAATGTATTTTAAATTGCCAAATTTGAACTATACATGCACAATATCATTTTCAATTATAAAATGTTTCGTAGAAAATATGAAATTTCAATAGAAATTATGAAATTTCACATAATTTGAGCAGAAATTATAAAAATGTTATTGTAAATTGTAAAATTCTTACTATACATGCACAATATCATTTTTTATTGCTAAATTTGTGTTATAAATATCATAATTTGAGCAGCAATTATAAAAAAATTATTGAAAATTGCATAAAAATCGCTCTACTTAATCTTTCCAAAGTTAGTTTTTACATTTATCTTTTATCAAATTTGTATTATAAATTAAATAAATAATACAATTTTAATTTTGTTAGTACAGACATTATTATATTATGGTACCATAACATAACATAATATACCATAACATGCACTACTTTCTTAAACTTTGTATTAGAAATTACAAATTTTGAGCAGAAGTTCTGAAAATTATGAGAAATAACTTCAAATTATCATTGGTAAATGCAACATTTGTATTAGAAACTACAAATTTTCAGCAGCAATGATGTAATTTTATTGTATATTACCAAATTTTCACGATTGTTGACGAAATTAAATATCTAGGTATAACGAGAGACCGAAATTTGAACATCAAAAGTCACTGCAAGAATGTGTCTGAGAACATTGAACAAAAGACTAATTGTTTCTATAGGATTTCGTAGTACCTAACAAAGAGCAACAAGTTGTTAATATTTAAAACGATTCTAAGTCCATTGTTCACACATTGTCCAACAATACCATTTTATGTTATTAATTCTGACAAATCAAATTGAAATAGCCCCACTTTCAAAATCTACGTCTTAAATGTACATTATCATTTTCAGTTGCAAAATTTTCATTAGAAATGATGAATTTTTATATTTTTTTAATAGAAATAATGAATTTTAATTAGAAGTATTGATGTATATCTTTTGGAAATCACAAAGTTTCGATGGGCACTGCAAATTATATCAAGGCTTTGCGTTGTTCTGTCGCTCTATTTAATTTTTCTTAAAATTAGTCTTTTGTCTTAATCTTTTACCAAATTATGAGAAGGGTGATCATTTAGAAATTGTAATTTTATTGTATATTACCAAATTTTCACCGCAAGATGCAAATTCGTGATATAAATTACATAATTTTAACAAAAATTATGAGATATTTATTGTATATTGCCAAATTATCACTTTAAAATGCAAATTTGTATTGTAAATTATATCATTGCAGCAGCACTTATAAAAGAACTAGGTATAAATTGCCAATTTTTGCTATACATGAACAATATCATTTTCAATTGCAAAATTTTCAATGCAAGTTTTGATACATGAATAAAAACTGTGAAATGTTTATTAGAATGACAAAGTTTCGATAAGCATTGCAAAATAAACAACCAATCATTGTATCAAAACCACGTAATTACTATAGTTGTATATTGCCAAATTTTGACTAAATATATAAACAATCTTTATTGGCTATCGACCCCATATTGACTACATCAACATGTCATATCGATATATCGACATATCGACTATAATATTCAAAATATCATTTTTAACTACAAAATTACCATTTATTGTATGTTGCCAAATGATCACTTTTAAATGCAAATTTGTATTTTAATTTACATTATTTCAGCAGCAATTATAAAAATGTAATTGTATATTGCCAAATTTTTACTTTAAAATGCAAATTTCTCTTATAAATTACATCGCTTAAGCAGCAATTATCAGAAATGTGTTAATTCTTCCTAATTTTCACTTTAAAATGCAAATTTGTGTTATTACTTACATAATTTGAATAACAATTATGAAAATTTTATTGTCGTTATGTTATAAATTACATCATTTCAGCAGCAATTATAAAAATGTTATTTTATATTGGAAAATTTTTACTTTAAAATGCAAATTTCTGTTATAAATGACATTTATAATTTATAAATGAGCAATTATGAGAAAATTGTTTATTCTTCCAAATTATCACTTTAAATTGCAAATTTGTATTATAAGTTACATAATTTAAACAACAATAATGATAATGTTGTTGCCAAATGAGCCGTTGATTATGAAAGTGGGGTAAGTGCATTATTTTTTTAATTTGAGAAAATACTAGAAATATACAAGGGACTACATTCCTTGTGTATTTCTGCACTATAAATAGCATTTTCAGTTGCAAATTGTTCTTTAAAATTTTTACTTTAAAATGCAAATTTCTCTTATAAATTACATCACTTAAGCAACAATTATGAGAAATTTGTTAATTCTTCCTAATTTTCACTTTAAAATGCAAATTTGTATTATTAGTTTCATCATTTGAATAACAATTATGAAAATGTTATTTTCGCTTTTAAATGTAAATTTGTATTATTAGTTACATAATATAATAACAATTATGAAAATGTTATTGTCATTATGTTATAAATTACATAATTTCAGCAGCAATTATAAAAAATGTATTGTATATTGCCAAATTTTTACTTTAAAATGCAAATTTCTGTTATAAATTACATCGCTTAAGCAGCAATTATGGGAAATTTGTTTATTCTTACAAATTTTCACTTAAAAATGCAAATTTGTATTATTAGTTTCATCATTTGAATAACAATTATGAAAATGTTATTGTCGCTTTTAAATGCAAATTTGTACTTATTATTAATTAGTTACATAATTTAATAACAATTATGAAAATGTTATTGTCATTATGTTATAAATTACATAATTTCAGCAGCAATTATAAAAATGTTCCTGTATATTGCCAAATTTTTACTTTAAAATGCAAATTTCTGTTATAAATTACATCGCTTAAGCAGCAATTATGGGAAATTTGTGTATTCTTACAAATTTTCACTTAAAAATGCAGATTTGTATTATAAGTTACATAATTCAAACAATAATAATGAAAATGTTGTTGTCAAATGAGCCGTTGATTTTGAAAGTGGGGTAAGTGCATTATGTTTTTAATTTGAGAAAATACTAGAAATATACAAGGCACTACATTCGTTGTATATTTCTGGACTAATCTGTATATAAAAACAAATTGAAATAGCCCCACTTTCAAAATCTACGGCTTAAATGTTCATTATCATTTTCAGTTGCAAAATTTTCAAAATAAATGATGATTTTTTATATGTTTTTAATAGAAATAATGAATTTTAATAAGAAGTATTGATGTATATCATTTGGAAATGACAAAGTTTCGATGGGCACTGCAAATTATATCAAGGCTTTGCGTTGTTCTGTAGCTCTATTTAATTTTTCTTAAAATTAATCTTTTGTCTTAATCTTTTACCAAATTATGCGAAGGGTGATCATATAGAAATTGTTGACGAAATTAAATATCTAGGTATAACAAGAGATCGAAATTTGAACATCAAAAGTCACTACAAGAATCTGTCTGAGAACATTGAACAAAAGACTAATTGTTTATATAGGATTTCGTTGTACCTAACCAAGAGCAACAGTTTGTTAATATTTAAAGCGATTCTAAGTCCTTTGTTTATATATTGTCCAACAATACCATTTTATGTTAATAATTCAGACCTTGGCTATTGACCTTGACTGCAATTGCTTCCAAATTAATGTTTACGAACAATTTTGAGTTGTAACAGATACAATACTATACAAAACATATTAACAGAGCTAAACATATTTTCTGTTCGGCAATCGCTATTCCATATGAACATGTGTTTCATGTATAAATTAACCCATAACATGCCACAAGCGTACCTGACATCTAAAATTATTAAGATAAATGAAATTCATAACCATTGGACAAGATCTGGAGAGGATTTATATATTGGAACAGTGCGGAAACAATGTACGTATAACTCATTGTTTCACAAAGGCCTCGTAAGGTATATGAGTTGAGTTGTGTCATTATGAGGACAGGTATGTTGCAGCGATTCCAACACCTGTTGCGTTAGAGAAAATATTCCCATGTAAAAATTGTTGATAATTTCAATATGTGGCCTAAAGCTATCAATTGTATAAATATTGTTATGTAGTATTATTACTTGACCTGTGTTATTTATTTATAAGTTAATATTAATTTGTAATGTATATGTATCTTCATACATTTAATAAACTAAACTAAACTATTTTTTTTTATTACTAGGTTCCAGAAAAGTACTACTTTTAGATGTATATTTATTTCCTGGATATTCATTTCCTTTTCAAGATGTTGTTCTTCTCACATATTTATGAATTTAGTGTCCTTGTGAAGATTGTGAAAGATGTGAATCGCTCTACTTCTTCTAAATTGTACAGGGAGTTTCAAATATATAGGATAAAATCAACATATTCACTATTTTGGACTCATTTATCTGTAGACCCATTTTCTCTGCTGCTCTGGACGATGAAATCAAATCAGATTTTCTCTTAACCAAACAGGAATATTTTTTGGTCTATGTTTCTAGACCTAGATCTAGACATTTTGGTACAAGATGCAGCTCCCACAAGCTTGGCGCTGTAATAGCTATATCATCTGCAAAAAATAGTATTATTACTCAAAACAAATATTTTTCGAAAAACCAATTTAGATTGTGAAAACTATGATTATGAAAAGTATTACTACCAGTGATATTACTGAAACTTACTGTCACTAATAAAAGACAGGTATTGGAGGATGGTCCATTCAGAAAATTCATAACATATATTTAAATATGATTAACTACACTTTGGAGAATTAATAATAATCATACGTAGCACTGATAGTTCAGCCATTACTATTATTATTTTTATTATTATTATATAGATTGTGAAAACTATGATTATCAAAACTATTACTACCAGTGATATTACTGAAACTTTCTGTCACTAAAAAAGACAGGTAATGGAGGAACGTCCATTCAGAAAATTCATAACATATATTAAAATATGATAAAATACACTTTGTAGAATTAATAATAATATATAGCACTGATAGTTCAGCGATTACTATTATTATTTTTATTATTATTAACTTTTCAAAATGTAGTTTAGAACAATCTTTATATCACCGTTTCGGTGAAACAATGATGCAACTGAAAAATGAGTATTTCAGGAGAGACGAAAAACGATTGTTAATTATGTAGTTTTAATGAAGTGTATACATTTTATTGGGAATATAACTCATACATAAAATAGTGACGTCATAACAATGCGGTTTCTATAATTACGCATGTATTAATAACTGACAATGCTGATAATACAACGATTGTATTTTCAGGAAAATACCACGAACAAATGTCGGTCGCTGTCACAATTTTTGGTTAAACATAACCCGAAATGTCAGTGTGTTTCAAGTACAAGTAAAGTAGTAAAATGTAGTCATAAATGTGGCTTGCTCTGAAGTGATCTAAATAAATATGGATATTTAAACTGTATATTTAGCTTCTTGTTTATTCTGCTTTACTAGATGACTCAATCAATTCATTATATTCCCTTCCTAAATATAATTCGTGGTGTTCTCAATCATGGATAATGATTTTAAAAATACAACTCATTTCAACCCCAAACTTTGGAAAATCATTTTCGTCGTTGGGGTTGAAATTCGTTGTATTTATAAAATCATTATAGATAATGAGAACACCACTTGTTATATTACCCCTGGTTATGGTTTTAATGTGAAATGTTACGACGAATACATGTCATTACTCATTATCAATAACATATATTCACTTCCTTAAAACTCAGTAATTAACAATCATATTTCGTCTCTCCTCAAAAATTTCATTAGCAGTTGCATCTTTATCTCACCGGAATGGCGATATGTTAATTTATGTACTAGTAATACGCAAAAATTAATTTACAACACATTTCTGATAAATCCAGAATCTCACTTATTTATTGTGCTAGTGTGCGAAATTAAATGCTCTGTATGAGTAAAAGTTTTTCAAAGTATTATTAATCGAGTGTTGTTTTACACAACAAAGGATTTTGAGATTCCCTGAATAGTTCAATCAGTTGAGTGCATGGGTGTGGCTGATTTATTGTATTTATGATGTATACTACTCTGCGATTCCTTGCACTCTGTCTCATATCTGTACTTATTATCGAATTTGTTTTATTTATTACATGACTTGTACGTACTGCATATATCATACACCAGGGGGCGAATTTTAGTTTAGTTCGTAGACAATACTCCCAAAATCGGTTCGTTAAGTATTATTATTAAGTATTCTTTATTGACTGTAGAGAGAAGTTTGTCGAAATTATTATAATTTTTTTGATGAAATAATGTGCGTATTAAATAATATATAGAGTAACAAGTATTTACATTTCGTGTGCTATGGACTAAAGCGTAGACATATAATTACATAAAATCTAGATGAACTTTCTGTGCAATGTGTACCACACTAGACTTATTACATCAATATATACAGGATATGGCGTGAAATTACCTTTCGACTCATTTATGTCGAACATGGACTAGTTCTATGTTTCCCATTGGAAGTATCTCGCTGAAAACTTTATATATTTCTCAAGAGTAATAGTCCCACAGATGCAATACAACTTCCGAGGAGCGATAAAATTACATTGAGATAAGCATAGTTTATAACCGGTAAATTTCTAAAATATGTTGGCAGTACATAATCAGCAATCATATTATCACGTTTACTATGTAGCATCCAAACTGCAATATTTCTTCTATTATCTAAAAGTCTAAACTTGACCCTGCTCGAATCTCCAAGGAACCATACACGATAAGATTCCCAAATCAATTTTTCACAAACAAGGGATAATGCGCTCTCCGGCATAAATATTTTCTATACGTTGGAAATGACTGCTAATATCGGCTTGGAAACCCAGTCAACTCATTCGCATTCCACATGTGTAAAATTTCCAGAGCGCTCATATATTCACATAATGGATTCCATTTCTATAACAATGTGCGATGGGAAGGTTGGATGGAAATGGCCGAAACGCTCTATACTACTAAATTGATCCAGATATTTTGCACGATACTGGAACGATAATGGCGCTAATAAACTATTTTTATTATGTTCGATTTAACGTGTCCATTACTCACATCGTTCGCCTTATCGCGTCCAACGTTTTAGAATATGCATCAGAAAGTGCATATTTGGGGACAAATTTAAATATTGCACTCGGCAAGAATCGAAACCACGTTTTGATTAGTCCGTGCTTTAGATGATAATGCAACATCCGTTTAAAAAGTTAAACATGTAATATAATTATACAATTATTTGTATATTATCTCCGCGGCCAACTGGAGACCGGTTTCGACTTAGTGGGTCTCATCAGTCCAGTACATTCCCAAATGTACAATTTGCAGGTCTTATAAGCCGATGATGGGTACAAGAGTAGAAAAACTAGAGAAGTTATTTGAAATCCTGATTGAAAAATAGATAATAATAATGAAGAAAATCGAAAACTGAGAGAAGACATCAAGGAAAGAGATGGAAATTAGAATAAGGAGAGGAATGAAACGAATGGCGGGATAATGAACCTCGAGTGGAAACTAGAACTCATGGACAGAAAGAAAAAAAAAGAATAACATCATTATAAATGGGGTAGAATGGAACAAAGAAGATGGAATTGCGCAAGCTAAGCAGTTCTTTAAACAAAAGCTAGAAGTCGATGTATAAATAAGGCAGGTGACAGTCAGCACCAAGAGAGACGAGAATGTAATTAATACGATAGAACTTGAATCCTTTGAAGAAAAAATTAAAATATTGAACAACAATAAAAAAATTAAAGGGGCGAAGAATATATATTGAAGACGATTTAACCTTCAATGAAAGAGAGATACAATATATACTCAGAAACAAAGCTAGAGAAGAACACCAGAAGAAGATGCAGAGCCAGGGTAGCATACAAAAAGTTATGGATAAATGACCAGTGGTACCAATGGGATGAGAAAACAGAAACCACAAGAGAAATGCCAAAAAACTAACAAACAAACAACAACACAAGAGGGACATCAAAAAGATGAACACAGCAAAAATAAAGGACCCCAAAATGGCAGAAATACAAACAAACAAATGGTGAATTGGCACGTGGAATATCAGAAGTCTCAAAAACAAGGAGAAGGAACTGGAACAAGAATTTGAAAGGGCCAATCTAGATGTATTGGTAATAACTGAAACTAAAAGGAGAGGTACAGAAACGTTTCTAACAGACAATAAACATAGAATATTTTTTAGCGGAGTGACACAAGAAAGTAGAGCAGCAGCAGGAAATGCATGTACTATACATAACCGATTAGAAAAAGAGTTGGAAGATTGGGAAGTAATAAATAAACGAATACTAATAATCAAACTAAGAAATACGTGGAACAACAACTTAGTAACAATAATACTAGCGTATGGGCCGAACGAAGACGACACCAAATCAAATAAAGATACGTTCTGGAAGCAATTAACAGATGTAACTGAAAGAGCGAAAAGAGAAATATACGTAACAGGTGATTTCAATGGATGTGTTGGACGGAAAGATAGAAAGTACATGGAAGTTCTAGGAAAGCACGGAGAATGGCATAGACATGGCAATGGTAAAAGACTTATAAATTATTGTATAGAACAGAATTTGGTAATAACAAACACATTTTTCGAGCATAAACAAATTCATAAGTACACTAGAGAACAGCACAGCCGTCCATTATTGACTACATCGTAATATAAAGGATAAATAAAAACCAAGTAAAATTCGTTAGAGTCAAAAGGGGGTTTGAAATTGACAACGACCATTACCTACTAGTGGCAGAAATAGAAAGGAAACATCCTAAACCCAACGAAGACATTAAAGAAAGAGTAACAACAGCAGAACTCTTAAAAGCATTCAAACTTAAATCGGAGAAAATGGCAAGAGTCTATAGGGAAGAAAGCAACAACGCCATGAGTAAAATACCAAAATCGGAACTGCTCACATTAGATGAGGAGTAGGAAGCAATAAAAACAACGATACTAGAGACTGCAAAGACAGTGTGTGGAACATGTAAACAAAGCAACTATAAGAAACAAAGAGCATAGTGGACAGAAGAGATAAAGCAGCAGATTAAAGTCAAGAAAGCGAGATGGAAAAAATATTTGCATACGAGAACATCGACCAGATGTGAGGCCTACAAACCCCAACGAACAAATGTGAAAAAGATGATACTGGAAGAAAAGCAGAAAGTGTGGGAAGACTTTGGTGTAAAGATGGAAGAAAATGCTAAAAGCAACCAGAAGGTATTTTATAGTATCCTGAAAAGCCTAAGGATAGGTTAACGGGAAGAGCTCTTAAGAATCAGCGACGCCGAAGGCAAGTTATTAAGGACAGAAGAATAAACGATGGAGCGATGGAAAACGTACTTCGATAAGTTACTAAATCAGGATTATTAACCAGACACAAACACAGAGGCAATACCAATCAGAAATATATTAACAATGGATATAATATCAGAGCAAGAATTGGAGGAAGCTATCCAAGAACTCAAGGCAGGAAAAGCTGCAGGCATTGACAGAATCACACGGGAAATGATTAAGAACATAGGAGGTGAGGGAAGAGGGCGATTTCATGCCTTCATTAACAGAGTATGGAGAGAAGAGCAAATACCAAGAGAGTGGACAAGGGGAATGAATGTGCCAATCTTCAAGGCCGGGAAGAAAACAGGGTGTGAAAATTATAGAGGCATTACACTAATAGGAACGACAATGAAGATGTACGAGAAAATTTTAGAAAAGCGAATTATAAAAACAGTAGAAACCAAACTGTCCGAAGCACAGAGCGGATTCAGATCTGGGAGAAGTGTGCATGACCTGATATTTACTCTGAAAACTATAATTAATAGGACTTTGAAAAAGCAGTATAGTTTACACATTGCGTTTTTAGACATGGAAAAGTACTTTGATAGAGTTCCCCGAGATAGGATCCGGGAGGGTTTACGAAAGATAGAAGTACCTGAAAAACTAGTCAAATTAAGCCAAAGCATATATAAAGAAACCAGAAATGTTGTCACAACAAGAAATAGAAAATCTAATGAGTTCATAACAAAGCAGGGAATAAGTCAGGGAGGTAGTTTGAACCCCTTGCTATTCATAGTTTATATGGATCAAATATTAAAAGACGCCTGCAAGGAAACAAAACCAGCAAACATCGGATATAGAAATCTAAGAAAAGTGCAAATTCATCAATGCGCGTTCGCCGATGACCTAGCAATAATGGCAAACAATCAAGATGAACTCAAGAAGAACCTAGAAATATGGAATCGGACACAGAAAAAATACGGAATGGGGATAAATCTGAAGAAAACAAAAGTTATGGCAACATCAAGAGAACCTATACAGATGGACATAAAAATAGACACACCAATAGAGCAAGTTAAAGAATACAAATACCTAGGGGTGATCTTAAATGACAAAGGACAACAAGAAACGAACATTAATAACAGCATAATCAGTGCCAATAAACTATTATACACTCTAAGCAAATTCATAACAGGGAAGAATAAAATAAAGAAAAAGACGAAAATTAAAGTGTACAAGTCAGGCCATTCCTAACATAGGGAAGTGAGACGTGGGTACTTAATGAGAAACAAAGAAG
This sequence comes from Othius punctulatus, assembly GCA_951805005.1. Lineage (NCBI taxonomy): Eukaryota > Metazoa > Arthropoda > Insecta > Coleoptera > Staphylinidae > Othius > Othius punctulatus. The sequence continues at coordinate 97,520,053 of OX638138.1, forward strand.
CAATATACGAGCATTAGAAATGAAATACCTTAGAAGAGTATATGGAGTCACCCTAAAAGAGTGAATCAGAAGCGAGAAAATCAGGAAAGAACTAGATATTAAGGGCATAGAGGAGTACATAGAAGAAAGACAGCTAGGATGGTGGGGGCACATGCACAGAATGAGGGCGAGTACGCAAGCAAGAGAAGTGTGGGACGCGAAAATGCAAGGAAGAAGAAGAAGAGAACGACCAGCGAGAACTTGGGAAGACGCGGTAGAAAACATACTCAGAAAAAATGACACCTCGAGACAAGAAGCGATCTAGATGACAAGAGACGTGGAAGCAATTTATAAAACAGTGAAACAGCATGAAATATTATTATATTATGTTATAGAAATACACATTATGTAACACACACACACACACACACACACATATATATATATATATATATATGATGGCGAGAAAAGCCTACAAGTAATTATTAGTAATTGGTTTGAAAAAGAGGTGGTGCCCATACGCTTCTCTCATACGCAAAAAAAAACAAATTAAAAAAAAAATATCTGCAATGAAATATCTTATTAATTTGTAATACCACTTCATATAATAGACAGCACACATTCTATTAACTTAATGTAGTTACTCTTTGTTTTGTTTAGTCGACAATGGCCTACTTTTGCTGCTATAGTTAATTATCGTCGCAAAGGAGTGATCTGCCGGACTTGGGAAATTCGTCTTTGTGTTTTTCGCTTGATCCATATCAGTTTATTTTACGAACTTTGTTATATAACACTTCACCAATTACCTTACAAATGTTAGACACTTAAATCACTCAAATATTCTTAATTTTATTCAAATTTAAGATTTTCACATTAATACAAATTTTTTTTCATGATGTTAAATAATACGTAACTAAATCTTTAACTTAAGGTAGTTTTAATATGTACTTACTCGTATATGTTTATTTATTTTATTATTTATTTTTGTCCCCTTTATAAACATATACCAGTAAGTACTTATTAAAGCATCCATAAATAAATATACCTGGTAATTATGGATATAACCTTAAACTTAAATCTTTAATGTTTCTCATATTCAGGTGTTTAAGTATTGGTTGTCTAGTTGTGATATATTATGTATTTCCTTGATTTTTAATAAAATAAATAATAAAGAATTTTATTAAAAATTAAGTAAGTACATAATATACCACAACGATTCAACAAATACCTAACTAATTAGGCTAGCTTATTAATAAATAAATAAATAAATGAATAAATAAATAAATAAATAAATGAGTAAATAAATAAATAATTTATTCTTTTAATTAATAAGCAATTTATCACGTGTGAACATTGCTATTAAGTATTAAACGTATTTCCTCCAAATATCTAATTTAGTGCTAGAGTATAATGTCGACAAACACTTTGCTATTTCAAATTAACAAGGTAAATAACATAATTTAGTGTGAAATTGCAATCGGTGTGTCGTATATTATCCACGTCTCGTTCCATGTGAAACGAATGCTACCCACGTAATTTGTCAAACATACAGCACATTCATAGATTGTGTAGACAGCTCCGGATTTTCAGCTATGCCATTAATCACATATTCATACATTTAAATATGGTTCATAATGTGCGGTCCTGCCTCCTTGAAATTCTGAATACATATTTCGGTAAGTTAGAAGGCGAAAATTATACAGCCCAAGTGAGGAATCATCTTATTGTCGCTGGTTGTTTACAGGTTTATGATTCGAGGTACATTCAAAATATTATTTCATGAAATTTATCTGCATACAAATTTATAATAGTAATAGTTCGTTTAAATTGACAGAATTGCAGAAAGAATGCGACTAATTTTAATAAAATTTTAATGAAATCTGAATTGGATATTACTCTTTCGAAAATTATACAACGAAAGTGAGAAATCATCTTATTGTCGCTGGATGTTTATAGGTTTAAGATTCGAGGTTCATTGAAAATATTATTTGATGTGATTTATTTGCATACAAATTTATAATAGTAGGTAATAGTTCGTTTAAATTGACACAATTACAGAAACCCTGCGAACAATTTTAATAAAATTTTAATAAATTCCTAATTGGATATTACTTTTCAAGAAAATGAAAAATAAAAATAACAACCCCATTGATAGTTTTCCCGTAATGCTAAAAAAGTGGCAATGAGGAAGTGCCTTTTGTTTTTTTATACCTTTTTAAATACCTTTAGAAAAACATAAAAATGATATCGCAAAATTTCTGATTTTGTCGAATATCTCCGGAAGTAGCGAAATTTTCTGAGTTTATCAACAGAATATTAGTGACCACTAAATTGCGCAACTTTTTTGTAATTTAACCGCCTGTGTAACTTTTACGGTTTCCGTGATCCCCATGCTGTTTTTGGTCTTTCTCTTGGACACCCTGTATACCTACAATGTATGTATATACAGACTGTTCGATAAAAGGGGCCCAACACTATAGCGACTTCATTTGTTATTTAGTCATAAAAAAACTATACATATTATTAAATGAGACAGTCTTAGCTACAAGTTAGTGAATAATTTTTTTTGACACCTTTATTACACCATTTATTTGTTGTGACGTCGCTGACAACTTTTCTATATATATCGGTATAATTTTGTTGGTGTATTTTTATAGAGCATTTGAAATAGTTTTCACCGGTCTAGATTTTTAGTAGGGTTATACCTACTATGACATTTTTGCAAAAAATGTAAAAATCTGAGTTAAGTTAGTCGTTACTGACGATTTTGTAAAAAAAACAATTGAACGTTAATATATAAAATTCATATGATTGTCATATCTGAATTTTTTATTATTATTATAAGAGTGATACATATCTCAATCAGAATATAACTGCGGACATCTTATACAAAAATTAGATTCTACCACGTATTTGATATGATTGTCATATCTGAATTTTCTATTATTATTATAAGAGTGATCATATCTCAATCAGAATATAATTGTGGACATCTTATACAAAAATTAGATTCTACCACGTAAACAAAAATATTTATTAACACAACCATAGAATTAGTAATTAATTACTATTAATTAAATAATTTATCCACGTTTCATATTCCATTATAATTTGTTGAGTAAGATATTTGTAAGATATTTTAAATATTAGGTTTCAACAAACTTCATAAAAATGCCGAAAAAATAAATTCGCATATTTTGTCACCTTCATTAGTATATTTTGTACAATTTTCTGAGAATTCAAGGAACACTGAAATGTTTCTCAAATTTGTAAAAAAATGTCAAATTCTAGTAAAATAATAATGTTTTAGTTAATATTGCTAAATCCAGCTGTATGATGTTTTAAGCTGAATACTGGCTAAACCAAACGCTAAAGAGCCAATAAATCCAAGCCAATGAGTGTGTTTTCGAAAGAGTTCGAATATCCTTCAGACAAAGATGTCGTGCCTTCTTGGAAATGGATGAGGGCACTTCGAACATCTTCTGTAATTCTGTTCTTTGCTTTTGCCAGAATCTCCCTTTGTTTGCATGTAATCAATAAGTAATAAATAATTGAAAATATGCAAATAAAGGTTTCAAACAAAAATAATCTTCCATAACTCCGAAACTATTACTTTGAGGACCCATGTTTATCAAGACTTTTTTTTATTGTGGCCCATACTACTATCTCCTTAAATATGTTACACTCTTTTTTAACACCCTGCATATCATAAAATTTAAATTCAAAATTCACGTGGCCACGTATACAGTGCATTACATTGCTAGCGGATGTGACAGTCTAGTCAGGCAGTCAGTTAGTCAGTGAGTTAGTTTAGTCAGTCTAGTCTAGACAGTGATTACTCAAAACTAAAAATACAATGCAAAGGAAAACAAAAGAAAACTTATCCTACCTATATATAAATACCGACACATGCTTCAAACGTTATGACGGTTTCACATTGTTTCATACATATATCAATGGGAATCTTGTTGTATATTGTTATGCTTGATTGCATTACTGTCCTCTCGAAGTAACTACTGTTATGACGGGTGAGTCTCATTTCTTTGCAGTGCCGTGTGTCATAGTTAGGTTAGGTTAGGTTAGGTTACTAATACCCCATACACCATAATAATTCAATTTTATTGCCTCGTGTTGGTTTCAAAAATCCTGAAACCTGCTCGCAAATCGAACTAAAATTTTAAATTTCATAATTTTCGTTAAACAAAACAATCTTTTCCCCATACTTATATGGAGAAACTTTAAAACACATATATTTGTGTAGAGTCAAAAGCACATGAAACATCCATGAACACCGCAACAATTACATTGATTTTGTCGTGTAATCGTTTTTTCCAAGCCGTGATTACTAACAGTAATGGCGATTCACATGGGTGGTTTATGCGAAATCCGGATTGATTGGAAACTAAATGTTGTTGGCGTTGACATATTTCCACGTTTAATTACACAGAACCATCTGAAGTACGTTTCCTCGGAAGGGAATAATATTAATTGGGCAAAAATCCTGAGCATCAGAAGCACTTAGGACTTTAGCAGTCGTCATTGTTTTCTTTTTCATACCAGTTATTTACTCGTTTAATATTTTCGTCACTGCTTCACTTCACTTCAGTCCACTTCACTGCTATTCGTTAATGTAATCAGTTAATTCCTCATACTTTATTTTAAATTACTTGCTAGCAATTGAATTGCACGTCATCATAATTAATTAACCGGAAATTCTCAGTAAGGCTCTCAGTATGAGGTTTTTACCACTGTATCAATACTATTTGTAACAAACTAATTCTAATTAAATATATTTACTTTTGCCTCGTTAAATATTTTTTAGCAAACCTTATTTTAATAAGTTGTCTATATCAGGGGTCGGCAAAATGCGGCTCGCGAGCCACATGTGGCTCTTTGTGTACGTAAGTGTGGCTTTCAAGATCTGCAATTAAAAGTGAAATTAAAACTATGTGGTCGTATGAAAGTTGTCAAAAAAGCCAAAGTTGTCTGTTATATTTTTGAAAGAATTTTAAGTCAATATTGGACATTTGATAGAAAAAAATACATTTTGTCACAATTAGTATAGTAATACAACAGAAAGTATTAAAAAGACAATAAAGATTTCAAAAATAAATTTAAATTCTAACAAAAATTTAAAACAGTTATTGCAAATTCCAGTTACACTCAAAATTCTAAAAGGACAAATAAAATATGAAAAAAAATCAAAAATAAATCAAAACTAGAATAGTAATCCACAAAAAATTAAATTGTGAATTCCTGCATTGATTATGAATATCCTATAAGGAGGATTCAAATATTAAATATTTTATATTTGTAACGTTGGTTGCAAAATAAATATTTATTTAGATATTTTCGGATATGTACAATAATTCTAACAACAATCTACAACAAATTCTTGCAAATTCTACTAGAAACGAAAATGAAATGCATCACATCAACAATAAATTTTTTTAGAAATACTTAAATATTCTAACCAAAATTCAGAGCAACTTTATTAAATTTTAGAAATTAAAACGGATAAATCCAGAAAATACACAGAAGACTGAAAGTACTACAAAGATAAATAGAATTTCTAACCAAAATTGATAATGTCTTGTAAATTCTACCAACACTCCAAAAACTCGTAAAATGATTATTATAATAAAAAATTATATAAATACAGAAATACACAAGTTAACAATTAAAATATTGGATTTTTTTTCAGAAATACATAAAAATTCTGACAAAAAATCATAGCAAATGTAGGAAATTATGGTAAAATTACAGAAATTAAAAATGAAAATTCCATCATATCATCAATGTTCAAATGTTTCTATAAAAAGTTCTATTGTTTTGTTGCTTAACTTTCAATTTATCAGTTTTTTTTAAATTAATTTAATTTGACTAATCCTGTCAAATATCATTGGTTAACTGTCAAAATATGAAGTATTTCTGTTAAAATTTCATTGTTTAATATCAATCTATAATTATTTCATTAAACATGTAACATTTCTATACAAAATTTCTATTGCTCTGTTTATCAACTGTAAATTTATCATTATTTTTATGTGATATTGCAATTGTTTGTCAACTATCAAAATTTCTTTTTCTGTCAAATATCATTGGCTAAGTGTCAAAATATTAAGTTTTTCTATTAAAATTTCATTATTTACTTTCAATTTTCAAATATTTCTATAAAAATTTCAAATATTTCGTTGATCGACTGTTAATTTATCAATCTTTTGTTGTGAAATTGCAATTGTTCTATCAACTATTAAAATTTCACTTATTCTGTGAATTGTCATTGGTTAGCTGACAAACTACGAAGTGTTTCTATTAAAATTTTATTGTTTACTAACAATTTTCAAATATTTCTTTCAAAAGTTCTATCATTTCGTTGCTCAACTGTCAATTTATCAATTATTTTTCTGTGAAAATGCAATTGTCCTAACAACTATCAAAATTTCGCTTATTATGTCAAATATCATTGGCTAAGTGTCAAAATATGAAGTTTTTCTATTAAAATTTCATTATTTACTTTCAATTTTCAAATATTTCTGAAAAAAATTTAAATATTTCGTTGATCAACTGTTAATTTATCAATATTTTTTTGTGAAATTGCAATTGTTCTATCAACTATTAAAATTTCACTTATTATGTGAAATGTCATTTGTTAACTGACAAAATAAGCGTTTCTATTAAAATTTTATTGTTTACTTACAATGTTTAAATGTTTATATAAAAAGTTCTATCATTTCGTTGCTCAACTGTTAATTTATCAATTATTTTTCTGTGAAAATGCAATTGTTCTATCAACTATAAAAATTTCACTTATTCTGTCAAATATAATTGGCTATCTGACAAAATGTGAAGTATTTCCGTTAAAATTTCATTGGGTACTATCAATTATCAAACATTTCTGTAGAAATTTCAATTATTTCGTTGATCAACTGTAAATTTAGCAATTATTTTCAAATTAAATTACAACTGTTTTATCAACTATCAACATTTCACTTATTCAGTCAAAAGGCAACTGTCAAAATATGAAGAATTTCTAATAAAATTTCATTGTATACTTTCAATTTTCAAATGTTTCCAAAAAAAATCAATTATATCGTTGATCAACTGTCAAATCATCAATAATTATTTTATGACATTGCAATTGTTCTATCAATTAGTACATTCTCACTTATTCTGTCAAATATTTAATTATTTCGGCCAAAATATTCATATTCAGGTCAAACTATTTATAATTTCAATGAATGTGCCAAAATGTTATTTATTCGTGTCAAATGTTCTGTAATTTCTGTATTTTTTTTGTAGGTTCCTAACAAAACTTGAATAATCACTGCCAAAGTTGCAATTTTACAGAAATTTCTTAAGTTTAATAATGAATTTTAAGTTTTAGGTGTCTAAATTTCAATTAATACCATACAATGTTCAATAACCAATCAAAATTTTGACATTTGAATTGTTATTTACATTATGTCCAAATTGTGATGACCTGTTATTGTTCCAATTGTATCAAAATTTTATTGAGCACTGCCAAAATTGTAATTGTTAGTAAAATTTCAGTTGTTACTAGCACATGCTTCAGTAATTTAATTATTATGTATTTTTTATATAGGTTCCTAACAAAACTTGAAAAATTACTGCCAAAGTTGCAATTCTACAGAAATTTCTTAAGTTTAATGATGAATTGTAAGTGATAATTGTAAGTGATGATAATGTATCTAATGTTCAATAACCAATCAAAATTTTGACATTTGAATTGTAATTTACATAATGTACAAATTGTGATGACCTGTTATGGTTCCAATTGTATTAAAATTTTTTAGAGCACTGCCAAAATTGTAATTGTTAGTAACATTTCAGTTGTTACTAGCACATGCTTCAGTAATTCAATTATTATCGTCAAAAATGCAACAATTACTGTCGAAGTTTTAATTCCACTGACATTTCATACAAAACTGAGAAATTTTCACTTCTTTGTAAAATTTCAGATAGTACTGTAAGAGTTTCAACATTGTCAATGTTTACTCTCAAAATTTTAATTTTTATCACTGACATTTCATATAGTATTGTTGACAAATTTACAAGTTTTTTAAATTGCAGGTAATTTTGCCAAAATTAAAAAATAAGTTTAAATTCTACCGACATTTCATATATTACTAACAAATTTACAGTTTTTTGTAAAGTTACATATAATACTGCCAAAATTTTAACATATACGGATCCTTTTTTGTGATTTAGTTGTATAATATTTTACTCCATTGCATAAAATCATAATTTGTAAAAAAATGACTTTAAATTGTAAAAATATGCGTGTGGCTCTCGATTTTTTTTTTAAATCGTAGTAAGGGGCAGGTTTGGCTTTTCAGGCTTAAAAGTTTGCGGACCCCTGGTCTATATTGATCACTTTATTTAAGCTATAATTTCCGCAAAATTGGTTAAGCAGTTAATTAATTTGTTCATGAAATATTAATTGGTTTTTCGTGCACGAGACACCTGATGTCTTCAATTTGTACCTTTTTCAAGAATTTATAACCGAGGAATTCTGGGTTATCATATATTTGTAGGATAATTAAACATGAATGGGTCAAGATCCATTTATTTATTGTTAATTGGTATTTCTTTAAATAAATAATGCAATTTTATCTTAATTGGTCCCACACTTGTAGTGCATTAACATATAAAGCTAAAGATATTTTTTTAGATTTATATGTCAATGCACTACAATTACACAAGATTGTCTCTAAGGACCATAATACAAAAGTTGCTGCCTTCAGTTGCCGCTGCCATTTCTCTTAGTGAAAAAATCTCGTAATTCGCATTTTCCTAATACAATTTTCAGAAGAGTAATTTAAAGCATTTTACTTTTTACTTTTTGTGATTATTTGTGTACAGCAGCGTAAACAAAACTCACCTTTACTACAGCCAAACGTTGCACGGTAGTTTCAAAAGTAACGCCCGTTTTATGCTGTGTACAAGAATAGTGTTTGTTTCCTTGTCGCATGCGAAATCTTTTTATGAGACTAATCCACATCGAATTTCGCCAATTCCGTACGTTTTCCCGCTGAGAACCGCAAGTTTCTAAAAATAGCCGGTAATTCTGAAATCAGACATTGTTTTCCCATATTCACGTTGTGCGGACGTCCACAAGAAAGGCAATAACTCATCAAAAAACGGAAACTGAATACAAATTGCACCCCAGAGGCGATCGTTCGCGGCTAATACGCAGAGAAATGCCCGAAAAAGCGTAATAAGGTCGATAAACATAACGAATGTTGACCTGAACAGTTTGCGGATGGCGAGAAACTTAATATTTACATATTGTAAATGTGAGAGCCGTTCCTGCTGATAGATAATTAATGAGATTCGCGATTTATTTAGAATGTTTGTTTGGAGCCACGAAACCCTTTCACGGCTTTCGTGATTGAAGATCCAGTTAGGGCAGGAATTAGGTTTGCTTTAGCCGAAAGATGCAACCGCGATTTCAGAACGTAATTTTCTGAATTAATTCCCCTTGCTAAGCAGTTTGTACCACTCTATGCTGGCTCGAAGCCATCAGAGTTCCATATGCCCTATTTGAATGCGCTTTACTTATGTGGCAGTATTTTTATCGCAATATTGTATGTGACAAAAATATTGTAAATTAGCCATAGACTGGCGCCAATGCTCTTTGTCTGCGATCTGCCTAAAACAACGCAAATAATAAACCAGAAAAACAATTAGAAAAATGAACAAAAAGTATTGGTGAAATTTTTGTAGGCAATCTTCTTAAAACAATGCAAACAAATATAATAATATAATAAATATATATATTTTTTAAATACTGCTCCTGCATGCATTTTCTTTCATCCTTCATTTGTTATTTGTCTGGTTTTGTTATATTTAATTTTATTATTTACTACTATGTGTTATTTGAACTATTTTGACTCTGCTTTCTGTACTAGCACATAATAAATATTATTATTATCCTGTATCGAATTTTGTTTTAAAGAAACATTGAAATTTATTTCAAAATAATTTAGCAAATGCAAGTTTATATGCAGATGTAATTTTGTTATACCTCTTTTAGATGTCTTCATTTTCTTTCATCCTTCATTTGTTATTTGTCTGGTTTTGTTATATGTAATTTTATTATTTACTACTATGTATTATTTGAACTATTTTGACTCTGCTTTCTGTACTAGCACATAATAAATATTATTATTATTATCCTGTATCGAATTTGGTTTTAAAAAAACATTGAAATTTATTTCAAAATAATTTAGCAAATGCAAGTTTATATGCAGATGTAATTTTGTTATACCTCTTTTAAATGTCCGGTTCTGGAATCAATTTTCCTCATTTATTTTGTCTTTTCTATATTTATCCCGCTCTATATCACTACTCTTGTTTATTAATCTGTTTGTTATATGAAAGAATATGTTTCCAATATGCAAATCCTGTACTGTGCACTTTGTGTTCATTAGCGATTTGTAGGGGATGTTATGTTCAGTTCGAGTTTAATTATGTAAATGTGGTGTAAATACCAGAGTACTATAAATTTGATAATTGTTTTGTAATGCAGGCCTACATTTCAGCTGTCGGGATAATGTTTGTAAAGTGGAATATGGCTGTAAGTATAAATATTGATGTTCTTAAAACTGCCGTAATATATCCATAAATAGACTACATTCAAATAAAAGAAAAATTACATTACACAATTACAAAGTTTCAGGTTGTAACTTCATTTGTCAAAATCTGTCAAATTTTAAATCGACACTGTCAAATATAAACAAAGTGTTAACTGCAATTGTCAAAATCATCATATTTCCAACTGTACCTGTCAAAATCTGTGAAATGGTTAGCATCAGTGGCAAAAATCTATAAAAAAATTAATTCCAGCTGTCGAAATCTGTCAAATTATCCTCTATAATTGACCGCATCATTCAAAATCTGTTAATTTTTAGGTATAAATCTAAGCATCTTCCTAATCTTCAAATTTTAGTTAGCACTTTTGTTATATTTGTATATAATTCGTTAGTACCAATAGACTATTATTATTATATGCAACTGTCTAAATTTCCAATTAGAGCGAACCAAATATTTTTAATTTCAATTGTCAATGTTCAAATTCGTAAATTGCATTTTTAAACCTATGAAGTTTTTAAATGCAATTTTCCGATATTTTTCAGGTTTTATCTCCATCTGTCAAAATCTATCAAATTTTGTAATCTGCACTGTCAAATATAAACAATTTTTTAACTGCAACTGTCAAAATCATCATATTTCCATCTAAAGCTGTTGTAATCTGTGAAATTCTTAGCAGCAGCTGCAGAAATCTGTGAAATTATTAGCAGCAGCTGCTGAAATCTGTACAAATTTCAACTCAACTATCGAAACCTGCCAAATTTTCAAACTCTACTCTCCAAATTTGTAGAGGATGTTATGTACGGTTCGAGTGTAATTATGTAAATGTGGTGTAAATACAAGAGTACTATAAATTTGATAATTGTTTCGTAATGTAGGCCTACGTTTCAGCTGTAAAGGTAATGGAAAATTTTAATGGAAACTATCCAAATATAGTAATTTTACAAATGCTACTGTTAAAATCTGTCAAATTTTCCAATAGTAACTGACTCAATCCATCAAATTCTGTCCATGTTTTTGTATAAATATTAAAGTGTGAAATCTGTTTAATTTTCAAATGCAAGTTACTCAATTTTGAATTGGAAAAGACGTAATTTCCATGTCCAAATCCCAATTGCATTTTTTAAATCTGTCAACTTTTAGTTGCAATTTTTCGAAAAATTTCAGGTTTGAGTTCATTGTTCAAATCTGTCCGAGTTTTAATTCATTCTGTCAGCCCCGTATGAATAATAAAATAATGAGATATTATTTTGTGTATTTATACACGGAGTTTCAAATGTAATGGATAAAATCAATAAAATCGTTAATAAGAATATGAGCCGTTGAAAATCAAAGTATTTTTTTTGGAGTTCACGATAAGATTAATTCAGGTAAGTTTAAAAATATACAAAGATTGATGTCTGTTGTATATTTCTGGACTTTTTCAATTAAAACAAAATGGACTTACCGTACCCCACTTTGATTTTCAACGGCCAATATATGAACAAAAAATATGCTCTGATAAGTCGATTTTCATTTATAAATTGTCATTTAGAGATGTAATTTTCAAATGTATTGCAAAAAACTTACAAGTTATTGCAGTAGTTTTCGTACTACTCAACAATGTTCTCTCAAATTTCTGGAAGAGATAAATGTTATGAAAAATCATAATAAGGCATTTCAAGGTTCTCTGAAAATTACATACAATATTCTGAAAACAAATTATTTCATACTACAATCAATGTTGACATTCTCAAAATTGCATTTTGAGTTATAATTGTGTTATACAGAAATTAGTTATCTAAAAATGCAAACTCTTGAGGTTTCTGCAAATTCCAATATTTACTCGTATTTTGCGTTTGGCATGTACACTACATATTTAATTATTATTAACCACATATGTTATTTACGTATCATATTTCATCATAATTTGTTGACTATATGAAATTTTAGAGATTACACACCAACCTCCATAAAAAATGCTAAATCATTATAGAAATGGCACATCACAAGTTTTCGCAAAAATTTACAGATTAAATATTATTATAAAAATTCGTATGAAAATTTACAAAATTTAGTGCTAATTTCAAAATTTTCTTCATAACACATCCTAATCATTGTAGAAATGGCACAAAACAACTTTTTTTTAACAAAAATTCACTTATTCACTGATTGAATATTATTATAAAAATTTCAGTGTTAAAATGTGCAAAAATTAGTCGAGATTTTAATATTTGTAAGAGATTTGAAAGATAACTCGACAAACTTCATAAGAAATCCTAATTATTATAGAAGCCATTTCAAACATAAAAGCCATAAAAAAAATAACATAAGAAAATAACTATTTTCGCAAAAATTTACTGATTCAATATTATTATACCTATTACTGTGTGAAAATTCACGAAAATTGTTACTAATTTAAAAAAAATGCATTTTTTTTCAAATAATTGCATTGTGAGTGCATTGCAACACATTGTAGATGTGATACTGATTGATGTAATAGATTGTTTAATAAACTTAACTCTTAATTAAACTAAATATTTTTTTAATTATTATTTTTGTAACTCTGAGAAAATTTTATAAGAGATACACTTTAAAAGGGTAAGTAAAATTTTATAAAAATATAAGTTTGAATTAAAAATAATAAACAAAACGAGTTAATAAATTTTTGAAATTTCTTTTTGAAAATGAGCTAAAAAATGCTTCATAATTTTAATACTCATTTAAGCTGAATAATTTCAAAAATCAATTAAATTAATGAGAGAGTTGTTAATAAAATAAATTGACTTGATGAACATTATGATATTTATAAATGTATTCGATAAATCTCATAACAAAAATTGATATGGCATCTTGTCAAGTCTAATATTTTAATTATAATAATAATAATAGTAATAATAATAATAATACTAGTAATAATAATAATAATAATGTATAATAATAATAAGAGGGAAAAAATTATTTGCTTGTTGAGAAAAATTCTACAATTTTTTTTTACAATGTAACTTCAACTATTTGGCAATAATTTTTCCTACATAATCGAAAATTTGTTTTAGCTGAATAACACAATAACATAATAATATTGAAACAAAAAATGTAACTGCATAGATTAGGCGTAGTTTGTCTTAATCCAATTATCAACTTATTAACACATTTTTTAAATATTTTTTCATTTACATATTTTTATCATTACTTATAGTACAACCAATTTACTCGTATGTAAGTTAGTTTACATTAAATGTCCAATCAATCGGCCGTCTGAAACTCTATAAGCCCGGCGCATGCACCAATTATGTGAAAATTCGAAAAAAATATTAATACAAAGTAATCACCCTGAATGTAAAGTACGCAATTATTATTGTAGAATTTTGATTTGTTAATATTTATTATTGTTTTAAAATTGCAATCATTGTCCATTTTATTTTGTTTCGAAACTTTTATATAAATATTTAATATAATCTCGGAAACTAAATGATTTCAAGTATATAATCTTAAAACGTAATTTCAATTTTACCTTCTCCACATCACATATATGGGAAATTATGGTTTTTCTGGAAAAATAGGACATAGCACTGTCAAGTAATAAAATTTCAAGATATAGATAAAAACTAAGGAATGCATTACAATCAGTTTTGCATTCTATTTTGTAGTTATGTAGTTGTAAAATGTTACAGCTAATTTTTAGTATCACATATTGACATTTGAAATCACTGACATGAGAATCTATTCATTTTTACTTCATTATGAATTTTAAACAACCTAAAAATTATCTTGTACTGAACGTTTAACGTTATTTTTTCGAAGACCATAAATCATTGAACAAAAATAATCGAAAATATTCAGAACTCTCGTACAATTATTCGTGATACACTGAAATGACCCACGACAAACCATGTTTTATTTAGCTAAACAACGAGTAGATAAGACAGGTGTTATTTGCTCAAAAATCGTTCGTATTAATAATTAAATAAGTATCGCATTCCGGCGTAAAACTACGTAAACAGACTCGTGGGGGACCGCAGCCCCCTGAACCAGGCCGGGAGAATTCTATCAACAATGGGGACAATAAAAGCCATTAACTTGAGGGTAACACGATTTTACTAGTCGGGCGGAAATATCAACAGTTCATGGAAGTATAAATTACTCGAAACCAGACAGGGGATGTGCCACTGGCCGACATTGACCAATGCCGGGGGATCCAAAACCGAAAGTATAATATTACGGCCCATAGATTCATTAACTTAAGTACCATAAAAACAGCGCGAGCTACATGCACGCGTACCGAAATTCTTAGAACAGAGCCCATTTGGGCTGGATAACTCACACCACGAGGGGACATGATTTGTATCGGTAGCGAACACAAGCCGCCAGCAAAATATCGAGTGGCTTAAACATATGGGAGAAATTATTGCGCAGGCATCGAAAAAGGCACTTGCCCAGGAGGGCTAGACCACCGTAGAAGACCGGGGACGGCAGTATTTGGGCCCAAGGCTCGGGGAAAAGGGGGAGGTAAAACATATAAGAATATGCGAAAGCAGGGGGGGAGATCACTTAGTTCTCGACGGCCGAGGGCACGAGAGAAATCGCGAGAGTGTAAACGGGGGCGCAATTAGTATAAACAGTCAGGGAAATTGATAATTCACTTAGGGCAGTATTGAACCAGTTAGATATTTTCGGGGAGACCGCGAAGTAATTCAAACAACACAAAGCAGGGGCCACCAAGACGTCGGTACGGCTATCCAGTCGGCGAGAGATAGGAAGGGTTAATGAGTGAGTACTGACGCAATTGATAATCGAGTAACGCGAATCAAAACGCCAATTTCGAAGGGCACTGCGAAATATTCAGCAGAAAAGTCATTACGCGTGTAAAGTAAATTAATTCGGCAATCCGCCGGAAGAATATCCGGTGACAAAATTACGAAAGAACAAAACAACCCCAAACAAACCACCATCAATTACCTCACCTAATTATCACTCTAGCAAGTCTTAGCGCCGAAGGCGTAGAGAAATGTGACTACCTTGAAAGCGATATACAGGTTTCGTGACGCCCTTTGAGGAGTTAATCTCCAAAAGAAGGGCGCATTTAGAAGCTCCTTCAACTGTATGTTAATTTCGTCCTTGTAATCTAGTTACCATAACGGGACTATTTTACCAACCGCTTTCATTGCCACGAAACTTCAAACAAACGTGCGAAGTGATGAGATCCTTCCTCCGAATCAACATACTCGATTATCATGCGTTTTAATTATTATTTATATTTCATTAGCCAGGGATTCGGGAAAGAGATAGGTCAGGAAGGTATTTAAACAGATATAAACTCAAGGGATTTCCCAGGTAGCGATCGCAACGGGAACTAAAAACCGGTATCCGTGAAGGTCAATAATTATTACAAAAATCAGCAAATATCATCATGTCATACCAAATCACTAAATCCTTATAATTAACGTTGCGTAGTTAATATCACTAATACATCAGCCGAGTGAGTGATCGAACTAATAGGTCGTAATTGCATGACGGTAAAAATAAAACAGCCCTCAGCATCGATAATGCATGTGTTCAGTATTTGCATATTTGAATTCTTGAGCGATTGAGAAATGAATGAATGCGAGTCAGTATATTCCTGTAGCACGAGCATGTGAATATTATAGAAAAATCATTGAATGAATCAAACTCCTAAGTCATGATCGGGTAAGAAATAAAGTTAATAAATACGAAACATAACGGCAGTTAAGAATGAATGCGAATCAAGGAAATTCATGCATGAGCATGCGTAAGGAAGGTATATAAATCCGTGAATGAATCAAAATCAAAATTATGCAGAATCACATCCGCTAGGTGAATTCAATTATCACAAAAACCAAGTAAAAACAAACTAAAAATAAATGAAAATATTAAAAACAAAAGAAGACAAAAAAAAATATATTAATTAAATAAAAATAAAAAGAGTCAAAAACAAACGAGGGGCTTATGTTTCATACACGTCAGACTAGTAGGGTTAGGGTATGAGACTCGCTATGAGATCAGATATATGTACTTTAGCCAGACACAACTGACCATCGTGCACAACTCACCGATCGTAATTTACCTCACAATTAGATGCATCTCCGACCAAATCAAAACAAAAATAAAAGAAAATAAAAATAAAAAGAGTCAAAAAGATGCATCTGTGACCAAATCAAAGCAAAAGAAAAGATAATATAAACAATAAAAAGAGTCAAAAACAAACGAGGGGCTTATGTTTCATACACGTCAGACTAGTAGGGTTAGGGTATGAGACTCGCTATGAGATCAGATATATGTACTTTAGCCAGACACAACTGACCATCGTGCACAAATCACCGATCGTAATTTACCTCACAATTAGATGCATCTCAGACCAAATCAAAACAAAAACAAAAGAAAATAAAAATAAAAAGAGTCAAAAAGATGCACCTGAGACCAAATCAAAGCAAAAGAAAAGATAATATAAAAAAATAAAAAGAGTCAAAAACAAACGAGGGGCTTATGTTTCATACACGTCAGACTAGTAGGGTTAGGGTATGAGACTCGCTATGAGATCAGATATATGTACTTTAGCCAGACACAACTGACCATCGTGCACAAATCACCGATCGTAATTTACCTCACAATTAGATGCATCTCAGACCAAATCAAAACAAAAACAAAAGAAAATAAAAATAAAAAGAGTCAAAAAGATGCACCTGAGACCAAATCAAAGCAAAAGAAAAGATAATATAAAAAAATAAAAAGAGTCAAAAACAAACGAGGGGCTTATGTTTCATACACGTCAGACTAGTAGGGTTAGGGTATGAGACTCGCTATGAGATCAGATATATGTACTTTAGCCAGACACAACTGACCATCGTGCACAAATCACCGATCGAAATTTGCAATATAATTATTTGGGTGTTATTGCTTGGTAAATGCATTGCGAAACTGTTATTAAGGGTAAATCGTCACCCTTGATACTGGCATGTTGTTTGCTGGGAAATGCACTGCTAAACGTTATCTGAGGATAAATTAAATCAAGTAAATAAACGACAAAAACATGGATGAACGAACGCATGGGGAATGAATGACATAACCAAAACACCGTAATTAGCAGAGACAAATCGCATGTACTAGTAACCAGTAGAATTTGAATTATAACGTTAATTCACGTCAGAATACCACGAAATATAGTCAGAAACCACGTAAAAATCATTACTCATTTCAAAACTTTAATTGAGAATAAATCGCCATTCTTCATTATTTGTGTGTTATTACTTATTAAATAAACCCTTAGTCACCACATAAATGTAAAACGTATTATTTTACCATAACCAAATGAAATAGTCAGAAACCACGTAAAAATCATTACTCATTTCAAAACTTTAATTGAGAATAAATCGCCATTCTTCATTATTTGTGTGTTATTACTTATTAAATAAACCCTTAGTCACCACATAAATGTAAAGCGTATTATTTACCATAACCAAATGAACCAAACCTTACTTGCTAAATTAAAATGTAAAACCATATGAATTACTGAATGAATAAATTACTGTATGATGATATTTGTGTATGCGTATAATTTGATATTTTCCCCGTAACAGACACAATACTTGAACAACGAACCATCGATCTTGTCACTATAACGATTCCATGAATCAAACACAGGTGAAGTACAGCCACTTAGATTACGAGCCACTCTACGTTTATAAATTAATTACAATTTATAATGATACCCCGGTATTGTACCGTTACAACACTATCACAATTCCTATTTAAAGCATGGACCCATTAAATTAGTGTAGTTGAAATCACGTATGCCACAATAAACAAATCAGTATTATGTATCCAAATATGGATACATAAAGACGAAGAAAACATTTTGGAACTGAAATCAGTGTCTCTGTGGACAAAATAATTAAACGTTCCAATAAATACAACACGAAGCAAAAAGTTTATTTGATATTAATTTATGGATTTCGCGAAAATAATATTGAAATGGAATAAAAATTATACAGAATTCTTATAATTTTGCCAAAATTCCCTTGAGTGTGTTGATACGAATAATTTCTCGAATATTATCGATATTTTATATAATATAATATGATTATAATGAAATTAATGATAATATTAAACTTTTTAATATTTATGTAAATCAATATTTCACAGAACTCTACACGTTTACGAGGGATATTATTTGGAAATAATATTAATATCGCTTTTGCCTATAGGAGTAGTATGAACATTTATTCCATATAAATATTTACAACATACTTAATACATATAGTATATTATACATAACTGCATGAATATATGATGTGATACATGATATATATTTGATATATATTTGATATAATATATATATATATATATATATATATATATATATATATATATATATCAAATATATATCATGTATCACATCATATATTCTGCTGTATTGCATGCTGTAAGTATGCTGTATTATTGGTATATATTGGTATATTATTTTGCAATGAATATTGCTAAATTAAAAACTATTATAGTTGCTAGTTTTAGTAAGATAGGTTTGTTAAATATTGCTTATTAAGTTTTACAGATTTGTCATAAGTTTAATACAAATTTATGAAAATTTGAGTAATATTCTGAAACCTGAAATTTCTTTTTGAAAGCATGATATGATTCGTATATGTTTAAATATTTCGTTACATGTTTGACAAAAATTACATTTTCTTTCAATTTTCACAATTGATATAATGTTAACAGCTTCTCAACATCCTTATACTTTAATATTTTGATTACAGTTCTGGACATTAACATTAATATAATTGGACATTAATTGGACTTTCGTGATATTTGGAAATATATTGACGCATTATTTTATAAAAGGGATAAGTGACAATACACCAATTTTACAATTCTTAAATTATTAAACGTAATTTCAATGAAATTTTAAACTTCTTTTAACATGTGTTACATTTTAGTCTTAATTATTTCCTATTAAACTATTGTATTAACAAAATATTGTGTAATTTACTGCGGTACAAAAGTGTAAAGCAAAAAATGTTTTTTTTTCGATTATCTCCTTTTAAAAATGAATGTGTCTATACTTTGTTCAGTTTTGAATATTGGAATTTTTTAAAGCAATGAGGCAATGAAGCAAAAGCAATGAAAATATTTTGTTTTTCTTTATCTTTGGTTTAATAACACTTGTATTAAGTTTTTTTATAATTATAATACTTTTAGAATTTCCATTAAAATTTTGGACATGTTAACTTTTAATGCTAGATATTATCAAATACCTCCTTAAAACTTTTTAGAATTTTCTTCAAAAAATGTTGTGTACTTTTTTTTACATTTAATTCTTACTTCTTTAATTACTTTATTGGAACTCATCATATTTGATGGAAAATGCTGAAAGTTTAACATATGTGTTTCTATATTTTGATAATTTTCATTTTTTTTTTAATATATTTATATATTATTATTTTATTATTATTATTTATTAAGTTTTATAGAATTTTCTAGAATGATATGATCACGTTTCATATTTTAGCTTTTACTTTATTTTATTCAGTAAAGGTGAATTCTGTGAAAAAATTAAGTTAGATGTGCTTGATGTACAAAAATATTAAATGTTCTTAATTAAAAACTTTTTGGGCAATTTATACCTTTGCCTTAAAGGAATAATTGAAACAAATTGTTTGAATGTAGACATACTATTTTACAATGTCTTCTTTATACATATTTCTTAGCTCTCTTGTGAAAGTTGCTTATGTTCAAGTTTTCCATGTGTTTATTGATTTAATTGCATCTTACCTTTCTTACCTTTAGTAAAAAATAAACTTGTGAAAAGCGTAGGCTTCTAAAATTATGGTAAATTCTCGATTACATACACTCCATTAATATAAGTTATTTCTTTGGATCATCACTGAAACAAATATTTAGCCTAGAAATAAAAAAAATATATTTAATGATTAAATTATCCTACCTATTTTCTACAAATTGAAACACATTTTTTTAAACGTTGCATTTAAATTATATTTTGGAAGATTGCAGGTATGTAAAACATGTACCTACTCAAAATATGTGATTACCTTCAATCCCAGCCTCGGCGTTTATTTTTTAGCGAAACTGTGTCCTAGTATGAGGAAACTTACGAGTAATTTCTGGAACCCAAGTTCAGCAGCATTGAAGCTGAATGCACTTTCATCTGTTATCTGCTTAATGTTCACATGGAAAGTTGATGTCTATCTTGTTACAATTTCCCTAAAGTCTGAATAATCTTCCGCAGCATGTAGGAGATCATCGGCATTTATCCATTCCACTGCTTAGGTTGCGCAACCACGACATCTGCATCGTCGTTCATCTTTATCCACGTTCTATCCAACTTTTCCCTTAGATTTTACAGTCAAGAATCAGGTGTGGTAATTCATCTGTAAAACATTTATATTTTAGAAAATCACAATCTTCGTAAACTGGTTCCATCTTTCCAAACCAAAAAAGTATGCTCTACTTTATGCCAAGTATTTCTAGGTATAATTTATATTTGTTTCTTGAGTTTTTTGAAAACTATAAAGCAGAGCACAATACAATCAACACTTTTACTAATTTGACGTAGACTGATTTTAGTTTCAGAGTTTTCTGAGTTTTAAATTATTTCCAAAATTATTTCGTGTGTTACCTTAATTTTCTTTTAAATATACGCCCCAAAAAGTGACGCCCGTGCTTTTGGATTTTATTCAAGGACCAAAACAAATTGAAAATTAAGAGTGGTAAATATTCTATTTGTCCCTCGTTATATAGTTATTAATAACATTGAAAACAGTAACTTTTTCGACCACTACGTAATACACGATTTTGATTTATGCATTTTGTCAAATCAGTCAACTATCAACAGTCAGATTTGACAATTAGTTTTACAGATGTGGATAATCTCTTGTTTTTAAATATTATTAGTTTTTAATAAAGTTTAAAGTTGAAATGTCCAAGACTTACAATTTTCATCAACAGTCAACTTTTAAGGAATGTTAATAAATCTCATTTTATAATGTATGTCTGCATTTTAGAGACGAAAGTTTTATGGGAAGCCAAACTTTCCCGATTGAACTAATCTGAAAGACTCCAAAATAAGCCAGTATTGAAAAGTTACTGCACTGTTTTCCTTGTCATACCACGGCTAATATACATTTTAGTGCATTTTAAGTGCATCTGAAATCACATCAACTGAACGCTTAAAAGCTTTCGTCTCACCGACATCTCCTGGAAAGGGTCAACGAAGGCAACGTCAGCTGTAATCAATTATTTTTTACTACCCTTTCGTGGCCGTCCACCTCCAAAGAAAAAAAGGTACTCAGGGTAACTTAATTTAGATCTTAAAAGCTCGCTCATTAGACTTTATAATATATCGATGGTGTACTGCACACATGTTGTAAGTGCACTTTCCGATGAAATTGTGTTAAATACGTAAAAATGTTTTTAATTGATAAGAAAAAACAAACAATTAATTCCTTTAAAATCATAATTTATTTCTATAATTTCAGTAATAAATGTACGTGCTCAATCTTATTAGAATTGCTAATCTAATTACTAATCAGATTATTGAGAATTATTATGATTATGGACGTACATTTATTACTGAAGTTATAGAATCAATGAACATTAATATGAGAAAAATCACGGATAAATAATTTATTTCCACTTATAACAAAATTAGAGAATTAAGAAAAAATATAGTTTAATTTTAGCACTTACAACATTTGTACACTACGATATCAACCTTATAACAATTTGTAACATTTATACACTTTACTTTTATTTTAAATTATTAATATTAAATTATTATATTATAAATAACTTTTACTATAATTACCTTATTAAATTATGAAACCCAATACAACTGTTTTAATTTTTCATTATAAGCATTTTGTCATCTAAACATCCCAATGTCGGATCTTATTTATTTATTTACATTCTTGTAATTGATTACATTATGGAAACTTACATCGGTTACATCTTGAGTACAGTAATGTTGATGAAGGATGTATAATCGTACCTATAGTTTTGGGAATTAATGGAGATCTTTAATTGTGGTATAATTAAAATGTATTTACAATGAATTACTTACTAATGAATTACTAATTTAATAATAATTATTGTCTTGTTAAAATTGTATAATTTGTATAAAAAATAATTAATCGCCATAGTAATAATATAAAAATATTTTACAATAGCTGCCGCCTGATTTTCACGATCTCTTAATTTTATTTACTGAAATTATGAATTTTAAAATTCATAATATAAAAATATTTTATTAAATTTACAACCGACTGTTAAAGCAATGAAACAGGTGGAGGCGTCTCGGTAAAAGTATGCAAAATAAAAAAATTAAATATACATTTTCTACATTGTAAGGATATTAAATTAAAAGCGATGCGTATAGAAAATATTCTTTACACAAATTATATCGGAAATTGTATTCCCACGCATCGACTTTTTATAAAATAATATCATCTCAATATACTTACGTGAATAACTCTCGTCGTATATTTGTTTGTATCTATATCTTTCTTAATTGAAAGGCATATGCTTTGAAGCTTATACAGGACGATTCAAATTGGAAGGCTTCCTTGGGTTTCTTGTTTATCTTAAGTAGGGTAGGTTTATATTTGGCAAATAATCATAAATTTATAACGGCTATGGTAATGATTAGCTCAGCGTAATCCGTAAGATGGCCGAAAGTGTAAAAGTGACATACGAAGTCGGTGAATCTAATTGCGGCAAATGCAAAACGAGAACAGTTTCTAGTGTGATCTGTGAACGTTGTGAACTTAAATTTCATCCAGAATGCCTTAAGAAGTATCAAAAATATTCACGATGCCCTACAGGAAAGATTTTGCCAGCTGACTCTGACGTAGAAGAAAGTCAATTGAATATGGACAGTTCAAAGTCTCACTTTCCGGTAAGTGACAGATCAACTTTTATAATGCAAGAGAATTTGCTCTTACGCAAACTTGTGAAGCAGATGGAAGAGAAAAATATCGTAATGCAGGAAAATATTACCTATCTGAAAGAAAAATTAGCCTCGCAACAGGCCGGAGTTGGTCCATCACAAAGAATAGCAAATAATTCAACAGCCTTAGCTAACACCTATGCTGAATGTGTTAAAAATACGTCTAATAGTACACTAACTATTTCCACCGCTGCTATTACAGCACATAATACACAAACTAAAACTGGTACACCCACACCTCCGCTCTCCGCCAATCAATCACAAAGTTAAGTTAAAGAAAATCTGCAACCAAAGGTACATATAGTCCATAATAAATCGGCTGCAGACGGTGAATATCCCAATGCCGAGAATGATCAAGGTGAAGATTTTGTATATCCTAAAAACCAGCGGAGGTCGCAGAGGAATAAGATTGTATCGGGTACGGCGGTTAATTCAAACCTGAAAGCTGCTACCAAATACTTACATTTCCATGTTTGTAATTTACATCCTACTACCAAGGAGGAAGATATACGCCGCTTCATGGAGGACAAGGGCATGTGTAATTCTACACATGAAAAACTGCAATCAACGCGCCTTGACGATTACTGTTCCTTTAAGGTTTCTGTCTTAGAAGATCATGCAGATTTGGTTAGAGATCCCAAGACCTGGCCGCTGAATATACAAATCAATCGGTTTTTTCACTATCTCATAAAACAGAAGATAGCAAGTTAACGTCTACCAAGCAACAATTGCATTTAAATTTGAATTACTTTTTTGTCAATGCTCAGTCTATTAGGAATAAGTATAATGAAATTGATCACCTAATACAATTGCATTCATTGGATGTACTTTGCAATGCTGAACATTGGCCGAATGAACAGGAATGCAGCAGTCTTGTGATTGACGAACGCTTGGCAGTTTCTCACTTTTCACGTAAAGTACTCATACATGGTGGTGTTTTAATTCTATTAAAGAAAGGTATAAAGTATTCAAGTCTGCTTAATATCAACAATCAATCGGTTGAGAAGCACTGCGAAGTATCTGCTGTACACCTAACTGATTTTAATTGTATTATTCTAGTTGTTTACCGCACACCAGACGGTGATTTTAATGTGTTTTGTAATGTCCTGCAAACTGTTTTAAACAATTTATATGTTACAAGTACTAAGGTGATAATTGGGGGCGATTTCAACGTTAAGTTTAATCGTCCTGATCTCAAAGTGAATTCACTATGTGATATTTTTAAATGTTACGGGCTTACAAACCATGTAACATTTCCTACTAGATGTGCTAATACGTTAGACAATATTTTTTCTAACCTACATACACAGATAAAAGAAATATTTCCCGTGAAACTTACATCTGACCACACTGGAATTTCTATAAACATTCATATGGACTCGATAAATCGTCAAGATTCATATAAAGTTAGGCCAGTAACTCAAGTGGATAAATTTCAACTTTTTCAAATGTTATGTAAACACAACTGGGGCTACTTGAGCAATATTACAGACTGTGATGATATATTTAGTGCATTTCTCGAGGTGTTTTTATCCTATTATGATCTAGCGTTTCCAACTAAAATCGTTCTGAGTACTCCCAACAATAAGTGTAACATTCATTGGTTCAATGATGATCTTTGGAGAATGAGGGAACACCTCCATCTTTTACGCGAATTGTGCATCTATACAGGGTCCTGCAATAGTGCGTCGGGCTTTCCTAGCGCCCTTCCCGTGAGAGATAGAAAAAAATGTTTCATACATAAAGTTATTAACTTAAAAATCTTTATGCTGTATAATTATTTCCAAACATACATGGTGTCCCAATTTTGCGGAATAACAAAAACAAACATTTTTTAAATAGAACACCCTGTATTTATTCAGGTTTTCTGATGACATTTTTCAACCTCTACAATGTTGTTTATTTAGTTTTGGATTATGTTGCACTGTTACCAATTTACAATTTTATTTTCAAAATATCATGCATAAGCAAGTTTAACTTTAAAAAGTCGTAACAGCCTCATTTTTTTAAAGGTAAGAATAAGTTTTAGCAATAATCTTAGTGTGGTTAATAAGCAACCTTTTTGTAATGAGAAATTTGAATATAGTAATGCAGGGTGTCCAGAAAAAAATGCCAAACTTAGCACTTAGCACTTAAACGGAATGCCACCCATTTTATGTCATTATTCGATAGGTATTTTTCTTCTCTTCAATTTGATGGTGTATATCTTATGTCTGAATCCCATAGTTGTGGAGATATTCAATATTTTTCACAAAAGTAAACATTTAATTACATTTCTATGCACCGAAGTAGGCCATGCTGAGACAAAACAACTGTCAAAATGTAAGTAAGAATCAATGTGAGATGAACAAATACATTTTGAACATTACTGTAGTATCGTTTCTCTTTTGTATTAATAATTTTAATAATAATATCTCTCATGGTTTTGGAATAAATGAATTAATCGTATTACAGAAGTACTATCTACTATTTTACTATTATCTTTCATATCACAATGATTCTCACTTACATTTTAACAGTTGTTTTGTCTCAGCATGACCTATTTAAGTGCATAGAAATGTAATTATATGGTAACTTTTGTAAAAAATAATGAATATCTCAACAACTATGGGGTTCAGACATAAGATATGTACCATCAAATTGAAGAGAAGAAAAATACCTATCGAATTATGAAATAAAATAGGGGGCATTCCATTGAAAAAAATGGCTTATACCGCTTTGAAATTTGTAAAGTTTGGCATTTTTTTCTGAACACCCTGTATTACTAAATTCAAATTGCTCATTACCAGCATGTTGCTTATTAACCACACTAAGAATATTGCTAAAACTTATTCTTACCTTCAAAAAACGAGGTCGCTACGATTTTTCAAAGTTGAGTTTGCTTATGCATGATATTTGGAGAAAAAAATTGTGAATTGGCAACACTGTAACATAACCCAAAACTAAATAGACAGCAATGTAGAGGTTGAAAAATTTATCAGAAACCTTGAATAAATACAGGGTGTTCTATTTAAAAAAAGGTTTGTTTTTGTTATTCCGCTAAAATGGGACACCCTGTATTATTGAAAATATTTTTACGGCATAAAGATTTTTAAACCAATAACTTTTTGTACGAAACATTTTTTTCTATCTCCTACGGGAAACGCGCTAGCAAAGCCCGACGCACTGTTGCAGGACCCTGTATAAATAGCAAGGACTATAAAACTCTATATTCAAACTTTAGAATTGAATATCAGCATGCCATACGAGTAGCCAAAATAAACGCGAATGACAATTGTATCAGAACATCAAATAATAAGGCTAGAGCCACTTGGAAGATCATTAATAAGAACAGGAAAATTAACTGTAATAGCGATAGCTGTGATATCCCTCCAGACACGTTTAATTCATCTTTTATCAACCTAGTAAATAACATTATTTAGTCAATTCTTGCAACCAACGTTACCTCATTAAATTATATACCAATTAAATGTGATAGTAGTTTTAAGTTCAAAACAGTGTCAAATAATGATGTCAGACAAGCAATTACTGACATAAATAGCAGTAGCTGCACTGACTTTTATGGAATCTGTGACGTACCTGAAGGGCATTCAGCGCGTTAGGCCGTGGAGCGAGTGGAGGGTCCCTTCGAAGCAGTGACGAGGGCCAGGCTCTCGGTGTCAGAGAGTGGGTGGGGGGGTTAAAAAAGGCTCCACGTAATTTTAACCTCGTCCCTATTTCGTCACAAAGGGAGGCTCCACCTTACCTGCGTGGGTGGACGGCAGACAGTCAGCGAAGTTCAGAAATCACGAACTGTCGCAACGGCTGACCATATGGCGCCAACACCACCAGATTTAAATCTCGCAGTGAGAATAAGAACTGAAAACTGTAAAGAATGCCCGATCGAGAAAACGTGGGGGGAACAAAAAATAACAGGTGTAAATTTTGTGGTGTAAAATATCGGCGTTTATTCACACAAACGACAGGACACCGTGCCTACGCTTCCTGAAATAAATACCTCCGTCCGCAACCCTATCACGCAGGGTTCACCATATTCGGCCGAATATCGCAAACTTCTTATCGCGCGATTCAAAGGGCCGTCTGAGCGACTTTTTCTTACACAAGCGCAAAACACGTACGGCACGAAACACGTAACGCAAATTTTACACAAAAGAAATAAACGATATATCAAATGGAATTAAATTCAAATGAGAGCAAAAATAAATAAATATCAAGATCTGGCCTGTGTTCCTGGTCTGTGTCTTCGCTGGCGGGCTGAGTTCGGCTCCTGGACGGGCGGCGGCCGATAAGCGTCGGGGACGCCGATCACTCGATTCCAGACCTCAGAGCAGGATGATCGCTGCCTCTAGCCAAGAACTGGCTGGCTGAGCTACTTAGCCCTTACCCCGAAAAAAAAAACGCTCGGATGTTATGAGCGTATGGGTAGTACCTTGCCTTGTGCTCGGTGCCTCAATCCCCTCAAGGGTGGTTAAATGAGTCCCCGTTTAATATCCCGGAAACCGGATGGTGGTATACCAATTAAAACGGTTCCTCTGGCACTTCTGTACTACACGGAAGGCAACTAGTTTCTCTCTTCATGGTCGCCTTTCGCCGGCGATTTTAAAAATCACACACATATAGGAAACACGTCACCACAACAACAAAAAAGTGTGAGTACGGTCGCCTACAGTGGAGGTCTGTGCACGGAATTAATAACTAAAAGGCAGTTTCCGTCGAAGGCGTTTCCGGACCGTTACAAATTTTCATGAAGGTCTTGCAAAGAGTCTATAATTCACCAACTCACATTCATTATTAATATGTGCATTACAACCAATACAATTCCGAAAGCCATGAAAATTGCCACTGTCATTCATATTCTCAAAAAAGGTGGTAATGATGATGTGAATAATTATCGTCCAATTTCCAGCCTACCAGTATTTTCAAATATTCTTGAAAAAATCTTACATACCCAAATTTCGGAATATATTGATAAAGAGATGTTATTTAATTTAGCACAATTTGGGTTCCGCAAAGGTTTATCAACAGCCGATGCAATCTTGCACTTAAATAACATCATCTTGGACACGTTTGAGAGTGGAGCCTTTGCTATGATCTCGTTCCTAGATCTGAGTAAGGCCTTCGATTGCATATCCCACAAAATATTACTTCAGAAACTTATTCATTACCGTTTCGACTCATTCAGTTGCCAACTCATGAAATCTTACTTAAGCCATCGAAGTCAGGTAGTGAGGATCAATGGTAAGGTATCAATGCCTCTGCCTATTGAAAGTGGTGTCCCTCAAGGGTCTGTACTTGGCCCACTGTTATTTTTTATTTATATCAATGACTTCACCGAATGCCTGGAGACTGGAGAATGCATCAACCGTTATTTACGCGGACGATACGACCTTAGTGGTCAAAAGCGCCAACGATTGGTACAACGCTAACCAGCTTCACTTGAACACCAATAAGACCGTAAATATCCTTTTTACATTAAAACAACATATTAATGGACCTCTTTCTCAAACGTGTAACTTTTTGGGAGTTCATTTGGACAACGAATTGAATTGGAACTATCACACAGATAAACTCGCCAGCAGGTTCTGTTGCAACATTTTTTTGTTAAGAAACACTACCTTGCCTGTGCATATATACATGCTTAATTTATATTAAGAAGCATGAGAACGATTATATTTTAAGTAATTCTGTTCATAGTTATGAAACTCGCAAGTGCAATCATCCACAGTCCAATAGAATGAGACTCAACAAGTCTCAAACTGGGGTTAGATTTTGGAGACCAACATTTTTTAATGCACTCCCCACTTCAATAAAATGTCTCCCTTTCAAATGGTTCAAGATAAACATAAAACAACTATTAATTGACAAAGCGTATTTTCACTGGGAAGAATTTCTATCTGATATCTAGCCAACCAATCAACACACCATATTTTATACCATATTATGTACCATTTACTTTATACTATTACTTTTTATATTTTCATATTATTGTGCATTACCTATTTTTATGTCCTATTTTTATATCGTATTTATTCTATATTTTATATATTCTATATTCACGTGTGTAAGCTGTTTGTGAGCATTAGCATTAATAAACTATTATTATTATAATTTTCACCACAAATTTATGATGTTCCGCCGAATTCTCCTCAAAAATTCTCAAATGACTAAATCCCATGTTGAATAAGAATCTGGAAAAAAAAGATCAGATTATATACATCGTTGCTGAAAAAATATATAGTGATCTATGAGGTCGGTGATATACATGTACAGGTGAAAGTTGTATGAAAATGGATCCGATTTGTCTTTTTTCGTTCGAATTCTTCGAAAATTAGAAAATTTTATTGTAACTTGCCAAATTTTCACTATAAAAATCAAAGTATCAATTTAAAATGATTGTATACATCGTTGCAGAAAATATACAGGATGATTTATAAGGTTGGTGATAAACGTTGGCATATGAAAGTTGTTTGAACAGGTTCGATCGGTCTATTTTTCGTTCAAATTCGTCGTAAATTTTAAAATTTTATTATAAATTGAGAAATTATCACTACAAAATGCACTATATCACCTTAATATGATTTTATTTGATGTATGATAAAGGTGTGATACATTGTAATACGTATATTAATGAAGTCTCCACAGATTCATGATATTCTGATAAATTTTTCATCTATTTGTTTCATTCTGGCGATTTCCCCCTAGATTTTGGACACTGAGATGAAATCTTCATAAATTTCAAACATCGAGATTATTTCTGCACAAATTTTGAACAGTGGGATTAATTATCTACAAATGTTTATTATGTTGCCTATTTTTCGACAATATTTAACTGAATTTTGACATTCCAGTGAAGATTTCGTAGAGGTTTTTTTCATAGAATTTTATTATTGATACTACGTTCTAAATTTATAGAGAATTTGTGTCAATGTTCGAAATTAATGAAGATATCATCTGAGTGTCCGAAATCTATGGGGAACTTGCCAGAATATCACAAAGAAGAAGAATTCATCACAACATCATAAATCTGTAATGATTTTGTATTTATCACAAATAAGTGAGGAACATTAGAATGTTAGCAATTTGAGGAGAATTCAGCGGAACATCATAAATTTGTGGCGATTGTCGTAATGATAATCACCACAAATTTATGATGTTCCGCTGAATTCTCCTCAAAAATTCTCAAAAATTTATGAAAAATTAATCAAGATGGCAGAAACTTGTGTAATAAATTTATTGGAATATATAAAATTTGTGCAAAATTCATAAAAACATCATACATGTGTTGACAATTTAGCTAGTCGTTATAATGCTTGTGACGGATTTATCAAAATATCAAACATGTATTATGCATCTACAGGAGAATTCAGCGGAACATCGTACATATGGCAATGATTCATAATCGCCACAAATTTATGATGTTCCGCTGAATTCTTCTCAAAAATTCTCAAAAAATTATGAAAAATTAATCAAGATGGCAGAAACTTGTGTAAAATTTATTGGAGTATATAAAATGTGTGCATTCATAAAAAGCATCATACATTTCTTGACAATTTATCTAATCGTTATTGTGAAGCCCGTTATCTAAGCTAAGAATTTATCATAATAATACATATGTGCGAAGAAATCATCATAAATACACAAATTTATGATGGTTTATGATGATTAATTTAACATATCGTTATAAATTTCTAAAGAAATTCTGAAATCGTCATAAATTTGTGAAGTATTCATGATATCATTATAAATTTGTGAATAATTCTTGAAAACATCATAAATTTGTTGACAATTCATTTAATCGTTATAAATTTTGTGAAGAATTTATCTAAACATCACATATGTGAGTAGAAAGCATCATAAATTTGTGTAGAATTTATTAAATTGTTATAAATTTGTGGAGAATTTATGAAATCATCATACATTTGTGAAGTATTCATAAAATCATTATACATTTGTGAATAATTCAGGAAAAATCGCAATAAATTTGCTGACCATTAATCTAATCGTTATAAAGCTTGTGCAAAATTTATCAATATATCACAATTTTGCGAAGAAATCATCAAATCGTTATAAATGTATGAAGAATTTATGAAATTATCATAAATTTGTGAAGTATTCATGAAATCGTTATCCATATGTTAATAATTCATGAAAACATCATAAATTTGTTGACAATTCACTTAGTAGTTATAAATTTTGTGAATGATTTATCAAAACATCATAAATGTGCGGAGAAATCACCATAAATTTCTTTAGAATTCATCAAATCGTTTTAAATTTGTGAAGAATTTATGAAATCATCATAAATTTGTGAAGTATTCATGACATCATTACACATTTGTGAATAATTCACGAAAACATCATAAATTGGTTGACAATATATTTAATCTTTATAAATTTTATCAAGAATTTATCAAAACATCACATATGGGAGAAGAAATTATCATAAATTGGTGTAGAATGCATCAAATCGTAATAGCTTTGTGAGGGATTTATGAAATCATCATAAATTTGTGAAGTATTCATGACATCATTATACTTATGTGGATAAGTCATGAAAACATCATAAATTGGTTGGAAATTTATCTAATCGCTCTAAATGTGCGAATAATTTATGAAATCACAATACATTTGTGATGAAGGCATGAAATCATCATAAATTTGTGAAAAATGCATCTAATCACCATCAAGACTTGATCAAAACATCACTAATTTGCTAACTATGCATCAATTTGTGAATAATTTAACTGATACCCTGAATCTTCGTCGTTTTATTACCAATCAAAATTTATGAAGGATACAGAAAATTATAATAAAGTATATACATACAACTGCTTCGAACATATAACATTTTCTGAGGATTTATATAAACATTATCAATTTAAGAATAATTCGTCTAAACATCGTAAATTTGTGGCGAATTCGTCAAAACATTATCAATTTATGAGTAGTTTGAAAGATAATAAACAATTTTGATAAATTCATTTAATAAAGTTGTGCACAACATTTCACTAAATTACACGAAATTTGTGGAGAATTCATAAAAGCATTATCAATTTAAGGAGAATTCGTGTACACATCATAAGATTGTGGTGATTCGGCAAAGCATCATGAAGTTGTGTATTTGAATATCAACTAAAAGTAATGCTAAAAATAGTTTTAACATTATCAATTTGTAGGTAGTTTCACAGTTAATCAAAGATTTTGAAGAATTGATCTAACAAAGTTGTGCGTAGTTCACTAAATTACACGAAATTTGTGAAGAATTCATAAAATGAAGTTGAATATCAACCGAAAGTTATGCTAAGAAATCGTTTTAATATTATCAATTTGTGAGTTGTTTGAGGGTGCATACATTTTTCTTACAATATTAATTTAATAAAGTTGGGCGCAGTTCACTAAATGACATGAAATTTGTGAAGAATTCATAAAATGAATTTGAATATCAATCAAAAGTTATGCTAAGAAATCGTTTTAATATTATCAATTTGTGGGTAGTTTAAGAGTGCATCATTTTTTTTACAATATTACTTTAGTAAATTTGAGCGCAGTTCACTAAATTACACGAAATTTGTGCAGAATTCATAAAAGTAGAATTCGTGTAAACATCATAAGTTTGTGATGAATTCGTCAGAACATCATGAAGTTGTGTATTTGAATATCAACCTAAAGTTATACTAAAAATTGTTTTACATTATCAATTTGTGGGTGGTTTGACAGTTAATCAAAGATTTTGAAAAATCATTTAACAAACTTGTGCGCAGTTCACTAAATTACACGAAATTTGTGAAGAATTCATAAAGTGAATTTGAATGTCAATCAAAAGTTATGCTAAAAAATCGTTTTAACATTATTAATGTGTGTGTAGTTTGAAAGTCAATCAAAAATTTTACAATATTCATTTAATAAAGTTGTGCGCAGTTCACTAAATTTCACGAAATTTGTGGAGAATTCATAAAAGGAGAATTCGTGTAAACATCATAAGTTTGTGTTGAATTCGTCAAAACATCATGAATTTGTGTATTTGAATATGAACCTAAAGTTATGCAAAAAAATCGTGTTAACATTATTAATTTGTGGGTAGTTTAAACGTTAATCAAAAAATTTGGAAAAAAATCTGTAACAAAATTATGCGCAGTTTACTAAATTACACGAAATTTGTGATTTCATAAAAGTACTATTAATTTAAGGATAATCCCTGTAAACATCAAGTTTGTGATGATTTCGTCAGAACATCATGAATTTGTGCAGTTGAATATTAACTCAAACTTACACAAATAAATCGTTTTAGAATATTGTATGCAATTCACTAAATCATTCAAAATTTTTGGATAATTCGTCAAAACGTCAAACTTATAACGAATTTATGATAATATTATACATGTGTGGAGAATTCATAAAAAAATTATCAAAATTTCTGCAATTTTCTACTATTTTTAATAAGAATTACATATAAATTTCTCGTAATTTCAAAGAATACTTATCAAAGTTATAATACATTATCAAACAACTTTTTTACGACAATTTTTTTTATTTCGCTTTTCTCTTGAATGAATATAATTTGATTTCCAATATCGTAATATTATCTAATGGTTGTTTTTTTCAAATTTTAGGGCAATAATTATTAAATTTTTACAAGTTTTGGAAATTGATTTGTTATCTGATGGTTTTCTTTAATAGAAATGAATGATTTTTAGAGAAATTTCTTAAATATTCATGGATTTTCGTATAAATTGGTTTCAAATGCTTCTTTACATTTTAGAGCAATAATTTTTATTTTTTATTTATTATTTTATTTATTACTAATTTTGGACATTCATATGTTATTGACTCCTTCATAGTTTTTCTAATGTGTTTGATTTTTAACGAATTTCTTAAAAAATTCATGGATTTTCCTATAAATTTGTTTTAAATGCCTCTATTTTTTTATTTTGCATTACTCTTTAACGAATATTTATTTAATTTTCAGCAATTTTCCGAAATTATTATACATTATTGCCTATTTTGTTGTTTAATGATTGCTTTGTTTGTATTTGTAAGGAAGAAACTTTTGTAAGAATTTGCCAATATTCAGTAATTGATTTTTTATTAGTTGCTGTATTCTTTAACGAATGTTTATTTAAATTTCTGTGCTTTGTTAATATTTAAGAACTGCATATTTAAATCAATTTATAGATTTTTTTTTATTCATTTTATTTTCATAATTTATGGATTATTATTACGAACAGCAAATACCGATCAATATTAAATTACCACGAATGTACTAGTGAATTGTAAAGTGCAATTATAAATTATGTCTCCCACAAAAAAAAATAGTTTAACTTCACATGAAAATATATACACTTATACAGTATTTGATTTTACATTTTATACATTACACATTTTCCATTTGCCTGACGATGATTTTACTTTGAAATAATATCGAACCGATTTAAATTATTTTTTTTACTTAAGGTAGTATTTATAAACCTCCATGAACCCCTAAAAGAATATTAAGTTATGAATGCACTATTATGTACTCATTTTTTGTCAGAGTTTCTCTAACGTACTACAAATTCCCCACAACTTATTTCCACAGCTTCTTCAACTTTGAGCCTCGCTATTATCTGCAGTGGATTATTTTTGATTTAAATACGATTTTAAAGTTTAGCGAGTGCAGTTGTACGAAAATCGTCAAAGTTTACTGCAATCTAAACCCCCGAGACAACAATCTAAAACCCTTATGAAATAAAACGAAGTCTTCTACTCAAAATTAAATGCACGTTGAACCGTGAAATCGCTTGAAAAATCTAAAATAGGCGAGTACTTGCGCGTTTAAAACTTCTGCAAAACTCCACAAATAATTTACATAGCAGACATAATTCCACCGAGCACTATCAAATAAATCAAATACATAGTTTCTGCTGAGACGTGGAGACAGGTGCAATGTTGAGACAATTTTTGTCAACTTTTATTAATCCTAAAACCTTATAATTATAAATACATTTATAATTATAAATTATTACATGATACTTCATTTAGCTAATGAATAAATTTAATGGTAGCATAGGGGTTCAAGTTTTTAAATAATATTCTCCTATATTTATACATATATATAATATATTTTTAAATATTGAAGTAAGAAGTAATTTAATCATAACTCCATTAAAATTGTTGAAACTGAAGAGACTGGCATTTATGAGAGGCGTCATGTAGCAGCTTCGTAAATATAATTATATCATAAATTATTTAAATCCCGTTCATGTTTCCTTTTTTTGATCGCTATGAAGCCATGACGGGAAGTTGACAAAGTTGGAAGTATTTTTCATTATTCTTAATTAGTGTGGCGGTAAAAGGTCCGATTGTATTAAGTCGGTGCGTACAAAGGCACGTTTTTAATATTCATAAACCTCGCCGTTAGCATTTCATTCCCGATTCCGTAAACTGTCTAGAGAGGAAACCGTAAAATATTACTTAACTGATCTAAATTTGTCTGACTTTATAATTTTGATTTTTAAATAATTTTACTTGATCATACGTAGTGTAGATAATAGTTATTTACGTATTAAGGGCGTAAAGAGGCTTTTATGACGTGAGACGTAATTTTTAGTCCGAAGCGGCAGCCGGGGGCTAAGAATTCGTCTAGGACCACAAAAGCAAATTACGCCCGTGGTGCATACACAACTTTATGCATTAAAAAATATTTTTTAATTTAAAAATATTTCTAAATTAAATTGAAAATATTTATAAAATAAATTGAATTATCCACCCACATCTAACGTTGCTTTGATTAAATTTGAGATTTGAAGCGTAACTATAGTAACGGATAAACAATGGTAGCCATATTGCCTAAAATCTCAGTTTCATTTTGTATCCTTGGTAAATGAACGAATTTGATGAATTTTTTTTTTCGATTTTTCTCCCGAAAAATTCAAGGAGGCGTATGGAAAATCGTATAATGAATAAGTGTTTGAAAAGTTTTTATTAGGTATGATATCGTTGTTTGACGTTTCTTTATAGCCCACGGGCAATAAAGAGGTCCATGGGCTATAAAAATACGTTTATGATAAATAAATTTGTGTATAATCGTCAATTTATGATATTTCCGTACATAATAGTTATTTACATATCAAGTCAGGAAAGTTATCGATTACTTGACCAAGGAGCATGTTGAAAATACAAGGCCAATTATTCTTAACCTCCTCAGCCTAGTAATAGCTTTCATGGTGTGTTATATATCAAATGTTACCTGAAATTGTTATGTTAAAGTCAAAATTATTTCAAATAAATTCAATATTTTCAATATTTAAATTTATAATTTTAAGAATAATAGTCAGGTCTATTTATTTTGTTGTTACGATGTAAGAAAATGAACAAATTAGTTCTGTTGGCTTTCGTTGTTTTCCACAAAACTTCCTAAACAACTCAAGGAATTTTACATAATTTCGTAATATTTAAGACCTTTCTTAAAGTTTCCTGAGATTTTTTAATATTTTTCCAAATTTTAACTATTGTTATTTAAAAGAGTTTTTTTTTACTTATTGGATAAAAATGTATTACAATTATTATCGAATAATTTATTATTATTATCATTAGTAAATTTACGCTAATATTATTCATAATACGAAATTGTACGAAAATTTCAATTTTTTTGAAAATTTCCAGAATTTTGAAATATATTTTATATGACATGAAACTTCTTTGTAATTTTACGAAATTGTGTATCCTTTTAATTTTACTGTTGCAAAGTCTTACTGCAACATGTTTGAATAGAAAGGTAATTCTGCCTATTACATAACAACCTAACAAAGACCCTAACAAAGAACTTTGCAAAATAAAAACTTATTACTACTAGTTGAGATGAGAAACCCTGAAAAAGAAGAAGATTTGGGGGCAATTACAATTATTTGAAGGGCTTATTCCCTTCAAATTTTCTACTCTTTTGTAAGTACAGTAACACTAGTAACCAGGGTTGATATATATTCTTAATTAATTATTTTTAAATGTGACAAATTGCAATGGTGTAATCATTACACCATTGCAATTTGTCAAATTAATAAAAATTCTTAATAATTTGTCACTTTGAAATGACCGTAATACGTCGAAACTAGTTTGTGAATTTTAAAGTAAATAAAGAAGTTTAAACATAGTAAGATAATAATTAATTATGAACATATAAATCAACTGATTTAAATCATGATTTAAAACAACTGATTTTCTTTAAATATATCATTAATTTCAATCAAAATTGAGTTGTTTTTAAATGAATCATTGTCTTGCACTGTTTGTACATTCCAATAGGTGAACAATGAAAAATTTAATCTAACTATAGAGTTAGCATGCTTTAAGGTAGATAATTGTAAATAAGTAAAATATTTTTCTTTTTTTCCATTTTTTGGTCCATCACATGGTGCAAATATACCGATTTTTTTTTAAATCAATAATCAATAATTATTATCATTTAAATCAGTATCATTCGTTTTACACCCGGACATCCCATCATCAATTCTTGTTCAATCTTAAGAATTAAAAAAAATCATATGATTTAAATCGTGATATAAATCAATTGATACAAATCACATCAAATTTTCAAAAACTGATCAGAAATATAAAATAATGAAATAAATCATGATATATTTTTTTAAATCTCAATTTATTCCAACCCTAGCATCGATAACCGTTTTGAATTGCAATTTATAGCAGTATTGTTGTATTGTGTTGTAACAAAATTATTGGTACTTTCATTAAGATTTTCTTTTAATAGTAAAAATAATGAATGCAGAAATGTTAAAATAAGAAGACATTTGCCACGAAATGATGAAGACATTCTTCAGATATTCGGAGCGCTTTATAATTACATTCCCAAGTTTAATTTCTAAAATTTAGCACAAAACAAAATTCTGAAATATTGCTGAATTTCAAAAATAAATCAAAATGAACGCATCATTTATCAAGACCTCAAAAAATCTTGAGGTGTTTAATCATTTTTGATTCAAAGTCTTTTACAAAAAATAGTTAAACTCTAACTTACGATTTTTTCAAATATGCACAAGTTATTTAATTTGTAATGTTAGAAAACTACTTGGATATTTTTCTTTTTATTACCTATTTATCGAGTTGTTTTCTGTTGAATACGTAACGTTTGTTGAGGCTGCTAATGCTGTGGTACAAGATTGGTTACCTACAAAATCACACGAAAGATATGAAAAGATCTGTGAAGTGTTTAATGATTGGTGCAAAGTAAATAACATTAACAATAAACTAACAGTAGATGTGCTTTTGGTGTGGATTGGCGAACAAGCCAAAACATGTAAAATTTTACTGAAAAATCTTTAAAGAGGAAGGTAATTCTGCCTAACTTATCTTAGGCTAACTTAGGCTGCAAATGCTGTAATGCAAAATTTGCTACCTACACAACACAACATGAAATCACAAACATGAAAAAACCTTTGAAGTGTTCAGTGATTTGCAAGGTAAACGTATACATCTGCCATTGTTAGCTTACATGTATAGGTAGCAAAGTATAAAAATAAAATTGAATTTAATTGAATTTAGTTGAAAGAACATTAAAAATAAACTAACAGAATGTGTGTTTTTGGCGTATTTTGGGGAACAAACCAAAACTCCTAAACCATCGAGTTTTTCGAGTGTCTTTTCGATGCTCATGTCAACCAATTTATGTTATAATAATATAATATAATATAAACATTGGTGGATTCTCTAGCCTTTTTGAAACAAAAATGTTGGTTTTAAACCCAAGAAATCGAAAGTTTTTTCAAGAGAGGACGTTTTTACAAGACGCAAGGATTTTCTTATGATGATGGTAAAATAACCAATTTTTTTGTGTTTGTTCTTTAATTTCTAGGTTGCTTTAATTATGGGTTTAACAGGAGCGTGTTGCTGCAATGAACTGACTAATAAGCGCAGATGACATTGATGACAAAGGTGACATTTGAATAGTCAAATATTTATAATGTTCAGAACACTAGCATTTATATCAAAACAAAATTTTATTTTCTAACTACATTTTAACTTATTAATCATAAAAATTAATACTGAGTTATCATTTAAATTTCAGCTCTAGCTATCCATGAACATTTTCGCAACCAATAAGAAAGGTGAGATCACCAATCTAGATAATAGATAGAAGGATAACTATATAATATAGTTTTTCAAACTTCAACTTGGCACTAATCACAGTCAAGTTGGCATTAATCAATATCAATTTAGCATAAATCAAAATCATATTGGCATTAAACAAATTCACGTTTAATGAACAACCATGCCAACATGGTTTTGATTAATGCCAAATTGATAATGATTACCAACTTGACTGTGATTAGTGCAAACTTGAAGTTGAAAAGGTATAGACCTGAAATTCAAATGATTACTCAGTATTAATTATTCTCATTAATAAGTTATTGTCCAATTAGAAAATAAAAGTTTGCTTTTGATATGAATGGAATCATTTCTTAATAACTACCAAACTGTTATAAAGCAGTAGTACAGTAATAACTGTCAGGTAAAACTGTGATTAGTGCCAACTTGAAGTTGAAAAGGTATAGACCTGAAATTTAAATGATTGCTCAGTATTAATTATTCTTATTAATAAGTTAATGTGCAATTAGAAGATAAACTATTATAAAGCAGTAGTACAGTAATAACTCTCAGGCAAAACTGTGATTAGTGCCAACTTGAAGTTGAAAAGGTATAAACCTGAAATTTAAATGATGGCTCAGTATTAATTATTCTCATTAATAAGTTAATGTGTAATTATAAAATAAAAGTTTGCTTTTGAAATGAATAGAATTATTTCTTAATAACTGCCAAACTGTTATAAAGCAGTAGTACAGTAATAACTGTCAGGAAAAATTGTCACTGTACAAGCCTTATCGTGATTTAACTTTCAAGAATCAAAATAATCCTGAAAGTTTGATTTTCTTGACGATTTCAGCTAAAAATATATTGATAACGTCTAAAACAACAGATTTTGACCGAATTACTTAATATGGATCAGTATCACGACAGAACTCTTATAAAAGAAATTATCGTCGACTATTATCATTTTGCGTATAGTATGTTTATGCTATAATTTATATAGATTTATATAATAACTAAATAAGAATTGATTAGAATGAGTTATAAAGTAAAACAGTTTTGTTTCATTATTATTATTATTATTATTATTATTATTATACTTAAAAATAAGTAAAAAACTGTAGGAAAAAAACTAATACTTAACTATAAACATAATAATAAGTTTAAAAAAATGTTCAATTTATAACTAATTCTAATTAATTCTGGTGAAGTTGAAACATAAATCTAAGTATATAAATTATATTAATTTTAATTTTCACAAATATGTGTCAGCAGTTAATCACTAAATGTTTAAAAATGCTGTAAATGTAATTGCACAGAAATGGCCCAGTTTCTGGCCATTGAACGTATAAGCGCGATGACAATTCGAAATTTATTCCCATGAAAATTTGTGCAATATTCGTAGTGGTCACTCGACATAGCATTGTAGGGCAATTTATTCGTTTAATGGGAATTCTCTGGAATATAAAGTATGCAGGATTACAGAATTATGAATATCACGCCTGCAGAATTTAAATGTAGAACGCAGCGTGCAGAAATAAATGCATTCTAAATCACGTTTTCCGCCTCGGCTGTTCAAATATAGACCCTTACACATTTAAAATAAATGTTTCTTTAAAATAAGAGGTGAACTTGCTTACAGTGGCTATAATTTTCCTATATAAATTATATTTGCCATTTAAGCTTCCGTATGTAATATGAATTAATTCGAGGCACGTACTTTTGGACTGTAAAAGTTATTGCCCTCTTGTTTTGTCTTTTATCCCGACAAAATCTAATTCGACGTGAAAATATTTTACTGCTACCCACATCTTTCCAATTCATTGTAATTTCCAATTGACCCGCCGATTCGCACATGGATGAAAAATAATTTGAATAAATTACACTTCCCGCACGTTCCAATTTTAAAACAATTTATATAAACTGACGTACCCTAATTTATCGAACAGTCATATATAAATCACCAGATTATTTTTAACTGTTTGATACAGATATTATCAAATTTGTATAAATATACAAATAATATTATTTAATACTAAAGTTCATGTATAACAAATATATGTAAATAAAATGATAAGTTATTTTATAAATACGTAATATAATGAGGGCAATTATTTTATAAATTATTACTGTAAATCGTTAAATCGTAAATCGTAAAGTGCATGAACTTTTTAAGTAAATAAATGAAATGGCCGCTCAGATTTATATTTATTTTTATGTATCTACTTCGTTTAAGTCAATCATATATAGAATGTGGAAACCTTAACTGGAATAAATTCGGTATTTATGAATGCGAATTTCGAGAAAAAAATCTTCAGACAGTTCGATTTTTGTTCTTTATTGCGCACTTTTTAGCGTCTTCAAAACAAGTATGACGTCATTAGCCTTTCACGTACGACGTCATAGGCATTTTTTTAGATGGAAACATTTTTTCAATTCACTAAATTTGTAGCCCTTTTCATTTTATTTACGACCATGTATAAATATTTTGTTTATTTGTTATTTTTTCCGAAAAATCCGAAAAGTTTTAAATTTTCGAAAGCATCAATACCTCAGCGAAGAGGATAAAATTATGAGAACAAATTTTTGTGAAGAAATCTTTAACGCACTAAACATCAATGAACAGTTTTTAGAAAATATTATCTTTACAGACGAAGAATCTTTTAGTATAAATGGAGAAGTTAATTTACAAAGTTATCGGTCAACATTTAAAAAAATTTATTATTCCTTTGATTTACTCCATAATATTCTTTACAGATACTGGGCCCGCTCGAATCCATATATTCAAAATTTAATTCGTCATCAAGTGCAAGAAAGAGTATGTGTTGGCAGGCATAATAAATAATATTTTCATTGGACCATTTTTTATCGATGGCAATTTAGATACCAATAAATTTCTTAGACTTTTAAGAAACCAAGTCATTCCTGAAATTGAACCACTAAATATTGATAATATTTGGTTGCAGATGGATGGTGCCCCAGCTCATTCAGCTAGAATAGTTACAAATTATTTAAATAATGTGTTTGGTGAACGTTGGATGGGGAGATTTGGTCAATGTAATTTATAATCATCTAGAAATTCAATCAAGTGAGGAATTAAGAGAATGAATAATTAGAGCTTGCCAAGAGTTGAATGAAAACTTATGCGAAATGCAGTGCAAGAATTTCATCATAGACTTGCTTATTGCTTGGAACAGGGTGGCGACCATTACGAATATTTCCTATAATTATGTTATTGCTTTATTTTTTAAATTGTGTTTGTGGTTTTGTTAATGGTTCAACATGTCGTCGGCTTGGTATTATAAGGTTGCATGGAACATTTTTTCAATTTTTAGGTCTATAGCTTTACAGGGCTATATGTTTTCAAAGCGAGACTTTTCAACCTGTTGGAAGGTTAAATTTGGATTATTAAGAATCTGTGATAAAAAAATATCTAATTACAGTGCACAATACATCATTTTCTATAATAACAAACATATTTAAAGTCGTTATTCCCAAATTTACAAATTTGGACATACAACCTTGTAACATTAAGCCGACGATGTGTTAACAAGAATTATTTCCTTTGTCAATTAAAATAAACCTCTACTCGCTATTGCCCTATTTAAATACCTTCTTTCGTTGTATACATTTTCTGTCAATAACAGTTTTGACGGTTTATACGTTACGTAAATATACGTTATGAATTTGTCATTTTTTTAAATAATCGATTTACACACGCTAGTAAATTTGATAGCATATACATTGAATTTTAGCATTGATTTGATCCCGTCGTTTTAAAACTGAACATACCCTATGTTCAGAGATTTAAAAAAAACGCTCGGTATATGATTGACTACAGGTAATCATACCCTGTAGTAGGGTATACAGATGTGTTTCCATTTAAAAATGAAATCAAATGTTGTGTCCTGGATTTATGGTACACTCTATATATTTTTTAAATATTTGGAATCTGCTTCATTTGGGCTTCACAAATCATCTTTATTTTCAGGGATCAGATGCAACGTTGCAAAGTTATTATTAAATTACAGTCCATATGCTACCAATGAGCACTCAGAATATGATATTATATGATGCTATCAGTTATAGCTATTTGAAAGTAGCAAAATTATATCGTTTTTTCAGAACACCCTATGTATTCTACGTGACTCAAAATTTCGTGTATGTTTTGGCACATTGCTTGGGTACTTGCATACGCAGATCCTTTAATTAATCTCTGATCTCTGATAAGGTTTTGTTGATTTTTTTCCAGGTCCATGATTTTTCGTTAAATTTTATTAAAATGTAAATAACTTGGCAACGTTGCATCTGATCTCAAAAAATAAAAATAATGTATGAAGCCCACATAAATCAGATTTAAAAAATAAAATAATATACAGGGTGATCGATTTAAAAATTAGACCAAATTTTGTATCCCTGATTTATGGTACACTCTGTAAGTTTAAAATAAAAGTTAGTTAGTTCGATCACACAAATTTAAGAATCAAGTCGAAACAAAAGTCAAGATGGCGGTTTCCGACATATTAATAGCAGCTTTCTTATTTTAAAAGGCCACCATATTTGATATTTACACGTCTAAATAGACTTTTTCTTTTCTTTTCAACGATGTATAACAACCTATGTCAAAATGTCAAAAATATGGGATATATATTGTTCCATTTTTATTTTTATTCTATAAATTATTTTTAAAACAAATGTAAAACAAATTAAAAAAACCTAATAGAACTAAGTAGTAACATAACAATAAATTATATAAAATGTTAAAATCTCTGCCAATTATTTGCCAAAAACAATTGACAGCGTTAAATATTCGTTAAACATAATCTGAACCAGCATACGAAACTGCACAACATTGCCCATTTAATCAGATTTCTAGCTTTGAAAATAAGAAAGATACCCATGCAATCCTAATCTCTTTAGGACGATGGCTGAATGTTAAGCCGAAACTAGTAGGGAAAATAAATAAATAAATACTAGAAGATACTAGAAAGTACTTAAAACAACAAATAACGAATAAT
The DNA here is from genome assembly GCA_951805005.1 of Othius punctulatus. NCBI lineage: Eukaryota > Metazoa > Arthropoda > Insecta > Coleoptera > Staphylinidae > Othius > Othius punctulatus. Next base: position 97,564,702 of record OX638138.1, read on the forward strand.
TATAACATAGTTACTGTTGCGATTTATAGCTATGATAAAAAATACTAGTAGTATGTGTTTTATTAATCTCGTTCATTGACAACTTTTAGTGTGGCACTATGTTTACGCATTTTTTTTTTTTTAGAGACATTCGACTTTTTCGTACTTTCTGACTGAAACATACTGAAATTTAAAAACAAATATTTAGAAATAATTAAATTTTTTTGCCCGTAAAATTTCTATAATATATTTTTTATTATTAGCAGTGCGAAAAGTGCTCAGTAGTAGATTGCAGTTATTTTAAATCTACAAAAATCAGTACTATACGAAACACATATTGTACTTCACTGTGTAAAAATACAGCTATTGCGAATTTTGCTCCAAACTTTACCACCCTGTATATAAATAACTGTGTTAATGGAAAAAGTTTTCGCATAAATGCCAAAAACAAAACGAACAAAAAAACAAACCGACAATAAACCCACAATTTAAAAGTCAAATAATTCGAAGCAATAGCACCTTATTACATACAATTAGGAAGTTTCTCATCCGCGCGGTACGTGAAACGCTCGAAACTTTTCAAATTTGCGGAGATACCGCGCGCGAGTTTACATCATTCCGGCAAGCTGAATGCCTCACACGCGATAGCTGCATAATGGAAGCTGAAACAAAGCTAGCGTCTAGCTTTGCTCCCCGTACGAGCCAAATTTAGACGCGTTAAATATGAATGAGGAATATGCGGTTTCCTCTAAGCGTTTAATTCGTTGCCGCACTGCAATGTCCATAAATCGCGCCATTCGCGCCGTAAAAGTACGAAATTGTATTTTATTCCGCAAGCAAATATTGCCCGTTTGTTTCTTTTGCGGAGTTAAATGTATGCGCATAACTGCAGCAGATGTGGTTTTATGAAATGGCCGTTTGCAAATATTGTCGACGTGAGTTGCTGCAATTTCTCTCTCCATATATACGAAATGTATATGAGTTTGCAAGTGTTCCACGGTTTGAGTTCAGAGTATATGTAGCTATATTATTACTTTTTTTAAACGTTCGAGTTTTTATTCAATTTAGTTCAAACAATATGTAAAACAAAACGCTACATACTTAAATAATATGAAAAGTGCTTTTATTTCTATATAGTTATATATACAGGGTGTAACGGAAAAGCTTGGCCAGAGCCCAGGAACGTGACGTATGGAACAAAATAGTGAAAAAAGTTCCTATAAACATGTGTCATAAAATAAATTGTTTTTATAACTTTTAAAACGTAAAACTTTGTTGATGACTGAGGAACAAAAACACAATATCGCCACCTTAGTACTACAACTGGATAACTTTAAAAAGCACATTGCTGAGAAAACTGATTTGAAAATTTTCATCAAATTGAGTGCTGTAAAGCTAATAAACATTCAATATAATTTTTATTGTGTTTTGCTGAAATGTTTACAAGATATTTTTTGACATTTTGCAATTTAAAACAAAAAAACGAGATACCTATTTGTTGCACTAACTTGAAAATTGGTTTAATAGGAGTTACTCACTTTTGATTTTGGGAAGAAAACACACTGGGAGTAATTTAAAGCGGTTTTATTCGCAACTTGTATAATCTAAAATTCTGAAAGTAATTAAAATAATGAGAATACTTCATTCATTCATGTTCAGGGCCTGTATCATGGCTTTCTGAAAATTTATGTCGTCGGACTGCACTCTTTTTGGTGTCTCCTTGGTGTGGAAAATTTTCATAAAATGGTCTGTATTCTAGCGCTAAAGCTGGAGTGACTGACGTAAATAAAGAATTCAAATTGTCGTATTTTTCTTTTGGAATGGGAATTAATGATATGTATAAAGGTTTCATTGTGTCTGATAACGGTAGTTTCTGATTACTGACCCTCGTTTTCTTCTTGCAGTCAAGTACCGTAAACTCTTCATCAAAACTCTCTTTGAAACGTATGCCTAATGGCCTGCTTTTAGTGAAATTCAACCAGCTCATTTTTTACCAACTAACTGGTTTACGATTTTCGGCTTCTTCCCTGAAAACCATGCGCCGGTTCAGGTGAGATGTCCAATGCATAATATTTTCAGTGGTAATCTCATAAACAACATACGGCTTGTCACCTTTCCTCCTAGCACTTCGAGTGATGGTTTTCCAATCGGCAGGCCAGTTCACTTTTCCGATCCTTTTTTGTTCCGTACTTACGGCCGAATACATTGAATCACATTCCATTTCGCCACAACTAGAAATTTCAGATCAATGGTTTGTATGGTAGGCAGTTCCTGAACAGCGGTCAAGCACATTGCAGCTACAAACTTGTTAAGATTCTGCGCACCACATCTGTCACTGAAACAGGAAATGTGATTTACAGATGGAGGAAGAGATTTAACGTATTGATATAGACAGCTTGCAATTTCACAACTGCCTCTTTTTCCTTGTACTTCTGTCCACATGAAACAATCTCCACGTTTTGTGTTGACGTCGTATATTGTGAAATTAAAAGATTTAAATCGCTGCTTATAAAACAGAGCATTGTTAGTAGGTTCCATTTCAGCCAACAGAACGTGCTGAAGATCAAAATTGCAACTCACCATTGTTTCGTTTGAATTTACAGCTTGCTCTTTGTACCTCGTTTTTTCGGCTGTAGCCCTATATTTTGGTACAATATGAGAGTCATAATTTGCTTTAATTCCAACTTTGTTTTCGGAAGTATTGTATGCCATGCAAATACGGCACTGATCTTATTTGGGCGATGGAACCCTAGATTGTAGTCTTCTGTGAAAATGTTTCTATATGTAGCAAAAGTAGCCGCTACATGACCATTTTCTGTGCATACTGACTTATTCATGGAATACATTATTGTGATGTTAAGCGAGGAATCTAAGTATTTTCTATTTGTTCCTGAGCGACAATAATGGGAATCAACAACCGCAAATCTTTCAATGTGGTTTCTCACACTGCCCAACAGTTCAGTAGAAGTAGTTTTTTTCACGTGCCGGCATCTTTTATCTCCTTTACTTGTATTTTCTAACGTTCTCTTTATCATAGCCATATCCACAACACCTTTACGAATACCAAGTGTATTCACAAACGTGGTCTTATAAACTTGGACCCTTTCGTTGCTTTGTGGTAAATAAAAAACCACAGTAAAATTTCTTTTCGATCCCTTTTGTTGTGCTTGTTTTACCAGATTTATCTGCGTTAGAATGAATAAAATCGCGTTTTCTTTCATATGTTCCTAATTTATAAAACCGCCGAAAATTTTCCAGTCTTTCTTCTGGTGAAAATTTCTGATTACACTTTCTTCTACAGTAACTTCCACATGGATCTTTCATGGCAACACTAGGTACATAATTTCCCCTAGACGAAACATAGCTTTCTCCACGTTGCCGTTTTGTTTTAGCAACATTTCGTTTCCATTTTTCTGGGCGTCTCAGTCGTTTCCTAGGATTTGCTGTGTGTGTAGATGTTTCTTCCAAACTTTCTAATTCCCGCTCTTCGTGTGAAGGCTGTAAATCAACAACCTCATTTTCAATTTCACTTTCAAAAGGCGCGTGTTCATCGTCCCAATCTGAATGATTATCTGATGAGGGGTGATATTCAGAACCGTCAGGAGAGAAAGGTTCAGTTATTTATTCAAGATCGAAATTTTCATTGTTAAAAAAACTATGAGAAGTAGAGGGCATAGGAAAATTTTGAGGTCGCTCTTTTAAAATACGGCTCGAATCTGTAATAAAAAGTTATCACACTTAATAATCCCGTCAAGTCGAGGCTTGAGTACGTACACATTTTGCATGACTTCCCACTATTAAATAACTTGAACAGAAAACCACACTAAATTTACGAACATAAAATCAAAATGTTCGAGTTAATAAAACTCTTTATGTTGAAATCATGCAGAATTGACGTTTTCTGTACATATCAGCTTGAACTTCTAAATTTCGAAGAGCAGTATCAACATTTTTTTTCTCTGGTACCCATAATTATCACTCACAACACAAAATATTATCACAACAATAATAAATAAAGTGTGCGTATAAGTAGACAACTGATCTTATTAAGGGACTTTCACGAACACAACTAGACAACTCAAGATATCTAGTTGAAAGGAGCGCGCTAGAGTTATCTAGTTATAGAATTTAGTAGAGCATTGCACGTTGTATAATTTGGGTTGCATAACTCAAAATCATAAAATTAATAGTTACCTAGTTGTAGTACTAAGGTGACGATGTAAAATGCGAGTTCATCACATGTCGCAATTTTTAAATTCTGAGTAACTTCTTATCTAGATAAACGTTTCTGGACACATGTCTATATGAACTTTTTTTCTCAGTTTTGCTCCATACGTCACGTTCGTGAAGTTTGGCTAAGCAATTCAGTTAACAAAGTGTTTGATTTAACCCAATTCAGTTATACTCTGTATTTTACTTACTAAAACAGTGTCTGGATTAAAGAGTCCGGTGCAAAATGTAAAATGTATAGGATACAATATCAAAATTTTCACAATTGCTGTAAGATGCCATATTACAGTAAAACATAATTAAATGGTAGTAAAATTAAATGTCGAGGTCATAGAATGCCCGAACTATTCATATGCCGCTATTATTTTGTTAATGTTTCTCGCAGCTTATTTGATTGTTCTTTGTTTATATTGTATTGAACGCGTAATCAGAAAAAAATATTTTTGTATACTTATTTTCAACTGTAGTAATATTTTGAGCAACATAACACCTAAGAATAATAAAACTGTGGCCTGTAGCAGAGACAAGAAAACGTATGTAATTGTATGAACGTTCCTTGAAGTAAATAAAATCAAACTAACAGGAAATGAAACTCAAAGTTTAAATTAATATTAAATTAGTTAAAAAAGCTTCACGATGCAGCACTCCGAGCCGCCTTGATAATACGTACATATAAAATTCTTCCTTAAGTGCTTCTTTAATGTAAAGTTGATTGCCTTCTTGAATAAAAACTTGATTCGTGCATACATTTTTTTACTATAGAATTTGTCAGTTACTACATTTTTACCACGACTTGGCATTAAACTATATAAAAATTTCTGGAACTTATTGATTAGCCCTCCGAAATGATTTATAATGCAAACATCACATGAAAACAATATACAATACTTTTATAAGTTTTTTTAAGATTTTCCATAATGTTTAATTAAGTATTAATTATAAATACTTAAAAAACTGATAGCAATTACGAATTACACGTGGTCACTTAACTTCACTTTAAATCATGTAATCTTTTATTGCTGCCTTGTTTTGAACTCCTCACTATAACCTAAACTGTTTCCATTAATAGTCCACCATATATTACATGTAGCCTTTCTATATGCAACATAATTATAGTTGTAATTAGTATCATTGTTTACCTCACTAATCTTATCTCTACAACACTGTTATAGTTTTGTTTTTATTTTTTATATGTTTATATATATATATATATATATATATTAACTTTAAGACAATATTCTTTTGATGAAACATTTTTTGTAGGTTTGCTTTAAGATGGTTATATAATTTAACCGAAATCGGTCGCAAATGAAAATTAATAAAACATTAAGCAATTACAAGAGAACAATATTTTCCCATATCATATTAATTATTGATTTTAGAAATGTTTGGCACCAATTTTAACGGTGATTTATGAGGAATCATGTCAGGACTTCATGTTGCACCCTGATTTACCCTTAGACGTTTTTCGTTCGACTTCCCTAACACCATGTATATCTTACGAACCTATCATTGCATATAAACTAATTTCTACGAATTACATTTTAGTACAGCGAGCAATATTAATAATAGTTAACATTCATATCAATACGCCAATTTTAGAGATATCGTCATTTAAATACGAAATAAATTGCAGATACACTTAAAATAGCATCAAATTCTCATAAAATTAAAAATATTTTACGATCACTCATTGGATATAAATTTAATCACACAGTTTTAATATCACTTATATCTATACGCTAGTTTTAGAAATATTATTATTTACATGTGAGACTGATCAGAGAAACACTTAAACGACCACAAAATATCGACTGTTCAAAGCAAAAAAAAAAAATATCTAGATAATTATTATTTTAATTATACATACCAAATACTCAATTACTCAATATTACTCAATAACAATAATAAATTACATTCATTTAAATACGCTAGTTTTTGAGATTTTGTCATTTATGTATGACAAAAATTGCAAAACCTAAAAAACCCTTTATATTGGACATTTTTAAACAAAACATTATATATTTTAAGAATTAATCATTGCATTTAAATTTAATTATACCGATTCAATATTAGTATATCATTCTATAGCAGCAATAAATTACATTAACATTGATACGATGGTTTTTGAGATATCGTTCTTTAAATATGAACCTCATTGGAGGGACAGTTATAATCGTTCTGATCTTTGATATTTTCAAACAAAAATTGATATATCTCAAAATTTAAAAAAAATATATATCTGATCATTTTTGAGTAGATTTAAATCAATTGATTTATATCACGATTCAAAGTATATGATTTTTTTTAAATAAATCATTCATTTGAACGAATTCAAGGGATTTACAAATTACACCAAATTTCATAAAAAAATTACAGCGTTCTACAAAGTTTAATGGAAATTTCTAGAATTAAGGTATCAAAACTATTAGAGGGTTCAGAAATGTTTGACATTGTAAATTATGACACCGCACCAAGTGAAAAAAACGGAAAATTTTATAAAAATTACAGAAAATTTAATAATACCTATAATATCAAAATACACTACTAAAAAAAATCGCATATTTTTATGTTTTTTTGTTTGTACCTACAAACATGAATCGCATAGGCAACTTAAGAAAAATAATAATATTGTTTTTTGGAGTATGCGATATTTTTTTTGAGTATAACTAAACTGTGCACTAAACTTGCACAGCCACGTGCATTGTCGACCTTAAAAGCTACTAAAGTTTAGTAGCTACTGAAGCTAACCAGAATGTGATTTATCCTGCAGAAATGACATTCAGTGATGTACTTTCTAAATGTATTAAGTATCTACTAATCTAATCTAAGATATCATTTCTATTTAATTAAAAGGTGCTCAAAATAACGGAACCATCATGTATTTTATTATGTTTATGGAAACATTGTAAAAAAATTTAAAGCCTACAGATCTAAATTCTGATCTAAAATTTATAACATGTAAATAAGAAAATATTCTAAATGGTTCTGGTTGTGATTTGCAAAATCACTAGCTAATTTTGGAAAATACAAATTACCAAACATTCCAAACAAGTCACTAACACTCGAATTTTGATCATCACTATGTCTATAACATTGCAAAAATAAAAATACGTACACATCAACAAAAATAAAGATACACAACATTACTTAAAGATTTCAGAAATTGTAAAAAAAATATAGTAGATGTGAATTTAGTGAAACGAAACTAAAAAAAAACAAATAACACGTAACAATTTGAAATTTTGCAATATTAAATAAATCATATTTTTTAGAAAAATTTAATTATTATTATGTGGAAAATATGAATAATTCCGAAAGTTTCTAAAGATATAATTTCAATTTAATTAAAATGTGCTCAAAATAATGGAACAATTGTGTATTTTATTATGTTTATGGAAAAATTGTAGAAAAATTTAAAGCATACAGATCTAAATTATAATCTAAAATTTAGAACATGTAAGTAAGAAAATAATTTAAATGGGGCTAGTTGTGATTTTCAAAATCACTAGCTAATTTTGGAAAATGCAAGTTACTAAACATTCTAAATAAGTCACTAACACACGAATTTTGATCATCACTACGTCTATAATATTACAAAAATAAAAATAATGAATATAATTAAACGTAATTTCACACTGTATCATCACTACGTCTATAATATTACAAATATAAAAATAACGAAATAATTTCACGTGGGCAATATAAAAACATGAAATATTGCAAAATTATCGCCGGATATTTGAAATTATTAAAAAATAAGTCACAAATAGTTTTTGAATGATAATGAAAAATGTACAGAACAATGGGTATAAATTATACAAGACCTGTAATTATAATAAATTATTAAATTATCTATAATTAAGCGATGATGTGGAGCTTGTGAAAGTAACGTAGAATATAACATACGAAACACCATTTTCATGAAGACATTTATTTAAGCAACTGTACACTTCGATCGCATGGCGGCCATCTTCAGTAGCATAACAATACTGACCAACTAATCTATAATTCATGTGAGAAGCACGAAAGTGCCATCTCAATTTTGAATTGGCTAATCTATATTGATTTGCAAAATCAAGTCATCATAACATTGCTAGCGACTGATAAAACCTCAAATTTTGAAATATGATCGCGCCATGGAGACAATTTTAAACATAAAGGACTATAACAGTACACATTAGTTATGAATACTAGGTAAAAGGTAAAAAAAACACAAACCGATTATAAAAAACAGACACAGGTTCATTTGTCAGTATTTTGTTAGTAATAATTAGTATTTTTGCGTATTTCACAATGTATCACAATGTAGAGCCAAAAAGTGTTACTTATCTTATTATCGATATATGTACTTATAATAGTGGATGCTCGAAGATTATAAGTCATAGATCTTAAGAAGTTATGAGTCAATCAATTATTTTTATTAATTGGGAAACGTTCCAATTATGTAATATTTTCGTCAATTATTTAGTTAAGTCATAATGTTTCGAACTTTCCAAAGCCATCAAAAACTGACATTGCAGAAAAATCATTAATGAAATTGACAATTTTTCACCCGATGATGATCCCATGTTGGGTTCGAAATCAGTCGTGTAAATACAGATGAAAACTAAATAATTTTATTAAATATGAAGGAAGTACATAACAAAAATGCATCTAATAACTAAATACAATTGTATCAGCATGTATCAATATATTCAATGTATTCATATCAGCATGTATCAATGTATTGTATCAATCATTGTATCATTGTAACAACATTCAGATTTCCCCATAAAAGTCGACTTTGTTTGCCATAAGATTATCGACAAGCATAATAACTAAATTTGCCATGTTTTTATTTTTGTTACAGTCCTGCGTTTTTTAAATTATCTTTGTACTTTAATTATTAAAATTTGATTATATTACCTTCGATTTCATATGCATCAGACCTCGTCAGGACTACTTTTTATAAATCTTTAGTTTAATTTGAAATTGTTGCATTTGTAAAAATGTTTAAAATATTGTGACGGTGAAATGTTTGATTAAACATTTAGTGAAAAATTGTTTGCTATGCCTATGGATAAGTAGGCCTGCCAACATACATATTTGGTTGCCTCCCTCTCAAACTCCAAGCATTGTTGATCACTTTGTATAATGATGGGTCACTTGACACATGAACATAATGCCATCGAAAACTTAGCAAGATGTTTTTATATTTAAATGTTATTGGAACTTTATTTCAATTCGTGAAAAATAAAGTTTTATTACATCAAAAATTCATTGATGCGGTTTATTTTTCACATAAATGTCTGTATATACGTATACAGCAACATGTTTCTATTCATTGAAGCATCTCGGCAACGTACAGATCTATATACTCGTACTTTGAAAAGGGAACGTACACTTTTTATCGCAGCAAACAATATTATAAATCTAACAGACATCAAAGAGGCGACTCTTTGAACTTGCTTATCCCCAAGAAAGTGCGCAATGGGACGTAAACGACTGGTTCAACGAATCTGAACTGAGAAGTGTATTTCAACAGTTGTAATGCTTTAGCGATTAAATTACCCCGATTTTAACATAAACCTCTTATTATATTCCACTTATTAGAAAATTAAGAAATCAATATTGTTTACAGCAATTGTTTTTCAGTTAATTTAAAAATATTTTTTACATTTTCTTTCAAAATTTTCATAGTATAACCCTATTAAATATTTAGACCAGTGAAAGTAGTTAAAATACTCTACAAGTGCACAAAAAAATTAGCCATTTAAAAAATTGTCGGTCACAACAAATAAATAAAGGTGTTTAAACGATATGTTTTCACCAACTTGTAGCTAAGACTGTTCCATTTAATATGTTTGTTGATGGTTACATAACAATTGAAGTCGCTACAGTCTTCTGAAGGGCGGTTTTTATAGGATAGACTGTATAATTATCTAAATTTTTTAACAATTCTAAGAAAATCACGTTAAATATTTTATCAGAATGCTTTCCGAAATGTTTAAATTTTTGGAAATAAAATATGCTTAGGTGAAGTATAAAGAATTTGCCTACTCGGTTAGTAATTCCTACAATAATCAATATAAAGGGTATTTCAACAAGAAGTGCAGGACTTGAATATATAATAATTTGTCAGGGTCGCGGTAACAATGCAATGCTGCGACAAAAATATATTATACTTTATCGTTAGTTTATGTCGTGAAATTATTATATAATTTCTCAAAGATTTTGACTTTTGACTGATGATTTAGATCGTATTAATACATACACGTTGTGACGTTTCATGAACTACCGTTAATACTCGCATGATTCGTTGTATTAGTAACGTGTTGGTTAGTAAACGTAAATAATAGATTATTTAACATTTACTATTAAATATCTTTTAGCCTTTTACTATTTTATTAATATTTATTTATTATGTACTATCTATTATTTTATTATTATAACTATTTAGTATCTATTAACAATTAATAGAGTAGTAGTGACTGTATTTGTTAGGGATATTATCCCTAACTGGCTATCGACCAACGGGGGTCCTTCTGCCGTGTGATTTTGTGTAAGTGTGTGTATTGAGTTAGGGCTTGTTACTCTAGAAATTCGCCCCCGATCTCTAGAGAGCCGTTAATGAGCTCCCAACGGCGAATGGCACTAGTTTCTCAGTACAAATGTACTACCTGTACTGGGGCTCGAACCCAGCTCTTCGTGCATGCTAAGCAAGCGTTCTAACCTGTCAGCCAAACTAGCGGTACAATTAATAGATTAACAATGAAGCACATATTTATGGATTTATGTAATTTATTCAATACAGGTAAATAAAACAGGATCATTGTTATGACGTGAATTGATTTATTTTCTATGATCTATCTGCCTTGTAAGGGCATTGCGAATATCCTTTATCATTCATCTACCTCACGAGGGCGTTGTGAATATCTTTTATGACTCAGCTGCCTTACGAGAGCGTTGTGAATATTTTTTTATGATTCATCTGCCTTATGAGGGCATTGTAAATATATTTTATGATTCATCTACTATGTATATTCTTTTATGATATAATTACTATTTTGATGATAATTGTGAATGCTAAGATCATTTATGTCAATTTGTTATACATACACATCTATTCTCTCAGTTTCTAAATCATTACCTCTTTCGTTCAATTTAAATTCGGAAAATTATTATTATCAAGAATAGAGTTGTAGAAAGACTTCGAGATATCAATGTTAATGTACGATTATCACATAATATCTTTCTCGAAGAGTATAATCGCATTTGTGTGTCCGATTATACCCTTATTGGACTCTATTTTCTAAGTTAATTAACGTCGATTAAAGATTCTATCTATAAGCAAAACATACGTTGTGTGTGTGTGTGTGTGTGTCTTTCAACCACAAATATTCCCATCCTCAACGATTTGTCAACATGTGTGCCTATCTACTGCTACTTCGATAGAAAAATGGTTTGTGTATTGTTATTACATACAGAGAATTCGAGAAAGTGGTGTCCACTTTTCGAATTACTGCCAACAGATGAAACTCTTGACATCAAATATTTTTGATATAAGGCAATATTACAAAGCAGTGTCAATGCACATTGTAAATTAGGTTAAATCGTCCAATTATGTTAAATCCTCAATAACACAATCACTAATTTAAAGTTGTCATATTATTATTTGGTACTTACTGGTAAAAAAATATTTTTATTTTATTTTATTATTTATTTATTTTATTTCGCCTGACTAGTTTCGGTAATATATGGGTGGTCACTTCTACGACGCCCACCATTAGGATCTATTAAACGGAAATATATGCAGAGTTGGTCAAATAGCATAAAAGTTTCTTATTTTTGTGCCTTTCAATATACTCAAACGAAATCCGGGATATATTGCACAGTTCATGAAATATCGCTGAAAAACTGAAAAAGGGCACTTTCATTTTCCTCTTATAACTTTTTTACTTTTGAAGGAAATTTTACAAAACTTGGCACGCTTACATTTTACGACGTGGGCTTCCTGATGACAGTACCAAACATTTTTTGCGCCAACTGATGCCCAAATTTTCATAGTCAACTGTTGATTTTCTTATGGCCGCAATATTGGATAGCATTCAAAAGAGCGAATAATTCCAATTTCAGCCATGTATTACACTTGGGTAATCTGATATATGATATTTTTCGCTTTTTTGAATGCCATTAAAACTCAATATTGCGACAAGCCCAAATGAATTTTGAATGATGCCCAAATGAAAATTTGGGCATCAAGTTGGCGCCGAAAATGTTTGGCACTGTGATCGGAAAACTGACGTCGAAAAATGTAAGAGTGCCAACTTTCGTAAAATTTCCTTCAAAAGTAAAAAGGTTATAAAAGAAAAAGGAAAGTGCACTTTTTCAGTTTTTCAGCGATATTTCAGGAACTGTGCAAGATATCCCGGATTTCGTTTCTGTATTTTGAAAGGCACAAAAATGAGAAACTTCTATCTCATTTGACCAACTCTGTATATTTTACGGTTTAATAGATCCTAATGATGGGCGTCGTAAAAGTGACCACCCTGTATATAACCATCATCAGAGGTTATACATCATGTATTCAATGTTTATACATCTTGAATTAACTTTAATTGTAATTTTAATAATTACTAATAATTAAAAAACTCACACATCTAAAAACAATTAATTTTAACTAATATATTTTATATATACTCTGTAAAATAAACCTCTGAAGATGGCATAAATAAGCCGAAACTAGTTAGGTAATGAAAATACTAATAAAATTTATATAAACCAAAAATATTTACGTAATAGAAATACCTATCAATAAGTACTCCAAAATCAACTGTTAAATCAAGCTTAAATACATATAGGCAGCATCAAACAAAATTATGACAACCGATGACTTATTTTGCATATTGAACAGTCCCATCTATTAGTATTCATCGTAAAAATGAACACCACTTACTTGAACGATTTTAATGTTTATTCCCCATATTGTGCCAACTTATTCAATATTTATTATTCTTAATAACTGTGTCTGATATAGTATGAGGTACAGTCATGCTCTCATAAATCTAGTATAAACAATTTGACGTTGCTATATAAAATTGATTTTGTAACCTAATTCTTTATACTAGATTTATGAGAGCATGACTATACGTATTCAGTTATGACTCGAAATAACTATGCCAAATATTGTGTACATGTTCGTTTTGACCATGATTGATTGTACCCAAGAGTACCAATAAACAACTTGACCTTTTACCATTGTTATCGTAAATATAACAACATTAATTTACGATCCTGGAGAAGGTATGAGATAAGTTTGTGCGCTTGACGTTATTATAATACCGATAGTGCTTTGATTTTACATTTGTGGGATATCAGATTCTTCTCCGCCTCAATCTGATATCAGGATAGAATCTACAATATCGGAATTTTTGAAGTTGCGCTTTTTAATGTGCGTCAATGATAACTGAGGCTGTTTCATCTAATTTATTCGTAGACGCGAAGGCGCGAAGGTGTATGCCATTGTTTACAAATGGAAGTAGGTAATTGGTTGTTGCTAATTTGTGATTTACTGAATACACTATTTTCTAAAGCGACTCTCTGCGAACCTTTGTATACTAATGGAAGTAGGTAATTGGTTGTAGCTAACTAGTGGTTTACTAAATACACTATTTTCAAAGGCGAACCTCTGCAAGCCTTTTTTGGCCTACTAATGGAAGTACGGAATTGGTTGTTGGTAATTTGTGGTTTACTTAATACAATATTTTCTAAGGCGCACCTCTGCAAGCCTTTGTTTACTAATAGAAGTAGGTAATTGTTTGTTGCTAATTTGTAGTTTACTGAATACACTATTTTCTAAGGCGCACCTCTGCAAGCCTTTGTTTACTAATAGAAGTAGGTAATTGGTTGTTGCTAATTTGTGGTTTACTGAATATACTATTTTCTAGAGCGAACCTCTGCGAGCCTTTGTTTACTAATGGAACTAAGTAATTGGTTGTTGGTAATTAGTGCTTTCCTGAATACATTATTTTCTAAGGCGAACTTCTGCAAGCCTTTGTTGGCCTACTAATGGAAGTAGGGAATTGGTTGTTGGTAATTTATGGTTTACTTAATACACTATTTTCTAAGTCGCACATCTGCAAGCCTTTGTTTACTAATAGTAGTAGGTAATTAGTTGTTGGTAATTAGTACTTTACTGAATACACTATTTTTTAAGGCGAACCTCTGCAAGCCTTTGTTTGCCTACTAATGGAAGTAGGCAATTGGTTGTTGGTAATTTGTTTACCGAATACACTGTTTTCTAAGGCGAACCTCTGCGAGCCTTTGTTTACTAATAGAAGTAGGGAATTGGTTGTTGCTAATTTATGGTTTACTGAATACACTATTTTCTAAAGCAAACCTCTGCGAACCTTTATTTACTAATGGAAGTAACTAATTGGTTGTTGGTAATTAGTGCTTCACTGAATACACTATTTTCTATGGCGAACCTCTGCGAGTTTTTGTTTACTATTGGAAGTAGGTAATTGGTTATTGGTAATTTGTGGTTTACTGAATACACTATTTTCTGCTAATTTGAATCTAGTGCGGGAAACGGAATACTGTTTTTTTATATAATAATAACAATAATAACAAAAACAAGAATATACCTATGATACTTTTTTTAATAATAATAACAATAAAAGTAAAAACAAGGATGTAAGATACTTTTTTTCGCATAAAAAATTTAAGAAATTGGTTCCCGGAATACATACGCGTACAATTCATAAATCGAATAAGTCGAAAATTTGACGAACCTGGAAATTTATCCACAGCCGTTCGTCTATTTCTTCACATAAATGTATGATGCAAAATAGTGTGTTAAAAGTAAATGCAGATTTAGCGCCAAGTAAGCAATCAAATGTTCTATTCATACATCGCCCATTTATATTTTTTGTATTGAAGATTAAAATCGGTTAACTTATATTTCAATCATTTGACTCTTTGAAGCTCAGATGCGTTCTGCAACTTTGAATTCGATAAAGAGTTCGCCTGCTTTAACAAAACGTTTGAGCAACATGTGGCCATTAAATCACAATTTAAGAACTTCGGTTCACGAGACGCAATGCTGGTACAAATTTTACTGGTGTATGTACGAGCCAGATGTAAAATCTCGAATATAAATCAAAACTATGCATTAAATTTCATACCCGTTGTATTGGAGCAAATTAAATTTTTCAACTATATATTAAACTTTTATCATAATAGTTTTCTTGCATTTATTGCACGTTAGAAAATATACTTATTTAAGTAACTAATTAATAATAATAATGAGAATATTTGTTAGCATAAAGCTACATAATATATACAAAAAGCATAATAGAAACATAAAAAATAAATCAAACACAATAATTACTAAAGTGGTTCAATTTCTGGTCATAATTCCTTCTTGTTTTTACGTAACAAAAAGCATGGCACATAATATAACATAAACACACATAATTTTCTTAAATATGCATCTATTTTATTAACGGTTGAGATATTTTGGGTTATCCGATATATACAAAAGTCTTTAATCCGATTTTTAATTAACATTATTGTTTTTTAATGAATGAAATGATTAATTAACGACTTATTTATTTCACGAGACTTATGCAGTACAATTGCTGGGGATAATTAAGGATTGATTAGTCAATATTACAGATGTATGAATTAATTTTTGCATATGAGTAATTCAATTTGAAATTTAAATAATAAATATCGAATGACGTTGAATAAACATAGCAGTGGAGTCAGTAATTAGTAGCGTAATGCATTTAAATTATCTGCAGATATAATTCGTACATGATTTCTTTGGGACAGATCTCCGGAGATTGCGGAAAATAAAAATTCTCCCTAAAAGCATTTTTATTAATACAAGAAAAGCATTAAAAGAGAATATTTGGAAGTACATACATACTATGAATACGCATTAAATTGTAAGGGCGGGCTAATTTAAGGGTACATAAGTTTACGATTAAATTGTACAAATTCGTTGAAAATAAAGCCAGGTGCATTTAGAAAATGCCCATCACATTTTTGCCATCATTCCAGGTATAAAGACTGAAATATCACAAATTATATTGAGCTTGTAAAATTTTATCGCGGTGTTTAAGCTGAACCTGCCTCTGGGGAGGTTCTGTGCACAAAAAATAAGGAGTACGAAAGTCGTGCATGAAACGGTCATTACCAGACCACGGAATTCCCTATATCCGATTATGAATCCAGATTTCAATTGTTATTTAGAACACGTAAGACTTTCGACGTTACGTGTACTGAATTCAGTGGGTGTTTCATGAGATATAAATTTAATTAAAAATACGTTTTATTTGATGCGCTTTGGTTCTTATTGCTAGTGTATTTTTATTAGATTTTAATAAATTCTGCCTTAAGGTATCTTTAAATCGACATAACTAACTTGCCCAAAAAAGCATCAAAGTTGTAAATATTCATTTAATAATCCAAGTAATAACGTCTTCAATGTTTCCCTTTTGTTTCAGAACACCCTGTGTATATACATACAATTCGGAAAGGTATGTATTGTTGTTAATATTATATATATAATACGTATTTAAGATTTGAGATTGTATGAATTATTAAGGTCAATTTAAACAATGCAAGTTTTGTGTTGGCAAGAAAGCGGAGAACGGAATGGAGCTTCCAGTTGGACGTTGAGCAGATTATCGGATATCCGGATTTACGAGGTCGGGATTAAGAGATTTTATGCCGTACCTTTATATGTCGTCCAAAATAGTATAAAACAAATAATCCCACGTGCTGGCTGAAAGAAAGCCAATAAATAGGCAACCATTAAATATTATGATCAAGTTTCAGATGCTACTAACCTAAATTAAAGTCTCTAAACAAAATGAAACATTTTTTTAAATTATTATTGTGCATATCCCATAAATTATATAGATTTATGTATTAGCTAGTCGTAACTCTATTAGTGAATGAAAAAACGCGCCCCAAGAAAATTAAAGTAATAATTAGTACATACGATCTTATCAAATAAAATATAGTTGGCTTACTCACAACCTTAAACATTACTGTTTTCAAAATTGACAATAAGTTATCTAATAATAATAATAATAATAATAATAACAATTCCTACTACTCCTCTGGTCATATGGATCTGGTGGATAGGCATAGCTGGAAAGTGGTTAGAAACTGAACGCCTAATGTTTCAAATTTTCTTGTAGGTATCTTAAACCATGACATAACTACAGTCCACGCCAGATAATTTGTCGCTTTTACCGTAAAACCGAAATCTCACCCTCTCTTCTATTGGACTGGACAACACAAACGCAAGTCCATCTCTCGGAGCATCCTAGCCTATTGAGATACGATAGTGAGTAAAAAGGGATCAAAGGAATAAATTTATCGTTCATGGCTTAAAACCGCTTTCGTAAGTTTAGGGTGCAATCTCATTAGCCCAACCCCATCCTAGCATCCTAGCCTATTGAGATACGATAGTGAGCAAAAAGGGATCAAAGGAGTAAATTTATCGTTTATGGCTCAAAACCGCTTCCGTAAGTTTAGGGTGCAATCTCATTAGTCTAACCCCATAACCCCATCAGCGGGTGGGATTTCGGTTTTGTGGGAAAAGTGACAAACTATCTGGCGTGGACTATACTCGTAACTTTATCAGTGAATGGAAAGACCGCCCAACCCTAAAATTATCTGTTTTTGAGGATGTTATTTCTGTGTTGCCACAAATTCATAAGTTATTTCAAACAACATCATGTGCTTCTGTTTTTTTATCGTAATTTACGGCTAATATTTCAATCAAAGATTATTATCTTTATTATATTTTGTATAATCTTTAAAGGATAATTATTTTTTTATATTAAAGTAGATTAATATTCTATATTAGGTATATGTAACTATGTTTTAAAACATAACACAAACAAAAATTATAAACTTCAAATTTGAAATGCAATAAGTCAAAAAGATTTCAATTATAATATAAAAAAATAATCTACTTTAATTCAAAAAATTAATTATCCTCTGCAGATAGCATAACCCGCCGAAACTAGTCAGGAGTAAACAAAATATAATGAAGATAAAAAATCTTGTATTTAAATATTACCAGTGCGTATAATATAACGAACATAAAATTAATTAATAAATAAATAATAATAAATAAATAATATTCTGTTATTAAAAATAAAGAAAAATTGTATCTTTATAATTCCATCTTGCTGTGATATTTTCCTGTAATTTTCTGATCAGATTTCTCTCAGATTAATATAAAAAATTGCAATTTCTGAAATCATTCATATACAATTTCATAATATTTTAAAAATTATTCATGGAATTATATACAAGAACAATTTTAATAACCGGATGGTGATTTTAATTCATTTGACGGATTTTTCATAATATTTTCATTCAGTTTTTCTGATTTTTTCTGAAGAGTTTTATTTCATGCAGATATAATTCATACATCTGCTAGAATTATTACAAAAATAGACAAATTTATAGTTTAAATTGTTTTTTTAAGATTTGTCAAATTTTGGCATTTTTTGATTTGGCAACTTGTATCCAATTTTTTTTACAAATTTCGTTCTTTTTCTAATAGTTACGTTGCAAAAATGTAACAGATTTGATCAGACTGTGTCAACTTCAGTCAAAGTTTTACTCGGTTTGAATAGTTTCAGTTAAGATTTTACAGTTTTGGACAGTTTTATAAATAATAATACAAATTCAAAGGGTTAAATTGGAAAGTTGTATTCAAAAATTTGACAAAATTCGATCTTTATTTAATAGTTACATTACAAAAATGTAACTGGTTAGGTCAGGCTGTGTCAACTGTGTTAGTGTGTCCGTAATATGTGGCATATACTTGTATTTATTGCTAGTTTGTCTGGCTTTCTTTATGTGTTTCCTGTAGAGCTGCACACAGCTTTATTTTATATAGTGTATATTTAAATAAGTGACAAATATTTTAATGAAATCTTCTGTGATACACAATTGTTGTAGTGTTAAGAACTGCTGGGATTTTAAATGTGTAATTTGACTTGACACCAATAAAATACGTTACTTTACTTTACTTTACTTTACTTTACTTTACTTTACTTTACTTCAGTCAAAATATTACTCTTTTTGAAGAGTTTCGGTTAATATTTTACAGTTTTGAACGGTTTTAATAATAATAATACAAATTCAAAGGGTTAAATTGGAAAGTCGAATTCAAAAATTTGACAAATTTCGTTCTTTTTTTAATAGTTAGGTTACAAAACGGTAACAGATTGGACCAGACTGTGTCAACTTCAGTCAAAATTTTACTCTATTTGAAGAATTTCAGTTAAGATTTTACAGTTTTGGACAGATTTAAAAATAATAATAAAAATTCAGAGTTCAATTGTAAAGTTGTATTCAAAAATTTGACAAATTTCGTTCTTTATTTAATAGTTACGTTACAAAAATATAACAGATTTGACCAGACTGTGTCAACTTCAGTCAAAATATTACTCTTTTTGAAGTATCAGTTAAGATTTTACAGTTTTGGACAGTTTTAATAAAAATAATACAAATTCAAAGAGTAAAATTGGAAAGTTGCGAAGTTAAAGTACTTTTGGTAAACAGTTTACAAGTTTTACAACAAAAATATAAAAAACCAGAGTTTTAATAAAAAACAGGAGAAATTTGAAAAGGATAAAATCAAAATCAAATCAAAAATTTGACCACCGTCGATATTTGAAAATGTGACTATTTTTTTGCATTTTGCTTGAAGTTACGTACTTTGAAAAATGCGACAGATTTGGTCATTTGTCAGACTATGACAATTTTAGTCGGACAGTGTCAGTCAAAATTTGACAGTTTTTAATAGTTTCAATAAAAAAATATACAAATACAAAGAGTTACAATGGAATGTTTCGACAGTATAAGTTGAAAATTTTATAAATAATATAATTGATAATTTAATAAGTAATATAATGGAAAATTGGACTTGTACAGTTTCGTTTAAAAATTTAGCAAATTTAGAGATTTATTTCGGCGTAGGTATTTCGATATATGTTGAAAATTTTACACACTTTCACGGCTGGTGCTAGAAAGTTGCTAGAAGATAGATTCGAACAGTTGGAAATATATTTTTTTTTGCAGTTTAAAACTGGTCCGAATTTCAGTGATGATAGTATTTGAAATGTTTGGCATGTTTTCACAGTGAAATAATTTGGTAGTTAAAAAATTTGACAGCATCAGTTAAAATTGTCAATTTTTGACAGTTGAATTTGACAATTTGATAATTTTAGTTTTAATTGGTGCTAAAAACTTGCTAGAAGACAGATTGGAAAAGTTGGAAATATATAAATTTTTGCAGTTTAAAACTGGTCCGATTTTCAGTGATGATGATAGCATTTGACATGTTTTCATGTTTTCACAGTGACATAATTTGGCAGTTAAAAAAATTTTTAGTTTCAATTGAAAGTTTACCAAATTAAAAGAGTCAAGGGGAAAAATTTGCTTGATTTCTACAGTTAGTGTTGATGCTTTGCAGATTCTCACAGCTGGTACTAAAAACTTTGACAAATTTGTACAATTGGAACTATGAGAGTTTGTTGCACAAAAAAACTGTGCATATTTTCACTTCTAAAAAAATGGACAGAATTTGATTGTTTTAAATAAAAAATTGTGGATATTGACATTTGGTATTGAGAATTTACGACGTTTTGACAGGTTCTTTTGAAAATTTCACAATTTGCACATTTTAACACTTCGGCCTAAAAATATTGGTAGAAATTAACAGTTCTTGTATGCAGTTGCATTTGAAAAATTTCGCTCATTTTAATAGTTTTATTTTAAATCAAAGTTTAGTTTCAATTGAAATTTACCAAATTAAAAAGTAAAGTTGAAAAATTTGCTAGATTTCTACAGTTAGTGTTGATTTTTTTGCAGATTCTCAAAACTTTACACATTTGAACAATTGGAACTATGAGAGTTTGTTGCACGAAAAAACTGGGTATATTTTCACTTATGAAAAAAAATTGACACAAGTTGACTGTATTGAATAAAAATTTGTTTACATTGACATTTGGTATTGAGAATTTACGAGGTTTTGACAGGTTCGTTTGAAAATTTCACAATTTACATATTTTAACACTTCGGCCTAAAAAAATTGATAGAAATTAACAGTTCTTGACAGTTCCATTTGAATAATTTCGCACATTTTAATAGTTTTAATAGAAAATTTACCAAATTTGGAGAGTCAACTTGAAATATTTGCCTGATTTAGATAGGTAACAAAATGGACAGCATCACTTAAAATTGTCAAGTTTTAACAGTTGAATTTGAAAATTAGACAAATTTTAGTTTCAATTGAAAATTTATCAAATTAAAGAGTAAAGTTGAAAAATTTACTATAGTTCTACAGTTAGTGTTGATGTTTTGCAGATTCTCAAGGCTGGTACTAAAAACTTCACAGATTTGAACTGTTGAAGATATGATAGTTTATTACGCCGGAAAATTGGGAAGATTTATACTGATGAAGCTTAGCATTTGATAGTGTAGACTTTGTATTTTACAGACTAGATTTGTTGCAGTAAGTAATTTGACAGATTTTGACTGTTTTAGTCAAAAACTTGATGGATTTGGACATTTGCTATTGAGAATTTACGAGCTATTGACAATTGCTTTTGAAAGTTTCACAATTTTTATTTGACTAAAAACTAAAATAAAATTGCTGATATTCATAGATTCGTGCAATTGCATTCGAAAATTTGGCAAGTTTCGTTAGTTTTTTATAGTTACGCCAGAATATGTGACAGATTTTGGATTTTTTTTAATATATTTCCATGTATTTAATGCTATTTCCAGAAAACTATTTAAAAATTCAACTAGTGTTATTATTTGCCTTGAAACAACACATTTAATCATCAAGTCAAGTAATACTATTTTTTATTGAAATAAATATTAAATGCAAACTTACCATTGCTGGGAATTGAAAAACCAGAAACCAAAAGCTCCATACTTGTTATAATTGTTTTTTTTTTAGAAGTAGCAGTTTCAACCTTCACAATTTCGTTAATGATGTGACGTCTATAGCAGATAACATTGATGCAACAAATGCTAATCATCTTCATGTTAACGATTAAAAATGGCATTAACGCATACCTACCTTGTAAAATGAATCTAAATGTTTCTTATTTTCTCTTTATTTCCATATTGTGGTACAGGTATAAGGAATATGAACGTATGGCCTTTAAAGCACTGAGCTTTTAAAAGCACTCCGCATCGCGTCGTGCTCTTTAACGAGGCGAGCAGGCTCTAATGTTTCTATTACACACTTGTATCATAATATACTATTTTCGTCTCAGTAATTCAGAATGTTTCAATTATTTTACTAAACAATATTACTAACACTTATATTTGAATATCTACAGGTAATTTACCGTTAAATTTGTTATAGCAAGACAATCTTCTCTTCTTTGAACTATAATACGTGTGATAATTATTAATTTTGGGATGACATGAATAGCTTCCCGTATTTCATGAAAAAACGCAGAAATAAATTTCCAAATTTATCTTTATTATAATTTTATGTATTGGCTCTTGTCGTGTAAAAGTTATTTTTAATGAAAAAAGTTTAAATGCGTCTTTCAGGTGTTTCACGAAATTAAGCTGAGGTATGGAAGGCACGGAGGGTAGTATATTAATTCTGTTTCCCATTCTCGCATGATTCTATTTGTTTGCTAGTACGCTTATTAAATACAGGCAAAAACCGTGTGAGGCGGAAAATAATAACACAATGTTATTATGACTGCTTACGTTTTCTCTTATTTTACATGTTTCGTGTGATGGCAACTGGTGTGCAATTAATTAACAATTATTTTCATGCTTACTTGTACAATGTATAATTATACATGCGTAATTATGACACGAAAATAATTAACTTTTGTTAAATTATTATTTTTTAATTGGACACATACGAAATGGAAAAATTTTTCATCAGATTGCTTGACGAGAGTGACTTGAAATACTAATTATTATATTAATTAATAACAATAACAATAATATTTCATTGGTATTTAGCCATTACAATAATGGATATACCTACAGGTCGTTAATATTGGTACGTTGATAAAAGTATTGATAAAAATAAAAGATAATACAATTAAATGTTTATTATATATACAGGGTGCAAAAAATTGAATATTGTAATACATTCAATATAAAAATATTTTAGATAATTCCCCGGACACATCAATTTTATTTTTCAAATAAAAAATGTTTGTCATTTGTTTTTGAGTCATGACGTCATAATTGTTTTTAATAGCCACCCTAATATTTCATCATTTTATTTGACATCTACATTTTTATGCAAATCTAAAACATACTTTTTTTATACCTTTCATAAGAAAAATTTTGCTCGAAAGCAATGTAAAAAAAATACCGTTGTGAAAAAGTGTATATCAAATAAAATTATAAAATATTGGGGTTGGCAAATAAAAAAATAAAGTCGATGAAGTCATAACTCAAAAATAAACGATGACAAAAATTTCAGATTTACAACGAAATGTGTGTTTTTGAAAACTAAAATTGACGTGCCCAAGGATTTTTTTACAATATTTTAATTTCCGAAATAATGTATGTAGTTGAGACTTTTGTCACGCTCTGTACATTCTTATTTATATAACTTCCCCAACGAATATTTGTAATTCTTATGTAATTAGATTATATCAAATGCTTTGCGTAATTTAATTATTTGCGTAACTTAATTAATGTTTTAATTTAATTAATTAATTATGGTCTGTTTTTAGTTACTGAAGAATTCATATTTTCTATTCTAAATAATAATGTTTAGGTTAGTAACTGCTTTATTTGGCGGTTATATTAACATGACTTTATTACTATTTAGAGATCATAAAATTTGCATAAGTTCAGAGATTCTCCACGGACTAAAATATTATGTTATGCTAAGTACTTAGTTCTGCTCAATGTTAGCCTAATATGTAATATTATTTTAACTCTCGTGATAATACACCAGTTAAGTGGAAGCTAATTTAAATGATACGCTCGGCAGCTTATTAATAAAATGTTAAATTTACGGCCGACTCTTGTCTCACGTTGTTATTAAGAAATTTTATCATTATAATTAGATTAATATTTTGTGCAATTACATTTAACTATCTCTAAGGATTTAAGTTAAATGAAACTTGTAGCCTTCAAAGCTTCGAACAAAGAGCCCCCCTCTCACTTTAAGCCTTAATTATATTATGGACTTTATTTTTAATTACCTCTTTGCTATTATTTCGTTTAGGTAGAGATAAATGAAACTATGCAAATAATGTGTCTACAATAACTACATAGTCATTGTATATTCTCAAGAATCTCTATAAAAATATAATTCTCAAATTACAAGCATCAATAATTGTCAATATTTCTTTACCTTGGAATCTCGTAATTACAAAAAATCTCATCAATATTGAGATTAAAAATTTAGTTCGTACAGAGATTTGCACAAAAACAATTTTTTAGATTTCAGAAAAAAACAAAATTCTCGAATGTAAATTAAAAATAAAACATACAAGCTATACATTTTCAAAACAATTGAGTTCACAAAATTCTGCAAAATATGTAGATAATGAAGAAGCAAAAATGTTCCTTCATTTTTTATATGACAATTTTTGTAAGTAAATCGAATTCTCGAATATTGTTAAAAAATATCTCATTTCAAGAATCAATAAATGTAAATATTTTCCTAAAACCTAGAACCCAGAAATACCGAAACAATCAAATGATTGGGATTAATTTTATTTTAAGAATCGCAAGAGTTTCGGAATAAAATATTTTAGATTTCAGAAAAATAAATAAATCTTGATTTTCTCAAATTTCAAGAATCAATAATTGTAAATACTTCCCTACCTATAAAACTCTTAATTTCAAAAAATCTCTTTATTATTGAAATTCAAAATTTTGTAACAAGATTTGCAAGTATTTCTGCATAAAAAATCAATTTTAGAGAAATAAATTAATGATGTAATTCTCAAATTTCAAGAATCAATAATTCTAAATATCCCTACCTAGAAATCTCGTACTTTAAAAAAAATCTCTTCAGTATTATTAGCTATGTAGAACTATCATTTTCTGAAATCATCACTAAAGTAAGAGAAATCGTTACTAGAGTGAGCCCATACGTTGATGATTAAACAGTGTTAATGAATCACTGATGAATTATTTGCCAATTCATTGAAATACTCTATAAATATACATGTTCAGAGATATACATGTCGACTGCTTTGATACTGTTTATCATATAATTAGTCAATTTATTGCAATACCCTATAAAAATGCATGCTAATTCAAAGATGTATAATTTGTTGGCAAGTCGGAGCCTTAACTCTTCTCCAATTCGCCAATATTCGCCAATTCATTGGAATACCCTATCAAAATACATGTTCAGAGATATACATGTCGACTGCTTTGATACTGTTAATCGTATAATTAGTCAATTTATTGCAATACCCTATAAAAATGCATGCTAATTCAAAGGTGTATAATTTGTTGCCACGTCGGAGCCTTAACTCTTCGCTAATTTGCCAATATTCGCCAATTCATTGGAATACCCTATAAAAATACATGTTCAGAGATATACATGTCGACTGCTTTGATACTGTTTATCATATGGTTAGTCAATTTATTGCAATACCCTATAAAAATGCATGCTAATTCAAAGATGTATAATTTGTTGCCAAGTCGGAGCCTTAACTCTTAGCCAATTCGCCAATATTCGCAAATTAATTGGAATACCCTATAAAAATACATGTTCAGAGATATACATGTCGACAGCTTTGATACTGTTTATCATATAATTAGCCAATTTATTGCAATACCCTATAAAAACGCATGCTAATTCAAAGATGTACAATTTGTTACCAAGTCGGGGCCTTAACTTACTGTTGCCGTATTATACACTCGTATAACTTCTTCAAATGCACATCTGCCTTGCATTTTATTACAGCGAAAGAGGAGAAACAAAATTTGAATAACTTAATTTTCTATTTCTATCTAATAGAATAAAACTGCAAGTTTTATTCTATTCGTACCACTAATGATCTGAAATATCGAAAGCCAGTAAAACGTGCCTCTTTCTCAGATCTTATGTAGTATATAGTATTTTCAAAGAACGTTAAAAAGTTACAATTTATTTCATGCAGGACCCACATAACAGCTGATAATAGTTTCTAAGGTTTTTAATTATTTTTCAGATTCAGTTCTATTGTATACCTTTACAATTTGCAAAAGGTTTGTTTATCTTTTATTGATTTATTTATTTATTTCTAAATCGGTACATACGGGCCATAGACAGTCCAAAAAGGACTACAATATACAAAAAGGCATTAATATGTACGTTGGGCTCCAAATTTGAATGACGTACCTAAAAGGGCAATCAGCCAACAAAAGGGCCATGTAAATAACCGGAGAGCCCTTTTGAAAAATAACGACGAGGGCCGCTAGCTTTCTATGTTCGGAGAGTGGGGTGGGGACAATTTATAATTATTTCAGCACCAATTTTGTGGTAATCAATGCTTTTCATATTATTTCTTGTATTTTAATCTCCTTATATATTAATTCGTTTTTAAAGTTGATGACTTATGACATATTTTATTATTATATATTTATGTAATTTTGAATTTATTTGACATGTGTAAAATGTATTTGCATTCCAGCAGAATAAATAATTATAAATCTCATTATATTGTTTTATAAAGTATGGTAATAGTACAAAGAAAAATCATAGTTTGACAGAAATGCATATTTGCATATTTACAAAAAAATATCTGCGTGTGTGCAAGTAGCTAAACTAGAATAGATGTGTAAAATCTATTTTAATAATAGTTAAAAATTATTGTAATTTTTTTTTTAAATAAATATAAATTTTCAAAATATCGTGAATTACCGAAAAATACTTTTTTTTTCATGTTTTATTTAATTAATATGCTTTAATGTTATGCTCTTTTTATACATTGTTGAGTTTTGTAATATGAATATTATTATGATTGATTATACTTCTACTATTAATGAGTAGTTCAAAATTATTCAATACCATATATTTAGTAAAATATAAATATTGATAAAATCGTGAATTACTGTAAAATTAATATTTTATTATTATATTTCATTAATATGCTTTAATTTTTCACTATGTTTATACATTGTTGAATTTTCTAATAAATCAATTGTTATTACAATTTCGGTGTTAATTAGTATGATAAAGTCTTGTGATCACATCAGAATTTTTGTTTCATTCTTAATGCACGTAGAATATATCTATTGTTTTAGGTTAAATCAAACACTTGGTTAAAGTTTCACTGTATTGATACCTCTACAATTGTTTCGGCCTCACGACCATTCTCAAGAGTACAGAGATACTAAAAGGCTTTATGCTAAAAAAAGGCTCCTAAAAGGAGATACTTTTAGTATCTCTGTACTCTTGAGAATGGTCGTGAGGCCGAAACAATTGTAGAGGTTTACTCTATCAATACCGTGAAACTTTAACCAAGTGTTTGATTTAACCTAATCATAATGTTTCACCAAGTAGTATCCACACATAGTTTCAATTTAATCTATTGTTTTACATCAATGCTTATGGTTAAATCAAACACTTGGTTAACCTAATCATAATGTTTCACCAAGTAGTATCCACACATAGTTTCAATTTAATCAATGCTTATGTTCCTCGACTTGTAGCGATCAAAGTTATACGTTCATGTAATAATAAATATCGTTATTATTATAATTAACGAACAATAACGATATTTATTATTTTATGAAGGTATAACTTTGATCGCTACCAAGTTAACAAAATGTATAGTATAAATCATAGAAATTTTAAATTGTATGTTAAATACTCCTCTGCACATATAAATGTTGGAGTTAACGCTGCCAAATAATTTGTGTAATAAAAGTAAATGTTCGAGCATATGAATGTAAATTGCAGCATTAATTATAATATTCGCTAATAATAACATATGTTGTTCGTTCGCAAAATTATTCCCACATACTTTGACCTACATTTATGGGGGTCAAAGTATGGGGGAAGAGAAACTTGTAAAGAGGCTACATTGAACAGCAACGGCCCTATCAGCTATTGTGTGGTGTT
Organism: Othius punctulatus; assembly: GCA_951805005.1. Classification (NCBI taxonomy): domain Eukaryota; kingdom Metazoa; phylum Arthropoda; class Insecta; order Coleoptera; family Staphylinidae; genus Othius; species Othius punctulatus. The sequence continues at coordinate 97,593,014 of OX638138.1, forward strand.
GGAAGAGCGCCAAGCAAGCAAACTAGTGCAACTATTCATGTACTTACATTAAAAAGGTGATTAATTAAGTTGTTCCGCCTAATAACTCCTAATTACTTCAAGTCATTTGTTGTGCTTCTAAATTTCTCTAAAAATCATGTGGGAGATTAAAACTGCTTTTAAATACTTTAAGTAATTTGTTGCATCAAAACCTCTCTTAAAGTTATACCGAGTGATCATTTAAATTTGAGCTTTAGTTAGCCATGGAAATTTGATATATATATATATATATGTCAAATACGAGACCCTGACAAATACCGAGTGATCATTCAAATTTCCATGGCTAACTAAAGCTCAAATTTAAATGATCACTCGGTATAACTTTAAGAGAGGTTTTGATGCAACAAATTACTTAAAGTATTTAAAAGCAGTTTTAATCTCCCACATGATTTTTAGAGAAATTTAGAAGCACAACAAATGACTTGAAGTAATTAGGAGTTATTAGGCGGAACAACTTAATTAATCACCTTTTTAATGTAAGTACATGAATAGTTGCACTAGTTTGCTTGCTTGGCGCTCTTCCAACACCACACAATAGCTGATAGGGCCGTTGCTGTTCAATGTAGCCTCTTTACAAGTTTCTCTTCCCCCATACTTTGACCCCCATAAATGTAGGTCAAAGTATGTGGGAATAATTTTGCGAACGAACAACATATGTTATTATTAGCGAATATTATAATTAATGCTGCAATTTACATTCATATGCTCGAACATTTACTTTTATTACACAAATTATTTGGCAGCGTTAACTCCAACATTTATATGTGCAGAGGAGTATTTAACATACAATTTAAAATTTCTATGATTTATACTATACATTTTGTTAACTTGGTAGCGATCAAAGTTATACCTTCATAAAATAATAAATATCGTTATTGTTCGTTAATTATAATAATAACGATATTTATTATTACATGAACGTATAACTTTGATCGCTACAAGTCGAGGAACATAAGCATTGATTAAATTGAAACTATGTGTGGATACTACTTGGTGAAACATTATGATTAGGTTAACCAAGTGTTTGATTTAACCATAAGCATTGATGTAAAACAATAGATTAAATTGAAACTATGTGTGGATACTACTTGGTGAAACATTATGATTAGGTTAAATCAAACACTTGGTTAAAGTTTCACGGTATTGATAGAGTAAACCTCTACAATTGTTTCGGCCTCACGACCATTCTCAAGAGTACAGAGATACTAAAAGTATCTCCTTTTAGGAGCCTTTTTTTAGCATAAAGCCTTTTAGTATCTCTGTACTCTTGAGAATGGTCGTGAGGCCGAAACAATTGTAGAGGTATCAATACAGTGAAACTTTAACCAAGTGTTTGATTTAACCTAAAACAATAGATATATTCTACGTGCATTAAGAATGAAACAAAAATTCTGATGTGATCACAAGACTTTATCATACTAATTAACACCGAAATTGTAATAACAATTGATTTATTAGAAAATTCAACAATGTATAAACATAGTGAAAAATTAAAGCATATTAATGAAATATAATAATAAAATATTAATTTTACAGTAATTCACGATTTTATCAATATTTATATTTTACTAAATATATGGTATTGAATAATTTTGAACTACTCATTAATAGTAGAAGTATAATCAATCATAATAATATTCATATTACAAAACTCAACAATGTATAAAAAGAGCATAACATTAAAGCATATTAATTAAATAAAACATGAAAAAAAAAGTATTTTTCGGTAATTCACGATATTTTGAAAATTTATACTTATTTAAAAAAAAAATTACAATAATTTTTAACTATTATTAAAATAGATTTTACACATCTATTCTAGTTTAGCTACTTGCACACACGCAGATATTTTTTTGTAAATATGCAAATATGCATTTCTGTCAAACTATGATTTTTCTTTGTACTATTACCATACTTTATAAAACAATATAATGAGATTTATAATTATTTATTCTGCTGGAATGCAAATACATTTTACACATGTCAAATAAATTCAAAATTACATAAATATATAATAATAAAATATGTCATAAGTCATCAACTTTAAAAACGAATTAATATATAAGGAGATTAAAATACAAGAAATAATATGAAAAGCATTGATTACCACAAAATTGGTGCTGAAATAATTATAAATTGTCCCCACCCCACTCTCCGAACATAGAAAGCTAGCGGCCCTCGTCGTTATTTTTCAAAAGGGCTCTCCGGTTATTTACATGGCCCTTTTGTTGGCTGATTGCCCTTTTAGGTACGTCATTCAAATTTGGAGCCCAACGTACATATTAATGCCTTTTTGTATATTGTAGTCCTTTTTGGACTGTCTATGGCCCGTATGTACCGATTTAGAAATAAATAAATAAATCAATAAAAGATAAACAAACCTTTTGCAAATTGTAAAGGTATACAATAGAACTGAATCTGAAAAATAATTAAAAACCTTAGAAACTATTATCAGCTGTTATGTGGGTCCTGCATGAAATAAATTGTAACTTTTTAACGTTCTTTGAAAATACTATATACTACATAAGATCTGAGAAAGAGGCACGTTTTACTGGCTTTCGATATTTCAGATCATTAGTGGTACGAATAGAATAAAACTTGCAGTTTTATTCTATTAGATAGAAATAGAAAATTAAGTTATTCAAATTTTGTTTCTCCTCTTTCGCTGTAATAAAATGCAAGGCAGATGTGCATTTGAAGAAGTTATACGAGTGTATAATACGGCAACAGTAAGTTAAGGCCCCGACTTGGTAACAAATTGTACATTTTTGAATTAGCATGCGTTTTTATAGGGTATTGCAATAAATTGGCTAATTATATGATAAACAGTATCAAAGCTGTCGACATGTATATCTCTGAACATGTATTTTTATAGGGTATTCCAATTAATTTGCGAATATTGGCGAATTGGCTAAGAGTTAAGGCTCCGACTTGGCAACAAATTATACATCTTTGAATTAGCATGCATTTTTATAGGGTATTGCAATAAATTGACTAACCATATGATAAACAGTATCAAAGCAGTCGACATGTATATCTCTGAACATGTATTTTTATAGGGTATTCCAATGAATTGGCGAATATTGGCAAATTAGCGAAGAGTTAAGGCTCCGACGTGGCAACAAATTATAGATAATTATAGAAATTTTAAATTGTATGTTAAATACTCCTCTGCACATATAAATGTTGGAGTTAACGCTGCCAAATAATTTGTGTAATAAAAGTAAATGTTCGAGCATATGAATGTAAATTGCAGCATTAATTATAATATTCGCTAATAATAACATATGTTGTTCGTTCGCAAAATTATTCCCACATACTTTGACCTACATTTATGGGGGTCAAAGTATGGGGGAAGAGAAACTTGTAAAGAGGCTACATTGAACAGCAACGGCCCTATCAGCTATTGTGTGGTGTTGGAAGAGCGCCAAGCAAGCAAACTAGTGCAACTATTCATGTACTTACATTAAAAAGGTGATTAATTAAGTTGTTCCGCCTAATAACTCCTAATTACTTCGAGTCATTTGTTGTGCTTCTAAATTTCTCTAAAAATCATGTGGGAGATTAAAACTGCTTTTAAATACTTTAAGTAATTTGTTGCATCAAAACCTCTCTTAAAGTTATACCGAGTGATCATTTAAATTTGAGCTTTAGTTAGCCATGGAAATTTGAATGATCACTCGGTATTTGTCAGGGTCTCGTATTTGACATATATATATATATTATATATATATATATATATATATATATATATATATATATATATATATATATATATATATATATATATATATATTGTCATATACGTATAATTGTATAATTTGTATATTTGTATATTTGTATATTGCATAATAGTATAATTATCATAGTTGTATAATTTTAAGTAATATTATTAAAAGTAATAATAACAATATCTCTATAGTGTTAATACTCTACAGAAAGTTTACACAGTCCAGAAAAGTCATTTACAATAGGTATACAAAATACAATTAAGATCAAAAGTTAAATTTCAATTAAATTAATTCAATTAATATGTTATTATTATATTTGTTGTAATTTAAAATTCATTATCAAATAATGATCACGTATAATCTTAAGAAAAAAGTTTCTTTTCAAGTGCTAAACCAAATGTATTATTATTTTTAAATGTTATGCTAAAGAATACCTCAATAATGTTCTGGTTAAATCAATGGTTTTCCAATAACACAATTACAAAGTAAATCGCAGTTTCAGTTTTCAAGAACTGAAGATGGGTGAGTAAGGGGGGTGGGGGGGTATTGGGAAGGTATTACATTTTAAGATTAGACCATTGTACAGATATCGCTCTCCATACTTGATGACCGAAAAATAGTAAGTTTTTATCCCTATGTAAATCCTTATGGGAAATTGCTTCAGAACTCTCATAGGCTATCTACTATCTTCGCTATCATCATAGTTATCTCACGCCTCCATCACTTCTCTTTATCTCCCTCTTAGAAATTATGTCTTAAATATTAATCCAATAGTAAATACATAAAAAAGCAGCATATCACTCAATTTCAGTGATGCATTGTGTCAATATTGATACTCTAATTTATAAGATATCGCTACTGCAGTCACATCAATATTTGAAAATATTGCAAGAAACCACATAATCACAATAAAAAGCAAATATCTCAAATCTAATGCATCGAATATTAATTTAATTAAATACATAACCTACCGATAGATATCTCAGTATCAGCAATATTCAATGTATAATTTTAGAGATACACCAATAAAGAAGAACAGTATAGAATATAAACTAATAGCGAATATCTCAAATTGTTTCATTGGATACTAATTTAAATAAATATGTTAAATTAAAAGTTATTGAATCAATTTCAGAAATAAATTATATTGAAATCGTAACGCTAGTTTTTAATATATCGCTGATGAAACCGTATCAATTTTTGAAAATACCTTTGGAAAACACATGATCACTCTTCAATGGCAATATCTCACGAATTCCGCATTGAATATTAATCTCATTAAACACATTGCAGAACAACATATCACGTAATATCTTAAATAAGTTGTGTTAATATTGATACACCAGTTTTTGAGATATAACTGATGAAATCATATCAATATGTGAACATATCACTGAAAACACTTGATCAAAATAAAATGGATATATCTCAAGAATTATGTATTGTATATTAGTCTAGCTAAAAAACATATGCTCATACTAAAATGGATATATCACAATAATTACGTATTGTATATTAATGCAGTTAAACATATCCAAAAACAACATGTTAGTCAATATTAGAAATAAATATTATCAACATTGATAAGCTAGTTTTTGAGATATCGCTTATGAAATCATATCAATATTTAAATATACCTCTGGAAAACACATTATCACAGTAAAATGGAAATATCTTATGAATTACGCATTGGATATTAATCTAATGAAACGTATCGGAGAAAAGCATACCAATCAATATGAAAAATATAAATGCTACTAATATTAATAAACTAGTTTTTGAGATATCGCTAATCAAATCGTATCAATAATTTAAAATACCTCTGGAAAACACATGATCACACTTCAATGGCAATATCTCATGTATTGCGTGTTGAATGTTAATCTCATTAAACACATCGGAGAACAACATATCACTCAATATCTTAAATAAGTTGTATCACTATTGAAACGCCAGCATTTGAGATATAACGATGATATCATATCAATATTTTATTATGTGTCTGAAAAGAAGAATAACATATCAGTGAATTAATTTTATTAATATTTATAAGCTATTTTTTTAGATAACGCTGATGAAACCATATCAATATTTAGAAATATCTCTGAAAAACATATCTCAATAAATACTCATTGTAGGTATATTGATTTAGTCAAACATATCAAAGAACAACATATGAGTCAATATCTGAAATAAATTTTATAAATATTGATAGGATTGTTTTTGAGATATCGCTGATGAAGTTATATCATTATTTAAATATGCCTCTGGAAAACACATTATCACACTAAAATGGAAATATATTAATCTAATTAAACATATCAGAGAACAACATATCACTTAATATCTTCAATAAGTTGTATTAATATTGATAAGGCAGTTTTTAAGATATGCTTGATAAAATCATATCAATATTTGAAAACACCTCTGGAAAACATAATATCACACTAAAATGAAAATATCTTATGAATTACGCATTGGATATTAATTTAATTGAACGTACAGGAGAACAACATATCAATCGATATCAGAAATAAATGGTATCAATATTAATAAACTGGTTTTTGAGATATCATTGATGAAATTTTATCAATATTATACGCCATTGAATTATATCAAACTAAAATGGACATATCTTATGAATTACAAATTCGATATTAATTTAATTAAACACATAGGAGAACAACTTATCACCCAATATGAGTAACAATTGTGTCAATATTGATAAGTTATTTTGGCTTACTTTCGAAACTGTTATATGTACTATGTTTTTTATGATAATCCGTCAAATATATGACGTTGAAGTATTTTTTTTTAAATATTGAGATATGATACCAATTTAATACTAATTAGAAAAATGAAAAAAATATTGGACATAGAATAATGTGGCTATAACTTATAACTTTAATAACTTTATATTGGCTTATAACTTTAATACTTATTCCAACATATATGTTTTTGTTATTGAGTGTCTAATTATAATTAATGTTATAATGAAATTAATTAGAAACTTTATTCGAACGAAAGTAGATAAATAGTACAGGTTCTGGACAAAACGCCTAATATCTATTCTTAAGTTCCCGAGATAGTCAGTGTTGGTACTGGATCACTTCAACCTTTTCAAAACTAACCAAACTACTGATCTACTCAATGAGAGACGTTGTTTTCATGCGGATAGATACAATACAATTGCTACTAAGAGACGCGTTGAAAGACAGTTTTGAAGTGTAACAGACTCGTTGAGAGACGTGTTGAGAGACACTTTTTAAGTGTGAGATACGAACAGACCATCACATTCACCACCATATTAGTTGTTTTTGTTGTTGCTGGAAAATTGTTTCGTCGTTTGGTCCAGAACCTGCCCTGTACATCTACTAATGAATTCAAATAAAGATATTGATATACAACCACTCTTGTGGTGGAATAATTTGCATTTCGTTGCAAACTTCCAAGTACATGCTAAATTCACAAGCAGAAAAATAATATTACTCTTTTTTCATTGATGTTAGCTCTGTGACAGAATATTGCAGTTGTAATGGAACTATTTGATATGAACATGAGATAAAATGAAACTCCAGTCAACAAGTAAAACTAATACAGTGCCCGATATATGACGAGGAAAAGAGGCACGCTGCTTCTGTAAAAAAAACAAAAATCTAAAACTACGTGCTTTAATTATGATATCTAATATTATGAACAAAATTATCATTTTTTACACTCAGAGAATTACTAATACTCTGCATTTTAGCATAATATATGAATATGCGCTGAACTGCTCTTGTCTCACAATATTTAGTTATGCTGTAATACCTCGGCATTTTAAATGAATTATAAATCTTATCCATCTCATCTTTCGTATGTTTGCCAGTTAAATGTATAAGAATATGTATTGATTAATAATTTCAAGTATTGAAAATCGATTTCTCATAAATGAGTCTTCCAATACCAGAAAAAAATACCGCAAGGGCTTTATTAAGAAGCGATAGGGGTTCACATCCTACCCGCACATTTTTTCGCGAATTTCTGTGGCTTGGAGTTATATACCAGACGATCTGAACTCCTCTGAAAAAGTTTCAGCCTTTGCCGTTGGATAGATCGCTGTGTCAATAGCCCTATAAAGATTGGATTTTTTATTGGGGTAGCAAAAAAAACATCGCTATGATTGATTTATATATTTTTTTCCTAAGGCCATAATGTTTACACACTAAAATTGTCCTAAATCGCCCGACTGAACCGACTATTTATTTAGATTTCATGCATAAATCGCACTCAAGTGTGCAAAGTGCGGCCGTAATTTATAACATTTTTATGCATTAAACCGGCATGCGCCAATGCGTCTAGTTTTTTTGCGTCCCTCTCAATTTATTTAGTTTCGGTAATTTATCTACGCCATACTTCGAATTTTCCGAGCCCTGTGCTACTTTTTATTTCATTTATCTTCTTCAAACCACCCTTTATCTCTATTTTCAACAGAATAGATCTATCACATACATTTTCACGGCAGATCTTATATGTATTTATAATAAATTATTATAAATACATTATATATTACTTATACACATTATTATTAATAACCAATGACTTAACCGTTCCTGATATTGCTTGTTGATATTGTTACTACAATTACGGTTATAGTAAACGCTGTAGTGCAATGGATCCAACTCTAATAAATAGGTTATTATTGTTATTATTTTTATTATTATTCATATTATTAATATTATTAAGAGTCCTACAAATACTGCTTTTAATAAAATAAGTTTGCTTGTTAAAATATGTTATATATTTTGGACATAGTGCGAATGTGTAACGCTCGATCAATATTGTACATGCAAATGAGTGCTGTATAAAAATGCTGACTAAGTACACTGTAATCAAATTATTGTTCTGTTATAATTAAACTGATTGAGATAGGTGGCATTAGCTATATTAAATTATGACACGCAATTTGATTTTGATAGTCACACGTAATCTGGTTCCATTATCAATTTTTAGATATCCTCATACTCTAGCTAGAAAATCGCACAGCCTGTATAATTAAAACGCATCTCTTCGACGATCTGAAATTGGATGGAAAATATTGACTCACGAAATGAAAATTCACTCTAAGTACGCATCAGAAACGCGCTCATGCCTCGACTTGATAAATCTTGCCTGTTTTAAACTACCTTCAAATATAATCTCAATATACAGCAGGTTTCAAATGTAAGGGATAAAATCAATGAAATCGTTGAAATAAAATGCTCGGACAGGTCAATTTTTATTTTTAAATTGTCATGCAGGGATGGAGTTTTCATCTCATCCCTTAAGCCATAAGTATTAGCAACCCCATCTTTAAAAATTCTGAAGTTCATTTGTATTGAAGTTTAACTTTAAAAATTCAAATGAACTTCAATTGAATAAGTTGGTCAGATGATCAAACAAATTACATTCAATGGTCTCTCGTTATATTTATCTTTAATTAATTGAAGTTTGGCATGATAATACGTTTGGGTTTGTTATTAGGTTCACAACTAATCTGTGTTTTCAGTTGAAGGGCTAAATAACTAATCACAGAGTTACGGCATTAATATTTATGTACTGACGTCTTAGATATTGACCCAGAAAATGATTGGAATATACAAGTTTGCGCCATTTATTAAATCTGTTGGGAGATTTGTTTCTGTGCTTTTGATTGAACTGTAACGCGGAAACTCTCAATAACAGTCAAAAGGATTAAATAGTTTTGGAGGAGTCTGTAAGATAGTGTGAAATGTAGTAAATTATTTTATTACACCGATTACAATTAGTTTTGAATTCAGAATAGTTGAGCGATTATTAATCTCCAAAATTAATGTAGGAAGGGTTCTACAACTAACGATCCAATGTCTTGTTAAATGTGCGTGTACGTGTATTTAACGACAGACATTTCTGACGCTATGGCTAATTACCGTCGTCAAGGAATGGTCCACCACACTTGGAAAATTTTCATTTATTGTCTTAGCGCCTAGTCTCTAACTACAGTAAAATTGTCAATGTTTCTATCAAAATTACAATCATTGTTTAAATTGCATTAATTTTCAAATCAAATTTTCAATTTTCATAATTTTTAATTATTCCCTCAAAATATCAATCGTTAATGTAAAAATTATAATTACTGCTATTAAATTTTCCATTACATCTCAAAATTTCGTTAGTTCCATCAAAATTTTAATGATATTTCTTAAAATTTAATATTTTCCATCACAATTTCAATTATTCTGACAAAATATCAATTATTACTTATGAAAATTCAATTGCGACTTTAAAATTTTCAATGTTTCTATCAAAATTACTATTATTGTCTAAATTCCATTATCTTCAAATCAAATTTTCAATTTGCTTTAAATTTCAATTATTCCCTCAAAATATCAATGGGTAATGTAAAAATTGTAATCACTGCTCTCAAATTTTCAATATATCTCAAAATTTTATGAGTTCCATCAAAATGTCACTGATATCTCTTAAAATTTATTTTTTCCCATCACAATTTCAATTATTCTGACAAAATATCCATTATTACTTATGAAATTTCAATTGCTACTCTAAAATTTTCAATGTTCCTGGCAAAATTAAAATTATTGTCTAAATTTCATTAATCTTTTAATCAAAGTTTCAACTGTCATTAAATTTCAATTGTTCCCTCAAAATATCAATGGTTAATGTAAAAATAGTAATTACTGCTGTCAAATTTTCATTTGTTTCATCAAAATTTCCATTATATCTTTCAATATTTTATTGTTTCAATTACATTTGAATTATTCTGACCAAACATCAATTATTACTTATGAAATTTCAATTGCTACAATAAAATTTTCAATGTTTCTATCAAAATTACAATCATTGTCTAAATTACATTAATTTTTAAATGAAATTTTCAATTTTCTGTCATTTTTAATTATTCTCTCAAAATATCAATGGCTAATGTAAAAATTATAATTACTGCTATCAAATTTTCGAATAATCTCAAAATTTCATTTGTTTCATAATTTTTTTAATGATATCTCTAAAAATGTAGTACTATCCATCACAATTTAAATTATTCTGACAAAGTATCAATTATTACTTATGAAATTTCAATTGCTACTTTAAAATTTTTAATGTTTCTATCAAAATTGCTGTTATTGTCTAAGTTTCATTATCTTAATGTCAAATTTTCAATTGGCTTTAAATTTCAATTATTCCTTCAAAAGATCAATGGTTAATGTAAAAATCATAATTACTGTTATCAAATTTTCAATTATATCTCAAAATCTCACTTGTCAATAACAAAATTTTAATGATATCTCTTTAAATTTAATATTTTCCATCACAATTTGAATTATTCTGACAAAATATCAATTATTACTTATGGAATTTCAATTGGAACTGTTAAATGTCTTAATGTTTCTATCAAAATTACAATAACTGTCTAAATTGAATCAATTCAGTTATTCCCTAATAATCTCAATGGTTATTGTAAAAATTGTAATTATGGCTATCAAATTTTCAGTCATATGTCAAAATTTCATTTGTTTCCTCAATATTTCAACGATATCTCTTTAAGTTGCATATTTTCCATTGTGATTATTCTGACAAATATCAATTATTACTTGTGAAATTACAATGATTAAAGTCAAATTTTCTTTTATGTGCCCAAATTTCAATGATTATTGCCATAATTTGAATAACTAATGTTGAAACTGCGGTATTATTCTTAAATTTTAAATTTAGTCAAAATTATCAATTTTGTCACAGTTTTAATGTTTATTGCAAAATTTGCTATTTTTCTGTTGAAATGTCATTCAGTACTACCAAAATTATAATTGATACTGTCAAATTTTCAATGTCTCTATCAAAATTTAATTTTTTCCGTTAATATTTAAACTGTGCTGTCAAAATATCAATAACCTTTAGCTTCTTTACTTTAATTATATATTCCATGTCACTTTCAAATATTTTTCAAAAATATTGTAAAATATAAGTAATGAACTTCAAATGTACAAAATAACTGCTACAATTTAAGCTTAAGCTTATTGATATTTCAGCTTTATATTTTTAGATGTATATTTTCAGATAATCTTCCCTGTTTCTATTTTCTATCTTCTTTGCTTGTAATTGTTTCTTTATATTTTCTCATTCCTTGGTTTCCTTGTTAATTGCTTGTGTATTGCTTGTATCTTCTTATTTCATTTTACTGATGTCAGTAGTCTTTTGGCTCCCAACTGTGGCTCCTCTCTTTCAACCCCCTTCCTCCTGATTCCATCGGAATTATTCTCTCTCTAATGTTATCCTGTCTTAGCCGATATTTACCCTGTTTTCTTTTTCTTTCTCTTATCGCGCTATTTTTCATTGGTATTCTTTCCCACCTACAGTCAATATTTTGCAGCCAATCTTTGCCCTGTTCTCTTTCACTTCTCTTGCAATTTTTCTTATTATTATTCACTTCTCTTGCTATTTTTCTATTTTTATTTTATTATTCCCTTCAGTTCATCTATTGTATTATCAATTAATCCTCAAAATGGTTTCGACCTTTACTAAGTGGTAGTCCATATTAAAAAACAGAGAAACAACTTGCTATGTTTTTTCCACAAAATATTTATTGATATATCGACATATACAATAAAATACAAGTATATGTCGATATATCAATCCATATTTTGTGGTAAGAACATAGCAAGTTGTTTCTCTGTTTTGTCAATTGTTTCCAGCTTTGCTTGCATTTCTGCTTTCGCCTAATAACCTTTTCCTTAGTTTTTGCGCTTGTTTTTGTATTTTCTTTTGTCTCTTCCTATAGCTTTTCAGCGGTTTCTTAATAATTCCTTTCATTATTTCCTTCAATTCTTCCATTTCCACGGCATCTGTTGGGTTTTGTTTCCGCTATTTATAAACTTGTTATATTTTGACTCTGCTGCTGTTTCTTCTTGTATTTTCCCCTGTTCGGGCGATTTCTTGCAATAAGCAAGAAATCGCAAGAAATATAGTAGTTCTCTCTTTGTTATCTTGCTGTTCTCCCTCGTATTTTTCTCCGTTCCTTTTCCGTTTCTCACTTATTTGTTTTTATATTGTGCTTATTGCCCTCTTCTTTATGTTAGTCTTAAGTTTGGGAACCACTGACTACGAACATAATTTTCCCAAGTTAAAAGCCTAATAAAGAATCTACACGAAGAAATAAACAAGAGTAAAAACTCAATTTCACTTACACCGCCCGTTGTTGGCATACGCTTATGCAATAACAATGATTTAAGGAGCCGCCAGAAATTTAATTACAAAAAAATATGCTACTTGTAAAAATGCGTGTCAAGCTTCTCCTGACATTTACGCACGTGCACACACAACGCCGATTAACGAAATCGCGCCTGAAAACCTGCTTTCACGATGTTACCACAAAACTTTCACCGAATCTGTGCATGCGAGAGTAATTCGTATTGCGATTTCATCTCAAAAGGACCATTTACAATAATCCCATTGATTCCATTTATTTTTACCTTGATGAGATCATTTGAAGGAACGATTGATTCGAATTCACTTTGTTGTAGGTAGCATAGAAATGAAAAATTACTGAAACAGAAATATAATGTAAAATTTCAGTGCCATTAATTAATAACACTTTCTGCAAATTCATTTGAACATTTTACGAGCGAAGTGAGATATATATCAGTCAATATATTTAACTAATGCTACAATTTAAAATACGAACTACACACACTGAAGAGAACTTCAAGAAGAGAATCAAATGAGAAGGAAGAGAAGTGGGAAAACGAAAAACAATCGATGATGACAAAAATACAAGACCTAGAGGAACGAGTGGAAAGCGCAGAAAAAGAAAATAAGACAAATATCATTGTAATGAAAGGGTTAAACAACACAGGAGAAAAAGTAAAAGAAGAGGTAGAAGAGTTCCAAACAAGAGAACTAAAAGTAGAAATAAAAATAAAAAGCGCATACAAAATAAACAAATACCTAAATCAAAACATGGTACTTGCTGAAGTGGAACGTGGGAGATGAAAAAAAAACACAAAATAAAAATACAAGGAACAAAATCGAACAAGTAGAACAATACGGATATTTAGGAACAATCATACAGAGTAATGGTAAATTAGATAATAAAATAGAAGATAAAATAGAAAAAAAGCAAAACTATATAACATGTTAAAAAACAGCTTTTTTAGCAAAAAGGAGATATCAAGAAACACACAAACAAAAGTAGTGAAAAAAGTATTTAAACCAACGCTAACTTACAGCAGCGAAACATGGACGATGACAGCAAAATAAATAAAACGAATAATTGCCATGGAGATGAGATTGCTAAGAAAAATAGAAAACATAACATGAAGGGACAGGATAAGGAATGAGACGCACCGGAAAAACTTTAAAATAAAACCAATACAGGAAAAAATAACAGTAGGCCAAATGAGGTGGTATGAACACATGATACGAATGAGAGAAGAAAGAAACACTAAGAAAATATACGAGACAAGAGCAACAGGAAAACAATAAAGAGGAAAACCAAGAAAAGAGTGGAACAGCGCAATAAAAGAAGACGCAACGAAAAGGAAGAAATAAAGGAATTAACGAAAGATAGAAGGAAGTGGAGAGAATATTATAAAAAATAATAATGTATGCCTTACACCGAACGGTAGAATATTATTATTTGTATATTATTTGTAAATAAAATGCTAATAAACAAAATATTTTACAATAAATTAAATATTATTATTATTATTTATTATATTATTAATATTATTATTATTTTAAATTAACTATATAATATAAAATTTGCACACAAAGTTGATAATATTTATTCTGTTTATTGTAATTGTTGTACAATGGTTGTCAACATTTCGTATTTTTTTTATAACATATGTTATTGAGCACGTGAAGGATTTATTTAAAAAATAATAAATTTCAGTTACTTTTATCCACAAATGAATTTGTGGAGACAAGTTTATTGTGTAGTATTTTGTTGAAATAATATAACCATTGTAAAGATTTTCATCACGATTATTCCGCATGTCGTTTTAGTATGTTCTGTATACAGACTATGCTTTGAATTCAAGCACACGTACAGCCCCCTGGGTGCAAGTACTTACCATAATCTTATTTTGATACATGTCACATGTCAGATACATTTCAAGACCGCCAAGGGTGAAACGTAACAGAGAGATAGGAAAAACATAACGTGACAGCTTTTGTAATACAGACTTTCCGAAACGTGGCGCATAAACGATTTATAAAGAACTGCACAAGCTCCGAAAAATGTTCACTTCCAATATTTACTGTGTAATGGAAGCAATAAAATCGTTACTACAATGATGTATATAATCGTGCACATGCAGACGCTCTATAAATGCAAACTGCCGAAAATTTGAATATTTAGGCGACACTCATGAAGAGCTCTTGCGGGATGATATTCTGTTTCAATTCATTTATAGAGAAAATAGCTGTGCAAGCACTTTGCGCGCTCACATATTCGCGTGTTCTTGGCAGCCTACATAAAGTCGCAGTAAAATTTGAATACAATGTCAGCTGAGAAGACGTGAGAACGACAAAGAATTCTCGTGTGTCGATTTATAGTTGTTTTCTTTCAGGCGGGGCTGAAATATTGAATGCGAAGTGTAGGTAAGTGCACTCAATATAAGGTATACAAGAACAATTGGGCAAATGCATAGCCGGGCGTTTGTGTAATCTGTAATTTGCAATGTTTGTATGATCGGCACTATTTTCGTTTGCAATGTAAGTTCTACATTAATGGGTATTTGATATATCTTGATGTGTACTCCTTTAAACTTTTATACCGTGCAAGCAAAAATTATTATCATCAACGTTTGCTTTGCATCTTAGGCCATATTGCTTAGTTTTATAGCTTAACCCTTTCATAAGCGATGGGAATTATTAATCCCACCTTATGTAATCAATTTTATGGGCAGTGTGTTTTTATATTCCCACATACCAAATGTGCTGCTTTCTATTAGACACTTGCGCGCACTCTCAATGTGACCATTATTTAAGTGTGACGGAAGGAGTTAGCTGACCAATTTTAGCAATATTTATTAGACGCTTCAAGAATATGGAAGTACCAATGATTTTTCTTACAAATTTGAAACTGTTACTGTATGATGCACTATTTAATTTGCCACAAAGTCCAAATTATTTTACGATGTGTATACAGAACATGATTTTGATGGTGGGAAGTATAATTCCCACTGCCCATATTTGATCTTGAAAGTGGGAAGTATAATTCCCGCTGCCGATATTTATACGTATTTTCTTTTATAGTACATGGTGATATTTAAAAAAATGTGGGACATAACGGATCCAAAACAAGCAGAAGCTGCAATGCAGTACCTATATAGTCTTCCTAATCATGAAATCGACTCTGAAAATGATCAAGACGACGAAGCAGAAGAAGAATTGCAGAGTTTAGAGATGAATTATTTTACAATTTCGAGTTCCAGTTCCAATACTCACATTACTCCTATTGATGCTCAAGAAAATCTTATTGCAGCAGTTTCTCCTCTATTGCATAATGTTGACAATGATGATGATGACGCGTATGAAGAGACATTTCTCGATAATGAAGAATGGAGTAAGAATACGGAGCAATTTGGTAATGCAGTTGTAGATGTGCAAAAAGAAGCTCATTCTAAAAATGCCAAAGAAATAGATTATTTTACTTATTTTACATCCATATTCGGAGAAGACATACTTGAAATAATAATTAGCGAGACCAACACTTATGCAGTTCAGATCATGACAAGGAGAAGTAATAAAAATTTTGAACTTGGTCCTTCAAATAATTGGGAGGATATCAGTGTGGATGAACTACATGCATTATTTGGCATGCTGATTATTACGAAAATTCTCGTTTTACCACAGTTATCGTGTAATTGGTCTACTGATCTATATATGAATGTTTCGCACGTTTCCCAAGTTATGACTTCCAAGCGCTATAAAAAAATAATTCAAAATGTGGACCTCAATAACAACAGGCATGCAGTTCCAAGAGGGCAACAAGGATATGATAAACTCCACAAAGTAAGACCTTTAATTGAAAAGCTAAATCAGTCTCTTCAATCCAACTATAGTCACTCATCATATCTTTCTGTTGATGAATCAATGATTCCTTTCAAAGCAAGGTCTTCAATTAAACAATATATGCCGTTAAAGCCAATAAAGAGAGTTTACAAAGTCTGGTATTTGGCAGATTCTACAACAGGGTATATATTCAAATATGATATTTATACTGGAAAATCAGAAAATTCGGTAACAGGCACAAATCTTACGAAAGGATTGTACTGGATCTTGCATCGACAATAAATCGTAAAAAATGTGTAATAGCTTTCGACATTTTTTTTACATCCGTGCCACTAATGCGAAAGCTAAACGAAATGGATGTATATGCTGTAGGTACTGTAAGAGTTCATAGGAAAGGTTTACCAGAAATGTACAAAGATAAAACGAAATTAAAGCGTGGAGAATTTATGTTTAGAACAAAAAAATATATTTCTGCAGTAAAATAAATGGATAACAAACCTGTACATTTTTTATCAAATTTTCTTTCCCCAAAAGATACTACTACTATAGATCGCAAGAAAAGGGATGGATAAAAAAAAGATTTCTTGCCCAAGAATTGTAGAAATGTACAATCAAATCATAGGCGGAGTTGACAGATTCGATCAACTCCATGAGCGTTATTCGATTGGCAGAAGGTCAATCAAATGGTGGCATAGAATATTATACTATTTACTCGATATGGCTATCGTGAATGCTTATATCTTGATGAAGATAAACAAACATAGCAAGATCGATCAGTTAATATTTCGCGTAAATCTGGCACGACTGTTGATTTCTGGATACTCATCAAGAAAATGAAGATTCAAATCTGCCCCATTTCTGTCTAATAAGCATGAGGTTCCAAAAAAAGTAAGACTGGTAAACGTGGGTAAGCATTTACCAAAGCAACAGTTGAATTATCGAAGATGTAGAATATGCAGCACAAAAAAGACGAAAAAATGACTAAATACATCTTCACACAATGTAATGTTCCATTATGTGTACATCCTTGTTTTGCCAAATTTCATGGCCAATAATAAATAGTTCAAAAAATGTTGGTATTATTCCGCCTAGTAAAAAAATATAATGTAGTCATGTGGGCGGTGGGAAGTATTCTTCCTACTACCCCTATATGTAAGGGATAAGGTGCAAAAATAAAAATCAGTTCATAACAATAATCCATCACAATCTCCTTGAAGCAAACCAATTTTTTTTTCATAAAAATTTAAGTCTTGCCCATGAAAGGGTTAATGCCGTCTTGGATCAAAATAATGTTTGCTCGCACAATATAATGGCATTCAGGAGCGAACTCACCATGTAGAAAATGAGGAAAATCTTGCAAGGGCCGTATACAAATTGGGCAGTTTTTCCAAATGAAGCGCATAGATGCAAAAGCACACATTTAACGTGCTTTAATTTGTACCAAGATCTAAAACTATCTTGGTTCTAATCCAATTGACAAACACAAAATCTCGAATAGTTGATCCGCGAGATCAGATTTAAATCGGCGCGAGCAAATCGCAAGATTCGATTTTAATCGAGATTTTAATTGGGTCAATTGGATTAGAACCAACTTAATTTTACCTACTAATCAACTTGCAGTTCGTGCAACGTGCTTTATTCAGAAACGTCTGATTATTACTAAAAAAATATTTTGTTTAAATAATTACGTCTGGTTTTGCAGCTGAGACATGCAAATATCTGCTTAAGAATCTGTATGAATGTCTGGTTTTGCATATCTACATTAATGGCACAAAGACCAATAAGTTTAGGCTAAGAAAATTTAGGGTTCAAATAAAAACAGGTATCACTACAGAAGCAGCACAAATTAACAAAACTAAATTCTAAACGTCTTCATCATCCGATATAACTACCATGTCATTCTCATCAGGATGATTTTCTTCTGAATTAGCCGTTTTTCTTTCAAAAACTGTTCTGAAGAATTAAAAACGATTGTCATGCGCTTCTCGAATTTCCATGATTCACATTTGCTTCCTGAAAATGTATTTACTACTGTAGAATTTCCACATTCTTTGATTTTTCTAATATACCTTCAAGATTCTTTATAATATCGTCTTTATGCGCTGATTTTTCAGATTTGCCCTCATAATTATCTAATTATTTCATTTTTCTTTTAATTATCGTTCTAATTGGCCTTCAAAATTTATTTAATAACGTAGAATTTTCACGATTTTTCAATGATGCCTTCTTTAACTTTTTTAATACGCCAGAAATGAGTTCTTTGTATGCTATTCCAATTTATGTAATTTTTTTTTTCAAATTCCTTTAGATTTTTTGTAATATCTACTGCAGAATTGACATGCCTTCTTTATACGCTACTTAGATTTTCATGACTTTTCTGATAAGCTTTCTGCAAATGTATGAGGAAATGTATCATATTAAATATTATAGAATTTCCATGATATCTTTATATTCTATTCGAATTTCCATAATTTTTCTGAAATGTTTATGAAACTGCATAATGATTAGCATAATCCCAAATGTTAATACTTGATAATGTAGAAGCTCATTGTAACTATTAAATTATGTATTTAATTCACAACTGGCAATAGTAACAAGTTTGCTTTGCATCTAATACCATATAGCTTAGTGGTAGAGCTTAATGCCGTCTTGGATAAAAATAATGTTTGCCCACACAGTATAATAGCATTCAGAAGCTTACTGGCCATGCGAAAAATGACGAAAATCTTACAAGGGCCGTATACGAATTGGGCCGTTTTTCTAAATGAATCGTATAGATGCATAAGCAGACATTTGACACTTGACACATTGTTATTTGACAAAAGCTAACAAATCAAAGTAGCTAAAACTATGTTGGTTCTAATCCAATTGACAAACACAAAATCTCGAATAAATTGATCCGCGAGATCAGATTTTAATCGGCGCGATCAAATCACAAGATTCGATTTTAATCGAGATTTTAATTGGGTCAATTGGATTAGAACCAACTTAATTTTACCTACTAATCAACTTGCATTCGTACAATGTGCTTTATTCAGAAACGTCTGATTATTACTAAAAATATTTTGTTTAAATAATTACATCTGGTTTTGCAGCTGAAACTTGCAAATATCTGCTTATGAATCTGTGTAAATGTCTGGTTTTGCATATCTACATTAATGGTACAAACACCAATAAGTTTAGGCATAAGAAATTCGGGGTTGATATTTAATCTATGTAAATGTCTGGTTTTGCATATCTACATTAATTGTACAAACACCAATAAGTTTAGGCTTGAGAAATTCGGGGTTGAAATTTAAAAAAAGATTCCAAAAAAAGTAATAAAAACAGGAATCAATTCAGAAGCAGCACAAATTAACAAAACTAAATTCTAAACGCATCGTCTTCATCATCCGACATAACTACCATGTCATTTTCATCAGGCTGATTTTCTTCTGAATTCGCCGTTTTTCTTTCAAAACTTCAAAATTTCCATGATTCACATTTGCTTCCTGATAATGTATTTACCACTGTTCAATTTCCACATTTTTTTCTATTAAGCCTTAAGGATTTTTTTAATGCTCTAGAGTTTCCATGATTTATTTGAATGCTATCTCAATTTCTTTGATTTTTGTAATATATCTTCAAGATTCTTTTTAATATCGTAGAATTCATGACTTCTTTATATGGAGTTTTTATGCTCTGATTTTTCAGACTGTCCTCATAATTATCTAATTATTTCATTTTTCGCTTCTAGATTTTCCATCATTTACATTTGCTTCCTGAAAATGTATTTACTTCTGTAGAACTTCCACATTATTTCTGTTATTTCTGTAATTCCACATTATTTCTGTTATATACATTATTTATGTTATGTTAAGAAATTTTTTAATGCTCTAGAAATTTTATGATTTCTTTGTATTCTATCCCAATTTCTTTGATTTTTCGAATATACCTTCAAGATTCTTTTTAATACCGTAGAAATGATGACTTCTTTATATGGCGTTTTGATTCGCTGATTTTTCAGATTTGCCCTCATAATTATCTAATTATTTCATTTTTAATTTTAATTATCGTTTTAATTGGCTTTTGGAAATTTTCTTAATAGCGTAGAATTTCCACGATTTTTCTATTATACTTTCAACTTTTTTAAATACGCTAGAAATGATTTCTTTATCTGCTATTCCAATTTTTCTAATTGTTTTTATACTTCTTCAGATTTTTTTTAATACTGCATAATGTGCATACCTTCTTTATACGCTGTTCGCATTTTCATGAGTTTTTAGATTAGCTTTCTGGAAATGTATGAGGAAATGTATCATATTAATTACTATAGAATTTCCATGATTTCTCTATATTCCATTCGAATTTCCACAATTTTTCTGGAATTTTTATGAAACTGCATAATCATTAGTACAATACAAAATTTTAATAGTTGATAATGTAGAAGCTTATTTTACTTATTTTATTGCGTATTTAATTCACAAATTGCAGTAGTAACGAGTATTCTGGATATAGACAACACTGCCTTATAAAAATTCTATTTTCATAGACATTCATTGCAGACAATTAAACTTTGTGAATAATCTACAGGAATAGATTACAATTTAAGGAGAAATATCTAAGATCTGCGAATTGTCAAGTAACGTGTTTACTGGCAATAATCAACGCTCGGTGGCTAGATTGGAACTGTCGGGGCTGAGTAACAGTTTTATTTTCAAGATTAGCATATGAAAAATATACCTTTTTTTATCTAACTGTGCCAGTTTCATATGCAAATTGATGGCAAAATTTAAATTTGAAACAACCACTTAATGTATATTTTTTATACAGGACATTAAACTGATTACAGTTCCGTTTCAATCGTTTGTTATAAAGACACATGAAATAATTTACACATTAATTTGTTATTTAACTTGATATGTAAAAAACATATTTTCAACAATTATGTAATAAAGCAGATTGAAACACAAATGCGAATTTATACCGGAATTATTTCACATTGCCTATATTATTTAATACGTAGATATTATAAATACGCAATTTGTATATAACTGAATAATTATATTATGTATTACCATGTCAACATACTCCTACAATGAATTCTAATTTGTTAATATAATATTGTAATTTATATATAAATAAATTCTAATGATTATATTATAAATGTCAGATTAATAATTATTTATATATTGAAAATATATTACATATTTGTAATATAATATGTAATATACTATATAAGGCGGAAAGGCCCATGGCCGATAGCCTAATAAAGATTGATTCTCTCTCTCTCTCTCTATTACATATTATTAGAAATGAGACAATGATATATTTTATTAAAAATATTATTACACAGATTGCTATCATTCAATTTAACTTAATTATTATTTGATTTTGATTGAATTGAATTTTTAAATTCAGGATTATAAAGACTGATAAATTAACAAACCTAATCATATTTTGGGATAGAATTTGTCAGCAAAAGCAATTCATTGTTTTATTCTAAATTAATGAATTTATTATTATTTTAAATGTATTGTAAATCAATTTCTTAACTCTTGAAACAAATCTTCAGCAAGTGGTTGTTAGTAAGGTTTAAATTTTAGTTAATTTATTGTGGAAATTACAATTTACGTTTACGTATCTCGTGTGTCTTTTAGATATACTCTGGGCTCTATTACGGCAAAGTGACAGATTCATATGGTGCTAACACTGAACATATCTTGTATTCGTTTTTCTGCCCAGCAAGTTCCATTTAGATACACATTCATCACTTAGATTACATGTTCTACTAAGTTTATAGCTACAGCCATATCCGCCAAGACCACATATGTTTACTAAATTAAATACGTTTTTTCTAATAGTATTTCTATTGTATACATTGAGAGGAGTAATCGAAATATGTATTATGCCATTTTAGAAAAATACATATTATATATTTTCGCATAATAGTGCATCCACAGTTTTCCTACAATTTTCGTTTAAATCGTTGTTGTCACAGTTGTTGTCAATTGAATTTGGTATATTCTATATGGCATCCAAGTTTTTTCACGAAATTGTAATACTTATTTTTTCTAAACTTTCATATAGTGCTTTCACAAATCTTTATGAAGATTTAAAATTACATGAAACCAGCAAATTACATTTTTTTTCAGAATTTTAATTTAAATTAATTAACACAATGAGGAATATTTTATATTTATATGGGGTGTTTCCTAAACATAGATAAAAATGCAAGGGGGTATTCTATGAGTTATTTTAAGAATATTTTGTTATTTGGTGATGTGTGAATAAACACCTTGTTTCAAAGATGTCGGGTGATACAATTGTTTGTCAATAACAATAATATTAACCTATTTACGTTAAATTAACAAATAATATTGTTATTTTTAATTTTTGTATAACGCTGTATCTTTGAATCAAAGCTGTTTTTCATACATCATCAAAGAACAAAATATTCTTAGAATAACCCATGTATTAATTCATTGCATTTTTGACTCATGCTTAGGAAACACCCTGTATTACACATGTAATATTTATTCCTAAAGTATACGATGAATTTTGAAAATAAATGATAAAATACTTAAGTAGACATTAATATTTTATAAAATGCAAAAACATGGTAAAAGTAATATTTATATATAAATGCATAACATGGCAAAAGTAATATTTATTCCTATAGTACATGATGAATTTTAAAAATTAATGTCAAAATACTTAATTAGACATTAATATTCTAGAATGTGTAAAACGCCACGTCCATAGGCAGAAATTCTAATGATAACTATTAATGTTTCTATTATTCCAATTAACTTTCAAGGCTTACTGTCAAATATTCAATCATTCGTCAAAATTTAATCATTCTGTCAAAATTCTTGATTATTACTGTCAATATTTCAATTATTTTTATCAAAATTTCAATTATTGCTATCAAATATTCAATTATTTATCAAAATTTATACATTGGCACAAATTGTAATTCTTGCTATTATTTTTTAAATTATTCCATTCAAACTTTTAATGATTTCTATCAATTTTTTCAAGTATTTTCTACAAATTTTCATTTAATACTCAATTTATCATTATTCGTCCAAAATAATTGGCAATAATAATTACTGTGACTTTGACAATGATTCCTTCAAAATTTCAATGAATCTGTCACAATTTCAGGATTTTCTATCAAATATTCTATTATTAGACAAAATTTAATCATTATGTCACAAATTCTAATGATTGCTAAAATGCTAATAATTGAACTAGTAATCTCCCCTTAATATAGCAAATTTGCAATTATTTTATAAAAAAATTAATTATTCTGCAATTTTTTAATAATTTCTGTTAATTTTTTCAATTATTCTTACAAATTGGAATATTTACTCTCAATTTATCATTATTCGGCCTAATTTCAATTTAATTGCTGTCAATTTATCAATGATTCCTTGAAATTTACAATGAATCTGTCATAATTTCAGTGATAGCCATCAAGTATTCAATTCAACGTTGAACGGCCAACGTTTCAAAATAAATATTATTATTATTATTATTATTGTTATTTAATCATATGTCATAAATTCTATTAATTGCTGTTTATTTTTTAATTGGTCCTATAAAAATGTCAATGATAACTATTAAATATGCAATTATTCTTACTCTTTCAATTATTCCTATTAATATTTCGTATATATTTTTTTTATTATTATGCAATAATTTTAATGGTTTCTATAATTTTTTTCAATTATTTGCTACACATTTTCAATTATCACTGTCAATTTATCATTATTCGGCCACATATTTAATGATTATTGTCAATTTGTCACATATTTCTTCAAAATTTCAATGATTTTGTCACAATTTCATGGTTTACTAACAAATACTCTATTATTTTTTATAATGTAATCATTATGTAACGAATTCTAATGATTACTCAACTTTTTCAATTTTTCAATTATTACTATTAAAATTTCAATGACAATTATCAAATTTGGAATTATTTCTATAAAAAAATTTATAAGTCTGTGATCTTTTATGATTACTGTTATTTATCGAAATATGATCATTCTGCTAAATATAACAATTATTTCTATCATAATTGCAATGATTACAATAAAATTTCTAATTATTTTATCAAATTTTTAATTATTCTGTAAATTAAAATTCTAACAAAGTTTTCATTGATACTGTCAAAATTTCAATGATAACGATTAATTCAACAATAATTTCTTCAAAATTTAAATATTTCTGCAAAATTTCAATGATTCTGTTTAAAAATTCAATGATATTAATCATTTAAATCAAATATTCAGATATTTGTCACAATTTAATCATTATGCATAGGTTCTAGTTGGTAATCATTAGAAGTTGTGCAGAATAATTACTATCACTATTACTTACTCTATTATTGGTCAAAATGTAATCATTAAGTCATAAATTCTAATCATTTCTGAACATTTTTCAATTATTTCTATTAAAATTTCAATTTTTCCTGCCAAATTTCTAATTACTTCTATAACATTTTAATTATTTTGTTAAAAGTTTAACGTTTACTGTCAATTTATCATTATTAGGCAAAAAAATTAATGATACCTGTCAATTTGTCACATATTTCTTTAAAATGTCAATGATGTTGTCACAATTTCAGGTTTTACTATCAAATATTCTATTATTGGTCAAAATTTAATCATTGTGTCACAAATTCTAATAATTACTGAACATTTTTTAATTATTCCTATTAAAATTTGAATGACAATAATCAAATTTAGAATTATTTCTATAAAAAAATTAATTAGTCTGTGATTTTTTTATGATTACTGTTTTTAATCAAAATAAGCTGATTTTGCTAAAATTAAAAATCAATTGTTTCATAATTGCAATGATTGCAACAAAATTTCTAATTATGTTATCAACATTTTAATTATTCTGTAACTTAAAAATCTTACAAATTTTCAATTATACTGTAAAAATTTCAATGATAACGATTAATTTAACAATAATTTCTTAAAAATTTAAATAATTCTGCAAAAATTTCAATGATTCTGTTTAAAAATTCAATGATAGTAATCATTTAAATCAATTATTCAGATATTTGTCACAATTTAATCATTATGCATACGTTCTAGTTGGTAATCATTAGAAGTTGTGCATAATAATTATTATCACTATTATTTATTCTATTATTGGTCAAAATGTAATCATTATGTCACAAATTCTAATGATTACAGAACACTTTTCCATTATTTCTATTAAAATTTCAATTCTTCCTGCCAAATTTCTAATTACATCTATAACATTTTAACTATTTTGTTAAAAGTTTAACGTTTACTGTCAATTTATCATTATTAGGCAAAAAATTTAATGATACCTAATATGTCAATTTGTCACATATTTCTTTAAAATGTCAATTATGATGTCACAATTTCAGGGTTTACTATCAAATAGTCTATTATTGGTCAAAATTTAATCATTGTGTCACAAATTCTAATAATTACTGAACATTTTTTAATTATTCCTATTAAAATTTCATTGACAATAAACAAATTTAGAATCATTTCTATAAAAAAATTAATTAGTCTGTGATTTTTTTATGATTACTGTTTTTAATCAAAATATGCTGATTCTGCTAAAATTAAAAATCATTTGTTTCATAATTGCAATGATTGCAACAAAATTTCTAATTATGTTATCAACATTTTAATTATTCTGTAACTAAAAATTCTAACAAATTTTTCAATGATACTGTCAAAATTTCAATAAATGCTTAATTCAACAAAAATTTCTTAAAAATTTAAATGATTCTGCAAAAAATTCAATGATTCTGTTTGAAAATTCAATGATGGTTATCAAAATCTTATATTCAGATTCGGTATTTGTCACAATTTATTCATTGTGCATACGTTCTAGTTAGTAATAATCAGAAGTTGAGCATAATGATTACTTTTACTATAACTTTTTATATTATTGGTCAAAATGTAATCATTATGTCACAAATTCAAATAATTAGTGAACACTTTTTAATTATTTTTATCAAAATTTCAATTATTTCTGCCAAATTTGTAATTATTTCTATAACATTTTAATTATTTTGTCAAAAGTTCAACGTTTACTGTCAATTTATTATTATTTCGTAAATTTCAATGATTCTATAAACATCTCTGTGAATGAAAACATTTTAAGTAATTTCCACAATTTCTATTCAAACCCAACCGTACTTATATAGATCTCAATATTATCATTCGTTTTGGCACTTGGCCTGATAGGCAATGATGGGAAAATTGTACCATAAATTCAACAATAAAAATACTCAATGCTTCAATAAATATTGTGTTTAGCTGATGATTGTATGAATCCCATAGCTTAATATCATTTTTAATTACCATCAAATTTTTATCAATTCCTTTAAGAAGTTATTATTGTCGAACATTTCGTTTTCAAAGAATTTACTCAATTCTTTTAAGGAGTTATTATTGTCGAATATTTTGTTTTCAAAGAATTTACTTTAGAAAAATTTATCATTTTAAGAACTTAGTTTCAAATTGTTCGTTTATTATATTTTTTTAATGAATTCCATGTATACGTATATTTTATTGTTGGTATGTGTTTAGATCCATTTCTGAGTTTTGGTATTTTAAATAGGTTGTGAAAATAGCAATAAATTGCACTCTCATGTTGGATTGTGAGTAAGTTTTAACAAATTGAAAAAAATGGTTAATATATATTCCTAACCCAAGAATGCAATTCATCGAAATTTTCACAGCCTATTAATATATTTTATAATGGTATTTTTCATATTCATATTAACACTATTATTATTATTATTATATTTATTAATTACATTGAGAAGACTAGTCGAGATCTGTAGTTTGCTATTTTAGATTATTATTCACATTTAATATTCATATTAATATTGTTAATATTATCATATTTATTAAATTTAGAGGAGTAGAAGAGATCCCTATTATGTTATTTTAGATTAATATTCACATTTCATATTCATATTAATAATATTATAAATATCAGATACTAGTATTCAGAACAATTCGAATTTTTAATGCAGTTACAACATTTTTTCGAGTTTCCAACCACACGCTTATGGATATCTTATGAATATGAAATGAATCTAATGAATAATCTCATGAATTCGGAAAAATTAGAACAAAGTTACATTTTTTTATTCTCATCGATATTATAATTTAAAGAAGAATGAATCTGATATTTTAAATATTAAAATAAATATTATAAATATTAAAAATTTGCATAAAAAAAGTTGCAATTTTTGTTTTTCTAATAGAGCGTTTTTTAATATTTGATGAGAAAACCAATAAAGTGAGGCGTTTTACATCAAAATGTTGATTAAAATTATTTCAACGAGCGATTACAAAATAAGGAAGAACGAATTGACTTGATATTTTTAGTATTCAAAATTTTGAAAACAACTAAAAAGTGTGCTTTGGCTTTTTTTAAATTTTATTTTTCAAAAGCCAATTGTAGGTAGGTATTCATTTCTAATGAATGAAAATTAAAACACTTTAGAATTAGAAATTCACAAATAATCATGTGTATCAAAAACCATATACAGTAACGTGTATATTAATTCACTGCATCACATACAAATGTCAGATGCATTTATGTCATGAATGCATCTAGACATTCGAATGTGATGCTGCTAGTTACGTACACGTTAGCATGTTACTGCCAACTTTTTTTTCTTACATGCAATACACTGGATTATTACATTTTCACACATAAAATCGACAGTAAAGTTTTTGTTATGGACGCCTTTTTAAATTTTCTATGGCTTGAATGCAGGTTCTTTTACTCATGTTTCTTCTTATTATTATTTTTCTTCTTCTTTTTCTACTTCTTCTTATTTTTCTTCGTCTTATTTTTGTTCTTCCGCAGGTTATTATTTTGGTTCTTCTTCTTCTTCTTCAGCAGGTTATGTTTCTGATTCTTTTTCTTCTTCTTCTTTGTCTGAACCCTCTACCTTCTTGGCAGATGAGTTGTGATTCAATTGACTTTGAATCCACATTTATTTTATCCTCCTTTTTCTGATTACCTACTAACCATATATGTACAACATTTTATTTTTTAATCATCTAAGCATTTATTAATCTTCTAATTATTTAATCATCTAATCAATAAATGGCGCATACTCGATAAAAGGGAGGACAATAAAACAGTTAAAGACCTCAGACTTTATGTAACGTCGTGTAACAATACCCCCAGTTTCTTACAAATTCGAATAATCGATACAAAAAGGCTCTTGAAAGACACACTATGGGGGTAAAGTCTCTCAGCAATGCGGACATCCTGGATGAGATTGAATGGGATAAGAATCTTTCCGGAGCTCGTTTAACGGAGCTGTGATTGAAATACAATTTTGTGTTCAAAATTGGCATAAAAGCGTGACACTCCCATACACCAAAATATTTGGCATATGACTATCAGGAAAATTTAGGTTTTGAAATTCCGCTAAAGGCAATTACGTAACCAATAAGTTTTAACACCTCATACAAAGTTTAACAAATTAGTATTTTTTTGCTTCCTTTTTTAAAGATAAATCTAAAGATTCGATAAACTGGGCAATGATCAATGGTTTTCATGAATTTGGTTGTGGTGAGTATTAATGTCATAATGATTGAGGCGTTTATAAAATAATTTAGAGACACGGAGAATCTATGTTATTCCTAATTTGCCTTATCATGATGTCTTCATTTTATAGGACAAACTAACAAATGTTACAAACAAACAGATATAGCAATGTTTGAGTTATTAGTAATAACTTTCTTGTTTTAAATGAGGAAACTAACATATGTTGCAAAAAAACAAATAAAGCACGATTTGAGTCATTAATAATAACGTTCTTGTTATTATTGTTGTATGTATATTGTTGATTTTTTAAATAAAGGAAAATGAGATACTTTGTCTAAATTTTACAAAAACATTCTAATTCTTAATTTTCCTTATCATGACCGTCATTATCTAAGTGTATAGCATATCTTAATTTTATAGGACAAACTAACAAATGTTACAAACAAACATATAGAGCAGGCTTTGATTTATTAATAATAACTTTCTTGTTTCAAATGTGTAAACTAATAAATATTACAAACAAACAACTATAGCACGCTTCGAGTTATTAATAATAAATGTCTTGTTGTTATTGTTGTACTGTATATTATTGATTTTTCTTTATATAATATGGTTCACCTAATGATTACCAAACAAACATTCAATGTAATTGATGTTTTTAATAAAAGTAAAAATTACACTTTCTAAGCCAAAATAAATTAAAATTTATACGATATTATCTATGAAATTGTTAGTCGTGGCTTTGACAGATATTATAAGAAATGCATACGTATGCTGGGTTCTAAAATAAAACATAAATTATAATAACTTCGATATTTAACTGTAAACTTACATAGCCAAATCTGTGTAATAAACTGATACTTTCACTATTACGAGCCACAGCTTCAAAATACGAGTATTTAACGTACTTACTTAACAAATCGGTGTATATTGCAGCCCCTGTAAGCTATTTTTGTTGCTCAATAATATAATAAAACGTCAATTTCCGCCAGTCTGATATAGATTATTGGCGATGGCTTTATTTCCGCCGTTGCTGTTTGCTTCAAGAATCTTTATTGTAAATGTAATATCGAGGAAAGGTGACGCATGACGCACCGTCAAGCTGTGGCCACACAAGTGAATTATATTGGGGACTCGACTTGATTTGAAATGTTCGGCAGATCAGTTCGATAAACCAAAATACGTGTTTCTTTTAAAGAAAGAATTATATATAACAGCTCTCGAAACAAAGGAGCATATTTACTAAATATGAAATTGAAATAACTAAAGCTATCATTAGTTAAAGCTAATCAATTACTATTCGAGTTTGTAAATTCTCTTTCATGCACAGGATTTTCACGGGTAACATAATTAAGGTTTCATTCATGTTATTCGAAATACTTTTTTCGGCGATGGCTTGTATGTATTAAATATTTTTTTATATTATATTTTTAATTAATTATCTTAATTTATATATGATAATAAACAGTATCATAATATATTGATACAGGATATCATAATATTATCATATCGTATTTATATCATAAAAAGTGTCATCGACTCAATAATCAATAATCAACCATCAAAACTGTCATCAAATCAATAATCGATAATCAATCATCAAAACAAAAATTTAAAACTACTTAACTACTAAAATATAATTATTTGATATTAATCTTCAGAAGTATTCATTAGACTATTATTTCCTCATTTTATACAGATTGAAATGATCAGTTTTCATTCCATTTTTTTTCATTTGCTTTGTATGTAGAAGGATGTAGTGGAATCATCAAAACTTTGGAAATTAAGATTTTTGCTGTAATATGCGTTTTCGAAATAAATATATTATACAGGATGTCCCATAAATTGTGGATAAAGTCAACAGCACGCCATTCGGGGATGCCAACTGAGTCCTAAAAAATATGCGTAAACTTGTTTTATTATAATATTTTTAAATAATCTTGTTGGATATTTCCATTTGTAATAGGGAGTTAAAATATTTCAAAATGAAAATTGTTCAAAAATCAACGTGACAGCAATCTACTGTTAACAGTTAATTTACAGTTAAGTTATAAACAGTTATGTTTTTTGATAGTTTCAAATATTTTTTTGGCCATCCGTGAGTGGCGTGCTGTTGAGTTTGTCCACTATTTTAGGGACACCCTGTATAATATGTTTATTTCGAAAGCGCATATTACAGCAAAAATCTAAATTTCCAAAGTATTGATGATTCCACTATTTTCTTCAACATACAAAGCAAATGAAATAAAAAATGTAATGAAAACTTATCATTTCAATCTCTACAAAATGAGGAAATTATAGACTAATAAATACTGATGAAGATTAATATCAGATTTTAGTAGGTATGTAGTTCCACATTTTTGTTTTAGTGATTGATTAGTGATTATTGATTTGATGACAGCTTTGATGATTGATTATTGATTTGATGACACTTTTTATGATACCATTGCTTGCCACTAGTAAGCTAATGAAAGGAAAATAGAATGAAAGCTGGTTATTTTGATCTAATCTCTATAAAAAATAAATAGAAAAATGAAATAATAGAGGTTAACAATGTACTGATGATTATTGTAAAATTTTAGAATTCAAGTACTAATACGTTAAATCGGTTTCTCATCATGATTGTCGAGTACCATGTTTATCGTTATTATCATTATCATTGTCATTATATTGTCTACAAAAATAAATATATTTATTCTATTAATGTTTTTTAAAAGCCAACAATAACAACTAAATTGAAGCAAAAATCGTTATAACTTTTAAATGACAGCAATAATAACTAAATTAAAACAAAATTTGTTATACGACTGCACTTAGGTCATAAGTTAACATATGTAATTTAATTTCGTGGAGGCGCCGGGAATAAATTACATTAAATTAAATGCTTGTTTATGTTAATATGTTTATGTTTATCTTTAAGTATGTGTATGTGTACATAAATATACTTATGTAACATTATTTTAAGGACGATATATCAAAAGTTCTGCCTATATATTTTGTTTTAAATATACAGTGCGTCCCCAGATTAATATAACAATACGTATTATCTGTAGAAGTCCGAATATTATTGTTAGCATATTTATGTATTGGATGAGTTATATTGCCATGAGAGCCGATAAATTATTACTTTTTTAATAACATTCAATCACATTATAAATTTAATTTCTGTAAATCAAAAACTTAATGAATAATATATTAAATAACATTAATTATAATATTTTTCCATATCGAAGCAAGTCAGTTTTCTATAAAACATTTTTCACATCTGTTATGATTACTGCAAAGTTTGACATTTTAGATATTGTCAGTTTTTTGTGTATAGAAACTGCCTATAATATTTTCCTCAATTTGGGATACCCTGTATAACCATTAATAGTTATACTGGTAATAGTTAACATCATTAGCATTATTATTTAACGATCACGTAATGTAGGCTATAATTCAAGAAAATGAATTGACACCATGTTGTATTATGAAGTCATAATACAACCCCCGTTATATTATGACTTAATAATAGAACAGGGGTTGTATTATGACTTTATAATACAACATGGGGTTTATTATGACTTGTGTGTTCCCAGATTAATATAACAATACGTATAATCTGTAGAAGTCCAAATATTAATGTCAGTATATTTATGTATTGGATGAGTTATATTACCACGAGAGCCGATAAATGATTATTTTTAAACATTCGATCACGTTATAAATTTAATTTCTGTATATCAAAAACTTAATGAATAAAATATTAAATAATACAAATTGTAATTTTTTTCCTTTCAAGTAACTTTCATATTAAACCTTGTTCATATATTTTACGATTACGGCACAGTTTTAAATTTGAGAAATTGTCATTTTTTTTAGTATACAAAACTGCCTATATCTTCCTCAATTTGAGACACCCTGTATAACCATTAATAGTTATACTGCTACTAGTTAGCATTATTACCATTATTATTTAACAAGCACATAATGTAAGCTATAATTCAAGAAAATTGACACCATGTTGTATTATACAGTCATAATACAACCCCTGTTATACTATGAAGTTATAATAAAACCCATGTTATATTATGAAGTCATAATACATCCCATGTTCTATAATTGACACAACATGGTGTGTCAATGGTGATATTGCCAATAATATCTTCCTTGATGTGGGACACCCTGTATAACCAATAGTAGTTATACTGGTAATAGTTAGCATTATTAGCATTATTATTTAACTAGCGCATTATGTAGGCTATAATTCAAGAAAATAAATCGACACCATGTTGTATTATACAGTCATAATATAACCACTGTTATATTATGAAGTCATCATAAAACCCATAATATATCATTAAGTCATAATACAACCCCTGTTCTATTATTGACACAACATGGTGTCAATACTGATGAATTGACACCATGTTGTATTATGAAGTCACAATAACCTAAGCCATAATACAACCCCTGTTGTATAATTTAGTCATAATATAACAGCGCTTGTATTATGACTTCATAATACAACATGGTGTCAATGGTGATGAATAGACATCATGTTTTATTATGAAGTCACAATAAACCCAATAAACCCAAGTCATAATATAACCCCTGTTGTATTATTGAGTCATAATATAACAGGGGTTGTATTATGACTTCATAATACCACATGGTGTCAATGGTGATCAAATGACACCATATTGTATTATGAAGTCACAATAAACCCAATAAACCCAATTCATACTACAACCCCTCTTGTATTATTAAGTCATAAAATAACAGGGGTTGTATTATGACTTTATAATACAACATGGTGTCAATGGTGATAAATTGACACCGTGTTGTATTATGAAGTCGCAATACAACCTCTGTTGTATTATGAAGTCAAAATACAACCCCGGTTGTATTATGAAGTGCACTATGTTACCATAGTTACGTACATAACGAATGTATTATTTATGACTCATAGATAAAATAATCTTATCATGATCATGACTACTTAATTTACAGAGAGATCATACAAGTACTGAAACAATTGTCATTATAACTAAATTTTCTATAATATCTAGAACTACTGAACATTAGTTAAAATTGTAATTTAATTGTAAATTAATTCGAAAATTGTATTTTATAATATCGTTTTCGTTTGCATTATAACTATAATTAGATAACCTGAGCAATTTTCATTCAAAGGGACTTGATATTGATTATGCGCTTGCTTACGTATATTTTCCAATGATTACGGTTTTGTTTGGTGTATTCATAAACCTTGGTATTAAAGGATACCAATTATAGGTAGCTACTTGCAATCTATTGAAAATCCTTTCATGTGTGCGGTATTATAAAATATGAAAGGAGCCACATAATTAATCAAATTTCCTCAGAAAACATGAACGTTATATAAAATATTTTTAATGCTCACATATATAAGGAGGCTGGCGCAGTTCTGTATTAATTAATAAATAAATTGAAGACCATTAATGAAAAATTACTTATCATGTCATCAAGCATTATTTTCCTCGTGGTTAGTACTTAGTAGTCATAAATAATAATCATTATGCAAATGTTATTTTTATAATTTGCTGGCTGTTTTCGTACGCGTATCAGTACGTTAATATCCCAGAACGCACGTGAACCTTTGTTTTTCAATGTTGGTAAGTTGGCAATGTGACTGACAAACTTCGCGTCATTAGTCACATCATTTAACAATTGCTTTGTTGGTAAATGAAAATGTAAAAATGTTACAGTTGTCAGTTTGTCTCTTCGCAGCTCGTATTTTAATTCTGGACTGGACTGGTGCTGTAAACTATCACTAAATTCACTTGTTGTTTAATATACTATTATTAAATTTTCTTTTTTATATAATTCGTCTGTCTTCTGATAATATTTGTAATATAGTTATACATATACTTCTGTAAATATAGATAAGTTTGATGCCACCTTATATAAATAAGTAAGACTGCTCTAGTTTATTTCAGTTTGATAATAATTACTTAAGTAGTCGAAACTAACAAATCAATAAATAATTTTATGTGATACTGACAAAGTAATGTGTTTTATTTATTAGCTTTATGTCGTATTATTTCAAATTGTATCGTCTAATTTGTATTGCTATTCTTTTGTTTATTTCGATTTGTGTAAATCTGTTAAATTATAGAATAAATAAAGTATTATTATTATTACTATAATCTTTATTAGGCCGTGTTCGTATTTTTCTCGCGATAGTTGCCATCTTTATCTTTATCTCTACCTTTTTAAAAAAGGTAGAGATAACGATAAGGATTAGCTATTGTGTGGATCATATAGTATTGTATAGTGCAGGGGTCTCCAAACTTTTTAGCCCGAGGGCCACACTGACTCCTCTACTAAGTCCCAAGGGCCAAGCCTTAGATAGCTCATCATATCAACGTACTGTAGTTTTGAATTACCAGCAAATTTTCGTTCAGGAAGCCTACGGTTAACTTTCGTGTGGCTCTTGAAATTGCAAAACGTGGAAAACCATTCACCGATGGAGAAATGATCAAAGAATGCATAATTTATTAAAAACTGTCAGTATGTCAGCAAACACTGTGGCTCGAAGGGTAGAAAACATCGCTGAAAATATATCCTCTCAACTGTTGTGTCAACAAAAATGGACATGTGAGTTGAGTAAATGTTTTTCACATTTTAAAACATGTGAAATATTCAGCCACACCACTGAGACTGAGTTTCCTATCGATTTTGCATTCGAAACTTTGAGTGCTCTGAAAATAAATTTTGATACTCGTTTCTCGGACTTTGATGCCATTGCGAATCAAATTAAGATTTTTCAGAATCCTTTTGATACTGACATTGAAACCCTAGCCCCGGAACTTCAAATGGAAATGATTGATCTACAGTGCAGTGATATAATTAAGAACAAATATCAAAACTCATCTTTGTTGGAATTTTATAAGAGTCTTCCACTGACACAATTTGATAATTTGCATAAATTTGCTCGTGGGCTGTTTTCTGTTTTTGCTACTACTTATTTGTGTGAGAAGACCTTCTCCAAAATGAAGTACACAAAAAATGTTTACAGATCTAAATTAACTGATGAGCATCTTAAATCTCTTTTAATAATTGGTACAAGTAAAATTAGTCCACAACTACAAACTATTGTCAGTGGAAAATCTCAATTACATAAATCTCATTAGTATTTCATATGTCATTATGCTTGTTATAAGTTATGTTTTTAATTAAAATGTATAAAATGTTAGTTGGATTCATTTACATAATTTGTTAGTTATTATATACTAAAGTTAAATTTTCTGCATATTATACATGTCTTGAGTCATTACAATTCTGTGTTTCTTTATCCAACTTATCACAAAAACAATAACAATAAGCCTACAACAATGTTATGAGTAGTTAGCCCATAAAATAATGTCATATTAATAATTATTCAACATAAAATTAGAATACTTCAGTAAACTAAATTTAATTTGCTATAAAAAATATGTTCTCTAAAAGGAGTTTTCAAGTATGCTAGGTCTCCGCGGGCCGGACAAAATCTGTACGCGGGCAGGATGTGGCCCTCGGGCCGTTGTTTGGAGACCCCTGGTATAGAGTAATGAAATTTATACAGGACATACATAGATTAATTCTATTTTCACATTACTTTGTGTGTATATTCTAACCTTGTAATTACAGATCTAGATTTTTAGTTTTTTAGATTATTTATTTATGCACTAATGGCACTAATGACTACAGAATTGTTCGCTCAAATAAGATTTGGCATCGTCGCAAAAATTACCTAACCTAACCTAATCTAATCTAACCTGATCTTATAATTACAGATCTAGATTGAAATAATATAGTGAAACTTCAACCAAGTGTTTGATTTACCTTACAGATCTAGATGTTTAGATATTTATTTTGTATGGCACTAATGACAACAAAATGATTCGCTCAAACAAGATTTGGATTCTTCTCAAAACAATCATGGTAGTCAACATAAGGAATTGTTCGGCTACAATTTTGTTAGGCCGGGATAACTCCATAAGCTAATTATAAGTATGTTGTAGGCTCTCAATAATATAGTACGTGCTCTGGAGAAATTGTACTGTTAAATATTGCTATGCGAACAATTCAAGGTCTAAATCGCGAATTCCAGCACATGGCTCACGCTGTGAGCCATGTGCGAATGGGGATTCCATTTCGCCGTAGAAGGGGCAGCCATGTAGTCATGCTCACATAAATCTAGTACAAAAAAATTTACATTGCTATATAAATTGCTATTGTAACCTAATTTCTTGTACTAGATTTATGTGAGCATGACTGTACACATGTATTTTAGTTACGTAATTATTCTCAGATGAATTACCTTTCGTAACATGTAGTTAATTCCCGCAAATTCTCGGTACATTTCATGTTGGTGAAAATAAAATATTACTGGGCATATGCGTGCATATGTCGTGACTATATCTTTGAAAAATCATCGACCAAAGTAACAATTTGAAAATCTTATAAAATGTCCATAGAAATTTTTATGGTTGTATTAAGTTACACCCATATTAACTATACAGGGTGTCCCAGTAATCGTGCTAAACATTGGGATCCCGTAAACGGTAAGAAGAGTTAGAGAAGAGGGAGTATGAAGAGTTAGTTATGTTAGATAAAACAATCTTTAGACCAAGGCCTACTTAACAGGTAATATATAAGTTTAAAAAATGGAATGGTTTGGCAGTCAATGGCAAAAACAAAACAAAAACTGCATTTTCAATTTTGCGCTATAGCTCGTTTAATCGAATCTATATTGAAATAATATTTTATAAAACTGATTGATTTTGATATTGATACTGATATTAAGAGTTTTACAAAAAAAAATCTTAAAACCATTCAATCTATTACATTTAAATTTGCTAAGTATTCGTTGGCCTCAAGATTATATATATATAAACAATCTTTATTAGGCTATCGACCCCATAGGGTCTTTCCGCCTTGCGGAAATATGGATCACCATATTAGGCACGATAACTGGGACACTCTGTATATATGTAGTGCAGATAGTATTGAAACAACTCACAATAACCGCTTTGATACATTTCCACGGTATACTCCGTGTGCACAACGATATCTAAACTCTCCCTTGTTCTCCCGCACGGAAATGTTCATACAAATTTATTGTATCTGATTTTGGGGTAATAAAATTTAATTTATGAAATATAAATTACGCCGCATGTTATTAAATTATACCTCAGCACATTCGTTTTGATTACTGTATCGGATAATTTTTTAACGAAATTTCTCGTTTTATACATTACTCCATTTTTTTCCATAATGAAGAGAAATTTAGACACATCTTATTTATTAAAATTTATAATGATAAAGAGATAAAGTACTACATTACTACTACGGCTACTATTACTGCGACTACTACTATTACTACTAAATTACTAATTAATGACTTCATTTATGAATGTTTCAATAAGCTAATTTTGCTACCTGTAGTCGAGAATATTTATACCTTGCACATTTTTTTGTGTGTTTTTGATTGGAAATTATAATTAGTTATATTTTAACATTATAATAATTTTACTAGTTTGTTATGTTACTTATAAAACTTGCCCTATATAAACATGAATATGTAATAGGACCAATAAATATTAATTAATTCGTTGATTGATAACTTCAAAATTGAGGAATTAGACTGGCTATTCCGTTTACCGTTTCAATTTGCATGTTCGCGACAAACGATATCAATATTATATAATTTGAACAGAAATTTCCAGATATTACATATTGTTGGCTAGCTATGTAAATTAACCTTAATAGCAGCAATATGCGGTTGTTAAATAACAAACCAAAATAAACAAAAATACAAAAATGATAACAATTTGGAACATATCAAATGTAATATTAAAAAATTATGTTGTAATAGTTCGACCCCAGGTGTTGTACAAATTCTCATAATTTGTAATATTTATTTGTCATTGCATTTATTTAACTGCAATTAATCCTGAAATGCAATTCAATACATTTAATTTCTTTAACTGCACATTACATTAATTCTTATAATTCAAGTAATAATTGAGTCTTGCAAACTTTTGACTTGTGATTTAGTAATAGTGCTTTACGTCTGATTTACCATACGTTTTATTTTTTTAAAACTATTATCGTAACAACTTCACTTAGGTCGTTTTATGGGTAATGTGCCTGTTGGTAATTTTTTGTTAGTGAGTAAAACACAAATATATACCGCGCGTCTTTTTTATCTATAAACATAGGCTATGTTCAGTTTTAAAGCGACAGCGTTAAATGCATTGCTAAAATGACTTTGACTACGTCTATTATGGTTACTTTTTAAAATAATTTGATATTATACAGAGTATTCCAAAAGCCGTAAAAGTATCAAAGTTGTGATATTTTAAATAGAACCCCCTGTATAACTTTGCATATTTTAATTTGCCCCGTTTTAAGCTTTATAAATCAATTTAGTTTTTGAAATTTGCTCTAACCGACTTATTTATCTTTTTATGCATTTGCAGGCATTTATTAAAAAAATCGCAGGGCACTTGGTTTTTGGTATATCAGGTTGAAACTTTGCCTCTGTCTAAACAACTGCTTGGGATATCTTTTGGCGGTAAGATCGTCTATTTGCATTGTGGCATCATCTTACTGTGACACATTAATTTTGCTAGACTTTGAAAGGCCATAATTTATTTTTTTAAATGGCACACCCTATATATAATAACTTAGACGTATCATTTTACAGCTTTTAGTATCTTTAGATCTGTATTCAATTTTCAGAAAATCCAAACTACCAACTATTGAGACAAAATATATTTATATATATATATATATATATATATATATATATATACATATTACGTAACAATTGTGACTTTTATTACATAACAGTGTTATGTATAAACTGATTTACTAGCCATGACATCCGTTTGTAATCGACTACTTACTAATGTGGCAGTAGAAAAAACTCGTTAAACATACTAGTAAATCGTTGATATGTTGCAATTTAATATGAACGTGTTTACTTTTGCTGTGCATTTGGGGATGCATTTAGAGATTTAATTTATATTTAACTGCAAACATATAGTAATTATAATGTTTTCCATTAAGCCTCTATCCAACTTTGGTACTGTACCTCATACAGTTAACTTATTTAACTGTATACACACTATGTAATTACAATACGGTGTAATTAACTCAATATTAAACGGGTCCAGTATTATTTAAACAAGAAGTCGCTCACCTACACAGACGGCTAATGAAAACAGCTCTCCGATATATTAACTCGGCGAGGGTAGCCTTTGTTAGGCATTATACCTGTAACTTTGATTAAAGTATTTCAATAAGCATGAAACGAGTAAATATTCAAATATGTAAATATAATGAGGGAGAGTATTCATAATGGGGAAGTTCGGTCTTGCAATAAATACGTGGGGGCGAATAAAGTTAGTGATAGATAATGGGAAGGGTGGAGTCGATCTAGGAAGCTTAGTAAACTTCACCAAATGCATAATACAATATTATATTATCTGATAATTATTGAGTGGAAAGCTTTGCGCAAGTTTAAACAATGCATATAATTGAAATATTGAAATACTGGTAAGCACGTTCTATTGGGCTCATAAACAAGCCGATGAGGGCGCTGCTAAATTACTTGTTTGGCTAGTTCTTATTTCTGCCGCTGCTAAAAACAAATGCGTAGGTGGCGCTGATGTCGCGCAAAATTACTTGTTTGTTTAGTTCTATTTCTGCCGCTAAACGTTGTCACGACTCATCTTTTGTTGATTAAATTAGGAATCCTTTTGTTGATTATATTCGGAATCGTTCATTTTATGAGTGAGCATCCCCTTGTCGATAAGAGTTTGATCGCGAGTCATGGAGAGGTCGATATGCTCATAATTATTTTGTTTAAGTAATGCGTGAGAGGCGAGCATTGATTTTGGGAAATCGCTGAGAATCAAATAATTATGGGAAGACCCCCTACCAGGAATGATATAAATTAAAAGAAGCAGGGAATGGTATATACAGCGTGAATTTAGTTCATATCGGGGTAGTTGCTGACCGAATTTCAATAGACCAACATCTCAGTAGAATTATTTTGATATGTATTAAAATTGTGTGCATCGAATGTTGTTACAATATAGCAACATTTATTGATAGCTATAATAAATTATTTGAGAACAATATTTAATTAATTCAATCAACCAAGAATGGTTAGTGTTACTACAAAAAAAAGTTTTATTTTGTTGGCGACTTCGTTGCAGCAAATCATGTTTTATTTTGAGTTAAATTGGTTAGGAATTACCTACAAAATGAAGTTTGGTAAGCATGTGTTGTCTTGCGGCTTATCGGATTTTACTTGGGTTAATGGTGATAATAAAGAAGCATTCGAAGTAAACAATAATATTAAAAATTAAATTAAAGTTGTTTAAATATAAACATAATGATTTAAAACGTAGAATATAATTGAATGATTTAAGAAAACACAATTCGTTTATGAGTATTTTATATGAAATGCAAATAAAGATTAAAAGGAAATTGATATTAAATTATATTGAGACAAGAGGGTACTGGAAGGGCAAATGAAAAGTTAAATAACAAGTCTGAATTATAAAAAGAATCTGAATTATTAATCTTTAATTCGTCGAATTAAAGTTATCAATTATAAATAAATATTAATTTATTATATTAAATAATTGTTCAATATCAATCCACTTCAATGCAGGATAGTGAAGAAGCTTCAGTAAATGACTGTCTGAGCAGCGGTGAATTAGCACAGTTGGTTATTGATTCACGACCAGTGGTTGGTTGTGTTGGTTCGTTGTATTTCAATTGTTTCCTATATTTATTAATTATTAGAATAATAAGAAATATGAATCTTTAATTCGTCAAATTAATATAATCAATTAAAAGACAATAATTGAACATTATATTATAAAGAATTGTTCAATATGAATCCAATTAAACGCAGGACTATGAAGAGGCGATAGCAAATTACAGTCTGAGAGATGGTGAATTGGCATAATTGGTATATATTTGGTATATAAGAATTAGAAATATTAATAATAATAAAAATATAAAATGAATTCAATAAGAATAACTGACGAATTTTAGTCACAAATGAGTATTTATTTACCTATGGTTTGCACAATCTTTTAAATGAATAAATCATATTAAATCTACATTTAAACTATATAGTTATGAGGGAATTACTTATATGAACATTGGCATGTCCATATCATATATTGCCATGAACATCTGACAGAACAAAAATCTATCATTTTGTGCTCATTTTTCTATATTCTCTCGTTATATAATGTACTATTAGTGCACAGGTTCAAATTTTGGAAGAAACTTG
This sequence comes from Othius punctulatus, assembly GCA_951805005.1. Lineage (NCBI taxonomy): Eukaryota > Metazoa > Arthropoda > Insecta > Coleoptera > Staphylinidae > Othius > Othius punctulatus. Next base: position 97,635,716 of record OX638138.1, read on the forward strand.
AAACTTATTGAATTGCTCAATTTGGAAACTTGGCATCAGCGATTGATATTAAAAAAAAAAAAAACACTCATCAGTAGTTTTCCCACAATTTTTAATTGAAAATGTGAAAACTAGGAAATCTGCTTATTTGTTATAGAATTTTCATTAACAAATGAGTATTTATTTACCTATGGTTTGCACAAACTTTTAAATGAATAAATCATATTAAATCTACATTTAAGCTAAATAGTTAGGGGGGAATTATTTATATGAACATTGGCATGAACATTGGCATGTCCATATGATATATTGCCATGAACATCTGACACAACAAAAATATATTATTTTGTGCAAATTTTTCTATATATTGTCTTTAGACTCGATGCGTAAACTTTCCCTTCGTGCGTAATATGATTCTTGCAACTCTCGTTATACAGGGTGTTAATACTAAGTTGTAACACCCGAAAATGGCAGTTAGAACTCATTGAAACAAACAACTTTTCTTAGTTAATTTTTTTAAATTGGAGCCCAAGTTCATAGTTATTGGTGTTCTTTTATTTTTCGAAAAATCGTCATTACTCCCTTATTTTAAGAAATATTTAAAATATACAAAAACGTTCAGCATGCGCTATCGGTTCTCTAAAACATTTGTATTTACAATTATTTTCGATTTTATCAAATAACAAAATGACGACCGATCAAAAATTTCTAAGCAAGATATTTTGAAAACCAATCGATCGATTTTTAAAAATAAAACATTTATAAAATCCTTGAACTATCTTATATCATTTGTCTGTTTTGATAATTATGCATTTTTATACACAATTTATGCAAAATACGCACACAAATGATAAACGTGACAGAAACTTTCCAAGATGAAGCAGAAATTTCTGAAGAACAAGATTAAAAAGTATTTAAATTTGAACGTACAAACTAGAAAACACGTGCCTCGACTTGTTTAATGGCCTAACTTAAAGTTAGCCTACTTTGTTTTAAATGATTGTTGCAGTTTGTTAAAATTTATCTTGTAATTCAATTTGAATAATAACTTTTTTGGACAGATCGAAAAAAATGTTTCAGACAAATGTTATAATATAGTTTAAGGGTTTCATAAATGTTTTATTTTCAAAAATCAATCGAGTGATTTTCAAAATATCTTGTTTCGAAATTTTTCATTGGTCGCCATTTTGTTATTTGATAAAATAGAAAATAATTGTAAATACAAATGTTTTAGAGAACCGATAGCGCATGCTGAACGTTTTTGTATATTTTAAATATTTCTTAAAATAAGGGAGTAATGACGATTTTTCGAAAAATAAAAGAACACCAATAACTATGAACTTGGGCTCCAATTTAAAAAAATTAACTAAGAAAAGTTGTTTGTTTCAATGAGTTCTAACTGCCATTTTCGGGTGTTACAACTTAGTATTAACACCCTGTATAATGAACTATTAGTGCACAGGTTCAAATTTTAGAAGAAACTTAAAAACTTATTGAATTGCTCAAATTGGAAATTTGGCATCAGCGATTGATATTTCTTAAACAATTAGTGATCAAATTATTCTCAAGTTTCATGTTTTTCAAGTTTGTTTCAGGTTTCATTTACATTATATACTTTACATGAAAATATAAAACAATAAAATCAGTTCATCAGTAGTTTTCCCACAATTTTCAATTGAAAATGTGAAAACTAGTAAAACTGCTCATTTCTTATAGAATTTTCTTTAATTTTAAAATTAGAAATAATTTTTAAATAATATCTGGCAATTTTATATAACGTTGATAAATTTTTACATACCTATATTGCTTAAATCCTAAAATCGCTACAAATTTTACAAAATATTCTGGAGATTATTTATATAACGTTTTTATTTTTTTAATAGACTTTTCTTCAGTATTAAACTTCACTACAATTTACAAAAGAATCTATGATTTTATAGAGCGTTCATCATTTATATACATTTTTCTTCAATCTGAAATTTGGCTACTTTTTTTTCAAAATCTTCTAGAGAATTACACAACGTCGCACAGTGGGACAAAGTGGACTTTTAGATGGATAAAAGTCTGAAACTTAGCATATGCACTAGGAACCCAAGATCTTAACAAATGACCACACAAATGTATACAGTGTCATGCAAAACCATTACTGTAGCGCCACAAACAGTTTTATTATAGAGATATAAAAAAAAGCGTCGTTCGATTTTTATAAAATTATCTTTAATGTTCATGGAGTTTCAGTTGAATTCATGCAATGTTATAGGACATTTCCAATCTTCTTTTCTGGAAATTTTAGTAGTAGTGACTGTATTTGTTAGAGATATTATCCCTAACTGGCTATCAACCAACGTGATAAAGCGCCGTTAATGAGCTCCCAACGGCGAATGGCACTAGTTTCTCAGTCAAATGTACTACCTATACTGGGAATCGAACCCAGGTCATCGTCCATGCTAAGCAAGCGTGGTGGAAATTTTATTTAATCAGGTTTTACTAACGTTTCGATTTTTTTTTTCACTTCTTGCGGTAGTTTTGGGTTTCGAAATTTTTTATAAAAATTTCCTATAAAAATAAAATTTCTGTAAATATACATTTTTATTTTACTTATTTCATTTCATTTAATTACGGTTTTCTGAAAATTTATAGAAATTTCACGACAGATTCTTTACATATTTCCTGCACATTTATATTGTTTTATATTACTATTTGTTTAAGATATTGTTCACATCTTATACAAATATAAATGATTTTCATAAAACTACATCATAAAGTTATAAATAATATCGTTCTTAAACTGCAATACCTGAAGCCAGATACAGTATTGGAGTTCGGCTATCTTATTATTATTTGAATAAGTATTAACGACAGCCTATTTCTGGTGCTATGGCTAATTATTAATCACCACCACACTTAGCTATTTTGCTTTTCAGAAGTACACTTTATCCATATGGTGTTCTTTAATAATCTTTAAATACGCTTAAAGACCAGTTTTTCCATCGACTTATTAATTAACGAATTTTTTTTTGACACATATTAGGTACCCACAAGGAGAATGTACGTAATAAGAAGATTACTACCTTTTGGGTTTCTTAATCCTGCAGGTAACTTTATCCCGAACTTTTGAAAGACCAGCCCTAGTACTTAAATATACTTACATAACACATATAGAGCGCAATATAGTGCATACTTTCAGAACTCAGATTAGTAAACGAAACTTAAGTTTACAACAGTAAAAAACTAAAGTAAACCAGAAATTCTTAAAGTTTGGCATGCTGAAAACTAATATCATACCATATAATAAAATGAACAAAATACTTTGTAGAAGCTCTGATTTTGAATAGAGATTCACAAACTTTGTTAACCTGCTATCGTATAATATATCGAGACCTGCTATCGTATTAATACAACAAATAATTCGAGGATGCTTTGATATGACCAGTATTGCTCAAACTTTTGTAAACCGAATGTTTCTATTATACTTATTATGACATGCAAATACTTCAACTATGAAAATATTTTTGTTACAGTTTCATCCATTTTGAATACACAATACATCATAAGTTTTGTGCTTAATTGTGCACAATTTTGTAAAATTTCATGACATTTTATAGAATTTTCTTCGAGTTTTAGAGAAAAGTTGTAAAATAATAATCATTTTAGTGCACGTATCAAAATCTTAGAAGAAACTTCAAACATATTGAATCGCTCAATTTGTAATCAATAATTGATTTTCTTAAACAATAGCTAATCAATAATAAATATTCTGAACTCTTTTATGTATAATATACAGCATGTCCCTGGATTGAGTTTACACAAGGAAATTTTTCTTAATTTTTACTTTAAAGTAAAAATGTTATAGGAATTACAATTCCTGCTTGGTCTAAAACTACCGGTTCTGTAATTGCAACTTTGATTTATTTATAGAGGGTCTAGGCAAAATCAATTGTATTTAAATCTTATTTTGACAGTTATTTATTTACTATTAGCAAAAAGAATTTAAAATTACATCTAACAACATTATATAAAAATATAATCATTTAAACAATCCCCCAAATGCAGAAAATTATACCTAAAAATTACAAAATCGCCTACGAGAGGCATTTGCATCGATAACTATTGAAGAAATACAAAACAATTTTTAGAAGTTATACACCAAAGCTTGAACTGTGTGAAGAAAATGGTGGAGGATTGTTTAAATGATGTTATTTTTCTAAAGTGTCAAAATTAGATTCATGTTATTTTTATTTAGCCAACACCCTGTATAAATAAATCAATGTTTTAATTACTGAAATGGTAATTTCAGAGCAAGCAGGAATTTTAATTCCTGTAACATTTTTACTAAAAAGTAAATATTAAAAAAAAATCCCTCTTGTAAACTCAATCCGGGGACATAGTGTATATTATATTACAATCTACATAAAAACATAAAAAAATACACCCCATCAATAGTTTTACCACTTTTAGAATTTAAGTAGTGTGTATTAAAATCGATTAATATTTTGTGAAATTTGTACCACTTTTAGAATTAAATAAATTTGTATAAAAATCGATTAATTAAATATAAAATTGCTAGATTTGGAGGAAAAATGATTGCCAATTTTAAAATTGAAAAAAATATATATACTTAACAAACTGAGTAAATTTACTAGTTTTCACATTCATTTGAAAATTGTGATGAAAATATAAAAAGATAAAATCACTTCATCAGTAGTTTATCTACAATTTTGAAATGAAAATGCGAAAACTAGTAAATTTGCTGTTTGTTAAGTACATATATTTTTTTCAATTTTAAAATTGGCATTCATTTTTCGTCATTAATACACATTTCTTAAATTCTAAAAGTGGTACGAATGTTACAAAATATTAATCGATTTTAATACACACTTCTTCAATTCTAAAAGTGGTACACATTTCACAAAATATTAATCGTTATTAATACACATTTCTTCAGTTCTAAATGTGGTACAAATTTCACAAATTATTCGGCTGAATAATAATATAGAATGTTCTTAAATTTGTATAGAATTTTCTTCAGTTTTAAAATTGACTAGAGTTTTTACAAAATCTTCTAGAGAATCATAGAGCGTCATTTGTAATATTTAATAAAATAAATTATAAAATCTAAGTCTTCTTTAAGTTTTTTGTAAAATAATTTTGTTTTTAATTTGTTATGTTATCTTTGCTCTTTTATCTTCCTGCCGAACTTCCCCTACAATTTGCTTTTGCTTGTTTTATAACTTCCTTAATCTTATTCCTATATTTCGTATTTTTTGTTTTTGTATGTATACATCTTAATCCCCCATTTTTCGTCTTTCTATGTATACATTTCTTCTGATTTATTTATTAGATTGATGTTCAATTTATTTTTTTTCACTATTTTTTCCCTTCTTTTGTATCCTGGTTCCACCAACGCCTCTAATTTCTACTATTTAGCATCTCACATCTCCTCAGCTTGTGCGGTGCTGTGCTTGAATTCTGACATGTGTTCTCTTCCCCTGCATTTTTCGTTCAAGCTATCAAATGAGGTATCAGAAGGGGTACGTTGCTATTTCAATTATTTTAAAAGTTGGGTTCGCCTAAGCTTAGGGATCGAGGAGGGGGTTGAAAGTTACATGACAATGTAATTGACAATGTACATTATAACAATTTTAATGATTTTATCCATTATATTTGAACTCCCTGTATAAAAGTCTTGCTGATGGCTCGTAAACATAATGAAACTGTAATACGCCTTCACTCAATAGAAGTGGTTCTAACAATCAAATTATTAGAATAAAATATTTCAGGTAAATTCATTTCGTACAATGCACCTAAAAGTAAAATTAATTAAGCAATAAAGTTTAGGTATAATGTAAGAAATCTGTGGAGTTTTTCATTGTCAACGAAATGCAGACAATAAATCACACAATTGTATTTTTTTATCGGTGCCTTTCAATAAGCTCTGGGACAAAGCCAGTGTTCTCTTTGTAACACCAGTTAAACATTCAGACGCGAACCGAACGTAAATAAATGTTTTCCAATTTACACTCCGCCGTTGACGTTAATAAAAAGAGAAAATATATCGTCAAACTAGGTGAAAAGCCTTATGCATCGCATTTCCCACCTTTATAAATCGCCGGCAAATGCTCACTCAATGGGAAGCTAAGTGAAAAATCGTTTCTTCATGAGTTACATAGTTTTGGGTGGCGCTGCAATTTGGATACCAGCCAGTTTGGAGTTCCCTTTCTAGTTGAAATTGATTGGCGTCCTAAGAAGAGTAGATTGTATGCTGGAAAAACGGAAACTGCCAGAAAATTGCGTCCAGATATTTATGTATTCCAGTCCCTATTTTATTGTGTTCCAGCAGCAATGTCGTATACTGTGGTGTGCTACTTAAGTTGAGATATTTATTACTTATCCGATTACAAGAACTTTTTTAATTGCATTTGTAGTTAATGAAAAGCACATGCCAAATACCTTAATTTCTAAAATAAATTCATTTTTCTAAAATATTCACTCAATTAGATCTAATTAGAAAGTAGATAAGTGTAAACCCTTAACGACCACTATCTCAAAAAAGTACTGTAGAAATTATCTACTATACTATACTATACTGAAAAAAATCGTATATTCATTAATAAAAACAATTATTACATTAGCAATAATTATAAATGTTTTTTTTTTTAATTATGACAATCATTTTTAAAAATAATGATTATATATTAAGTAATAATTATTATAATTTTGTTTTCGAATATGGGATCATTATTTTGAGTATTATTATTATTTCAGTTTTAAATGTATTACAATATTACAACAACAAAAAATAATGCGTGAATATAAGTTTTCTATATTAAACATATTTTATAAAGTATTTATTCGGTTAAAGATAAACCTATAACTTTGTGTTGTGTTACACATTGCTAAATTTGAGGCAATAAATGGGGGGAAAATGCAATTTACCGAGACACATATAATTCACTGCTCGGGAAATCGGATATCTTGTGGCAACGAAATTTCCTGTTTTAATGGATAATGTAGTGGAATAATCTCTCTTGAAATTCATCTTCATATTTCTCCGATATATCATCCTAACTAAATGCGAGTATACATCAAAACCATGACATTGTTTATAAATCATGTACAAAAGAAAACTATGGGATAATGCTTTTATATGCGTACATTTATTCACACTTCCTACAAATGATTATTATTATCCATTTGCTGTAAATGGTTACAAATGTTCATTTTTTTTTTTTAAATATTACCACATTATCTTAAATTTAATTGCGGCAATTACATGTTCCTACAGATGATTATTATTACCCATTTGTTGTAAATGGTTACAAATTACACATATAGTTATTTGAATATTACCATATTATCTCAACTTTAATTACGACAACTATATGTACCTACAAATGATTATTATTCCCTATTTATCTATTTGTTGTAAATGGTTACAAATTATCGTACAGTTATCTAAATATTACCATATTATCTCAACTTTAATTATGGCAATTATATGTATTTCCGACACGCTTTTTTATCTAGGTAAAAAATACAAGCTAGCTAAAAACACCCAAAACATTAAACAATTTTAGATTACTCAATATTAAATAAAAATTTACTTATTTAAAAAATTATAATTATTATGGCAATAGTAGGGATTATTATTATTATTATAATTGTCTAACCTATTGACCTCCTATTTCTGCATCTATGCTATTTATTGAATACTACAAAGTATATATCGAAATTAAAAATATATAGAGAATAGCGAACCGGAAAAATTAATATGTCTAAATAAAAATACAAAATAGGGATGTGACATAATCAAGTTACGTTATTTTTTAAAATGTACTATTAAAGAGTTTTAGTATATTTAATACTACAATTGTAATAATTAGTGTATTAATTTAATCACGTTGCAAATTGATTGGATATTATTGTTTTATTACACCCCATATATGATGGATTACTTAACTAGAATGCTTATGGCTTATAGGATACGTGTGGATCGCCCTTATCTAAGGGTATTAGTATCCCTAATCAACTGTTCAGCTGTATCCCCAAGAAGTCGAAAATAATCCTCCCATGCAGATAACGTTAGTTAATTAATCAATACGTACCACATGTTGACGATCATTGTATGTGATACTATTCAATAAAAGATATATAACTTCATTATAACATGATTCTTCGTCAATTACCTCAAATTAACAGGTATTAAGGAACTATATGAATGTATTAACAGTTTTGTTGTTAGACGACTCTATTGGAATATAACATATTTCATTCACTGATTAAACAGTAATAAGAGACTGCACAAAAATATCGTCAATTATTATTATGTACCTACAAATGGATTAGTACATATTTGTCAAGATTACCAAATTGACATATTTCGGTATTATATAGATAATATTTGGTTCATTATTAATCAGTTCATAATTATCATCGTTATTACAATAACGATAGTTACAACTGAATAATATAAATCAATTTATCACATTTTGTTAATTTGAAAATAGAATTAGAAATAGAATACTCTAAAACTGGTCGAGAGGTCCAAACAAATGTAGAGAATTTGTATAAATAGTGAAACTTCAACCAAGTGTTCTTATTTATATTTAATTGAATAATATCTATTCATATCAAACTAGCAGTTGGAAGAATGTGAAAAATGCAGGAATGTCTTATCTACAGGAACCCACAGAAATTTATTAAAATCAGAGCGCATCTGGTACCTGTATATTATATTAATTTATCTAGACTTCTAAAATTATACATCTTATAAATCTCCGAAAATTTGTGCAAACTAAAGAAAAAATATGCAAACTGGAGAAATTTTATTAAAAATAATAACATTTTGCAAGTTACAAGTCTACGAAAAAAATAATAACAATTATTAAAATTTCCAAAAATTTGTGAAAATTGAAGAAAAATTGTGGAAACTGGAGAAAATTTATTAAACATACATATGCAAATGTTGCTTGTCTTCGAAAAGTTTCTAGAAGTTTCTAAAATTGTACTTCTAATAAATATTTTTTATGATTTAATCATTTGCCATTTTTCCTTGCGGTGTTTCCGTAAATAAATAATAATAACAATTATTAAAATTTCCGAAAATTTGTGGAAGCTATAGAAATATTATGCAAACTGGAGAATATTTATTAAAAATAATAACATTTTGCAAGTTACAAGTCTACGAAATAAATAATAATAACTATTTTTTAAATTTCCAAAAATTTGTGAAAATTGAAGAAAACTTGGGCAAACAGGAGAACATTTATTAAAAATAATTACATTTTGCAAGCTACAAGTCTGCAAAATAAATAATAATAACTATTATTTAAATTGCAAAATTGTAAAAACTGGAGAAAATTAAACATACATTTTGCAAATTTTGCTTGTCTACGAAAAGTTTCCAGAAGTTTCTGAAAAGTTTCCCAATTTTCTGAAAATTTCATTATTTAATTTTCTATTATATCTAATAACTATTAACTATAAATTAATAACTAAAGACTATTAATGAAAGTACAATTTAAAAACAAACACAGAAAATTAATGCAAATAGCAAAAAAATTGCAGACTATTAAAGTTACATAACAAAAACAATTATCTACAAAAACACAACACGTTCCAGAAACGTTACAAAATTTTCTGAAAATTCTAGGAAATCCTCAAAAATTAGCAATTTTAATTATAATATCAAAATATACAAATTTTCATAAAGATTTTAGAAATCGTCATAAAGGAAAATTTCTAGAATGTGCAATGAAAACATCGTCAGAGTTAAAGAGTTCAAAATTTCAATCAAGATATCAAAAGTATCACAAAGTTTAGAAATTTTAAACAACATTGCAGTAAACTTCAAAATTGAAAGCATTGCATCGAATAAATTTAAGAAACCAAAACTGTGTTTTATTAAATTGCAGAAAGCTTAATAATAGTATGTATCAAAATGTACAAATAACTGTACTAAAGTCATAGAATTCCAAATGAAATCTGATGAATTCAATGTTACACAACATTTCATAAAGATTTTGGAAATTGGAAAAACTTGCAAAAAGTTTTATGGTGAATCGGTACATTTCCAAAGTTTATGTACATTCGCATTATCTATCTGTCAATGTTTTCAAAATATGTACGACATTTTCAAAATACATAAAAAAATGGTAAACAAATTCCAATTTATCACACTTAAAACCCACATTTTGTGTGTTTTTGAAATTAAATTGAATTATAAAATCATTTGATTGCTTCACGAAGCCATAATATTTAAATGTAATTCGTAAGAATGACATGTGTTTTCACCTAATTTTTAATATTATTGGACGATTTCACAGGTTCCTTTGTTTAAAACTATAAAAGACAAACTCCTTTAAAAGAATAATTATAGAGTAAATATAGATTGATAACAATAGATTGATTAAGAATTGTGAATCTTGAATTGTGCTGCGTCTATATTTTTTTAGAAAATACAAGACATTAAACATTCCAAATAAATAATGAAAATTCAAACTTTAAAAAATGATTTTTTTTTCAGATAATTTAACACATAAACGTACTTGTAAACGTATCTACAACGATATAAGATATACGGCCGTTATATCTATATCATCTTGGAATATGGGTGACGAACACCCAAATTTTGATGAAACAGTTTGTTTTGAAAAAACATAAAATGCAAAATGCAAAAAATATGTAATATAAGAATTGTGAATCTTGAATTGTGCTGCGTCTATATTTTGTTGGAAAATATAAGACATTAAACATTCCAAATGAATAATGAAAACTCAAAATCTGAAAAATGATGTTTTCATTTATAAAATTTAACAGATAAACGTACACTAAACGTATCTTCAAAGATATAAGATATAAGGTCGTTAAGTTTATACCATTGTGGAAAATGCAGTCATCACACATTCCAAATATGTAACGAACACTCAAACTTTGATGAATCACTATGTTTAGAAAAAAACAAAAAATATGTTAGAGAAATTTCACGTGGGTGCTTAAATTTTGAAAAATTATTGGAAATTTTTTGAAATTTTGAAATTATATTTACAAAATGTTTTAGATCGATGAAGAATTGTGATTCTTGAATTGTGCTGCGTCTATAATTTTTTGGAAAATACAAGACCTTAAACATATCAAATGAATAATGGAAACTAAAACTTTGAAAAATATTTTTTTCATTCAGAAAAGTTAACAGATAAAAGTACTTCGACATGGCACATAAGTTGTGATTATTAAAATTTTGCCTAATCATTGCTCCATCTATATATCTTCAAAGACGTGAGTCACAAAACGTTCTCGAATTTTATTTTTTGCTCAACTACAAATGAATGAAACTCCTAGGATATCATATATGTTAACATACATTTATAACATAAGAACAATAATAAAATAATAATGAATTCATGACGCCCTGGAATGAATTTTCATGTAAACATGTAAATAAGAACCGGGGCGTAATAAGAGGGCGTAATAAATTCATTGTGCCCTGAAGTAAACTTTCATGTAAACATGTCCATAAGAACTGGGGTGTAATAAGAGGGCGTAATGAATTTATTTTTTACTTTTTCTTTTCTTAGTCTGGAAAATATAATCCTGGGAAAAATAAATTCATTACGCCCTCTTATTACGCCCCGGTTCTTATGGACATGTTTATATGAATATATGCCCTCTTATTACACCCCGGTTCTTATGAACACGTCTACATGAATATTCACTCCAGGGCATAATGAATATATTGCATGCACCACGCGTTACTGAATGATTATGCTCGTCGAACGATATCAATCTCTCGGGCTAAAGCCCTAGAGCTGGATTTCATCGTTATCTGGGCGTAATCTTTGTAGTAACGCCCTTGGTACATAAATAGCTAATCAAACCTGTTTTGTCTAGAATTTTTTAAATGCAAGTCTGAAGACTTGCAACTCACCAAATAAGTGATGAATACCCAAGAATCTAAAACAGTATCGATATATTTACAAAATTATGAAAATACGATTTGCAACTTACCAAATAAGTGCTGCATGTCTAAAAAACGAAAACATTATCAATATGTACACAAAATTTTGAAAATATAAGTACATAATAGTAGATACCCCATGATTGACGGATCCTTCAGGCCCATATCTAAAGTCCGTACTTGAACTTGAGTACGACTCAAGTCGTATATTTGGTTGCGCTTGGTTCATAAACGTATATAGAAAATACGCAACCAAATATACGACTTGACTCGTACTCATGATCAAGTACGGACTATAGATACGAGCCTTAATGTCGCCAAATCACCGTCAAATATACAAAAATTTAAAATCAATGTTTCAGTCAATATATCCAAAAGTATAAGTTAGTAAAACAAATTTACGTTTAAATAAATATTATAAAAATAACGTAAAAAACTGTCTTAATATATTCAATAATTACAGATATGAAATTATAAATCGCAAGTATGAGTTTTTCGGCAATTATTGTAAACCAAAAACCTTATTTAACTATTACTTGAGGCAGTGCATTAAATCGATTCTTATCTCTCTGTTTAATAATCTTATCATTTTTTTACTGTTTAAGGACTAATGTTTCATAAATGTTTTTATAAATTATATTGTGATAATCCTATAATTTCGGAATAAAAATCTTCAAAAGGTTAAGTCTGGAGAAAATGATACACTTCTACTATGTTCTCTTGTGTTTATTACTGGCGCCAAAGGCTGTAGTTTGGAATACTATTATCATGTATTGGGGTATAACCATGTAAAATAATCCATGCATTTATGCTAGTATTCGATCAGTGACCACTGTATTACTAAATACTCTCAAAATTCTTAGTCATTGAAGCCGCCCAGTGTAGGTAATTTTTGTGTAAAAATCTTATAATAATATTATTACTTATAAACGTATTAACATTTTTAATGCATGCATTCTGATATTTTCCAGTAAAATATCCGAATAACATTTTTGAGCCGAACACAAATGATACATTTTGCGATAATATCTTTTTGTGATAAGTTTATTAATGTAGCAAATTTTTCCAACTCTAATAACAGTAAGTCCTAATTGCGACATTAATATCAGCGAAGTGGACAAAAAAAATACAATTTGCACCCTCGTCTTTCGTTGACAGCCCTATAGATAACGCCAGTTAATTGAATTTTTTTCTGTATAATTTTCAAGCACATAATCTGAAAATTATCACAAATATGAGCACTTCATCATAATTACCAAAGTATATAGGAATATAGTAACACTCGTTAATTGTTCACTGCCATAATTCATTCATGGCATAGTGCTTCTTCTGGCAGAAGAATAATTTTCCAGGAAATAACCAGGCCATGGTCGCAATAAATAAATGTGATATAAACAAAGCTAAAGTATTTTTGAATAATTTACAAATGTTTTTTTTTTATTATTACATTGATACTTCACGTATCAATGAATTAATATGTATGTACCATATAATATTTTTCGTTTATAAAATCACGATAATGTGGTGGATATAATATTATAAAACTGTGATAATGAGCGAATATTAAACATAAATTCAGGTAATATATCTGAAGTAACTTTCTGTACGTGACACCGAGCGATTCAAGGGCGATAAATGTCTCCAAATCATATATCAAATTAATATTGCCAATCTTTCTAACTTTATTGCTTTTTGTTCGATGCCAGCATGATTGATTCATGCCGAACTCATATATCAGTAAGAAGTGGATTTCAGCGCTAAGTGTTAAGGGTGCTGCCATAGGCGCCAGCGGAGTTTTTTTCTGTGGAGGCTAGCTCATGATATAGTGCTGTTCTCCGAATCGCAACTCGAAAAATCTATCACACTTAAGTATTGAGCAATATATTTTGATTGATATAACAGAAAACAATTATAATTGTTTATTTAATAATTAATAATTTAATAATTTAATTTAATAAGTAATTTAAATAAGTAATTTTATTAAGACTGTAGTATAACATTGTAGAATGATTGGAATATTTCTATAATAATTATTAATTTCAAACTCTTACGGCTGTACATCGCGAATATGTTTTTTTTTTCATATAAAACTTGTGCGAAATAATTAAAACACAACTTTAATATTGATATTCATGTAACATTATATACATCAAATTGCACCCACAAACAAGCAATATAACTTTTAATTGGTTAGTGCTTCCTAAAGCTTTCAGAGCGCCGGTTAACGGTGCGTGAATATATTGCATTTATCATTCTCTTGAAGAACCTGAAATGCCGGGCAGTTTTCATTCACGGACGGAACGTTTGTCGCTGCAACAATGCGGGTCAAATTTGTATAATGCTGAATTTTGTTTTGGTTTTGTTGCTCCTAAAGTGCGAGCTAGGGACAAATAATTGTGACAATTTGTGCTCCAGCTCGTAACGAGATCATGTATCACGAAATAATACTCCCAGTTGCGGTCATTATGTGTAATTTAACAGAATGAATTAATTATTATTTGCGCTTTAATCACACAATGGGTTTAATTGAAAGACTTCACCAAACAGCGGTGAACGTGCAAGAACCGGCAAATTTTAAGCTCCTCCACATATTCTGAAGAGGGTTTGTAAATAATACAATAAGCGTGCATTATATTTTGGATCTTGAGAGGGTATAATTATTAATTATTAAGTAACGCTGATATAGTATTCAGGAAATAATACCATTTATTTACACCCATTTCATTAAAGGCTAATTACGATTCCGGGAGTTGTGACTTAGTTTTAAAAAAGTTAATTTATTTTTATTTTGAACAGTGGACTACATCTAACGAATGCGTAACATAAAGTAAATTCTTATTATCTAATTGCCGTGGCGTTGGCTCAGCCGCGACCTTGGCGTCAGCGGTTTTCTCGGGAAGAGTGGCGTCTTCTACGATGACAACTGCTGATTCAGGTTCTAGGGAACGCGTGGCTCCAATATAATACCTCCCGTTCATGTGGGAAGCTCCGATGACCTGAAGTGGTGTTTTAGAAATTGACACCACCTGGTGCGGGTTGCGGGGTGGCGGTGTTCCGTGTTCGATTCTTGTAGAATCATGGTCTAGAGTGCCGGTGATTTGTTTCATAATAGAACCTAGTCCGTTTATGAGTCCACGTCTAGTTCGTCTTCTAGCAGTAAAAATGACTAATTTTTCATCTATCATACTAATCGTGTACTTAGCGATTTTGTTGTAATTGTGAAGTTCGTTTTGGTAGTTTAAATTGACAAGAGTAATATTGGTATAAGTGTAGTATTGGCTACGTAAGCGCGTATATTCCGAGATGAGGTTTTTCATATCAAAGAAATGAGTAACCATGTGTGTTGATGTTTGTAAGCTTGCGGTTCCTAGTTTTATCGGAAGGGTACCTGGATTGTTTCCAACATCCTTTATGCATTGTCCAGCTGTGACGTAGATGGTCCTGGAACAATTTTTGCAGTTACTGTTGGCCTCTTAATGTTAGCTATGTGTAATTTGTGGTATTTTCGGCCAGTTTTATGCTCATCGATTTGTGGTGTGAATGTTTTTTTTCTAGGATTTGTTTCGATGACTGTTGTTTTCTTGTAACGATTTTTTGTTTTGGATCTGATCGGGTCTTTAGCAAAAACTTTTTGGGAGATTTCCGGGAGATCTTCTCTATTTACGTTTAATTTGCTTATTAGTTTTTCCTTTTGGCGTTTTAATGAGTCGTTAATAATCTCATATAATTTAAGAGTCTTATCTTTGTGTTTTTGACAATAGTTTGATTGGAGATGGTTTTCCAAATCGATATCTATTAGTGAATCTGGGTTAATATGCCCATAAATTATTTCATACGGCGTAAATTTGGTAACTGAATGTATCGAGTTGTTATACGCGATTATGGAATAGAGTACTTTGACTTCTATCGGATCGTTTTTAAATTCTTTGCGGTTGTTGAAAATATTTATATGTTCTAGGAGTGTTGAATGAAAGCGTTCGATTGGGCCATTGCTTTCTGGGTGGCCAGGGCTGCAGAAATGGATTTGTATCCTGTGTAAGCTCAGGAGCTCTTTGAACATGTTGTTGTTGAATTCGGCACCGTTATCGGTTATTATCATTTTGGGAGTGGTATGATGTGATAAAAAGATGAGGAATTTATTTGCGATTTCTATACTTTGTAGGGATTGTAATAAATATGCCTGAGCATACTTGGAGAATGTGTCTATCAGCGTTAGAAATTTGTTATTGTTGTAGGTCAGTACGTCCATGTGGACGATCTCAAACGGTCTGGCTGGTGTGGGTGTTATGTTGAACTTTAGTTTCAACGGGTTTCTATCGTATTTTACTACCTTGCAAATATCGCAATTGTTTATGTAGTCTCTTATTGATTCTTGCATTTTGGGCCAATAAAAAACCTTTGCTAGTTTTTGTTCGGTTTCGGTTATGCCTCTATGGTTGGTTTTACCTTCGTGGTAGATTTGGATTTGATTTTGAATATCGTCTGGATTTTCGATATCCGTTAATAATTTTGTACATTTAAGAAAATTGAACTTTGAATTGTTAAAATGGTTTTGCAGTGTTTTGCTGAATTTCATGTATAATGCATCGTTTTCGAAGTACAAGTGATATTTAGCTTTGGGGGCTATATACTCCTTTATGAAATTAATTATGTCTGTTTCAAAGTTGTTACTGGAAATCTGTACTGATATTCTTTGTTTAGATTTAAATATTCTTTGTACAAGCGGAGGTAAAGGTTCGAATTTGACGGGAGTAAATATGATTTGGTTGTTGCCATAATTCACGGGGGTGTCGGAGATGGGAATGGTGACAACAGGATCTTCTAGGTTTGTGTGAACTGTCTGATCGTGATCTGATACATCGTCTTCATGGTCCGAACCGGGCTCTACTATTATAGATTGGTTTTCGGTTTCATTATTGATTTTCTGCATGTAATTTATAAAAGGTGTTTCTTTTGATTCGTTTACGTTTAAATTTGGAATTCGTGATAAAGCGTCAAAATTATTTAAGTTAGTACCTTGGGTGTTATTAGGGACTTCAAAATCCTTTCCCGGGATCACGGTGATTGGTTCCGATAGATCGAGTGATACATATTTTTCTGATCGGTTTAAAATCGAGCATTGTGCTTGGTTGTTTCTCACCGAAACGAAGCATTCTGGTATTTCTAGTTCTCTGATTTTTTTGTACGGTATTACTGCCGTTCCGTTTGAAACGTTCTTAATATTTAAGGTAATTATTTTTTCTACGCGTGGTTCTATTTGTATGCAATTATTACATTCAGATGTTTTTTTGTAATTTATATTGATTTCACTGTTGGATGTAATCAACTTGTTGTTTTTGAGATCTACAAGCGCGGAAAAATGTTGCAGATTATCTAATCCTAAAAGGCAATCAAAAAAGGTATGAAAATAAAATAAGTGAAATTTAATTTTTTCTTTAAAGTTGAATAATTTCGGACAAGGTATTGAGATGCTAAATCTTTCTGCACTGGTACCATGAGCTGTTGTTATAACAAAAGGATCATTTTTTATAGAATTAGAAAAGTATTTCATCGCAATTTTTGGTGAAATGAAAGATTTTGTCGATCCGGTATCAATTAAGCATTTTAGTGAAAATTTTTCGAATGGAATGATGATGTAGGGTAACTGGGATTGCGCGTAGTTTAAGTTTAGCAATGTTATGTCGTTTGGTTTTCTAGCGTGGTTAGATCTAAAAAATCGTTTTCGTTCATATCGGTATGATCGCATTCTTCCTGTTCTTCGTCTTGCGATTCCGAGCCCTCGAGTGGGTCGGGGTAAGAGCAAGGAGGCTCGTTTACATTGTACAGTTCTTCGGTTACATAATTCCGATTTTGTTGGAATGGTCTGTACGGTTGCTTGTGTTGCGTGGGCGGGACAAACGAATTACGCGTGTTCGTGCTCATGGGGGTTGGTTTGTAACGCGGGGTGAAATTATTTCTCGGAGTAAAAACGTTGGCATTTGCATTGTTTGATCTCTGATATTGATTAGGTGTTCGATTAAAGGCAGGTGGTGATTGGGGTTTGTTGTGTTGTATTTTTATTGGAAGATTATTTGTTTTGATTTTATCGTTGATTTGAAAGTCATTAACCAATATGTTTAATGCTTCCTGTAACGTATTCGGGTTACGTGTGGTGACAAAATCACCCAATGGTTTATTTAAATTTTTTAGGAAGATTCGTAAACCCAATGACAAACTATTTTCTATCGAGTATTGAGCTTTAATATGATTGAATTTATTATTGCAAAATGCAATTTGTAAATTAAGATTGGCCTGAATTTCATTAAAGAATTGTATAGGTGTTAACCTATTCTGGTGCAATTCGCATAATTCGATAGTTAGAGTTTGCAGGTCCCTTTTATCAGCATAAGTTGCTAAGAGGGCTGTTCTTAAATCTAGCCAAGTGTTAATGGTGTACGTGGAAATGTCGCATTTTGCCTTTCCTGTGATTTTATTTTTTAACGAGTTGACTATGAATTTGTTTTGAAATGTATTTACATTAACGTCATAAAATTGCGCGATTATTTCCTCGCAATTCAAAATGAAATCATTTAAGTTATTTAGGTTGCCGTTAAACTCCGGCACCATTTGCAAGTACTCGCTTTTAAATTGTGGCTGTGCCATCGTGGAGCTACTTAAATTATTATTATTGTTGTTAGTTCCACTTGATAGTTGCAAGTTATCGAAGGATGTACTGATCTCGTCGATTAAACTATCGTGACGGTTGTTTTCTTCGATATCGCTCAAACACGATTCGCAATCTGAATTACCACCGTCGTTAATTGACATTTATGTACTCACCAGAGTAGTAGCGTTTTCATCTGGCTCGGGAGGTCTCTGGTTCGAGAAGTCGATCCAATGGTCAGGTGATGCGACGTCTTCTGCCTTGGATGTCTCGGGTTCGAGAAGTCGATCCTATGGACAGGTGGTGCAACGTCTTCTGCCTTGGAAGTCTCGGGCTCGAGAAGTCGATCCTCTGGACGATGATCGCGATGCGCTGTCTTCTGCCTCGGAAGTCTCGGGTTCGAGAAGTCGTTCCTCTGGTCAGCGAACGCAGCGTCTTCGCCTTCAGCACTGTTCTTAACTCGTCACTTTCGCGGTGTGAGCTACTCAATTCACTCACTCGAATTCGAATTTCTATGCGGTAGAAGTCCGTATGCTATGCAAAGGTCTACCGTACTTTAGAAATTACGTGTTCGATTGCGCCACAAAATATTAAAATATACCAATCAGTTTTTACAATTGATTGTTGGGCAATCCTACCGTGACTGCGCCAATTACGATTCCGGGAGTTGTGACTTAGTTTTAAAAAAGTTAATTTATTTTTATTTTGAACAGTGGACTACATCTAACGAATGCGTAACATAAAGTAAATTCTTATTATCTAATTGCCGTGGCGTTGGCTCAGCCGCGACCTTGGCGTCAGCGGTTTTCTCGGGAAGAGTGGCGTCTTCTACGATGACAACTGCTGATTCAGGTTCTAGGGAACGCGTGGCTCCAATATAATAGGCTAACATTAAGAAGTTTATATAGGAATAATTAATATTTTATTTTACAAAACTAATTTAGGTTATTTCGCATGACTTGCATTTTCAATTGATTGAATAATAATACTTTCAAATGTTCAAAATCAATAACATCGATATCGATGGTCGGTGCATTATATCAAATATTTTTCCTCCAGATTTTATTGATTTCATCCGATACATTTGAAACTCCATGTATTCGTTGCACTCCATAAAGTCATCACCACATCAATTTTCGTGCCAACAAA
This sequence comes from Othius punctulatus, assembly GCA_951805005.1. Classification (NCBI taxonomy): domain Eukaryota; kingdom Metazoa; phylum Arthropoda; class Insecta; order Coleoptera; family Staphylinidae; genus Othius; species Othius punctulatus. The sequence goes on from OX638138.1 coordinate 97,655,443, forward strand.
ACATAAAACAAACCATTGTTTGAAACAAAATTGCCAACAACGCTGAAAAATAGCTATTTGTTCAATACGAGCGCAAAGTGCTACTTTGTTGCTCTTGGGGGAAAGTCGTGCGGCAATTCCCTGAGAGCAATAATGACACTTTGCACTCGTACACTCGATTTTTCGTACAATTTATATCACTTTCATTTTCATTTTTATTCATGCCAGGATCCAAAAGGATTTACATATGTCAAATTAAACTTAAAAGTTGAATGAACTCGCAAAACATGATAAGGACAACAAATGCACAGATACATAAAAATAATAGCACTATCTCCTATGTCTAAAATATTCGACAAACTCATCGACCCCATAGAAGTTACCGTTCAGAAACACTTCCCTGACAGCAGTTTTGATTTCGATAACTCTTTAGTTTTATTGTTATTTCCGAACTCTATTCAATTCAATTTGTAAAGAAGCTGATAAGATTGTATTATTCGCAAGCGTAAAGTGTTTACGCGAACTTTGCGCTTGTTGTCAATAGCAACGCGCGACAAAGTGGCGGTCCTCGGAAAACGTCAACTTTTCACTCGCATTAGCAAGCAGAAATATCTACTTTGTGTGTCAATTGTAGAAGAAAATATTTGTCACGTCACATTAATTACCGCGGATATTGAATTTGAAACTTTAAAATTCCTTAAAATGCCGTTATTTATCAAAAATATAGGCTTCAAGATTGAATTAAGTTACTTTGTGTTTAATTTTCTTTATTCAGAAAGAGTTGCGTACTTAATCAAACGTTAGAATTTTTGATTACCTCGTTTTGACTGTAAACGGTTGACTGCCGCACTGTGCGTAAAGACATTTTACACTGCCCCAGTTTATCGATTTTTGACAATTATGTGTGAAAATCGATGCATATTTTGCAAGTTCCCAGACACATTCATTAATATTTGACATTTACAGTGAAAATCATTCAATATTTTACAGCAGTCGGTAAAACTTGATTAATATTACACCAATTAATGTCAAATATATATATAAACAATCTTTATTAAGCTATCGACCCCATGGGGTCTTTCCGCCTGTCAAATGTCAAATAATTGGTGTAAGTTTATAAATTTTTGATAGTTAGATGTAAACCTTGATTGAAATTTGGCATTTATCACAGAGAATTAATTTATATTTAACAGTTAACAATTAAAATCAGTCAATATTTGACCTACATTAATGAAAATTGATATTTGAAATTCATTCGCATAGATTAATCTTTTTTTTTGACAATCATTAATAAATATTGATTAATTTATTGCAAGTGTCAGTGAACAGTCAGTAACAGGTGAACAGTAGGTAAATAACAAATTAGAATACCTAATAAATGATTGTATACCTATTAAATATAATAACCAATTTGATATGTTAGTGTATAGCTGTAAGAGCTAAATAAGCGTTATTATTATTATTATTATTAAAATTGATATTTGACATGTACAGTAAGTGAGTCAGTAGACAATAGTCGGTGAAAATGTATTAAATTTGTCATGCATCAGTGAAAACTAATTGACATTTGACATTTGTCAATTAAAATTGTTTAATATTTGACATTAGATACTGAAAATTTGGGATATGTAATTGATCAGCTAAAATGAATCAATCAAAATTTATTATCATTTGATACTATCAATTTTAGAAAATTTGACATTAATAAGTTAATAAGTAATTCGTTAATATGTTACTTAGAAGGTAATAAGTTATTGAGTATCAGATAACATGTAATCATACATAATATTGTAACGATCCGTTAAGACTTTTATTTATCTTTGTATTTTTTATCGTGAAATTATTATATAATTTCTTGATTATTTTTGGCTCGTGATTTGTGATCGTATTTAGTACTTACACGTCGTGACGTTTAATTAACTACCGTGATTACCTTCGAGGTACGCTGCAATTGGTAATGTGTTAGAAAATGTAAATTATGGGTTAGTATAAAAAAGCACAGATTTATGGATTTGTTTTATTTATTCAATTATGGACACGCTGAAATTGTGATAGACAGGGAAATGAAACACAGGTTTGCGATAATGATGTGAATTGATTTATTTTCTGTGATTCATTAACCTTATGAGGGCGTGTAGAATATCTTTTTCTTTATTATTTATTCAATTACTATTTCGAAAATGATTGTGACTGCAAAGTTTATAGAAGGTGAAATTGTTATACATGCACATACATCTCTCCGTTTCTCAGATCGTCTACCACCATGCTCTTTCATTCTCTTTAACTACGGGAAGTCGATATGCTCAAAAATAGAACTATTGTAAAGATGTTGAAATATCCTCAGTAATGCATGCATGATTACTAAAGGTATCTCGCGATCTTCCCGAATCACATGATCGTGCCGGTGTTCGCACCATAATGTGATTATTGGAGGCCCATTGTCTATGTTGATTGAGGTAAATTAGTGATTCTACTCACGACCCCGGCAAGCGCCCCTGTCACAAGTAGTCACCACCGTCAGACATGTTACAAGTTGTGTCAAATAACAGTTCCTGCTACCTCAATCGGAAAGGTTTATGTATTGTTATAGTTTATCATTAGGAACATTTGGAGTAATTTAATATCTATATTGAACAGTAACTCATGCCTCATTTTCTCTACGATCATTCATGAAGTATCATTTAAGAAGTTAATAATTCCACATATGATTTATCTTCTACTCTTGAGATTATATTATATCATCTGTGTTTTAAGTGAGTACGATCTGTGTTTTGTTTCCCCATTAGTTTTAATGACTTATAATAATCTAACCTGAGATTATGCGATGTGATTTGCCTTTTTACGACCCAAAATGACGATGCCAATTATTACGTAAAATACGTGTTTGTTTGAATTATGATTACTCGTGACAGTTATTCATACTGGCAGCCTTGGACCTTTTACGATTGTTATTGATATTACGACAGCGTGGACTCGCGATTTCCGGCCCGTTGGTTGTTGAGAGGGTGCGGCGTGACTCTAACGTTGCAATTAATTTTATTCATGAAGTTATTGTCTCATATACGTATGAGGCAGACGCGCAGGAGGCGATTCCACAATTACAAATGAGAGGGGGTGCGCTGTTCCAATGCGTCAACGACATTTGTAATTGCTTCGTCTAATTGGTCAAGCAAAGAGCGACACATCCGTCAGCTCAGGCTCCCTTACAGGATATAGGTAAATGGTTAAGATTTTGGTGGTTTGTTTATGGTGTATTGAACACACTACTTTCTGTCAATTTGAAGCAGTGCAGGAGGCGATTCCACAATTACAAATGAGAGGGGGTGCGCTGTTCCAATGCGTCAACGACATATGTAATTGCTTCGTCTAATTGGTCAAGCAAAGAGCGACACATCCGTCAGCTCAGGCTCCCTTACAGGATATAGGTAAATGGTTAAGATTTTGGTGGTTTGTTGGATAGAGTAACACTCCCGTGAATTGATACTGAAACTGACTTGTGACTGTTACCCCGGTTGGTTTGCAATGGTATTATGTTTCGTACCTATGTATAATTCTGTATGTTTTTGGGTACAACCGTGTAAACTTGTATTCTCTGGCGAAGGATTACCGTAACTGAGAATTACCGAACGTGACTTGCGAATTTGCTTGAAAAACTCTCGTGAATATGTTACCTCGCGGACCGACGTAACACCTCTCCTCGCGGCCCGTTTTTGGTTTGGCTTATAAACGCTCACGGGCGTTACCTATTACCTCTCCCCTCGTCTACATACAGCTAAAATTCTCGCGTCTCTCTCGCGGTGGTTCCGAATGGAAAAGTTCCACTCGGGATCTGGTTTTTGTTAAAGCTAACTGCGTGGGCCCGTATCTAAAGGGTGGTAATCATACGTGATGCCCATGTGGAATATTTGAACGACGCGTATCTGCAGCCTTTTGCTTTGCCACGCCTTTTTCGTGTTAATTTTAATCTCCGTCGTTTAATATGGGTTTCGTAGGCGCCGCGATGTCGCAAAAGATTCTGGCACTAATTTACTTAATATAACTGTAATTTTGTCGAACTCATCTTTTATTTTAAATATTGGTCTTTTTATTACTCATTTAATTAAATATCAAGCCGTATATGTTGGCACCTTACAGAACGCCCCATTTTGTAATTATACTTAAAGAAATTATTTATTGATGGAATTACTATTTAATTGATAAGTGGAATTACTAAATCTCCCATTCATTACAACATATACACAACCTTTTTGTTCAATTATCTTTGGTCTGGTGTGTCATGGAACTAACTGAAACAGATATATTAGCAGCGATGGTACCTAGGACGAACAGCTGTGAATGACTCCAATTACTCGTTATTAGCTGTAACCAAATAAAACAAAACAAAAGAAAGAGAAAGAAAAAAAAATAGCAACCAACAAAATGATACACATATATATGAATGGCAATAACATGGGCGAGATCATTGTTCATTAGAAAGTTCATCTGCATTTGTCGCATTAGCCGCAATCCGTTACGCCACTATCGCACCTTTCTCACGTTGTTTTGGCGCACTTACGCGAAATTTACCGTCGTTGTTGATGTTGCTTGGGGCTCTTTGCCCCTGGTGTCTCTGATGATTGGTGGCCTGTTGATAGCGATCCCATCGATGACGCTCTGCTCCTCTGGGACTGCCTCGCCGCCCCTGATGCTGTGTCCCCTGATGTTCCGCTTCCCTACGAGAATGAGGCGCTGCTGCAGGACCCTAGACCGTTGATATGGAGGATCGTCGCCAGCTCCATGACTGCTCTGGGTGCTGTAAACCTCGGCTTCCTGGGGTTGGCTGGTGGGTCGCCCTGGGCTGACATGGTGTTGTACAGTGGTCGTCCGCTTGTGAATTCACCCTAGAAATTAATTCAACATATATCCGTGTAACCAGCTGGCTCGTGGGCGATGTTTTGAGAGAGTTTATAATTATGTTTATGGGGTAGCAATGTTCAACTAGTATGGTCTTAGAGACTGGATGACGTTTCGTCTGATAGTTTTCAGGGGATCGTTGTAGTCTGGTGGTATCCTGATTTTCTTTAGTCTTCCCAGGATGTGCTGCATGTGTCGTGGCTGGACTACTGCAAGGCTCGGTTCCACTGCATTATGTCCCTCGTCCTTGATCCAGCAATGTGACGTGCAGGTTGTTCATCGTTACACTCATCCGTACAATCTCGTGGTGGAATTGACTACATCCTGTCCGCCTTGTTAATTTCTTTTTATACCTGTTAACAAAATTCAATGTACGCTGGCCGTTTTTTTTTTTTTTTTTTTAATTTAAAAAAATATATATATATTTTCTTTATTTAAATTATTATTATTATTATTAATTAAGTTTAATTGTCGCTTTGTTTGCACGTGGGGAATTTAATCCAGACAGAGATTAATTTTCTGGAACTTCTTCTTGATGGTCGTGTATTCCATCTCGCCGCTTCTGAGTGCTAATAGAACTGCTCAATGCCTTGGTGTCGTCATCATTGACCTAGTGCCTCGTCGCCCCCATTTTCTAGCCTCCACTATTCTTTTGTATTTGAAATGTTATATTTTTTAATTTTTTAAAATTAATTAATTAATTAATTAATTTATTAATTAATTATTATTATTATTATTATTAACATTATCGCAATAATGTTGATGTTTATCCAATTACTGCTGCTGCACACGTACACGTATCGCAGTCCTTTGATTCTATTGTTACATCGCCCCCCACAATTGTTTTAAATTACGTGATACTGTAGGATATTTGAATCCATTACCCGTTAAGTTCATACGTCCAACGATATACTTAATACATCAATTTGTTTCGCCTTCCACCTGAATTCAAATAAAATCTGCCTTGAAGTTCTCACATGCAAAGCTGAGACCATATGCAGAATGTATCTCTTATATCTACATATGCCACTTATGTAATTTTGTATATACGCGAATGAGGACAAGTGAATTGTAAATATTTGAAAATTGTTTTTCATATTTTCAGACGTCTGATCATATTTCGTTAAATGCTGCATATCGATGCATGTTTGAACACTTTCCTGATTTTTAGCATTTTTTTTTTTTTTTAATTTGTTTATTTATTTATTAATTATTATTATTTTTTTCAAGTGATAAAATTTCAAATAGTACCGCATTTAGGCATTCTTTTGCATAATATCAATTCAATAACAAAGTTTTAAAACAAACGGTATGTCAGTAATCAGAACGCATATTTCTCTGCATTATTCCCTCAACTGACATTCTGTTTTATGGAATATATAATATTTAACCACAATGTATTCAATATGAACGCTATAGTGCTTTAATCTTTGTTTTCCGAAAATTTGAGACAATCCACTTAGCGGGTTTCTGAAGTAAACGATTCAATTACCATATCGAGCACGTAGTTAGATGCTATTTTTATTTTTATGCCGCCGCAATATACATGAAGCAATAAGATACGTGGTGCTCTCTTTTTCTGATGATGCGGTAGCATCTAGCGATCGCAACATCACTAAAGAAACCGCTATTAAGTCAATAATTAGAACTGATTAATGTCTAATCCCATTAGCTTTATTTACAAAGAACTATTACAAAAGTTGAAGCACAAGTTGTGGAATTTTTCCATCTATTGAATTGATTGAAAGTTTTGAAAACAAAAACAAAATTCCTGATGTTTTGGATACAAATACAGGATATGGGCATCTATCCAAATTTTATAATGAATTGTAAGGAAACGAAGTAATCGCAATCTGCCCATACACCATTATCAAATATAAATTTGCACCAATTAACTAATCAGCATATGTAGAAATATATGTTTTTTTTTTTTTTTTATCATTAAAGGAGACATGGTTTTAATTGCTAATTTAGAAACGCATCTTAATATCCGATTCACCATTCAATTGTTTAGCAAATAAACTATAGCCAGCCTTAGGGTTTACCTATAAGCGACCACATATTTGCCAATGGGTTTTGTTTATGCATTTATTTTGATATTTAGTGCATTTTTCTTTAAGACAATTTCTGCATAGTTTGACTAAATGGTGGGCATATGTATGTAACTATATCGTACATATCGTGTGCATATCATTCCCAGCTCTACTCATATGTTACCTCTTTATTCTGGAAACTATGTCTGCAATGTTTCACCCCTCGTGTATGCATTTCAATGCCAAGTTATGTAACCCTTTTTCACAAACTTGCACTGTACAATTCAGCAAATGCAATCCTATGAACGTAACAATTACAAACGCAAGAGCAACCCTTTTTGATTTATTTTCTCTTTATAAGTGCAATGTATGACACTTGACAGATTTAACGTTGAGTGGTATTCATTTTCTAATCCAACCATATTAAAATAACGAAAGAAGCAATTAAGCATTAATGAAAAATTAGCAATATTAAATGAATTACAAGAAACTGTAAAGTTTATCCATTGAAACTCCCCAGAACCATATAATATTGATGACGCAAATAATAGCGCAAATCTTTTAATAGATACGGGCGAAACCAAAAATTTATCAATTGGCATTCTGGCCACTGAGAAATATATAAGAGAAGACATGATTTTAATCAAGATTAAATAAAATAACTAATTTACTTGTTGTAATTGTGTTGCTTTTTGTTTGTGTTCTACATTATGTTTCAATTCCAATTAACCAAATTAAAATTATTTGGTATATTGGGCCTTATTTTTTTTTTTTGTTTTTACATGGATTAGCATCGGTAAATTCTATTTTGCGATAAAAATTTATAATTAGTTCGATAACAGCAATATTCGTTAAAATCAACCTTTTTTTTGTTTGACAAATAGAATCGGGCCTGTTCTATTCTTCGAACTTCCACCGTACCCGCTGTACTCACTCCTCCACATTTGTAAAGAAGCGTATTGTGTTTGTCCCTTTAAATTTTACAGCGCGATGCCCCGTTACAGCGATCGCACAGACGAAAACTGTCGTCTATGCATCTCGGAACACCCCCTAATAAATTAAACACCCCACGCTCTTCGGCGTACCTGCTACAGCAAGTGTTGTAAGAAATACACACCACTGGGTTGCGGATTCCCATACTCACTCTCTCTTTCCTGGCGGTTGAGGGTATCCCGTTGTCTTCCAGCATTCCTTGGGCCCCCGCTCCATTGTTCCCGGAATCCGTCTGTCTGCTGGCTGTCTTGTTCTATACTTTTACTTTCTTTACGTACCCAAACAAGCGAAAACGTTCCTCTGGTCATTGGCCCCGTGTCCGTCGTGTCCTTTTTTCATCCCTTGTGATTGTCTCGTGCTTTTGTTTATACCTATTAATTTACATTAGTTTTCCAACACATGTTTATAACACCAATAGCATCCTGGTCATTAGGCAACAATGTAACGATCCGTTAAGACTTTTATTTATCTTTGTATTTTTTATCGTGAAATTATTATATAATTTCTTGATTATTTTTGGCTCGTGATTTGTGATCGTATTTAGTACTTACACGTCGTGACGTTTAATTAACTACCGTGATTACCTTCGAGGTACGCTGCAATTGGTAATGTGTTAGAAAATGTAAATTATGGGTTAGTATAAAAAAGCACAGATTTATGGATTTGTTTTATTTATTCAATTATGGACACGCTGAAATTGTGATAGACAGGGAAATGAAACACAGGTTTGCGATAATGATGTGAATTGATTTATTTTCTGTGATTCATTAACCTTATGAGGGCGTGTAGAATATCTTTTTCTTTATTATTTATTCAATTACTATTTCGAAAATGATTGTGACTGCAAAGTTTATAGAAGGTGAAATTGTTATACATGCACATACATCTCTCCGTTTCTCAGATCGTCTACCACCATGCTCTTTCATTCTCTTTAACTACGGGAAGTCGATATGCTCAAAAATAGAACTATTGTAAAGATGTTGAAATATCCTCAGTAATGCATGCATGATTACTAAAGGTATCTCGCGATCTTCCCGAATCACATGATCGTGCCGGTGTTCGCACCATAATGTGATTATTGGAGGCCCATTGTCTATGTTGATTGAGGTAAATTAGTGATTCTACTCACGACCCCGGCAAGCGCCCCTGTCACAAGTAGTCACCACCGTCAGACATGTTACAAGTTGTGTCAAATAACAGTTCCTGCTACCTCAATCGGAAAGGTTTATGTATTGTTATAGTTTATCATTAGGAACATTTGGAGTAATTTAATATCTATATTGAACAGTAACTCATGCCTCATTTTCTCTACGATCATTCATGAAGTATCATTTAAGAAGTTAATAATTCCACATATGATTTATCTTCTACTCTTGAGATTATATTATATCATCTGTGTTTTAAGTGAGTACGATCTGTGTTTTGTTTCCCCATTAGTTTTAATGACTTATAATAATCTAACCTGAGATTATGCGATGTGATTTGCCTTTTTACGACCCAAAATGACGATGCCAATTATTACGTAAAATACGTGTTTGTTTGAATTATGATTACTCGTGACAGTTATTCATACTGGCAGCCTTGGACCTTTTACGATTGTTATTGATATTACGACAGCGTGGACTCGCGATTTCCGGCCCGTTGGTTGTTGAGAGGGTGCGGCGTGACTCTAACGTTGCAATTAATTTTATTCATGAAGTTATTGTCTCATATACGTATGAGGCAGACGCGCAGGAGGCGATTCCACAATTACAAATGAGAGGGGGTGCGCTGTTCCAATGCGTCAACGACATTTGTAATTGCTTCGTCTAATTGGTCAAGCAAAGAGCGACACATCCGTCAGCTCAGGCTCCCTTACAGGATATAGGTAAATGGTTAAGATTTTGGTGGTTTGTTTATGGTGTATTGAACACACTACTTTCTGTCAATTTGAAGCAGTGCAGGAGGCGATTCCACAATTACAAATGAGAGGGGGTGCGCTGTTCCAATGCGTCAACGACATATGTAATTGCTTCGTCTAATTGGTCAAGCAAAGAGCGACACATCCGTCAGCTCAGGCTCCCTTACAGGATATAGGTAAATGGTTAAGATTTTGGTGGTTTGTTGGATAGAGTAACACTCCCGTGAATTGATACTGAAACTGACTTGTGACTGTTACCCCGGTTGGTTTGCAATGGTATTATGTTTCGTACCTATGTATAATTCTGTATGTTTTTGGGTACAACCGTGTAAACTTGTATTCTCTGGCGAAGGATTACCGTAACTGAGAATTACCGAACGTGACTTGCGAATTTGCTTGAAAAACTCTCGTGAATATGTTACCTCGCGGACCGACGTAACACCTCTCCTCGCGGCCCGTTTTTGGTTTGGCTTATAAACGCTCACGGGCGTTACCTATTACCTCTCCCCTCGTCTACATACAGCTAAAATTCTCGCGTCTCTCTCGCGGTGGTTCCGAATGGAAAAGTTCCACTCGGGATCTGGTTTTTGTTAAAGCTAACTGCGTGGGCCCGTATCTAAAGGGTGGTAATCATACGTGATGCCCATGTGGAATATTTGAACGACGCGTATCTGCAGCCTTTTGCTTTGCCACGCCTTTTTCGTGTTAATTTTAATCTCCGTCGTTTAATATGGGTTTCGTAGGCGCCGCGATGTCGCAAAAGATTCTGGCACTAATTTACTTAATATAACTGTAATTTTGTCGAACTCATCTTTTATTTTAAATATTGGTCTTTTTATTACTCATTTAATTAAATATCAAGCCGTATATGTTGGCACCTTACAATATTAATAAGAGGATATTGATCAAAACTTACATTTGACATGCATCAGTGCGAAATTATTATAAATTTGACATTTGTCAATAAAAATCACTCAGTATTTGACATTAGTGACTGAAAATTGATATTTTAAATCTATCACCAAAAATAATCAACTTTTGATACTAATGAATTAAAATTCAAGGATATTTAACATTGGATAATATATATTTGCATTTTCACGATATCATTCGTGGATATTTAATAGTTAATATCATTAATATATTGATGATTGCCCGATTGTAGCAAATATAGACATTTGACATTTATTAGTGATAATTATTTGATATTTAACATTTGTCACTGAATATCGCTCCATTTTTGAGGTCAGTACAAATTAGTATTTGTACCACTATCCATGATAGTGATAGTGATATTTAATGCCATGCAATAATCATTATCTATCAAAAATTATCAACATTTGATATTATCAATTTATGAATATTTGACATTAATCAGTTAACGTTACTTAGTTTACTTATTGAAAAATTGCTCGAAATAATGAAATAAATTAGTAAAAAAAAATCTATTAAATGTATATGAATACAAAACATGTAATAAAATACATGTACTAGAATCAGCTTCTGTGAAGCAGGTTGGTTACGTTAGGTTAGGTTATATTAGGTTAGGTAGCTTAGGTTAGGTTAGGTTAGGTTATGTAGAATCCTACCATTGAACTCGTAATGGTTAATTTTAAACAAATGCAAACTAATTTGCCTTTACATGCATTTAATTAGGTAAGTAGGTACTTACATATTTTGTATTTGTATAAATTTAATAAATTTTCTTTTACTAATTTATTTCATTATTTCGAGCAATTTTCCATTTGAGCAATTGTTATTCGAGGAACTCAGTTTTCGTGCAGGTTTCCATTCGAGAAACTATTTTTTAACAATTGTTTTGGAGCTGTTTTCTTTCGAGCAATTGTTTTCGAGTAACTCTCATGAAACCAATAAGGAGTAACTTTTATTTGATACAAAAACTGACAAACTAAGAACTGTAAACTCTTATAGAAACTTAATACAATTTGTACAACATAATGACAATGTTTCATTTTTATCTTTCATTCACGCAGTTTGTGAAGTATTGTAATCGTGAAAATTTTCGAATTTGATTTTTGGTTGAAGATCGTAAATCGGTGCATAGATTTTTTTCCTTTTTTGGCAATATTTCGATAAATTTCGTTCAATAGTTCAATATATATGATATTGGATGTTTTGCCTTGTAAATAATTTATTTATTTTAAATATAACTAAATAAATTATTTAAAAGTCAAAACATTTATAAAATTCTTGTCCAATATCATATATATTGAACTCAAAATAATTAACACCTTTGAAGATGTCTGAAAGATAGCCGAAACTAGTCAGGAGAAGACATAATAAAAATAATAAAAACAAAAAACATCTTTAGTAAGTCCAGTAAGTACTCCAATAAAGAAGGAAGAAAACAATAAAAAATATAATAATAACTGGTATCCAAAATGGATGAAACTATAACAAAAATTAGAACGAACATAATTATTATTATTGTTATTATTATTAACTGGGTTTGAATAAATCATGAAAAAAAACAAAAATCGATGCTGTACCTAAGAAGCAGAAGGATCTATGTCCAATATATGTAGAAATAAGGTAAAGGTGTAAAGGTGTATTATTTTTTATACATTTTATAAGTATAACAACATTTAAATCATATGATTTTGTTCCAAATCATTTTCCAAATTCTTTCTAGGTTATTGCTTGGCTTTTTGTATTTCTTCTATGGTCTGTTTCATTTGTTCTTTACATTCCTCGTACACCTTCGCTGTCCCTTTTTGGAGGTATAGTTTCCACTTTTTTTTTCTCTCTTTTTTGTTACTTTTTCTTTTATGCGTTGTCTCTAACCATTTTGCTTGCTTTTTTTCCTTTGTCTATTTTCTGACACTGTCATCTGTTATATTTTTAATGTTGCCCTCTTCTGCTAATAAATAATGCATTATTGATTTTTGCACCCTGCTTCTTACTTCTTTTATTTCTCGTTGGCTGTCTTGCTTTTTGTATTCTTCTTCCACCGGTCTTTGATATTCTTTTTTTACTCCCTCTTCCTTCAATCTTTGCGTCTTGAATATTACTTGTGATATATTTTTCATCGTTCCTTTGTGCTTCCGGTAACTGATGTCTTCTGTCAGCATATAATGGTCAAGTCCTCTGTCTATCTTCTGACACTGTCATCTGATATATTTTTAATGTTGCCCTCTTCTGCTAATAAATAATTAATTATTGATTTTTGCACGCTGCTTCCTACTTCTTCTATTTTTCGTTGGCTGTCTTACTATTTTTATCCTTCGTCTACTGATCTTTGATATTATTGTTTTACTTCCTCTTCTTTTAACAGGTGTATCTTGAATATTTCTTGTTCTATATTTTTCGTCGGTTCCTTTTGTGCTTTGTTTTCCTCTTTAGTTTTTCTTCATAGATTCTGTGACTGATGTAATCTACCAGCATGTAATGTTCAATTAATTTCTCTATCTTCTGATACTGTTATCTGTTATATTTTTAAAGTTGCCCTCTTCAGCTAATACATGATGCATTATTGATTTTTGTATCCTGCTTCATACTTCTATGTCTCGTCGGCTGTCTTGCTATTTGTATCCTTCGTCTACTAATCTTTGATATTATTATTTTACTCCCTCTTCTTTTAACTTGTGTATCTTAAATATTTCTTGTTCTATATTTTTCATCGGTTCCTTTTGTGCTTTGTTTTCCTCTTTAGTTTTTCTTCATAGATTCTGTGGCTGATGTATTCTATCAGCATGTACTGTTCAATTCCTTTCTCTATCTTCTGGCACTGTCATCTGTTATATTTTTAAAGTTGCCCTCTTTAGCTAATACATCATTATTGATTTTTGTACCCTGCTTCTTACTTCTATGTTTCGTCGGCTGTCTTACCAAAAACTAGTGAAGAAGGATACAAAAACTTATTCACTAGTTTTTGGTATTCTTTTTCTTACTCCCTCTTCCTTCAATCATTGCGTCTTCAATATTTCTTGTCCTATATTTTTCATCGGTCCTTTTGTACGTCCTGTGACTGATGTGTTCTATCAGCATGTAATAGTCAATTACTTTGTCTATCTTTTGACACTGTCATCTGTTATATTTTTAATGTTACATTTAGTTATATTTTTAATGTGATGAGAAGGTCTCTTCGGGCTAATGAATAATGATTTATTGATATTTGTACGCTGCTTTTTACTTCCATTTCTCGTCGGCTGTCTTGCTTCTTTTATCCTTCTTCCACTATCCTCTGATATTATTTTCTTACTCCTTCTCCTTTCAATCTTTGCGTCTTGAATATTTCTTGTCCTATATTTTTCATTGGTTCCTTTTGTGCAATGTTTTCTTTTTGTGTTTCTTCTTAGATCCTGTGACTCATGCTGTCACCATGTAATGATCACTTCTTACCTCTACCTTCTGAGTCTGACATCTGTCATATTTTTTTTATTTTGTCCTTTTTAACTAATACATAATATGTGTGGCCTTTTTACTCTGCTCTTGACCCGGCGCACAGTGTAGTATTTTGCATATCTAGCGGGACAAAATTAAATATGACACTAAAATAGCAATCTATTATATGAATTTATTTACAACTGTGAAATAACTAACCTATATATAGAAAAAAATACATAATATCATAAATTCACACATTATCTCCACCACTACCACTACCAGAATCTTCAGAATCACTGGCTTCACTAGTAGAAGCATTACTGCAATTTCCTTGTGCCTCCTCTTTAGCTTGCTCATGGATATTTGGTGACTAAGGAGTTTTTGAACAGAAGGTTGTATATCTGCTACATTATGCTTTTCTTTTGACATTAGAGACGTAATTACCGGGTCTGAAGAAATCAAAAGATTGTGCAGTATGTCCGTATTGGTGGTCGTCCTTGACACTTTTCTTGAATATTCAAGTCGATATTTCCGAATTTCTATATGCCGAGACTCCTGAGCCTCCTCGGACATTTGTTCGATAGAAAGTATGAAGTGCTGAATTACTTCTGGCCCATGCAACAAAATCATGTGTAATGTAACGGGCATTGGATACCAATTATACAGTGATATGTATAAAGTGGCGGTCTCGTCGCAGTATTCTGTAAATGCAGGTATATTTATCTTATATCCACAGGTCAATGTGCGTAATATTACATTAAATCGGTCAATTAGAGACTGATCGACTCCTGTTATATTAGCAGCCAAAGCAGCATTTTTAAAAAATCTTCTAGTACTATTACCTTCATTCGTATTGCCTCCACATTGTTTCGGAGTGTCAAGCAATAGTCCTGTTTCCGACCAAAATTTTTCTATATTGAGTTTCTTTCTATTGGTTATCTTTAATTTGTCTTCAGGTGTACGGCATTGCCATTTTTGTATATCTAACCTATACGAAATATGTAACACACATTCCATAAGTCTTATTTGAGCATGTAATGTGGATAAGTTCCAAGAAAATGTCTGTGGATCGCTTATACATCGTCGAATTATTATTAAATTATTCATGTCTTTGGATTTTGCTTGACAAATATAGCACTTTTGAGTGGCTCTGTTGGACGCTAAAATGTTGCATATTTTCCCATCAACCATCGTCTCTTCAAATTTATGTTTGACTTAAAGAATAATTCCATTGCATTCTACCAAAGTTGGCAAAATTTCTAAAATTTGCCTCCTCACGTTTATAAATTCATCTAGAATTAATTGTTCAGCCTATTTGGCAAATCTAAATCTTGCAGGTCTACAGTAGGAAGTTGACGATGGCCGTGGATTTTGCCATAATATGTTTTTTTTGTTTGTTTCTCCAAGAACATATAACTGCAAAGGTACCAATGACGTTGCTAAAATATTTGAATCTTCGAATTCATTTGAGTTTTAGTTTGCATCCCCATTTGAATATCATTGTCAAATTCATTGGTACTGTCATTTTTTCAACAAGAATACTATTCAAAACTTCGGCTTGCACAATACAAAGTCGTTTTAAAGTCAAATCAACTATTGATTGCAACTAAATTTCTGCCAATGAATCATTTATTAAGCAATCATCGTTAGGTGGATAGCACTTTATTTTAGCACTTTTTATTTGTTCATATGATGGGTATAATTTCAGACCTTTTCCAATTGCAGATTATCTTATAACTGGATATTTCCGGTAAGATAATTTTGTTGCAGTTATTAAAGCTAACGCGTCATCAGATGAATACTTAGGTGTTTATTACGCTGCTCCGTGAAACGCTTTTTTGACCTTAGTTGCTCTTTTGGAACTAGAAACCAATTACGTCAGCATATAAGCAACGTCCCTTTTGCCAGATTGCCTCAGCTTCAGATTTGTAGCAAGAGTTAACTCGCTTAATGTATGATCTGTAAATAATCGTTTCACCTTTCTCGCTTTTGATTTCAAACCACTGGAGCTGAAATCTAATTTTCTCCGCCCACCTTTTCTTACACTATGTATACCACTTGTATGTACTGGTTGCATCGAGGTCATTTATGGTTACCGTGGTATTCAACCAATCATTATATTTTTTAAGAACACATTCTTATTACAATGGCACGTCCTCCATCTTTTATTGAACCCAATCATAAATGAATGGGTAATCCGGTTCAATTCTTCAAACAGTCGTTGAGAACAGTGGTGTATGTTGAATTTCATTTTCAGATAATTCACAAGTGTATGTTCCGGCTTAACAGAAGATGTTCGGCTGTTATTATCCTCATTTCTTAACACTTCGAAAAATTCATTTTTTGATACGCTTTCTAGCATACCTATAAAAATACAGATATTTTGGATAAACGCAAGTTGTTGCATTCAAATTTTATTGTATACAATTGGTATGACTTCTAAAATTATAAAAAAGAACAAATCATGATGTACAAATGTGTACAAAAAGTTTGGCTGTCTAAAGAATTCACTACTTCTAGTTAATTTTAGACTATTTTTCCAATCCATTTCAACGGTAATTCTTTAAATATTCATGGTTAAAGAAGCTTTTTTATACACTAAATATAAACTAAATACCTTCACGTATATTATCCATGATGAAAATGTTAACTCAAATAAATACGATAGCAGTAAGATCTTAAGAACTTAATGCGTAGGAAACCACAGGAAACTGATTATGAAATGAGCAGGACAAAACCCTAGTTTGTCCGCAGATTGACGCTAAGAGTGGGCGCCTACAGATATTATATTTTGTAAATGTCTTATTTAGTGTGTCACCTCTATTTTGAGTGAATAATAATTGCATATATTGCATACTGTTTTTATGTATTATGACCCGCTAGATTCGCAAAATACTACACTGTGCGGCGCTTCCACCATTGATAAATAATTAAAATTAATAATTTCAAATTTTAAAAAACTCACCAATTATTTTAGCAACTTCTCTTATGATTTTATGTACTTGGTATGTACAAAATTCAATATATACACTATGAAAAACAAAATTCAACGGGATTATTGTCATCCGCTTATATGGGCATCATTCCAATCAAATTTCGGAAATTGCCAAACAATATTTGATATCGGCAAGCGGCAATTTTAAAACGTTGATGAATTTGGGGTACACATATCGCCATCAAATAGCGATTTAATGACTTTCCCTTTGTGGAATAATAAACGGGTGGTTGTATGCAAAATATCCTTTGATATTGTAATTGTCATGTAAACGAGAATCTTGCCTTAGTTACAATTAAAATATCAAAGTCAGAAGGGATATACAATATGTATATTCTGTTTGTATCATTGCTAACTTCGTTTAGCTCCAAAATCGGTTAAATGTAAAAGTAGAAAGCAGAATAATAAAAAACTGAGTAACTTTTAATTTATTTTGTACTAAATGCATATTTCTGTCACCACGTGAATATATTAACCAGTCATTTAAAATTTCAGTGGACAGGTCAGACTTTATATTATAATCCAAAAAAACATGTTTTGTATTGTATATTGGAAAAGTGCATTTAGTACAAATTAAATATATTAAGAAAAGTTATTACTAATTCAAACAAAAAATAGTGTTTAATCTATAATGAGGAGATTAAAATCTCTAAAAATGCGATGCTCAATTGTTATTTCCTGTTTCACTTACTGCGTCCGTAAAAAAAATGTACTACTTTGTCAATTTAACCGACTACGTAGCCAGACTACTTATAAATAATAACGAAGTTATGAAGCAGATATCATTTTTCTATATTACGGATATAGAACAATCCTTGTTGTATTTATCAGTTTGTAATCTTCTAAATAATTCAATAAGCATGGTCTATTTATGAATGAATACATTTCAACATTGACCTAACCTAACCTATCCTTTTAAATTATTCAGTAAACTGGTCTATTTATGATTGGATACATTTCAAAATTTGCTTTGTAAAAATAAACTAATTTGTCATGTATTCTGATACCATACAAATAGCCGCCATAAATAATCTATTTATGCAAATTTCACCCATAATGGGATCCACATGAATTTACAGTTACCGAACGGCTTCCGGCCGAATCTAAATTTCGAGCGTTTCGGATGGCACAAATCTCAGCGAGCACACACACGTATAAATCTCTTCAGACGTCCTTCAATACATTAACTTCACATTTTACATAACAGCATAAACCGCCCCTCCTTCCGGTGAATAATGAATAATAAGGAATTCATTTCTGTTCCAGGTCGGCCCGCATTTTCGAGATGTGAGGACCCTCTGTACCAGTTCGATGTGGCAATAAAATGAAAATGTCGCTGTTATATTCAAGCGAATCGCCTGGAGTGTTGTGCTGGAACTCTAGTGCCGATTGTACTCTGTGCCCATGGAGCAATACAACTTGGTCGGAGGATCCTAGAACGGAAGTGTTGAGACGGTATTCGTACGGCGTCGCTCTGCCATCTATATGCTTGTTAGGCATCATCGGTAATATATTGAATCTCATAGTGCTGACAAGGAGAAATATGCGAGGAACGGCTTACATCTATATGCGGGGTAAGTGCAACCATTTGTCACTCTGATAATAATAATAGTTTTATTGTTATATTGTTATCAAACACTCTAATAATAATAGTTTTATTGTTTTATTGTTATGTGATTAAAAATGTATGCCACCACTAAATACACCCGGTTAAAGCTGTATTAATAAGGCTCTTTGATGTAATTGATGTAATTATGCCCATAGACGGCGATGCGCTCACCCTAACAAAAACAAAAGAAAAGAAAAAGAAAAAGAGAAAAAAAAGCAATAAATAAATCTGATTTCATAATAAATATTTTTTTATGTACAGAGAACATTATTGAATATCCGTGAATGCATAATGACACCGATTTCGGAATACTTTTTAATACCATTATCACAAAATATTCTTCTCCTGCTCGTAAGTAATTAAAAATCTTAACTCATTTAGAACTTCTGGTAATAGGCTCATGACCCAGATGCCTAACTTTGTATGTAGGAACTTGTAGCACGCTACTATAAGTGTCTCAGTAACGATGGAAACATATATTGACAAATAGTTTAAGGCAGAGAATATCTTAAAAATATCTTCAGTAAAATAAAAGAAGTCACCCTACAGTGATCTGAAATGAACGTTAAAGTGCCAAGTATTGTACGATTAAATGCGTGCTTAGTTTCATACAAAACAAAAAATACCTGACTGTTTGTTCCGCCGTCGATCATATAAATGAGATGTAAAACTGTACTGATACAAAATACGTTCCTACGTTTTTTCATCACTTTATTTTTCGTTAAACATGACTGCACGAGATAAATTGTGTCTATATTGGTGCCTATATGTTAGTATTAAGATTTTTGACTCTTAAGATGAGACCAATGACCAATATCGCCACATATAGTTTTTTTTGTCTGTTTACTACTACCAAGAAAAAAAAATACGACGTTAATCATTTGCTCCGTACAATTTTGAATGCCTTTAGTTAAAGAGTGGATGAAAGCGTTTTATGACTAAATTCGTGGTTCAGTGGGAAAATTGTTTAACCTCGAAATTTCCCGATTATACGCTTATTACATTATATATTTATAACCTAATCTTTCGCAAATCTGTAAATTTTATTAAGGAAATCATTCACGCATTCGACGTTTGTTTACATTGTTTTACAGCATATTTTAGCATAATTCGCAGACATAACTTTTGCTGAATCTGAAAAATAAAAAACTTATTTAAGTGCAGGTAACTTTATTATCGACGAAACGATAATTTTACATTTGAATGTGACGCTGCAACTAATGTACAGTCTTGTTCAAAAATATGTTGTACACAGTTAATTGGCTGTTGTAAGTCGTGTTGTAACATATGTTGTACAGAAATAGGTAGTTGGCTGTATATTTTATCAATGGTAGATACATTCCAGAACTGTCAAAGTGACAACTAACAGTGACAAAAATTAATATTATTAAAATTAATACTTTCCTTGCTAATATATTGATGAAACATTTTATTATTATTATAAATGTATATTATGCATAATTACACTTGTTCTGTTTCATATATTTTATCCGTTTCCTGACACGTGTTTCGGCTTATTCAGCCATTTTCAAAGGATTATATTTACAATTTGATTGATGATTGATAAGTCATGAAACAAAACAAGTGTAATTATACATAATATACATTTATAATATTAATAATATTGTATTCTTTATATAAAAATTGCCATTAAAAGTTTGTCGGTGGTTGTGTTTCTGATCAACAAAGGCTCGCACTGTATCATTAATTGAATAGACCTAGATCTAACCTTTCAAAATATTTGTATGTACTCTCCATTCACGATGTTTTTGCGTCAGGGGAGTCTATGAATATCTAGTAATTTTTTTGTTAGTGTTTCGGAAATAACTGAATTCCCCAATGGAACTTTCATTTTATTTATATTTTTATTTTCAATTTGACGTTACATTTTTTAAATAACATTGTTGCCAGATGTAAAGCTTAAATTATTAGAGATGAAAATGGAACAGCAAAAAATTATTAATCTGACAATGTGGTAGGAAGCAAATGTCTAATAGACATCGACACAAAAAAAGTAATTAACTTCCGTTGTATCACTGAATTAGTTTGTCCATCATGACAAAATGAAAACCCAGCCAGCTCAGTTGCAAAAAGGTCGTGAATGTATAATTCAATATTTATTTGAACTTTGTGAAATTAAGTCACATTCACACAGCAGAAACGCTTTAATGAACACGACAGTACATGTTGCTGTTGCTGTTTTTGCTGTTTTTGCTGTTTTTTGATACGCAACACACCTGATTATGTCAAATACAATATTTTAAAAATTGTTAGCGGAAATTTACAATCATAATGTTACAAATAGCTAGAGGTCATTAAATTATAAATTATTTCAAAATCACTACATTTATAAAGTAAATTGCTGAAATTTAAAGTATAGACGATTCATTTCATGACAGTTGATAAATTAAAAAAAATCAAATACAAATGTGAATCTAGTTCATAAGGAGGTCAAGTGTCAAATGTAAAAACACATAATTTTAATTTTAAAAGTGATCATCAAATCAAATTTAAAGTAGGTATCCATTGATATTTTAACAGTTGCGACGCTTACTTCCTGTCAAAACTGTCAACCCCCCCAAATAACTCTACTGGCGCGGGCCGCTAGCCGTTTAATCAGTGGAGACGGCGGGGTTCGGATGGTAAAGTATAAAATGGGCGCCACACAATTACCGCACCAGTAGAGGGTGATCACGCCTCCTGGTCCCAACTGTGAAGGATAAGGAGGCTTTACCTCAGACGCTGGTAAACAATGAAATAGAGAAAAACTATGGTTTGACAATTAACAACAGAAGATTTATTTAAAACTAAATGGTCATTTAACAATATTGTTGTAAACTTGTTCTTAAATCTGGCTATCAAAATGATTAATGGGAATGGAAATGTGCGATGACCCCTTGTGGTCTCAGACGTCCCGATGCCCTGCGGGGGCGGTTCGCGAAATGGAGGGTTTTCCCGAAGAAAAAGGACGATGGTACCAACGCTTCCCTATTCCCCGCTATTTACGCAGTCTCCGTATTTCCGCTCACGCCTTACCTTTACCGCAGAGACCGTCAACGCCCTAAATACAATTGACAAATGGAATGATGTGACATATGAGTGATTACGTAGAATGATTTGGAGGCTCGGCGTTCCCACGGCGATCCACTCCGGGCGCCGCCACTGGCTTATACGTTCCGCGCGACGGTTGACGCACGGTTTTGCGATATTGGCCACTACTGTTGGCTACGTCACGCAGCGGCAAAACCTCCTCTTGTGGACACGACAGCGCCGTCAACTCGCCGTCCGTAATAAAAAACCGGGACCACTGGCCGTAATTTAGCCGTAGGTTAGCCGTAGGTTGCGTATACCGCCTCCCACTAGAACCCTATAAAACAATTTACCCAGTAAGAAACGTAGTACGTGAAGCGTGCGCGCGGGGCTTAACTTACCCTTGTGCAAGGGGTTTCCGACCACTAAAACTGCGACACCACTATATTCCCCCTTGGGAGAGAATCGTCCTCGACGGATCCTCCTAACGCAAACAGAATACTCCCGCTCTAATTGCAGATCGACCTTTGTCGATATATCTCTTCGCGTGCGCGTGTCTTGCTGCAGTTAAATTCACACCAAAAATGGCCGGTCCGTCTCGTCCGCTCGCGAAAACGCTGCCCAAAAATTCCGCCGCGAGCAGCGCCTCGGTCAGCAATGACCATAGGCGGCGCTCAAAGGAGGATAATGCAGAGGCGCGCGCTAACGTTGAAACTTCACGTTACAGTTCCCCCCCTTTCCCGGAAAGAAGGAACTACCTTACGAGTTCCTGCCTACTAACTACCCGAAACAAATAAGAAATAGAAGGAAGAAAGAAAGAAGAAATGAGGATGAGTAGAGGTCGGGCTTATTAGTCCCGTACCAACAGACGTAGGTCCCTCGCATGCCAAAGCCCTGCAGGCTGCCCTGCCTCGTTTTCCAGCTCATAGGTCCACTGGCCTGTTTTCTTCCGCACCTTGTACGGTCCTACAAACTTCGGGGCCAACTTTGCCGCAAACCCTTTTGAGGCATCCGACAGTACATAGTTTTTCTTCAGAACCTGCTGTCCCGTGAAGAACTCGTCTGGTCTCCGACGTAAGTTATAATATTTCTGGTTTCGCACGTCTGCTGTGCGCATGCGCTGCCGAACCTGGCTGTAAACCGCTTTCAACTTCTCATGCCGGATTAGAGGATCCTCTACGACCTCATCGGCACCAATCAGCTGGTCACCAATAATCGATTGCTTATCAAACACCGACCCAGACAATATTATTTCTCTACCAAAATTCATGAAATATGGACTGAACCCGGTCACCTCGTGTTTAGCACTGCGAATCGAACACGCTAAATGTGACAGCTTATCCGCCCAATGACGATGGTCCTCCTTTGCGAACATCGCCACCAGAGTCTTGATTACCCTGTTGGTCCTCTCTGTCGGATTTGCTTGGGGGTGGTAATGGGGATTGTATCTCACCCTCACATCATATTTCTCGAAAAGCTGTCGAAACTCTCGGCTCCTATATTGCGGTCCATTATCCACCAGAATGACCTCAGGGGCTCCGAAAAACAGAATCACTCTCTCCTCGATGATTTTCACTATGCCTGGGGCCGTGGCCTTGCGAAGCGGAAAGATCAAAGGCATCTTTGAAAATGTGTCTACTACCACCAATAAGTACGAATATCCACTAGTAGACCTCGGGAACGGCCCCATGAGATCGCTGCTAATGATCTGCCATGGGCGAGCTGCCTTTCGGTTCGGTACCAAATACCCAGCCGGTTTCTGTTGAGGCGGCTTATATCGAACACAAACTGGACATCGGCGAACATATTTGGCCACGTCTGCACGCATCTTGGGCCAATAGTATCTATCAGCCACTCTCCCAAACGTCTTATAGACACCCATGTGACCGGCCGTGGGCACATCGTGACATTCACGCAGTACTCGTCCGCGATCCTCCTTCGGCACAACCTCTCTCCACTCGTCCACTCCGGTTCCTAACCCAAAACGCTCTTTGACGTACCTAAAAAGTCTTCCTTCGCTGACCCTATACTGCGTAAACTTAAGAGGATGTCTCAGGACATCTTCTCTCCTTCTGGCATACCACTTATCTACTACTGGCCTAGCCTGTAATGCAGACACTTCGGTCAAACCATTAATTTCGGGTACAGCTCGTGATAAAAGATCCGGAACGATATGGTCCTTACCCTTCCGATGAACAATCTGAAAATCGTACTGCTGCATTCGGACTGACCATCTCGCCAAACGACCTGTGGGATCTTTCATATTCTGTAACCACACCAAACTATGGTGATCAGTAATGACCTTGAAGGACAATCCCTCGAGATAGGGGCGAAACTTTTCCACTGCCCAAATAACGGCCAAACACTCCCGCTCCGTCGCCGAATAGTTTCGCTCTGCCCTAATAAGAGACCTACTGATGTAGCTGACGACTCTCTCGCCATCGGGGTGTGTCTGCGTCAAAACCGCACCCAGCCCGTGGCCACTCGCGTCGGTCTGCACTGTAAATGGCAGAGTGAAATCAGGACAGGTGAGGATTGGGGCCTTGATAAGATGCTCCTTGATAGTACGAAACGACTCCTCGCACTCCTCAGACCAAATTACCTTGCAGCCCTTCTTCAACAGCGCAGTGATCGGAGCGATAATCGTAGAAAAGTTAGGTACAAATCGTCTATACCACGAAGCCATTCCTACCAATCTCCTTACCTCCGTGCTCGTCCTTGGTGGGGGGATGTTGACAATGGCTTCCACCTTGCCCGGATCCACATGAAGACCTCTTCGATTTACTATGTACCCCAGGTACTTTAATTCCGAACGACAAAAATGGCACTTGTCCTCACTCAGTGTCAGGCCAGCTGCACGGATTCTACGCAGTACCTCTTTAAGAACTGACATGTGCTTTGCGAATGAATCCGCTACCACGACGATGTCGTCCAGGTAGACGAAAACATTCGGCTCGAGATCGTAGCCTATCACGCTGTCAATAAGTCTCTGCCAGGTTGCTGGGGCGTTATGCAGCCCAAACGGCATCCTAGTGAACTGGTACAGTCCTCTCCCTGGAACTGCAAAAGCAGTGTACTGCTTTGATGATTGAGCCATGGGTATCTGCCAATACGCGCTTTTAATATCCAACGACGTCAGATACTTTACGCTGCGCAGTTTGTCTAAGGTGCTGGTGACGTAGGGTAGGGGGTAGCTATCCTTGACAGTCACCTGATTCAGCTTGCGGAAGTCGACACAGAACCTAAAGGTGCCATCCTTCTTCTTCACCAGCAAGATCGGAGATGACCACGGTGAGTTAGAACGCTCTACCACTCCCAAAGACAACATTTCTTGAAGCTCCTTGTCAATCTGCTCCTGCATCACCGGAGACACTGGATAGTTTCTAGACTTAATTGGGGATGATGTGGTGGAAATCGTGTGCTCCGCCAACGTCGCCCGACCCAACTGCCTCTGCTCTCCGCTAAAATGAGCTGAAATTACGCCTGACAAAATGGACTGCTCCCCCGAGCTCAATCCTAAATCCTCATCGATCACGTCCAGAACTGCCTGCTCTGCAAAGGTCCAAACACCACTACGCAAATTCGGGACTACTCCCATCTCCTTAAAAAAATCTATGCCTAAAATTAACCTATGCGAAACGCCGGGAATAACGAGCACTTCGAGTACTATTACGCGACCCAACACGCTAAAAGGAATCCTGCAACTGCCCAAACTCTCGCATCTCTCGCCGTTCGCCACCGTACAATCCACGGTGGAAGGCAACAATTCTAAACCTAACTGGGCCAGCTGCTTCCATCCAAGGGATCCTAGAACCGTGCGTGTTGCACCCGTGTCCAATAAACCTAACATATTTACACCATACACATCCACTTTCAAATAAGGTCGTTCATCACCTATCGCGCTATCCAAAATAAAATCAAGGCGAGCCCTCTCTCTGCTAAACGTACCCTCTGTGGTCTCCAATCTTGGGTGGGGCGTTAGACCTACACGCCCTACCGTCTGGCATTTCCCGAACACTGCGAACATGACGCTCTGGTTACGCCGCGCTGACCACAACCAAAACAACGTCTGCTCGACCGCTCGGTACAATCCCGCGCAATATGCCCTTCTCGTTGACAGTTGAAGCACATTACACCCAGCCGAGCTGGTGTCTTCGCAGGGGTTGAAAAACCACCCCGACTGTTCACGTCAACGTAAGCCAGATCGGGTTCTAAAGTCTCGTGTTTCTGTGGAGGCCTCTTGTACGCTTCGGTCATGGCTCGCGTATGTTCGATAGAGCGACCAATTTTCCGTAATTCGTCGATCGACTTCACGTCTACCAAGCACAATCGCTGGAGGTAAAATGGAGCTAGGTTCTTCGTAACCATCTTCAAACGAACCTCCTCAGTCAACTTGACCCCGAGGTCCTCTAACCTCGCGAAATAGACACTCATCACCGTAAGGAACGTACCAACTGTTTCCTTCGGCCCCTGGGTCCGACCCCTCGCCTCGTCAAATAGTCGATCTGCGAAATCCACCGGTTGAAATTCCTCGCGGAGTCTCGCCACCAAATCTTCCCAAGACACTAGGCTCCTACGGACGGCCGAATACCACAACAGCGCTTTACCCTTGAACAGATCCAACGCGGACGCGAATAGCTGAGGTTTCTTCACGTTACGGGCCACCTGCAGCTCCTCTACTTTAGCTACAAAAGTGCAGACGGACATGTCCGACGCTTCCCCAGAATACTTTAGGTTCCACTGCGAGACGGGGACTGATTTGATCGGTGTACGCGACGGTGTACTCGAGACCACGGGTAGAGGGTCATCGTCACTGGACGAATCACTAGCGCACCCGCTAGGCGCTAGTGGGCTCGAGGCAATCAGCGACAAATTTAATGGTGGAATAGAAGGCTGACTCACCCTTTTAACTCTGTCCTCCAGGTCCGATTGTAACGATTGTAGGGTCACCAACATCTGCGATCGACTTGTCTTCTCCTCCTCCGTCGTAGGTGTAGACCTATCTATTCTAGCGGCGAGATGAGCCAATGTGCTCAGAATGTTCGAATAGCCGCTGCTATTTGCCACACCGGTGAAGGTGCTAATGGTATTCGTCAATGAGTCACATCCCAGTGTCACTGCATCAAGGTCTTCTTTATATGGGAAAGGATACTTGGGGTAATGCAAACTCGCACCCCCGCGCTCTACTCTAAGGACGTTGCTAAGGGTTTTTCGCATCTCATCTACTAAGCCTTCGGGATATCCACGATATTTAAGCTCATATGCGAGCTCAGCCTTAGAAAGGGACTTGACCTTCATGGTCCCGCCAATATCAGCCATGATTACTATGGGGTGAGTGGAAAGAAAAGACAAATAAATAGAAAATAGCCAAAATACTTATACCCAACTAAACCTAACCTAACTAAAAATTCGACACGGGTTGGCTTTACTTGCAAACGCTTCTCGTACTCTATACAAAAAAGACATTGACCTCCCAGGTCACCAAACAGCGTCAACTACGCTACCAACAATGATAAGTACTCCGATTGCAAAGTAAAGTTCCCTAAAAATTCATCCAAAAAAAATCGCGGAAACTAAGTAGCGCACCGTGGTTACTAAAGCCGCTGCTACGCCGTACCCGAGTTTCAGCGAGTTAAAAAAATCACAATTGAAAAAAGAAAATTACAGAGTTTTTTTTTTTTTTTTTTTTTTTTTTTTTTTTTTTTTTTTTTTACTAAACGAGTGCCGTAGATCAAGAACAAACTTGCACCAAGACCAAAATACAATCGGGCCCCACGTTGGGCGCCAAAAATGCGACGCTTACTTCCTGTCAAAACTGTCAACCCCCCCAAATAACTCTACTGGCGCGGGCCGCTAGCCGTTTAATCAGTGGAGACGGCGGGGTTCGGATGGTAAAGTATAAAATGGGCGCCACACAATTACCGCACCAGTAGAGGGTGATCACGCCTCCTGGTCCCAACTGTGAAGGATAAGGAGGCTTTACCTCAGACGCTGGTAAACAATGAAATAGAGAAAAACTATGGTTTGACAATTAACAACAGAAGATTTATTTAAAACTAAATGGTCATTTAACAATATTGTTGTAAACTTGTTCTTAAATCTGGCTATCAAAATGATTAATGGGAATGGAAATGTGCGATGACCCCTTGTGGTCTCAGACGTCCCGATGCCCTGCGGGGGCGGTTCGCGAAATGGAGGGTTTTCCCGAAGAAAAAGGACGATGGTACCAACGCTTCCCTATTCCCCGCTATTTACGCAGTCTCCGTATTTCCGCTCACGCCTTACCTTTACCGCAGAGACCGTCAACGCCCTAAATACAATTGACAAATGGAATGATGTGACATATGAGTGATTACGTAGAATGATTTGGAGGCTCGGCGTTCCCACGGCGATCCACTCCGGGCGCCGCCACTGGCTTATACGTTCCGCGCGACGGTTGACGCACGGTTTTGCGATATTGGCCACTACTGTTGGCTACGTCACGCAGCGGCAAAACCTCCTCTTGTGGACACGACAGCGCCGTCAACTCGCCGTCCGTAATAAAAAACCGGGACCACTGGCCGTAATTTAGCCGTAGGTTAGCCGTAGGTTGCGTATACCGCCTCCCACTAGAACCCTATAAAACAATTTACCCAGTAAGAAACGTAGTACGTGAAGCGTGCGCGCGGGGCTTAACTTACCCTTGTGCAAGGGGTTTCCGACCACTAAAACTGCGACACCACTATATTCCCCCTTGGGAGAGAATCGTCCTCGACGGATCCTCCTAACGCAAACAGAATACTCCCGCTCTAATTGCAGATCGACCTTTGTCGATATATCTCTTCGCGTGCGCGTGTCTTGCTGCAGTTAAATTCACACCAAAAATGGCCGGTCCGTCTCGTCCGCTCGCGAAAACGCTGCCCAAAAATTCCGCCGCGAGCAGCGCCTCGGTCAGCAATGACCATAGGCGGCGCTCAAAGGAGGATAATGCAGAGGCGCGCGCTAACGTTGAAACTTCACGTTACACAGTAATAATTGAGATGTATTCATAATACTTGAAATTTTGGCAGAATAATTGAAACACGTGAAAATTTGACAGTAATAATTGAAATTTTGACAGTGATTAATGAAATTTTGACAGAATCATTAAAAGGTTTCCCGAAGTTTACGGTAAGCATTGAAATCTTGAGAGAATAGTTGAAAAATATAGTAATATTGAATTTTTTACAGTAATATTTGAAATTCAGATATAACAATTGATTTTTTTTTGCATAATTATTGACATATTTGAAAATTGGAGAGAAATTATTGAAATTTTGAGAAAATAATTAAAAATTTGTCAGAAATAATTAAAAATACAGTTAGCATTGAAATTTTGAGAGCATACTAACAAAGATCAGTAATCACTATCTGGAAAGTAATAATTGATTTTTTTTGCAGATGAAGTGAAATACTGAAAAAAATAACAATAATTTTTGAAATTTTGTCGGATAATTAATGAAACGTCTGAAAAAAAATTACAGTAATTAATATTTTGGCATAATAATTCAAATTCAGCAATCATTGAAATGTTGACAGTAATAATTAAAATTTGGGTATTATCCCGATTTTTTAAAATTCGTCAGCAGGCTTAGAAACTTGAGTAATTGTAATAGTAATCATTCAAATTTAGAAATAACTATTGAAGTTTTGACAGAATAATTGAAGTATATAAAAATGTACAGTAATTATTGAAATTTTGAGTGATTAATGAACTTTTGACGGAATAATTAGAAATCATAAATAATTTAAAATATTATAGTAATCGTTGGTATATTGGCATAATAAATAAAATTTTAGGTATATTGGCATAATAATTAAAATGTTATTGGAAAACTATATATTTTACATCAATCATAGAAATGATGTTAGCAAAACTTTGGCATTATTGAAATTTTCGGAAATTATTGAAAATTTTACAGCAAGCTTTGAAACTTGAACAGTTACTACTGCAATTATCAAAAATAATTTAAAAATTTATAGTAACCGTTGAAATTTTAACACAAAATAATTGAAATTTAGATATAACAATTGAAATTTTGACAGAATAATTGAAACACTAAAAAAATGTACAGTAATTATTAAAGTTTCAAGTGATCAATGAACTTTGAATGTTGGCAGCAATAATAGAAATTTAGATATAACAATTGAAAATTTTGCAGAATAATTGAAATGCTAAAATATTGTATCAATAATCATTATCATGTAAAGCAGATCATCCGTTTCACCCAGCTGCTTCGGACTTCCCAAAATTTAATATTAAACAGTATTGGTTGAAATTTTGAGTGATAATTTAAATTTTGGCAAAATAATTGAAATACTTAAAAAAATTACAGTAATTATTAAAATTTTAAGTGATTAATGAACTTTGAATGTTAGCAATAATTGAAATTCAGATATCACAATTGAAATTTTTGCAGAATAATTAAAATGCTAAAATATTGTAACTATAATCATTATCATGTAAATCAGTGTTATTCGTTTTACCCAACTACTCCGGACCTCCCAAAATTTAATATTAAACAGTATTTATATAAATTTTGAGTGATAAATGAAATATTGGCAAAATAGTTGAAATACTTGAATATTGGACAATTATTATTGAAGTTTTGACTGATTAATAATATTTTGGAACCACAATTACTTATATTGTCAGAAATAATAAAAAATACAATTAGCATTGAAATTTTTACAGAATACTTAAAAAAAATAGTAATCACTGAAATGTTGACCGTAATATTTCAACTTTATGTATAATAATTGAAATTTTGGCAGAATACCTAACTACTTAAAAATGTTCCAAGAGTTATTGAAAATTGATACTATGAAATAAAATTTTGGCAACAGTAATTAATTAAAGTTTGACAGGATAATTAAAAATTTGTTATAAATGTTTAAAAAAATTAATAGTAGGCATTGAAATGTTGAGAGAATAGTTAAAAAATATATAGTAATCACAGAAAGTTAGACATTAAAATTGATATTTTTGTAGAATAATTGAAATGCTTAAATATTAAACAGTATTTATTGAGATTTTTAGTGATTCATGAAACTTTGGCAAAATAATAACAAAAATTGTCAGAAATAACAAATTACAGTTAGCATTGAAAGCATTGAAATTAGCATTGAAATTTTGTGAAAATACTTACATAAAAAAAGTAAGTAATCATTGAAATTTTGACATTAATATTTTTGCTAACTTACATGTTATGTACTTGTTATCGGTTGTATTTTTAACTATGTATTTTAATTCTATATACGTGTGTAACGTGAATAATAGTAGATTATACTACGAGTCAATAATGATAGCTATTATTCCCGAGGAATTTTTACGAACTGAGGGAGTAACATTCCGAGGTAATAATAGCTATTAATGCGAATAGTATCTACCTTATCTTCGACATAATTGGCTATTAGAACATTTTCGGAAAATGATTTTGCGTTCTTTCGAAGACGCTATTTGTTGAAGGTTGTGTACGTTTTATTGTAATTGGAATACGATGTTTCCGGTATCAAGGTGAATCTTGTTGCTGTAACTAGTTGCACAATTTCTGGAGGTGTACAAGTAAAAATATCTTAATTTTCATCTATCTCATTACAAATACACAAACAATACGCGTTTGACGGTGACACTTTTGAATTT
Source organism: Othius punctulatus (assembly GCA_951805005.1). Lineage (NCBI taxonomy): Eukaryota > Metazoa > Arthropoda > Insecta > Coleoptera > Staphylinidae > Othius > Othius punctulatus. Next base: position 97,686,883 of record OX638138.1, read on the forward strand.
ATGTAATTTGTAGCCACGGTATTATTTAATTTGAGAAATTTTGTAATTCAAGTGCAAGAGGGAATAATGACCATTAATCCCTAGACATTATTCCCAAAGAGAATAATATATAGCATTATATTGCAAAAACCTGAAGTATAATACTTACATTATAAATTAGTCGTAAACAAATTTCAGGTGTGTGTGTTATATACAGTCGAATGTCAGATAATTTTTTTTCATACATGAATCTGACATTCGAATATGATTCTGTCAAGTAACTTACAAGTTACTGCTAACGTTTTTTGATACGCAATACACCTGATTATCTAAAGATTTTCTTTTGTTATTGTTTGCAAATTTAAAATGCGATTTATAGAAATAGCAGTGCTATTTCTAGACAAATAATCTTTATGGATGAAAAAAAGGAGTTCCGTATTGCCACACGAAAAGATTTCAAAAGTTCAAAGATTAATGTTTAATTTACTCCTCGGTGGCCCTTTTCTTTACATAAATAACGCGTTCTCGACCAGACTCCCCTAAGTGTAATAAAACCTAAAACGAACATTTCACACTTTATTCTCGACTCACAAAGAAACCAGATATAACTGCGTGAATAATTTACGGCACAATTGCACATCAGCCTACCAGAAATTTGTCAGTAATCTTCTACGAGTTTGTTTGCGGAGATTTCGCGCTTAGCACAACGCTAATTACAAGTTTAGTGAAGTGCTGCGGAAACATGTGTGGCAGCCAGTTTCGATCAATTTAAACTACACATGGTCTGCAGCACTAATTTCTAATCTAGGCTGGTGATTGTTTACACACGAGTACTTGTTCGTTGATCACTGCATGTCAAATTTAACACCTAAAATGTATTTAATGACCAGAACAACGTAAACAATAATAATGACTGTCAAAATTTGAAACTCGAGTTGTGATTATATAACAATCAAATATGTGGTAATATACATTGACGTAGTTGTGAAGGGCATTGTCCTGACTAGAGATCTGAAAAATAAGCTTTAAAAAAGTGATAACAGGCATTAAAAATTATGTACAAAATTGATTAAAAAGGCATTACAGATAATATAACTATCCTCCTAATTTGATCTGACAGCAACATTACACTTATTAATGAATTAGTACTAAATCATAAATATATTTTTCAAATTGTCTGAACTGAAAATATCAGTATTTTTCCAAAACACCAAGTTTTAATAATTTTTAGTATTTATTTTTGCTTTTCGTGCAATTAAATACTTATATGTATAAATCTTCAAATATATGTGACCTAAACTTCAAAATTTCTCCCAGTATATATTATTCGTATATATTATTATAACAATTTAATCATAAGGCATATATTTAAAACTGTACGTGAGTACACTTATGACAATATTGCCTCTGTGTCTACCTTTTTACTTTAAGTAGATATGCTATGAGAGTTCTGCCGCAATTTCCCATTAGCATTAACATAGGGAGTCTAAATTTACTTTTCTGCCATTTTGTTTTTTGTTGACGGGTGAAATTTGTATTATGTTGGGTTGCCTCAACACGCCTGCCTCATATACGTCTCACAATCCTATATTGATTCAATGCAAAATGTTTCACACCTGTCTTACATCTGTCTCACACTTGTCTCACACCTATCTCACACCCAGTAAGTTGATGATATGAATTTATAATTCATTTCAAACTACCATTTACAGACGTAAAATTGAAACTCTCCACTGGTTTCGCTTACGTGTATCAACACCAATTAAAACTTTCTCCAAACTCGATCATCTTGAGATGCGTCAATATAAAAACAAATGGCCCATTTTCACGTTACTGAAGTTCATTTTTATTCCGACTAGAAGTTCATGTGTTTCCGAAGTAAATCATGGGACCCGTAAAGTTGAAATCCTGGTAGGGAAACATTTTCGTGCGGGGGGGATTTATGTTCCAACTTCTTAAACGCATTCCATGATTTATGTATTTGCCCATTGCATACGATTGAGCGGTGTGGCGACTCACAGAGATTGGCACATATTCATTCGACGTGTCAGAAGTGGTACTTTTTGATGAGCGGACATTTATGCATATTTTAAATTGGGATTTATTCATTTTATACAGTATTTACTTCTTTGCCAATAATAGCTACTTATATTTTTATTATAAAAAATTTTGAACATTAAATGTTTTAACCGTTAATGTGGACTGATGAAGGTTGGGAATTTTTAATGTTTTCTTGTGGAATTACAAAATGTGGAGGACGTTTTATGCGAAACCCGGTGCGGCTAGGGTTTTTAATCAGCTCAAACAGAGCCCAGTGAAAAACGGGTGTCGAATTAAAACAGTAAACAATTTGAATTTTCGTTGATGTTGAAACCGCACACGTGAAATTTGAATAACAGATCAGAAAGCCACTCGAGGCAGCAAGTTTTACGCGCTCGTATTTCACTTTTATCTTGACTGCACTCAATATGTGGACCGATAAGTAAATTGGACCTTAATGCCGAGTCTACCAACATATCTGATATTCATGTTTGCTACTATGTATAAAGCAAACTAATAATAGATGTTTTAAATATGTGTATCCCAATTTTCATAATTACATTTAAATCGACTTTAAAATATGAATTACTTCAAAGTAAGGTTCAAAGAAATAACGTTCGTTTACGATAAGCCACCTATACTCTGTTCCATTTTTGTTTTTAACTAAGAAAGCTGAGGTTTCATTTTATAAAGTTTTACACATGACACCAACAAAAATGACCTGACAGTGAAAATATTACTAAATGTCATATTTCTAACAACGTTGCCTAATTCATATATTAAAATAATTAAATTATTGCTTCAATCAATCAATCGTTAATTAATTAGATGTATGCTTTAAGTAAACCAATCATCAACTATATTTTATGTTATAATTTGACTGATTTGCCTTTGTAAAATAAAAATAGCAAATAAATTGTGTACTCAATAGATACTCAATTTGATGGCAACATTGCCCACTGTCATAAAATATAACTTCTTTTTTTTTTAAATATAACCTATTTTTCAAGTCTAGTGACTTTTTACATTATCGAATAATGCTATCACCCTAACAGAGCCAACTTAGTTAAAAATCAAAATGGAACAGAGTTTACCTATAGAAACATTCCAACAGTTTGGAAAACACCGTCGTAATCTGTCTGGGGATTTCCACAATAGCTCATTAACAACATTATTAGAGCATATTCCATATATAATAATCTCTGTTCTTGTGGCTCACTTTAGAGACAATTCGTATTAGTGTTTCCTCCTTTGTCGTGTTACGTTGACGTCTTGAAAATTTGCGGTTGAGACAAATGTGACATGATTAGTTAGAGTTTCCGTAAGTCTTAGGTCGTGCTGCAGATGCGACAAACCAATTCACAATGTTAACTGTATCATTCTCAAATTTTCTACTAAAAGTGTACCAATATAAACATATTGATTATATGAATAATTAGATTGCATCGCAGTTGTTTCCAAAATGAGGCTTAAAAAACTATTCATTGAATATTAGGTGTTTGACTTCAATTGTGTGTCGTTAAAGTATCATTATGAAATTATAATTATTTATAGTTTATACAAAATATAAATCTACGAGAGCCATTTTGCCATTTTAGCTACTTGAACATAATCTCCTGACTCGCCTGAGGGCTCGTCAGTCATTCCCTTGTATCGCTAGTAAAAACCCTCTTACCCGGCTTATAATGTAAAATACTATTGATGTAGGGGTAAATATTATAGGAGATTGTGTTCAAGTAGCTAAACTTGAATCTAAACTTGTATAAAAATCATTGAATCTTATAATTTCTCGGTGAAATTTTCTACGATTACTATAAAATTTACAATTATTGAATCAAAATTACAATGTATATCAGTAGTCATAGAAATTGAACTTATTCTGTGAAAGTTAAGTGAAATGTTCTATGATTACTATAAAATTTACAATTATTGAATCAAAATTCTAATGTTTATTAGTAGTCATTGAAATTGAACTTATGCTGTCAAAATATCAATGACTGTCAGTGTGGATTGATATTTGTACTTCTTCATTTAAAGTATCAAATTATTATGCGAACATTTCAATGATTACTGTCACTTTGTTATTATTTAATTTTACAATGTGTCTTAATGCCTATGCTTTTAATTATTGAATATTATTGAATGCGATAAGAAAATTGTCTTATATTTGTTTTATATTTTTTGTACGACATTGTTGATGTACCTGAAGTTGATTTTTTTTCATGATGTTCCATAATTTGATACTTTTGACGCCTATTTATTATGACTGCTCTGTTGCAACCTGGACCTTTTCGTTCGTCTTTTGACCGTTTTCAGGTTTTTGTATGTTTACTTCTCTGCACTGTCATGCACTGTTTCTATTTTAGATTATTTTTGCCTATGTAAACATTTTTGTTTGTATAACATTAATACATTTGAATTTGAATGTAAATTTGTATCATTTGAATTTGAATGTGAATTTGTAACATTTGATACCTATAAAATATTCAATTATCTCTAAATTTTTATTGTTATTTCGGAAATTCTATGATAACTGCAAAATTTGCAATTATTTCTATCAAAATTTTCATTATTCTGTCTACATTTCAGTGATTACTGTTACTTTATGTTATATAATTTTATTTTATTGCAATTTTTTTATGATTTCTATATTTTTTTACAATTATTAAGTTTCAAAGAAATTTCGATGATTAAATTTCACATTATTGGTCCAAATTTAATCATGTCACAAATTGTACAGCGCAATTTCACAATGATTACTCATTATAATTTGTACACTGTGCAACATTACAAAAATAAAATATAAATACTATAGTTGCTACACACCTACTCGTATTATTCTACTGATTACAGTATAAACACAGTCAATAAAACTCAATGTTACAAAATAAGTCTAAAATATTGTTCATTATTCATTAAGGTTGTTTGAGTCAATAATTGTTTCTGTCAAAAATCCAATTGTTTCTGTCAAATATCTTAATGTTTTTCTATCATTTGGACTAATTTTCTACAGTTTCTAAAAAAAATCTTTTGTTTCTTAACAAATTCAGAAGTATCTGTTAAAACTTCGATTGTTTCTATAAATATCTTAATGTTCTTCTACTGTTTAGACAAAAAATCTATTGTTTCTTACAGACATGCTGAACTATCTGTAAAAATTTATATTGTTTCTGTAAATATTTTAATGTTCTTCTATTATTTAGACAAAAAATATATTGTTTCTTACAGATGTTCTGAAGTATCTGTCAAAATTTGAATTGTTTCTGTAAATATCTTAATGTTCTTCTATTGTTTAGACAAAAAATATATTGTTTCGTACAGATGTTCTGAACTATCTGTAAAAATTTCTATTGTTTCTGTAAATATCTTAATGTTCTTCTATTATTTAGACAAAAAATATATTGTTTCTTACAGATGTTCTGAAGTATCTGTCAAAATTTCAATTGTTTCTGTAAATATCTTAAAATTCTTCTATTGTTTAGACAAAACATATATTGTTCCTTACAAATTTTCTAAAGTATCTGTCAAAATTGCTATTGTTTCTGTAAATATTTCAATGATCTTCTATTGTTTAGTCAAAAAATATATTATTTCTTACAAATTTTCTGAACTAGTTGTCAGAAATTCTATTGTTTCTGTAAATATCTCAATATTCTTCTATTGTTTAGGTAAGAAACAATATATTGTTTTTTACAAGTTTCTGAACTATCTGTAAAAAAATCTATTGTTTCTGTAAATATCATAATGTTCTTTTGTTGTTTTTGAAAATAAATATTTTCATTTGAAACTATGAATACTACTATTATTTTCACATTATCATATTACTAGCACCAATTGATTCCTATTATAATTATTATTACTATATATTATTATGAGAAAATACAAAGCTGTGCCAAATGTGCCAAATAAAGCTACAAATTTAAATAAATCAAAAGAACTTTTTAAGGTCATTGCTGCTGGAATGGTTATGAATTATGATTATGAGAAGATGCTTTGAAGCCAATATGGCCTCAAAACCATATAGGGCGGAGGTCTCCAAACTACGGCCCACATTTTTATTTATAGTAAACAAAAATAAATAATACCAACTAAAGAATCAATTCTTACACTATTTTTACAGTTTCGCCAATAGTTATTTAAACAACAAGTGCAAAATATGTCAAAATATATATGTTTTTAACCGATGTCGAAAAAATGTGTACAATCAAATTATATTATTGACAACAATAAAATTTCCAATATTTATTATTAAATCTTAAAAAGTTTCAGAATTTGTTATGTACAGTTATAATATAGTTTATTCAGTTATATATAAATATTTTAAAAATAATATTTTTATTAAATATTGTTAAATCCAAAAATGTTTCGAGTGTCATTTTTTTTAGTTTAATTGCATTTGTTTTTTTTTATTAACTTTTTATTGATTTTTCAGCTTCGTGCATTTTATTGAAAACTTGAGATATATTTAAATATATTTTATAATAATTTGGACTCTTAGTTTGATAATGTCCGAACGTGATCGAATCTATAGTCACTAATTTTAATAAACAGTGTGATATAAACAAAGAAACGTGTTTGTTTTATTTCATTTCATCATGTATCACGAAGTAGATGCCTCCAACATTGACCAATGGATTATAAACTTTTTTAAACATTTAGACACTGCAATTTTCTATAGTTTTTTGTTTTATTTTTGTAACATTGGTTGATATAATGTTCACAGTTTCTGAAACTTTATATGTTATATTTGATATTTTGATTTACATTCTGGAAGTTTTAAGGATGTTTTCATTGCATATTTTTAAAATTTTCTATCTGCATAGATTTTTCCGACATATTTATGAAATGTTGAAATGTTGAAATGTGTAATTTCATTGAAACTCGTCATATTCTACCGAAATTGCTAAAAGTTTAGGGTATTTATTTGTATATTTTGGTAATTAATTTGATATGATTATATGATTCAGAGGTTTTATGCAATTTCATTGAAGATTTCTAGTTCTTCAGTTTCTTCAGTTTCAGTACACATATTTTAAATTAACGTGTTTAAGTGTTCGCAATTTCTAAACCTGAAAATTTAGGATATGCGTTTTTATATTTTGATAATTATTTTGATATGATAATATAATGGAAATGTTTTATGCAACCTCATTAAAATTTTCTAATTTTTCACATGCTTCACGTTCAGAACCCTTTTCTGAAATTTACTACAATATTCGCACTTTCTAAATATTCTTCTGAAATTTAGATTTTTTCAACTCGGTTGCAAAATGGTCGTGAATGTATATTATATATTTATTTATATATACATATAGTATAGTTATGGCCTTAGTCGCAGTCTTAAAAATTAGTTTTAAGGCATTGGATTTTTCTATAGTAATAAGCATAGTGTACATACTAGTCCTGGCACTAAGATACCACGACTACATATGAACGGAAAATATAATATTTATGTCAAATATTATATGTATATAAACTTGTATTGGCTATCTTGTTAATAAATAAATAATAATAAAATAAATAACAATAATATAATTTGTAAAATGTTAATATTATAACTAAATTTTGTTCATTTTTTTCTTTGTGTACTTTCTTCAATTACTTCAGCACTTTCGTCAAGTTTTTTAAGATTTAGTGGTAGGTATATTTTAGAAAATTTAGAAACAATTCTGAAACTAGAATTTTTAGTTGTAGAGTTTTTATTTCAAACTTGATAGTGTTTTGATTAAATTTGCAAACATTTGTGTGTTTTTTTTTCGCCTCACATAGGAGAGGTATGTCCTTGTGTCCATTATATCTACAGCAATTGAATTAAGGAGAGATATGTCCTAGTAATTGAATTAAGGAGAGTTATGTCCTCGTAATTGAATTTAAGAGAGGTATGTCCTAGTAATTGAATTACAGAGAGATATGTCCTACTGATTGTATAAAGGAGAGGTATGTCCTTGTGTACTTTATAACCACAGTACTCAATCACATAAAGGAAAGGTTTGTCCTTATGTCCTTTATATCTACAATTATCATATAAAGAAGAGGTGTGTCCTAGTAATTGTATTAAGGAGACGTATGTCCTAGTAATTGAATTAAAGAGATATATGTCCTAGTGAATGTATAAAGGAGAGGTCTACCCTTGTGTTCTTATAACCATAGTAATCACATAGAGGAAAGGTATGTCATTATGTCTTTTATATCTACAATCATTATATAAATAAGAGATATGTCCTTGTGTCCTTTATATCTACAATAATTGAATTAAAGAGAGGTTTGTCCTTGTATCATTTATATCTACAGTAATTGAATTGAGGAGAGGGAGGAGAAGATTTTCCTGAAAAAAATTTTTGGGAACAATTATTTACGCTCACTAAAATTTTAAATTTTCAAAAACCGAAATAACGATCTCTGAAACAATGCCTTGCATTTTCCTGAAAAAAATTTTAGGACAGATAGCTTACGCTCACAAAAAGTTTAATTTTTCAAAGACCGAAATAACGATCTCAAAAACAATGCCTTGCATTTTCCTGAAAAAATATATTTGGGAAAAATTATTTACTCAAAATTTTAAATTTTCAAAAACCAAAATTACGATCACCTAAACAATGTTCAGCATTTTCATGAAAAAAATTTTAAATTTTCAAAAACCGAAATAATGATGCCTAAAACAATGTCCAGCATTATCCTGAAAAAAATGTTTGGGAAAAATTATTTGCCATCACAAAATTTTAAATTTTCAAAGACCGAAATAGCGATCTCTAAAACAATGTCCAGCTATCCTGAAAAAAATGTTTGAGAAAATATATTTACCCTCACAAACTTTTTAATTTTCAAAGACCGAAATAACGATCTCTAAAGCAATGCCTTGCATTTTCCTGAAAAAGTTTTTGGAAAAATTTTTAAAGCTCACACAATTTTAAATTTTCAAGGACCGAAATAACGCTCACTTAAACAATGTCCAGCATTATCCCGAAAAAAAATTTTGGGAAAAATTATTTCCCACGCAAAATTTTAAATTTTCAAAAACCGAAATAACGATCTCTAAAACAATGTCCAGCATTTTCCTGAAAAAAAATTGTGGGAAAAATTATTTAACCTCACAAAAATTTGACATATTACTTAATAAAACTGTTTTGCATTATGGAATAACGCGATTTGGATAACGTTCTTCATGAGGTCGCCTAGATGCTAATGCGTTGCCGTTTGCAAGGCCATAAACAAAGTTCATGTCGCACATTACACTGCTTGTGTAGTTATACATTTTAAGGCGAAACAGTTTTATTAATTAATATATCAAATTTGACTTGTCAACCTACTTTATACAAAAGACCCCTCTTATTTTTTAACAAGGAATCGTTTCTTAAAGTTTTTCGCAATATTAAAGAATCACCCTGTATACTATAATTATATAATTTGAAATTGGAGGTGTGAGAAGACTCATGAGCATTTTTAAGTTTGTGTGCCGAATGGCGCTTAGAGTTAATATTGTCAATTCGTGTGTCAAGAACGTACGACGAAAATGCAGCTTTCTTTTTAGACATTGCTTGAAGATATCTTCCAAGGATATATTTGAGCTTTTAAAAAAGTTAAAAATTGCAACAACTCGCTCGGCAGTGCGTGTCGTACCGACTGCGCCATCATGGGAGGTTATGATACTTGTGATATGTGTATGAATAATAAAAATGTGTATTTTATTATTTAGTTGTAATCGAACTTTTATGAAATGAGAACACTTTAACTAAATTGAAAATTGTTGTTATAAAGACTAGAATAGAACTATCAATCAATTTGTGTCTATTGCAATTTCGTGCTTGTAGAAAAGTAAAATGAAAAGTGTTCATAAATACGTGTTTATCTAATATGTCAGATGTAAGTTTGTTGAATGCATTACGACGAAAGTAGCAGCGAATTCGGTGTTGAAATACTTCCTCAATTTTGGTTAGTGTCCCGATAAAATATTATGTCACTTTATAAAGCGGCGCATCGTAATTTATTTATTTCCAAAGCACAGGACCATAAAGTAATTGCCCACAGAGTTATAACACAAACTGCGTGCAGCCTGGCAAGGAGGAAGCATTAAATAAAAATCGCATTATTTCAGAGCGACTTAACTGAATTGCTAATGCATTTTCGCCGAGAGCCGTAAATATATTCAGCTGTTTTTCTAACGGGGTCGACGGCATTAGCCCACACTGCGCGAACAAATAATGCCACATCTAAATAGAATCGTGTACAGTGTACACGATGCGACATGCTGACCGTACAAAGCAGTAGTACCAAGTGCAGCACACATATATATGCAGTTTGAATGGAACTGGGGCAAATATTAGTTTTATTTCTCAAGATAACGAGATAATGCAGAGAACTAAGTTCGGTGCGATCCGCAGGGAGCAACTTACAATTCGAGACATGCACTGCAAACGCCCGCAATGAAAAGTACAAATACTAGTCTTTGTTAAATGGCAGCTTAATTACCGGTTTATAAATTACTCCTAATTCCAACTAGATTTATTGCTTCTGTTCCGCAATTGCGTCCTAAACCAGAGAGCACTTGCCATGCATGTGTGCTAACATTAATTTCCACGTCGAAATACCTTGTGCTTGTATTTCAATTAGAGGCGGGTTACAGCAAATGATGGATTTTTGCATTCAGCTGCGCTCCCCGGTAATTAATCACTGCTTACACTTTTTTGAGATTCAATTAACTCTTAATTAGTCCCTGCATAAATATTTACATTTCAGCTAAAACTCTGCTAAATTAAAAACTTCTAAGCGACTAAAAATGCCATTTCGTTATACGCATTATAACGGATTATAAAACTACTATTATAATTACAGCAATTGCGTATTTAAAAATAATAATTGTAAACCATTAATAAATTTTGCAGGATGTAAAGAACTGGTTTATCAGAAGTGCATTTGTCTAGCATTCCGGTGGGACTTGGTTCGATTCCAATGCCTGCCTGTTGCGTTGTGGAACGTTCCCTCATAAAGGGCCAAATGTCAGAACAATGTATTCCCCTGCTTCTGTCGTCCTGCTTTCACTCTTTATAAAACTTTTTTAGGGGCAAATATGTCAAATATAACCTTTAAACAGTATGAAGGATTGATCTATCTACTTATTTAATAAATAAACAATCCATTAATAACATTTAATAAAGTTATTTTAAATGTTTAAAAATGTATTCACGGCCAAACAATGAATCAAGCAATTCATCTTTTATACCCATTTTAATAAATAACTCTTATAAATACCGTAGATGTATAATGAAATTGACCTAGTTAACAATGCTAAAATAGTTACAAAAGATGTGCTTTGCGAACTTGTATCATATATAGTTTTTTCTACGATAGCTTTTATGAAATACAGCTCAAATTTAATGAAAAATACTATTTTTTAAATTCGTGTGTGAATGAATTGTGTGTAAAAGTTATTTGATGCACAGTTGATGTTTTTACGCACAGGTGATTTTTTTTACCCACATACTTGCTACTTGCTCAAAAGCATCACTTTACGCACTGTGAACAGTGACAGTGCGTAAAAACTTAGTTTACGCATTGTCGTAAAAAATAATTATTATAATATTACTAAATTTACTAAATATTAGTATATTTGATTAAAATACAATTCTAGTCCAGTTTTCAATCTTCAGTAAATGTACAAGTTTCAAATTTCAATCAAACTTCAGTTAAAATGAGGAAGAATTTTAAATACAGTATTAACTCAAGATGAATGTTTTATCAGAACTGTTCTCAAAATCATCAAATTAAGAGACGAAATTACATAATGTGTTAATTAAAAATATAAACTCAACATATTAGTGTATAAACAATTATGTTTTGATACACTAAGAGCGAGTTTCATAACTCAATCATCATCATTTTTGTGCATTGATCTTAGAACTTTGAACATATTTTTATTCACATTATTATTATTTTTATATAAGTATATTATTTGTACTACTTTTTAATATGTACTTATTGTATTGTTTACAATTCGTACAATTCGTAATAAATGAATTTATTTATTTATTTATTTGTTTATTTATTTATTTATGTAAATCAATCATTATTTGATGCTGCATCTTTTCAAGTATTTTGTTTATATATAAATTTTCAATAGTAACGGATAAAATAACTGTTGAATAAGAAAGCAGGAAGTAACTAAAATCAATAAAATTAAGAACATGCTTTTAAAACTTCGGAGAGAAAACACGATTCTTATCTTTGATCTCCATTTTATATTTTCAATAACAACAGCCCAAAAAAGATCGATCACATGACGAAGTAGGTCAAAAAGTAATTAAAATCAATATTATCAAGACGAGTTTTAAAATCCAGCAAAGGAGAATTTTGCTGTCTTACAGCTATTTGTAAGTACAATTTACAATTATTTGTAAATACTAAAATATAAATGATTAGTGTCCAACACAATTAGTGACTTTATATTAATCGTATTAGTGATAGTCAGTGAGCATTCATTGAATTATTAATTCAATTGCGACGGATTTGATTTTGTTGCTGAAATTTTCCTGAAGATGCGTGTGGTCTATTTTGCAAATTACTTAAAGCACAACGATCAATTTTTACACAACATTTGTTTTTATCTTACGCATTAAGGTGTTTTTCAATTTAGACTTTAGAAAACTACACTGATGCTAGGATAACGCTAGAGATTCCTGTATGTAAAATAAGTGCCCCAATATAAAAATCATATCAAAGGAAAATCGGTTATTCATATGAATTGACAGACATTTGTAATTATAATTTTAAAAGACTTGGAAAGTTACAACCGAAAATTCATTTTAAAATTTTTACAAATGGAGTAATTAATAAAAATAGACTTCATCAATCATTATCATCATCATCATCATCATCATCATCATCATCATCATCATCATCATCATCATCATCATTGTCATCATCATCATCATCATTATCATCATCAAACATTAGCAGTTGCAGTTTAAAATTTAATTTACTTTGATACATACAGTAGAATATGAGATAGATATTCTCTTCTGAAACCAAATATTTGACCCGTTTGACAATTGGCAGACTATGGCAGTTTTAGTAGAAATTTTACATTTTTTAACAGTTTCTATTGAAAATTTGACACACTGAAACAAATGCATTTAAAATTAACCAGATTGTAAAATTACTATTGAAGACAAGACAGCACAAAACAGATTATGGAATTTAATGTTTTATCTTCACAACAATACTTTAAATATTGCAGATTTGATCAGTTGCTTTTGAAAATTTAACAAATTTTAGCATCAATAAAACAATTACAAATGTAAATGCTTAAATTGAAAACTTTGGCACATTATGGCAGTAGAAATCAGTTGAAAACAGTTGAAAATAGTTGAAAACCGTTGAAGACAATTGAAAACTAAACAGATTTTTACATCAGGAGCTAAGAACTTCACAGTCTTCCACAGTTGCAAATATGACGATTTCAGTTGCAGCTGATAATTTTATCTATATTTCTACAGAGATACAAATTCAAAATATTCTCAAATGAGGTGATGAACTTTACAGATTTCCGCAGTTGTAAATATTTCGATAGTTGCAGCCGAAAAGTCTTGCCGAAGTTTAGTATTTGACAGATTAGGGCAGTTGCATTTAATAATTTTACAAATATTGAATATTTCAGTCACAAATTTAATGGATACTAATATACACATTTTTTTTTTTAATTGGACAGTTTAGAATTGTGAATTTGACAGTAAATTTTCAAAAGTTTACAAATATTTATATTTTCACCTTAAACTAAAACATTGATATATATTGAAAATCATCAGTTGCACTCGAAAATTTGACAGACTTTGGTATATGCTGTAGAAAACTGGTTAGACATTCACTTCTGAAGGAAAATATTTTATAAATTTGAGTTAACGATTTACAGATTTTATCAGGAGGTTTTGAAAATTTGATATGTTTAGACGGCAAACATTTATATAGTTATTGGAAAATTTTGCACCTTTCGGCAGACTTAAAAAATGTACATATTCTCAAATTGGCTGATAAAAACAAATTTATACTTTTGTAAATATGACGATTTCGATAGTTCCAGCTGAAACTTCAATGCTAAAGCTTAGTATTTCACATATTTGACCAGTTGCATTTAATAGTTTTGCAGATATAGAATAGTTTAGTCACAAATTTAATGGATATTTACACGGACAATTAACTTTTTATTAAAGATTTGGAGAGTTGCAATTGAAAATTGGACAGTTCACTTTTAAAAGTTTCACAAATTTTCACATTTTTTAACTTGGAACTATAACTGACATATATTGGCAGACTCGTGCAATTAATGTGGAAAGTTTTACAGACTTTGATACATGCAGCAGAAAATTGTATAGATATTCATTTCTGAAGCCAAATAATTGACAGTTTGAAAATTTGCAAACTATTACAAGTTCAGTAGAAATTTCACAGTTTTGAATAGATGAAATTGAAAATGTGATGAATTTAGACCGATGCAGTTAACCAGATTGGAAAATTACAATTGAACATTTGATAGCACAAGCTCCTTATGAAATGTAATGTGTTAATTTCATCAAATTGAGTTACAATTGAAACTTTGACAGTTCGTTTACAAAAGTTTCACAAATATTAACATTTTCGAAATTGGTACTGAAACACTGACAGATATACAGATTCATCAGTTGCAGCTGAAAATTTAAGGGACTCTGCTATATGCAGTAGAATTATAGCTATTATACTTATAATATATATATATATATATATATATATATATATATATATATATATATATATATATATATATATATAATATTATAAGTATAGATATTCATTGCTGACACCAAATAATTGACAGTGTAGATGAATTGCAGTTTAAAAATTGACAATATATGGCAGTTTCAGTAAAAATTTGACAGTTTTTATAGTTGCAATTGAAAATTTTAAGGATTTAGACAGATGAAGTTAAAAGTTAACCAGATTGGAAAATCACAATTGAACCTTTAACAACAAAAAGTTTATGGCGTTTATTGTTTTTAATTTCTCAACAGTAGTCCAAAATTTACAAATTTAATCAGTTGCTTTTGAAAATTTGACATATTGAGCAGCTGTATTAATAAAAATTACAAATTTAAATAGTTCAATTGGAAAATTTTGCACATTTCGACAAATTAGACAAACTACAGTTTAAACATTGGCTGACTATGACATTTTTAATAGAAATTTGACAGTTTATAATTGAAAATTTGATCGATTTAGATAGATGCAGTTGAAAGTTGACCAGATTTGAAAATTACAATTGAACATTTGCTGTACAAAATAGTTTGTGGAATTTAATGTTATAATTTCACAACAATATGTTAAAATTTGCAGATTTAATCAGTTGATTTTGAAAATATAACAAATTTCAGCATTACTAAAAAAATTACAAATTTAAATAGTTAAATTGAAAACTTTGGCACATTTCGACAGTTGAAATCAGTTAAAAATAAGTCAAATTGGAAAAGTTTGCATATTTCGACAGATTAAACAAATGGCAGTTTAACAATTGACAGACTATAACAGTTTCAGTAGAAATTTCAAAGTTTTGAATAGATGCAATTGAAAATTTGATGTATTTAGACAGATGAGGCTAAAAGTTAACCAGATTGGAAAATTTCAATTGAACATTTGAAAGCACAAAAAAGTTAATGGAATTAAATCTTTTCAACAGTAGTTTCAACAGTAGTTGTAAACTTGTAAATTTTATAAATTTCTACAGCTGCTATAAAAACATTACAAATTTCAAATTACAAATAGATAAATGAGAAAATTTGGCATATTTAGATAGTTAGAGTTGAAAACTATACAGATTATCTCACACAATTTCATTTGCAGCTGAAAACTTTTCCTATTTCCTTACTGGCATAATGTTGACAGATTTTTGCAATTGCATTAATTTTTTTTTATTGATTTTTGCTGTTTCGGTCAAAGAATTTGCGAATTTGACAATTTGCAACTGAAATTTTAAAAGTTTCGATTGACGGTAGAAATTTTGACAGTACCATTTTCTTAATAGATTTTCCTATTTTTACACATGAAACTAAAAATGTAAATATGACGATTTCAATAGTTGTAGCCGAAAACTCGTGCCGAAGTTTAGTATTTGACAGAATTGAGCAGTTGCATTTAATAATTTTGCAAATATTGAATATTTCAGTCACAAATAATAGGTTAATGAAAGGTCAATAGCCTAATACAAATTGCTTAATTACACTGCTATTTGAGATGCTATTTATAATTGTACGTTAGACAATTAATGCAGATGAATGAATGGTGATATTTCCAATACACAATCACATAATTCACTGCACAATAATTAATGTTAGTTAATCGAAACTCTTTCAAGATTCTCTTAATCGCAATTACAAATCACACACGTTAATTCCGCCTGCTCCAAGTTTCCAACTTCAGGTACTCAAACTTTATAACTATTCATCAAATAATTATCGTCGCAGAGTTGAAATTGTTTAGTGTACTCCATACACATTAGGCGACAGAACAATTTCACTTAATTGCACCTCCTTTGTAATGATCAGCAAAGACGAGTATGAGTAAACACTAAATACGCAAGTTAAATGTTTGTCGATAAACCCTGCAATGCATGCAATGTAAATGTTTAATTCCCATCTACTTATAAAATTGTAAAACATGTAGGGACAGAGCGTATATATAATGTGCTGCAATATTTTAGTAAAATAGTGCTTTTAAAGAAATCTTATACTGAGTGATCATTTAAATTTCAACTCTAGTTATCCATGGAAATGTTCAAAGCCATTAAGAATGCTCTAGATAAGAAAGACTATCATTTAAATGATCACTCGGTATTTTGTAGTTGATATTAATACTAACGTTATGATTGATCCTCATATTAAGGTGAAGGTTATTATAATTTTGTTGTATTTGTTGTACTTCCTTAATGCTTGAATATATATATTTTTTTCAAACATCACGGAAGTACAACAAATACAACAAAATTGTAATACTAACTTGATGGAACTTCAAATTTCAATAAGTTTGGAATTAAACACTTGTTATGTTTAACACATTTTGCATTTTGCAGTGTTATGCAAACCCAGATGATTTTATATTTTATTTGGCATATGCATGTCTGCAATGCTTGGCGCTACTTTGTAAATTTCTTAGAAGTAGATTTATAATATTTTTGATTGCGTTTTACATTTTTGTGCTGAAGAATAATTGTACGATACTTATAAATACAGAATAAACGCGATGCATCAGAATAGACAGTAGTAAAATTTAGGCAACCGTATTCAGTACCGTATTTCGTATTCTGTACGTATTACGTACCATATTCCGTACGTATTACGTACGTATTCCGGACGTATTCCGTACCGCATTCCGTACCGTATTTCGTACGTATTCAGTATGGTGCGTATGAACCGTAGGCAGTGGTATTCACTACCGTATTCCGTACGTATTCCGTACCGTATTCCGTACCTATTCAGTACGGTGCAAATGCTAAACTTCATATTGCCTATACTTCAGTACTGTTTATTCTGTCGCATACTGTTCTTTCCTCACTTCGTATCAAATTTTGCATAAATTTAAAACCGTACCGTATTCCGAACCGTATTCAGTACCGTATTCCGTACGTATTCGGTATGGTGCGTATGCACCGTAGACAATCGTATTCAGTGCCGTATTCCGTACGTATTCCGTACCGTATTCCGTACCTATTCAGTATGGTGCGAATGCTAAACTTCCTATTGCCTATACTTCAGTACTGATTATTCTGGCCCTTACTGTACTTTCCTCACTTCGTATCAAATTTTGCATAAAATGGTTTCAATCTACAATTACCAACACGTACAACTAATAATTTCCTCAATAAAAAAACACAATTATCTTCCAATTTAGTGTGATTAATAAAAAGTCATTGTAGTAGGTACATGTCCATACTGCGGACTAGTTTACTGGTACTTTGTAATTGAAATGTAAAATTTAATTTCTACGAATATATGAAGGGTCTCATGTCCGTGATTAATTATAATTATTTAAAAGCGTCAGCCATAAATCAGGACAAGTGGCGAAGATCAACATCTGCACGCGACATGTCATACAGAGCTGACCCATTTATCGTACCTTAGCAATCGTTTTTGAATTGTCCTCGAGCCAATAAAACCAGCACGTTTCTCGCCCCATTCACATTTATGTATGCAAATTACTCTCATTCAATTTTTATCGAAGCAGCAGTCTTGTATCCCGGGTATAATGAACGCGGTATTTTTTCAGTCTTGGAGGAATATATTTTATGGCAATGCAATCATAATTGTTTCTCCGTACATCAATTATTATATAATTGTTATATTATATAATCTATAATTGTTAATTTGCTTCATTTAATGCGTCGATTCCTGTTAACAGTAACTATCTGCCATTGTTATTTAAATAGATAACATTATAATATAATGTAATATATCACATATATTATAATAATATATTAAGTATAGTTTACGTATATATTACGTATATTTTATAATCAGATAATCAGTTTTTTTGAAAAAAAGTATCACAAGCTAAATATGAAAAAAATGCATTTTGTCAAAATGCAAAATAATCATGCAAAGGCAATGTATTATAACTTTATAATCAGATATATATTTAATGGTATCACAAACTAAAGATGAAAAAATGCATTTTGTCAAAATGGAAAATAATATTGAATATATTGTAACTATGTTTGTATTAAAATAAGTATTTCAGTATTTTGAAAAATGGTATCACAAGCTAGAGATGAAAAAAAATTGCATATTCTCACAATGTAAAATAATCATGCAAAGATTGTAAAAATATTTGTATTAAAATAAGTACTTCAGTATTTCAGCATTCTGAAAAATGTTATCACAAGCTAACGATGAAAAAAATCCATTTTGTCAAAGTGGAAAATTATCATGCAAAAATATAAAAATATTTGCATTAAAATAAGTAATGATAACAATAATTCCATCAAATATGCAATATTTGTTTATTTAACGCATTACTGGATTTACAAAGTTCGAGAATGGATCATGTCGGGAATCGTAATCATGTAAAAGAGAAAAGAGCCCACGAGTATAACTTAATTTAAATTCAGCAAAAAGTAATTGCTTGATTTAATATGCAAATAATAAGACGTACTTGAGAAACGAGATAGGCTGGTGAAGTAAATTTGAGGAAATTGAAGTCAAATATTTCCAAATTACTTGAGGAACTTTCCCCAATTCGCTAATACAATTATAATTAACGAATGTTTAAATTACACGAAAAGGAATTCGCAGGCTGCAAAGTGGCATTACCGGATCTCAATTATCTTAGGTTGAAAAACGTATTACGCACATTATATTCATTTAAGTTCAAACGCATTCAAAACATCATTCAATTCATGCATTTGCTTGAATTAATTCTCTCTAGGAGTCTATTGTAGTAGATTTGTGAACGTTCATGAACACATTAATTCTGTACCGGCAGTAAACACTGAAGCAAATTGAATATTCTAGCAGCGTTATAAATCTAACTCAGGGTACTTCATAAAGCGCTATAAGTATAACGCTTACAAGTTGCTTGCCCATTAAGTTATAAAATACTTGCGGTACTTTGCGGAGTTATGAAGGTCTACTCAGCTATGCACAAAGGTGGAGTAATTATGGTAGTTGTGAAATAATTTAGAGGATATCATAACCAGTTTAGATACATCTCATAAGGATGCACTTATATTTTTTTTTATAATATGTGTACAATAATAGATATTTGTAATTTTAAATTATTGTAGCACAATGAGGAACTGTTAATATAACAGTCAATAAACTTTCCACATAGGTTTGTAAACTTTGTTTCATACTTAGCATTCTCTGAAATAATCCAATAAATCTGAAATATGAACGAATTTGTATTTTGAGTTTTGTAAGTAAAAAGTAAAACAAATACGAGAAACTTGAAAAAAAATTTAGTCATAATATTCGTTCCGTAATTATCGCAAATAATTTTCCGTAACCTAACAAACACATACTCACATAAAATAAACATCAAAATATATAATTCTGTGCAAACAGTTCACGATCTTAATTCCTCATGTGTTTGAGTTTTCTAAGTAAATACGTTAAGTGAGTCGTGATGCAAGCAGAATAATACACACACTAAACGGAATTTCTGATGGTGAGCTATCTACATGGCGATCAAGTTGACTGACATGACGAGCATAAATTATGCAGCATATATATAGTGTACATAGTGTACATCATATAGCATATTTATAGCGTATAGTATACAGGGTTATTCAAATTCGATTATCACTATGGGGATATCGGAAACTGTAAGAGATATGAAGACGTGTACTGCAGACATACAAAATAAAGTTCACTTTTCTTAATTCCGTTTTCATGTTTGTGCTTATAATATGAAATACAATTCACGTTACATTTCAAACGAATGATGCTAGAATCTAGCATCTAGCAGCTAGATCATAATGCAATTCAAGCACAAACAAAGCCCGCCAATTGGTTTTACACTGAATGTATACAGAAGACAATACGAAAATACATCAGCTTTCACGTGAAACAAATAAATTTCGAAAACAAATGGCGTGTGGCGTCATATATTTCCTCGTCCATTTTAATTGCGAATAAATATCATACGTTTACAAAATACGAGCAACAGATACAGCTCTGTAATGAACTCCGATTCAGAATATACGATGCTTTGTAATATTTATCATTGTATGTATGTAGTTGCCATACAATAGTTATTTACGTGGCAAGCCTAGTAAGTTAACCTTTACAGGTGGAGAGTTTGCTGGGTGAGCGACGTAGGAGCGAGCCTGTAATCCGGTGAGCCCCAGTAAAGGCTAATTGCTAGCGAGCAGCGTAAACGATTTTTGTTCTCTTGCAAATGATAATCCTTGAAAATAACTATCGCCAGAAACATCGTTTCATGCTGGTGATGACAGTCTCAATTGTCAATGTCATTGTTGTAACCGTCATCTTGACTAACCCGGTAAATGACACCCTGGTGAAGTCACTGCTATCTCTCGATAGAAGTGCCCGATAAAGTCATTATGGCAAGCCTTTACAGGCACCTGGCCTGTAAAGAATGATTTATCGAGTCCGTGTAGATGACAGAAAATCTACGCATTAATTCTGTTTAAGTTTCCACATATGTAATAGAATTTCTCGAATGTTTTCAAACAATTACGCTATACATTAGACATTTTCAGAATATTTTGTGGACGTTAATGATAATTTTTGTTTTCAGTTCCTATAGATTTTTTTTAGAATCCTAGAATATTTTAGCTATATATATTTACTTCAGGTACATTTTCGAAATATTTAGGAATTTGTATCAAAATTTCAAACATAAACTTTATAGAAATTTTATAATATTTTTTTAGAATGTTCGGTTATTTCTAACAAATTGACAATATCTTTGGAATATTTACGAATATCAGCAAATTTTCCTGAATAATTACGAAAATTTCATAAACTATGAAAATCTGCACATCAATTTTGATTGTCTTTAATCTTCAACATATTAAGTGGAATTTCTGTAATATTTTCAAACAAGTGCGCGATACGTCAGATATTTTCAGAACATTTGGTCGAAGTTCAGGATAATTTTTGTTTCCAATTCCTATAGATTTTTTTTAAGAATATCCAGAATATTTTAGCTATATAAATTTCCAGAAATTCACTTCCTTATTTCTTTTCTAGAAAATTACTTTTACTTAAGGCATATTTTCGAAATATTTGCGAATTTTTATCAAAATTTCAAGCATATTTTCGATAATCTCAACAATATTTCTGAATTTTTTTAAAAATCAAGTAATTCTACAAAATTAAATTGATTTTCTCTTAAAATTTGTAGAAATATTTAGGCATACACATTCCGAAATGTGTATGCCTGATACCTACAAACGGATTATGCAATAATATTTTCGCGTTTGTCACAAAATTCCAGAATATTCCTCCAACAGTTGGACATAAGTATTGTATAAGTATATGAACGTTTTTTAGAATTCTTGCGTTTTTCGGCTATTTGCCTGCAGTGCACAAAAATGTGTTGTTTTTCTAGAATAATCGGCTAATCGGCGTGTTTAAAACAAAATTGGTAAAATATGGTATTTGTTAATATTCTTGGAATTTTCTGGAACATTTAAAAATAATTAGTAAGAGCAAGAATTTCTGTGAAATTTATTTTGCCACTTCAGATGACAATAATTTTCCGATAATGTCATTTGAAAAAATATGATAAGCTTGTATACAAAAAACTCGGAATAAAATACTACCACTCTTGTCGTACTTGTAGAAACATGTATCCATTTGCTTTGAAAGAACTTGATAAATTTATTGGCGAAATTAAAACTTTTTAATTTCAAATTTGACTGTGTTTTTGTTTTGGAAGAACTTGGCAAACTTATTACCGAAATCAAAACTTTTAAATTTCACATTTGGCTGCATCGTTATGTTTATAAACTAATTTAATGTATTTATTTATTAATCAAACAAATTGTATATATTGTGCGCTACACTGTAAACATATTTTCTTTTTTTGAATCATTCGTGATATCAATTTGTTAAACAATTTTACAAAAACTGTTTTTGTTTGGAGGGCAAAAAAATACAACAATACTGATTGAACTAATATGCTGTTAATTGATTTTTAATTGACAGCAATATTAATTAATGCATTAGCAGAAACGATTTTTAGAAATTGAATATTGGTACGTACATTATATTCATCAATTTGGAAATTGCATCCCTTTGAAATTCGATGCGTGTATTCCATTAACTCGCTTTCACTCAAAATATAAATTAAACGAACTAATTGTAAGTAATATCGATTACTCGATAGCACATTTAATTATGAATTTAAACACATAATTACGTTATTCGACATTAATTTTAAAGGTGCAGCAAAACGAACCAACGTGCAGTTTAATTTGTCTCTGAGAAAATCCATATGAGAGGTCCTTAATAGAACTATTCATGACTGTATAAGGTTCTTAATAAAAGTATTGCTGACATTATCAGCTCCTTAATAAAGCTATTATATAAAGTAAAGGTACAAATTATTGTATGTGATACAAAATAGTATTGAAGTATCACGCAAATATAATTATGTCATCTGATTATTGAACTTAGGTACATATTATTTTTAGTGTACTAAAGTTACATACTAATTATTGTATATGATACAAATTAGCATTTACGTATCAAGTTATTAAGTATATAAGTAAGTTATAAAAAGTATCAAGCAAATTTAATTATGGCATAATTATGATTATTGATTGTTACATATTTTTGTTTCAGTGTACTAAAGATTTAGGAACCTAAGAGTCAGTACAGCTAAATATTCTAACAAAGTATTAAATTAACGAATTGCGGTAGATAAAACACTTAATGCAAATTCAATATAATATGGAAGATGGAATATCAAATTCAATTAAATATTTTAAGCGTTTTTAAAATCAGGCGTAATTAAAAAAAGATGCAAGGTCGCGCATCGAGTCATGGAGAGGTCAATGAGCTCATTATTGTTTTGTTTAATTACAATTTCATAATTGATTCACATTTCTTTATAACTTCCTAAAATTACCTAAAATTTCCTATTCGCATTAAAATAAAAGTTTAAATGGAATTCAATGGAATGGAAATTGTACATTTTGCAGCAATGGAAAATTGTAGATTTCCATTGAGTTTCAATATGAACTCTACAATTTGCTATGATTTCTGCAGTTTTTCATGAAATGGGTATAACTATTTCCATTACATATCTGCCAACTTACATTAAAATTGTAAGTTGTAAATTAAGATTTACAGAAGTTGCCATAGAATTATCACAATTTTCCATTGAATTTATATAAATTTCAATGAATTGAAACTAAAAATTTAAAATTTGCCATGATTTTGTCAATTTATATCAAATGTATACAATTGTCTATTTCCCTTGAATTATATGAGTTTCCAACATATATGTTGCAAGTTTCCATATATTATTAATATATCCGTGAATATTGCAAAAGTTTTCCAAGAAATCCACACATTTTTTTACGAATTATGAAATTTTTCCTGAAATTATACATTTTTTATAAAATTTCTGATAATATACGTTGAAATTCGTACAATGGAACTGTACGAATGGAAATGGAATTTTCAGTTTTCCGTGAAATTTATATATTTTTTATAAGCTATAAAATTATTCAAGGATTCATATAATTTCCGATAATGTATATCGAAATTCACACAAGTTGACACGAAATTCTCAGTTTTTCGTGTTTTTTTTTTTTAAATTTACAATTTGGCACGTTTTCTGAAATTTTTCATAACATGTGTATAAAAGTATGTTATTTTCCATTAATTGTGCGAGTTTTCAAGAAATTTGTTGCAAGTTTCCATATGTAGCAGTGAAAATTAAAAAAATTGTAAAGGTACCGGGAACTAAGTACATACATTTTTTAGGAATTATCAAATTTTTCATGAAGTTATACAAATTTCAGCAAAATTTCTGCCATTTAGGTACTTTGAAATTCATGTAACTAAATTGTGATAATTTCTGACGAATTGTGAAATTTGCCATCAAACTATTCAATTTTCCATAAAATTCACGACAATTTACATTGCAATTTAAAGAAGTTGCCATAGGATTTTCACAATTTTCCATTGAATTTATTTCAGTTCAAATAAAAAAATTACAATATGCCATGATTTCTGCATTTTTTTATGAAATGTGAAAATTAATTATGTCTCGAACAAATTCGTTGCAAGTTTCCATATGTAACAGTGAAAATTGAAAACCTGGTAAAGGTTCCGGAAACTAGGTACATACATTTGTTAGGAATTATCAAATTTTTCATGAAGTTATACAAATTTCAGCAAAATTTCTGCCATTTAGGTACATTGAAATTCATGTAACTAAATTGTGATAATTTCTAACGAATTGTGAAATTCGTCATCAAACTATCGAATTTTCCATAAAATTTACGACAATTTACATAGGAATTCAAAGAAGTTGCCATAGAATTTTCACAATGTTTCTGCATTTTTTTATAAAATATGAAAAGTAATTATGTATCGAGCAAATTTGTTGCAAGTTTATTTGAGTTTGAATAAAATTTTTACAATATTACAAATTTGTTGCAAGTTTCCATATGTAGCAGTAAAAATTAAAAAAAATGTAAAGGTTGCGGGAACTTGGTACATACATTTTTTTAGGAATTATCAAATGTTTCATGAAGTTATACAAATTTCTCCAAAATTTCTGCCATTTACTTACATTGAAATTAATGTAACTAAATTGTGATAATTTCTGACGAATTGTGAAATTTGTCACAATTTTCCATTGCATTTATTTGAGTTCCAATGAAAATTTTACAATTTGCTATGATTTCTGCATTTTTTTATGAAATGTGTACACTTATCCATTTTCGCATGAATTATGTGAGTTTCAAACAAATTTGTTGCCAGTTTCCATATATTTTTAATATTTATTTATTTATTTATTTATTTAACGGAAAAAACTCCATTTTTACATACATTACAAATAATAAGTAAAGTGTACATTAGGGTGGCCATTAGTTACTTGGCAAAAAATTGTATTTCGATTTTTTTCTGCGGCACCCTTTATTATAGTTCCATTTGGTAAGAAAATATCTTGTGCCAAGTTTGAAAACAACGAAATTAAAGGAGAACGTGTCGCTTTGCTATTTAATTTCGACGGTTTCATAATTTTCTTGGGTGCATTAGAAGACTTTTTTTTTTCAAATTGTATCAGTTATTACAAATGATTTTATTATTTTACTATTATTCTACAAGAATTTAAACATCAATTTAAATCAAACATCTCTTGAAAAATCTGGCTTGGTAATAAAGTGAAATAAATTAGCCATTAATGGTACTTAGTTTCGAAGTGCTAGGCTACAGTTTTATTTTCAAATTTCAAACGTATGGAACTAGAATATGATTTTCTCCGACAAGTTCCATTAACATGGAGTGACAACTGTTATTATAATGAAGCAATGGCAGTTGTGACGAAGTTACGAATAGTAAATAATACGCCAGAAAGAGGAATAAAACTTATTGAGTATTATAATATAGCATATAATAAGATAAGAAATAATGCAGAGTAAAAACAATGTGTTTTGCAAGTTGTAAGCGACTATTGTCGTCGATTTCCTGATAGTAGAAAACGAACACTATTGAATAGACAATATTAATGTTATCATTAGTTTATTATATTATATTATTTTGCATTAATAGTATTTCATCACCAGAACAATATACTTGTGTATTATTAATTTTATTCCAAATATAAAATCGCATTTCTAGTATAAATACAATTATTTTAAATGTAGCTCAAAATTCGAAAATAAAATCATAAAATGGCACGTTTTATCGTTATCCAGTTGGGCTCAAACTTAGCACAGACAAAGTATTCACTTGATGGAACGATTTTAGGGGGTGAGACGAAAAAAAAAATCAAGGTCTGGAAAAAAGGCCACCCTAGTGTACAATGTACATACCACTATAATACTGAGTGAATATGTCAGTGAAAATTGCAAAATTGTAACGGTTTCGGGAACTACATACATTTATTTGGGAATTAAGAAATTTTTCATGACATAATAGAATTTTCTTCAATTTTTTTTGTCAATTTACATAGAAATTCATACAAGTTACCGTGGAATTCTCACAATTTTCCATTGAAATAAGTTACAATGGAAACTATATAATATGCTGTTATTTCTACACTTTGTGGAGAAGTATACAATTATTATTATATTGTATTATACATTATACTTTTTTTACGTATTACGAAATTTTTCATGAAATTATATAATTTTCTGCAAAAAAACTTCTTAAAATTCATACAAGTGCCCGAAAACGTTGACAATTTTCCATGAAATTTGAATATGTTCAAAGTTAAAAATCAAACATAACGTAAGTACTATCATTAAACCACAAGCTAAAAGTTTATATGACTGAATTATTTCTTGAATTATAAGAATTCATGTAATGTGCAGTTAGAGAAATTAAATGTATTCAGTTGCATTTAGGGTTTTATTGCAGTTAAATAAACGCAATGACAAATATATATTACAAATTATGAGAATTTCTACAACACTTGGGTTCGAACTATTACAAAGTTACTAATTATTGTACATGATACTAATTAGCATGTAAGTGTCAAGCAAATGTAATTCGTAATTCCTAGGTTGTTATTTCTTGACAAATTTGTAACGAGCGAATGAACATTAATTATGTTTAAATAGCATGTAAATGAATTAATAGTCCTGTAACGAGTGATAAAACTGTCATAACTCTCGTAATGCAGTTTCTTCAGTCGTGCGAAATCCCGATGCCAACTAAGGGCTTTCATTATCGCGCACTTACCTTTGCACTCGGCAAAATCTCAAATCCCATTCTCTATTCGAGCTCATTCGTATACAGTCTGTATTGCAGCTCGCAGATAAATGTCGCAAACTGAGGCGTTCCGATGGCTGCGAAAGCGGTTTGCAATTTGCAAACTTTTGTTGGTTGTGCAGACGACCGGGACGGGTTGCAGGTGGAGAGATCGATAAAGCGTTGGATAGGTCAGGTTCCAGATTGGGAGTCGCGGCACGGCCCGAGATCACTTTGGTGTGCTCTGCATGACCAGAAATTCGCCTGCTTTCATTAGCACGAGGCCATCGACCGTGCCCTTTCATACGTTCAAGTGAATTAACTGGACCTTAACGGCCGCTGCTAATTATTTAATGAAATAATCGTTATCCATAATTCTATGCGAGGGATAGCATAAGTTAAGGAACCAAATTGAAAATTAGGGGCGCAATGTTTAATGGAAGCTTAATACAATTGACATGCTTCGAATCAATTTGATTGCATAGTTACATTCTTAAATTAAGAGCATTAAAAAACAAATTGCAAAAGGTTCAAAATTTGTTAATCGTTTTGAATAAGACGATGGAAGCTATTATTATATTGTATTGCAGTAATTGCTTCTGCTAATAATGAAATAATTAGTATTAAATGAGGATCACTGCCAAATCAATTCAAATTCCAAAACACCTATTTGTGTTTTTTTTTTTTTAATTCAATTTTTTCAGTTTTCAAAGTTTTAATAGCACATAAAACATATTAGGAACAGTGATCATCAGCAAGGCGCGGATTTCTAGGTATTATGCTATACATCAGTTTTAATAGCAGACCAAAATGACCTCGTATCTATACGAATTTCAGCAAATGAAGTAACGTGACATTTTTTTTGTGCTTTTATGCATATTTTCAGTTTTTAAGCTTATAATTGCTTTAATGCATTTTTTGTGCATATTTCCTTATTTTTTGTTATTATTTGCTTATTTCTCAATTTTATAGCATATTATTTATAATTGCTAGGAATATATTTTGTTGCACATTATTGTAATGAGAATTCAGTAATAATATTACTCCGTTACGTCTAGAGTGCTTGATTATCACAAAATCATCAACAAAGCGAGCGTGCGTACGTGATATTTGGTAAACAAAGCTTGATTATTTCGGGGATTACCCTATTTTACGTGCACAGAACGCATCTGGGGCAAGTGTGCTATCAAGTCGGTCCATTTATCTCAATCTTCAGTGCGTTGTGCTTGTGCCTTTTGTGTATTACGGGTTTATAAGTTTTCTTGTATAAAATGACGAAAGTAAAACCTTCCGTCGATGAATGGATACGTGGACATTCTGAATTAAAATATGAGAACGGCAAATTAATTTGCAGGGCTTGTATCAAACCGGTAAGTTTTATTTTGTGTTGCTATTGGCCTAGGTACAAGCATGTGTTATGTTGTAGATTAACTGCGAGAAAAAAATTAATATAACACAACATATCAAAACAACAGTTCACCTGGAAAATTAAAAAAACACAAATCTGCAAGCAGTACCCTAAGTACCCAGCAAACTATTTCCTAGTCTTTTGCGAGTTCTTCTACACAGAATGAAAAGGAATTTTACTTTGATTTATGCAATACGATGCTATCTTCTAACATTCCGTTAAAAAAACTAGATAATAGTATGTTTAAATCTTTTTTACAAAAATACACCGGTAGACATATTCCTGCCGAATGAACCATTCGCAAAAACTATGTCGAACAAGTATATAAACAAACTATTGAGGAAATAAAAAAGATAATTGGCAACAATTTCATATGATTCTGTGTAGATGAAACTACTGATTCATGTGGTCGGTACATCGCCTATTTAATGATTGGAATATTAAATGAAGACTCCACCAATGCATTTTTAATTAGTTCCATGCAGTTAGAAAAAAACAAACGGCAATACCGTTGCCAAATTCGTTCACGATAAATTAACACTTTTTTTGCCAAACCCCGTACCTAAAGATAATTTATCATTGATGCTTTCTGATGCCGCTGCATATATGTTGAAGGCATATTCTAATTTAAAAGTATTTTATGAGCAATTCATGCATTGCACCTGTTTGGCACATGGTTTTAATCGAGTTGCTGAAACGATTCGACTGCAATTTCCCCTCATCAATCTTTTGATAAAAACCGGGAAGAAAATTTTCCTAAAAGCTCCACTGAGGGTTGAAATGTTTAGGGAAAGAATGCCAAATGTACCTCTTCCTCCGGCACCGGTTATAACTAGATGGGGTACGTGGCTATATGCTGCCTGCTATTATGCCGACCATTTCGAATCATTTAAGGAGCTTGTATTAGAGTTTCCCGAAAATGTGTCAGAGGCAATTAAAGAATGCCACAAAGTTCTTAAAGATAGGAGGGTAGTACAAAATTTAGCATTCCTAAAAACCAACTACAGTTTCGTAAGCAAAGCGATTGATAAAATCCAAGCAAAGTACACAACTTTGGTAGATGCGATTCAAATAGTTGAAGATTTTAGGAGCGACGTCTCAAACGTACGGGGGTCTATAGGAGAGATTATTTTAAAAAAAATGTGATGCAGTTTTGTCAAAAAATGAAGGGTTTGGCGAGTTACAAAAAATATCAACAGTTTTAAAAGAGATTTCATGGAAGATTTGCTGATAAATATTACAATTGTTCCCAAATTTAAATATGCACCGATTACAAGTGTGGATGTGGAGAGAAGCTTTTCACACTTATAAAATGTGCTCAGTGATAGGAGAATGGGATTTTCCGTTAAAAATTTAGAAAAACATTTAATTATTAGTTCATTTAAAAATGAGCAGTATCATTATTTGTTATTAATTATTATTGTTATTAATATTAATCACCAAAACCTATGTTATTAAAATATTACTTTTATCTACCTAGAGTGCGTTCTTGTTAATAAAGTTATGTTTTGTTTTCCTGTATTTTCATAAAAAATAAAATATGCCTTTTCATGCTTTTTCTGCGTTTTTGTGCTTATTCTAATCCTTATGCTATTTTATATGCTTATTTTCTAGGATTTTTATGCATTTTTAAGCGCTTATTTTGTAATTTGTTATGCTTATAAATGCGCGCTTTGATCATCAGTTTTGTTTTGTCAAACTATTCATATTTTCTTGGGAATAAATTTCACGTGTGCATTTAGATTATAATATTTCAAAATATCTATACATCTGATCAGCTTTAGTTCAGAACAAATGTTCGGGAAGCCTCTACTGGCGGTGAAATGTTATCGCCCGTGCTCGCAATCGTGTTTGAGAACTTGCGTTGAAAGCGTAGAGACATTAAGAGTACAGACTTTAAAGTAGTACATTTCTCCAGACCACGTGTTTTATTCCGACCCTCTAACAACAAATTTCGTCAATTTTAGATTTTGCAATGTCATCTTCCGATATTCTGATCTTTCAGGTTTGCGAATGACGTCATCACCAATTTTTGTATTACAAACTATACTTTTGCTCCTATTTTTAATAGACCTTCGCAATACGTAAATGGTGATGTTTTTTTTTTTTACTCACAAATTTATATTTGAGATTGTAATTGAAATCACGTATCAATAGAACTTCATGAGCACTTTAGGAATTGCTCGAAAAAAATCTGGATTATCTCCTATTTCAAAAACACATATTAAAAATGTCGATGTTTTAAGTCGAGAGTCCCTAAACTTTTTGGCAGAATGATTATACGATTTATCTAAAAATTGCGAATTTTGAAATCCAAAAATTTGATTTGCGTATGAATTAATAAGTACAATTTAATTCATTTAATGATTTATACTTATTTCAGCACGTGATAAATATATTGTTCGCTATAAAAGTATTAACTTCCGATTAAGATATAGAAAACGCTCTGACGGAAGAGTTGGGTCGTAATTCCTGATGTTATATGATTTATTTCCCCTATAACTTAATTTCAAGCTAAACTAAAAGTAATCTCCTTCGATTTATAACTACAATCGCAGTGATAAATCGACACGTACGGGAACAAAACTATTAGATCCGTCTCCAGTGCGATTTATCGGATTTATACCCTTAACTTTAAAATTGCAAATCCGATTCGCAAACTGCAACGCAAGACTTGTCGAATTGGAGAATGCAGACATGAGAGAAATAGTGAACGTAAATATCGAATTAAATATTTTTTTAGTAGTAGTAAGAACATTTATTCAATATAGCTTTTTACATTTTTTTGTTACATCAAGGGTATGGTATTAATGAAGTTTATGATATGCTATATGAAATGGGCTATCGACTTTCGTCTTTCAGCCCGTGATCTTTTATTAATATAAATGATTGTCTGTTCATTCGTGAGTTAGTCATTGTCTTGGTTTGTCAGTTTTTCGTATAGTGTTTGAGAGGGGTGTTTGAATTTAGGAGGTTGGTTGATGTCTCGGATATGTATGAAGGGAGTGATAGAGGGAAGGTTAGTTGGTTTGTGGGTGAATTTGTTAAGAAGCTCCTCGTGTCTAAGTGATATTTTTTTTATTATTTAACGTTGTTTTGATAAGTACTTACTGGTATTTAATTTTATTTATTTTATTATTTATTTTTATCGGCTGACTAGTTTCGATTTATAAAACCTTTCTTCGTAGAATGCCTCTGAAGATGGGTTTAATAACCGAAACTAGTCAGGCTATAAAAATAAATAATAAAATAAATAAAAACAAATACCAGTAAGTACTTATTAACACAACCTTAAATATATATATATATATATATATATATATATATATATATATATATATATATATATATATATATATATATATATATATATATATATATATATATATATTTATAGCAGGTAATTATGGATAACACCTTAAACTTTTTTTATTAATATTCAACTATCAGATATTTATTGTTGTGGCAATTATTTTTTTTTTAAATTTGTGTATTGAACAAATGGTTATGTATTTCATGCAAAATCAACAATCACGTTTTTAGAATCTAAATTATTTTAATACAAATATTAAATTTGTAAACAAAGTTGTACAATTTATCAGTCGTTGCAGTTAAAATATGAAAACGACTTGCACAAAGTGAACGATCGAATTCATTTTTTAACATTTCTATTTACACTTATAATTCAGTGTTTCAAATTGAACAACCCAAATCTCCATTTCCATCCACCAGATGGCGCTTATTTAGGGTAAAGAAGAAAAAAGTAAATCTCGCAACGAAGCTAAAATTTAGAACAGGTATCTGTAATATCTATCTATTGTCATATCATTACTGTCAGCGTCAGCAGTTGAAGTTTCGCGATTAATAGTAAATCAATGTTATTTGTATGTTTTACTTGGAATTATTTCAACTATTTTACAATTACAACTCGTTTTTGTAGATTAATTCTGGGAATATTTATTAGATATCTGAAATTGTTTTAAATTGACAGCAGTCACCTTTAGAAATTCATTTTAAAAATTTATGTATTGCCAAATTTATGTTTTTTTACTTTTTTCTACAGAAATATACCTAACTGCCATCTGGTGGGTGGAAATGGCGATTTGGGTAGTTTCATTTGAAACACCCTATATTTGTAATTTTCCCCTACAAATCAAATACTCATTAATCAAATTTTGAAACTGCTAGTTTCCAAATAACCAATAATAAGGAGTATTAAGTTTTAACCTAATGGTTTCTGTTTTTTTTTCAATTTCAAGCAATAGTATGTGTATATTGAATATTTATTTTCATAAATATTAGTACTGCCTGATGTTTATTGTTGATCAAAGTATTTGATAAATGTGATAAATGTGTTTTTACTTGGTAACTTCAAAAACACGCCGTGCTAGAACGATTGATTTTCGCACGCTTATTAGTTTGATAAAGAAAGATTATGATGCAGGTTTGATAGAAGCAGGTTTGATTTAATAATTTATGACTAAATTAAAATATAAAGTATAAATTAAATCAAATTAATTAATAAAAACAATAAAATAAAAAATTCTACGTGAATTAAATATCATCTGAACATATATTTGCTGCAAAAAGTATATATTCAGCTTCAACTTTCATTAAAACAGTTTTCATATGCCTGTGCTATTCTAGGAAATATACGTAAAAAATTAAGAACCGAAAATTAACTCCGATTGACCATTGTCAACCAAAGACTAATCAGCATTAAGTCACGTTGCCAAATTTTTAAATATTATCAGTTTCAACCTAAAAGTAATTCCCGTTGTTGAATTACCATGCGAATACATATACACATCCACAAACATTGTTTTTGCACTATTAGTCAAAAAACACATCATTGTGTCATGTATCAAAGCACTGTAAAGTTGATTTTTATGATTAGTGGTTAATAATTTTTTGACCAAGGTAAAAAACGGATATGTTCGTCCGAAGTTACAATGTTCTTTTATTACCAAGCTAAAAAAAGTATCTTTTTTTACCGGTAAAAAAATGTTTTATTTTTCCGAGTCTACGCAGGTAAGCTACGTACATCCGCTCATCACGTCCGGCCATCTACAGTTTGCGACAACCAAAACCCAACAGCCGACAATCGATATTTAATTTTAAATGATTGTAATTGCTGTAGTAGTCCAAAAAATGTATACGAGTATGTATACATTTATAAAATGTATACATGTATGTGTGTAAATAATACTATTATAGCCCTGGGACATATATCACTCGGCGTAAATGTCTTGCGATATAACAGACCTGGGCTATAATAGTATAATTCAACAAGTGAATAACGATACGTGTTTTTCAATCAAAATCTTATTTTTGTCTTTTTTCATTATATTTTCATTAGCCGGATAAAGCCAGAAATTTTACCCTTTTCTGGGTATTTTTCATAATTTCGTAATAATTTTCTGTAAATTTGTAGTCTGTTTGTAGGTTTCTTAACAACAAAATAATATTTCGAAACATCATAATGAAAAGTTTTCAATATCTTGACACACTTGTCGAAACTTTATAACTGACTGAAAATCAAATAAATCAAATTAAAACACTAGTTGTAATAATGTCTACAAGTTGTAATAGTGAAAACTATGAATAATATAAAATAACAAAATTGGTAGAAGTCATAATTTAGTATTCATATAAGAAAATATAATGATCCACTTAATTAGTCCTTGACTTTCACTTATTCTTAGACTTAGCCACTTTTGTAAACGATTTTGTTGGCATGCACTATGTGTGCAAAATTGTGTGTAAAACTATAAATGAATTCTAGTAATTCTATTAACTTATCGTCAATCAACTCAAAAGATTAATCACTTTTAGTGAACATTTATGAGGATAAAACTTTTACTTTGCACACATTTGAATAGTGTTTTATTCGTAAGTTGTACTTACAACAAATTAAACTAAACTAACACTAAATGGTGAGAATATAACAATTTGTTTTTATCGAAAACTGCTTAAACTTTCTTGTTCCTAATGTGATCGAATTATTGCATTCATCGGAATTCACTATCAATTACTACTAATGAAATTACTATTTAATACTAAATGCTACTGTACAAGATGGACACTTTTATATATTGTCGCTTCATTAATGCTAATATACAATATTGATTGACTTATTTTCTATCGTACTTATTAATAAATCTAAGTATAACATACAGACTTATAATTATTCATTCTTAATATATTTCTCTTTGTTCATAATTTTATATGCAGTATATAGTTATAATAATAATATATAAATGATATAATTTTGTAGCGTACTTATAACTAAATCCTGCTATACTACATTAACTATATTTTGAATACAGTCTTATATAATTTTATATTCGAAATGTATATAGTACTGAACAAATATTAATATTATACATTATGTACTTTTTATTACACATTTCGTACACGTTTTGCGTAAATATTGCCATTCAAAATTTTACAGATTATTGTTTGTATACATAAACATTAAGCAACTGAGAACTAATTTATAAGAGACTGTGCACTTAATACTTATTGAAATATAATGAATATAATTAAATGAAATAAAAGCATTTTAACATTGTATGCTAAATATCAAGGTAGTCACCCAATGAAATTCGTGAATGCAACGTGGTTTAGTTCTTTTGGTTATTTTTGTTTTTTTCTGTTTTTCTGATTTTTTTGTTTTTTATTTTTCAGTTTTTCGGTTTGTTTTATTGTTTTTCTGTTTTTTGTTGAGTTTTTTTTGTTTTTGGTTTATTTTTGTTTTGTTTTTGTTTTTGGGTTAGTTTTCTGTTTCTTATTTAACTTCTAACTTATCTAACTTCTTATTTATTTAAAACTGCACGAACTTTACTGGACATGACCTGATTGAATTATTTCACAACTGCTTAATGCCAAGTCGAGATATTATCAAAGATAATGGAAATATTTACTTCACTTGCACAAAAGTACATTCGATGCACATATTGCAAATTTATCAATTATACATATAATAAACTCTAAACAGCGTAATTTTTTTGGTACACATATATTGTCATAATTAGGCATTACCTAATCAATCATCATCTATCAACATCTGATGATGGGTACCTATTAAGACAATAATATGAAATAATTATATTAATAATTTGCATTCACCTTAGATATTCAAAATAAGAAAATTGCAATTATTATTCAATATAAATATTCCTTGATTTAAAATGTTAAGTAGTAGTAGTACCTAGTAGTAGAAGTACATATTTTCATAGAATAATCAGAAGAACCTTAATGTAAGTCAAATACAAAAATGATATTAAGTTATAGAATTATTTCATAATATTATCTTGCAATAGGTAAATGTACTTACATTTAGGCTTCACCTAAATTGTATTAAATTAATTAAGATTGGATTAAATTCAATCATTCGATTATTAGATTATTATTTAAGGCACTATATTTTTTTGACTAATATTTATGTTTTTCTTAATTTTAAAATCTTTTTTTTTTTTAATTTTTGTTTTTATATATTATTTACTGTTTTCATTTTTTTTTTTTGTTATAGATATTTTTAGCTCATATTTTTTGCTTTTATTTTTTTTTATTTTTTCAAACCACATTATATCTAAAACTTATATAAGTTACAAATCTTGTTGAAACGTCGAAGACAATTTACCATCGAAATGTCTTTACAAACAAAACAGCTTCTTCGGAACTCCTAACATCAACTCCTTTTCGGCAATGAAAAGCTTCGGCTTTTCGGTTTCATCTCCAAATTACTTTCCAAAAGTAGGTAATTACTTCTGGAAACAAGGTTCTTCGTGGTTCCAATTGGATATAGCTGTAGTTCATAGTCCTTCTCATTCTAGACTTGTTCTTCAATCGGTTAAGATATAAACTGCTATGATAGACTGGTCATCGTACTTCCTGAAGGCTCCTTCAGCGCAAATAATTCTCTCAGTCATTTTTGATAAACAAATCTAAGACACATAGTACTTATGTAATCAATTGTGCCAATTAGATGAGATAAATCGGATAAACCTCCTAACTTAGAGGAAATACTTAAATTCATAATCTCTTTATAGATTTCTTAAACCATTTCGAAACCATTTCGAAACTTTATAATAATAAGTTGTTCCAACATCTTGGCAGAAGTGTCAAATCTTTAAAAAATGATTGAAAATCAATTGAATGAAATTCAAATATATTTATAATAATGTCTAAGAAGTTATATAAATAATACAAAGCATTCGCGAAGAAAAGATTTGTTCATCTCTTTTTAGGTTCGTGTTGAATCTATAAAAATGAAATTCAGATATATTTATAATAATGTTTTAAAAGTTGTAGTATTGAAAACTATAAATAATACAAAACACTGAAATTGGTAGAAGTCATAGTATGTTAAGTATATGTTAAAAATAGTCGTATTCATGTGAGAAACCAATAAACGAGATGCTTAATTAGTTCTTGACTTTGTCACTTTTGTAAGCAATTTTGTTGGCATGCACTATGTTATTAAAATTGTGTGTAAAACTATAGATGAATTCTATTAATCCTATTATAGTCTAGTGAACTCTTGAGATAAATGACTATCGACTTTTAGTGTACATTTATCCGAAAGTACAGAAAGTTTTAGTGTACACATATTTGAATAGTATTTTATTCTTAAGTTGTACTTATCTCTAGATAATAAACTATAAATGACTAATTCTATTAATTCTATTATAGCTTAATCAACTCAAGAGACTTGACTTTTGACTTTTAGTGTACATTTATGAGAAAGTGCAGAAACTTTTAGAGTGTACACATTTGAATTGAGTTCTATTTTTAAGTTGTACTTATCTTTAGATAATAAACTATAAATTAATTGTATTAATTCAAGTATAGCTTAATTAACTCAAGAGATAAATCACTGTCGACTTTTAGTGCACATTTATGAGAAAGTAGAAGAAACGTTTGCTTTACACATATTTGAATAGTGTTTTATTCTAAAGTTGTACTTATCTTTAGGTAATAAACTATTAAATTAATTGGATTAATTCAAATATAGCTTAATCAACTCAAGAGATAAATCACTCTCGACTTTTAGTGTACATTTATGAAAAAGTAGCAGAAACTTTTAGTATGCACGCATTTGAACAGTGTTTTATTTTTAAGCTGTACTTATTTATTTCTAGATAATAAGCTCTAAATGACTAATTCTATTGTAGCTTAATCAACTCAAGAGATAAATCACTATCAACTTTTAGTGCACATTTATGAGAAAGTAGAAGAAACGTTTATTGTACACACATTTGAATAGTGTTTTATTCTAAAGTTATACTTATCTTTAGGTAATAAATGCATTCTATTATTTCTTTTGTAGCTTAATCAACTCAATAGATAAATTACTATCGACTTTTAGTGTACTTTTATGAGAAAGTAGCAGAAACTTTAACTGTACACACATTTGAGTAATGTTTTATTCTTAAGTTGTACTTATCTCTAAATAATACTGATAATACCAACTAACAGGTGAGGCTATAAATGAATACAGTTTTTTTTCATCAAAAACTGTACAAAGTTACAAACTTTGAAATAATCGAGTTCATAACTCCGTAATTCTCTATCAATTATTTATATACTGAATGATAATAACATAAGATGGACTACTTTATTGTCCTTTGATTAAATGTTAATTGATAGCAACAATATTGATTAATGTATTTTCTATACCGCATGGACTATACCGTACTATACCGTACTATAGTTGGAAGATAATCTTACATATTTTTGTACGTACTTATAACTAAATTCTACTATACCATATGGACTATATTCTGAATATAGTCTTATCGAATTTTATACCGCAAATGTGCAAATGTATTTTATACAGATCATATGTTAATAATTCGTATTCTGTACTACACATTTCGTACACTTTCTATGTAAATATTTAAATTCAATATTAGGCATAATTGTTTGTACACGTAAATATTAAGCAACTGAGAACTAATTCTTAGAATACTGTGCTCTTAATACTTGTTGAAATATAATAACATTTTATGAACGAAAATAATATTTGATGATAAATATCAAGGTACCCAATAAAATTCGTGAGTGCAATGTGTTTTTGTTGTTTTGGTGGTTTTTTTGTTTTTCTATTTAGATTTTTCTTCTGTTTTGGTTTCGGTTTTCTGTTTTTATTATTAGTTTCTCTGTTTTTCTTTAAGTTTTCTTTTTTTAAATTTTTGTTGTGGTTTTGCTTTTGTGTTTTTTTTATTTTTTGTTTAATTTTCTGTTGTTTCTTATTCAACTTTTTATTCAAAACTGCACGAACTTTTTTGAACTTCACCTGATTCAATTATTTCACAACTGCTTAATGCTAAGTCAAGATACCATCAACGATAATGGAATTATTTACTTCACTTACACAAAAGTAATTCAATGCATAAATGCAAATGCATCAATTATTTAATAAACTTTAAAACTACGTAAGTTTTTTTTTTAGTTAGGACAATTATATGAAATAATGCTATAAATGCCTTAATTTTCACCTAATTATCAGATCTGATAAAAGATCTGAAGATTAAGATCTGAATATCACCCGATGATCTTAAAAAAAAAATGACCATAAAATATAGAATTATTTCAAAACTTCATCCTGTTATAATTAAATGTATATTACGGCTTCAATTCAAAAACTAATGTATTAAGATTAGATTAAATTAGATTAGACGAGGTCATTATGGCTAGTTACAGCCTTACAGCACATATTTTGTTCCTAGATGTATAGATCATTTTACATCTTACATCTAAAGCCACTGTATTTTTTTAGCTAATATGTTTTTTTTAAATCATATTATATTTTTTGTTTTTTTTAATAATATTTGTTTTTATATATGAGTTACTTTACTTTTATTTCTTTTCGGTTATATTTTTTTGCTTTTATTTTTTTCAAACCACATTAAATCTAAAGCTTAAAAATATTAATTACAATTCTTGTTGAAACGTCGAAGACACATTACCATCGAAGAAAACCTGCTACTTTGGAACTCCTAGTGTCAACTCCTATTCGGCTATGAAGGCTTCATCTACAAATTGCTTTCCAAAAGTAATTATTACTGGAAGATGCTCTTCGTATTTCGAATTGGAAACAGCTGTAGCTCACGAAAGTAGAAGTTCTAGACTTTTTTTCCTATCAAAATGAGTGGTACCAGTATTGGTTTCTTGGTATTGAACTAGTAGTAATTAGTAGTAAGTAGTATAAACTACTATAATAGTAAGGCTGGTCGTCAATACGTTGTGGGACTTCCTGACGGCTCCTTCAGCACAATCATCTCTCTCAGCAATTTTTGATAAAGATATCGCTTACACATAGTACATAGTACAAAACTATTGTGTCGTTGTATAATTATTTCTTAAATATAACACAAAGTCAAGAATATTTTATAAGCTATACTTGGAAGCATTTAAAAAAAACTGCAAAGCTTACAGCCTTAATAAATTTTGTTAACTATACTGCAATTCATATAAAATCTATAACTCAATTCAATATTTTTTTAATGAAAATCTGAAGTTTAATCATTAAGATGGTTGGGACCTTTACTACATTGTAATCTATATAAACAATTGATTTTAGTTACATTTCTGTATTCATTTAGGTATTACACAAAGTGAATTAAAACAAATTTTGAAAAATGTTTATGAACATGGCATGTTTTTTAGGTTTAACATGATGAGTTACAAACGGCTAAAAATATTTGAGTATATATTTTTTTTAATTTATATTTTAAAATTTTTAGAAGAAAATATAAATTTGAACTGAAAATTTATTGAAAATTGAAAATAGAACAACTGAGTTCAAAAAATTTTGGAAAATAGGCCGCAACCGGAAGTGTTTGCTCTAAAGCATTGTTTTATCAATCGATCCGAAAAGAAAAATAATAAAAGTTAATAAAATAGTTAATAAAATATTATTTTGTTTGGCGAGGATTGGGGACTATATAGTTTGATGAAATTTGAAAAACGTAGAATTTAGATGACATTGACCACATTGATCTGTGCTGATTTGGGAGGGTTATTATTTGATAAAACGTGAAAGTTAAATGTATTTTTTTTATCAATGCATACAACTTATGAATCTTATAGGTGAAAGTCATCTTCAGGGTTTTCAATATTGCAAGAATAATAAAATTGTCGACGGTGTTTTCAATAATTGCTTAACAAATATTGAAAACCAAAAACCATTTTTCTTGAATTCATGAAATTTTATATTTTCCTGGTGATTTCGATTTCGTAATTAATTGATTGTCAATCTACAAATTTTCATGAAAATCATATATTTTCGTGGATGCTTCGCTGTCATAATTAATTGATTGTGTAGACCAATTTTTATTATACGTTATTTTTTTTAATCTTGAAAACCAAAAAACCATTTCTTGAACTCATGAAATTTTATATTTTTGTCTATGATATGATTATGTAGACATTTTATTATGACAATTTTATATTTTCTTGGATGTTTCGACATCATAATTAATTCATTGTGTAGATATTATTTTATGAATGACTCTGCAATTATTGTTTTATGTTAAAATGTGTAGAAATTTGCCATACGATAAATAAGTAAATAATAACTTCTGAATGTACTGACTGTAATACTTGTCTGGCAAGTCTACTACAATAAACATATTATTATTATTAATAATAAATATGAAATCCTCACCGCCTACCTCATTAAGCTATAATCATATTTCTTTTGACCAAATTTCAATTATATAGGCTCAGAAAATCTAATTTAATAAAAAATATCTTAGAATTCCATTTCAATCAATTCAACTGAGATTCGATATTACAGATACATGTAAACAGGAAAAATAAATAAGGGCCAGAGGATTATATTTGCTTATAGGGCGGCTTCATCACGAAACAGATCATATTTTCTGGAATTTTCCCGGATCACGGCTTCCTGTGCTGCGAACGTGACTCGTATATTATTTCCTGCCTGCGTTGTCAAAGTCTAATATATTATGCATCCATAACAATCTTCGCCGAAGAACCGAATTGCTTCGCTGATTAATCGAATATTCTTTACAGGTACGAACTGTTTGAGGGGTTATATTAATTTATGTGCAATTTTCTGGCACTGCGGGAGCTGCAAAGCGGGCGTTTTAAGAGCCGGATTTCTGGGGCTGGCGGAAATTGCACTAAATTACTTTCAGAGTGCAATCATAAAGGTAACGAATCTATTGATAGATGAGGGAAAATATTTTCCTTCAACCACATTTATACCCTGTGTTTGATATAAGGGGCGAACATAGCGATTTAAAATTGTTTTTAACATTCTTGCGAATTCCTACTCGCCAGTTTAAACCACAGTATTTTTTTTTATATCAATCATTTAACGATATTAAATTCTATTATTATTAAATATTAAATATTATATTATTTTCATTTCATTGTTATTTTAAATATATTGATTTAAAGTTTTTTTTTATTAACTTGAAATAAAAATTTATTGAAAATATTTCGAAAACTTTAACAAGCCTTTAAAATAAAAATAGTGGAAGTTGCAGAAATGGTTCTTAAAATTCTAGAATCAGGAAAGACTTGAGGAAAATGCATACTAAAGGAACACAAAAAATAAAAAAAATAAAGAATATTTAATCATACCTAATATCAAATTGGGAAATAAATTCAGTATACTTTTATAATATGAGTGATGAATCCACCAAATATCGCAAAGGTTTCAGAAATTGCCACAAAATGTTATATAAATTTCTAGCCACAAAATTTAATGGAAATTTCTAGAACATATCAAAATTCGAAAGTCTAGCATTTCAATTATAATATTTTAAATTTGGAAATTGCAAATAAAATTTCAGTAAACCTCAAAAACTCGAAACTCTTTGAAAGAAGAAAGTGAAAATACTTATATTGAAATTTCATACTTAATAAAATCAAAATAATAAAAAAAATATAACTTAATTTTTACCAATGTTCATAAATAATCGATGAAATCACGTAAAATTTCATATTTTTTAAATTTTCAAAAAGTTTTATGGATTTTTTAAAATTCCAAAATATGTGAAGAATGTTAACATTAACATTATAAATTAAATTGAAACTATGTGTGGATACTACTTGGTAAAACATTATGATTAGGTTAAATCAAACACTTGGTTAAAGTTTCACTGTATTGATAGAATAAACCTCTACAATTGTTTCGGCCTCACGACCATTCTCAAGAGTACAGAGATACTCATTCAATATATCTGTACTCTTGAGAATGGTCGTGAGGCCGAAACAATTGTAGAGGTTTATTCTATCAATACAGTGAAACTTTAACCAAGTGTTTGATTTAACCTAATTAACATTATAGGTACCAACATGCTAAAAAACATTATATTCGTGCTAAAGCTGGGGAAATTACATTATACAGCGTGCCACACCTATTTTCGCTTGTACCATTACTGCTAGACTAATGAAAATTAAGGGAAAACCCTGATTGGAAGTTATTGGACCCTTGATGTGCTACATTTTAACATTATTTTCGAGTGTACGCAGTGTACCATAAATCCGCGACACAAAATTTGGTCTATTTTTTAAATGGATCACCCTGTATATTCTCTCATTTCTAGAATCTGCTTTATGTGGGCTTCACAAATCATTTTTATTTGTTGGGATTAGATGCAACGTTGCCAAGTTATTCACATTTTAATCAAATTTACCGAAAAATCATGGACTTGGAATCTTTGAAAATATCAAATTTCGATCGTTGTTTTAGAACACCCTGTTTATTCAACGTGACTCCAAATATTATCTATGTTTTGGCACTTTGCTTGGGCACTTGCATACCTTGATTCGTTCATTGATCCCTTATAATAAGGTAAAAAAAATTTCCGTTATGATTTCTCGTTAAATTTTATTTAAATGTGAATAACTTGGCAAAGTTGCATCTGAGCCCTTAAAATAAAACTGATTTGTGAAGCTCACATGAAGCGGATTCAAAAAATGAAAGAATATACAGGGTGTTCAATTTAAAAATGAGATCAAATGTTGTGTCCCGTATTTCTGTACACTCGAAAATAATTTGAAAAAGTAGCACATCAAATGACCAAAAATTTCCAATCGGTTTTTTTCTTTAATTTTCATTAGTCTAGCAGCAATGGTGCGAGCGAGGATAGGTGGGCCACCCTGTAGATAGTGAAATAACTTTTAATCTTTTGCGGTAATAAAACAAGGAGAACACCCGTTTTCACAATAAACATGTATTACACTTTAAATGTTTATTGTGAAAATGGTTTTTCTCCTTGTTTTATTTAAAAAAATTCACAAGCTCCAACACTTAATATCTCATTATATATGTTGACCGTAAAAAAAACATTTTCATTAGTTAGTTGACTGATATATAAACGTGTTGATAAATTAAATAGTGATTTGACTACCTTATATTAAAATTATATTAACCAACGTTACATATTACGAAAATTGCCAGAAAATTGTTTTTTAAATGTACAAAATCTCTGTGAAAATAGTTTCAGAATATTCCCCAAATTTTCATAAAATTGCACGAAACGTAAAAAGCAAAA
Organism: Othius punctulatus; assembly: GCA_951805005.1. Taxonomy (NCBI): domain Eukaryota; kingdom Metazoa; phylum Arthropoda; class Insecta; order Coleoptera; family Staphylinidae; genus Othius; species Othius punctulatus. The sequence continues at coordinate 97,731,267 of OX638138.1, forward strand.
GTTATTAAAACAAAATATAATCAAACTAAAAAAAAACTTAAACTCTAAACAGTTTTGGATTTAACAATATCGCATAATATTGTTCCAGATTTAATTTTAATTTCAAGAAAAGTGCAAAAAAAATATTTAAACAATCATGTTCATAAAAACATGAATGTTGAAAATGAATGAAAATGAAAACATGAAATATTGTATACAACTGTCAAATAGTTTCATAGAATTTGATAATTTCAAAAGTAGGTACCATATTATACATATCCCATATTACCATATAGGATTAATGTATTTTCAAAAACTGTGAATATACAGCTGAATTAAAAAAAACGGGAAATGAAATGTTTCCCAACGTAAATTTTGTTTTAAGTATTTGCCAATTAATTGTCTACTTGTCTACTTGTCAACATATGTAGTCAAAATTCTATTTAATTAAATTCATGGGTAATTAATAATAAACGTAATAATTATTAATAACACCAATTTTAGTATTACGTAGGTCCTACTGTTTCTGCATCGTTGTGTTGCAGAGGGTTAAGAAATTAATTATATTATTTATAAACTGACATACCGTCAAATAATTCTAACCTATTTCTAAAAATCATTTTCAAACTATAACAAAAGTGGAAAAAGAACATGTCATTTTAATTTCCCGTTTTTTTTTTTAATTTAGCTGTATATTAATCAACGTTACATAATTATTACGAATCATATCAGATTTTATCATTAAGATTGTTTCTACCTTTACTATGTGGTAGTCTGTGATATACGGTATGTCCCCGGATTGAGTTTACAAGAGGGAGTTTCATACCAGGCTTGAACTGTGTGAAGAAAATGGTGCGGGATTGTTTAAATGATGTTATTTTGTTTAAATGTCAATTTTTTTTAAATTTATAGTTTTATGTAAAAATGTTATAGGAATTATAATTGCTGTTGGTCTGAAACTACCAGTTCACTTATTGAAACTTCGATTTATTTATACAGGGTGTTGGCAAAATATTTTTTTTTAAATCATATTTTGATTCTTATTTACTATTTTCCAAAGGAATTTAAAATTACATTTAACAACATTAAAGAAAAATTAAATCATTCAAACGATCCCCCAAATGCAGAAAATGATACTGAAAATACTGAAAAGTCGCCTACGAGAGGCATTTGCATCAATAACTATTGAAGAAATCTGAAACAGTCTTCAGGAGTTCCATACCAGGCTTGAACTGTGTATAGAAAATGGTGGGGGATTGTTTAAATGATATTTTGTTTAACTTAACTAAATATATATTTAGCTAACACCCTGTATAAATAAATCAAAGTTTTAATAACTGAAATGGTAGTTTCAGACCAAGCAGTAATTTTCATTCCTATAACATTTTTACTTGAGACTAAAAATTTTAAAAAATCCCTGTTGTAAACTCAATCTGGGGACATACTGTATATATTCATAAATTATCTTACTATGTTTTAACCACTTTTTTACTTTAAAATTCACAACTAGTTTAGACGTATTACGGTCATTACGGTCAAAGTGACATAATACATAGTAAGATAATAATTAATTATGAATATATACAGTATGTCCCCAGATTGAGTTTACATGAGGTTTACAGGAAGGAATATTTCTGAGATTTTATTTTATGTACAAAATTTCTGGAAATTTAGTTTCAGAATTTTCCTCAAATTTTCAGATCATTACACGAAATAACAAATTTACTAAAGTTAATAAAGTAAATTCGAGGTTACTAGATTTAATTTCTATTTCAAGAAAATGTGATAAAAATATTTTAATTTGTTTAGTGAAACACTGTAGATAAAAATATTTATATACTTTGTTTGTGAAGATATAGTGAAAATTTTGATAATTTTATTATGTAATAAGCATAACATTTACTGCAAGATACTTTTAAAATAATCTATTTTTTTTCAACCATTAAATCAGTAAATGGACTATGCACATGAAACTACTAATGATTTAACCCAATTAAATAGTTTTAGAAATATCCAATAAATTATTTAAAATTGCTAATTTATAATATTCATTGCTTATTGGTTCATTTCGTTGTAATAATCTCACATTATATGCAAATTTAATTCGTCGAGCGCAGAAGGGCTTCGGTCGACAGCACCTTTTCAGGAAGGAAAACATAATATAATAAAATATATTATCGCAATTCGAACAATTACCTGACATTATTGTGCATTCATTAATAATAATTAAGATGTCTGAAAAAATGCTGAAATGATAAGTTAAAATCCTACCTTTGCGAAGACTAGTTGTTACTTCGTAGACGCTCAAATGATGAAATTGGATGATCACCCTGCATCAAAATGCATTTATATTAGTCAATACAATTAATTATATTCTTAATTAATGGATTGGAGCTTGTGAAATATAAAAATACAAAGAGAATGGAAATTAATTATTATATTTATGGCGATTTATTAGCAGTAGAAATGTACATTTAGAGTAAATGTCGTTGAGAAGGAGGAATTTCCACTCTTTTTATTTTTATTATTATTTATACATCTACCAGTAGTCATCTAATTAAGTTGTCCCAAAGTATTGCACGAAATAACGCAAAATTATCCATTTAGATTGTCGCGACAGTGAAAGTTAAGTGAGAAATTAAATTAACTCATTTTATTATTACAACGTAATCAATTTACCGAAATAATTCAAAATTTATTATGATATACTTCCATGTTGTGTTTTTATTTTAGTTCTGATTGACTCCATAAATTATTACCTCAATATGCACCAATTAGTACTACTAATCGTACAGAGAAATAATTGTTTATTAATAAATTAAGCCACTACTTACAAAATTTTGCAATTCTTCCGTGCAGCTAGATCACTCTCGGACAAGGTATTCGACCAGACTAATGATCAATGCACGTTAGAGCCAGAAAAATTTGTTGATAGCGTATGCGATAGGACTGCATTGAAACGAATTCAAAGCCATTCCGGTACAATAAAAACAGACGGGCGGTAAAAAACGTCCCCGAAGCGTCCGAGATGTACTTGAAATTAGTTACTACGCCACTTCGGACTTGCAAAAAGACATTTAAACTTGTAAACATGATTAAAAATAACTATATGTCGCGGTATGAGCGCCTCAGAACTAGGTATGTTGGTCAGTTGTGAATACACAATTGTCGGGTTCGAATCCAGTGTTTGAGTGAGGTGTACTCCCCGAGTTATGAGTTACATGCAGAATCGTTCAACGTGTTGTGTGTCGAGATTCAGGGTGAGTCAACTAACCATTTTGTTATATTGTATTTGATGATTTGGACTATACTAACCGTGATAATAATAACAACAATTTTAATAATTTGACAAAAGTACTTGAAACCAATCCCACCTTCGATAAAAACCAACTATGAAACTAATAGTTAAATAATAATAATAATTTTTACTATTATAATTACATTTACGGAAAAAAATAAGTGAGACAGTTTTGTTTTTTGTCCTGTTAACAAATTTTAAAGCCAACAATAACAACTAAATTGAAACAAAGTTTGTTATAAGAGTTCTCTTTTTTGCCGTAACTGTACTATCATAATCATTACTAGGCCAATCAAAAATATGCTATAAAAAACTGTATTGAGCGCTTAAGAGATGTACTCTAGAAATAAAATATCCTCCATAATATGCTATGAATTCTCTAAGAATGGCAAAACGCAACTAAATTTAATAATATAAAAAATGAATGACAAATATTCTATTTAAATTGTCAAACAGAAAACTTTGTTTATTTCCTTATAAGACATTGCACATAGAAAAACTTCTTTCAATGTCAACAGATGTTATGGATGTAAATTAAAAAGACAAAAGACATCTATATAATTTTCAGAGAAAATAATTAAAAATAATTGAACCCGGATATCTCATAGAAAACTGTCGAGGAAATTGACTCTTACAAAATTGTTGGAAAACTTTATACAAAATTATTCACAAATATCATAGAAAATTGTCTAGGAACCTCATTATTACAAAATTGTTGGCAAATTTTATACAAAATTATCCACAAACACATAGAAAATTGTCAAAGAACCTCACGATTTCAAAATTGTTGGAAAAGTTGATGAAAAAATATCCACAAATGTCATAGAAAATTGTCAAGCAACCTCATTATTACAAAATTGTTGGAATACTTTATACAAAATTGTCCACAAATATCATAGAAAATTGTCGAGGAACCTCATTATTATAAAATTGTTGGCAATGTTTATACAAAATTATCCACAAATCTCATAGAAAATTGTCTTGGAACCTCATTATTAAAATTGTTGGCAAAGTTTATACAAAATTATCCACAAATACATAGAAAATTGTCAAGGAACCTCACGATTTCAAAATTGTTGGACAAGTTGATACAAAAATATCCACAAATCTCATAGAAAATTATCAAGCAACCTCATTATTACAAAATTGTTGGAATACTTTGTACAAAATTATCCACAAATATCATACAAAATTGTCGAGGAACCTCATTATTACAAAATTGTTGGAAAACTTTATACAAAATTATCCACAAATATCATAGAAAATTGTCTAGGAACCTCACGATTTCAAAATTGTTGGAAAAGTTGTTGAAAAATTATTCAGAAATATCATAGAAAATTGTCGAGGAACCTCACTCTTACAAAATCGTTGGAAAACTTTATACAAAATTATCCACAAATATCATAGAAAATTGTCTAGGAACCTTATTATTACAAAATTGTTGGCAGAGTTTATACAAAATTTTCCACAAACACATAGAAAATTGTCAAGGAGCTTCACGTTTTCAAAATTGTTGGAAAAGTTGTTGAAAAATTATTCACAAATATCATAGAAAATTATCAAGGAACCTCACTCTTACAAAATTGTTGGAAAACTTTATACAAAATTATCCACAAATATCATAGAAAATTGTCTAGGAACCTCATTATTACAAAATTGTTGGCAAAGTTTATATAAAATTATCCACAAACACATAGAAAATTGAATATCTCCTGGAGATCAATCTCAAGTCTCATGGAGATGGAGTAAGGCAAATTGAGCTCGAAAATCAAGGAAATTTTCTGGAAAGCACAAGACAATTTTCCTAGAAATTCAATAGAAACATGTGCAGAAAACTCAAGAGTATTGTCGAGCTACCTCAATAAAAATAATCGTAGAATTTCACTGCAAATTATGGGCAAAGTTAATAGAAAATCATCCGGAAATCTCATGATTTTTTTTCGGAATCTAAAACGAAAAATGATCGGGGAATCTCAATAAACATTCTAGATATATATATGTGGAAAATTGTTGTGAATTCGCATTGAAAATTATGCCAGAATATTCCATTTACAATTGTCTCAAAATCTATGAAAAAAGCTGATTGAAAACTGTGTTAAAATCTCATGAAGAATTAATAATAATAATAATAATAATGAAGAATATTTATTAGCAGTAAAGCTACAAAATATACAAAAGGTAAATATACAGGGTGGTCACTTTTACGACGTCCACCATTAGGATCTATTAAACGGAAATATATACAGAGTTGGTCAAATGAGATAAAAGTATCTCATTTGTGTGCCTTTCAATATACTGAATCGAAATCCGTTATATCCTGCACAGTTCCTGAAATATCGCTGAAAAACTGAAAAAGTGAAAGAAAAATACTTTTTTTACTTTTGAAGGAAATTTTACGAAACTTTGCACTCTTACATTTTTCGATGTGAGCTTTCTGATGACAGTGCCAAACATTTTCTGCGTCAACTAGATGCGCAAATTTTTATAGTCAACTTTTAATTTTTTTATGTCCGCAATATTGGATTTTAATGGCATTCAAAAGAGCTATTCTCATGTATACATGACAACAAACAACACAACAAAACAACAAAAAGAACAATGCAAAAGCAAGACACAAATGTCTGCTGATCAAATTGCTGCAAAATCTATTTGAAAATTGTAAGTAAATTTCATAGAAAGCTGATTAGATATCTCATGGAGAAATGTAAGAGAAATTGAGCTTGGAAATCACATTTTATCAAAATTTCTAGAGTTTTTATAAATCGAAATAGAAATAGAAACTCAAGGCAAATTTCCGAGAAATTTATTAGACAAATATACAAAAGTCTCAAACAAATTGTCGAACAATCTCGTTACAAATAATCGAGTATTTTCACTGAAAATTGTTTCTCTGAAATTTTCTAATGAAAATTTCTCATGGAATAAAACGAATATGGTCGCGAAATCTCATTAAAAATGCTAAATGTACCTGGAATTGTACCTGGAAATCTCATAGAAAATTGTAGAGAAATCTCACTGAAAATTGTGTCCGAATATCTCGTTGGCAATAGTCACGAACGCTCAGAAACACGAAAATTATCTAATCATCTCTTGGAAAATTACCGGAAAATATCTTAGAAAATTGTAAATATATCTTACAATTTTTTTATAATTAATTCTTATAGAAAACTATTCCAAAATTTCATAGAAAATTGTCGAGAAATGTAAGAGTAATTGTGCTCAGAATTCATTGAAAATGTTCTAGAAATCTCAAACCATATCTTCGGGAAATTCAATAGAAAAATGACCACAAAATCTCAAGGAACTTGTCAAGGTTTTTCATTTTGCTGACCTAAATGTCTGAAACTGTTTGTGAGTATTAGAAATAATAAACTATTATTATTATTAATATCGTTGAAAATTATGGAAGAATCTTCTAATCTGTAAATCGCATGCATGTGTTATCAGAGATCTCATGGAAAATTATCAATGAATTTTACTGGAAATTGTGGGAAAAATTACTAGAAAATATCCAGATATCTCATGGAAAATTCTCGGGATGTGTATAAAAATTGAAGAATGGTCATTGAAGATAATAGGTAAATCGTATAGAAAGTTGTTGAGAAATCTCATGGGAATTTGTACTCTGATAGCACATTAAAAATTGAGAAAAATCATGAAAAATTATTGGGAAATACCTTTGTTCATTTTAAGTAAACTGTTGAGGTATCTAATGAAAAATGTGCACGAATATGTTATTCATAATTGCCATGATGATTGCCATGATGATGAATTATTTGTATTGATTTGTCTAATGTTTTTATATTTGGGTATGCTTACTTGCTGTTGATCCCCATATTGACATGTAGTGTTTCCTGACGTGTGTAAACTTTGTAAATAAGTACTTGCATTAATAAACTATTACTATACTATTACTATTACTATGACAACCATGACACTATTACTTTGAGAACAATTTTATAGAATTTTTTCCAGAAAGTTCATGGAAAATTGTCGGAAAATCTCATGAAACATTGAACCTGAATATCTCATTGACAATTGTCGCGAACTCTAAGAAACAAAACTGATAGAAAATTGTCTAAATATCTCATGGAAAATTGCCGGGAAATCGTTATTGAAAATGTAAGTAAATCTCTTAATAAGTTTTAGTTTCAATAAGTATTATTTACTGTAAGTAAATAGGAATTAGAATAATAGGAGTAAGAATAATAGAAATTGTTCATATATCTCAGGGAAAATTGTAGAAAAATTAAGAGAAATGGTGCTCGGAAATCACATTCCACAAATTTCCGATAAGTTCAATCGATAAATGTCCGGAAATTGATCTCGAAAATCGCATTCCACAAATTTTCGAGAAGTTTAATAAAAAATCGTTCAAAAATCCAAAGGAAATTTCCCAGGTGTCTCATTGAAAATTATGGTATAATCTCATTGCCTTCCATGAAGCTCACGAACGATTTATGCATAAGATCTACTATGCATAAATCGTTCGTGAGCTTCATGGAAAGTTGGCCGTATATCTCATGGAAGATACTCAGGGAATACGGGGAATAAAAATGGTCTGGGAATTTCATTCAAAATTGTAGGCAAATCTTATAGAAAATTCTTGAGACATCTCATGGGAAATTGTACTCTGATATCCCATTGAAAATTGCCAAGACATCTCAGTAAAAATTTGATAGAAAAATCATGACAAAATATTGGGAAAGAAATCACATTATGGCGAGAAAACCAATAATTTTAAGATAAATTCGACTGCTTTATTGCATCCGTGGGAAGGAATCGAAGTAGCAAGGAAAAAAGTTGCTGTTAGGGATTTTTAAGGCCTACAATATATAGAATATTTATGGAGTTTCAATAAAAATCTGCCTCTTCAATCAAATGTTCATCAAATTTAGATCAAAAGTATGTATTTTGTATACATTGTGCTGAATTATATAGAATTTCTATAAAATTTTCTATCAAAATTTGTAGAAATTCAATTATATTTTATGATGTACAGGATATTGCAAAAATAATCCCTCATACCCGATAACTTGCTGAATATTTGTTTTGTTAATTTTTGATATAAAATAGTAGAATGCAGAAAGCAATAAAAGTATTAAAGATGTTAAATATTTTGCTTTAATCCTAATGATTCATTAGATTCATTCTGATTCATTATAATTCTTCTGATTTAGATATTATTCAATAGAAATTAGTTGATTAGTTGAAATTAGTTTTAATAGAAATGAAATCTTTATAAATCTTCCATAATTTCTATGAAATCTGTAGAATGTCAATTAAACTGTATTTAGATAGAACTATGTGAATTTTGATTAATTGCATATAATTTCTATGATGTAATAAACACAGAAATTTTGAGAACTTTGTAAAAATTCATTAAAAATCTGAAATTTAAATGAAAAAATTGTAATTTAGATAAAACCCTATAGAGAACCGTTAAATTTCCATGGATTCTGTGGAATATCAATTGTATTTTGGTAGAATTATGTAGTATTTCGTTGAATTGCATATAACATTTCTATGAATACCTTATACATAGAATATTTATGGAAGTTTGAGATAGATAAAAAAAATACAGAAATGATTTTATAAAGTATATCTTTCTAAGAAAAAATATTTTGAATTTGTAGGCGAATAGGTCGCAGCCCTTAAAATATTGGTGTTACTAATTATTACTAACTAAACTTATTAAGTTTAAATTAAACATATTTTCGACAAAATCCTGTTTGCGCGATTAATAGTCCATTTAACTAATTTTGCATATATCAAATGTCTTCGAGAGAGATGCGATTTCATGTACATTGTGAAGTTCTGAAGTACATCTAATGTTAACATAATACTCCTATGTTATTGTAACCGGAGAAAGGTGCTTCGCAATTCAAAATTTGATTGCCTGTTAGCTATTTACCACATCGATTATTAATATTTCCTAAATCATATAAAATGGAAGCACTTATAATACAAATAACAGAATAAAAATGAGTATCCTTGTATAACAGTCGTTGGAGTCTTCTCATTCAATTATAAAATGAGTTTCTTCATACAATTATAAAATGAGTAATCTCATAGAATTATAACAGTCGTTGATGTTTCCTTATACAATAATAAAATGAGTTATCTCATACAATTATAACAGTCGTTGATTTTTCTTCATACAATTATAAAATGAGTTATCTCATACAATTATAACAGTCGTTGATTTTTCTTCATACAATTATAAAATGAGTTATCTCATATAATTAGTATAATCGTTGGAGTTTTCTCATAAACTTTTAAAATGCGTTTCCTCATACAATTATAACAGTCGTTGGAGTTTTCTCATATAATAATAAAATGAGTTTTATCATACAATTATAACTGTCATTCGAGTTGTCTCATTCGATTATCATATGAGTTATCTCATACAAATATAACAGTCGTTGGAGTTTTCTCGTACAATTATAAAATGAGTTTTCGCATACAATTAGAACAGTCGCTGGAGTTTTCTTATACAATTATAAAATGAGTTTTCTCGTATAATTACAACATTCATTGGAGTTTTCTCATACAATTATAAAATGAGTTTTCGTAACAGAGTCGTTGGAACGTTACAACACTTTTTAAATTATCGTTGTATTCATTTTAGTGAAGATGTGAAGATTTTTGTTTGTTTTGCTCTTTGCACCGTTATACCCTACATAAGTAATAAAATTTAATCATTTAGTTCAAGCAAATTTCAAATATTCATAAACGTATAATCTTTTACCGCAAAATTTCTGGAACCAACTTTGTCCCACTTTGCAAATCTTGACTCAATATTCATGTAGTATCCGTGTAATGATTTCTAGTATTCATGACACACTTATCAACGCGGTTGTTAAAACAGTTAATATACTTACTAATCATAATTTTGCGATAATATTATAATAAGATGCGTTGATATTTATATAAATACACTGTTTCACGCCTCATACTACTAGACTACTGTTTGCAATGTTTTGGAAGTGCATGCTGATCTTATGTGCGACACTTTGTGTGCAGGTAACTATATTTAATATTCCATATTTACATTATTAACGTAATTACTTTCAGATTTATTCTTATGATTATTTCAAAATCTTGAAAGAGTGCGAGAATGGCGATGTAACGTTTGTAAACACCTTGAGATCAAAACATTTAAGAGACGCACTTGAAATGATTGTGCGCGATGAAATGATGAGAATTGAACAACACAAGCTAAACCTTATAAACGGTATCACTTCAGACAACGAAAAATGCGGAGATTTAAGTATAGCCGTTATGAAGACTGAAATCGACTCAATTAGATTGAATTGCGTGGATAATTTCATACTATTAGCTAGAATGTATAAAAATATCGTACAAATTACTTTCGACGCGCTTGATGAATTATCTGCAATGGGTACGATTATACAAGACAGCGTAATACAATGTGCGTTCGATGAACACCTCACCAATGCTATTTATAAAATTGATAATGTGGATTCTATTGGAGATGGTTTTCTGAAATTATTTGACTGCTTTTCGCATGTCAACACAACAACTCACTGTCCAACGTTGACCAAACTTGCAGTAGACGTTTCTACATTTCACGACAGATACATAAAGATAACTGATGATTGTGTTCGAGATAGTGGATACCCTATAATTGATGACCTTAATGAACTTGAAATTCGACTTAAAACTGAGAAATGCATAGTATAAGTCTATTTTATTAATAAATTAGTATACTGTAATTTTTATAAGAACAATAAACATAGTCTACATTTTTTATACCAAGATTTTTATTATCCTGCATAGCCTACACATTCTGCATACTTAGTTTTTTTATGAACTGAACAATTGTTTTAAATATCTATTGTTATGTTTGTATTTATCATTGAATCACTTATCACAACTGTTAAAACAATACACCCTTTCGATGGAATGAACCACTTTACAACTATCAATTGTTATTATTCAATGCAACAATTGTTATTACGAGGGTCGTTCAATAAATAATGCCCCATATTTATTTTTTTAGAAACTATTTATTGAAAAGTGTTAAATTTTGGTGACAATATAGCTACATGTTTCTTCTACATGTACTATTTTTCAACATAGTCTCCATCAACTTGTACGGTCTTACGCCAGCGTGAAACAAGTGCCTGTATTCCCTGCCGGTACCAACTCTTGACCTGTGCGCGAAGCCATGTTTTCACCGCTTGAATTACGCTCTCATTATCATCAAAGTGTCTTCCACGCAAACCGACTTTAAGAGGTCCGAAGAGATGGGAAGTCTGACGGTGCCAGATCTGGGCTGTATGGTGGATAGGGCAATGTTGTCCAACCCAATTTGGTGAGGTGTTCCCGGGTTCTGAGACTTGTGTGCGGGCGTGCATAATCGTGCAGGATCAAGATTCTTGTCATGCCCAACACGACGGAAACTCAATCACTGCTCGATCACAAACTCAAGAACTCAATCACTGCTCGCTGTTTGTAACGTGGATCACTAACAGACGCTTTTTGAAAATTCACTACAGCTATGTTGGAATGATTTGCAACTTCGTCCAACGGGAGGAGAAATACTGAACTTCAAGTTCCTAGAAGTACAACTTTCAGCTTTTGCTCATTGCGGAAAAAAAATGGGGCATTACTTATTGAACGACCCTCGTACTATCAGTTGTTGTTAATTGTTAAAATACTGAAAACATGAAACAAGAGGCAACCGAATAGCAATCTTTGCTATTTATGAACTGAACAATTGTTTTAAATATATATTGTTATGTTTGTATTTATCATTGAAACACTTATTGCAACTGTTAAAATAATACACTCATTCGACGAAATTAGCCACTGAACTCTCAACTGTTATTAATCAATGCAACAATTGTTATTACTGTGAATTGTTGTTAATTGTTAAAATTCTGAAAACATGAAACAAGAAGCAACAGAATAGCAATCAGCTCCCAGCGATTTCATACCAATGAGACACTAACTGCAACCACCAAATGTTTTCAATTATCATCAATTGTTAAAACAACATACTCAACCAACATAATGAAATACCATAACACAGAATAAACTACAATAATTAACATTATTTCATTACAAATACCAGCAACAGGTACAGTTTGAAATGTTGTTAATGTTAATGAGTCGCTATGTCATCTTAAAAAAAAAATTAAATGTTGACAAAGTTCTCAATCAGTTTTCATAAGAGTTCATGTTTTTGATCAGAATTTCTTGAAATTTTTCCGTATGTGAAAAATTTCAAGAACATATTTGATAATTTAAAAATTTCATGTACATTATATTCCATGAATGCGTAATGGATTTTTAATTCACAGTTCACAAGGAATGCATATTTAGTTAAATAATTATGTTCGCATACGTTGGAATTGCCTAGGTTAGGTTAGGATGTGGGCGACAAAGGATATTGCATTATCATTTCAGTTACTATGATACAAATGTATTCGCAAAGTTTTTAACTTTCATAGCTTTCATAATTACGCGACAGTTTTCATAAAAGTGTATAAACAATTCCAAGAATATTTTGACAGTTTTCATCAAAGATCGTGTTTTTTGTGAGAATTATTTAAAATTTTCGGTATATAAATCTGAAATCTCAATTTTTTGCAAGCCTTAAAAAAATTCGAGACACAAATATGGAGAACCAAAATTCGTTACATTCGTTATATGATATGGCATTATCACTTCGACTATTATGTTAATCGCTAAATTTTATGTTTTAAAAATCTCAAATGTCTAATTTGCCAACCCAAAAAAAAATCGAGCCCCAAAGGTTTGAAACCAAAACAACAAATATTGATTTAAGGAAGCTTTTTCATGTATATTTACATATGTTGAATGATAGTTGATATTGGAAAATTTTCGAAAATGTAGAGCTGTACTCAATTCAAACTGTTTCCAGATAAATTAGCCTTTTATTTTCTTATTATCTTTATTAATTTGTAGCTTAATGTTATATTTTGTCAATATTTTCATTAACAAACTAACTTAAATAGCTTTCAATTTTGAATTAAATACTTAAACGTATACACTTAAATTTGTATATTTACTTCTTTAGAATAAGTTCTCAAAAGTTGCGAATAAGTTATCTCCTAGGTACATTAGCAAGTATTAAAGTATCCAATGTGTTTATAATTTTCTTTAAAGAAACCATGGTCTCTTAAAACCATGGTTCTTTAAAGTAAAAGTTGGACCTCAAACCTTTACTTTATCATTGGATAGTGATTTATTAATGATCAATGATATGCATATTAGATGCAAACACATGCAAACAAATTGGACCTCATTGTTTCCTACATGTAGAAAATTACTCAGATTACATTCTCATTCGATTACATTCCGTATTGTTTATTAACGAAGCTAATATATTTTCTATGCAATTAAGAATCCCTGTTACTGTTTAAATCTAATTGATTAATAATGTGACACGTGACGTGAAGCGAAATTAATTATACAATCTAGATAATATAATTTGATAAACAAGCCTGACTTTGAAAATTGGATTATAGTCGCATTGTGCTGTTTAGGCTTCGGATAATTATAAACTTTAATTAACAGCCTATAGCTTTCACATTCCTATTCCGAAGTTTTCCGTATTCAAACAAAAGTTGTCTCTAAGAAAAATTGCTCCTTTAGAGCCCCTCTTGTTGCTTTCCCAGTGGATAAACTTCGCGTTTGTTAAAGTGTTAATAATTGATCAGTTCTAATTACTAACTAATTTCATTATTACGTTAAACTAAATTTAGTTCAATCGAATGTATTAATTAATTGTACATATACACGGTGATAATAAATTGTGATAAACAATTTTGTTTAAATAGTACAGGCGACTGTTTCTTGTTTTATCAAATGGATGATTGAGGAGCGTCGTGCGTCTTATGTTTAATACGCCAAAGCAGAAGCATCTAGGGGATTTTCTTTTCATGTTTTCAAGTGTACCAACATGTGTATTTGGTTGCCATTTTTAGGGCACTCAAAAATTGAATAATATGAAATTGAAATTTTCAGAACAATATTTAAGTCTTGAAAGGTTGTGTAAAAAACTGGACAAAAAGATATTTCCGCTTATATTGTTTTACGTCAATTTGATGGCAAATGTACTGTGAAATTGAAATTTTCAGAACTAAATCTTAATTCTTGTTTTACCTTGCCTCTCCTGATTTTTTAATCTTTTTAATACTTACAGCCTCATAACTTCTAAACAAAGACGAATCGGACCTATATTCATACATTTTTTTTGGTAAAATAGCACCTCCTTTCATTTCCCAAAGTTTGTCATTGAGCTAATAAATGACCACGTATAATGGTAACATGAATTTGAATTACTGTCATAAAATTACATAATTTTAACATGTTTGCACTGACTGCAACAACAAATACTTGGCGCGTATTCTGTGATATCGTAATATTAGTTTTAATTTAATAACGCTCACTGCCGTGCCACATATGCGATTTTTCGCATGTGGTAATAAATATGCATACGCAGTATTTTAAAATTGATATAAATTATACATTCTGTCTGCGATTTATTCCGCCCACTCGTATTTTTCGATTTTGTTGCATAAGATTAAATTCCTCCAAGGGAGCATTCTGTGCGTTTCCATAACTACACAGGTTTCATTTTATGAAGTCTAATACAAAATGTATAGAGCACAGGTTTCTTGCAATAAAAATATTGCGACAAATATTTTACAATTAGCAGCATATTTCATCTAACTACTAATAAAATTCATCTGGTTTATAAGTTACTCATAATAATTTTTAACTTTCATTATATAATTAAGGTGAAACTAGTTTTCTTAAGCATTATTATTTTATTGAATGTCAGTTATTGTTAATAACTTATTGAACAAATCTGTACTAGTTCGAACTCAGGTATTGTACAAATTCTCATAATTTGTAATATTTATTTGTCATTGCATTTATTTAAATGCAATTCATCCTTAAATGTAATTGAATACATTTACTTTCCTTGCCTGTACATTACGAGAATTCTTATAATTCAAGTAATATTTGAGTCTTGTAAACCTTTTTAACCATATATCCATTGGTTTATATTTAAACAACTTTAATTTTATTTTTTAAATTATTGTTACATCGAATGCTTCTTTATTATCACCATTAAACCAAATAAAATACGATAACTCGCGACACAACAAACGCTTACCAAACTTCATTTTGTAGGTAATTCCTAACCAAACTTACTCAAAATAAAACATGATAAGTTGCGAAGAACTCGCCACCAAAATCAAACTTTATTTTGTAATAACACAAATCATTCTTGGTTGATTGAATTAATTAAATATTGTTCTTAATTAGTTTATCATAGCTACAACATTCGATCGCCACAATTTTAGTGCATACCAAAATTATTCTAATGAGATATTGGTCCATTGAAATTCGGTCATCAACTAGCCCAATATGAACTAAATTCGCGCTTTATATACCATTCCCTCCTTATTTTAATGCATTCCTAGTGTAGGGACTTCCCCTAATTATTTGATTCTCAGCGATTTCCCCGAATCAATGCCCGCCTCTCACGTTCACTTAATCATTTTTAATTGCATCGTTTTTAAATAGCGTCATTTAAAAAATATTTAATTGGTTTTGATATTCCATCTCCCATATTATAACTGAATACAACACAATATTATGTGTGTATTCTACCTCAATTCGTTAATTAAAAATGTTGCTAGAATATTTAGCTGTACTGACTCGTAGGTTGCTACAAATCTCAAACAGTTTGTAATTTTATTACGAAGTTTATTACTGATGTACTTGGAAATGTGCCTCAATTTTATGATCGCTGCGATTAATGAAGTGCTTACGATTCTCCAACAAAACATGCCGCAAATAAACCTCCAGCCTTAGTAGAAGTGGTGAACTGCAGTCTGGATTGGGGTCACATCGGAGTATATTTCACTCGGATTAGATAGACTCAGATATGCGAAAACCGTTCGTTCATATTCTGCTTCTCCGTGGATTAAATGTGCTCGCTGATGCCTGTATAACACTCGCTAATATTCCATCTCCAAGTCTTGCTCAGTCAAAACTTTAATTTTCTGGTCACCGATCTAAGAAGCATATTTGTCACATTTTATATTTAGGCTACTTTCATTGTCCGAACTTATTACTCAAATTAATACATCGTTTAAAACTTTATTGCTAATTAGTATAAATAATAAGTAATATAGTTAATAATAATATTTAAATAATAAGTAATATAGGTAAATAATAATGTTTAAATAATAAATAACATACGTAAATGATAAATTTTATTTACACTGGAAGCTTTTACTTAGTGATACATAATTTATAAAAAAATAATGCAATTTTTACTTTGTATCTATATCTCTCTCTAATAAGTATTTAAAGGCGGCCTGTGTACTTTTAATATATTATATGTTTGAAAATGACCGACTGTTTGGTCGAAACTATAGTCGCCGTAGTAAATGATAAAGTTTAAATAATAAATACTGTTAGATAAAATAATTCCAGGAATAATTATATCCCTTGTGTCAGTAATGAAAATGTTGTACACATGTAATTTTGTACAAAATCAACAGCAATGATGGTGGTCAAGTCAAAATTCCCGGCGAAAAATCTGGGGAATTTGGTCGCACCAAGTTTGTCCAACAAAGGAAGTAACCAGATTTGACAGTAGGAACATCTTGCGTCGTATGTTTGATATACCAAAGCAGAAACATCTAGGGGCTTTTCTTTCAAATTTTCAGGTGTACCAACATTCGTATTTGGTTGCCTATTTATCAAACCGCAATCATTGTTGCTCACTTGTTATTTAGTCACAGAAATAAAATACATTGTACAACAAAATACGACTAGGCTAAATGACTAGACTTTAGTAGAAACTGCAGTCACTATGTTCGTTTTCTATTAAAATAAATGTATATACAATCTGTCAACAAGATAACAGAAATATCGGCTCCTTACAGTGTTGAATATACTAGTGAAGATATAGAGATAATAGAAGAGATAACCGGTAAGTAGAGTGTGAAATAGCTGCGGAGGCGCAGAAGTTAAAATATATCCGGATAGCGACGGCCAAAGACAGCGCGAGTAAAGAAGAAAATTAGGGTAAACAGACGTGACCTCAGACGGCTAGACCGGTATCAAAGCGGTGGTAAAATAGGCAACCCAACATACACAGACGGTGCAAGTTGGAAACGGAGAATCATTGAAGCGAAATAAACAAAACAAAGCAAAATACTCAAAAGGACAGACAAAAGAACTGACATCCACAAAAGACCTAGAGACAAAGAGGAACCGGGAATAAACGAGTCCAACACAATATTTAACATAAGCAAGAAGATACTAAGGTCGCCTGAACAGCGGAAAATCCAACAGGAAGAAAGGCCAACCAACAGAAAACTGAAAGCGAAAATAACCAAGAAGAACAAAACAAAGAAAATATGGAAGAACTTAAAGGATTGATGCAAGATTTAATGCGGGAGGTGAGGAAAAACAATGAAGAACTAAAAAAGACCAACGAAGAGATAAAGAAAAACAGCGAATATCTAAATGAACTAAAATACGAAATACAAACAATAAGAAGAGAATCAAATGAGAAGGAAGATAAGTGGGAAAACGAAAAACAATCGATGATGACAAAAATACAAAACCTAGAGGAACGAGTGGAAAGCGCAGAAAAAGAAAGGAAGAGCAATAATATTGTAATAAATGGGTTAAGCAACAAAGGAGAAAAAGTAAAACAAGAGAACTAAAAGTAGAATTAAAAATAAATAGCGCATCCAAATAAACAAATACCTAAATCAAGACATGGTACTAGCAGAAGTGGAAACGTGGGAGATGAAAAAAAAATCGTGAAAGCCAAGAACAACATAAAGCATACTAGAATATACATAGAAAATGATTTAACGTTGGAAGATAGAAAAGTGCGAAGAGAAATTAGAAACATAGCGAAGGAAGAAAAAGACATAGGAAACGAAGTAAGAATAGGATACAGAAAAATTGTAATTAATGGAACAGAATACAGATGAACCAAATGGGAGAAAAGGAATCGAAGTAGTAGAAGGTGCGAAAAAGAGTCCAAAAGAGTAAACCAAAAACATAGACAGAAGGCTGCACACATGACATGAATATGGAAAACAACGATAAAATAGAAAATATAGAAAAGAACACAAAACCAGAACCAAATAGCAATAACAAAATAAAAATAAAAAGAAAGAAGTAAGAGAGCAAGACAAAAAACAGAAAAAAGTAAAAGAAAAAATAATAATAGGGACGTGGAACATTAGAGGATACATGGGAAAGGAAGCAAAACTGGTGGAGGAGATGAAAAAACATAAAATAGAAACACTAGGAATTAAGGAATTACCGATACAAAAAAGAAAAGACGCTATATTGAAAATATAAATGGAGGATACTGGTTGATATCGACAGGAGTAGATGAAAAGGAACGAGCAAAATGAGGAGGAATTATAATAACACCGGAAAAGATAAAAGATGTAATAAAAGAAAAACCAATAAACGAAAGAATAACGACTACAGAAATCAAACTGGTCGAGGATGAAACATGGACACTGATAGTAGCATACGGACCAAACAAAGACGCAAAGAAAGAAGCGAAAGACACATTATTTGAAAACATACAAAGGGAAGTAGATGAAGGAAAAGAACACATAATGATAATGGGAGATCTAAACGGAAGCGTAGAATGCTAAAATAGCGGAATAGAAGACATAATGGGAGAAGAAGGAGAAGAAATTGAAAACAACAATGGAGAAAGAATAATACAATTATGCATTGAAAACAACTTTGTGATAACAAATACAAAATTAAAACACAAATACATATACTAGTACACAAGGGAACAGCGAAGCAGAAACGAAAAATCGATAATGGACTACCACCTAATTCATAAAAAAAGAGCTGGAACAAACTCTTACATAATGAATGTAAGAGTTATAAGGCAAGCTGAAATAGAAAGTGACCACCACCTACTAAAATATAATAATACTTTATTTGCGTAAAACAAATTTACGAAAATGGTACATTCTAGTTGGGGAAATCGTGAAATTTATAGGCGAAAAACATTAGTCAAAAATTGTTGTCTTGAGTCGTTCTGGGAACTGGCCCCTCATTGTGCAGATGAGGATGTGGTATCTGTCTTCGCAGCGGCGGTGGCAGAACTTGCAGTGGCAGTCGTCCTCAAAGTGGTGGAAACGCTGGCTACTGCATATCTCGTGGTGGTAGCCATGGGCGGTGAGTCTGCATATCTTGCTCCTGTTTGGCTGGTTAGGTTTCTTCCATCTCTTCGAGTTGAAGGCTGGGGCCTGGGTGTAGTTGTTTGCTACGAAGGACCAGTTTTTAATTTCTCTGCTTTGTTCGTACTTACTGTATTGATCCCTGTCTAAGTTGCATTCTCTAAACAGGTCCTCCGATAGGGTTATCCAGCTGACCAGCTGATGGCACATGGTCGAAGATGTTGATTTGTGTTGGCCTAGGAGCCGTTTGATGAAATAGCTCTTGATCTTGTCCAGTTCAATAAGGTCTTTCAGTTTAAGGAGGTGCGATATTTCTTTTAATGCGTAAGTGGCGATCGGCTTTATTTTTTGTTGGAAAAGGGAGTGCCCGCCCTCAATTGATAGCTTTGTTAGATGACTCAGTATGTTTATGGACCTTATCGCCTGAATCTTCCTTGCACGGATGTGTTCTGTGAAGGTGGTGGTGGGTTGCAGGGTTACCCCTAGGTAAGTGTAGGAGTTGACAATCTCTACCATTTCGTTTTTGTACATGAAGGAGTCTGCCTTTGCGAGCCGGCCCCCTTTTCTAAATTTTATTATTTTCGTTTTGTCGGTGTTTACCTTCAGGCTGTTGTTGTCACAGTATGCTGTCAGGTTCTGCAGAGCGTGATCGATGTCTGATTTATTCGGGCTGTACATCACTAGGTCGTCCGCGTACATGAGTACTTTGAGGTGATCTATGCCTTTTTGAGTTCGTCGGGGAGGTCGGCAATATATATTATGAAGAGCGTCGCACTTAGCCTGTCGCCTTGGGGGAGACCTCTTCTCTGGGTTATTTGGTTCGAGGTGTTGAGACCATCTGTTATGCGGATACTGTTGAATTTCAGAATATGAATTACTAGCTTTTGGATCTTGCCACCTATGGCGAAGTCATGTATCATTTTGCGGTTGAGTATGTCCCTGTCGACGCTGTCGAAGGCTTTGTAGAAGTCCACAAAACAGGCGTATGTCTTCCCACACTTCTTGGTCATTTCGGCTGAGACGTCGGCTATGAGTTCAGCAATTGGAGCCTGTGTGGACCGTCCCGGAAGAAAGCCGTGTAGCTCTCTTGGCAGCCGATTTGCTGTGTGGGAGATAATCCTGTCATTTATTAGTTTCGAGATGCACTTGTATCCGCTTTGTTGTAGCGCGATCCCCAGGTAACTGTTGGGATCTGTTCTTTCTCCTTTTCCTTTGTACAGTATTTTGATGTGGCTTCTTCTCCATGATGCAGGTAAGTCTCCTCGTAGGAGGCAATTGTTAAACAGCGCTAAAACACCTACTAGCTAAACACCTACTAAAATGGACATGAGTTGGAAGAAAGTACAAAAAGCAGACAAGAGGACAATAAAAGCTAAAGAAAAGATAAAAACCTACAGATTAAGAGAAACACAAACACAAGAGAAATACAAGAGATACTACAAATACAATTCAGCGAGAGCGAAATGAAGCTAAACATAGAAGGAAAATGGGAAACATTCAAAAGAACTAACATATTTCTTTTGAAATTTTTTTGACGCGGCACGGTAGACCTACGGAACAAAATAATTGAAAACAGGGAAATGAAAAAGACAAACTGATGGACAGAGGTAGTCAAAAAGGAGGTAAAAGACAAAAAGAGAAATGGAGAAGATACCTACAAACAAAAAAAAAGAAGATTATGAAAAATACAAAGAAATGAGATACAAAACGAATTCAATAATAAAAGAAGCAAAACAAAAGCCATGGACGAAATTTGGTGAAAGAATGAGTGAGAATTTTAGGCAGAACCAGAAACTATTCTACGGAACACTAAAGCTACTAAACAAAAAAAAAACACAACATGAAGAACATAAAAGATAAAAATGGAACAATTATCACGAATGAAGACAAGATAATGGAAAGATGGAGACAATATTTCAAAGAATTGAAAAAATGAACAAATTAAAACAGAAGGACAAGAAGCAATAAAAAACTAAAAAAATGGGAAAGCACTAGGAACAGATGATATAACCCCGGAGATGATGAAACACATGGGAGAGAGGGAATAATACAAATAACGAAACTAGTGAATGACATAATAAGCAGGGAGGAACCACTAAGTGAATGGAATAAAGGTATAATTCTACCATTACATAAGAAAGGGGATACAAGAATATGCGAAAATTACAGAGGAATCACACTAACAAGTATACCAAGAAAGATAATGACCAGAGTACTAGAAAAAAGGATGCGAGACAAACCAGAAACAAAAATAGAGAAGCCAGTGTGGATTCAGAAGTGGGAGAAGTACGCAAGACCAAATCTTCATACTCAGACAACTAAGCAAGAAACTAATTAAGAAGAACAGAGAAATGCACATATGCTTCGTAGATCTCGAAAAGGCATTCGACAGGATAAGGAGAGAGGATATATGGAACGAACTAGCAGAAAGAGGAATAGAGGAGGAAATAAGAAATGTAATAAAATACATGAACAGAGAAAACAGAAATATTGTGAGAACAAACAATGAGGAATCAAAATAATTCGAAACGAAGAAAAATTGGATAAGGTGACGAAGAAAGCAAAGCAAAATATGAAAATGCTAAAAATTGGATACTGGAAAATGGAGATAACCAAAATAGCAGAAATACTATTCGCGGATGACATGGCAATAATTGCAGAAACAGAGGAAAAACTTCAATACAGCATGGAAATAATTGAGAAAGACATTAAGAAAATAAACATGAAAATAAACTACGAAAAGACAAAACCCATGATAATTGCCAAAGAGAAAAAGAAACTCGAAATAAAAATACAAGATAAAAATCGAACAAGTAGAACAATGCAGATATTTAGGAACAATCGTACAGAGATATAGTAAATTAGATAATGAAAGAGAAGATAAAATAGAAAAAACAGCAAAACTATATAGCATGTTAAAAAACACATTATTTGGCAAGAAGGAGATATCAAGAGACACAAAAACAGAAATAGTCAAAAAAGTAATTAGATCAACGTTAACTTACAGCAGCGAAACATGGACGATGACAGGAAAACAAATAAAAATAATAAATGCCATGGAGATGAGATTCCTAAGAAAAATAGAAAACAATATGGGCATGGACCTATGAGACGAATGAGAGAAGAAATAAACACTAATAAAATATACAAGGCAAGAGCAACAGGAAAACAATAAAGAGGAAGACCGAGAAAACAGTGGAACAGCGCAATAAAAGAAGAGGCAACAAGAAAAGGGAACACATGGGAAGAAATAACGGAATTAACAAATGATAGGAGGAAGTGGAGAGAATATTATAAAAATTAATAATATATGCCTTTCACCGAAAGGTATAAAGGCAAAGGAATAAATAAATAAATGAAATAAATGTGAAATTGGAAACGAATATTTCATATTAACTATTTATATTCAAACATTAACCATTTCTGCACAGCTTATAGTAATTTCTGTTGCACATAACGATGAAATTTAATGACGCCAATAAAATATTTCCGTTATAAATGAACGCCATTAATACACCCCCCGATATCTATTTCGTTTTGTGTTATATTCGCTTATCCTGTTTTGCTCCTTATTGCTTATCACCCAAATGATCTGCCATAGTATAAATAGTGGTGCAGCTATAACATCTACATCCCTGCGTTCTATTTTTAGCTCGAAACTAATCGCTTATGTCCACATTGGGACTGTCGGGGAACAATTCATAATTAACGGTTTCGGATGCACGATCGTAAATCATAGTTACGCTGGCGCAACGGCATCATGAGGGATTAATTGAAATTATCAAGAGTAGTGCACGCCAGTATAAATAACATCCCAGACTCCGGTGGTTTGGCTGTAAATCATCCCCCTTTCTAAGATCCAGCATTAATCCATAAATCAGTGTATTATTCCGGCATATGTGTCGTTGCTTGGACTCGTGACCTGGATTTTATTATTGATATTTATCGTTCCTGTTTTGTCACCATCCCCCGATTCGCGTAACACTTGGCACGGAAGATGCAAAATTGTGATGTAAGGGAAGTTCTTTGCCAGTCATTCGCCTCGATAGTGATTTATCTGAATTGAATTGTTGTGACTCATTCTTGCACGAGATGTGCCTTTATTAACATCGGATGAAACGTATTGAGTTCATTAATCTCAAACTAAACAAAATCTTAAACAATTGACAATTGTAATAGAATTTTGATAGTGATAATTGAGATGCTGATACAGTAATATTAAATCTGAATTTTGAGTAATAATCACTAATATATTATTCATTTGACAATAACTAAGTATATAAATGAATACTTCTATACATTCAACAAGCTCAATTTATTAACGTAATGCGATCAGTTATTTTGAAGTAGTGCCGCGTTTCAGTTGGCTCAAGTTAAAGTTCATTATCGAAATAAGTTTTCTCCCCGTAGAAATAGCAAGGGCGATATATTGATTCTCGGATTTCCATCTCTAGAATTGACAAGTTAAGAGGTATAAAGTAAGTATTTATATTTATATTACTT
Source organism: Othius punctulatus (assembly GCA_951805005.1). Classification (NCBI taxonomy): domain Eukaryota; kingdom Metazoa; phylum Arthropoda; class Insecta; order Coleoptera; family Staphylinidae; genus Othius; species Othius punctulatus. The sequence goes on from OX638138.1 coordinate 97,755,306, forward strand.
CTATATTCATTCCTTATAAGTATCTGTCCATTACTCTTGATGAAATATGCATAATTCAAGTTGGACATACATAAAAATAAATTGCCAGGTTTTTTCATTGGAGCAAGCAGCTTCTAGTAATATGGTTTTTATATTGATATGTATTTCAAAAATTTTAAAATAAGCTGTACGGATAAATCGTATGATAACATAAAATTGTATGATGGCAATGACCTGAAAACGTCGATTTATTTGTGTAATTGTGATTTGTTTATTAAAATAAACTAGATGACGCGTTCGTTTATGAACATTTTAATGATCTTTGTGACGTACCTCAAGGGTGCTCGCATATAAGGGAGTGGAGGCAAATCGGAATACCCCTTCGGAGCAGCGAGGAGAGATGCTAGCTCTCCATATCGGAGAGTGGGGTGGGTGAAAACGGGCTCCACATAATTCTTCTCTCACATGTTACTTTTAACACGACTAATTAAGGTACTCCACAAATGAGTTAGTTGATGAGGGCGGGATCGGGATATATACAGGGTATTTTATATTTGCAGGGTGTGCAAAAATGAAAGAAAGTGTGCTGGGTTTCATTCTAAGTCGAAATGAGAGAACAAACTTTTTACAAATTTCCTCTCGTTTCGGAGTTCACTGAGTTTAAAAATTGGGCAAAAAAATATTACATTTATTAAAAATACAAGAATAATACAAAAAATACTATGCGGAAATCTTCGTCTATACGAAGAAATCTAGAATCTCTGCTAGCTTATATTGCATTGCCATTGCAAGAACCATATGCAAATCAGCATATTCTTCATTTGTGTATTGCGACATGATTGCTGTCAATTATCTGTTTCTTGACTTAATAAACATGAGCTAAATTGTCTATTGACAGATAATATGTCTTACTATTACTAATTTTAATTTCCTTTTTACCTAATTTTGAAACTTAGTTAACTCAAAACTGAGAGGAAATTTTAACAAAGGTTATTCTCTTATTTTGTCTTAGATTGTGATTCTGCATACCTCATTTTATTTTTGCATACCTGTCATAAAACACCCTGTATATTTATAAATTCGGACACTAATAAAGAGCTATTATTATTATTATTATTATTATTAAGTTTAAGGTTTTATCCAATTTATTTTATTTTGTTAATTTTGAATTAACTTAAACTTCAAACAGACATCTGTAACTTTCAAATTTCAATATTCAAATTAATAACAAATATTTATCATAAAAATAAGATCAGGATATATACATATTAAAATACATATCATGCCTCTGATAATGGTTTTAAAAAAACCGTAACTAGTCAGATAAAATAAAATAAATATATACCATTAAAGTCCAAATAATAATATAACAACCTTAAATTATTATTATTATTATATGAATCAAATCATAATTGAAATATAAAATTTAATCAATCAATATATATTTTATGCAGACTAACAGAAACCCTTATTTATAGTGTTTACGGTGTACATGAAAGTGCCAAGGGCTCTGAATTCCTCCTGGCATAACTCCTCCACTCACGACAAAGCACAAATCCGTTTTAAAAAATAGTGTCATGCGTGTAATTACACAGAACACTACAAGGAACAGCACGTGAAGCTATTCCAATATACAAAATGGAGAGTTGTTTGGATAAAAGAATAGAATCTCGCATCTCAACTTAAGCAAATCTCATTAAGCAAATAAAAGCAATTTACTTTACATAGTTATATTTTACAGAAGTGAAATTTACAATAATAATAATAATAATAGCAACAATCGAAACGGGTAATTATGGTGCAAATTTTAATACTAAATCGTTACACATCGTTGAAAATAGAAAATATATATAATTGATATAAATTTAAAATATCATTGATTAGTGACTATCAAAAGTTTTATTATTGTATTAACATTTCAATAATTACTGTTAATATTTTAATGGTTACTTTCATTTGACTGAACCTACCAATGTTTCAACGAAAACTTTCATAATTGTACAGAATTTTGTTAAATTTACATTTATTCAAAAATTTCAACATAATCTGGCAAAATTTCAATTACAACTGTAATTTTTTTAAGATTGTGTTTAAGGACTTAAATTTCTGTGTACTGTACAATGACAAAAATTTCTATGATTACTGTCTAAATTGCAATAATCAGTGTTACTTCTTTTTATTATTTTCAGAAACTCAATTATAACCATCAAAATTTCCATGATTATTATCGAAATTTCAATATCTGTTAATAATTTTTGCTAAATTTTCAATCATTTTGTCAAAATTTCCATACTTATATACTATCGATATTTCAATAACTGTCACATTTTCAATAATAGTTGCTACATTTTCAATCATTTTGTCATAATTTTATTATTAATGACAAAATTACCAAGTTTACTGTCACAATTGCATCGATTCCCTTTCAAAATGTCTATTATTTTATCAGAATCTCAATTATCACTGTAAATATTCAGTTGGATCTATCATTTCTTTAAGATTTTGTTGAAGGAGTCAAATTGTCAATGACTTTGTCAGAATTTCAATGATGTTGATACTGTCGAAATTGCAATGATCAGTGTCACTTTTTTTATTATTTCCAGAAACTCCATTTTTATCAAGATTTCAATGATTACTGTTAAAATTTTAATGGTTAATTTCATTTGACTGATCCTACCAATGTTTCAACGATAACTTTCATAATTGTAACGAATTTTGTAAAATTTTCATTTATTCCGCCATAGCATATTTTAAGCCAAGAGTTTTGCATGGTATGAAATACTGTAAATATTTCAATATAATCCGGCAAAATTTCAATTACAACTGTCATTTTTTTAAGATTTGGTTTAAGGACTCAAATTTCTTTGTACTGTACAATGTAAGTACAATGACTTTGTAAAATTTTCTATGATTACTGTCAACATTGCAATAATCAATTGTTACTTTTTTTATTATTTTCAGAAACTCATTTATTACTGCAAAAATTTTATGATTATTATCGAAATTTCAATATCTGTCAATAATTTTTGCTAAATTTTCAATCATTTTGTCAAAATTTCCATAATTATGTACTATCGATATTTCAATGACTGTCACATTTTCAATCATAGTTGCTAAATTTTAAATCATTTTGTCATAATTGTATTATTAATGACAAAATTACCAAGTTTACTGTCACAATTGCATCGATTCCCGTCAAAATTTCTATTATTTTATCAGAATCTCAATTATCACTGTAAATATTCAGTTACATCTGTGATTTTTTTAAGATTTTGTTGAAGGAGTCAAATTGTCAATGACTTTGTCAAAAAATTTATGATGTTGATAATGTCGAAATTGCAATGATCTGTGTCACTTTTTTTATTATTTCCAGAAACTCCATTTATATCAAGATTTCAATGATTACTGTTAAAATTTTAATGGTTAATTTCATTTGACTGATCCTAGTTTCAACGATAACTTTCATAATTGTAACGAATTTTGTCAAATTTTCATTTATTCCGCCGTAGCATATTTTAAGCCAAGAGATTTGCTTGGTATGAAATACTGTAAATATTTCAATATAATCTGGCAAAATTTCAATTACAACTGTAATTTTTTTAAAGATTTGGTTGAAGGACTCAAATTTCTTTGTACTGTACAATGTAAGTATAATTACTTTGTAAAAATTTCTATGATTACTGTCAAAATTGCAATAATCAATTGTTACTTTTTTTTATTATTTTCAGAAACTCAATTATTTCTGCAAAAATTTCCATGATTATTATCGAAATTTCAATATCGGTCAATAATTTTTGCTAAATATTCAATCATTTTATCAAAATTTCCATAATTATGTGCTATCGATATTTCAATTACATTTTCAATCATATGTTAGCTCAACTTTTGCCACTTCTGATATTGTTAACCCAATTCAGATATTTTTAGGCCGGCGAATTACCTTTAGCTTAATACTGACTATTTTTAATCCATAAAAAACAGTTTCAATACTAATTCTGGTGTCTTATTCTTATGATAGGTAATTATTTGTATTGTCAAGACGTCGATTAATAAACATTGGGATTTGCACCAATTAAACTTATTTATGTAATACAAACTAATGATACAAAAATATAAGAGGTTATATAATCGTATAATAATATATGGCAATCGCTCTCTTCTTTTGCTCCTTCCAACGACCGTCATTCTGTAACAATTAGAAAATGATCGTGAGTTTACAACTCAGTGAGACAATTGTATATTTGTTGTTGCGAGCATAATTGGTCAACCTAATATCCTTGGTCAATAACGGTGAAACAATTATCCTTGGTCAATTGCTTGTGGTCAATTACGATGAAACAATTATCCTTGGTTCAATTGCTTTTGGTCAACTACGGTGAAACAATTATCCTTGGTCAATTGCTTTTGGTCATTTACGATGAAACAATTATCCTTGGTTCTATTGTTTTTGGTCAATTACGATGAAACAATTATCCTTGGTTCTATTGTTTTTGGTCAATTACGATGAAACAATTATCCTTGGTTCTATTGTTTTTGGTCAATTACGATGAAACAATTATCCTTGGTTCTATTGTTTTTGGTCAATTTCGATGAAACAATTATCCTTGGTTCAATTATTATCATCATGTTGTCAAATTGTCAAATATTTCGGTGCGCTTTTCAATGACTTTGTCAAAATTTCCATGATTACTATCGAAATTTCAAGATCTGTCAAATTTTTCATCATTTTTACTAAATTTTCAATCATGTCAAAATTTGCATAATTGTGCACTATCAAAATTTCAATATCTGTCACATTTTCAATATTTTTTGTTAAATTTTCATGACATTTCACAAACATTTTTATGATTACTGTCAAAATTTTATTCAAGTTATTTTGTCATAATTTATATGGTTAATGTCAAAATAACCAAGTTTACTGTCAAAATTGCTTCGATTCCTGTCAAAATTCCTATTATTTTATCAGAAACTCAATTATCACTACCAAAATTGACCAACTGTGATGATTACCATCGAAATTCCTGTCATATAACTGTCATATTTTCATCATTTTTGCTAAATTTTCTATTATTTTGTCAAAATTTCAATAATTACTAGTGTAATTTAAATATATGTCACATATTCAATCAAGTTTGCTAAATTTTCAACTATTTTGTAAGAATTTCTATGATTACTTGAAAAATTCCTATTATTTTATCAGAATCTAAATTATCACTGTCAACATTACCATGAATACTAAAAATTTAAACAGTTTTGTCAAATTTTATATCATTTTTACCGTAAGTTTAATTAGTTTGTCAAAATTAATAGATCAAAATTTTAAATAATTAACATGTTTATGACATGTCTGTCTACTAACAATATAACAATATGTATGTAACTGTATGTTTTCAAATATAATATCACGAAATGACATGTTCCATACTGTGTAAGTCTAACACAATAAAGTAAATATTATTATATTATTATTATTATTATTATACAGTCAAAATTTCTATGAGAATTATAAAAACTTTGTGACTACTGTTATTGTTCGTAGATACTTAAAAAAATCCTTGGTACATAATAATGTGTGACTGTGACATGTTATTATCAGTAATGACTAGATTTTAAGCCTTATGAACAAATTGGACACTTAATATTTTGTAGTTGTTTAATGCTTTTTTGCATTTTTAAATTTGTATATTTTTTGAGCTTATTTTTACCTTGTTTACTAACTAAAAGCTTGTTGTGCTGATGTAATACATTTTTAAGTTTATGTTTATTGGAAATACTGTCAAGCCAAGTTATTTTTTTTTAATTTATCACTGAAAATGTTGTAATTATTTTCAAAATGCCTGTTTGCATTTTTAAACGTTCATGCTTAGTTTCAATTTTGAAGCTTATTTTCCCTTTTTTACTAATTTAAAGTTTTTTTATAATGTAATACATTTTTAAGTTTATGTTTACTGAAAATACTGACTAGGTAAGTTAAGTTTTTTATTTGCCACTGGAAATCTTGGTGTTTAATTTTTGTATACAAAAATATATCCTAGTTGCAATGTATTTTCAAATGTTGTCAAAGTTGTTATTAGTATCTTAAAAACGCTATCTTGTTGTTTTTTCTTATTAATATTTTTCATTTGTTAGTTTACCCGTTACCGTATGAAACATTTTCATGAAAAAATAAATTAATAACTTTCATGATTAGTAAAATATTCGATATTTAGAAAAACAGTTTTGTAACTTTCTTAATTATTTTTCGAAATACCAGGTTTTTATGATATTTTTATATTTCTAATCAGAATATCAAATAGCAACTAACTGAAAGCTAATAGGTTCATGAGAGGGCTTTAATAGTTATTTATGATAAAAGTTCGTAAAGTAGTCCTTTTTTGTATGATACTGAATTTTGTTGAACGAGGCGCATCTGAGTTAAACAAAAAACGCGCAAAAAATAAAAAAATAATAATTTACAAAAATGTATCATACAAAGTTGTTTCTACCTCAGCGATTATGAAAAACCGCTAAAATTTGATGCAAAATACTAGCTTTTCATTTAATTGTTGAGTAATTAAATTGTGTACGTATTTTACGTACAGGTGATGTTATTACGCACAGGTGAATTACGCCCTTGTGTTAAAGGAATCATTTTAAGCACTGTGGACTGTGCGTAAACACTTAGTTTACGGCACTATCGTAGAAAAGAATTATTTTGGGGGTGAATTCCTACAAACTCGGAAATATTGCCATGATAATATGTTACTATCACTTGTGATAATGTGGTACTATAACTTGTGATAATATTTTACTATTACCTACTTGTGATAATATTTTATTAATTCTTGTAATAATATGTATCCATCACTTTTGATAATATTGCAATATCACTTCTGATAATAATTTATTATCACATATTAATTAATGTAATTTCTGTGCACCTGATGATGGGTTTAAACAGGGTCACGTGGTACATTGATTTTATTATCTACTACGAACTTTGTATTTCGTACAAATTCAAATGAATTATATATTATTGCTATTTGAAAATTATCCTTCGTATAAATTATGCATATTTTAAGCAATAATGAATTAATCTAGAAATATATGAATATATCTAGAATATCTAGAAATCATTTATAATTAATAACAAATTGTATCAATTTCTTATCTTATTAATATTCTCTAGTAATATTAAAATACAAAATTCTTACAATTTATGTAATAGTAATAGGAACAGGACACTAAATGGATATCATATCACATATCTATTCCGCCTGTTATTCATTGGCAGCAGCAGCGGAGCGAAAATTGTCCTAGGTGCATCATAAATAATATCACGAAACAAACTTACTGCCTCGCAAGAGGCAGAGTTCCATAACTTACCGTCTACTAAGTTTGAGGAATTCAGCAACTTCTTGTTATAAACTTAACCAAAGAAAAAACTGATGTGGCCAGCACATGACTTTCTCCACACTCATTACTCTCGAGCCTTGAGTGATCACTTGAATCACTAATGGATTTTGTAAACGAAACAATATATTTGCAGTCATTTCGTGCTCAATCAATATATTTTGTAAACGAAACAATATATTTGCAGTCAATTCGTGCTCAATCAATGCTTTCTTTGATAAGATCAATTTTACGTTGGGAATTCATAAGGAGTTAAGAAGCAAGAGATAATAATAAGCTTACCTTGGATAAGGTCGTCTCGATGGAAAGGAAAAAAAATAGATAATAATTATCGTATGTCCAAACACAAAATGTCTAAATAAATTTGTGTTGATCATATACATACCAAGTTACTTATATTTACTAAGAAGAATAGGTAACAGATTCATCTATAACAATAAAGATGGAGAGCTGATCTCCTAAAACGTAATTAAATTATAAATTTAATTCACTATATTTATGAATTAGAACTGTTATAATTCTTCATTATGAATATAATTTATAATTTACTTGTTAATTTTGGTATTTTTTTATCAAACTTTATTTTAACGCAGCGATTAGTGAGATCATTGGCCAGCATGGTAAATTTCTTAGAATATGTCACAGAATAAAATAACAGTATATTGATTTTTCTTGCCGAGAATCAAAATCAACACTTCGAATTAGTCGGAGCCTTAACTTACTACGCTATCCTGATTGTTATGTTAATTGTTAATTATTTCATATTCGTTTATATTTCATAATAATTTACGATATGTTGTCTTATGAGGAGTTCGAAAAATTTACTTGTAACAATTTATAAGAATATATTACCACATAATTATAATAAATTTTACTTAGTCTGTAAAATGATAGCAACCGTTTTCGTAAATACTGTACATTAATTTCGTAAACTAAAAATTAATAATAAAAATAATAATAATTCATTTAAAAAAAATCTAAATTTCCATATACATATAAAAATATTTTTTCATATCTTCAAATTCATATTTTAAAAAAATATCTGCATCTACGTTTTTTTGTGATACATTGTGAGTATTACTCGTATTTAATAAATTTGTTTTGATAGAACTATGTATAAGAATAAATTTATATTATATATTTATTTATATTTTATATTTATATATATATATATATATATATATATATATATATATATATATATATATATATATATATATATAATACATTTTCTGTGTTAACCGTTACTTGGTGGTAAACACTAGATTATAGTATTATTATTTATTGTAAGAATTATTATTATACAGTTTTTTTTTTGTTTAATTATTTTATATTATTATTTATTTGTCTTATGTAGCTATTTTTACGTATTTTCTTATATTATTGATTATTTGTTTGATTTATTTTGTTTTTTTGTTAATTGAGTATATTATTAATTATTTGTTTTATTTATTTTGCTTTTGTTTATTGTTTATACTATTAATTATTTGTTTTATTTGTTTTGTTTTTGTTAATTGTGTATATTATTAATTATATGTTTTATTTATTTTACTTTTGTTTATTGTTTATAGTATTAATTATTTGTTTTATTTATTTTGTTTTTGTTTATTGTTTATATCATTAATTATTTCATTTATTAGTATTATGTATATTTACGAAAATACTTAACACCACAGTAATTGCTTGCCATTTTTTTTTAAACTGCTGCCTTTTATTAGTATATAAAACATTTTATATAAGCTATAACAGTTGCGTGCAATTATTATCCTTAAACTATTATTAAGCCACTCGGCCTGAATAGACGAAAACACTTTCGCTTTTCTCATTTCCCGATGCTTTGTTATTTAAATAACATCTTATTAACTCTGCATCCAGCAGCCAAGCCGCATATATATTGAAAATTATGTGTAAAAGCAAACTGCAGAACTAATTAAAGTGGCAATAACTTCTGCGGTTATATAGTATTACTAATACACGTGGATTACAATTACGGTAGATATATTTTTAAATCGAACTTATTCATCACATTTAATTGCATCAAAGGTGAATCATGTGACATTTTCGATTCAACACGAATATCCTTCTAGAATCTAGACGGTTAGTAATGCATCCTGAAATTATTTCAATATATGTATCACGTATTTTAAATTAGAGAACTATAAATTTATAAAATAAAATTATTTAAGGCAACGACTGCTGCATGGCTTATCATGGTTAATTTGCAAAACATTCAGATAAGTATTTTACTCATATGCTTATTGTGATCTGGCAATATATGGCATAGTGAGCTAAGGCCCTGACTGTAGTTCACCTTGCTATCGTGCTATCGATATTCATTTTAGATGAAATACAGCCAGGCCTTAGCTCACTATGCCATATATTGCCAGATTGCAATAAAAAATTGAAAGTTTTGTAAATAAATGAAAGTATGTGTACTTTTTTAAATATGTATTAAATGGGTTAAATCAAACACTTGGTTAAAGTTTCACTATATACAGTGAAACTTTAACCGAGTGTTTGATTTTACCTAATCATAATGTTTCACCAAGTAGTATCCACACATAGTTTCAATTTCTTCTTCTTTAGGTGCCATCTCCGATACGAAGGTCGGCAATCATCAAGGCGATCTTCACTTTTGAGACCGCATTTCTAAATAATTGGTTGCTAGTACAGCCAAACCACTCTCTAAGGTTTTTCATCCATGAGTTTCGTCTCCTTCCTATGGACCTCTTTCCTCTAATTTTCCCCTGCATAATTACTTGTAGTATTTGATATTTTTCTCCTCTCATGATATGTCCTATATATTCCAGTTTTCTTTGCTTAGTTGTCAGAATTACTTCTTTTTCTTTATTCATACGTCTCATCACTTCTACATTCGTTATTTTCTCTACCCACGAGATCCTCAGTATTCTTCGATATATCCATAGCTCGAATGCCTCCAGTCTCTTTATGTCGATTGCTTTCAATGTCCAGGATTCCATTCCGTAGTATAGTATTGATAGTACGTAGCATCTCATCATTCGAATTTTTAGATCGAGGTTTAGATCTCGGCAACTGAAAAGGCTCTTCATTTTAGAAAAGGAGCTTCTTGCCTGTTCGATTCTGATTCGAATTTCTTGGGAGCTATCATTATTTTCATTAATGGTTGTGCCTAGGTATTTGTATTCTCTTACCCTTTCAATAGGCTGGTTCTTTACATATACTCGATGGTTGTCCTGAGTTGTTTTAGTTATTAGCATGTATTTTGTTTTGTTTATGTTCAGTGATAGCCCATATTCTTCACTTTCTGTGACTATTTTATTAATTAGCGTCTGTAGGTCTTCGAGCGTTTCAGCTAAAAGAACCGTATCGTCGGCGTACCTCAGATTATTTATTGACATGCCGTTAATTTTTATGCCTATGTCTTGATCATCGAGTGCTTTATTTACTATGTCCTCTGAGTAGAGATTAAAGAGGGTTGGTGAGAGTTTCAATTTAATATGTATTAAATATTAAATATAATTAAAAAAAAAAACCTCTTACCTCAAATTAATATCGATAGCACGATAGGAAGGTGAAATACAGTCAGGGCCTTAACTCACTATGCCATGTATTGCCAGATTGCAATACAAAAAATTAAGTTTTGCAAATAAATGTATGTGTTTTTTTTTAATATGTATTAAATATTAAATATAATTAAAAAATAAATAAACCTCTTACAGGTCGATTTTGAATATTATTTATTATGCATTTTCTGATGCACTAAAAAAATTATGACGTCAGTAATTTTTGACATATAATGTCATTGGAATTGTTTTAAATGGAATTCATTCTTTTTTTAATTTCACAACTTTTGTAGATCCCTCAATTGTTTTTATAGTAACATTTTGTTTTCTCCAAAAATATATTAAAAAGTTGCGTTTTAATAGCTTTTTTTGGGAAATCTTTAGATTTATTGAAAAATCTTGAGCAAACTTGATATTTATCTAAACAGTACTGAAATATATTCAACCAACCTCACGCACTGCGCTGTATTCATTCATTCGTATGCCTGGTTGCCTAAACTGCAGTGTTGTTTATTCTGGCACATACTGTATTAAAATTTACTTTACGGAAAACCATTGTTTGTTATTTTTCTGCTAAATAGATAAGAAATTATATATAACTTATTGTCAGGCCTTATTTTTAACTAGGCGTAATTTGTCATGTTTCTCAAACTTTCTGTATTATATTTGTAAAAATAATTCGCGGCACGTATTTTGTTGATCATGCCGCGTAATCTTTAACGGTACAAACATGTTATGACAGAATAATTAATTGCTGCAGTGAATTATGCGCAAGTTATTTTGCACTACTGAAAATATAAAAATTGCATTTTATAACATCAAATAATTAATAGTAATGCAAATTTTAACTTCTGAAATATCATAATTTCTAACTTATTGCATGCTGCTTACGATCAGTTAAACTGTAATGATTTGAACACTGTCTTGTGTAATTTAAAAATATTATTTTTACATATTTTACTAGATTGATCTATATCTTATCTACTTATCATTTCTTCACCTGAAGAAGCCACAGTGTGGCGAAACAATTGTCGTGAACAATAAAAACAATTTTGAAAATTTTAAAAAAGTGCGTAACTTTATTTCATACTTATTTTACATTATGTATTACATTATTATTAAAATATGTATATAATAATAATGTATTATTTTTAATTTACAACACATCTCACATAATTTACCACATCTACTAAATTTATATTAGTTAAATTAATAGATGTACTTGTTTAGCTAATTTGCGGCTTAATAATTAAATCACTTACCTTAGAGGTAAATCAATTATACTTGGTTTTCAATCGTAATAAATTAAATCAATTACCTACATATGCACCTTCCAAGAATTAATAGATATGGAAATGGATTAGCAAGAAAATCATCAACCATCAATTATGCTCGCATAATTTTCAAATAATATGTTACTCGTAAACAAAGGCAAAGGAGGAACAATAACTATTTATAGTATGCAAATAGGTAATGCAAAATAGGGAGTGGATGCTCTTAATATGGGCGCTCAGGAATTTATTGATTACACGAGTGGCAGACTTGATATGAGAAAATCCATCATATATTGTTATAAATCGGCGGTGAAACAGTCGCCCTATCTAAAATTAGAAGCGCGAGGTCGTGATTTGTTTGAACGGTGTATAAACAGAAAATGACTTATTTGGCAGCAGGATAGTTCAGAAAGTATCGGCGCGTACCAGACGTTCGCACTCCAAAGTTATTTTTTAACGAAGCCACTCCGAACATGAAAGGGACTGTTGAGTTTTTGTACATCTTCACAATTATGTAAGTAAATTTAAATCTGCATTACTACTATTTTTTTACTACTATTTAATAAACTTTATAAACATAAAATAAGCTCATTAATTTTTTTGCTTACATACTTAAACGTAGTATTTTCTTACTAATCTACTACTCACTCTATATGATATAGACTAAGTATATAAACTATATTATAACCGCATTAAATTTTCTAGAATTTATATAGTTGTAATCTACTTGAAATTAATCAAATATGAAAGTCATAATGCATGCGATAAAATTATGTACTAATAATGTTTTAAACACAAAACATGAAACCTGTGCATTTGGGCCATGACTAATCAATACATGTGAATTTTTTATTGTGGCAAGTTTAAAATTCTTAAAATTCACTCTAAATCGGGCTATTGCAAATAGTAGTGATGGGCGAATAGTAACTATTCGTTACATAAGTATTCGTTACATTCAAGTATTCGAAGTAACGAGTACCAGAATATATAAATACTCGTTACTCGTTACTATTCGATTGGTCGCGAGTACCGGCCCAGCCGCATAGTCCCGCATAGTGCGAAAATCCGAACCAACGATAATACTCGTTACTCGTTACTATAGAGAACAGCCGAACCGAGTATTGCTTACCGGGCAATTTTATAAGTTTTGTTTACATTACATTTATGTTACTGTGGTTTCGTGACTTTTTATAATGTCATCTAGAAAACGAAGTAGTTTATGGTTGCATTTTAGTGCAATTAATAGCGAAAATAAATGTTGGTTTCTCATATATATGCAATACAAAAATTTCTAGTACGAATGTAGTTCTAATAGTAAATAATAGTGTAAGTTATAATAAATGTTCATATTTAAATAAATATTTTAATTTTATCGCTTATTCGTTGATTGCAAAGAATCCTCGTAGATCCGCTCGCAGACCCGCACATTGCGCCGCTCGGTAGTCGGTACAATACCGCACATCGTTACTAACTGGATCCGATACGCGATCGGTTCTTGCCATGTAACGAGTAACGAACACTGAGTAACGAGTATTTGTACCGAAAGGAACGATTCGCACGCTCCCAAACCCGCACACTGCGCAACTCGGTAGTCGGTACAATACCGCACATCGTTACTTACTAACTAGATCCGATACGCGATCGGTTCTTACCAAGTACCGAGTAACGAATACTGAGTAACGAGTATTCGTACTGAAAGTAACGATTCGTTACAAGTATCCAAAAGTAACGATTTCGCCCATCTCTAGCAAATAGGAGATACTAAAAATTATATATAACATACATAATACCCAATTATCACATATTATATATAATACCCAATGACACACAGTCACTCAATAAAATATTATCAGTAAAAATTATTATCTAGCTTTAATCGTCAAAAAATATTACTATGTACTGTCACTGTGTTGTTTGAGAATTATGAAACTTTATTATTTATTATAAATTTTGAATCAACATTGATAATGACATAAGATTTTTTTTGCAATAACGTTAATCTAATCTAAGGTATACACTAATATGGAACTTTTTTTAAATTATTTATCATATAATAATGAAACTATTTATTATTTATCATAAATTTTGAATCAACATTAATAATGTCATACGTTTTTTTTTACAGTAACGTTAATCTAAACTAAGGTATACACTAATATGGACCTTTTTGTTTAATTATTTATCATAAATTTTGAATCAACATTAATAATGTCATACGATATTTTATTACAGTAACGTTAATCTAAACTAAGGTATACACTAATATGGACCTTTTTGTTTAATTATTTATCATAAATTTTTAATCAACATTAATAATGGCATAAGATTTTTTTTGCAGAAAGCTGTATACACTGTTAAGGAACAAACATAAACTTTTTTTTAAATTTTATAATAACCATAATCAAACAACTTATTGAGGTGTATTACGTATCAAAAAACGTTAGCAGTGACGTGTACGTTACTTGGCATCACATTTGAATGTCGGATGCATGCATGACATAAATGCATCTGACATTCGAATATGATACTTCCAAGTAACGTACACGTTAATGCTAACGTTTTTTGATAAGCAATACACCTTATTATTTATCATAAATTTCTAATCAACATTACTAATGACTTTTTCTTCTATTTTCTTTTATGGTGGCCTTTAATTTTTTTTTTCATCTTCTTCTGAGATAATTTAAAATAATAAATTCAGCTGTTCCACATTATAAGATATGCATCACATATGAATCCATTGTCAATAAACGATAATGTACACAATGAGAGAATTATTTCAATTTGTCACCATTCCAACCAATCACACAACCACTTGTTGAAACGAGTACTGAAATTCAACAAGTCTCATGTAAAAGTAAAAGGTATAAAGTAAACGATTTGTCTGCAAACTTAGCAAACGACAATTCAAATACAAGAATCTCGATTGGTCAATCAATAACCGTTTCTAATTTTTTTATCTTTCATAAGTAAAAAAAGTTCGAACTAATGAAAATGTTGAATGTAATTCATCAATTAATATTTTATTTTGTTTAATATATATTTTTTTAATTAAAAGTTATAGCTTTTCAATCGATTTATTAATGGTTATATAAATTGTTGTGAAAATGTCTGTTATCTAAAAGAATCTTCGTATAAAACGCCTCTTATATTCTATATTTTGCCTGGAAATACCCGTACGCAAATTATGTTGTTATCACTAAAAAGGTTCCAATTACAGTTGTCAACACTGACGTTTTGACAGTTTGGCTGTCAATGTAACAGCTTGCAGTGGCGTGCCGATAGCATTATTAATAACTATCTTCTAGACTTTCCCAAAAATTTTACACCAGAACAAGGTGCATTCATGCTAATGACTTATTTTAGTAGTGCTCAACTCAAAACCCAAACGGATCATGGAGTAGTTCTCTTCAATCCTGTTTTTATTTGGTTCCCAATATTTGTTGGTTATGTTATTCAACGCTATTGAAATTACCCCGCACGCCACTGAACAGTACCAATTGAGAAAATAAAATCCAAGATACCAACGTAATTGGCGTCACCCGATATATAGGGTGCTTCAGTACCTCATTTACCTACAAGCGAAGACAGGAGATTTCTAATTACATTTTAAAACAATAATTTTTAATAAAATTTTCGCAATTTTATTTCTGGTTAAAAGTTACTATTTTTTTTTTAATGTAAACATAGATATATGCAACTATCTCAAGTAAAGAATTTAGATTTACTGATGTGATCTCATAAACTGCAAAGTTACATATTAGTGAATCTAAATTGTTTACCTGAGATTGTTGCATATATCTATCGTTTTACATTAATTGAAATTGACTCGCCTTAAAATATCTTTAGAAAACCACTGTTTTCGGCTCTCTTTATGGCCCATGTGGGAAATTAACATGCGATCATAAAATGCGTAAAATAAACATGCAAAGTGATTTTTAATCTCTGCTACGGGAACGGCGGGAAGTTTGGAATATTTTTTTCCGGATTTACTGATTTATTACAAGTTTTCAGTATTTTCGGAATATTTCAGTATGTTTCAGTATGTCAAGTACACTAGGTTAAGTTAGGTTAGGTTAGGTATTATGTTTTCGATGCTGATGTAGCCGTTTCTAACTGTTTTCACCTTGTTTTTACGTATACAAGGTTAACAAAAACTAAATTTCAAGAATAAGAATTCCTATACATGTAGGTCGCATAATGCTTCGTTTTTGAGATATAAGGATTGATAAATGTTCCAAATATGTACGCCACTGGATATAATTGGATATATTTTTCAGTATGTAAATATTTTTCCTTGAAAATACTAAACTTAAAAAGGAAGAAAATACGTTGAGGCATTGTTATAGCAATGTTATCTTTTTAATCGAAATCTTTAATACTAATAAAATATTGTTATGGTACTAAAAAAATATTAAATTTCTAATCAAATGTACCGTTAGTGTCGTCACACTCTTTCGTAGACACAACCCGGGCCATCCAAAAGTGAACTTTTTTTTTATAGTCTGATTTTAACTTTTAATCATAGCCATCCTAAAATTCCGCAGCATCCAAAAATGTGACAGTTTGAATAGTAACTCATGCTGCACGAATGTCAATGAATAAACCCTAATGTAATGTAATGAAAACTACGGAAATTTTTACTTAAGTATGGTTCATTTTTTGATAACCGCGATTGTACTACCCTTTCTGTTAACGTAACTATTGAAATTTAGATAAACGCTTCCTTTGATATGTGAGGAAACGTGGATTCTAGTGTGAACAACAGACGGGAACCTCTGTGGAAGCTCAAGAGTTGTATTTATAACCTCGGGTTCCGATGTTTAATTGTCTCTTGTTGTTAAATGATTTTTTGCAGCGGATTAACTTTTCCTTAACGCCGACAGCAACAAATGCTACTCGATTTTGTTTGTTTCCATGACGACTGCCAATACTTTTTAATTCATCTTTATTTGCCATATTCCAATTTTCGATGTTTCCTGTGCTTCGAATGTCATCTTGTATTACTCTCGTCCTAATTTTATACAGAAAATTGCCTCAAATTTCATTTGTCATTTTATAGAGAAACCAAATCACATTGTATGGTCTATATTCCCATTTTGGTGTTGATTCATATTTAGTGCTATATATTCATAAACAGTATTTATTAGGCTATCGACCCCCTTGGGAACATTTTCGCCGTGCCTAACAATTTTTGCTATTTTTGCTATTTTTTAAGTTTTTACAATTATTTTTTTTACAAAGTTATACAAAAAGAAAAAAAAATAGTGAAAAGCACCTGCTAGATAAATATTATATAACAATTCTGTCCAAAACCACTCCTACAATTTATTTTTAAAAAAATCACTGAGTATTTATTAAGTAATGGTTAAAAATGTTGAGAGAATTATAAAGATATTACAAATTTTATTTACAAAAATCTATTTATATTGCCTGTAAATGAATAATTCTTCAACTTTTAAGAATTTTAGACAAGTTTTTTGACAATTCCAAAAGGCACAACAGAATAATCGATAATTTGCTTAATGCATGTTCATTTTATAGAAAATAATTATCTTTTATTACTCTCATCCCCATTTTATAGTAACAATAATAAAAATCATGTATTCCCATAAAACAAAGTACCTACATTGTAGTGGATGTGATGTTCAAGATCATCAAAATTTGCTCAAATATCATTGCCATTTTTATATTATAGAGAAAAAAGTTTAACAATTTATTGTCGATATTCCCATTTTCGTGTTGATTGATATAAAAAAATTATAAAACTTTCTATTGAAACAAACTTTTTTTTAATTAATAACTTGTTTGGGCTGCTTACCGCCATAGGTAATTAACTTATCTATATTATCTTATCTCTATTATCTTACTTATCTTACTTATCTTGCTTATCTATATTATATTATCTTATCTCCATTTAAATTTTAAAGAAAATATCAGATTCTTCATCTATGATTGTAGAGATATTTTCATATTTTTATTTTTTAGATATATTTTCATTTCCTTTTAATAGAAAAAATTTAAATTTGTTCATTTGCCATTTCAATTTTCAATTTATTAAGACAATATTACATATAACATATTCGTTCCTATTTTATAAAGATTTATTTTCTTCGTCATTTTCAGTTTATAGAGAAAATTGTCATATTTTGACAGGTGCATGAAGTACCATTTTATATAGACCTTAATTTAGTAAACTAATTTATTTCAATATTTATTTTTATTTTATACAAAAATTTAATTAATTGAACACTTTTGCACTTTATTTGCACTTAATTCCAAAACTAGTTGACCAAATCATATTGTATTAATAATGAGTTGAAAGCATTTTTCAAGAGCTTTCCAACGATGTATCACAAGTACACAAGTAGGGGGGGGGCATTTATTTTTTTAGATGAAGGTAGCTGTGGCTTAAAGGGTAGGCAGGGGGTCGACACTACCTAGACCATTTTGGTTCCCCTCCAAATCACCCAAACTGTTTTAAGCAATTTTAAAAATAATCATTAGTTCTATGAAAAAAGTCGATGACAACTTTTCAAATTGCGGTCAAATTACTTCCGGTAGAACCAGAAGTGATAGAAGATAGATGGAGGATTTTCATTCGAGGATACTAGGATGATTTTTTTTTTCAAATTTTTATATTTTCGCGAACCTCATCTAGGCCCGTATCTATTCTCCGTATTTGAGCATGAGTTCGACTTAAGTCGTATATTTGCGTATATTTGGTTGCGTTTGGTGCATAAATGTTTATAGAAAATACGCAATATACAACTTAAGTCGAACTCATGCTCAAGTACGGACTATAGATACGAGCCATACTATTTTACATTATAAATTTTACTGGCGATACAATGGAATAATTGACGAGCCACATGCAAGTCAGTCACCTTGTAAGCCAGTAGACCCAGTAGCAACCATTGTTATGAAGACTCACAGATCTATGAATCAGCCCCAAAAGTTCAGCCTATATCACAGTAAGGCATGACTTATGGTATGATTTAAGATATGACTTGGATTGTGGTTAGTCAAGATTTGTTAATGTTATTCATCAGCATTAAACGCTACAACTCTACCTCTTCAATTTGCGATTCAAGTCAAGTCATAGCACGATCAATCTTTCCTTCATCAGTTAATTTAAACCCCGTTTCCGTAATATATTACTCTTAAGTATATTACTCGTAAGATGAAATGAATGGTTAGTGAATTATAAAAGATAGCCGAAAATCGACAAAAGGTTACTTTTACTTATACACATTTCAAAAACTCTTGCAGATGGCTCAAATACCGTTAGGATTTTTGACATTTCATATGGTCATATAATTGTGCAAATTTTGTCTATTGTAAACAACTTTGTATATTTTCAAATTTGATTGTGATCCTAATGGTGAGCATTAGCGTAGATAAAGTATAGTAATTGGGCAAAAAACAGATATTGACGCAATTACACATATTTAGGAGCATCACAAACTGACTTTAAAAAAGCTGTATAATTGTGCCTATATAAGCGAATTCGGGAATTTTATATTGTAATTTGATTTAGCTGTTTTACATGTGGTAAGTAAATACTGGTTCAAAATGGCCAATCGGAAATGAAAGTTATATTTTGTTTTTTATAAATATTTACTAAAATAGCATGAATTTTCATTCAGCCATTTCAGTCATTAGCTCTGAATAATAAAATAAAAGAAACATAAAGAAGAAGGAAAAATAAATATAAAACTACATAAAATGAATCTGAATCTCAATCTAATCTCTTCTGAATTTAATGCACACAAGCAGCATACAAAGCTATAGCACATAGCTCATGTAACTCTCTATCTTTAAAAATGCGACAATAAAAAAGATACCCATACTATCCTAATCAATTTGGAACACCCTGTATATATCAGTTTCCACTTTTAATACATTTCAATAGTTCCAGCTTCCAGGAGGTGGTTTATTGAGTTTTATAACCGAATTCGCTTCGAGAAATATTGAAAATGTTCGAGTGTATATAAAAGTAGGTACTTGATCTAAGTGGCACAATTTCTATACAATTGTTGCAGGCTCTGGACACTCTCAATTCTCTAGAGTATTAAAGTTTTAAATTGATTATTATTGGGAATTGTCGAAGAGAACTAAACAATTATGGAGTGAATCCAATAACATCTTAAAGTTATACTTTGTGATTTTTATCCCAATCGTGAAAGTATTCAAGAAGTTAACACACGGTACTTGAATACGAATTTTTCTATTTTTATTACAATATGTATTTTTTATCTTTATCATTATTATAATATTGAATATAGTGAGTAAAATATAATTATTAAGCAGTAGGGATTATTATTATTTTCTATCAATTATTCCGAGAAACTGGATATGAATGGTGGCTATTGAACATGGCAATCGTGGGCCTATACAGGGTATTTATAAAGTGTGGAATAAATTTATTATTTCGGAATTTAATTTTTTTTTTTGAAAAATCTTCGGATTGCTTTGTTTGTAAAATTTTATTATGGAAATGCAAAGACTATCTGAAAGAATAACAGTTTTTCAAAATCCCAAAATCCTAACATTAAAACGATCCTTCTGTGAACTCAATCCATTGCTATACTGTATGTATGAAGGAAGTCTTGTGTTTAGACTTTTTATTATTATAACTAATGACAGCAAAAATGCAGAGAACGTAGGTGTTAAAAAAAATATTTTTAGGCTATACAGTGTGATTCGAAAGAAAACCATTGTGGAACCATTTAGTTGTTCTCAAAAATGCATACAAAAAATTGAGTTCAGGCTAAGCTACTCCACTGATTAAACCAACTAAGTGAATTAAATAAGTATACGCAGTGTGGTATTGATATCATTCATATTGCCATTAAAACAGACTAAAATATTTAACTCGTATATTGATTACATAGAAAATAGTGAAGACACATAATTTACATAAAATTGTGGTACCTACTACTGAACAAGCAGCGACTACTTTTCATCTTCTTCCAACTCCACCTTGGCTGATCCTGTAATATCCAACAATTCTTTGGACGTGCATGTGGCGACTATTTTCTGTTCTCCAGGAGATTTTGGAACAATAACTGTACTAACTTTGACAACCGCTCCTGGCTTCACATCCGGATATGGTAAAATTTGATTTCTTATCAACGACGGGCCTGATATACTGAATTTGCATTTCGTAAGCACTATCTTGAGCGGATTGACGAACCTCAAAGTGATGGTTGCTGGTTTTCTGTATGGAATTTCAGGTGGTATCCAAAATAATTAATGTTTTAATAATTACAGTATAGGTATGCCAGAAAAAGCTATACTGAATTTTAGGTAACCTAACATACTCGCCAGAGTGTATAGTACTGAAGTTTAGCTAACCAAACATACGCGTTGTGTTGGGTTCAGTACGGTGCTTGGTTGCCTAAAATATTCAGTACTGTTTATCCCGGCGCTTATTGTACTACTGTAAGTCGATACTAAACCTGAAATAAAACTGCAAGTACCTACCCTAATATTGATATTCGGCTTTAGCACTTGAAAGTCATCTTCATCTGCCCAGGTTTGCCTTGTCTCGACAACTGTTGCAATCGCATAAAGTTTCATTATGCAATTTTCGACCAACTTATCAAGATAATCGTCAGTTTTCACAGTCATTCTTAATTGCTCGGCTAAAAAATGTACATATTTTTTGTAATGTGTGTTCAATAATTTTGATAATAATTCCTACTACTCCTCCGCCAATGGTTACTGTCATTTTTTGACAGATAATTATGTCTCGATTACATTTTTGTTTCATACAATTAAAAACAGGATAATTAGTACATTATTTTTTTACCACGTGGGCATAAAAATTATTTTTATAAATTTTAATACAAGTTTTTAATATTCCTAATGTGCCTTTATGTCGGTTATTTTTATCCGGATTTTATTACCTGTAAGTTTCCATTTCGCAAGATTTTTAATCACCATTACAAAGTCTGGAATATTACCAGTCCATGTCCAGATATAAAATAACGTCCTTATCAATTTCCTTTCAGAACAGGGGTGGGAACTGTCTCTCGTGTGACCGGGCTGAACCAGCGAATTGTCGAATTTATATTTCATGACTTCCGCCCACATTTCCAGTCGTTTAAAAGAAACCAAACACCCGAGAGTACATTATTATGTGAAAGAAAGCCTACATCTCGTTTTTTTTTTGTTAACATCTCGGGAGTGAATTTTATATACGGGACCACTTACTTTCAATAGCCTGAATTATTAGCGGGCCTCTTACGTCTCCCTCGATTCGCACCGATAATGTTCTAAATATAATTTTTCGAGTATAAGCAGGTTATTTCCACCTTACGTCACACAAATATAAACATCCTTCACTTTAACGAAATTATCCGCGCACTTGGCGTGTCTGCCGTCAAGTCGATATTTTCGCACGGAACATTTTATTTTATAGAAGTTTTCAGCACGATGCACGTACGGTGCAATAAAATGAGTTTGCAATTTCCCCTTTATCGCCCGCGAAATTGAAGATCTGAACTGATTTCTGGAATGGAAATTTGTACAGGTTTTAAAGCCAATGGCCGATTTCGCTTTGATAGATGTTTGTTTTAAATGTTGCCGCAAATTATAGTGAAAATTACCACTACCCATTTAAATTTATTTCTGTACGTGATTGAGGAGTAAATGGATATGTCTAATTTCACTGGTCTTCAAATTAAAATAAAAAAATTACTGGAAAAGAGGAGGATGTTTTCCAAGTAATTTGGGTGCGTAGAATTCAAATTTACCACCATAATAGCGCTATAAGGTCTAGCTCTTTTTGTGTCGCATGGATGGCGCTACTGTAAAGTAATTTGAGGGAAACCACATTTATTCTCTATCTTCATAATAATAGTGCTTAAATATGTCAAGTAGATCGTGTGTTACTAATTCAAGCTACTTCTGCTTTGTTTGTGGTAAATATATGGTTGGAAAAAAAGGATATACAATAACAGAACCGTTAAAATATGCATATTTACATTACTTCGGTTTTCCTGTCAGAAATTTAGACAAAACGTGGACACCGACATTGTTTTGCAATAATTGCAGAGCTATTTTATACAAGTGGTCGAATGGCGAGAGGAAATATTTCGACTTTTCAGTTCCAGTAATATGGAGAGAGCAAAGTAATCACCAAACCGATTGTTATTTTTGTTTATCAAAAGTTGTTGGGATCACTATGAAAAATCGAACAAGTGTACAATACGCAAATGTTCCATCTGTTTCAAAACCAGTACAACGTTTACCAAATTATCCATTGCCAGTCGTTCCTGGTACTACAAGCAGTGATTGGGAATCATCTTTCAATGACATTGTTCCCAGCAGTTGTAGTTTGTATGAGTCTAATGATTGCCATTTAGTGACTCAAGCTGAACTTAATGATCTAGTTCGTGATTTACATTTATCAAAGCAAGACGCAGAATTATTGGCTTCACGTATGCAACAATAGAAACATCCTGCAGTTGAGACAAAAGTAACAGTTTATAAACAAAGAAGCTGGGAATTTGCTGCATATTTTGAAGAAAGAAAACACTATTTCCTTCTGTATCGACATTCAAGGTTTATTTCAATAAATGAACCAACCATTTGAAAAAAATGAATGGAGATTAATCATTGACGGCTCTAAGTACAGTTTAAAAGCTCATCTTTTACACAATGGGAATAAAAAACCATCCGTACCAATTGCTCATGCTGTTAACACTAAGGAAAATTAGGAATCAATGACTCAAATTTTAACTTTACTCAAATATGTGGTGATTTACAGGTATGTAATTGAATGTTCTTTGTATTTCGTAAATTCCAAGTTATAATTAAATCAATTTATTTAGGTCATTGGTTTGTTAACTCGCATGCAAGGAGGTTTAACAAAAATTTCTTGTTTTCTTTGTTTATGGGAAAGTCGAGCTACAAGCCATCATTACACCAGAACAGATTGGCCACAAAGAACAGAGTATTCTCCTGGAAGACAAAACATTTCAAATAATCCATTAATTGATCCAAATGACGTTCTACTTCCACCACTGCATATAAAACTAGGTCTTTTCAAAAACTTTGTAAAGGCTGTGAATTAAGATGGTGCTGCTGTTTAACATTCGTTGGCAGTTTTTCCTACAATTTCATATGCTAAACTTAAAAAAGGCATATTTGTTGGTTATCAGATCAGAAAGTTATTGAATGATGATTATTTTTCACAATGTTTATCAGAGAAATAATCTGCAGCCTGGCAAACTTCAAAAGCATCGTAGATGGTTTCCTTGGAAACAAGAAAAGTGATAACTACAGATAAATTGTTACTGAATTATTGAAAAATTATTGTGAATTAGTCACTCAAGATACATTTTTTGCATTCACATTTGAACTTTTTTCCACAAAACCTAGGTGCGGTGATTGATAAATAAGGAGAACGTGCTCATCAATATTGAATGAAAATTGAAAGAAATTATCAAGGATTTTGGGACAAAAGTATGCAGGGAGACTATTGCTGGAGGTTTAACAACTCTAATACGTGAAACTAACCCAGATAAACAAACGATGTTCAAACACTGCCATTTACTTTTGAAATTCCATTTATTTTTGAATAAATGATCTATTTTTTATGAGAAACATACGAAAACAATGATATTTTTTATCTCGAAAACCTGACCTGATAGAAAAAAAAACAGTTGGAGATTCGAATTCAGCGCACCAAATTGCCTTCAAAACTCTATTTTGTTGCTCCAGTCCAAAACCTTGTATACCAGTGTTATCATAGCCAATGAGAGATCCGCCACAGTAGTAAATTTTACCATTATGGATTTTGCTAAGTATATGAGTCGTATGCGAATTAATATGTGTTAATGAATGAATATGAATATCTAGATTTATTATAATTTCACCTAAAATTGGGAACTGAAAATAACTACCAACATTGATGTGATTATGCTTAGATATTTATGTTGCAATGTAATATAAGACCATTTTTATTTTTTCAAACATTTTATTAGACGGATTATTGCATTTCATGTTCAAATATGTAGTTTATCCCTGGCATTCGACATTTTGCTTTCCTATTTCTTGCAGGATCAACGGAAAGCCGCAATGACGAGGGGCAAAATCGGGAAATCGGACCGCAGATTATACCCGCACGACGAGGGCACTCGTTTTTATTATAATGTTGCCAAGCCGTATGGATAAATAATATTGAAGTTGTGCCGCCCTTAAATATAATATTGATTTTGGCTAATCTAAGCACAGGCTATAATATTGATTTATAATGCGATGCGAAGTATAATATTAATATCTTCTACGCCCCACCCAACCTTAACAGTTTACACTTTCATTTACGTAGTAAAATAAAGTATTGAATTATGAAAATTTTCGAAATCAAGATTTTTCTAAAACTTTCCGCTTTGGTTCTCTTTATGGTTAAAAAAAAGTGCTACGAAAGTGTATCTGTCTCGCCAGACAGATACACTTGTCTGTCTATCTGAAAAATAAGACACTTGGTATAAGTTGCACATTTACACAACATTTTTTTCAGCAATTTACAAAAAAAAAATGTAAAACTTATAATCAACTATCTAATTTTTTTTATTCAATTAGTTTAATTGATTTAATTGCCACTTCATCTACAAAAGAAAACATTTAATAGTTAACAAATTGTGTACTTATTTATCTCCTCCAATTTATTTATTTTTTTAACACCGCCTCTAAAAATATCTCCCATTTAACAGTTTACTGCACATTCAGGCACAAATAGCGCATGATTCATAATTTAGGAGCTTAATATCGACGCCGAACATAAATTTAATCTGTTGCCACTCACGTTTTCCCCGCTGAAAATTTCGCACGTGTAAAGCAAGCCGTATTTTCCCAATTTTCCGGTTTATTTTTTTGAGCGTATCGTGTGCGACATAACGATGCTAACCTAGTTTCTAAGTTGAAAGTCTCGCAGAACTTTTCATACGGAGAATCGAAAAAAATGAATTCTCCACGTATCGCTAAATATACACGGGAAGTTGTTTGCCATGCAGTCACTCTGAACTTTCCGCCAAATAAAAGAAACTCTTGAACAAATTTGCTGAAAAGGTGAATCTTCTATTTCACTCCCATTTAAATGTACTTATGCAAAAATATTGATGTGAAAGTATATAAATAATTGGTGTGGGTAGTCAGGATGAGTGAACGGACAGTAGAATAAAATTCACGTTGAAAATTCAATAAGGTTCGTTTAATAAGTCAATTCTCCAATGTAATAACTCAAGAGGACACTCCGACCTGTAGTCGTTAAATTATGTATAAATAATCACATTTAGGTTAAAATCATTAACTTTTCTTAATATTTATTTGTAGTACTTTCAGAGTAAGTAAAAGATTGCTGTACATAGGAAACAATAACCCAAAAATGTATTGAAGGTTATGCCATAAAACAAATTCACTGCCAAATGTAAGTTTGGTTGCATGGGTACATGTTGACATGTATTTTCTAAAACTGAACATAGAAATTTTAGCCTACGTTATTCGAAATAAAAAATCACTGTATACTGAAAATAGTTAAAGAATAACTGAAGAATAAAATTGATTAACAGCTGCATCAACTAATTTTCATTTTATCGTTGAAAAAAGTCAAAAAGTCAACAGCCACAGTGATTCTTTATAGCCAATAGATGTCAATAGATATAATAGGCAATGGACTTAATTACCTTCCAGGATTTTTTTGTTTTTTTAAGTCTTCCATTTGTGGCAGTTTACATAATCAGCAGTCATACAGAAAATAATGTTTTTTAGTTCTAAGTACCTGTAAAATATTCATGTTGACTAAATAATTTTCTATTTATAAATATTACTTTATGAGTCATTTTACTATAAATGTATATTTTCTGATCCAAGGCATAAATTTTATTTAAAAATATATTTACTCTTTGCAGAGTCCTTTTTTATATAAATCACAGTACTTAATATTATTATCGATTCTGCTGACCGTATAATGCGAATTTGATGGGCCGTTGGGTAAGAGCTTACCCACATCAAATGTTGGGACATAATATCATCTGACAGATATTAAGACGAGCGTATCTTACAAGTGAATATGAATTATACATAAAGCTGTCGCTGCGTATCTGACCGAAAGCGAGATTTGTTAATTTTGAAGAATTAGAATAAATCTTGCATAATACCTACTAAATTTTAACAGAATTTTCATTTAAACGAGTTCGTAAAGTAAGTTTTAGCGTTTTATACTTATTTTACGGAAATATCCTAAAAATAAAGTGTTCACATTTAATAGCTAGATGAGTAGAAATCCAAGATTTGCACGAGAAAGCATTGAAAGAGTTTGTATACAAATGCTACCGTCCTGAAAAATAAACCCACATTTTTGAGAATTATTGTTTGCCTATACAAGCCAACATCCAAGGCAAATATAACAGATGACACTGAAGTTAAACACGTTACTACTTCTTTAATCACTTTATTTTTCGTTAAATACGACTGCAGTTTCGACCACAATTAGGTCATTCTCAGGTGATTCAAGATACAAGAAACGTGTTTCATTTCTGTATCATCATGATTAATTATCACATTGTAATGACTTCCTCCATCAACTTTATAAATATAATAGAGTTTTGTCAAATATGTGTTTTATAATTAGGTGAAAAAATTAAATCATATCACAGTATATAGTGAAATCATATCACAATATCGTCTAAAATTACTACATTTTAAATCAAATGATTACAATAAATCATAAGCAATACACAATCGTCTGTATCGAAAATGTATTTCTCTTATATTATATCGAACTTTTAAGTCGTTTTAACTGTAATTTGGAATCTACAATGTACAAGTTGACTGAAAACTGTGATTTAATAATTGTGTTACTCAATTTGTTCCGAAATAACATATGGTATTCAATGGTAATAATAAATACCAATGTATTAACGAAAAATGGCAATTACTTGGGCTTGGGCCTAAGGGCCTAAGACGCAGTTGTACGAACATGGATTATCTTTGGTCGTGGTTCAGTTTCTAAGGATACTATTGTATTAACTATTGTATCCTAGGTAACTGAACGATGGTCAAGGATGATCCACGCTCGAACAACTGGACCTAAGGCTCAGTTGTACCTTCTCGGATTATCTTTGATCGTGGTTCAGTTCCTGTGGATACCATTGTGTCAACAATTATATCCTAGGTAATTGAACCATGGTCAGAGATAATCCATGACTGTACAACTGGACCTAAGGCCCAGTTGTATGATCGTGGATCATCCTTGACCATGGTTCAGTTACCTAGGATACAATTGTCAACACAAACAAATCCATAGAAATTGAACCTCGATCAAAGATAATCCACGTTCATACAACTGGGCCTAAGGCCCAGTTGTATGAACGGAAATCAGCTTGATCGTGGTTCAGTCACCTAGGATACAATTTTGTCAATAATGGTATCCTAGGTAACTAAACCATAGTCAAACTTATCTGCGTTCATACAACTGGGCCTTAGTTGTACAATCTAAGATTATCTTTGATCGTGGTATAGTTTCCATGGATATCATTGTGTCAAAAATTGTATCCTGTGTGACTGAACTATGGTCAAAGATTATCCACGTTTGAACCTATTGCACACATATTTCAGAAATTGCTAGAAAGTGGATGGAGATTTCTAAAATAAGCAATCAAAATATGAAGAGTTAAAAAGTCCAGAATCTCAATGAAAACTTCGAAAATATCAGGAGGCTTGGAAATTTCGAACATTGTTGTAAACCTGACAAATTTAACGAAAGCATTACGAAACTGAAGAAGTTAAAAAACAAAAAATTTTATTGAAATGGCAGAAAACCAAATAATAACTTTATTATTCGAAGAAAGCTTAGAAAGAAAGAAGAATATAATAGTTTTTTTTTTGTTTTTGCTAGAAGCTCATTTTGTGTTTTTGCACATAATCAATAAGTAATAAATAATTGCAAATAGGCAAATAAATGTTTCAAACAAGAATAATCTTCCATGTCTCCGAAACCGTTACTTTGAGGACCCATGTTTATTAAGACTTTTTTTAATCTGGTTCATACTACTACACCCTTAACTATTTTACACTCATTTTTAACACCCTGTATACCTTACTATTAGAAGAAAGCAGAAAACTTATTAATAATTCCAAAATATACAAGCTAATACACTAAAGTTTCAGCAATTTTCTAAAATGATCAATGTAGGTACAGTTGACGTCGAAAAAAGCAGGACACACGTAAGTGCACCATCACATTCAAAGATAAGATAAGATAAGATAAGATTTTAGAAAGTTTTATGAACAATGAAAATTTCTAAAATATGCAATCAAAATATCAAGAGAAAGAGAAACTGTAAACATTATATCAATCATTATTACAAATTACACAAAATTTGCAAAAATATAATGTTTTTAAAATCTATAAAACTTCTATGAAAACGGTATTAGATATTTCTCAAATTTTCAGAACATTGCACGTTACTTTAACAAATCAGTTACAAATTACGGAAATTGGCAGGATGTCTAATGTTTCTAAGATCTACAATATCTCAAAATCTCGATGAAAATGTTCTTCGATATTAATCAAGTTTTTAGAAAATTGCACGAAACTTTTAACAAACTGAAAGTCAATTATTATTTAATATTCTTTTAAATAAAATAAAAATCACAAAAATCTATAAATAATTCATAAGATTCTTATAAAATACTAATGATTTTTTATCAAATAATAATTACTCCTACAATTTATAATATCCTATCATTTATTTATATTATCCTATCATTTATTTTAATATTACTAATATAATAATAATTTCTATCCAATCTATAATCTGCTCATAATTTTCGTTTAGAAAATACTTAAAAACCATAAATAAATCATGAAATTTCTATAAAATATATCATTTTCTTCAAATTTTTTAATATTCTATAAACTTTTAGTAATCGTTGTCCAATCTTGTATTAAATTTTATAAAACATCTAAAACGTGCTAAAAATTAAAATAATCCAATAAATACTAGTAAATTTCCATACACTACTACATACATGCAACTTCTACAAAAATTGCTTGAAAATCGACAATATAAATTACAATAAACAATGAAATTTACCAAATCTGCAAATCCATAAAAGCAATAAAGCTTGAATTTTCACAAATTTTAAGGAATAATAATTCGTTTTCTCGAAAATTGTAATTATTAATCTCTAGAATATTGTTACATTTTTTCGAAATTAAACATTACTTTGTTCGGCGTCAACTATAAATACACAACTTTTCATAAAGATTTTAGAAAGTTTTATGGGCAATGAAAATTTCTAAAATATGCAATCAAAATATCAAAAGAAAGAGGAAATTGTAAACATTATATCAATCATTGTTACAAATTACACAAAATTTGCAAAAATATAATGTTTTTAAAATCTATAAAACTTCTATTAAAACGGTATTAGATATTTCTTAAATTTTCAGAACATAGCACGTTACTTTAACAAATCAGTTACAAATTACGGAAATTGGCAGGATGTCTAATGTTTCTAAAATCTACAAAATCTCAAAATCTCGATGAAAATGGTTTTCGATATTAATCAAATTTTTAGAAAATTTGCCGAAACTTTTAACAATACTCCTATAATTTATAATCGTCTATTTTAATATTATTAATATAATAATAATTTCAATCCAATCCTCAATCTCCTCATCATTTTCGTTTGGAAAATATTTAAAAACTGTAAATAATTCATCAAATTTCTATAAAATATATCATTTTCTTCAAAATTTTTAATCTTCTATAAATTTTCAGTTATCTTCATCTAATCTTATATTAAATTTCATAAAACATCTAAAACTTGCTAAAAATGAAAATAATCCAATAAATACCAATAAATTTCCATACACTTCTTCATCAAATTTCGCAAACTGTGGAATCATCATTCAATCTTCTATAGTTTTTTAAAAACTGAATAAAATGTATAAAATACCTAAAAAACAATTATAATATACAAAAATTTCCTAAAAATACTTACATCAAATTTCGTAATCTTTGAAGTCATCATTCAATCTTTTATAAATTTTGAGAAAACAGCATAAACAGTATAAAATTTCATTATTTTTGCAAAATATACGAAATTTCTATTAAATTAGCAGTCTTCATTTAATATTCTTTAGAATATTACAGAATATTAATGAAATCTATACAAAAATTATACGATTTTCATAAAATACTATCTAATTTCTATAAAATAAAATAAATTTCAATCTAATACAGAATCTCCTGATAATATTCTATTAGAAAATTACATGCGTTTTGATTGTTCAAATCTCCATAAAATGGAGACTACTATTAATTTCCAATAACATTTGGAATCTTTATTTAATCTTTCATAACTTTTCAGTAATCTTTAAACAACTTTCTATTAAGTTTCAAAAATGATCTAAAAACAGCTGAAAATGCATTAAACAATCTATACTATATAAAAACTGCTGAAAGTGCACTATAATAAAATCTAAAAAACATTGTAATATACATACATTTCCATAAAATGTATCAAATTTCGTAAACTTTGCAGTCATCATTCAATCATCTATAAACTTGAACTTGAAAATTACAATTTTTGCAAAATATATATTTCGATTAAATTATGAGTCTTAATTTAATCTAAAATTAAAAAAAAAAACTAATATTTATAATAAAATTATACGATTTTCATAAAATAGTATCTAATATCTACAAAAATTAATTTCAATATAATCCAGAATCTGAATTTGAATCTATAATACCATTACAATTCTATGCAACACGTACAATACATAAATTTTCGCAAACATTGGAATCTGCTCGGTTTCCAAATATTATGCCAACGAAAACCATCAAGTTTTTAATTTAATAAACAATCCTAAGAAAAAATGTTAGCTAATCTCGAAATGTGTTAATTATTTCAAGAATACAGTTACATTTTTCCGAAATTTGATAGCAACTTCTACAAAAATTGCTTGAAAATCGACAATATAAATTATAATAAACAATGAAATATACCAAATCTGCAAATCCATAAAAACAATAAAGCTTGAATTTTCACAACAAATTATGAGGAATAATAATTCGTTTTCTCGAAAATTGTAATTATTAATCTCTGGAAAACTGTTACATGTTTTCGAAATTTAACAAATTTCTCTGAAATTTTTATGAAAACAATTTGAAAATCGATGAAGATTCAAGATAATTACATTTTCTCGAAAATTGTTATTATTAATCTCAGGAAAACTACTACATTTTTTCGAAATTTCATAAACTTCTCTGAAATTTTTATAAAAATTATTTGGAATTGATGAAGATTCAAAAAATTATACGGAAAAATACGTTTGCTCGAAAAATGTAATGATTAATCTCTGGAAAACTATTACATTTTTTCAAAATTTAACAAATTTCCCTGAAATTAAAAAAAAAATTGGAATTGATGAAGGTTCAAGAAATAATGTTACGTTTTCGTTTCGATGAAATTATATAGTGAACAATCCGTTTCCAAAAATTGAAACAACAAAGACTGTCATAATCTTTCTAAACCTTGCTTAATAGTACTAAGCAACGCACTTTGGACAAAATTAATTCTTGATTATGATTGCATTTGGTTAATTATTATAATTGATAACAAGTTATCTTGCTTATCAGAAGGGTCTGAACTCTATTGAACTATTACCAAAATGTAATCGACTGAACTATTCGTGTAGGTGAACTGTATGTGCTTTTGTGGTTCTTTTTGTAATAAGTTCATAATTGTTGCGAACGCTATGCAAAATACTTCAGAAACAGTTTATGGAGTGTAGATATTGCACAACTACACAGTACATCGCTCACATGAATAAATCAATACTGCACTAGTCCCTTCCATGTTTTATACTGTATCGTTATTTCATTAAATAGTCATTACAGAAAATTATTTAACATTTTCACATGCTTTTGAAATTATATAATAAGTTCTAATAAAGCGATTTCTCACTGATTACTTAAAAATATATGTAAATGTGGTGAAACGACTGCTCACTAAAATCTCATATTGCGACGTTTTACAGCGGCAAGGACACATTTTGTGCAGCGACGCTAAGGATAAAATATTTTACGGTCGACATATTTCATCGCCACAAAATAATGTAATGTAATAAGAAAATGCATTTGAGATATTATTTTAGATGAAATATTCTAAAGAGAGTAACTAAACTGAAAGCATGTAATAATGTAAAGTAGCTTATTATATTATTTGTATAAATAATACATACTTTAATTTATCAATACACTTGAGTGCATAAGAGTAATATTTTGACAATATTTTAATGGTTATATAAAAATTCCAACAAAAACAAGTAGATTCAATACAAGTAACGTAATTGCTTTACAGTGTTAATATAAAAAATATAATTACATAATAAGATAATTTACATAACATGCATTACATACATTAGTAAATTTATACGCTATAGTAGATAGGCTATGAGAGTTCTGCCGCAATTTCCCATAAGGATTAACGTAGGGGGTCCAAATTTACTTTTCCGCCATTTTGTTTTTTGTTGAGAGTGAAATTTGTATTACGTTGGGTTACCTACGTCGTTCCCGCCTATCTCACATGTATTTCATACCTGTCTCATACCCATCTATATATTCAATGCATACTATCTCACACCTGTCTTACATTTGTCCCTCACCTGCATGACACCTGTGTCACACCTATCTCACACCTTGTATGCAATTAAACAAAATAGCGGAAATGTAAATTTAGCCCCCCTATGTTAATTCTTGTGGGAAATTGCGGCATAACTCTCATAGCCTATCTACTTGATATACTAATATATACATTTGATGAATCAAAAAGTGAAATTAATGTCATTTGTGTTATATTCTGAATTAAAGCAGAACATATTACGATACATGGCTAAGGGATATATGTATATACAAAGCAAAATAATAATTAATTTGTATTTATACCGAATATAACTAGTAATTAATGTTATATAACTATGCCTATGATAGTAAAATACAAACATCACGTATTTATTTTATTACTTCGTTGATAAGAATTCGTACGGGCGTACTATAATATTATTATTATAATCACTATAATGTACATTATAAACTAATATATTATTATTATAATTACTATCATTATTATAATTTACAATAATCGTCCAAGTTTAGCACGTTTTATCGATAACCTCTAATTTCCATCCACAATGAACTCCTTTGAATGGAGAATGTTTTAGACACGTACGTCTGGTTCAAGTATTCCAGACAAAATCTCATAATCCCTTATGACTTGTTCCATCCGCAAAGCCATAAACACACCGCATGCTGGCCCGTGCTTATGTGTTTCTCTATCGCCGCAAAATCCTGAACTTGAATTATTAAATGTGGCAACAATTACAAACATGCCAATTCTCACAGAACTATTAGTAAACAGATGGCACACAACCCTTGCAGGAGACTTTACGAGGGCGTATACAAAATTACACGATTATTGCTGTTTCTCTTACATTTCATTATGTTTCATCATGTAGATAGTTGTTTGTAAGAATACTTGTGTTTTACGGTTTCGGCTGTCTCATTAAGATGGTCAATTTCTTAAATTATTACATATAAAAGCTGCACGGCTTTAATATTACCACATCGCCAATCAGAGCCATGACGTTTGGTCTATCTCTCCATATTATCATTAATATAACATAAATTTCATTGCACCTTATTCCGAAACACATGAGTGCTGTGGTAATAGATTTGGCGGATACTTCTTTTAAACTCAATTATTATGACTGGGTAAATAACGCACGTTTTGAGTTTACAAAATACAATAAATACAATATATAAAATACAATACAATACAATATTAAGCCGACAATACAATATTTTTTTAAACTCAAAACGTACATGAGTGCTGTTTTATGTGATATTAACGAAGTATTTCTTATTTAAAGAAAACAAAAATATAATTAGAAAGATAAGAAAGGATATACCCACTCCCCGTTAGTAGATAGGCTACGACATTTCTGGACCAATTTCCCATAAGGAATTACATACGGGTCTAAGTTTACGTTTTTCCGGTCTTGCGACAGGCGTGAGACATCTGTAGGACAGGTGTGAGGTACATGTGAGACATTTGTGAGAGAGAGTTTTGCATTGAATATATGCAGGAGTGTGAGACCACTTTGACACAGATGTGAGGCACCTGTCAAACACATGTAAGATATATGTGAGACAGTTGTGAGACACCTGTCGCTCGACCGGAAAAAATAATTGAAGAGAATTTTATAAAAAAATCCGCAAATTTGATGAAAGTAGAAGAACATATAAAATTCGAAGTAACTGCTGAGAACAATGAAGAAGATGATTCAGACTTCAGCGAAACAATATTATACAATACTTTAGAAGTTCTAAATATTGAAGCAAATGTTGAAAAATGTTTCAAAATCACCAAATTACTATAAAAATACAAATAAATTAAAACTCGCTGAACATTCTGTGAAAATTGTTGAAAATTTTATAAAAGCTTGTGCAAATTCGGCGATACAACATGAAGTATACAACAGCTCATTAGTCCAAAATGTTGAAGAAATTACTGAAATTTCTATACAAATTGCTGAAAAATTATGAAAACTACAGATAACTTAAAAGTCGTTGAAAATTCTATCAAAACTGTTTAAACTTCACTTAATATTTTATAAAAGTTGAAGCACAGTACATGTAATTTTATTCTCAGCAGTGAAGAAAATTTAATTAATTGAAATGCCATTCTATAATATCCCAGCAGGTTTTAGTATTCACTTCAAATGTTAAATATTCTTTTAAAATCAGCAAATGATAATATAGACTCCAAATAAACTGAAACCCGTTGAAAATTCAGTTAAAATTGCTGAAAATTTTATAAAATCTTCTTTAAAATCATCAAATTCAACAAAACAACATTAGATATACAGTAGCCCAGCTGCTTTGAATTTTGAAGAAATTGTTGTAAATTCTGTAAATATCCCTAAAACATTATGAAAACCCCAGATAATTAAAAACGCATACAAAATTCTGGAGGACTGTACATAAAATTCGAGTACTGAGAACTATGTCTTAAATAATTTAAATTTAAGTGAATTTAATGTTTCACCTAAATTTAAATATAATATGTACTTTATTAGTAGAAAATATAAGCATGTTTAATTACAAAAATGTATCTGTCAAGTTGCAATTGCCTACGTACAAAATTCTAGGCAATTTTTTTTCGTACGTAACAATTTTCTGTTTTACCATCCCAAACATTAAAAAAAATGCGGATTATCATTTTGTTAATACCACTTGGCAACTTCCATTGCACAGAATATTTCAAGTTACTTTTTAATTTACTAAAAAAATGGAGATTTCATTGAAATTTCTAAGCGAAAAGTTTTGTTTTCCGAAAATTAGCAAATACTTTTGAAAAATATGATGGTGCAGTTTAGGCTACCGAGTAAAAAATATATTTTATTTAAATCAGTGAATATTTTAAGTTCATTTTAATTCCCCATTTCTTTGCAATCGAAGTTAGCAAGTTTCAATTTTATAAAATATTTAGTAAATTTTTCGTTCGATTTTCGGTCGATTTCAGAAATTCGAAATACCTGCTGAGAACATTGAAGAAGATTCAAACTTAAATTTAAATTTTATTTAAATATGGAAATACAGATTTAAAATTTAAACTTGAAGATTTATACTGATGAAGAAGATTTAAACTTTAATGAAACAACATCATACAACATCCTAGGAGTTTTAAATAATGAACAGTGAAGTAGATTCAAACTTAAATTTAAATTTTTATTTAACTATGGAAATACAGATTTAAAACTTAAACTTGAAGATTTATACTGAAGAAGATGATTTAAACTTTAATGAAACAATATCATACAACATCCTAGGAGTTTTATATAATCAAGAAATGGTTAAGAAGTCAATGATATTAAATAAAATTTAGAAAACTTGAATATTTCATCAAAATTTCTGAAAAAAAATTATAAAGTCTTCACCAAATCCAGAATAACAATATTATAATATATCCTAGTAGTTCCAAATATTGAAGACACAGTTAAATGTTCTATAAAAGTAACTGAAACATTATGAAAACTTAAGATAATTTAAAACAAATTGAATATTCTATCAAAATTGTTGAAAATTTTATAAAAATTTGAGTAAGTGGAGGAACAATATATGAAATTCGATGTAAAACAGTAGCAAAAATAATTTTAACTCGTGAAAAAATAATACATAATATGCCAGCCTAAGAATAGTAAAAATCCAGTTAATTTAAACCTCTAAAAATTCTCCACCACACTATCTTTGCAGTTCTACTATTGTAGGAAATGTTGAAATATGTTTTAAAACCGTAAAAGAATTTTAAAATTTCCAGTTTATTTAAACCGGAAAATGCTGTTATAATTACTGAATATTTAATAAAACCTTAAACAAATTTAGTGAAAGTTCAGTGATAATTTAAACTTCTGAAAATTCTGTTAAAATTGCCGAATATTTTATAAAACTTTCAGCAAATTCAATAAAAGTTCAGTGATAATTTAAACTTCTGAAAATACTGTTAACATTGCTGAATATTTCACGAAACTTTCAGCATATTTAGTGAAATACATTATACACTATGTTTGCCGTTCTAATTATTATTGTAAATGTTGAATAATATTTCAAACCCGCAAATTTTAATAAAGAATAGTAAAAATCCAGTTAATTTAAACCTCTAAAAATTCTACACCACACTATCTTTGCAGTTCTACTATTGTAGGAAATGTTTCAAAATGTTTCAAAACCGTAAAAGAATTGTAAAATTTCCAGTTTATTTAAACCGGAAAATGCTGTTAAAATTGCTGAATATTTTATAAAACCTTAAGCAAATTTAGTAAAAGTTCAGTGATAATTTAAACTTCTGAAAATTCTGTTCAAATTGCGGAATATTTTATAAAACCTGCAGCAAATTCAATAAAAGTTCGGTGATAACTTCTGAAAATGCTGTTCAAATTGCTGAATATTTTATGAAACTTTCCGCATATTCAGTGAAATATATTATACACTATTTTTGCCGTTCTAATTATTATTGCAAATGTTGAATAATATTTCAAACCCGCAAATTTTAATAAAGAATTGTAAAAACTCCAGTTAATTTAAACCTCTAAAAATTCTACACCACACCATCTTTGCAGTTCTACTATTGTAGGAAATGTTTCAAAATGTTTCAAAACCGCAAAAGAATTGTAAAATTTCCAGTTTATTTAAACCGGAAAATGCTGTTAAAATTGCTGAATATTTTATAAAACCTTAAGCAAATTTAGTAAAAGTTCAGTGATAATTTAAACTTCTGAAAATTCTGTTCAAATTGCGGAATATTTTATAAAACCTGCAGCAAATTCAATAAAAGTTCGGTGATAACTTCTGAAAATGCTGTTAAAATTGCTGAATATTTTATGAAACTTTCCGCATATTCAGTGAAATATATTATACACTATTTTTGCCGTTCTAATTATTATTGCAAATGTTGAATAATATTTCAAACCCGCAAATTTTAATAAAGAATTGTAAAAACTCCAGTTAATTTAAACCTCTAAAAATTCTACACCACACCATCTTTGCAGTTCTACTTTTGCAAAAAATGTTGAAAAATGTTTCAAAACCGTAAAAGAATTGTAAAATGTCCACTTTATTTAGACCGGAAAATGCTGTTAAAATTTCTGAATATTTTATAAAACCTTAAGCAAATTTAGTGAAAGTTCAGTGATAATTTAAACTTCTGAAAATTCTGTTAAAATTGCGGAATATTTTATAAAACCTTCAGCAAATTCAATTTAAGTTCAGTGATAATTTAAACTTTTAAAAATTCTGTTAAAATTGCGGAATATTTTATAAAACTTTCAGCATATTCAGTGAAAAATCAGTGATAATTGAGACCTCTGAAAATTCTGCTAAAATTGCTGAAAATTTTATATAACCTTCAGCAAATTCAGTGAAATATATTATACACCATCTTTGCCGTTCTAATTATTATTGTAAATGTTGAATAATATTTCAAACCCGCAAATTCTAATATAGAATTAAAAAACTCCAGTTAATTTAAACCTCTGAATATTCTGTTAAAATTGCTGAAAAATGGAAAAAAAATCAGCAAATTCAATTAAAAAACATTATCCTATATATATTGTAGCAAATGTTGAAAAACCAAAAATAATTAAAAATCACCAAATAATTGTAATAACTTCAGTTAATTTTAATCTCTGAAAATTTAAATGCCTTTGTAAATCCTTATGTGAAATTGTTCCAAAACTGTTCTAGCCTATCTACTCCCGTTTATGATCTTGTTATAAAACCTTGTAAAATCTAGATTTTGTTTAATTCTAGAAATGAATGAAATGAGTTAAAATGAATTTGAAAATCTTGAACTGATTTGTATCTTGTGATGTCTACAAACGAATTCACAGCACAATCACACATAACACTTCTTTCGCCACTTTTACATTATGGCACATACTTTAATCACCCCAGATTATTAGTGAAAGCAGGAACCCTTCCTAATTTTTAATAATTGGGTATCTAATCCTAGTATATAAATACATTGGCAAAGCAATTTACATAATACTGACCATTGAATGTACTGCATTATCTAACTAACATGCAAATTAATTTACAAATAATTTAACAATTATTAATTAATTAACATTAAAAAAAATACTAATTTAAAAAACTGATATATACCCACTGTTTATATATATTTATTTCTCAATGTTCTCCAGATTTCTTGTGGAAGATGGCCAAGCAGGCTTCTTTTACGGAGAGCCGTGTAGCATCCGCAATACACTGCACATAACGCAAGTGGGTTATAAAATTCCATCATATCCAATCCATTGCGTGGATATCACAAAATCGGGAAAAAGCAATCTGAATTCTTACGTGACTCTAGTCACCAACGCTACAACTCTATATGCAGATGCCATGGATCTCCAGCGCATACCGATTAAATTTACCAACGCGATGAAAGAATTGGTGCTGATTGACATGTCCGAAAATCGGATTAGACAATTCCATCCGCTGACTTTCGCCTCGCATCGCCACCTGCAAACACTGCAGCTCAGCAGGAACAACATATTTATCCCGAAGAAGAGAGAGCTGATGCGTTCGTGGTCATTAGTTAACCTCCACATAAACAACAACAACATTCGTCGGCTTACGAAGTTCACCTTCATGCACCTGCAGAATTTGAAGACCCTCTTCTTGAACAACAACTTTCTGCGAAAAATTGATCCGAAAGTGTTCAAGCACCTCACAAAATTGAAATTTTTGAGTCTGAGTTATAACAAACTCAAAGTTATTCCTCCGCAACGTATGTTACCACAGTCTCTTGTTATTTATAAAACTGATGGAAATCCTGCATTAAATTGCACGTACGGTTCGGAATTTAATCCGTGTAAATAAGGTGGAAGGGATTTTGGGAATCTGATGATAAAAAATGTCTACTTGTACTGAAATTGTCCTATAAATTAACTAAATTGTGTAAATATGTTATATGTAATAATTAATATTAAAAACAATAAATAACATTGGTACAATTCGTGGGCATACAAGAAAAAGTGACCAAGTTAAAATTTGATAACGAAGATTTGAAATGACCATAAAAGTTTGTTGTAGGTAATTATCAGGAGAAAATCTGTATGTTGCACCATGATTCAAGTGCTAATGTCCATGAATGGCAATGCGCTCACCTTAACGACAAAAATGCACCATGGTTCACTAGAATGTCAATAAAAACTTTGCAAACACAATACATATTGAAAACTACTTCATTAAAAATTGTGGTGAGCATTTTGGACACCACCTTCGTGGAAAACTGGAGACCGGTTATGACCTAGTGGGTCTCATCGGTTCAGTGCGTCCGAATGTAGCTGCCAAAATGCACACCACTCATAATCTATGGCGTGGCGCAGTAAGCACACGAAGTTGTCTCTGTAGTAATTGAATTTCACTACGAGATGGCATTTACATGCTTTGAAAACTAGATTTATCCTCAAGGATTTTCAAACGCATTTATCTCGAAACTGCCTTTTTTGATTTTGCAACTTTTTCTTGTAAGCCCACGAATTTTGATAAAATATTTGTGCCATTTCGATTGCATGGCCGAGTTTAAATATGAAAATATCCCATGTACTCTATAATTTGGTAAAGCAAACCAAGCTATTTGCTGGCCAAAGTATGACTTGCGTTAAAAAATTCAGTTTCGGAAAATTATAATATTTATAAGCGTGAGCCGTAGTAGTTTCAATTATATACTCAGCTTAGTTTCATTTCCCATATTTTTTTATGTTTTCAACTCAGCCGTTTCAATTCTATAACTCACTGCTCCTATTAAATTCCGAAGTTGTTTGCTGAACTTTTGTTCATTCAATTTTTTTATGTATGTACTGATAGTATTTCTTCTATGCCTGAAATTTGTACACCTATTTTTCTATTTTGTTTTAACTATTGTACAGTTATATTTATGATTAATTAATTAAAGATATGTTGCACTGATAAGTAATACTGTATGTGAATATTTGAGAAGTGGCCATGCAAAAGCATGCATGTCCATAATATGTTCCTGAGTTAATATGTTAATATAACATATATTATGAGTTAATGGCTATTTCTGGTGGGATTTCATGAATCAAATCTGAATTTGATATAGATTCGCGCAAAAAATATCTTGTCGTTTAGTAAATCCATAGGAAATAACTGATACTGATAAGTAATGCTGTATGTGAATATTTGAGAAGTGGCCATGCAAAAGCATACATATCCATAATATATTCCTGAGTTAATATGGTAAAATTACATATATTATGAGTTTATGGCTATTTCTGGTGGGATTTCATGAATTAAATCTGAATTTGATATAGATTTACGCAAAAAATCTTGTCCTTTAGTAAATCCATAGGAAATTACAAGAGTCCAAGCAATGTATAAGGTAACATGAGTCAAAGTCATATGCAAAATTTATATTTAGTGGACATGTGTAGTTTTGCATTATTAAACCTTTTTTTTTATTTTCAAAGTATTATCTCTGTTCTGTTTCGATTTGAAATAATTTCGTAAATCGTCTTAAATAATGTAGTAAAATTTATTTGCATCAACTGTTATGTAGGGTAAAATACCTATCAGCTAACATAACCAAACCTGACCTAACCTATCAGTTAAAATAACATGAACTGAAGAAACCATGGCTAATAATTTTCGAAAAACTTGGATTTGAAAAAAGTAGGGTAAAATGCCTATCAGGTCAAATAACCTAACCTGACCTAACCTATCAGTTAAAATAACAGGTACTGAAGAAACCATGGCTAATTTTCTATATACTTGGATTGAAAAAAGTAGCTTCAGAATGACCAGCAATATCTTGTGATTTTTTAGAAGTCCATATTCTGGAGTAAGTCAGCATTGCGATTAATCATAAGTTCGGATATAATTTACGCCCAGAGCATTATCAAAATTGTTATCCTAAATTGCCGCGGACCCTTCAGGTACTTCACAAAGGTTCTGCTGCTGCTGATATAGAGCAATGCGTCCTGGTCTAGGTCCAGATAATGAAATTCGAGTTCATTTAACACCCTGTATATATTAGGATTTTGAGATTGCACATTTACCTCATAAAAGAATTACCCAATATAACGCAATAGAACCATAATTATAATAAGTGAATAACAATTACATAGAAAAATTAAAACCCAACAGAATTTATTACCCAATTACTATGCTAACAATTATGTTGTTAGAGTATAACAGTAGATAAGCTAGGACAGTTCAGAGTTGGTGGCCTATTTTTACTGCGGGTGGGCCCAACATACGACTCCCTCGTCCTTAGGCAACCCGCTGTACAAATATCGGCCCCAAACTCGGCGACTTGAAAAACATAATTTCGAAAATGTGAATTTAGACCCCTATGTAAATCCTTATGGGAAATTGTCACAGAACTGTCCTAGCTTATCAACTTATGACTATTTTTTTAATAAAAATGTAAAGACTTTTTGGGCGGCTAATATAATTTAATTGATCATACAAAAGCAAAAAAATATTTAAAATGTAAGGATCCATTTTGAGTTAAACAATTTTATAAA
The DNA here is from genome assembly GCA_951805005.1 of Othius punctulatus. Taxonomy (NCBI): domain Eukaryota; kingdom Metazoa; phylum Arthropoda; class Insecta; order Coleoptera; family Staphylinidae; genus Othius; species Othius punctulatus. The sequence continues at coordinate 97,798,634 of OX638138.1, forward strand.
GATTTGTGCACTTTCAGGTGAAATTAAATTCTAGTTTATTAATTTTTCGAATGAGAGATGGCCTTCATGTTTCATCTTTTACACATCACTGTCGCAGTGCCACTTTATCAATGCGGCAATGTGCATTTGGGAATTGTAACTCCGGACTCACACTGGACTTATGAGACCCAAGAGGTCGAAACCGGTATGGTTTGTAAAGTTGTCTTACTCCAGTAGTCCGCGGAGATAGTTGCACATTACAATTTTAATTTGTTATACCTGAGAGTGCACAAATCTTTAGTAAAAATATAAATTTTAATCAAAGAAAGTACAGATTAACATTGTTATGGGATTTTGTACAATTTATTACACTTTGTACAAAAGTCATATTAAACATATTAAACAATTTTTTTTAAAAACTTTTGTGGCTGGTTAATATTATTTAAAAAAAATAATGTATCTTATAATGTAAAACACGGTTTAAGATACACTGATCTAATCTAATCAAATAAATTTGAATCAAAGGACCTACAGATTGAAAACACTAACAATTTCAGGCCATTTTCTAGAATAAAACGAACAGACTTAGAAAAAAATTATATCCGCAGTAAAAATTAATTCAGTAGATTAGGTTAGGTTAGGCTTATAGTTTTTATACTGCCTCTTTCTTAAGTAAATACTGTGCTTTTTCCGTCAACATTTTAGTTGAGTGACTAGTAACCTAGTCAGATATCAGTTCAACTGAAAAATTTCAAAAATTGGTCCCATTAGTTCTGCAGAATATAAAACCAATTATCAGATATCAATTGTTCAGTAGATTATTAAACCTTGGCAGATATCATTTACTTTGTGTAGAATATGAAACCTTGGCAGACATCAGTCCTACTTTACGAAATTAAACATTTCGAGGCATCAACAGTCGATAGTTTTATGACATCGGTGTTAGCAAATATAATTAGTTGTGTTGAAAATTTTTAGTTTATTCTCTTTCAACAATTGAGAAAAATGGGTAGGGTACATTTAATATTTATTTAATTATTTAAGAAATGTAATGCGGGTAGCACATTGCTTTAATCATGATGAGGAATTTAAATATATTTTATCTGAAGATGGACACCTTAATAATAATCTTTATTGGTGCTGTTGGCAAATAAGTCTTACACAGGTAATAAAATAGGTACAAAAGTATAAAATATAAAAGTATAAAATACAAAATCCATTAGGTACATATCTGAAAAACACAAAATCACAAAATAACATCTAAAAATTACATGGCTTAGAAGCTAATCCGTGATACATAACTGCATAGTGATTGTTGTTGGTGTACTATAGTATTAATACTAATAATAATGGCTATACATAGTAGAATGTATTAACTTTATATGAACTAATATAAAAATATCATAATCAAATCATAAATTTTAATTAGTTGAGGATGGTTTTTTTACAGAAATTTTGCTTTTAGAGGAATACTTCATTACAATGTTTTATTAATAATTCATAAAACAATATTACCATGTTATTTCTTATGAAAATAATTCATAAAATATTGACACTCGAGCTTAATATTTTACTTATTTTTACTTTAATTATCGTAGTAAAACAAGGTATTATAATAAAGTTTTGAAAATAGAGTTTTTTTGTGGAAGTTTTCATTTCTTTTTTAGTGTTTTATTCAGAAAACATGTAGAGATTGGGTTTACCTTAACTAAGGATGGTTAGCGATTATATAGAATCACTGATGATTGTAGTTAAAATGCATACTACTACATGCTAGTAGTATTGTAGTATACTACTAGCACTAGCACTAATGTACATACTGTAACGGTTTTTGCCCAGGTGTTGTGCAAATTCTCATAATTTGTAATATTTGTTTGGCTTATGATTTAGTGGTAGTAATTTACGTTATGTTTGATTTTGAATTTATTATCGTAAGAACTAATTTGATTCGTTTTATGGGTAATGTGTCAGTTAATAATTTTAGTTAGTAAGTTAAATACAGACATGCAGGGGCGGATGGGCCATACGGGAAAATGGGAAATTTCCCGGTGGGCCCGTAGCCATCCCGAATGTTGGGCCGGAAGTCCCAGAATTTTGAGCTGGCAGATCCGACGACAAGTTTATTAATAATTTTGATTTAATGTATTAACACAAGGCGGAAAGACCCGATGTGGTCGATAGCCCAATAAAGATTGTTTATATATGTATTTACACAGTGGTTCCTAAACTTTTTCGCGTCGCAGCTCCCTTTTTGAACTAGGATTTTCCATGGATCCTTTCCGTTTCCATAATATTTTTTGCAAATTTTTATGAAATATAAAATAATTTGGCGAGAAATATAAATTGTGTAGATAGCCGTTATAATTTTCAACTAAAAATTGGCAGGTTCCATTAATCTTTGTAATTTATAAAAAAAATGGTATTTCTAATAAAAAAATGTATTCAAAATGTTGAAGCTTTTGTAAATTTAATTTACAATCGACATGATATAATTTTAATATGTTGTGTTTTGATTAGCTTTTTGCAATTTTTAATAAAATTTTCTAATTTGTAAGGAAAATGTATATGTAGTAAAATTTTGGTATTTATAATAAGAACTTCATAATTTCTAATAAACATTTTGTAATCTCTAATGAAAAGTTCGTAATTTCCACCTAAGTTTATTTTCATAAAAATTTTCTGCAAATAACTATTAACATTTTAACAACTCGATACAAATTTTGGAAATGCCAATGACATTTTGCATTTTATAGTGAAATTTTGGCAATTTACAATAAAATTTTCATAATCGCTGCTGAAATGTTGTAATTTATAATATATATATAAAATAGCAATGAAATTTTCATAAACTTATTGCAATTTGGTAATTTAGAATGATGAATGATGAAAGTCACAACGAAAATTACATAGTTCCAATAAAACTTATTTATGTCTTTATTTACTTATTTGCTTATTTATTATTGTATTTGTTATAGTGTTAATGTAAACTTATTTATACTTTATGATTGTTTTTTAATTCCATTGAAATATTGTATTCATAATAAAAACTTCGCAATTTTCACTACAATGTTCCAATTTATATTAAACATTTACAAATTCTAAAACATTTTAAATTTATAATTAATTCTCCATAATTTCTATTGAAATACTGAAATCCATCATCAAAATTTCGTAACATTCATCATAATGCTATTACTATTTATAGGATTTTCGAAGAAATTTCTGTAATGTGTAGTTAAAATGCGAAAATTTCATTGTTTTTGTTGAATTTATAAACGTTTTAATCAACATTTTACACCATCCATTATAGTTTTTGCGAATTTCTATGAAATGGTTAATACATTTGCAAGGAATATGATTTCTGGGGAAAGACGTTATCACTTATCAATTAGAATTAAAAAAAGTCGCAGATTCCATTGATCTTTACAATTTATGAATGAAGTCTAGTAATTATATTAATAAATTCTAACGAAAATTTTGTAATTTCCAATTCATTGCAGTTTACAAGCGAGATGTTTCAATGAGAATTTTATGGTGTGATGAACTTGCAATTTGTAATAATATATCAAAATTTGACATTTGCAATGAAAACTTCATAGCTTCCCTTTGTAATTTTGTACATAATTTTGTATCTTGCATTAATAGTTTTGCAAATTTCTGTCAGAATATTAATAACTTAGTGAGTTATATGTTTTGAAGATAAAGTTTTTTATAATATATACTAAAAATTTCAAATTTTAATTTAACATTGGAATTTATAATTAATATTTTCGTATTTACTATAAGAATTTTATAATTTCCAACTAAATTCTATCATTTATCATGATAACTTTGTTATTTCATTTGAGTTTTGGAATTTATAATATACATTTTTTACTTTCATGTAAAAATTCAAATCAAGTTTCAAGATCATTTTCATTTAGTAAGTTTTTATTTTTAATTTTTATGTGTATATTATGCAGGTTCTCCCGCTAGTAAATAGTATTATTATTATTATTATAGTTTTCAATATAAATTGTATAATGTAAATGACGATTTTGTGTTTTGATTAATATTTTACAATTTAAATTATAATTTGTAATGTAAAATTTGTAAAAGTAATAATGTTTAAAATTACATTTAAATTTGTTTAATTATTAATTTTTTTCTTTCATGTTCAATAATTTTTCTGCAAATAACATTTTAACAACTTTGTGAGAGATATGCTTTCGTAATAAAACTCCAATAATTCAAAAAAAATTGCTGGGTCTAATAAAACTTGGTAATTTTAATGAAGATTTTATAATTACAATTAAATTTTCTTAGTCAAAGCATGAATTTTAATTACCTAATATTTTTCATATTTTATTTAATATGATTGAAAGCAGTACAGTAAACGCACACTTTAGGAACCTCTGTATTAATAAATAAATAAGTATTATGAAAAACTTACGGTATTAAATTTTATATTGTTTTTTTCTTTATGGGAAGTACTTTCCCTTAGTTATGTAATCTTATTATTTGATGTTTTTCACCCAACTAGTTTCGGCTTTTATTAGCCATCCTCAGAGGTGTTATCTTTTTGATAATATATTTTAATATATTTTAAAAATAAAAATAATATATTCAATTTTAAATTATTTATTGTAAAGTATTTTTGATTTTTACATATTTGTCAAATTTTGAAGTATGATTATTATTTTGATTATATGGTATTATTGCAATTTTATGTGAATGCAAAATGGGCCGATAAAAGTTTGTTCCCGGGCCGCTTGTATGTTCCCCGTCCTCCCCTGCAGACATGGATTTGATGTGATTTATTCATTTTAAAAGATTATGCAAGCGACAGGTAAATAAAATACAGTTTTATTACTCAAATTGGGCGTTATTTATTTAATTATATTTCTTTAATGTTTCTAATTTTAAGTATTGGTTGCACAACTGCGGCATATTATGCACTTCCTTAACTTTTAAAGAAAGCACGCAACATACCACAACCATACAATTAATTATATTTATTCAAAATTTGGAATAGATTTGATTTTATAATTATTGAATCTTCATTCATATTCTTTGACTTTGAATGATTTATGTTATTTTGAAAACTGAGTTAAGAATAAATTATTAATACTACTGTTGGAATTGCAAAGAAGGTCGTTTAACACACTGCATAGATATTCGTTAGCATTTGTGTCTACCAATGTATTTAAACGCCACCTTGTGGATAGGAATGAATTACATACATGAATTTACACAGTAAAATCTTCAAATTGTGCTGATAAGGTACTTTAATTTATATCATCATCGCGTGATATTAAGAGAATTTGTGTCTACCAATATTTTCAGCCATGTGATCGTTAAAACTTTAAGAGGTAATGTTATTCAAAATTGATTATAGTTTAGTATGATAATGTTCTATTCTCCTTATAATATTCTAACTATTTAAGCACATGCATACATTCAGTTAATTCCTTCTTAATGCTGAATATCGGAGTGGTGAACAATTTTATTTGTAAAATTAATATGACTAAAAATGTCATTAAATTATTTATATTGAGATATTTATTCCCATAATGTAACCGCAAATAACTTCAACACTGAATCGATAATGTACTTTAGATACGTTATAGATAGATAGATAGATATTTATTTAAACAATTGATCATATTTACATGATATTTGTCGTGTCAATCATACATATACATATGTCACAAGTGACACAATATACAAAAATACACATTTTAAAATACCTAATGTTCAAACACATAAAATCAAACAACTACTGCAATTGAGTCCCTCCACACTCGGAGAATTTTGCACCATTTAAAAATTAATTTATGCTGTAATAATTTCCCAGCCAATTCCATCTTTAGCGAACGTTTGAATACAAGTTTGGACTTGCACTTTTTTATCCTATCTGGCAGATTGTTATAAACATCCACGCATGCGATATAGGGAGATTTTTTGTATGTGGCTGTACGATGGAGAGGGACTGTCAAGTTGTCACTATTTCTTGTAAGGTGATGTTGAGATTGTTTTGCAAAACTGCCGTAGTTATTATAAACGTATAACGCACACTTGAAAATATATATACAAGCAAAAGGAAGAATACAGTACAATTTAATAATTTGACGACATGACTCTTTATAATTGAGATTAAATATGACCCTTATTATACTTTTTTGGGCAATGTGAATCCTTTGGGAATATGACCCTTTGCCCCACAGTATAATATTATAGGCCATGTGGGAATAGGCCAGCGCATAATACGCCTGGATCAGGTATTTCCTGGACACTATGCGCTTTAACTTAACAATGGCATAATACGCACTATTTAGTTTTTTTAATAAGTTATCAATGTGGATATTCCACTTTAAACCCGAATCCAAGTGGCAACCTGAAAACTTCACTGTTATAGATGAATTAGGAATTTTTGTTTTAGGTCTCGATTCTTATAAAATTGGACAGTCACTAATTTATCGTTATTCAATATCAAAATATGTGGTCACCAAAGGTGACCACATAACCAATGGGAAGATGTTCAGGTAGATCGTTGGCGTATAACAGAAATATCAATCGGCCCGGTACTGATCCTTGATTGATGTTATTAATTAACAATCAAACAACGACCATGCTTTGGATACGTTGTTAATTAACAACTCCACAAAGACCATCAAAGGTATTTCGACGAAGGAAAGAAATGGAAATTACAATATTCTTCTGTCAGCACGAAAATATTGTCTGGATAAGATATACAATGCAGTTGAGCTCTATCCACTACGCATTGTTCGGCGTTAGGAACCTGCATTTCTACCTTTATAAATTTTACTCCATTCACTAGCGGTACGGCGACGTGATGTCACTTGATAGGTTATATTATTGGTATGGAATTGACTTTAGAATTGTTAGTGTGGTGTACATTTGATTTCGTTGCGTATATAATTACCCAAGAAATTAATGCTCAAAATCTGAGTATTCGTAGAGCAGAGTAATGATTTGCGTCGTTCCGATTGAAAGTTCCTACTAAATTTTATTAATTTCAGCAATCGAATGTCGAAAAAATTTACACTCCTCGCCCCGATTGCTATTCAAATCTGTTTTCGCCAAAAAATGGCGCAATCTATGCGAATCTGTCTTCTTCGCAAAAGACGCAATCCCATGTGAATCACTTGACTCGGCAAACTGCACGCTTTCTTATAATAAAATTATATGTATATGAAATTTACAATAATTTAATAATTGTATTTTTTTTTCAGGATATTCAGCTGCGGCGCTTTTGGCGATCCTCTTCGCCCTGCCGTTCGCATGGCGAGTGCTCGTCCACAGGGAGTCGGGTCATTGGGAGAATCAGATGCTCGCGTTCTACCACGCTCATCTGGAGCTGTTCCTGGGGAACGGATGCCTGGGCGTCGGCGTCCTCATGCTCCTGGCGCTGACTCTGGAACGTTACGTCAGCGTGTGTCATCCTGGGCATGCACGGCCCATCCTGGGGCCGCCCAGGCGCGCGGTCCTCCTCATTCCCGCGGCCACATTTCTCCTCTATCTGCCTGCGGTTTTCAGGAGTGAGGTGACTATTTGCCGCCTGCAGGCCGGCGGCGCCCCCATTTTCAGGAGGAGAGAGGTTACCGCCGTCGCAGGTCATCCCGTTTACGGCATCTACACCGTGCTGCTCGAGCTCGTCTTTAAGGTCGTGCCGACGGTTCTGCTTGCGGCTTTAAATTTAAGGATCCTCTTGGTGAGTTCAAATGATTTTATGTAAAACCGACCTTAATTTTAAATGCACTAGGAATGGACAAGTTACAATCTAATATTATTGCATTATTTTTCTTATGCTTCTCCTCTTTTGTCAATTGGTTTCACAATAAAAAGAAAAGAAAATACTTCCAGTTGTCATAGAAATGGAGTCATTTGAAATATTTTACATTATTTCTCTTACGCTTGTTACACGCGACTTGTAGATTTTTTCGAGAAAACGGGTTTGTTAGTGCATAGACGTTGGTCTTCAGGACCGTTTACTGTTAATAACTCAATTCACTAATTTGTGAATTTTTGGACTTGTGTTGTTTTTAACATAAACGCCTCAATTGATTTTTTGTTGTTTGTTACACTGCACACATGAACAGATGATCTGAAATTTGATAATTCTTCTCTTACATTTTTTGTTAAACAAAATTTCCAGAAATAATTCTCAATATGTCGAAAATTGCCAATATTAATTAGAATTAAATAATGATCAAATTTGGTTTGCAAACATTTGATTTTTTTGTTGTTTGTTACATTGCACACATAAACAGATGATCTGCAATTTGATAATTTTTCTCTTACATTTTTTTTTTTGTTAAACAAAATAGTTACAAATACTGCAATTTTGGCGATTTTAAACTTAAACTTTTTTATAATTTGCTATAATAAATATCTTACAACAATCAGTAATAATAGTCAAAAAGTCTCAAAATTGTTAGTAATAATTGACAAAATATCTGAAATGTATAAAAAAAACAATAATTGTCCGATATTTCACAAAATAAAATAAAAATTAATTTAGTTAATTAATCAACATTTCAGCAGTTTCATGAAATAAAAAAAAAAATCTGTTTAAAAAATGCCAATGACGCCACAAGTTAAAAATTACTGACGTTTCTTTGAGTTCATCAGAAAATACGGAATAAATAACAGAAATCGACCTAATCGATATTTAAGAAAAACCCTGTATAATATTTCATGAAATATTGGTACCTATTTATTTTCAGACAATTTCTTCATATCTCCTTCATATATTGGGTTCACATTTAGAGTTCATAAATTTGATGCATTCGCAGATTTTATTAAATTCATCAACAAAAATAGTTTTTTACATGCATATGTTGAACCAAACTTAGTTAAAAGAACATTAGCTAAATCCTTCATTTCACTGAATGTATCAGGTAATGAGACCTACTCTCTCGATATAATGTCTCAGGAATTTGTCCTATTGTAGCGTCGTTATTCTCAATTTGATTTTGAAATTCTGTAAAAAATTATCGAATATGTTTTTCCGCATGAAACTATTTTGGAATTCCACCAATTCAATTTCTAAATTATCAAGTCCTAACCAAGTGAACATGGTTAATTCCAAAAACTATCCAAAATGAATGGTAATATACTTTCCAAATTCATAAATTGTTGAAATATCTCCTGAAAATGTTTTTGTAGGCATGGAAAATATTGCATTACCTATTTTCATTCTCAAATCAGTACTGAAATTACAAGTTTTGTCATAAACGCGTTGATATTTTCAAACATGCTTTACCTGGATACGTGGGTCACCTGAAATAGTTACGTAGGTCCGTGTGTGACCTACCCTCATAAGTAAGTAAGTAAATCGTTTTACTTACATAGGTTCGTCATCGCTGTTGTAGAGGGTAAAGAGCACAATTTTCTACGAAATCTCGATTTGTTAGCAACACATGTTACTAACTTTGGTGTAAACGCGCCTTTATCCAGTTGTATTAATATTAGTTTAACGTACAGTCAATAATTAGTATTTAATATAAATATTGTGCTAAACTAAAAAAATAAGCTCTTTGTTGCCACATACTCACACTTAGGTTAAAGTTTTGATTGCCTTCCAAGTGCATGGAAAGAAAATAATTGCTAGACATAAGAACTGTATGTGCACTTATTAAGAAGTCTCCTCCTTCAATAGGTTTACAGAAGGTCCTGCGAAAGACGCAGGAGGATGACATTAAGTAGGACGGCGTCTGGCGATGAGGACCCTCGTAAATTTGCAGAGGAACGCAGACTGGTGCTGCTATTGGGCTCGACAAGCATCATTTTCCTCGTCTGCGTTTCACCGATGGTAATTCTGAACGTGACACTGTCTGAAGATAATTTGACTCGATATCCCTATCAAGTAAGTGCATTAACATCGACGAGGAATGGATACCTCGAAGGGTACATAAAAATTATCGGTCGCCGCCTTGTTTGTTCCCGTCATTGCCAAATTGGGAATTTAATTACGCAGTACGTGACAACTTACTCTTTTCGAAAGACGGCGCATCGAACAACTGATTGCTTTTCCGCCCCCAACGTGCGGACGGATAAACGTTTTGAGAGTAATGAAATTCTGGCTGAGTTAATTATTCTTTTCGTTCATTGCTTAAGCGCGAAATTCTTTTGTAATCTAAAGGGATCTCGTTTGTCCCTCCTTTCCACCTTAATCTCGTGAAAGGGGTTATTTACAGGTCTCAAAAGTTTCCCGTTTAACGGAGAAACACCGACCAATAAAAATACATTCGGCGAATTTACAGGTGGAATATATTCCGCAATACGCATCGCCGCGAATAAAGTCAGGTAAAAGGGAATAATATTAGGGAAACAAAGGGACTCGTTCGAGCGTGCATCTTAAATTTGGTGTAACGATGAGTGAAATCGGAACGTATTTCTGCTAGTACAAAAAGTCATAACGCCCTCGAAATCGCGATAAATACTTAGAAGTGGTGAAGGCTTGAAACGATCTCGCAATAAATGTAATTTATCCCGGTAAACGAGGAACTCATTCTCCATGTTTCCGCATTTGACTGGGAGCATTGTGTTAGAGCCTCATTTGCATAATGGTATTTAAGGAGTAATTTGGAGAGCGATGTCCTGTAATGTATTAATGACTGCGAACATCATTTACATGAACTTGAATCAACACACATAATATACACGTTATTATAATAATCATTGGACCACTCTCATTGGAAATGTCTGGCCGATATTTTGGGTGGTAAAAGGGACGTGATTAAGAACAAGTTTAATATCCCTTAAATACAATGCTATCGCTTATAGAATTTTTATTTACGGCTTACAAAAGCTGCATCAAAATATATGGAGCAAAATTTCGCGCGTAACAGAAATGATAAAGTGAGTTTGAAAATAAACATGTTAATTTTTTCTACTCGAGTTTATTCGATTTGATTATAAGGAGACCTCAGGGGGTTATACAGCGTGTCCTAAATAGAGTAGGATTGCATGGGTATCTTTCTTATTTTGAAAGCAAGAGATCTGATTAAATGGGCAATGTCATGTAGTTTTGTATGCTGGTTCAGATTTTGTTGAAATTTTTTCAAAAGTCCGAGCAGTTTAGAAATTATTCTAAAAAAACTAAAAATTGTGATTTTCTAAAAACTACGATATTTCCATAATTATTAAAGATGCAGAAATAAGTTTAAAATAAAAGTTACTTGGTACGATCGCACAAACTTAAGAATCGAGTCAAAACAAAAGTGAAGATAGCGGTTTCCGAGATATTAATAGCAACTTTTTTGTTTTAAATGGCCGCCATATTTGATTTTTACACGGCTAAGTCGACTTTTTTCTCTTTTTAACGATGTATAATAACCTATGTAAAAATTAAAAATATGGGATATATATCAATTGGTTCAATTTTTATTTTTATTCTATAAATTATTATTAAAACAAACGGTAAAAAAAATTAAAAAAACCTAATCCAACTAAGTAGTAAAATAACAATAAATTATAAAAAAATCTCAAAATGCTAAGTTTTATTGGCTAATGGTCAAAAAGAAGCTAAACACAATTGACAGCGTTTTAGAATAATGCCAGTTACTTTTCGCAATGTGTTGCGAGTAACGCCTTTTATTGCCTCTGGCATTGATTCACGAAGTTCATCTACATTATTATAATTGAAGTTACTTCCATAAATTTTGTTTTTTAATGTGCCCTATAAATAAAAGTGAAGAGGCGACAAGTATGCAGATCTGGCTGGCCACTGAACAGTTATTACAGTACACTATTAGTCGCTATTACTTTGTAAAACCTCCATTTAAATAAGTAATAACATCTCTAGCATTGAGTTCAGGGGGGGGGGGCATCTTACTGGTACTATATTTGAATATTATGTGCCAAAGGTAAATCATCCAATAAATCTTATAACGTTGTGTTACGAATTTACAAATGACGTTATGCAGTTAGAAATACTATAGCACCATGTAAATCATTTCCCAATATGCCAATTAAATCCGTACCGCACTTGGTTTCGCCGTGGAATCACTATGTGTGGATTGTCCTAAGCCCAATAGTGTTCGTTATAATGAATATACAGGGTGTATCAGCCAAATGGAATAAATTCAATAATAAATAAATGGGGGCGTGTTCGAAAAAACGCTCGGACACGTCGATTGTTATTTTTAGTTGCGCATTTTTTTCAACAAAAACTTTTTATACAGGGTGTGTCATGTGACCGTTTCCAATACCAACTTTCTTATTTTAAATGCAACACCTGGTATATTATTCAATTCTTGGATTCTTCAGAAAATTCTAGACATATTTCATATACAATGTCCTATACCTATCTTCAACTGTTTCGGAAATATTAAGTGTTATGAATATGAACATATCATAAGTCCCTTTTTCATTGATGGCAATTTAAATGGTGATAATTATTTAGCACTACTCCAAAATAATGTTGTGCCAACTTTGACAAACTTATATCCTGATCCAGCAAACCCACAAGTTCCAGCGAATATGATATGGTTTCAGCAAGATGGAGCACCGCCCCATTACCAAATCAATGTCCGGAACTACCTCAACCGAATATTTCCAAATAAATCGGGGGATAGGGGGGCGAGGATCGATGGAATGGCCAGCACGATCCCCTGATCTGACGTCATTAGACTTCTTCTTATGGGGATATGTCAAAAGTATTGTATACAAAACTAAACCCCTCGACTTAACTGACTTAAGAAGACGAATAATGCTTGCGATTAGATCGGTCACGCCTGATATGTTGAGTAACGTTAGAAGAAATTTCTATTTAAGATTAGGATGTTGCCAAGACGTTCACGGCGAGCATTTTGAACATCTCCTCCATTGAAATTTATTGTTTTTTTTTGTTTTTTTACATTATCAAGAAATAAACAGTATTACTTCTTAGTTTTTGAGTGTGTTGTAACGAATTTCTGTAATCAAATAATTTCCTTTTTTTATTGTTAATTTTTGCAATAAATCTGAAAACACTTAATATTTCCGAAACAGTTGAATATAGGTATAGGACATTGTACCTGAAATATGTCTAGAATTTTCTGAAGAATGCAAAAATTGAATAATATACCAGGTGTTGCATTTAAAATAAGAAAGTTGGTATTGGCCACGGTCACATGACACACCCTGTATAAAAAGTTTTTGTTGAAAAAAGTGCGCAACTAAAAATAACAATCGACGTGTCCGAGCGTTTTTTCGAACACGCCCCCATTTATTTATTATCGAATTTATTCCATTTGGCTGATACACAGTGTATAATCCACAATTTGAAAAGAAGGATGTATCTATCCATAAAATTGTATTTATAAAATCACCATTTTCCGTAATTTTGTTGATTAACCTTCTGCAAAATGTTAATCTACGGATGTTATCATTTGCTTGCAAAGTATGAGAAGTGTGCAATTTATATGGGTAAAACTTATGCCTTTTTAAAATTGTTGATGCTCTAGATTTAGATACGTTAACTTGATTTTCTATTTGCCGAGTTGAAATGATCGGATTAGCGAACATTTAATGCTGTCAATTGTTTTTGGCCAATAAGTCTCAGAATTTTGAGCATGTTATAATTCATTGTTATCAAAGTATTGGAGCTTGTGAACGTTTTTTAAATAAAACAAGGAGAATATCCTGTTTCACAATACACATTTATTTATACTAAATTTACATTTCAACTGCAAGGCAGTCATCTTCAGTAGACTTACATATAATGAATGAACATTACTTGTAAGTCTACTGAAGACTGCCTTGCAGTTGAAATGTACATTTAGTATAAATAAATGTGTATTGTGAAAAGGGTTATTCTCCTTGTTTTATTTAATTCATTGTTAGTTTACTACTTAGTTATATTGCGTATTTTTATTTATTTTTTACATTTGTTTTAAAAATAATTTAAAAAATAAAAATAAAAATTTGAATAATTAATATTTTCCATATTTTTCATTTTGATATAGGTTGTTATACATCATTGAAAAGAGGAAAAGAAAGTCTATTTAGACGTATAAAAATTAAATATGGCGGCCCTTTAAAATAAGAAAGTTGCTATTAATATCTCGGAAACCGCCATTTCGACTTTTGAATTGACTTGATTCTCAAGTTTGTGCGATTCAACCAAGTAACTTTCGTTTTAAACTTTTCCGCATCTTTAATTATTATGAATATATCGAAGTTTTTAGAAAATCGCGATTTTTAGTTTTTTTTAGAATAACTTCTAAACTGCTCGGAATTTTGAAACTTTTTTAAAATAATCTGAGCCAGCATATAAAACTGCACAATATTGCCCATTTAACCAGATCTCTAGCTTTAAGAAAAAGAAAGATACCCATGCAATCCTACTCTATTTAGGACACCATGTATTATATTGTTAACAGTATTTTTGACAAGGTATGTATTGTTCCAGGTATTCCGAGCCCTTGCGAATCTACTTGAAGTAACAAACTATTCAATCACTTTTTACATATACTGCCTATTCTCAGAAGACTTCAGGAACACTCTTCTCCGGACCCTCAGATGGGGCGATGGGCCACCGTCTAGGGGAATGGTCAAAGTCCCACCTCCAACTGCCACCACTACAATAACACACCCTCGGAGTATATGATATAAGACACCGGGGCTGCAAAATGCAACCCCAGTTTAATATACGGTTTCAATTAAAATGATCGCACCGAGATTAAATCGCGTTTCAGAATTATGAACTATGAATTCTGAATTATGCATAATCGATGATTCAATTTTATTTCTCTTGAATATTGATGTATAACAAACATTCTGGTTGCAAAATATTCCATATACAATGTAAAATTGCCAACACGTGCGATAGTTTGGATTTATGTGAGGATATTAATTTTATATTTGTAATATGTTTGGTTGTAAAAATGTGTACAGATATATTAGTAAACTTTCATGTTCCACTTTATGTGTACTTGACGTAATGGGAAACTACTTATAGTACCTAATAAATATCAATAACAACAACTGACATAATTACTCTTAAACAAACTATGTGTATACTGCCGCCAGTTAGTTCTTTCATAAAATATAAAGGCTGCTGTTTATTACATATTTGTATGTGTTTTAATGTAAATAAAATTTAAAAAAACTAAATACAACATAATTATATTAACTCAATCTTAATATTTAATGTATTTTAATACAATATGTGTATACTGAAATTTTCATTTTTATATGATGTAAAGGCTGCTGATTTTTTACAGTACTATAATGTTATGACATTAGTTTATTTATTAACCATAAGTCTGTGATATATGAAAAAAATACCGAATACTGAATACTTAAATGAAACGTAATTTTAAAGTACTAATATTTATAAACACTGCCTGTTATACTAAATTTGTATTAATGTCAACAGTAGAATAAGTATTTGTAATCACTACACATTTATTATCGCATATGTAAGTGGTAATAAATGTTCATATTGTTTATAAATTATACATAGCGCTCAAGAAAGTAGTGTCAACTTTTATAACTATTTCTAAAGAAATAATGATATCTGAAAACATCTGGTTATATTATTTGCGGAGACATTTCAGCATCGTTTCAAAACAGATTTGATCTATGTATCATCTAATAGTATAAAGCGTAAAAGCTGACACCACTTTTGACACTCTGAATATTAAATTTATACATATGCCAATGTTTACTTTTCAGAATTAATAAATTAAAAACGGGACACTTCTTTATAACCTTTATTTTCCTGCCATAACGTTCAACTTAGTACATCCAAATATTTAGGCAACAAACTCCTAGCAGAAAATTTGCCAAAGTCTATGTGCAGATTACTTCTATCCTTAATTAATTTTGAAGGAGTTTTGCAATAGTCCTGTAACCTCTTAAGCAAGTCTTCCTTATTTTCATATAGGCACTGTTTAGGGTAAATTTCTGGATACACTAGTCCATTTGGCACCAAAGGAAAGCATCCAGAATGTACTGCCTCCAACCTTGAAAATATTATTTAGTAAGCAGTAGTAGTTTTTGTAAAAAAAGTTTTTATTAACACCTGTTACATATGTTTTGGGTTTTTTTAATGCTTTACGTGACATAGTAAAACTATTACATCTGGCCAACTTTGGAGAAACATGTTGCTAGGGGTCTTATCATTTGTTTGACATTTCACATTTTCGTCTGATATTTGCAAAATGGCGTTTTAAGTAGATATTCGAAAGTCCATCTACAACTTAGTTGGACAGCTGCCGAAACGAGATATTGTGGTCATTTTTTTGTAAAATATTTAAAAACACTCTGTATATCGGACAATTCGGGAATGTCAAGAGGGAATTCCATGTGTAAACCTACCAAAAACAGGCCATCTACGGAAGTTAACGGACCTTCGGGTCAATTAACTAGTTGTGCAATCCAAAATCACATTATTATGTCCACACGTAAATTTGCCCGTACGTTCCATGTTTCGATTGGTACAATTTGTGGATATATCGCAAGAACAGACTAAAATATAGAAAACGCAAGAAATGTCCCAAATATACAGCCCCACAATTGGTCAGAATTCCTGGCTGTTGCCGGGCTTCAAGATATGGACACGTGGTGTTTTTGGATTGTTGGTCTATTGACCTGAAGTTCTATTAATTTCAGATTAAATTCCTTTGTTCACTTCCTTCACATTCCAGAATTGTCAGTGTTTTTTTTTTAATATTTTGCCCACAAAAAATGTGTTCACTATATCTCGTTTCGGCAGCTGTCCAACTAAGTTGTAGATAAACTTTCGAATATCTACTTTATACGCCATTTCGCAAACGTCAGGCAAAAATGTGAAATGTCAAACAAATTGACAAGAACCCTAGTATACTCTAATTTTTCTAAGATGGCGTTCACGTCATAAAAATAATAATCATAAAAATGATGACACAATTTTACAAGGTTTCCAGCTATCCTGGTTATTTTATAATGGCTGCAATCAGCTGTTGCGCCCGTAAATCTTGTGCGATAGTGCGCGGTTCGCATCAAATTCGTCGACTTCTCTGCCGTTTATCATACAGATATCAGTCTCGTGGTTATGGTTTAACATCTACAATGGCAACATATACAATGTAATAATCGATCAAATGTAATAAGTTAAACGTCAAAGAAGTTTGGTTATACACACATGTATGAGCGTGTGTCAGTGAAAAAGATTTGGCATCGTCGCCGAAAAAATATCACGGCCGCCAACATAACATGATATAACATGTTTCTCCCCAATTGACCAGATGTAATAGTTTTACAATATCACATAAAGCATTAAAAAAAAATGCCAAAACCTATGTAACAGGGGTTACTAGTTTTATGCAAATACTAACATGGACACACCAAAAAACTCATGTTTAGCAGTTGAAACGGCGATGTGGCTGCTCCTTAAAACATTGAAATATTCCTGCTTACTCTCGACGTACCCAAAGTTATCAATGTGATCACTTAAAGCAGTCTTGGCAGAAATAAATACGTCTGGAATGTCTTGAAAGGTCTCCCCTAAAATGTTGATCCTAAAATTTAAACCTTTCGACTTCAGTTCCACCAGGGTTTCTAAGAACTTTTCGGGATCTTTATCAAATTCCCATCTATGAGGCCATACAATAGTTAGTGGCAAGTTTATATCTGTGCTTGTTTCAATTTTTGGAAATTGTACAGGAAAATACAGCACGCTGCATTTTGGACATATTTTCTCATGCAAGTTTTTTGGGCGGTAATCGGGAAGCAGTTTCACAATTTTATTCAGATTCGTAAGCAAACTATCTTTGTTGAAATTTGAATTGAAGATAATTTTATCTGCAGCCAGGCTTAAATCAAATTAGTCAAATACACCAATATAAACTGCAGCAACTCACCATGTCGTGATTTGATTATAGGCGAATTGAACATCTCGCTCCTTAATCTCTCTGATTGGGTAGACAAACTGATTTTCGTGGAAGTAAACAACCTTTTTTAAACGAGTTAAGTCAGGTCGTAAACCCAGCAATTCGGCCAAATTTAAAACTGAACTACAAAACAGGGTTGTTTCAGTAGATAGAGGAGGTATTAAGTCTGCTAGAATTAGAGCACTGCAGCGAGCCCTCCATGGCCACTTCTTGGCTGTTAAACTGATGAATGTATGAGGAACATCTGCAAATTGGAAGTTTCAGAAGTTTTTATAGGCTTAAATTGGATACTTACGTGGAAATAACAGCTGTAACAGTTGTTTGTGTGAGCCGCCATAAAACGGCTCAATAAATAATACTTTTGGGTTGCTTTCAAATGATTTTTCTGATTCCACTTCGATTGCGTAATCAGAACCACTTTTATTGACAAGAGCAGTCGTATGTGAGTTATCATTGTGTTTACGAGCCATCAGCTGTAATTACAAAAAAAAAATGATGTACAGTTTAAAGTAACCCCCATATGAGAAACTTTATTGTATTGAAGTTTTTAATATGTATCGGAATTAGTTTTCGCATAACCACCAAAATTGCCAAAAATATTTGAGCGAATGTGATTTAAAAGTTTACATAAGTAAGGAGCAAACAGCCTTATTTATAAATTGGTGAAAAATGTCATGACGAGCAGCTATTAAATTTTTAATTATATTAAAATTCTGCATACTAATTTTGGAGAGAAAAGTTTAAATTAGTTTGATTTGAAATCAAACTAAAAGTCATTGAAAGTCAAACATTGTTTTTATTGTTATTGAGAATTGCGTCTTAAACTACAACAAAAATGTTTCAAATTTTCGAAAATTTCGAAGAAAGATAGTAGAAAATTAATAAATAATGTATTGTGAACAATACATTTCAGAACTATATAATTCAGAACTATATAATTTAAACAATTATTGTATGAGAGAGTTCCTTTTAATTTAAAGAAATATTGTATTAAATCTTGCAAAATTAATTGATAAATGCTCCTAATACTTATATGATTTAGAATAGAATAATAATGTATGCCTGCCCTTTATTTTATGTACTTATTCGGTTTAATAGTTTTATCAAAAACCCTTTTACGTTAACATTCGGGAAGTCATGTTTTCCCTTTCGCCGCTGGAAATACCAAACTGTATCCAAAACGTAATAATTCAGAAAGGTGTATCCATTCTGACATTCTAATAGACGTTTCAGATTTAGTTGAAACGGACCGCTGGTTAGTAACGGAACTGTTCATCAAATCTACGATACATCTACGTCTCTCGGGTTTGTCCCGAATTTGAGATGAATTGCCTGCCCTCCCCCTCATTCAATAACCACGAACTTCAGTCGAGCATCAATCAAATGTGCCCCATTCATCGCAAGTTGATAATTACGTCACGAGTGCCGAAAACTTGTACGTATACGTACTCTGTTGACTTGTTTATATATGCGTTCGTAAAGTATTCGCTACGTCCAAGTTTATGGTGCTGACTAATTGATTGGTTCCCCACGTATTGCCGAAGTTCCAAGTTTGAGACGATTCACTTCGATGGATCCTACATTTAGTTCTATGTTCGTTTCTAGATTTGCAATGTGCGGTGTGGATAGAGCAAAGGGCCTAGCGAAGTGAGAATTGATCTGTTCGCATATCAATGACAATACACTAACATGCGGTGTGGACAGTGCAAACGGCCTAGCGAAGTGGCAATAAATCTATTCGCAAGTCTGTGACAACAATGCGTTAATGGTGAAAATTGTATAGTTCAATTTTCGACCAGGCAAATTTTGCTATTTAAAAAATTAAGATTAACAATAGTCAATACTATTTTATAGTTCCCAATAGCACTAGTACATATATTTTGAAATAGAAGAGACCATGAAACAAGCACCAAAACGAGGAGCCGCAAGACATTAAATAAGAAGATATTCATAGATCAATTCAATAAAAAATGAAGCAATAATATATAGTTTCGGACACTAGCCTAATCTGAATCATTGATGAAAAATGCCAACCCTACAAGTATTCAGAAGTTTGGGTGGAATACTGAAATTGCTGAACATTCACTGCTCTGAAAGAAGAAGTCTTCCAGACTAGATGCAAAAAAAGTAAGACTTAATAAAAAAGCCCGATAAGCCAGAAGATGAAACTGGATCCTACAGACCACTGTGGTTAACAGATACAGTGGGTAAATTATTCGAATGAATTGCTACTAGGTTAAAAGAAGAACCCAAGACCATAGAAGAATTATCAGCTAATCGGAATCACAAGAAGTACATCTCTACAATGATTCACACTAACCATATTGCAGAGGAACCATTAGTACTCCTAAGAATTTGAAAAAATAGTAACGAAACCTGCCTATTTAATGAGAACTATTGTTGGAAAATATTCCAAAAACTATCTGATTTATGGACAAACAAACATAAGAGTACAATGTTTTTTTTTTCCATAAATCAAATAAAACAGATAAAAACTATCTCCTGTATCGAAAAAAACCGGAGAATGTTACAGTGTTTTTTCCATAAATCTGATAGTTTTTGAATTATGTGTCAACTGCTGTGTGAAAAGTGCACAAATAGATACACACACACACACACACACAGGACAGATAGACAGACAGACAGACAGATATCAATTCTGAATAAGACACGAAAACGGATATTGTCGCAAAAATCTCGAATTTTTAAATAATAAAAGTATAACATTCTAAATTAACAATTCCAAAAATTTAATAAAAGCTTGGTAAAAATGAATAACACCAAATTAATAAGTAGGCGAAATTTATCTCAATAATTCCTAATGCCTAGCGACGAAAGTAGAAATAGACATGTGTCAAAGAAACTTACAAATTCGATGAAATACAGAATCTTGAATCACAATTCTTAGTACACAATTATACAATTATACAAATATGCAATTATAAACTTTTATATACTAAGTTCGCGGTATTTTACTAAATAACTAGACAAATTCGACGAAATACAGAAATGTTACAAAATTCTATATAAATTCGCGGTATTTTATTAAATAACTAGACAACTAAATTAATAAGCAAATCCATCATCAAAAACTGGACGAAAAATTCTTGAACCTTTAATAACCACTGACTTAAGATTTTCAATATTCTTATAACTATCGAGGAAACTGGGTAATACTAAATAAATACATTCTTGAGCAAAATCTGTTGAGGCAAAATTTCCAAGTGTGTCCAAGTACAGAATTAGACATCATTAAATAAATAGATAATAATTACAGAAACCTTCCATATAAGTCTATATGAATTCCAAAAATATTTAATGAAACACAAAACAATAGTCTGTGAAAATAAAATTTGGAAATATACGATTTAATACAATACAATTCTATTCAATAAAAAAAAAATCTAAATAAATTATGTGTTTTCAAATAATTTAATATTTTCAATTTTAATTATTTATTAATTTTAATATTTCAACTATGGGTACATCAAAATAACTTATAGTTATAATATCATTAATATAAAGGTCAGAAAAACCTCTGGTTCAGATGATACTGAAATAATTTCCATACTTACAAAAACTCGTCAAACATTTGTGAATGTCTTAAATATTTTAGTATAAATTAAAAAAAAAAATAAAGTACCCAACATAAATATTAACAGAAACTTCTATTTGTCAAAGAAACTTCCTTATAAATTAGAAAAACCGTGGAAAAAATGTATAAAATTTAAAAAAAATTACAATAAAATCGACAATCGACAAGAATCAATAAAAAAATCGATTCCAACATCGCTAAATATTCTTGAATTATCATAAATGAATTTAAAAAAGTATATTAAAATATACTTAGATCATTAGCTCATTAGCTTTGGGGCATTCACATCCTCATTCACATACTGATGCATTTTATTTTATATATTACTCATTTGTAAATTGCATGTGTTCAATCGCTTATTAACTTTGAAATTAATTTTTGCAACCTGCTAAATTGTGAAATTGGTAGCTGTTCTGTAAAATGTTTACAAGTCAGAAAAAATGTGTTTGGTTACTTTTAAGCATATTAAAAATAAGTGTAATTATATAATTATTTATTATATATGTTATGGTCCCTTTTGAGAAATTTCTGTTAATCTGTATCTGATTTGTACATTTTGACCTAATTGAGTGCGTTAGAACTTTTGATATAAATCTATTACATTTCGGAAAAATCTGATACATTAATGTTTTGTTGGGTACAATACTTAAAAACATTACACAATGTTTTTCAAGTTATTTATTTTGTTCTTAAGGGCAATATTTTAAACAACATTAAATCTTTAAAATACAAATATAGTCAAATTTATAATAGCGACGATAGTAACGTTGCACTCGACGATTTTAATGTGCTATTAGTTGACATCGATTAAATTAGGCTTATGTACTTCATGCAATATATGTTTTTTTAATAGTTTAAAAGAATTCCATAGTTAATTTGTTACTTCTTTATATCATCTTATTAAATAGTAGTATTTATTATTTAAAATACTGTTTGAAATAAAATATAGTTTTATTTGCTTGATAACTACAGACCATCATCTGATGGTCTTAAAACTGGAAACGAAAAATGGATAATGAATATAAAGATATCTGACTAAATTTGTACTTTTTGAACAGATCTGGTATGTTTCTAGATCTATACTTGGTACATTTAAATTTTTCATTGTGGCAACACTGATACGACTGTGCAATTAGCCATTCAGTTACTTTGCATTTCTTGCAAGTGACCCAAGGAAGCGGTGAAATGTAAACTCTTACCACAAATATAATACTCAGTTTTACCTATCTAAAGTTTACCTTACTGCTTGAAAATTTTATGAAAACGTATCATAGCCATTATTTATAGTATAGTATTCATAGTAAATGTTAATACAGTTTTAATTATCCATATATACTATATATTGTAGCAAAATTGCCATCTGCATTCAACGTATAACCCATTGTTACCTACTGTCCGCATCATCAATAATAATTACCTTTTTAATGTTTTATAATTGGCTACTTATCAAATATAACATAACCAACAATCTACGAAACACATTAAATTAAGTTTGTAGCAGTTGACACAACTGTGGCCGCCATGAGTGATTTATAGTGGCCACACTGCCATGTTACTCAAATTTAGTGGCGCAAATTGTACATACATTTTAAGCTTAATTTGAATCAGATAACAATTTGATGACTTGTAATATTAATTCCTCCCTAATATAATATTAATTCCCAGTAATCACATTACAAACAAATTATTACTAATATTAATTTGTTTTAAAGCATTTAAGTTTTCTGGTGCAAACTTTAAAGGAAAATAATTAGAACTACATATATTGTAAATGTTTTTAATCAGCAACACAGAAGTCACAACAAACACGGTAAAACTTGCAGTATTGGACGAATATAATTTACCCATAGTTGGCAAATCTGCAATATTAAGTAGAGCCTTGATGAGTGCCAACCTTCGGAACAGGAATAGCACCAAAAGAATACAGTTGGCAAATTTGCAATATTAAGACAGCCTTGATGACTGCCAACTTTCAGAACAGGAATAGACATAAGTTGTCTGTGAATAGCACCAAATGAATAATGTTGGCAAATCTGACGATATTAATCGGTGGAACATCTGGTGGAACACTTAACCACACAATAATCCTAAAATGTCTTTCACAAATTTAATTATAAAACGTTCGCTCTCCACGACGGCAATCCGCGAAGGCAAGAGAAACTTTAAAAAGTTTTCGTTGCACAACAAACGTGGAACTAGAATATTCAAGCAGCAGCAGGCTACTAACCCGGATCCTGATGTGCCTGTGGACAAACGGGGTGTCAAAGATGTGGGATACACACTGAACGGCAAATTCATTCAGGTGCCTGAAATGATACCAGAACTGATTGTGCCGGACTTGACGGGCTTCAAATTGATGGCTTACGTATCGTACCGAGCCCCTGATGTGATCCAGTCTGAATTCAACGCGCAGGACTTATTCAACGCAGTGTACGCAGAGAAAATATCGAAGGATTTTAAAGAAGGGAAGTTGGATGAAGACGGTAGCCCAAAAGAACCATCGGAAGAAGAGAAGCTGACGTCAAGTGAGGCATACAGCAGAGCCAGGCAGACGGGAACGGATATATTTTAGAAATTTATTGTAAAAACTTATGCAGATATTTGATTAGTAGAAGTATTTATTAAATAAGTAAAACTTTTAAATCACTGTATTGATACCACGAGGTTTTCTTTGAATGTTCTCTAGTTATTACTGTTTATTACAAGTTTTCAGAATGGAGAGAAGTTCTTTATTTCTGAAAATTATTCTTATTTTTCAAAAGAACGGCGAGGTTTTGTACTATCAGTAGACCTAAAAACTCACTGGATGCAGACACATCGTTTCGTTAATAAATAGTAAAGCAGATAATTTTGTAAGCAAAATAATCATTGCATTATTTCATGTTCGTATTTTTAAAAAATAAAGTGTATTCTGAACAATTCTAAAGTGAATAATGGAAGCGGTGCACACACTCGCACCTGAAATTCTGAGAAATGCATTCAACATGAAACGCCTGGTAAATTTGTAGGCGATTGATAATTCTATGTTCTTAATGAAACTCTATGTTTGCTTTAAAAACTAGTGTATTTGTACTAGCTTAATTGAATAGTGCCAACATTTGCAATCGCCCTTAACAATTCTTGGGTTGGCTGCTCCAGAGAGTTAACAATAAATTTATTGTCACTAGCACGTGTGTATCGCAAACTTCTCAGAGGCATGACAAAGTACTTAAGATTTAGTTATAATCCAGTCTATGATGTGTACCCAAGAATAAAACATTTCTAGGCGAAATATTATTTTTATTATTGGAGTACTCAGTATAATTGATTCTTAAATTTATTTAGAAATACTTAATTTATTTTCATAAGATTTAAAATACAACATAATAAATAATATTATCTAATACAGATGCACACATTGTGGATGACAGTTTTTTTTTTGTACCATAATTGGCAACATTAATATATCTAATGATCTTAAGAATATTAAGATGGGAATACAGCCAAGCAATGCAATTGAAATCGACATCATTATTGGTATACTGTTACAAAATGTATATTATCTGGAATGTACGATTCACAAAAAAATAAACTATGTACAAGAGTGCGAAATTTCCGTTAAAATGTGTCAAGATTGAAAATGTGAATACACAAGTCCAAATATCTACAAAAGTAAAAATTATCACAGCACATAATTCAAATATCCCATCAATATTCCAAAATTAAAAATCAAGTCTCTAATTGTACATAAAACTAATGGAGAGTAGGATACGAATTGTAGCCACAACTGAAATATTCCTTTGTAACAACCATAGCGACAAACACAAGTATCACCATTAAATGCTTATTAATTTGCCTTACAAAATTAAAATTTATTATGTACTAGATAAAAGGTTTGGCATCCTTTACATAATCAACACATTATTTTTTGCAACATATGACACCAACGTGTCACTTTCAGTGAAATTTTTATTAAATCTGCAACAGTGGTGGAAATTAGTCGTACTCGTGACTACTCTCTTTCTTCAATAGTAGGGAGTCACTTTCCTCCTCCGTAACTTCGGTTAGAGTCGCAACAGCTTTCTGTTGAGGCTTCCATCTTGAATTCACTCTACTTAAACCCTCGGTTAAGCCGCTCTCCGATATGCTGAAATTTACACATTTAATCGGCCGTCAATCAACGGTGAACACATTGTACTTACACTAAATCCTCCTGGTCATCCATTGGCACTGAAAAATAAGGATTATGGGCGGCTGGCCTAAATTTATAACCGGTGAGGACAAAGAAGACGTAAGTAGCCATTTCACGGAACATTTCATCAAGCCAACCGTACTGGAACGGAACTGTAATCTTCAGCAAATACACGATGATACGAGTGAAGTAAATGTAGCAGACAATCATGACGTAGAAGTGACGGAACAATTTAAGTTTTCGCAAGTTGACTGCTGCTTTTCCATCGGTCCTAGACGCTTCCTGCAGGTGTCTAATAGACCAAACAACTGGAAAGAGAATGCATCCGCAGCAGAGCAAATCGACGAGTATCAGCAAGTCCCTCCAAGCGTTGTGTTCACGGGAACCTTCCTCCGATTCTTCTAGAATTATCTCCGCTACATTTGCCAACACTTGTAGTGGAATAATAGCCATAAACAAGCGCTTATCCCTCGGGGCCAGCACATGTTTTATAAACGTCCACCCTGTGCCGACCAATACTAATGTAATGAACAGCAAAGCTCCTTTCAACAGATGTGCTATATAAAACAATATAGCCCATGTCGCCAAGTGAACGCCCAACGTTTCGATAAAGTGATAGTTAACTCCGTGAAATCCTAAAGATAATGATTTCAAAAATACCAAAGCTGCCATGAGGTAATGAATTTTGAAAATCGGATGCCTGGATTGGCGCAGCAAAAAGACCCAAAAACATCCAGACAACAGGAACAGGACAGCCATGGTGCAATACAATGCCGGCAACGGCATTTCACCTGCAGACAAATATCCTCCGACGTTTTGTTCAATTATTTTCATCTGAAATTAAAACTTATTCAATAGCAGCCTTAAATTGATAAACAAAAAAAAAATTCTCACTGTAAAATCGTACGTGCGGATTTCATTGTAATTGGGGCAGCTGTGAAAGTACAAATTATATAATCCCTCCTCAGAGTCGCTGGCCACAGATATTGCGAACTAAAACAGGCAATTCAAGCACGCAGAGATTGCATTAACGCATCGCACTTACACTCGTGTTGTAATATGTCACCCCGTTTTTCTGGGCGCTATAAATGGGTAGTTTCAATTTGGTGCATGGGTCCGTTACATTTAGGCCTCTGGTGGTTTGTCGTTTAAGCCTTTTAATGTTCTCCCCAAACATGTTATTATTTGCCGGGATGTCTTTACTGCTCTTGTAAATATGGACTGGTTGCTTCCATTCAGGACTGCAATTTACTGCTAGTCTGTAATAATGAAACATATTTAATTACAATTGATACACATAATATGTGCGACGTGCCATGGTTTTTTGCAATTTAATTTATGACTTCAGCTTTACTAAGTTTATTTTTATATTCTATCATTGCAGTTGTTTAGAAAAAACTCGATTGTTCACCAATCGTAAAAACTGTTCATGTGATGACTTTCGGAGCCTGTTAGGTTGTTATTATCGGTATTACTGAACAACAGATTTCCACTACTGTTGTAGCCTAGGTTAACATAACCTGTCTGTTAGGTTATCTGTAGTACCTAGTCTGTATTACACCGAACTGATGAGATGCAAGAGGCAGAACATATTATTATCGGGATTACTGAAAAGACTTCCACTACTGTTGTAGCCTAGCCTAACCTAACCTGTCTGTTAGGTTATCTGTAGTTCCTAGTCTATATTACACCGAACTGCGAGAAGCAGAAAGCATTTTATAAACTCTGGTTATACTTACAAATTCTTACTTAGATCCATGGAAAAATAGATAGCAGCAGAAAAGTGTTCAGCCCGAAAGCCGCCCTGCAGCAAGCACACGTCGGTATGAGTGTCCAGGTAGGGATTCATGGCATCGTTAAATGTTTTATCGACGCTAAATCCAAACTAAAATCGCAAAGTATTAAACCAAAGTTGTACAACATAACCAAACAGTTTTACTAAATCCTTTTTGTTCTCTGGATACACTCTGAAGTTTTCAAGGTGCACATCAAGTATTCCACCTTTGTAAAATCCAAATGTGCTTAGGGCAATGTATCTTCTGGCATCAGTCTGAAACATTACATAAAATTTGTTATTATTAATATTATTGATAAATTCATTATATGATTGAGTTAGAACATACACAATGTCGTAAACTTAAGACTGATTTTCCGTTAAATTGAGAATATTGATGTTCATAAAAATAATACCATTTGGTGAATGTGGACATTTCTCAAATTATTGTTTTTATATTTTTATTAACTTTAATATGTTTTAAAGAAGCTCTGTATTATATATTGTATTTTATGTTTCATGTTTCCGTTTGGATATACGCAGTTTATTTTGTACCATGCATAACTGTAAGCATTACATTTAAGTTTGAGACTACTGTTTTCATAACTTTGCCGCTGATGAATAATATTGCAACAGAGCAGGATTGAAAGACACATATACACACACTCATGTGATGTGTTTGTTTACAATTGTTGCATTATTATTCATAAGTTAGAAAATTACTGTTTTAGCACAAATAGTACGCATCGTCGAATATAATGAGGCCAGTATTAGAAAGACGTGATTTTGAGTTCGCATGTAACTAGGCCAGTCTTAGAAAACACGATTTTGAGCTCAAATAAAAATCGAAAACTCTTTGTGAATCAATAGTTTTGGTAAAACAAAAGAAAAACAGTGACAACTGTTTTGTTTCAATAATTGATAGATGCTATTTCAGTCCACCGATCCTTTAAATAATTTCTTATGAACTTCTTTATTTATTCATTTCAATGTTAATTTCAATATGTATATTCTGCAGGAGAGGTGAAATGTAAATGTTTACCATTTGTAGCCTTCAGTTAAACATTTGTAAGGAAAAACTGAATTAAAATGCGCTGCCTGAGTGAAAATTATCTCCGTTCTGTTTTTAACATAAATGTAGTTATCGAGCGATTTTCCCTAACATTGAATGTCACATGGTTGTCCAATCATAATCACCACAATTCCACTTTCCGTGAAAGGGATTCATAGATTGTACAACCACAGGAAACATCGTGTCAATGAGTAAAGGTTGTAAGAAAGGAAGCATGTGCAAGTCCTCCAAATCTAAATCCAGGTGGGTTCCCTTTTGTGCCGCAACTATGAACGATTTGAAATATTATAATATCCTCAACACTATGGACCTTACCGCAATTTCTAAAGTGTGAATTCGTGCCCAGCAAATGGGCATGAAGACCAAAACCACGAAGCACTTGAACAAACGAAACATTTTTACATGCAAATATGTTCCGGTGTACAAAAAAGTAAGGAATGCGTTGATAACCCGCACCTAATTCAATCACATTTTACACATCTTAATCTTAATAATGACTATCAAGTTAGTTGGTGTAGAATAAATTAAAACAAAATTAATTCCACCTGCAACCTTTCGACTGACAGTTTTGAGTCAAATGTCATTATGAATGTCAATTGATACCACAACATAAATTAAATGACGCACTTCTGTTGCTTCTTCAAAATAAATATAAACGTAATTATGGAAGTATCAAAATATATACAACAAGTACAGCTGATTTACATAAATAATCAATTTTTCCACTATCTGTCTGTAATAAACATAAATTATTTTTTTTGTCAAATACCAACCATTCAAATGCGAAAAATGTCAGACAGCTGATCACAGCTCATTGTTGACAAAGTTTCTAATTTTTGTTTATCAAAGTTATTGAGGATTAAAGGTGAGTATCAAACAAATTGTTACCTAAATCTTTTACAAACACAACATTTTTAGATGACCGAAGAAGTCAAGATCATTCAGCAGCTCTTAGCGAAAGTGCCAGGACTTTTCTGTGTTATCATATCCGACAGGGATGGTGTCCCTGTTTTAAAGGTGCACACCGACAAAGCCCCAGAAGCAGCCAGGCGCCCCGGGTTTCTATCAACGTTCGGCTTGGCGATCGATCAAGGCAGCAAACTCGGCCTGGGAAAAACGAAGACACTGATCTGCTCATACTCGCAATATCAAGTAGTCCAAATGAACAAGTTGCCGCTGATTGTGAGCTTTATTGCCGGCGATACTTGCAATACAGGGCACATTTTGGCTTTGGAACAACAAATCGATCCAATACTGAGCAATTTGAAGTTAGCGGTAGCCGAAATTTAGCTTTTATAGTGTAGTTTAAGACTTTCAGAACCATTTATTTCATCGTATGAATTGCTATTATAAGATATCATATAAACATTTATATTAAATAATAAATATGCTATATTTTTAAGTGGTATTTTACTACATTTGCATACAATAGGGTCATCACAATCTACTTTGAGCATTAAATCTGGTGACTCGTCATGCAATTGTTTACACGTGAGGTCACCATTCATCGCTTATCACAGATTTTGAAGGACAAATGTAGGTCAAAGTTTAATTAAAAATACACTGAATGATATTCGTGAAAAATATCTATAGGTAGATATTTCTTCGTATAAATATGTCCCACATAATATGGATATTATCATTCAGAGTAATTTAAATTTAAGTTTGACACAGAGGAAGGTCCCCCTTTGAGGAGTACAAAGTCTGAAACAAATACGGAAGTGGTAGTAGAAGCTTGATCTGAAAATACAAGCCACCAAAAGAAGCGACTGTCTGGAGACAACCAATCCATACAGATTGCGCCTATGCTCCAAACACTCGTCAGTTTTTGGTTATCCACGATTCTGCTGACAGCCGGTAAATTGAATGTGTCCACTATATTATTGATAGACGATGAGCAATTTAAAGTCGACAAAACGCTATTTCCTTGGTTGGGTCAGGTTTTTAGATCTAAAGCACAATTCTTCCACAACTACTTTAGAAGGAAAGCCACTTTCGATTTTGGTAGCAATTTGTCCCCTCTAAATATCCGTGATATGAGGAGGCATTATTAGATACATTAAGCTGTCAAGAGACATAGAGGATACAGATCACCGATCTGTATATTAACAATCTGTTAATATACAGATCAGTGATACAGATACACAGACATAGCAATATTACTTGGAAAACCACAAATTTTTCTAAATAAAAAATCTTTAAAACG
This sequence comes from Othius punctulatus, assembly GCA_951805005.1. NCBI lineage: Eukaryota > Metazoa > Arthropoda > Insecta > Coleoptera > Staphylinidae > Othius > Othius punctulatus. The sequence goes on from OX638138.1 coordinate 97,829,298, forward strand.
GACGTTTCCCTAAGTCACAGTTTAGAAAATTTTCATGATTACTATAATTTCTTTCACCAATTAAATGAAAATAATACACAGTTTTAAAATACAAAACTAGCATTAGTAATCACACATTTGGTTTTTCAAAACCTTAAACCTTTGAATAGGTGTTTCAAATGAAACCATCCAAATCGCCATTTCCATCCACCAGATGGCAGTTACTTTTCTGTAGAAGAAGTAAAACGCAAAAGTTTGGCAATGCATCAATTTTTATGTAATACAAAAGGGGACAGATGTCACTGTCAATTAAAAACCATTTCATATACTAATAAACATGCCCACAATAAATCTACAAAAACGAGTTTTAATTACAAAATGGTTGTATAAATTCCATGTTGGACATACAAATAACACCGATTTATTACAAATTTTGAAACTTCATTTGATGACATTGACATTAATGACATAACAATCGATATTACAGAAACCCGTACTTAATGTTTGCTTGGTTGCCAGACTGACCTTTTCTTTTTTACCCTATTAAAGCACCATCTGGTGGATGGAAACGGCGATTTCGGTGGTTTAATTTGATACACCCTGTATATATTTCCATGGAAAAAATCTTCATTTCAGAATTGATTTCAATTACACAATTTTCAAGATACAAAAAGGATCCCATTCTAAATAAATTCTAAATTCGAAAATTGTCAGGCAAACAATACTTTCGCCATTATGTGGGGACATTAAATTGCACATCTTATTTTGGGGCGCCGTAAATTCACGTAATTCAAATTCCACCAAATCTTCTTGATCGCACTTTATATAGCACTGCACAAAAATATATATCGTCGTAATATCTTTACATAAGACGAGATATGTATTTAATAAGCAGTGTAGGTAATAAGCAATGGTGTATAAAAATTTATATAAAACGATTTTTAATAATTGCATGTTTTCTTAAACCTAATAAAGTATCACATGTGGACAGTTCACTCCCTTGTCAGCATTATTGGAAAATTTTCAGTAACCAGATGATCATCTTGGAACATTATAACAATATTTATTTCGAATTCTAAAAATGAACGCAATTAGCAAACACAATTTTTATATAAATATATATACCGTACCGCATACATGAATAACCTAGCCAAGGGTGCTGTCAAAATTTACAGTACTAGAATTTACGCAACTAAGCATAAGGTCGGTTCCATTTATGATTTTTAACTACGTTAGCTCTGTTAGGGTGACAGTATTGACACTTGAACGATTGAAGGAATAATTTAATTATTTTAGTTTAATAATGTTTTCAGTGTGAGATCATTTTTGTTGGTGTTCATGTCTTTATAAAATTAAACCACACCGTTCTTAGTTAAAAATAAAAATGGAACAGAGTTTACACAATGCATATGCTTGGTTGCCTAAACTTCTGTACTATTATTCTGGCCAATACTGTATATGTTACCATAATAACGATATAATTATTCTACCATTAATTAATGTAACAATTACAATACGAGTTCTATTCAAGACCAACGAATATTTCCAACCTTAAATTTCAAAATGAAACTCACTCAACAAGTCAATTGTTCATTTGTAAATATTTAAGTGTTTGTTAAAATTAGCACTCACACTAAACAAGCCGATGTTCATTTGTAAATATTTAAGTGTTTATAAATTAAGCACCAGAAATTTTAATAATGTGTAATCCAAGTTGTACAATAGTTTTTCCAGCAGCAGCATCCCCTGACTAAGTTCAAGTTTTCTTACTTAGTGTAAACAGCACGTACCTATTTTAAAGTTGATCTTTGTTAAGGTAGGACAAGTGAACAATCTGGGAAAGATCATGTATATAGGAATTTCAATTCTTTGAGGAATATCTCCATCGCCAATTTGTATATTTTGTATTTCTGTTGCTGAAAATAGAAATCAAACATGAATTTCATTTTTGATTTTGTGTGAGAAAAACAATAAAATTAGCGAGTGAATAAAAATGGCAATATTTTTATGTTTAAGATATGTAAAGGCACATTCATAGATTTTTTACACTACGTTGTGGCAATGCTATCACTATGGACCATTTTCAACAACGTTTAATGCGGGCTGAAAATGCCCATGGTGATAGCATTGTCTCAGCCTAGCATTGTGTCTCGTAAGAAATCTATGAATCGGCCTTAAGATATATAAATAATAATTTAGTTGTAGAAAAACAGCTTAAGAAGTTCTTTCTACATAAACATAAAATAATTTTGTTACGTACATGTATTTGTGAGTTAATTATCAAAAAGAAAAAACCTAGTAATAGTAGTAGTAGATCGATAATTATTCGGCTATCGACATAAAACCTCATTTACTTGTGCAAAGTACTTGCCGAGAGTAAACTTACGATGTGTAAACAAGAAAAACATCTTTCAATAAAAAAACTAAACAAGAAAGTAAGACATTTTTCTTGTTTACACATCGTAAGTTTACTGGCGGCAAGTACTTTCCAGAAGTAAACTTTCCAAATGTAAATGAGGCTTAACCGGTCTTTCCACCTATTTAACATATTTAAGCATATCTAACTGATTTTCACTTAACAGATTACTGAATGAATTTTACCTCTAAACCGACGATATTTGCTTATACAGCAAAAACCTCACTGACTAATTTTAATCCAACAATTCTCACCATCTTTCGCATAGCCTTCTGCACATCCGCAAGTTTCAACTCGCACAAGTTGCAATTCGACAGATCTCACGGGTATTTCACATTTCTCAAGCACAATGTACCCGGTTAGCGGACGGGACACGCTGCATCTGGTGGAGTCCATTTTGCCACGGATTAAAAAATTCGGCGCCCCAGATCCACCTGCAAATCGAAGAGTTACGGAAGACGTTTCCGAGGGTTACACCAAGCGTACCCGAAGAGAGTGACGCAGGATTGATCGTGAAAGCCACGGGCCTTGGCAACTCGGTTTTCTTTGGACGGTACTGCACTAGAAACTGCTGAATTTTTTGCAGATCTTTCGAAAGAAACGATCTCTTCATGTCACATTTTAAGCTGTAGCTGATGTTTATGAAGACGCCATGATAAGTTTCGTATAGTTCTCGGTTTTGCTTCGGCAGCAGTGGTACTTCAAATGGTATTTCCGTTATTCCTCCCGGTAACTTGCCTGGCGATAAAACTTCACACGTAACATACACTAATTGTATAGGCTAAAAGAAACAAATATATAATGCTAATCTCTGATCAGAACTTGATTAAGATTAGGCTTAATTTTTATTTAAATAATTGACAAATTAATGTTATAGAAAATGAGTAATTGATTGATAAATAACTTTATCTACAACTATTAAGTAACGTTTATATTACTTGTATATTTTTGACAAATAACGGGATGTGTTACTTTCATAAATTGAGTAATGATGACAGCATAATTGAATAATATTATTCCATGACACACAATCGCTGTCACTGTCAATGTCACTTGTGTTTTCCGTTTCAAAGTTCTTTCATCGTATTGATTTCATTGAGACATGTCCGATGAAAGTGAAATCTCTTCAACGCCCTAAGAGATATTGGAGCTGGCAAAAAATGCTACTGAAAAGTTGTTGCCGGAATCTAAAGGTAAATATGATGTGGCATATAAGAACTTCATGATTTGGCAAACGAAGAAAGAAAGGTCTTCGTTTTCTGAAAACGTCCTCCTGGTTTACTTCACCGAATTGGCAAAAACGTATAAGTCGTCGTCTTCATGGGCTTTTTACTCAATGCTAAGAAGTACGCTGAATATTTACCACAATATTCATCTGGAAAATTAGTGTAAGTTGCAGTCATTTTTAAATCGTTAAGCTGAGGGTCGTCGGCCAAAAAGAACCAAAGTATTTACGCCGGAAAAATTATGATTTCGTTGGAATTTCCACGCCAGTCAAGAATTTCCATAATTGCAAGAATGTTACAATTAATTACAGTGACCTTAAAAATTAAATTCTCAATTTAGGTGCATAATTACAATAGTTGTAGGTAAAGTATAGTATTCAACTCGCGCGCAATAGCTATTACCCACTCAGATGATTACAGAACTCGCCGCTGCGCGGCTCGTACTGCAATTTCATCTTCGTGGGCAATAGCCATCATTACGCGCTCGTTGAATAATATACTATTATAACATATTAATACTATTGCTGGTGAAATAATATAAGTAGGTGTCAAACTATAGTTATCACGAACAGCAGAGTTTGAATTTGGACGCTGTCTAAACCTTATAGCCGTTGCAGGCAATGATAATCCTAGTAATAATAATATAATTATAATAATTATAGCTGTTTGACTGCTCAATCATTTATTCATAAAGTGATTCTATAAGAAATTAGATGACGCATATTGTATAAGCAACAACCTCTTGCAAGACAAAACATTCCATATGCAGCATACAATTAAAATGCTACGTTATAAGTACAAACCTTCACAGAATTGTAAAAAGCTTCCAGTATTCCAACATTTTTGGAACTCAATTGTAAATTAACGGAGCCTTCCATAACCAATGAAATCCCATCGTGTTTGAAGTCCGAGTTCGATTTGACTATTATCAAACCGGTTACATTTTCCTAAAATTCTCTGTGAAAATAATTTAAAATTGCAATGAATTTTACATACGTACCCCTTCGTGATACACTTTGTCTGCTTTTTTCAATCTGATATCAATTGATACTGACATTGTTATATTGTTGATTGCCAACAAATCATTAAACAAACATGTAAAAATTGATGGTATTATTAAATATTCTGTTAAGTCAACAAACTACCATCTTCAGAATAATTGTGTCATTATTAAACACCCATACGAGTCTTTACATGAAAATGAAAACAAGTCTGATTAGTGTTTGAAGCAAAGCTAACAACTTTTAATTGGTACAAGGTATGTACCATCTACCACAAAAGTAGACAATAATATGATGATAATAATAATAAAACATATACAACAGCCATATTCCTTGTCAACGCGCATGCGTAATGAGAAGTAAAATATTTATTTCAAAAGTATTTGACTTTGTTTCAGGTCAAATGTAAGGTTAAGCAGTTAAGCTTATGATAATGATTGTTACTGATTTATTGATTATAACTTAATATCCAGTATATGCAGCCCTAAAATATTTAAAATTATAGCCAGCGTTATAGTCGTAAAATCTGGGGAATTTCTTTACTCAAAAGTTTAGCAATGTAAGAAAGTAGCTAGATTTGACAGTAGCAGCGACGTGCGTTTGATACGCCAAAGAAGCAATCTAGGGGATTTTCTTTTCATATTATCAGTTGTACCAATATGCATATTTGGCTGCCTACCTATCAACGACAATCATTGTCGCTCTAGTTATACAGCAATGAAATTTGAAAAAGATAACAAAACCTCCCAAGTTTCCTATAATATTTTTGACACTATTTCACTGACCCTAAAGCTCAATGTAAAAAATTACATTGTGAAATTGTGAAAAAAAGGAGGGGGTAAATAACACACTTTGAAATTTATTACAAATTATTTTCTTAAAGCTCGTAAAAAAAAATTATTAATTGAAGCTTTAAAATTTCAAACTTTCAACATTTCACTCATTTCAAATCATTGTCACTCATCAGTCACCAACTAATTTGACTTATGGTATCAACAGTTTTCGTTTTACAAAACTAAACTGATGTATGTCAGATGAATTATTCATCTAATCAAATACTTTCACATGCATGTTAGGTATCAAAAGTTTGTGTTTTATAAAACTAAACGCAAATACATCTAGTCACATACATTCAAATGCGTGAAGCTCAATTGAACTGGATACCATTTTATCAGTTTCGTGTCGACTTTTACATGTTCAGCTTTCATTTTTTAGTTTCTAATTAAACCATGCACCACCATATGCTGATTTAGGTACTTATTTTTCTTAAATTTCATCTGGCACACATTGCATTTATAGGGCTTTACATCAGTGTGTGTCAGCATGTGGTCATTTAAACTGGACTTTCTGGGAAAACCGGCACCGCAGACGCTGCATTTGTGAGGTTTGTCTCCGGTGTGTGTCATTATGTGATAATCCAGATGACATTTCATGGTGAAACCAGCAGCACAAATATCGCATTTATGAGGCTTTTCTCCGGTGTGTTTCATCATGTGTATCTTCAGTTTGAAGCTTGTGGTGTAGCTCGAAGTGCAGAAGTGGATGTACTTGTGGTTTTTCAGTTGTCCATTGGTGGCGAAGCTCGAAGTGCAAATGTCGCATTTGTGCGATTTTTGACCCGTGTGTGACAACTTGTGCCTGTTGAGATGGCCTCTGGTAGTGAAACTTGAAATGCAAATGTCGCACTTGAAAGGATCCTTTCCAAGATGTGTCAACTTGTGCGCCTTCAGGCTACTTATCATGGTAAAACTGGATGGGCAAATTTTGCACTTGAAAGGCTTTATTTTAGTGTGCACCATCTTGTGCACCTTCAGCTTTGTCTTTGCGCTGAAGCTCGATGTGCACATATCACATTGGTAACGTTTCTTTCTTGTGTGTTTCAACTTATGTCGGTACAAAGATATGCTTGTGATAAAGTTTAAATTACAAACATCGCACCCGTACCTATGCTCTTCTAGCTTACTTTTTCTTTCAAAGATTAGCTTACAAATACCGCATTTATGTGGGTTTTTTGTGGTGTGCTTACGTTTGTGCAAGTAGAAGCTCACCGAATCAATAAATTCCCTCTTGCATACCTTGCAAGTAAAAGTCAGTTCTGTGATGCATTTTGTATTCGTTGTTGATCCTTGATCACCTTCATTTTCGTCTCCCAAAGAAATTATTTTCCCTGTCATAACTGGAAAACTAGAAAGTTCATATTGTTATATCTTTCTAATTAATGTCTCACTGTTGCACAAAGAAAGCAAACTGCAATATGTATTTTCCAGGAGAAACAAAAAAAGACTGTTAATTAACGAGTTTTAAAGAAGTGAATACATTTTATTGGTAGTAATTTTAATGTAAAATGAATACATTAAAATGATTTATGATGATAATGAAGATAAATGCGAACAGAGTAAAATTTTCTCTTACCTTTCATCATCAGTGTGCGTACTCTCAGAACTAATACCGTGCACTTCACAACAGTATGGTTCAATCTCTTCTTCAATCTCCACTGCTTGAATATCGTTCTAAAAATGTGGCTTATTATAATTATAAATAAGCAGTTTACAGCAATTTATACCTGTAAATCACATTTACTCGATTCAACGGTTATGTCAAGATTCATATCGTTATCTTGAAATTCTAGAAATAAATTTGTTTTAATGATTTGGGCAGACATATCTCCGTGTATGAAAATACATATTTATATTCATTGTAACTTATTTCTTAATAAATATTTTACAATGTACACCTTGTTTCTCCGATTCATTAAACTCTTCACTTTGTTCATCCAAAGAATCTTCGGTTTTAATATTTAACTCTTCGTCATTCAAACACATGGTTTCTTGTCCGAATTTTGAAAATTTCAGCCGTAGCATCGAGTCGGTTTGCTCGCATAGGTTTTTGAACATGTAAGCTCTACTCAGTTCTTCGCTACATTTTGAACACACATGCTCAGGAAGCCCATCACCTTCTGACATCTAAAATAATACACGGGTCAGATAATTCTACAAAAAAAAACACTGAATTCAAATTTCTTAATTATACACCTTCCTTAAGTGAAAATGCGAGTTGCATACAGATGCGGCACTTGCACTTAGGACGGCACAAATTTATTATCACATTAAAAATTACATTATTCATTTCTGTACGTCAGAGGCAAACTAAGCCAGGTCCAAACAGGAGAGACTGTTAAAGTAAAATATTCAGTATTCGGGTCATACTTAGAAACCGTATTATCCAAGAAAACTGACAATTTTATATTTTTTTACATATAAAGTGTATTTTTATTGTTACGCCAGTTTTTAAAAAACCACTATTGTTGCAAGTATGCGCAAAATTTGAGATTATTAGCTAAAAGCCAGATTACCAATCCAACACAATAACAATCAATATACCGCCCAACGTAAACGTTGATACGTTAATCTTAGAGGTATCACTAATAAAGTAAAAAACAATATAAGACTATAATCATATTAGGTTTTAGTATTTTTTATGGATTTAGGGAGCCATTTCGAAGCACCATTCTTGTATTCACCAAACAACCGAGGGATTGGCGGAGTGTGGTCGCTAACGAAGGGGACTCAAGGGACCCAATGAGGCCCAGGTGGTGTGAACTGTTGAATTGACCCTCCAATACTTAATCCAAGTCCACAAAATACATTATTTATTGAACCAGTTTTATTGGTGTTAGTTATTTTACCTGCACTGAAGTACAGTTCATAATTACATCGCCGACGATTGCTTCTAGATTCCCAAAACTTTGACTGCTAAAAATCGGGATCATATTTTTCGCCCATTCGCGGTTTTCGCGCCCACAAGTCCGACAAATTCTCACTTCCATCGTGTCGAATAAAACGTAAACAAACCAAACAGCTAATAACTTCTGACTACTTCAAATCATAATCATATGGATTGGAAAGAAATGATCATTTAAGTGTAGATCGAAAAAGTTTTGCAAATGCAGTCACAGCAGAAGTGGGTATAAACGATAAACCCTAAATCAAATGCAAAGCCCTAAATCTGCCGTTTTGGCCGCCAAATACAGGGTGTTTCTGAAGAAACTTCCCTGTTTTCCTACTAAGCTCATAAGAGGGCGCAAAACATCTTCATTTCAGGGAAAATACAAACTAGTTGACAACACTGTATTTAGACTAACAGTGACATTTATTCTAAGTAAAATGTCAAACTCTGAAACTAGTGAATATAGGCGATTTACATCAAGGCGGCAGCGCCACGGTAGCGCATTTACGAACTAGCCATGGGGGGTATTTGAAGCTTCCACTCATGTATTCTTATGTGTTCCTTGTGCTAAAGTGTGCGATTTGTATCAAATTCGTCGACTTCTGCCGTTTATCGTACAGTTATCAATCTGGTGGTTATGGTTTAACATCAACAATGGCAAAATACAAAAGGGTTTGTACCGTATTCCTCCAATGCTGACAGTAACAAAAATCCTGACGTCCTATGTGTTTGTTGTGCTAAAGTGTGCGATTCGTATCAAATTCGTCGACTTCTGCAGTTTATCGTACAGCTATTAATCTGGTGGTTATGGTTTAACATCAACAATGGCAAAATATAAAAAGGTTTGCACCGTATTCCTCCAACGCTGACAGCAACACAAATCTTGACATCAGTTCGCATCGATTCCCGCCTGCAGGCAAAATGAACGTGAAATATGTAACAAAGCTGGCAAACACCGAGCTGACGGATATACAAAGAGCATGGAAACTCAAATTAAGAATGGGCATGAAAAAGCATGTACAGTCGTGTTCATTTAAGTGTTTACATATGTATTCCAAGCATTTTCTTCCTGAAAACTATTTTCGAATGAGAGAAGGTTTGAATTTTCTCTTGAAAATACCAAGTTGCTTATCTATCGTATACATTGCAGTATTCATCGTACAGTTATAATGCGCGTATCAATCGACGAACTGGATACGAATCGCACACCTTTTACCTGCAGCCGGGAATCTGTGGAAACTAGCGTAGAATGGTACAAACCCTTTTATATTTTGCCATTGTTGAAGTTAAACCATAACCACCAGATAGATAACTGTACGATAAACGGCAGAATTAGACGAATTTGATACAAATCGCACACTTTAGCACAAGAAACACATAAGAACACATGACTCGAAGCGTGAAATGCCCCCCAAGGGTAGTACGTGAATGCGCCACCGTGGCGCTGCCGCCTTGATGTAAATCGCCTATAGTTAAACTGTTATTTAGTGAAGATTGAATATGGTATAAACTTCAGCGACAATACTGTTGCTTTATAACTGAATAGGTCAAGAGACCTACTGCTATTGACATATATGTTGTCATTGCATGCCACTTGCCACTTTTTCAATTTATTTGTTAAACTTTTTGAAATAAGATAGTTATATTCGTTTTTATAATCCTCATCTGATGGCCTTAAAAATGATAACTCAAAAAGAATAAGGAATTAACGATATCTGACCAATTTAGTACTTTTTTAACCGACCTGGTACATTTCTGGTTCTGTACTTGGTACATTTGAAATTTTCGCTGTGACAACACTGATGCGCAGTTGCAACGTTTTAGCGTAGTTGTCAGATAAATACTTGTTCATCTCCATCATACTTATAACAACAATAACAATATCATTTTCAGAAATTTAGGATTTTTATACTTGGAATTAAAATAATATATCGTATACTGTTGGTTTAGTTTATTGTAGTTATTGAATTTAATTAATTTAAGGCTGATTCATAGATTCTTAACGCAAAGCTGTGACAATCTGATGGAGTTTCGAAGAAGCTCTTATTCCAAAAAATTATATGTATTATAGTGAAAATCAAACACTACAGCAGTAGTGTTTCATTCATAATATTGGAGATTGGATGGAACACTGCAAAATGCAACCCTTGCAATCACCGAAAAGTGAAACTGATAGGTGCCGGGTTTGCTTAGTCGATCACACAGATGGCCTTTCTATATATACCAACATAGCTATAAATGAAGAAAATATTCAGTTTATAGATTTGTTGGTTATTTGTACTAACATAAAGGTATATAATTTTCATGATATTGAATCGTATGGAATGATATTGCATACGATTAAAATTAGCTTTCAATTTAATTTCACTGAAGCTAATAGAAACTTCCACAACACTTGATTTAAAAGGATTTGCATGTTATACAGGGTGTTTCATAAATAAACAAAAAATTGAACGTGGCGATATTGACCACGAAAGTCTGAGTAAAAAATCTTAATACCAAAATATTGTATCATGCTTTCTGGGTATGTACGAGGTACCGATATCTTGAAAATTATGTTGTATTTCTTTTTCTATTTTTTTTCAATTAAAAACTTTTTATTGCATTTTGCAACATTTCGGTTATAAAATTTTCGATTTTTTGACCAACATCGCCAAGGTAGTTTTTTGTCTAATTAAGAAACATCCTGTACATAAAAATATATATCAAAATTTTCACAATTTATAGTATACAGATGAAACATTTTGCAAATTTTGACTAATGCAATTACTTATAAAATATGCATTCTAGTCGAATTAAAAATTAATTATGGTGCCAAATGATTAATCAATGCAGAGCTTCACTCATTATTTCATTACATTATTTAAATCTATTTAAATGAAAATTTTCTATATTTGATCCCAAGAACACCTTCCTGTTAAACATAAATGTTATTGGATTGGAATACAACCTCTGATATCTATTAATTAGTTTATTAATCGTTTTCAATATTACAGATTCTTCATGAAGACCAGAAACCTAAAACAATATGTAACCATTGTATTGAAGAGGCAATAACATCGTACATGTTTAAAATAACATGTGAAAACTCAGACAAAATACTTGAAGTCGAACTAAATAATTTGTCTGTTAATACATGGTGAGTTTTCACTCAATATTTTAGTACTCTAAGAATTTCGACGTTCGTTGGTTAACAGTATACAGCAATAATAAGTATATATAAATTAAAGCGTTTGTCGGTATTACAAAAAATTGAGCAGTTGTTTAAATATTATTTAAGACCCAATTCTATCATTTGAAACTTTCAGTAGTAACGGCTTCAATTTTTAAATTACAATTTTTTTGTAATGTAATTGATTCAAGTTTTCTATTTTAAGTATAATAATCTATCTAAAACTATCTTGTTTCTGGATAATACGTATATTGTAATAATCACTTAATTTTAGTATTAAAATCGAATCGATTCCGCAATGTGAGGAAGTTGTTATATCTGAAGATAAATTAGAACAAGACACACGAAACGAATATTTTCAAAACAATAATTGCATGCCTACATCAATACCAGTCTGTGAAGGCAACAAAGAAGAAACAATAATTGAAAATGTTAGTATTCTAGCGGTAAATGACAAAACCTGCAGGGAATGCGGAAAAGAGTTTCAACTCAGGCGGTACATGTTGGCTCACAGGAACAGACAACACAAGAAACCACAAAGCAATAAGAAAACGGACGGTGAATTGAAATATAAAACAGTTCCAAAGACAAACAATACTATAGTGAAAGCCGAGTTTAACGATGATTCCTTAAAATCACCTATTAAGAAAATTAGTATCGAAAGCATTAGTTCCAGAACCTGTAGTGATTGCGATAAAGTGTTTAATTCGAGAAAATCAATGTTGGCTCATAAAAAACGCCATAAGAAGCTTAATTTGAAATGCCAAGAAAAAATATTGAAAATAGTGAAAGCCGAGTTTAAAGACGATTCTGTACAATCACCTACTACGAAAATTAGTATCGAAAGCATTAGTTACAGAACCTGTAGTGAATGCGGTAAAGTGTGTAATTCGAGAAAATCTCTGTGGGCTCATAAAAAGGGCCATAAGAAGCTTAATTTGAAATGCCAAGAAAAAATATTGAAAATAGTGAAAGCCGAGTTTAAAGACGATTCTGTACAATCACCTACTACGAAAATTAGTATCGAAAGTATTAGTTACAGAACCTGTAGTGAATGCGGTAAAGTGTGTAATTCGAGAAAATCTCTGTGGGCTCATAAAAAGGGCCATGAGAAACTAAATTTGAAATGCCTACAGTGCGGCAAACATTTCTTTAGGAAGATAAATTTAAGTAGACATCTGCTAATTCACAGTGGTGTAAAAAAATTTGTATGCGAAGTATGCGGCTTAAGTTTTGCCATGCAAAACTATTTGACCACCCACATACGTACTCACACAGGCGAGAAGCCTTACTCGTGTCCGGAGTGCGGCAAGAGTTTCGCGCAGCAGTCTTCATTGAAGTCGCACCTGATTTCCCATCGGGCGACCAAGGATTACGTATGTGCAGAGTGCGGGGCCGCTTATAAGAGGTCGAAAGACTTGTGCTCGCACAAAAAAATACATTCAGGCGTAAAGGAGAATCTGCATAAGTGTACAATTTGTAATAAATCATTTAGCAAAGTCTCGTGGAAACGCCATATGAAGATACATACTGGAGAAAGGTTGTTTAAGTGTGATGTGTGCCTAAAAAGATTTCAATCGAGTTCATCTTTGAAAGTTCACGCAATGATCCACACCGGTGAGACGCCACACAAATGTAATATATGTGGAAAAGGATTTATCCAAGCACATTGCTTAAGGACGCACTTGAATACACATAAAATAGAGACGAAAAACAGTTGAATTGCTATTGTAAATGCTATAAAATAGCATAAATGCTATTGGAAATGTGGTTGCAATAATATAAATAAATATGTTGAATTAATGAATCAACAGCGTTTCCATTTTCAGAAATATTTGCAAATCCTGCAACATTAAAAATATGATAGACAATAATTGATTAATCTGCTTTAATTTTCATTGTAACTCATAACATGTAACATTGTAAATATCGTCTGTTTTGGGCAAATTTATAGAGTAGGATTTAAATTTGGCGCCACTTCAAGATGGATGGTTATTGGCATGTGTACATTTGATGGCACCCCAGAACAGTGGTATAGTGAGAAATGGCTGTACAAATTCAAACTGCGGAAAACGAGAGATGCCGAGTTTGCTTACTAGTCCAAAAAGATGGAGTTTCCTTATACAACAGCATTCGTATAGACGAAGAAACCATTCAGCTGTCGGCATTGTTGGTTATTTGTACAAATATCAAGGTATTAAATTAATTAAAAATGCTATGAATAACTCGGTCTATGTTTTAGAAATGAGTAAGTTTAACTGGTATGATAATAAATGATAAAACTTGCGGTATGCTGGTGGCAAGTGGTATCCCAATAAATACATAGATCTGGGGTCTATTCTTCAATTTAGATTATTTTATGTCGCACACGACATATCTCGAACGTTTATTGTCGCATATTTCAAATATTTTGTATTCTTGAAAATCAATAAATTTATATAATAATGAGCCACTGCTCGACCAGACATTCATTTGTGTCACTCGTATGATAGATACTCAATACAAATATTTGAAACCTTTAAAAATTCTCTAACTCTTTACTCTTCCTATACTGAAACATGCATAACGAAAACAAAAGAATACACAAAAATAGCAGCGATAAAGTAAAATTTTATTTTGACGACAATACTTGTGAAGTGAACTGCTCACTTAATTGCCAAAAGCAAAGCACTGATTATAAGAATTAGTTATAAATTTAATGAATTTGTTACATTTTGTTACTCCAGTTTTCCAATGATGACCTCAAACCCAAAACCATATGCAATTCTTGTGTTGAGAGAGCAAAAATGACATATAAGTTCAAAATTTTATGCGAGATGTCTGACGTTATATTACAAAATGAACTTAACCAGATTCATAATGACCATATGCATTCTACTAATAGGTACGTATTGTAAATGTTGCAAGATTAAATATTGAGATATGTATTAACCAAAATTTTATTGAAAAATGCACCCAAGTTCTCAATGAAAATTATACCGAGTGTCTGGGATAAGCGGTAAACATAGGAATTTAACATGTCAAATTAAATATGTGTAATTATTAGCTCCCATATTAATTTTAGAGAAAAATCGCATAGGAATATTTATATTTTAATATTTATTTGTACCAGAATCCACCTTAGAAATAATAAAAATAAGTTGAACATTGTACCATAAAAACCCTTGACGTCAGTTTGACAAATGTCATGTTATTGTGAATAGTGACTCGCTTGTGAGTGTTGACTCGCCAGCGCAGGCTACAAACATGACTCGGTAGAGTAAATCCCGCTTCCTTGACTTGTAATGTAATATACTATTCACAATAACATGACATTTGTCAAACTGACGGCAAGGGTTTTTACGGTACAATGTTCAACTTATTTTTATTATTTCTGAGGTGGATTCTCGTACAAACGAATATTAAATGGATGATACATTTACATTACTTGTTAAGTTCCTATGTTTGTCCCTTATCCCAGACACTTGGTATAATTTATTTGCAAAATTATTACAATGAATATTGCGAATTTTCATTGGTGATCACAATTTTTTTTTTTAATGGAAATAGCAAAGCGGTCATAACAAATTACCAAGTTTTGTTTAAATTATTAAATCTTTATTGATTTTTATTACATATACCGTAATCTTCATTAAAAACTACTAAATTTAATTGGACCTGCAAATTTTTTGTTGCTAATTTTGATATATGAACATTTCAGTACCGAAAGTAACCGGGACAACATTTTTGATAAACAGATGATTGAAGACATCGCCTTGAGCGCAACTAAGCAATTGCAAACCTCGATGGTTGATAACCTAAAACAAGAGTACATTGATGATTACGAAGAAACTGTGGAAAATGCCATCGGGTTTCCTGAAATAGTACCCGAGAAAGATAGAACGTGCAATGATTGTGGCAAAGTGTATCAAGGGCGGCGAACGATGCTGAAACACAAGAAGAAGCATGGCACACCCACGAAAAAATGCGTCCACTGCAACTACATCCCGGAGACTCCTGCCATGCTGGCAAAGCACATGGAAGCCGAACATGAAAACAAGAAGAACATAGTCTGCGCTCAGTGTGGAAAGCGATTTTTTAAACAGAAGAATCTACGCTTGCACCTAATAGTACACACGGGCGTAAAGCAGTACACTTGTGAGGTATGCGGTTTAAGTTTCGCATTGTCGTGCAATTTGAACGCCCACAAACGCCTGCACACCGGGGAGAAGCCCTACACCTGCACGGAATGCGGAAAGAGCTTCACGCAGCAGGCCACACTACGCGCGCACGAGGCCAGTCACTCGACCAAAAAGGATCACGTGTGTGCGCAGTGCGGGGCCGCCTTCAGCAGGGTCGGCGCCCTGCGAAACCACCAGAAAAGGCATTTGACTGAACGGCCTTACAAGTGTCCCATGTGTGACCAAGCGTTCGCATTCAGCTCGGAAAGAAAGCGCCACATGGCGATCCACACTGGGGCCAAAAACTACAAGTGTGAGGTCTGTTTGAAAAGGTTTAACCGAAATACTAACTTAAAAGTTCACATGCGCATACATACTGGCGAGACCCCTCACACCTGTCACATATGTGGCAAAGGTTATATACAAGCTCATTGCTTGCGGTCACATTTGAATACACATAATGAGATTATAAAATATTGTTAGTCGTACCATTTTCACCGTTGTCAATGAAACTATACGATTTTGATCAGGTTCAATTTTGTGTCTGATTATTTATGGTCTGTTTGGTTTGTGATACTACTTAGATTTACGATTATTTATTGAAAAATACAGTTAATTTTTTATAAGCAATGCAGTTTTTATTATATTTTATCGCCTGGTATAATCTACATATCTCCAGAGCAATAATGACGTAAATGCAATGCAACTGCAGTTGCGTCATTGTTGCTCCGGAACGGCAATATGATAATGTTGATAAATGATAAGATAATGATAATTACGTTGTCAGACGATTAAATTAAGCTTATATTCTTAATGTCATATCTATTTTTATTTAATCATTTAAAATAATTCTATTTTATGTTGATTATTAATGTTATTGAATATTTATTATATACAAAACTAACAGAAAAAGAATAAGGAATATAAAGATATCTAATTTAGTACTTTTTGAACGGATCTGGTACATTTCTAGATCTTTACTTGGTACATTTGAAATTTTCACTGTGGCAACACTGATTATACGCATTTAGCAATTAGCATGTATGTTTTTGTTGTTTATGCAGTCGGCATTATGGTTCCTCAATTTCTAACAGTTAAAAGGGAAAATGATAGGTGCAGAGTCTGTTTAATAGATCTAATCGCTGGAATTCCTTTGGACACCATAATTACAGTAGAAGAGAACTCTATTCAATTTTCAGATTTTCTGGCGATCTGCACAAGCATAAAGGTATAACTCATTATCTATATACAATATTTTGTAAAAGTTATATTCTATTTTTTATTTATACTGATTGCGCTAGATCTCAGTTTGTTGTATTCATGTGATGTTAACTTACTGTTGTACTCCCTTAATATTTTAGATTTCCAAAGATGATATTAAACCCAAAACTACATGTAACTCGTGCTTCGAACTTGCAATGTCTTCGTACAGATTTAAGTCTCTGTGTGAAAAGTCTGATGCCATATTAGAAAATGAGCTCTCCGATGAACTCCATGCATTTTGTAAAATTGAAATTGGCTGGTGAGTGTTTAGTTTATAAAATTAATGCCACAAAACAATTGAGTAAAATTAAAAAAAGATCGGTGGTATAGGTGGATTGCCGAAGGTGCAATTTTGTGGGGTTAAACTACCCAAAATATCATTTTCTGGCCGAGCAATAGCCCAATACTGGTACAGTACTTGATTGCGTAGGTGTCTGTTGATTGGCTGATAGAAAATGAATGGGTGCAGATGGAGCGGTGATTGACTTTGAGGATTCCAGATACTCATTTTCGCAATCAGAAGTCTTTATTAAAATTGAGCCTGCCTACCTGCAAATATTTAAAAAGAAGAATATGCGTAATGCTTAACTTTACGTGATTACTAATTTTAAAATGCAAGGTGAACCGATATTTTTTTGTTTTTTTTTTGTTTGTTATAGTTTCATCCAGAATATGTTAGGAGATCCTTCTAATCTTTTATCGGAATGGCAGATTATGCCTGTTCTGTTGTAGTATTTTGAATACCCCAGCGGATTTTTTTAATTATGTTGGTCATTTTTAGTAAAGAACATATATTCTTGATGTTAAAAAAAGGTAGTCATGAAGTTTTACATGACACTATCAGATTAATTGGAATACTGCAATAATATTCGACGTGACCTTATTTTGGTAATTTTTTGTTTCATTTAGGTTACAAGTGATAGAGATGACACTAGTTCGCTGGGGTATTAAAAATAGTACAGTTCAACGAATGGTGTAAGAAATATGTTTCTTGCCTTGACAATTGAGTGTCCTGTGGGCTGGGTCCCTATCAGGCGCGTCTCCAGGTGGTGGATAGGAGGACGGCCGGACTGTCACACGACAGGCCGGTTAGCAGGGCGATATGTGGGTCCTGTACACTACGCAGTTGACCCCAAAGCCCCTGCCGCGAACCAACCCCTAGCACACCGTAAACCGCCCATAGGCTGCAAAGACCACCAGGGCCTCGCCAGGTCCATGGTGTAGTAGTAACGGGGGGCCCGGGGGTCTGGACTTGACCGTCTGAACCACGTGGATGAGGCACCACTATAAAAACCTCCCCAATCTCAAGGTGGGGTGCGCGCCGATGAGACGCATGGCTGGGGGGACGTCCTGCCGTTAGCGGCCCACCTGCGAGGCACCGGGCGAACCCCGCAGTACTAAGCCTTGTACACGTAAGGGAGCACTGCGCGTATTGACCGACCATATCTTCCCAACTCGTGGGACAACTAATGTATTCAACAAATAATAATGATATTCAGGGGGGGCCGAAGAAGGTCGCCTCAAAACTGTCTGGCGCTCAGCGTCGGAAACTGAAAAAAGCAAAATCGGCCAACAAAGACTACACTTCTGATAATTTCACTAGTGATTACAAGAATAGTGTAAACACCACCTGGATGCCTGCGGTTGTACAAACTGCAAAACGGAAGGCCACACGAATCGCCGAGCAAATAAGCAAGTGTAACCGTTCAAAATATCAGGCTTTTATTGCTGGCATTAATGCTGGCAAATTTCCTGGTGTATATGCTGGCGTTAATGCTGCTAGCGTTTATGCTGGTGTTCATACCATCTTTCATCCTGATGATGATCCTGGCGTCGCTCTGAGCCCAAGCTCACCAAGTGCTTCAGAAACGGGCCTCTATTCGGAGAGACACGAAGAGACACCCATCCCTTTGGAGAGATACGAAGATATGCCCGTCACTTCAGAGAAACACGAAGAGGCACCCGTCTCTTTGGAGAGATATGATGAGATGCCCGTCTCTCCGTGTGAAACAGTCCCGGGGATAAGAATGGCGATCATCGGCCATCATTACCCGGAGACTAGCTTTAAACCTAAAGAGGAAGAGCTCATAAAGGCTATGATACTTGCTGAAATCGACAAAATTTCGGACGTAGAAATCCAGCCGAAGTTTCAGGGCATAACTTCTCAAGGGGGCGCCCTTATTGTGATCTGTGTCGATCGGGCCACTAGGACTTGGCTCGAGGAGATCATAAAGAAGTGCGCAC
This sequence comes from Othius punctulatus, assembly GCA_951805005.1. Classification (NCBI taxonomy): domain Eukaryota; kingdom Metazoa; phylum Arthropoda; class Insecta; order Coleoptera; family Staphylinidae; genus Othius; species Othius punctulatus. The sequence goes on from OX638138.1 coordinate 97,848,485, forward strand.
CTTGGCCTGGTGCAATCCTAAAGATTATAGAGGCTGACGAACCTCTCTCTGTAAAAACCATAGTGTGGATTCCGGGGCCCGAAGAGAAACCAAACGTCATTACTAAAAGGATTTCACTTCAGAACGGATTTGATACCGCAGGCTGGAGAGTTATTAACAATACGTACGATCCTGAGGGGCAACAGTTAACCATCATGATGACGGAAGCCGCATGGAAAAAGCTGGAGGAAGTAGACTGTCGACCCTACGTGAACTTCGCTAGGGTCACGTTTAAAACTATATAGGCAGAAATGGAGGTGGTGGAAATTTTGAGGAACCGCCAAGGCCTCGAACACCGCCTCCACAGGGTCTGTAGCAGGGCAGTAATCGAACTGACACTGCTACAGATCGCTGCATCATTGCAAAGCTGCCACTAATTCGATCAAACAAAAATTCGTAAGTAAATTAAATTAACATGGGCAATTCCAGAACATGTGATTTAAGGCCCATTTACAGAAATCGCTGGATTAAAGTAACGTCTCTCATATGGAAAAAAGTATAGTGCATTCCCGAAACTCCCGTGAGATAAGACAAAGACAAAAAAACATTTTGGATTTGGTGCTTGTGTCAATGATGTGGCACCGTTTGGAGGGCGAGATACATGGTAAACGCTAATGGCTCGAATGACAGCAGCGGATCCGTGTTCGCCCCTCCGATGGGGGCCTCATTTTGTGAAATGGGTTCGTGTGAAAGCTCTCATAAGAATTATTGTCCATCGCTCATGCATACTGAAGCTGTTAACACATTTATTACAGTCACAGATTAACAATGGTACAAAAGTTTTCAACTTCAAATGTTAAGTTACTAGCAGCCGATTTAGGGATTTTTATGTTAGCGAACCAAATGTCATTTATTCATCGCGGGAGTTTCGTGAATACACTATACTTTGACCACTTCTATGAGTAAGAATGTTTGTATGATCTCTCCATAAATTGGGTCCAAGTATTATAATCGCAGATTTGTGCCACCTATCTTTTTTAATACTCACAATTTTACTTTTACAAATGATGTGTACATAGACAAATTCTTATTTAATTTCAGTGAGCAAATCGGACTCAATATACAAAGCAATGAAGACTATTCAGTTACTCTTGAAAAATTGCCAGAAGATGATCCTTTGCAATCCATTTTAAGCACAGACCGCAAAGATGATCTTCAAGAATCAATTAGAAATAACTTTAAAAATAATGATGTTGAAAAAAAACCAACCATTCAGAAAATATCTACCATTAAAACTTATGTTTGTAATAACCCAACTTCCACAAATAATGATTTAAAAAAGGCAATGGCGGAAATAGTAGACTCCCGCTCTAAAACTAGCATTGAAGAAATGGTCACAAATATTAGACGTGCCGTATTAGAAAAAACTCGAAGTTGTTACGAGTGCGGAAAAATGTTTACAAGCAAATTTTATCTGCAGAAACACCAAAAGCGACATCTAGAACATGGCTTCAAAACAAAACATGGCTTCACTAATCAATTTATAGATTGTAACACGGCATCAAAATATACTAATTTTTCGCAAACAGTAATTAGTGATACAGCACCAAATAATGCTAATTTTACTCAATTGATTAAATTTAAATCTGATGTAATATCAAACACAAACTGTAACAATGACATGAAGATTAGTACTGCTGAAGTTATACTTGATGAAGAAGCATCATTTTCTAAAGATAACGTTATTAATGATATATGTGAACAAGAAAATGACGGTACTTGTGAGATATGTGGAAAAGTGTTCAGGCTGGAGAAATACTTGCTGAAGCACATGAAGACACATGACAAATGCGTTTATTGCAATTTTGTGCCTGAAACATCTGAATCACGAAAGAAGCACTGCGAAAAGGAACACGGAGATAAAAAGAACATATTGTGCGAGCAATGTGGAAAGCGATTCTTTAAGAAGGCAGCCTTGAAAACACACTTATTAGTTCATACTGGCGTAAAAGCATTTGAATGCGATCTGTGCGGCTTGCGGTTTTCCATGTCGACCAATTTGACAGCTCACAAAAGGCTACACACTGGTGAGAAGCCGTTTGTTTGCTCAATATGTGGTATAAGTTTTGCGACGAAAGTCGGAATGACTTGTCATGAAATCAATCACGCAAATAAAAGGGAATTCAAATGTAGTTTTTGTAAGCGCACCTTCAATTTAATAGGCCAGCGTAACAAGCATCAAAAGCAGCACTTAAGCAAAGAACCCGTAAAGTGTTCGGTGTGTAATAAAGGTTTCAAAACTGCCAAGGATAGAAATGATCATGCAAGAATTCACACTAGGGTGAAGAGGGCAAAATGCCTCGTATGTGAAAAGAAATTCAGCAGAAATTCGTTCTTAAAAGTACATATGCGAATACATACCGGCGAAAAGCCATACAGATGTAAAGTGTGTGGTAAAGATTTCATTATGTCGAGCAATTACCGTTCACATTTACAAACACATAACAAAAATGTAGAAACGAACAAATCGCAAATCGACAAATCCATTTCTGATAAATAGATCGATATGAACTTTACGTTTGTGTATAGTTTGTCTTTCTAAACTGCTGTTTAAGTTTGGTGTCTATATATTTTGTTTTTCCTGATATTTTCTTAATATTTTTGTAATAAAACTTTTGCTGCGTCTGTTATAATTTTCTTTGTTAAATTTTGCCCTCGACATTCAAATTTTGAAAAGCCTACACAATGAGCTGTTTAAGGCTTAATGGGTGTTTGTATATGGTTGAAGAGCAATGAAAAACCTCTATGTATTGTAAAGTTTGTTGCAAATTTGATATTTAATATCCGAATTTTCTGTCGATCTAAAAAGTGGAACTGATGTCACCGAAGAAACACAATTCCTTTAATAAATTAATTTTTCCTGATATTTTACTGGAAACATTATTACAGAAAAATTGCATAATACTGAAGTATATTATTTAATGAGTGTATAATGTAGGCCATATTTCAAGAGTTTTGTGATCAAGTGCAATGTATAAAATAAACATTACAATTTTTACAGTAATAATTGAAATATTTAGAACTTTTGCGGAAATCATTGAAATTTTGAAAGAATAATGTAATAAATTCAGTGCCCATTGAAATTTTGACAATAAATTAAATATTGATAGTAATTATTGAAATTGAAAATTTTACAGTATTTTACAGAAAATGGACCGTAGCATTGCGTCGTGTAAGAAGTCTATGAATCTGCTTTTAATGACAGTATTTTAAACAAAATTGAAGCTTCAAAATACCGTGATAGTAAAAGTTATAATAGTGAGGATACTTACGTTGCTCTCGATTTGTTTTTGTTATTGAAGACGATTAACTAGGCTGATCTTTATGTAATCGTCTATTTTTAAACGTTTAAAATAATTCTATAGTTGATTTATTACTTATTTATTTCTTATTGTCTGTTATTAATTATTTAAAATACCCCTCGAAAAGAAGGAATATCTAATTTAGTACTTTTTGAACCGATCTGGTTCTTTACGTTTTAATTTTTCATTATGGCAACACTGCTGTATTTGCTTCTGACAGAAAATTGAAGTGAAGAAACTCGTTGAATGGAATAAAATGAATTGGTTATGTATAATCAAAATCGTCGATTTTGAAACATGAATGCCTCTAATGGAATTGTAAAGAGGGAATGTGAAAGATGTCGGGCATGCCTGGTCGAGCAAAGCGATGCAATTACCTTATTAGGCCTAGTAGATATAGAGGAGGAAATCATACAGCTTTCCGATTTATTGGCTATGTGTTCAGATATAAAGGTAATAAAATAACCATTCACTTCAACAGTTGTTATCATTGTTTTTAATTGATATCTCTTGCATCAGCTTTGCTTCGTAGTGATCTGAATCTTCATCTGTAGCTCCTGAAATCAATATGCATACTTCCTGATAAGTACGCGGTCTATGTGGTTACTTTCACATACATTTGGCCACATCCTCGCTCCTTTACAGATGTTTCTTTTTCTGGAAGCGCTTGTATATTATTATCGTAATTACTGTTTTTACTGGTGTTATATTACTGTAAATTTTAATACATTTTCATGTAAATATCCGTGAGAAAAGGCGCGTGCGCTCCATGTGAGTAGCTACACCGAGAGCGTTTTCAACCGCTGGGATGATCCCACTTGGAACCTTTCAAAAAATTTGAATCCTAATTTATGTAAAAAACTTCAACTTTGTACACCATTCAAATCTTTACTCAGTACACTCCGCTATCCTAAAATGTCGAGTGGAGAACGTTACAGTGATGGAAGCTAATTTCGATTGAATCACTAATTACAGATTTGCCAGGATGACAACAAGCCCTCTATTGTATGCGGCTCCTGCATTGAACTTGCACGGATATCTTACAAATTTAAAATCATGTGCGAAAAGTCTGATGCAATACTACAAATGGAATTTCACGACATGCATATTGACATTAAAAATGAACCGATTTTGTGGTGAGTATATTTGCATCAATTTCAATAAGAAATTGATAATCCTGCAGTGCCACCGACCTTTACAAGCACGGGAAAATATGTGAATAAAACTTGAGATCTTTATTTTAATCTGCCGTTTAACCTGCCCGGTTTACACCTAAATACGAACAGTTCTGAAAAACTCAATAGTGTTCGATGTAAATGACTAAATACTCAGAAACTAAATTATTACCTTCAAGAAAATCTAACATTTTACAGTGTGTGGAATGTTTTTAAAACTGATATTGTGTTCATCACATCCTCTTTAAAATAGAAATAGTACGAGTGTGGCGATTGAGATCGAAGTGAATTTGCAACATAGCAACAGGATGATCCTCATATTTTCCCTAGATTTTTGAAAGCACGGTGACTCATCACAAGAAGAGACAAATTTTAATATCAATGTTCATTTCAGTAAAAAAAATGATGCGATAACACAATATGATGAACATAAGAGAGAAGATAACACAACATCTATAAATAATGAAGCGCAAATTACAACCTATGAATCTGACTGTGTTGCCATATTTATGCTGCAAAGTCCCACAGGAAATAATTTACACTCAACAAGTGACAATGCCGAGGAAACTGATTTTATAAATATAACTAATAATACCACAGACTTATCAGAAAAGAAGTATGTCTGCAACTGTGGCAAGACATTTCAAAAAAGAAAGTGCATATCGAATCACCAAAAAACACATTGCCGTCTGAAAAATAAATTAATCACAAAAACAATTATACGTAATATGCTTCGAACAGTTCGACCCGAAAAGAAATGGGCCTGTGAGTGCGGCAAGATTTTTCCGCTAAAAAAATTCATGATGAATCACAAAAAGAGCCACTCCCCTCCAATGAGGAAGCTGATATCGCGAAGTACTAAGAGCACAGATTTAATAAACTCTGCAAATGAGTGGCTTTGTGGGGTGTGCGGCAAAAGTTTTAAATACCACTCGAACCTTAAAAGGCATAAAAACGTGCACACGAATAAAACCGGTTTAGGTATATCCTGCAATTTTTGCAATTTCACCTCGGAATCGCCTATTAAACTGGGAAAGCACATGTCAATGAACCACGAAGACGAAAAGCACATCCTTTGCACGATTTGTGGCAAACGATTTTTTACTAAGGATAATTTAAGAGTACATTTGAACCGTCACAATCATAGCAACGTAAAGCAGCACATTTGTGAGGTGTGCGGCCTCAGTTTCAGCACGTCCACCAATTTGAGGATTCACCATCGCCGCCATACCGGGGAAAGGCCTTACAAATGCTCAGAATGCGACAAGTGCTTCACCCAGTACAGTTCATTGTGGACCCATAAGACGTACTGTCATTCGACGAAAAAGAATTACGCTTGCGCAGAGTGCGGGGCGGCTTTTAAAATAACCGCAGCCCTCCGCAAACATGAGAAGATACATTCTGATGCTAGGCCGTCTAAGTGTACGATATGTAACAGAGCATTTAGGTCTGATAAGTGCAGAAAGAAACACATGTTGGTACATACTGGCGAGAAAAATTTTACGTGTGATGTGTGCGGAAAAAAATTCAACCGAGACTCAAATTTAAAGGTTCACGTGAGGATACATACCGGTGAAACGCCGCATGTGTGTAATGTGTGCGGCAAAGGGTTCATCCAGGCACATTGTTTGCGAGCGCACATGAAAAAGCATAGCTAATTACGATAATAATTAATATCAACTGTATTAAATTGTTGGCTAATATTACTTAATGATATTTTCATTCATTACAAATTCATTTAAAAAAGTTGGTATGTTCTGCCAAATGAATGATTGGCTCTGGATGTTCAATTTTTATAGATGTAATTGAATGGCAAATAATTTTAAATATGATTTTTTTTTCTCAAATTGGTAGTTTGAGAAATTGGCACAAATCAGTTTGCCTATATAACGTTATATGTATAAACACAGTGCTCACAACCTAGTATCATTAAATTTGTTCTGGCATGTGTAGGATGAAAAAAAAAAGAGAAGATGAGAAGGTCCTAAAGGGGAATAGCTCAAGGATGCACTTAATAAGTAATGAGAACATTATTGAGAGCACGAGGACGATCTGGCGGAACAAGACTACAGTACAGTCTGTGTGACTACATAAAGTGTGATTTTCACACTGGCATATTACAAATCATAGGCAAACAATGGAAAACTATTCTTATGTTGGCGACCATGGTTATTTTAAGGGTTTAAAAAACCCTTTTTCAAGCGTATTAAGATATAATTATGTTTTAATTACTTTTTAAAATTATTACTGAAGTTACATTACAACATTACAATTACAGTAAGTCAACAGTGCTTTTCGCTAGTAAAGGCTGAAGTGCCTACCAGTGTTTCGAGACGTTTCGTTCTGCAGAGACATTAGTCGGCAGTCCGCAGTGATAATGAATACCGGCAACTTGGCCTTGGTCAAGTTGTAGCATTACAAGGGTGTCGGTAATTCTTTAACAATTTTAATATAAAATAATAATTATATAGGGATTACATAATTATATGTACAATATCTCAGAAAAAAAGTTGTATTGAGTTTATTTCTGTATTAGTACAATAATGTGCAGGGAATTTCTGTTGTGCAGTAGTGGCAACATTGATTTTTTTTGCAATGTAGAAATTGAAGATATGAATATAAAATATTTTGTTGTCGTGCAGCAATAAAATACAGACAGTTGCCACGAATAAAGATTATCCACGATTGTAAAACTGGGCTTAAGTATCATTATACTTGGTCAAATTAAACCTCTTCTTTTTAAAGCTGTATCTATGTATAACATTGGAAATTAAGTGCAGCAGATATAGGGCTTATGGCAGTTATTTTTTCCCCATGTTTGGCAATCTGTAGTATGATCTGTAAAATGAGAATAAAGGCATGTTATACAAGGTGTACCTAATAAATGATTGTAATTACGTAACCATGTATCCATGTAACCATCAATCGGCATTGAGGATCTACTGGCAACAATTCTTGCACCACCGAAACCCTAATAGGGTGGAAATTCAACCTCTTTCTCACAATTCTATGGCAGGTGCTTGAGGGAATTCCAGCTTGCATAGCCAATTTACGAATTGACTTTTGAGGGCTTACTTCGAGTCGTTCACGAATATCTGCAATAACCTCTCCCGATAGTGAAGATCTGCCTGAGGATTTCCCTTTCTGAACACTACCAGTTTCCCCAAAACGGTGCACTATTCGTGAAATATGTGTTGACAAAACCGAGTATTCAAATTGGCGGTCAGGGAACTTGTGTTGAAATTCCCGAACGCACTCTGGAATTGAATAATTCCATTCTCCATTTTCAAATGGTCCATTACGAAAGTAAGCCCAACAATAAAAGTGTTCTTCTGATCAGTGTATATTTTAGCAAACTACTGCTAATTATGTTGTCTGACACAAAGAATGTCTGACAGTTGACAGGCATGGTTGACAGTGATAGTTCTCAAATATGTAGTACGATATACATATTTGAAAGGCGGCACAATTGAATTGAAGTGATTACATAATAATCATTTTGGTACACCTTGTAGTTCCTAATTCTCCTTAAAACCTGTTTTGCGTAACTTCATTAGCAGAACTATAAACAGCTAATATTTCAAATTGCTCTGTTAAACTTATTTTAAAAATTGCGCCATATAGCGAGCTTCCGTATCGCCAATGGTAAAAAAACTATAAATGAACTCTTTCTTTTCACAATGTTGGCAATCATGCGCGTAATGACAATGGTAAAAACGTAAAGCAACTATTTTTTCCCACAATGTTGGCAATCATGACAAATAGCCGTTGATGTAATTCAAAACACTTCAAACATTTTGTTTATTTATTTTTGTTTGCAATTTCAGATTTTTTTAAAATGATTAAAATGATGCAACGTTAATTGCTTGTAAAATCCTTGGTTTATAAAAGCCGCCGTTACTTCGTGTGAAATGGAACCAGGCAAAAACGATGATTTTGTGAGCGTTGCAATCCGAATTAGGCCTCAAATCTCGCCAGAAACATCACACAGAAATTGTATCAATGTGGTGTCAACAGATCCGGCAGTATGTATTTACCGATTGAGTTGAAATTATCTTTTGTCTAATGCAAGCATTGTAGACCATCCAGATTTGCGATAAGCCGCAATGCTACTCTTTCGATCATATCTTCACCGAGGAATCAGAGCAGCACCAGGTTTACGATGAAATAGTGAGGCCGATGGTGGATCGAGTGATCGAGGGTTACAATTCGACGGTGTTCGCTTATGGGCAAACCGGAACGGGAAAAACGTATACAATAGGGACCGATTCTGAGGTATGTTTATTCAGTTGCGGTTAAGTTAAGGTGGCCACTCGTTTCCTGTTTACTGAGACACCATTCATTCTCAATTTTCGAGAACACCAGTCGATTCTGATTTCCAGAGACACCGTTTGTTCTAGATTTCCCCGGACACCATTTGGTTTTCATTTCTGGAAACATATTTTTATCCCTAAATTTGGCTTTCTCCCGCAAATTAATAAAAGAACAATTATAATGAGATAATTTAAACCGAAAATTCTAGCCAAAGTTCTTTTGAGAATCCTTATTTTTCATTATTAGATTGTAACTATTTTGTTTCAGAGATACATAGAAAAAGACGACGGCTTAATTACACGAACTTTGAACGATATTTTAAGTAAAAGCGACGAAGACCAGGAAGTGTCGATTTCAATTTCATTTTGCGAAATTTATAATGAAAAAGTATATGATTTGTTAGCCAATACCAAAGCCGTATTACCAATTAAAGGTAAGTCATTTCTTCTCGTGCCATGCTTGTGTTCAAGCTTAGGCGACCACGTTTTGTATCGCCCCTATCTTGGCAGCTCGGAAAAGTTTTTCCACCAACAATCCTGTTTAGTTCCTCGTATTACGAAGCCACAAGAGCTGTTTGCAGACAATCTAACACTTTCCTTCTATGGTAACTTTAATTCATAAGAATAATTTTCTGTCATATTTCTCTTCGTCTCATTTCAATTTCTTTTCGTTTATAAACAATATTCTTATCTGTTAAATAACTTTTTATAACTGTTGTGATGTTTTAACTTACTTTTGGCCAAAGCTTTCCATTTCTATCACATATGCTTTGTTGCCAACTTCTTTGTGCTTCTTATCTTAGCTTCATTGTTTTTTAATAATAGTTTGTAATCACATTCCCTTAAATTTTATATTTGATAGTCATTATTCACTACAAATTTCTGTGAATCAAATTTTCAGGTTTAAACGTTGTTGGATTAAGTTACCATCAGATAAAAGATGTTTTTGAAGCACAACTGCTGCTCCAGAAAGGTGGAAAGAACCGACATACAGGCGAAACCAGGCAAAATTCAAACAGTTCCAGATCTCACGCAATTTTTACGATATACTGTAAAGTAGCACATCTGTATGTTCACATCTGAGTATTCAAGGTGAATAGGTTTTCTAATATTGCAAATTTCAGAAATCATAAGATGGAATCGAAACTAAATCTCGTTGATTTGGCAGGCTCCGAAAGTATTAAAAAAACGGGCAATGAGGGCAGTCAACTATTTGAGGGAATAAACATAAATAAAGGCCTTCTGTGCATAGGGCAGGTGATTAATGCTTTATCATGCAATCGAACATTTGTGCCTTATAGACAATCGACGATAACTACTATGTTGCAGGGTAATATATTTTAACCATGGTTTATAAAATATAAGCAAATTTGTTACAGATTCCCTTAATAAAAACAATTATGTGTCGTTAATTGCATGCGTTGTGCGAAATATTGAAGATGCGCATGAAACTATCCAAACTTTGGATTTTGCTCAAAGAGCCAAACGTATGAAGAATAGGCCTGAATTGAACGTACTTGTAAGACTTAATATCAATGTAATTGCTTCCGTGCCTCACAATGCTTCCATTTTAGAAACCCAATGATAGACTATTAAATATGAACAGGGTTAAGGGCACCCCACGTGCATCCTACACACTTTCTGGAAGGAAGAAGTTCTCATTTAAGGCCCCTAATAAAGTATGTTCTACACCATTACATCGTCAACCACTTCCAGTATACTCAGAAATGGAAAATTATGATTATGAAGCTCACCTGTCAATGAGCAGCATATCATCCAATGCCGCCAGTGATTGTCAGATTGATTTAAGCCCCATCGTGAGAAAATGTGTAGATGCTGTTCAAACCAATATTTTAGAAAAGCTCGAGTCAATGATGGCAGAGACGATGTCTAAATCCCTAATGCCAAATACTCCTAGGTAATGATTTATGTTCAATAAGGACTCAACTGAGAATAGGCGCACCCCATGGTTTCTCATATTTTAAAAATTCATTTTGATTTTAATCAGTTTTACTTTACAGGATTCCCGAAGTTGAACTAATAAGTACAGTAACCAATATAGTTAGGCAGGAACTAACCCTCTTTCCAGAAATAAATGGTACTTTTCGTAAGCGAAATGCTCTTAAACTTTTAAGTTGCGAAGCTACCATGACAAATAACCACGATTCTCCAAAATTATTTGTAAGTTAAATACCGAAATGATTCATAAAACTCATAAACGACACGTACTCCCTGTAGGGTTTCAAAGATGGAATTGCCATTAGGCAACAAAATGCCGACGTTGAAACATCACCCATATTCAAAATGCCGGAAATATTGCCAAGTCGCTTGAAAAATTTTCCGCGCCGCAGCGTGAAAACGTCTTCCCCTATTCATGTTCGAAGGTCTGTGCGTCTGAGCTTAAAACAACGTACCCCCGATCATTTCGCAAAGCGATGCAGTACTAGAAGAAGCGAAAAGCTCCAACAGCAAGTAACCACTCCAGTTCACAGTAGTAGAAGAAGCGCAAAGCTCCAGCAGCAAGTAGCCACGCCAGTTCCTGTTCCCAGGCCAAGAACCAAAGTGCCCTGTAAACGGTAAAACTGTAACGCATGTATAGTGTATTCCCAAAATTCCCGCTATGTTAAAATGACAGTTGGCTAACATGAAAATCCCTACATCAGGTGATATTAACTTAACATTTGATGTTGGTAACTGTTTAATTTAAATTTTAAAACTTTTGTTCCATTGTTAATCTGTCACTTTGACAAATGCGTTACAGCTCCCTTATACACGAGCAATGGACAATAATCATAATAAAAGCGTTCACACAAACCTATGCTACAGTGGAAGGAATGAACACGGCTCCGCTGTCATCACACGAACCGTTAGCTTATACCATGTATCTTATCGTACAAACGATGCCGACCGAAACTGACAGTGTATGTGAACAAATGTCAGATAAAATTGTTGGTAATTTATACTTACCAAGTACAGTCCAAAACGTTCTTTTGTCGTTGTCTTATGTCACGGGAGTTTTCTGAACGCACTATGGAAGTGACTGTTCTAATTCGCTCCATTTCTTAGGATTTCAAAGCCGCCCACTGCTGCACCTAGGAAATCATTGGTCAAATACAATATGAGTAATACCAAGAAGATTCTACACGTCTTAAATACTGGCAAGGTAGATGATTTTTGCGAGTTTAACACGATCGGAAGGAAAACTGCTCACATGTTGCACGAGTATAGGTATGAACGCTTTATTTCACTGTCACTAATCTTGTGGTAATGTATTCTTTTTGAAGGCAAATGAGAGGAAAATTTAGTAAAATATCAGATTTGGAAGTCATGCCCTGGAGGGGTAACGGGTATCAACGTTTCCTTGAAGCGAACTTTTTAATAAACATGTAAAACCAAATATACAAGCAGTGCGCTTGATGTACAAATTTAATTTTATTGTGAACATTTATAATAGTTGTTATTCATATTCAAAAAGTTGAAGACAAAGTTGATTTTAGACTCCTATTAACTCTTATCGGCCCTCCATTCAATTGTTGCCGCAATGGAAACCAATGAAACTTAATCGAAAAAAAAAAAGGCTTTAATACTTTGTATGCTTTATAAATTTTACAATGAATTATATTTTTTTGCAATTAAATATAATTATATACTTGAAAACTAAAAACAATATTTTTACTGTACAGTATTTAATTTTTGTACGACAACTTATCAATTTGTATATTTTCTGTGAGCGAAACAATTGCTTATGCGATTTACTCGGACGAAATGCGCTAATTCAAGAAGATGAATATAGATACAAACACTCATTCTTGTTTTCGTTTAATTAACGTTTCGGTTTTACAAAAAAAATTATTACGAAAGTACACATCAAGCCAAATTTATAACATTTAAAAAATATTTCTTGTTTGAATATACAAGAATAGGCCTTCACATTCAAATGACATAATTTTTTTTGGAATGAATAAATAAACAATTCAATTAGTAACAACGGAAGACCAATTATTTGGTTTTCTTATCTTCTATCTCCACAATTGGCTCTCCAGAAGCATCATCAATCCTGCTTTTGTCAACTGGATACAACCTATAAACAAATAAATTATTCAGAATAGATTTTTTTAACATCGTACAAATTTTTTGTACTTATTTACGTCAGGTTCATGTTGTATAGTCTGATTTTTTAAAGACCAAGGTCACAATTTCTCTCGAAAGTATAAAGCCTAGTTCATGCACTGGCGATTTGCGATTTTTCTGATTCTGATGTTCTGATTGGTATGGTATACGGGTTCCCACGTAAAATGCTTTTAAATTTGACCAATCGGAACAAAAATCGCAAATCGCTTGTTCATGAACTAGGCTTTAGTGGCAACTCTGTTAGTGTTTCTCGAAAATGTAGTGACGGCTCTGTGTAGTGATTTTTGTTTTGACCAACATAAAACAACAGGTGGTGGATTTAAAAAAACAAACGACTATATATTAGGAAAAGTAACTTACCATCTTTGGTATAGATAAACTAGGAATACAATGTCATCCCGGAAACAGGCAAGTCTATGTGCAGTAGGCATAGTAATTATGAACGCAAATATGTCATCAATAAACGTGTTAAACGCTCTATATGTAAATGCACGCCATGGCAAAGCAGCCACGGACTTTAATCGGTAATTTACGAATAATTGTGGTAGCATAAACAGGAAGCCGAAAACATAAACGCCGTTAACCATGCTGCTTATCGTCCAGGAGTACCAGCTAAAATAGAAATCAAATTATTATCGTACCTTCAATCAACTACGGTACAAATGCAATATTCACCTCTTGTGGGGTTGATATACGAGCGAGTACACCGCTGCACAAACAACCATCGGGTATAAGACGTAGCTCAAGTATTTCATGGATTCTTGGTCATACTTTTTCGTTTCCATTTCTGCCTCGGTCTCTTTCACACTTTCATTCACTTTAAACCCTCTCCATGTAATTGAAATTTTAAATACTTTTGTAATTTTCCAAAACTAAAAACCGATGATTTATAAAAATCAATGATCTTTTAATACTAATCAATTGATACTAATTAATACTAATTTCAAATACTTTCGTGATTTTGCAAAACTATAAAAAGGCGATGATTTATAAAAATATTTCGTAATGATTGCCTTTAATACTAGCATACTTTCGTATCTCGGAATACAATGGCATATAATGGTACATAATGCCATTAGTTGTTGTTGAAGTGGTATTACTGAATATAATGTCTAAATTAATCTATAATCGAACATTATTTCGGATTACTTATCTAGCCTAACTATGAACCAAATATATCTGGAATGTAGTGGAGACATTACCTCAATCAGAACACCAATACCACTTGGTATTAAAACCAGAAGCGACGTTCCTTCGTCGAGTAAATACAAAAACACTATTGTTTGCGAAAACGATCGCCATAACACCGTCCTGACGGATAAGCCGGCCATGGACTTGTGGGTTTTCCAAAAGCTGACATCGTTCTTGAAGGACAGAAAATCGAGCAGCAACTGAAAATTGATGATTTAAAGTAATTATCAGGCGACCCATTAAAACAATCTTACATGTACACCGCCTATGGCCATTGTAGCGCATAGAAGGTATAAATTAGTGTCGGCAAAGACGGCCTTCACTTCGTCCACATCCTTATCTGTAAAACCTAGGCTCATAAAGTTAAGGAATGTGCTCTCCATTTGTACTAAGAATTTAAATTTTCCTATTGTAGTGGGTGTGTATATGTAGGTAAACTTCATTTGTTCGCTGTCCATTGTGATTTCCACCAAATCACTCAGTCTTGTTTGTAATAAGTCTTGCATCACAATAGGCAAAAATTGTCTCTTACTATTTAGACGTAAATATTTCATCACTTCGAATGGAACATTGTTATGCGGCATGTTGAGGGGCTCATTACACATGACGATTGCAAATTTTGATTTCAGGTGCGCTATAGGCCTAATCACTTGTTTCTTCGCCTCTTCTTGCAAAAGGTTGAACCTTGCACTGTTCGGAACTGCATATTTGGTTAATTTACTTCTCGTGTAAACAGCATTTTCATTATTTCTAGCTTCGTTAATCGACACGTAACGCTTATTGTGTCGCTCTGGAATGACCACGCTGTGTATATAAAAGCTGCCATTGTTTCGGACGGTGTCCGTCACTCTTACTGATACGTCTCTGAAAGTACGCAGTTAAATAGCAATAATTACTGATAAACCTTATACCTTTGAAATGGTTCGTCGTATTTAAACTCGTCCACATGCAGAATCAAAGGACTTGCACTGTTTCTTGAACTATCTGAGAGATAAACAAGCAGTTCTAGGTTAGGTTTCGTGTTCAAGTAGGATGGGTAGCAAATCTCTCCCTCGCTGCAGGTTGGGGCGCGATACAAAGTTATTATGTTATATATGGAATGTGCAATGAACAACATAAACACGCACGAAATCACTAAGCTGGGAGAGGGCCACATTTTGATGGAAATTTCGAATTACACGTCAACAACTTGAAATACAGCCGCCATTTAAAAAAAAAAAATGAACCAGACACCTAATTTTGTAGACATTTATTTTACATTAATTATAAGGTAGGAATAATTCTACTCTAACCGACAGGCCTAGGTTCAAATCGGTTAATAGTTTGTATGTTGCATTAAAATAATAGGCAACTAAAACTACTCATGTGTCTACTTGGTTGCCTGCATAGCAAGCGATAGGCAAGTAGTCATGCTCACATAAATCTAGTACAAACAATTTGACATTGCCATATAAAATTGCTATTGTAATTTCTTGTACCAGATTTATGTGAGCATGAGTGTACATATAAAGTTCATCAGTTTCTGCACAGACCATACTTCGACCGCAACGAAGTATGCACTTATTATGAATGCTAAAGGTTCTCCTAAGAAATAAAGCATTTGAATTAATTCAGTAATTTTAATTTTTAATTCAGTAGTATCAGTTATTGATATTAAATGTGTAATTTATCAGTGAGCCTGGAAAATGATACGCTAACCTGGTTTCAAATGATAATAAGAACTCTAGTGAGAAACAGCCCGAGAACCATGAAATACTAGGGAAATGAGGACTTCAAGCACAGACGGTAAGTTGTACAATTATTAAATTCATTCATGTTTCCGTACCACAATAAAAATAATTTGCTTCACCATTCATTATCAAAACGATAAGAAAATATTTAGACATACTAAATGTCTTCCAAATATCAAGCAACGTTTGTAGTCGTTAAATCAATTTTAAATGTCGTCTAGGTGATTTTCCGGGAAACAAAAACAGCAATTTAATAAAAAAAAGGAAACTGTTTTTTAATTTATTTATTTTTACAAACAAAAGTCATAAACTTAGACCATTCGCCTAAGAAGTTCATTGATCTTGTCTTCTCTGTTACCAAAGTCACCACCTTCCACGTAATGGTTCGCCTTCTTGCGCCAGCCTCCAGTTGGGGTATTTAACTGTAAACAAATACAAATAATCAAAATTTTATTACAAATTGCAAAAAGTTCATCAGACCACAAAATTCTCATTGAAATACCATTCGCATAAAATAAATACAATAAAAGTTGCATTTCTAATGGAAATTACATGATTTTAAATATTTCATAAAACTTGAACATGAAACGGAAGGGCGTCTTGGGAAAACCGTAGTTCAAAAGGACAGCACGAGTCGAAAAAGTGTGGCACTAGTGCATTGGCATCTGTAACATATCCAACTTTATGAATTTTAAATTGCCTTTGTTTTGAAAAATAAATCTGTTTTAGGTTTAGTAGTGCAATTTTTCAGTAAGTGTGGTTATATTGCTAATAATTGAAATGTCAATGTCACAAATAACAGTTGCCAATGTTGAAATATAAATTACTTTAAACGATAACTTGAAGACTTCTAACCATAACTTATTCTGTAATCTGTATACAGAAAAATGTGCCATACTTAAGTAGTAACAATAAAGATTCAAATAAATTGCTACATGGATAAGCATGGTTACTATACCAGTATTTGTTAACGAACTACCTATAGTAAATAATCCGCAGATCATACTGGACACCGCTGGAATCACATAATCACCATTTGAAAGCTTACCGGAAAGGATGTTTGTATCTCGTATCTGCTAATTACGTTCACCGCCACAACCAAGAATTTGTGTGGACCTTACTGCTGGGGAAAATTACGCACCCTGCTTTGTATTAACAGATATAAGAACATTGTTGAAGAGGTGGATTCTCCGGTAACTAAAATAAGTCAACCTACTGCCAAAGAGTCAGCTACTGACTCTTGAGCCTCTCATCCATTCCATAATTGATTCGTATATTTCAGAAACAAGCTAAGTGTGCTTCTTCAAATTTTCGGTACACAAAGAAAAACACTATCAGTGTTATTCATAAAAATTTAAACCGTGGCTTAGCAGTGTTTTACAAAGGGTTATACTCTGATTTTTCTAAACTGGCGTGCACGTCATCAAAATAATAATCATAATAATGATGGCACAATTTTACAAGGTTGCCGGTTGTCCTGGGTATTTAAAAATGGCTGCAATCAGCTGTTGCGCCCGTGCAATCTTGTGCGACAGTGCGCGGTTCGTATCAAATTCATCGACTTCTCTGCCGTTTATCGTACAGATATCAATCTTGTGGTTATGGTTTACCATCTACAATGGCAAAATATGCATTGTAATAATCGATCAAATGTAACAAGTTAGACGTCAAAGAAGTTTGAAGCATTAGTGAAAAAGATGTGGCATCGTCGCCGAAAAAATATCGCCGATGCCAACATAACATGATTTATTACATGATTGGCAGGCGAAAATTGTGTCCACGGTTAATACACCGATTACCTGTTTATAACCACCGGTGATCAGTGTTATGTAACAAATGATCCTCAGATTAATTTCGATTCTTAAACTATTGTTATGCATATTCTCGAAAACAATCACGTTGGTACGAAAAAACCTCATCGCACAGCTGTTTGATGACGTGCACGCCAGTTTAGAAAAATCAGAGTATACCAAGGTTACTAAGATTAAACCACTGTTAAACTCCGTCTTAAATTTTTATGAATAACACTGTATATCTCTCATATTTAATATATTGTAATTAAATATCCCATGAAACGGAATGTCAGTTGATGGGATTATGTAGATAAATATGCGTTCTGATTACAAATATATTGATTCCATAAGAAAACAAACCTCCATAAAAAATATTTGGGCAGGTTTAGGAAATAAACGATTCAATTCAGCTATCACAGAATCAATAGGTATTTAGTATTTCACGTCCATAATATGATTCAGTGCAACATTTATAGGTTTCTAAAAGTTGTAATCGCAAGTTATTCTGTAGTTCAGCTGTATACAGAAAAATGTATACTCAAATAGTAACAATAAAAATTGAAATGCATTGCTACATGGATAATGGCCGATTCATAGATTTCTTACGTGACACAATGCTGCGGCAATTGCTAAAGGCATTTACAACGTGCCTTAAGAGTACCATAGCGATAGCATTGTATTGCATAAGAAATCTATTAATTAGTCTTTAGAATGCTTACTATGGAAGCAATTTTATCGAACTGCATATAGTCAATAATACGCATGATAAAACTGGACACCAGTGAAATTATGTGATCACGATTTGAAGCGTTCTGAAAAGGATCGCATGTGCTTGTATCCAGTAATTACATTCACTACCACAACCGCTTCCGGAACCCATGCTAAAACAAATTCTTACCTTGAAGGGCCACAAGAAGTTGGAAGCGTATTTGAATTGCTTTCCAACGGTGAAGATTTCATGGATCAAATCCTCTGTACAGATGATGCCGCTCTTGGACAAATTATCTTCAATAATTTGATTGCTCGTGATGGCAATGCGCTGTCCCTTAACTTTGGCGAAACCGCGCTTGTAAAGCAACTCACGAACCGATTTCAGGTTAGGGTGGCCCCATGTAATGTAGGGCTCGCATATGCGGAGCATGTTGACGGTCGCTTTGTTGAGCTTGACGAACACTCCATTGTTAATTTGGCGAAGGCGGAACAATTGCAGAACTTTACGCACCTTGGGGGCGACTTTGTTGATACTAAAACAAAACAATAATTAGTTGCATGTCAACGGTTTCAAAGTGAACAAAATGTAGCCCATTCAAATTTTATATTTTGTAAATTTCAATTGGTTCAAAGTAAAATCTTTTTAAGAACGTAAACACATCTGCATGCTGTCATGTCAACTTTTGAATAAAAAACAAAATAGGAATCTATAATGATGTATAAAATCAGCTTGCATTGTTAAAAACAAAACAATCAGTGTATACATAATTCACATGATTTTGGACAGCATAGAAAGTTAGTTGATTAAAACCACCAACTACCTTGAAAAAGGTCCAATGGAAAGTACGATGTATAATATTGTCAATTATAGTGACGGTTTCAATTGAAATACGACTCATGACCAATCACAAGCAATTAACTGTTCGTGTACTATCTATGAGTATCATTGACAATATTATTGACAGTCTCCGGGTCACTTAAGGATTTTGCAGGCATTTTCGGACTCACCCTCTGATACGGATAACGAAAGCCAATTTGGCTTCTCCGGGAATGTAGTAGTTTCCACGGGTCTTTGCTTGACGGGCCAATCTGATTTCATCGCGTTCCTTCAGCCTGTACTCCTTCACATATTTCTCGGCACGCTTGAAGATGATCTTCCTCTTCTTGATGTCCTGGCCACGCTTCTTGATGCCGGCCTGGACCCTAGCGACACGGGAGGACACGCGCCTCTTGCGGTGCTTCAACACGGACTCTGGGACTGCAGGCAGACCCTTGGCCGTCTTGGGCTTCTCCTTAGTTTCCTTTTTAACTCTGAAATCGCAAAGGTGCTCATCAGTTTATTATGTCTACAATTTTATAATGTGTGCTTGTTGTTCAATTGCGAATTTCATCAGTTGCAACATGGGCACTTGGATAAATATTATATAAAAAATATAAGCATGAGACCATTCAAAATATGACACTAGAAATTCAACATAAACACGCTGTGTACATCTTCAGATTTTCTGAAATTCGTCGCGCTGCATCAAAATATAAACCATATTGCGTTTCTAAAATGATCCCGATTTAGCTTATTGCAAAATCTGCATAATCACATTTTCATTTACGTAGATGATTAAAGATTTTTGTGTCAGACAGAGTACTTACGTCGGCGCCATTGCAAATCACGAAAAGAAGGAAATATCCGACAACTTTACTAACACATGTATTTCTTGAAGTTGGTTCTTTGATGCTACCAACCTGTATTTGAAAACTCCCTAATATTTGGTATATTTACAGCACCTTGGTCCACAACAGTACATGGCTACCAACCTTGATTACATAAATTATAATTATCATTGTAATAACAGTTATAAGAGGATTGTTAACATATTTTTAACTAACCAAAATTACTTTCATTACAGCTATTTTTATCATAGTATAATTTAAATTGATATATATCCATATCAAACTTATCTAACAAGATAAAATTCATTTTGAAACGATATGAGGTTATTGGACATTACGATTTAAAGCTTGAAACTAACTTAAAACCACGAGGTTGTGCTTAAAAACGGGTATGTTTCAAAATTCAAGGTGAAAGTAGTGTTGCCAACAGAAGATAATTATAGATACAAAACGCACATAAAACAATCAAGCAAAAAATTATAATCAATTAGATGTAGATATTATTGTATCGTTTATGAAAATTCCAGCAATAACAATAATAATAAATGATACTGTTCTAATGCACGTATAGCGCCTCTCTAGTATTAATTGTGGCACAATCATGTTTATTGCTTAAATAATAGGAAACCATCTCAACACAGTTGTAATTCATTTGCCTATGGGTAATATAAAACTGAAGTAAAAAAAATCTTTCAAAGAACCAATTAAGAAAGATACTACTATAAAAATAATTTAAATAATTTTATTTATTAGGGAATATTATGTTTCATGTTGGTGCTACGGTGCTGTACACCAAACCTGTGCACCAAACTGTATACCTATGTAATATTCTCTGCCTATGTAAACCAATGTAAACGAGGCTCACATGTGCAGTTCAAATCGCACGTTTTTAAATATAACAATACGATTTTATGAATTGATATGGCTCTAAAAAAGGGTAAATAATCATTTAATGAAATTATAATCTGAATAATTATGTTATCAAACGTTTAACTTATAGTAATGTAATCTGTTTCGAAATAATACGACATAACCTCTATTTACTTCGTGTTTTCTTATTTATAATTATTATTCGTAAATAACGAATGTACGGTATTTCAAACTTCTAATGTGCCAGTACCATGAATAGCAAATTATTCAAGTGCAAGACAGAGCATGACTATAATATGCATGTTTTATTTATGTATTTTAAAATTTCAACAATTTTGGGCTGTAATTCATAGGGGTCTGTGCGTTTGTGTAGTTATTTTCATTGCAAGACTGTTAGCTAGAACTTTACGTGCGAGCGCGGAGTTAATGAGCGAACAAGCTAGTTAACGTGCGAATAAGCAAAGTCAAGCATTGGTCGAGCATTGTAGAAAGTTTTATGATATTTTAGTTTAATTTATATTTCGACGATTCGTTCCATCACTCTCTATAATTACAGTAAAGTGAAACATTAAAATTGGTTTAATTTTTAGAATTATTCATATTGTTGGACGACACAAGTGAGCCATTGCAGAAACGGCTCAAAATAGCTGACAATGCTTTTAAATCATCTGAACTGCGCATTCCACATCACGAGTTCCTGTTGTTGAGATGGATCGGGTCGTTGAACGAAACAAATGCAGCAGATATATGGCCGCAGTGTAAGCAGTGGATAACTTCTGAACAGTTCAAATCGTTAAACCAAAATGACATTTCAATGGACGATTTCAGTTTTATAACGAACGTAAGTATCTAATTATTGCAATATTATGATTAATTCTAACCGAGTCAAGCAGATGCACACGTCCGCAAAGTATGGAAATAAATATTCATTTTTTCAGATAATATCCAAAACTTTAAAAGTTTGCACCGACCATAAAACAATTGAAGAAGTTGTCACTTGTGCAATAAGTTTAATTGAAAATAGATGTTTCCAGCAGCATTTTAAATGTGACTTGAGTAATTATTGCAAATATATTTCGAATATTATTAGATACCTACATAATGAAGAATTGTTTCTGAAAGTGATTGCAAATGGAGCAGTCTTCACTCGACAGTACATTACCTTAGACAAATTTACTTTAAATTTTTTTATAATTTTAAGATCACTAGGAATAGCAGCTTTAAAATTCAAAACAAATGAAGCAATTAACGAGGAAATTGTAAAAGTAGTACAGAAGGTGAGTAATATTGTCTTATGATATTATAAGATATATCATAACTATGTTATGATTGTCTATTAATG
Organism: Othius punctulatus; assembly: GCA_951805005.1. NCBI lineage: Eukaryota > Metazoa > Arthropoda > Insecta > Coleoptera > Staphylinidae > Othius > Othius punctulatus. Next base: position 97,870,750 of record OX638138.1, read on the forward strand.
ATATTAACTTATACAAATATTGTTTTCAGTGCCTGTTTCAGAAGGGTTTTAAAGGTTTCGCAGATTACTTTAATGTCATTTTCAACGGCGATACAATGAAATTACCATACCCACCCAAGGTGATAATAAAACAAATCATATCTTTGTACAACAGCTTACATGCAGAAAAAGCTGCATCGTGCTATAAAATTATATTTCATGCATTTTGCAAGTCGTACAGTAGTGATTTTTCTATGATTTACAAGTTTCTTGTCCTATTAACGTCCACTTTGGGTTTTGATATTGTAAGTCGCTTTGGCTTTCAGAAAAATCCGAAAACTGAAAACACCAAAGCCAGTTTAGAAAAGTCGCTCGAAATATTAGTTGGGTTATTTGAAATAACTAGTAAAATCAATTGTTCCTTAGATGTTACGATAAATAGTATAAGTTTTGCAGAATACTTGCAAAGTATTGTTCAAACAATCATTAGTATAACGAAGTCGCCCAATGGAAATTGTTACAGTTTGTTGCTCTCAACTCTAATTATAAATCCATTGGTAATTGAGCCTCTGATGAATTCAGTTATTGCTTATACAATGTTGGTGGATAATAGCGAATGGAACGTTTTGTATGAGAAATTGATGATTGCCATCTTTGAAGTGTTTTCTAAATTACACCGAGTACAAAATTTGATCTCAAAAATGATCCCCGCCTTAAAAGAAGCTTTGGAAGGCAACGCACCGAAAGTAGAAGAAAATATTTACGTTTTTCAAGGAAGTCTCGTCGTGGAAACAAAATGTGCTGCCGATTGCGTTTACGACATAGAGCACATCTTTCCTGCTGGCGTCCTCCAATATTTTACAAAATGCATAACATCACTGGCCAGCTGGCAGGTTATGAATTTATACAAGACGCTACTATTCCACTTAGGGACGACGCTTCAAGATGATTTGCAAACAATTTCATGTGGTATGTCTATTTCTACACCAAATGAATAATTAAGGACGCATTAAATAATTTCAGATAACAAGAAAGTTCTGTATGTGGAAGTAATATGTACTTTGCTGGCGCATTTCTTATCCAGTGTGCGCACAGCGGAGTATACTGTTTCATCGGTAGTTTTGGAGAAATTCGTTAAGAGTATGGAGGAGCAGAAAGAGATTCTAGCCAAGTTTGGATCAGCTCTAGTTTCTTTGGAACACGTAAGTATTTTATAAACATGCAATCATTAGTACATTATGATAATTATTTAATGACTATTTTCCATAGGTATAGTCTTCTCAAAGAGAGCTGACAATGACTAATATTTTTTTGCTCAAAGAATTGTGTTTCTGAGCTCTTTCGCAAGCTTAAGGTATATTTAATATCCGGCAATATGGACCGATGAGTCAGTTTAGCTCTCAACGGGGGATACTATATACCTATAGTTTGCCAGTGTCTTATAATCTTTACGCGCAATGTGTATGCTTGGTTGCCTAAATTTCAGAACTTTAATTTAGCGAGTACTATAGTTAATGTGTGTGATTAACATTATTTGAAGCATTCATTTATGCACAATTTTATTATAGAATCGTAAGCTGATGAGGTGCTATTTAAATATATGTTACGTTTGGGCAGAATTATATATTGTTCTGACGTATTATTCCTTCAACAATGAGGTGGCCATGAAGAGACAACTGGATTTGGACTATTCCGCTTGTAATATAACGTATCTTCATTCTTACTTGACCTCCGAACAGTGGTGCCTTATATCACAAAGAATAAATAATTTTGGTGAAAAACCTTGCAAACAAATTATGGTACGTACTTATATGTATTATATGTATATCAGGGTTTCTACCGCTGGCAGCTGCCTTTCTACACCAGATAGTTTCCCACTTGCTCTTATTCCTTTGTTCCACGAGATTTGTAGGCATCATCGTTTCTGTTTTTACCAACCATTAAGTCATGCATATCTTAATATTACTTTCATATGCGTCAGATATCTCTTTAGCTGCATACATATTTAAAAATTTATTGAAAATATTGCATTTATTACAGGAAAAATTGTGCGTGCAAAAATTAAGAGCCATGTTGATGTTTGAGCCCCAAATACCTGAAGAAGTGATTTCGGCAGTAACCAAAAACGCTACAAATTCTTTGGAGGATTTCTACGAAGACATAATCAATGATAAGTTTTGCTTGTCTACGTTAGTATCGAACATGGACTGTGTTGCAGTCTTGAAAATATCAGAGTATATAATTAAAGACGTCAGTAAATCGCAAAATTATGATCATTTTAAAAACATTGTGGACTCAAAAGTACTGAGTGTTGCACTTTTGTACAGTTGCATCCGCAATATTAGCAAGTTGTTCCGATTCAAACGGAAACATGGCGAATTCGAAATCCCCGCATTTGTTAACACAAAAATAGTTACAGAGTTGGCGGAGGAAGAGTTTTTCGATGGCTCCATTAATTTGAATGGAAAATGTGAAATAATCAAAAACAGTTTCTCTATTAAAGAAGTGGCAAAGAATGCAAATGTAAAATTAAATGAAGATAAAATATCTGATCTCCTTGAAGTTGTCAAGCGACTACCTATCATGCAACTTACAGAAAACACACAAAGCATCTTATTTATATTTTTAAGTTCTCTTCTAATTGATTTTAAAGGCATCGAAATCGGTGCGAAATTGCAAAACCAGGTGGAGAATTTGTTAATAGGTAATTCAAAAATGTATTAACTGTTTATGTGTTGATTTATATTTAATTTCAAGGTGTTTATCGGCATGGAGTAGTGGAGCTACCAATTAGTCCAAATGATTTAATCACTTATAGTTATATCAATAGGAATGTAGGCAAGTACCTCAATATATTTGACCGCGTGTTGGATAATGCCACCAAAAATATGGAGAACATGAAAAAACTGAGGGGATGCGTAAATTTGCTAATGAAGGATTTGACTTCTCCGGAACATTTAAATTGTTGTACAATATTATTGAAATTTATACACAAGGTGAGTTCGGAAGTTGCTGTTTTAGGAGTATTTTTATTAACTGGACACACCCAAATCCAACTTTGAAGGAAATTTAATGGATCTCTTGTGAGATTAGCAATTATCAAATTATAAGCTTTAAATATTTTACAGAATAAAAAATCGAAATTTTCTCCCGAGATAAAACTGATTTTGGAGGGATACAGGAGCGTAATTTGCAAAAAGCTTTTGCAAGAAATTGACGAAAATAACAGTTTGATATCAATGGAAGCGTTTGTTTTAGTATTGAAAACATATTTATCGTTAGGCGATGAGGAAAACATAGCAAACATGCAAAAACATATAGATCATTATATAGGGAAAGCTGTAAGTGCCAAAATTTAGTTTCCATTGTCAGTTGAGAAATTTGATCTTTGGTTTCAGGTAGATGAATGTGAAAATGTGGATCCAAAAGACTCGCTGCAGCTGTTCATCACCGTGCTTCAGTACAAAACAGTCTTTGATGACATCGTTACGAGTGACTTCTTGCTTAAGATATGGAACTTGTCGAAAACAATATATTTCAAATACGAGGATACGGATTTGAATGCTAAACTGGTTGTTGCTATTATGGAGCACATTTCTAACAACCAGTTTAAGGATATATCTGATGATTTATTGAAAATGACGGTAAATAAGTTTTGTGATGAATTTTTATTTTTCTCATGCTTCATCAGACATTATTATTCGTTCCATTAGTTTTATCAGCCCAATACCGGATCATGTCAACTGCTTCTGTATTTGTATGCCATGAATCTTCTAAGCTGCTTCAATCAATTTAGATTCACTATAGCCAAAAAATTGGCACACATAATTATATTTTTATACAAAAATGTTCGTTTATTTTTCTATCTACAGTCAAGTCTCATTATATGGTTTATTGTTAGGCGATTTTTAAGTTATGCCATACGATATCTCAATTATTACGGGGTTCTCCATTTTATATGTTTATAACTAAACTTCTGTGGTTTTCCAAACAGTTCAGGATACCAGTTACTGGTGATATTTTTTTTGTTATTATAGGTCTCTGCACTTGATGAAGATACTGTAATATCATATAAGAAGTGTTTGAAAACATGGAACTCAATAATCGGCTGCACGTTTAACACAAATAAAACGCAAATATGGCAGCAGTGCATTGAAGAACACCTTCTACAAATTTGTCGATCGTGCAATGATAATAAAAAGGATATCGTTGATGATGTTATAAATTTTCAATTGAATTTGGTTCAGGCCACGCATGTAAGTTAATTACATGTTTATATTATACACCGTTTACGATGTTTCTTCCTTACAGTAGGCTTTTTTTTGTATGCTTCAGAAATAACTGGGCGAAATTAAAGGTTATGTTATGTTAAACCTTATATTAGTATTCACAGCCGGCATTGTTGCCAGCAATTGTGTGACTCACTACAACTGTCATGAAATAACAGTTTTTTTGAAGCCACATTCTGACGTCTGTTAACAGACTTTTTGTCTGCTACAAAAAATATCACAACCTACTCCGAGGAGAACATAGTTACGTAATCGAACCCTCTTTTATCCTATGGGTGTCGAGGTACTCCGAGGAAAAAACATCGTAAACAGTGCTTACATTGTTACCGAGAGTATATAAACCATATTTAATTGGAGTTTCAAAATAGAATTTTTGTCTGTATTTACAGCTATTGCTGACATCTACAATGTTGGAGACTTTCTTCTACACAATTTCGCAGTTGCTTCGTAAAGAAGAGGACTTCCACAGAACGTTCACGCCTTGTGTTTCCATTATGAATTCCCTATTGAAATATCGCCAAGCTTTGATTTCGGACCGCATACCATCATTTTTGCAGAAGTACAGGCTTATGGTGCAACGACTTTGCAAACACGGCAACTCTGATAAGAATCTAAATGCTGCAGAGTTGCAGCAAGCATCCGATTGTGCCCACCACTTGGAAAACTTGACGAATAAGTTTGTGGGTCTGAACAAACACTTTGCGAGCGTTTCGCTTTACGTTATAGCCGACATATTGAAAGAGTATGAGACTGTAACTTTGTATCCGGCAGTTAAAGTAAGAATTGGTGTTTCTTCGTGCGGCACTTGAATGAGCTACTTTTATTTTTCAGATCCATTTAAATAATTGCCTGTATACACTGATAGGGTTGTGCGATCAACATGCTATATCCTGTCTCATGAGAGTTCTGAGCACACCGTCTACGGAGATATTTAAGTTGTTATATGAAACTTATAAGAAATATTACAGGTTTACAGGAAAAGTGTAAAGTTTTATATAATATTATATTATACATTAATAGTAATTGTTATTTTTATTCTGCATCCTTCCTTTTTTGGTCAAATTCTTAGCATCCTCCTATCACACTTTCAGATAAATACTTTATATTTTGCTATGTTCTTTCAGGTGTGTTATGAGATAGCTCTGCCGGCTTATGTCCAGCATCTATGCACCCAGTTTATGGGCTATGTAAACGAGGACATGCGGAAGACGAGAGAGTGCCCGCTATGCTGCAAGCTGGGCAAGAACACGAACTACCGGCTGAAGTACGCTTTGTACAAAACCATGAAATTTAAATGTTAGTTTTGTTGTTTAATTTTTTATATTAGTGATGCTTTCTTTATATACATACAGAGCTTATGATGGCTAATTACTAGAAATGCAAACCAGTTGTTGCTAAATTGTTTAGTTTTTGAGCGACACTTGTTTTAAATTATGGCGTTTGTGCAATATCATGAAATTTAAAAATTCTTTTGCTGCTTAACCATCAATATTAGCGCTGCTTTCTTTTTATACATGTACGTATAGCTTATGATGGCTAACTACTAGAAATGCAAACCAATTGTTGTTAACTTGTATAGTTTGCAAGCGACACATGTTTTAAATTTGGCATTTGTGTAAAATCGTGAAATCTAAAAGTTGTTTTGATTAATAATTAATATTAGTACTGCTTTCTTTGTATACATATATATAGAGCAGTTTATATCTAATTACTGGAAATTCAAACCATTTGTTGCTAAATTATATAGTTTTCTAACGACAATTATTACTATAATTTAAAATAATGGCGTTTGTGATGACATTTAAAAATTGATTTGTTACGGAACTATCAATATTATTGATGCTTTCTTTATTGTAGAGCTGATGATAGCTTACGGTAATCTTATAATATTGTCCTAAGTGGACAAAAGTTGCATCAGGTACGATAAGGACGAAACAGCTTTTTTCCACTCCCTGCATGGTAAGTACACTGTTATAACATTGATTTAGTGGAAGTTAAGTCCCACTTACCGATAAAGCTTTGGTTACTATGAGCAATGGGAAGTAAGTAATCACTTACTTCCCTCAGGGATATAAGTAAAATAATTTCAATAGCGTTCTTTCTCGGGCACCAGTCTTTAAAACACTTTTGATAACACCCCTTCGACTTCTCCGGCAGTAGGAAGGAACAGGCAGCATCTGCAGCTTCTTCAATTGCCATTTCTTGTTTATTTTCATTGGAATTCATTTTACAACTGAACGAATGCAATTTCTGACATTCACACTTTGTTTGAAAAATAGTCTTAGCAACCAAAGCCGTACTGATATTTTGTTCGTGTTGCGAATATAAATTAATCAAACACAAACAATTAAACCAACTTCAGGAGTGGAAAAACAGTTATAAGCAATTCGAGAGGTAAGTTTTGACCAGTCTCGGTCTTTATTGCTAGCCCTCGCTCTCGCTCGGGCGCAAACTCGACCTCGACTGGTAAAAGATACTTACCTCTCTTAATGCTTAAATAACTATTGTAGATTCAGTTTCAAGGAACCAATCCTGCTGAATTCCAAAAGCTGTATGCGAGGCGAGACAATTTATGCAAGGCAATTTATATTCTCTTCAATCAATGTGAGTCAACGTTGCATATTAATTAATATACACAATTTAATAATCACGCAGGTATCACAGTAAACAGCGACATTGTGTGCATACTTGAACATGTAATTTATCATTTGAGTAATCTCCGTGCAATATGTGTAAAAAAAAACAAAATACAAACGCGTTTCAATCACATTGTCGAACGCCCCCTGTATGTTGCAAATGGACACTTGATCCTGGTGAGAACTTCAGAACTATTAGTTCACCTTAAAATCCGTTGCTAGGGAGCAGATAGAGCCATAATCGGCACATACGAGGGTCGAACGAATAGTTAACAGTAATTCTTGAATTACTTTGTTAATAATGGATTTCTTTAAATCTAAAAGCAATGCAAGCTATTAAAAACTGTATACATCGTTTCTGTACTAAAATATGCATCAGTTGTGTTTATAACACTGTGTAGTGGGAGAATGGTAGTCCAACTCACATATACAATTTAAAGAAGCTTACCATGAAGAAGCATTCTCACAGGATACAAATAATTTATTTGCATCAGATTTCTTTAATTTTGTTTTTAATATCACCCACCGTTTTAAACGAATTCTGCCAGTATTGTGTCAATGTTGAAGTTGGTAATAAATAAATCTGTCGGCACATGAAAAATATCAGAAATCCATTACCGATTCTTATAATTCCAATACTAAACACTTGTTGTTTTCTAAAACACTCCGTCATGAAATAAATATTGAAATATATTTAATAATTGAGCCGTTGAAAACCAGAGTGGTGTAAGTCCATTTTATTTTAAAATTTAGATGTGTCCATAAATGTACAAGGGACAACATCACTTGTATATTTCTGGACTTATCTGGATTTAAAAAAAAGTGGACTTACATCACTCTGGTTTTCAACGGCTTAATTGTAAATATGTACTACGTTGGTAATCTTGTTTATTGGTACTAATTACTAAATAGAATTTTTACAATAAACATCAAATGCACCAATGTATCAGTGATATTTCTAATAATAATCAAATACATTCCTGATATCTCTCTATTATACTCTGATTTTTCTAAACTGGCGTGCACGTCATCAAACAGCTGTGCGATGAGGTTTCTTCGTACCAACGTGATTGTTTTCGATAATATGCATAACAATAGTTTAAGAATCGAAATTAATCTGAGGATCATTTGTTACATAACACTGATCACCGGTGGTTATAAATAGGTAATCGGTGTATTAACCGCGGACACAATTTTCGCCTGCCAATCATGTAATAAATCATGTTATGTTGGCATTTGCGATATGTTTTCGGCGACGATGCCACTTCTTTTTCATTAACGCATGCCCAACTTCTTTGACGTCTAACTTGTTACATTTGATCGATTATTACAATGCATATTTTGCCATTGTAGATGTTAAACCATAACCACAAGATTGATATCTGTACGATAAACGGCAGAGAAGTCGACGAATTTGATACGAACCGCGCACTGTCGCACAAGATTGCACGGACGCAACAGCTGATTGCAGCCATTTTTAAATACCCAGGACAGCTGGCAACCTTCTAAAATTGTGCCATCATTATTATGATTATTATTTTGATGACGTGCACGCCAGTTTAGAAAAATCAGAGTATACCAAGCATATACATACATCAGTGATATTTGTATAATAATAATCAGTAATCAGTAATAAATTTTAATAACATCCATTCAGCAGTTTCTTTACAAAATTTTACTAATGCTCACGGATGCAGCAGCTTACATGTAAAAGCTGCATCTAACAAGAAAATTTTGTATGAAAATTTAATACATTGTACCTGCATAGCCCACGGATTAAAGCGCATTGTTGAAACTATCAGAATCAACTTTCCATCAATTCATGGATTATTAAAAAATGGAAAAAATATATTTATTAAATCTCCTCTAAGAGTGCAACTATTGGGCGAATGCCCAATACACAACTACCTCCACAACCAGTTCTGACATGATGGGGGACGTGGCTAGAAGCTGCAATATATTTTGCAAATAATTTTTAACATTCTAAAAAAGTTATTTCTGAATTTGAACCAACAACTAGGAAAGCAATACAACATTGCCAAAGAATTTTAAACAAAACAGAATTAAAACAATTTAGAATTTATCAAGGCACACTATAGTATTGTCGGTCATTCAATTACCTCATTGGAGAAGCAATGAATGCCCTTAACAGATGCAATTGCGATTATTAACAATTTTAAAGAAGCTATTTATGGTGTCCCGGGAAAAATTGGCGAGAAGATAATAGTAAAATAAAATGATTTTTTTTAATAAAACTGAAGGTTTTCAAACGTTAAATAATTTTGGGAAAAATTTAAGTAGTGAAAATGTGGGTGATTTTGAAATCAAGGTATGCTGCTAATAGCTAATTTTAAATATGCGCCTATAGATGTGTGGTGAGGTATGGATGTTGAAAGAACTTTCTCTGTCTATAAATATATTTTGAGCGATAGATGGCACAATTTAATCATGGAAAATTTGGAGCAATATTTAATTGTAAATTGTTTTCAAAGAAACTAGTATTTTAGACTGTGATTTTGTAAATTAGTACGTACCTACCTATATTTAGGATATTTTTGTATTTTTTCCATAAACGTATATTTTTAAATTTAAATTTAAATGTCCTTTGATAAAAAATAAATGCTTTAAATTGAATTCATTGTTCTATCTATAACTCGACGCTCCTTCAGCCAATGCTTTCTTCGACTGATTTGTGTTTTAGACAAAATAATAAAAATCACATCCATAATCTACGTAAGTTTACCATAATCTAAGATAAAAAATAAATTCCGAAAATAAACATTTTTTTAAAATTTTGTTTTGGTTTTGACAAATTTTTTGTGCTTTTTTCATGTAAATTTATGCGTTTTTTGCGCATGTTAATGCTTTTTTTGCGTAAGTTAATGCTTTTTTTCTTCAAAAATATGTGCTTTTTTAAGTGCTTCTCTTATGCTTTTTATCCAGTCTTAGTCATCACCAATTGTAGTGTGCTTGGCATGTACTTATGAAAGGGAACATTCTGGGTCAATATTATGTGACACTGAATACTGTGTTGGTTCTACCTACTTGCATTGTGCCACTGAGCAATGCGCAGGTTCTGATTGAATGCAAAATCTTGGAATTTGAGGTGAACAAACCAAGATACATTTTGCGAGAATTCGTTTACCAGGATTGAAATTGCTTACATCACGGTTATGTAATAATAAACGGAAACTTTTGGGACCACAACTTACAAATTCTTGCACATTTCATGCTGTAAATCACTCCAAATTCGACTGTTGATGTACGAAGCGCACTGAAAGTCCGCCATCATCAATTTACAAAGGTCATGGGTCATGCCTTTGAACAAATTAGCGACGACCTTCAGCTCATTTGATATTTGTTTACTAAACTTGATGGTTGACCATAAATATCATGGCTTGACGATGCATGTTAAAAAAAGGTAAGAATGGTAAAGGAAGACTTTCTAGAAAACAAAGTATTTTAATTTGGAGCATCTATAGAAACGGAGAAAACTCAGGTTGATTAGGCTGGCAATCAAGGAAGTGGCGATGAACCAAGCGATACAGATTCATAGGTCTCAGCCGAGATCGATACTGTAGCTATTCACGAAATTAACACATAAACTAGGTGTTCTGTCTGATTTGAGTGATGTTTACAAATGTGTAACAAAGAAAAAACAAACATGTAAATTATTAGACTATAATATATTACACAGAATAACTTTAGACTTTTAAATTTCACATTATAGCTGGAATGTAACATTGGTAAAAATTTAGTGATTTAAACATACATGGTGCATTAATATTAACACTAGCAGTTATTAACAACAACAGAGTATACAAATATAATTCTTTGAATATTCCAATAACATTCCAAACTACGATTATGTTAAGTTTCACAATAGTTATTTAACATTAAGACTTCATTTGCCATAAAAAAATCACAGTCTCCACAAGATGCAATACATACCAATCTTAATCGATTTGGATTTTTTTTATAAAGAATGGCTAAACAAAGTTCTGCAAAATGCAACTTCAATTTTAGAATTCAAATTAATAAGGAAGCTTAGGTTACAGATTGGGACTGTTACAAACGCCTGTGTTCTATACTGAGGCTCCAACCAGCAACGTCTTAAATCAAACAAAAACAAAATCTGCTGTTCACAGCATGAGCGTCAATTTATTCAAAAATATTTTCAAGTCAAAATTTTGTTCTAAATATTTTAATTCTTCAATTTCGTTGATTATATTTGACTGATTATGTTCATGAACATAAAAACACAGAAATAATAACCACAACGTACAGCCGGGTGGGCAATTTCCGGTGTTTTGTGACTTCTATCCTGCCTGTGTTTATTCCAAAATATTATTCCAAAATAAATTAATGTATAATACAATATATTAAGTAATATTTTCATGAATTGCATACCACAAACATGATAAATATATATTTATAAATATATTTCAGAATGATTTAATTTTACCTGCCATTTACAGAGGTTGTATAAACATTCAATTATCAATAAATTAAAAAAAATTGTCAGGAAACTTTGTCATGTCATCATTTGAAATATATAAATATAGGTACATATATATATATATATATATATATATATATATATATATATATATATATATATATATATATATATATATATATATATAGATTTTTTTTAATGTGTGGTTTAAAATTTTAATCCATAACACAAGATAAAAGTCACTAAACTGATGAGATCTGGTTACTTACATAAAAAAAAAAAAACCAGGCTGTACATATTTAGGCAACCCCTGAAATGCAATGGAATTTAACAATAGTTGTGCCACCGCCAAAAATCCAAGTTAAAATTTAAACTTGGTGCCGCTTCCGAAAATAGTGTACAAATCACATCGCTGAGGCCTGCTCATTTGACTAGTGACTATCTGAAGACTGTGACTTCCTTGACAGTGGGTACAAATATTCACACGGTTGCGCAGATATTACTCGAGAAGCTTTCGATCAAACCCCATCTCAATAATCTTGCGATTAATATTGCTTTAATTACGCCAATTTTAGGAAGACAATACAAAAGTGCCCCACGGCAACGTTGGTAAACCTTTACGAAGATTTATTGAATCACTAGTAGAAATGTTTAGAGGGTCAAATTTAAACATTTAAATAAATTATTCTAACAAATTATGATGTAGAAAGCAAACTAATTGTGTTACTAGTACTAATACTAGGCATTTCATTATACACATATAACTTTTATATCACAACTACTACGTGACACAATATGTTGAATCTACAGTCACAATATCGATGAGGTGTTTCGTATTAATAAACTTGCCTATTGCTTTTTCTAAATAAAACATTCTAACTTTTTGAAATGAGGTTTGATTGTTTGTAAGTAATGCTTATAATGCTATTAATTATATCTTCAATTAGCAAGTACTTTGCTTCGAATAAAATCTCGAAGGGTGCAGTAAGCAGTCTCTAAGTCATCATTGATTATGATTATATCAAAGTTTCCTGGCGTAACACCTGCAATAATTATTTAACAGTTATATACGATAATAAAATTAATTGCAAGTAACATTTCTTACCATACTCAATTTCTGACTGTGCATGGCTCAACCTTAAATTTAAACTCTCTTCCGTTTCTGTATTTCTTTCCTGCAACCGCTTCTTCAGAGCGTTTATAGACGGTGGATTTACAAATATGTAATGGGGCTGCAGATTGGACATCTTGACTTGTTTGACACCCTGCGTATCAATATCGAGGATGCACACTTTACCGTTTTCCAATACGGCCTCGATAGCGGCTTTGCTTGTCCCATACATATTGCCGCTGAACGTGGCAGACTCGATGAATTCTCCATTTGCAATTGCATTCAGCATTGACTCTTTATCAGTGAAATGATAATGCACGCCGTCGGTTTCCCCGGGTCTAGGTTTCCGTGTCGTATGGCTCGTGCAGAACCCAAAGTTATCCGGATATTCCTTCAACAGCTTGTTGAGTAATGTGCTTTTCCCAGAGCCAGATGGCCCACACATTACAAGGGGACGCACGACCGCCATCTTGTAGAGACCTTAAAGATTAATTCGGCAACGACACAAAATTACAAAAACAATAATGTAAATATCATTTAACAATAATTATCAATATTTACTGAGAATATAAGTAACATTGTATATGTTAAAAAAATAATTGCATTAAAAGTATTAAATATTGCCTTTTGTGTGAATTATTAAAAAATTATCAAAAATGCCTTTTTTATTTTTCGGCGAGAAATTAAATAAAAAAAGGAGATAACACGAACAATTTAATGGTGATGAAAAGCTGTGTTAAAATTGCCAATTTTAATTTTTAGGGTAAAGTTGAAGAAAAAAGTATGAAAATGTGGAAAATCACGAACAGATAATGAAATAGAAAATTTGATGGAATTATAGTGGTTTTGGTCTTTGGAAAGGTTTTTGGATTATTATGAAAATGTGAAATATAAATCTTCTTAATTTGTTCATTTAAGAAAGGGGCATTCCTCTATGGCATGGAGAAAAGTCCAGAGCAATGATTTCTTGTGGCTGAATATGAGGCAGCGTTGCTTCACTGGTTGTGTAACAATACAGACGTGGATTTAAAATAATAGAAATAAACTGATCGTCAGATATTTTCTGTGGTGCCCAACATTTTCTATGGGTGCCGTACTAAATAGCAAACAGCTTTGGTCTGCTTTTTGGTTTGAAAAGCGGCTGACTACTCAATATGTAAGGTGCAAATTTGCTAAAGGACACATGAGTTGCAAATATGTGCCAAAAAAGGTACTTTTAAGGTTAACATCTGCAATGTTTCACAGAATGTAAATTTTCCATCACATTTTTCAATTTTGAAATATTTTGAAATATCTTGGGATTTGAATTTAAAATTTCTGTAGGAAAATTGTTTCTGCCTCGAAAAAATTGTTTCTGCCTCGAAAATTTTCAAAGGGTCTTTATTAAAATCGTGCGTTATCATATATGTCAATATAGAAATTAAACAAAAAGGAAACGGGAGAGGGAAATTAATGGAAGTAATGCAGAACTAATAGTAAGAAAAATAAAAAGTCAAACTATACCTCGTAGAAAATTAATTGTGAAAGTTGCGAAGGACAACGGGGCAAGGTACCTCCTTCACCGACCGGTAGAAGACTACGCTTTATGTAAGTTGATTAGTCCTATCCATTAGATCATTAAAACAATGAGCAATAATAACTACAGGTAACATGACATGCAGCAATTAATTCGCACTTCACTTACCCTTCCTTTGTGCCTCTTTGAGTGCACGCGAAAAAATCAATAGTGGTCAAACACTGACCAACTAATTGAACTGGAAAGTGAGCGATAAAGCGACTTCCACTTGTAAAAATACTGTATCTCGGACACGTTATGGCTTTTTTAAATGATCTGCAAGTGTAATTTATCATCGCCGGCGCATGCCTCGCCACACAACTTTGAGGTTATGTTATTTCGAACGTTCTTGTCCACTATTTACATATCGCGGCTTATAAACACCTAAAAATACATGCATAAATACCACATATAAATAAATTTAAGCGTGCGCATGCTAAAGATAATTGCCGAGTAATTTGCACCGCAGTATTTCTAATACTAATTGCGTTTTCATAGTTGCCACGTACTTATTTCAAAGAAGACCAGACCCTAGATCATAATTCATGATAAGAGACATAGAGATCAGATCCTCTCCAAATACTATAATGCGATGCAATTCCGCTTACAGCAAAACTTATTAGTCACGAAAATGATATTATTTATAATTTAAAAGATATTTTTAGAGTACGTATTTTCGGGATACCATTTCCGTGTTTCGTTTGATCACACAAAGATGAAAGACCTTGTAAATTCGTTTTGGTAAATGTTAGCGCACAAAATATTATCCTTTGGATAAGTTATTAAAATAAATAAAGTATTTTGATGAGCCGTTCCTAAATTACAGACGGTTCTAACTGAAATTAATCTAAGAGTGCTTTCTAATCTGGGCAAATTCTAATTCTAATTTCTGGGCAATAATAATTCTAATCTGGGCAAATCTTTCAGAAATCGAATTATTACGATACAGTTTTCATATGTACAGTCATGCTCACATAAATCTAGTACAAGAAATTAGGTTACAATAGCAATTTTATATAGCAAATGTAAATTTTTTTGTACTAGATTTATGTGAGCATGACTGTACAGCATTGTGTGCTGTTTGGTACACCTTTTCTATCTTGTGTACACCTCCAAAAAGTGTACAGCATACCTAGAGCATTTAGTTAGATACTTATAATGGCCTACATTTTCCTAATTTCATAAAAATTAAATAAGTTACAACATTATTTAGCTTAAAAACTTCGAAAACCAGGCGATAAACTATGAATCAACCAAACATGGTAAATCAATTTAGGTAATTTTAATTGTAAAAATTATTGCTGAATTTTAAATAAAATTTCATCAAATGAAGAAACTAAACGAAACATTCAATTTATAAAATGTAAGTTTTTGTATATAATCCATATACAAAAACCTATGTTACAGAATTTGTTACGAAATATTATTAATTATCATAAATCCAAAATTTCCAAAAATCCCCTGATGTACACTTTTTTCGTAAATAATTATATTAATGCATAATACTAACGTAGTTGAATGTTCTTTAGTTCTAACAAAATGTCAGTTTTAATTTTTGTCTACCATTGAAGCTCCTATAATCCGATCACTTTACTTATATTTAACAATAATAATACTAATAACCGAAGGAGGGTATGAGGACTAAACATGAAAAAATAACTGTTCTAAAGCCTACATCTTCACAAACAATTATATATTAGAGTTACAATTATTAAATAGTACCTACAAGTAGTGGATGTTGTGATTTTAGATTACTTGCTTAGAATGTAGGTACTAAGTTTCAGTTTAATAATTCCACTGTTCTAGCATGTTGCTAGTAGATTACGTGTCATGTCATGTAAGGCTTCTATGTTACGGATAAGGTATTAATTACTTGACTTATTGCATTTTACTCCAAAGCCTATAAAATGTAATTAAAATTTACAACACAATTTATATTTATAGTAGCCTGATACACATAAATTTTCTTTAACTAAACTATTATATTATTATCTAACGTTTCTATACATACTAATTCAAGTGCACAATTATATTACAGTATATAAAACGGTTATACAATAGATATTTATCATACAAGTTCGTAAAGCTCTACTTTATAAAAATGTATCATACAAAGTTTTTTCTGACAGGTATTATGAAAAGCAGTTAAACAATTTGATGGAAAATGCTATGTTTTTTTTAAATTGGGGAGTGAATGAATTATGCGTAAACTTTAAAATTATTTTACCCACAGTTGACGTTTTTACGCATAGGTGATAATTTTTAAGCAGTGTGAACAGTGCCTAAAGTACGTTATTTACGCATTGTCGTAAAAAATATCGTTAAGTGCCTACTACGATTATTATTTAGTAATTGTTCTAAGGTAAGGTATTCCAGTACGTGGATATATATTTAAAATATTAATACATAGTACTTATAACTGAAATTTAATCAAACACGATACGCACTTAGGCAACCCAATTAACATTTAGTACTTTGGCGGCGACACCAGCGCCAACACACGTGAACTTTATACCTATGACATAAATTGGTCTCCATCCTGAGGATGGAGATTAGGAGTGGGAAGGCAGCCTGCGGCTGTATAACAACCCTTAAAAAAAAAACATAAATTGGTCTAAATAATGAAAAGAACCATCCAAAGTTAATACGCAGGTCGAGTAATTCCTTATGTTGTAATTTTTAATTAATAGGACGTCATTTATACTGAAAACAATTAAGAAATCGCGTGTAACTAGGCAACTAAATGCGCATATTTTGAAATCGCACTTTTCCCAACCTATGCCAATATCTCTAGCATAAAATTAATTAAAAATTGCAACATAAGTACATATTTACTCACGCTAAGTGTTTCAGATATTTCTTTTGAATATTTATTACAGTTTAAGTTATAAATATAAAGTTCACGTGTATTGGCGCTGGTGTCGCCGCCAACGTCATTAATGTAAATTGGGTTGCTTACGTGCGTATTAAGTATAATTAAATGTAACTTTTTTATTATTTTAAATAGATACACGTACTGGATGCGACATGTTAGATCAATTACTGATTAACTATTTGAATACCTTGGCCACATAAGTGTACTGGGTGATTTTTGCCAGTAGTTTGTTACTATACCCTTGTACCTGTATGTAAGTCCTTATAACATTATTTAACAATTTTATACAACATAATAACAGAGTTTGTATAAAAACGATTAAATAACAATTTCATTGTTATTTTAGTTAAAAATAATATTTAATTTTATATAAAATATGTGTATCTGCCTTCACAAACTATAAATAAAATTTGTGGTAATATATGATGGGTTTCTTTTAAATTGCCATACGGTAAAAGTAAACCCAAGAATAATAATTAGAGCTGCCCAAAATAGAAAACTGTTTAAAGTTATTCCAACACAAACGCTTTCTTCTTAACAAAACAACTTGAGATTCGTAAGCAGAATTGTTAAAATTTCAGAAGTTGAGATTTGTAGAGTATCCTTTCAAAATTACAAATATTTAATTGATTCTTCAGTTATTTATTTAAGGAACGTAATATTGAAAACAGGAACTCCACACTAAACACTACGCCAATGTTACAAACACATCTAGTTACACTTGATCTACTTTGTTTCAATGAAAATTGTATCAATGAAAATTAATCCATAAAAAGAAATATTTACTCGGTTTACTCTATTTTTCATGATTATTATAAAGGAATCAAGGCAAGTACCGACAATTCCGTGAGCGAATTGCCTGTTGTATATTATTGTAGTGAAGAAAAAGAAAATAAAGTTTTGTAATAAATATGGATTTTCTTGATTGAATTTGAAAAACCTACAGCGGACTATTCTGTAACGTAAAATAGTAAAATGCAAAAGTGGACCACGCCACAAAAATATTGAAGATTCAATTTGTAATGAAATTAAGTTTTATTTTCAAAATACAACGTTTTACTTCATAAGTTACTCTACTGGTCAAGAATACCAAAGGTACAATTTGTATAAAATTAAAATCAATTGCAATCAGTAAGCAGCAATTGTTAAATTCAAATGAGTATTTCAATTTGTGTGAAACTTAAATAAATTGATTGCTGAACTTTTACAAGCAATAAATAAATCACTTTTAAGAAAAAAATATACGTGCTTATTGTGATATAAAATTGTTTGCCGATGTTTCCGAGAGTAAAATATTTTCTTTGTTGCAATGGCTAACTCAATCATAATATTTTGTTGATGGATTTCTAATATCTTGTTAATATCTACTTTTGTTTTTCTTCTCCTAGTCTCCTAATTAATAATTATTATTTCATTTATTATTAGTAATTCATGCAAGTATTCATTAATTATTATTTCATTAGAATTCAATATTCAATATTCAATTCTTATTCAATATTCAATTCTTATTCAATATTATAAATGCTTTGTTTCATAAGTATTCGTAAGTTTATTTTTTTGTTTAAAATTTTCTTGCAATTTGAGATACAATATAAAAATCTGGTTCCGCCCGGGATCGAACCGGGGACCTTCTGCGTGTAAAGCAGACGTGATAACCGCTACACTACGGAACCAACTGTTTGTTAGTTGCCATATAACTCCTTTTGCGCAATTACATTAATATAAATATCTCGCTCAATGTAAAATATATTGATATTATTAATATACTGTAATCAGCGATCATCGTTATCTAACCAGAAAAATATCGTTCACGCAACAAATAAAAATAATTTGATGTTATATTTTAGGCAACCAGTTGTACAGAACAGGCAACCCAACTTGGTCCAGAAAGTGCGAAATTTTATTATTAACTACTTGATTGTAATGTGTTATTAATGGAAAATAGCAGTATCTAAAATGATGTAACATGATGACCATATAAAATTATGGGCATAATGAAACGAATACATGAATTACAATGAAAAACGAAAATCTTTTTGTTACATTAATGACCACATCAATGCATTTGCCCTGTATTCTATAAAACTTTAATTCGAAATATAAAAAATACAATACAGTGAAAGTTTTCCATTAGGAAAATTCAAGTTATGGAAAATTGCTACCGACCGTCAAACAGATTGAGCGACTATCGACAAACATTTCAATACATTAGTAATTAATTATCCAGAAATAGCATAATATTAAAACGGTCGCCACCATCCTAGTTATTATTAATTGTATCAAACATTGTATTTATATTTTGGTATAATATTATGGTAATTAAGATTAAAAAATATATCATATGCACATCTTTATTATTTTAATTAAGGTCAGCATTGTTTTTATTTGTGTTACAAACTGTTTATCAATAAAAATGTTATCAATGTCCTAATTACATAAAGCGCTCGTATTTTTTTATGCGGTAATATTTTAATCGCGATTAAGAGGAAGTCCATGTTTTACACAGGAAACAACAACGGTTGCAAAAATTTCCAATAATCTTGATTAATCATGCTTGTATGTGAGAGTAATGTTCTTCGAATTATTGTACACAATCATATCTATTTATACAATAAATGTAACTATCTTTTATTTAAATATTATTAATTTGTTCTAATTTTATTGCCAATCTAGTCAATTTAACCATCCGTACCTAAAACCAAGGCATTGCTTAAATGGAGTAAAGTAGTACCTAACGTCAATTTGGTTTTAACCAACGAACATGTAAATAAATCGTATATACAGGGTGATCCAAATTAAGTATTCAACATTGATAACATTGTTATTTTTAAAGATACAAAGTTGTTTAAATTAGCAAACTATCGGTAATTTTAACGCGTATTAAGAATTAGAGATATTAAAAAGCAATTGAGTATCGATTTTTCCAGTTTTGAAACAAAATACTTTTTTTTTTAAATGTAAATGTAAAAACTCAATTATTAAATACAGTTTATTGCATATCAACATGACAGTTGAAATGTGCATTTATAATAATACTCATGTTTATTTGCGTATTTTTGTGTTTCTATATTCCTTAATAATGTAGGTATAATATATCATTTTGACACGAGACGCGCATTTATATTTTTTAAAGCAAATCAGAAATATAAGAGATTATAAGCATTATAGGTTGTTTGCGGTATTCATAAAATCACTGGTGGTTTTCTGATAATAAAAAATAGGATAAGGTACATATAAACCTTCGTGCGATGAGCGGTTACTAGTTCCTGTTCTGAATTCATAACGAAGAATACGTTCCAGACATATTAAGGTACAGTAATTTGAAACTTTATAATTAATTATGCTTAGTTCCTCAGTTCATCTACATGACGTTTCGTAAATGTAAGGATAAAGGATATGTCGGTAGTAAATAAAAATCAATTTATACTTATATTAAGGGAAGAGGAATATTTATTAGATGTTTGATTTGTTTGATATTTGTTTACATTTTCAATAGGGAATATTTAAAAAAAAAATCCGCAACAAAAATAGAGTATTATTGCATAATGCTTAATAATAATTAATGCAATTGAGTAACACAAAAATTAGATGTTAAATTTCTCTGTAATCATCGAATTGAATGAAAATTATTTTCCGATAAAAAGTATGCAGTTTTCAACATTTATTAAAATATTTTTCACGTACCTATTCCATTTTATAAAATAGAATAATAAAAAAAAAGAATCGTTAACTCTCATCTCGTTGGTCATTTTCAATTTAAAACTAATTAGTGCTAATTTACTTTTTTTTGCAAAAAATTGCAACCCTATTCCTACTTATTGTTTGTAAACGTGTATTTCCGTCCTCATTTATTTTTACACATTTACAATACTAAATTTGTACTTATCTTATTATTTATCTTATGACAAAAAAAATTAAAAAGTAAAAAGAAGTAGGTACATACAAATAGTGGTAATCATTTTTTTACAAAACCTTTTCAATCAATCATACAATTTCAAGTCAATGAATGAGTGACTTGAAGCCACTTTAGTCAATTAATTATAAACTTGTATTGGCTAGCTTGTGGTTAATAAATAAATTTTAAAGTAAAATAAAAAGAGAAATGTTTGACTAAATGTCTTTAAGGGAAATTAAAAAAGAATATGTAGACGAATGTCGGGAATAAAACCAAACAATACTTTTCTTATATGGTTACATAGGATTATAATGGATTATAGTGGAATAATGGACTATAATTTACAATGATTACATATTTCATGGTTTCTTTTCAGATGTCAGAAAATTTAGAAGTGGAATTAATTTATCTGTATCCCAAAGAAAATGCAGAGCGCCACAAAACCGACAAATTCGAACTTGTCCACGATGAAGAAAATCCCATACCTATCTTACGAAGAGGGATTAAATTCACCATGGCCATTCGTTTTGCAGGCAGAAACTACGTTGAAGGCGAAGATCTTATAAGATTGATTTTCAGTTTCGGTAAGTCGAATACTTCATTTTACGCAATCAATTTCGATGTAACTTTGGCAAAATTCAATAATCTCTAATTTTGGAAAAGTATTTAGTTGACAAAATAAAGGTCAATATACAGGGTGTCTCTAAATTACATGGACATGGCTTAACCACAGATTACTGGGATAAAAAAAGACGATTTAATAAATATTTTCATAATTGACATAATATTTTGACATAATATTGTTATTATCAGTACACTGGTTGTGTACAAAACAAGGGTGGCCCAACATTAATATATTCATACTTTTTAATGACAACGCAAATAACTTAAAAAAAAAATCAAATCGGACGCAGGCATTCATTACTAAGGTTTTTTTTTGTATCTTTATAGTTTTTGATATCTGTTACAGTTTAGGCACAAAAAAATAAAATATGAGTGACTGCCCTACACTAGTTTGGAAACAAATGTAATCTAGTTACCGGGTTGACGATGGTTTATTCACAATAATGAATATAAAGTACACTTATTAACAGTAACAATATTATGTCAAAATATGAGTTATACCCGTATAAAGTATCATACCAAACAACATCCAAATCAATGTAAACATTTTCTTTTTATAAGCAAATTTTGTTTTTATTAAATTAACTTTGAAGCTGAATACTGGCTAAACCAAACGCATTTGTATGTATATAGATAAGTTTTGTTAAATCGTCTTCTTTTGATCCCAGTAATCTGTGGTTAAGCCATTTCCACATAATTTAGAGACACCCTGTATACACAGGCAAAACAATGTCTAAAGTTATAAATATTATCATTATTTTTCTAAATTTAAATATTTTTGATCTAAAACAATTTCTTTCGAAAATTATGAGGCGTAACTTTTCAACAATCAATTTTTGAAATGTCCAACGAATCTTCTTCACCCTCAAAAATACTTTATTCAACAATAGTACTATTTTATTGACAAAAGAACTACCAATATCTTGGATCACAGGTAAAAAATATCTTATGATATGAGGAGTAATTTTTCGACAGTTAATTAAAAAAATATATATACACAGGCAAAAAAATGTCTAAAGTTATAAATATTATCATTATTTTTCTAAATTTAAATATTTTTATCTAAAACATTTTTTTTCGAAAATTATGAGGCTTAACTTTTCACCAATCAATTTTAAAATGTACCACGAATCTTCTGGACCCTCAAAAATAATTTATTCAATAATAGTACTATTTAATTGACAATAGAACTACCAATATCTTGTGCCACAGGTAAAACATATCTTATGATATGAGAAGTAATTTTTCAACACTTAATTAAAAAAAAAATCCAGACAATCTTTAAAATATCCAACAAATCTTCTTGACCGTCAAGAATAATTGATTCAATAATAGTTACTATTTAGTTGACAAAACAAACATCAATATTTTGGGCCACAGGTAAAAAATGATTTCAGATTTGAGACGTAACTTTTCACCAGTAAAACCAAAAAAAAACATGAATTTTCTGGATCCTCGAGAATAATTTCTTGAATACGAGTTTATTTAGATATTAGAACTCATTACTTGAGACGAAAATCTAAACCAAGTAGAACTTGTTATTAGAAGGATAATATTATTCAGTTTTATAAGTTATAAGATTTTGGACAAGATATTGGATCAATAATTTCCAATAATTGAAAACAATTTAGTAGACAAAATAAAGGGCAATATGTTCGGTCCCAGGCTTAAATGTTATAAGTAGTTATAATTATCTGAAGAGTTTTTTTTTTATAAAAACCGAAACTAGTCAGGCAAAATAAGTAATAAAATAAAAAATATATATATTTACCAGTAAGTACTCAATTTTAACAACCTTAAATATAATTAACAGGTATTTCGGATAAAACCTTAAATTTAATAGTTATAATTAGTTGTAATAAATATGAACTTTATAAGGCGTAACTGCATATGGGCCAATTTTTAAAATTCCTACGAATATTTTGAAATTTTAAGGAAAATTTATTCAATATTAGTTTTTTTAAATTATTAGAACTTATTATTTGTATAGATTGATCGATGTGGCTATTATTTGTTGAAAATTCATAATTAGAAGTGTATGAAATAAAGTTACGTACGTTTTAATTTTCAAAACTGTTTTTATTATTCGCATTTCACATTTCTTCGCCTAAGAAGCAACAATGTGGCGAAACAGTTGTTGCGAACAATAAAAACAACTTACAATAAAAAGTGCGTAATTTTATTTCTTACATTTCTTATTATTTGTGATGAAGATGAGTTAATTGTCAGCATTTTGTTGAAGGTCCAAATCCAAACCCCATCAAAGGAACTAAAGGAATTGTTCGTATTGATCCATCAAGAGGAGATATAGAAGACACAAAACATTGGTACGCAGGATATTTAGGTACATCGGAGGACACTGTTAGTGTGGAGGTGAGTATCATTGATAAATAAAAATTGAAAAAGTATTGAATCAAAATAAATAATTTAAAACAGGTTTTTGCGCCAGTTGATTGTCCGGTGGGAATATGGAACTTGCAAGTTGAAACGAGTCACGAAAATTCGGTATCCGAACCCAGCTTGCATTCATATGATAATGATTTATACATTTTGTTCAATCCATGGAACTGCCGTAAGATTTTCAATCATCTTTCTATTGATTTGGTTTAATTTGTGTGAATTCTTAGAGGATTTGGTTTACATGCCCGACGAGCGTTTGTTGGACGAGTATATTCTCACGGACGTTGGAAAAATATGGGTTGGCCCTTGGGGTTCCAGCAGAGGACGAGAATGGGTTTTCGGGCAGTTTGACGCCTGCATTTTATCTGCTGCCATGCTAATGTTCGAACGTTCTGCTCTTTCACCAGCAAGGTAAATAATTAAATAGTAGCATGTAGTACTATGTGCTAGTGTAGACATATTGCACGTATTTTGGGCGTGATGTTGTTGATCAAAATTCAAATCGAGGTCTATTTAAAAAGTTGATAAACGATATGAAACGATTTTCATCTGAAAAACGAAACTTTTCTAACAAAAAATTTTTAAAAAAGTTTTAAACAAAGTTTTCGTTTTAAAAGAAATAATATCATAGAAAATATATCATTTTGAGAATATAATATAGTAGTAGTAGATCAATCTTTATTTGGCTATCGACCTAACTGGTCCTTCCGCCGTATAATATCATTTTACAAGATACAATTTTTGCATTGACGTTTTAAAGGTTTATTCAAAGGAATCCTATTCTAAGCTTACAAACAAAAGATTTTTATTATATTCCATGAATTTTCTAAGATATGTATTTCCAATGTACATGAACTACATGCTTTTTTTAAACTAATCTGTTTCGTATTTGGAGGAACTTATTTTTAAGATTTAGAATTAGACCATAAAATGAAATTGAACTGACATAGGCAATACTTTCTGACCAATCTTTTCTCCAATTTACAGCTCAAAGCCTCTAAGCCTAAGCTTTCATCAATCAATATATTAAAAAATATAGAATGAATATGACTCGAATCAATAAATTGGGAGTAACATGTTGATCTATAAATATATTTTCAGCCGAGGCGATCCAATCAAAGTAACGCGTTGTATTTCGAAAATGGTTAATAGTAATGATGATGACGGCGTATTGGTGGGCAGATGGGATGGAGAGTACGACGATGGCACAGCTCCATCCGCGTGGACAGGATCAGTTGAAATTATGCAGGAATTTTTGGACACGCAAGATCCTGTGAATTATGGGCAATGTTGGGTATTTTCTGGAGTAGTTACTACCAGTACGTGTAAAACATGAACACATCTATTGTTATTAACATTATTAACAGTTTGCAGAGCTTTAGGGATACCTTCTAGAGTAGTGTCCAATTTGGTGTCAGCACACGATGCGAACGCATCGCTGACGGTTGATAAGTACTACAGCGAATGTAACGAGGAATTGGACTTCGATCCGATGAATCCCATGGGAGAAGACTCAATTTGGAATTACCATGTGTGGAATGATGTGTGGATGGCGCGTCCAGATTTACCAACAGGTATTGCAATCAATTTGATACCAATCATCAATAATGACAGTAACCAATTGCTCGTTAAGTGGAGGAGCTGCAGGGATTATTATGCTTTTGCTCATATTTTTATAATAGGCTATGGTGGATGGCAAGCTGTTGATGCTACACCACAAGAAACTTCAACAGGTTTTTATCAGTGCGGGCCTGCTTCATTAGAAGCCATTCGAAAAGGAGCGGTGGGCTTTAACCATGATGTGGCTTTCATGGTAGCTTCTGTAAATGCTGATTTAATGCGCTGGAAGGAGGATCCTAAAAGTGACATGGGCTTCTCCAAGATATATTGCAATAAGTATCAGTAAGTACGCAAGCATGCAAACATTTTGCATTTCTAAAGCTGCGTTTGCAGCATTGGTCGAATGATATTAACCAAACAACCATGGATTTTCGATCCCAATGGAGACAAAGATCGTCAAGACATTACAGACCAGTATAAAGCTAAGGAAGGCAGTGGAGCTGAAAGAATGTCACTATATAACGCTGTACGTGGAACGGAATTGGCAAAAACGTAGATATATGGCAAGTTTGCAATTCTGTTGCATAATTGTTTAAATGTTTTCTAGATTTTATGCTCTGCCCGATCCTGGATTGGAGGATGTTGTATTCGATTTGGAAGAATTGGAACGCATAAAAATTGGGGAAAATTTTAGTGTGGTCGTGAATATTAAAAATAATAGTGACAAAGTACGCAATATAAAGGCAGTTTTATCAGCAGGGAGCGTTTTTTATACAGGAGTAAAAGCTAACGTTGTCAAAAAATCAGAGGGGAATTTCAAAATGCAACCGAAATCAAGTAAGCAAATTTTAATTCTAAATTTTACTCTATATGAATACTAATGGTTTAGCTTGCAAAAGCTCTCTTGTATGCTACTAGATCTCATAAATATGGCAGGTCATGTAATAAAATCCGGATAAAAAAATAACCCACATAAAGGCACATTAGGAATATTAAAAACTTGTATTAAAATTTATAAAAATAATTTTTAAACCCACGTAAATTAACCCACGTTATCCAGCTTTCAATTATATAAAATAAACATGTAATTGAGTCAGAATTGTCTGTCAAAAACTGATAGTAACCTTTTGTGAAGGAGTGGATGAATTATTATTATTATTATTATTATGAAAATTATTGAATACACATCAGAAAAAATATGTACATTAACTCATTTTTTAGCCGAGCAATTAAGAATGACAGTGAAAGCTGACGATTATCTTGATAAATTGGTCGAGTATTGCATAATGAAACTTTATGCGATTGCAACAGTTGAAGAGACAAGGCAAACCTGGGCAGATGAAGATGACTTTCAAGTGCTAAAGCCGAATATCAATATTAGGGTAGGTACTTGCAGTTTTATTTCAGGTATAGTATCGACTCACAGTAGTACAATAAGCGCCAGGATAAACAGTACTGAACATTTTAGGCAACCAAGCATACGCATCGTACTAAACACAACACAACGCGTATGTTTGGTTATCTAAACTTCAGTACATACACTCTGGCGAGTATGTTTGGTTACCTAAAATTCAGTATGGTGTTTTCTGGCATACCTATACTGTACTTATTGAAACATTCATTATTTTAGATTCCACCTGAAATTCCTTACGGAAAACCAGTAACCATTACTTTGAGGTTCGTCAATCCGCTCAAGATAGTGCTTACAAAATGCAAATTCAGCATAGCAGGCCCTTCGTTGATGAGAAATCAAATATTACCATATCCGGATGTGAAGCCAGGAGCTGTTGTCAAAGTTAGTACAGTTATTGTTCCTAAATCTCCTGGAGAACAGAAAATAGTCGCTACATTCACGTCCAAAGAATTGTTGGATATTACAGGATCAGCCAAGGTGGAAGTGGAAGAAGATGAAGAGTAGTCGCTGCTTCTTCAGCAGTAGGTACTACAATTTTATGTGTATTATTTTGTGTCTTCACTATTTTTTATGTAATCAATATACGAGTTAAATATTTTAGTCTGTTTTAATGGCGATAGGAATGATATCAACACCATACTGCATATAATTATTTAATTCATTTAGTTGGTTTAATCAGTGGAGTAGTTTAGCCTAAACCCAATGTTTTGTATGAATTTTTGAGAACAACTAAATGGTTCCACAATGGTTTTCTTTCGAATTACGCTGTATATTCTAAAAATATTTACTATTTTTTTTAAAACCTACGTACTCTGCATTTTTGCTGTTACTAGTTATAATAATAAAAAGTCTAAGCACGTGACTTCGTTCATACATACAGTGTGGCAACGGATTTAGTACACAGTAGGATCGTCTTAATTTTAGGATTTTGAAAAACTTTTATTCTTTCAGATAGTTTTTGTATTGCAATAATAAAATATGAAAAAAAAAATCACAAACAAAGCAGATGGTCAAATTCTTCAATATATTTGTAGTTGTTTTGCAAATTTTGCACAAAAAAATGATAAAAATAGATTTTCAACGATTTTATATTATTTTGCAGCTATTACCTGTGATAACCACTGCAGAAGGATTAAAATATATATTTTAAAACAAGAAAAACCTTCTATACAGTTCATATAGAATAAAATAACGTCGAATAGTTTTCCTGAAATTAATTATTACACGATTTCTGAAAAGCATGCATTTTTGTATGTTAAAAAGTTTTATAGTTTGGAAGATTTATTCTTAGCTTTGTACAAATTCCGAATGAAAGCAATAAAATATTATCCAAGTTGTTGCTAAACACTTTGCAATTTGATAAATTGAAAAATCTGCGTCGATGCCTTTCTTCACACTTACGTCATGTCCATAATAGGAAAAATCGTTTTAATTTTTAATTTTTAGAAATTTTCAAATATTTTTATTTAGCGGTGGCACACTAAACTACATTACAGCTTTTTAATTTAAATTTTTATGATCTGAGTATCCAAGTATCTTCTGTGGTACTGTAGTAGTAGTACTGTAGTAGTTGTAGTACTGTAGTATTGTAGTGGTGAATTTCATAGAGTGATCGATGGTCCAGTGGTAATGTCTCAGTTACTATCGTGATGGTTACGTTTCACATTTGGAGTATTATGAATTTGTCTTAGTCAGGAGATCCTAAGATTATCTGACTACTAGTATGTGTTAGTTAGTTCATTTAGCGTTATCCAGGGTGCATTACGATGAGGCGAACTAACTTTACACCCCAATTATTGAAAAATTGAAATCTTTTCAAAACTTTGAGAAAACATTTGCTTGTCTTGTTCTGAGTTTGAAATTATTCACAAGACAAACTAGAATGCCTAATTCTACAATGTGTTTTAAGTTATTTCGCAAATTTTGCAAAAATAAAATTCAAAATTAATGAAATATATCTATGTTAAATGCTAAATTATTTTTCAGCAGCATCTTTCAGCCGTCTTTTGACGTTAGATTAAAAAGTCTCACTTTCTTCATACTTACAGTGTGTGTTATAAGAGAAAAAACCTATTAAATATTAATGGCTGGAGTAGAAACTATGTACTTCCTTAATATTTTTTAAATTCTTTATCTATTGTTTATGGCCATGGCAAACATGGACATTTGCTACCGGTTTTAACACCATACGGATCCATCATCAGGTAAAATTTATCTTGCATATATTTCAAACTCGCACCATGTATAGAATTCTTCTCGCAATAGAGTGAGTTACACTTGATACGTGGATTTTTACTTAATACGTGGACAAAATTATTGATACGTGGATTTTTTCAATAATTCAAACTCGATAAAAATAATGAAGGATAGTATTACTGTAATTCATTACGATAAGAATTCTTAAAATTTTTACGATTTCATATTATTTTGCAGAGGTAGTCCATTTTATTACTAATAACTACCACTTCAGAAAAATAAAATAATGTATAACAGTTTTCCTGTAATTATTGATTATAAGAATCATGAAATTCATGCTATAACAAGATTTTGGTTAGTTTGCAATTTTGAAAAATTCTGATTAAAAATGTCATGGTGCATCTATTACTATTGATAATTAGTATGAATGTAAAACACTGTAATGTTGCTTACCAAATATATTTGAATATGAATATGACAACTATGTCAGGAAAACACAACAAACATTAATACAAAATAAGAAAAATCTTCCATGTTTCTGAAATAGAGTAAAGCACTGTACAGTTTTCCTGTAAATAATAATTATATTTCTGAAAGTCATGCTATTTTAGTTGTTCGTTTAATTGTGAAAATGTTTTACTAAGTTATGGACGAGAAGATATCAGCAATAATTTTCTTTTTTACAATTTTGGATTCCGTATTTCTTAAAAAGTAGGCAAATTAAAATAATTGTGTTTGAATTATGTACTCAATTAAAGTGAAATAACTTCTTATAACAAATAATTGTACCTTTGTATTATAAATAACTATGGCAATGATAGATGCTAATCTGCATTCGCAATTATAAATACAAAACTGTTTCTACTTCTCCTGTAAAATAATAAGAATGGCAGATCACATGTTTTGCCATAACATTACTGACTTTCCAAAATTAAATAGTTTATGTAGTAGTTGCATTCCATTACTAATGATAATTCGTATGTATGTAAAAAACTGTAATGTTGCTTACCAAATATATATATATATATATATATATATATATATATATATATATATATATATATATATATATATATATATATATATATATATATAACGGGTTTTCCAATAAGAGGTGTTATTTTGAATAGCCCGCTATTTCGGTAGATGTCACTTTTGAAGCTGTCATTTCTTGGCATTTGACAAGTAGAAACTACGCCATTATTAAAAATTAAAAAAAAACGATTTTTTATGGCCGGAATTGGATGGTATTGATCTGGACAACGTTCACTTTCAACAAGACGGCGCTACGTGCCACACAAGCAACGAAACCATTGATCTTTTAAGGGAAAAGTTTCCGGACCGTGTTATCTCTCGAAGAGGTGATCACAATTGGCCACCGAGATCTTGTGATTTAACACCTTGCGACTTCTTTCTTTGGGGCCACGTGAAGGAGAAGGTCTACGCCAACAGCCCAGTATCGATTCAAGACCTCAAAGATGGAATTCGTGAGGCTATCGAGGACATACAGCAGCCACTTTGCGATTTAGTTATGGAAAATTTCATGAAAAGGATTTTGTCCTGTAAGCGTGGCCGTGGTGGTCATTTGCTTGATGTTATTTTCCACTATTAACGGCATACCTTCCTCTTTGTAATGAAATAAACATCTGATGATTTATAATAAAAAATGGCATTTTTCTTTGAATATCAAAATAACACCTCTTATTGGAAAACCCTTTATATATATAATATATTAATACGAATATGAATATGATAACTACCTCAAAAAACAGAACAAACATGAATACAAAATATGAAAAATCTACTATGCTTTTCAAATAGAGTAGAGTACTGTACTGTTTTCCTGTAATTAATTATTATAAGATTTCTGAAAGTCATGCTATATTAGATGTTCGTTTAATTGTGAAAATGTTTTACTACGTAATGGACGAGAACATATCAGCAATAATTTTCTTTTTTACAATTTTGAATTCCGCATTTCCTAAAAAGTAGGCAAATTAAAGTAATTGTGTTTGAATTATGTCCTCAATTAAATTGAAATAATTTTTTATAACAAATATTTTTTAAACTTATTTTGACTTGGTTAGTAGGACAAATTTAAATACAATAGCACATACTGAGTGATTATGTAAATTCCAGCTCTAGTTATCATGTAAATTTTCACCAATCTTGTATTTCTTATTGGCTGCAAAAATCTCAATGGATAACTGGAGCTGAAATTTAAATGATCAATCGATATTTGAAAATGAAATAATTTGAAATATATGTTATAGTATTTTAACTATTCTTACAAACCAAGCAAAAATAAATAAAAAAATAATAAGTTTAAGAAATGATTTCAATTAATTTGTGCACATAATCCAAAAACCATTTTTAACATAATAAAGACATTCTCCAATTTTGTTTTAATTCAATATTTCAAAAGTGAATAATTTATGTAGTAGTTGGGTTAATATGACCTATATGTGGGTATGGAGGGACAGTAAAAAGTCTTAGTTACTCGAATCTTTTAATATAAAGAAATTGTTTTTGGCAGTACACAGTTTTTAAATGCATACATTTCCTTTATTGATTATTAAAAATTGTTTAATTATTCTTTATGTATGTACAAGGTCGCATCGAGTTTAATTCGATAATTCATTAGAGATATTCCATTTTAGTACACACCGTCTGCAATTTTCATTTAATTTTGGAGCATTTAGCTTGATGAAACCGATTACTTCCAAATAAAATCATTGTCAGTAATTCATTCATCAAAATTCTTGTTTATTCTGTCAGTTAAATCGCATTACCCTTACTTACTTTACTAACCTATTCAAATTATACAATATGGTCCTCACATTTATATCTAATGAAGTAAGGCCCTTTTTACATTATTACTAGTAAATAAAAATATTTTAATAGATTTATTTCATGTAATATGAGAAATGCAAGCATTATACTTCTAAAGAATAAAAAAACTATATTATTTTAATACGCACAACCTTACTTCATTTTGGGTAATTTATGGTACGTTAAATTTTGAAACTTTATGTATTTATTTTGTTAAAAATATAATTTTATAATAATTTGTACTTTATATAAATGTTAAAGTTTTGTTTAAATGAACTAAAAATGTTATTCTCATTTAATAGTTTCAAAATGTAAGGATAACCATACATTATCAATCTTTTATGTGTACCATTACAAGAAATAATTTAAATTCAAGTATGTTTGTAGCGAGAAAAATAACCATGCTTCTTGAAGTATACAATGTACACAAAATAAGACTTGTAAAATTAACAAGAGAAATATTTTCTTTTCAATGCAAGCTTTTAATTACCTTAATCTAAAGAAAGTGATCGATTAACAACAATTAGTTTTGTTGTATTTAAATAAAGTAAGCTGATAAGATTTACATAACATTTTTGAATGGGATAACATGTTTTTAGGTTTTTAAGTTTTTTTTCGTTTCTCTAACTACTTGTGTAATCGATATAATATATATTAAAAAAATTATCATATGTACAATTAATTAATAACATTCGGAACATTCCTATTTACAAGAAATTACGGGCAACAGCAAAAATATACAAAATTTGATTTCGAATGTTCTGAAGGTTATATATATATTTAAAATCTACACATACCCTTAAAAAATCGAACGCAAATATTTTCGTGTTAATATATTAAAAATGGAATAATTATAGGTCAGTACAATTTGGGATATTTACATTAATACAGTCTGATTATGTACAAATGCAGTTCTCCATATGCACGTTTAAACATCATTTCACTGTGGAATTTACAGTTTCACGTCTTAGGACTTACAATACAATCATACAAACATAAAATGGCACTTCACTTTTCACAATTGCCACAGAAAATTGTTCCTCGTCGTGGAGAAGTAAGAAATGCAACGAAGACTAATAAAAGTTGCAGTACTTATGTTGCATATATTTTCATTTGTTCATTGTTTCCTTAGTGAGATGTGATCGCGAAATCGATTCAATTGTGCTGGAAAATGTAATTTTCATTGACAATACACTTATTTCAATGTAGAACCATTGAAATATAAATCGTTGATTACTTCTATGGTAACGCTTATTAGTGTACAATGGCTTACGTTGTATTTCTAAACAATATTCGTGAAACATGTTTAATTTAGAAGGTTATCTTTGTAAATTTTGCATTATTGCGTGAAAATTGTTTGAAACCGCATAAGACAACGAGTTAAGTCAAGCATTAATTATCTCAGAAAATCAATCAATTTAAATAGTGTTCAAGCCATTTATAATTATTTTGCTTTGAGTTGTAAGCAAATACGTCAAAACATTAGAAAATTACTATCGACAATACATAAGTGCTTCAGACTTATTTCTATTGATAAATATGGTACTATGTCATATCACTGCATTGCACATTTCCATCTAAAACAATTTCTTAATCTTCCACATTTCGGTTAAACTTTAATTGCCTGAAACAATTACTTAATTGACTTAAGTACGTATAACTGAAAGCCAAACAATTGTTAACGTAGAAATATAAATTGGTGGTAAATCCGATCACACCTATTATATCCGTTGATACTGCACAAATATATTATCAATAAACATTATGTATCTAAGCAAATATAATTTAATGGCGAAATTTAATAATAAATATAATGAAAATATATGCTTTATTGCAGAAGCACCCATTTATAAATTTAAACAGTGCTTCTTCATAAAACATAAGTATCTGGAATACTTTGTTGTAAATAACGTACACACATATTTCAGTTACTGTTCTCTATAGATGTTTAAATCTTTTGACTTTATATGTATCTGGTATGAAAATAACTTTTTGCGTTCCTGAAGATAACACACCTTTCAAGTATTTCATATAGATATCATGTGAAGAATAATAATTATGGAAGTTAGGTGTAGTAGTATCACATTTTTATGTAATTTTGGCAATTACAGAGTTTCGCCTGGAGTAATAATCACTGTAATTGTATTTAAGTAATCGAGATATTGAAACAACGTTTGCTAGGTTTCTCTACGATTCAAGCCAAATTCTTAGTAGGAAGCACCCATCAGTCCATCTCAAGCCACTATGGCACTTTGGAATGAATTACTTAAATAAGTTGAACTTTTGAAGTCGTTAAAAGTATTGACGATCCATTTGGCGAATTTGATAAGCTTAATATACTAAATAAACTTGTAGAAGACTTGTAAAATATTAGAAGACATTTGTTAATGGAATTGAACTGTTGGAAAACATTGTAAATATTTGGCATTTAGTTTCAGCTAATATTCTTTGATCCCAAGTCTTACGTGATAAATAACCAAGCAGTTGCAATAATTTTGATATACTTGCGTTTATGGCAAATGTACAGTATGCGCAAGAAGAAACACAACTGAAGATTACGGCATATTTTGCTGTCTTCATTAAGGTGCGTATGCTTGATTGCCTAAGGTTATTCTGGCGCATATTGTACTATAATGTCATAATTTCAAATGACAAAATTTCTGTATGGATATGGTTTACTGTACATAAAATTATGTTCTTCAATTAATTCATGTTGTTTTCACAAATTATGTAAGAGTTGCAAGTATCAATTGGATGTATACGAGTTATGAATTAATTGACTACATAATTACTCAGTAATTCTTAATTAGATCACTTCAAATTTACTTCTTTTCATATGTTGTGTAATGGCTTCCAATACAAATAAAATATTAGCTTAAATAACAGTATCAGTCAAAGTATTTAGATTGATTGAAAAAAATAAATTTGATGTTTTCATCACAGAGTTATGCATAACTCAAGTAGCTTTTAACGTGCATAACAGTCATTGTTTAAATAGCACCACATATAAATAACTAATAGGTAACTTAATGGTAAACACAGCTAAATTCATGAGGTCATTGAAGTGTCACAGCTTGATGAAACGTTCGCATTCGATGGAATATGACACTGTGTAAAATCGATTATTAAAAGTGTAAGTCCTTCGCTAGTGTTTATAGTTATTCCTTCATTTTTAAGTTTAATTTAGCTAGTACATATCACATTTCATGAAGTGTAAGCTCTATGGCGTAGTGCTGTGTAGGGTGGTCATATGGAGGCACGGTGATTGGGGTAAATCGCTGGAGGTGGTAGTAATGGCCCGTGGGGGAGATGAAGCTCGTGCATAGGCAGAACGGATAAAAGATGCCTCACTTGTGTTGGAGATCTTCTAACAGTAAATCTGCAAAATAAAACACGTGGGGTACCATTATTCAGTAAGTTATTGATGAATTGTTTGATGATTTATTTTTGTTCAGTTGCGTTTGTTTACCTGTGTTTACTATTGGATGCGAAGCATCCACAATGACAAGAACACACGGAGGTATCATCAACATCTATCGAAGTTGTTTCTGTACAATGATGGCCAATGTGGCCGCTTAAAATTGATCCATTCGCTGTGATAACATCACCTTCTAGTCTAACTGCACCTGCCAATGCCTGCAAAAAATAATATAATAAATGATAGTAGAACACTGTTTTAAAATACTTATTCAATATTTTGAACTTATTAACAGAAATTGATTAATGTCAGATGCTTTCACTTCGTGATGCATTGTTAATATTTAAATAAGAAACGGAAAAGAAACGATAAAAATATCGATTCGAAGCCTTCCTAATAACTATTATTCAAATTTTATTTTTAATCAATAGTTACTGTAATATAAATTTTATTGCGTAGTATTTATTACTCTACATGGAGGGATAGCTGAAGCCGGTGGCTGAAGGAGGTCAAGTTCCAATAATGGACTGTAGCATCAGTGGGTGATAATTTATATCTTATCATAAAATATATCATTTTATTTCTTGACTTACAGTAGCATTACCTTTACGAGTTATCTCAAAGGAACGTTATTATTTTATAATATTGACAAATTGGCACTAACTTCGTTTGAATAGTTTAAATCATAATAGACATGTCGTAATTGTTGCAGTGAATATTGCTTACATATAAGAGATTATACCCAAGTCCGTAGGGTGGAATGGGGGTAACTAAGTGCTGGGGATAACTGGGCCACTAACATTTTGATACACTTTTGTGGACAGAGTGTGTTGATTTTTCCTATGAGTGATGCTTGAAAGATATCACTACATTACATATCCTGCTTTTAGATCATTTTCGCAGTATACTCAACGACTTATTTGAAGTGTCGCAAAAACGCGCGTGCTTAGTAAATACGTATAAGTGCGATAATCTGGGGCATTAAATACTGGTCCAAGTAATGATAGATTACATATTTTCATTTGTTTTCGTAAATGTATTACATGCAATCAAGAGAAATAAGTAGGTTATTAGCTATTTAGGCACCAATGGCGTTGCTACGATGATTACGCCCGGAGAACCATGAAATCCAGCTCGAGGACTTTAACCCGAGAGATGGATGGCGATGGGCGTAATAATTCGGCGACGCCGTAGCATCCTAGAGTTTATTTTTCACTTATTTTTTCTTAGTCTGGTAAATGCACTCCATGTCGCAATGAATTCATTACGCCCTCTTATTACGCCCCGGTTGTTATGGACATGTTTATATGAAAATTGATGCATACTCCAAGGCATAATGCATTTATTACGCCCTCTATTACGCCTCGGTTGTTATGTTTACATATCTCCTATCCTAGGAGTTATCATTCATTAGTTATTGTAAAGTGAAAAATAAAATATAAGAAATATATTATAAATTAATTATAGATGCGATACATTTATTTATTAATTATATGTGTGTGTATTCAAACACATTATGCAGAGTATTCGGAAGTGATGTGAAAATATTTAGGAAGTAGATTTTACACATAAAAATAATGCTTAAAGTTATATAACTATTTTATCGAATTCCGAGGGGCATAATTCATTACATTTTATAAACCCATGCGAAAAACTGTCTTTAGGAGTCGGCGAAAATAATATTTACGTGGTTTTCTCTACCGATGAAAAATATCTTGTTGTGCGGTAAGGAAAACAAGCTTGGAATATATTGCATACTTTTCCAGATTATTGTTTTTCCTAATTTGAGCGATTCCGAATTCTCGCAGCCGGAAATACAAATATATTCCTTACTTGATCGCAACTAGGAGAAAACACACCATTATAAATATCATGATATGTGCAGCTCTCGTTAGTTGAACGTTTCAGTTGCCATCTGGTTTGCTTTATAGTTTGCATATGATCGGCGCGTTGGATCGGTCTCTCTATACCATACATATGTATACACATTGTGTATAGTGAGACCGTTGTCATGCTATGACAAGGTGTTCCCCTGTGCACCCTAATCATTTTTAAGGGTCCATGCTACCTTCAAGGTAACATTTCTCAATCCTCCGTTGACAAAAAGTCACCCATATCACGTTTAATTGCTCCTTACTACTTTCAAGTCCTTTGCAAAGCATGTATTGGAAGTATGATGAAGAGTGCAACTGCCCTGACAAAGAAAGGAACTCCACTACTCTATTTTTTCTATAATATATTAGCTATTAATGCACCAAGGGCGTTACGGTAATGTTTAAGCCCGGAGAATGATGTAATCTTTGGGTGACGCCGTGGTGCATACCTACAAGATTTTATTTTTCAAAATACACTCCAGGGCATAATGCATTCATTACGCCCTCTTATTACACCCCGGTTGTTACGAAAATGTTTACATATCTAGTGTCTTAGGAGTTATCTTTCAATTACAGTAAAGTGAAAAATAAAATCAAATCACGTTTAATTGCTCGTTACTACTTTCAAGTCCTTTGCAAAGCATGTATTGGAAGTGTGATGAAGAGTGCAACTACCCTAACAAAGGAAGGAACTCCAGAACTCTATTTTTTCTATAATATATTAGCTATTTATGCACCAAGGGCGTTACGGCGATGTTT
Organism: Othius punctulatus; assembly: GCA_951805005.1. Taxonomy (NCBI): domain Eukaryota; kingdom Metazoa; phylum Arthropoda; class Insecta; order Coleoptera; family Staphylinidae; genus Othius; species Othius punctulatus. The sequence continues at coordinate 97,908,626 of OX638138.1, forward strand.
ACGCCCGGAGAATGATGTAACTCTTAAGACTCGAGTCCAACTCGAGGGCTTTAGCCCGAGAGATGGATATCACCTACAAGATTTTATTTTTCATTTTTTCATTTCTTACGCTGTAAAATACTCTAAAGGGCGTAATGCATTCATTACGCCCTTTTATTACACCCCGGTTGTTACGGAAATGTTTATATATCTAGTGTCTTAGGAGTTATCTTTCAATTACAGCAAAGTGAAAAATAAATGCTATAAAGGCTATTTATACATACCTACTTGTACGTTAGGTTATGTTAGGCTAGGTATGTATAAATAAAACAGGGACAGATCAGTCTGAGAAACTCTGCAGAAAAAGGGAAAACTTGGACAGAGGCAAACAGAAAAACGGAGAATCAAAAAGAGTGGAAAACGTTTGTGCAAGGACAATAATTTATACCCTATACCCCAAAAGTCATAACGAAGGGATTTGATTATACCGAGTGATCATTTAAATTTCAGCTCTAGTTATCCACGGAAATTTTCGCAGCCAATAAAACGATATTGGTGATCTTCTTTTATTGGCTACTTATTGGCTTATTGGCTTTTTTTATTGGCCGCGAAAATTTCAATGGATAACTAGAGCTGAACTTTCAATGATCACTAGGTATGTGTATGCCTAAATGGTCAATTTCTTATACATACTGTATGAAAAATTGCCTCATCCTTAAAATTCAACAAAACTATTTAAAACGTTAATTATGCCAATGTATTTTGTACATAATTTGGATTTTATAACTGTTGGGAAATCTGAGTTCTTACCTGCATTGCTTGTGCTTCATCCCTTCTCTCATCTTCAGTATTCATGGTGACAAATCGCAGCACCAGAAGATTCAATGAAGCTGCCACGATGGCGAGGCCAAAGAGAATGAAGATGAGTGCGAACATGACGTATTCCGGTTTGTCACTTAGTGCGCTGTCTTTTTGTAATGCTACCTGAAAAGCGGAAGGTTAACGTTAGAATCATGTTTGCATATACATGTGTTACAGAAATTGAATTAAAGTAGAATATAGGTATCAAGAAAGACAAAAATTGAATTTTTAGTCACCCATGACTAAAACCATGACTAAAACCAATAGTCACACATGAGAATGGGCGAAATTACGTTTACTACTCGTTCTAGAACAGTGGGTCCCAAACTAGAGCCCGCGGGCCAAACTAGCCCTCGAATGTTTCCGGCCCGTTTTAATAGTTCTTATCCGGCCCGTAAATACCTTATTTTTTGTCAAACCAAAGCCGAATAATAATGTTCAGTATTTCTTACATTAGCTATCAAAGCTTTGTATGGTATCAATTAATATAATTAAATTTAAAAAAAAATCAGCATAATTGAATAAAATTCAACTTAATGGCACTTCTGGTATGAATGGTATATGTTGTATGTTGGAGTATGTGAATATGTGAAACAAATGAAAATATATGCAACATACAGAGCGTTCAAGAAAGAGGTGTCAACTCTTCCAACTATACCATTTCAAGTTCAAATTGAGACCAATCAATTTAATTCAATCCTATAATAGATTTTTTTTATATTATTGTTCAATTTGAGATAGTTGCATCAGCTGGTGACGTAAATGAAAATCGAAAAACGTAACGTAACGTAAATTCCTAGTAAGAAAATAATCAATTACATGTAGAGTTTCACTAATGAGTAAACTGGGTGAGGTTAGATTTGGTTCTCTTCACAAAATTTCTAAAAAAAAATCACCAATGTAATAATATGTAATTCACTGTTAAGAAACAAAATAAGAAATAATATTCGTAAAACTAAAAGTGAATTTTAATATGCAATAATATCCATTACACAATAAAAAAAAATACGATGTCTGCCTTCAATAGACCACAAGAGGGCTTCTTTGTAGTGCTTTTTAGAGCATACTTTTTGTAGCACACATAGAGAGTTCACGGAAAATTTAAAGCCGAATATTTTCTAAATATGTCAAATATTTTAACTAATTATTGTTTATAACCAACGGCTGACTAAATTTCACATTCTACAGTTTGAAATATGCGCAGCGGATAACTTTTAATGACACGAACAGGATTTATAAAAAAAGTTTCTGAATTTATGAATTTTAAATTACTGTGGGAAGAGAATATTTGCTCCTATAATATATATAATCGATAATTTTAAAATATATATATCCAACAACGCACGATGATAACTACGTGAAAATATCTAAATTTAAGCGAAATAAATCGTAATTAATCAAGTCCTGATTAGCAATATCAATATTACTTAAATTATGGATAAATAGCAGTTATATTTGTATAAGATATTATCCGTAATCAATTAATGGTTCCTTCAGGAGTGTATTTTATATTTGTGTATTAAGAATAAAAAAGCACTTGGTTAAGTTTCACAAAATTTGTAATAGAAAAGCTCTACAATTGTTTCGGTCTCACGACCATTATCTTATTCTTAGTCTTATTTGTCTCTTGATAATGGCAGTGAGACAGAAACAATTGTAGAGTTTTTCTTTTAAAAAAATGTGCAAACCTAATCAAGTGCTTTATTTATACTAATTTAAAGATGTTTCGCCAAGTATTAACCACCGATTCATACAATATAATTTCTGTGTTTGTGTGACTTTTCTTCACTTATTTATTTTGCACTAAATGACCATAAATGTGACCATATTCATTCGTGTCTGTAATTTAGAACAAATAAGTAAGGAAAATTTACTCAATTTTTGATTAATCAAATAATCCTAAAACTATAAACATAAAGGAAATAATTTGTTTATGATTGGCAATAATAAGAGAACAGGCACCCATTATTTTTAACAAGCCTTTTAAACGAAACGAATATTATATTTTTCAGTGAATTTAACTCTAACGAAGTGAACCCGTTCGAAGGAATTAGACGACTCCCAATTTCATTTAAGTGTTTGAGATAAAGAAACTCGCAAGTTTATTTACCACAATTTGAAATTAAACTCGCAGACTTGCAATATAATTCCATCACACACCAAATTTATTTTGTACGAACATAAAATGCAACAGTGGAATGTGCAAAATTTCTTCTGCAATAACCTCCACGAAATTTTACACTGTAATAGTTCGCGCCGAAAAAGCATTTAAGTGCTATGCATACAAAATTTTACGACATAAATGTATACACGCGTACATATTCGAGTTGGCCGTAAATCCTCGGCGTATTAGAATTCATTACGACGCGAACCCAGAGATTGCTGCACCTCGTAATGTGTACAGAATTTGCATGGGATGGATTGAACTCGAGGAGACGCAATTTCGGTGTACGCCGAAATTAAGGTATATTGAACAATCTCTGGCGGAAATTGAGTTACGTATTCCCATCTTAGTTACAGCGAGCGAGATTACATATTTCTTAATTCGTCTTAAGTTAGAAATGAGAAATTGGACAATCTAGTTATACGTAATGGCGTTCCGCTACTAGAACTTGTGCGAGATAAGTTTATTTTGAACTTGGTTCAGTACTGGTTGGAAATTAATAAGTAATATAATTTCAGAGCCACATTTTTATTTCAGATGTTACATACGATGTAAAACAAATATTCCTTTCACCGTAACAGATTAAAAGTCATAAGTCACAGTGATAAACAAAAAAATGCTCAACCGAAATGTGTTCACTGTGGGGGAGAATATCCAGCAAACTACAGAGGATGCATGGTTGCAAAAGAAATGCAAAAATCAAAAGACAAACGCAATAAAAAAACAATTTTTCCTAAACAGCCGCAGAGAAATAGTCAACACATGCCTGTAGCCAGCACAAGTACAGAGAATAAGTCATACAGACAAGCCAATAGTCATTAACAAGTCCGAAAATAATAATAAAAATGAATCCCAAAAGCAACATCAAAACGCTTTCATACAAAACTCTCTTCAGCAAATTATGTAGAAATGAACAAAGTGGATTGACGTATAAGCAGACTCGAACATAGCACTAAAGGAGCTATTCCCAAAAACCGCAATGTCAAGTAACATTACGATTGTGGAATGGAATGCCAATGGACTCTTGCAACACCAAAATAATTGCAAGCAATCCTAGATATAGAAAATATTGACATATGTCTTATTTCCGAGACTCATTTTACAAGAGAGTCATTCATCAAATTCAAATGATATAAGGTATATCACACCATACATACTGGAAATACAGCCAGTGGTGGTAGTGCTATCATAATCAAGGAAACATTTGAACATAACCAAGCGACGGGATATAAAACAGATGAATATCAAGCTGCTTCTGTAAATGTTAAAACAAAAACATTCAATATCACTGCCTCTGCAGTTTACTGTCCGCCTAGACATGCTCTCAAAAAAGAACAATATTTAGACTTCCTAAATAAACAGGAGTATAGATTTATCATTGGAGGCGACTTCAATGCTAAACACATTCAATGGGGATCTAGACTAACATATACAAAAGGAACTTCTACAAGCAGTCAACAAACTTAAATGCGAAACAATTTCAACTGGCAAACCAACATATTGGCCTACAGATCTTAATAAAATTCCAGATTTAATTGATTTTTTTATAACACGAAATGTGTCTGTAAAATATATGTAAGTGGAAGAGGCTTGGGATATGAACTCTGACCATTCTCCGATTGTCCTCACCCTAAGCGCTAGTAGTATACAATAGGAAATACCTGCTAGATTGACTAATAGATTAACTGAATGGGAGAGCTTTAAACTTCAACTTGAAAACACTATCAACTTGTCATCCTCAATAAGAAACGAAGACGAGCTAGACAACGAAGCGGAAAAAAATGTTGATAATATCCAACAAGCTACATGGGATAACATCCCTATTATTACCCCACGAACAAAACGTAACAATTACCCCAAAAAAATCGAACCCTTGTTTCCGAAAAGAGAAGACTCAGAAGAATCTGGCATCAATCTAGATGCCCAGCAGATAAAACTAGAGTAAATAACGCAACACAACAACTCAAAAGAGAGATTCAAAAAATTAAAAATGACTCTATTAGTGGATATCTAATAGGACTATCAAATGACAGTAAAACTGATTATTCACTTTGGAAAGCTGACTTACTACTAAGAGACTAAGAGACTTAAGAGACCAATCTTGCAGAATTCTCTAATTAGAAGTGCAGATGGGACATATGCAAAAAGCATAAGCAATAGATTTGCTGAATATCTTGAAAGGACTTTTCAACCGAATGAAGGTGAAGCCATTCTAGACTGGGAAAATATTACCCAGGAAGAAGGTGAAATCAGACCCTGTACCCCTAAAATAATTGCAATGGAAATTAAAAAACAATAAGAACACTAAGAAAGCTGCAGGATTTGACTTAATTACTGGCGAAATTCTCAAACAACTACCTCGTAAAGCAATCGTAAAACTTACATATCCTATTAATGCATCTTTAAGATTAAAATATGCACCTAAGATATGGAAAGTAGCAGAAGTGATAATGATTCATAAACGTGAAAAACCTCCAAGTGAAGTTTCTTCTTACAGACCAATCTCGTTATTACCTGTAATCTTAAAACTGTTCGAAAAAATACTCCTTAAAAGAAAAATACCAATTATCGAAGGCTAAAACATAATACCAGAACATCAATTTGGTTTCAGAGAACTGTAGATCAAGTCCATAGAGTAATAGATGTAATTAAAAAATCATTGGAAGAAAGAAAGGTTTGCTCTACTATATTTCTTGATGTAGCGCAAGCTTTTGACAAAGTGTGGCACGAGGGACTTAAATACAAATTAAGAACACTTCTGCCCATACCATATACACAATTACTAGAATCGTACATGTCAGATACAGTTTTTAAAATTAAGCAGGAAGATGCTTACTCTGCACTAAAAAAAAAAGGCAGGTGTGCCACAGGGCAGTGTGTTAGGGCCAGTCCTCTACCTATTATACACCAGCGATATACCTGCATTACACCATAATACGACAGCCACTTTTACCGACGACACTGCCATATTGGCTGTAGGCAAAGATCACGAAGAAGCAGCACTAAATCTGCAAACCTCAGTTAATAAAATTAACAACTGGACTAAGCATGGCGAATCAAATTGAATGAGACTAAATCGGTCCAAGTTAATTTTACAAATAAAAGATATCAACATATCCCTGTTTGTATGAATGATATCTATTTACCCTACGCTGATACAGCAAAATATTTGGGTATTACATTCGACGCTAAGCTACGCTGGAGAGCTCATGTCAAAAATAAAAAAAGAAGAATTTGATATGAAATTTCGAAAAATGTATTGGCTGCTTGGTCGGAATTCCACCTTGTCAATCTATAATAAAATACTTCTGTATAAACAAATTCTTAAGCCCGTATGGACATATGGCATCCAGCTGTGTGGTTGTGCCAAATACAGCAATATAGAAATAGTCCAGCAATACCAAAACAAAGTGCTAAGGAGTATTGTCAATGCACCTTGGTATATCGGGAACAGTGACCTCTACAGGGTCTTGGAAATAGATACTGTTAACGAAAATTAAAAAATAAAAGCCAAGAGTCACGAACAGCAACATCTTCAACACGTCAACGTCGAAGCCATCCAGCTAAGAAGACTACAGCGGACCAAACCGTTCGAGTTTAATATTGTTTTAGTGCAAAAGTGCAAAAAGTGCAAAAAGTCACAGTACGATGAATGAATGAACGAATTTTCATAAATACAAAGATTAATGAAACCTGCCAACTTTAGCAGCGTTCCCCACAAATCATATTTCTCACAAAATTGAATATTGAATATTGCATAGAAATTTGCAAAAATATATAATGGAAAGGGAATGGCGCCATGGGAAAGCCCTAGAAAGGGCGTCGCGAGTCGAAAAAAGTTTAGGAACCACTGACATAAGCATTAGCCAAGGCGCAGATTTCTAGGTATTATGCTATACATCAGTTTTAATAGCAGACCAAAATGACCTCGTATCTATACGAATTTCAGCAAATGAAGAAACGTGACACATTTTTTTTGTGCTTTTATGCATAGTTTCAGTTTATAAGCTTATAATTGCTTTATTGCATTTTTTGTGCATATTTCCTAATTTTTTGTGCTTCTTTGCTTGTTTCTCAACTTTATACTATATTATTTATATCAGCTAGAAATATATATTGTTGCAAATTATTGTAATGCGAATTCAGTATTAATATTACTCCGTTACGTCTAGGGTGCTTGGTTATCACAAAATCATCAACAAAGCGAGCGTGCGTACGTGATATTTGGTAAACAAACCTTGATTATTTCGGGGATTGCCCTATTTTTACGTGCACAGAACGCATCTGGGGCAAGTGTGCTATCAATTCAGTCCGATTTATCTCAATCTACAGTGCGTTGTGCTTGTGCCTTGTGTGTATTACGTGTTTATAAGTTTTCTTGTATATAATGCCGAAAGTAAAACCTTCCGTGGATGAATGGATACGTGGACATTCTGAATTAAAATATGAGAACGGCAAATTAATTTGCAGGGCTTGTATCAAACCGGTAAGTTGTATTTTGTGTTGCTATTGGCCTAGGTACAAGCTTGTATTATGTTGTAGATTAACTGCGAGAAAAAATGTAACATAACACAACATATCAAAACAACAGTTCACCTGTAAAATTAAAAAAAAACACAAATCTGCAAGCAGTACCCTGAGTACCCAGCAAACTTTTTCAGAGTCATTTGCGTGTTCTTGTACACAGAATTGAAAAGGAATTTTACTTTGATTTATCTAATACGATGGTATCTTCTAACATTCCGTTAAAAAAACTAGATAATAGTACGTTTAAATCTTTTTTTACAAAAATACACCGGTAGACATATTCCTGCCGAATCAACCATTCGCAAAAACTATGTCGAGCAAGTATATAAGCACACTATTGAGGAAATAAAAAAGATAATTGGCAACAATTACATATGGTTCTGTGTAGATGAAACTACTGATTCATGTGGTCGGTACATCGCCCATTTAATGATTGGAATATTAAACGAAGACGCCACGAATGCATTTTTAATTAGTTCCAAGCAGTTAGAATAAAACAAATGGCAAAACCATTGCCAAATTCGTTCACGATGTATTAACTTTTTTGTTTTGCCAAACCCCGTACTTAATGATATATTATTATTGATGCTTCCTGATGCCGCTGCATATATGTTGAAGGCATATTCTAATTCAAAAGTATTTTATGAGCAATTAATGCATTGCACCTGTTTGGCACTTGGTTTCAATCGAGTTGCTGAAACGATTAGACTACAATTTCCCCTGTTCAATGATTTGATAAAAACCGGGAAGAAAATTTTCCTAAAAGCTCCACTTAGGGTTGATATGTTTAGGGAAATAATGCCAAATGTACCTCTTCCTCCGGCACCGGTTATAACTAGATGGGGTACGTCGCTAGATGCTGCCTGCTATTATGCCGACCATTTCGATTCATTTAAGGAGCTTGTGTTAGAGTTTCTCGAAAATGTGTCAGAGGCAATTAAAGAATGCCACCAAGTTCTTAAAGGTAGGAGGGTTGTACAAAATTTAGCATTCCTAAAAACCAACTACAGTTTCGTCAGCAAATCTATTGATAAACTCCATGCAAAAGGACACAACTTAGGTAGATGCGGTTCAAATACTTGAAGATTTTAGGAAAGACGTCTCAAACGTACGGGGATCTATAGGAGAGATTATAAAAAAAAATGTGATGCAGTTTTGTAAAAAAATGAAGGGTTTGGCGAGTTACAAAAAATATCAACAGTTTTAAAAGGAGATTTCTTGAAAGATTTGCTAATAAATATTACAATTGTTCCCAAATTTAAATATGCACAGATTACAAGTGTGGATGTGGAGAGAAGCTTTTCACACTTAAAAAATGTGCTCAGTGATAGGAGAATGGGATTTTCCGTTGAAAATTTAGAAAAAAACATTTATTTATTAGATCATTTATAAATGAGCAGTAATCATTATTTGTTATTAATTATTATTGTTATTAATATTAATCACCAAAACCTATGTTATTAAAATATTACTTTAATCTACCTATAGTGCGTTCTTCTTAATAAAATTATGTTTTGTTTAGTTTTTCTGTATTTTCATAAAAAATAAAATATGCCTGTTCATGCTTTTTCTGCGTTTTTGTGCTTGTTCTAATCTTTATGCTATTTTATATGCTTATTTTCTAAGATTTTTATGCATTTTTAAGCGCTTATTTTGTAATTTTTTATGCTTATAGAGCGCGGATTCTTTGAGCATTACAATAAGTTTAAATTGTACATATTTTCTCTGCTAGAGTTGACAAAGTCAATATCTAACTTTGATATTTTCAGTGCTAGAATTGCCAAAGTTAATATCTAACTGCGATATTTTCAGTGCTACAATTGCCAAGGTAAATATCTAACTTCGATATTTTCGCCAAAGTCAATATCTTATGAACATTTAATCAATATGTCAATATGATGTCAATATAAGTCACTATGAACTTCGAACAATCAATAACGATATCACACATATTAATGTCATCATTTTATGTAATGCCTTTTTGTGCAGGAAACTTGTTCAACAATGACATTGGTACTTCTTGCACCAAGCAATGGGCGTATATTATTATAATAATAATAATATAAATATTCCACACCCATTTATAAATGCATATTAAATACTGAACTAATTATTCATAATAATTCATTACACGAGAATCTTAATGCTCTTTGATCCACTTAATGTGCGGTCATAACTCAGTTATAATATGGAATATTTTGAATAACTCACCATATCCCCAAATCCTATTGTAGTGAGTGTGATGAAGCAGTAGTAGACCGAGTCGAAGTAACTCCAGCCCTCGTATCTGGAGAACGCCGCGGCGCCTCCGGCTATGGTCAGCGAACTTAGCGTCGTTACCACACATATCAGATCTAATTCAGACGCCGTCGTCTGACGACAGTGCAGGGAAGACTTTACTGAACGTATTATTACACTGTGGGATTACACATACATTTATTAGAAGAGCGGTGTACAGTACATAAAATCGGGATTAAATAAAATTTCTCTCAAGCAAGTTCCACACTTCAAGTTCTGTGCTTGAAGGAACTAAAAGCCCTTCAATGAGAAAATTACAAGCAGATAGACGTCGCCACTCAGAAAATAATCTTATTTTAGCTTATAAAAACTATTGTATTGGTTTTGTATAGACTCAAATACACTTATTCACAACAAATTATACCAAAATAAAAATTACAATAATAATAATGCAATATTTTATTAGTATATATGAATTGTAATAAACAATTTTAATACTAAAATATTTATCGTCAGTGATACACATCTGTATGCAACGCACAAATATTACCAAAGTTACAAATTGAGGCGTGTAACATTAGCTGAAAATTTAACTCCATCGATTAAATTAATCTGACTTTATACATATATCTTCATTAGTAGGTAGTTGTAGTACACAAATTCAATAATTCGAGGATTAATTATTCTATCAAAAGTTATAGTGTGAGAGAAACGTATAAACGCCAGCTCCTGAAGAAATTAATTACCATTACCAACCAGTGTCCAGTTGTCCGCAGAGATAATATCCAAATGTACAAATAGAACTAAGTACTACCTATTTTCAAGATTTAAAAGAAACCTGATATATTCATAGCACAACTTTATAATATGTGTATACTATGAGTATTAATAATCAAGTACTAATATCTCATAAAAGACGCATCAGCGAATACAGTTCAATATGCATCAAAATTGTAACCTCACAACTTATGGTGAAGGCGCCGGGCGACGCAATATTAAATATTGGCATTGTTTTAAAAATAATATTTTTTGAAGAAATTTGTGAAGCCTGGAAATTGCCCTGTAATTTAATAATATGATCATTTTAATGTAATATGAAAAAAATTTTAATACATATACAGAGAGCGCATAAAGTATTAAGACCTGGCTTTATTTTTCCCCCGTAAAAATTTTCGAAAAACGCTTCAACAGGTCAAAATGATTTTTATTTTTTAGAAACATGATATTATTTATTTTCGTCATGGATACAATCTATGAAAAGCAACTCATATCTCCCTAGGGAGATGTCAATTTTTTTCACCCTCAATCACATTTTTTTCTCCTTCAACCTTATGACCACTTGACAAATAGATCGTACAATTGACAAATTTTCCATTCAAGACGGTACTTGAAGATGAGCAATTTTGCGTCTGCTCATGGCCTCCACTGCCACTAGCAGATACCGACGATCTTACTTTTTCAGTCTCTTCCAGTCCAGCAATCACGCGTGAAATTTTATTCTTGGATGCCATGCTGTCTGCCAAGTAGCCTTCCGCTACTGTAGAGCTTTTCCATCCACCCAGACGCTTCAGATTGGTCATACTTACTCCTCCATCAGCTGCCAAAGTTGCAGATGTTCGTCTTAAACAGTGACCTGTGAAAGATTTCGGATTCGGCAAACACAAGTAGACAGCAATTTTTGACGGAATGCTGCCAAATGTGTTTTTCCCAACAGGTTGCACTGTACATTTTCTGTTTCTGTACGATAAAAAAAACCTTGAGACTCCTGCAGGACGCAAGCACACGTATTCTCTGATAAGCGACAACGCATTCAGTCTCTCCTCTTCAACTATAGTGAAGGATCTCTTTGCCAATGTTTTAGTGTCCGGAATCTGCACCACAATTACTGAACCCCTGTCACATTTTTATTATGACTTTTATATACTGTCAAACAACTCATAGCAACCTCGGAAATAAACATTGTGGATCGATACAATACCTAAAATTTTTACCAATATGTTTCTAAAAAATAAAATATTGTATGCACCACGGGAGCTATGGATGTTTTTTACCCTCGGTTGACTTACAAACCTCGGGCCAAAGGCCCTCGGTTTGTAATCCTGTCAACCTCAGGAAAAAAACATCCTTATCTCCCTTAATGCATAAATATCTATTTTTTCAAACAAATATTTTGAGACCATTTTCAATATGACCATCTCTCTCCGTTTTGAAGTTATGGCGTCAGAGACATTTTTGAAATGACAACCTATATTTTTATTATTGATTTTGATAGTACCTTTTTATGATGTTAGTTTTTTTTTGAAGATTTTTTTTGGGCTGCTCACTCAACCGCCACATCTTCAGAGGTTTGTCATATCACTCTACTGCATTCTTATCAAAGATAAATTGAAATTTTTCATTCATTACTTTTTTTTTAAATAACAAACTGAATATAAGTAGTAGTACTAACATAAAGTGAAACTTTTACGATAATTTGGAATATTCGTCGATCAGAATTTGTCGTCTTGTTTGATGAGATAAGATAGACAAGATAAGATAAGTTTATTCATGTTACACTAGTTACTAGTTGTCACTAGTGTCTAGTTACACATGTAATTGAAACACATGTTTGTTACTGTAATAGAGGTTCTTGTAATTCTAACAAATAATCATAAAAAATGAATCAATAAATCTTTTAAAAAATTTTTACAAAGTATGAAAAAAACTTGTCTTTCCTATCCCCACCCCAAACTAACTAAAGATTAAACATCACTGTTCAAGATAATAATTCAACTAATTTTGTTGGTTTGGACATTTGGATATTTTGGACACGCTTTATTTTTGGTAAGAATAAAACTGGGTCTAAATTCTGGATTTGGTTTGGCTAACGCTTTGAAAGAATTTCTTATGTAAAGTATTAACATTTTTACATATTTATTAGTTATTACGAGATTTGTGAACAGTATCAAAAGTAAAATAAAATAACTTTTTAAGATCAACGGAAATAAAACCACGTATCACAAAAATTTAAATTTTTGATTACAATCTAAGGGATACTAATGACAAGTTGGGCATTAGCATTAAATCTTCATTTAGTAATTTAAGTTGGCATTACTAATTGATCCATCTTTGATCAGATTGTAATAATTATAGTAAAATACGATTAAGTGTTTTGGATATTAAAAAAAAATATATCATTCTATATTCTTTTTTTAATAATATTAATACTAAATTTTTGAGATTGTCCTATTTGTCTTGTGTTGTCTTGACATGTCTTGTATTGTCTTGTCTTGAGAACGAAATGTCTAAAATAATTTGTAAAAGAGTTTACAAAAAATGTAAAAATCTAATTTTGAAAGACATAAATGGCTAGTCCAAAGAGTAAAATTTTCTGTTCTTGAAGTAAATTCAAAAGTTATATGGATCACAGTTTTCTATTGTTAATACTTTTGACATATGTAATTATTATTATTATTATTAATGTTATTGTTACTGTTACAATTATTAATTAATATTTAATTATTATCATATAATCATCGTTTATTGAATTAATTATGAAATACATGTTTTCTGAGGGCGACGTAGATAGTCTACTAGGAGCTAAGGGCTTTGCTTGTTATAAATTACCTGCTTAATCTATTGACTCGTTCGCCTATGCTCTGGAACATGACGAGACCTAGAGGTATGCCAATCATGGCGTAGCACATTGTGAAGAGTTTGCCTGCGATGGTGCTCGGCGTGGAGTGGCCGTAGCCTATTGTTGTGAGTACGGTGGTGGCGTAGTAAAAGGCGCCAGCGAACTTCCACTGCCTCCCTGCTCGGTGAGGCTCTGACTTCAGCACCACCGTCTCCATTACTCTGAAGTCCGCGTCGGTTATGTTGTACTTTCTTCGGACGATCGACTCAATTTCTAGAAACAAACAATTTCATTACGAAAGCACCCGAAATTGCCGAAGTTTAATCCAATTAGAGCTGCAAACAAATTTAAATCAAATAAAAGTGTAGGTCATCCTCTGGTGCTCTTTTGCAATTTCAAACCGTTCATGTATTGCATAATGCATGCTTCAAGTGGAATTGTGTATAAGTGTAAATTCTATGATACTTGACGTTAAAAAACACTAGGTGCGGATGGGCAACATACAAGCGGCCCGGGAAATAGCCTTTTGTTGGCCCATTTTACGTTCACATAAAATTGCAATAACACCATGTAATTTTTCCATAATACTTATTTATTTATTAATATAGTGGTTTCCAAAGTGGCAGGGCGCCGCGGAAAAAAGCAAAAGTTTATAATCACGTAGAAAAAACTAGAATAGAAAAAAATTACCTGTCTATTTTGCGAATTCGAAAATGTAGTAATAAAATATAGAATTTGGGATCGCAAAATAAATAATAATAATAAATAAAATGAAAAAAAAAAAATCATTTAAATGGAAACTTATTTTCGCTGAATTCGCTGAATGTAACTTAGATAGTGCTCTAATGAGTTTCAAAGAAAATTGTCGAAAAACTGGTAATGGGGTATTTTCCGATTTTCTATAAATGCGAAGATTTTCATTGAAAACGATTAAATTTAAACTGAAACTTTTGACACCTTTCTTACAAATTGCATAATTACAATGAATATTGTCGATTTTTATTGCTGTTTACATTTTTTTAAATCGAAACCTCCAAAATTTAATGGAAGTAGCAAAGCGATCGTAATAAATTACAAAATTTAGTTGTAAATTACGAAATCTTCAAAATATATCCTGAAATTTTCATTGGAATTTCATATTACACAATACCATAATATTCATTATAAATGACAAGGGATAATTGGATCCCGCCATTTTTTTTGCTGAAAATTGTAGAATATTTATTCAGAAAGCATATCCTTTGCAAAGTTGTTAAAATGCTCACAGTTATTTGCAGAAAATTTCGTGAGAATGAAAAATGTTGATTATATGAAAATGAAAATTGAGGAAAACATCTAATTGTAAGTTATCTGACACTTGAAGTGCTACTTTTTAAAATTATTTTCGCGTATACAGAGTGTACCATACATCCGGGACACAACATTTGGTCTCTTTTTTAAATGGATCACCCTATATATTTTTCATTTTTAGAATCTGCTATGTGTGAGCTTGACAAATCATTTTTATTTTTTGAGATTAGATGGGATCGTTGCCAAGTTATTCATAGTTTAATCAAATTAAATGAATAATCATGGACGTGGAAAACAATTCAACAAAACCTTATTGTAAGAGATCAATAAAACAATCTGCATATGCAAGTACACAAGCAATGTGCTAAAATATACAATATTTTCAGTCACGTAGAATACACAGGGTTTCTGAAACAACGATAAAATTTTGCTATTTTCAAATGGCTAAAACTCTTTTTTTTCAAATGGAATACCCTGTGTATAGCATCATATTCTGAGTGCTCATCTAATGAGGTATTCAATGGTAGCATATAGACTGTAATCTAATAATATTTTTTAATAGGTAAATCTCAATGATATCTAAGGTTTTGTTGATTTTTTTTCCACGTCCATGATTATAATTCGTTAATTTGATTAAAATGTCAATTACTTGGCAAGGTTGCATCTGATCCCTAAAAATAAAAAAAAATGTGAAACGCACATGAAGCAGATTCTAAAAATAAAAAAAAATATATAGGTAATAATAAATTAAAAGGTCATTTTCAGCTTATTCCTTACACATTTTTATTTTACATTGCAAAATGTTAATCAGAACACAAAATCCTTATTTGAATTATACAATTTATATTGAATACAATAATCATGTTTATTAGCGAGAGAACCTACATAATACACAATAATAAATAATAAGAAAAATTGCAAACATCTAACTACAATGAATATAGGATTTTTTTTATTGACAATACAAAATTTGTATTATAAATTACAAAACTCACAAGGTACAACAAAGTTGACAGGATAAATTACAGAATTTAGTTGGAAATAATGAAATTTGTATTGTAAATACCAAAATTTTAATTGTAAATTTCAATGTTTAATTGAAACCTGACATTTTGAGTAAAAGTCATAAAATTCATATTGTAAATACAAAAATTTTAATTGTAAATTTCAATGTTTAATTGATGAATGAATGTTGCATTTAATTTTCTCTATTTAATATTAATCTACAAAATTAATTTCAAAATTATTAACAAAATAAAAACAAATAATATTAAAATAAAACAATATTAATCAAAATAAATATCATATTTTAAACTTTTTCTATAAATAAAATTGTAACAAATATAATTATATTTTAATATGAATATACACACATATATGTATATATGTATAATCAGATAAAATATTTTATCTCCAATTTCCTATACCACGAATCCTTTTAAAATTATTAAAATTATACTTTAAAATTAAATAAAAAAATTAATTAAAATAACTTTATTTAAATCACCAATTAAAAAAAAAACTTTAGAAATTAAATCTAACAAAATCTATTTATCCTAAAAACTATCTAGTAATAACAAATTAAATAAATTTTATAATATAAAAATTAACTTTATATATAATTTTTTATTAATAATTAAATAGAGAACGGTGAATGAATGTTGCATTTCTATAGCAAATTACAAAAATTTTAATACAAGTTTTTATTACTAATCCTAAAATTTTCATAATTACAAAGATTAATGGAACTTATGGGTTTTTAGTTAGAAATTATAACGTCTTTCCTCAGAAATCATATTCCTTACAAAGTTATTAAATATTTCATATAAATTTGCAACAAATATAATGAAGGTGTACATTTTTTAAATTTAATAACCATTAATAGAAACCATGAAATTTTCGTAATTTTTACTACAAATTAAAACAAAAAAAAAACGAAAACCCCATATATAATGTTATGACATTATGAATTAATAAAATTATGAATGAATGAATAATATTATGATTATATAATATTATAATTATATAATATTATTATTATGATATTATGAAATATTGCGAAATTTTGATAATGGATTTCAATATTTCAATAGAAATTATGTGATATTAAATGTAAGTTACAAAACTTCATGTTCATTCTTACTAGGACATGGTATGAATTACACTCTGGTCCCCCTCATACTTCTTATATTTGTGATCCAGTTCATGTACCTTCTGTCAATCAGGACATGGTCTATTTGGTTAATGGTGGTTCCGTTGGGTGCTATCCATGTCCCTTTATGTATCTCCTTCCTTTGTAGCTTTGTGCTCCGTACAACCATAATCTTCCCAATGGCGAAGATCAGTCTTTGACAGTTGTCATTTGATTCTTCATGGTTACTATAATTCCCCACTGTCATTCTGTACATGCTTTCCTTCCCTACTTTTGCATTGCAACCCCCTATTACCATTTTCATATCACTCGTTGGCAATTTTTCGTACTTCTCCTCTAATGTTTCATAAAAGGTATCCATGCTTGCTTCGTCTTTCTCTTCGATCGGGGCATGCATGTTTATTAAGCTTATATTGTTCTTTGGGTGTTACATACATAATCCATCCCTCTTTTACCCATTGGGGGTGGGGTTTTGTCCTGTTAACCTTTCGTACTATTACTATTATTGACCCACTTCCGCCATTCACTTCTGTCCGCACTTTTTATCTTTACATCCTTAAAATCTATACCACTGTTTTTTTTTAAATTTCACAATATGTTTCATTCCATGTTTTTGCAGGTCTACCTTTCCCACTTTTTCCAACCGGTCTTGCTTCCTTCATTCTGTTTAGGTGCCCCAACCATCTGAGTTTATTTCTCTCTATTTTCTTCTTTATCGGTGCTACCCCTAGGTTCTTCCTAATATCTGTGTTTCTAATTTTGTCCAGCATTGAAACACCCTCCGTTATTCTCAGATACTTCATTCCGGCTGCTTGTAGTCTGCTCTCTTGTCTTTTATTTGTGACCCACTTTCATATGCGAGTGTTGGAATGTGTATTGCGTCAAACACCACTATTTTAGTTTTCTTGGATACTTCCTTGTTGTTTAGGAACTTAGTTCTTAGGCTGTGGAACACTTTCGAGGCTGCTGTTACAAAGCAGGCTGCTGTTATTGTTAATTTTACCCAAACTACCGCTGTCTTCTACAATCGCTCCTAGGTACTTGTATTGCGATACTTGCTCAATTTCTTTGCCTTCGATTTTTTTTAAATGTCTTACCCTCTCCTCTTTTGCAATTCTCATCACTTTCGTTTTCTTTCATTAATTTTTAGGTTAAAAGGGACTAGTTGTTTCTCCAGAATATTTATATTATGTTGTAGATCCTTTTCATTCTCTGCAAATATCACCATGTCGTCTGTAAACGCGCATATGTTAACGCTCACTATCTGCATATTTTTGTATCCGACACAAAGTTTTTTCATCTCAGGTACTGATTTTTTGGTAACTTCATCCAGTGCTGTTATGAAAAGCAGTGGGCTTAGTGTCCCCCCTTTCTAACTCCTTCGTTTGCGGTAAATATTTCTGATGTCATGTTTCTTGTTACACATAGTTTTGATTGTTATGGTAGATACTCCTTACAGCTTCTTTTAATTCTTGTCCTATTCCCAAATTTTCCAAGGTATTCCAAATCATTTTCCTATTTACTCTATCAAATGCTTTCTCCGAATCTATGTAACACATTAATATTTCCTTATGGCTTGCTCTGTATTTTTCAATAATTTGCCATATGGTAAATATATGATCCTGAGTACTCCTCCTCCTAAATCCACTTTGGTTCTCCAATTCCTTCTCCACCCTTTCTCTAAGTCTTCCTTCAATTATAGTTTCGTATATTTTTCCCGGTATCGATAATAAGGTTATACCTCTATGGTTGTCACAGTTCCTTCTATCTCTACCTTTGTATACTGGTATAATTATGCCATACTCCCAATCCTAGGGTATCTTTTTTCCCTTATACATGATCCTAACTATTTGATGCAATTTTTCGAACCCGATGTCGTCTAGATTTTTGATCATTTCGGCTATAATTTGATCGTGTCCCGCAGCTTTCCCTGTTTTTGTTCTCTGTATAGCATCTCTCACTTCCTGTTCAGTAATATTTTTCCCTTATTCTAACTATAATTATATAATTATTCTAAGATTTTCCTGTTTTTCTCCTATGTCCCTTTCCACTGATAGTTCTTCGAAATGTTCTTTCCATCTTTCCAAGACATCCTCTTCTTTTACTAAAATTTCCCCTTCTTTATTTCTTAATAGCTGTAACCAGCTTGTCTTTCCCTTCCTGAAACTTTTTATAACCTTGTAGAACAGATTTTGGTTGTCCCTTTTATTCTCCTCCATTTTACTCCCGAAATCATCCCAGCTTTTCCTCTTCGCTCCGTCTACTGTTTCTTGGCCCTTTTTTCTTTGTGCCTTGTACCTGCTGTATTTCTCTGCCGTCTTTGTTTCCAAGTATACATTTCGCCTCTTCTTTTTCTCCTTTATCCCATACTTGACTTCGTCTGTCCACCAGGCGGTGTGTTTTTTCTTGTATCCTAATTTGGTGGTGCCGATTCCTCGCTGCCTTCAGTACAATGTTTTTAAATTTCTGCCATTTTTCTTCTAGATTGTCTGCGGTCTCTGTTTCCTTACTAAATTCTCTGCTAAGTATTTCCCTGTACTTTTCCTGCACGTCTCGGTCTTGGAGTCTATATCCTTTGATTTTTTCTTGTGCGGGTTTGCTTCTTATTCTATTGTCCCTCTTTGCTTGCGATGCCTTCTTGAATAAATCTATTACTAATAGGTGGTGGTCGTTTCCTATTTCGTCACTTCTTCTTACTCGTACGTTGGTTATTTTGTTTTTGTTTGATTTTTCTGTTAGCGCGTAATCTATTATTGACATTTCATTTCTTGATGCCTTCACCCTCGTATATTTGTGACTGTCTTTATGTTGGAAAAACGAATTTATTATGATCAGGCTATTCTCCATGCAAAACTCTATTATTCTCTTGCTATTACCATTAAGATTTTCTTCTCCATGTTTTCCTACGATACCTTCATATCGCTCTGCCCTGTTCCCAACTCTACCATTTAAGTCTCCCAAGATATATGTCTCTACATCCGATTTTTCATATATACTTTGCATCTCCTCCCAGAACCTATCTTTAATTTCTAGTTTTTCGTCTTCATTAGGGCCGTATCCTACAGTTACGCGGTATTTTTGTTTGAAATTATCTTCCATTTCTATTATGATGTTCTTTGTGTGAAATTCATAGTTTCTAAGCTGGTTCTTATACTCACTTGCTGTAATGCAGCCTACTCCTGCCTGTGCTCTGCATTCTTCCTCCACCTCGCTGTGTAAAAGTATGTGCTCTTCCCCCAGATATATGCACCCCTTCCCCTTCTTCTTCGTTTCTGTGACTGCCAGTGTCTTTTTATTTATAGCTTTCATTTCCGGAACTATTTCAATTTCTTTTCCATTTATACCCCTTACATTCCAGGTTCCCATCCTCCATTTTTCCTTTCGCAAATCGTTATCAATGTATATCTTCGTATCTCTCAGTCTACTCTTTGCCTTCATTATTTTTTCTTTATTTTCTCTTGTGATCACTTTCGCTACGACTATTTCTTCTGCATCTCGCTTTTTATCTTGTACGTAGCTACAATTTTTGTTTGAACTCCTAATTGATTCCTTATGAATTCCTCCACTTCTATGTTTATATTGTCATGCGTTGTTTTTAACCCTGTTATAACTATGTTATTTTTTCTCTTCTCTCTTCCTTCTACCTCTATTTTTCTCTCTAACTTTTCCAGTCTACTGTATATCGCCGTTTTTTCTTGACCCAATTTCTCCCCCTTTCTGTTCATTTCCTTCTTTACCTCCTTTATCTGGTGCTTTAGCTCTTCTGTATTCTTCCTCATTTCTTCTATAAAACCTTTAATCATTCTATTCAATTCGTCCATTTTCTTTGATTCACTTAACTTTCTGCCTTCCTGACTTTTCCTCTGGTCGGGTGACCTCAACACTTTTTTACTCGCTGCATGTATTGTATTGTACTGTATTGTACATATTTATAACATATATTTAAGTTACAGTCATCCATAAGTCAATTTGTTTTCCACCAAAATAGGTAGTATTAACATTCTATAAATTTCCAATAATTGTATAATTTTGTAAATAGTCTTCTTCTTAAAGTTCCATCTCCTATCGGAGGTTGGATATTATCATGAAAATCATTACTTTATTGTAATTAGTAAGTTACCCTAAAATGTATAATTCTGTAAAACTCTTGATTATTATTTTATTTTGCATATTGCAGCACATTCGTAAAAAATCGTTTAATTGATATAAAGTTAAATTAAAATTAAATTAAACGTCGTTTTAAAACAGTATTCGTTTTGTGTAAATGTAAAATCTTGTTTATGTAAGGAAAACACAAATCCATTCATTTTTAAATTGCGAACAGAAGCTTCGTTGCGTATTATATGCCGATTACAAAGTACGTCCGCTCGTAACTTTAAATTGCAAACTCGTAACGATGGAGTGCAGATTTGGCTGGCCGTATATTCCGGGGGCGGCCACGAAGCCGAAGCACAAAAGAAATCCGTGGATGCCCGCCTCACTTTGGTGGGGCAGTTCGCGGCGCAAATCGGGATATATAAATCCCCAAGTATCAGAGGCTCGCTAAGTTTAAGGTTTAAGCGGGAATGGTTTTATCCCGCCGTTTCGTCCCCGGGGGAGGCGAAGGACGGCCCAGGCGATTCTTCCAAATTCCAAATATAATAATGCTGACGTCAACGCGCGGAGCAACAGCGGCCCGAACCCGGTTCACGCAATTTAGTTTTACATTTAATGGAGGAAATACCGTGTAGGATGCAGAAAGGTCGCAGGTCGGAAATGAGGTAAGCGCAATTTTCGAAAAGGTCAACTCCGTTAAATATAAGCGAATCATTTATGAGGGCCCATTTCAGGGTTTTTTATTTGTTCTTTTCTCAAATAAGCTGTTTCATTACATTGCAGAAGAACTGTGGCCAATATGTATGTTTATATTTAAATATTACTTTGTTGCAACGATCTGGTAATAAAAAACGTAAAAAATCTCTCGGTGGCTGTGAGACTAATGCATTGTCTTTCATGCCAAGAGCTGCAGGTTCGAACCCGATAATTATTGATAATTATTGAACATTTAAAATGCTATAACATTAAGCGATGTTTCTTCGGAGGGGTAGTAAATGACAAAGCCATATGTTTTATATATTCGTTTTTTTTATTCGTAGGTACATGCCTATCTATTTTTACGTGTAAGGCGATTTTGTTCTTTATTTCCTATATATTTCTCTCCATGTATCCCTATCTATTGTCAGTTTTGCGTCTTTCCGTGTCAGCCCCATCTCCACCTCTGCTCGGATCTCCTCTATCCACTCCCTTCTGGGTATGCCCATCTGGTTTTTGGCTGTGGTTCGGGTCTCATATATTTTCCTCGTGCCTTGACCATTCCGTTTATATGTCCGAACCATCTCATTTGTCCTTCCCCTATTTTTACGCCTATTGGTTCTATTCCGAGATTCTTCCTATATACTTCGTTTCTAATGTGTTCTAGTCTTGTTTTCTCCTCTATCTTTTTCAGGAATCTCATTTCTATTGCGTTTATTCTCGATCTGTGTTTGTCCATCATAGTCCAAGAGTCACTGCTATACATCAACGTTGGTCTAATTACTTTCTTGACTATTTCCACTTTCACACTCTTCGGTACCACTTTCTTATTAAAGAATGAATTCTTCATAATACTGAAGAATTATTCCTGTTTTTCCTACTTTATGGTCTATTTCCCTGTCTATTCGTTCATTGCTAACTATATACGAGGGTGCTTTGAAAAGTTCGCGAAATGAAAGGAAAAATAATGTTTTATTTTTCAACATAATCTCCCTTAAGTTGAATGCACTTCATCCAACGATGTTCCAAAGCCAATAGTCGTCGACAGCTTCCTTTACTCTTCTTCCGTGGAAAATCGTTTTCCCATAAGGAAAACATTTAGTCGTGGAAATAGATGGAAGTCAGAAGGAGCCAAATTAGGTTAATAAGGTGAATATTGCAACTGATTGTGCTTCAGTTCATTCAATTTTCCGTTTGCTACCACACTTGTATGGGGACGTGCAAACGTGCATGGTCATGATGGAAAACAATCTTCTTCTTACTCAAGCCTGGTCTTTTTTCACGTTTTTTTTTCCACTTGGTGTAGAAGTTTAGCGTTCACCGTTTATTGATTGTCCCTTGGGAAGATCTCCTTCTTCTGCAAGTGCCTATCCGTTCCGGATGTTGGCTATCATATTGGCTATCTTAACTTTGTTCACAGCTGTCCGGAAGAGGCCTGTGGTTGTCGTGGAGAACCAACTTCTCAAGTTTTTAAGCCACGAGATTTGTCTTCTCCCTATTTTTCTTTTTCCTTCAACTTTGCCTTGTAGTATGCACTGAAGGAGTCCGTATCCACTAGAGTTGCGCATGATGTGTCCCAGGTATTGTAGTTTCCTAGTTTTAATCGTGGTCAGGATTTCTGTCGTTTTGTCCATTCTTCTTAGTATTTCGGCATTGGTAATACGGTATTTCCATGATGTCCTTAATATCCTTCTGTACAGCCACATTTCATATGCTTCTAGTTTTTTTGTGCTAGCAACCGTCAGCGTCCAAGCTTCCATTCCATAAAATAACACAGAGAATACGTAGCAGCGTAAGAGTCTCATTTTGGTGTCTATAGTTAGATCACGACTTTTAAAGGCTGAGGTCATTTTAATGAATATATTTCTGCTGTTTTCAATCCTGCTTTTTATTTCCTGTGTCTGGTCCCATTAATAACGGTGCCTAGATATACATATTTTTTAACTCTTTCGATGATCCCCTGCTCCAGCTCCAGTTGCTGTTGGTGGTGTTGTGGGTTGTTCTTACTTATAATCATGAATTTGGTCTTGTCCATGTTGATATCTAGTCCATATCTGTGACTAGTGCTTATTAAGCTATTCATTATTAGTTGTAAGTCTTCTATGTTGTCGGCCATGATCATGGTATCATCTGCGTACCTGATGTTGTTTATTCGTTTCCCGTTTAAAGAAATTCCTTCTTGTGTATTTACTAGGGCTTCCCGAAATATGACTTCAGAATAGATGTTAAATAGCAGAAGAGACAGTACACATCCCTGCCTCACACCGCGTAGAATTTTTATTCTTTCTGTGCTATAGTCTCCGATTCTTACGCTTGCCGTTTGGTTCCAGTATAGGTTTGTAATTATTCTGAGGTCTTTGTCGTCTATTCCTGTGTTTTCCAGAATTTGTATCAGTTTTTGGTGTTGGACTCTGTCAAAGGCCTTTTTGTAATCAACGAAACACGCGTATACATCATAATGC
This sequence comes from Othius punctulatus, assembly GCA_951805005.1. Taxonomy (NCBI): domain Eukaryota; kingdom Metazoa; phylum Arthropoda; class Insecta; order Coleoptera; family Staphylinidae; genus Othius; species Othius punctulatus. Next base: position 97,932,706 of record OX638138.1, read on the forward strand.
ATGTCTCTGCATCTCTGTACCAATACTTGCACACTAAAGAGAGCTTCCCTTGTCCCGACTGCGTCTCTAAATCCAAATTGTGTGGGTCCCAGCTGTCCTTCCACTTTATTGTATATTATTTTATGTATAATTTTTAGAAACACTTTCAATAGGTGGCTCATTAGGTGTATTGTTCTATATTCATCGCATCTTTTTGCCGATGCCTTTTTTGGGAGTATTACGAATTCTGATTCCAACCACTGTTGTGGTATTACACCTGTGTTGTAGATATTATTTAGGATGTCGGTTAGCCATTTAATTCCTTCGTCGTCTAGTAGTTTCAAAAATTCAGCGTGGAATCTGTCTGGTCCTGGACTTTTACCGTCTTCAACTTGTTTTATGGCATTTCGCACTTAGTCTTTCAGAATGCTTGGGCCTGTTTCTGGCTGTATATGATGAATTTCTGGTTTTTCGTCTTGGAATAGTAGTTCGATATATGTCTTCCATGTGTTCTTTATTGCGTTTTTGTCTATTAGTATGTTGCCATCGTTATCAACCAGTTTGCTCACTTCTTTTCTTTGTATGTTCTAGTAACTTCCTTCACCTTTCTATGTACGTTAAAAATATCATGTTTGATCTGCAGCGCCTCTATCTCTGCACACTCCTGTTTCGTTTTCTTTTCTTTTGCTTCTCTTATCTTTTGTCTAATTATTTTGTGTGTTCTATTATACTGTATGTTATCTGTGTTCTTGAAGTCTCTTCTCCTTTCCATTAATTGCAGAATCTCATCTGTCATCCAGGATTTTCGTTTGATGCATTTTTCTGGTTTTAGGAGCTTTCTCTTAATCTTTTCTACTACTGCATTTACTCTTTTTATCTCATATTCTGTGCATGTCGTATAGTTTGTTGCTACAAATATGTCTGTTAGTTCTTTCTCTACTTGAGCTTTTGTGGTTGTCTCCTTTAGCTTACGAATGTCGAATCTTGTGTTGGTAGTTATTTTCTTTTCTACGTATTAGTAATATTCCCTTAGCATTCCAAGACACTGACGCCATTACTTTTCCAGCTCACTTCACGGACATTGCCTTCTTTGGTGGTGGAGAACCCCTATGTCTCCATTGTTTAGATTGTTGCTTGGTCTCAGGGGTATAATAGTGAACCCAAGTTTCATATATTGTAACAAATCATCGGACGAATTCGGTTTTTTATTTAGTTCAAACGTCTACACTCTTTTGACAAATTCTCATTCTCTGAAGGTTTTGATTCAATGTCAATATGCGCGGCACCCATCTTGGCGAAAACGTTTTCATCACTAATGCTGCAGTTAGGATATGGAATATTCTTTCATCAGAGATACCTATATCCTTAGCAATTTCGGAGATCTTTAATCGACGATCCTGCATAACCATATCGTGGATTTTTTCGACGATTTCAGGCGTTGTGGCTGTTTTTGGTCTTCCAATGCGCGGATCATCTTCAAGGCTCCCACGACCATGTTTAAATTCTGCCACCCACTTATGCACAGTTGTATATGATGGAGCAGAGTCTCCTAACTTATCCTGCATATCTTCACGAATTTCTGTTGCCTTCCAACCGTTTTTCACAAAATATTTGATAACAGCACGCGTTTCAGTTTTACCCATTTTTCAAAACTCGCAAAACTAGCTTTACTCAAAGGAGCATCAAATTGATACTACTTGACAGAACAATGTAAAATTTGTCATCGCGTTTGATTAATAACTCGCGATCTTTTTTTTTAATTTCCAACCTAAACGCCTTCTGTGTACCGTCCAGTTGTAGCAGTCCGGACATTTAGCCCGCGCCAATAAAACATCTGCCGCGCGGCTGTTGGGTTCTGTCATTTCGGTCGTCCCATGGACGTGCCTCTGCATTTTATATCATTAATATATCATAATTATAATTATAATATCATTAATTACCCCTTTCCCAATTTTAATATGATTACTGCATGTCCGGCTCAGTTACAGCCGTCTCATTAGTCCGTTTAATTATTTAATTTCTATATAATTGTCGTCATTTTTGTTACCTCCACCCTCCGTGGGCCTAGAAACGCCATTCAAATTTTGTCAGGGTTCATATTTCATTTTACCAGTTTTAGCATCAACATTTGATTAGTTATATTACGGGAAATGGTAGATTTCAACATATTTTTATACTTCGGAAGGGGGGAAATATTGAGTGGGCGTTTCGTCGGTCTGTCGAATTTATAAATAGGTCCACTGTGCCATAAACGGCTTCTTTTTTCGGTCGCCGTTCGAGCAAACTGGTCATCAGCAATTTGTGTTGCGCCTACGTCCAGCGAAACGGCTAACAAATTGAGAAGAATGGAGTCCGCTCAGGTTCTTATTCTTTGTAAGTTGTAAATTGTATATATATATATATATATATATATATATATATATATATATATATATATATATGTAAATTGTAGCGTTCATTATTATTATTGCTGTTTTTTTTCCTTTGTGTTGTAATTGTATAATAGCTGTAATTTTTTGTATTATAAAATGTGCCCCCCCCCGAACAATAGTTTATTTAGTGTATGTGCACCCTAAACGAAAACAATTTACGTTACCCCGCGCCATGTCGGGCAAATAGCAACACCACCATTTTGGGTGGAGGCGCTGGGAACAAATTTGACATTTGTGAACACGACAGTTGGTTTCATCTACTGCATATATTTTATTGGAACTGATGCTACCATCTGTGCTTTATTACGCGAACTTTTCAAAGCACTCTCATATGTCCCGAGGTATTTGAAAAGATCTACTTGTTCTATTTGTTTGCCTTAAACAGTTATTTTACGTAACTTATTTTTCGCTGCTATTATCATACTTTTAATTTTTTTAAATTTATTATCATTTTTCTGCAAATATCATTTCTACTACCTCCGCTTCTTCCATTTTCCAGTGTCCCACTTTAAGTGTTTTCATAGTTTTTGTTTTACTGATTTTATGATTTGTCTAGCACTAATGTAAACAGCATTGAGCTTAGTATGCACCCCTGTTTTACTCCTATTTTTGTGTCAAATTCTTCTGATTTCTCGTTATTGGTCCTCACTATATTCTTGTTGTTCTTGGACATTGCTAATATGATTTCATAATATTCTTCCATTTTACTCCTCTCTTCTCTAGCTCCTTCCATATATATATTTTCTTCTTATCTTTTAGGAAGCTTTCTTCTACGAAGCATATATGTACGTCTTTATTCTTCTCAATTATTCGCTGATTTGTCTGATTGATAAAATTAGGTCTTGCGGGCTTCTTCCTTTTCTGAACCCACACTGGTGGTCTTCTATCGCCCCATCTACTGTCTCTCTTATTCTCTTTTCGACTATTACAGCTAGTATTTTTCCTGGGACACTTGATAGTGTGATCCTCTGCAGTTATCACAGTCCCGTATGTCGCCTATTTTATATATGGGCAGGACGATTCCTGTGTTTCATTCTACCGGGATCTTTCCTTCTTCTACTATTTCATTTAATAGTTCTGTTAGTTTTTTTATGCCTTCTAATCCAAGTCCCTTCATCATTTTTGGTGTAATTTCGTCGACTCCTGCTGATTTTTCATTTTTCATGTTTCTTTTTACTTCAATCACTTCTGCTATTTCCTTTTCTTCAATCTCTTCTGTTTCGGTTTCTTCCTGGTCGTGATGTTCTTCTTATTCTATCTCCTCTGCTTTAGTAGTTGTCGATTGTTCAAAGTATTCCTAAATCTAAATGACAAAGCCATATGTATGAATAGTAAACTGTTTTAATAAATAGGGTGTCTGTGAAGTTGGCGACAAGTTTGTGGGTCTTGTAATAATAAGTTTGCAAACATGTGAGTGTATGGCTGTTATGTAACCTTAAAAAATACAAATTCCAACGCAAGCGTGTTAATATTAGGAAGCTGTAATAATAAAATTGAGGGCAGATCACCCTCAATTAAAGGGGGAAAAAAGTTAAAAATCAGAGATTGTCAAGGAGGCAGAAAAAAAGTTTGGAAAAAAATTGGGGAGAAATCAGGATCGGTGAAGAAAAATGCGGCGTAAATAACAAGAAAAGAAGGGACATCTGGACCAGATCGGGACGTTAGGAAGATCCACGTCTGAGTTTGGCGACACACACACTGCCCACTTCACACATGTTAAAATTGCATTGGATTCTATGAAGGTTCATAGTTGCACACTGCTGAAATGTGAAGGCTGATTAGATTGTAACGAAAGATTCGTACAATTGCATCGAAGTGGAGGATTAAAGAATAGGGTACATGAGAATTATACCTATGTTCATATGATATTTTTTTAATGTTTTGACCCATACTACCACTCTTTAAAATATTTACCTTTCCTATTGACTCGGCCTGTATATGTGCCACTATAAACATTGCATTGAGAAAAACAAAACTATTGCTGCTATTGTTTGCTGTCAATGCAGGTATAACTTCTAAAGCAGTGCATATGGCAACATTTACGTGTTGTTAAAATTATTCCTTACATTGTCTTCAACCCAGGTAGCATTTGAGCGAAGCTTCTCACAGCTAAAAATGATTAAAATCAGTCTTACGGATTCATTATTACACAAAACTCATAATAAAAAATAAAATATAAAGCTGTAATGCTATGTCTAAACAGATCCTACCGAGAAAAGAGAAAAATAACCCAAGAAAAAAGTCATAATAAAAGAAAATAAAATAATTAATAAACTAAAAATATTTCACATAATTTTATTTTGTTGTAACATGACTATTAATATCGAGCGTTCAACAAAAATCGACGACGAAATCTCAGTCTGTCAAAGTCATGTCTCCACCTAGATCACATGCGCTCGCATACAATATTGGCTGTCATGTTGACATGTCAGATTTGATCCAAGTGCAGACATAATTTGAGATTGCCAACGCCAACTTCGTCGTCCATATTTGTTGAACGCTCGATATTACACTGTAACACTACTATAAACTAAAAATATTTTATCATAAATATGCATAGAATCATTGATGTAGTCATCGAAGTTGGCTTAAAATAAAAAAATATCATGAATGTAAAATTATTATTTATAATTAAACGCCGTTTACCTTATTTCACAGTTTTTTGATTATTGTATACAGGGTGTCCAAAATAAGGATCAACAGCAGGGGGATCTCGGAAACCGTAAAAGTTACAAAGGCGTCTAAATTACAAAAAAAGTTGCGCAATTTAGTTATCAGTAATATTTTGTTTTGAGACAATCAGAAATTTCCGCTTATTTCCGGATAAATTCGATAAAATCCGAATCGTTCTTATTTTTTCTGAAGTTATTGGAAAAGGTATAAGAAAACCAAAGGCACTTTCTCATTGCCACTTTTTTTCGCCCTACAAAACCATGTTTATAAATTTTCAGTACAACGTTTCGTATCGAAGAAACCATCATCAAGGTTATATTTTTATATGGCCCTTAAATAAAGTACACCCTGTATTAAATAGCATTTTCGATTAGGAATTCAACGATTTATATCACAGTATGGTTTCCCATGTTTTTATTCGGAAAAAAAGGCTTGTTAATACATTTCGAACATTTTGCTGTAGTAGGTGTTGAAATTAGCGACGAAGACAAAATTTATCACCTAATTTTAAGTTTTTAAGATAATTAAATGAACATAACAATTATCCAGAACAGACCACAGAAAAAAAAATAAGTGTGGTTCTAAATAACTATAATGTTTCAATGTTTAACAATTACTCTTGCTAAATATCAATAAAGAAATTTTTATCAATAGTTACCGAGATAATTGAAAAAAATAACCGAAAGTCTTACATATTTTTTCCTGTCCTGTTATTTGAAGAAATATTAAAAAGATAAACACATTTTCATTGCTACTATTTCTCATCTACAACAAGGGAATTTTAAATTTTCGATCAGACGTTTCGTGTGAGTGCAACCGTCATCAAGTTTAAGTTTTTAAATATGGACCTGCATTTTAAATGTTATTTTTGAGTTCTACTCGTTAATACAATTATAATGATGTGCAACACTGATGTGCACAACAATGTGCAACACTAATGATGAGCAAAACTGAGGTTTTAATAACTTTTTTGATATGAATATAAATAAATATCTACAATTAACACTAAACTGGATTTAAAAATAAAAAATATAAACTAGAGTGCCATGAAAACAGTGAAAAATTGGAACATCGCAAAGAGTTAAATTGGATCTTATGCAACACTAAGTTTTTAACAAGATACTAATAATACTAATATTAATACTAATATTAATACTAAACAGTATTGATTTTATTTAATTAAAATAATAATAAATTATAGTTTTATAATAAATGTTCAGATAGATTGCCATTCTCTCTAATGATAATGTGGTTATTATTTACTTCAATTACAATTCTTTTTTATTTTCATACAAAAAAGTTACTATAACCACAAGTATTGCACATCATTGTAATAGTATTAACGAGTAGAACTCAAAAATAAAATAAAAAATGCAGGCCCACATTTACAAAAAAAAAAAAATAGACTTGATGACGATTGCACTCGCACGAAACGTCTGATCGACAATCTGAAATTCCCTTGTTGAAGAGGAGAAAAGTGACACTGAAAATGTTTTAATTTTTTTTAATATCACTCTTCAAGTAACGCTAGGAAAAAAATAAGTAAGATTTTCGGAAATTAAAAGTAATTTTTTTTAAACTATTTTTATTGATTATTGTTCCCCATATGATCACGCAACTTTCTCCCTACCTAACCGACTTAGTATCTCTGACCGTTTCCAATATCCCCCTACTGATAATCGATTTTGAATAACCCTGTATTTCGATTGCCACGCAGTAGGTTTGAGATAGTTATTGACATGATTTAATTTTATTCACTTAGTCTTAGTCTAATTCACAAGTATTGTATTTGTATACTTGTTTACATTATTTACTATGTTTTTTTTTTGCAAAAACAAAACAAATAATTTTCCATTACTCATTTTTTATTTTATTTTTTTGATTTTTTATTGCAATAATGTACTTCATGCATAAATAACTGATACTACCTCTAAACAACCGAACTATACAATCTGGAAGCATATTGTAAATTTTCACATAAATTATTAAAAAAAAATGCCAGTGATATTAGCAGTTCCATATTAGCAGTGCGATATTAGTAGTTCTATATTAGCAGTTCCATATTAACAGTTCCATATTTACTGTTTTTTTTTGCATAAAAAACAGAATCATTTTCCATTACACATTTTTTATTTAATTTTTTTGATCTTTTACTTCGTGCATAAAAAACTGGTAGTACCACTAAACAACCGTACTATACAATCTGGAAGATGCATATTGGAAGTTTTCACATAAATTATAAAAAAATGCCAGCGATATTAGCAGTTCCATATTAGCAGTGCGATATTAGCAGTTCCATATTAGCAGTTACATATTAGCAATTCTATATTAGCAGTTCCATATTAGCACCAGTTCCAGTCCTGCATTTCATTGGTTGATTATTTTACTAATTATTAAGTGTTTACCACCACAAAGTATTATCAATATGAGACTTATGAGACAATATGAGAAGATGTATATTCTTATTCTGATCATTATTATTTAATTTTATTTTAAATATCAAATATATAAGCACAATACTAATGTATAAGGTGTGTTAGCAGTGGCGTAGCCAATATTTTTGGTGAAACGTTTCTATTTTAACCATTTTGTTTGTTTAACTGTGCCATGATAATATTTGATACTATGTATAGCACAATATTTACTACTTATTACCACTTTTTAATTTCAAAATTTCAAATAAGCTACCAGTTCCATTGTGAAAACCATTTTGGTTGAAATTTTGATGTTGTAGTCGAATTTGCACAGTGTAAAATACAAGTATTTCATTGCGCCCAACTATTGATTCTTGACTTTGATCTCTTCATCTTATACATATAGTTCCACGTCCTGCTTGAAATTAGATGCTTCATCTGCTAACCATTTGAACACCCATTAACTCCTGGTCATACTCATGGTTCTCATGATCATGGTCCATAAATGTTTACCAGTCGTGTGCTAATTTCGATGGGCGATTTTTACATTTGGCACGCAAAAACGGATAACTGACAGCACTTCACTATCATACGGCATCAGGGGAATCTCCATTGCCAACAGTCACTGAGGGTGTTGTGGTAGTACATACAACAGGTACGAACATTTTACATTGTTGATATTAAATGGCTATTGGACTTGAGGTCGTAAAAGTTTGAACATCAAGTCGTTTAATAGGCGTTAATTAGTCTATTTCTATAAAAAAGTACACACTGCAACGGTCAACTTCGCTTACTTATTTTTTTTCTTCTTCCAATACTTCTTTTTAATACATTTTGGTATTAAAACTTTCGACTCAGAATTTGATAACCAACATCACCACGTGCAGTTCTTTTGCTAATTTATATACACCCTGTATAATATAGTTTTTGGAGAAAACAATTGAATTCTCGAATATACCACATAAATTAACATATATTTTGAAAAAGAAATAATTACCTTGCAATACTTCTTTGCGTTGTTTTTCCGTTTTGGACTCGAGAGCGTCGAAAACAGCGGCGCCGACCAGCAGGTATGTGAAGGTGCACACGATGAGTGATAGCGTGCGAACGTTTTGCTTCTTCATTCTTTAGCGCGCGTCATGCTGGGGCCGGGGGGCTCCCGCGCCGCTAGCTGCCCCCCGCGCGCTCTCTCATGCTTCGCCACATTACACCCCCTGCAAAAAAAAGAAAAACGCAATTTTATCGTATGCAGTCGATAAAAGTTGGACGAGTATAGATCTGCTACGGAGGGCATATTGGTAGCATTCACTTATAAACCTGAACAGCGTGCGGAATCTATCTTTTCACACATGAATTTTCACGAATAGAGATACAGATAACATATTGGGAGGCCAAAAAACGTGAAAGCTTCGGGGAAGAAGTAATTGACTTCCCTGCCGGCGAAGCTGTGACGCCAGTGCATGTCGGGCTTTTGTGTTTCCACGGAAGTGAAACGGTGGACGTTTAAATAAAAGGAGCGTTTCCTGAATTCTGCGTACATGAAAACTTATAATACAAAGTGCGCTATTTAATTACATATAATGCGGAACTTATTGTACATGAAACTCTTTGCAAATTGAGAGTGCCTCCAATATCCTGCAAGAATCTAATGTCGCCCACATATGTTTTTATCTTAAATATTTATCAATATGAAAAGTTAGTATTGAAACGAAAACTTAATGCCAAGTAGTATGAACATTTATTCCATATACAGTTACACATCTGCAGCATACATAATACATACAATATCATAATATTGATGATAGATTGATAGATATATGATTCACGATGTGCTACATGATATGTGGAATGGGCTATCGACTTTTGTCTTTCGGCCCATGAACTGTTGTGAATATGAGTGATTGTCTAATAATATTAGTTCGTGAGTTAGTTACTGTCTTGAGGGTTTGTCAGTCTTTCGTACAATGTTTGGGAGGGATATTTGTATTTAGGAGTTTGGTTGAAGTTTCGGGTATGGATGAAGGGTGTAATAGAGGGAATGTTAATGCCAATTGTTCGAGAAAAATCATATTTTCGAGGAATTTTGTACTTATAAAACAAACATTTTTTAAGCGCAACTGGTTGTCCATTGTTTGTGCAAAACGTTCTCATACCTACATTTTGTCCTAAAACTCTTGATTTTTGTTTCATTTATTTGATCAATTTTTCACTTTAAAAAAAATAACACATAAGTGTAAAAAAATATTTATTTACCGAAAAGTCATGAAAATTATCCATTACTTACGAGGAGCCTGAGTGAAATACGAGGCACCCTGTGCCCAGTATTTTACAGACAAAATGACAAAATGACAAATCGTGTATGAAGGGGAAACCCCCTAATTATAATAGAACATAATATTAATTAATTTAATAAATTGAATGGGCTATTTTCTGCGTACCTATCTAGAAGTATGCTTCTCTGTTTCTAAGGTAACAGCAAATTTTGTACAAATAAACGAAAACCGCTTTCGGTTTTTTTTATTCGTGTCCCTTTGCAATGAATTGCGAAGAAACTACCGACGAACTCCCTTTAGAAATACGAAAACCCGCAGAAGAGGCCATGGCGGAGCTACTGCCGAACATCTACAGGGAGATATAATTGTGTTTATGATGGCTTTGAAGGTAGGTATAATTCTAAGAATGTTAGAAGAATTACAGAAGACTTTCTTTTGGCTTACTTTGTGGAGAAAACTAAACATAATTATAAGGCTTCAACTCTTTGGAGTATTTACTCCATGCTTAAGTAGACATTATCAATAAAAATGAATATTGATATGAGCAAGGTCAATAAGCTAATTGCGTACTTAAAAAGACAAGGTGAGGGATATCAAGCTAAGAAATCAAAAGTGTTGTCCCGTATTGAAATCGACAGATTTCTTAGAGAGGCTCCAAATTTATAATTTTATTTCATTTGAAACAGTTAAAAAAATCAGGTTGTGTTAGTCTATACCAATGAGTCACTGAGAATTGCACAGAAGAATCATTAGTAAATCAACTGACGACTGCTAATCGAATACAGGACAAGAAAGAGGAAAATAACGCTGATATCACGAAAGACGGTTAAGTTGCTTCGTGTTCAAAATCTGAAACTTCTCACTTGGCAGTTGGTGTTGAATATAACTATAAAACTATAAAGAAAATGAAGTTTCTTTTTGTTCAAATGTGATGATAGTTAACACGGAAAATAATGTTATTATTCGAAATAAATTTATGGGATTAACATATCCAATGTAGAAGACTCAATCATAAATGTTAATATTCAATAAAACTTTAGAAATAATGTGTACATGTTTTCGTGACTAGTCACGGAAATTCAGTTTTCGTGACTAGTCAGGGAAATGCAATTTTCGTGACTAGTGAGGGAAATGCAATTTTCGTGCCGCATTTGCGGAGCGAAAGAGCTACTATAGCTCCGGTTTCAGAAAAAAACTTATTATTATCTATTTGAAAAAAAAAATGAATTAGAAAAATAATTGGGGAGTATATTTGCATATTAGCAAAACAATCGAAGTTTCTATAATTTATTTTTATATCAGAGAGAGCGAGCGAGTAAAATAGAGAAAGAGAGACATAAATTAACCCTAGGACTAGGACTAGACTAGGAGTAGTTAATAGTAATTAGTAGTTCATTAATACGAGCCTTAATAACTTAAAGTTCGGACGATACCCATTTTTACTGTTACTTATAGATTATTTTGCTGAAAGTTATTAAATAACATTACTTTTTTTTATTCACTTTATTTTATCTTATTGAAGCCTATAGAAAAACCTCTGTTAACAAACAAACAGAAGAACAATCGTACAGCTTGGGCTAAGTTTAAATTGTCTTGGACTGTAAAAGACTGGTCCAAAGTCATATTTAGCGATGAATCAAAATTTGACGTCTCTGTAGGTGATTACAGAAATCAAATTATTCGAGATAAAACGGAAGCTTTTCAAGCGGATTGTATAAAAAGGACTGTGAAGGTTCCAAAAGGGGTATTAATTTGAGGGTGTATGTCTGGAAAAGGTTTGGGAAAAATGGAAATAATAGACGGTATATTTAATGCTCTTAAATATCAGATAATACCGAATAACAATCTTATTCCCAGCGTACATGAGTTTTATCCACATGGCAATTTCATATTCCAGCAAGATGGTGCATCAAGCCATATAGCAAAGATGACAAAAACATGATTTTCAGATCACGGAATGAAAGTTATGACTTAGCCCTCTAACAGTCCGGACTTAAATATTATTGAGACCTTGTGGCAACATGAAAAGTCAGTTGAGGTACAATTCTCAACGAAATGTACATGCTTTGGAGACAAAACTGAGAGAAATATGGATTTCTATTTCTAATAAAAGCGTCCCTTAATAAAGTTGTATTCCTAATTCCTGAATAAAACAAAATTATAAACAATTTACTGAACAATAATCAGTAAATATGTATACAAATTAGTACCGTCCGAACATTAAGTTGTTAGGGCTCGTAATATTTCTTTGGATTGAACAAACAATGTACAAATAGCTTACAAATACGGTGGGGAATTGAAGAAACATGATATTTAAAATATTGATGATTATTGAAATAAAAATCAATACTTTTTAAATTAGTACAAATTTAGTGATTAAACCATTTTTAATTCGTTTCATTACGTGAATTTTAAAATCAGCTCGGACGGATGATTACCCTACGCAAATGTAGTGTGACAGAAGTAATTTATATGTAAACTAACGTGATATAACGAGTCACGAAATATATAGGTGCAAGTTTTAATAATTTTGATTTTGGTACACGCACATCTATGTAAACGGTTTAAGAATTTAGTAGTTTTAAAATTTTATATATAATATATTTAAAGTATCTACACTTGTGTTAGTAATTACTTCGGTGTGGTCATTTGTACGTCACACACGATCGATATTTTTTTGTTCCAACTCTCATGTCAGTCTAGACATGTGTGTCAAGTTAATTGTCTCTTTTAATTTCATTTAAAAGACCTCCTTTAACGTAGTTCAATAGTGCCTAAGTATCCTATATAATGTCATATTATTAGGACACAATTAAAACAAGCATATGTTTTTATTAATTCGCAATTTTCAATTTCGCTTTATTTATTTTTTTATTATATTTGGTTATCGAACTAATAAGCGTGCGAAAATCTGTCTTTCTAGCACGGCGTATTTTAAAGTTGCCTAGAAACAACACATGTATTGACCAACTTATATCCACAAAAACTTCGCGTAGTGCTCTTAAAACCGGCGAGCGTGCATGAAATGCGCTCTTATGCACTTGTACTATACTATTCTATCTTGCATGCAAGAAGCTGATTTTGCTATTTCCGAGATTAACTAACATTTCAGCAAATGTCTGCTTTAAAAAATAATAATAATGTAGGTATGTCCAATCAAATAATGTGATTAAGGCCTGTATCTATAGTCCGTACTTGAGCATGAGTTCGACTCAAGTCGTATATTTGGGTATATTTGGTTACATTTGGTGCATAAGCGTTTATAGAAAATACGCTACCAAATATAAGACTTGAGTCGAACTCGTGCTCAAGCACGGACTTCAAATTCGGGCCTAGATCTTATTACGTTTATTTTAATATGTAAAAATATTTATAATTATTATTATTATTCCAATTTTTTATCTAAATTCACTGCATTCGGAAAGTAGCTAAGTAACGCATACATTCGACAAAATTGTTCCAAATTCTTCTAGAAAAATCGCTCGAGCGATTCTATTTATACTCCTTTTTTTAAATAGTTTTAAATTTTTCATTTGAATTTCCTAGAAAATATGATGTCAATCAAACTTATATTAAATTGCAACCTCATTCTTTGAACCAAGACTCATTTTTTTGTAGAAGTCAAAAATGAAGGTGAATCCCAAAATATTTCTTTTAATATAAAATATAGAGCTGACAATGATGCATGCCTTTTCAAATAACGAATTGCGTTTTCTATGCTCATTTGCATGCTTAAGGTAAACGAAATGAAAGGAAATATGAAACGTATATCGAATTCCGGCAATGTGGAAATCTACTGCTTTATGGGTTTCGTTAGCCTGGTGGAATGGTGACCTCGACAAATACCAGGAACCAGGTCCGGAAGTAAAAGGGGCAACAAATGCAGCAGAAGCAGAAAGTCGGGAACAAGTCTCGGATACAAAAATTTAAATAGCAAACGGTTACCGGAAGGGTTCAATAATGAGCTTAGCGATGGGTCTCATGTGAGCTTACAGTGTGTGCCCGCTTGAAGTGGGTGGGTGTGTCGGTGCCCTAATTAATCCCCCAAGGGCATGCTTAAATCTGGATCCGGAGTCGTTTGGATCCTGGAAGGGTGTGCGGAACCTTCAAGAGGCTCCGAAGAAGAACACTGCATACGTGTAAATTTTCAACACTAAAAACTACAGATTCCGTATGGTGCATTCATAGACACAGTGAAGGCTGATTCCTAGATTTTTTACACTGCGTAACCCAACGCTGTCGCATTTCTATCGCTATGAGCATTTTCAATGCACGTTGAAAATTCCCGTTACGATACCATTGCCAAACTATACAGGCCCTGCGACAGATTGATACCATTAAATCCGATTAAATCGAATCCAGTGAGATTCGATTTTAATCGACGCGATCAAATCGCTATTGTATTATTTCACGGTTGCGATGCGGACACATAAATATTAGCACATATGATGTTGTATAAAAGTGATTTTAAAATAGCAGACATGCTAAATAAACAAAAGGAAGTTTTGACTAAAACTGAAACAAATCGATATATCGATATATTTTGCCCTGAAATGAGTGCGTGAACTTTTGCGGTCAGTAGAACGTGGAATCGCCTGACGAAAGATTGGGGAACTCTGGACCCATAAATATTAGAATATTGTACTAAAAATATTTTTTAAAAATAGCAAACATCTCTTAAAACAAGCATTTTTTCGCAAAATCTAGAAGAAAAATTAGAGAAGCAAAAGCAAGTGTTGACTAAAACTAAAAAAATCGATAGTTCTCCCGGAAGCAATTCTTCCGGGAAAAATAATTTAATAATTAGAATAACTTAAAAAATAAAAATCAATGTTAAACAACATCAGTGTTCAATAAATCTTAGTAATACTCTTAGAAATTCGCCCCCGATCTCTGATCTCCATCTCTCCATGGTTGATACCATGATTAAATCGAATCTAGCGAGATTTTAATCGACGCGATCAAATCTCTGGGGTATGATTTCGCGGATGCATATCAGCGGGGATCAATTTATCAGCTACTTGATTGATTAATATTGATCGCGATCGGGGCAGGATTCCATTCAAGTGGGAGCAATATACGTATGGCGCCTACCCGACAGAGACAGGCTGCTAACTGAAAATCGCCGCGCCCAGGGACTAACTCAAATTGATACCATTAAAATGCGATTAAATTAATTCCGCTGATATGCAACCGAATGTTTCGGTAACACCAAATTTGCACACAAGGAAATACACAAATACACAAGAGAGGAAAGAAACAGAAACGAGAAGTCCATAATAGACTACTTTTTAACAAACAAAGTACAAGTGAGGGAGTAATGGATATTAAACGCAAAAGAGGTAGCGAAACTGATAGTGACCACTATCTTCTAACAGCATGAATAAAAACAACAAGTAGGGAACCGAAACAAACACATAAAACAGTCGATAAGGAAGTAAGAATAGAGAAATTTAGAATGTACAAGCTAAGCGACAAACAAGTAAGGGAAAACTACCAGGAATTAATACAAGAACTAATGAGAAGCACTGAAAAAAGCGGAAAAACAAAAGTAGAAGATTTATGGGTCAATTTCTAACATATAGTAAGAGAGGCAACAAAACACACCTGTGGAAAAACTAAAAGTACACCAAACAAAAAACAAACAAGCTGGTGGAACAAAGAAGTGAAGCAAGAAGTTAGGAAAAAGAAACAAAAATGGAAAAAATACCCAAGCACAAAAAACGAAGAAGACTACGAAATATACAAGCAGCAAAGAAAGAGAGTAAAAGCAATAATAAGGAAGGAAAAAGACAGAAAATGGGAGGATTTCGGAACCAAATTAGAGGAACATTTTAAAAGAAGTCAAAAACTATTCTATAGAACACTGAAAAGCTGCAGAAAGGAAAAATAAAGAAACCTAAAGCTACTTAAAGATAAACATGGTGTACTAATGAAAGAGGATAAAGAAATCATTAACAGATGGAAAGAGCACTTCCAAGAGCTTCTGTCTGGAAAAAAAACAACCAATGAAGGAAATTAAAACGAAGAGGAACAAGAAAATACTAACGAAACAGAAAAAGAAGAGGGATCCATGACAGAAGAAGAGTTAGAAAACGCACTAAAGAAGTTAAAGAACGGAAAAGCCCCAGGTCACGACAAAATCAAATCTGAACCACTGAAATTCAAAGGAAAAGATGGGAAATAACTACTACTACAGTTAAGAAATAGAATATGGGAAACAGGAAAAATACCAGCAGACTGGCGAAAAGCAGTGATCTTCCAAATACATAAAAAAGGAGACAGTAGAAATTGCAACAACTTTAGGGGAATATCCCTGCTGTTCACAGCGGCAAAACTGTATGAATCAATACTAGAGAACAAACTAAGAAAGGAAATTGAAAAACAATGGAAAAGTCACAAAGTGGATTCATTAAAGGACATTCAAGACAAGACCATACCTTCACAATTAAAAAGATGACAGATAAAATATTAAGACAAAACAACAAGCTATACATGATATTCGTGGACTTAGACAAGGCATTTTACAGAGTCCTAATAGCCAAGTGTGGGAAATACTTGAAGAAAGGAAGATAAAAGTGCATTTAATAAAAGCAATCAAGAGTATGTATGAAACCACAGAAAACTACGTAAGGACAAATAATTCAACATCTGAGAATTTCACAACCACCAAGGCCAAGGCCAAGGCCAAGGCCAAGGACAAGAGGGCGCTTTAAGCCCTCTGCTCTTTATTATATTCCTAGACAACATAATGAAAAAAATTAAGGATAACACCAAGAAGGTAGAAATAGGATACTATAAAATGAAAAAAATAGTGATAGCAGAATGTGCTTTTGCTGATGACTTAGTCATGCTAGCCAAAAGCGAAGAAGACCTGCAACACAATATAAGTATATAGGAGGAGGAACTGAAAATACACAACATGGTAATTAATATAAATAAAACAAAAGTAATGGTAGAAGTAAAAGAGAAAACAAAAGCAAAAATTCTAATACATTTGAAAAGGATAGAACAAGTTGAAACCTACAAATATTTAAGTACAATAATACATAATAAAGGAACCATGGAAAACGAAAAAATAACAGAATTATGGCCGCAAATAAAACCTACTATGCAATGAACCAGTACATTCTAAACAATAGAAGAATCTCTAAAAACACGAAAATGACACTCTTCAAGACAATTTATAGACCAACACTCTTATATGGAAGCGAAACAAGGACAACAAATGAAAAGACATTGAGCAAAATACAAGCAACCGAAATGAGATACTTAAAAAAAGTTGAAGGAGTCACGAGATTAGACAGAGTAAGAAACGAACAGATCAGGGAAAACCTACAAATACAAAGTGTGCAAAAATTAATACAGAAACGACAACTAAGAGACACACAAAAATAGTATGGACATCTAAAGACGAAAAGAAAAAGAATGAAAGAGGAAGACCAAGGAAAAGGTGGGAAAACAACATAGAAGAGATCCTAAGAAGAAACGACCTCGACCAACAAGAAGCAAGGAAAAAGGCTACAAATAGAAAGGAAAAACTTCGTAGACATAATTTTTTTTTTAAATTTTGTACCAGTACAATAAATAGCTAATATAAATAACATTCTATATAATATAATTAATAATACTGTTTAAAATATTGCGTGTTTTCTTCCTTCTGTCTTCACCTCGGGAGTTGTCGGTCTTCCTCATTCCTCTTGATTAGATCTTGTTATTTAAAATTTTTGTTTTTAAATTAGCTGTGGCATGAATCTCGACACCGGAAAGGATATAGGAGATGTAAATTGATTATATATTGTGATGTTATTTAATAAATTTAATTTGTTATTTTATAGTAAACGTTAGATAGGATTTTGTTTATAGATAATCATACTGAATATATTAGATTTAGGGTATTTAGATATTAATAGGATTACTTAGGTAGTTAAATATTATTTGTATAGCTGGAATTATAATTAATTAGGGGCACAATTAACGTAAAATAATTGTAATGAGTCAGTAATATGTATAAAATTCAATGGAAAATTCAAACTCATCGTACAAAGACGTTCAACATTCGTATAGAAGCAGAAAAATACATGGATCTCGATGATCAGATTCAAATCACTATTAGAATTATGGTTTCACCAGTATATGGATGATTATAATCATAATTATAATTTGTTGATTCGTTGCCGTGGTTACGGACTAGATTCGGGTAGCAACTCGACAATTTATACGCTTATTTGGATCAACGTAGGCGGATTATAACATGCGAAAATCACTTGTTTTACCGAGGTTTTAAAAAGGCTGAACGCCGATAAACCTGAAGATTAACAAAAACAAATATCATTGAACAATTGTTATTTACATTCACGCGTCATTCCAAAACAGTTTGATTTACGTTTTGTTTACGAGGATATAATTAAATTCGGGACGGTATCAATTGTGTTCGAGCCATCTATAAATACCCGACGTGAACTAGGGAATCATCGTCAACACGGAACAGCTGAAAGGAGTTCAAGAATTTGAATTTAATTATCTTGAATAGTTTCCATTCTACATATTTTCTCTCATTATGTGTGTAAATTGTGTTCTTGCATTTTTTTAATTTGAATCCTCTTGTAGACTACGCAATGAAGAGGAGAAAACTGCCTGTTACCAGTCTCTTACATACATATTATTCAAATGCGAAGTATTGGCACGCATGCGATACAGCCTCATGGAGCATACTCTCGTGCAAGAGGAGATACCTTGTAGATGGGCTGCTAAACCTGACAAAGGGACTCGACCCATTTACATGAAAGAAACTGAGATGGGGGATAATACAATAGGCCTCTATGGCCGCAGTGTTTAGGGAGATAATAAGAGCGAAGCCCGTACCTCTTCAAGAAGAAAAAATGCATCCCCCTTTTTTCGCGGAAGTTCCTTCAATATGCTCCAACTCAAGTCGAGGATCTATTGGTGATTAAAATACTGAATAAAGTAACAAATCAATATCCGCCTTTGTTGTTCAAATATTATGCTTTCGTGATCTGAAGTGAATTTAAGTATCCGTGGATGGTTAGTATGTTCAATGCGTACATATTTGTATTGATTAATTATCTCAGGCTACATGTGCAAGCATTAACACTTATAGCTACATAGAGTCGGGTATTGGTACTATTTGACGGGATTTTAACTAAAATAGGATATTACGATGTTGGAAACAACAAAACTCTTTTGCATTTTTTTTTATTCGTACATGCCTATCTACTTTTACATGTAAGGCGATTTTGTTCCTTATTTACTATATATTTCTCTCCATTTATCCCTATCTAACTCTTCTCTAGTTATCCCTATGTACTCTTTTGCAAGTTAATTTTACGTGGAAGTCGATTTTGTTCCTTATTTCCTATATATTTCTCTCCATTTATCCCTATCTAACTCTTCTCCAGTTATCCCTATGTACTCTTTTGCAAGTTAATAACAAAATTGGGCCATTAACTTCAGTAGATTATCTAAAAATTTGTGAAATAAATAAATTATAAACAATGAATACAATAAAGACCCTTTTGTTTGTTGTTTGTTGTTCTTTTTGTTTCTTGTTTTATTTTTGTTTTTCTTATTTTTTCTGTTAGTGTGAGCTCATCGCTATCTATGGGCATTAGCGCTCAGTTCCTTTTGTAATCTACTCGCGTAGTGAATGTTGGTATTAGGTATTTTAAACACGAAACCCTAATTATTACATGAACCGCCCGGAATCAATTTTTATCTAGCTGAACAGTTTAAGCCGACGTTCTCCACAATAGAGCGGTTCGGAATTCTGCTTCATATCTGCATATCTTCATATAGGGTAATCCTCTGTAGTAGTAAAAGAGGTCGGCGCTGGGAAGTTCCGCGTTAAACCGCCATTTACTTGACAGTTTCGGATTATATCTACATGGATTTAAACTTTACGTTCAACTCAGCCGGACGTTATAGAATTAAATTATATTACATTCTCGGGTTGCTTTTACGACTTCTTTGACTTTCTCCCTCATCGCCGAATAAATACTCGCAATGTTGATGTGTTGTTGCAATGCAAGTTGAAATCACAGCTACGTCGTTGATTGAGTATTGTATAGGCTGTGGCGATAATTGCGAGTTTCATAGAAGTTTAATTGGATTTTATGTGGAAGTGCATATATTTCACTAACTAATCTGCATTCATATAACACACAGGGTGTAACTTAATGACTTGGCCAAACTTCAGAAACGTATCTACTTTCAACCATATAAACATTATCCGGAAATTATTCTTTCAAAAGTTATGGTCACTTCACAAATGCAAATAATGATAAATTTTATATCATTTCTTTATATCACATTATATTATCAATTATTATATTCTGTCAATATCTTACAAAATGTTATAGTGGCAGCGTTTTCAAAATATGCACATAACATTTTTGTTTGTCGTTTTAGTTTTGTAACAATTATTTGCTTGAACTATAAAGAACATTATTAGTGCCGTTTACTGATTTATACAAAATCTAATTATCACAAAAGAAAAAAAAATCATACATTATGGAATTATCAATTTAAACAAAAAATATTCACGGGGGCAGCGATGATTATTTTTATCGAGTTTGGGGGCGGTTAAGGGCGGCGGGCTATTGTCCGGTAGCCCTGGTCAACCCTCATTACATATACACTATTGTACCGATTGTAGTATTTGATGTAAGAGCCGTGATTTATAGTATCAATTGGACGGGTACCTGTAATTATCCTATTGTGAATATTATAATTGTAATTAGCATACTTGCAATTCTGGCAATTATCATATTATCTTTACCCGCGATGAATAGACCGTCCATTTAAAGAGCCGATTAAAACCGCCGAGTAAAACCGCGGATTAATTTAATCGGATTTAATGCTATCAATTGGACCAGTACCTATAATTATCCTATTGAGAATGCTGTAATTGTAATAAGCGTACTTGCAATTGTCGCAAATCCTTTTTAATTACCCGCGGTGATTAGACCGTTGATTGATACCGCGCATCAATTTAATCGATTATGTGGGTGAAGTGAAATCCTCACAGCCTAACTACTATTTTTCGAAATAAAAATTGCTATGAATAACATATTCTAGGTTGCTATACAAATCAGATTTTCCAATTTATGTGATCTTAAGAAAATTCGTGAAAACTGTAAATGAAGATAAATTGCAATTTGGGAACTACCTTCTAGAATTTTGGTAATCCATATTTTCATTATGGTTTTTTTTTTTGGAAAATTGGTGCAAATTTAATTTTCCACGCTTGTACCACAACTTGCAGATTTGTAAATTACATTCTATTGCAATTAAATATATGATTACTGAAAATAGAAATATATTGAAAAATAACAATTGCAGCACGATTTTTTGGTTCACAGTTGCTGTACTAAGGTATTCTTTTATTCAAAATTGCTACGAATACAATTTTCCAAGTCGCTATTAAAAGTCAGTGATTTGCCATTTTTATATGATCATAACTGGATACATGAAATTTAAAAATAAAGATAATTTGAAATTTTGGAACTGCCATCTAGAATTTTGGTAATCCATTTTTCCATTGTGGTAGATTTTTATGGAAAATTGGTGCAAATTAAATTTTCCACGCTTCTACCACAAATTGCATATTTATAAATTACATTTTATTGTAATGAAATGGATGGTTATTGAAAATGAAAATATATTGAAAATAACAATTGCAGCACGTTTTTTTGGCTCACAATTGCTGTACTAAAGTATTCTTTAATGGAAAATTGTTTTGAATTTTTTTTTTAAATCGCTATTAAAAGTCAGTGAATTTGGGAACTGCCATCTAGAATTTTGTTAAATTTTGAATTAATTTCCGCGCTTCTACCACAAATTGCAGATTTGTAAATTTAATTCTATTGCAATGAAATGTACTATTACTGAAATAAAAAAATGGAAATTTATTGAAAAATAACAATTGTAGTACGATTTTTTTGCTCACAATTACTGTACTAAGGTATTCATTTATAGAAAATTGCTATGAATAAAATTTTCCAAATCGCTATTAAAAGTCAGTTATTTGCCATTTTTATGTGCTCATAACTGAATTCATGAAAACTATATATAAAGATAAATTGAAATTTGGGAACTTGGGAAATAGAAAATTGCTTCACTAAGGTATAATTGATGCAGAATTGCTTTTCTATTCATTCATTCTATTCAATTCATGTTTTGCTTTTGTTAAAAGTTTTTTATCACCAAAATTTAAAAAAAACTACCAGAAATTTGAAAATAAAAGGACAATCAAAAAGTACAAAGTTTGCATTTTTTTCGCGAAATTCACATGCAAAGGATTGTTTTCATTTTTTAAATTATGCAACATTGGTTTCTATAATAATAATAAAATGTTTGCACCCTTCGTATTTTTGTCGTGTTTATTACTTTATTTACTATTATTATTACTTATCTTTTAAGTTTTTTCAAATAATTGAGAAATGATTAGTGTCGTTTACTGCCATCGAAGAAAATATTATCAAAAATAAAGTGTTAAAAAATTTTCACTTGAAACTGTATTTTTTAGATTTAGGTTTTATCCATTTATTTTTTTAATTTTTTTTGTCTGTAGAGTTTTTTTTTTAAATTCATATCCAACGGGTAATTATCGTCATTTGAATTATCCCAATATTTTTCCATAAATGTGCAAAAATCGTGTATATCGCTTCAAAAATTATTACTTACATAAAAATATTTAAAAGTAACAACGAATTCAAATTTTCCAATAATTTCGCACCCATAGGATTGTTTTCATATTTTTTGAGTATGTCCAAATAATTAAGAAATGGTTAGTGCCGTTTACTGTCTTTGACAAAAAAAATCATTATCTTAAAAAAATCCAAAAACGCTGTAACCTTCTATACAGCGTTTTTGGAATTTTTCACGTGAATCATTTTTTTTTGTCTGGAGTTGTTTCTTTTTTTGCAAAATTCACATTCAACAGATTACTTTCACGCTTTGAATTATGCAAAATATTTTGCCATAAACGTGTAAAAATTCGTTTACTGATTTCGAAAAAGAAAATGATTACTTAAAATATAAGTAACAACGAAATAAAATTTTCACTAATTTCGCAGTAATAAGATTGTTTCGTATTTTTTGAGTTTGTTCAAATAATTGGTTAAATGGTAAATGGTAAATAAACGGTTGGTTAGTGCCATTTACTGTTTTCGATGATCTTCAGAATCTTCAAATCTCATCTTTAAAATCTTCGAAACTTCAAAAACAAAATCTTCAATCTTCATCTTCAATCTTCAAAAATAAAAAGGTTTTAGCGTCTACAAAATTTTTCACGTTCCACGATTTTTATTTTTGCTTTTGTATCATATATTTTTGTGTGTAGAAAATCGTTACTACCATTTACTGCCATTGAAAAAAAGCATTGCAAAAAAATACAGCTGGATGAAGTTGGTGAAGTTTGGAAAACTTGGAAACTTGGAAAATTGGAGTAGTAATGACCAAAATAGGTTTACTTTGTTGTTCAGTTAAGTTTACTAGTGAAAATGCTAATATAAGCGGATGTTCCTATGAAACTGTGTTTGTGTTTTAATTTTTTTTCGCTAATTTCACGTCAAGCTGATTATTTTCTTAGCTTTTGAGATGCTGCTTAAGAGTACATTATAATGAACTATAAGGAAAAATGTAGATACTGATTTCTTTTGAAGAGAAATTGAAATTTTGAAGAGAAAACGATAGTAATTATTTATTACACATTGTTACAAAAATATTTCAGAACATTTGGTCAATTGTTACAACAATATTGTAGGAAACTGTGACGACAAGAATACGTTTTTACTTTTGAAGATAATGATTTCTTTGGAAGGGACATAAATGACAGTGATGATTTATTACACATTGTTACAAAAATATTTTAGAACATTTCGTGAATTGTTATAAAAATATTGTAGAACACTGTTACGACAAGAATAAGTTTTTAACCAAACATATTTCACAAAATTTATCAAATTAAGATATGGATATTCATGACTTTTGCCGAACATTAAAAAAAACTGTTTATGATAGGATTGTGCGCCTATGTTCAAATTTATGGCATTAAACATAATTTCAAATTATATTTAATGACAAATTATATGATTGTTACTACTTCCTAAATCACTTAAAAAAATGACAACAAAAATCCTTTGACGTACAAAAATTTCATAAATGGTGTACTTTTATATTTTTAAAGCTATGGATTTCTTTCCCTCTACAAAAAAATGGCACAACCTCTGGATATGAAACTAGAAGACTATTTGAAAATATTGTAACTTTTTTATCTTTGAAGATAATAATTTTGTTACGAAGGCAGTAAGTAGTATAACTAGAAGACTATTTGAAAACGTATTTTTTTATATTTGAAGATAATTATTTTGTTTCGAAGGCAGTAAGTAATAGAACTAGAAGAATATTTGAAAACGTAACTTTTTAACTTTGAAGATAATAATTTTGTTTCGAAGGGAGTAAGCAGTGAAACTAGAAGAATATTTAAAAACGTAACTTTTTTATCTTTGAAGATAATAATTTTGTTTCGAAGGTTGTTCGCAGCAATGCGGATTTGTTATTATTCTATTCTTTTATTTAAAAACATATTAGAAAACTCAAAGAACAAGAAAAAAATCCGCTGAGTGTTAAAGTTATCGGACAAAATTGAAAATGCTGTGACTTTTACATTTTTCAAGATAATTTTTTATATGACAGCAAACGGTACTAACGATTTTTAATATACATACAGGTTGAGTAAAAAGTAATGAACCTTCTACCCAGAGCCTATATTATTAATTTTAGAAGACAAAAAGTTGATAACTAATTATTTGCAACAATTTGATGATTTTCAGTTTGTTTTGTGATGCGACACTTTTTGACAATGACGCCAATTACTTTTTATAAATGGCAACCTAAATTTTTCCATTTAATTTGAGAAAATAATTCTAATTTGATCGTTACGACTTTCAACTTTTCGCTACCGTCACGTATGTCCAAGAACGCCAGTATTTTTAAATTTCACTTCTGTCGATAAAAAATTCCTGGAATAAATTTCATTATCTCTGCTGAAAATATTATCCTTTAAATAAACTGCGAAAAAACTGTATATAAAGCGACGGGCGCGTGGGTGTTGGCGACATTATCCGCAACGGCAATGCTATTAAGCGAACAATTGTATGGATTAAACCTACATATGCAGAAGGTCGATTGTATGTCATTCCGCGTGTACAATAACTCTGATCACGCGACTTCTCACTAATTGCGAATTAATTAATAAGGCTTGCTCGTGAGTCGGGCGTGATAATCTCGGTTCCGCAAAATCGCACGCACACACACACACCACCATCATGATCATCATCATCATCGTGTAATCAATTTAATGGGATTCCGTGAGCGCAGATGGAATTCGCAAATTCACAATGGAGATGCTTTAGGGGCTGCCGCATGGGTGACTTCATCCGGAAATAAGACGAACTCCAAAGCAAATACATGCCCAATAAGATGTATCTTGAATATATACTTACTACATACTTAAAAAATAATAGCATAATTTTTTTTAAAGTCACCGAGAACATTTTTAGATATTTTTTATGTGTAGCTAGCGTAAATGCTCAGAAACGGTGAAGCTAGAAGTATTACCTACTCATATTGTGAAGATTTTCAATTTTTGAAGTATCTTTTCGAAAAATATCTGTATATGTACCTCGTTAAAGAGATTTAAAGAAATAAGTCATTTATACTTTTATTGTTAAGATCTTTACAAAAAATATATAATCATCGCAGTTTTCTATCTACTCTTCATTATTAATTCTTAGGTTTAGGACTGACACTTATTTTTAACTAATTTTCGGGAGCTGATTTAAGTTTATACCAATTTTCCTATCTCCGTAAACTTTGTAGTTTGGACAA
The DNA here is from genome assembly GCA_951805005.1 of Othius punctulatus. NCBI lineage: Eukaryota > Metazoa > Arthropoda > Insecta > Coleoptera > Staphylinidae > Othius > Othius punctulatus. The sequence continues at coordinate 97,958,389 of OX638138.1, forward strand.
ATGGATTTTTTCATGTTCTTGTTCTACGACTAACAAAATGAAACCTCTCATTGTGTAGTTTGGCATATCATAATAACAGATTAATAATATATTCCTTTGTAACATTTGCAGCGAACCAATAATTGAACTTGACTTCGTATTAATAGATTGCTGATAAAATTATTAACTTTATATATTATGTTATTAATAACAATAACGACTACTGAAATGTCAAAGTAGGATTACAGCAAAAATATATTTATTCAGTCAAAAAACAGTGAAATCTATGACTTTTCTCAGTTTTTGCACGTTTGAAATGTATTTTAAATTATATTATTTTCAACTTGATCCTACTTCAACTTCAACAAGAATATCTGGATAGGATCACAAGCACCGTAATAGAAGCTGAAGTGTCCGAAGGACTTCCCGGAGCAAACGAACGACGGAGACTTTGGTGTATCCCACTAGGTTGCAATCAATAAAATCGCGTACACTTAAAAGATCAAGTGGCCGAGTTTTCCATCCATATTGTGCTATGCAAATGTGTCTTTTTTAAATTTTTACTTTATTGATTATATTTTCAAATGGGTTACAAATTTCAGTTACTTGTAGTAAAATTATTTCGTTTTCCGTTAAATTGATATTTGAACAATGACACTGACACTGACACTGGTACTAATAGATTTATAATTAAAATCGATCGAGTTAAATTGGAAAATCTAGCACATTTAGATTGTTTGCAGATTTACACAGATTTTGACAGAAATATAACAATTTTCATAATTTCAATTAAAAACTGGTCCGATTTGCTCAGAGATTTGTCAGATTTGACAAGCAGCATTTAAAAAATTTGGCGTTTTACTTATAAAATTGCTAAATTTGAACATTTTCAGTTACAAATTTAAAAAATTTGGAGAGTTGCAATTGAATGTTAGAACACATCGATTCGAAAATTTTACAGATTTTCACACTTATTTCTCTTGGACTTGAAAAATAAAATAAAAAGATTTAGAAATTGATTCGGGCAATTGCTGTTGATAATTTTACACATTATACATGCAGTTAAAAACTGGACAGATATTCACTTCTGAAGTCAAGTATTTGACAGATTTAATAAGTTGCAGTTCAAAAACTGAAATACTATGACAGTTTTGGGCAGTTGCTATAGCAAATGTCAAATTTTTAATAGCAACTGCCTAAAACTTTCATAGTCCGCCAATTTTTGTACTGCAACTTGTTAGTTGCCAGTTTTGGGCAAATGCTATCGAAAATTTGACAAATTTTGACAGATGCAGTTAAAACTTTGCCAGATTTGAAAAATTACAATTGAAAATTTGACACATTTTTATTTATGCAGTTGAAAATTGGACAGATATTCACTTCTGAAGTCAAGTATTTGACAGATTTTACGTTCCAGTTCAAAATCTGGCAGACTATGACAATTTTGGGTAGTTGCTATTGAAAATTTTACAGATTTTGACAGGTGCAGTTAAAACTTTGCCATATTTGAAAAATTGCAACCGAAAATTTGACACATTATAATTTATGCAGTTGAAAACTTCACCGATGTTCACTTCTGAAATCATGTATATGACAAATTTGACAAGTTAACCTTCTAACACTTCCAATTTGACACATGGAAAGTTGACACAAGTATTTGACAAATAGAAATTTGGCACAAAAATTGACAAATTTGACAAGTTGCAGTTCAGTTCAAAAACTGGCAGATTATGATTATTATCATAATTACAACACAAGAAACAGTAAAGACTTGTGCCCTAAAATGGGCAAATGGGCAATTTGCATAAAATATCGTATTTTAAGAAATCGCCCTTTTATAGTTGTCTAACACTATATAACAAACAGCCTCCTTACATCAAAGAATTAAACACCTTTACTAAATTGAAGTCAAAACTGAAGCAATTTTTTGTAAGTAAAAGTTATTACTTAATTAATCATTATCTATCGGACAGGTTGTAATGTGTACAATTATGTAGGTACCTACTTGCGGTGTGTGGTATTCCACTGTGTAGTGTTTTTGATGTTGATGTTTTTTAAATGTTTTATGTACTCTTTTATCCTGACGCTTCATATCTGTAACACTACAGCTATTTGAATAAACGTGTTATTATTATTATTATTATTATGATAGGTTTGGGCATTGCTATCGAAAATTTGACAGCTATGGACAGAACCATTTATATATTTTTTTACTTAACAGTATTGGACAGTTCTAATTGAAAGATTGACAGGTTCAAAAACTTTAATTAAAACCTTACAGAATTGCAACTGAAAATTTTCAGCTTATCTATGAGACGTCTATTGAATTTTACACATTTTCACTGGTGAAGTTTAAAAATAAGTTAAAGGCGACAATTTTAAATCCCAAATTAAATACATGTTGAAAGATGAATATATTTATAATCCAAATGCTCAAATTTCAACACTTTGACCCAAATGCAAACAATTTGATATTTTCGTGTTTTAAAATATTAAATTGTCAGAAATTTTATATTTCTTTTCCCCAAATTATAAGATTTCAAATATATAAATATTAAAGTAGGTTATATTAAAAAAAAAGATTTTTCTAGGATTAAAATGTAAAAATTTTGTCATTTCGTTTATTAAAATCTCCCAAATCTATATTTCCTCAATTTTTCAGTTTTCTTGTTCCAAATTAAAAAAGAAGGTTCACAGTTCAATGATCCAATTGTAATTTTTTGCCATTGTTGACATTTTCAGTATTAAAATCCAATATTTCAATATTAGCGTAATTTTTTATATTTTTGAGATTATTTTTGAGACAGATTGAAATGTAAATTTTTTGACATTTTTTAATGATTCAAGTACAAAAAATTGTTACATTTTTTTGTTCACAAAGGTAACAGTTTATATCCAAAAATGTAAAAATTCTACATTTTTATATTGAAAATATGAATATTAATTAAATAACATAATTTTGTCATTTTCATAACTTTCCTCAATTTCCGCTTTATTTTTAAATTTCTGGTTGCGAAATGGTCACAATTCAATGATTCTTATGTCAAAATATTGCCAATATTAGAAATCAAATCAAAAAATTTAATATTTGCGTAGTTTTTGTCACTTGTTGATTGAAATGTAAAAGTTTTCGCAATGTTTTTGACTCAAGTATAAAATAACATAACTTTATCATTTTGATATCTTTGTGGTACATATGTTCATAATTCAATGATCCAATTGTCATAATGTTTCAATTTTTAGAAATAAAATCCAAAATTTTAATATTTGCGTTTTGACATTTTTATTAAATGGAAAATTTTTGTCAATGATTTGTATTTAGATCAAAAATAGTTTTTTTCATAATTCATTAAAATCTTTAAATTTTGGCAATGTTTTTGATTCAAGTACAAAAAGTGTAACATTTTATCTTTTGATCGAAAAATGCCAAATGTAGATATACAGTTTTATATAAAATTTCTAAATGTCAAACATTTTACAAATATTATGGTATTTTATTTTGTCATTTCCATAACTGAACTATCCAAATTTCAATATTTCTAATAATATTTTCACAACTGCAATGTCTGCAGTTTTATTAAAATATTTTCGGGTTACAAAATGTTCAGAATTAGTTGATCCAATTGTCAATATGCTGTCATTTTCAGAAATTAAACCAAAATTTCAACATTTGCGTAGTTTTTGACAATTTTATGATTGAAATGTAAATTTTTTTAGCATTGTCTTTAACTCATGTGCAAAATGGCTAATTGCTTTGTTTAAAAACGTAACACTGCACATGATTAATCTGAAATCTTAAGGTGTACAAACTTTAACAGTGTTTTTTGAAAATATGACATTGTTTGGCAGTTACTTTGATAAGTTTTCGTAACTGAAACGTAGAATTTGAAAGAGTTTGACAATTGTTTTTGAAAACATATATAATTTGGATAAATATATTTAAAAAAAGCAATAAAATTGAAATTATGTTAGATTGATGACAGATTTAATCGAAAATTTGCTAGTTTTTATCAATTTAAATTAAAAAAATTACATAATAATAAAAATTGATTTATTCACGTTGCTGTAATTATAAGGATGTGATAGGTCAAAACATATATTTCGGCGAATTCAGTTAAATTCTGGTTTAGATTAATTTTCATTTCTATAAATTCTATATCTATAAATTTTGGTAGTTGTAACTGTAAATTTTAGACATTTTCACAGCTCACCCTAAAAGTTTCACATATTTTATAGTGGCAGTTGAAAGTGTGATAGATTTTGACGGTTTGAATTTAAAATTTGACAGGAAAGTAGAATTTGATAGATTTCGACAGCTGTGTGAACGTAGAATGTGACAGATTTCAACAGCTGTGTCAACGTATAATTTGACAGATTTCGACAGCTGTGTGAACGTAGAATTTGACAGATTTCGACAGCTGCCTGAACGTAGAATTTGGCAGATTTCGAAAGTTGTGTGTGAAAATATTCATTAGTTGACAGTTGGTATTAAAATTTGACATTTAAAAATGCGCTAAATTGTGTGTATTCAACTTATGTTCAGTCATCAAATTTTCAATATTTCACATTTAACGCTCATAATATTTACCGTTTGATAGCTTTTCGGGAATTTATATTTTGCAGTGTAACGAATTTTGATCATAAATTATCATTTTCAGCATTTAGCATGCCATTTTACCGATATTTGATATTTATTAATAATAATATACCGCTATTTGACATTTAGCAGTGACAATTTCACATAATTTATCTTGTTCTATCGATATTTGATATTGTACATAGATATTTCGCATTTGACGAGGCTAGTTGACATTTGACGAGGCTATTTGATATTTGACTAGGCTATTTGACATTTGACGAGAATAATTGATATCTGAAGAGGATAGTTGCCTTTGACGAGTATAATTTATCGGTGTTTTACATTTTGCAATGCTAGTATATCGATTTTTGACATTTTAAGGTGTACAAAATTTAATACACTTGAGTTATATTTGATCTTAATAACATAAAGCAGGCCGTGGTGACTTCGACTTTTAAACCAAAGTGTGATTTGATATTTGACATTTTGTAGTGCCAGTTTTATTTATTTTGACATTTTAATTTGATCAGTTTTCAGTACAATTTCAGTTTACAATTTTAGGGTATTTGCACTGATCTGTATATTAACTAGATTGGGCTTAAGCGGTAGAGTGTGTTCCCAATTGAGTGCCGCCATCATGACAAAAGTTGAGGTATTGTGATAATTTAGTATGGCTACGATTTCTCAGCTGTAGCAGGTTTGTCTGACGGTATTTTAAAAACATAGTGTTCGGGTGCATGTTTTGCGGGAAGAAATCCGATTCATCGGGAAAGTTGACAGTGCATAAGTAAGTACAACGAAATAATCTGAAACACCTGTCCTTCTGTCTAAAATAAGTAAACATAATCCATGTTTATTGTGATGTTATGTTGTGAGTTGTCGCCGAATTGCGCCGATTGCCGCCGAATCGTGTCACAAAACCTCAATTTCAGTGTCATGGCGCCGTTCAATCAGGCACGCTCTCAGATGCCAGAATACGGCCTAAGTCAAATCCAGTTAATATACAGGTCAGTGCGTATTTGGCACGATTTTGTGTCATTTGAATTAGGTATAAAATTTAAATTTTACAATATTCACACATATTCTTTTTATTATTTGCAATTATTTAATTAAACCCAATCTTGTCGCTTAATGTTAGTAACCAAATTACCAAATTACAAATCTTGGCTTATAATAATGCTTCTTGGCAAATACTCCTAAGAATATTTCTATATCATTCTTTGACAGGACTACTAAGAATATTGTTTCATCCTCTATTTCATCCTATTTAGGCGATAAAATCACAATTGCACAAAATAAAATCCAAAATACTATACCGCTTCATTAACACATCATTATCTGCGTCATGGAACAGTGTCGAATTTTTGACTGGGCTACTAAGGATTTTATATCATCCTTTCTCTTTTGGTGATAAAATCACCATTGCACCAAATAAAATCCAAAATACTCAACCGCCTCATTAACCGCATTAACATTACTTCCTGAACAACGACTTCCTGAATCATGGAACAGTGTCGAGTGCTGTGGTCAATGGGGGCGAGTGTGAGAGATTCAATGCACTAACGTAGACATTTAACTTGCAAAGGCCTCAACCACCCCAAACTCCTGAAGCTTTTAAGAAGATTGATTTCGTGATTAATTGCCGAAATTGATCCCTCCGCACATCCAAATTCGTCTTGCAGCAAACCCATTAATAACGCCGAGTAGTTTGAAAATGAGTGGCCAATGTTGCGTCTGGTAATCAAGACTGCGGAGCAAAAGTTAAATTAAAATACTTAATTGGCAAACGTTCAATGCAAAGATTAAATCGGTTTGGTGATTGTATTATCTTTAGCAGCAAATGGTTTGGAAATTGAAATTTAAATGGCGTATCGTATCGATAGTTAAGATGTGATAACTCGTATCTACATTTTTTTTTAGAAAATGAGTTATGACCAACAAAATTCGCAGAAAAAAAAAGCTGCGCGTTTTATATTAGCCCCAACTTACTTGAAAAAATTAGTTTGGTATGTAATTTTGTACGAAATTAGAAATTACTCGCTCTCTCCCGTTCCGTAAAATAATGAACACCGCGCAAAGTGAGAGAATGAAGGATGAAGAGATCTTTGTAAATTTTTAATATGAAGCCTCAAACGGCTCAGATACGCGTTAAAGCGCAATTTAAATCACTCAAATTGAACGAGCGGCGTTTTCTCGGTCCGTGGGTTAACGTTTTCAGGTAACAGCATATTAAAACGCTGTAAAAGTTAGACCGCGTTATAACGCTGGACGCAAGAAGCCTGAGCCCTCTTAATTAAAATTAATTTTTTATTGTACGGCCAACAAATTGCCGGGTAAGGCCTGAAAATTGCCATGCAATATTCATTATCTCGATCCCGTTCATTAGTTTTAATTAGATTAATATTAAATCGGGTATGTGCTTCGCTTTACGCAAAAATTTATGAACTAATATCGCTGGATGTTAATTTTCCACGAAATTTTAATCTTCATGAATTCTATACGAAATATTTCAGTGTATTAGAAATTTATTATCATGTTGAATATGAGATATTTCCATATCATTGTAGCCCATTTATAAAAATTTTATTAATTAAACTCGAGAATTACTTATTATGAATAACATAAATTACACAAATATTAATTACGCATTCAGTGATGTATTTTTGTCTCATTTTATTATTAAGCGTACCTAAAAATAGATTCTCAGTGGTGTTCCAAGTGTAGATATATCAAACTGTAAGTGGTAAACACAAAATTGTAGCAATACAAATGTAATATCTAAAAACAGAATATTGGAAGTTCAATATTTTACATGAATAAAAATTTATATTATTGCAAATGAGATTTTTATTAATAATTCCGTACCAATTCGTTGTATGTATTTCTGAAAGCAAGCCCCTGTGGCCTAATGGATAAGGCATCGGCCTCCTAAGCCGGGGATTGTGGGTTCGAGTCCCACCAGGGGTACATCTGTTTTTATACGAACAATCTTCACGATTTATCTTCAAATCAAAGTTTGATGTGCTGCCTATATTGTTTGCATTTCAGCAGGCATTGACCTGGATTCGATCCTCGAACTGCTGCGATAATAAGCGAGATAAGCAGCTTCCCGCCCACGTCGCCATTATTATGATTTATGTGGTAAGATTTGACTACTTAAGTACGGATTCAAATGTAAATACTGTAAGTCTAATATGTATTATTTTTTGTTGATTTGCAAGAAAAGCTAATTTCAAAATACAGTAAACTAATTTTGCGCTTTGGGCACATTATGATAATGATAATAATAATTATATATTTATTGGTGCCATCACAGAGATAGTGTCACATAAGTCAGAATAGAAGGTAGGTACACATAATATAATATAGTACAAGTATATAAATATATCTACAAATCAAATGATACAGAAGCACAACTAAAATGCAATACAATAAAAAAAAACGTTACATAGTAATAGAGTACACCACTGTGTACTGTTTTTGGCCCACTGGCCAAAAAAACGGTACCATTTGGAAATTTTTATATTTTCAATAATAATTGTATTAATAATATAAAAATAATAATTTTATAATTATTATTAATATTAACGCATTCAATATTTCTTTGAAAACTAAAATGTTTACATTTTGTAGATTGCAAAACAGATTAATGGCATTTTTGAAAAAAAAATTATCAACGATATTTCACATTTTTTGAGGCTCTGCATGAGAGCTTGTACCGTTTTTTTGACACACTCTGTATAATTCAAGTTTTCAGGATGCCGAACCTTTGGAGGGGAACTGCATCAGGTGATCCCGTGTACTGATAAATTTAGAACCTGAACCTGAAGAACCTGATATGAATGAAACTAAATCCATAAACGTAAATTTTTTCAGTGTGCCTGATCACTTCTGTGCCACAGAAATTAGTCACAGCAGCAGAAATAGGCTAACAATAAACAAATAATAATACACATTGAGAATGATGGCCCAAATAATTAGCAGTATATTATTTAAATTTTAGACCACATATTATAGGTACTGGGTGTTTCTTATTAGAATAATTGTAATATAATTGTAATGAAATCAAAATGCTGAAAATTTCAATATTTGGTGGTTGTATTACACGAAAATAAAAGTTTGTTCAGAAATAAATTTCATAAATTTCTCTGTTCTGTACATATTTTAACAGATGCATTTCCAAGTGTCTCAGTGCCTGATGTTAATAGATATGCTAGCTGATATCGCTATTAAAATACAGAATAAAGTTACATAAAATTATTATGGATGATTCTAAAAAAAATGCTATAAAATTTAAAATCCATAAACAAATAGCTAAAGAAAATAACTTTGGTTCTTCATCCAATTAGTTTTAAATTTAAAAATATTTGCCCACAGAAAAATTTTGTATATAGTTTTTGATAAAGTCCACATTTGCTAGTGGTCAGCGAAATTTACAAAAAAGAAAACAAAAATTGTGTACGTACAGAACATATATACCGAGACATTTTTTTAACTCTGAACATAGTCAATATAACGTCTCTATGTTCAATTTAAAAAAAAACACACAGGTCTATGCATGGATGTTATGAAGCAACCAAGGTAACGTCAAACTAACTGTTTGATGGGTAATCAAAATAAATAGAATTGTCAAGTTGTTTGAACTATTATTATGCTAAAATACATTAAAGAAATGTATTCAACACAAGAAAAGATACAAATAATGCATTTATACCATGCAAATCAGAGAATACGAAATGTGCGTGACGTTTTTTCAGTCACTTATCTCGATAGCGAATTCCATCAATGGGAACAATTTTAATATTAATTAATTAATATTAATATTTTTTAATATTATTTCAAAAGTTATCAACCATGGATGGGTTCAGTAGAAACACCACAAACGAATTAGAACAAATAATTAATCAGGTAACAGGAACAGGTAAGGAATGATACGTTATTTTAATAAATATTTGAAATGGCCATCTTCACGTTCTAGACAATATTCCTGCCTATTGTAAAAACCTTGAACACCATTTCTAACGTAATTGGGATCAAGCTCATTGCAAGCATACCTTATCCGATTTTTTAGTTCTTCAATATCATTTTCGACAGAATCGACAGATTTTTTGACAGCTTACTGGATAATTGGTTGCATAGCTAATACTTGCAAATTGATGACATGTGTTTTTTTTAAATTGAACATAAGGATGTTGTATTTACTATGTTCAGAGTTAAAAAAATGTCACGGTATATACAGAATAAAGTTAAATAAACAATATGGAAAAATAATATTTAATAATATAATCTAAAATCTGACATATTTTTATGTCGATTTTGTTTAATCGTTTCAAGACACATATGAACGTTTCAAATAATATATGTTGTCATGGAATCCATGTCAACAGCCCATTATATTTTTTTTGTAATACCTCTGTGTTATTGACATTTATCAGTACTGTCTGCTTGATCGATATGACAGGCGTAAAGGCCTTGGCCGTTATAATAACGGCCGTGGACGTTATTTAAATGACAACGCAAATTTATGAGCAATAAAGTCTTCATATTCTTTCTCATACCTGCTGCTGCTTTTTTGGGGAAGTACATCGATTGTGGCAGCATTTGCTTCATTTAGTACATCTTCGGGGATACCACAAAACGAAGAACTTTGCACATCTGACATTATTTTTAGTTGAATATAAACCTCGGCTGCGCTCCGCTCCGCTTCGCTTCGCCTCGGTTTACAAACTTCAACCCGCGCCTGTTATTTGCTACATATCGGCCTAATGGCGTTATATACTATTACAGGTGCTAGCCCGTTATGAGTCACGCAACCTCTCGAGACAGATATAAACAAACAGTTATTTACTATAAAATAAAATTTACTACTGTATTTGCAGAATTTTCAGTTGAAACTTCTATTAAATTTTTAATTATCATATCAATCAAATTTTTAACCTTTGAGGTAAAATGTTTGATGTGTCAAAATCTGTCAAACTTTTACATTTAGAATTTATATAATTTCCTCATTGTATGGTTATATATTTTTTTCTAAAAGTAATAATCTAAAATAATATAGAAAATGTTGTGCAGTAGCAACAATATTATGATGGCTATAAATTTTTTATTGTGAATACCAAAATTTTAGAGAAATGCGAAGAAATGAAGACAATCTGTAGTTCTCAATTTTAAGAGAAAATCTGTCCAACAACATCAAAATTTCCAATGCAATTTTCTATATCTGTCAAATTCTTAACCTCTGCTGTGAAATTATAACAAATTTGCAATTATAATACATCAAATCTCTCATATTTTTGACTACCAGTCAAAATTCGTGAAAATTTTCAACTGTAACTGTTTTTATTCAAATTTGTATTTCAATCTGTCAAAATGTGCAATTGCTAGAGTCATAATTCGATAATTTTCTAAATGGAACTGCCTAAATCAAATCTGTCATATTTTCGAGTGGATTTGTCGTAATCTACCACAGTTTTACCTTCTGACGTAAAAAAATGTTAAATTTACAACTGTATTTGTAAAAATTTCAATTGAAACTTGATCAAATTTTCAATTATCAAATCTCTCAAATTTTTAACTCTTAATGTGAAATGATAACATATTTGAAACTACAACAGATCAAATCTTTAATATTTTCAACTGTACCCGTCAAAATCTGGGAAATTTTTCAACTGCAACTGTCGAAATCAGTTCAAATTTTCATTTGAATCAGTCAAAATATTCAATTGATAGAGTTATAATCTGCAAATTTTCTAAATGGAACTGCCTAAAATAAATCTGTCACATTTTTCATAATTCTACCGCAATTTTACCTTCAGAAGTAAAAAAATGTAAAATTTATAACTGCATCTGAAGAAATTTCAATCGAAAACTTTTATCAAATTATTAATTATCAAATCCTTTAAATTTTTAACTCTTGTTAAAGTGAAATGATAACAAATTTGTAACTATAACGGATCAAATCCCGCATATTTTTGACTGTACATGACAAAGCCGTCAAATTTTAAACTGTAACTGTTAAAATCTGTTAAATTTTCATTTGAAAGTGTTAAAATATTCAATTGCTAGAGTCATAATCTGCCAATTTTCTAAATGAAACTGAATAAATACAATCTGTCATATTTTCGAATGAATTTGTCAAAATTTTCCAAAGTTTTACCTTCAGAACTGTAAAATTGTAAAATTTACAACTCTATCTGTAGAAGTTGCAATTGAAACTTTTATGAACTTATTAAATATCAAATCTGTAAAATTTTTAACTTTTGTTATTAAATGATAACATATTTGCAATTACAACAGATCAAATCTTCCATATTTTCGACTATACCCGTCAAAATCTGTGAACATTTTCAACTGTAACTGTCGAAATTAATCAGTTAAAATTTCATTTAAATCTGCCAAAATGTTCAATAGCTACAGTCATAATCTGCTTTTATTTCTCTAATTAAATAATTTCTAAATGGAAATTCCTAAATTCTAAATCTGTCATTTTCAACTCAAAATGTCGAAATCTGCTAAATAATTTGTTTATTTGTATATTTGTTAACGCCAAAGCCCTGGCAATACAATTCATACATGGAGTAAATACAGTTTATCTAAGATTTAAATGTGACTTAAGTGTAGAAAGAGATATCTTGAACAAATCGATTCCTACAGAGTTAGCCAAGCTAATCATTCTCGGTATTGACAGAGAAATCAGGTTGTAATCATGTTTAAATCATGTTGAAATAATGTGTGTATTATCTTGAGACGTAAAAACACTGTAAAAGTGTATACTACAAAGTGTATCTGCAGAAATCAATTTTTCAATTGCACTAGTAAAATTTGTAAAATTTTCATTGAATCTACCTAATTTTTCAATTTCCACCGGCAAATCTTCCAATTTTTTAAGTGGCACTGCACAAAACTATCATGTTCAACTACAACTGTCCAAATCTGTAAAGGTGCCTTTTTACCTTTAGAAGTAAACAGTAGTACGTTTTAGAACTATATCTGCAGAATTCTACAAAACTTTTCGAAACAAATATGTAAAATTTTCAAATGAAACTGTTAAAATGTTTCAATTTTTCAATTGTAAATATGCAAATCCATAAAACTTTCGATTTTGAAACAGTCAATATTTGTCAAATTTAACACTGCAACTGATCAAACGTGTCAAATATTCAGCATCACGATTGAAAATCAGATCAATAAAAAATGACATATTTCCAACTGTATGTGTCGAAATCTGTAAAACATACCCAGAAATAATTCAGAAAATTTGAAGTTGCAGAATTCTTATTAGTAGACTAGACAAAGCAGTCGATTTTACCACTCAAAGTATGAATGCAAAATAACTTCACGACTCGTATGTCTTTAGGTCTTTAGGTTCATGTTGCTCCTGTAAAGTTTTTGACAATGTATAACACCAATCGTAAGTCTTGGCGAAGATATGGTGAATGAAATATATCTAATACAAAATAAAATAAAAGTTCTATCGAATATTAATTCCAAGTACCTAGTGCCCAAAAAAATGGGCCAAAAAGAAGAGGTTAAGGAAAATACAAGAAATGCTTTTACTTCCTCTAGACCTACCATGGGCTTTGAATAACGAATTTCAAAAAGTTGCTATTAATGTATTACTATGTTTAAATCAAAATTGAAAAAAATGTACCTATAATTTTAATTGATAGCCTTTTATGCAACAATGATTAAACTAAGTTTTTTTCGCACTGCTCATAGTGAGTAAAGTTATACGCAAAAATACGTTATACTTAAGTATAACTTAAGTATAGCGTAAAAGTTTTACACACAATTCATTCACTCACCTATTAACAAAAAATAGCATTATGCATCAAATGCAGCTGTTTTTCATAATAGCTGTCCCAGATTGAACTTCGTTCGATACATTTTCGTAAAGTAGTGGTTCTTTGCACTCACGATTTAAAATTTACGCTCATACAAAAAAGTACTACTTTACGAAATTGTATAATAAATTACTACTTTGTTCTAATAACATTTCATTTATAACTTGGTGCGGATATATCTTTTTTACACATGTTGACAAAAATCGACAAAAAAATCAAAACATGTAGTAGTAGATTATAGAACTTTTCCAAAGACTAGTAGAAAGTAGTATCGATTATTACTACCCAGAACTATACCATACCAAGTCAAAGTTTAGTGTTTTTACGATAATTTAAATTTCAAGATTTCAGAAACATGAAAAGCAAACATGTGAAACAAATTCTGAAAGGCAAGGACGCCCTCTACTGGTTATTATTTGAAGTTACTGTTTGTACCGTACTTCACTTAAATGTAATTGAGTACTAATAAATAAATCTAATTTATTGACTTGTTACTGTATGGTACTGAGGTATCGGTATATTATATTACTAGAAGAAGAAAGCGCTATATTTTGGATTGCGCTGTTTACCGCCGAGGCGATTGCCGAGTCCATATATTAATATCACTGTTAATACGCGGAAGAAACAATAAATGATCTCATATTGATTCTTACAAATAACTACGATAAGTCGCAACCAAGTTTATCTGGTTTCCTCTGTATTCAAATATATAATATTTAACGGAGGATCAATTAATGGAGGATCTAAATCGATATACATTTTTTCTGTCTATTTATTATTACTATTATTATTTATTTTAATGCTTGCATTATATCCTCTGTTATCATTTAAGATAATCTGCGCCTATAAGAATCCAAAAGAGTAGAATTTTAGCAGAGAGGCGAAATTCAGCAGACAAAGAATTGGCCCTCACAAAAGACGTCTTAAATAAACTGCGACCAAATGGAAACGTTTAATGCGTTGTTACTCCTTTATTGTTTCACTGTTATGGCGCCACACAAAGAATTTTACTACGCTGTGTTTTCTCAATAACTCGTCACTTTTATTGCTTGTTTTGCTAATGTGAAATTAATGTCTTTTATACACACAACACAAACCTCCCTGCTGCGCAGTAATGTTTCTTTTCTGCCCGGTGTTAATGCATTTTAAATGTACGAAAATTAATTTCAGCTACGGCCTAATTACTTGCAATATAATTTAATAAACTGATGAATTGGAGCAGCTCCATATATTAATAAAGAATTTGCCAAAATATGCATATGTATATTAATAATAAAAATAATAAAAATAATCAATTCAATAAAACAAATAAATAAAAAACAATACATTTGGGAATTGTAACTCCGGTGTCACACTGGACTGACAAGACCTGCTAGGTCGAAACCGGTCTCTCGTTGCAATCTCCATGTCTTCATGTGCAAATGCACATTTTTAAATAAATTTAGACTTAAGCGTGCTCAAATCTTTTATATTAAGAAACAATAATAATAATACATATATATATATATATATATATATATATATATATATATATATATATATATATATATATATATATATATATATATATATACATATTCTATACATATTCATATTCTATATACATTCTATATAATATACACATTCTTCGATTTTAATTCAAAAACATTGATATAAACTAGGCCATTATGGATGAATTATGCTTGAAAAGAAATTCACACGTACCAACCGGAATACCGAATCATACAATGACTCGAATGTCTCATTTTCACCTTAATTTGCACACTTCACACTTGCGTAAAACCTCATGCTTTTTCTTTCTCTTATTGGTTAATATTTTTAATTATAACTACTTATAATATTTGGTGCTATTTAATATTTCAATTATCTATGAAAATAACTCATAATTATATTATCATTACTGTAAAGGCAGAATGATCTTTGGTCGATAGAACATACATATTGTTATTAATAATAATAATAAAAATAATAATAATAATAGTAAAAATAATAATTATTTGTTATTTTATACATTTGGAGAAGGTACATACATGCCATATAAAGCCCAAGTAGCACCGTAATTCAATATACAATGAATACAGAGAGCATTAAAATTATTGTCAACTTATAATATATAATAATAATAATTATTATAATAATGTTTATTTAGGTGTGGTGTAATTGTATTAACTGCCACATTTTTCCCGATAACTCTGACCTAATTATTTTATGGTATTGCAACCGATTCAATTAATTACAAATCGTCTAAAGAATATCTTTTCATCGTTAAATATTGCGATAAAATCAAGTAAATATAAGGCAAGGCAGAATTCCGATAGCTAGTCATTGGTGTAATAAAGATTGATCGCTCCATAATTAAAATTATTAAAACAGTTCTCCATAAATGTTTTAATTGCATAAATGTAATTTAATGTTTACATCTTTACAATTTATACTTTAAATAAATATTGGTATACTATTCAATATTGTGAAACTATTTTCAAATTTACTTCATTCATTATTTTAATGTATTATAAATCTATTTTTAACTCTTGTTTTGTTTGATATAATACAATATGTTTCAAATTAAACGACATAAATCGCCATTTCCATTCACCCGATGGCAGTTATTTTTCTGTTGAGAATAATGAAAAACAGAAGTTTGGCAATGCATACATATTTAAGCATTTCAAAAGGTGACAGCTATCACTGTCAATGTAAAACAATTTCATATATCTAATAAATATCCCTAGAATAAATATACAAAAACGAGTTTTAATTGTAAATTGGTTGTATCAATTCCATGTAGGACATACATACTTATACATAACCGTGATTTATCAAAATTATTCAAACATCAACTGATGACATTGACAGTAATGACATAACAATTGATAGAAATTACAGAAACCTGTACAAAATTACGGCTTTCTTGCCAGATTTATTTTTTATTTTTTACCCTAAATAAGCGTCATCTGGTGGATGGAAATGGTGAATTGGATGGCTTAATTCGAAACACCCTGTATATGAAACAAAACAAAAGTTAAAAATAGATTTATAATACAATGACTGACATGACTGATGCTTTTTTGATTTCACCGAGAGATGGTGTTTGGTGCCTCTCTCTTTTATTATTAATATTCGACGTAACGGATCCAACTACAATAAAGATATTATTATCATTATTATTATTATTATTATTGTTATTATTATTATTATAATTATTATTTAGATTTGTAATAATAATATATCATGTTTTATCAAATGATCAGCAAAGAAAGTGTACATTTTATTTGCTATAATCATTTGCTATTTTTGTTTGCACATTATGTAAGAAATTATAAATTGAATTAGAACCACGTTCGGTCAATGTTTCCTCAAGGTTACTTGCATAACACCTAAATAACATCTCATTCTGTTCGTGTCTTTCATGTGTTTATGTAGTATGAGCTGATTTACCTTGATTATACGTTGAAACGTAAGTAGTTGTATACGAAATATAAATTAAGTGATTATTATTTAGGTTTAAGTGATTCCTTTTATACTCTTTTATACTACAGTATATATATAAGTATTTATTACCTTAAAATTACATTTGCATTATATTATCCTGGATATTTTCCACTCAGATCGGCAAAGTTACGAGGTGAACACAAAAAATAACTATAAAACATACGTCCGTTAACGAACAATTCGATGACATTTGGTGTGTACAAAATTTATTCAGTTATAGATAATCATTAACTTTTACTAATATCATTATAATATTGTCATATTTTTGACAAAAAAATTGATACAAGTGAAAACGGACTTCATGTTTTATAAATTTAGTTTTTTGTTTTTTTTGTTTTTAAAATCTTGTTTCCAAAATGTTATCCATTTAACTTGAGCCGTTTTTGACAATTAAAATGAAGCGTAAATCAATTTTGTGGATGAAATTTACATAGACAATTTTCAAAATTTTATCCATTTATTTATCTTAAGTTATCTCTTTTTGACAAGTAAAATCAAGTGTAAATTAAATTTACACAAAATATCCTACGACGAAAGCTAACTATGTAGTTTACTATTAGTATGTAACAGTTAGTTACATGTTAATAGTAATTAATATTATAAATTAATAGTTAACAAGTTAGTTACACTTTTTTGTTTTTTCTCTATTTCTTAATCTTTCCCTCTTTTACCCTTTTGGGTGTTGAGGTGTAATTCTATTTTTTATAACCGTTTTAGTTTTTAATAAATTATAATGTTTGATGGATAAAATAACTATTGCCTATATTCACAGCGTTTATTATTTCAACATCGTATTGTATTGTAATATTTACAATATTTCCATAATGCTAACGGTTATTAATCCTTGAATCAATATTTGTACAGTTATTAGATACCTGTTACTATTTATTCATTACCAATTTTTATGTATTTATATAATAATTAATTTTGGTGCATTTGCTTCCATCATATAAAAATACAATTAAAGTTTTTATATTTTTTCATGTTTTTATGTTTACTTTACTTTAATAATAATAATAATAATAATTTATTTTTTGCATGTTAAAGAAACAAAATTTAACGGTTGTTCCACTTTTGTTTAAATTTATACACAAAATAATTAATCTATAGGAATTTATATTACAACTTTAGAGTTTATAAATTGTTCTACCCCAAAAAAGTTAAGATTGAATTTTTACACAAAATAATTAATCTATATAAATTTATTTTAAAATTTTGGGGTTCATAAATTCTTCCACCCAAAAAATGTCGAGATTAAGAAAAAAATGTTGAACCCGTAATATTGTACTGCATTCATTCTTTCTTCTGCATTCATTCTTTTGAGAAAATCGTGACAACTTTCAACGTATCACGTAGTTTCAATTGGACGTTTTTTATGCATATACATATATCACATCTATACTCTAATAAAGTTGGTATATTTGGGGTATTCACGTAGGGACTATCTCTTAAGGCCTAAGTGCGGGTTGTGACGGCAGAAATCCCACCTGGACAATTAGCTCTTATATATCCCCTCGACGGCAAGTTGTAATGTTATGTAACAAATTGTTACAAATTGTTTCTTTTAGGGTCCCAGATGAAGTATTAAGTTATTTAATTGATAATAGTGTTGAGTCGTGACATTTCACGTACATTGTTTTTGATTTTTGACATTCTTTTTTTGAAGTTGAAATATCTCACATATGTTTCATTATCTGTAATATTAATTTTTTCGTTTTTCATCCTTCATAGAAGTAGATTCGTTTACGAAAAATTTATGATTCTGCCCTTTTGGAAAAATTTGGAACTCAGCGTTTTAACGAAAAATTTATAATTCAGATTTCAATGCAAATATCTGTTTTAAGGTTCGCCGTATTCATCAAGACCATATTTCAAAAATTTCAAAAATGTATGACTGCCTGTATGTAGGTGTGCATGGGTTTGTGTGTGTGTGGATGCCATAAGTTAAAACGAGTCAAATTATGAAATGAAGATTTTTAGTACAAAATCTTGATGTGGTGTATTGAAGTGTTGGGTATTTACTCTAATCATGTTGTTATTTAAGCCAATAATTCCGAAAATAGTACAGATATTTAAAAAAATGCCATCAAATCTATTTTAGACAATTTTAAGCTTTTTTAAAATTATATTTCATAGAACTCTTGCTTTGCACACTAAACTACATATGTTGAAATTTTATTTAATTATTTACTATAGTCATACTAATGTAGAGAAAGTCATGTAATTTTCATTTAATTATTAATATATTATAAAGGGTGTTCGTAAAGTATGGAATAAATTTATTATTTCGGAAACTGAAAATATTTTGGAAAAATCCTCGGACACGTCGATTTGTAAAAAAATACTGTAAAAATACACATTGGTAATAATAATAATAATAATAATTTAATTTGTATGTTGACTCTCAGTGGTGTATTACTTTGTCAATATTACACTAATATATGTTATATATCTAAAAGTTTTGTCACTATTTGTATTTGATTTATGATATAATAGACTTTTTTTAAATGGCAACTTTAATATTTTATAATTTTATTTGATACACTTTTTATGATTATTCCAAAATATTTTCAATTTCCGAAATAATGAATTTATTTCATATTTTACGAATACCTTGTATATATCATTATTAATATATTCGTACTAAGCCAGAGACAGTCATGTATCTACTGTCTATATTAGACTTTATATTTTATTGAAGGTATGAGTATGAGTATGAGTAATTATCATTACTGACTATTTAATAAATTAAATTATTAATATGTAATATATAATAAATATAATTAATATGTACTGCCATTTTTATATATGTATATGACCATTATATGACCATATATGACCATATATGATCATTTATATATGTTATATATCCATGACTTTATACCAATGAACTTATTATTATTATTAATATTATTATTATAACTAGCAAATTGGTTTGAATAAGTGACCAAGTATTTCATGTGAGCAAAGTAATAACTTTAATATTATCCCACACTGTACTATTTAGGTGTTTGGTAATGAAATTTTATCTACGATAGTGTCATTTATTTCACTTATTATGAGTAAGTAAAGAACTTCATTATCAGATTCGTTTTATAAAATGAACAACAGCAGCAAAATGATATAAAAAAAATACTGAAGACAAAAGACATAATACATAAACTTCTTTTTTTACTTTTTTTATATGTTATAACATATGCATTTTATATGTTAATTTTATATTTTATATGATAAAGCAATCTTTAGGTCTTGTTAAAAAAATACAGATGAGGACAAAGAAATAATTAAATAATTTCAGATTATTTTTGACATAATTGTCATGTTTTATTATCTATATTATTATTCTGTATTATTATCTATTACTATTATCTTTTATCATAGGTATATTATATTTTAGTTTTGGGCTATCGTAGATTAGATAAAATAATGGTAATGCTTTATTTTAGCATTTTAACATTTTTTGTTTCTAACCTCGGCTGCGCCTCGTTTCGCAACTTCCCACCAACATATATGTATTAATAATGCACTTATCGCATTTGTATTATAAACATATATTAATACATTGTTAAATGAAATCACTTATTACCAGCATTGCACATTTGTTGCAAGTTGTCCTATGCCAGAACTTCGTATCATATCAATTATTCTCACGTCTTCTCGTATTTTACTATTGTTTAAGCTTTTTACTTGGGTTGCGGAAAATTACACCAAAACAATTGCTCGAAAGAAAATTTGTTAAAATCGATTGCGCGAAAAATTGTTGCTCGAATAGACAGTTCCTCGAAAGACTAGTTGCTCGAATAACAATTTTTCGAAAACAAAATTGCTAGAAATAATGCAAAAAATAATAATATAATTAGGATAATAATATTTGTAGATAATAAATTAGATAATATAAGATAAACAATAACAAAATGTATTAAATTTATATAAATACAAAATAATTAAATGTACTAGACGAACACATTTTCTCGAAATAATGAAATAAGGTATTAGATAATAAGATTACTGGATAATGAATAAGATAATATAAGATAAATAATAACAAAAGTTATTAAATTTATATAATTACAAAATAATTAAATGTAAATACTAGGATAGTTGTTTACAGATTTCATTTCTTTACACTTGAAAAAAATGTACCTATTTAAATTTATTTACAAATACATATACACTTAATAACCAATGTTGTGAGGTTAGTTTAGGTTTGGTTAGGTTAGGCTAGGATAGGTTAGGTTAGGTTAGGTTAGGTTAGTAAAGGTTAAGTGTAAGCAAAAGTAAACAACTTTTTTAATACTTATAGGTAAATTTAATAAATTTTCATTATTTTACATTTTTCATCATTTCGAGCAATTTTGTTTTCGATAATTTGTTATTTAAGCAACTACGCTCTCGAAGAATTGTTCATTAGAGGAAAAAAAAATCGAGCAATTGATTTCGAGCAATTTTCTTTCGAGTAATTATTTTCGAGCAACTTTCACCAAACCTTCATACTTAGGCATACAATTATACTTCATATTAAATAGATAGATTGTTGGTATACAGGAGAAAATGGCCAAGTCAATTAACATCATTTCAAGTACAATTTTTCTGATGTACATTTCTTCTGTGCATTTAATTTAAAAATTGACTTGGTCAATTGCGAATTTACAGAAAAAAGTACGAATTTTTTAGAAAATATAATTAGCAAATATCTCATGAAAAGTTAAGTATGTTTTAGATACATTGATGTTAAAAAATCAAAATATTTAAATTTTGGACTTGGGCATTTTCTCCTGCATACCAACGATATATTCCGTTGATAGTTTTTATACCAACAAATGTAAATTAAGTATACTTCAGAATTTTGTTGTGCAACATTTGTGAAATTTTTGAAAACTGTTTGTAAAGTTCAAATTACAATTTTCGAAAAGTTTTCTTTTCAAAATTTTCGTACGGTATATTCTTTGTTTCTATCATCATTAATTAAGTTATTTAATAGTTTGATTACTATGAGCAACGGCTTTGTTCTGACTAACTATGTATACATACTCCAGAATTCACATCTCAAATGAAATTTTACATTTTACGTTAATTTAGCTCCAAGTAACAATCCAAGAATATCGATTGTGAAGCCTTTGAAAACTTGTCGTAAATTACAAATTACAATTTTCGGAAATTATTCGTTTGAAAATTTTCGTGCTTAGAATATTATTATTTATTTAGTTATTTAATCCGTTGATTGCTATTTCCAAAGACTATCTATGCAAGCATATTATTGAATTTACATTTCGAGTGAAATGTTACAACCTTTTACATTATTTTAACACCAAGCAACAATCCAAGAATATCGATTGTGAACCTATTGAAAACTTTTCGTAAATTAGAAATTACAATTTCCGAATAGTTTTCTTTAAAAAAATTGTTCGGCGCAATAAGTATGATTATATATTAAATTATTTAAGGTATTTATTCCGTTGATTACTATTGCTGAACATACATACTACTGAATTTATATTTCAAGTGAAATTTTACAATGTTATTTATTTAGTTATTTAATCCGTTGATGCTATTACCAAAGACTTACTATGCAAGCATATTGTTGAATTTACATTTCGAGTGAAATGTTACAACAATTTACATTATTTTAACTCCAAGTAAGAATTCAAGAATATCTATTGTGAACCTATTGAAAACTTTTCATAAATAAGAAATTTTCGAAAAGTTTGCTTTTGAAAATGTTCGTGTGGCGTAAGAACTATCATTATTTATTTGGTTATTATATATGTTTATTACGTTTATTACTATGACCAACGGCTTTGTTCTGACTTACTATGCATTCATACTGCTGAATTCATATTCAAGTGAAATTTTACAATGTTTTAATTTTAGCTCCAAGTAACAATCCAAGAATATCGATTGTGCCGATAAATTTCGTAAATTAAAAATTACAATTATCGAATAGTTTTCTTTAAAAAAAAATTGTTGGGCCCAAGAAGTATTATTATTTATTAAATTATTTAAGGTATATATTACGTTGATGACTATGACCAACGGCTTTGTTCTGACTTACTATGCATACATTCTGCTAAATACACATTTCTAGTGAAATTTTACAATTTTATTATTTTTGCTCCAAGTAACAATAAAATTGCAAAATTTCACTCGAGAATCAACGCAAAATACTATACGAAGCTTCAATTCAGTATGCTCAGATGGTCTCAGATTTTGCAATATAATCAATGCCGTGGTGAATTATATTAATATAGAAATTACTTGAACTAATTTGATGAACGAATTTGATACTTGAAAACTTCCAGAGAATGTAACACTGAAACCAGCCAATAGAGTTCTGTGTTCATAAATGTAAATATCACTGAACATTTAATTTTTTTTTCCAAATTCAAAAGTGCTGACTCTAAAACCAGTCAATAGAGTTTTGAACTAAAAAATATAAATTACACGAAATATTTCATATTTTCTTTTCAAAATTTTAAACTTGTAGAGTATGTAACACTAAAAGCAGTCAATGGTGTTTTGTGTTAATAAATGTAAAGTGCACTGAATATTTTAGATATATTATTCATAAATTTAAAACTGCGGACTCTAAAACCGCTCAATACGGGTTTGTACTAATAAATATAAATTACAAGAAATATTTCAAATTTTCTTTTCAAAAATTAAAACTTGTAGAGTATGTAACACCAAAACCAGTCAATAGTGTTTTGTATTAATAAATGTAAATTGCACTGAATGTTTCAGATTATTCTTTCTACAAAGTTGGTGCACTTTGATTGTGATTTTTAACATCAGCGTAAAAGAAAACATATTTCAGATTTTCTTTTCAAAATTTAAAACTTGAAGACTATGTAACACTAAAACCAGTGAATTTGCATTAAGAAATGTAATTTACATTTTACACTGACTATTTCAGATTTTTTTTTAATTTGTGCACTTTAATTGTGAATTTTAATTTCCACTATACCGAAAAAGTGTAAATAGGTATGAAAACTAAAAGAAAAAATAAGAATAATTCTATTAAGACTGTATGGTGCAGTAATTTAAGGCTCAACCAATAATAGGCTATTTATTTAATGTTCCAAAGTTTTGGGCATATTGATTTTGAAATTTATGCAAATAATATAAAAAAAAGGATCACCAATGAAGTTTTTTTTCCATTTTATTAATTTGCAAAAGCTACACCAAAAATTGTAACCATTGCCGTAAAGTCTTTTGTATCAAAACTTAAAGAAAACATATTTCCAATTTTTTTAAATAAAATTTGTGCACTTTGATTGTGATTTTTAATTTCCACGTTATCGAAAAGTGTAAAATAAAAATGTATCAAAAGCAAAAGAAAATATATTTCAGATTTTCTTTTCAAAATGTACAACTTGTAGAGTATGTAACACTAAAACCAGTGAATTTGTATTAAGAAATGTAAATTACACTGACTATTTCAGTTTCGACTTTTTTAATTTTCATTACTTTTATGCATGACGATGAAAATATGTATATGCAAGAAATAAAAACAACTCACTACTATTGAAGTATATTTTGTCTAATTTTTTTGATGTGTAAATATAATAAATTATACGACTTTTTTAAGTTTGGACTTTTGCTCACGTACCAAAATTCTACAGTTTACCATAATTTGTCTATGATTATTGTATTCTATGCAATTAGCCATAATGCTAACTCTCTTCTTATGGAATCACAAAAAAAAAATAGCTCATGAAATCTTAATTTCTTGCGGAAATGTTTATAGATAAATGTCTATGGATAATTCTCACCTTAAATAAATCACCAGAAAATAATAGCTAGTGAAAAGCTTAATTGGTTACAGAAACGTTTATATTTTCATGGATGTAAATAATGCGTTTTCATACGCAATCACACAATACTATGATATAGTTGAATACTTATATTTTTTACTCTTTAATGGAACTTCTTTTACAAGATGACTGAGCGAAGTGCGAAGTTCAAATTTACATGAAAATTAGAAACATATTAACTACCAAACCAAACAATGTATTGTATTAAGAAATGTAAATTACACAGAATATTTCAGATTTTTTTTCAAAAGTTGTGCATTTTGATTGTAAATTTTAATTTCCACTTTACCGAAAAAGTGTAAAATGTATCAAAACTAAAACAAAAATAAGAATAATTCTATGAAAACTGTGTGGTGCAGTAATTTAAGGCTGAGCAAATAATAGGCTTTTTATTTATTTTCGAAACTTTTGGGCATATAGATTTTGAAAAATATGCAAATAATATTAAAAAAATATCACCAATGAAGTATTTTTTTAATGAAAGAAAAGTACCCACATAACTTTTTGGTCCTAATTCTTATTAGCATTACTTCCCCAACATAATAAGGTCATGTGATAAATCAGTAGTGTTATGCCAAAACACGCAATGTGCATTTGGTTTCAAAATGCACTTCTTGGCATTAAATGGCCACAAATAAAGTATACTTTAAGTTGATCAACGGATTTTGTGTTGTCATTCTATGTAAAAGGAAATCATCTAATTTCATACTCTCCTTTTCGGAATATTAAATCTGGCATGAATCACGAACTCGAAAGTGACTTTACAAAAGACGCAGTTAAAAATTATTACTCACTGGAGTGATACGAATATGCTTGCAAAATGTTTATTGTACATAATATTGCTCACCAAATGTTTATTATATTAAGTATTGCTCACCAAATGCTTATTATTATACTAATTCGTATCAGATGTGCGAATGAATAAGACTGGTTTGCAGAAATCTGTTTATCACGCTATGAATATATAAAATTACTAAACCGCAATTTATAATTTATCTTGATATAAGTAGAACATGGCATAAATCATTAATCTTATTATTCACGCGTTTTCCCGAAGGATATTCGATATGTACAGAAATTTGCGAGTAAGTTGGTGAAGTTATAACATATTTGTGTTTTCAATACAATACAGTACAGTAGGAAAAAAATGAATTATAATTATACACATATTATTCTATAATTATAGACATTATAGTATAAATTATAATTTGATATTATCCTATAATTATAGACACTACAGCATTATATTGTTTAATGTGTTCTTCCTTTTTTATTGGAGTACTTAGTGTACGTTACTGTACTGTACTGTGGAGAACTTACTGCTGCAGTAAGTACTCCAATAAAGAAGGAAGAAAACAATAAAAAATATAATAATAACTGGTATCCAAAATGGAAGAAACTACAACAAAAATTATAGCTACTAGTTATAAGTTGAAGATGAAACACGAGAAATACACAAAAGCATACAAATTAATTTACAATATAATAAAACATATAATGCTATAATGTCTATAATTGTAGGATAATATCTAATTATAATTTATACTATAATATCTATAATTATAGAAAATATATGTATAATATATGTATGTTACAATTCAAATGTTTCCTATTGTAAACTTATTTAAGTCGTTATTTCTAATGAATATGTATATCTTTTATTAGAGTTATATTTAATTTAAATTTAAGATGTTTATTTCAGTCTATATTTTAGAATGAACACAAAATATTTCTTATTAAGTAGGTATATGTAATGTATAAATTAAAATTTGCGTTTAGGATTTCTAAACTCTAAACATCTTCTAAACATGAACAGTAAGTAATTTTTACTTACTTCTTAGCCATATTAGCTATAAAAATGTGAGAATTTAATGACGGATAAAAAACTAGCGGCCCCTTTTAAGTCGGTGCCCTAAGCAACTGCCTAATTTGCTTGCCACCTTTCGTCGTTACTTTTATACTTCCTCAAGTGGTGGATAATTTTTCATGTTTTTGCACAGTTAAATAAACTGAACGGTACAGAAATTGCTCCCTGCATTAGTTTTTCATGCCATGGTCAATACCATTGAAATTGGAGAAAATGATTACAACTATTTTATCGGCATTTTCCGATCGTAAAGCTGAACCGGTACGAATTTCGTGGCCGTAAAAGCGAACTTTAAAGTGATGCGGGGAATTCCAACGAACATTATAGGTCCTGACGTGTGCGCTTTATACAATTTTGCAAATTAAAACCGCTGCAGAGGTGCTTTAATATTTTAACACCCGGCCAGGATCACGCTGGATCGTGCAGGACTAATATGGACCTGAGTACACCGGTGTTCTCGAATGTGCGAATACAAAGCCGGTGTGCGACGGTTTGAACGAATTATTTAGATATTTGAACGGGCAGGGACTGATTGTATCATTAATAAATATAAATGTGCCACAATTTGCGTGTATGAAACGTCGCATTGCGCCTTAAATTTATTTT
This sequence comes from Othius punctulatus, assembly GCA_951805005.1. NCBI lineage: Eukaryota > Metazoa > Arthropoda > Insecta > Coleoptera > Staphylinidae > Othius > Othius punctulatus. The sequence goes on from OX638138.1 coordinate 97,985,569, forward strand.
TCATGACATTTGAACAGCTGCAGCTGACGATTGTTATGTACCACAACTTGATTTACTTTTATATTAAGATTGTAATTTAGATTAAGGCAAAGTACGCGAAATTAACTCCAAAAACTCCAAAGATAACAAACTATATTCTAATCACTTTCTTTTTCACATTCCATAAAAAAAAAGATATTAGAATAAGCACCTATTATTATAATGTTTTGTTTTTTATAATAATTACACTGGTATACAAGGTTTTGGACTGGAGCAAGCAAATAGTGTTTTTAAGCTAATTGGGTGCGCTGAATTCAAATCTGTAACTGTTTTTTTTCAATCAGGTCAAGTTTGCGAGATATAAAATATCATTGTTTTCGTATGTTTTTAATAAAAAATCGTTTATTTATTCAAAAATAAATGAAATTTCAAAAGTAAATGGCAGAATTTGAACATCGTTTGTATTTATCTGGGTCAGTTTCACGTATTAGAGACCAGCAATAATCTTCCAGCATACTTTTGTCCTAAAATCCTTGATAATTTCTTTCGATTTTCATTAAATCTTGATGAGCACGTTCTCGTTATTCATCACTCCCCGCACCCAGGTTTTGTGGAAAAAAGTTCAAATGTGAATGCAAAAAATGCATCTTGAGTGACACCAGTGCACCAAATTCACAATAATTTTTCAATAATTCAGTAAAAATTTGTTTGCTGTTATCACTTTTATTGTTTCCAAGGAAACCATCTACGATGCTTTTGAAAGATTGCCAGGCTGCAGATTCTTTCTCTGATAAATATTGTGAGAAATAACCATTATTCAATAAATTCCTGATCTGAGGACCAACAAATATGCCGTTTTTTAATTTTTGCATATGAAATTGTATAAAAAACTGCTAACAAATCTTTAGAAGCAGCACCATCTTTATTCAGAGCTTTGACAAAGTTTTTGAAAAGACCTAGTTTTATATGCAGTGGTGGAAGTAGAACGTCATTTGGATCAATTAATGGATTATTTGAAATCGTTTGTTTTCCAGGAGAATACTCTGTTCTTTATGGCCAATCTGTTCTGGTGTAATGATGACTTGTAGCTCGACTATCCCATAAACAAAGTAAACAACAAAATTTTGTGAAACCTCCTGGCATGCCAGTTATCAAACCAATGGCCTAAATAAAATTAATTTAATTCAAACTTGGAATTTACCATATACATGGAACATTCAATCACATACCTTTAAATCACCACATATCTTCCATTTATGATCTTCGTATTTGAGTAAAGTTAAAATTTGAGTCATGGATTCGAAATTTTCTTTGGTATTAACAGCATGAGCAACAGTTACGGATGGTTTTTTATTCCCATTGTGTAAAAGAAGAGCCTTTAAACTGTACTTAGAGCCGTCAATGAATAATCTCCATTATTTTTTTTCATATGGTTGGTTCATTTTTTTGAAATAAACCTTGATTGTTGTTACAGTAGAGTATAGTGTTTTACTTCTCAAAATATGCAGCCAATTCCAAGCTTCTTTCTCTATAAACTGTTACTTTTGTCCCAACTGCAAGATGTTTCCATTGTTGCATACGTGAAGCCAATAATTCTGCTTCTTGCTTTGATAAATGTAAATCAGGAACTAGATCATTAAGTTCAGCTTGAGTCACTAAATGACAATCATTAGACTCATACAAACTGCTGGGAACAATGCCATTGAAAGTAGATTCAAAATCACTGCTTGTAGTACCAGGAACGACTGGCAATGGATCATTTGGTAAACGTCGAACTGATTTTGAAACAGATGGAACATTTGCGTATTGCACACTTGTTCGATTTTTCATATTGATCCCAACAACTTGTGATAAACAAAAATAACAATCGGTTTGGTGATTACTTTGCGCTCTCCATATTACTAGAACTAAAAAGTCGAAATATTTCCTCTTGCCATTCGACCACTTGTAAAAAATAGCTCTGCAACTATTGCAACACAATGTCGGTGTCCACGTTTTGTCTAAATTTCTGACAGCAAAACGATAGTAATGTAAATATGCATGTTTTAAGGGTTCTATTATTGCATATTCTTTTTTTCCAACCATATATTTACCACAAACAAAGCAGAAATAGCTTGAGTTAGTAACACACGATCTACTTGACATATTTTAGCACTATTATTATGAAGATAGAGAATAAATGTGGGTTTCCAGCAAATTACTTTACAGTAGCGCCATACATGCGACATAAAAATAACTAGGCCTGATAGCGTAAATCTGGTGGTAAATTTGAATTCTACGCACCAAAATTACTTGGAAAACATTCTCCTCTTTTCCAGTCAATTTTTTAATTTTTTTAATTTGCAGACCAGCGTTATAATTCATGGTTCCATAACCAAGGAGTGAACGTCGTCAAATAAACACAAGTTATTAAGGCTTTTTATGATTGTCTTATTGTACCATATATATATATGAAATACTTCATGGTGCCAAAATATTCAGATTTTTAGGAAATTTTATAAATTATGACAATTTATCCATAATTAGATCACATTCAAAGGGAGTTTAGGAATATTTGTTTTAAACACACTTATATCGAGAGTAAGTGACAATTTCAACGATTTTGCGAAAATTTCAATAAATCTGCAAAACAATTTAACAATTTTGCCAAAAATTTCAATGATTTTGCCAACATTTTCATGAATTTTGCCAAAATTTCAAAGATAATTGGACAATTTCGATAAAACAAATTAATAAAAAATCAGATGACTTTTGTCATCCCATGTTTTTATTAAGTAATTTGTATATTACTTAATAAAAACATGGCATGACATTTCATATTACTGTGTATTGTTTTTTTGTATTAGAGTAAAAAAATCGATAAATGCAAGTCCTTAAATGCAACATTCCCTGTTAGCATCTCTAACAGATATGCCTCTGTTAGATAATACCAGCAAATATTTTTGATTAATTTTTATCCATATGTTTGACATTTGACAGATCTCACGTTAAGTGGTTTTAATTTTCTAATCCAACTCTATTATAATAATGAAAACAACAATTAAGTATGAATGTTGCTGTTACATTTATGTAATTTTTACTGTAATTTAATTATTATAATTAAGTATATCAGATTTTTTTAAACAAATTTTGAATGTAATTTATATTATCGAAGGTGTGCCATCTACAATCTACATGTACATACTGCAGAATGCAGACAACAAAAACTCATCTAAATATAGGCCATGCCGGTACTTGCCCCTGTAGGGTAATATCAAGCACCATAACAATGCTCCTCAGGGGGCCATAATTTTTAAATAAAGTGTAGATTACATTAATTAATTAAAGGGGAGAAAACACGATGCAAAATCCAGACAAAGATTTATCGTCGGTACATTAAACAATTATAACTTCCTTAAATGAAGACAATCGCAGTCAATATACATATTTTAATAAATAATGAATCTGAAGTTGTAAAGCTAAATATTGCTTCAAAACCGTTTCATGCGATCAAAATGGAAATAAATAATAACTATGAACGAACGATTAATTATATTAATAATGCATCAATTCCTACATTTCTCATCTTGGGAAATACAAAGCGCTCAAGAAAATTTTAGGCTGGATACAAATAGATGACACCGTTCAAAATGCAAAATCAAATATGCTTTGCAGCGTTGCTGAAATTTTTCGTAGGATAAAAGCCAATAATTTAACAAAAAAACTGTCAAATGTCATTATTTGCCATTATTTCTTTGTTACTAGTTGGAAAAGTTGACACTACTTTCTTGATAACTCTGTATGTCAGCGCAAATGAAGTAAACCGTCATGTACAATTTAATATTAGAAAAACCTTTTATGGTTTACATATTTGCTGTAATATGTATGTTGCATAAGTTTCACAATTTTTTGTTTGGTTTATTTTTCATAATAACCGAAACAATTGTTTAATACTCAACAATTGTTTCGATTTTTACACCATATATACAGTATGTCTCCGGATTGATTATACAAGAGCTATTTTTTTTAATTTTTACTTTGAAGTAAAAATGTTATAGGAATTAAAATTCCTGCTTGGTCTGAAACTGCCATTTCAGTTATTAAAACATTGATTTATTTATACAGGGCGTTGGCTAAATAAATATAAAAAAATCTAAATGTGATACTTTAGGAAAACAACATCATTTAAACAATCCCTCACCATTTTCTTCCTACAGTTCAAACCTGGTGTGGAACTCCTGAAAACTGTTTTGTATTTCTTCTATAGTTATCGATGCAAATGCTTCGTAGGCATTTTTTTTTAATATTCACTTCAATTTTATAATTTTATGCATTTGGGGGATTGTTTGAATGATTAAATTGTTCTATAATGTTATATGTAATTTAAAATTATTTTTGCAAGTAATAAATAAATAAGTGTCAAAGTAAGATTTAAAAAAATGATTTTGTCAATACCCTGTATAAATAAATCAAAGTTTCAATAACTGAACTGGTAGTTTCAGACCAAGCAGGAATTATAATTCTTATAACATTTTTACTTAAAAGTAAAATTAAAATAAAAATCCCATCTCAATCCGGGAACATTTTTAACCTTTATTTTTATTATTATTATTATTATTATTATTATTATTATTATTATTATTATTTATTTAATTCTAACATCAAATACATTAATAGTTCATTATTGTTTCTTAACATTATTTGTACTTTATAAGGAAAGTAGGCAAATTAATGTGTTAATGTTAATAATTTCCTAAATTATTGATTACATATGTTCATTTCTGCTACATATTGTTACATTATAATATTTATTTGAGGTACATTAATCACAGTAATTTATTATAGTCTCGACCGAAATGGCTTTTCAATTTTTTGTAAATATTTTATAATTGTATATAGTTTTTAATCTGTTTGGCGGCGCATAATATTCTTCTATAAGCATATTTTGTCTCTGACCATATTTATTGTTACATTGAATTATGTGTACGTTATAATTTTTTCTTGTGTTGTGTTCATGTACATATTTGTTAAAGTTATATTTAGTGTTAGGTTTTATAATTTATTTATTTATTTTGTATTGTATTTAATATGTTTCACCAAATGGTTACCAAACAAACTTTCTATTTCATTAATTACTTATATAATTATGATTACCAATGGTAAATTCTTATCACATTCACATTCAATGCAAGACAAATCCGATGTAAAGGAGCATTTAAGTTTTTGGTATGATGTTAAGAATATGTTAAGAATTGAGTAAATCGAAGCATTGAAAAAGTTTCTAGCGAAACTGATGAAAATTCGAAAATTACTAGGAAACTTGTAGATTAAATTACAAAACTTTCACGAGCTCGTATCACCACATTTATCTGCGGATGCTCTGATTTATGGACAGAAACAACTTTTCCATATTTAAGTTACGACAACGTTTTGATTATAGTGGATTATATGATTAGTTACTTTTAATATTCTAGAAAATACGGTTTATTGCTTTAAAAATAATGCAGTAATTTCAGGAAATTTCCGGATTGTATAATTTGATTCATGCAGTGCAAATATTGAAATGGGAGCTTTCCAGTCACAAAGATTGCTTGCACTTGTAAACCTAAAGGCAAATAAGCATTATAATAAGCACGTTGTTCGTGAACATTGAAGTTCTCTGAAGCTTTGACAAAAAGCTTAACAGAAGAAGTGCCTAGCTATTAGTTTTTACCAGTTCGTCTATAAATGAACAATACTATTTTTTGTTTCAACTAATATACAGGGTGATTCTTTAATATGCGAAAAACTTTAAGAAAAGATTCCTTGTCAAGAAATAAGAGGGGTCTTTTTTATAAAGTAGGTTGACATAAGTCAAATTTGACATATTACTTAATAAAACTGTTTCGCCTTAACTAGTTGAAACGAGCCATTTCACTAAGACAACATACCGAGTTATCTTCAAAATTTCAGCTTCAGTTATTAATTGAGAAAATGGTGATCTCTCATTTCTCATCCGCTGCGAAAATTTCCATGGATAACTAAAGCTTAAACTAAAATGATCAGTCGGCATATCTACAGGAAGAAGATTATTGAAGCTAAATTTTAATAACATTATTAGTACAACTACCTTATTTTTGTGATTCTATAGCTATTGATTTTTAAACAAAATGCATTATTCGTGTAATATGATGTATGATGTTCCATGTTTATAATTTCGTAGTATTGTGTAGTATCTGTGTATGTATATTTGTGTTTGCAATGTATATGTATTGACGATGTAATGTCCAGATAGGGCCGAACTCTACAAATACAGATTTAAGATTTAAAATTTAAAATTTTAGATTTTAGATTTTAGATATAAGATTTAAAATTTTAGTTAGAAGATTTAAGATTTTAGATATAAGATTTAAGATTTAATTAATTATTTTCGACATACACTACCAAAAATTAAAGAATAGATAATTCATACATTTTTTAGGTGTCAAAACATATTTGTTATTATAAATATAAGTCTCTTTGTATTCATTAAAGCCTCTTCAGAATCATCAAAAATATTTCTAAATAACAAATGTTGACGATCTATTCTTTCCAAATTTGGCTGTTTAATGCCTGAAAAATGTGTGACTGTACAAAAATGATTCGGCAATTACTACGCATTCAGGCAAACAATATTATTAAGTTATGAAACATGCAAATTTTGAAAACCTAAAGATCTTGACACAGATCATACTATCTATTAAACTATTCAAATTATTGGACTATCAAAAATGGATCAATTTATTGTGCATTCTAAATAAGAACACATTAAAAATGGTTGTAAAAAGGGAATATAAACGCATTTCATCTCACGAAAAATCTCGTTCACATACCTGAAAAGAAAATTCTGTTTTATGGCAAAATTCACATAAAAGAGCATGCATTAAACGTTATAGCTGCACAAGCAGGCACAAGATAATACAGGTAATTATTTTTCCACAACATAACACCTGTATATTATAAATATTTCTGGGTCGTTTGTTCAAAATGCGATCACGAGGAAGTGAAGAAGCGTAAATATTTTGCAATTATTGCTGATGCGACTTCAGATTAATCTCGTTAGCAACAATCAATATTCGTTAATCATTATTGAAGTTTAGGGAATTGGAATTTTCAATTGAAGAACGTTTTATATGCTTTGATAACTTTTCTGATACCTACAAATTTTAAATTTGCTATCAAAATGAAAATTGGTGTGACGATATGATAACATATACCTATAGGAATATAGGAATTTAACATATCAACTGACATTTGTACATTTTCCTGCTTCCTGCTTCTTTTGTAATATTTCTAGTAAAGATGATCGCAATGCGATTGAAATGTACTATTTACTATATTAAGTTTGCAATTTTAGCGAATTCATGGGACATTTAAATAAATAAGTAAATATTTAAAAATACTTTGGATGACTTGATTTGAACATTATTTTTCAATACTTTATCGACTTTTTGCTACAATAAATTTTAAATTTCTGGAAAAATTATTTTAAAACTATTGACATTTTTGTTTTGAGATTTTATAGTATTTATAAATTATTTTGTTCCTTACCGTATACATTGTGAATTCGAGATTTTTGTAATTCGGGCAATTTTTGCTATTGATTTTAACTCAAATTTTTGGTTTCACAGAACAACTGACTATTCGTTTTTTTTAAATGATACTAACTAAAACAATTTTTAAATTTGAAATTAATTTTGATGATTATATTTTTAAGGTTTCAACATATCTTCTGAATTATTATATACTATTTTGTAAAAAAAATATTCAAATTTGTTGCACTATTATTATCATTGAAATTTTGAGATTTTATGAAATTTCTACATTACAGTTTTTGCCGTAAGAATTAGTATTGTATATTCTGTCTGAATTATAAATATTATTATCAAATCATATTTGTAAATCAGTTACCTGTTCGATATTTATACAAAATACGGTATACCTATAAATAATATTTTAAATTATTATTTATTTTACGGTGAAGAGGGCACGAGGATATTTACAACAAGAAACATAATCTTAAGATCAACGGAATAGAGGACAATCGAAGAAGAAAGAGCAACTACGGTAAAAGAGATAAATTTTACCGGAAACAGCGAAAACACAACTGCAAAAGATACAATAGAAATGGAAAACCTGAAGGAAATGATGAAAGAAATTATGAAAGCAATGAAGAAAAATGCTGAAGATCTGAAAGAAGATATAAAACAAGTTAGAAATGAATTGAGAAAGATATAATTATATGGGCACAAGAGGAAGCAGGAATGCTAGAAATAATGAAGAAAATTGAAGATTGTAAAACGAGGAGAAGAAGAAGAAAATAAACAAGATAATAATAAAAGGACTATGAACGAAAGATGACAATATAAAGAGAGAAATGGAGGAAATTATAGAAAATGAGCCTAAAATAAGTGTAAAATAAGAGAAAGCATATGTGTTAGAAAGAGAGAGATAGTTTCATGTATAAATTGGAAATCCTTAAGAATAAAAACAAACGAGAAAATACACGTAAATAATCTACATAAAAGCAGACCTAACAAGAATTGAGCAAGAATTACAGAGAGGGATGAGAAGAATAGCTAGGGAAATAGTAAAATACTAAAATAGTGTAAGAAAGTGGTCATACATGGAAAAACCTGGAAATGGGATGAGGAACATAGAAGAATAAGAGAATGGAATTCAGATGAAAGTGCAACTAATAAGAACAAAAAAAAAGGAAATCGAAATGATCGAAAAACGTTAATGAATACAGGTTTTGAATTTGATAAAACTTCCAATTGGGTAAAATAACTCTAAGGATTTTGTGTATTAATAGTATTAGTAATAAAATTTGTGCATTACATATTTTACTCAATTGAGTTTTTAGGATTTGATACAATTTTCAAATTCTGTTGCTTTTACGCTATTTTTATTTAAATTTTAAAATTCTGTTGAATTTCTGTATTACTTTCACTATTTAACCAATGAAATTTGTGTAATATTGAAATATTCTATGATTTCATTTAACTTTATTATACACTGGCGAGCAAAAAATAGAGGTCACTTTAAAATTATGACTTATTTTTGGATTTTTGTTTGTTTTAACTTTACGTTTGCAAATTGTAAACAATTTTACTGTATTTTGCACATTGAATTTAAAAAAAAAGCAATGTTGAATCGTAAAGCATATTTATTGTTTTTATTGCCTATTTTGGAAATATTACAAATTTACAGTTCAGACGAAGTTCGAATTTTTGATACTAGGACTAATATAGAAAATAAATAATGAAAAAAAGTTATCACTAATAACGAGTATTACCCCCTCTTGCATTACTGATTGAAATCGACAAGGAACTCTTTGAATTAAATTAACGATCACATTTTGGTAGATATTATTCCATTCCTGCAATTTTGTAGAATACATTTGTCAGGAAATGTATTCTTAAACGCCTACTTTGGTTTACAATTTGCAAACATAAAGTTAAAACAAAAAAATTCCAAAAATAAGTCATAATTTTAAAGTGACCTCTATTTTTTGCTCGCCAGTGTATATTTATTGATTTTTTCAGAATTCATTTAACTTGTGCATTGCGGTTTTCGCCATATGATTTTTTTAAATTTGATACCATTTCTCACTATTGATTTTGCCATAATCATTCATGGAGCTGCAGAAGGATTTGTAAATTATGGTTGCGGTACTGAATTACATTTTTCTTGCGGTTGTGATATTTTTGTAATAAGTTTATTTGAAATTTGATGGAATTTGTGCATTATATTTTTATATCTTAAATTTTTGGAATTTGATACAACTCCTGATAGTATTTTTTTAAATTCTAAATATTGTGTTAAATTCACTGATTTTTTGTTATGTATATTACTAAACTTCTGCATGAATTATATTAAAACTAATAAAATTTGTATACTGTTTTTTGATTAGTATCCTAGTAAAGGTTCTAAAAATCTGGATGATATTACTTTCTAATAGTATAGTGCAAGTTTCACAACACAGAAAGTTTAGTGTCAGTTATTTGAACATTTTTTGAATAATTATAGATATTTTTTGAAAATTTTGTATTTTAGCTACTATTGCATTAGAAAATATATGCCGATCGTTAAAACCATGAATGCTCTATAATTTAACTAAAAATTATCTTTATACGTAATAATATCAAGAATTTTATAAATTCGAAATATTTGTACGAAAACCGAAACAAAAAAATATCGGTTCGAAGCCCTGCTATAAATAGCCAACATGAACAAACATAAAAGCATCTCATAGCATAGCCTGATTAATCATTAATACAATTTGAATTGTAATATCTTTGATTCAGAGGGCTCATATTTCTACTGTAAATGTTAAATAATTTAGTAATCTATAAATAGCCAGTACAAACAAACATAATAGCATAGCGTAGAATAGCCATAAAATTAAATTTGAATTGTAATATCTTTGATTCAGGGAACTTGTCTGTCTTCTGTAGACGTAAAATTTAGACGTTTTTTGATTAGTATCTTAGTAAAGGTCACATCCATCTTAACGATTTTACTTTCTAAGTATAGGTACTGCAATTTTAACAACGCTTACAAAGTTTAGAGTCAGTTTGAAAATTTTGCTATTTTAGTCACTATCGCGGTAGAAAATATATGACAATCGTTAAAACCATTAATACTCTAAAATTTTACGAAAAATTATCTATTATATTTTATAAACTTTTTACCCTTTTTTAATTTTTATCCTTTCTATAAAAATATATATTAAAAAATAATATTCACACATTTTAATTCATCCCCACACTAACAAATTACATAAACACTAAATCATTTATACACACTATAACATTAAACACATAACAAATACTATTATAATTAATATTTAAAAAAAATTGTAACAAACTTAACTCTAATTTTATATTTACCCAAATTTATGGTTTTCTTCGTAGATATGCGACTGAAGATGTTTTTTTTATAACCGAAACTAGTCAGGTGATAAAAAAAATTAAAAAAAATAAACAAATGATAAAAAGTACTTATTAAAACATACTTAATTTTTTTAATTTTCCCCAAAAAATATTTTAAATCATTAAAATTTTCTGGTTTTGATTGAATTTTCCAATCTAAACATTAGATTATGACGATATTAAAAAAAAGTATTCAATTTTAAAATTCAAAACTACAAATTCTATTTTCAATCCTGATTGGTTTTTGGTTCATCTGAACCAAAAACGTGAAAATACTGAACTCAATGCTGAAAACCAGGCTTTCACCTGAACCAAAAACCGGAAAAAAACTGTTCTTTTTGTCGTAAACCCAAACGTAAACCGATATATTTTATTGTATTGTACCGGAACAAAACCGATACCTAAAAATATCGGTTCGAAGTCCTGCTATAAATAGCCAACATGAACAAACATGAAAGCATAGTTTAGCATACCCAGATAAAACATTTATAAAATTTGAATTGTAATATATTTGATTCTGAAGGCTCATATTTCTACTGTAAATATTAAATATTTTGGTAATCTATAAATAGCCAGTATAAACAAACATAAAAGCATAGCGTAGCATAGCCATAAAATTAAATTTGAATTGTAATATATTTGATTCAGAGAACTCGTCTGTCGAAACCCTGGGTTTGTCTTAATATTGATACATATGGATATGATACTTCTGAATATATTTTGTCAAATTCCGGTGATTTTGAGTTACGTTCAATGAATTTTCTACAAAAAGAATTTTAAAATTGGTCATTTTGTGTTTTGTGGTGTTAATTACTGCATACAATTTGAAGCAATCAAAAGGTTTTGAAATTTCTACTTTTAGTATTTTTTTTATTTACTAAATATTGTGATTTCATACACTACTCAAAATAATTAACGCATATTCCAAAAACATCATTATTATTTTTTTAAATCGTTGATGTAGGTATCTAGTTTGTGTTTGTAAGTAAAAGTAAGTAAAAACAAAACAAAACAAAAATATGCGATCATTCTTTAGAGTAGTGTAGTTGTGCAGCTACTTTATCGGATTTTGTGATAATTTTGTAATAAGTATATTTGAAATTTGATGGAATTTGTGCATTATTTTTGTATCTCTTAAATTTTTGGGATTTGATAGAAGTTTTGTAGATGTAAAATAATTTGGTAATCTTTATGTATACAACATAAATATATAGCATAGCATAGCCATATAAATACAATTTGAATTGTAATATCCTTGATTCAGAGGACTCGTCTGTCTACTGTAGATGTAAAATAATTTGGTAATATTTATGTGTACAACATAAAAAAAGGCATAGCATAGCATAGCCATATAAATACAATTTGAATTGTAATATCCTTGATTCAGAGAAATCGTCTGTCTACTGTAGATGTAAATTGATTTGGTCATTTTGGCGGAAATCTTAATGTGTATTAAGTTTTAAGTAATGCAAAATTAAGTTACAATGTAATACATCATAAAATAATAAAGTAAATGAGGAAGTGCCTATACTTTTAGTGGTTTTCTGTCAGTAATAGCGGGTAAGTTATAGGGTAATATTTAGTGGCGGATTAATAACTTAATCGCGATTTAGATCTCTTCAGGTAGTAGATTAAGGCTAAATTTAAATGTCCCGACACATAAATACAAAATCAATATCCCAAAATTAAAGCACATCGGTCTAAATATACGTGCACGGCAGATGACTGATATTTATCGCCGTAAATATTGATAAAATTGTTATATACCCAGTTGCGAATGTGCGTCCGATGTAATGAGGAAACTTATCTGGATATGTCACGAACGGAATACAAAACACCGTATCGGACACGCGAAAATTCCAATTAACATAGTGCACTTGTAACAACGAATCACGAGGTTGCTGACATAATTTTTGAGGATTCTAAACGGATTCATTGTGGTTATCATTTGTTGTATTGTTATATTCGGTAGATAGAATATTACCTAAAAAAATAACGGTGTAGGTATCATAACCTTGTTAATGTAATGCCCAAATCCTTGGCCACTGCATGTTTGTTTTAGATTTGTGTTCTTATCGTTATTAGGTGCGTACAAATATATACGTGCAGTTATATATATAATTCAGTAATTGACATTTGGCGATTGTTTACGTTCAATATAAAAACGGACACCATATAAACTCTTATTGTTGTTGGATGGAGCCGTTACAAATAATTTATTTTCAATTACTTAGTTCTGTTTCGTTGCTGTAATAAAAGTACGGCTTGTGTATATCCGTGGCATGTTTTACGAGCCATCTATACAAGTTTACAATTTCGCATTGCGGATATAAATAGAAAGCCTAACAACGGCTTTACGGGGGGATGATTTTCCTCCAGGACACGTATCCCGGGGCCCAGATTGATGCCCGAGCGGTCCGATTTCCGATTAATTATCTCGCTACAGTTAATTGGATGCTTACCGCAAAGATGCAGCGAGGATATTTCCGGTTTTGCACTGTTCGTCCCCCTGTTTCGGCCACTGTCCGAGCACATTAAAACATTTTGGCGTCTTTTGGAAGCACGGGTCGAGCACAGTGCGGACGGCCCTTGCGTGGCTTGCGTTTTTTTTTTGTAATTTTTTTGGCACACAGCGAGAACGGGACGTTCGTTGTATTCTCGCTCAGGAGCGCGAGCTTTCCGAGCTTTCCGAGCTTTCTGTGGAAAGTACACGCGGTCGCAGGATCGATAACGACGTCGCAGTGACGTCACAGCGGTGCTCGCCGTACGCGAGCTTCCACTGAAAGCTCAAGAGAGGTGGGCGCGTGATTCGCGTTTTGAATGTAGCGACGGACGGCTTTTCGAAATCGACCAGACGCCTAGTCAGCTACAAAATAGTGCGGTGATAATAGATAACGGCTGCTATAAATAGACCGGTTGCAGTTTCATAAGTGCGGAACAAATAAAATACCCCATTTATTTATTTAACGCATTCTGGTTACTGAAACAAGCCCTTTTATTTATAGCAACCCTAGTTCGGAAATAATTCAATCTATTATTGTAAGCACTCTCAATTTATATTAGATACAAAGCAATTCTAAAATACAAAGTTATGCCATCCTACATTTCTTCTTTCTTTCTCTTTCTTAATCTTTCCCTCTTTTACCCTTTTGGGTGTTGAGATGTAATTCAATTTTTTTATAGAATTTTATCAATTCTTTTCTGTTTCCTGTTAGTTTCTTTGCTTGCTTGCTGCAACTCTTCCCATTTTTCTGCAGCGTATTGCTTATTGTACCGTTCCATGTTTCCTGTGGTCTCGCTCTTGCTCTCTTCCCGTTTGCTCTTGCCTCCCACACTTATTTAACTTGCCTCTCTTCACTCAGTCTGTTTATGTGCCCGAACCATCTTAATTATCCCTCTTCTATTTTCTTCATTATCAATGTCATTCCCAACCTCTCCCTTATTTCTTCATTGCGCAGTCTGTCGTTTCTTGTCACTCCTTCCTTTCTCCTTAAGTACTTCACGTCAGTCGCTTATATTTTGGATTTTTGTCTTGTGTCAATCACCCACGTCTCACTCCCGTATGTCAGTATTGGTGCAAAGATTGTTCCAAAAACTGTCATCTTCGAATTTTTTGATATTTATTTCTTGTTTATGAACGCTCTTCTTAGTGCACTATACAGTCTACCAGTTGTTTTTACTCCGTTGTTGATGTCCTTTTCATATTTTCCTTGACTGTCTATTATTATTCCTAGATACGTGAATTCTTGCACCTGTTCTATCTGTTCTCCGCTTATTCGTATGTTGGTTGTTTTGTTCTCTTTTGTTATCACCAAAGCGCGGATTTATAAGCATAAAGAATTACAAAATAAGCGCTTAAAAATGCATAAAAATCTTAAGAAAATATGCATATAAAATAGCATAAAGATTAGAATAAGCACAAAAATGCAGAAAAAGCATGAGAAGGCATATTTTGTATTTGATGAAAATACAGTAAAACCAAACAAAACATAATTTTATTAACAAGAACGCACTATAGGCAGATACAAGTAATATTTTAATAACATAGGTTTTGGTGATTAATATTAATAACAATAATAATTAATAACAAATAATGATTACTGCTCATTTTTAAATGAACTTATAATTAAATGTTTTTCTAAATTTTCAACGGAAAATCCCATTCTCCTATCACTGAGCACATTTTTTAAGTGTGAAAAGCATCTCTCCTCATCCACACTTATAATCGGTGCATATTTAAATTTGGGAACAATTGTAATATTTATCAGCAAATATTCCACTAAATCTCTTTTTAAAACTGTTGATATTGTTTGTAACTCGCCAAATCCTTCATTTTTTGACAAAACTGCATCACACTTTTTTTAAATAATCTCTCCTATAGATCCCCGTACGTTTGAGACGTAGTTTCTAAAATCTTTAACTATTTGAACCGCATCTACCAAAGTTGTGTCCTTTGCTTGGAGTTTATCAATCGCTTTGCTTACGAAACTGTAGTTGGTTTTTAGGAATACTAAATTTTGTACAACCCTCCTATCTTTAAGAACTTTGTGGCATTCTTTAATTGCCTCTGACACATTTTCGGAAAACTCTAACACAAGCTTCTTAAATGAAACGAAATGGTCGGCATAATAGCAGGCAGCATCTAGCCACCCCATCTAGTTATAACCGGTGCCGGAGGAAGAGGTACATTTGGCATAATTTCCCTAAACATTTCAACCCTCAGTGGAGCTTTTAGGAAAATTTTCTTCCCGGTTTTTTTCAAATCATTGACCGGGGGAAATTGCAGTCTAATCGTTTCAGCAACTCGATTAAAACCATGTGCCAAGCAGGTGCAATGCATTAATTGCTCATAAAATATTTTTAAATTAGAATATGGCTTCAACATATATGCAGCGGCATCAGAAAGCATCAATAATAATTTATCATTTGGTACGAGGTTTGGCAAAAAAATGTGTTATTCCATCGTGAACGAATTTAACAACGGTATTGCCATTTAGTTTTTTCTAACTGCTTGGAACTAATTAAAAATGCATTGGTAGAGTCTTCGTTTAATATTCCAGTCATTAAATGGGCGATGTACCGACCACATGTATCAGTAGTTTCATCTACACAGAACCATATGTAATTGTTGCCAATTATCTTTTTTAATTCCTCAATAGTGTGTTTATATACTTGCTCGACATAGTTTTTGCGAATGGTTGATTCGGCAGGAATATGCCTACCGGTGTATTTTTGTAAAAAAGTTTTAAACATACAATTATCTAGTTTTTTTAACGAAATGTTAGAAGACACCATCGTATTGCATAAATCAAAGTAAAATTCCTTTTCATTCTGTGTAGAAGAACTCGCAAAAGACTCGGAAATAGTTTGCTGGGTACTCAGGGTACTGCTTGCAGATTTGTGTTTTTTTAAATTTTCCAGGTGAACTGTTGCTTTGATATGTTGTGTTATGTTAAATTTTTTCTCGCAGTTAATCTACAGCATAATACATGCTTGTACCTAGGCCAATAGCAACACAAAATAAAACTCACCGGTTTGATACAAGCCTTGCAAATTAATTTGCCGTTCTCATATTTTAATTCAGAATGTCCACGTATCCATTCATCGACGTAAGGTTTTACTTTCGGAATTTTATACAAGAAAACTTATAAACACGTAATACACACAAGGCACAAGCACAGCGCACTGAAGATTGAGATAAATTGGACTGAATTGATAGCACACTTGCCCCAGATGCGTTCTGTGTACGTAAAAATAGGGTAATCCCCGAAATAACAAACAAGCTGTAAACAAGCTTTGTTTACCAAATATCACGTACGCACGCTCGCTTTGTTCATGATTTGGTGATAACCAAGCACTCTAGACGTAACGGAGTAATATTAATACTGAATTCTCATTACAACAATGTGCAACAAAATATATTCCTAGCTAATATAAATAATATGCTATAAAATTGAGAAACAAGCAAATAAGCACAAAAAATAAGGAAATATGCACAAAAAATGCATTAAAGAAATTATAAGCTTAAAAACTGAAAATATGCATAAAAGCACACAAAAAAATTGTCAAGTTACTTCATTTGCTGAAATTCGTATTGATACGAGGTCATTTTGGTCTGCTAATAAAACTGAAGTATAGCATAATACCTAGAAATCCGCGTCTTGGTTATCACCATCACTTTTGTTTTTTCTCTATTTATCTTTAGATTACTTTTATTTAGAGCCTCCTTCCATATTTCCACATTCTCTTTCAGTTATTTTTTTCTGTTTCTGCGAATATCACTATATCATCTGCAAATGCACACTCTTTTATTTCTATATTCCTCATATTCCTGTATCCTACGTATATTCCTTTATTTCTCAGTCTCATTTCTTTTATTATATCGTCCATTATTGACATGAATAACAGTTTGCTTAGTATTCCTCCCTGTCTCACTCCGTGGTTTGTCCTGAATTCGTCTGTCCGTCTGTTTCCGGTTCTTATGTAGTTTCTAGTTTCTTTGTATAATAACTGGATTGCCTTTATTAATTCCACATCTGCCCTTTTTTCCTATAGCCCCTTCCATATTTCCTCCCGTGGTATACTGTCAAGAGCCTTTTCAAGATCTATGAAACATAGGTATAAAATATACTTATATACTTCTTTGTTATACTCTCGATTTTTTTCAGTTATCTGTTTTACCGTTAAGATTTGGTCGTGCACACTGTGTCCTGGTCTGAAGCCGCTTTGGGAGTCATGTAGTTGGTGTTCTATTATTTTCCTTAGCTTCGTCTCAACAATTCTCACGTATATTTTTCCCGGTACACTGAGAAGTGTTATGCCTCTGTAGTTGTTACATTGTCTGATGTATGTCTCCCTTCTTATACACTGGTATTATCACTGCTACCTTCCGGTTTTTTGATATTGTTTGGTGTTTCCATGCCAGTTTGCAGTTCTCTACTAGCCGCTGTTGTCCTTTCTTTCCCATATATTTCATTTCCTCGGGTGTAATACCCTCATGGCCTGCTGCCTTTCTTAGCTTTATACTGCCTAGTGCTTTTATTAATTCTGCCTCTGTTATTGTTTCCTCCTTTATTTCGCCTGACTGGCTTTTACATCCCTCTTTATTTTCGTTTCCTTATTTGGGTTCTTCCGTGTTTCCATCCTCTCCTTCAAGCAGCTCCTTGAAGTGTTATTTCCACCTGTTCATGACTTCCTCTTCTTCTGTCAGTACTACTCCTTTTTTACTCTTTAATTGTTTTGGCTGGGCTATTTTCTCTGTTCTTAGATTTTTTAATACTTTAAAGAAAAGTTTCTAATTCCCTCTGCTATCTTCTTCCATCTTCTCTCCAAACTCCTCCCAGGCTTTTGCTTTGGCACTTTGTATTTCTTCTTTAGCTCTCTTTCGCTGTTTCTTGTATCTCTCGTAGTTCTTTTCTGTTCCTGTATGCAGGTACTGTTTCCATATTAATTTCTTCCTTGTTACTTCCTCCTTTACCTTCTTGTTCCACCACTTTGTTTGCTTCCTCCCTGCTGCTACATATGTTGTCCCGTACGCTACTTTCGCTGCTGTTCTTATCGTTTTTTTGAACTTTTCCCATCCTAATTCAACCTTTGTTTCTTGCTTGTCAGTCTCCTCTCTGAATCCTCTTTCTACTAGACTTTCGTGTTCTTTCCGTACCTCCTGCCTTTTTAGCTCGTGAGTTTTGACAGTTATTTTTCTTTTGTTTTTCACCTCTTTACATTGTATTGCCCTATCCTTTCGTGTTTCAGTTATTATCATGGTCAGTAGATAGTGGTTGCTTCCTATTTCCGCTCATCTTCTCACTCTTGCGTCAATAACCTCTTTGCTGCTCTCCTTTTCTACCAGTATATAATCTATTCTTGACTTTTCCTTTCTACTTCTCATCTCTCTCGTGTATTTGTGGATTTTTTTGTATCTAAATCTGGTATTTACAAGCACCATCTTGTTTATTAGACAGAAGTCTAGCATTATTTTCCCATTGCTGTTTTTTGCCCTTTCTCCGTGCTTTCCTATTATCCCTTCATACCCTTCCGTTTCATTACCCACCCTACTGTTAAAATCTCATGCTACTATTGTCTGTCCTTCAGTTTTCTCTACGGTTTGCTGTAATTCTTCCCAAAATTTGTTCTGAGATTCTTTGCTGTCGTCTTCATTCGAGCCGTACACTATTACTATTCCCATATCTTACATTTAAAACGCTCAGAAATGCAGGGTGTTTCACGGAAATCGTCCGTTAAAACTTCATGGGGTTTCACATACAATAAAAATTTACAAAAAATCATCTAAACATAGCTAATTCAATTCTCCTTTACTTTTGAATTTGATTTAAATGGATTATTCTAGGGTGGTCCTTAGTTTTTTATGCCTCCTTTTTTTTTGCTCGATCCCCCTAGAACGGTTCTCCCTAATAAGAAAAGACCGCCTATTATTGGCCCTAACTGCCGGGCAGTTAAAATTTTTAAATTTGCCATTTTTTTTCTAAATTTTTTTTGCTTTTTTTTGCTCGAACTCCCTAGAACAGTTCTCCCTAAGAAGAAAAGGACGCGTGTATCGTTTTTGTGCAATAGAATTACAAGAACACGTGCCGCCGGGCACTTAAAAATTTGAAATTAGCATCAATTTCATATTGAAATAATGAGTTTGATGACTTATATCGGTTTTGCACTTTTATATTCAATATTCTATAGCCTAAAAAATTAATAGGTGACCTTTTCTTTAGCGAACGATGCTTAGATATCGTTACTGTGATAACAACTGTAAACAAAAAAATGCAGTTTTGAAAAGTTCACTTTAAATGTGTTTATTTCGTTGAGATCTTTTTGGAATTTTTCCAAGAACATAGGTAGAATTTTTATTTAATCGGGAACCTCATAAACTTTTTAATGGATAGGTTCCATGAAACACCCTGCATATTAACTCAATAAACATATTGGCATGAGACATTAAAGGCATTAAAATGAAAAAATCGTCACAATAGGAAAAACTCTTTTTTCCAATTCGCAATATTAAAATGCTCATTATGTATATTGAATCTCATCGCTAAAACTACACTTTAATCGAATGGGTGAATAAAATTTTTACATTTTCACTTTATTCACTATAACCATTGACAACGTGAATAAAGTTAAAAAAAATAGGAAAATTCGCACTATCCTTGAAATTTTCGTTGTTACCTGACAATGTGACACTTCACGCAAATTCTTCAATTCTGATAACGAATTGGAAAAAATCTTGTATGATACACGTGAATAAAGCAATTCAATCCACTCGAAAACATTATCGCACTCGGATTCGCCTCTTGCGCTAAACTGTTTTTTTCGTGGATAAAATTCGACTTTATTCACTTATACCATAAATAGCTATAAAAAAAAATAATAAAATAAATAAATAGCTAATAGCCATTATTTTAGATTTTCGAAGAAATGTCAGTCTTTATGAAAATTTTTGCTTGCTCTCAAAACCCCAAGAACGAGATTCCGATATTGAAAATTTTAATCATGCTTGATTCTGTTTGAATTCACAATATTTTCCAGGTCTAAATAGTTTCTCATTGAATTCATATCACCTAGTAATATCTGTATGTGATATCTCTGTATATATGTATATGTATCTGTATCTACGTGTATATGTTGCATATCTATGTAATATAAATGATTAACTTACCACTTTCGTCTTGTTATTAATAAAATTTGTATATTGAAACATAATATTAACCTTAATGTACAAACAAGAAATTGGTTTATAACATCAAAAATTTCAAGAAGTGTGAATGCCAGTGCATTGAAGAAAGTACTTGAAAATTTCTAACACTGATTCTGTCGTAACCAAAAAGTAATCATAGTTAATGTTTTAATTCAGAAAAGTCTCCAACCATGAAATAGGTTTATTTCATCAAAAATTTTAAGAAGTGTGAGTGACAGTGCATTCAAAAAAGTATTTGAAAACTTCTAACTGAGATCCTGTCGTAACCAAAAAGTAATCGAAGATAATGTTTTACTTCAGAAAAGTTTCCTATTTCTGCAAAATTTCTAAATATTTAAATTTTTATGAAATTTGATCACAATGACATCATCTCGTATGACAATTGTTTAAACAATTAACTTATAATGCATCATAATATGAAATTCACATTGTTTAGCACATTTTTAAAGTATATATTCTGTAAGATATTTTCTGTAAGATACATTTGGAATTCAATATTTTAAACTTCCAGGATTTTAAGGAATTTTTGTGTTTTTTATGAATCCCTAAAAAGGTCGTTTTTTAAAGTATTTATTGAACTTTTTAATGAAATTTTAATGCTTTGTACGAAATTGTATTTTAAAATCTTTCTGGCTCTCTTTATTTTTTGTTATTTATTTTTGGTACATTAGGTGATTAGGTTAAATAAGGTTAAATTAGATAAATTAGGTACATTTTATCTAGTAATATGATAAATTGAATGTTCCTAAATATTTAGAGTGGTTAACCTGCTTTTGCAAATTTTTAGAATTTTTAGGAAGTTTGTGTAATTATCAATAAATTTATGAAATTCTGATAAATATTTTCGATTTTTTCAATTTCTTCAAGTTTACTCTGAAGCTGACTCTTTTGACTATGACTTTGGTAAATCAAGCACTACGTCTGTATTTACGAAAAAGCAAAATAAAAATGTTAGCAAATTTTTATTGCAAGCCGTTTACATGGAGCAAAAAAAATGAGCGCAAAAACAAACAAACTAAATGTACCTAGACATACATTGAAACTTACAGATCAAGCCTTTTGATTAGATTTTGGGTTATGGACTGGTGAAATGTTCAAGAGAACAACCGTTTGAAGAAAACATCTGACTGGAAGTTATTAGACACCTGATGTGCTACTTCTTGAAATTATTTTCGAGTATACAGAGTGTACCATAAATCCGGGACACAATATTTAGTCTCATTTTTAAATAGAACACCCTGTATATTGATTCAATTTTGGAATCTGCTTCATGTGGTCTTCACAAATTATTTTTATTTTTAGGGATCAGATGCAATGTTGCCAAGTTATTCACATTTTTATCGAATTTAAAGAAAAATCATAGACGTGCAAAAAATTCAACAAAACCTTAGTATAAGAGATCAATGAAAGAATCTGGGAATGCAAGTATCCAAGCAATGTGCCAAAACAATGTTTCGAATCACGTTGAATATACAGGGTGTTCTGAATCAACGATCGAATTTTGATATTTTCAAATGGGTAAAACTTATTGAGATTGATCGTTATTTACCTATTAAAAAGTATTATTAGATTACAGTCCATAAGCTACCATTCAATGGCTTATGAGATGAGTACTCAGAATAAGATGCTGTATGCAGGGTGTTCCATTAAAACAAAGAGTTTTAGCCATTTGAAATTAGCAAAATTGTATCGTTGTTTCAGAACACCCTGTGTATTCTACGTGACTCAAAATATTGTGTATATTTTGACACATTGCTTGAGTAGTTGCATACGCAGATTCTTTTATTGATCTCATATAATAAGGTTTTGTTGAATTTTTTTCTACGTCCATGATTTTTCGTTAAATTTGATTAAAATGGGAATAACTTGGGAACGTTGCATCTGATCTCAAAAATTAAATTGATTTGTAAAGCCAACATAGAGCAGATTCTAAAAATGAAAGAATATACAGGGTGTTCAATTTAAAAATGAGGCCAAATTTTGTGTCCCGGATTTATGGTACACTCTGTATACTCGAAAATAATTTTTTAAAGTAGCACATCAAGTGTCCAATAACATTCAATCAGATGTTTTCCTTAATTTTCATTAGTGTAGCAGCAATGGTCCGAGCGAGGATAGGTGGCCCATCCTGTATATGGTGCAAATTCAGTTGAAGACGAAGATTAAGATTAAAATTGTTAATCTGTTTTTAATTTAGTAAACACAAGCTAATTTTTAACTTGCCACTTGTAACTTATTATGACACTTTGTCTGGACAATTGTCTAGGTACTAATTTGTTAAAGCTAGAAATTACGTTGATTATTTCATTCAATGCAAAATACAAGTGTTTCATTGGTTCAAATATGTGCGTTGATAGTTGAAAACTGCATATTTTTTATTTTATGTTTCGATTGGTATTTCGGTTTGCTATTGGTCACATTATTTAATATTATAAAAGATTTTTAAAATTTATTTTTCATGAAATAATCTAAACAAATGCAACTTAACATTTAATTTATAACATAATTTTACAAATAATAATTCAACATAACATGATACAATAATAACATGATTGTCTCAAATTTGTTCCCTTTTTCGAAACAAATTTTGTTTCTACATACCAACATAATTGTATTGCTTATTGCTTGTTTCTGCACTTATATTACTTTCAAAAAAAATGTTGATATTTATGTCAATTTCATTTAAAAACTATCAAATAAAAGTGTTAGTTATATGTTTAAGTATTGATAAATAGTCCATTTAGTAATCTATTTTAAGTCACCGCGTTCGATACTCCGTGAATTATTTCGTTGCATCTTCTTCTACAGTTTCTTAATAATAAAAAAGTAAAGCTGAAATAGGGCACTCTAGAGATTCTTTCGTCTGCTTTTACCCACAATCATTGATCCAACTCTCTCAGCGAATAAGGGGAAGTGAACCAGTAATCTTAATAATTCAAATAATATTACCAGAGACAATATTGCGCAGAATTATCTTAGTGTGTATGTTTTTGAATAATAATTATAGACAAACAATTTTGCAATCGCTTGTTAATATTGATTCATTCAATAGACCTACAGACTTAGGTCAACTTTACTCCGAGATTAATTGCAATATATTTTACTTTATCCGTACAATCACGTGGGGTAGATACCTGTAGATTTTGTTTTCGTAAAAATTTCAAGAACTGAATGAAATTGAATTTGAAATTCAAGAAAAAATCGTTTAAAAGTCCCCGAGTCTATTATAGTAAATAACATTTATAAGTCCGGGAACTCATGTTTTACATTACGAGTGAGACATTTAAACACGAGGCGACGAAGGACGCCAGTCTTAAAACATGAAACGAGTACTGTAAAAAGAGTTCACGGACGAATATTGTTATGTATTTTATTTAATCCTGTGACAAATTTTATTTTAAAAATAATTGAAATTCATTTTAAACAAGAGTTTAATTTAAAAAAAAAAATGATGTAAAACGATATATTGAACAATCTCAGATAAACAATTTAGATTCACTAATGTGAAATCATAAACTGCAAAGTTATTTTATTTCGTTTTACATCTATTCAAATTGACTCAGGATAGGATCCATATAATTATTAAAAAATTAAATTTTTAATGTTTCTCATATGAAGGTTTCAGTAATTGGTTGTATTGAATTTAAATGAAGTCCATTTTTGATCCATTTTGACCATATTGATAATTTGGACAATTTTGGTCCAATACCTTGCATTTAGATGTGATAACCTGTTTTTAGACACGATAAGTCAAAAACGGCCCAACACAATTGAATTAAAAATTTAAATTGACAGATGAGTATAAACTGACCTTTTAAAGTGATTTTAATTGTTCAAAATTGACTATTATAGTCAATTTCTAGATACAATATTTGGGAGAAAATAAATAGTTTTTATATTTCAGTACCATTTTTGCTATCATTTTTAGAATATGAAATATTTTATAAATATGTAGGATATTGTTGGAAAAATGATAAATTTTATTGTTTTTATATTGCTTTGGACGAGAATCGAACCGTTGAGTAATTATTTGCCGAAGCCTTAAATTATGATTTGCTGAAACTTAGGGAAGTTAAAGAAAGTTGTACAGATACAATTAATTTATAAATTACTTATAAAAGTTAAATTTATTAAAAAATTAAATTGATGTAAAACGATATATCTCAGGTAAATAATTTAGATTCACTAATGTGAAATCATAAACTACAAAGTTATTTGAGTTTATTTAGTTTTACATCAATTCAAATTGACTGACGTTAGGATCCTTTAATGATCTTTAATAATTTGTAATTTTTCAGTAATTTGTTGTATTTTTGTTATATACTTTCTTGATTTTTAAAAGAAGTCATTAAAATTTAAGGAAGTATAAAAATACAAGAGTTAATTTTTAAGGGGCAAAAGGAAGAGAAAATGTTGGGCAATGAGTAATTTTATTTGGGAGGGGATTAATTTTTGTAATTATTTTTTCTGATATTATATATCTATATCTATGTAGTATCTATTTAGAGTTTAGATTGACTATGCTGCATATTTCCTCTTCGAGAGCATATTAAATATCACATAAGCCGATATTTTATTAGTGTTGTTCAGTACATCGATATTTTATTAAACCAAACCGGTGAATGCACCAATAATGCCCTATGACCTTTCCATTCCTCCTAGGAGCTACAATTGGGAGTATCTGCAATTTTTACCGACCACTACTTCATACATTTTTTACCCTCCACTCGCATTTTTTATTTATGTTCCTCTTCGGAATTCCTTCCCAATCCTCGTCGCCTAAATATTAAATCACGAATTTCTCCCACATGCGCGATAAGGATAAAAAGGGTAAACTTGTAACTATGTTCCTGGCAAATCTCAAACGGGCAATAATTACTTTATAAAAGGTACATTTTAAAACTCAGCTGTATTTATGTATCTGATATTTATTACCGTATTTAACATGTACTTTACAGATATCTATCCTAAATAAACGATAGAGACACAAATAAAAATATAGATATAATTGCAATATTTGACAATGGCGTCATCAATATTTTTTTTAACTGGTAACCTAAATTATTTTGTCAACTAATTTGACAGCATTTGTTTTTCTCTTCACTAAAAATACTATGAGGTTGCATAATAAAAATTTCTAAAAAGATCTAGTTTAATGCCTGAAGACAAAAATATGAAAATGACCTGACCTGACCTATAACCTGACCTAACCTAATTTTTTTTGTCAACTAATTTGATAGCATTTGTTTTTCTCTTCACGAATATCTAAAAATACTATGAGGTCGCATAATGAAAATTAAAAAAAAAAAGAGTTTATCGAGATATTTATTATCGTATTTAACATATAATTTACAGATATCTATCTTAAATAAACGATAGAGACACAAATAGAAATATATATTTATATATATATATATATATATATATATATATATATATATATATATATATATATATATATATATATATATATATATATATAATTGCATTATTTGACAATGACGTCATCGATATTTTTTTTAACCGGTAACCTGAATTCTTTTGTCTACTAATTTGATAGCATTTGTTTTTCTCTTCACTAAAAATACTGTGAGGTTGCATAATAAAAGTTTCTAGAAAAATCGAGTTTTATGCCTCATGACAAAAATGTGAAAATTAAATTCTGCCTTGGAAAACAAGTCATGCCTAAAATGAACCTAACCTAACCTAATATTTTTTGTCAACTAATTTGATAGCATTTGTTTTTCTCTTCACGAATATTTAAAAATACCACGAGTTTGTAAAATGAAAATTAAAAAAAATAAAGTTTAATGCCTGAAGACAAAAATGTGAAAACTAAATATTGCCTTGGAAAACAAATGATGTAAGATAAAAAAAATACGATTTACTAATGTCAGTTGGTGTATCTCAAGTAATGTTAACTGTATATAAAAAAAAATCACAATGATTATTGATTAAAGGAAAATAAGACACTTGGTATAAGCAGTGATTAATATTTTTTATATGTTGATACTCAACAATTGTTTCGGTTTTACACCACTCTCAAGAGTTAAAAGAATACTGAAACTTAAACCAAATGTCTCATTTTCTTCTTACGTCTTATGTTTCACCAAGTAGTTACCAAACAAACTTTCAATATAATTGATTATAGATTAATTACATAATTGATCTTTCGTCTTAGAAGTTACATTCTTCTTAATTTAGTTATTTTGTCTTAGAAGTGATGTTTTATAAAATCGGCTATAGGCTATTTTTGCGAGTTTGCTTTTAAAATGCTGTAAAGTCGTTCAGAGCGACATCTGTGCATTATAACTGCAGCTATAATATCGAATATACAGCAAGGAACAAACGTTGAGGTTGATTTAGCAGCTATCGCTTACTCATTGTTTATGGTACAAATGTTTTGTGGCACTGATAACACTTGACCCGTGAATCTGTCGATGATTCCATGCAACTCAGTTTGTTGTTGAGGTCCACTAAGAACGTAAGTGCTTAGTTTTAAGATTAATTACGTTTTAGGTCAAATCGTTGGTGTGTTATATTATTATAAATATATTTTCGGAAAATATTTAGTTAAAGGCAGCAGATAAATAAATCGTTGCTGCATTTACGCGATTTTTACACAAAAAAGAAACGTGTTTCAGTATTGCAATAATATTTAACACGTCTGATAGAATTGGTATTCTTATTAAAACATTTTATACATTAATATATACCTACTTGTATGTTACTGGTTTATACAAATGTGGTAAAATTAATTGTATGTATTACAGAAATTATATAAATTAAATGGTAAATTGCACTAATTTAAAAACTGATATGCTGAAAAGAATATATATGGTTATTTCCCTATCATTTATTTAAATTATGTTATCTATAATTATTATATATAATTATAGTATTAAAATAATTCTGATGTCGATATTATTGTATATTTTATCAATATATCGTGGGCATATAAGAAACAGTGACCAAGTCAAAATTTGACAAAAAATAGTAGAAATGACCATAAAAGTTTATTATATTTTTTAGGATAAAATTTCTGTAGTATCATGGTTCTAATACTAAAAACTATACGACTTGTATAGTTTTTAACGAAACTTATTGACATTTAGCAACAATAAACAAAAGAAACTTAGAAGATTGGCTTCAAATTTTGTTTTAGCGAACAACTTCAAATTTCGTTAACAATGCCATGATACAGGTTCACTGGAATGTTAATAAGAACTTTTACAAAAACAATAAATATACGAAAACTAGATTTATCATAAAGTTTTAAATTTTCAAATTCATTTATCTTGAAATTGTTTTTTGGACTAGGTCATTTTTTCTTGTAAGCGGGATTGATAACCATTGTAAACAAATAAATTTCAGTTTTGAAAAGTACACTTTTGCAAATTTCAGTTTTGAAAAGTTCAGTTTGAGAAATTTCAGTTTTATTAAGATCACTTTAAGAAATTTCAGTTTTGAAAAGTTCACTTTTAATGTACTGGAACCACTCCTTGAAATTAACATTTTAAAATAATGAATGCATACACAAATCAAGAAATTACGAATTTATTCTTCATACATGGCAACTGCCACAGGGTTATTGAACGACTTGTATAGTTTTTAACGAAACTTATTGACATTTAGCAACAATAAACAAAAGAAATTTAGAAGATTGGCTTCAAATTTTGTTTTAGCGAACAACTTCAAATTTCGTTGACAGTGCCATGATACAGGTTCACTCGAATCTTAATAAGAACTTTTACAAAAACAATAAATATTGAAAACTAGATTTATCATAAAGTGTTAAATTTTCAAATTCATTTATCTTGAAATTGTTTTTTGGATTAGGTCATTTTTTCTTGTAAGTGAGATTAATAACTATTATAAACAAATGAATTTCAGTTTTGAAAAGTACACTTTTAGAAATTTCAGTTTTGAAAAGTTCAGTTTGGGAAATTTCAGTTTTATTAAGATCACTTTAAGACATTTCAGTTTTGAAAAGTTCACTTTTAATGTACAGGAACCACTTCTTGAAATTAACTTTTTAAAATAATGAATGCATACATAAATCAAGAAATTATGAATTTATTCTTCATACATGGCAACTGCCACAGGGTTATTGAACGACTTGATAGTTTTTAACGAAACTTATTGACATTTAGCAACAATAAACAAGAGAAATTTAGAAGATTTGCTTCAAATTTTGTTTTAGCGAACAACTTCAAATTTTGTTAACAGTGCCATGATACAGGTTCACTGGAATGTTAATAAGAACTTTTACATAAACAATAAATGTTGAAAACCAGATTTATCATAAAATCTTAAATTTTCAAATTCATTTATCTTGAAATTGTTTTTTGGACTAGGTCAATTTTTCTTGTAAGCGTGATTGATAGCCATTGTAAACAAAGAAATTTCAGTTTTGAAAACTACACTTTCAGAAATTTCAGTTTTGAAAAGTTCAGTTTGAGAAATTTCAGTTTTATTAAGATCACTTTAAGACATTTCAGTTTTGAAAAGTTCACTTTTAATGTATTGGAATCGTTGACCACTTCTTGAAATTAACATTTTAAAATTATGAATGCATACACAAATCAAGAAATTACGAATTTATTCTTCATACATGGCAACAGCCACAGGGTTATTGAACGACTTGTATATTTTTTAACGAAACTTATTGACATTTAGCAACTACAAATAAAAAACTTTAAAACAAATTTTGTTTTAGGAACTTCAAAATTCTTTAACAGTGGATGTGACAAAAATAATAGTAATAATAATAATAATAATGCTTTATTCACAAAGCCACAAAATTTACAAAAACATATGTTTTGTTGCGGATGTGCAAGTATATTTAAATGCTACGCACATAATTTGTACATAACTTGTACAAGGCACATAATTTTGGAAATTTTATTAGCCTGGCTAAAACTAATGCTACAGCCCATTAAAAACAACCAATTGATAAAAAATAGGTTTCATATGGTGCACATTGGTATTTTGGTGATTACTGTATAATTTAAAAAACATCTGATTTAACGTTAAAATGTTCAAATTGCAAATTGCTGTTCAAGAATCATTGCTGGGACTAAAATGGGCTAATTCGTATGATTTTGTAAGGAACGCAATGACAAAAACAGAAAAAAAAAACAATTGGCCATCGCATTTCCGAGATATTTAATAAAACAACCCTATATAAATGGAAGACTCTATATATTGTTACATTGTCCTGGAGAATACGATAAATAACAAAAGGTCTATGACCGACATGGCTCAAATAATAACGCAATTACCAATTTGTGTACAATTAATTTGGAACATAATGTATATGTTATATTTGTTGATATAACTAATGCCTAATATTTAACGATCAACTATTTCGATAGCGATGGCTAATTACGTCGTTGGGCTACAATCTGCCACAATTGGAAATGTTGTCATCTATATCGGGGCACATCTAAATCAGAAGTAGAAACCGTCTCTGAAAAGAAACGTCATTTTAATTTAATAATAATTATTATTATAATATTTTAAATAAATAAATAAAATTAAATAATAATATTTTTTTTAAATATACAAAATATACAAATTTCACATGTAGGCATATGCAAAACAACACGAAATTATAAATCGCAATAGGGTTGCAATTTTTAAACAAATAAATCGCCCAAAAATTCTCTGGGCCAAGGGGTTCGAACCTGTGACCCTCGAGTGCGATATGGTCGTTAACCTTTCATACACTCGCACGCAAGTTGCACGCACCAATGACTGAGATTCGAGGTGTACACGAACACATTAATTGGGGATATTTATTGCACAGTAATTCTGTGGCGTAATGAAAAGTCTGATTAGCGATTTAAGAGCCACTTTTGTTGTTGTTTTAGATGTACAGTCATGCTCACATAAATCTAGTACAAACATATTGACATTGCTCTATAAAATTTCTATTGTAACCTAATTTCTTGTACTAGATTTATATGAGCATGACTGTACTTAATTATGCAAAAAAAGAGTTATTGTGAAAATTTGCCATTTGATATAGATTCAAGCGAAAAATGTGAGAAGTAATCGTAGTATGAACATTTATTTCAGAACATAATTTGCAACATACATAATACATATAATATAATATACATAACATACATTGATATATGATGTAATACATTATATATAGAATTGGATATCGATGATTTATTCGCTTTTACCTGATAAATGGCGATCAGTGTGTGATACTGTTTCTAATTATGCAATTTAATTACTGTTTTGTAAAGTACGTAATTATAATATAGTCCCGTCGAGAGCTGACAGTGACTCATTGCTTCATATTGCCTCAATACGTCATACATTTCTTATTTCATCTCATTCTGTCACGTTTTCATTAAGAATGCGAATGAGTATAGAAGATGCAATTATTAGTTCGAAAAAACATTAGTCATTGTCAGCTCTCGTCGAGACAACTATATTCAATTTCATAATGCTGTCATTATCATTACGCAGATAAAGCTTATGTTATTTTTCATACATATAAATGAACTCTGTAAAATGCACCATAATAAATCATTAAGTTTTCTAATAGAAATCATATTAGATAAGAAACAGCTGATTCAAAACTATAATATTTATTGGCAAATCATTTCAATAACAATAACTGCTTCCAACAAATTGACCTTAGATAAACCGGGTTATATTAATATTTTCACGAAAGATTATTTTGTTGTGCGGTGAATTTGTATTTATATAGCTTGACAGAGATTAAAATACTCACCAGTAGACAAAAGAATTATCTTATATGTTCTAATTATTCTACGTATCATATAGTTACGTATATTTCTACAGCTTCAAATAAATGTGTCAGTATTTGGAGATGTACTTTATTAATATCATTTATCAATACAAAATAAAATAATGTATAATGCATGTTTACTAATAACAAGATAGTAATAATAAAACCATTATAAAATATGGTTGAAAATCAAAAAAATACCTTACCTTCAATATCATTTTTCAGATTTAATTTGAAATATAATATTTTGTGTTATTTATAAACTGACAGTGGTAATAACATTTTGAAATTAATTAATTTTTTTTTAAGAAAACCCTACATTTTATTTCATCTTCTAAGAGTAATACCAATGTATTTAATAATAATTGTTTAATAATTAATAATAATAAATAATAAAGGGTCATAATATTTCAGTTTATCCAAACTATTTTTAACGTTTTTGAATAATTCCGAAAAACTGCGTCCTTAAAAAATACTCACTGACTATGTAACTTGCAAGTAATCAACCAATGCAGTAATGGACCTGTTGGTTAACTTTCAACATAGCCTTGAGAGAAAATCATACTCAACAATATAGATGGGACCATTTGATTTACGTGAGAACCATCGCAATTATATATTAATATTGGAAACTTAAAATATTTTACGATATAGTCGAATCGCATGAAAAATCTTTATCCTGCATTCCTGCATCGATACTAACAAATAACTGCGATATTTTACACCTAAATTCATTTGGTCGCTTATATAACGTTTTGTGTATATTCAAATATAATGGTAAATATTATATTCACATTTACTGGCTGTCAAAATTTTTACTGTCTGACTTACTGATTGACGACTGATTTACTAAGTGAGGGAGTGACTGACTGAGTGACTGACTGACTGAGTATCTAACTGAAACAAATTTATTTGCCTGACTGTTATATAATATTTTGTCTGTTAAATTATTTTGTAAGGCAAATTACGTTCATATACTACCAGTGGAAAGATCTCTCGTTGGTTCTTTAATTCGCCAAAGCATAGAAAAATAC
Source organism: Othius punctulatus (assembly GCA_951805005.1). Lineage (NCBI taxonomy): Eukaryota > Metazoa > Arthropoda > Insecta > Coleoptera > Staphylinidae > Othius > Othius punctulatus. The sequence goes on from OX638138.1 coordinate 98,017,996, forward strand.
AGCTAGAGAATAAAAATTAAAAATTGCATAATAACTTGTTTACTTTCTGGTATTTTACTATGCCACTGTCAAAATTAAATCTGTAGATTTTTGTGGAATTTGTACAATTTAGCAATTGTCAATCTTACAAAATTGCAATAATTTAGTTAATATTGCAATTTTGTTACAAAAATGATTGCACTTTAATTACATACATTATTACATTTTTATTACATACACTATTGCAACTCACTTTTTTGAAATTTTTGTATTTATTAGTTATATTAAATATTTTACCTTACTAAAAGGTTGAGAGTACTATTTGAAAGACATTTTTAGATTATATATTTTTGTTTTTTACTTGTGTAATAAATGTGATTTAAACAGTTAAAACAGTTATTGTGTAAGATATTTTTGGTATCTTTGGAATTGCAGTATATAGTCAAAGTGTCTAAATATGTCTTTTGACTTTTTAACCAATATTTGTAGATTTCTTAAATTTTTATGATATGAATTTCCGTTTGATTTTCAAATAAATTGTGAAACTATGTCATTATTATTTTTAGAGTGTAACTGTCACTATTATTTTTAAAGAGTAATTATCTATTAAGATGTTATTGGCATTTGGAACGAGTGTGAAAACTGATTTTTTTATAATCCAATATAATTTTTGAATATTTAAAAAAAAATGTATAATTTTTTGATAACGAGTATATTAATTTTATGATTATTATTTGTACTTTAATACTGGTTGCTTGACTAGTCGAGTAACTGACTGACTGTCTAACTGACTCACAAGTAAATGCCTATTCAACCGACTGTCACACTGACTCACTGTCTACTTCACTGACTGGCTAACCTGGTGGTTGAACATTTTGCTAATTGACTGCTTTTCTTACTACTGACTGATTGACTGACTCACTATTGATTGACCACGAGGGCATGAAATCCACACGTGCCACATAAAATTGTGAAACTGAAAATATGAGTGCAGCATTCAGTAATATAATTAATTGAACGTCGCTCTCTCGTTCAAGATTTGAAGTTATTTTGGAAAAAATATTATTATTATTCTAATGATATTTGTATATCATGTTTTTTTATAATATTTTTAATATTTAGATTTCCTATCAAATGTATGGAACTCTTCAGAATATTTATAAAAAAATTGAAAACCATGGATTTTGTACACTTCAATTAAATATTCAAGAAGTTTTACACACAGTTTTGCAGCATATTTTCAAAATATTTAAGGATTTTTATAAATCTTTCCATGAGTTTTCCGGAACAGGTCCCGGATATTTATGAAACTTTAAAAATTCACGAAACTTTGAAGACTTCAAAGAGTTTTTCAAAATTTTTGTTGGTGGTTTTTCCCAAATATTCTGGAATATATAATTTTTAATACTATTGAACGAATTTCCTCAAAAAATTACAGAGAATATGAAGATGATAGAAATTACCAAGAAGGCTTTCAGAATTTTCAGAATATTTTCCTAATATGCAGTGCATACATATACAGGGTGGAGACCTTAACTGGAATAAATTCGGTATTTATGAAATGAGAATTTCCAGAAAAAAAAACATCGGACAGATCGATTTTTGTTGTTAATTGCGCACTTTTTAGCTTCTTCAAAACGTTTTTTTTATAATATTTTTAATTTTTAGATTTCCTATCAAATGTATGGAACTCTCCATAATATTTATAAAAAAATTGAAAAACCATGGATTTTGTACATTTCAATTAAATATTCAAGAAGTTTTACACACAGTTTTGCGGCATATTTTCGAAATATTTAAAGATTTTTATAAATCTTTCCATGAGTTTTCCGGAACAGGTCCCGTTTATGAAATTTTCAAAATTCACGAAACTTTGAAGGCTTCAAAGAGTTTTAAAAAAAAATTGTTGGTGGTGTATCCCATATATACTGGAATATATAATTTTTAACACTATTGAACGAATTTGCTCAAAAATTGACGGAGAATATAAAGATGATAGAAATTACCAAGAAGTTTTCTAGAATTTTCAGAATATTTTCTTAATATGCACTGCAGGCATATACAGGGTAGAAACCTTTTCTGGAATAAATTCGGTATATATGAAATCAGAATTTCCAGAAAAAAAATCTCAGACAGATCGATTTTTGTTTTTTATTGCGCAGTTTTTAGCGTCTTCAAAACAAGTATTACGTCACTAGTCTTTCACATATGACGTCATAGGCAATATTTTTAAATGGAAACATTATTTTTTATTTCACTAAATTTGTAGCCCTTTTCATTCTCTTTACGACCATGTAAAAATATTTTGTTTCTTAAAAAAAAAATATTTCAAAAATAAAAATAACATCGTTTTTAATAAATTTATTTAGTGTAAGAAATGATCAAAATGAATACCGTTTCTCTCTAGGTAAATAGCCAATCGGTGATGAAACCCATCCCTTACATTTTGAAACATTTCCGGTGAAATATTTCTCATTTCATGCCTGATACTCGGTGCTGATACGTTCCTTCAGATCCTCAATATTCAAATTAAACAATTAAATATATATATATATATATATAGAATAGAGGTTAACGGGTTAAAGTCAAAAAATAGGAAGCTGAAGATAGCAGGTAGCTAATTATACAGTTTAGCTAATTGCTACCTACTATCTTCAGCTTCCTATTTTTTTACTTTAACCCGTTAACCTCTATTCAATTCAAGTAAAGTCGTTACGTCTAGATATTATATATATATATACATCCTGCATCATATATATATATATATATATATATATATATATATATGGTCGTAAAGAGAATGAAAAGGGCTACAAATTTAGTGAAATTAAAAATAATATGTTTCCATTTAAAAAATGCCTATAGCCTCGTTTACATTTGGAAAGTTTACTGGCGGAAAGTACTTACCGCCAGTAAACTTACGATGTGTAAACCAGAAAATCGTCTGTCAAGAAAGAAACTAAACAAGAAAGTAAAGCTTCGTTTACATTTGGAAATTTTAGAAATTTTACTGGTGGAAAGTACTTACCGCCAGTAAACTTACGATATGTAAACCAGAAAAACGTCTGTTAAGAAAGAAACTAAACAAGAAAGTAATACGTTTTTCTGGTTTACACATCGTTAGTTTACTGGCGGCAAGTACTTTCCACCAGTAAACTTTTCAAATGGTAACGAGGCTTATGACGTCATACATGAAAGGCTAGTGACGTCATACTTGTTTTGAAGACGCTAAAAAGTGAGCAATAAAGAACAAAAATCGACCTGTCCGAGGATTTTTTTCTAGAAATTCTCATCTCATAAACACCGAATCTATTCCTGTTAAGGTTTCCACCCTGTAGGTCCTTCTTTCCTAGAAAATTTATAAAAAATGCTCATATTTTTTTTCTATTTTCTACAATATTCAGCATATTAAAAGTCGGATATTATTTATAGGAATTTTCTGAAATATTTGTAGAATTTCCATATTTATATGTATGAAAATTGCAAAAAATGATTAACGTTTCTACACTCTGTTTTCAGAATATTTTAGCACTTTATGGCACATTTAGGCACTTTATGTGATTTTTTCAAATATTTACGAAAATTCAATGATCACGATATTCGTTTTTTTAAATTTTCTCTAATTTACTACATATTTGCGAAATATATAGGAATATTTATGAAATTTCCTAGCAAATCTGGGGAATGTAAAAACATAACTATCCCGGTCCTAATTATAATAAACACAAGGCTTGACAAAACAAATTTAATGTAAAATTGGTTCAAATTACAAGTTTAATCAATTGTACGAAGCTTGCTGGTGAACATAACAAAGGGGTATTTAAATGCTCACATGTCAAGGTTAAAAACTATAATTATGTAATAGCATATTATAATATTAGTGTTGTGTTATTAATGAAAATATACTTGAATCAGCTTTATTTTTATACCAGCGAATCACACAATACTATATTTAACACCATGGGACACATAACGTACTCTAAAATGCCGTCATGGGATTATGAGAGTGGGCGTTAATGATTTTAATTATTCTATATTTGGGTCAACTGGTTACGCTTGGTGCGATTTTATAAAATATTTTATGTACAACTCTGACCTTTAAATTTGCGTAGGAAAAAAGCTCACATGTATTATTTCGCAGGTCAAGGTATAATTTCGTTAATAATAATAAATTTCGGAAATAAAAATTTAATTATGAGAATGCGTATATTTGGCAAATAAATCAACGAATCATTCAGAACCCTTCCACATTTCAACAATGAGTTATTTATACGGTGGTATCAAATTTATATTCGTGTGGGTCATAAACGTAAACGAATAGCCGCGGGCCAAATTGAAGGGTATGTTTTATCTTCATTTTCAAAGATAATAATATGATAATAATATAGGAATGGTTATTATTTTGCGTATATAATGATGAAACATTTCGTTTTTACTAATAAGTTTATACATAAGTACGTACACAAAAATATTTTGTAATGAAAATCTTTGTTACACTTTCAAATTAAAATAATAAATAATGTACTATCGTTATAAAATACAATTTAATGTTCTTAGCAACAGTGGAAAATATCCTTCGATAGCTATCACCAGTATAATATTATTTTGATTGGTTTATTTTGATTAGTAATTGATGGATTTGATTGATTGTCCAGTTTAGTCAACAAAATTTAAAAAAAATGAAAATGGAGCATAGCATCGATCATCTTCAGTAGAAACACTGTACTGAAGAAAACTTCTACTGAAGATGATCGCATTGAAATTGAAATGTCCATTTAGCTAAAATATATTTTTTCTTTGTGAAAAAGCACACAATTTCATAAGCTTCCAAATATTTGGTTATACTTGTTACTCTATACCCGATTGATTATTCTGTAAAATGATGCCCTATTTATCTTTTCAGATCGCAAAATGTCGAGGTTTTACTTCATAGCAGCAGCTTGTTTCTTAGCAACATGCGCTGTCGCCAGAGATCTTCCCGTTCTTTCCCTTCATCCCCTATCCGATGAATTCATAGATTCCATCAATTCGCAGCAAAGTTCTTGGACAGCAGGCAGAAATTTTGCTCCATCCGTTTCGATGGCTTACATAAAGAAGCTGATGGGAGCCCTCCCTGAACCAAACAGGTATGTTTCGTTAAATGTGATTACAAATTGGAAAAATATCTTCAATATTTATTGCTGTGCTGTAAGCTTACGAAGGTGATGCTATTTATTACTTGCAATGTGATTGAAAAATTGTCAAATGGTCTTCAATGTGTGTTGTTAGCTTACGAATGTGATGATATTTTTTAGGCTGCCAGAGCTAAGGCATAATTTGGATGGCGCTCCGTTGCCAGAAACTTTCGACTCAAGGGAGAACTGGCCTCACTGCCCCACAATCAGAGAAATCAGGGATCAAGGCTCATGCGGATCATGCTGGGTATGTACTCATGTATAAATCCATACATGTATCAATACATATTATACATGTATACATGTATCAATACATATGTATACATGTATACATGTATCAATACATATGGTTACATGTATACATGTATCAATACATATGTATACATGTATACATTGAACAATTTAAGAGTTAGTAGCTGCAGCAATTATCATCATTCGAAATCATGTTCTAAAGAAACTGGAATAATGGATATTTTTTAGGCTTTTGGTGCAGTTGAAGCGATGTCTGACAGAGTTTGCATCCATTCTAAGGGTGGTCAGAATTTCCGGTTCTCCGCTGATGATTTGGTTTCTTGCTGTTACACTTGCGGCATGGGATGCAACGGAGGCTTCCCTGGTGCTGCATGGCATTACTGGGTTCACCACGGACTTGTATCTGGCGGTTCCTTTGGATCTGACCAGGTAAGGAAAATATTTGGATTTGAAAAGAACATATTTATACAATTTTTAATATAGTTTCATCCATTATACCAGTTTTATATATTATATTGTGCTGCGTTTTTCGTACTTCCTGGTAAAGTCATAAGTTCTTATAAAGGAATTTTAGAAGGTTTATTTCTTCATCATTAAAAGTTGTGTTTAATAGATTAGTGAGCTTTGATTGTTTAAGATTGGTGTAGATATTGTTTGTTTTATTATTGTGGCGTTTGTTGAATTCTACTTTTTCTTTTTCTATTTCTTCTTTTTTCATTCTTCTTAGATTATGTATCTTGTTAGACTTCATTATTTGTTGTTCTTTTAGAAGTTTAGTAATGTTATGTGAATGTTATTTTCTTTTTCTTTTATTGTTTCTACATATTGTTCATTTAATCTTTTCTTCAGTATATTGATATATAATTGTAATTTAATTTAATTTAATTTAAAATTTTATTAAAACTTAAAAAAAAAATTGCATTCATACGAAACTTCTAAAACAAAAACAAATAATGAAATCTAACAAGATGCATAATCTAAGAACAATCAAAAAGAAGACATAGAAAAAGAAAAAGAAGAATTCAACAAACGCCACAATAATAAATCAAACAAATCAGGACCAATCCAAAACAATCAAATCTCACTAATCTATCAAACACAACCTTTAAAAATAAAGAAATAAAATTCTTAAATAAAGGACATAAATATGCACCAACAATTAAAAATATAAACCTTCCTAAAATATATATTATAAAATAAACTTACCATCAAATTACACATTAGCTTCATTTGATAAAACAAATCTCTACACTAATATTCCAATCCAAGAAATACTCACTTACACACAAAAAAAATATATATACAAACATATTACCAATAAAAAAGAAGGTAACGACTTATTTAACCAAATTAAATTATGTATAGAACAAAACTTTTGCTACTTTAATAAAAATTACTACAAAATGAATGATGAACTGCCTATGGGCTCTCCTTTAAGCAGCTTACTCTCTAACATCTTTCTAGAGTCTAGACAATCTCGAAAACATTATCATTAATAATCAAAATCCTTTATATAAATACATAAATATCTGGAACAGATTTTATTTATTTATTTAATCCCCCACCTTTCTACTTCTCGGTGTAAGGCTTTCTTTTACATCACACCATTTATATTTACATTTATTCTGTTCGATAGTATTCCCTCCACTTCTTCCTATCTTTTGTCCGTTCTTTTAGCTCTTCCCAGAAACTCCCTTTTCTCCTCGCCTCTTCCCTTATTGTGTTATTCCACTCTTTTCTTAGTCTTCCTCTATGATTTCTCCCTGTTGCTCTTACCTCATATACTCTGTTGGTAATTCTTTCCTCGTTCATTCTGCAGATATGTCCGAACCATCTCATCTGTCCTTCTTTTATTTTATCATTGATTGGTCTTATCTTTGTGGTTATTTTTGGTTATTTCTGAATGTCTCGTTTCTTATTTTGTCCCTTCTGGTCTTATTTTCAATTTTTCTGAGAAATCTCATTTCTATCGCGTTAATCCTTGCTTTCCTGTCATAGTCCATGATTCGCTGCTATACGTTAGTGTTGGTCTTATAACTTTTTTGACGATTTCTATTTTTGTGTTGCTTGCTATTTCTTTCCTGTTGAAAAATGTATTTTTCAGCATATTAAAAATCTTTCCTGTTTTGCTTACTTTGTCGTCTATTTCTTTTTCTATTTTTCCGTTACTCTCTATTATAGTCCCTAGATATATGTAGTGTTCAACTTGTTCTAACTTCTTTCATTGTAACTTTATTTCGTGTTTTTCCTTCTCCTTAGTTATTATCATGGTCTTCGTTTTGTCAAGGTTAATTTCCTCATGTTAATTTCTGTTAGTTCTTTGTGCAATATTTCTATGTTGTGTTGAAGGTCCTCCTCTGTTTCTGCAATTATAGCCAAGTCGTCAGCGAATAATAACTCTGCTAGCCGTATTCTTTCCATTTTTTCATTGCCTTGTCCAATACTATTGTAAATAGCAATGGACTCAGCACGTATCTCTATTTTAGTCCTATTTTTGTGGCGAATGTTCTTGATTCTTCATTGTTTGTTCTTACTTCGTTTTTGTTTTCACTAAACATGTTTTTTATTGCATTTATCATTGCCTCTTCCGCTCTTCTCTCTACTAGTTCTTTGTAAATGTCCTCTCTGTTAATCCTGTCGACTGCCTTTTCCAGGTCCATAAAGCAAATGTGGATTTTCTGTTCTTTTTTATTAGTTTCTCGCTTATTTGTCTTAATATGAAGATTTGGTGTTGAGTGCGTCTCCCTCTTCTGAACCCCCCCCTAATTATCTTCTATTGTTTCTTCTAGTTTGTTTCTTTGAATTATTTCTAAGATTCTTGTCAGGATCTTGCTCGGTATGCTTGTTAATGTAATTCCTTTGTAATTTGTGCAGTTTTTTTGTCTCCTTTTTTTATAAAGTATTATTCCCGTGTTCCATTCTCTTGGTGTTTTTTCGTTCTCTATTATTTCATTCAGTAGTTCTGTTAATTGTCTTATTCCTTCCTCTCCCATGTACTTAAACATTTCTGCTGTTACTTCGTCTACTCCTGGCGTCTTTCCGTTTTTTAGTTTTCTTATTGCTTATTTTACTTCCTTTTCTTTTATCTTCTCCATCTTCACCTTATTCAACTTATCTTGTTTCTCTTCCTTACCTTCTTGTGGTTCGTTCTCTTCTGTTTCCTCTTTGGTAAGCTCTTCGAAATATTGTCGCCATCTTTCCATGATTTTATCTTCGTTTGTAATTATTCTACCGTCTTTGTCTTTTATAATCATCATGTTGTACTCTTTTCTTTGTTTTAGTTGTTTTAATGTTCCGTAAAATAGTTTTTGATTTTCTCTGTAGTTCTCATTCATTGTTTTTCCAAATTGTGTCCATGATTTTTGTTTTGCTTGTTTTATTTGTTGTTTTACTTCGTTTTTTCTTCCTTGTATTCTTCATCTTAAACAGATACGTAGATGATATATTAAGTATCAGGACAAATAATAACGAATACAATATAAATGATCTCCACAACTATATAAACAATCTACACAAAAATATTAAATTCACCCTTGAAACAGAACAGAACAATATCATTTTTTTAGACCTTACACTTTATAAAACAAACAAAAAACTGAATTTCAAAATATTTAGAAAGAACTCACATAAAAAACATCATAATTCCACCAGATTATTTTCACCACAAATCACACTTACACGCTACCCTACACACACACATCATTAGAATGATTACATGATTACAACACCACTAAACAACAATGACAAAACTTAAGAAATAAATTTTATTAGAGGAATTGCTTAAACAACAACTTCAAATTAAAAACAATCAATAAAATGATCAAAAAATAAACAAATTAAAAAAATCACTAAACATATATAAAAATACATAATATTTTAACCCATACACAAAATAATACAAACAACACATTTTACAAATCTTTTACATAACCTGGTTACATCAGCGACAAAATTAACCAAACATTAAAACATTACAACATAAAAAACTTCATTTAAAAGACAAACACACAATAAAATCTCTACTTTTTAACGTTAAAGACCAAACAAATTTCAAAGACAAAAATGGAGTTTATGCTATTACATATATTGATTGCAGTGCTAAATATATAGGGGAAACAGGAAGAGCTATAAAAATTAGAATAAAAGAACACTTAAGAGATATATATCAAATTTTGGTAGATATCTTCACTTTAACAATCACACATTCGAAATCAACAAAAGCACTAAACTTTTACATAATACCAACAAAGGTCTGAAACAAACACTATTAGAATCATATGAAATTGATAAACCTTTAAATAAAGAACCAAACATACAATGCCTTAACGAACAAACAAATCTAAATTTCAAACCACTCTATAATTTTTTAAATAATTCATACGACATTTATCAAAACAATATTACAAATTAATAAGTTTAAAAAATGCCACTCAATTAAAATACATTTAAATTGTAACAAAACTGAATATAAATATATGTAAGTACTTTATACAACTATTTAATAACCTAGACCACTTAAACGAATATAACAACAACACTTTAAACATGCCTAATAATATTAATTTATCGTAGAAATTAGCCTCTGAAGATGGCCATAATCGGCCCAAACTAGTCAGGTAAATAAATAAACATTTAAAAAACTGTAAGAAAGTTAAATTCTCGATTTAACGATTTGGGATTTTAAAAATAAACTTTATTATTATTGAAGACACTTAACTTTAACTATTAAGTATTATTAATTATAATGTATTAATTATGCGACTTTAATATACCACAAGCAATATGTTCTGTAACAGAGTCTAAACTGGAATTAACGTACTGCTACAGAGTTAAACAGGAATTTAACGTTGTGTTACAGACACGCAAAGGGAATTAACGTACTGCACAGAATCTAACAGGGAATTAAAATATTAATATTAAGGTTCTACTATTTATAATACATTAATGCTAAGTTCGCAAAAGGAAGAATAACAAATTGGTCATTTGTTGTGCAATATTATTTAATGAAGCTCTTTGTTTACTGGCATATAACTAGAACTTATTACTTTACCAGGAAGTACGAGAAAAGAAACATAATATAATATTTATACGATATACATGTTCTCTAGTAGGTTGCCTATTTGGTCTCATTTGTACAGCAGATATCACTAAAATATAATCTGCAAAATTGGGCTCTTCTGGCCATTCAATAACGAAATTGTTGTCAGCTGTCAATATTTTCAACGCTGAATACAGTTTTCAACACCTGATTTGCCTCAAATCAGGTGGTTGATTGTACACAGCCATAAATCTATGTGATCAAATAATAGGCCATTGATTGTTTAGGGTTGTCGCCCATACGAAATTGCGCCCTGCGAACATCACGTGAATGGCACAAGACCGCCATGCACTGGAGATGATAACAAAACACCCAAATGCGTGAAGCACTGCCAAGAAAGTTACAGCACCCCGTATGCCAAAGACCTGCACTATGGAAAGCAATCTTATTCTGTTAGGAGCAACTCCAAACAAATTATGAAAGAAATCATGACTAATGGACCCGTTGAAGGAGCCTTCACCGTCTACGCAGATCTGTTGAACTACAAAACTGGTAAGTCAAAATCCATTACAATCAGACATTGTATTTTATTTATTACTTTTGTAGGTGTCTACAAGCACGTACAAGGCTCTGCTCTTGGTGGACATGCCATCAGAATATTGGGCTGGGGCACAGAAAATTCGACTCCGTACTGGCTTATTGCCAATTCATGGAATTCAGATTGGGGAGATAATGGGTACTTTAAAATCCTCAGGGGCAGTGACCACTGTGGTATTGAGGGCAGCATTACAGCTGGCATTCCGAGAGATAATTGAAAATAAAACGCTTTCTTGATATGCAATCAAATGACTATTATAGCAATACTATCGATTTCTAAAATACTATAAATTACCTTATAACCGTTTTTAATAAGCAGAAACTGAATGTTCGTGTATAAGTATAATAAATGTTGAATTCATATGTGCACAGTTATTAAATGGCCCTTTTACTATCAACTGCTTCATGTCTCGATATAATTAATTCTCAAATATAAATAAAATCTAATTTAAAAAAATATGATTTTCGATTTAACTAAATTGAATGGGCGATGAGCAAGCAGCCAGAACATCCCGTTCAATAAAATTTAAAATAAATCTTATTTTACAGCTGAGAATAGAAATTTGACTTCAAATGCTAATTTGATTGGAATTTTTCATGACATCCTGGAAAATATCGTTAAGGAATTGTTAATTAATTAAGATTTCAGTTAACGTATTTATGAAATTTATTTGTTGATTACATTCTATACGTGAAAATTGCGAAAATTTCACTATACATTTTGGAAAATTTACAAAATTGAATAGTAAGTTGTGAAATTTTCGTTATGAAACTATTAAAGATTTTTACTGAAGAAAATACAACATTTTATAAGTAATTACACAATTTTTACTCGAAAAGATAATCATTTCAATGGATTTTATAAAAAATTAGATGAATCATAAAATTCTACTTGATTTTCTAATAAAAATAAAATATCATTCGAGAGTATGAAAGTTTTATCGTTTGATCGGAAAAGGTTGTACTAAAAATTACGAATATTTCATTGAAAATTAACAAATGTTCTTAATTAATAATTACCTTACCAACCTTACCAATAAAACCAACTTGAACTTAGCAATTTTCACTGAGAATTGCAAAGTTCTAAACAAAATGTAATCTTCTATTTGAAAATATTAAATCATATAAAAATAAATTATAAGTTTCTTTCTAACATGTACATTTTTTATTATTGATTAGGTACAACATTTGATTGGCAACTGCAAAATTTTCATAACGTTGCATTGTAATTTGCAAACGTCGAACGCTTTTACAAATTTCTCAATTTGGATGAGAAGTTGCATAACTTGTACTTTTATTACAAGTACAATATTTTAATAACATTTTTGAGTAATGAGAACATTTTCCATTTAAATTGCAATATTTTATATGTAATGTTGCATTGTTATTTGCAAACGTCGAACGTTTTTACAAGTTTCTCAATTTGGAAGATATTGCATAACTTGCACTTTTATTACAAGTACAATATTTTATTAACATATTTGTGCCTCAAGTCTGGTGGAAACTTGGAACATTTTCAATTTAAATTGCAATATTTTATATGTAATGTGTACTGGATATTACAATAAAATTATGAAAATACCATATACATTAAAAAGAAATTACTGTTTTGTTATTAACTAAACTCTATATAAAACAATAATAATAATATAAATTATACAACTCTATAGTTATTTCCACTGGAAATTATATTGAAATTATGAAAATGCTATACAAATTTTAAAAAAGCAAGGGTACATTATAATGAAAAATATATCACTGGAGAGTAGATACAGAAGTTCTAATATTATATGCAAAATTTTCACTAAAACCTTTCATTTAATTAAATTTTTTTAAATTTGCAATGTTTATTTTGTTGTCTTTATTACAAAATTCATGAAAATATGGCTATAAATTAGAATGTTTTTATTAGAAACTGCAAAATTTGATAAATAATTCCACATTTTTTACTGGAAATGATAAAAATTTAATATCATTGCAAAATTCGCTTGATTTGTCTTACACAGAAGACAGAACAACATTTCAGTGAGTATGTATGTTGCAGAATGTTTTATGAAAACCACATATTTTTAGTGGAAATTATAACATTTTCATTGTTAATTACAAACCTTCAGTTTTAATTGTGAAAGTTTTATCATAAATTATTAAATATCATTGGAAAATTATTAATTTATAATTTAATTTAACGCAATTATGAAACTTTCATGGTTGATTATAACTTATTCGGAAATTGGTCGCAAAAAACTGCAAAAATTTCACAACAAATTTTCGAAAATTACGAAAATTTAATTGTACCTAACCTGTAAAATTTTCGTTCATACAAATTTCCGGGGAAACTGCGAAAGATAGACTAAAAATTTGGGAAAATGATGTGCTTTTTTCTATAAGTTGTTAAATATTCAATACAAATACAAAATTCATGAAAATATGGCTATAAATTAGCATGTTTTTATTAGAAACTGCAAACTTTAATAAATAATTGCACATGTTTTACTGGAAATCATGAAAATTTTGATATGATTGCAAAATTCGCTTGATTTGTCGTACACAGAACAACATTTCAGTGAGTATGTAAGTTGCACTACAAGTCACAGAATGTTTTATGAAAATCACAGATTTTTTAGTGGAAATTATAACATTTTCATTGTTAATTACAAAGTTATTAATTATTGAATTTCATTGGAAAATTATTAAATTAAAATTTAATTTAAGGCAATTATGAAATTTTCATTGTTGACTATAACCTATTGGGAAATAGGTTGCAAAAAAATGCAAAAATATCACTGCAAAAAAAATTCATTGTAACTTGTTAAATTTCCATTAGAAATTGCAAAATTTCATAGGTGACTGCAAAATTTTCAACATTTTCAACGCAAACTGCAAGCTTTTAGTGAAATTTTGGCATGTATTATTAAATATTGCATTAATCATTCGACTGAAAGTTTTAAAGGCATTGTTGTTTTAATTTGCAAAATTTTCATATACAGGGTGTTAAGAAAATGTTGTTTTATTTTACAAATAGAATGAGAGAAAAAAACAAATATCGATCTCAACATGTGCCCGCAACTCCACTGTTTCTGCGATATACAGGGTGACTGATTTTCAGTGTGCAGTTTATATCGCAAAACTCAGAACAAGAGACAAAACAAAGTCTCATAAGAAACTTGTCATACACAGCCTAGTCTACAAAATTGCGTTTTATTGCTTATTTTCCGGAAATATATCTAACTTTGAGTTTTTAGATGGAGCTTACAGTATATTTCCACAGACTCAGATTCTAGATCAAATTCTCTTTACAATGGTGTATCACAAGTACCACTTTGGTAATCCACTATATCTCGGAAACAGTTGAGTTGCAGATCCAGGTTGACTAAGATTTTTTGTTTTTTTTTACATCAGTACTATAATTGGGTAAAATAACCGATAACATTTTTGTACACTCAGTACATCAGTACATCAGTACATAGATATTAGAACATTTGTGTTGCAAGTGGAACATTTAAATGGAATTTATGAAACTGTCCTTGTACATTAGAATATTTACAGAGTGGGGAAAAGAAAACGGAACAACTTCTCATAGAGCCTTAATTAATGTGAATAATAACTTTTCAAAAACACAATTAATCATTTTTGCAATCTACAAAAGTTAACCATTTTGTTTTTTAAAGAAATATTTTATGCGTTAATTATTATTGAAAACATGAATATTTCCAATTTGTACAGTTTCTTTTGGTCCAATGTGTAGGTATATTACAATTGCAATGGCTCAAGCAATGTTTCAAAATATCATTCAAATATGGCTTATACTTTATTGTAATTTCGAGGTACATTAAAGTTATAATAACTTCTGTATTTGAACTATAATAATAATTATAAATTATAAATAAAAACAAACCGTTCGTACATATTTAAAAGTATTGCGTGGACATATGAATAAATTCTATTCTATTCTATGCAAATAAAAAGGCTATTTGCAATAAGATACAATTCATAGATTTAGGAAACAGTTAGTAATAATAAAAATTATTAAATTATTAAAAACTGCTGGGAATTTAAATTATCCAAACTGCGTCCTATGCAACACAACAGACAAAGGTGTATGCCGACTACATACATTACGATTCTATAACCGGAATAAAAAGTATACAAGGAGAATGCTATGCAACCGATCATGCCGTAGGTTCATATAATAACGATTTCTACAAGATTCTTTACTAGAATATCTAAATTTTAAGAGTTGGTCAGTTTGTACATCAAATTATACCTAGTGTCTGGGATAAGGGGCGAACATAGGAATATAACATGTAAAATTATATATGTGTAATTATTTGCTCCCCTGTTAATTTTAGAGAAAAATCACAAAGGAATATTTTTTAGAGTATTAAAAACTGTAAATGTCTCACCCTTTTAATTTACGTTTGTACCAGAATCCACCTTAGAAATAATAAAAATAAGTTGAACAATGTACCATAAAAACCCTAGCCATGAGTTCTGATCTGTCAAAAAATATTCAAAATATCAATCAGATAAAGTTTCAGAAATATAAGTGACTGATAACCTATACTGGTCAACTCGGAAACTTGAACATTCAGAATATTTAAAAATATCATAAAAAGTGTGCATGAAACTGTGAATATACCCTGTAAGTGACACTTACCAATTTGCCGTTGGAGGGTAGTAAATGAACCCTGATATTTATAACCTAACCTATTCGTTTGGGATTTTTCTCTAAAATTAATAGGGGAGGTAATAATTACACATATTTTATTTTACATGTTAAATTCCTATGTTCGCCCCTTGTCCCAGACACTCGGTATATTTCATACACTCATCGCATTTCAATTAGAAAACATTATAATGTTTTAATCGTCAGGATGGTTTCAACCTTTACTACGTGGTAGTCCATATTAAAACACAGAGAAACAACTTGCTATGTTTTTTCTACAAAATGACCAATTACCACATTTTGTGGTAAAAACATAGCAAGTTGTATCTCTGTTTTTTAATATAACGTTTACACGGTTAAAAACCAAAGAATAACTTATGAAAATATTAGAAAACATTATACTTAATGTTTACACGGTTAAAAACAAAAACAAAATTTAATATGAGAAATATTAGAAAACATTATAATGTTTACACGGTTTAAAACAAGAGGATAACTTAATATGAAAAATATAAATAATTTTCATAAAATTTTGTATTTGACATACTTGTAGATACAATTTTTAAATAATAAGCTCAAAGTGCACCAATGAATGCACCGGGTGGAACGAAACAGTGAATCTACGAAATTGCTATGTGTGACAAAGTTTTAAACAGTAAATTATTGATTTATTTTAGGTGTTGAGGCATTTGGCCAGTTTAGTTAACGTTAGGGTCACCTTTGTTACAATCCTTATTTGTAATAACCAAATAATTCCAGTTGTCAAAAATACAAAGAATTCGAAGAACAGAACGATCAACAGAAAAATTCAAAAACAAATCATTCCACTGAAAAAATCAAAATGGTAGAAAACACCAAACACATGAAATTTGTTTGTGTATTTTTTTGTTTGTATTTTACATAGCAGGCTAGTGCCAATATGTTTTTTGAGTTTTTTGAGCAGGCTTTATAATATACAGGGTGTCTCTGTGAAACCATCTGTTAAAAGTTTATGGGGTTCCCGATAAAATAAAAATTGGAAAAACATCATTCAAATATAGTTGATTCCATTATCCTCAGGTAAAATAGTTTTAATCTACTCTCACTTACGGTAGGGGAGAGGTGGCATGAAAGGGACACTTTTCTTTTAAAGGGTCTAGTAAATAAATGAGGAAATTATTTGAACATTTACGAATAGAATTAAAAACTTAAATTATTTCACTATTGAAAGAGAATATAATAGTAATTTTTTTTAATTCTTAGTTGTATATTTTTTAATTTAAAAAAAAGTGTATTTCGTCCCTTCCATCACTAGACTGTATTGAATGGGATACAATAATTTATGAAAAGGACAGTGCGTAATTACAAGGAAAATCATCTTGTACCTACTGGTATTTTACATTACACATACTAAATAACTAGTATACGTACACGTTACACGATAAGTACGTGAACTGTTAAGTATCTACTTTAAAATCATATTTTTAAAATTATTTGGAAATCGGTCTATATTTTTTTTCTAAAAGATAATTTAATGAAATTATCACTCGCATATATGTTGTATGTGTAAGTGATTCAGTAGGAAGTTCACTCAAAGTCTCAGAGTTTTCATCATCTATCAAGTCAAAATCCGTATTTGATATAACCGTTCCTTTCATAACCGTTTGCTGTGTCCCTTTTGTAAATATCACACACAAATTAAAAACATAACTTCTCAAGCTATGATTTTAGCTAAAAGGTTCTGATTTTTCGTTCTCCAATAATTGAATATACGACTAATTATATACAATGACAAATAGTTCAAGAAACCATTTACAACATTTCACAAAACGTTTGGAAAGAATTACAAAAAATTCCTTTGGAGCACGAATACAATCACAAGCATAATTCCGCCATGTATAAAGTGACAGAAGCTTGTAGTTAGGTTCAAATGGGTGTGCATTGGTATAGCCACATAACATAAATTCTGTTGTTTCAGGGAGATTTTTAATTGTCGCGTAATTTGAATTGTCCCTTTCAGGCCACATCTCCCCTACTAGCAAAAGTAGCCATCAACTTTGTATTTTTTAGATGGAACACCCTATATGCTATACTGTTTTTGACTTCCCCGTTTAATTTCGAACATCCTTTGTAGATATGTATGTTCACTTATCTCTTTTAATTTCTGAGATAGAAATGAAATTCCACAATTTTTTCCTTAAATAGCCGTTTCGCGAAATTGCTTCAACTTCTCTTACAAATAAGATAAAAACGGGAATTTTATCTCGAATTATACCTGTTATACAGTGTGTTCGATAAAAAGGTCCCAAGAGTGTAGCGTCTTCATTTGTTATTGAACCATTGAAAAACAGAATCTATGCAGAAGTTTGGGAAATTCGCCCAGAGATTTCCAAGGTTTTCAATTTCCAGAGTTACCTCCAAACCTGGACATTATTTGTAAGTAAATTGGCACCACTTTGAACATCTTATTTTATTCTTATAGAATACATCTTATTAGAAGTACGCAAGACCAAGTCTTCATACTCACACAACTAAGCTAGAAATTAATTAAGGCGAACAGAGAAATGCACATATGCTTCGTAGGTCTCGAAAAGGCATTCGACGGGCGACGGGATAAGGAGAGAGGACATATGGACGAACTAGCAGAAAGACGAATAGAGGAGGAAATCGTAAATGTAATAAAAAACATGTACCGAGAAAACAGATATATTTTGAGAACAATGAAGAATCAAAAGAATTTGAAACGAAGAAAGGAGTAAAACAAGGATGCGTATTAAGCGCTTAACTTTTCACAACTGTATTGGATAAGGCAAAAAATGAAAATGTTAAAAGTTGGATATTGGAAAATGGTGATAACAAAAATAGCAGATCTACTTTTCGCGGATGACATGGCAATAATTGCAGAAACAGAGGAAGAACTGCAACACAACATGGAAATAATTGAGAAAGATTAAGAAAATAAACATGAAAATTAATTACAAAAAGACAAAAACCATGATAATTGCCAAAGAAAAAAAAACACGAAATAAAAATACAAGGAATACAAATCGAAGAAGTAGAACAATACAGATATTTAGGAACAATCATACAGAGCAATGGTAAATTAGATAATGAAATAGAAGATAAAATAGGAAAAACAGCAAAGCTATATAACATGTTAAAAAACACCTTTTTTAGCAAGAAGGAGATATCAAGAGACACAAAAACAGAAACAGTGAAAAAAGTAATTAGACCAACGCTAACTTAGAGCAGCGAAACATGGACGATGACAGGAGTAGATAGGGCGGCACCTGGGCCCGTTTTTTTCCCATAAGAAATAGCATGGGGCCTTCCCCCTCCACTTTCCCTTTTAGGCCACGCCCCTTTGTCGACGTGCAGCCAATGGGAGCGCCCCATTTAGTCACGTGGTGTTGGGTGGGAGACATGAGTTGATAAGGTTTGAGGTTATGCTTAAGGTTTGAGGTAATGTGGCCTTCGGTCTCCAGTCCCCAGACTTGAGGTTATATCTATGGTTTGAGGTTATGATTTGTACAACGGCGTGCCCCAGGGGTGTGGGGTTCGTATGTGGGACCCTGCTATCGCCAAGCACGGGGCACGCCCCCCCGCAAGGCCTACATCCATACGATGCATCCCGCGAACGCCGACTTGAGGTCGCGCGCTGGAGGGTGCCCATGGATATTCGTATGCGGAGCCCCACTGCTATCGGCAAGCACGGGGCGCCCCGCGCCCCACATTACTCTCGCGCCGCGGAGACAAACGTGTCGCCTGTTTCCAAAAGCCGCGTCGGCGGCGGAGCCGTGTTTGTTTCAGAGTTTGCGCCACCGAAGGGGGGGGGGGCTTCCACTGTGGCATGCCGCGTCGCCGCAAGGAAGGAACCCATCTAACGAGCGATAACCGAGAGATAACCGATGATAACCGAGAATACCAACTGTCATACCAACTTAAATCTTTCATAATCCCTGTGATTTGATAATATACGGGTACCGATTGTGAAATAAATTTCGTGTCAATATACGAGGCCGTAAAATATTGAATCGTATGCGAGTGTAAATTCAAGATGGAGTCCGGCGTAACATGTACAGGAGGATCGGGGTAACAACGTGTACCGAGAGTTCAAAAATAAATTAAATATTATATTAAGGTAAACGGGTAAAACGTACATAGTCTAATTGTATTTCTCGATAAGTATGGAATAGAAGTCGGGGGTGTGTAAGATAATAAAATAATATTAACTCTAGGTGACACTAGAATGTTTAAAAATCCATTTAGTTATTAATTCATTTGTTAATGCCTGGCGAAAAGGTGTAGGGGTTTTTATCAGTTAAAAATTGTAAGTCTGGCGATAAAACTTCTGCGGTTTTATTTAAACAAGGATGTGTATATTTTCACACACATAGGTAAATATCAGCATTAATTAACTACGAGCGATCACCGGCAGATGCCCAGTATGCATGACACACCCGACAAACAAGCCATGATGAACCAAATAAGAAGAGGAAAGTGGAGGAACACCTAGCACCTATTTTAAAAACACATATTTGGCTTGGTACAGAAACTTAGAGTAGATGTGACGATGATCTAAAGATACCTGTAATTTCCGTATCAGTCGTGTGTCACAAAGGCTACAACAGATGGCGCTCCAAACGTCAAATTAAAACTTACGAGCCGTGAACCAAGGTGTGCACTCACGTCGCTGCATCCCTAACAAAAGCCTCCGCAAGGTTCGGCTCCTCCTATCTCCGCAATCCCCCCTTCCCCCTCCCCCAACCGGCTAACCATTCTTATTAGTATGGCACGAATTAATTTTAATTACGAAATGTGGCAATTTAGCGCTAATTAATTTGAATTATCTGAATCATCGTATGTTGTCGGTGGTTGTCGTCATCGGTGTCGCGCGAGTTTTGAATTATTTGATTATTATATATTAATTACATTAAATATTTTTACTGAATTAGAGTCCATTCATTTTCGGTGTGTTTACAAAGCGAGAGATTAGCGCAGTGCGTCAACTGATAAGAACCGTTTTAAACGTTTGTATTAAATATATATTCTTACAACGGAAGAGTGGAAGAGCAACGAATGGCACACAAATGTGCGTTTTTTATCAACTAAAAATTGTCCTTTTTCAAACAAACAAAAATAATAAGAGGGAAAAATTTGATAACAGGTTCTACAAACGCAACAATTGGTCGCATCATAAATGAGGATTGAGTAACCATACTTTTGATTGACATTTGAAGTAACATAACCTCAATATCATTTTACATTAGTTTTCAACCAAATCATTTTCAGTGTTGCCATGTGTAAATTACGCTGTTGGCGATTTGTTGTTTTATTAATTAACTGAGCATAAATTAAATTGATTGAAATTGAAACGCACATGCCCAACAACAAGGACATTATCATACAACTGATAAACAACAACTTCACTCTTAAAACAAACAATAAAGAATCTAAAAATAGACTCCAGGAACTGATGGGCAAAAATCTCATCAAAACACCCCGAACCCAACAACAGCTAACTACCACACCGAACTCACAACGCACATACACCGAATCACACTACATAATCCTCTGAAGTTGAAAAGGAAACCCCAGACGACGAAGATATTGGCAAACAACTCACTAACAAGAAATACACTTATAGATACTGCAAACGCATCATAGCAAGAGCAACAGACATACCAACATCGATGATAAGAATTATAACTGGAGACATCGACTCGTTCGAAAGAATGACACATGACGGGGGACTGTATTACCTAAATAGGTTCTACAGGTTCATACCAAGCCCCCCCACCCAAAGCAATACCACAAGCATGCAGCAAGTGCTCCGCATACGATCACACAACCGAGGAATGCAGGAAAGGAAAAACATTCACCAAGTGTCAAGGACTACATGACGCAACTAAATGCGATTCGCCACAGCCACCGAAATAAAATGCCTGCAACGCAGAGAACCACGCAGCGTGGTCACCCAGATGCCCAAAGAGACCGACAACACTCATAGAAGGCACCCCCAACATAATTATCAAAAACATAAATAAAAAAATCTACAGAATTGCCAAAGTCAACCACTCATAATAATAGAATCCATAACCCACTGACTATACACGACCATATCATTATCACATACAAGCATGACATAAATAACACACAGAACACTAACAGAGAAGAGATTCTCAAAAAGCTCCGCAAACGCTTTATAATTGACTATGACATTGACACACAGGCTGTATTTCCCGGATACAGAATGTATACAACCATGTTCGACAAACAAGCACCAGATAGCGTACCCCCGACAGAACCCTCAAATCATACCACACAAGCCATTATGCATGCACAGAACGACCGACTGACCTTCATATACGCAAACATCAACTGCTACAGTAACAAACGGACACTAATAAATAACTACATAGAGAATAACAACATTCAAGGTTGCCTTTTCGCAGAAACAAAGACCAAAACTGGGAAATCATACAAAAATAAGGACACATCAACATCAATGCACGCGGAGGACCCCTTTTACAGGTATCCTCCACACCACACGTAGAGCCAACCCGCCAGTACTGAACAACCCCACAAAATGATTGCCTCTACTTTGCGATCCCATTTGACAATTACAAACTTCACATCTTTCTGATATACATTTAACCACACTCACCGAGTGTGGTCCATGATCGAACAGAACATCGCCATAAAAGCACCCCATGAATAGATATTCGATTATCATTGGTGACTTTAATCTAAACCCCTAGAAGAGACGTCAACTATAAACGTTCATAAATAACTCTGACTTCAGAAGACAATACACACACACAACCAACACTCATCATGCCCAACAATAATGACACAACCCCAGGTATACTACATGCATACTGACAATCTAACAAATAATATAACATACATCAGAGTAACACCAGACCGTTGCTCAGATAACTTGGCTATTAAATTTACATTTCAACTAGACCGACCACGAACTGCCGAAACAATCAAGACAAAATTCATTCTCAAACTCACAAATACAAAAGCAGTAAATACATTCATGCTGACATACCTGAACGAAATCGAAAGAGAAGACATTGAACTACATCACCTAACGGAATTTTAGACAAAACTCACTAGCTCTATAATAAAACATAGCCCCTAAACAAAACGAAACATTTTACAAACACAAAGTACCTAAGTACATACTTACACTAATCAAGTACGAGTGACAAACGTGCCGAAAATACACTCTGACAAGGGGGCAGAAACACAAAAACAATATTGAATAGACTAAACAAAACCATACAGACAATGACACGGCAATAAAAGGCACATTCATGGTTCGAAGTATGCAAATAAATTGAGAGAGACCGAGGAACAACCTATTGGACTAAAATTAAACGACAGACAAAATACAAAAAGACGTCACGTACAGCTACACTCCAACAAGATATTAAAAAAACATACGACAGACGAACATAAGGCATACGCCTTCGCAAACCACCTCACATCTGCTTTCACCCCCATCGACGACCCTACATATAACAACGATAACCCCACAAACGTGAACGACTGGTACGATAGACATTGTAACCAAAACACAGTGGGATAGGTATCCTCCATACCGCACGTAGAGCCAACCCGCCAGTACCGAACAACCCACAAAATGATTGCCTCTACTTTACGATCCCATTTGACAATGACAAACTTCACATCTTTCTGATATACATTTCAACCACACACACCAATCGAACAGAACATCGCCATAAAAGCACCCAATGAATAGATATTCGATTATCATTGGTGACTTTAACCTACACCCCTAGAAGAGACGTCAACTACAAACATTCATAAATAACTCTGACTTCAGAAGACAATACACACACAACCAACACTCATCATGCCCAACAATAATGACACCACCCCGGATATACTACATACATACTGACAATCCAACAAATAATATAAGAGACATCGAAGTAACACCATACCTTTGCTCAGATCACTTGGCTGTTAAATTTACATTTAAACTAGACCGAACACCAACTGCCGAAAAAATCAAGACAAAAATCAATCTCAAACTCACAAATACAAAGGCAGCAAATACATTCATGCCGACATACTTGAACGAAATCGAAAGAGAAGACATAGAACTACATCGCCTAACGGAATTTCAGACAAAACTCACCAGCTCTATAATAAAACATAGCCCCCAAACAAACGGAACATTTTACAAACACAGACTACCTAAGTACATACTTACACTAATCAAGTACAAGTGACAAACGTGCAGAGAATACACTCTGACAGGAGGCAGAAACACAAAAACAATAATGAATAGACTAAACAAAACCATACAGACAATGACACGGCAATAAAAGTCACATAAATGGCTCAAGTATACAAAGAAATTGAGAGAGGCCGAGGAACAACCTATTGGACTAACATTAAACGACAGACAAAATACAAAAAGACATCACGTACACCTACACTCCTACAAGATATTAAAAAGACATACGACAGACGAACATACGGCATACGCCTTCGCAAACCACTCCACATCTGCTTTCACTCCCATCGGCGCCCCTACATATATCAACGATAACTCCACAAACGTGAACGACTGGTACGACAGACATTTTAACCAAAACACAGACAATAAGGAACCGCCAAACATAACAGAAGACGAATACTATGACATACTAGATACAGGTAAAACACCGCCCCGGACAAGATCTTACCACAAAACAACTTCTTCGAAGCCTATCATACGAAATACATAAACACATAATATCTATTATTTCATGATAAAATAACTTAATATTTAAACAGACTTAAATCATACTAGTTGCTGATTAAAATATTCTTAAAATGTAGTAACGTATGAGACGCTGTGTTACACATGTGAGACGCTGTGAGACAGCTATAAGACACCTCTGAGACAGCTGTGAGACACCTGTGAGACAGCTGTGAGACACCTGTGAGATACCCGTGAGACACCTGTTGGTGGTGGTGGTGCTGTTGCTGGTGTGGAGGTGGTGGTGGTGCTGTTGCTGGTGTGGAGGTGGTGGCGGTGCTGTTGTTGGTGTGGAGGTGGTGCTGGTGATGGTGCTGATGCTGGTGATGGTGGTGATGGTGGTGCTGGTGTGGAGGTGTTTTTATTTATTATCTTGTACTTTTGACATATTGTATGTATATTTAAATATTATTGTACATATTTTTAATGATTTTTCTTTATATAATATGTTGTCCTCTCTATGCACTATGGAGGGGGTGAATAAAATAAAGTTTTTTACATTGTATTATTATTTTTATTACCATATAAAATATTCATTACATAGTTGTACAGTACTTTAACATTTGTATATTACAAGCTACATTCTGATAGTATAACGGATATTACCATATAAAATATCCATTACATACTCGTGACGGAGGGGCAGAGGGGGTGGTGGTGTTGGTGATGGCAGCGGGGCGGATTGGCTGGTATATGTTGGGGGCAGCAGAGGGGCGGCGGGGCGGTGTGGCTT
Source organism: Othius punctulatus (assembly GCA_951805005.1). Lineage (NCBI taxonomy): Eukaryota > Metazoa > Arthropoda > Insecta > Coleoptera > Staphylinidae > Othius > Othius punctulatus. Next base: position 98,043,202 of record OX638138.1, read on the forward strand.
CGGGAGGGGCGGAGGGGCTGGTTGGGCTTCGGGAGGGGCGGGCGGGCGGTTGATGTTGGCGGTAGCGGAGGGGCTTCAGGAGGGGCTGGTGATGTTGATGGTGGTGAAAGGGCGGTGGGGCTTCGGGTGGGTACTGCGGTGCTTCGGGAGGGTACGGAGGGGCTTCGGGAGGGTCCACATACTAGCGCCCTAATTGTAAGCGCTTACAGTAAGCGCTGTAACTTGTAAGCGCTTACTGCGCTTGTAAGCGCAGTAAGCGCTTACAATTAGGGCGCTAGTATGTGGACCCTCCCGAAGCCCCTCCGTACCCTCCCGAAGCACCGCAGTACCCACCCGAAGCCCCACCGCCCTTTCACCACCATCAACATCACCAGCCCCTCCTGAAGCCCCTCCGCTACCGCCAACATCAACCGCCCCCCCGCCCCTCCCGAAGCCCAACCAGCCCCTCCGCCCCTCCCGAAGCCACACCGCCCCGCCGCCCCTCTGCTGCCCCCAACATATACCAGCCAATCCGCCCCGCTGCCATCACCAACACCACCACCCCCTCTGCCCCTCCGTCACGAGTATGTAATGGATATTTTATATGGTAATATCCGTTATACTATCAGAATGTAGCTTGTAATATACAAATGTTAAAGTACTGTACAACTATGTAATGAATATTTTATATGGTAATAAAAATAATAATACAATGTAAAAAACTTTATTTTATTCACCCCCTCCATAGTGCATAGAGAGGACAACATATTAAATAAAGAAAAATCATTAAAAATATGTACAATAATATTTAAATATACATACAATATGTCAAAAGTACAAGATAATAAATAAAAACACCTCCACACCAGCACCACCATCACCACCATCACCAGCATCAGCACCATCACCAGCACCACCTCCACACCAACAACAGCACCGCCACCACCTCCACACCAGCAACAGCACCACCACCACCTCCACACCAGCAACAGCACCACCACCACCAACAGGTGTCTCACGGGTATCTCACAGGTGTCTCACAGCTGTCTCACAGGTGTCTCACAGCTGTCTCAGAGGTGTCTTATAGCTGTCTCACAGCGTCTCACATGTGTAACACAGCGTCTCATACGTTACTACATTTTAAGAATATTTTAATCAGCAACTAGTATGATTTAAGTCTGTTTAAATATTAAGTTATTTTATCATGAAATAATAGATATTATGTGTTTATGTATTTCGTATGATAGGCTTCGAAGAAGTTGTTTTGTGGTAAGATCTTGTCCGGGGCGGTGTTTTACCTGTATCTAGTATGTCATAGTATTCGTCTTCTGTTATGTTTGGCGGTTCCTTATTGTCTGTGTTTTGGTTAAAATGTCTGTCGTACCAGTCGTTCACGTTTGTGGAGTTATCGTTGATATATGTAGGGGCGCCGATGGGAGTGAAAGCAGATGTGGAGTGGTTTGCGAAGGCGTATGCCGTATGTTCGTCTGTCGTATGTCTTTTTAATATCTTGTAGGAGTGTAGGTGTACGTGATGTCTTTTTGTATTTTGTCTGTCGTTTAATGTTAGTCCAATAGGTTGTTCCTCGGCCTCTCTCAATTTCTTTGTATACTTGAGCCATTTATGTGACTTTTATTGCCGTGTCATTGTCTGTATGGTTTTGTTTAGTCTATTCATTATTGTTTTTGTGTTTCTGCCTCCTGTCAGAGTGTATTCTCTGCACGTTTGTCACTTGTACTTGATTAGTGTAAGTATGTACTTAGGTAGTCTGTGTTTGTAAAATGTTCCGTTTGTTTGGGGGCTATGTTTTATTATAGAGCTGGTGAGTTTTGTCTGAAATTCCGTTAGGCGATGTAGTTCTATGTCTTCTCTTTCGATTTCGTTCAAGTATGTCGGCATGAATGTATTTGCTGCCTTTGTATTTGTGAGTTTGAGATTGATTTTTGTCTTGATTGTTTCGGCAGTTGGTGTTCGGTCTAGTTTAAATGTAAATTTAACAGCCAAGTGATCTGAGCAAAGGTATGGTGTTACTTCGATGTCTCTTATATTATTTGTTGGATTGTCAGTATGTATGTAGTATATCCGGGGTGGTGTCATTATTGTTGGGCATGATGAGTGTTGGTTGTGTGTGTATTGTCTTCTGAAGTCAGAGTTATTTATGAATGTTTGTAGTTGACGTCTCTTCTAGGGGTGTAGGTTAAAGTCACCAATGATAATCGAATATCTATTCATTGGGTGCTTTTATGGCGATGTTCTGTTCGATTGGTGTGTGTGGTTGAAATGTATATCAGAAAGATGTGAAGTTTGTCATTGTCAAATGGGATCGTAAAGTAGAGGCAATCATTTTGTGGGTTGTTCGGTACTGGCGGGTTGGCTCTACGTGCGGTATGGAGGATACCTATCCCACTGTGTTTTGGTTACAATGTCTATCGTACCAGTCGTTCACGTTTGTGGGGTTATCGTTGTTATATGTAGGGTCGTCGATGGGGGTGAAAGCAGATGTGAGGTGGTTTGCGAAGGCGTATGCCTTATGTTCGTCTGTCGTATGTTTTTTTAATATCTTGTTGGAGTGTAGCTGTACGTGACGTCTTTTTGTATTTTGTCTGTCGTTTAATTTTAGTCCAATAGGTTGTTCCTCGGTCTCTCTCAATTTATTTGCATACTTCGAACCATGAATGTGCCTTTTATTGCCGTGTCATTGTCTGTATGGTTTTGTTTAGTCTATTCAATATTGTTTTTGTGTTTCTGCCCCCTTGTCAGAGTGTATTTTCGGCACGTTTGTCACTCGTACTTGATTAGTGTAAGTATGTACTTAGGTACTTTGTGTTTGTAAAATGTTTCATTTTTGTTTAGGGGCTATGTTTTATTATAGAGCTAGTGAGTTTTGTCTAAAATTCCGTTAGGTGATGTAGTTCAATGTCTTCTCTTTCGATTTCGTTCAGGTATGTCAGCATGAATGTATTTACTGCTTTTGTATTTGTGAGTTTGAGAATGAATTTTGTCTTGATTGTTTCGGCAGTTCGTGGTCGGTCTAGTTGAAATGTAAATTTAATAGCCAAGTTATCTGAGCAACGGTCTGGTGTTACTCTGATGTATGTTATATTATTTGTTAGATTGTCAGTATGCATGTAGTATACCTGGGGTTGTGTCATTATTGTTGGGCATGATGAGTGTTGGTTGTGTGTGTGTATTGTCTTCTGAAGTCAGAGTTATTTATGAACGTTTATAGTTGACGTCTCTTCTAGGGGTTTAGATTAAAGTCACCAATGATAATCGAATATCTATTCATGGGGTGCTTTTATGGCGATGTTCTGTTCGATCATGGACCACACTCGGTGAGTGTGGTTAAATGTATATCAGAAAGATGTGAAGTTTGTAATTGTCAAATGGGATCGCAAAGTAGAGGCAATCATTTTGTGGGGTTGTTCAGTACTGGCGGGTTGGCTCTACGTGTGGTGTGGAGGATACCTGTAAAAGGGGTCCTCCGCGTGCATTGATGTTGATGTGTCCTTATTTTTGTATGATTTCCCAGTTTTGGTCTTTGTTTCTGCGAAAAGGCAACCTTGAATGTTGTTATTCTCTATGTAGTTATTTATTAGTGTCCGTTTGTTACTGTAGCAGTTGATGTTTGCGTATATGAAGGTCAGTCGGTCGTTCTGTGCATGCATAATGGCTTGTGTGGTATGATTTGAGGGTTCTGTCGGGGGTACGCTATCTGGTGCTTGTTTGTCGAACATGGTTGTATACATTCTGTATCCGGGAAATACAGCCTGTGTGTCAATGTCATAGTCAATTATAAAGCGTTTGCGGAGCTTTTTGAGAATCTCTTCTCTGTTAGTGTTCTGTGTGTTATTTATGTCATGCTTGTATGTGATAATGATATGGTCGTGTATAGTCAGTGGGTTATGGATTCTATTGTTATGAGTGGTTGACTTTGGCAATTCTGTAGATTTTTTTATTTATGTTTTTGATAATTATGTTGGGGGTGCCTTCTATGAGTGTTGTCGGTCTCTTCGGGCATCTGGGTGACCACGCTGCGTGGTTCTCTGCGTTGCAGGCATTTTATTTCGGTGGCTGTGGCGAATCGCATTTAGTTGCGTCATGTAGTCCTTGACACTTGGTGAATGTTTTTCCTTTCCTGCATTCCTCGGTTGTGTGATCGTATGCGGAGCACTTGCTGCATGCTTGTGGTATTGCTTTGGGTGGGGGGGCTTGGTATGAACCTGTAGAACCTATTTAGGTAATACAGTCCCCCGTCATGTGTCATTCTTTCGAACGAGTCGATGTCTCCAGTTATAATTCTTATCATCGATGTTGGTATGTCTGTTGCTCTTGCTATGATGCGTTTGCAGTATCTATAAGTGTATTTCTTGTTAGTGAGTTGTTTGCCAATATCTTCGTCGTCTGGGGTTTCCTTTTCAACTTCAGAGGATTATGTAGTGTGATTCGGTGTATGTGCGTTGTGAGTTCGGTGTGGTAGTTAGCTGTTGTTGGGTTCGGGGTGTTTTGATGAGATTTTTGCCCATCAATTCCTGGAGTCTATTTTTAGATTCTTTATTGTTTGTTTTAAGAGTGAAGTTGTTGTTTATCAGTTGTATGATAATGTCCTTGTTGTTGGGCATGTGCGTTTCAATTTCAATCAATTTAATTTATGCTCAGTTAATTAATAAAACAACAAATCGCCAACAGCGTAATTTACACATGGCAACACTGAAAATGATTTGGTTGAAAACTAATGTAAAATGATATTGAGGTTATGTTACTTCAAATGTCAATCAAAAGTATGGTTACTCAATCCTCATTTATGATGCGACCAATTGTTGCGTTTGTAGAACCTGTTATCAAATTTTTCCCTCTTATTATTTTTGTTTGTTTGAAAAAGGACAATTTTTAGTTGATAAAAAACGCACATTTGTGTGCCATTCGTTGCTCTTCCACTCTTCCGTTGTAAGAATATATATTTAATACAAACGTTTAAAACGGTTCTTATCAGTTGACGCACTGCGCTAATCTCTCGCTTTGTAAACACACCGAAAATGAATGGACTCTAATTCAGTAAAAATATTTAATGTAATTAATATATAATAATCAAATAATTCAAAACTCGCGCGACACCGATGACGACAACCACCGACAACATACGATGATTCAGATAATTCAAATTAATTAGCGCTAAATTGCCACATTTCGTAATTAAAATTAATTCGTGCCATACTAATAAGAATGGTTAGCCGGCTGGGGGAGGGGGAAGGGGGGATTGCGGAGATAGGAGGAGCCGAACCTTGCGGAGGCTTTTGTTAGGGATGCAGCGACGTGAGTGCACACCTTGGTTCACGGCTCGTAAGTTTTAATTTGACGTTTGGAGCGCCATCTGTTGTAGCCTTTGTGACACACGACTGATACGGAAATTACAGGTATCTTTAGATCATCGTCACATCTACTCTAAGTTTCTGTACCAAGCCAAATATGTGTTTTTAAAATAGGTGCTAGGTGTTCCTCCACTTTCCTCTTCTTATTTGGTTCATCATGGCTTGTTTGTCGGGTGTGTCATGCATACTGGGCATCTGCCGGTGATCGCTCGTAGTTAATTAATGCTGATATTTACCTATGTGGGTGAAAATATACACATCCTTGTTTAAATAAAACCGCAGAAGTTTTATCGCCAGACTTACAATTTTTAACTGATAAAAACCCCTACACCTTTTCGCCAGGCATTAACAAATGAATTAATAACTAAATGGATTTTTAAACATTCTAGTGTCACCTAGAGTTAATATTATTTTATTATCTTACACACCCCCGACTTCTATTCCATACTTATCGAGAAATACAATTAGACTATGTACGTTTTACCCGTTTACCTTAATATAATATTTAATTTATTTTTGAACTCTCGGTACACGTTGTTACCCCGATCCTCCTGTACATGTTACGCCGGACTCCATCTTGAATTTACACTCGCATACGATTCAATATTTTACGGCCTCGTATATTGACACGAAATTTATTTCACAATCGGTACCCGTATATTATCAAATCACAGGGATTATGAAAGATTTAAGTTGGTATGACAGTTGGTATTCTCGGTTATCATCGGTTATCTCTCGGTTATCGCTCGTTAGATGGGTTCCTTCCTTGCGGCGACGCGGCATGCCACAGTGGAAGCCCCCCACCCCCCTTCGGTGGCGCAAACTCTGAAACAAACACGGCTCCGCCGCCGACGCGGCTTTTGGAAACAGGCGACACGTTTGTCTCCGCGGCGCGAGAGTAATGTGGGGCGCGGGGCGCCCCGTGCTTCCGATAGCAGTGGGGCTCCGCATACGAATATCCATGGGCACCCTCCAGCGCGCGACCTCAAGTCGGCGTTCGCGGGATGCATCGTATGGATGTAGGCCTTGCGGGGGGGCGTGCCCCGTGCTTGGCGATAGCAGGGTCCCACATACGAACCCCACACCCCTGGGGCACGCCGTTGTACAAATCATAACCTCAAACCATAGATATAACCTCAAGTCTGGGGACTGGAGACCGAAGGCGACATAACCTCAAACCTTAAGCATAACCTCAAATCTTATCAACTCATGTCTCCCACCCAACACCACGTGACTAAATGGGGCGCTCCCATTGGCTGCACGTCGACAAAGGGGCGTGGCCTAAAAGGGAAAGTGGAGGGGGAAGGCCCCATGCTATTTCTTATGGGAAAAAAACGGGCCCAGGTGCCGCCCTATCTACTGACAGGAAAACAAATAAAAAGAATAAATGCCATGGAGATGAGATTCCTAAGAAAATCGGAAAACAAAACAAGAAGAGACAGGATAAGGAACGAGAGGCACAAGAAAAAATAACAGAAGGCCAAATGAGGTGGTATGGACCCATGAGACGAATGAGACAATAAAGAAACACTACGAAAATATACCAAACAAGAGCAACAGGAAAACTTCAGAGAGGAAGACCGAGCAAAGAATAGAATAGCGCAATAAAAGAAAAGGCAACAAGAAAAGGGAAAGGAAAGGGACATGGGAAGCAATAAAGGAATAAACAAAATATAGGAGGAAGTGGAGAGAATACTATAAAAATTAGTAATGTAGGCCAGCTACATAATATACAAACGGTAAATATATATATATATATATATATATATATATATATATATATATATATATATATATATATATATATATATATATATATATATATATAGATACGGCTAAAGGTGGCATCCCCCCATGTAAAATTCGCGGTAAAAGTGGCATCCAGCGCAAAGTGGCATCCAATATACGGATGCCACATTGAACCCACTAAAAAAAAAATCCGTGGTGTGTTATGAGGTGCCGTCTACCGAAAAAAATTAAAAATAGCCGGAAGTCATTTTTGCCGTTACATGGATATTTCTATACACAATAGTTCGCAGCAATTCTGTAACGCGGTGTTACTGTCGGTAGTGTATATTACCAGTGTATATATTACGCGCGAAGGGTGGCATCCGATTTTTGGCAACTGGCAACATTGTATCATTTCAATGAAAAGAAACTGCCGAGTGTTACTGTTTGACAACTGAAATGGAAAACCAAACGAGAGGTATCCAATAGCCCAGGCATATCTAACATACATGCGGCTCGCGTAATTAATTTATGCGGCCCGCGGATAATTTTTCAATATTACTATGATTTAATTTCCACTTATTAATTTTTGTTCCAGTATTTGACAATGAGATCCTTATTCCCTATTTAAAATAAATAGTTTTTCCATTTACCATTACCATTTTTCCATTTACATTTAACCATATGTGAAATTTATTTAGTCTCATACATTTTCACTGTAATTTAAAAAAAATCACTGCCCTTATAAATCAAATTTCTGTAAAGTTTTCTATTTGACAATAAGTATTTAAATGAAACATGCGTCATACATCGCAAACATAATTTAAATTCTAATAGTAAGCTGATTCATTAGAATGAGGGCTATATGCAAGTCCACGTTTTCCGATTCATTTAATCAACAATTCTACAATCCTTTTAAAAACTTGTTTTTTATTGATATGTTTCTAATAATTGACAAACCGCCTAGAATTTTACGGACAAAAAATACCTGAAAAAATATCGTCCCTTGAAAATATTTCAAAAATGTACACTCTTTTCATAAAAAACAAATAACAAAACAAATATATCGCACTATGAGTACAAGACTAAGTAAGTCAAAAATGTAAACATCTGAGATAATTGAAATGTTTTGATTGTTTTGTACGTGCACGATCGGCATTTTTCTTCAATATTATATTAACTCAAACTCAAAATTATGCGTAGTTTTTTCAATTCCTGATAGTATGGTTTTGCACGTAAAATATTTGAGACGAATCAGACCTTTTGCCAAATTATCTCCTTTTTTTGACTTACTAATTTTGCTGTACATTTAATTGTCTGACATTGAGATTGTTACATTATGTTTGTCATGGTCACCCAAAAATATTGAAATAAAAATTGTTTTTGATATTTATCAATATTTTCTTATTTTTAGCGATTTTTTTATCATTCATATCGATATGTATGGATCCTTAAAAAGAGTCAAAATAAGAACTAATCCAGTGTTTTTAAATAATTATTAAAAAAATATGTTCCCACTTAAAAAATAAAACGTGATACTAGTATTGTGTAAACTTAGCTTTGTGAAAAATATGTATTTCTCGTATCATTTAAAATAATGGAACTTTTAAGAGATTTTTTTGTTGAAAGTTACTAGAAAGAAATTAAGGGAGGCATATTTACAGATATATCGCTGAGACAGTAGAACTTTGTTAGAAATTGCCAAAATCTCACACCGACAGCTAAATCACTTTCACTGATTTTTGCTTAACATGTGATGACTTTTGATCACGTATATGCATGGTGCATAAAGTGTTCTAGAGCTCAGTTTTGGTAATATGGGAGCACCGCTCTAGCTTAGTTTTAACATTATGGTTTCTGCAATTGAAAAATGCGGGTCAAGTACTTTACTTCTAAATCTCGATTTTTTTTTAAATATTCTGAAAGGTTGACTTAAACTTCTAGAAATTTTTGCGAGCGATAAGGATTCGGGGACAGAGTATTGCCCTGATAGCGGTGAAGAGAGTAGTGATTTCGAAATGCCAGACATTACTCCTCCTAGTTTATTATCTGGTGATTTGGATAAGTCACTTTCAGAAATTGAACGGTTTTCTCCGGAAATACCATTAATGGAACCTCTGGTTTCTAATAATATTGTAGCTACAAAAAAACAGACAAACGGAAAAAGTCAACGGGCAAGAAGGAAACACCGTTGCCTATTGTGTGACCAAGATGTAGGTAACTTTTCCCGACATAGAACGTAATCATGCCGATGAGTTCGCAGTGCAAGAATTTATGGGTTTAGACAAAAACTCGAATAAACGTATTAAGCTGGTTGATAAACTGCGTCGGGAAGGTGATTTTTGCACTGCCAATATCGTGCCGGTGACAATGAAAAATCAGGATGACATGAATTACATAGCATGTAAGTTTTGCAGAGACTCGCGTAAAAGTTTGCGCAGACATGCAAACAAGTGTTATTTTAATCCCGACCCGACAAAACGTTTTAATGCACAAACCGAAGGGCAAACAATGATGGTTGGTCATTTTGGCCCCAATGATCCTCTAAGGGTTAGTGGCCTTTTGAGTATGATGCGAGCTGATGACGTTTCGATGGTGGCAAAGAAAGACAGAATTATATGCGAAGTTGGTAGAAGATATATAAGAAGCCATAGAGAAAAACACGAGGTATCCAGTGAAGCCGGCCAAAATTTGGCAATCAACAAGTTTAACAAACCGACGCTAGTACCCTTCGCCGAAAACTTAATAGTAAGTATTTATACTAGCCTTCTTTTATTAATTTTTTAGGCAGTTACAGAAATTTAAGATAAAGCCTGATACAATAAAAATCAAGTTTGTCAAATATTTGCTGAATTTTAGAAAAAAAATTCTAAGCACCCTGTATACAGCAAAAAAAAAAATACAAGTAGTAAACGTCATTCTAATTCTGAAAAAAAATCATATGAACATGTTATAAGTAATTTTCTTAGTTTAGCATTATTTTCTCAGACTACAACTTTTTATAAAGAATTACTTGTTTTTGCAAAGTGCATAATAAAAACAGCCCATAAGTTGCACACTTGTATTATACTCAAAATACTGTGAAAAATACTATTAATATGCTTACTTTGCAGAAATTTGAAAAATATCTCAAACGTCTGATGCTTGAAGCCAGAACACGCTTATTAGTTAATTCGTGTGATATTAAAGCTTATCGTGACCTACTAGATGGAATATTTTGCAGTGTTATAATTTTTAACAAACGTAGAGTGGGAGAACTACAACGCATGACCTTATCAGCATTTCTTAAAAACTACGAGACTGCATCATCATCCGAATTTGAAAAAGCTTTAACTCAGTCTGAAATAATTTTATATAACTCGCTTAAACGCGTGGTAATAAGAGGAAAGAGAGGGCGAGGTGTTCCCGTTCTATTTGACAAGAACACTATGGAAGCAATTGAATTTTCTTTAAATTTAAGAAATAATTTTGATCTCTTAAATAATGTCTACCTTTTTGGATTGCCTAAAACTCAAAACCCAATAACGGGCACAGCAGTTTTACGTAAACACGCAAAACTTGCACTGGGCGATACTAATGAAGCATCATTGCTAACATCAACCAAATTAAGAAAACATCAATATTATGCAAAATTTGAAAATGAAGAAGAATGATCTTGAGCAACTAGCAACTTTCATGGGACACACTGCCAAGACACGCCGAATTTTATCGCCTGCCGGACGATGTATATCAAACAGCTAAAGTAAGTAAACTCTTGCTAATTGCTAAAAGTGGTTCAATCGAGAAGTACAAAGGCATGTGTTTAAATGATATTGAGATTGGTGAAGACATTATTGCGCACGAAGAAAGTGATGACGAACAGAATGACACTTATATCCCTGACGATGATACATTGGCGCTAGACCAATCAGTTGAGAACATTATTGAAAATAATGAAAACAATGATCTAAATCTCGACAAAACAACAGTCAAGAAAGGTAAAAAGCGCACCTTAGTAGGATGGACGACACAACAAATAGAATTGACAATAAACCATTTCAAAACACATATTAAAAAACATATTCCACCAAAAAAACACGAAGTTATGGAATTAATCGAAAAACACCGCAACATATTTCATAACAAAACATGGCCGGTAATAAAAATATTTGTTTGCAATAACTACAAACAAAAAAGTAAAGTTGTTTTAAAGAAATGAGATTCAATTTATGTTTTATGTTACATTTTTTTACCAGATTACTTAACCAAAATCAAGATATGTGTCTATATATGAATATGTATTTTAGAATAAATTACTTTAATTTATAATAATTTATTGCTGATATATTTCCCTATTGGTAGCATTTCGCAGAAATTTGACGTGAAAGTCATTTGCAGTGAAACACAATTGATAAATAGTGAAAATCAATAGAAAAACTCTGTAGATCTATAATTTGCGCTAAATCTATTATACAGTGAGGCTTGCAGATATTGATTCGTTTTTAAGGCGCCGAATTAAAGTGATCCTGATATTTGGCAACACTGTCGTGGAAGCCGCTTCGGCCGCACATAACTATATACGGATGTTACTTGGTTTATAAATGTATAGAATATATCATACGGATGCCACGTTCAACGCTAACAATACCGGATGTCAACGATGTACTTTTTTGTATTTGTAATATACGCGTGATATACACCATGTATATCAATGGATGCCAAACTGTACTAATACGGAACGGATGCCAGTTTGACCTGCAGCTCAATATATATATATATATATATATATACGGGGTGAGTTTTTTCGGATGGAAAATTAGGAAAATATTTAAGACTAAATATGTTCAAAAGGTTCACCATTATGATTAATGCACACCTTTTTAAAACAGAATTTATTGCTTTTGTAACGGAGCGTCCATCAATATTAGCAAAAACTTGTAACTTGTAAGTACAGCATTCTCTAAGTACTTCTTCTACTGTGACGTACGATGTTTAATACACTCTATCTTTTACCATTCCCCATAAATAAAAATCTAAAACAGAGAGATCGGGAGATCGTCCACCTATATAATTGTCGTTTCTATCTATCAATTGTTTCTATAGCGTACTACTTCGAATAGCTCGAAACTGAAAAGAAAAAAAATCCCACAATTTAATTATTTATAAAAATACCTATGTAATATGATATATCATTAGAATCGTTGAAAAGAGGCCTTTTTTATAAATTCATGGCCGACTATAGGTTCCATTAGAAAAAACACAAGTTTGTGTCATAACTCAAAAATTATAGCTTAAATAAAATAATAATTATAATAAATTAAATAAATAAAATTAATAATAAATATACTGTATTATTAAGCACATAATTTCCTATAACTTTTTCCTTTACACATTTTTCTAAAGTCAATAATAACAGAGCAATATGCTCCGAACAAAATAACAAAAATTATATATTTTCGAGATATCCAGTTAGCCATGAAATTTTTCCAAAAAACAAAAAGCTCATGAAAATGAACTCTTAAAACTGCAATTCTTTCCCCACTTAATCGTCCCTCTATCTCCGCTAGTTTGAGAGATCCCCATACTAAACATCCAAAAAAACTCAGCCTGTATACAGGTTGTATCAGCCAAATGGAATAAATTCAATAATAAATAAATGGGGGCGTGTTCGAAAAAACGCTCGGACACGTCGATTGTTATTTTTAGTTGCGCATTTTTTTCAACAAAAACTTTTTATACAGGGTGTGTCATGTGACCGTGGCCAATACCAACTCTCTTATTTTAAACGCAACACCTGGTATATTATTCAATTTTTGGATTCTTCAGAAAATTCTAGACATATTTCATGTACAATGTCCTATACCTATCTTCAACTGTTTCGGAGCAATTGCGGAGCACCGCCCCATTACCAAATCAATGTCCGGAACTACCTCAACCGAATATTTCCAAATCGGTGGATAGGGAGGCGAGGACCAGCACGATCCCCTGATCTGACGTCATTAGACTTCTTCTTATGGGGATATGTCAAAAGTATTGTATACAAAACTAAACCCCTCGACTTAGCTGATTTAAGAAGACGAATAATGCTTAGATCGGCCACGCCTGAGATGTTGAGTAACATTAGAAGAAATTTCTATTTAAGATTAGGATGTTGCCAAGACGTTCACGGCGAGCATTTTGAACATCTCCTCCATTTAAATTTATTGTTTTTTTTTTGTTTTTTTACATTATCAAGAAATAAACAGTATTACTTATTAGTTTTTTAGTGTGCTGTAACGAATTTCTGTAATCAAATAATTTTCTTTTTTTAATGTTAATTTTTGCAATAAATCTGAAAACACTTAATATTTCCGAAACAGTTGAAGATAGGTATAGGACATTGTACATGAAATATGTCTAGAATTTTCTGAAGAATCCAAAAATTGAATAATATACCAGGTGTTGCATTTAAAATAAGAAAGTTGGTATTGGCCACGGTCACATGACACACCCTGCATAAAAAGTATTTGTTGAAAAAAATGCGCAACTAAAAATAACAATCGACGTGTCCGAGCGTTTTTTCGAACACGCCCCCATTTATTTATTATCGAATTTATTCCATTTGGCTGATACACAGTGTATACAGGGTCCGTCATTTCACCTCCCGCCTTGAAGAGCTCAGTTACTAATTGAGTTAGGATTGTGATATTTTGTATACTTCAGTTGCTTTCTAGGGTATATTTCAGGAAAATATTTTTGATTATACAGGGTGTTCCAAAAAAGTGTGACGTCATCATGATGTATATTTTTAGATTGCATGGTATATTTTTTGTTACTTATTTGGGTGCCTCTTATAGATGCCTACATACCCATAAAATTTGATTGAAATCGGTTTAGTGACATTAGCACAAAAAAATAAAAACTGAAAAAAATCAGTTTTGCACCATTGGTTAAGAAAATTAATAAGGGATAAAAATAGTGCCTCGTTAATAAAACCACACACGGTACTCATTAAATAAGGTCTGATAGTTGCGTTAACCAAGATTTATTGATATGCATTATACAGAGTGTCAAAAATTTAGTGTCAAACTTTTCAAACTTTAAAGCACTTTATTTTTCTTATTTTAAATTAGAACCCCGGTATATTTTTATGTAATTCCATGCGGAATTAAAAGACAAACATTTTTCCTAATAACAACCCTATCTCAATTCCTAACACATTTCTGGTAAAATTCTGGTAAAAACAATTTAAATGGGGTCGGGAGTCCGTTGAAGATGATACTCGCAGTGGCCGTCCAAATTCAGCCATCACCCAAGAAACTATTCGAAAAGTGGAAGAATTTATTCTTGAAGATCGACAAGTCAAAATTAATATACTAGCTGAAAGTCTGCAGATCAGCAGGGAATGTGTTTGGACCATCATTCATGAGTATTTAGGCGTTTAAAAGGTGAGCGCAAGATGGGTCTCAAAAATGCTGACCCTGTTCGATAAACAGCGTCGAGTTGAAACTTATCAACCATTTTTGGAGCTTAGTGAAGGGCAGGGAGAAGGGATTATATAAAGAATTGTTACTGGTGATGAAACATGGATTCACCACTATGATCCTGAAAGCAAGTAGCAATCCATGCCATAGAAACATAAGAGGTCTCCGACCCCAAAGGAGTTTAAAGTCCAGCATTCTGCAGGCTAGGTTATGGCCACGGTCTTTCGGGACTTTTGGGAGAAGGAATTTTGTTCATTGATTACCTGCCACGTAAAACCACCTTGAAAGGAATCTATTATACCGAAATTTGAGGCAAATTGGAAAAAACAATAAAAGAAAAACGCAAAGAAAAATTCAAAAATTGAATTTTGCTTTTGCATGACAGTGCTCCGCTACACAAAGCTGGCGTTGTCCAAGATGCTCTGAAGGATTTAAAGTTTCAAGAATTAAATCACCCTCCCTATAGCCCTGACTTAGCGCCTTGTGGCTATTTTCTGTTCAGCAAATAAAAAAAAAGTTAAGGGGACAAAGACTTGCCAACGACGAAGAGTTAATTTGGGAAGTTGAAGATTTTTTTGCAGAGCAAATTTTTTTTACGGTTTATTTTCATTAATTTCAAGATGTAAAAAATGTTGAATTAGTAGGGATTACATTGAAAAATTATGTTTTTTTTTTTTAATTTTAACTCCTTCATAGTTAAGTACCTTTTTTATCAGCTTGCCCTCGTATGTCGACAATTCTCTTAAATCTCTTCCGACTATGGGAGGAATGCAGTAGTTCCTCTGCAGATTGGCCCGTACACTGTAGAATATTTCTGAACTAGGATAGTTTCTTACCGCCAATTCCTATTTTACCTTCTATTTTTCAATTCGGATTGTGGTGGAATATGTTGTATTTTGCGAGTTTTCTTCTTTTGATTATAGGCATAATATATAAGCGACATAAGAGAGAATCTCTATAAGAGATAAGCCCTAGACTAACACATTCGTTGGAACGTTTTTGGCAAATTTTCGGATTTGTAAGCATTTTCTGCCTCTTGGCAGCACGAGATAACAAGTTTGGGAACTGCTGGGCCTGGCGTTCGAGAGCCGCTGGACGCGCAGCCTGCTCGTTAATGCCCGTTACCATTCGAAGATATGTGGGCCCAAGAGGTAGATATCTCTTCGGCGGTCGGCCGGGCCGTTGGTGATGCCCGCTCTTCGCCGAAGGCGTGGTTAGACCGGATCTCACCGTGTGGCATTGGACAAACAGGTGTCCAGGTGCTTCGCCCCTTTAACTGATTTGTTACCTGTCACGTCGGATCATCACATGGTGATATCTTTATATAGATTCCTTATTTGAAGAAATTCCAATTGAATTTATGATCGTGCCGTGGATCGCCGAGGCGCGATCACTGTGGAGCCGCAGATGTTGACGCCGCATAATCAAGGACGATGCCCACTAACCATGGGGAATGCTTATAAATGGGCATTCCTTCCAAAATAAATTGTCTAAAAAGAGAGGGCAGAGGACATATGGAAGGACCATATTTTTGGGCACACTTATACATATTTCTTGGGGACTTAATTGGAACAAATCTGCAAACAACTTTACGAAATTGATCAGCACGTTTTACTAAACGATGGTTTAGTTATTTCTTTCAACTTTGGATAATCAGATTTCTTACAGATTTTAGTCATGCAACTCAATCTTGCTACTAATTTATATTCAGCTTTATTCTACCTGAACTCATCACTAAAATGCTGAATTGTGTTCGTTTTCACTTTCTGTTAGTAACTATTAATCATTTGCATATGCTAATATTTCATCTGCGAATCAATCACTAAACCTTTCTAGAATGATTCGTTAATAAAGTCTAGGTCTAGTACCTTAAGTACATGATACTTGCAAAGTTTGAATATCTTACCTCATAGATGGCGTTAGAATTAGATTTAATTTAATTAGTATTGAAATATGCAGTCAATTTTTAACTTTAAATAACATTGTTCCAATGCAAAGCATTAACACAAAATCAATTATTTCCAATAGTTTTTGACACAACTTTAAGTGAAAGTTAAATAATCAAATAAAGTTGATGTATTGGCCTGATGTCGCGTTTTGGGCCTGAAACAACAAAATAATTAGGCATTGGGCAAGCGAATAAATGGCGATTGGATGGATGATTAGCCACTTCGGAGCTAAACGGCAAAACAGAGTCGTTAGTGCGCGCGTACGAAATTTCCTAAACAGGTATGTTTCGGCAGCGGCAGTAGGTGATGGGGATTGTGAGCGCAGTTTCCGAAAAGTGAGGAACGAACACACCCATGCCATCGGCGTCTCTTTGTGTGTCGGGTGAAAAATTGCGCCAGATAAGTCATAGAGTTAAACGAGCGCCGCCACTTGCGGTCGAAAAGTCGACAGGTATATTATGTTCGGACGTGTTGGTGGCGAGACCCGCAGGATGTGACTCGCCACTTCGGTATCTTACGGGAAAAGGAGATGGAAAAAGGTGATCCATTTTATCTACCTGATAGACACCATTAATTTAGATATAAATATATGGAGCGGTGTATACTTAAGCCGGACTATCGTATACTTAGTGCTTTGGGAAACGATTTTTAAATGATATATTTGGGACTTGCATGGGGTTCGTTACAGGGAGGATGTCTTAATCTATGGATGTATCATATTTATTGCGGATGTAAAGGAAGTGAGTCTTCAGGTATCCCTACAGAAACCCCTTTCGAAAAAATCTCACAATAAATTACCAAAAAAGCGTCTACCAAAGTCAATGGTCAACTAAGACTTTCATCAATTACAATATATACTCATTAGTAAATATACGTGAATTCATACATACCTACTCACTTTTAACTATCCATTAAATCCATTCAATTTTTGAAACTTTTATTTTTGATGCGAAGTAGGCCGTGGCCTACAGATTACTCTGTCTAATTTAACCAAGTCACTATCTCTTACTGTTTATGAGATCAATACATTGAGCATGATAACTAGGACACCATTTATACATTTGGGTACTCAGAACCATTATATTTATTAAGAAATACAAATCCCAATTCCGTAACTTTTAAGCACGTTGCGACGCAGGTGATGCAGGTAACGCAGGGCAGCGCAGCGTAGTTATTTTCGCAGCCACTGTGCTGCCATGCGGTTCCTGCGTCACCTGCGTCTCAATATGCGCCAGGCTTGAGGATTGCAAAATTAGCTGCCGGATCAAATTAGAGGATGATTATAGTGTGCCCACCCGCCCACCCTCAAATCCAAATTTAAAGCAAAGTACAGCATTGGACGTCCAATTTCTTGTAATGACTGTAAATTTGATGATTCATTTATCTTTGAAAAGCATTGCAGTTCAAGTGATAATAATTATTTGAGTACAATTAGAATGTGGGTCGGTAGGCTGTAGTAAATTATCTCCCAACATAAACCGGCAGTAATGAAAATCATCCCATTTATGATCCGAATCCATGAATTCACTGATGAGAGTAATATTTTAATAAAAGTAGTTGTAAAATTTACTGTTTCGTTTCAATAAAGTGATGACTCCCATTGCTGGTGGATCAAATTAGAGAATGACTATAGTGTGCCCACACACCCACCCTCCTATCCAAATTCAACCAAATTCAAAGCATAGTAAAGCATTGGACGTCGAATTTGTTGTAATTATTGCAACTTTGATGATTAATTTATAATCTTTGAAAAGCATTGCAGTTCAAGTGTTAATCATTATTTATGTAGAATTATAGGGTGAGTGGGTGGGCACTAGTTTAATAATCCACTAAAATAAACCAGCAGTAATGGAAATCATCCCTTTGTTGATCCGAATCCATGAATTCACTGGATGTATAGAGTAATATTTTAATAAAACTAATTGTTAATTTACTGTTTCGTTTCAATAAAGTCATGACTCCCATTGCTGGTGGATCAAATTAGAGAATGATTATAGTGTGCCCACACACCCACCCTCCAATCCAAATTCAAAGCATAGTAAAGCATCGGAAGTCAAATTTCTTGTAATGACTGTAACTTTGATGATTCATTTATAATCATCTTTGAAAAGCATTGTAGTTCAAGTGTTAATCATTATTTGAGTAGAATTGGAGGATGGGTACAATTGGAACACTAGTATAATCATCTCCTAACATAAACCGGCAGTAACGGAAATCATCCCGTTTTCGATCCGAATCCATGAATTCACTGGATTATTAGAGTAATATTTTAATATAATTAAATGTAAAATTTACTATTTCGTTTCAATAAAGTGATGACTTCCATTGCTGCTGAATCAAATCAGAGGATGATTATAGTGTGATCAAATCCAACTACCCTAAAATCCAAATTTAAAGCATAGTAAAGCATTGGACGTCCAGTTTCTTGTAATGACTGTAATCTTGATGATTCATTTATAATCATGTTTGAGTAGCATTGTGGTTCAAGGGTTAATCATTATTTAAGTAGAATTATAGGGTCAGTGGGTGGGCACTACTTTAATCATCCCCTAATATAAACCGGCAGTAATGGAAATCATCCCTTTATTGTTCCGAATTCATGAATTCACTGGATGATTAGAGAAATATTTTAATAAAACTAAATGTAAAGTTTACTGTTTCGTTTCAATAAAGTGATGACTCCTATTGCAGCTGAATCAAATTAGAGGATGATTATAGTGCGATCAAATCCTATTACCCTCAAATCTAAATTGAACGTATAGTAGAGCTTTGGACGTCCAATTTCTTGTAATGACAGTAACTTTTATGATTCATTTATAATCGTCTTTAAAATGCATTGTAGTTCAAGTATTAATCATTATTTGAGTAGAATTGGAGGGTGTGTTGGTGGGCACAAGTATAATCATCCCTTAATAGAAACCGGTAGTAATGCAAATCATCCCTTCTTTGATCCGAATCCATGAATACACCTAATGATTAGAGTAATATTTTAATAAAACTTATTGTAAATTTACTGTTTCGTTTTAATAAAGTGATGACTCCCATTGCAGCTGAATTAAGTTAGAGGATGATTATAGTGTGCCTCCAATCCAAATTCAAAGCATAGTAAAGCATTGTACGTAAAATTTCTTGGAATGACTGTAACTTTGATGATTCGTTCATAATCAGCTTTGAAAAGCATTGTAGTTCAAGTATTCATCATTATTTGAATATGATTGGAGCGTGGGTTGGTGGGCAAAAGTATAATTATTCCCTAATAGAAACCGGTAGTAATAGACATCATCGCTTTATTGATCCGAATACATGAATTCACTGGATGATTAGAGTAATATTTTTTATAAACTAATTGTAAAATTTACTGTTACATTTCAATAAAGTAATGGCTCACATTGCAGCTGAATTAAAATTAGAGGATGATTATAGTGTGCCCACCCACCCTCCCTCCAATCTAAATTCAATATCCAATTTCCAATATAAAGTTATTTGATAAAATAGAAAATAATTGTAAATACAAATGTTTTAGAGAACCGAAAGCGCATGTTGAACGTTTTTGAATTTTTTAAATATTCCTTAAAATAAGGGAGTAATGAGGATTTTTCGAAAAACAAAAGAATGCCAATAACTATGAACTTGGGCTCCAATTCAAAAATATTAACTAAGAAAAGCTGTTTGTTTCAATGAGTTCTAACTGCCATTTTCGGGTGTTACAACTTAGTATTAACACCCTGTATATTTGTGTTTTACTTACTAACAAAAATTACTAACAGACACATAACCCATTAAACGAACCCAAGTAAGTTGTTAAGATAATGATTTCAAAAATAAATCAAACATAACGTAAAGTACTACCACTAAATCACGAGCCACATAAATATTACCAATTATGAGAATTTGTATATTATCTGGGTGCGAACCGTTACAAGTTCTGCCACCCATGGCATATTTTCCGCACTAGCCGTTGTTGAATTTAAAAAAAATAGTATATTGTAATAAGAGTGCGGAAAGGGCTTCATTGCAAAACGAGTATGAAAGTTGGAGCACGAGAGCCAGCGAGTGCTTCATTCATACGAGTTTTGCAATGGCCATTTCCGCAAGAGTGTTACATACTATTTTTTCTACGAAAGTGTTGAAAGACACGTTTTCTGTCATAAAATTTAACCTTGAAAGTTGGTATTTGTTACAAGGAGTGCAGAAAGTACTTTCCGCACTTATATGAGTGCGGAAAGTACTTTCCGCACTCACTTTCCGCACTCCAATACCTCTCTTTTGATTTTTGAGGCAATAAATCGGACGAAACTGTGGATGCAATGGCCGCAAGTTCCGGCGGAGTGTTTGTTATATCGTCACTATCGGAATCCATTATTGATATTCTTCTACTTCCAGTATTAATGTATAAATTTCGAGTCTCGATTTGGTGACAAGCGATTTATAAATTTTCTGACGTTTAAATTAATGA
This sequence comes from Othius punctulatus, assembly GCA_951805005.1. Classification (NCBI taxonomy): domain Eukaryota; kingdom Metazoa; phylum Arthropoda; class Insecta; order Coleoptera; family Staphylinidae; genus Othius; species Othius punctulatus. The sequence continues at coordinate 98,064,125 of OX638138.1, forward strand.
CAATGACATTTATTTTAAATTAATGATTAAATTTACATTAATCTTTAGTTTTCTACACTTTCGTAGAAAAAATAGTATGTAACACTCTTGCGGAAATGGCCATTGCAAAACTCGTATGAATGGAGCACTCGCTGGCGCTCGTGCTCCAACTTTCATACTCGTTTTGCAATGAAGCCCTTTCCGCACTCTTATTACAATATACTATTTTAGCACCGCCCTACTATACATAGAGTTGTAGTCCTCTGAAGATGGTGAAGATATAAAAAAAAATCATACAAAATTTAAGAACCGACTTCAACTTTGAATGTTCAGACCACAATGAAGCACTATTTGTTTCTTTCTTCTATATACGCCAGCACTGTATTTTCTGTTATGTTTTTTGACTTTTTGGCCGTTTTCCAACTACAAAACTTATTATATTGGAGTACATACCGAGTCAAAGATTGTATTGATTAATTAGGTTAGTGGAAGCGGCTGCGGCAACTTCCCTTATATCGAGTTGTGTAAGCCAAGTCTTCATCGCTGCTAACATCCATTGCACTTAGTACACTTTTTAATTAGAGAGTAGGTACAATATATCTGTCAGCATATGAGTCAAAATGACATTTGTCTAAGAAAAGTATGCATGGAAAAATTTCTGAAAAATTTTAGAGACCCTAGAGCCACTAAATCTCATTTACCGCCCGCAATTTAGGACCGAAAAATAAACTTTCAGACCTGGTAGGTGGAAAAGTACTTTTTCGCTATTTTTTTTTGACGGGTGAAATTTTACGCTGGTAATTCAAATTTCGTGATATCTTGCACCCTTCCGCGCTCTCCCAATAGCCTCCTGCACCCTCCCGTACCCTCCTACACCCTCCCGATACCCGTATGAGGGCAAAATGTTTCAATTTTAATTTGCAACAAATTTGACTACAATTATTTTTCAAAATTTAACTTCTTAAGAACTCATTATTATTGTGTGCGTAAAGCCAAAACTGTTACTTTTGCAGTTATTGCAAGAGCTTCATAAAAATTACTACTATATTTTATTATTAATAGTATTCAAATCCTAAAATTAAATTATACTTTGATTTTGTTTCTCTCCGTTTGATTGGATTTAATGTAACGTACAATTTAATTCAATGATATCTAATTGGGATATAAAATAAGAGAATCCATTCGAACAATAGGCACAGATCCTAATCACCACAATAATAATTGCTTTATTAGACGGCACGAAGTCATTGAACTAATGAATACGAATCTCCCCGCAGAGTGTTTTTATAGGCCGATTAAATACAATGTTTACACAAAAGTAATTAAAGGAGATGATTTGGACGATAGGAGGATACGTTCGCCTTGTAGTGACTTTATTAAGGGGCCGTGGATAAACAGGCGTGGCGTAATCACGACGAACGTGATACAAAAATGATAAAACAAGCCACGATATGAAGAACTAACATCGAACGCAGCAACGTGGAGAGCGCTAATGCGTAGGTATATGGACGCCGGTGTGTAACGCGTAATGATAGGTCCTGGTTAAAAATCAAGACATAAACGAATCCTGGAATATTAATTACAGACTCGCGTTCCGAAGTTGCATCTAAAAAATGATTGCAATGCAATTGTACAACAGATATATATTTTAAAACAGTTACACAAGTTTCAGTTACTTGCTGATGCGATTTAGATCTTGTTGATGTAATGCTGATTAATTGTGTAATCAACGTATTTACCTATAATTTTGTAGAATATTTCCTTACACAAATATATTTTTACTATTTATTATGTATTTCATAAAGTAAGATCTTTTAGGTTTTTTTATTTTGACAATAAAATAAAAAATCTATTTTGGTTCCAACAATAATTCATCAGAATCCATAAATTCTAAAATACCTTGTATTTTATTCGAGTTTATAAATTATTTGTAAATCTGTACCAAATATATTTACAACTCGCTAATTTGCAATCGATGAGTTTATGATTATGTTTAATATTCCGTAATGGGTTTATTAAGAGAGTATTGGATGAAGACAAGTATCGGTTCTTCGGCGTTAAAATGTGGTGATGTGAGGCATGGAATAATCGGATTATAAAATTAAAATTAATACTCTATAGTAATCTGATGTCGAACCTAATTTAATTCTGTTATAAGTATGCCGAGATTAAATAATTTTCACTTAATGTACCGTGTATAATAATCGGTGCGATGTATAATTAACCGTGTGCGTTTTTTGAGACGTGCAACGCGGCTCGTCCTTTTTTTGGTGTATAAATAAAAATAGAGGTGCATTAAACCGGTTCGCGGCGCTGCAGCAAAAATGCACGGTTTTATTAAAACTGTACCCGAATGCTATTTTCGAGACGCGACCTGTGCAATCGCACAGACATCTCAATTGCTCTTGATTTTTTCCGCTTAAATGGACAATTAGTCGCTTGTTGGCATTCATACATTTTTTTTTTCATCATTCCACGCATACGTTTGGCATTCATTTCGGGTGGGGATTATTAACCTACTTTCTTCTGGATTACCGAGAATATCCTCTTATTTTGGCTATCTGATGTACAGTTATGAGCGCCAACCTTAAAATGAACCGATAAATATGCAATTGCCTTTTTTGTTTTGGTAATATTACCATGAATCTTCAAATTCATTCGTAATAACAACATTTCGTTTAATATACAGTGTGTTTCTTATTCGATCCTCCATCGCTTTTTAAATGTTCGGGTAGGTAAAGAAATTCGTAAAAAACTTGCTAACTCATCAATAATAAAAAAAAAATTAAACACGAATGCATGTAGGAGCAATTCAAAAAGGTTTTAAATTTAGTGTCGTAATAATAATAATATTTATATTAATTTATGGGTGTGGCTCTACAAGGTGATAGACTCGCCTGCAGCTCTTCAGTCATTTCCTTGTGTGGCCCGGAAAAACCCACTTATCTGGCTTATAATGTAATAGTTATTTAAGCATTACGGGAGGTAAGTATTGTTTACCAGTCGAGGTCGAGTTTGCGCCCGAGGGACAGCGAGGGCTAGCAATAAAGTCTGAGACTGGTCAAAACTTACCTCTCGAATTGCTTATAACTGCTTTTCCACTCCTGAAGTTGATTTCATTGTTTGTGTTTAATAAATTTATTTTCGCAACTTGAACAATATGTCAGTACGGCGTTAGATGCTAAGACTATTTTTCAAACAAAATGTGAATGTCAGAAATTGATTCGTTCAGTTGTAAAATGAATTCCAATGAAAATAAACAAGAAATGGCAATTGAAGAGCCTACAGATGCTGCCTGTTCCTTCCCACTGCCGGAAAAGTCAAAGGGGCGTTATCAAAATGCGTATAACTGTTTTAAAGAGTGGTGCCAGAGAAAGAACGCCATTGAAATTATTTTACTTACTTCCCTGAGGGATGTAAGTGTTTACTTACTTCCCGTTGTTCATAGTAACCAAAGATTTATCGGTAAATGGGGCTTACTTCCATCAAATCAATGTTACAACAGTGTACTTACCATGCAGGGAGTGGAAATAATAATATTATACTGCAGGACTTCCCAGAAGTTTGTCAAAAATGGGCTCGAATTTGCCAAGTGAAACTTCCGCCGTTATTACTTGTTAAGGTCAATGTTTTATTCTTAATTCGTCTTCAAAACCGTATATTATATGTTCAGTAGGTATACACTTTTGAATTAGTGATGATTTGGTAACAGTTTGGTGTGTAATTTTAAAAATGTTGTCCAATAATTGAAGAATGGTTTTATTCAACTGGATATAAATATAATCTGAAAAATGATGCTAGATTTCACCATATTGAATAATTTTGCAAACAATTTTTGGTAGTAGATTAGGGAAGTTTAACGAACAATCTTTAGGTACCGTACAATCTGATTTTACCAAAATATGGGCAGAATTCAAAATAGAAAAATAGAAATGCATCCGAAAATTTCTTCTAAATTCCTAAAATCTGTAAAGTTTTATAATAGTATTCGTTTATAAAATAGTTTTTCTAATTCTATACTAATGTTTGTGCAATTATTTTGTTTTACTATCGATATTAAATTTTTCTATGGTCCTTTGTGTGAATTAAAACATGTAACTATCAATAAACTCGGCGAAAGATTTTCTGCAGCTGATGTTTTGGAAGATTGATTTACAAGGAGTACTTTGAAACATAATTAGATTTGGACATTTTTTAAGGTGAGTCACGTTTTGACCAACTATGCAATACGTGGTTCTTAAGATATTTATATGTTTTGTATGATCACGTGATTTTCAGCGATATTCTCACGTCCAACTATTACATTATTAGCATTACATTAGTTTATATTTCAAAAACCAGCGTATCAATATTTATCTAATTTAGTTTTTATATTGAGCGATGTTTTATTATTTAACTAATTTAATTAAATTAGCATCCAATGTATTATTATGCATGTACAGTGTGGAAATTAAGCAGCGGATAAATTCGGTAACTCCGTTAATATGTATGAGAGAAAAAAAATCTAAAAGGGAGATAGCGATATAAATAACTGCGCACATGAAAATATATTTTTCAGATTTAAAAAAATTTAAATGACAACCTACATTTTTTTTTCTTTCGGTTGAGCTTTTTAATCTATTTGCAACCATATAACATTTTGAATAGGTTACATAAGAAAAAAATCAAGAAAAACGGCTTTAAAGTTAAAAAAAAGATTGATGAAATTAACAGACTAATCCTAGTTATCGGGGTTTTAAACAAACAAAAAAATATTAAGGCTTCGACAATTACTGTAAATTTTCAAACTGATGACCCTGCACCATCTGGAAATATCCAAACGGTAATAAAATGTATTCACCACTTTTGAAGCATACGTTATTAACCCACACTCATGCCGAATTCTTTCTTTAAGGTCCTCTATACCATGTTTTTCAAGTGCCCCCACAGAAAAAGTCTAATGGCGTTAGATCAGGGGACCTAGCCGGCCATTCCACTGGACCCCTTCTTCCTACCCATCTTTACTTTTTTAACTTTAGAGCTGTTTTTAAAAAAAAAATTCTAATGTAACCTATTAAAAATGTTGTATGGTTGAAAACAGATTAAAAAGCTCTACCGAAATAAGAAATAAAAAATACAGGTTGTCATTTAAAAAAAAACATTAATGACGTCATAACTTTTAAAATTTTGTTTTTTTAAATCTGAAAAACATATTTTCATATGCACAGTAATTTATATCGCTATCTCCCTTACATATTTTTTCTCTCTCATACACATTAACGGAGTTACGAAATTTATCCGCTACTTAATTTCCACATTGTATACGATTTTAGGTGTTGTTCACAAATATTGTTGTCTCTTTATTTGTAATATCTTAAAAACTAGGGTATAAATATTAATACAATTTATTGCTGATATTGAGTGATATGTTGGTACATAGCTTGTATAATTAGTTTAAGATCCAATGAGTGATTTATGAGATATTTATATTTTAGTGTGACTATGTGCTTTCCAGTGATATTCTTGAAGATTGGTGTCATAATATTATATATTATATTATATTATATATAAATATTAACTGATTAACTGATATGATACCGATAACTAACAATTGATGAACTGATGGTGATGGTTAACTGCAGTAAGTTTATTTATTTATATAATTTAATATTCAATGTATGATTATTGCAATATTTGCTATTAAGTGGGATTCTCAAATTGTGCTCTTACTTAGTAGATAAACAGTACTGGTTCTGGACTACCCGATGAAATCTAGTACCGCTTCTGACCTAACGCGAACTTTTCTTCAGTCCCATTTCTTCTTACCTGGGTATCAGGTTCAGATAAATAATAGTTTGTTTTGAAACTGTTACTCTTGTGTGGTAACTTACACCAAATTTTAGCCCGAGCATCGGAGATCATTGAAAATTATTACCATGTTGTAGCTTCAAAGTCGAAACCAAACTAGCACCACCACCACCACCACCATATTTGTTCTTGTTATTGTTGTTGTTGCTGGTGTTAGTCAAAACGGTATTGGTGGTAACCACGTTTGAACAACTGACGACCACTAACAACAACAGTACAACCACCACCATATTAGTTGTTGTTGCTGGTGTTGCTGGTGGTATGTGCGTCAAACATTTGGACATGTAAAATCAAACATCAAATTTGTCGCAATAATTACATTAAATCCAACATATCAATGACACTGGAAACTCAGGACAACGACTTCAATCTAAAATTGGAAAAAATAGCATATAATCTGAAATTGGATCAGGAAACTGAACTGGTTCTGAGGAACCAAAATATTTGAAGACGTTGGTTAAACTATATCTAATTAATATTGACGACTTGAAGATTTTAAAAATTTGAAGACGATGAAAATTTAGAGATTTTGTCATATAAGGTCATATAAAAACATTAAAAAATAAATCTTTAAGATAATCATATGTATTCCTCAATTTAAGAACTTTTAACGTATAAGATATGGTTAGCATTATATCTCAAGTGTCGAGATATCTACATATTTAACGGTTATCTTCAAAATATTTGAAGACGTTGGTTATACTACATTTTATTAATATTGTCTGTTGATGACAAGAATATTTTAAGAATTTAACTCTAACAGACCATTGAAGATTTTGAGACTTTGAAAACGTTAAAGATTCAGAGATCTTAAAGATTGGTATATTTAAACATAAATATTTAAGGTAATTCTTGAAGTCTATGTATTTTTTTACACAGCAAGACCATATGAATACAACACAGGCAGGTCTTTGAAGATTTCAAGACTTAGGAAAATATTGAGTATATTGACATTTTGGAGACGTTGAGATTTGTAAGAAACATTGTTAATCTTTCAAGAACAATTAAACATCTACTTCTAGTAGATGTTTCATTCTATTAAAACTTCTAGTTTTTATTAAATATTTGAATATATTGATGTTTTTAGTTAATCCTTGACATTTCAACTAAGAAATCAGAATAAGTGAGATGCAAAACTTGTCAGTTATTTCCAAACTATTCAACAAAATATTTGAAGTATTGATGAAAGTTGAATTGATTAACAAATCTTGAAAGTCTTGAAATATATTGAGATATTAAAGATAAATTGTAAGTAGTCGTTATAAAATATTTGAAGATAAATTGCTTTGTCTACAAAATATTTGAAGTATTGATGAAAGTTGATTAGATTAATTAGTCTTGAAAGTCTTGAAATATATTGAGATATTAAAGATAATTTGTAAGTAGTCGTTATAAAATATTTGAAGATAACTTGCTTTGTCTAAAAAATATTTGAATTATTGATGAAAGTTGATTTGATTAATAAGTCTTGAAACTCTTGAAATATATTTAGACATTAAAGATAAATTGTAAATAGTCGTTATAAAATATTTGAAGAAAACTTGCATTGTCTACAAAATATTTTTTAGATAAATTGCTTTGGCTACAAAATATTTGAAGTATTGATGAAAATTGATTTGATTAATTAATCTTGAAAGTCTTGAAATATCTTGAGATATTAAAGATAAATTGTAAGTAGTCGTTATAAAATATTTGAAGATAAATTGCTTCGCCTACAAAATATTTGAAGTATTGATGAAAGTTCATTTGATTAATTGAAAGTCTTGTTGTAAGATATTGAGATATTAAAGAAAAAAATGTAAGTAGTCATAAAATAGTTGAAGATAAACTGTGTATTCTATGGAATATTTGAAGATTAACAAGAAGAAGATTGGAAGTTGATTTGATTAATTAAGCTCGAAAGTTTTGAAAGTATAGAAAATAAAATTTATTATTATTAATTGAAAAATTTTCAAATTTTTCAAGTACAATTTTTAAAATATTTGAAGATACTGAAATCGACAAGCGAGCATTTCTTTCCGAAAATGTCACAGCCTACTACGATTTGCATTTAAATTTAGAAAGTTTGGGTCAATATCTCAATAGCCGTATCATTAATGGCTATTGAGATATTGACCCAAAGTTTTAAGTCAGTATTAATAACATCTTTGAATCTAACTCAAAAAAGTGCTTCAATAATATCAAAATATCATTTATATATATATATATATATATATATATATATATATATATATATATATTGTATTATAGCCAAACTATTCAATTTTTGGAAATTTTATCTTCGATGCTAAGTATGTCTAAGCCATAAGATGATTTTGTCTATCTTTAGATTAAAAATTAAATATTCTTTGCAAAGAAAGTAATAAGTGTTTACTGTCACAACCTCTTATAATATTAACAATAAGAAGTGATTATTGCTTATTAGCTATTTTTTATTGTTATACAAATATTTATATTTATATTTATTTAATTATACAAATAATTTATTATTTTGTGATATATTTACAGTATTGCAATTGAAAAATGAAAGTACATAATTCATAGCAGTAGCAATATTGATTGAAACCTATTATTAAAAAATCTCATCATTTATGTACGTGCAAACAAACTGTCCACTTACAATAATGAATAATAATATTCCACCGCCAATTCTTCCTTTGAATGTATAATTATATTTAACTTCAAAAGCAGTATTCGTGCGCATACAAAATATTATCAATTATCAAATATAATAAATCCATCAATGAAACCGACTGTATAATTTAAAATGAGATATTAATACTCAATTAATATTCATAATACGAAATGTCAATTTAATTATCCCTTATGTTTTTTCTCCTCTCTCAGCAGCGCCGCTGGCAATCGGACATAGAATTAATGTGAATAAATTATTGACCATTTCATTATTGAAAATTATTATTCATTAAAATAGTTATGATTCATTACATCAACGTGCAGCGTTCTCTCGTACAATAGTTGTTTCAATTAATTACAGCGCGCGCCCAAATTTGACAACATATTTAAACATATCTGGCTGTAATGGCGGGACGAATTTCGGACGAGATAAAGATCAATTGCTATTGAAATAAAATCATAGTCATGGTTATATAGTTATTATGTGCGGCTTGCTCGGACTGCGCCAGATAATGGGATAAAAAGCGTGCATTAATCAAATCCGCAGCTGTTTGATTTTGTACGTACATTTATACATATCAGGGGATCTGGTGCATGTTTACGCACAGGTGATTTATTCACGCACTTGTGCTAAAAAGTATCACTTTACGCACTGTGAACAGTGCGTAAAAACTTAGTTTACGCCTTGTCATAGAAAAACTTTTGTACGACCCACTATGGGGTGGCGACCAAAGTTTAAGAACAATTGTTATAAACAATAGATCGTTTGATTACAAGACGTTTTCATTATTTCGTAAAACCGTCTGCGTATGCATTATATTAAGACGTAAATTCAAAAGGACCCCATTTTTAAAGGAACGAAATAAATTGATCCGTAGTGACGGGAGACACATGCCAATGTTCGATCGTTTGTTCGTGCCAATTGGTATTTACAAACCATCCACAATGTAAAACGCATGCAAATTGTACTTGAACAAAGCACAGTTGGATTTTCTCCGTGAACTGTCCATTGACGGGGACGAGTTTGATTAATTTGCGGCGATGTGAACCAGTCGAGCGAAAATTTCCTGGCGCGTAGAAGGGTTGGTCGCGCCCATTTCCCTTTTCTATGCAGGGGAATTCATGGCCTTAATTCCGATTGCAAACAATAACAGCAAGCCATTCAATTGTTTCTGTAAACAGCACGCTTATCGCGGAAGCGAATTGACTGCTTTTAATGCGCCAAGGGGGGTCAAGTCTATTTTTAAGGACGCCCCGCTTCCAACTGTATAAATAACCGACGGGTTCCCTTTTTTTTTATACATGTTGTTCTTGTAATTAGCAATATAATCACTATATTTAATGGACGTTATAGTTTAAACTTTGAGTAATTTATTGCACCCTTATATTGTAATTATAGTATGAAGACCAACGGCAGTAATTCAGGAAACTTAAAGGAATAAATATAGCGTAACAAATTTAACACACAGCTGCTATAAATGTCACACATTTAACCACACTCGTTTATTAATTATTGTGCTTTGAGCCGTGAAGCGAAATTGGGATCCACTCCATTTAAAATCGTACGTACAATTCGTGCTTGTTTGTCATCAAATTGACGGTTCATTAAATAAGCTGTTTAAACGTTCGCGTAACAGAACTAAAATATCATAATTAATTAAATAACTTTTGCCATTTTTTTACTTTTTATTTATACTACATTTACTATATATTGTAACGACATCTTTAATACTAGGTTTAAGTTATTTCAATTAGTTAGGCCAGTTTTGTTATCGTAGTTAGTTAATTTGTTAGATTTATAAATAAACAAAAGGCATGAAACACAAGCAACGTATAAGACATTCACGTGAGGTAAATATTAGATAAATTGAGTGCGAAGTAACGCGATAACGTATGGCAAACAAATCGCATATCAGGAGAACGAGAAAAAATTGTGGTATAGTGTTTTCACATGAAATTAAAAATGTACCTGCAATGAGGGTTTATTAAGGTCAAGGGTTCTCCATTGTATGGCGTGCTGCAAAAAGGCGGGCGTCCAGGAACGTAACCAAATAATTTACTTTCGACGAAGATGCTACTTAATTGTTTTCTCTTCGATATATACACAATTATATCACTATGATCATAATATAAAAATGACTTATTAATTAAATTGAATTCAATAATCTTACAACTATATTCATCGTTTTTTATGAGTCGGCGGACGTAATTCTTTTTACAATTTTACAATTCAATATAATTACAAGACCACAGACGCCAGTAGATAATTAAGAGCCGTCACCTAGGAAACGGTTTTAAAAGGATTATACATTCACCCATGCAATTCAGGTTTATTGTACCTTAATTGATGGGCGAATATGCAGTCCAGGTAGACAATCAGTTAAGGCTGCGTTAAATAGTCTTTTTCTCAAATAGTCTACATCTCTCTTTCAGTCGGCGTTAACCTTTATATTGCAACAGTACTCATTTTACATACGTGTGCATATTATCATTTATAAACATGTGAAAAGGTAGAGTTTATTAAGATGGAAACGTCGTTAAGTGAAACTGCAACAATTATTCATCAATTTATAATGACACTCAGTTCGACGATCTATTTCAATTATGTGAGGAAAGAAGCCATTCCGAAAGTTTTGTTGAAGAATCCCTTCGACAGTCTACAGAGGGAAGCTGTTCTGAAATTGATTTTGATAAATTTCAAAACAACCATCATCAAATGGACACATCAACTATCGAAAATGAAAATCAGGGATTAATAAAGTACGCTTTTCTTTCAACTGATACTAAACGGATAGTCGTAAATATTTATAACACCCTTATAAGCGAGAATCATGCATCTCCACTGCAAAGAATTTCCATTCTGACAGGAATATCATATTCAACAGTTTGGAGAATAATTACGAAATGACCGCTAGAAAGGAAAAGAAGAATAAGTTCAAAATTTACCGAAATAGACGATGCCATCGCCAAGAGGATCAAAAATATAATTTACAATTCTTATAAATCAGGTAACGTTCCCACGGTTCAATTTATTTTGGAAACTCTTGGAAATGATTTTCCATATAAGGAAACTACTTTGTATAAATACCTACTTAGTCAGGGTTTTAAGTATAAAACTTTAGACAAACGAATTGACATCATGGAATCGCCGAGATTGCAAAAATAGCGATTAGAATATTTATCTAAAATAAACGAATATAAAAATGGAGGGAGATCGATAATTTATTTGGATGAAACATTGTTCGATACTCACGACGTCGTTTCCAAGGGATGGGCTGATAATACAAATAAGTGTCACCTTAGAGAACCGTGCAATAGAGGAAAATGAATTGTTATTCTTCATGCAGGAGGAGACCCAGGTTTGGGTCAAATAGTTTGCTCTCATCAGCCAAGAATATTGCATCAAGCTGATTAGACTATCATCAGGATATGAACGCCGAATTATTTAAAATTTGGTTTCGCAATCAATTGTTGCCCAACATACCCAATAACTCAATAATTTGTAATGGATAATGCAACTTACTACTCAAAGCAAATTAATAGAATCCCAACCGCCGCTTCCAAGAAAAGCGATATTGCGGATTTTTGCATTCAAAATGGTATTGTTATTCCCCTAAGTGCAAGGAAAAAAACATTATTAGAACTTATAAAAAAACAAAATTAAAAAAAAAAACGTATGTGGTTGATAAGATGGCAGAAGAATTTGGTCACCAAGTGTTGCGCTTTCCACTTAATTACTGTATCTTCAATCCAATTGAACTGATATGGTCAACTTTAACAAGAAATTTGCGGAAAAATAATGCACATCCCAAAATGAGTGAAGAAATAATTCAACTTGTTCAGCGAGAATGTAACAACATTACAAGTACCATTTGGAAAAACTGCAACGATCATGTGATTAAAATTGAAAACGATTATAGGACGCGTAAGTGTACCAAATCTAATTATTAATGTTCAAAGTGAAAGTGATAGCGATGAATCTAGTTGTGCGGAATAATATTTGCTTGTTACATTATGATTCATGAAAAAAATAACTGATGTTAACGTCGTTAAGTGTTTAACGCAATGAGCAAGTCAATAATGTTATGGGTAACTTAAGTTATTTGTTTCGCGAATCATACTGTATATAAAATTTCTATGAAATTATAACTACATTTGTAAAACACAATTAATTATATGTACACTTAAAAATACAATGAAAAGTACAATTTAATGATAATGAATCACTAATGTTAATTTTCTACGGGGCACTGAATCTGTATATTCTGATGCCGGCTCTGGACTCGTTACCCGTCATAAAATTCCTTTCGCACAATGGACCGCAATAAACACCCTTCGTAGATAGATTTTCAATTTCAAGTAAAAACACTATAACTGAAAATAATAATGAGCAGGAGAAGAAGATGAAAATGGAAATCAGGGATTTCAAAAATAAATCCTGGATAATTGAAGATCGTCATGGCAACGAACAAAATCGATCAGCACTTGTAGCTGGCCGCGATACTAAAAAGTTACACCGCTACGAAAAAAATGTGTGACGTTGGCAGACTGAATAATATCTAAATGTGAGGACATAAATAGGACCGCCACCCCATTTTATAGGATTCTGTCGCAAAATATGAGCCAGTTCACATCACTCGGTACGTCGAAGGGACACCGAAATAAATGAAGCAATAACGGATGAACGCCATCTTCCGAGTGTCTGTTATCGAGCTACTGTTATAAGAGCGACATAGAAAACGGTGAAAATAACCGTTATGAAAACCAGAAGCTTCATACTCCTTATTATTGGTTACTTGGAAACTATCAGTTTCAACCTTCAGAATTTTGTTGATGACACTGACGTCTATAGCAGATGACATTGTTGCAACTAATGTCAACCCTCCACGATTAAAAATAACATCCACGCGTACCTTCCTTGTAAAATGAATCAAGATGGTTCTTAATTTCTCTTTATTTCTACATTTTGGTGTAAGTATAATAAAAAATAACATGTCATACATGTGTATAAGGTTCTTTCAAGCACGCTTGGCGGATTTAAAGTTTAAGGCCACGACGCGATGTGAGTGTTTTAACGGCGCAGTTTCGTATGCACCTGTATTATAATATATTACCTCTGTTCCATATTAAGTGAGCCATTTGAGTTTTCTTTCAAACTTATTGACACTTAGTTATTTTTTTCATTTCAATTTCATTGTCTTAATATACGCTAAATTCTTAATGATATGTTGTACCATGGATGTCAAAATATTTGACAGTTTAATTTGTCAAAAGCAACAATTAAAATTCGAATGTTTAAGCGAAAGTGTTCTAGCACCGGAAGTTTCAAATGATAAGAAGACCTTATGTAATCAACCAAAAACAAACGGCTTTTATTCAGTTTTTACTGAAACATCAGAAAAATGGACGGCGTAAGAGGGAGCGGTTTTGGCAATTGAAATATTTGGTACTTCAAGAGCCACTATAAAAACAATATGGAAACACGGTAATAATTTTGTTCAAACAATAATTATAAGCTTCAACATATTAGCAAGGCAAAGCTTCGTAGGGAAAATCGCTTACCTACTATTCGTTTATACTAACATTTTTCGTAAGTGATTTTGAAAAAAATCGAATATTACTTCTTAGAAACGAAAATGGCTTACTTATTTTGTAAAAAATAAACATCGGTGATGCCTCACTCATTATGGAAAAAAATAAAAATTGGTAATGGCTCACTTATTAAGAAAAAAATAAAAATCGGTAATTGCTCACTTATAATGGAACAGAGGTAGTACTATTTCAATATTTTCAAAAGCAAAAAAAAACCTATCCAATGAACTACCATTTCTGGTTGGTGGATTTCAACCAAAAATCAATTGCTATGATAGCTTAAATCTGAATTTTTATGTCGATTTGTTTAATTGCCTGCACTGCAGATAGACGACATACATAGAAGCAGAGGCCACTTCTTCTGAATGAAGACTCGAAAATGGACTTTTCCGAAAAATCGCTCCTCGTTTTTTTACGATTTCAACACTTTATTTTACTGCATAAATTAAAATAATAGAAATGTTCGTCTCGCCACATCAGAAATCTATAACTTTCTGAAAGGTTTATCGATTTACTTCAAAATTAATAATCTAATCTAAATATTATATTTTCCGTTATGGTTTCATAAATTTTTATATAAAAACAAATACAAAAATTATTAAAAGTCAAATCATTTATATAAAATCTAATCTAATATCAAATATATTAAATTGAAAAAAATCAACCTCTGGAGATGGCTAAATATAGCCGAAATTAGCTATATTATTATTAGCTATATTAAAAAAAAAAAAAATTACATGGTCGTAAAGAGAATGATAAGGGCTACAAATTTAGTGAAATAAAACAAAAGTTTTCATTTAAAAAAATTGCCTGTGACGTATCATATGAAAATGTATGAAATCGACCTGTCCATGGATCTTTTTCTGGAAATTCTCATTACATAAATACCGTATTTATTCCAGTTAAGGTTTCCACCCTCTATACAGGGTGTAACAGAAATACATGTGTTAATTTTAAACGTTGGTAGAACTCATTATATAAAACATGTTTTCTATGTTTTTTTTTCAAAATGGCAGGTTTTTTAAATATTTTTTTGCCCCCTTATTTTGACCGAACGAGCCGTTCTTAGGTACTGTCACTATAATTGTCAAGTGAAGTTTATTTCAAAATGCCAAATTTTTCTAATCAAGAATTAACAGATATTGTGTTGGTATATGGCCGAGCTTTTGGAAGTGCCGCAGAGGCCCGTAGATCTAGATTGTACAGTGCACAATATCCTGAACGTGTTTTGCCTAACAGGCAATGATGTACCTTTATGACACCGTTGCCATAACAACAAAATATTTCATGGCTGCACACCTTTACCCATAGGCGGGTACGCGTTTTAGTAGATAAACTAGAACATATTTTAAATCATTTTAACGTTGGTTTTTGAAAAAAAAAACATATAGAAAAAATGTTTATTTAACGAGTTCTACCAATGTTTAAAATTAACACACGTATTTCTGTTACACCCTGTATATGTACCAGTAAGTACTCTAATTAAGAAGAAAACAATTATAAAATACATTATATTTTCTATTTGTTCTTATAATTCAATCGAATTCAAACCAAATTCAGATAAACATTCTATTAATTTGCATAAAATTGTCGCAAATTTTAATTTCTTTCATTTGGTTAACAATCGTAAATGTTTGAAACATAACTATATATTACTAAATATTATTACACTATTACAATTACTGTATACACAATCACTGTTACACTATTATTATATTTACAAATTATTTTGTTTTATTTTATCCTTTCTACTTATTCATCTAAATTTCTAAATAGTCTATCAATTTATCAAATATCCTATCGCTATTATTTTTTTCTCGCTATTTGTATTATATTTATGTTATTTTGCATTTGTAATTTATTATTATTTGTTATTCAAATTCAAATTCATATTAAAAAAAAATCCATACATTCTATCAGTGCATACAAATTGTAGTAGTTTACTAAATATTCTACTACTTATCTTTAAAATAATACAAAATAATGTCTACCAATTATCGAAATTTCGAGAAAAAAATATCAGTTATTTTAACTATAAACATGTTCATTCCTCATAGTAAGTAAGTAAGTAAGTAAATAAGTAAGTAAGTAAGTAAGTAAGTAAGTAAGTAAGTAAGTAAGTAAGTAAGTAAGTAAGTAATTTTTATTAATTCTATTACCAGAGGGTTTACACAAGTCAAAACAGTATAATATAGAAATACATATACAGTATGTCCCCGGATTGATTCACAAGAGGGATTTTTTTAATTTTTTTACTTTTAAGTAAAAATGTTAAAGGAATTAAAATTTGTGCTTGGTCTGAAACTACCATTTTAGTTTTAAAACATTGATTTATCTTTACAGAGTGTGGGCTAAATAAAAATAAAATAAAACTAATTTTGACACTTTAGAAAAATAACATCATTTAAACAATCCCCCACCATTTTCTTCACACAGTACAAGCCTGGATTGAGTTTACAAAAGGGATTTTTTTGTAATTTTTCACACCAAGCCTGGTGTGGAACTAATGAAAACTGTTTTGTATTTCTTCAATAGTTATCGATGCAAATGGCTATCGATTTTTTTAAACTTTCAGAATTATTTTCTACATTTGGGGGATTTTTTGATTTTTTTATAATATTGCTACATATAATTTTACATTCATTTTGCAAATAGTAAATAAATAAGTATCAAAATAAGATTTAAAAATTTTGATTTTGCCAACACCCTGTATAAATAAATCAAAGTTTTAATAGCTGAATTGGTAGTTTCAGACCAAGCAGGTATTATAATTCCTATAACATTTTTACTTGAAAGTAAAAATTACTAAAAAATACCTTTTGTAAATTCAATCCGGGGACATACGGTATATAAAATCAGTAAATACAAATAGGGACACTGTACAATTCAAACAATACTTATACAAAAATTCACCTAAACAAAATTAGTGCACAGATAAATTGATGCATAAGTAAATGCAATAGAATTGTCAAAAATCAAATACATATTTAACAAAATTCAGTATACAAAACATAAATATGTAAACAATGCAAATTTGCATCGATTATACTAACAACAACACAAGTAGGGAAATACTGTACAATTCAAACAACAAGCATACAAAAACCACCTAGGCCAAGTTTGCCACTTAGGCAAAATTAGTGCACAGACAAAATGATCATAAGTAAATTCAATAGAATTGTCAGAAATAAAGAAACAAAAATAACAAAAATCAGTATATAAAACATAAATATGTATACAATGCAAATTTACTTCGATTATACTAACAACAACAATAATGACAGTTTCCCACTGCCATTCCTAGAGAGTGTTACATACGTCGAATCATCGAAAGGGGACTATATCTATGTCCATATATGTCCAGTCATCCAACATTCAATTAATTTACCAAATATTCTACGAATTATCAAAAAATTCAAACAGTTCCAGAATATTTTATCGATTGATACAAAACTATATCAATTTTGGATTTCTTTCGAAATGATTAATATTTCTAAACGTGATTGAAACAAAAAAAAATCATTTTTGATAATAAACTTTTCTGTCTATTCCACCAAATATTTTATAAATACGAAATGTTTTTTATTCTAATTCTAATTATTAAAAATTTCTAAAAGTTAGTAAATGCGACATTATGCCAATTTGCTAAATTTTCTACTAATTTATTCACAATTGTACAAAAATTCCAGGTATTTATCAAAATTCAGAAAAAATATTGTTATTTTATAACCACTAACTCTAATCGCATTTCTACTTAATGCTGAGCAAATATACAGCAACTTATTTATTTGTATCCTATTCACACGTTTGTTTCTCTTTTTGAATAAATAGGTATGATAAGTGGTTGGTGATTTACCAATGGAAATGAACCAATTTTGACAACTTTCGTCCTGCAGACGTTTCAGACGGAGTTTTACTATTAAGATTGGTTTTACCAAATGCATACTCGTGTTAAATTTAACATGGCGCAATTTAACTTTACTTTAGTTCCCTATAGAGGTAATATTTTTAGAAATATTGGATTGATGAGGCAGATACTTGATTAAACTCCATGGTGTAATTGGCAAATAAAACGCTAGGTTGTTTGAGTTTCACAGATTTATTGCTTACTGCTACAATTGTGTCGCCACACGGTGGCTTCATCGGGCAGATTTCAGCACGCAGATGACCCCCATTATTCATCTACCTGTTGAAGCCACTATGTGGCGAAACAATTGTTTGCTGTAGATGAATAATGGGGGTCATCTGCCTGATAAAGCCACCGTGTGGCGATAAAATTGTTGCAGTAAGCAATACATCTGTGAAACTCAAACAACCTAGCGTTTTATTTACCAATTTTTAGAGATGTTTAAAACGTTGATAGTGTGAGCTATAATTTTTACACGTGAAATAAATGTGTTACCCAAGAAATAATCAATTCTAGAACAACGAGGCAGACAAAATCTCAAATTTTATCCAGCGAATTCTAGCTTTGAACAAACCGGTGCTCGGAAATGGGAAGCTCCAATGGTGCTGCTTAAATGGGAAGCTTCCTGCAACTGTTAATTGAATAAACGTTCTCTAAATAGACAAATGTGAATTTATACACAATTATACATGAATTTGTACACAAATGATCATGATCAAAATGATTGCATATCACGATATTTTCGATTGACGCCCGAACAAAACACAATTCTGCTTCGCTGTGATTTAAAATCAATATGCAATAATTTTGATCATATGTGTATTTACTTATTTATTGGTATGAATGAAACAATATGGAATTAAAACTGATATCCAGTTTTTCGTATTGGAGACGTCACAAATTCAAATTACTTTGTTATCTATTTATTAAGTATTGTACGTTTTCAAATTCTATTCTCTTTTTCTTTGAAATACTTTTGGGGTAAATAAATCGTTATTATTAAATTCAGCCATTTATTGGTTTAAAAATTAATTTTCAGTGCTCCAAATTCATAAATAACGTTATTGCTTTCAAGTCTTATAACAGTTTCAATTCGTATTAAAATGTATGATAATTATATTGAATTTGGAAGAGTAGACCCTTTTTGCATTTTTAATACCACTTTAATATCGGACACTGTAAATCCAACCAATTCATTTTTCTCTTCCTATCGCCGACCGAGGGGCACCCTATTAGTCACTAATCCCTTAATCCTTCATGTTCACCAGCGACTTTTTCTCTTTCCCGTTTTTATTAGCACTTTCCTAAAGCCGCTGACAGCTGCCTGATATATATATATAACAGCTCCATTCAGCCCATCAAAATATCACCTGGCCACCGTTGGGTGGACACGGTCGTAATCTTCTTAAATATCGGCATAAATGGTTACCCGCTCTATTGACTTCGTATGTGTTATTCATTGTGTGGAGCATGAATCTGTACTCGAAACTAGTTCTTCGGTTATAATAATGAATCAAAGAAGCAAACAATTTTTGAGAATGTTTTGAGCTGCTATCGTTTTTTGTAACGTCGACAAAAAATTATGCCATAAATGTGTGTTCATTATGTCTGAATTTTGAATGAAGCCAGCCATGCTTTAGGCCGTAGAATTGATTTTTTTTTCAATTTTTTTCTCGGTATATATTTTTTATGTAATATAGACAATCAACTTTTTTAGGATAAAGTCATTACAAAACCTCGTTAATCTACTAAAGCTTGATCAATCAGACGGTTGATTAATAAATAAATATAACGTTTCTGCGTGAAGTGGCGCTGGCAATATATGTTTATATAGTCATAAAATTTTGCGCATGCCTCTTTAATTCTTTACAATGTCGACTTAATTGTTGAGATTCGAATCCATATTTACGGAGTTCTAATCACAGCATAATTTGTTTTCCCCTTAAAAATACGCCACAAAAAATAAAACTTTGTTAAAAACTTTTAAATAAATGTGTCGAGTTACGCTCACAATAATTGTTTCGCCACACTACTTATTCCTCCAGGAATAAAATGGTATTTAAAATTTACAGTTTTGTAATATTTCGGTTTCCCCAATATTTAATAGTTAGGTATTTTTTTAATTGTAATCAAAAATTCTTATAATTTATGATATTTGTTTTGGCTCGTGATTTATCTATTTTACTTTTATTTTGTGTGATCGTATAATGGCAGTACTTCTTTTACGTTATGTTTGATATTAAATCATTATCGTGACCACTTCAACTTATTTTAGAGGTAATGCGTGCGTTACTATAATTTATTCACTTTAAAGGATTTTGCAACCATAATTAAACATCAACTTTAATTTAATGACTTTATTTATTGACTCAAAAAGAATTAGTTAGTTTTGGATAAACGAAGTACTTAACGTCAATGACTTCACACACTGCTCAATTCTACGTGCCTGCAAAACTGTTCCATGTCACCACTTCATGAAATATGTCACTGTTTGTGCCGTCCAATGTCACATTCCATTAATTACTTCAGGATTCACTAACTATTTTTTGATAAATACAAGTTTGTTAAATATATCCTGTAAATTGTTCGTATGACTGATATTAATGAATTTGCAATATGATTATTTATAACTCGTTTATACTCATTACACAAAATAACCAATAATTTGCCACAGTATTGCCTAGTTATTATATAAATTATACATTAATATTTTATACTTATTCCCTGTAGAACATTACCGTTTTTAGATTTCAGCTTTAAATTTTTATCATATTTATTGAACAAGCAATTTCGATAATTTTATGGATTTCATTTCATTAACCTTGAGTTTTCATTTAAATGTTTCTCATTTAAACTTAATCTTGATTTGATTCAAATTCATGTTATTAATTACTCATAATTAAATAATGTTTTGCCACTTTAGCGAAGAGATATTATTTAGGTTATATTATAATAATTTATACTTATTCCCTGAAGAGTATTATCCTGTATATACTTCATTTTAAATTTATAATGACAGTATTTTATTAAAGAGGAAATTCAAATAATATTACGCATTTCATTTTAATTGATATTTATATGAAAGCTGTGAGCTTGTGAAGGGAATTGTTAATCATGTCTACCAAGGTAAACACAATTGGAGATGGTAGCATTCTCCTGTCTGAACGAGAATGAAACCGGAAAGATTACTTTATTAACCTCCACGGCACCGCTTCTAAAGCGTATACCAGAAATTAATAAAGCTCTCTAAGAACTGCATATACTTTTACAGCCACGCTTTTAGCTTTGATGCCAACAATGTATTGAGAAGGAACATGATTTTGGTAACGCAAATTATAAATAATTTACGGGGTCTTTGTTTTTGGTAACTTTTGGAGGAATGCACTGATAATTACTACTCAATTTCGAAATAATTAATATTATTTTGAAATCGGTAACTTTTAAACAAATCGGATAATACTCTTTATAATGATATTCGCGTATACTATTGACGAAGATAATAACGGCCTGTCGCCTCGCGAATCTGGAACCAACTAAACTTTTCGCATGTAAAACGATGCTATTTATATTAAAATTTCGCCCACTCTACGATTCTGAGGGATTCCCCTTAACATTAATTCACATTCCGGTGATCTCACATGTGCCCTATAGCAAGGATACTGATACAAAATTACCGAACTGTTATGATTAGTCACCAGCCTGCTCGTCTGTGATTATTTATATAATTGCGTCACCGCGCATGGACCACCATCATTAATATAATTATTATAAAAGTTCTCGTAATTTCTTTTGTAATCTCTTCAAATTGAATTCATATTTAATCATATTACTTATTATTTCTCCAAATGATCACCCCTTCCTATTCTAACATAATACTTGGCTTTTACGTGTGTTTTCAATGTTTTTACCAGAGTATGAAATTGTTTTTAAAATTACTACTAAAGGCCTCAATTAATATCAGTCATTTTTCATGGTTTTATGTTAAATTAATTCATACAAAATATGGATATTCCGATGCCTTACAGTTTCCACAATCATTTTCTTAAAATAACATATTAGTAACAAATTTACGTAATTTTAAGAATTTGATTTTACACTGCATTAAAACTACCGTCTCGAATGTGTGTAATGAATATTATTTTGAAATAAATAATGGATCCGTTTTTTATGCATGAATGTTCCAGATTAATGACAGGAACGCGGTTTGCGAGCATTGTGGAGTCTTACGTGCGCACCATTAATCTTGTGTTTGGTTGATTCCAGATGCGTTTCAAAATATATTTAACCATAATTACTTCCTGTGGAGAGACAATTATAACCGTCAGCCGAGCCCCGAGATCAGCACGAATTGGAACGATGATTTAGCAGATAATGGCTTGTCTTCCCATTATTTTATGTGTCCGAGTACGCATGCATCTGGATATTAAACCCAGCTCCACGTAAACAAGTTATTAAGACTATTATCGTCTTTTTTGTCCTTTGATTCTAATGGACGTGGTGCTGGTACTGCTGGTGCATTGACCAACTGCGGCATGTGGCGTTCATTATTGTGATCCTGTGATATTATAATTAGGCGAATGCGACGCCTGTCACAAAAAGTAGAATTTTTACATGCCCCTACGTGTGTAATTTATAGTTTGACAACTTCCAGGTATTATTACGAAGGTTATTAAAACATGTTTCCAAGTATTAAAATGCATGGGAATAAACCAAGACATAATTTTAAAAAAAAGCAAAGTAAAATTGTATAGGGCGTAGAATAAATCAAGTGGCTCTAGGACCAATATTACTATTTTCATTATTAGTTAAACGTAGGGATTTGACATTAAGAATCATAACACTGCTCTACAAATTAAAATAATAAAATTGACTGGAAAAGAGGAGGTTTTCCAAGTAATTTGGGTGCAAATAATTCAAATTTACCACCAGAATTGCGCTATCAGGTCTAGTTATCTTTATGTCGCATGGATGGCGCTACTGGAAAGTAATTTGACGGAAACCCACATTTATTCCCTATCTTCATAATAATAGTGCCTAATTATGTCAAGTAGATCGTGTGTTACTAATTCAAGCTATTTCTGCTTTGTTTGTGGTAAATATATGGCTGGAACAAAGATATGCAATAACAGAACCGTTAAAATATGCATATTTACATTCCTTTGGTTTTGCTGATTGATTTGCAATAGTTGCAGAGCTACTTTATACAAGTGGTCGAATGGCGAGAGGAAATATTTCGACTTTTCAGTTCCAGTAATATTTAGAGAGCAAAATAATCACTAAACTGATTGTTATTTTTGTTTATCAAAAGTTGTTGGGATCAACATGAAAAATCGAATAGGTGTGCAATACGCAATTGTTCCATCTATTTCAAAACCAGTTCAACGTTTACCAAATTATCCATTGCCAGTCGTTCCTGGTACTATAAGCAGTGATTCGGAAACATCTTTCAATGACATTATTCCTAGCTGTGGTAGTCTGTATGAGTCTAATGAATGCCATTTAGTGACTCAAGCTGAACGTAATGATCTAGTTCGTGATTTACATTTATCAAAGCAGATGCAGAATTATTGGCTTCACGTATGCAACAATGGAAACATCTTGCAGTTGGGACAAAAGTAACAGTTTTTAGAGAAAGAAGCTTGAAATTGGCTGCATATTTTGAGAAGAAAAACACTATTTTCTACTGTAACGACATTCAAGGTTTATTTCAAAAATTGAACCAACCATATGAAAAAAATGAATGGAGATTATTCATTGACGGCTCTAAGTACAGTTTAAAGGCTCTTCTTTTACAAAATGGGAATAAAAAACAATCCGTATCAATTACTCATGATGTTAATACTAAGGAAAATTATTCAAATTTTAACTTTACTCAAATACGAAGATCATAAATGGAAGATATGTTTTGATTTAAAGGTATGTGATTGAATGTTCTATGTATATCGTAAATTCCAAGTTTTAATTAAATCAAATTTATTTAGGTCATTGGTTTGTTAACCGGCATGCAAGGAGTTATCACAAAATTTTGTTGTTTCCTTTGTTTATGGGATAGTGTAGTTACAAGTCATCACTACACCAGAACAGATTGGCCACAACGAACAGAGTATTCTCCTGGAAAACAAAACATTTCAAATAATCCATTAATTGATCCAAATGACGTTCTACTTCTACCACTGCATATAAAACTAGGTCTTTTCAAAAACTTTGCCAAGGCTCTGAATCAAGATGGTGCTGTTTTTATACATTTGTTAGCGGTTTTTCCTACAATTTCAAATGCTGAAATTTACAAAAGGCATATTTGTTGGTCCTCAGATCAGGAAGTTATTGAATGATAATTATTTCTCACAATATTTATCACAGCAAGAATCTGCAGCCTGGCAATCTTTCAAAAGCATCGTAGATGGTTTCCTTGGAAACAAGAAAAGTGATAACAACAGACAAATTGTTACTGAATTATTGAAAAAATATTGTGAATTAGGTGCACTGATGTCACTCAAGATGCATTTTTTGCATTCACATTTGACTTTTGTCTACAAAACCTAGGTGTGGTGGTGATGAATAAGGAGAACGTGCTAATCAAGATTAAATGAAAATTGAAAGAAAATATCAAGGATTTTGGGACAAAAGTAAGCTGGGAGATTATTGCTGGACTCTAATACGTGAAACTGACCCAGATAAATACAAACGATGTTCAAACACTGTCATTTACCTTTGAAATTTAATTTAGTTTTGAATAAATTAACGATTTTTTATTAAAATCATACGAAAACAATCATATTTTATATCTCGCAAAGCTGACCTGATACAAAAAAAAAACATTTACAGATTCGAATTCAGCGCACCAAATTACCTCCAAAACACTATTTGGTTACTCCAGTCCAAACCTTGTATACCACTGTAATTAGACTGTGTTTTGCAACAATGGGTAATTTTACCTCACCAAGAGTCTCTTCAGCGGTATGCAAAAATGTAATGATGTGAAGCCATCTATTCTACGAGCCATTTTTTTAAGTAATTACCTTATCAACAACGACATTTTTTTTTACACGAAAGCTTAATGTAATTTCCTACATAATTTCGACCTATATCGAGACACTTAATAATTTTGATTTGGAATAATTAAATACGTTAGAATTTAGAAGACCGAAATCAAGGATAAAGTGAAGTTGGATTGGCAACCATATAATTCTATGAACCAATTTTGCACAGAAGTCTGAGAAGTCATGTACTGTATATTTACTTACTTCAATTCGTAAGATATCCGAAGATTGCTTGATTTCAAAAGTAAAGGCCAAGTCTCTAAATTTTTGGAAAATAAAATTCATCTATATTCCAAAAATGTGACCAACTGTCAAACTTATCACTAAGTAAATAAATAATAAATATAAGTGATAAATTATCACTAAGTTCAGAAAATTAGAAAAGTAAAAATAGAAACGTAATTCCACGTGTGTTTTGAGTACTGACACTCCACAAAATCATTGCCGCATTTATAATTTTCGAAAATAAAAACTACTGCGTCTATAATTAAAAAAAAACTTAAAAATTGCATGCCGTTAAACTTTTCAAATAGTATTGTTTTCCTAAGTCATCATCAAAGTACAAGTTGTAGTTTGTTGGTACTTTTTTTTATACATAAATAAAAGTAAAATTAATTCCGCATGTGTTATAAGTACCGAAATTTTACAAAATCAACGCCACATTTATAAATTTTCAAAATATAAACTACTGCATTTATAATAAAAATAAATAAATTTGCATAGTCATTAAATACTTGAGTTAAGTCATTAAATGTTTCAGATAAATTATTGTTAACGTACAAGGTGAAAATGCTAGCCATTGAGTATTGCAAATAAGTGATAATAAAAAATATAAAATAATAAAAATTTTGAACATTCCCGATTAGTAGCGAATGCAAGTCATCAACATTGGAAGTATCTCGTAACTTTCTCCATATATTATAATAATATTATAATATCATAATCTGTAACAATGCTATCGCTATGGGCATTTTCAACAGCGAAAATGCGTTGTTGAAAATGAGCAAAGCGATAGCATTGTCACAGCGTCATCATTGTCACCATACTGTTACACTAAAAATGTATACAAATATAATTATAGTCAATCATTAAAAACAGTGATTAGTAGCGAATGCAAGTCATCAAGTAAAATTCAAATTTTCAAACATCATCGCACGTTCATTAAATATTGAACATTTCGAACATTCCCGATTAGTAGCGAATGCAAGTCATCAAACATTACAAGTGGCACATAACTTTCTCCTCATATTCTATTAATATTATCATATTATAATCATCACCGTCAATAATATCATTGTAAGTCATTAAATGTGTTAAATAAATTTTTGTCAACTTACAAATTACTGAAAATACTAGCGAATAAATATTATAAATACTGATAAATTATCAGATTTTCAAGTGATGATTCGAAACATTTACATAAATCATCGTACGTTTACAAAATTTTGAAAACACATGCAACATGACATTCCTGATTAGTAGCAAATGCAAGAAATGGATCGAAATTTAACGAGATCATAAAGCAATTCTCACTTCAATTTTTGAATTTCAGCTATACTTCGAAGATTTTCGCAACTACTATTTTCTTGAGTTTATAGAAATTTTGTAATTGCTGACAAAGATTTACTTAGTTTTTGATATTTTTCCGAAAATATTTTGTTTTCTTGTATATTTTCAAGAGAATTTTATTGCAAGAGCATGAGTAAAATGATGTGGAAAACTCTCAGCAATTCCACGTCGTAAACAAAAAATTTAAATTATAAAAAAAGCAGTTTTATAATTTTCCAAAATGACTGTCTTACATTCTCTCTTCGATATTGGAAATGAGAGCAGAAAATTAGAAAACTGAATTTTTCCGTGGTTCAAAATCATAGCGGACACCCAGTACATGCAAAACATCTCGTTTTTAAGGACAAGAGTTCAAGAGGCGTTAGAAGGCTTATTTTAAGAAAATAAATGTCTACAAATTTTAGTCGTGGAACGTTCAGTTTTATGAAAATTTTGCAAAATTTCGATGCGATTTTATATTTGTTGATCAGTAGTAATGCAATGACAGTACGGGGTGGGGGTGGTGGTGTTTGTGGTGGTGTTTATAACATATATGGTGGTTATAAGATTAGTTTAAAACGCGTTGAGGAGATGGATTTATTATAAGGTCAGGGATTAATTATAGCCTTATAATTAATCACCTACCTAACCTAACCTAACTTTATAACCACCATATATGTTATAAACACCACCACAAACACTACCATCACCACCACTACCTAGAAAAGCAACACCACCACCACCTTCAACAAAATGCAAATTGTATAAATTTATATAAATTGTATAAATGCAAAATATATGCAAATTGTATATACACTGCGCGACAAAAGTCTGGGTTCACTAACAATTTTTCCGATTTTTCGTCCTATTTTTTTTTTTTCAAATAAACCAAAATGTTTATGTTTGTTTATCAAAAAACAAGTTTAATGACGTAGTCGCCAAATGCATAGCCGTACAATTTTTAATATAGTGCATGTTTTCCTTCTAACGTGCCTTATTCAGATTTTTGAGATTTGGTTAACAATTAAGTTGGTGTTGTCATGGATTTGTTTATCATGCTTCAAATGTTGCTGGCAAGTGTCAGTGTGTGCTGAAATTTAGTTTTGTGATCAAAATGCCGATATCTCCAGTAAGATGTGCACGGATAATTGCCCACATTGAAGAAGGACATAGCCAGAGAGAAGCAGGCCGTAGGTATGGAGTTTCTCAAAACGGGGTCCGAAGGATTTGGCAGAGGTATGAGGAAGATGGTCTACTAACAGCCAGAGCACGGTCAGGAAGACCAAGAAAAACTAATGCTCAAGATGACCGATTTATGTTGTTACAATATTTGAGAAATCGCACTGAAACTGCAACAATTAGAGCTAATGAGCTTGCTGCAGTCAGAAATGTTCAAATATCGGCACGTACAGTTCAGCGACGACTTCGAGAAAATAATCTAAAGTCTTATCGGGCTGCCACTGGTCCAAAACTTATGGTTCGTCACAAACAAAACCGACTGAATTTTGCTAGAACTTATCAGAACTGGGGGGCTGCCGAGTGGCGACATGTCTTATGGACTGATGAATCCCGTTTTACGTTGGATGCTCCAGACGGTCGTACACGGGTATGGAGGAGACCAGGAGAACGATACGCAGCATGTACCATGGCTCCTAGATCCAATTTTTTCGGAGGCTCTGTAATGGTATGGGGAGGGATTTCTGTCGAGGCTCGTACAGAACTCCATATTTGTGATAGAGCAGCCCTTAACGCAGATAGATACATTAGGGATATTGTAGAGGAACATGTTGTACCATACAGTCACTTTATTGGAGAAAACTTTCAATTAATGCAGGATAATGCTCGCCCACATGTGGCGAACATTACCCTCCAATATTTTAACGAAGTCGGAATTAGGTGTTTGGATTGGCCTGCTTGTTCACCAGATCTGAACCCTATTGAGCACGTGTGGGACCAACTGGGAAGAGCCATTCGAGCTCGCCCTGATCGCCCTCGGACCTTAAGAGACCTTGCAGCTTGTTTGGTTGAAGAGTGGGACAGACTGCCGCAAGAAAACATTGCAACGTTGATTAACAGCATGTCTAGACGTCTGGACTGTGTTATTAGGGCTCGTGGTGGAAACACCAGATATTGAAAGTTTCGTTCGTACCCATAGTTCGTGTTTTTCACTTTTTTTTATAAACACTATATTTCTTTAGTATCCTAAAATGTAAGTAAATAAAGATTAATTATTAATTTATCACCAAAGGTGGTTTTTCATTTTTGTTTTTTGATAAACAAACATTAACATTTTGGTTTATTTGAAAAAAAAAAAAATAGGACGAAAAATCGGAAAAATTGTTAGTGAACCCAGACTTTTGTCGCGGAGTGTATTTTAGTAAACATTTTCAACGTTGCAACTCTAAAACCTAAATTCCTACAAGTTTAAAATGAACATGTAGTTGTATAAATTTACACCAACAATCCTAGAACTAAGTATAATTTACCACCAGGGGTTAATTATAGCCTTATAATTAATCACCTTCCTAACCTAACCTAAACTAACATAACCTAACCTAACCTGACTTTATAACCACCATATATGTTATAAACACCACCACAAACACCACCACAAACACCACCATCACCACCACCTCCTACAAAAGCAACATCACCACCACCTCCAACAAAATGCAAAATATATGCAAATTGTATGAATTTTAGTAAAAACTTTTAACGTTCAACTCTAAAACCTAAAATTCTACAAGTTTAAAATTAACATGAAGTTGTATAAATGTACACCAACAATGCTAGAACTAAGTATAATTTGATTCATATTTTAGAAAATTTATGTAAATTCGAAAAAAGTGGCAAATATCAAATTTCGTACTTACAAAGCCCACAACAATTTTATATTTTCTGAAAATTTCCCTACATTTCTGAACATTTTATTAAAAATCATCTAAAACAATGGCAAATATCAAATTCAATTCAAAGCCCACAACGATTATATATTTTCTGAAAATTTCATTAATTTTCTGAACATTTTATAAAAAAAAACATCTAAAACTCTTATTGAAAATGTAATAAAAAACAAAAAGTCCCAAAAATATATGCAAATTACAGGAAAATTAATATAAAATCATCTGTTGCAGCTAAAACCTATTTATTCATACTTTTTTTTCAAATTTCAGAAAACTTATGTAAATTTTCTCCAATTTGCATACGTTTTGTGCAATTTTATTTACATTTTATTTCAAAATTATTAAAAAAATTAGGGAACTTTTCAGAAAATATAAAATTGTTGTGTACTTTTCAATAAAGTCCACAACAATTTTATATTGGAGGTACAGTCATGCTTACATAAATCTAGTACAAATAAATTGACATTATATAAAATTGCAATTGTTACCTAATTTCTTATACTAGATTTATGCGAAATTATTGCAAAATGTGCTCTATTCGACATGAACCAGTTTTTTACCGAAAAGTGATGAAAATTATCCAGTATTTAGAGGAGCCACAGTGTAAAATGGGGCACTCTATGCCGAGTATTTTACATGCTCCGAGTAAAGTAAGACATTTTAATGACGAGTCCTGTATTATTTTTTTTCTGAAACCCCCTAATTATAACAAAAATTAATATTCATTAATTTAATAAATTGAATGGGCGATTAACTACGTATCAATCTAGTAGTACGGTTCTCTGTTTCTAAGGTGATTGAAAATGTTGTATAAATAACCGAAAACTGCTGATGGTTTTCTTGTTTGTTCGTATTCCTTTTGCAATGGATTGTGATGGATAATGGACACTGGATAATTATAAGGCTTCATCTCTTTGGAGTTTTTATTCCATGTTTAAGTCGACATTATCAATACAACTGAATATTGATATCAGCAAATTCAATAAGCTAATTGCGTACTTAAAAGACAAGGTGAGGGATATGAAGCTAAGAAAGCAAAAGTGTTCCGTATTGAAATCGAAAGATTTCTTACACAGATGAAGAATTTTGGATGCTGAAGGTAGAAAATTTATTATTTTATTTAAACACTTAAAAAAAAAACAGGGTGTATTAGTCTATACCGATGAGTCGCCGAGGGTTACATAGAAGAATCATTGGTAAATCAACCGACGACTGATAATCGAATACAGCACAGGGAAGAGATAAATAAAACTGACATCACGAAAGACGGGGAAGTTGCTGTATGTTCAAAATCTGAAACTACTCATTCGGCAGTTGGTGATGAATATAACTATAAAGAAAATGAAGTTTGTGTTTTAATCAAATGCGATGATAGTTAACACGGAAAATAATGTTATCATTCTTGTGCTTTGTTGTCCGGGATTAGAATATATAATGTAGAAAACTCAACCATAAATATTAACCCTTTGTGTGATAGTGTGCTTGCTGTGGGGACACATTTTACATCATTTTTATTAAGGCGCCTAATGTTTCTACACTGTAGCTACATACGTTTTTGCATGCGGAAATATCGTCTCTTACAAAAACAAACGTGCTTTTTTCTTTACTCGCTGACTAGACATCAAGTAGCACGTGTTTTAGTGGCTCTTGTTAATCCGTTGTGTTTGTCAACTGCTTCTAACAGTTTTATTGTGAATATAAACATGGCAGGTAAGTTCTGTTTAGAAAATGGTTTAGAAAACATATATACGAAAGTGATGAGAGTGTTGTAATACATTTTTCTATCATATAATTATTAGTTTTCACACCTGAAATATGGTGGTCTCGTACTGGGGACAGTAGGCAAAAAGGTAACTTTTTGTTTCTTATTGAGGTAGAAAAGTCTACTCTTATTTAGACTTGGAGGTATTGTATCAAGATGATTATATTGCACTTCTGGAAGAGGAGATACCATGCGGTATCGACTCAGAAATTGATGATTTGTCTGATGATGAAGAAGAAAATATTGACGAAATTATGAATAATTTATTTGATATAAATGTTATGGACGTCGTTTTTGCTAATGATTTAGAAAATCATCTTCCGGATGAAGTTGAAGGTCAATTTCCGGATGAAGTTGATATACAAGAAGATATGTGGAGTAGCGATGATGAAATCAATCTAAATACACCAAGGCATACATTGTTTAGAAACAATAATGTGTGGAAGCGATGCCAATTACTGTTTAGAAAATATGAAAATATTCGATGAACCGTATGGACCAGAAATACCAGAGGATGAACCAACCGATATATTTCTGTACATTTTCCCCCTTATCGGCCACATCGTTTTTCATACAAACTTATATGCTCTTCAGATTAGCGGAGGCAATATTAATTCTTTCGTACCAACGAATTCCGACGAAGTAAAAGTTTTTCTTGGAATAAATCTACTAATGGGAATAAACGCCGACCAAGTTTACGTGATTACTGGTCATCTAGGAAGGAAATTAGAGATACTTTTAAAAGTTCTTGTATGCCAAGAGATCGTTTTTATATGGCTCCTCAAAAACCTACATTTAAATGACAATTCTGTGCAGCCGAAGCCAAATGAAGATAATTTTGACAAATTATATAAAATTTGACCCTTACTGACTAAGCTGGCAGAGACATATCATTCATTCTACAAACCATAAAAAAATCGAAGCAATCGATGAATCTATGATTCCCTTCAAGGGAAGAAGTTCTATGAAACAATACATGCCCATTAAACCGATAAAACGTGGGTATATGGTGTGGATTAGGGCAGATGATACTGGGTATGTCTGTTAATTCCAGATATATACAGGGAGAGTGCCGGAAGTAACAGAACAAAATTTAGGAACACGCGTTGTTTTGGATTTAACAGAAGAATTAGTTAAGAAAGGATATCACATATACTTCGACAACTTGTTAAACTCGCTTGCACTTCAGAAAAGTCTTCAAGAAAATTGCATTTATGCCTGTGGTACTGCAAGAAGAGGTAGGAAAGGGTTACCGACGGACCTAAGAAAAGATAATACGTTAGAGAGAGGCCAGGGTGACTGGAGAGTTAGTAAGGCTGGGCTTGTATTTCTAAAATGGAAGAACCGAAAAGCAGTGTTGTTTCTGAGTAACTATCATAATCCCACTAATAATGAAACAGTTTCTAGAAGAAGGAAGGACGGAACTCGTGAAGAAATAGAGTGCCCCCAATTAGTGAAAGATTATAACGCCAATATAGGCTTCGTTGATAAAATGTATATGCTAAAATCAATTTATGATGTCTATCGCAAATCTAAAAAGTGGAGGCATCGAATATTCTGGTATTTTTTTGACGTGTCACTAGTAAATTCGTTTATTCTGTTCAAAATTAGATCAGAGTGAAGAACACTTAGTTTGAAAGAGTTCTGACTCAAGGTAACCCTCGGACTAATAGGGGCTAAACCTGATATGCCCAGAAGAGAAGGAAACGTGATTCTGATGTTTTATCAGAGAACAATAAGTTTAAACGTAACATACCTACAGAGATTCGATCCGACAAAGCTGCACACTTGCCAAAACATTTGGAGAAACTCAGAAGATGTGTATTCTGCAGACCGCACAAGTCGCGATGCAGCTGTTCCACTTGCGACGTAGGATTATGTCTCAGTAATAAAAAGAACTGTTTTGCCGCTTTTCATACAAAATAGTTGTATTGTTTCATTTTGATTACAATAATAAGCAACAACTAATATGTACAATTTTGACGATTTTTATTTCCTTGTGTGTCCGGACCGAGGACACGTCCTGAAGCCTGAAGTATATTTCTGAAAAATATATTACATGCACATTCATCTTTAAGTATTATATATTAATGAATTTCTACAAAGCTTTTTTTCAAAAAGGTTAAGTATATTAATTCCGGCTACAAAGGGTTAATATTCAATAAAACTTTATTTTTTAAAAATAATGTGTACATGTTTTCGTGACTATTCAGGGAAAGACAGTTTTCGTGACTAGTCAGGTTCGTTCGTGCCGCATTTTATTTTTTTTAAATAAAATGTAATTTGAATATATTTCCAATTTATTTCTATTTTTTAAATATTATATTTTTGATAACACAGAACACTGTGATATTGTTTGATATTTCTAGGCAACATATTTCAGTATCTACTTATTTGAGATGATATTAGATGTCTGCCATATATCAAAGAGACAATTTTATTCCTGGCGTATATGCATTCAACATTGTTTCATCCATGCGTGCACAGTTTAATAACATATTTGTTGTCCACGACATATAACTCCATAATGCCTTAACAACAAAATAGTATAAAAAACTCTGACAAAATTTCCATACAATCCTGCATTTAAAAGGCGACGCTAAGTACGGTAATAACATAATAAATGGCCGAAAGCTGGAAATCCGTTCTGGAAAACTACCATTAGACACATGAATAACAAACAGTCGAAAGCTTACAGCGTCTCAATTGTTTAGTATACAGGGAGCCTCGTCGGGTTCGAGACGTGTGTAGCTTTCAAAGGGAGGCCGCCCGTCCCCGCCCGATGAAAGGACAGACGTTCGGTCGGGAATATTTAAGGGCCACAGTGCCGTACTTTGATATTGTAATCCTCTTGCACAAATTAGCTGTTAATCCCGTACAGTGGCCGCGTTCCTCGCTTGGTCACACAAGCAGAATGTCGCTCCGGCCGTACACACGTCGGCGCCGATGCAGTTTCTCAAGCCGAGCACATAAATAAATGATTCAGATGCGTGCTCTTTAATTTAAAAAAATGTCGGATCGGAAAAGAGTTGGATTTATCGCTCACGAAGCCATTAAGCTCCTGCCTCGATTAAGCTATTAGCGAATTTTGATTCGGCCAGATTAATGAGAATTGATTTTGATAATTTACGGTGTGTGGCCCTATTAAATAACTTTATTAAATGTAAGATCTTATCTCGCATGTATGGCCCTGCCTGTTCATGGAACGAGCAATTTATTACACCTGAAAATTTAATTAAAATAATACTTGATAAATTGATCGATACTATCAGGCTTCACAGGAACTTCCGTAATTTAACCGTTGGAAATAGTGGCACGCAATCATAAAATATTAAGAAACATTGTAGTGGAAATGATATCATTGTGCCAAACTAACCATTAAATTTTGAAAACTTTCATTTTCCCTTCTAAGTAACTTTTTTTTCTACTTGAATTTGGAAAACTTTAACATTCGAATAGCAATAGCAATAACAAATTAAAAATAAAAGGAAACGAGGGAAAGGGAAGAAAGACAAAAAACAGAAAAAAATAAAAGACAAAATAACAATACCGACATGGGACATTAGAGGATACATGGAAAAAGAAGCAGAACTGGCGGAGGACATGATGAAATATAAAATAGAAATGCTAAGAATTACCGAAAAAAATACAAAAGAAAGGACACGGAATATAAAATATACATGGAGGATACTGTTTGATATGGACAGG
This sequence comes from Othius punctulatus, assembly GCA_951805005.1. NCBI lineage: Eukaryota > Metazoa > Arthropoda > Insecta > Coleoptera > Staphylinidae > Othius > Othius punctulatus. The sequence goes on from OX638138.1 coordinate 98,099,045, forward strand.
AGTTGATGCAAAGGAAAAAGCAAGAGGAGGAGTAGGAATTATAATAACACCAGAAAGGATAAAAGATGCAATAAAAGAAATACATATAAATGAAAGAATAACGACTATAGAATCAAACTAGTCGAGGATGAAACATGTACACTGATAGTAGCATACGGGCCGAACGAAGGCGCAAAGAAAGAAGAGAAAGACACATTCTTAGATAACATACAGAGGGAAGTAGATGAAGGAGAAGAGCACATAATGATAATGGGAGATCTAAACGGAAGAGTAGGATGCCAAAATAGCGGAATAGAAGAAATAATGGGAAAAGAAGGAGAATAAATTAATAACAACAATGGGGAAAGAATAATACAATTATGCATTGAAAACAACCATGTGATAACATATACAAAATTAAAAACACAAGTACACAAGGGAACAGCCAAGCAGAAAAGAAAGATCGATAATAGACTACCACCTAATTAATAGAAACAGCTGAAACAAAATAATGAATATAAGAGTCACATGGCAAGTTGAAATAGGAAGTGACCATCACTTATTAAAAATGGACATGAGTTGGAAGAAAATACAAAAAACAGACAAGAGGAGGATAAAAGTTAAAGAAAAGATAAAAGCGTACAGATTAAGAGGAACACAAACACAAGAGAAATACAAAGAGATACTACAAAATAAATTCAGAGAGAGCGAAATGAAGCTAAACATAGAAGGAAAATGTTATTCAAAAGAAATATACCTGAAGCGGCAAGGGAGACCTGAGGAACAACAAAAATTGGAAACAAGGCAATGAAAAAGACAAACTGAAAAAGATATAAAAGAGAAATGGAAAAGATACCTACAAAAAAATAGAAGGTTATGAAATATACAAAGAAAAGAGAAACAAAACGAATTCAATAATAAAAGACGCAAAACAAAAGTTATGGACGAAATTTGGTGAAAGAATAAATGAGAATTTTAGGCAAAACCAAAAACTATTCTACGGAACACTAAACCAACTAAAACAAAAAAAAAACAAAACATGATGAACATAAAAGATAAAAATGGAACAATTATCATGAATGAAGACAAGATGAAAACAATATTTCAAAGAATTAACCGAACATGATGAAGAAGATAACGTAACATAAGAATGGGGGGAAAAGTCGCAAGAAAGGCAAGAGAAAAAATTGAACTAATTAAAAAAGAAACGTACAAGAAACAATAAAAAAACTAAAAAACGGGAAAGCACCAGGAACAGACGATATAACCCCGGATATGATGAAACACATGTGAAAAGATGGAATAACACAAATAACGAAACTTATAATTGACATAATAAGCAGCGGGGAAACACCAAGAAAATTGAATACAGGAATAATTCTACCAATACATAAGAAAGGAGATAAAAATATGCGAAAATTACAGAGGAATCACGCTAACAAGTATACCAGGTAAGATAATAACCAGGGTACTAGAAAAAAGGATGCGAGACAATCTAGAAATAACAATAGAGGACACCTAGTGCTGGTTCAGAAGAGGGAAAAGTACGCAAGACCAAATCTTCATACTCAGACAACTAAGCAAGAAACTAATTAAGAAGAACAGAGAAATGCACATATGCTTCGTAGATCTCGAAAAGGCATTTGACAGAATAAGGAGAGAGGACATATGGAACGAACTAACAGAAAGAGAAAAAGAGGAGGAAATAATAAATGTAATAAAATACATGGACAGAGAAAACAGAAATATTGTGAGAACAAACAATAAGGAATCAAAAGAATTCAAAACGAAGAAAGGAGTAAAATAAGGACGTGTGATAAGCGCTCTACTTTTCACAATTGTATTGGATAAGGCGATGAAGGAAGCAAAGCAAAAAATAAAAATGCTAAAAATTCGATACTGGAAAATGGAGGAAACAAAAATAGCAGAACTACTATTCGCGGATGACATGGCAATAATTGCAGAAACAGACGAAGAACTGCAACACAACATGGAAAAAATTGAAAAACACATTAAGAAAATAAACACGAAAAATAAACAACGAAAAGACAAACACCATGATAATTGCCAAAGAGAAAAAAAAACACGAAATAAAAATACAAGGATAAAAATCGAACAAGTAGAACAATACAGATATTTAGGAACAATCATACAGAGCAATGATAAATCAATGGTAAAAAATTGAACAAGTAGAACAATACAGATATTTAGGAACAATCATACAGAGCAATGGTAAGTCAGATAATGAAATAGAAGATTAAATAGGAAATACAGCAAAATTATATAATATGTTAAAACACACCTTTTTTAGCAAGAAGGAGATATCAAGAGACACAAAAACAGAAATAGTCAAAACAGTAATTAGACCAACGCTAACCTACAGTAGCGAAACATGGACGATGACAGGAAAACAAATAAAAAGGCATGGAAATGAGATTCCTAAGAAAAATAGAAAACACAACTAGAAAAGACAGGACATGGAACGAGACGCACAGGAAAAATAAAACCCATTAAAAAAAAAAAATAGAAGGCCAAATTAGGTAGTATGGACACATAACACGAATGGGAGAACAAAGAAACACAAAGAAAATATACAAGACCAGAGCAACAGGAAAACAACAAAGAGGAAGACAGAAAAAATAGTGGAACAGAGCGATAAAAGAAGAGGCAACAAGAAAAGGGAACACATGGGAAGAAATATAGGGGTTAACAAAAGATAGGAGGAAGTGGAGAGAATATTATAAAAAATAATAATGTATGCCTTACACTGAAAGGTAGAAAGGCAAAGGAATAAATAAAAAAATAAAATAACATTTGAAGACAAGAAGCAACAGGAAAACAACAAAGAGGAAGACCGAAAAAAGAGTGGAACAGTGCGATAAAAGAAGAGGCAACAAGAAACGTGAACACATGGGAAGAAATATAGGAATTAAGAAAAGATAGGAGGAAATGGAGAGAATATTATAAAAATTATGTATGTATGCCTTACACCGAAAGGTAGAAAGGCAAAGGAATAAATAAATAAATAAAATAACAGTAGTAGTAGTAGATGAATCTTTATTAGGCTATCGACTTAACCTTTGAGAACATTTGAAAATAACATTTGAATACTAATTTGAGTTAGGAAAAGTGGAAAATTTGTGCAGCACTAAGTATACAGTATACTTTGTTGTCTTCTTTCTTGTGTATGGGCAGTATCACCACTGTCTGCCAGTCCCTAGGTGTTCCTCCTGAATTCCATATTTTATTTAATATGCTTTTAAAAAGTTGTATACCTTCTTCGCCCATGTATTTCAACTGTTCGTTTTTTTAATTTTTCTATTCCTGGTGCCTTATCAAGTATTATTTTCCCTATAGGTGTTCTAACTTCTTCTTTACCTATTTCTTGTTCTTCCTCGTTGGCTTGTTTGTCTCTCTTATTGTTATGGTTTTCTATTGTTCTTTCTGTATTCTGTTTATCTTTTATTTTGTCATCGTTTTTTCAGTATACCTTCAAAGTAATGTTTCAATCTTTCTTCTGTTTCTACTTTCTTTGTAAGTATGTCTCTCTTCTCATCTTTTATTTGATCTAGTTTAACGGTTTTGTTTTTCTTGCTACTTCTTATAATGTTGTAGAATAGCTTCTGGTTCTCATGTGCTGTTTCTTTTGATTGTTTTATTATCTTTTTGACTCTATTTCTTCGTTCTTTGTATCTGACATATTCTTGTGCTGTTCTCTTTTCTAAGTATTTTTTCCATAGCACCTTGGGGGAGCAGATTTTCGTGCCAGAGTTGATTTCTGCTATTGAGCACTCAATGCCATGGAAAATAATTTACATTTTTTTGATCTTATAATGTCTACAGATGTCATAGGAAATCAGATATCAAATGAAAGATTATTTAATATTAAAAATTAATATAAATAGTTAATATTATAATATTTAATGGACCATACTATGGAATAATTTTAAAAAAATAGCAACTGGTGCAGTTTACGAATATTGATCAACCTGTGTATTATATTAACTATCAATAAAACTATGCACCGAATTAGAGCTTACTAGCTCCTTCAGTAAGAGTAGAAAAAAATAATAAAATTGTATACATTTTTCTATAAACATCTGAATAACATTCCAACGGTTAGGTTTCAACCCCTATAATACAATATTTTTTTATTCTGTAGTAACACAGGATCAAAAAATGTAAAGGTATACAAGGTGTTCCATTAAAAAAAAAAACATAAGTTTAGTCTGTAACTTTCATATGAAGTACCCTATATACATTTCAATATTTTTATGAAATGCAACTCATTTTTGTACACAGCTTTTGTACAAAACAATTTTTGATATTTTGATTGATAATCCAGTAGTTGACCGTTCCCCGAGCGTTGGGATACCCTGCATGTGGTATTGTGTGTAACAAAATCTTCATATGAGGAGCTAAATTTCAAAGAGAATATTATCCATTAAATTCAGCTAATGACTTATAGGAGCTTCAATACCACATAATTAATATACTGAAGACGATACTGTTCGAAAAAAATTCTATCCCATCTAAAATAAATGTCAAAATATCGCAACTTATTCAAAAGGTTTATTATACTATAAAGTTCGTGTCAAAAAGAATTTTATTTTTTGTTTACTTGTTAGTAACGAAAATCGGCTCGTTTGCTTTACTCGAAAGTATTTTTATCAAAATAAAATGGATATAGAAGGCGTTTTAGTGAGTGAATATAATGAAGGTAGCCGAAAAAGGCAGAAGAAAACTTCTAAAAAAGAGAAAGCGAAGCAATTAAGGTAATATTCCGATAATTTTATTTATAACCCTACTTTTCTAATATTAACTCTTATGTTATAGAAATGTGGATCATTTACCTAACTTAGAAAATTTCGTCCCTATATACATAATGCGCCTACATATAAATGTTTAAAAATAAAGAGACGCGATATAATTACAGCAAGAAAAAACATTTTTCATACTCCGGATAACGTGTTCAAGATAGAAAATTATCATATTTCTGTAAAGTTTCGAATCCAAAGAGGCACAGGGAAAAATATAAGCCCAATTGCCGAAATCAAAAACATGTTTTGTCAGCAAAATACCGTATGGTTACTGAACATGGTAAAACCTACAGAGTGTGCCAAAAAATTATTTTAAAATGTTTTGGAATTTCTTTAAAACGGTTACATACGATTACAAAAAATATAAAATTTGGATTCGACATAAAAGAGAGAAAAGGAGGAGACAGGCGTTCATTAAAGAAGAATGAAAAAAGAGAGGAGGTTAAAAAGTTTATTGGTAAACTTCATGCAAAAGAAAGCCATTATAACCGCAATACATCGAAAAGGTTGTATTTGCCCGCCAATTTAAATATAAGAAGATTGTGGAAATTGTATGATTCTTCTGTTGAGGAACAATACAAGGTAAAATACGTTTTCATAAGTTTTTCATAAAATATTTTCTACCAATTTTAATATTGGTTTCAGGTCACCAGCATCGGATGTTTGTAGTTTCTGTTTTAAAAAGAAAAATGAACTAAAGAATTGCACTGAATTGGAAAAAGTTAATGTGATGACAGAGTTAAGAATTCACAAATTAAGAGCGAAACGATTTAATTTATTAATGAATAGCTATGAGGAAAACTGTGAAGTATTTTGTTTCGACCTACAGCAGGTTCAGAATCTACCTAAACTGCCTGTGGGAGAAGCATATTACTTAAGGCAGCTTTCTCTTTATAATTTTTGTATTACGGATGTCGCGACTTCATCGCCATTTTTCTACACCTGGAATGAAAGCCAAGCCGGTAGAGAATCTAATGAAGTGGGTTCTGCCATTACAAATTTCTTAAATTCGCATCAATTTTCCGATAATTGCAAAGTGTTACGATTATTTGCAGACGGATACGGATGCGCTGGGCAAAATAAAAATGCATATGTAATGTGTGCTCTGGCAGTTTGGCTGTCATAAAGTGCTCCTGAGTCATTAAAAGAAAATAAAGTTACATTTCCGGTTCGAGGGCACTCTTTTCTGCCCGCAGATCGGGTGTTTGGGCTTCTAGAAAAAAAGCTTAGGAGAATAGAAGTAATACTGAATGCTGAAGAGTACATAGAATTTTATAAAGAAGTTGGAACTATGAAGAAGCTAGGAATAGATTGGACAATCAAAGATTTTAAGGCCCTTGATACAAGCTTAAAAAGTTAAAAGGTATAAAAGACATGAAAAGAATTATATTAAGAAAAGACTATAATAGAGTTGTAAAAATGAAAATGGAACAATATTTTAGGAACGATGACTCATCGAAAAGTTTTGAAAGTCTAACAAAAATAGGTATAGTTGTAACAGACTTGAATGTCAATGAAAAGGTACTGAAAGTCCCAGTAAAGGAAGAGAAATTGAAAAATCTTACAACATCTTATTATACGATTATACGACGAAAATTGACAGCAAGACGAAAAACTTAAGTTTTTAAAAGAATTACTATTGGATGAACCAAAGTTAAACCCAGCCACCAGCCATGAGGACGGTGAACCTTATTATTGCAATGAAGATGATGGTGGTGTTCTTATATAATATGTACTTAAAATAATGTTATTGTTTCATAAAAATAAAATGTTTGTTAATAATAAAGTTTTTACTTCCAATTTGCAATAAAATATGGTACATTGGTACCGCTTTGGTACATTAAAATTATTTAAAAAAGAATTTATCCATATCTTTTGAATCAATTCGATTTGAATTTATATATTTTTTTCAAGAGCAATATTATCCAAATTAATTAGGTAATAATAATAATGTGTAAATGAACTCAATTTCAATTTTTTTCATATGGCTTTATGAAAGTTTGTATTACATTTAATACTTTACAAATTTAATTTTGGTTATACAGTTTTGCCGCAATCACAAAACAGTTCTTTTCTCCAATTCTTGGAAAATGGATAATAATCCATTTGAAATTTAGCTCCTCATATGTATTAGAAGTTCAGTTTAAATGCATTTTTTACAATCTTCCAGTAATCCGGCGATTTTGGTAGTCCGGCACAACCTTGATCTCATATCAGCCGGATTAGCGAGAGTCTACTGTAGAATAAAAGTTAATAATGTTGATATTTTAATATTTTTGTTGATCAATAGTACTGAAAATATGACAGTAAACGATAATCTAAAACTGCATATTTTTGAAGAAAACAAATGAGCTCCTCTTGCTTTTAGGACTTTTAGGACAAAAGCGTTATTATTAGTTATCAGTTATAATTACTTCCACTTTACATTTTTATTGGGAAACTTAGGAAGATTTTGCTAATACTTACACTCACTGACAATTACATTTGTTCAGTGCAGTGTTTACATGCATTTTCTGCACACTTTATCTTACGCGAATGGTAATTGTCCCGACGCACTGCAACAACGCGCAGCGTGTTTGTTATACAAATTGCTCACTTTTCTTATAACCGATTTCGTATGGCATGACAATATAATGTCCATCATTACGAGGCGTAACCCGTGTTTATCCAATTTCAGTTAACGCAAGCGAATCGCACATAGACGTCTGAACTGTGCGCATTCGAATGCAAACAAGTATGTGCGAACCGCCCGTTGTACAGAAGCCACTAATCCTTGCCTTCGATGAATAGACGCACGGGGTGATGTTTCTATCCGTTCCCGAGGGTGCCCATTCACGCCGGCTTTAATCGCACGTCCCCATGCCCAAAAATTTGGCCCCGGTTTAATCTCCTAATGCCCCGGACCACCATTGTTTACCATAAGCTTGTAATGCTTCTAATGATTTCTGGCCATTGTCAGGGCACAGATGCGGTCAGGATAGGACGGATCATGCGGGATATCGTTAGTGCCGGCGTTTGTTCCTATACAAATTCATTATTCCTAACGAATGCCTATGGGCTGGATGTTGCCAGGAGTAATAAGTATCATCCCCTAAATCTGCATGAAAGTATAAAGAATTCGCAATAAACGTAATCCCACGAGGTACTTACAGCTTCTGCTTTTAATCTGCAGTTATGGATTCGATACACCTCCGTGTGTATCACGAAAAAAAAAATTATTTCTGAAGAACATACATTATTGACACAATATTGAATTTTGTTCATATCAACAATTCAATTGAAGGATTTTTGGGACTATCTGAAATGGTACTTTGTACATCAATGAAACATTTGGAGAACTACGTCAAGCAGCAAAAAACAGAACCTTAGCTATTATCTGCGATGGGGCTCACGCCTGACAACAACTGAAGTCAGATAATTACTTGTCTGTATGAAAAATAATAACCTTCATTATCTAACATCTGGGCAATCTACATACTAGCCCTCTGACCCTAAAAAAAATACAAGACGTTATAGACTTCTCTATCACCAAAGGAATTACCGTAAAACTAGTGAAAACTGAGTAATGCATAGACTTATCTTCAGATCACTCTCCAATAACAGTGACAATGTACTCCAAAATTCTAAACAAACAAAATCAACCTTCTCTGTATAATAAAAAGACTGACATACCGGCAAACATACCGTTGAAAACTGAAATGCAGATAGAAGATGCAATAGACAACTTAAATAGAGCAATACAAAAAGCGGCTTAGCAAGCGACACCTCATCAGGAAGAATTAAATTCAAAAGAGAGTTGTCCAGTACTAGTGAAAGAAAAAATAATAACCAAACGAAAATTACGTGCACAATGGAGAAAAACAAGATCAGCAAAAGACAAAACAAAACTCAATAAATCATTCAAAGAATTAAAAACGTTACTTCTAGAACTGAAAAACCAAGGTATACAAGAACACCTGCGTAACTTGTCACCTACAGAATCAAGCGAATACTCCCTATGGAAAGCTACAAGGAAAATTAAAATGCCTCGGCAAGCAATACCACCAATAAAAGGCAACGATGGCAAAAGGTATAAAAATGACGCAGAGAAAGCCAACGCGTTTGCACAACACCTGCAAAGGTATTCACTCCAGCAGATAACGCAGAAGAAGTTGTCAGAATTGCAGACTATCTGGAGACCCCCTACCAACTAGACTTCCCGATAGAACCATTCAAGATAAAAGAAGTAAAGGTTGTCATCAACAAGGACATAAATACCAAAAAGGCGCCTGTATATGACCTAATTACAGGAAGAGTTCTACAAGAAACAACGAAAAAATACCAAATATGTATAACGTATATATTCAATGCAGTACTGAGAGTGGAATGTTTTCCAAGCCAGTGGAAGGTAGCAGAAGTTATAGTGTTACCAAAGCCCGAAAAAGATCCTACGGACATAACATCATATAGACCAATAAGTCTGCTTCCAGTACTTTCAAAAGTATTGGAAAAACTTATACTAAAAAGATTAAAACCAATACTGGAAGATAGAAATTTAATTTCCAATCATCAGTTCGGATTTAGAAATCTGCATGGAACTACTGAACAAATTCACCGAATCGTAAACAAGATCTCCATGGATATAGAATGCAAAAGATACTGCTCGGCTGCGTTTCTTGATATAAGCCAAGCATTTGACAAAGTCTGGCACGCTGGTTTACTCTACAAGTTAAAAAATAATATACCACACCACTTTTTCCAAATCATAAGATCTTACCTATCCAACAGAGACTTTTTGGTGAAACAGCAAAGCGAGTATACAGATCTCAAAGACATCAATGCCGAAGTACCACAGGGCAGTGTTTTAGGCCCCATATTATACCTATTGTACACCGCAGAGCTACCCACCACCAATATCACTACAGTGGCAACGTTCGCAGACGACACCGCTATACTGGCATCCCATCGAAACCCAGCAAGGGCCTCAAGGAATCTGCAATTAAACATACACAAAATAGAAGAGTGGCTCAAAACATGGAGAATCAAAGTCAACGAGAACAAATCAGTGCATGTAACCTTTAATACCAGAAGAGAAACGTGTCCACCAGTAACTATATATAATACTCAAATTCCGCAAATAGAAGAGGCCAAATATCTCGGACTACATATAGACTACCGTCTAACATGGAAAAACATATATTCACCAAAATAAAACAAATGGGAATCAGACTGAGCCAAATGTATTGGTTAATAGGTAGAAAGTCGCAAATGTCACTAGAAAGCAAGATACTACTCTACAAAGCAATACTGAAACTTATATGGTGTTACGGAATACAGCTGTGGGGAACTGCCAGCAACTCCAATCTTGAAATTCTGCAGGGGTTTCAAAATAAAGTACTACGGCTAATAGTGATACACAATAATACATACCTTGGTATGTACCCAACTACGTCATCAAGCGAGACCTGCGAGTTCCTTCAATTTTCAATTAAAGAAGAAATAAAAAAAACACCTCGAAAATTCAGATCGATAACATCAGTGGACCAAAAACAAGACAAAGTATCATACAATGAAATCATTCGAATTAGTCTTCGCCAAGCAAATTTTGGATATAAATGTTAGCTGAGAAGATAATAGGTAATACACCCATGGCCTACCCATTATTAACATCCTGTTAAGTACAAAGGCGCCAATAGCTAACATCAGCTCTCCGAATATCATGCATTTATTCAACGTAAATGCTTTTTTAAAAATGTTCTTTGATTAATTTCTGAAAAAGCATATTGAGATGTTTTGTTTTGAATATTTTTAATGTTAATGTGCGGTTATGTATAATAACTTTGGTTATACTTAGCTCTTATCACTAAGATCAAGAAGTTAAGTCTCTTAGGTAGAAGTTCTTGAAAAAAAATCAAATTTTGTTCGTTCAAATTAAGTTTAATAACCATAAACTGAAAAACTTGATAACAAAAAAAAACTTTTATCAACAAAACTATCAAACGATTAACACAAATTCAAAATGAACGAAATCAAAATTATATAACACTTAAGCTCCAAGATTAACACAACATAATTAACTATTCCATAACTAAATATCCTATACGCACAATCAACGCAAATGTTTATTTGATACCTTTTTGTTTGGTATCTTGTTACTTTGTAGTACACGCTACTTAAGATGTATTGACGATCCTTTTCCGAGGTTGGCTGTGCTGTGGTATAACCTCAATAATGCATGAAATTGCAGCTCATCCAAATCCTGCAAACAGCAACGTTGATCCCTGCAAACAGCTTCGTAGGATATTCGCAATCCAATTCTCTCCGCCAATTCTGCTTCGTTGAAATTCGATGCGGTTCCTCTCTGGTCGTCGCTTGCCTGTGTTCTGTTTTTCCAATCACGTCCGAATGGAATATCGTTGCCCTTACGCAACACACACGCACAAACAATACTTAAATTATCAGATACGTAGCTCTGTTTTGAATTTGTCTTTTCGGCGTCCTTTCGCTCCATACTTGGACGTGAATTCAAGCGATACAAATGGGAACCATCTACTTTTTGTTTAGTGATGTCTATTTATAGACTTTACCCCGATCATCCATTATCGTTGTTATTTTAAATTTTCAACAACGCCAACATTGTTTATCTTGATGCTTTACCACATTCTTCAATTTTCTTATTTTCGGGTTTCGGAAGATTTGTCTTCACCTGTCACCTGTTTTCGTCACCTTACGTCGCCATGGTTACATTCTCAATATAATTTATGTCTATATTACAAATATTAATAATTCATGCATTTCTGCATCTCGATATGAATTTTCATTATGATATCCTTGTTCCTGGTAATTTTACGATTCTATGGAAATATCGTGTATCCTTCTACGATCATTTTCAAATTTTTGTACAGATTTACTGCAAATCTGGCTTTTTATAAAATATGTCTCTACTGATTGCGCTATTATTATTACAATACTAATCATACTTATAAACTACCTAATCTAATAACTAACCTATGTCACAATAACTCTAATAAATTTTGATAACATAAACGATATGCAATAACATTTTACTTTTTAATTCTAATTTGCACTGGATTTTGTAGAATGAATTTAATCATCTCAGATCCGAATCACAAATTATCAATTGTAATTCAGAATACCGAATTTTAAATCAGAAATTGTAAATTGCATTCAGTAAAGGTCAAACGTAATTTCTGCTGAACTGTACTCAATTACATATCAACTCAATTATTTCCGTAAAAATTTCAATGCATGTATATATATATATCAATTTTAACAATGTAAAACTAAACTAAAATAAACTAAACTGTAAAACTAAAATATTAAATTTAAAAAAAAACTAATTTTGTTTTAATTTCAATGCTTACTGTCAAAATATCGTGACTCATTATAATGACTACTAAAAATTTTTATTTTATGGATATTTTATTGATTTTTATCAAAATTTCAATTAATGTCGGTAGTCTTTGAAAGACCGAAATGATCCAGTCAAAATGTTAATGCTTACTGTTGTAAAATTCCAATGATTCCAATGATTATGGAAATCATTTAAATTTATAATTATTGTGTTACAATTTCAATGTTTACATCCAAATTACATTCAAAATATTAATAACTGACAGTAATAATTAATATTGGTATGTATTCAGGGCGAAATTTGAATAATTACTGTTAAATTTTAAATGATCACTGTTAAAATATTCTATTATTTTCATCAGAATTTCAATAAATTTTAATCAAAATTAGAATAAAATTGCTTTCTTACAGTTTACAGATTTGTGTTAAATTTCAATAATTGCTGTCAAACTTTTAATGATTGCTATCAAAATTGTAATCACTATCGTAAAATGTTAAATTTTGGAAACAAAAATCAATAAATTTTGTCTTTATTTCAATGTTTATTGTCATAATAGAATAATTGATAAATTTGACAATAATTGAAATTTAACACACAAATAATTGAAAAACTGACGTAACTCAAATACATTTTACTGGAAAATTTAAATTTCACACAAAAACAATTGAAATAGTGATAGTTGATCAATGGAATGTTATAGAATAATTGAACTATTTACAGAAATAATTGAAAAAGATAGAAAACTATTAAATATTAACAGAAATCACTGAAGTTTTGACGGTGATCATTACAGTTTTGATAATAATTGAATAATTGCACAGAAACAATTGAAAAACCGACAGTTGTTCAGTGAAATTTGACAGAATAAACAGAAATATGGATAAATTAACAGTTACGGAATGAAATTTCGTGGAATTATTGAAACTTTTAGAGAAATATTTGAAAGATTAAAATACACGATAATTTTTTTCCAGAAATGATACAAATTTTGACAGTGTTTAATAAAAGTTTGCCAATAATTCAAATTTTCATTTTACATAGAAATAAGAAATAATTGAAAAATTGGCATTCAATCAATAAAGTTTTGCACAGAAATAACTGAAAATTCACGGCCCAGAACAGTTACTTTTTTGTTTTGGTTTTCATTCCGGTTCAATTAAAATTTTTAATATTGGTCCGGTTCCGGTTTTCGTTCCGGAAAAAATAAACGCTTTTCAGTTTTGGGTTTAATTCCAAGTGATTGATTTTTATTTTTTTCTTGTTTTTGTGAATGTTTTTAAAAATATTACAACTGAAGTGCAGAATAAATTGGTATATACGCGCATGTTGAACCTGCATGGAACCGAAATAAACCGATTTATTTTTTCGGTACGGTCCCGGTTATCGTTTCGACAAAAATAACTGTTTTTCCGGTTTCTGGTTTTCAATCAATTGAAATAAAATTATCAAAATATAAAAAACGTAAGAATAAACAATATAGCAGAGCCTTGAACCGGAACTGAGCCGAAAACCAATGAAATAAATAGTGAGTTATCTCGGTATTATTATTAAATTTTCTAAAAATAATGTTTTAGTATTATTATTGTTACTAATTCCAAAACTATTTAGAATCCAGTTGTAGAATTTTTATTTATATCTGTTAAGTTTTGCAAATTTGTTGTAAGTATGCAGCATTTTTTTTTATCGCAAGAATATTCTGAAATAAAAATATTTTTCAGAACCGGAACTGAACCGATAACCGGAAACCGAAAAAACCGTTATTTTTGCGGGAAAGAAAACCGGTACTGAACCGATATTTTTATTTTTAATTCAACCTGAATAATAACCGAATCGAAAAAAATAACTTTCGAAGCCCTGCAGTACACTTAGTAACCTGAAATTACTTAACTGTTATTACTAAAATTTCCAATAAAAAAATCAAAGAAAACTCAATTTTTGGAGCAAATCTCAATAACGTCGGAAAACTGCTTACAAGTTTGTTAAAATATTTATGAAACTATTAGAAGAAAATTAAAAAAAAACATCTTTTGAATAAAAATACCAAAATTTCTAAGAAAATCTAAGAAAACTGAAAATAACAATGCATTACCCAGAGAAAAACCCCAGCAATATATAAAATATTAAGGAAACATTTACGAAAATTCTATTTTTGGAGAAAATACCAGACACGAAACTTATTTATTGTAATATTGTAAGAAACTAAAAGTTTCTTAAAATTTGGTTAGGTTAGGTTAGGTTAGTTTAGGTTAGATTGTTATGCGTACAACCGATTTGATTATCGGCGCAAATTTATATCTAAGATTAAGGAAAACGCTTGACCATTGACGCAGTTCGTACTCGTGGCCAAAAAAATTGTTCCTATACCTACTTTGTCAAATGGAGAAACAGATGGACCCTAAGAGAATTGTGCCATTTACTACGATATACCAATTTTAATTGCAATTGACATTTTCTGAATTATAATCCACAAATTGCAGTTCATGCAGTCTGAAATGCAATAAAATAATCGGAATTGCAATTGAGCCTTTCTTAGATACAATTGACTAATATGAATTACAGAATATCGATATTCAAAATTTCGAAAAAATATTGTACAAAATCTATTATTTTACCTCTAATCAAAAAATGGAAAAATGGGATGCCGTTTTGAAATTATTGATTTTTAATATCTCAGATTCCTGTTTAGTTAGCCAATGTTCACATAGGCAGATAGTATCATATTTGTTATTTTCTTTTAAGAGGAATGCTTCAATTTAATTAATTTTGTTTCTTACCGATTGTATATTCAAGAATAGGATATTAAATTTGTTTTCTTGAATATTTTTTTTGTTATTTGTTACTACATTAGAAATGCTGGTTAGGCCAATGAATTGCTATATTGCGTTACCATTGTCAGTCTTATGTTTTATTTTTTCTACTATTTTTCTATAACATGAACAATTTGCATCGAAGGAGCTGTGATTTTCATCTACATTTAGGTAAAATTTTGAGTTAGCTCTGGTACAGTTTATACATTTAAAATGATTTATTTTACAATTGTTAGTTGCGTGTTTTTTTGAACACTTGCCACAGATTTCCTCATTATTACAAGTAGTTGATTTATGTCCATATTCATAGCATTTATAGCACCTAGTTACACTAAAATGATCGACTAGCTTGACTCTATTGAAACCTACGTTGGCATGTACTCTCGTATGTAGTTTTGCATAGCTTGTAGTCACTTTCTAATATTATATTCAATCTGCCATTGGCAGTAACCTTAAATTTATAGATTTTTGAGAAGTGGAAGCTGTTTACCTGGGTGTCGATGTTATTCTGCTTAATTATTGCTTGGGTGAGTTCTGCATCTGTCCATTCAGCTTCATTACTAGCAAATGGAAGCAGATTTAAATGAAGACGAATACATTACATTGCATAAGCAAGCCATTTTCAAAATATTATATTAATTTAACAACGATTTTTCAAAAATATGAATAAGAAAGATTGAATTGGAAACAATTTAAAAATCTCCCGTTTCTCAAAAGTTAGAAAACAATGCTATCAAAGCATCACGTATGAAGTGCGACAAGTGATAACATAAATTACATCAGTAGGAATTTAAATCACATCAGTTACACCTATCAAAACTGTAATTATTAAGCAAACATTTTTTAATAAGAAATGGCAGATTTCATCACATATCATTTCAGAAACTTTAAATTTGATCTTAAAATCATGTAGAAATTTAATGAAAACTTCTAGCAAAGCAGAAAAATGAACACAGATCATTGCAAAGAAAATATTCACAAATCCTTTCAGAAACTTATTAATTAGAAACACTAAATTTGATCTTACAATCATCTCGAAATTTAATAAAAACTTGCAGCAAGGTAGAATAATAAACTTAGATCATTATATAAACAAAATAGTTTGGCATGAATTAAGGTATTAAGGCATATTCTGTTAATTCCTGCAATCAATTTAATTTGCTGTAAATTTGTGCAATCCACGAGACTCCGAGAGCTCATCGTTAAGTCGTAGCTTTACTGTATTCATATGTCATGGTTGTTAACAAAATTAAATAGCGCTTAAAAAAAATATTTCAAATCTCTTTGAAGACTGTTCAGTAATTTGTAATTGAGTTTATAAGCCGAGATAAAACTAGAGATAAGTGCCACTGGATAAACATTCAGCCAGCGAATTGATGGCCGTTTCCAAACGGCAATCCAACCTTTAATAATTACGCATCAAGTTATGGACTGGAAACGTATTCATTTCCCATCTCAAATTTCACGGAATCCCCGTGAATGGGCCATTAAAGTGTACGACGGGATTTGATTTAAAGGGGGATCTGAACGGGCGAAGTACGCGTGAAAATTTCAGAAATGACATAAATCTGATAAATGACCGGCGTGATCCCGACTTGAAATCCTACGTACGCCGTAAAGGGGACATTTCCAGAGCAACTTCATTAGACGTCCGCCGGGAAAGGTATGTAATGATGCACCGATAAAAATGTAACATGTGTTCTGTGCACGTAACGCGCGGTATTCACTCGGCCTCCTTATATCTTCTACTTGTTATTTGAGCGTTTGAGGCGGTCGCTGCTTCCCCGACAAACGACGTTTGCGTCGAGCATCTTGTTAGAGGACTCCAAAGATGTGTTTATTTATCACTCATTAAAGAATGCGTAAGATGTTTAAACTCTTAAACCAGTTGACCAAGTCGTATTTCATAAATAATTTAAACGTCTGCCCTTTAACGCCAGAATTTATATTGGGAGTTTATTTAGAATTGCGCACTCCCCGAAGAATACTCAATGGAGATCCGTAATTATGTTATGTATAATTTATTTCACTTGTGTGTAGTGCAGTGAATTCTTAACTGTCTGCAACTTAAATGATCGCTTCCCTACTCTGCCCAAAACGAATTTTCACGGCCAATTGAAAGAGCTAAAAACGTGATGAGTATTTTAATTATCTCGTTCTAGTGATCCCAACAAACTCTATTTTAATATTTTTCATTGGTGTATTTATTTTTAACTGATACGTATTTTTAACATACGAATTTTAATGCGATACTTCGACTTGTATTCTAGAATATATTTTGCAATATAAATTAGCCCAATTTTCTAATTAATTTGATAAGCACAGTATTTGCAAGTATCTATAAAAAAGAACACAAAAAACTTTTTCAAAAGTGAAAATTTTCCCAAATTATATATATTTTTTGAAGATACATGTCAAGACAGAAAAAGCACACATGATTCATAAAGGAAAACAAATAATACGGGTAGAAGCCGGATCATGGAAAACAAAACAACAAATAATGAAGCCTAAAGGGAACCTGAAAGGGATATAGCAAGAGAATGGAAATCGAAAGGGAACAAAATCAAGATAGGATTCAGAAAAATACCAATTAACGAAGAGGAGTGCAGATGCAATAAAGAAGCAAAGAGAATGGAATCAACGGCGGTCTAAAAAAACTGAAAAAAAAAACAACTAAAGAAAAAGAAAAGGATCACCAAGGAAACGACACGGCGAGGAAACTGTAATAGAAAGGAGACAAATATAATAAAAATAGGAATATGGAATGTAAGAAGTGTAAAACGAAAGGAGGAAGAAATAGTAGAAGAAATGAAAACACAGAAACTAGACTATCTAGGAATAACCGAGACAAAAATTAAATGAAGGGGATTAAAAGAACTCAAAGACGGATACAGGCTATACTTAGCAGGGGTAGAATATAACAACAGAGGATCTTAGGGAGTAGAACTAATAACAAAACCGGATAAAATAAACAATATAATAAAGGAGACATACGGAGACGGAAGAACACTAAGAGTATAAGTCAAAACAGAACAAAATAATACATGGAACATAATTGTGCTATACGCACCAAATAAAAACGACAAAAAGGAAGAAAAATACCAATTTTATGAGAACCTACAAAAAGAAATAGACGACGGCAAAGGGAGCACAATAGTGATGGGGGATATGAATGGAAGAGTGGAAAAAGAAATCAAAGGCAAAGAAAAGTATATGGGAACATATGGAGAGGAGAACAGAAACGAAAATAGCAAATGCATAGCAAATGACCTCATTATAACAAACACAAAATTTAAGCACAAAAACATACACAAATTTACAAAAGAGGTTAGATCAAGAAAATATAAATCAATAATCGATTACTTCCTGGTAAACGCCGAAGAATGGAAAAAAGTTAAAGATGTTAAGGTAACAAGACAAGCGGAAATCGAGAGCGACCACTACCTGGTAAAAATAGAAATCAACATAGGAGTAAAAGACCCAAAGAGTAAGGAAACAGAGAGGAAGATAACAAAAAAAATCAACAGCTACAAACTAAATGAGGAAGAAACAAGAAGCAAATACCAAACAAAGATAGAGAATAGCTATAGACCAACAAACAAAGCAGAAGGAGTAGAGAAGAAATAGCAGAAGTTCAAGAAAATCCTAAGCGACGCAGCCAAAGAAGCACAATTTCAAATAAACAGACGAAGAAAAATAAAAGGTGGTTGGAAGAGATAAAACAAACAGTAAAGGCAAAAAAGATAAATGGAAAATATACATAAGAACAGGAAAAGAGGAAGATTATAGAAGATATAAAACAGCAACCAAAGAAACAAATCGCAAAATCTAGATAGCAAAGCAACAAACATGGGAAGAGTTCGGAAAGAAAATAAAGGAAACTTTCACAGAAAACCAGATGTTCTACAGCACAATAAAACAAATGAGGAACAAAAAACCCCGAAACAAATTAACATAAAAGATAAAAATTGAATTACAATAACAGAACAAAAGAAGATTATGGAAAGGTGGAAAGATTACTTTAGTGAAATGACAAGAACAAAGCACAAAGGGAAAGAAGAAAAAACATACAATAGAACCAATGGGGAAATCAGAAGGATATCAATGGAGGAATTGGAGACAGCAATCAAAAAAGCAAAACTAGGAGAGGCTCCAGGTACAGACGATATCACAGCGGAAATGATGAAATACATGGGAGATAAAGGGAAAGAGGAATTCCTGGATATTCTTAATGAAATAATAACAGAAAAAATAATACCGGACGAATGGAACAAGAGAATCATACTATCCATCCACAGAAAGGGAGTAACAAAAATATACAACTACAGAAGAATTACACTCACAAACATACCAGGGAAAATATTTACAAAGATATTTGAAACAAGACTGAAAGAATAACTGAACTCACTATTGAGAGAAGAACAACACGGGTTCAGGAGAAATAGAAGAACACAGGACCTGATACACATAATGAGACAACTAACAGACAAGACAATCAGAAAAGGAAAAGAACTACACATGTGCTTCATAGACCTGAAAAAAGCATTTGACAGAGTAATAAGAGAGGACATATGGAATATGTTAGAAAAAAGAGAGGTAGAAAGAGACATGATAAACATAATAAAAGAGCTGTACAATAACAACAGAAACAAGGTGAGAATAGGAACAAACGAATCAGAAGAGTTCAAGACCGAAATTGGACTAAAACAAGGTTGCATTTTAAGCCCTTTACTCTTCGCATCACTCATAGATGAAGCAAAGACAAGCAAAGAAAGAGCAGCAAACACGATTATAGGATATAGGAAACTGGAAATGATAAAAACACAAATACTTATGTTCGCAGACGACATGATAATAATAGCAGACTCAGAAGAAAAACTCCAACGTATCCTAAATATATACGAAGAAGTACTGAAAAAGATAAATACGGAAATAAACATCAGCAAAACTAAAACAATGGTAATAGCGTCAAAAGAAAACAAACACAAAATATAGCTAGAAGGGAAACAACTAGAACAGGTGAATCAATACAACTACCTAGGAACAATAATAGAAGAAAAGGGAAAGATTGACCAAGAAGTAGAAGAAAGAATAGGAAAAGCAGGACGGATCTACAACACAATAAAAAACACGTTTCTAGTGAAAAAAGAAATTACTAAAGAAATAAAAACTGAGGTATACAAATAAATAGTAAGGCCCTCTCTAATATATGGAAGTGAATCGTGGACAATTACGGAAAGAAACAAAAGCAAGATCAACGCAATGGAAATGAGATTCCTAAGGAAGATAGAGGGAATTACAAAAAAATATAGAGTGAGGAACACAGAACGAAATAAAAAAAAAATGGCACAAGGCAGGGACTACTGGAAAAGAAGAGCGAAGGAATTAATTAGCGAAGACATGTGATTGTAAAAGGTATTATAAATGTAATTGAGCAGTCCGACACCTGAAAGGGTAAAAGAACGTAGCATAAATAAATATATTTTTTAAATAAAATTCATTTACATCGTGTGTTCTATTTATATGCTTGCTGTGAATCCTCAGTAATTGACCTATAGATTGACCCAAATAAATGACCTATAGATTTCGGAAATTACTATGAATGCAATAGGTCAATTGAATACCAAAAAATTGTAAATTTGAGTTCAAAATTTATATATTTAGACCAAAAATGCCATATTCTAAATAAATCAATAAGTACAGTCAAATAAAATACAAATAGTAGCTAAATTAAGCCAATAGATATCATTTTTACCAAATTTAATTTTTTTCTGTAATTATGTCTGCAATAACAATCAAAATACCAATGACTTTTGCCAAATTATTAATTATTTCAATAATTAATTGTGTTAAATATTTTCATTATTTTCAATTGTATTAATTGTTTAATACATGTTACATTTTCCAAATGTTCAATTATGTAAAAAAAAACTGTTTTCTTTTCATATCTGAATAATCAATCATTAAGTGTACGAATATCTAATATTAAACTAAATTAGTTACCTAATTAACTAATTTTATCACCGAGTACTCCAGGAGTGATTCGGCCTAATCCATCAAGTTTGATATCAGCAAGTTGCACACAGGGTGTCCAAGATAAATATCAACAGCATGGGGATCTCGGAAACCGTAAAAGTTACAATGACGATTAAATTACAAAAGAGTTGCGAGTTGTTGAGTAACAATAAATCATGATTTAGTCCAACGCTGCTGTCCATGTATACATTTAAAAAAATATATATGCAAAATTGCAAGGTTATTTTATACAAATCCATAGTTTTTCATGAAAGAGCTTGAAAATATTCATCACATAGTTTCCAAGGGAAATTTCGTTTATTTCTATGTTGACACTTTAAGATTTTAATTTTATATATACACTTTCTGGGAAAATCCAATTGTTTCCAAAAACATCCCCAAAATTTTCTGCACAAAATTGAAAAGTTTCCAATTAAAATTCGCAAATTTTCTACCTAAAATTGCAAAGCCATCCAAGTAAAATCCCCATTTTTTATACCAAATCACAAAACTTTTACAATTGTATAGATTGAATGTAAAATATCAACATTTTGTGTGCAAAGTTTTCCTTAGGCTTTTATGAAAAGGACATAATTCTTACAAAAAAACCAAGTTTTTCACTAATAACCATGTTAAAGATTTATATATTTTGATACACTTTCCCATACAAATGCAACAGTTTTTCATACAAGAGCTTAAAAATGTTCCCATCAAAATTACATCGTTCTCCAATGTTATGTTCATTGATTTCTGTGTTTAAACTTAAAGATTTTTATTTTATAGTTTTTCATAAATATTCCTAAAATTTTCTGCAAAAAATCGTAAAGTTTTTCATGTAAAATCCTTAAATTTTCTACATAAAATTGCAAAGCTATACAAGTAAAATCCCCATTTTTACACAAAATCGCAAAATTTGTACAATTGAATATATTTGTGTCTAATATTCGAACATGTTTCATGCAAAATTGCACCTATTCACTGAGCTTTTAATTGAAAAGGCCACAATTTTGTACACGAAATATCAACGGTTTTAATTAAAGTGGTATATGTATAATTTCACTTTTTTTTCATGCAAAATTGTAACGTTTTTCATACTAATTCCATAGTTTTTCATGAAAAACCTTAAAAATGTTTCCCATACATTTATAAAGTTTTCCAAGAGAAATTCCATTGATTTCTATGTTAAATCTTAAATTTTTTCATGTTATAATAAATATCCCTTGCAAATCCAATACTTTTTAATGAAAAATCCACAAAATTTCTACACAAAATCGGTAATTTTTCCAAAGAAAAATCCAAAACTATCTAGATAATTAAATGGCAAATCTCTCCAAGTTTTTTTTTACAAAGTACCAAAATTTGTCCAATTATATTGATTTGCATGTAACATCTCAAAATTTCCCCCACGATTTTGGACAAAATGGAATTCACAAACTCCACAGTTTTTCATAAAATCATTAAAATATTAGTTATAAACTGAAATTTAATAAAATATTGAAATTTACTGGTAAGTAATATTCTGTTGAGGAAATCAGAAATGTCGGCTTATTTCCGGAGATAAATATTTCCGGATATTCGACAAAATCCGAATTCTCACGATTTCGTTTTTATTTTTTCCGAAGTTATTTGAAAAGGTATACAAAAACAAAATGCCCTTTCTCATTGCCACTCTTTTAGCTCTACAAGACGGTGTTTACAAATTTTCAGTACGTTTCATTTCGAAGAAACAATCAACAACTTTTTTTATATATGGCCCGTAAAAAATGTACACCCTGTATTAGATGGCATTTCATATCACGAATTCAACTATTTATATCACAGTATGGTTTCTTATGTTTTTATTCAGAAAAATGTAAATACAATGTTAATACATTTTTTTTGTAGTAGGCGTTGAAATTATGACGACGAAGAAAAAAATTATTATCTAATTTTAACGCAGAATAGGTAGCAAAATAGTAACTAAAAATAATTTAACGAGAATAGTTGTTACACGTTAAAACATTATAGCTTTTTAGAACCACACTTATTATTTTTTTACTGTGATATGAGAATTGTTCTGTTCATTTGATGGCGACGAAGACAAATTTTTAATTAACCCATTTTTATAACCAAAATAGTACCAAAAAATAATTAAGCAAGAATAGTTGTTAATAACATTCAATGTTATTAACATAATGTTAATAATACATTGAAACATTATAGTTATTTTGAACCACTCATATTATTTCTTTTCTGTGGTATGAGAATTGTTATGTTCATTTAATGATGTCGAAGACAATAATTATTACCTAATTTTAACCCAGAATAGGTACCAAAATAGTAACTAAAACAATTTAGCCTACTACACCAAAATGTTCGAAATGTATTAACAAGCCTTTTTTCTGTATAAAAACATGAAAAACATACTGTGATATAAATGATTGAATTCGTAATAAAAAATGCTATTTAATACAGAGTGTACACTATATTCGGCCATATAAAAATATAAAGTTGAAGATGGTTTCTTCGAAATGAAACGTTGTACTGAAATTTTATAAACGCTGTCTTGTAGAGTTAAAAAAGTGGCAATGAGAAAGTGACTTGTTTTTTTCTACCTTTTGAAATAACCTCAGAAAAATATAAAAACGATATCGCAAAATTTCGGATTTTGTCGAATATCTCCGGAAGTAAGTAGAATTTTCTGGTTTTCTTAACAGAATATTGCTGACCACTAAATTGCCAACTTTTTTGTAATTTAACCGCCTTTGTGACTTTTACGGTTTCCGCGATCCCCATGCTGTTGATCCTTATCTTGGACACCTTGTATAAATATGCAAGAAAACAAAACATGTTCGAAAAAATATCAAACATCAAACATTAAGTTAATCTGCCTGCAATTAAAACAAAAAAATCTAAAACTCAATGAGATGTTGAGAAAAATTTCAAGTATTGTTGAACATCATAAAAATATGTAAGAATTCTCAAATTTCTTAAAGATTTCGATAAATATCTATCCAGAAATTTTCAAAGGACAAATCGTGCACCTGATTAGGGTTATGGAATGTTGACAAAACAATTCAAAATTGACAGAAATGTTTCAATATATGATAGAAATGTTTCAAAATTTCCACAGTATTCAATTGTAGTCATTGTTTTTGTAATTTAACCGCCTTTGTAACTTTTACGGTTTCCGAGATCCCCATGTGTTGATCCTTATCTTGGACACCCTGTATAAATATGCCAGAAAACAAAACATGTTCGAAAAAATATCAAACACTAAGTTAATCTGCCAGCAATTAAATCAAAAAAACCTAAAACTCAATGAGATGTTGAGAAAAATTTCAAGTATTGTTGAACTTCATAAAAAGATGAGAGAATTCGCAAATTTCTTAAAGATTTGTTTAAATTTCTATCCAGAAATTTTCAAAGGGCAAATTGTGCACCTGATTAGGGTTATGGAATGTTGACAAAACAATTCAAAATTGACAGAAATGTTTCAAAATATGATAAAAATATTTCAAAATTTTCACAGTATTCAATTGTAATCATTGTAATCATAAAAAATAAGCAATCATTGAAATCTTGCTAGTAATCAATGAAATGTTGTTAGTGATGAATGAAATTTTCGCAGAATAATTGGAACTCTGTCCGAAATAGTAAAAGAGTACAGTAATAATTGAAATTATGGCAAATAATAGAATTTTTCACAGAAGCTATTGATTTTTTTTCATAATGAAATGTTGTTAGTGATGTTTAAAATTTTCGCCGAATAATTGAAACTCTGTCAGCAATATTAAAAAAGTACAGTAATCATTGAAATCTTGATAGTGATCAATGAAATATTGCTGGTTTTGTTTGAAATTTTCGCAAAATAATTAATAATTTTTTTCAATCCTTTCAGATCATTGAAATTGATGACCAACATTTTCGCAGACTAATTGAAAATCTATCAGAAATAATAAAAAGCAACAGTAATAATTGAAATTTTGGCATAATAATAGAATTTTTTATAGAAACTATTATTTTTTTTACAAAAATCATCTAATATGGTGGTTAAAATCCGCTTAATTGCACGTTGACTTTGGCCAATGAGAAGGGTTATTTCCCTATATTTCTAAAATTTTCACCGAACCTTGGGCGAATGAATCGCTTCCCATATTTTTATTTGGCAAAACCATTTCTAAACGGTGTATTGCGTGATGTTTTGTGTTGAACTAAGTAATTTTATTATCGCCACTATATGCAAAATGGCAATTATTTGCTTTAAATATATTTTTATTGCACGATATGTTCACACATGTTTATGTTCACACATGGCAATTATGTGTACTCTATTTTGTATTTCTAATGTGCAGGTACATTAAAATGAAAATTTTTGTTAATTAATTAAATAAATAAATATCTAATAATAATTCAAATTCAATTTATGAATAACCTTTCCATACTTAGTAGGTATTATACAAAGTTATATATATATATATATATATATATATATATATATATATATATATATATATATATATATATATTGTGAGGCTTTCATTTTAAAACTTCAGAGAAATAAAATTCTTTCTATCTTTAATCTCCAAAATAAAATAAAAATCATAAACTAATATCTATATTATTTTTCTGTTAATAATATCTTTATAAATATCAAACTTATTTATTTTCATAAACCATCCTCTCTCCATATGTGTTAACTTTGATTAAAATGTTGTTTTTTTTAAATATCTGTAATATTTTTGAAATATTGATAAAAACAAAGATGTGGTGAGAGCACATAATATTAATTTGTACGCTCAATGTAACGTTTGATTTATTTAATCATTACTGACAGCAATACGAGCGTTGTGATATTTATAGTGCTGTTGCTGAGGTGGCCAATTCGGTTGCGCCTTGCATAATCCATCGTCAATATTTATGAATCGATTAAACCTAGGTAATCCTAGAGTCATAATAAACACACCTTATTCGCTACTTATAATTCTGATTTACAACTGCATACATAAATATCAATTCAATTAAATACATCTTTGTTTGAAGCCGATAATGATATATACATACTTAAAAATAACAATAAATTATAACCTGTGTTCAATTATAATCTATTTCGTTCGGATTTCTCATAATAGAATTTAATGTTAAATTGTAAATAAAAATCTGAGGAAGTACAGATTAAGGAAGTACAGATTTTTATTTACATTTATTTGTTTTTTAGTTTTGATTCTACTTTATTTTTATATGTATGCAAATTAAGATACATTATTTTGTTCGCGCATTAGATAGAACCATAATTTCTGTGTACTCGCGGCCATTCAAACGTCCAATTTAGAATCGTCCCTATATCTCCTTTCTGCGTGACATCCAACATGTGTTCGTAGCCGTTTCTGAGGTCTGGCCAAATCCGGCGGAAAACTCGACGCCCGTAACTGATTTACGAGCTACTTAACGCGTTGATAAATTAACATTCCTATAATTAGAGGGTGCCCGATGGAGAAGCGAAATTAACACGTGAATGTGGCACTGTGGAGCTGTCGAAATGGGGACGACCACAAAAATATTAATATTAAGTGCGAACTGTTATAATTCGTTGCACAAACGAAAAAGGTTGGCGCCCAAACATGAAATAAAGAAAATGAAAAATGTATATTATTTTGTTATATTATTTTTATATAACTAAATACACATGTATTTTAATGTATAATTATATCTGCAATACGTAACTTACAAGCATGATGTTACTTCAAATTAAACTAATAAAATATTTAGCTAATAGTATAATAACTAACTAATAATATATTCATATAAATCTGTGGCTCGATGCAAGAATAACTACTGTAAATTTTGCTGAAAAATATTGAAAAACTAAATACCTAAAATGATTGATATATGACTGATGAATCAGCTAGTAATGGTCTGAAGTAGGTAATATTCGCTAAAAAAAACTTCAACAATTTGTCCAACTGTAGGAAAAATGAAACCGATATTTAGGTATCAATTCAATCTAAGAAGATTCTCAAAAGTAGGATATTTTGACGTGGATTTTATTGCGCCAAGCCACAGAAATATAAAATTCTCAAAATTAAATTAAAAACATAGATATAAAATAGAAATGGATTAATTACAATAAGTCAAAAAAGGATAACACCTCAAAATTAAGATTTTTGAACAATATCTAGATTTGATAAAATTTGGAAAACAAAAAAAATTATAACCGGAAGTTTTCATTCAATATTCCGTACATTTGCAGAAATCTTCAATCACCTATTAAATTTTAGGACTTTTCACTCAATATTAAGAAAATATCAGAACATTTCTAGCAAATGTACAAAGATTTCTTAAAATATATAAAAAAGTTCCGAAAACGTAAAGAATTTCATTACAAATCATATTAAGCTTTCAACTTTATACAATTTGTATTAAATTTAGTTGAATGTTTAATCTTTATATTAAATTTAAAAAAAAACATAAAAGTATAAAAATATAAAATATGTATAAAATTAAACCCACGTATCATTTTAAGTATATCAAATATTCTGTATATTCCGTATTCTGCAAACGTTGGAATTTTCATTCAGTCTACAAATTTTGAGAAATTTTTATAAAACCCAGAGGATTTCATATACAGGGTGGCCCACCTGTCCTCGCTCGAACCATTGATGCTAGACTAACGAAAATTGAAGGAAAAATCTGATTGCAAGTTATTAGGCACTCGATATGCTACGTTTTGAAATTATTTTCGAGTGTTCAGAGTGTACCATAAATCCGGAACACAACATTTGATCTCTTTTTGAAATAGATCAACCGGTATATTCTTTCAGTTTTAGAATCTGCATGATGTGGGCTTCATAAATCATTTTTATTTTCAGGGATCAGATGAAACGTTGCCTGCCTAAAATTCACATTTAAATCAAATTTAACGAAAAATCATGGACGTGGACAAAACAAAACCTTGACAAAACCTTGAGAAGATATCAATGAAAGAATCTATTATCAATTATCTTTAGTCTTATAAGAA
Organism: Othius punctulatus; assembly: GCA_951805005.1. NCBI lineage: Eukaryota > Metazoa > Arthropoda > Insecta > Coleoptera > Staphylinidae > Othius > Othius punctulatus. Next base: position 98,127,017 of record OX638138.1, read on the forward strand.
TAGAGTTAAGCTACTTATCAGTCTATTAGACTAGATTGTAACATTATGTAGCAAAAAAAAACATTGAAATCATTTAAGTACGAAAGTATCCAAGCAATGTGCCAAAAAATACACAATATTTTGCATCACGTAGAATACACAGGGTGTTCTGAAAAACGATCGAATTTACCTATTTTCAATTGGCTATTTGATTGAGAATTGATCGTTATTTAAGTCTCAAACAGTATTATTAGATTATGATCTATATGCTACCATTGAATAGCTCATAGCTCAGTAGATGAGCACTCGGAATTTGAAGCTATATACAGGGTGTTCCATTTGAAAAAAGTTTTAGCCATTTGAAAATAGCAAAATTCGATCGTTGTTTTAGAACACCCTGTGTATTCTACGTTACTCCAAATATTATATATGGTTTGGCATGTTGTTTGGGTACTTGCTCATCGAGATTCTTGCATTGATCTCTTGTAATAAGGTTTTGTTGAATTGTTTTCACGTCCATAATTTTTCGTTAAATTTGATTAAAATGTGAATATCTTGGCAACGTTGCATCTGGTCCCTGAAAATAAAAATGATTTGTGTAGCCCACATAAAGCACATTCTAAAAATGAAATAATATACAGGGTAATCCATTTAAAATCAAACCAAATTTTGTGTGCCGGATTTATGGTACACTCTGTACACTCAAAAATTATTTCAAAAAGTAGCACATAAAACTTCCAATCAGATTTTTCCGTCAAATTTCGTTAGTCTAGCAGCAATGGTCCGAGTGAGGACCATTGCATGCACCATCATGTTTCCATGAAATATATATGACAATTCTATTCCGAATTTTCATTCAATATTTTATAAATTGTTAGAATAGATCACAAAACTTCCTAATATGTATTTATAGAGAAGAAAAAAACATTAGATTTCATATAAAAAATATACGAAATTTTAATACAATTCATAATATTCATACAATTTCTAACAAATTCTGTCAAATCTTGAAAATTGTCAAACATTTATTATATACAATTTTTAGTAAATTTAGAAAACCTACTAATTTTCATTGATATGAATATATTTTCAATAAATATCTCAAATTTATACAAACGTTTAAATCTTTTTAAAAAAGAAAATAGAACTGTAATTGGCTCAGAATTGTCTGTCAAATAATGATAGTAACCAATTACGCCATAGGTGGAGGAGTAGTAGGGATTATTATTATTATTAAATGTCCAGCAATTTATACAAAATATGTTGAATTTATTTTTTAATCAAAATAGGAACTTCCATTTTAACTTTAAACTATCAGAATACGTCTGGATCTGAAAATGTCTAACATCTAGAGAAAATTCATAAAATTTTCATCCAAATAACTGAAATATTCCGAAAAGAGATATTATTTCTAAAATTTCCAGAATCTACATTATAAATTTTATAAAATAAAAAATAGAAATAGAATACCAACATATAAAAAATACCGAAATGTATTAAATTATTGCCATTTCACTTTTAAATATATTATTTTATACTTTTAAATTTTAAAATATTAAGTTTGGAATTTGTGATTTGTATTTTTTGTGAATTATCTAGTTTGTGTTATGTAACTTTATTTGTAGTAGCTCCGTTGAGAGCTGACAATGACTCATCACTTCATATTGCAGGAATTCGACATACGTTTCATATTTCATTTCACTCTAATACATTTACCTTAAGTATGTCAACGAGCATAGAAAGCGCGATTATTTGTTCGAAAAAGCATGAGTCATCTCTCGTCGGGTTGACTTTGCAGCTTAATTTTACGAAATTGTGAAGTCCTCCGTGTAGTACCTGTAATGTTATCTATATAGTACTGAATACATAAACTATCTATCTAAATTATCAAAATTCATAGAAAATGCACAAAATTAACAAAAAAAAATCAACAGTAACATTCATTTCAATACATCAGTACATGTCAATACATTTTAGAGTCTTCTCCTAAATTTTGAAAAAATGTGTAACGATTGCTAAAAATCTATGAAAAAAAATTAATAATAAACACCACATTTCTACAGGATTTCAAAATATTCGTGTAATCTTCTGTTGAATCTTAAAAATATCCAAAAATCTCAATTATATGGAGATAGTATTTTGGAAAGTGTCAAAAATTGACAAATGCTGAAAATCTATAAAAATTAATAAAATCCTTATAAAACATATCAAATATCTCCAGCACAATAAATTTCAATACATTTGAGGGTCTTCTACTAAATTTTAGAAAACGTCTAACAATTGCTGAAATCAATAAAAATTCATAAAACCCTTATAAAACATATTAAATATCTTCAAGATTTCAAAATATTCGTCTTGTAGTAATTTTCAAAAATATTTAAAAAATGCAATTTTCTTGAGATAATATTTAAGAAAATGTTTAAAAATTGACATAAATTATACTAATATTTAAAACAAATCTGTGGATGCCATTAAATTTCCATAAAAGTTTGTATCTTTATTCAATCTTTCATAAATATTTTTAAGATTCCACTTCATAGAAAATGAACAGAATACAAAAACAAACAGTTACCATTGTTTGTATTATGTGTATGTATTTTGTAAATCAAAATAAATGTCAATACATTTGAGAGTCTTCAATGTATTACATGAAAATATTCATGAAAATATTGCTGTAATTATTAAAAATATTTAAAAATCGGAATACTATTGAGATAGTACTATAGTACTATTTTGTGGAATGTAGTGTAATGTAATTTTATATGTTTTGTTAATTTGCCGTTTTGTGAACGGTGTTTTTTAATATGTATTTTTTTATTATATTATATAATGACAATTGTAAGGCTGCAAAGCCATTAACATGAAATAAATTAAATTGAATTGAATTGAATAGTATTTAAGAAAATGTTTAAAAATTGACAGAAGTTGTAATAATATTTAAAAGTAATCTATGGATACAATTAAATTTCTATAAAAGTGTGTATCTTAATTCAATCTTCCGTAACTTTTTTTAAAAATCCACAAAGATGGTACAAAATTCATAGAAAATGCATAAAATACAAAAACAAGCAATGGTAACATATTTTGATCCAACTAAATATATTTCAATACATTTTACTAAATTCAACTAAATTTTGGAAAATGTGTAACAATTGCTGAAAACCTATAAAAACAATAAAAAATCCTCATAAAACATACCAAATATCTTCAAGATTTCAAAATATTTATGTAAATCTTGTACACAACACTTCAGACCACACTAAGATGCTTTACTTGCTTATATAAGCTCGACAATTTAGCACATGAAGATGAACCCATGTAGGGATCGAAACCGTTCGTGTTAATGCTTATGTATAATAAAGAATATTATCAAGATTAAGAACGTACAATTTTTTACTTAAATTATTGTAAGTATTAGTAAGTTTTCTGGCACCCTCTGAAAATTTGTAGAAACTTGATTATAAATTCGTAAATTATTAGAAATTTCGTATATTTTAGGGGAAAATACCATATTCTTGAAATACGTAGTTTTTGAAATATTTCGAAAATTCGAATTTCTGCAATGTGTAATTTCGCTCGTGCTGTTTACGCATGCATAAAAGTTTGCAAAAGATGCGTAACTTTCATAACTGTGATAAATAATGTTAACAACAAAAAAAAAACACTCCGGAAAAGTTTCAAAACTATATAATTTACTGGAAGATGGAGTTTAAGATGGAAGATAAGTTTACTTCCAGCCTCTATACCTTGTGAACTATAGCTTTTTTTGCGACCGTGTAGTATCATTTTTGTTCTAAATTTTTCTTCTATCAACTTTACCTGATACAAAAATGTTTATGCGTTTCACCGTTTACCAGACAATTGCGAAAAATATCACAAGTTCGCCATTTGGGAGATTTTTTTTTAATGTTAAGGGATGAAGCCCCCACCGGTAGAGGGGAAACTCAACGATATTCGAATCTAGAATACGTATGAGTATGTATACCAAATTTCAATTTTTAAAAATTTATTTTCACCAAAACGGCTTTTTGGGGCTAATATGACTGGACTTCAACGATATTAACATATTTAAAGTGAACTTTTCAAAATTGAAATTTCTTTGTTAACATTGGTTACCACAGTGACGAAAATTAAGGATATCTCGCAAACTATGATGCATGTGTAAATATAGCATGGGCGAAAATACACGATGCAGAAAATTAAAATTTTCGATATATTTCAAAAACTACTTATTTTGGGAATATGGTTGTATAATATTGTTTTGTAGCAAATTGTCATGCCAATTGCTTTATGAGATAAAAAGTATGAAAATGAAATACGCTTACTTTAAGTGGGCACTTAACTAATGACATTCTTGAATGACTAATTGTCAAAATTTTCAGTAACGACATATATCAGTGATAGAGATACCTTTCAGATACAATTGAAGATACATTTTCCATATTTGTGTTATTTGTAAGATATATTGAAGCCATTTTTTATAACGTCACTTTAAGGTCAACATCTTGGAATCGAATTTTAACTTACTAATTTAAGTATAAACAAAATGTGTACACACATCTCTACAAAATATGTTTTAAATTACGCGGGAAAGCCAGAAACATAATAATATATAGGGTGTTCCATTTAAAAACCAAAGTTGATGGCTACTTCCGGTAGAACTGGAAATGACAGTAGAGTATTTCACCTGAGAAGAATGGAATCAGCCATGTTTAGATGGTTTTTCATAATTTTTATTTTATCGGGAACCCCATAAACTTTTAATGGTCCATTAGCGTGCGACACCCTGTATATTCGAATTTTATAGTTTTCAATTACAAAATTCAAGTGTATTAACTTCAAGTTTTAATCAGCTGCACGACCATATTTCAAAACTTAATGTTTTATAACTTTATATATTTTCTGGCTTTCCAGCAGCAAATTTGATAAGTTTTCATAATGTTTATTGCATAAATAGTCACATCATTTTTCATCAGTGATTCCAATTTCCAAATCCACATTTTTTTTTCATATTTTCGTTTCTTTCACAGTTTTAAATTCATATGTTCAAATCTGTCTAATTTTTAAATGACTCTGTAAACATCTGGAAAATTTTTATTCCCAACTTGTAAAACTCCGCTCTCATTTTCCGCAAATTTGTAAAAATTTGAGTAGAAACTGATAAAATTTTATATTTGATAAAAGTTTCTTTTAATAAATTATCACACCATTTTTTATCATAGATTCCAATTTGTTCTATTTGGAACTCCAAATGTTCCAAAAAAAATCCAAATCAACAAATTTGTATATTTTAAATCTGTAAAATTTTCAGTAGTCATTTTACGATTCTTTCAAAGTTTTCAGTTGTAATTTTTCGATTCTTTTAAAGTTCTAACTTCATCTGTTCAAATGTGTCCAATTTTTAATCGACAGTGTAAAATCTGTAAAATTTTCAACTCCTCCATTTAAAAAAAACTCGACCCTTCAAATTTATAAAAAAATGTTATGGAAACTTTCCAAATATGCCAATTTTTATGATAATATACAATATATCAACTAGTAAACTCCAAGTATCAAAATCTGCCAATGTTTTAACAAAATATCATTTCGATATAAATTCGTTTATAGAGGCTAGAGCGCAAAATTGAAAATTCAGTATTTTTATTTTTTGTCAATGGCACTCAATTTTTGAGACCTGAGACTTCTATTTTACTTGTTATTAGGTTCAAGGTGAAGTATGCAAATATCTCAAATCAAGTTTCTTTGTTTGATATTCGCTGTTTGCTATTTTTTATAAATAAATACAAAAGAAACTAATCATTTCAGTTTTATTTCCCTCATAAAAGTTACAAAAAGATTGAATTATTCGTTTTAAAAATAATTACATATTCGTTTAGTTGGAGCTTAATGGTGGATTCGTGAAAACATAAAAATTAGCACTGGAAGCTATAAATTCGAATTTACCTAATCCTCGATACATGCTCATACTAATAGAGGATGAAAACGGAAAATCTAACTGCGAACGTCAGTTTTAATACTCCTCACGCTCTCATCTTTCAGCTTAATTAAGCCCACCAACTAATTATAAACAATCAACACAGAATATCCTCCGCTATCGTCTTTCACGTGCAATAACATCGTCACGTTCGGACGGGTAGGACTTCCATATCTCCGTGATTTCCAATCACGCTGATTAAGCGGTCGCGGTATTATTTATTATCTGGACTCCGATAGGGAGATTATACCCATTTAAATAATTAATTAGGCAGATGCAAATGATTTTCAAATTACAACTTCGTTAGTGGCATTAATAAGAGGCGAAGTGTAAAGATGCGAGCCGTAATTTATAGGGAAGTGGGATGAGTCGGACTCCACTGCGCGTTCACGAAATGCTGTTGAGTCAATTAATTGCGTAGGCATCACGCTGCATCCTGAAATACGTTGATTGCTAATCAGCATAAATAAAAAATCGTAATTAACTCGTTACACGTTTCGTTTTATCTGATTGGCCATTGCCGAGCAAATATTCGTTAAATGCTGCTTTCTTACATATAACCATTTTTTGTTTTAATAATAAATTTAATTTAATTAATATTAATAAACATCAAAATGTCAAGACGCATTTAATTAGCTATGCTCCACATGCACGTCACATCCAGTTAATGTGGCTGCCATTTTAGTAATAAATTATTTGCATCTTTAATAAATTGCTTATAAAATTTTAACGAATACCTGTAATTAGGTTCACTTCTATGAAATGAATATACTTCCGGTAACAAAGTCGGAAATTTGAATTAAAAATCAATTGAAACCAATTTGACATTAAATTTAAAGAAATGCATAAATTACATTTATAGCGATTATGAAATTAAATAATCAGAAGTATTATAACAAGAGCGTCAAAAATAATCGAATATAGCTGACGTATGCGAAATTTGTTCTGAGAAATACGCCGAGTCCGTAGGACGAGGCGTATTTTAAGGTACACATTGAGCAGTAGTCGCTATATTCAGATTATTTTTTATGCTCGAGTTATATTCGGAGGACTATATACCGAATAATAAATGTAAATGCAAGAAATATTTTGTCAATTTTAATTTCGTGTATACATATTATGATTCACGGCAACTTGATTTTTATTAACATTTAAATTAAATTAATATCATAATTATGACTTATAAGAACTGTGTTTATTTATGGTATGTAATATTAAAAGTACAATTATTATAAATTACAGAGCTACTGGAATTATTATTATTATTATTAGATGAATCAAGAGAAACTGACGAAGAATTATTGATAGAAGAATTTTCAATTTCCGATTCTATTGATTCACTTCTTAAATTTGAAATAAGATTTTTATGATGATTTTCACTTAGATTCAAATAAGGTTGAATTAAAGCAGTATTGTTGTGTCCATTTATTTTTATAATTTCTTCAGCGTTAATACCCGTACTTCATAACTGACTAACTGTAGATGATCTGTTAGAATGATTTGTTATTTTTACAAGTTTGGTATTTATTCCGATGCTTTTAGCAGCACTTTTTGTCCATTTACTAATCTGATTGTATCCCAAGGGCCTGTTTTTATACCAATAGCTATTTTCATGTTTTTCCCAATCTTTATTTAGTGTAAGAAACAGGCGATTAGTTTTAATGTTAGGTGTCCGTTTATAAAACATTTTCTTTGGAAGTTGAACGGGGCACATGTCTATATTGTTTGAATTTGGGGTAATCCATTTACTATCTGCAATTTTCTTATCACCTCCTTGTGCTGTTTTGGAGAAAATTGTGTTGTATTCCATCCGACCTGTTGGCAAACCATAATTGTTTATTTCTTCTTTGAAATATTCTGTCAAGCACGCACTTGCTTCTCCTCCTCTCCACGCAAGTTCAACACACGCAATATGGTAAAACTTTCGCTGTAGACCATCGGGTGTATTTCCATTAAAAGAATTTATAATTCTTGCTTGTTCTTCATGGGTTAAGGCCGACGAATTTTTCCAAGTTGCTTTATGAAATATAACGCTTTTAAAAGGATCTATAACTCTTTTGAATTTATTATAATAAGTAAGTCATAAGTAAGTTATTATAAGTAAGTAGTAAGTAAGTACATAATTCTTCATTCGACTTTTCTTCTTTTATATCATAATTTCTTTCTGAACAGAAGTGATCAAATTGTCTTATAACATAACGTTCTATTCGCACTGTATTAATGAGTTTTGTGGATGTGACGGATTCTTCGATTTTATGAATCTCATCAGATCCAAATCGATTCATATTGACCGCTTATTATATACTGAATGCAAGAAATATTATGTCATTTCGACTTTTGTGTAAAAATATTATGACTCACGGCAAAGTGATTGTTATTAACACCTCATCGAAATACGCAAACTATAGTATATTTTAATTAGAGAGTATTTACAACATATCTGTCAGTGTCACATTTATTTATGAAAAGTGTGCTGCCATCTATGGGAAAATTTCTGCAAAATTTTGGAGGCTCTAGGGCCTCTAAATCTAATTTTTCGCCCGAAATTTAGGACCGAAAAATGAACTTTCAAAGCAGGTAGGCGGAAAACGATATATTCAAAATATGCCCTATGACAACCAGGTAATTAATAATAAGCGCTGTAATACGAAGTAACTAAGGAAAATTCAATATTGTGATTGGTCCATTTAACTATGAGGTATATAGTCATCCTAACCATGGTAAAGCAAATCAATCCAATCGAATTAGGCCCTGAAACCTACAGGGTGATTTATCAAACAACAAACTTTACCATCTTGTAGATGGTAAGATAAAAATGTCATATGGACATAGGTCATATTCCCCTTACGTACAGAACTAAAGGGTTTCCCAATGGGGAAGATATGTTTTTATAATTATATAAAAGACAAAATATTTTCGACAAAAGCAAAACTTTTTCTTTATTATATAGTACAACGTATGACAATTATGTTTTGAATAATACATTATTCAAATGTCCACCTTTACTTCGTTTGCAGGGTCGAATCGAATGAACCCAATTTTCGGTAACTGTGTGCAATAAATCAGGTGTTTTTCCATTAATGCAGCGTTTGATGTTCAATTTCAAAGCGTGAATAGTTCGAGGTATAGTGGCATAGACTAACCACTTTAAATAGCCCCACAAGAAGAAGTCCAAAGTGGTTATATCACAACTTCTTGGAGGCCAATTAACAGTTCAATTTCTGGAGATTACAGACTCATCTTTTCTCTCAGTAACTCCATAGTGGCATTGGCAATATGTGATCTTACACCATCTTGTTGGAAAAATATGCCTTGCAAATTAATTTCATCCAACTTTGGCCACAAAAAAATCGTTAACTTAGAGCCCAATCAGGGCCGGTTTATTAAATGTTGGCGCCCTAGGCGATTTTTAAGGTGGCGCCTCTTGAACCTCCCTTTTAATGTGATCAAAGGTATTGCAGGTATTTTAATAATTGGAAATTTTTATATTGATAAATTTTATTACAATTTTAAAAACAAAACAAAAAATTGTACAAAATAAACACATTTTAATTAAAAAAATATAACAAAAAAAAACATGAAAATAAAAATCATTTCTCAAAGTACATAAAATATTTAACAGTGCATAGAAATAAAAATCACAAAATAAACAAATAATACTACTATTACTTAAACATATAACTTGGGCTTAAATACAGTGTAAAAAAAGATTTATATCTAAATTCATGACAAAAAACCAATGCTCCCAATTGTATCATTTATAATGTAATTACATAGAAAAAAAATCCTAAACCAAAAACAGATTTTTTTAATTTATATATTTTTCCTACATTTGGAATTTGCAAATGTTTCAATTAGTTTGTCACAGCACATATAATTAACCATGTCTGAATTTATTGCAAGAGTTGCCAAGCCTGATAATTTTTCATGGGACAGCATGTTTCTCAAATAATTTTTAATTCGTTTTAAGACTGAAAACGAACGTTCTCCAGAGGCATTTGTAACAGGAATGCATAAATAAATCGTTAATATAACATCCATATTCGGAAAAGTAGATATTATCTTTTTCTCTTGTATAAGTTTTAACATTTTTAAAACACTTGATTGTCCCATCATCTACTTTTAATACTTCCATATTTTTTAAAAACTGTTTAAAATGTTTGCATTCTTCTGTAAATTCGGGACCAAGGTCCGATGGGTATAATTTTATAAGCGCGTTTGTTTTCTCTTCAATGATATTATCCTCCACTTCTCCTAACCTCGTCAAAAACTCAAACAAGCCCTCTATATCAGTGTATGCATTTTTACGACGCTTCAATTGATCAATTAAGTTATCAATTATGACATAAAATGTATTTATTCTCATATTATCACGCCCATTCGTATTCAGATCATTATTGGGTTCTAAAAATTGGAGTTTCCTTTTACGGTTCCGAGTTAATTCATTTTTGTATTCGCTGCAGTTGGTTTCTTTTTTCCTGCTTCCTCATAAAGATCAAATTTAGATCTTTGTTCTGTTAAATATTCAATCAAAGAAATATAAATTTGAACAACGATTGTTATATCTATATTAACTTTTTGCAATGTTTTATTACACGCATCGATTCTCTCCAAAATATTGTTCCAAAATTCAGTAAGGATACCAGTTTCTAATAAATGAGATTTACAAAGTAATCCATTTGCTTCAGCGTGTGTTTGAGGTTTTTCAGTTTCGTTGTTCAATATCTCTTCAAAGGCATCTCTAAAACAGGAATAGCCTAAAGATAAGGCGCTGCACGCATCTGCTCTGGCAGACCACCTCGTTGCCGACAGAGTTTTAGGAAGCAGGTATTTATTTTTATTATTATTTGCAAAACATTTTTTTAAAATGTCCCATCTATGGGTAGAAGCTGACCAAAAAAATTATAAATTTCCTGTACAAACATGAAAAATGTAGTTGCTTCCAGACAACATTCAGCAGCAAATACACCAACTAAATTTAAAGAGTGTGCTGCACAAGTACGTAATGTATTAATGTATTGTGAGCTTTCATTCTAGCTTGCAAACCAGAGTATTGGCCAGACATATTACTGGCGTTGTCATATGATTGACCTCTGCAATCCATAATATTGATTTTTAGATCTTCAAGTTTTTTTTTAAATGGCAACTTCCATTTCTTTTGCCTTATGTCCTACATTTGGCAAAAATGAAATAAATCTTTCGACTGGCGTACCATCTGCATAAATATATCTTACTACAAAAGTTAACTCGTCCACCTTGGCAATATCTGGCGTCGAGTCAATAATTATGGAAAAATATTTACTTGACTTTAATTCTTCGACAATTAAATCAGTGATTGAAAAACTCATCAAAATAATAAATTCATTGCATATATCTTTGGATAAATATGAAACGGTCCCTTTGCCTTTGTTTGCATATTTTTGTATGTGAGCTTGCAAAAATGGATCAAATGTTGAAATCAATTCTAAGAGACCAATGTAATTGCCATTATTCGGTTCCCCAAATACATCACTTTCACCACGAAAAGCCAAAGTACGAGAGGACAAATACTTAACAACTTCAACTATTCGCACAAGAACATTTTTCCAATATTGTAATTCCAAAGAATATTGTTTTTTTAATTCACCATCAATTTTCCCTAGAGCGTCAACTCGACATATATAAATCCGCGTATTTTCTCGGTGTTCTAAAGATTGTTCGTGATGTTTTAAACGATGTTCGTTCTTCCAATCGTTAAAGCCAGTATGAGTAAATGAAGTTTTATGTTTGCTAAATAATTTGCACGGCATACAATAAATACATCCTGTCGTTTAAAAAAAAAAAAGCCATTCTCGTCTCCTTGTCTCCCCATTTATGGATTGGTGCAAAAATATACGCTTTGATGCATATCTCACCCGATCATTATATGATCTTTTAGATATTTTAAAATCTAATTCATTAATATTTTGTTGTGGTGGATTTTGAATGATATAATCCACAAAATTATTATCGATTCTCCACTTCGAAGGGTCCAACAAATCTGTGACTGAAATTGTTTGATTTTCGGTCATCGACGATGCAAAGTTCTCGCTTTCAATTGTGGCCTCACTTACCAAATTTGGTAAATTATAATTTTCATTGGTGCTTTCATGAGAAGTTGAAGGCAAATTTGTAACATCGTCAAATATGCTCGATCTTGGTAACACAGTGTCTGGGGACTGCACTTTGGATTCCTCACTTTTCGAAAAAAACGAAGTTATTTTATGCACTTTGTCCAACAATTTGGCAGTTTTTTCATTTTGTTTCAATTTTCGTAATTTATTCGGATATCCAGATAATTTACGCGACATATTTCTGCAAACAAATTTAACATTTGAAACATGCGTACTTTGAATTAATAAATTATTGTCCTTTGAATACAAATAGCATGTTGTATTCAAAATAAAAGTGCAGTTTGATGTCAGCATTTAATTTGAACTTTATAATAAAAAAAAGTGCACTTACTTTTATTAAAGTGTTCACTATTCACATGAATTTTTTGTTAAATCGAATTACTCAAAGTAATTTTTATTGCAATTTCACAGGAGACACCAGACCCATACAACTAGTTAACATCGAATGAACTAATGACATAAAACTATAAAAGGGTCCAGCATGTACATAAATCTATTTACTCGCAAGAAATATGGGTCGGGAAAAATATGTTAACGTAGTCCTTATTTCTTATTGATTGGTTTCAAAGCATAGAAATGAAAACACGTGTAGGCGCCAGTACCATGTTTTTACCATAGCTTATTTATTGATAGATAAACAAACATAATCATACTAGGTATACATATACAATAACGACTCGAGTTGGGATTTATAAATAAACTGTTAGCGGGCCTTACGAGTGCGACCGCCGAAAACAATATTATTTAATTGGAAAGAAATACGAATATAAAAATTAATTGGCCCAAATTTTGGCGCCCCTATTTACTTGGCGCCCCTAGGCGATCGCCTAGGTTGGCCTATTGGGTAAACCGGGCCTGAGCCCAATCAGCAAACACACGACGCTTATGAGGGTCAAGTGGCTTCAGTTCTTGAGTCAACACATCTTATAAGGATGTAAACCCGAATCTTTTCTCAAAATATGCTAAGTTGCCATTCTTGAAAGGCCAAGTTCTTGAAACGTCGATGAATCGTCTGATTTACACCTGCTGTAACACTGGCACTTACAGCGTCAATATTCTCTGGTTTTCTTGCGTTTCGTTGTCTTATTGGTGTTCTCGTTTCTTGTAAAGTGAAATTTGTTTCAAATTTTTGAACGATTCGACGAAAAGCAAGCACGAATAGCAGGCGATTATGTCTACCAAAATCTTCACGAAGATCACGTTGAGTTTGAATAAAAGAAAGATTATTTTTATAAAATTTTTGGATAATAACCAACGTGTTGAAGCGTGTATTTTGCCACGATGAATTGTCAAACTATACTAAAAACAAATGACAGCAAGTGAGATTTCTACAATTTTAGATATGGTTGCTATGATATTTTAAAAATATATTGTTCTTATTGGGAGACAGATTACAATTGATTACTGAATCATATTGATTATTGAATCAGATTACAATAGATTTAAATTTATTGGGTAAATACATTTAAATTGTTTGTTTCGGCAATTCCAAGGCATCATTGATTTTTGAATTCTCTTTTTTACATTGTTTTTATTGTTATCTTAAAATTACTTCCTGAACAAGATGGCAAAGTGTTTTATTTCATAAATCACCCTGTATTTTTCAGGGTCCAATTCAAAGTTACAATTATTATAAATTACCCCATCCTTTATAAAATTGACTGGGAAATCATGTTCCGTTTCTACGCTACGGACATCAGCCCAGTACAAATGTATGCACCAAGTTATGCTTGAGGTCAACTAGGGAAGGGTTTATTAATCGAAGCATAATAGTTACAAATGTATGCAAACTGCTTGGCATAACTAAATAATTGCGCAATTACTTTCTTCATGTATGACGAAATTGTTTATAATTAGTGCTTATTGGAATTAATTCGTTATGCGGTCATGTACTACGTATATATTTGCAGACTTTTATGAAGAACTACATACATGATTGCTGTAATAATGGCCGATACGTTTTTAAACGTAAATGCACAACTCAATTACTACATCGTGAGACCACATTACAGATTAATATCGTCTTTTGCCGAATAATAAAAGTGTTGAGTTTAATCTGACACCGCCTATTATTAAACATGAAGTTATGCAATTATGTAATAAAACGCGTGATAAATATTTATCACGCTAAAATTACCAAAAAATTCATAAAAAAATATTTTATGGTTTCCTTATTTAGTTCGAAGTAAACGGATTTAATTTGAATCATTATGAAGTTATTATTTTATATACTTTTTTATGTGGGAAAGCAAATTATGATCTTCCTTCATACTGCACCCCTGACCTTATAGTGATAATTAAAAAAAACTGCCTAAGTTAATGGATTTGTTCTATTAATATTCTTAATATTTCATTTATAATATTCCAAAATACATTTGCCATCATTTAATAAAATAATCAATCATATAACCAACTATTATAAACATATAACAATATATTATATAAACGTTATATCATATTTCATTTCCTTTGTATGTTTCTAGGGCACTGTCTGTTGATATATTTTGGTTTGCAACGAATGCTGCCGATTTTTAAAATCGGAAACGTTTTACGGCATTGGATTTCAAAGGGATTCGACATATGGCGAGCAAACGACATCACTCATAAAATGGGCAGGAGCGTTGACTAGCGGACACATTTCTGTATTTTCGGCTCCCTTATTTAAAGGGCAATTAACATTGCTTCTCAAAGGACGGAATGTCAACATTTGCGCATTAACTTTAATTGCCACTGAGCCGATTGGGGCATTGAGGATATAAGGAAGATGCGTCTCAGAATGTATTTTATATATTTGCATCAAAGAAATTGGCGCCGGAACTAAAACAAAACTGTGAGCTTTATTGTACGATTGTAAAATACTTAATTATAGTAAATTATCATGCCAATTGCTCTATGAGATAAAAAGTATGTCATTCAATTAAAAAAAAAAAATGAAATACGCTTAATTTGTGAGGGCACTTAACTAATGACATTTTTGAATGACTAATGGTCGAAATTTTCAGCTGCAAAATATATCAGTCATAGAGGTATCTTTCAGGTATAATTCGACATAAATTTTCCGTTTTTATCTTGTTTGCATCAGAAATTGAAGCCATTTTTTATAGTCTTCTTGAAGTCAAAATCGTGGAATTTATTATTTTATCTAAAAACCTAAAAAAGATAGGTGTGCAGGGTGGGCAAATTTCGATGTTTTAATAGGGAATCTTGATAACTATTATAGGTATGATAAAATGGACCCCTAGTAAGATTGGCTATTGTCTTTTGTTTTCGAGCTATTCGCAAAATTCCGATTTTTCGACTTTTTGTTTTATGATGGCTGTAGGTCGCTTATTTATGAGAATAAAAAAAAATGGCTGCGTTCTTCATTCACTTTTTATCATACCTGTTATAGTTATCGAGATTGCCTATTAAAACACCGAAATTTGCCAATCCTTTACATACATCTCCACAAAAGATGTTTCAAATTAAACGGGGAAGCCAAAAACATAATAATTTAAATCCCATTTGAAAAAAACAACAGTTGATGGCTACTTCCGGTAGAACAGAAAGTGATAGAATGTTGAAAGTATTCCACCTGAGGAGAAAGAAGTCAATGTTTGGATGATTCTTTTTCAAATTTTTATATTATCGGGAACCATATAAACTTTTAATTGTCCATTAGGAGGCACACCCTGTATATGGAAATATAAATTTAATTACGGTTTAAATGTGCACTTTGTAAAAAGTAGGTCGACGGTGGCCGAGATATTAGAGCCGTTACATTTGTGGGGAGCTGAAGCAGGCGATCTCGTGTATTGTTAAGTTGTACGTGCACTTTAAAAACCCGATATAGATGAAGTGAAATTCATAAAGGCAAAATTTCCAAGTGTGGTGGATTGCTCCTTGTCGACTGTATTTAGCCATAGCAGCAGACATAGGCCGTTATTAAATAAAACCAATAAATATAAAAAAACAGTCCGGTTCCATGAACATTTATGTAACTTTCTATTTATATAAAAATCTATACGAATTTCTATTCAAAAAACGGTGCAATTTTTTTTATATATAAAGAATATGTTTATTTTAATAATCTACAATGGTATGTGGATTATTAAAAAAGTCTATCGGCCGAAACCTTTCTGCCTATGATATTTTTTTTTAATTTCCAAGAAATACACAATTTATGATACTGAAAACTATTTAAAACATTTGCAAATGTATGAATTTTAGAAAAATCATGAGAAATGGTGGAAATTTTGTGCAAATTAAATATTAAACTATTAAACAGTTATTAAATTCTTGAATTTTCTAGAAAATTTATGAAATTTTCAGAGAATTTGTTTAATTATAGTACAGACATAATAGACTATTGGGTAACTCTATCAGCCAAAATATATATTGCTGCAAATTTTTGTTTTTCTATAGGGTGATAATATCGTGTATAAAATATAAAAGTGTTATATAAAATTTTGAGAGAATAATTGAAAATTTGTCAATAATAATAATGAAAACGACATTTTACCAAATAATTGTAAATGTATGAATAATAATAATAATTTTACTGTAATAGCTAAAATGATCGCATGATCGCATGATCGCATAAAATGAAATTTTGAGAGAATAATGAAAATTCATACAGCAATCATTGAAATTTGAGCATATTAAACGACATTTTGACAAAATAATTGTAAATATATAAAAAATAATAATAATTTTACTGTAATAGCTGAAATTTTCACATAATAAGAGAAATTATGACAGAATAATCAAAAATTTGCCGAAAATATTATTATTTTTATTATGTTCATTGAAACTTCGGTAGCAATAATTTCAATTTATACAAAATAGTTGAAATTTTGTGAGCAATCTTTCAAAGTTTTATAGCAACCCCGGACACATCATAGTTACTGTTAAAATATGAAATATGTAATTAAAAAAATTACAATTATTGCTGAAATGTCATCAATGTAATTTTGATAATGTTCAATAAAACTTTGAGAGAATAATTGGAAAATTGTCAATTATAATGAAAAAAAAATTACAGTAATCATTGAAATTTTGGTATATTAAACGACATTTTAACAAAATAATGTAAATAGATGAAATATAATAATAATTTTACTGTAATAGCTGAAATTATCGCATAATAAGAGAAATTATGGCAGAAAAATCGAAAATGTGAAGAAAATATTTAATTTTTTTATTATTTTCAATATATAATAATATTTCATTTTGATAGCAATAATTGCAATTTATACAAAATAGTTGAATTTTTGTAAGCAATCTTCCAAACTTTGACAGCAAGCATAGGCACATCGTAGTTACTGCTGAAATAAGAAATAATTGAAAATTTAACATTTTTTGTTGAAATGTTGAGTGATCCATGAAATTTTGAGAGAAAATTTGTCAATTATAATGAAAAAAACTTACAGTAATCATTGAAATTCTTGTATATTAAATGAATAAAGTTTGGCAAAATAATTGAAAACATGTGAGAAATTATAATAATTTAACCGCAATAAAATTTTCAGAAATAATTATAAAATTTACAGTATTCATTCAAATTTTGATAGCAGTAATCGCAATTTATACTACTGATGAAATATGGCATAATTGAAAACTTAACCATTTTTTATACAAATTTTAACAGTAATCAATGAAATTTTGAGAATAATTGAAAATTTGTAAAAAATAATTTAAAAAACTTACAACAATCATTGAAATTGTACTATATTAAATGAAATTTTGAGAAAATAATTGAAAATATGTGAGATTTTTTTTTCTTGTATTTGACTCATATTAAGGTAATTTAAACTATTCCGTAAAAAACGTGTACTTCCATAATTAAAATTTTTAATTGAATAATTGCAAAATCGAAACCGATCGAAAAGCAATTAAAAATTTTAATTATGGAAGTATTAGTTTTTTACTGAATATATTAATAATTTTCACTTATTTCTGTAAAAGAATTATTATTTCTGACATTATTCAATTATTTTGTAAATTTTGTATTTAATATGCCAAAATTTCACTGATTAGGTACTTCAGTTTTTTTTTATTATTTGTGATATTTTCGCAAATTAAAATCAATTATGACATAATAATATAAAGTTTGCCAGAAGTAATAAGTTTTACAGCAACGATTGAAATTTTAACAATAATAATAGAAATTTCGACACTAATAGAAAACTTGTGAGAAATAATTAAAATAAATTACAGCAATCCTCGAAATTATGATATTAATATTCGAAATTTTGACATAATAATTAAAATTTTGATGGTAATTGAAAATTTTAAAGCAATTTTTGAAATTTGCACAGTCATGCGTTGGTCATGCTGTGGCAGAATAATTTAACAATTTGTTTATTGAAATTTGAAAATGACCAATGAAATTTTGAGAGTGTTCAATGAAATGTTAAGAGAATATTTGAAAATTTGTCAAAAGTAATAATCAAAACTTACAGTAATCATTGAAATTGTAGCTTGTTAAATGAAATTTTGACAAAATAATTGAAAATATATGAAATTTGATAGGAATAACTAAAAACATACAGTACAAAAAATTGTCATGATTATTTAGAGACAAATTCAAAAGTTGTCCGTAATCATTGAAAATAGATAATTAGTATTTATAGAAACATACTATCGATAAAGTTCATAGATAATTTTGCAAATACGCCTTAGAAGTGTTACGTCCAGTTTCATTTCTGAATTTGTTCTGAATTGTACAAAATTTTATGGAATTTATTGAATTATCGTAAATGTTTTCAGTATTTTTGTTAAAATTGTACACATTTTTAGTATATTCGTGAAATTTCTGCACTTATCTAATAAAAATATTAAGTCTGTTACTGTATTTTTTGTAGCGTTTTCAATTTTGAAATAACGAAAATTGCGAAATGTTTATATGGGTTTTACAAATATTTATATAATTTTATTGGATTTCTGCATTTCTCTCAGTTTACATAAAATCTATCGCTCAAATTTTGAAGGGTATTTTGAAAATTGCGAAATTTGTATAAGAGTCTTAGATTTTTTTAAAATAATGATATTGCATTTCTGAAATTCTCTGAGTTTACATAAAATCTATCGCTCAAATTTTGAAGGGTATTTTGAAAATTGCAAAATTTGTATAAGTCTTAGATTTAAAATATATATATATATATATATATATATATATATATATATATATATATATATATATATATACATATATATATCTTTATTGGACTATTTTTAAAATAATTATATTGGATTTCTACAATTCTCTGAGTTTACATAAAATCTATCACTGCAATTTTGAAGAGTTTTTTGAAAATTGCGAAATTTGTACTAAGAGTTCGACATATTTCAATAATTGAATTTCTGTGATTATCTGACTTTAAATTAAATCTTGTTATATTTGTTAAAATTGTACAAATTTTCAATATTTTTGTGAAATTTCTGCCATTCTCTAATTACAATTACATTACATTACATTACAATTACATTAAGTCTGTTACTGTTTTTTTATAGCATTTTCAATTTTGAAAATGAGAAAATTTGAAGAGAAAATTGTTAAATGTTTATATGATTTTTAGAAATCGAATTTTGACGGGGATTTTGGAAATTGCGAAATTTGTATAAGAGTCGTAGATATTTTAAAATTGTTATAGTAAAAATTTGCAATTCTCTGAGTTTACATAAAATCTATCACTGCAATTTGGATGTTTTGAAAATGGCGACATTTTGATTTTTATATAATAATTAAATCAATTTTTTACATAATTAATAAATACTCCGTCTGTTCTATAATAAGTGAGCCATTTGAGTTTTCTTTCAAACTTATTGACACTTAGTTACTTTTTTAATTTCTATTTTGATATTCTTAATATACGCCAAATTCTTAATCATATGTGCCATGGAAATCAAAATATTTGACAGTTTAATTTGTTAAAAGCAACAATTAAAATTCGAATTTTTAAGCAAAAGTGTTCTTACGCCGGAAGTTTCAAACGATGATCAGACCAAATTTAACAAACCAAAAATGAACGGCTATTTTTCAGTTTTTACTGAAACATCAGAAAACTTGACGGCTGAATAAGGGAGCGGTGATTTTGGCATTGAAAAAAAAGCCAATAGTCCCGATTTGAATGTGCTCGATCTTGTTTTTTTGTTGCCTATTCAATCATTACAATACCAGCATTGACCGTCCAATATGGACGAATTAATAAGAGTTATCGAAGAATCTTCCAAAGCGGAGACTAGACATACATTAGAAAATGTGTTTATAAGTTTAGAAACAGTTATGAAATAGATTATAAATTGTGGCGGTTAACAATAATTATATGCTTCAACATATTAGCAAGGCAAAGCAAAGCTTCGTAGGGAAAATCGCTTGCCTACTATTCGTTTATACTAACATTTTTTGTAAGTTATTTTGGAAAAAAATATATATCTAGTACTTCTTAGAAACGATATTGGCTCACTTATTTTGTAAAAAATAAACATCGGCAATAGCTCACTTATTATGGAAAAAATAAAAATCGGTAATAGCTCACATATTATGGAAAAAATAAAATCGGTAATGGCTCACTTATTATGGAGCAGAGGTACTACAATTATTATATAATAAATATTTCAATAATTGAATCTGAATCTTGAATTAAATTCTGTAATTGTCTGACTTTCCAAAAAATCTTCTTGTGCACTTTTTTCATAACAGAAGTACTTTTGGAACAGTTGAATACCTTCAATAAATTTCTTTTGTTCGTTTCAGTCATTTTTGATATATTTTTGAAAATGTAATGATTTTTTATTAATTATGTATATTTGGCTATTTGTAATAAAATTTGCTTAAAATGAAAGGTTTTTTTTCCACGTTTACGAAGTTTTAGTGCTTCATTCATAATGGAAGGCATTGTCGAACTATTAAATACCTTGAATACGTTAAGTTCGAGTTATATTAGGCACAATTGTAAATGTTATGAACATAACCAACACAACCAATATAAAACCAACCATTATCAAAATAGATTTTCTTAAACATTTTTGCCAATTATAATTTTTGCAAATTGCTATTATTTTGTTGAAATTTTATGTCGTCAGAAAAAATACTAGAAAGGTGCATTTGTAACCAATATTTGAACAATAAACTTTTTCATTGTTTTTCTAAAACAAATAATATAGGCGTTCCTTACTTTGTATTCACCATTATATAAAACGTCAATATACTTAAAAACTGACAAAAAAGCAGGTCCATATATTTTTATCAACTGAAATTTTAACCTGAATCCTACTGATTGACGTTTATTGTCGCTTAAAGTTAGCCAATAAATGTGTTGTTACTAGGTAACTTTAAAGCACGCAGTGCTAGAACGATGGATTATCGCACGCTTATTAGTTCGATAAGCAACTATTATGATGCTGGTATAATAAAAAAATTATATTAACGTATCAGAATGGAATTGTTTTTATTTTACACACCTGCAAATGAGTGGTATTTTTTTCACTCATTACAAAAATAAGCAGAAGAAGATGAGTCCGTTGAGGACAGCCGTGGGGTTAAGAGCGAGATGGAAAAAATTGAGGCACCGAGAGACGGCCACATTGCACGATCAAGACGAGTGAGACATCAGTCCAGAGTCGGCTCTAGTTTCCTTTATAATGACCCGAGCGGCACTTTTAAGCCATGTTTGTATAGTAACACTATTATCAAGATAATACGTACGCGGTACAGCGTCATCTGCCCACGTTCGGAAATCATGAAATGTTCGCCTCCTTCATAATCATCGGCTACGACGGGGAACGTTTCGTTTCCGCAGTTTCTTGCTTATGGCGAGAAAACTAGATTGCTGACCACAGGTATAATTTTTCTTACATTATCATTTGCTTCGATATTATATGTACTTATGAAATTGTAACGGTTGTATGGGATATTATGAATATAATTAATTATATTTTTTTCACAGGCTAGTAGAAGACACAGAATTGCGTGGATTACAAAAACCTGAAAATAAGAGCCAAATTGTCTTAATGTAGAAACTTATCAGTAGGTCACATTGTAATGATGATTTGAGTGCTGAAAATTTTAATTTCAAAAATTTCAATCAAATCTACATATGTAGGAAACCATTCTACAAGGTGTCCTACAACATCTTGGCATAAATTAAGGAGCAAGCTAAGAAAGGCATAATTAAATGAAAATGTAAATAATATTTTTATCTAATCGCGTTTGTTTCCAAAATATTGGATCCTACAGTATTACTTAGAAAAACAGTTGTCTTGTTAATATTTCTACTAGAGTAGACTGAAAATCTGATATTTTGCGTCGAGTTATCCACTATCAATATACATATTCACAAATAATTACAATCATCCGAGTAAACACAGTGCCGTAGAAACAAGGGTTCTTCTATAGGTATTGCCACATAAAAACTTTGAGGTTAGGATTTTTTTAAATCATATTCCATTTTTCGATGAATTAACTTTATTGTCATAACAAAGGTATACTCCTTGTACTTCGAAAAAAATAAACTAGGCAGAATAAAGACGTATGATTTTATCACCAATAAGGAACTAATATAATTTAATATATTAATGCGATAACAATGAATTATTATTATGAATTATGAATTATAAATTATTATAACAAAATGAACGCCTGTACGTCGAAATTGCGTGCACTGATTGTTCATGAAGTAATAAAATTTTTGAACGCAATTTACGCTTACAAGTTTATTATGTTTCGGTTTATGAGTTTAAAATTACCTTGAATCGTGACCAATGAAAAAGATAGACTCGTCCGCTCTGCCGAGATGTGTTTCAGCGGAAATATTACGGCTGAACATCAATCAGATATAAATTAAAAGCATTCCTGTCCGAGCCCGTACCTTCCATTAACGCCGTAATTATTGCCGGTAACGTGTTAATTTCTTATTCCGCACTAAATATAAAATAATTGAGACGGGAAAGGAATCGCTGCGAAACCGAATGTAGATATAATAGAGCACTAATTCATCATTGAATAGGTGGAAGTTTTTCATGGAACGACGTGAGTAAAATTCCAACTGTGGCAAATGGCTTAAAATATAGTGAATAATGAAGGGGCTGCCACGGTAAAATTCAGTACAATACGGTATATTTTTTCCGTCATAATTTCATGGCTACTAAAGAGGCTGCATTGTGCGCTGATGAAAACTGGATGAGTAGGTAATTCGAGCGTTTTTTTCGATTTAAAAGGAAATAATTCGTGGTTTTGTTGCGCGGATGCCGACGAACATAGTCGGCGCCAAAACGAGAATTGGCCGGCTGAAAAACATTAATTTCGAACCCGAGAATTAATCGATTCCTGAATTTTTTGCAATTTTAAACGCCACTTTTTATAATAGGCTTGGGAACGTAGGTACAACAAAGTAAAACATTTTTGATATCATAATTTCTAACGCACGTATAATCGACGTGCATTTTAACTTTTATCTTGCTTATACCGAGTGATCATTTAAATTTCAACTCTAGATATCCATGTAAATTTAAATAATCGCTCGGTATTTTAATTGTGTTCTTTGCATTTTAAACTTCATACGATACAGTCAAAGATGAATTACTTACCACTCATTAAATAGTTTTACGAATTCATAGATCATAATCTATGGAGATAAAATAGAGTTTTTTTTGGCTGATATTTTAATTGTGTTTTTTGCATTTTAAACTTCATACGATACAGTCAAAGAATAAATTACTTACGACTCATTACATATTTTTACATGGACATAAAGAGGTTTTTTTTTTCGGTTGAGCGCATAGCCATCTATGGGCATTAGGGTTTAATTTAGAGTATAATCAGTCCTTATAACAATGCATACATTTTATAATTATAATTAAAATCACTGATTCAAACACATAAATAATTATTACTTTATTACATCCGTTGTTCATTCTTCTTCTTCTTCTTCTTCTTCTTCTTCTTATTTTCAGCCTTCTGTCGTCCATCTTTGGACATAGGCCTCCCCAAGTTGCTTCCATTCCTCTCTACTACTTGCTATTTCAGTCCATTTCTTTCCTGCATGTTTCTTAATGTCGTCTGCCCAACGCATTTGTGGCCTTCCTCGTCCTCTCGTATTTTCCCATGGTCTCCTCCAGTGTACAATAAGTTTGTTCCATCTTTCATCGATTTGTCTAATGTTGTGACCAGCAAATTTCCATTTTAGCTTTGCAGCTTCCTCTCTTACATCTTTAACTTTAGTTTTTTCTCGGATCCATACGTTTCCTCTCTTATCTGATAGTCGTATGTGGATCTGTCTTTCCATAGCTCTCTGAGCTGCAGCAGTTTTCTCCATATTGGCCTTTGTGAATGTCCATACTTGTGCCCCGTATGTAAAGACAGGAAGTATGCACTGATTAAAAAAATATTATTGTTCATTATTATTATTATCAATTTCCCAAATTCAATGATAGATGGAGAAAACAAAATTGTACCATATAAGAGAAGATTTCATTGTTGATGATAATGTTTTCGAGATTGTCTAGAAATATGTGAGAGAGTAAACTGCTTAAAGCAGATTCCATAGACATAAAAATTTCTAAAAATGAATGATGGACTTCCTATGAGCTCTCTTTTAAGCAGCTTACGCTCTAACATCTTCCTAGACAATCTCGAAAACATTATCATTAACAATCAAAATCCTTTTAATAAATATATCAATCTCTGGAACAGATATGTAGTCGATATATTAATTATCTAGACCAATAATACCGTATACAATATAAATGATCTACACAACTATATAAACAATCTACACAAAAATATTAAATTCACCCTTGAAACAGAACTGAACAACAACATATTTTTTTTAGACCCTGCACTTTACAAAACAAACAATAAACTTTATTTTGAAATATTTAGAAAGACCACACATAAAAATATCATAATTCCAGCAGATTATTTTCAGCACAAATCACACTTATACGCTGCCATACACACATCAACAGAATGGTTACACACCACTAAACCACAATGACAAAATCCAAGAGATAAATTATATTAGAGAAATTGCTTTAAACAATAACTACAAATTAAAAACAATCAATAAAATGACTAACAGATCAACTTACCAAATTAAAAAATCACTAAACATATAAAACAACACAAATAATATTTTAACACATACACAAAATAATACAAATAACACATTTTACAATTGTTTTACATAACAAGGTTACATCAGTGACAAAATTAACCAAACATTACCGACATAAAAACTTCATTTAAAACTAAACACACAATAAAATCAGACAAAAATGGAGTTTCAACTATTACATGTAATGATTGCAGTTCTAAATATATAAGGGAAACAGGAAGAGCTATAAAAGATAGAATAAAAGAACATTTAAGAAATATTAATATATTAAATTTTGGCAGACATCTTCACTTTAACAATCACAAATTCGAAATCGACAAAAACACTAAACATTTTCATAATACCAACAAACGACTGAAACAAACTCTATTAGAATCCTACGAAATTGATAAACTTTAAAATTAAGAACGAAACATACAATGCCTTAACGAACAAAAAAATTAAAATTTCAAACCACTGTATAAATCTTTAAATAATCCATACCTCATTTAACAAAACAACATTACAAATTAATAAATTTAAAAAACGTCAGCCAATGTCACTCAAACATTACAATTCACTTAAATTTAAATTGTAATAAAACTGAATATAAATATTGGTAAGTATTTTTTACAACCATTTAATAACATACACCTCTTCAACCAATGTAACAACAATGCTTTAAACATACCTATTAATATTATTTTAATGTAGAAATTAGCCTCTGAAGATGGCCGAAACTAGTCAGGCAATAAACATTTAAAAACTCTAAGAACTTACTGCTTTACCAGGAAGTGCGAAAAACATTATATAATTATTATTATCATTATTGTCATATAAGATATATTGTATGCCGAGAAATCAGAAGAAAGATCAGAGAACAAGTAAAGAATATGAAACTGGAATTGTGGTAACAACTTTATTGAAACAAGTTTTCTACGTACTAATAATAAAAATTATTATTAGGAATTATGATTATTATTGTTATTTATCATTATTATCATATAATAATATAAAGTATATCGAGTAATCTCAAGAAAGATCAGAAAACTAATTTAGAAAATGAACTGAAATGATGGCAATAACTTTATTAAAGAATTCTTTTTATGTTTATGTACTCGTATAATAAAAATCCATGTAATAATTATTGAATAGATTGATAGAAACGAGTAACACAAAGGAATTCAAAATATGTAATATGGAACATGTAAAATAAAGGTATTTTCAGGAATTTTTCATTCAAGATTAGATGTTACGTGATTATGTAAAAAAAAATATGACAAACATTGAGGACCATTTCCCACCAGACCAGATCTATTTGTTTATTAAGCAGGTTTCACATTTTATGTGACTATTAAATGTCACTGTCGGTTGTAAAACTGTAAGTACTGTCAATAAATTACACGTTAATTTAACAATTGTTAATTAATTAGTGGTACCTGTCAATTTTTAATTTTGAATCACTTTTGATACTTACTTTCAATTAGTTACTTAAAGTATTTATTGATGCCCCTATCAATTTATTGAAAATTGTTTTTAATTTTTACAAGACAAGTTAAATTTGGATACACCAGGCGTCAAAATGTATGGCTTGTCAAATGACACTGTCAGTTGTAAAACTATAAGTACTGTCAATAAAGTACACGTTCATTTAACCATTGCAATGTCCAATTGTAAGTACTGTCAATAAATTACACGCTAATTTAACAATTACAGCTGTCAATTTATGACTGGGAGCTGTAACTTTTTCATTTTGGATCATTTTTGATACTTACTTCCAATTAGTTACCAGGTTAAAGTATTTATTGACGACGACTATCAATTTATTGAAAATTGTTGTTAATTTTTACAAGACAAGTTTAATTTGGATGCAGCAGGCGTCAAAATGTATGGCACTCGTCAAATGTCAAATTGTGAGTACTGTCAATATACTACACGTTAATTTAACCATTGCAGCTGTCAATTTTTCATTTTGAATCATTTTTGAAACATATCTTGCAACCCCCCCTCCCCTATAATTCTCTTATCTCCACAATACTTTACCTGCATTGTTGTAGTACGTTGTTTCTCGTTCGTCCCAGTAAACTTTACCTCAATCAGCTAGTAAATACGGTGTGACGGTCCTTAGGCCTAACTAGATGTGGGGATTGGCTCCAAGTTAGTTCATATAGGGCTATTCGGGTGAACTCGGGTTTAATCTCCAAATAAAGTCCCGTAACTACAAAAATTTATTTACTTCTTAATTGAACAAAAGAGTCATTCGTTCAAAATCAAAGAGGCACGTTTGACAGACTAGGACCGTGGCGTAATTACTGTAGAGATGGCAGCTACCGACGATTGTGCACAAGCGCAAGCGCGGACCTGAAATAGCGATATAACGGCTAGAATGCCAGCCACGTGCCTGAACAAAATAACACACAAAATGATAATAATTAGCGCAAATGAATAATACCTAGATCGCGAAATGTAGAAGTTAAAGATATAAAGGAAATTAACGAAATTCCTATCTGGCTTTGGTGTTTCTTAAATATAATTCTTATATAATTATATAATTGTATAAGGATATAATTGTAATTATTTTCAAAATATATTAAAACTTTGATTTTATATAAAGAAAAATTACAAAATCGTATGAATTCATTTTTGCGATTTTTTAATCAAAATTACTTAAAAGTTTAACAAACATATGAATGATGTCATTTTGCCATTGATTTTCAATGCATATCAAATCTTCAATGTTTCTGTCAAAAGTATCAATTTTGCAATTATTTTTACCAAATTTGTGCCATCATTTAGTTGGTAATCTAAATTTCAATGATCTTTGTAAAATTATCAATTAATTATTGAAAATATCAAAAAAATTATCACTGACACTCAATGCATATCAAAACTTAAAGTTTCTGTAAAAATATAAATGCTCGTAGCTACGTCATTTTTCAGTCAATATTTCGACGATTAATGATTACATTTGAAAATATCGAAATCAAAGTTTAGTTTTATTACTGACATTCAAGGCATATCAATGTAATACTGTAATGTGTCTGTAAATTGTTGAATAGTCTTTATCAATTTTTGATTTATTTTTACGAAAATTTTATTTTTTTCTGTTTCATCCTTTTTTTATTATTCGGTGAATATTTCAGGGATCAATGATTAAGTCCGGAAATATTTGAAGTAAAAGTAATTTGATAAGTGATACTCTATGCATATTAAAACTTATTATATCTGTCAAAATTTCAATGGTTTTTAGCAACATTTCAATTATGTTTTTCAAATTTTCACCTCTTTCTGTCACATTTTGAATGAATAATAACCACCAAAATTTCAATCACTTGCCAAATGTACAATTGTGTCAAACAAATTCAATTTTTATTTCATATTTGGTCAATGAATGATCACGTGTACAAATATCTAACATTAAACTGTAATTTTATCACTGTTTTTCAGTGCATATCAAATGTTGTTATCAACTTTTGATTTATTTTTACATTTTTTTTTCTGTCTGAATTTAAAAATTAACCGGGTTGGTGTGACACAACAGATTTATTTAAATTAATCATAGCTTTTGCACTGTTTGTGCATTACAATAGATGAACAATGACAAAGTTAATGTAACTATAGAGTTAGCATGTTTTAAAGAAGATAACTGTAAATAAGTAAAATATTTTTCTATTCTTCCATTTTTTGTCCATCACAATGGTACAAATAGACCTTTTTTTAAATCAACAATTCCTGTTCAAATTTAATATTGATTTAAAAAAAAATCATATGAATTAAATCATGATGTAAATCAATTCATATAAATCACATCAAATAAAAACAAACAAAAATACAAACATTGTTTTATTTGTTATAAATCATAATTTATTTGATGTAAGAAAAAAATCATTGACTTTTGATTTTTTTTAATCTTCATTTATTCCAACCCTGGTAATATACATCAAAATTGCAAATATTTTCTGTCCAATTATCAATTTAATGTTTCATACATTTTCATTATTCAGTCAGTATTTCAGGGACTAAGTCTGCAAATATGTAAAGTTAAAGTGTTAATTTTATTTCCAATACTCTATGCGTATTGAAACTTATTTTGCATATTATTTATTATTTTTGTCAAAACTGCAATGGTTTTTAGCAACATTTCAATTATGTTTTCCAAATTTTCACTTAATTCTGTCAAAATTTGAATAACAACCATCAACATTTCAATGACTTGCCAAATGTTCAATTGCTTCAGATATTTTCAGTTTTTATTTTGTATTTGGCCAATCAATGATTAAGTGTACAAATATCTCAAATTAAACTTTCATTTTATCACTGTTATTCAGTGCATTTGAAAATGTGAAAATTTGAAAGAACAAACATATACCTTTAGTTTTATTACTGACATTCAGTTCATATCAGAACTTCAATGTTTTTTCAAAAGTTGCAAAGTTTTTATTAATTTTAAATTATTTTTACAAAAATTTCAATTGTTTCTGTAAAGAGAGCATATTAGCTAAAAAATGTCTTAATGTGACTTTAAAGAGTTAAGACTTTTGTATTAGCATACAATTATCAATATGAGTTGTAAGACTATCGCTGTAACTCTTGTGACATAATTATGACTGCAGACATTCGTCAATTTATTGTTTTTTTTTTAATGTTACATGCAATGTTTTACGACGTAAATGTCAATTTTGATATACCACCAGTCATTTGATACTGTCAGTAATCGAAATATCACAAAGAAATCTCAAGAAATATTTCAATGATTATTGATTACGTTTTAACATATCAATAATGAATCTTTAGATTTATTACTGAAATTCATATTAAAAGATCAATGTTTTTGTAAAATTTCAATTTTTTTTAATCAATTTTTCAGTTATTCTTAAAGCAATTTTTTTTCTGTAAAGAGAGCTTTTGTGCTTAAAAGAATCTCAATATGACTTCAAAAATTTTTGTGCCAGCGTATAATGATCAATGTACGTTGTAAGATTATGGCTGTAACTATTGTGATATGTGTAATTTTATTGAAGATATCCGCCAATTTATTGCAAATAAATCTGAATTTTTATAAGTTATATGTAATGCATTACGAAACAGCTGCCAATTTTAATATATTACCTGTCAATTCATACTATAAATTGCCAAAATTAAAATAAAAACTAAAATTTTGAAATTAAACTTGTAATGATTTTTTGTGAAACAAGTGTTCTGATTATTATTTAAAGATTCTTTCACAAGTTCCAAAATATTTGGTTACTTGTCAATATCTGTGCTGTTTTTAAATTAAAAATTTTCTGCAAATTAAATGTAACATTATTGATTGGCATTAAAAGATGTAAGCCCATATATAGTAATAGTATTTCAAAAATTATAAATTCTACTGAAATCTTATTGAAAGATAGCGAATTAACAAGCGAAAGTACTTAAATAAGCCGAACTCGACGTGATATCTACAAATGATTGATGACCTGCAGAAGCCATACATCATCGGAGTGTGTCTGTCTGAGGCTTTGATTTCGTTCTGAAGAGTAGCGAAGTAGTTAAGCTCGGACGCAGCAATGAAGACAAATTAAAATCAAAAGCAGTACCCCAAGAGACGAAAGGGCAGTAAAAATTGTCGGCATACTAATTAAAATTTTATGCTCCGGAGCACGACAGAGGAAAATTAGAGGGCCGATTGTTAGAATTGAATAATTTCTTGTGATCCACCTGCAGCCCCGGCTGTGGCAGAAACGCGCTCAATTAATAATAATTGAGTAATAAAGTAACGCAATAAAATAATAACGAAGGATTAATTGGTCACAATAAATGCGGAGATCCCCGCGGAACGCTCACCTCCGCTCGGTAATTATATTTGAAATTTTCCGAACGTAATTTATATTGATGCGTTCCTGAATTGAACCGAGTTATAAAGCTGTCAACGATGATTGATAATGTCTAACCATACAGCGAAGAACGAGAATGGACCACTCGCAGCACCAAGACGATCTACATATACACGAACCGGACTAATTACATGGCCGGATATGATTTACATTGTAATCATCTTGTAATCACGATCTCAAAATACTATCGGTGACTCTTTACTATTATTTACCTGGACGTATTTTACCGTGAGACTTACATTTTCCTATCCTTTATGGCACCGGACAATAGAGCACAATAACTTCATTGAAAGGGGTAAATTAACGAACCCATAATTAGTGCGATTTCTATATATAACAACACTGTTGCCTTCCATTGTCATCACCTGTATGATTAATTTTTAATTATAATTAATTTTATATAATTATGGCACGTTATAAATTAAATTAGCTTCTACAAGGTTTTCACTATAGGTGCAATCAATCTGTGTATAGAGAATGGTTCTGGACGAGTACCAGTCGTCGCAGATTAAATATAAAACTGCCTATTGGAGAAAACTTTGACAGTAATCTGGTATTTTTCTCAAAATTAGAGAGTTCTTGAAAGGTTTGTACATTGTTATCATAAAACTGGAGAAGAAACAGCAAAACATTATTAGAACACTTCAATCAACTAAAGAATCACATACAAGACTGCAGTAGTCAAGGATGCTACAAATATGCAAACTTAAAAGGTGTTCGGTCTTTTATTGAAAAAGAAAATGAAAATTTTCTTTAGACACCTTGTGCAGTATAGTTACTAAATTTAGTGTAAATGTTGTTGGGATAGTAAAATAAATTACGGAAATTTTGAGCATTTAGTACCATTTTTGGCATAAGTCCAATGGGAAGCCAAATTTTTCTAGAAAAAACTACCTTTTGAGATCACGGAGTATCTCAAACTCACTATATTTAACAACATGTGGTTGCCCACATGCTTCCAAGAATTTTGACTATGACATTATCAAATGAAAGTCATTCTACAGTGGTAGCTCTAAAACGATATTTTTCACATGTCAAAGCAATACTTTGTGCAACAATTTGGTTTAATATTTTAGCGTCCATTGACAAACGAAAACAAATATTGCAATTTAGTGCCATATCGATTGAAGTTGCAAGAGCAAATTTTGAATCACTTCTGAACTTGAACATTCTAGAGGTGGGAAGATGATATCTCTGAAGCTACACTTACTGCAGTTAAGTGGATATAACCCCAAATGTCAAAAAACAGTGTAACTCGAAGAGAATAAAGCTAGAAAATAAAGAAGATAAAGATAAATTATATAAAACAGTGGAAGCTAGCTAGCAGATGAAGAAAGTTCAGGTGGGAATGATACACAAGGGCATTTGAAAAGAACTGAGTATATTGTTGTATTGGATATAGTTCTTTCCCAACTTCACATGCTCCGTTTTTTTATTAATTTTTTGGATACTTTTAGAAGAAGAGTTAAAAGGTTGTACACTTATTTAGGCCCATACCTATAGTCTGTACTTAAACTTGAGTACGACTCAAATCATATATTTGGTTGCGTTTGGTGCATAAAGGCATATAGAAAATACGCAACCAAATATACGACTTGAGTCGTACTCATGCTCGAGTACAGACTAAAGATACGTCCATATATCACTATTCGGAAATGCAAAAATCAGAATATACCATATCTCTTGTTTTTCCAGAAAATTCATCTGAGATTAGAGGATAAAATTACGTGCATTTTACACGTTTTTGGATTATTTTTGTTTGCAAAGTTGTAGTACATCAAGCAAGTCTAAATATTGCATACTTAGCAAGTAGACTTATTCCTATTAGAACATGCAAAAAATCAGAATATACCCCATCTCAAGCTTTTCCAGAAAATTAATTTGAGGTTAGAGAATAAAATTGCGTTTTTAGATTTTTTTTTGCAAACTTGTACTACTTTAAGAAAGTCTAAATTTTATATACTTACTGAGTACACTTATTACTAAGACACAGATAGTACTTCCATACAGTCCAAATGTTATATACGTATTAATTACACTCATCACTATCAGGAAACATCAAAATCAGAATATACTCCATGTCTAGTTTTTTTCAGAATGTTCATATGAGGTTAGATGAATGAAATTACATAATAGATATTTATGATACAAGTTCTTAAAGAAGTGCATTTTCGTATGATCGTGAAAAAAACGCGAGTGCAAAGAAATACTGCACTACGAAAATGTATCACACAAGGTTTTTTCTACGACAGCTATTATGAAAAACAGCTAAAATTGGATGCGAAATACTATCTTTTTTGAAATTGATAAGTGAATGAGTTGTGTGTAAAAGTCATTTTATGCAGTTTATGTTTTCATGCACAGGTTTTTTTTTCGCACTTGTGTTAAAAAGTATCACTTTACGCACTGTGAGCAGTGCGTAAAAACTTAGCTTATGCAGTATCGTAGAAAAAGGTGCATTTTGCACGTTTTTGTCGTATTATATTGTGCACACTTTTACTACCTCAACAAATTACAAATTTGATATACCTAGTAAGTATACTTACCACTGTTAGGAAATGTAAAAATTAGAAAATTCTCCATCTAGCTCTAGCTTTTTCAGGATGTTCATCGGAAGTTGGATGAGTAAAATTATGTAAAAATGCATTTTAGACGTTTCTCGACAATTTTTTTGCACACTTTTGATACTTTAAGAAACTCCAAATTTCATACACTTATTAAGTACAGATATTAATATTAGGAAATGTAAAACTCAGAATATTCCTCATCTTTATAGTTTTTTAACTTCAACTTGGCGCTAATCATAGTCAAGTTGGTATTAATCATTATCAGTTTGGCATTAATCAAAACCATGTTGACATTAAACAATGACAAAAAAAATTGTTTAATGCTAACATGTATTTGATTAATACCAAATTGATATTGATTAAAGCCCACTTGAATGTGATCACTGCCAAATTGAAGTTGAAACGGTATAGTTTTTCCAGAATAGAGAGTAAAATTTCGTAAAAGTGCGTTTTACACACGATTAAGCATTTTTTTTAAATAAATATAGTACAAATGTTATACACTTATTAAGTATACTTATCACTATACTTGAATATGTAAAAATTAGAAATTACCCATCTCCAGTTTTTACAGAATTTTAATCTTTAATAGAGGAGTAAAATTAGGCAAAAAATCATTTTACACATTTTGGTATTCATTTTTATTTTAGAACATTAGTACTTCCACAAAGTCCACAATTTACACACTTATTTACTGCACTTGTAAATGCAAAAATCTGGTTTTCCAGAATTTTTATTCGATATTAGAGGAATAAAATTATTAAAGTGCATTTTATACAGTTTTGTATTATTTTTTTTGTATACCTATAGTACTTCCATAATGCCCAAATTTTACATGATACCCCATCTCTAGTTATTCCAGAAAATTCATCTGAAGTTATAGAATAAAATTACGTTAATGTGCATTTTACAAGTTTTTTGATTGATTTTTTTCACACTTGCAGTACTTCAACAAAATGCAAATTTTATATACTTACTAAGTACAAGTATTACTATTAGAAGATCTAAAAACCCGAATATACCCAATTTCTAGGTTTTCCAGAATATTCATCTAAAGTTGGAGGAGTAGAGCAATTTCGTAAAAGAGAATTTTACACGTTTCTGGATAATTTTGTTTTCAAGTACTTGTAGTGTTCAAGTGTACTACAAGTACTTGAAAAAAGTTCAAATTTTATGCACGTATTAAGAACACTTATCACAATTAGGAAATACCAAAATCAAATTCTATTCCATCTTTAGTTATTCTGGATTTTTAATTGAAGTTATAGGAATAACATTAATTAAATTAAGTGCGATTTACACGTTTTTTATTATTAATTATTTTTTTTTGTACACTTGGTACTTCAATGAACTCGAAATTTCTGTAGTAAATTGTAATATTAGTATTCAGGATTATTTGTATATACAATATAATCATAATTTTTTTTTTCTAAACTCATTTTATGTGATAATGTTAAATCAAAAGACTTTTTAGTTTTAGTTTTATTAATTTAATTTTTGCAGATTTCTCTGAAAGAAATATTCTGAAACTATTTTTGTAGTGTTTTTATAGACTACATTAAACGAAAATTGATTTACTAGCAGATTTCGTAATTTATAATATTGGTTTACATATTTTTCGCAGATTCTGAACCTTGTGACACTTCTAATATTTTCATTAAAATCCTGTACATTTTAACTTTCTTATATTACATACGTATCTCGATTACATATTTTGGAAATTAGCCATTCATAAAATTCTTTGGCAATTTTTAAAATCTTTACGAAATGTGTATTAACTTCATAAAAACTCAAATGTTAACCCTAACCCACCTTAATCTAACATCACTAAAAAACTCTATCACTTCATTAAAACTCTATTTTTTTTTATACAAATTTGACAATATGAAAAATTTTCTGCAATTTCATTGAAATCCTGTACATTTTAACTTTCTTACATACATATCTCGATTGCGTATTTTGGAAATTTGGCATCCATTAAATTCTTTGGCAATTTTTAAAATCCTAACGAAATGTGGATTAACTTGATAAAAACTCAAATATTAACCCTAACCCAACTTAACCTAATATAACTTCATTAAAAGTCTTTTTTTTTTATACTAGCTTGATAATATCAAATATTTTCTGCAACTTCAATAACATATTCTAGTTTTCACTTTATTCGTCTCCCTTTTATTTAGTGTTTAAGATTTCCTGTAATTTTTGCAGTTTCTTAGTCTTCTAAAACTTAGATTAGTTGATTGAAATTCTGAACCGTTTAAATATTTTATTATCTTGTGATTGTACTACATTGTTTCATTAAATTTTCATAGAACTTTTGGATAATTTTTGAAATTTGGTGAAATTTATATATTAATTCGTTTATTTTGATAATATGATTGTTTTTGCAACTACAGAGAAATTTTCTGGTTTTTCACTTTCCTCATTTATTCTAGAAAGCTTTTGTTTAGTTCCTCAGATTTCCTGTAATTTTCGCAAATCCTTAACATTCTGAAGCTTGAATGAGTTGATTAAAATTCTGAACTTTTAAATTTGTTATTATCTTGATGGCACTAAAATGTTTCAGTAAATTTGGAGGATGTACGAACCAATAGTTAATACCTACTCTGCCAAAAACCAATGATTTTTTTTAAATAATAAAGGTACATTTTGGATTATTCTTGAAAAATAACAAGAAATCTCACAAAACCTATACATAATGCGGAAAATTTACTGAAAATATTATACTTTGCAAGTAAAATTTTCTTGAAATGTTATTAATGAATAGGTAGGTAGGTGTAATCTAAAAAATCGCAGAAAGTGGCAAAGAAATCGCAGAAAATGTATGCAGAAATTTCATAAAAACACCAGAATTGATTTACTACCTTTAGTTAATCACTAAAAACCCTATAAATGAAAATACGTTTTGAAGTTAATACGTTAAGAACTAATAAAGTCTCAGAAATTCGCAATCATGCCAGTAAGTATGCAAAGACCTTTATCCAGATAAATACCAAAATATTACTGATTTTAACTACTTTGTTTACATTTTAAAAAGATAAATAATTTTTTGTATATCATCAAGATAAATACCCTTTGTATTTTTACACAAAATCGCAGCTGCAATTTTTAACCATTAAATAAATTTCAATTATATTTTATATTAAACACTGGAGTAAAAATGATAATGAATATAAAAATTTATATACTGCTTGATGTCATATTGTATAATGCATACAATATACATTACACAATATACAATATTCAATATTGACACTATATTGTGTAATGTACATCATATCTTCTTTTTCTTCTTCTTGTAGATCTGTGGATTTGTTAGTTCTGAAGCTGCCTCTGCATTATTTCCAGGGAGGTAGATTGTCAACTATCTTTCCATTTTTTTTGTGGTCTTCTGGGTCTTCTTGGGCCGGGCGGGTTGCCTTCAAGAGCGTTTTTCGGAAATCAAATCTCGTCCATCGGCCTTACATAATTATATCACTGTCTCTTACGCTGTCTTCCCCATCTTACTATGTCTTGTTTACTTATTATATGTTACATGAATATAATAATTGAAATACCTCAGTATCTTTGGTATATTCTGTTGCACAGAGATTTTACATAAACCGTGTCCTTCGTACCCATTATTTCTGTAGCAAGCGTACATCAATCACACAGAATTGATTAAACTGTCACACATCAAAATTCACACTCTCAGTTTACCATCAAACTGTGGCAAGTTTACACCATGTTCGGCAATGGTGACCAAGAAGACCGCACATCTTCAACCTTAATCCATCCCAAAAACTTCTGTGATCTACCAAAGAAATAGAGGAATCAACCGCCAAGTCCTCTAAAATCGAGGCTTGTCAGTTGCTGAGCCAGTCTCGGATGTTGAAACTGAGTCTCACGGCAAATGCACTTCTAACACCGATGACACACTTCTAAATCTGTCTGGAATTTAGAATCTTTGAGAAGGTTTAATAGAGACTTGCCAAGACGAGGAGGTAAATGAGATTCCGGAAGAAAAGTACATATACAACGTTGCTGAGGCTTTGCAATGGAATGCAATTGTAAAGCGCTGGTGCTGAAGTGCTTGAAGGATCCCAATAGATGCACCTGCGAGGAGTGCACGGAAGGAACTTTAATGATAACAGATACTTCACTGCGCAAGAATGAGGAGCCTGTTCAAATCATAGCTGGTGTTAAATCTGAGAAGTTTTGCGTTTGCCTAGAGAAATACGAGTTAACGTGGAAAAAGTATGAGAAAAGAATCGAGGTAAAGAAAGCCCAACAGAAACTGAACAGCTTGGATGCTAAGTTTATTATAACAGGAACAAGCGTAGGTTCTGATGGAAAGGTTATATACATTCTTGGTGGTGTGTCAGCTAAACGGGAATGCATAAATAGTTACAAGATTGCTCAGCACGAGGAAGACGAAAGGAAACGGTTGGCTTTAATGCCCAGGGTACCCAATGGATGTGGTAAATATATAATATCTGGCGTGCAAGCACGCCCTGAAGGTAACGTGTATATCCTCGGGGGAACGATACCTCACATCAGTTGCAGATGTGTCGAATGCGAGGAGTAATTGGAAAAAATTCACAGAGATTTAAGTAATCATACAAAAAGTGTTCAATAAACTCTAAATTCGATAAAATACAAACATAAAATACTTTTTTTTTTAATTTTTAGTTTTTTTTCTGTCGCCGCTTCGTCTACTTCCTCATTTCATGGTTAGCGAAATCTTTAGATCACCTCAGAATAATCAAATTTCATTGCCAGCTCTAGTGTGCATCGTTTATAATCCTTAATTTGTTCTATAAAATTTATCAATTAAAGTCTCGTATGAGTAGAAAATAGTTTTGAAAAGTATCACATCAAGTGTCCAATAACATCCAATCAATTGTTTTCCTCAATTTTCATTAGTCTAGCAGCAATGGTCCGGGCGAGGATAGGTGGGCCACCCTGTAAAATAGCAATCTACTGCAAAATGTGTTCGAATAATCGAAACTTGCCTGAGAATTGATTGGTGACACATTTACATAAAACTCACAATTATTAATATATTTGTAACCATATGCAAATTCTAATAAATCATCGATATGTATAATATACATATGTAATAACATGTGTAAGCAGATACCTGCCAATTATGTAGTCAGCAAAACCAGTTTGAGAACAATCAGCTTCACCAGCGGCAACTACTATCATTGTGAAATATTAATAAAATTCTGTGTGCAAGCTTTTTGTTTGAACAAAAAACCCCAAATAACTTAAGTATGTGTTAAACGAAGTGAACACAACACGTTTTACACTTGATGTAGTTCTGGGAAATGTTTATGCAAATTTTTCGGAAGTCTTAGTGTCATACAAATCTCGTCGAAACCTAATCCTTTTCACCCGTATCAAGTGTCACCTGTCGAATGAATTTAGCCGCGTTTAACGGTTGCAGATTTTGCCCACAAAAAGAACCAATGCAGGAATTCGATTATGCAATGTGAAAGTGTATTTTCAGTTAAGTACGTATCATTAAGCAATCGTTTTTAAATTCATTTTTTAAGTCTGGTTATATTACGCTATAGAAATCATAGCAAGGTATTGACATGAAAGATTTAGTCGCTATAAAATTATATTAATGTATATTTTAAATATGTATATTGATGCAATGTACAAGTTGTCCCACAACTTTGTGGCATAAATTTAGGAGCATGCTAAGAAAGGCAAAATTAAATTAAATGGTAAATAGTTTTTTTTTTTCTAATCGCTTATGTTTTCAAAATATAGAACCTTATACCTAATATAGAACCTTAAAGGGTTACTTAGCAAATCAGTTTTCTTATTGACATATCTACTAGAGTAGACTTGAAAATCTGATATTTTTGCGATTTTTGCGAGTCACCCACTATCAATACACTTAATCACAAATAAATACAATCATCTGAGTAAACGCAGTGCCGCAGAAACAGTGTTTTTTCTATGGTTATTGCTACATAAAAACTTTGAGGTTAGGATTTTTAAAATCATATACCACTTTTCGGCGAATTAGCTTTATTGTCATAAAAAATGTATACTTCTTGAACCACGAAAAATGAAGCGTTTCTACGATATTCGAGGTTAAATTAGGCAGAACACACAAAATAATAATAAAAAAAATGTTTAATCTTTCCATGTACAGTCTTCTTGCGCCTGCTAAATTTCTTTGGTAATTGCCCAGTATCAAAAGCATATACGTATATTCTCTCTTGGTGTAATTTTCCATAGTTATTCAAGAAAATATTTTTACTTTCTACAGAATAACACTAAACATTTTTCTTATTTTAACAGAGTAAAACTAAACAGTTTTTTCAAAAGTTAATTAATATTATTAAACAATTATGGAATGTTTCTAAGCACACTACATTGTTATCGAAATTGTTGTATTTTTATTATTTTATGTGTTCTGCCTTGTATCTCAGAAACGCTTCATATTATCGAAGTTCAAGAAGTATACCTTTTTATGACAATAAAGCTACAGTAGTGTGCGAATTAATGTGAACAGAGGTGAAATATTAGAAAAGACTATTTTATTATTTATGAAAGGTTACAAATAAGTAATTACATATTGTTTAATCGTTATTTTAGTAGGAAATGTGTCCCCCCTTGACGGAAATTACTGGTTGTATTCTTTTTAGCATAGAATCGACTAGTTTCTTGCTGTTTTACAATAATTTGTCATCCCGGAACCATACACCAATTACAGCTTCTATCATTTTCTGCTTCGTTATACAATTCACTTTTCGAAGTCTAGCTTTACAAATAGCCCACAAATTCTCTATTGGATTTAAATCTGGTGAATTTCCAGGCCAATCGAGGCAAGTAATAATACTATCTTTAAAATATTTCATCATTTTCTTTGATTTGTGGCACGGAGCTGAATCTTGCTGGAACATTGCTTCACCATTAGGAACAACTTTTTCCATATCATTAACTAATTTTCGATCCGGTAACTCTTTGTACTTGTTACTATTCATCATTCCTTCAATTGGCAAAAGAGATCCAGGCCCCATGTAGGAGAAACAACCCCAAAACACCTTCTTCTGGGGATGTTTCACTGTCGGATCAACATGAGCGGTTCTAAAATTTTCTTTCTGTGATTTCCTAACGTATCGTGACCGCTGGCCCTGCACTACAAAGTGTCTCATCTGAGAATAATACCTTCCTCCAATCATCTGTAGCCTAGGTTGCATATTTCTTAGCCCACAGAAGCTTCTTTTTCATCATTGGAGCAGTTAACAATTACTTTATCTACAGTCGGATTGCCTTTCTTCCCGATTTCAGAGGTTTTCTGCGTACTGTCGAATCATGAATTGTGACACCACAAGCAGCCAGGTCTTGTTGCAACTCGAAACCAGTTTTCCTAGGATTAATTTTACTGTTTCTGAGTATAAACGCTTCATCTCTGGCAGTTGTCTTCCTCTTTCTCCCACACATGCCTTTTCTCTGAATTTCAACTGATCCCGTTTCATTCTTGAGTTTTTGAGTTTTGTTGTGCTTGTTTGTGGAGTTTGCTTGTTTTATTATTGAATTCGTTTTGTTTCTCTTTTTATTGTATTGTTCATAATCTTCTATTTCTTTTGTTTGTAGGTATCTTTTCCATTTCTCTGTTTTGTCTTTTATCTCCTTTTTGACTTCCCTGTTTTTGTTGGCCAGTTTGTCTTTTTCATTTCCCTGTTTCCAATTTTTGTTGTTCCGTAGGTCTCCTTTGCCGCTTCTAGTATATTTCTTTTGAATGTTTGCTATTTTATTTCTATGTTTAGCTTCATTTCGCTCTTTCTGAATTTATTTTGTAGTATCTCTTTGTATTTTTCTTGTGTCTGTGTTTCTCTTAATCCGTAGGCTTTTATCTTTTCTTTAACTTTTATCCTCCTCTTATCTGTTTTTTGTATTTTCTTTCAACTCATGTCCGTTTTAGTAGGTAGTGGTCACTTCCTATTTCAGCTTGCCTTGTTACTCTTACATTAATTATTTTGTTCCAGCTGTTTCTATTAATTAGGTGGTAGCCTATTATAGATCTTTCGTTTCTGTTTGGCTGTTCCCTTGTGTAATTGTGTATGTTTTTGTGTTTGAATTTTGTATTTGTTATCACAAGGTTGTTTTCAATGCATAATTGTATTAATCTTTCTCCATTGTTGTTTTTAATTTTCTTCTCCTTCTTTTCCCATTATCTCTTCTATTCCGCTATTTTGGCATCCCATTTTTTCGTTTAGATCTCCCATTATCATTATGTGTTCTTTTCCTTCATCTACTTCCATTTGTATGTTTTCAAAGAATGTGTCCTTCTCTTCTTTATTTGCGTCTTCGTTCAGTCCGTATGCTACTATCAGTGTCCATGTTTCATCGTCGACTAGTTTGATTTCTATGGTCGTTATTCTTGCGTTTATATGTTTATCTTTGATTACATCTTTTGTCCTTTCCGGTGTTATTATACTTCCTACTCCTCCTTTTGCTCTTTCCTTTTCATCTATTCCTGTCCATATCAACCAGTATCCTCCATGTATATTTTCTATTCTGGGTCTTTTTTTTTGTTTCGGTAAGTCCTAGTATTTCTATTTTATGTTTTCTCATCTCCTACACCAGTTCTGCTTCTTTT
The DNA here is from genome assembly GCA_951805005.1 of Othius punctulatus. Taxonomy (NCBI): domain Eukaryota; kingdom Metazoa; phylum Arthropoda; class Insecta; order Coleoptera; family Staphylinidae; genus Othius; species Othius punctulatus. The sequence goes on from OX638138.1 coordinate 98,169,249, forward strand.
CCCATGTATCCTCTAATGTTCCATGTCCCTATTGTTGTTTTTTATTTATTTTTTCTGTTTTTTTTGTCGTTTTTTCCCTTTCTCCTATATTTTTATTTTGTTATTGTTATTTTGTTCTGGTTTTGTGTTCTTTTCTATATTATCTATTTTATCGTTGTTTTCCATATTCATGTCCTGTGTGTTGCCGCTCAAAGTTTTTATGTAGCAATAACCATAGAAGAACGCCTGTTTCTACGACACTATCTTTACTCAGATGATTGTAATTATTCGTGAATATGTGTATTAATAGTGAGTGACTATCAGATATCCAAGTCTACTCTAGTAGAAGTTTTAATAACAAAACTGATTTGCTAAGTAACACTTTACGGTCCTATGTTTTGGAAACAAAAGCGATTAGTAAAATAAAATTATTTACATTTTTATTTAATTTTGCCTTTCTTGCATGCTCCTAGATTTATGCCACAAAGTTGTGGGACACCTTGTGTAATGTGTAATCTCACATATCTACAGATGCTAATTTTGGAGAATATACAGGAGGAAAATTGGTGTATTAACTCATGGAAACCGCAAATAATTCTTCGTTGTGACTTCTTATGTTTCTTAATTCTTCTTATGTGTTGGACTTTGAGGGATTCCTAAAAATTCCCAAATTATTGTCAATTATTCCCAAAACATATTATGCAATGTAGAGTATGCATAAAATAAACAAAACAATAATAGCTTCATTAGGTTTTATTATATTATATTTGTTTCCGTGACTATGGCAGACCATTCTATTCTTCAGAAGACGAAATAATTATGTAAGAATTTAGATAAAAATAAAGTAGTAAAATCTTAATAAAAGTCTTGGAAAATAATAATGTAATAAAATTGATGTTGGTAAACACATGGCACAAAATGGGCACTGCATACATTATTTCGAATGCTGCATTATCTTTTTAATACAGCCGTACACCTCGAGTCAGACTAACTGCTTAATAAAACGTGGCACATTACGTCACGCCATGCCCGATCCCCATGGAGTTCTTAATCTCCTACGTGAGAATTCCCATAAGGTTCAGAGTGAGGCGCGTATCTAAATAACGCCATTAAAACAGCTCGGGCACGGAATTCACGCAATCCGACTCGAACGCCTTCATATTTAAATGGCGGTCATTTCGAGCGAGCCCAGCTGCCACGTACTCGTAATCATTCTTAACGAGGACTCGTCGCGGACAACGTAAATCCTCGGGGCAGATAAGGAGAGGCTCCTTGTTACGTGTCCTATTATTCGGCCCTCCTAATCGTCGCCGTTTCCTCAAAAACACAGGTGATCCTCTCTGGTGATATCTGGACAGGAAGCGATCGCTCACCAGCTCGACGACCAATACGCCAAGTATTTTACGGATAAACAAAATACTTTCTTCTGGGCAAGTTTCCGTTACGGTTGTTAACTTGGCGTCTGTTTCAGTTTAATTAACACATTTTATTGGTACTGGATATATTTCTGCCCAAGCGGCGCCTTTTTTGCATAAAATTAAATATTAATTATTTAAGCTCATATAAGAGCCTTTCATAAAAATAATGTATGGATTTTGTAAATAAATAATGGAAAGCCAATTAGAAAATATAGAGAGAGAGCGCAAGAAAAACAACATAGTAATAAAAGGACTGAACCCAAAAGGACGGAGAAACACGGAGATGATAATGGCGGAAGTCCTTCGAACACAAAATCGATATAATGAAAACAAAACGTAACATTAAAAATACCATGGTATATATCGATAACGATTTAACAAGAAATGAGAGGGAAATGCAGAAAGAACTGAGAAACATTGGGAAGGAACAAAGGAATAAACGAAAGTTAGTCAAAGTGGGATATCAGAAGATAAAAATAAATGACGTATAATACAAATGGGATAGAACATAGAAAGGAGTCAAACAAATTGATACAACCAGATCAAAAACTAAGAAATAACAAGAAAGACGAAAAGGACCATAGCAAAGACAACGGAAAAGGAATAACACACGCGAATAAAATAAAAATTGATAAAGAAAAACATACTAAAATAAAAATGGGCACATGGAATATACAAAGCATTAAAGGTAAAGAAGAAGAATTAGCAGAAGAAATAGAAAAATAGAAAATAGAAATGCTGGAAATAACAGAAACAAAAAAGAAAGGTAAAGGAATCCAGAGAATCCATAGAGGGTACTGGCTCATATGGACAGGAGTAGAAGAAAATGAAAGAGCAAGCGGAGGGGTAGGAATAATAATAGCACCGGAAAGAATAAAAGACATGATAAAGGAAAGACATATAAACGAGAGGATGATGACTATAGAAGTGAACTTGACGGAAGACGAGACATGGACATTAATTATAGCATATGGAGTAAACGAAGACACAAGGAAAGAGGAAAAAGATAAGATTTTACGAGAACCTACGAATAGAAATAGATGAGGGAACTTAAAACATATTAATAATGGGAGACCTAAATGGAAGAGTTGGAAACCAGAACGTAGGACTAAATGAAATCCTGGGAAAAGAAGAAGAATATACCAGAAACAATAATGGTGAATGAATAATTGAATTATGCGTAGAAAACAACATAATAATTGCAAACACAAAATTCAAACACAAAGATAAATTCAATAGTACTCAAACATCTAGAAATGAGAGATCCATAATTGACTACGTCCTAATAAACAAAAATAACTGGAGCAAAATAAAGAACATAAAGATATCAAGACAAGCAGAAATCGGAAGTGACCACCACTTGCTAAGAATGGACATGCAATGGAAACATAAACTAAGATTAGACAAAAGAAGAAAAAAGTGAAAGAGAAGATAAGATCTTACAAACTAAAAGAAACACAAACACAAGAAAAATATCGGTATATATTACAAAGAAAGTTCAAAGAAAAAGAGAAAGAAAAAAGACAGGACATAGAAAGGGATGGGAGGTATTTAAAAATATTTTACTGGATGCTGCAAGGCAGTGTGGTGGAACAACAAAAATAGGAAACAAAAACGTGAAGAAAACAGAATGGTGGAGAGAGGAGCTAAAGAACAAAAGTAAAGACAAAAAGTCTAAATGGAGGAAATACTTGCAGACCAATAGAAGAGCGGACTATGAAGAATATAAAGAAAAAATAAACGAAGTAAAACAACGAGTAAAACAAGCAAAACAAAAATCATGGACACAATTTGGAAAAACAATGAATGAGAACTACAGAGAAAATCAAAACCTACTTTACGGAACATTAAAACAACTAAAACAATGAAAAGAGCCCAACATGATGAATATAAAAGACAAAGACGGAAGAATAATTACAAACGAAGATAAAATCATGGAAAGATGGCGACAATATTTCGAAGAGCTTACTGAAAAGAAAACAGAAGAAAACGAACCACAAGAAGTTAAGGAACAGAAACAAGATAAGTTGAATAAGGTGAAGATGGAGAAGATAAAAGAAAAGGAAGTAAAAGAAGCAATAATAAAACTAAAAAACGGAAAGGCGCCAGGAGTATACGAAGTAACAGCAGAAATGTTGAAGTACATGGGAGAGGAAGGAATAACACAATTAACAGAACTACTGAATGAAATAATAGAGAACGAAAAAACACCAAGAGAATGGGACACGGGAATATTACTCCCTATTTATAAAAAAGGAGACAAAAACTGCACAAATTACAGAGAAATTACATTAACAAGCATACGGAGCCAGATCCTGATAAGAATCTTAGAAATAAGGCTAAGAAACAAACTAGAAGAAATAATAGGGGGGGGGGGGTGAAAACAAAAACAAAGTAAGAACTAACAATGAAGAATCAAGAACATTCGCCACAAAAAAGGACTAAAACAGGAATGCGTGCTGAGCCCATTGCTATTTCCAAAAGTACTGGATAAGGGAATGAAAAAAAATATGAGGCCGCTACAGATTGTATTCTGGAAAATGGAAAGAATACTGCTAGCAGAGTTATTATTCGTTGACAACGCTGAAATTAACATGAGGATAAACCTTGGCAAAACGAAGACCATGATAATAACTAAGGAGAAGGAAAAACACGAAATAAAGTTACAAGGAAAGAAGTTAGAACAAGTTGAACACTATTGATATCTAAGAACTATAATAGAGATTAACGGAAAAATAGAAAAAGAAATAGACGACAAAGTAAGCAAAACCGGAAAGATTAATACATTTAGTATAATAGAAATCGTCAAAAAAGTGATAAGACCAACTCTACGTATAGCAGCAAATCGTGGACTATGTCAGGAAAGCAAAAAATACGATTAATGCGATGTATATGAGATTTCTCAGAAAAATTAAAAATAAGACCAGAAGGGACAGAATAAGAAACGAGACATACAGAAATAACCTAAAGATAAGACCAATTAATGATAAAATAAAAGAAGGACAGATGAGTTGGTTTGGACGTATCTGCAGAATGAACGGGGAAAGAATTACCAAGAGAGTATATGTGGCAAGAGCAACAGGGAGAAATCATAGAGCAAGACCAAAAAAAGAGTGCAATAACACAATAAGAGACGAGGCGAGGAGAAAATAGAGTTCCTGGGAAGAGCTAAAGGAACGGACAAAAGATAGGAAGAAGTGGATGGAATCCTATCGAACAGAATAAATGTAAATGTAAATACTATGATGTAAAAGAAAGCCTTACACCGAAAGGTAGAAAGGTGGCTGATTAAATAAATAAATAAAATAAAAATAAATAATAATTAGCAAATCGATTTAATTTTTTTATTATCATATCTGCATCATAACTTTGGTTATCGAACTAATATGGGTGCGAAAAACTGTCTATCAAAGTTGTCAACACATTTATTGGCCAAGTTTGAGCGACAATAAACGTCAACCAATTCGCAAATTGGTTTGTGCAAATTGGAAAACCAGAAACCAGAACTTTCATATTCCTTATTATAGGTTATTTGGAAACTAATAGTATCAACCTTCAGAATTTCGTTGATGACATTGACGTCTATGGCAGATGACGTTGATGCAACAAATGCCAACTCTCTCTATGTCAACGATTAAAAATGACATCCACGCGCTACTTTGTAAATTGAATCCAAATGTTTCTTATTTTCTCTTTATTTCCACATTGGATGCCGGTACCCGAATGTGGTGCAGGTATAATAAAATACAATGTAAAATATACGCGCTTTACAGCATTGCTTAGTTAAAACCCTGGCGAGCGTGCTTTTAAGGCTCTCTTATGCACTTTCATCATAAATGTAAATGTAAATGTACTATTATTGTCCCTGGACATATATCTGCCGAAATGTGACCATTACAGCTTGAAAGTAAATGGTAATAAAGTATATATATAGTCGTAATTATAATTAGATGGTTATGATAACATTACATTAATATTTAAATGTTTTTTTATGCAGAACACTTAATCGTATTTTACAATAATTACTACAATCTTATCAAAGATGGATCAATGAGTAATCTTATGCCAACTTAAATTACTAAATGAAGGTTTAATGCTAAAGGAATACTCATTAGTATCCCTTAGATTCTAAGCACATAATTATACTAATATAAGCGTGTACACTAGCACTATGCTCTGCTTTTGCACTAACACAATATTAAACTAACTCGAATGGTTTGGTCCGCTGTAGTCTTCTGGTCCAATTCGTGTTATCGAGGAGCTCGATGGCTTCGACGTTGACGTGTTCAAGAAGTCGCTGTTCGTCACTCTTTGCAAATTTGTTTATTGTCTCGTTACCAGTGTCCATTTCCAAGTCCCTGTGGAGGTCACTGTTCCGGAAATACCAAGGTGCTCCTCCTCCTACATATACTCCTTATACTCCTTAAATACTCCGTAGTTTGTATTGGTATCGCTGGATTATTTCTATATTGCTCTTTTTGGCACATCCCCACAAACTGAATACCATATGTTCATACGGGCTTAAGAATTTGTTTATACAGAAGTATTTTATTATAGATTTACAGGGAGGAATTCCGACCAAGCAGCCAATACATTTTTCGAAATTTGATGTCCAATTCTTCTTTTTTTTTGACATGAGCTCTCCAACTTAGCTTAGCGTCCAATGTAATACTTAAATATATTGCTGCATCAGCGTAGGGTACCTGCATATCATTCATACTAACAGGGATATGTTGATTTCTTTTATTTGTGAAATTGACATGGACCGATTTAGTCTCATTCAATTTGATTCGCCATTGCTTCGTCCAGTTATTCATTTTATTAATTGAGGTTTGCAGATTTACTGCTGCTTCTTCGTGATCTTTGTCTACAGCCAATATAGCAGTGTCGTCGGCAAAAGTAGCTATCGTATTATGGTCTAATGCAGGTATATCGCTGGTGTATAATAGGTCGAGGACTGGACCTAACACACTGCCCTGTGGCACACCTGCCTTTATTTCTTTTAGTGCAGAGTAAGCATCTTCCTGCTTAATTATAGAAACTCTATCTGACATGTATGATGCTAGTAATTGTGTATATGGTCTGGGCAGAAGTTTTCTTAATTTGTATTCAAGTCCCTCGTGCCACACATTGTCAAAAGCTCGGGCTACATCAAGAAAGATAGTAGAGTAAACCTTTCTTTCTTCCAATGATTTCTCAATTACGTCTGTTATTCTATGGACTTGATCTACAGTTCAATGAGATTAGCTGACATCAAACTGATTTTCTGGTTATTTGATGTGGTTTTGAAATTACAGGTAATAACGAAATTGGTCTGTAAGGAGAAACTTCATTTAGTGGTTTTTCAAGTTTAGGAATCATTTTCACTTCTGCTACTTTCCATGCCTTAGGTACATATTTTAATCTTGATTGATTTACCAGGTAGTTGTTTGAGAATTTCGCCAGTAATTAAGTCAAATCCTGAAGCTTTCTTAGTGTTACTGTTTTTTCTTTTTAATTTCCATTGCAATTTCTTTAGGGGTGGAGGGTCTGATTTCACCTTCTTCCTGGGTAATATTTTCCCAGTCTAGAATGGCTCCACCCTCACTCCGTTGGAAAGTCCTTTCCAGATATTCGGCAAATCGATTAGCCTTTTGAGTATTGCTTTTTGCATATGTCCCATCTGCACTTCTAATTGGAGACTTCTGCAAGATTGGTCTCTTAAGTCTCTTAGTGGCTTTCCAAAGTGAATAATCAGTTTTACTATCATTTGATAGTCCAGTTAGATATTCACTTATAGTCATTTTTTTTAATCTCTCTTTTGAGTTGTGTTGCGTTATTTACTCCAGTTTTATCTGCAGGGCATCTAGATTGATTCTAGATTCTTCTGAGTCTCCTCTTTTCGGAAATAAGGGTTCGAATTTATTTGGGGTAATTGTTACGTTTTGTTCGTGGGGTAACAATAGGGGTGTTATCACATGTAGCTTGTTGGATTTTATCAACAAATGTTAATTGTCTAGCTGGTCTTATTGAGGATGGCAAGTTGATAGTGTCTTCAAGTTGAAGTTTAAAGCTCTGGCAGTCAGTTAATCTGTTAGTCAATCTAGCAGGTTACACAAAACTGAATTTGTGTAATTCCTTTATTGTTAAAAACATAACCTATCTGTGAAACAGTTTACGCCAAAATGGTGACAGTAGACGACAGTGTATAACTGGTTGCCTACGCCTACGCCACTACATAAGTGGATTTTTTTATTAAAGTTACACATAGGAATGTTATGTGTAATAAAGAAAAAAAGCCCGGTATATTTTTTTCATGGAACGAACTTGAATAATTTTAAAATTGAATTGTTCAGTAAATGTGAATTCGACGATAATATAATGAATGAAATTCGTTTATAATGCCGAATTATAAACTAATTTCATAATATACTATTATAGTTTGGTTCTCATAAAGAGGAATAATGCAATGGTTCGATAAAATACTATTATAGGTCGAGTGTCATGAAGAGCAATGAGTCAATGTTCTCATAATATACTATTATTGTTCGATTCTCATAAAGAGTCATAATACATAAGTCGTTATAAATATCAGACTGTTTTATTTTTAGATCATGAACTGTTCGCAGCGATTAAGTAATGTAAATTATGGTCCAGAAATATATAAAAACATAATAAAGTAGTAATAATAAAGTAAGTAGCAAATCATGATTTTCTTTAGAAATGTATAATGTTTATTTTTCTGTTGAAACTTTAAAATTTCTACCAATAATAAGGTATTTTTATATTTTAATCTAAAACGGACAAGTCACAGAAAAGTACTGTTTTTAATTAACTTATAATTTCCTGTAATTTTATATCTTTTGTTTAATCTAGCAATGAGTGTATCTTTATGAATTACTCAGTAAGTATATTAAGATCACTATACAAAACACGTATTTTTATTAAAAAGTTAAGATGATAGGTGGTAGATATCAAAACATACCTGAACCATCATTATTTTTAGCTGTAGGTTTAGACGAAATCAGATAAACGGATTCACATCTATTGTAAAGTACCTTTTTTATATCAGGTGGTGATTAATATATATTTTGTTTTCTATGTGATTTTAAGGATATATAATTTAATTGATTGATATACCTATATCTATTATTCACTTGTCAGAAACAATCGACTTATTTTTTGGGTAGTATTGATCTGGAGACAAATATGAAGGTAATATAATGCATTTCACCCATTAATGATTTTTTGCTAGTTGAGAAAATTTTGATTGTCTTATTAAGAAATTGTTTTTTTTTAATTAGGCAAATAATCGATTTATTTTATGAATAGTATTGTCCTGAGGAAAAAAATGAAGGTACTGTAATACATTTGCATTAATTAACGAAACTTCACTAGTTGAGGAAAATTTGATTTAATATTAAGCTGTTCTAACCAGAGCTTCTAACCTGTCATTAAAACTAGCGGTTAATTTTTAATTTAATTTTTTTTAATTTATAGTTTTTATCTTTTGCATTTTTGGTGTTTTTTTTCCCAGTGTTTTGATCTTAAGCTTTTTAAGCAACTTTTTTTTTCGTTTTAATACAAAATTACAAGAACTGATTTTTTTAATAATTAAAAAGCTGAAGAGTTATAAAAAACCGAAAAAGTCATCACCCGACTGTCAAACTTCAACCCTTTTTTGAAATTTTGCTTCAATAACGACATTGTAGGAATTGAAAAAATATTAAAACTAATAAAATTAAAGATTTATCAAGAGAGAAAAGTTGATCACCTAAAATATTGCCGTTTGATTGATATTACTTATTGAGACCTACACTATTCTCAAAATTATCTCTCAGTTTCAAATGTTTAATTTTTTTGACAAGTAATTACATAATCTAAACTGTAATATTATTTTCAATAATTTTCATATTATACAGGGTCCTGCAACAGTGTTGCACATCCAGTGCAACAGTTATTAGTTTAAAAATCTTTATGCCTTAAAATTATTTTCAAACATACAGGGTGTCCCAATTTTGCGGAATAACAAAATCAAACATTTTTTTAAATAGAACACCCTGTATTTATTCAAGTTTTCTGATGACATATTTCAACCTCTACAGTGTTGTCTATTTAGTTTTGGATTACGTTACAGTGTTGCCAACTTACTTTTTTTTTCAAAATATCATGTATAAGCAAGCTCAACTTTAAAAAGTCGTAACGACCTAATTTTTTGAACTTAAGAATAAGTTTTAGCAATAGTCGCAGTGTCGTTAATAAGCAACCTTTTTGTAATGAGAAATTTGAATTTAGTAATACAGGGTGTTAATATTAAACTTCAAAAGTTTTTGATTTACAAATCATTTTTTTCAATCTTAATTAATAAATGTAAATTGAATTAATTTTTAATTGAGTTAATATGAAAAAAATCATGGCAAATTGCTCGAATCATCGCCAGACATCCCAAAAGACTTTTTATTTAAAGTCGGGCTTCATTGATAATTAATTACAGAGACATGGAACATAAAACAATTGTAATCTAAAAAGATAAGTGAATGAAACTAAACTGATTTGAGGAAAAACATAAATAAACTTTTCAACAACTGGACCGACGTAGGAACAAATAGGGTAAAATTGCTTGACTGATTTAGGAACAGACCGAGTGCAAAATAAATGTTCATGAAAATTAGTAATAAGATGTTTTTAACATAAAAGATACATTTTTACCCACATATAAACTCAAGAATCTTACTTACTACAATACTCGCTGAAAATTAAGATTCAACTGCCGCACAGTGGTCCAGATTCAAGTTTTATCTGTACAAAAATGTATAAATCACTAAATCAACCCTAAATATTAGTAAGATAACGAGAAAAATAATGAAAAAAATCTAACACCATGGGGCGATTTTTAGAGGGGGGCATGAAAATACATCTTTTCCAAAAATTCTGAACCATTGTAAAAATATCAATATTACACTTCTGAAGTCACATAAAATAATAATAAAATTCTAAACACTAGGGGGTTGTTCTTAGGAAGGGATGAAAACAATGTTTTTTCAAAAACTCTTGATCTGATACTGGCATAAAAGTTAAGCCTGTACGCCCACGCAGCTGAGCTAATATTCTCAAAATCATAAAAAATCAGTAGATTACATCACACCAAAATTTTACTTTTTAGCGTGTACTATATTATTGGTATAGATTATAATTATTTAACACGTAAAATAAAGAAATATTTGAAAATATGTCAATTTATGTTAATTTTATTTCAACAAAGATACAACCTCTTTTTCTTAGGTGGTCTTGTACAAGATTGTATATATTTTGATACTTGAATTGTTTCCTCTAACCACTTGAGTTGTTTTTATTTTTTAAAACAGAAACAGCGTTTCAGAAGATTGCATACAATGATTTTAATATCTTCCGATATAACGGCATCGCTAAACTCGACATGTAAGTACTTCATAGTGTCCATTATATACATCTTTAAGCGATAAATAACTTTGAAGTCTGTTTGAAAAACAACGCAAGTGGTTAGAGGACAATTCAAGTATCAAAATATGTGCAATCTTGTACAAGACCACCTAAAAGACTTGTAAGTAGTTAATAGTGTCCATTATATACATCTTAAGGCGATAAATAACTTTGTTTGAGGCTCCATGTCTTAAAAAATTTTCAGATCGCATTAATTCGAACAAATTCATACGACTAGGATCGGGCGGTAGATCTTAAAAAAATAATAATGTTCAAAAGAGACTCAAGGAGACGAAAAAACATAGGTGTATGTAGACAATATACATATCTAAATATCTAACAAAATAAAGGTGTGATACAAATTGAGACTTTTTTTTAATCGCCATAAAAGTGATAAAATTGTTCATTTAATTTAATTTAATTTTATTAATAGTATAACAAACGTTAAAATTTACTTTGACTATTACAATCTATGGAGGACATGTTCATGTTTCAACTATTGAAAACGCTCCCCCGAGAATATAAATAACAACTCTTCTTTCAATGGTGTAGGACAGCGATATAAATTCGAAATATAACTTTACGTTATTTTATAGCTCGATGGCGTTTCATCAACGAAGATTGTGAATGTTATTGACACTCCTGTCCAAACTTCAGGCATCAGAAATTAACAGTATGTAAAAAAAAATGTGAAAAAATTGTATCTAAATTTGGACTTAAGGGGCGCTAGTGTTTAATAATTAGCCACTGTGTGCCGGGAGTAACAAAAATACGACAGAGTATTTAGTAACATGAGAAGAAAATATTTTTTTGAAGGTGCAAATTATTGGGTACAAAATCACTCGTGATAGTGATAATCATTAGAGGATATTTTTGTATCGGGGGTCATTGGATAACAGTATATGGTTTTGGCAACACAATGTATTATTTGAAACCTATCATTTCATTGTAATTAAAACCATTTTGTAAATTTTACCCAGTTCAGTTCTACCAAAGATGATAACATATTATGTAGATACATTTTGCATTTATATTCAACAATCTATAAAGTAATCTAACATATTAAATATTCTGCAGATGTAGTGTGAGCTCTGTAACAAAGCATAATATTATCGCGTTTGTTATATCTAGGAATGAGTGAATTCAAATACCGGCTGTCATAACCCTGGGACATATATTTCGTAGCTTAATTATATATGTCGAATAGATAAATCACGATATATACCCAACTTAATAACCATTCTAAACGCCATAAATAAAATTAAACATAATTTTATTTACTAACTATATGAAGTTATTTATAAAAGAATCTGTTTGAGCGCGCCTCCTTAAAATTGATTATTTATAATGGGAGATTTTAAAGACTACGCCATGAGCCAGCGCTTTTTGTATTAAAGAACGGGCCTCGCTTTTAGGTACGAAAATGATATGTAGATGATGGATGGACCGGCTAAATGATAATAAATCGTACATACCTGCGTGCATTAATTAATTTGTTTTCCCTTCATGTACGTATTTTTATTAACGCTAGGCGTATTGAAATATATCTCCATAAATTACAATTAAATATCCATATATAATTAACGCGCTTTGAATACAATTAGAGCAGCAGTGCACTGAACGCATTAATTACGCTATAAAATGGCAATAGATGCGTTTTAAAGGCGGCGTAAAAAAAACGTGTCCCTAATGTGCGCACACATTTCGGTGAATAGTGTCCGTAGAGCCGTTAGTAAGAGGTTTGTGTCTAGATTGTACTGTGAAGCCGTGACAGGGTGTAATATATAACATCTTCAACAAACAGCGGCTGGTCCTCCCACCGAGATCTTCATCACAGCTGGTTTTATTCCGAGAACACCTCCGGTACCTGTTGCTTTTCTTACCCTCGAGCGACTCTTAACTCAGGACGGTGCGCCGCTAATCAAAAAAGAAATTCCAAATTTATACCACCCCGCCGTATAAATAACCACAAATACAATGCTATCAGATTTAACATGACCACAATTCAAATTCATTTCTATCCGTTATCCTGTGAGTCCGAACCCTTTTCCGCTCGAATAGAAACACAGATATTATACAATGCTGTTATATGAACGCAGTTTACTATGAGTACTTGTATAACTTAAACAATAAATAATAATAATTAGTAAGAGTGGACGATTTCATATAGTAATTTCCTGTAACAAGTCTTATGAATTAATACATAATTATGCATGTTTTTAGCTAATATTTCATGTATTTTAGAGTTAAACCATATACAAACTTACCACGGATAGCTGTATACAGGGTCCTGCAACAGTGGGTCGGGCTTTCCTAGCGCCTTTCCCGTGAGAGATAGAAAAAAAAGTTTCAAACAAAAATGTATTGCTTTAAAAATCTTTATGAGGTAAAATTAGTTTCAAACAAACAGGGTGTCTCAATTTTGCGGTACAACAAAAATACACATTTTTTTAAATGGAACACCATGTATTTATTCAAGTTTTCTGATGACATTTTTCAACTTCTACATATTTGTCCATTTAGTTTTGGATTATGTTACAGTGTTGCGAATTTTTATTCTTCATTTTATTCTCCAAATATCATGCATAAGCAAGCTCAACTTTGAAAAATCTTAGCAACCTCGTGTTTTGAAGGTAAGAATAAGTTTAGCAATAATCTCAGTGTGGTTAATAAGCAACATTTTGGTAATGAGCCATTTGAATTTAGTGATACAGGGCTTGAGAAAAAAATGCCAAACTTTGCCATTTATATGGCATAACTCACTTTATATATATATATATATATTTATAATCGGACTCTCTTCTACCCTTAGGGTGTAGAGATTTGTTTATTCACTGCTGTTCTATAAACTCCTTCCATTTCTTCCGGTCTTTTGCTAGTGTATTTGCTTGTCTATAGGTGGTATTTCTTGATTTTAGGATTTCCTCAATGGCATCATCGCAGGACTTCTGCGGCCGGCCTCTGCTTCTTTTTCCAGTTGGTCGGGACATCCATACTCTTTTCATTTGTCGATTTGCTTGAGGTCAAATTAGGTGCCTTAGCCATTGTAGTTGTTTGCCCTTGATTTTTCTTTTACAAATTTGACTTCTAATGAGCTTCTAATAGTTTCATTTCTGATTCTGTCCATTTTGGTAACACCTGCCATCCTTCTTAGACTTTTCATCTCCATGGCTTGGAGTTTACTACTTTGTCTTTGGTTCACTACCCAAGTTACGCTGCCATATAATAGTATTGGTAGTAGTATTGTCCTGTATATTGATAGCTTCGTTCTTCTTGATATGTTCCTGTGGTTGAAAAGTGCCTCCCTTAAGAGGTGGTAACTCCTAGATGTTGCTTTTATTCTGTTATTTATATCCTCTTCGTAGCCTCCTTTGTTATCGATTACGCTTCCAAGATATTTGATGCTGCCTACTTGCTCAATTTTGTTGTTGTTTTACTTTGCGTTCATGCTTTTACCTTCTTTAGAAACCCCCATGAACTTTTGTTCTTTCTATGTTTATGCTCATGTTCATTTTTAGTAGTTTGTCATTCCATGTATTTAGATTCTCCTGTAGTTTTCCCTCTGTGCTTCCGAATATTTCCATGTCATCAGTAAAGAGGCATTCCGTAATGTCGACATTGCTGAGATTTAAGTAGCCCAGTGGTGATTCTTGTTTCTCTCGCTATTTCGCTATTTCATCCATATATATATATATATATATATATATATATATATATAAAATTTAGATTTATATAGGTCTGATACTAATCTACGGAAAGGTAGTTTGGCTTTTTCGATATAATTATATAGACGGTTATAAAATTTAAAAAACTTTCAAAATTCTCTATCGTTATTTTTGCCTTAAACTGTTTTATTTTATTTATAGAACCCATTTATGAAATCAAAAATTGATGATTAGATTTCTAATTAAAGCATTTTTTACATTACTGACCAACTTTCCTCTGTATGATTTATGATTTTGTAAGTCAAGAGCCCTACAAAGCATTGACCGCGCCGGTGCGGTTGGAACGTTTTATGACTTTTTATGATTGGGCTTCATCAATATCTAAACAAGTGTAATTATTTTGGATTTTTTATTTCAATTAGAAGTCGCCATTTTTGGCCTGGTAATAAATCTTGAATAAATCTGGTATATATATTAAATAGTAGTGGACTTAAGTTTCCTCCTTGCCTTAATCCAGTTACACGACCGAACGTAGTTTATCGTATTTTTGTTAATATTTTGTACTGCCTTTAGTAGTTTATTTCCTACTCTCGTCTTTTCCAGAATTTCCCACAGTTGTTCTCTATTCACTCTGTCGAAAGCCTTTTCTAAGTCAATAGGCCATATATACAACTCCTTGTTAAATTGTAATGTTCTTTCGATTAGTTTTCTTATGGTGAATATGTGGTCTTGTGTACTATAACCTTGCCTGAATCCACTTTGCGATTCTCCAATTTACTTTCCTATTTTTAGTCGAAGCTTATTTTCTATTATCGATTCGTGAAGTTTCGCTGCGGTACTTAGAAGAGATATACCTCTATAGTTTGAGCAGGTTCTACTGTCACCCTTTTTATATATTGGAAGGATTATTGTTTTTTCCCAGTCCTTCGGTGTCGCTGAGCCATTCCATATTTTCTTAAATAAGGTGTGTAGTAGCTTTATTCCGGCTTGGTCTATGAATTTGATTTGCTCCGGTCTTATGTCGTCACAACCTGGGGCTTTTCCAATTTTTATTCTATTTAGTGCACCTACGACTTCCTCCATTGTTATTTCTTCTTCTATTTCTACATTCACTTCTGCTTCCTGCTCCCGTGCTTTGTACTTCCAAAAGCTTCTCAAAATACTCACACCATCTCTTCGTAATATCTTCTTCCTTGCTTATTATTTTCCCACTTTTGTCCTTTATTTGTTTTAGGGGTGGTTCTCTTTCTATCCTCAGGTTCTTGGTGATTTTATAAAACATTTTTTTGTTCTCTTTAATGTTTGTTTCGACTTGTTTACCAAAATCTTCCCAGTCATTTCTCTTGCTTTCTTGTATTAGTTCTTTTTTTCTTTGGTTTTTGTATTTTTTTGTAGTTATTCTGGTTTTTGTTGTTTAAGTATTCTTTCCATTTCTGTTTTTTTAGCCGGATGTCATACTTTATCTCCCTACTTCACCAGTGCGTTCGTTTCATGTCTGGTGTTCTTTTACTTATGCTACAGGATTCCTTTGCTGCTTCATACGTTATGGTTTTAATCCTTGTCATAACGATCCTGTTTCTAGATTGTCGTAGCTTCCAAAGTTGTTTTTTTTTTTTTTACTAGCTGTTGATATGTTTGACACACGACTTAACTTTGCAGTTTGTATATTTTAAGTCTTTCTTAACTTTTCCTTCTAGCAGAATTGATCTGCTCCCTTCTGCTTGTATGTATTTTCACTTGGCTTCTAACAGGAAGTGATCGCTACCTATTTCATATTCTCTTTTTACTCGGACGTCTTTTATTTCACGTTTGTTCTTGTTGTTGATCAGAAGATAATCTATTATTGACTGTTCTTTCCTACTTAGTACGTCTCTAGTGTACTTGTATATATTTTTGTGTGTAAAAAATGTATTTGCTATGCTTAAATCGTTTACCATACAGAAATCAATTAACCTTTTCCCATTGTTGTTTCTTGTTCTCCGTTTGTACCCATAACTGTTTCTATCCCAGTTACTACCCAGTTACTACCCAGAACGGGTCTTCTGTTTCCTCTATTATAAGCTGAAGTTCTTCCCAGAATTTGTTTTTGTTGTTGGCATTTTCGTCTTTGTTAGGTGCATATATCACCAGTCTAGTGGTTTTCCTGCCTTCTATTTCTACTATTACCGAGAGTGCACGTTCTGAATGAAATTTCTATTCCATTATTCTGTTTACCAAATTTTTGTTTATTAAACAGCCGACTCCTTCTTTTGCTTGTTCGTTTATAGGTACCCCACTGTAAAATAGCATGTGGCCTTTAATTTCCTGCATACCCTGACCTTTCTTCTTTGTTTCTGTAATTCCCAGAATATTTATGTTAGATCTTTCGAATTACTGCATAAGTTCCGTCTCTTTTCCCTTGACGCTTTGTACGTTCCACGTACCCACTCTGAAATGTTCTGACTGCGCCTTGTTTTTTTATTTTGTCCTTAATGTTTGCATATTTGTTTGTGCCTGGTCGCTCCCTGTTTGTCGCCGTAGTGTTCTCAACTACTGTTTTCTTCATTAGTTTTTTGCTTGGTTTCGAGTATCTGTTTACAGCCTCTTCTCCTTTATGCTCCATTTGTACACTACATCATCGAGTGTCAGCTTTTGGTATCCTATTTTGACCTTCCTACCTTTAATAATTTCCTCTCTTGCTATACTTCTAATTTCCTGCTGAATCCCTCTTTCCTTCCTTGTAAGATAGTTGTCGATACATATTCTTTCTCCTTTAAGTTTGCTCTTTTTCCTCATAACTTCTAGCTTCTTATTCCAGTCCTCTAACTCCACGATGATCATTTCTGTTTCTTTGCCGCTGTTTAATTTATAAGCTGTTACTGTTTTAGCTTCTGTATCTAGTTTGTTTTTCATAAATTTTTCAACTACATCTTTTACATTCCGATCATCTGCTTTCAGTTCTTTTATTATTATATTGTTCCTCCTCTGGTCTTTTTCCATATTTTCAATTTTCCATTCCAAGGATTCTATTCTAGCACTTAATTGTGTTCTATCTTCATTCCATTCTCCTAATCTAGCTTCTCACTTTCTGAATTTCTTCTTTTATTGCCTCGGTATTATCTGCCATTCCTGCCTTCATCTCCATCATACCCTTCCTCATGTCTTAGATTTCCGTCATCATTTCTTTCATAAGTTGCGTTAATGATTCCATTGCAATGTTTCCTGTGCCAGTCTGAACCGGCTCCATTGCTCCGTGTTCTACTTCTGCCCTTCTCTGCCCCTCTATTGGTCCCCACAACAGAGACTGTTGTGGGGATCGCAGTATTTTCTTACTAGCCTTGAAAATGGTTTCCTCCTTATCTACTTCCCTTCCCTGGTCACAAAATAATATATAGCGGGGTAGAGAAGGATAAAAGGGCGTCCGCAGGAGTAGGATGCATAATGCACAGAGACATAGAACACCAAATAGAATCATGGCAAGCAATCACCATGGATATTAACCGTAAAACTAAAAGAAAACAACAGAACCAGAACAATAATTGTAGTATATGAACCAAATGAAGACGACACGGCAAGCAACACAGAAGAATTCTGGGATCAACTCAACGAAACAACCGAAAATGCCATTGGAGAAATATATGTAGCAGGAGACTTCAACAGCAGAATTGGCAAAGAAGTAAAAGATAACGATACGATGAGAGGAAGATACGGGGAAGACACAATTAACGAAAATGGGAAGAAAATGCTAGATAATTGTAGAATGAACAATCTAATAATAGCGAACACACTATTCAACTACAGGGAGATACACAAATACACCAGGGAAGTGATAAGCAGAAACGAAAAATCTATAATAGATTACGTATTAACAGAACAAAGAAGAAAGAGCAAAATAGATAGAATAGACACAAAAGTAAAGAGAAGCTACGAAATAGGAAGTGACCACTACCTAGTGGTGACCACACTCAAGGAAAACTATCAAGACAGTGACAGAAAGATACAGCGAAAATCTATAGCAGTAAACTACAAGAAGATACGAGCATACAAACTAAGAGATTAAGAAACAGCAATACAATACAAAGAGAAATTAGAAGCCAAGTTAGAAGTGGCCAACGACAGCGAAGCAGTAGGGGAAATATGGAATAACATAAAAAGAAATATGCTTGAGGCAGCACAAGAGACATGCGGTTTGAAGAAAAGTACAAACAAGAAACAACAGACAACGTGGTGGTCGGAGGACATACGATATAAAATAAAAGAAAAGAAAAAAGTATGGCAAAGATACCTAAATGTCAAAAACAGTAATAACTACGAAAGGTACAAGGAAAAAAGGAAAATAGTTAAAGACGAGGTTAGAATAGCAAAGACCAGGAAATGAGAAAAGTTCGGGGAGACAATGGAGAAAAATGCAAAGGAAAATCATAAGCTATTTTATAAAACAATAAAAGGATGCAGGAAAGAAAAGAGACAAGAAACGAGATACATACAAGATAAACAAGGCAAAATGTTAAAGGAAAACAAAGAAATAATAGAAAGATGGAAAGAGTATTTTGAAGAATTACTAACTATAAATAGCGGCAACGAATAGAAGACAAGAAACAGCGAAAATAACATCACAGAAAACAGTAACGGAGAGCATCAACAAACAAGAGCTTCTAGAAATAATAAGGGAACTGAAAATAGGAAAAGCACCAGGACAAGATCAGGTCACAGCAGAAATGATTAAACACATGGGACCCATAGGAAAAGATAAACTACTGAAGCTACTGAACCAAATATGGAAGACTAATATGATACCAAAAAACTGGCAAACAAAATTAATAGTACAAATATACAAGGAAGGTGACAATACGAAATGCGCAAACTATAGAGGCATAACACTAATAAGTATAGGGATGAAAATATTAGAAAAACCAATTAACAAGAGAATAATAGCAAGATTAGAACAGACCCTAGAAGAACCGCAATGTGGTTTCAGAAAAGGGAGATCCACACAAGACAACATCTTCACAATAAAACAAATCACAGAAAAAAGAATCGCAAATAATAAAAATACATATCTGGGATTCATAGACCTCGAAAAAGCGTTTGACATGACACCAAGAAAGAAACTGTGATTAATACTAAAAGAGAGGGGAATAGAAGACAGGATAGTGAAAGTAATACAGAATATATATATAACAACAACAGTAATGCAATATTATACAAGGGGCAAATTTCAAGAACTTTTAAAACAAATAATGGACTAAGACAAGGAGGAGCTCTCAGCCCAACACTATTCAACCTATATATGGATGAAATAATTAAGAGCATGAAAACAGAAATAATAAAAGCAAACGTAGGATACAAAAACATGCAAATGGTTAAAATATCAGAAGGAGCATACGCCGATGATGGGGTGGTGATAGCAGAAAGTGAGAGGAACCTGCAACATTACATGAACGTGTGGAATAAACACCTAGAGAAATATAACTTGAAGATGAACTACAGCAAAACAAAGTACTGAAAATAGGAAAACGGAAAGAACACATAAATATACAGATAGGACAAGGCCAGATTGAACAAGTGGAGCAATTCAAATACCTTGGAGTAGAACTTACAGAAGACGGGAAAATGGAAGGAGAACTAAGCAACAGAATAAGCAACACAATAAAAACATATTATGCCCTGAATAATATACTTACTAACAAGAAAGAGATAAGCAGAAAGACAAAAATGAATATATACAAAACTATATACAGAACGATTTTGACATATGGGAGAGAGACGAGGAAGCTAATAAAGAGAGATAAAGTTAGATTACAGGCAATAGAAATGAAATATCTGAGAAGAGTAAAACAAGTAACGAAAAAAGACAGGATACGAAATAAAGACATAAGAGAGGAATTGGAAATAGAATCAATAGTAAAGTTTATAGAAAAGAAGCAGCTCAACTGGTGGGGACATCTAATTAGGATGAAAAATACGAATCAAACAAAACAAATCTGGGAAGCAAAAACAGGAAAGAAACGAGGAAGAGGTACACCAAGACAAGAATGGGACAACAAAATAGAAGAAATAATAAACAGCAGAGGGAAGACAGTGAAACAAGCAAGAGAATTGGCAAAGAACAGAAAAGAGTGGAAAGAATTTGCAAATACAAACAATGTAATATAACTGTAATGTAAGATATATTGATAAGGCCTATTAATAATAATAATAAAAAAAATGTAATTCAGAAAACATCAAATGTAATTTAGATTAGTCAAATATAATTCAGAAAATATCACATGTAATAAGTAATACTTGATGTGAACATACTTTGTGATGGTACTTTCTGAATTACAATTGATGCTATCTAAATTACAATCTGAAAAGGTGTACAATGTGGACTTATAGCCTTTATACCTTTTATTTAAATATCAACATTACAACATCAACATTTAGATATTAACAAATTCATTTGGAAAATATTTGTTAGTGCTTCTTTCCTTTTTGTGAAAAAGTTATGCATTTCTGTTTTACATTTGTAAGGTAATTTTTATTATATTTTAACTGATATTGATATATGACTGATATATAAGATTATTTATCTGTTAAAATTGTTTGAAGTCTCGTTCAATCCAATAAAATAATGCTAAAATCTCTATTAATAGTGTCCTGTTTTTTTTGTCAAAAATAATGAGAACATAACAGTCCCAGTTTTTTGTCGCGCCTAGTACAGCCACGGACTCTAAGAATGACACGTCAGTCCGTCTGAGCAGTCTGCAATCCTTGTCTGGTCCTGCATGGTAGAAGCACGGTAGACAAGAATAGACAACTGATCGGACAGACGAACGAGTCATCCTTAGAGTCCGTGGCTGTACATCAAATATCTAATGTTCTGATAATTTTTGTTGTAGAGTTAATTATGTGCACTGTCGTTGCTAAGTAACAATATAATGTTTGTTATGAGCTGTGACAGAAGATTGGTGACAAGATTTGTCACAAGAAGCTAGGGTCAACAAGTTAAGCGTTTGATAAGTCCAGTATACAGATATTTAGAAAGAATGGAGAATTGGGGACCACGAGGGGTAACGTAAGTTATTTTATTTTAGAATTCTTTAAATTTGGAATAAGAGTAATAAGAAAGTGTTTCATAATAACTCCGGTGCATACAGTGCTCACAAAATAAAAGTTCGGTGCTTTATCTTGGGGGTTTCTGTTGACCAAAGTTAAATTATGGCAGCAAATAACACACATAACATAAGCAATGATTTAGGAAATTTGAGCTGTGTAAAATAACTAACCTTAAATTTCATAACGTGACAGTTTATTCACATTGAATGAAATTTTGCCACAATACGAAAGTGTACCATAAGGGGGTACGTATATTTTTGAAAACTTATATTGTACTACAAGATATTTCTGGTGCTAATTTAAATTATAAGATATCAAACTGTTTGGTGTAAGTGTTTCAAGTCTCTAAATAATCGTAAGCATTTCTGGTTTTTATTTACTTTCATGTATGAAGAAGTTTTGATTTCGGAAAATTCTACATTTCCATCCATTTTGACTGTTTGGTGTAAGTGTTTCAAGTCTCGAAATAATCGTAAGCATTTCTGGTTTTTATTTACTTTCATGTATGAAGAAGTTTTGATTTCGGAAAATTCTACATTTCCATCCATTTTGAGGTCACCAATTCCATTAAGACCATTTTTGCAAAATGTCTCGCTATGATTGTGTTAGTGTGTGTGTGGGTAATTGTTATTATTTTATTAATATTCATATAGTCTTGTAGTGCCCCCATCATTTTAGTTTTATATTATTTATAATAGTTGAAAAAATAATACATTTTTTGTTCAAAATTTTTGCAATTATTAAGGTTTCAGTTTTATTTGGGTTTTATTAAAAGTATTCCGATTTTATTATTAATAAATTCATTACAAACTTATTATCACTTTACAGATACATACGGATTACTCAGATTTGTGCACATTTAACTAGAAAGGCTCTAAAACCTGATTTACGAGCACTGGCAGCGAGAAGAGACCAGTCTCACATGAAAATAACACCATGGGTAGATGGAAAACCTGTGAGTAAGTTTCTTTTATAAATGTTGTACAACATTAGTGTTGAAAAATATGATAAAATAAAACTGCATTTATTTACTTCTTCTTAGAGAAAGATTATTTTGTTATTAATTAATTTTAAATAACACACAGAATAAAACACTAATATGGTTGCAGTATTAATATGGATTACGACGTAGTAGTCCCAATAATATTGATGATTAATTGTTAATAGTTGGCAAAATCATTCTTGCTCAAATATGAAACCCAATAATTAAGTAAAATTACAAATTCTAAAAATAATCAAATAAAGCTAAGAGAATTGTGCAAACAATTGTGCACAATAATCCTATAAAAGAGTATTTTTATTGCTCAGAAAATGTTAGTGCGCTGTAACTCCATTTTTTTTAATGTTGGTCAATTTATAATACTAATGTGTTGAAATAATAAATCTGCCTGAGTTTTACGTAACAAATTACATCAAATGCAATGAAGGCACCGTATTTTATACGAACATAATGTAAAACGCCTACATTTGAATATGGAAGAGAGTCCTCTTTTATATACAAAAAAACTTGTATTGCGTTTATGAGTAAATGTAAAATTTACATTTTTATTATATTTATCACTCCCGATGCTATCACGGTGGAGATTAATTTATGAAAATCACAACAAAGTAATTTTATAACATAATAGAATGCTGTTGGTCTTACAAGTCGTAAAGTAAATTGTAATACCATAAATACTTTTACGGTCTTAATTAATGTCTTCTTTTGTTTTAGAGAAAACATAATCCACGCGGTGATGACCACCGAATGGAAATGGCCGCGCTCGATTCATGATTATTAATGTTTAATGCAAATACTGTAAGGAGGTTATTTAGATTTAAGTTCTGCCTGTATGTTCCTTCATTAAATAAGATGTATGCACGTTGATGCGTACCCTGTAAGTTCTGCAGCCACCTATAATTTGCGACGGAATTATTAATATATGTAATAAAAACGGCGAAGATTAATGCCGGCCAATTTGAAGCTCGCCGCAAATAATATATTGTCGTATTAAGTAACACACGATAACACATTCATCATTATCAACAATCGCATAACAAATGAATGATAATAAATCGAGAGTTATAATTCATGGGAATGACGACGGTTCCGTGAGTTATGTTAAGTATATTCGAACATTTTCAACAATACTCCAAACAGCATTAATATGATGAATATGAGTGCGGGACATAAATAATGAGATAATTGTTACGGAATTAAGTGCCCTGGCCAATAAAATATGTATGTGCCTTCCTTTAATCTTCGTATATGCGTCGTTTCTACATCTGATTAAATCCGGACTACTCCAGCGTTTAAACGTTGGTGCGAAATCAGGTCAGTCACCTTACCCACTCGTTATTTTTATATTTTTATAACCTATCTTTCGGGTAGCACAACAAGTTTATAATTAACACGAAAACGAGACACGAAATTTTATTGCATTTCACTGTTGTATTTTTATATATTATGCAAATAACTTTTTCCATTTACTTGTTATTCTAGGAATTTTAATCCATTAAGTTGGAATATTCTCCTTTGTTGAATAATAAGCATAAAGTATCCCCATGCATATCAGATTATATTTGAAACATTCAAGTGGACATGGAACTATTCGTTATAACGTAAAAGCTTTTATTCATTGTTATTTTAACTTGCTTTAATATTACCTTAAACGTTTATTGAAATTTTCACAAAATAAAAGATCAAAAAGCTTGACTTGAAATATACGTTATATTGCAAACATTTTTATACATTTACATTTGAACTTTCTTTAATATCACCTTAAATTTGAAAATTTAAAAAAAAAAGCGATGTACAATTATACAGTATGATCATTCTGATATGGAGCATACGGCTATTACATGGTAGTGATATCCGACATTCAGCAAAAGTTTAAAACTTGTGTTATAACTAGTTTAAACATTAATTTTTAGTCTTGACAACGCGAACTGTTATTTAGAGTAAGTTTCTCTAATAAAGTTTTTGATATTATTTTATAGTTTTCCTACATTGTTAACCATAAAATGTTTAATATCTGAAATGCTGTTAAAGCTGAAATGTTGAGTGTATACAAATTGTGAACGTGGGTTTTTACAATAGCAGAATTATACAATTTTGCTTCATCTTACCCATTTTTTCAATGTTTCAGTATTGGTAATAAAAATAGAACATGAAAAATGAAAATAAAAAATGTAGACATAATTGATAATTTTGCAAAACTAAAAAAAAATATAATAAATATTATTGAAATAATTGAAACTTTGGTAGAAATAATTGAAAAACTGCTAGAAACCATTGACATTTTGCCAAAAGTTTCTATATGCCTTGAATAACAGTGATACAATAATAGTTTAATTTTTAGGTATTTATACATTTAATCATTTATCATCCAAATACGAAACAAAAATTGAAACGAAAATTTCTGACACAATTGAACATTTGGCAAAAGTCATTAAAATTTTAATAGTTGTTATTAAAAATTTGACAGAAATTATTGAAAAGTTGGCAAAAATCGTTGAAATTCTGCCAGAAACAAGGTGTGATATTTTTATATTCATTGAGTATCAGCAATATTTTTTTTACAAATTTCAATAGTTTCTATTCAAAATCTAAAAAGTTTGGACAGTCAAGTTATAAATAAGGCATATTTGGACAGCTGAAGTTGAAAATTTGTCGGACATTTGCAACTGATGACAGAAACAGATTCAGTTAACAAAATTCACGATTTAATTTCCACAAAATTGACAGATATTTGCTTATTAGTGCCGTACATTTGAAAATTTGATAAATAAGCGCAGTTGCATTTAAAAATCTGAAAATTTTGGGCAGCTTCAATTGAATAATTTACAATTTGAGTATTTAGTTGGAGGTTAAAATATTAACAAATTGGAATAGATAGAATAGTATTAGTAAAACGAATTGCAAAAACTAAACGGATTTATAAAGCCCAAAAAGGGGCAAATTCAAATATGTAAATTTATACAGGGGGTGCTATTTAAAAAAACTAGGTCGAAGGCTGCCCTGCATAAATGGAACACCCTGTATATGGCAAAATAATTTTACAAACTGTACTTTGGCCTTCCGTTTGCAGTATATTTTGGTTCATTTCGATAAAATTAACGGTGTAAGTGTAATGGAGTCTGCCCGTCCTATTAACTCACCCTGTATACGAATGAAACTTTTATCATAATTATTTTTCTTTGTTATACACTTATAGGTACTTATAACTTAAATTTTAAATAAACTTATATTTTAAATATATTGACTGAATAATGAAAATAATTGACACATCTGATCGATAATACGGCAAAAAAGTCATTGCAATTTTGATAGTAATTATTGAAATTTTGACAGAAAAAAATAAAAATCAATAATTGAAAAATTGATTAAAATAAATTGACATAAACATAAATAATTGCTTAAATTATTTTCTGACTTATGTATAAATTCAAAATTTATTGCCGTTAAAGTACCGAAATATACAAAAATCTACAAAACAAAACAGTTTTATTCAAATCTTGTTGAAAACCTCCAAAAGCGCTTAAAACTTAATTATCATTCCATAAATAAAGCGATATACAAAAACATAAGGGAATTATAGAAATTTATATTTTCTTAAAAATGAAAACCAAAACTTCAAAACCAGCACTTTTAAAATTATTTAAAGAAACTGATAACATTTTTCAAATATATGTTTATTTCAGGAAAACCTTTAATTCCTACAATTTTTAACAAAAAATCCTGAAATATTAACCCTTGTTCAAAACATTCATAACATGTTGTGGAAATTTATATAATAATGCAGAATATCAAACTAAATCCAAAATGCTCTTATGAAGTCATAAATATGGAGGCCAAAATTACTAAGAAAAAAATTGAAAAAAAATTCTACGGATTATTATAATAACAATTTTACAGAAACATAGGTTTTGACATGCATCGAGTATTTGTAATGACATTAAAGTTTATTTTTTTACATTTTCAAACGCTATCAGTGATCATCAAAATATTGATTGAAACATTAACAATTTTGACACAATTAATTATTGAATTCATTGATAATTTGGAAAAGTTAATTTTCAAAGGTTCATAATGCAGTAGTAATAATAATATTTTACTCGCTATCGACCCGCGATCTTCCCGCCTTGGCATTAGTATTTTGATGAATATTATAGAAATTTGTACAGAAACAACTTAAAATATGGCAAAAACAATTGAAAAATTGGTTAATGAGTTGAAATTTTTAGACACTATAACTTTTGACCTGCATTGAGTATCAGTAATAAAATGAAAGTTTATTTTTTTATATTTTCAAAGGTAAGCACAAATATCACTGGTCGAATTTTGACGAATGTGTGTCCTTTCAATTTAAGTGCATATTTCGGAAAGTATTTACTATGCATTTGTACGAATTGTAAAAAAAATGTATAGCAGGTAATTTTTTTTTCTAGATTTTTTACTTAGTTTTTCTAATGGTTACCTACAAAATAAAAAAAAATTACTTAGAAAAGTGATACCGGTAACTGTCAAACTGAATTTGAATCCAGTATTACTATAAAAAATAATCGGAATCGGTCTGAATCCCGACAAAAATCCAAAAGTTCACATTTTGCAAAAATTGAGATATCAGAAAAATGTGACGTGCTAGAAAAATATTTTTGACGTTTCTGAGCTCTGCGCAAAATTTTCTATCGAAATCGGCTATTTACATCAAAGGGACAAAAATTGTGTTCACCAGTGTAATTGCTAATTTGACAAAGGTCATTAAAATTTAAATGGAAATAATTGAAAATTTGGCAAAAATAATTGAAAAATTGATAAAAATCATCTAAATTTTTACAGAAACATTAAAGTTTTATATGCATTGAATATCAGTAATAAAACTAATGTTTCAATTTTGATATTTTTAAACGTACCTACGTAATCATTGATCATCAAAATATTGGCTGCAAAATTAACATTTTTGGCAGAATTAATTACTCAATTCATTGATAATTTGGCAAAAGCCATTGGTATTTTGATGATTATAATAGAAACTTTTACACCAAACACATCAATTTTGGTAAAAATGATTGAAAAATTGACAAGAGCATTGAACTTTTATGGATAATTTGTAAACTGCTACAGCACCCGTTAAAATTATTAAGTATCATATCTGTACGTCTCTTTCTCTCAATAATATCAGCTGTTGAATGAACAATTATTAACCATAGTTACAAAAAAAAATAATGTGTGAAGATTTTGGACATTCCAACATTTTCCCAACTTTTGGAGGGTTTTCATAATTTGAACTGTTTTTGACTCTTAGGTATTTCTAGTTATACCGGAAATGGCTATCATTTTTTTTATTTTTATTTTAAATGAAACAGACTGTATTTTATTAAATTTTGAAATTCTATTTTAATTTATACTTCATGTAAAACAACTTATAGCCAAAATCAATCCATTCTGAGATTTTTTTGTAGTACCTTATTAACATGCGATGCACAATAAAAGCTATCACTTTTTGGTCAAATAGGGTTGGAATAAATCATGATTTAAAAAAAATCAAAAATTAATGTTAAAAAAAACAAATAAATCATGACTTAAGTTTAAGGTTTTATCCATAAAAATTTAAATATTTCTCATAAAAATAAGATCAGGATATATAAACATTAAAATACATGTCGTCGGCTTGGTGTTACAAGGTTGTATGTGCAAATTTAATGAACTTGGTAAAATCGATTCTAAATATTGGGGTGTTACGGCACAAAAAGTGCCGTACCATTCCTATTCATTGATTTCTGTTTTGACATTTTCATAAAAATTCAGTATTAATAATCCCGATATTTCAAGCTTCCAACATTCCAAATTTTTGAGTTATGAAAAAACAAAAAAAATACATACAACTCTGTTATATCATTTTTGTTTTTTCGTTAGTAACATACAACTATGCAACTTTGATAGAAAATACGAGTACGTATTGTTTATAAAATTAGATAATATTTTATTTACTAACACATTTAATGGGGTCATTAACTCAATAACTCAAAACCAATATTTAAAATTTGTTAAATTTACATAGTTTTTCTTCCATTATTTCCTTTTTTGTTACCAGTTTTCAATTTTATAAGAATTGCGTCCAAATAGTCTTTATCAACTGTAGCCATCCACCGGTACATTGACTTGATTACATCAATCTTATTTTACGGTATCTTATTAAGAGTTCCCTTTGCTTGCTTGGGTACAGGGAAGTCTACCTTTTTTGATCCATCTTTTGTCTACCTTTTGTTTGATCTGTTTTCACCCGTTTTTTTAGCAATAGCAGGTGTTATGCTTCGTTCGACAAATTTTTCGTCATCATGGGAAGTTTTGTAGTAAATATTAAATACAGATCCGCAAAACTTAATTTGATGAACCTTTGTATACGGCACTAGAGTATAGTTAAGTAACGTCGCGCATTCTTGGAAGTTCTTAAAATCAATTGCCTACATCTGTATTATTTTGTAAGGTTTGATCATCTGGGCAATAATTACGCTCTTTTATAGAATCATCACTCTCATAGTTTTCACAAATTTGATCCATATTTCACAAGACTCTCAAAACAAAGTCGGTTAGAGTTGTATGTGTCTAAATACAACTATGTTACACCTTGTTTGGCAGTAAATAAAAATGTTTAGATAAGTGCTGCATTCTATTAGACCTTTGCAAAAGATAACTTATAACTTATAACACATATAATCTTATAATACCAAATACTCTAAATGGTACAAAATGTTACATACAACCTTGTAACACCAAGCCGACGATATAGTGCCTTTGATGATGTTTTTTTTAAACCGAAACTAGTCAGGCGAAATAAAATAAATGAATGATAAAATTAAATTAAAATAATTATTTACCAGTAAGTACCTACCAAATAATAATATTACAACCTTAAATCATGATTTATATGATTTATTTGATTTTTTTATATTTCTGATCAGTTGCCAGTTTAGATATCATTTAAATCAATTAGTTTTCATCACTAATTAAAGTATATGATTTTTTTAAAATAAATTCTTGAATGTGAACAATTGATGATTAAAACAAATTTCTATGTGTCTATACTATGTGATGGATCAAAACTGGCAGAAAAGAAAAATATTTTAATTATTTACAATTATCTATTTTAAAGCATGCTAACTCTATAGTTACATTATATTTTTAAATTTACACCTATTAGAATGCACAAGGAGTGCTAAAATAATGATTAATTAAAAAAAAAACAATTTTGATTTAAACCATGTTTTATTTAAAAAATCAGTTGATTTAAATCAAAGATTTATTTAAAAAAAAAACAGTTGATTTAAATCATTGATTTAAATGACAAATTGATTTAAATTACACCAACCCTGCTTAGTAGTATTAAAAAATTTAAAAATATTTAAATCCTGTTGATTTTTTTATTATCCAGTTATTTTCTCAAGAATTTTTCAGAATTGTCTTTGTAAGACTTCTTGATATTTGATTTTTTGTTGTAAGTATCGCCAGATTTAGTTAGTAATGTTAAAAACTGACATGATAGTTTGACTATATTTTTATTATCTTCGGCAGATTTTTGTTAACTAAGACAGGTTGACAGTAAGTTTCGTGCAATATCTTGAAAATTTGGGTAATATTCGCAAACTGTTTTTATAGAGATTTTTTATGGGCAATTATCGTGCTTGTAATATTGGTTGATATAATGGTCACAGTTTGTGATACTTGGAATTTTCGAAATTTCTATTTAATCTCCATAAAACTTTTGGGCGATTTCTGAAATCTTTATGTGAAGATGTTGTGTAACTTCACTGAAACTTTTTTTAACAACATTCAGGGCTTTTTAACTTGATATTTTGTTTTAGATAAAAAAACGTTTGGGTTGTTTCAATAATGTTTCAGCTTTCCAATTGGAGATATCACCCCTTCTCAGTGTGTTTACAAAAAAAAGCTAAAATAAAGGGCATATTAATCTTTGAGTAGTCATTCGCTGACCTTCTGCGGATGAAGAAACTTGGCAATTTATTTTTATTGCTCCACAATCGTATATTTTGTTAGCTAAGATATTTTGTTAGCTCAGATATATCCCATATCCCTCCCATATCCCATTTGTACAACACGAGACGATACACGCCAAATCTAGTCTCCATCATTTTGCAGCACATTTTTTTGGGATTCTAACAATAGTATATTGTAATAAGAGTGCGGAAAGGGCTTCATTGCAAAACGAGTATGAAAGTTGGAGCACGAGCGCCAGCGAGTGCTCCATTCATACGAGAGTGTTACATACTATTTTTTCTACGAAAGTGTTGAAAGACACGTTTTCTGTCATAAAATTTAACCTTGAAAGTTGGTATTTGTTACAAGGAGTGCAGAAAGTACTTTCCGCACTTATATGAGTGCGGAAAGTACTTTCCGCACTCACTTGTCAAAAGTGAAAAAAAATCAAAAAATATGTTTTGTGGAATTATATATTCAAAAAATTCAAAAAACAATTCAAATTTATAATTAATTATGGGTTACCTTTTATTTCAAAGCATGTTGTATGTTTTCGAAACATTTTTCTTTTTTTGAAACATTGCGAATAACATTGTAACATAAAAAAATATTTTCGGCAGTTGCTTTCCAAAATAATTTTGCCAACTGCAATTCGTTTGAAATCTTACTTAATTAGGTCCATGTAATGATTGCAACGGCACGAGGGTTTGGGATTCTGGCAAAATATGTTTTGTGGAATTATATATTTAAAAAATTCAGCAACAATTCAAAATTATAATTAATTATGGGTTACCTTTTATATCAAAGCATGTTGTATTTTAATTTGAATAATAAGAAAATTTGATCCAATGCAATACACCATCATTATTATCGACGTTATAGAGAAACCAATTGCAGAACTCATTAGGGTTGTTAAAATGCCCGCTCTGATTTAAAGTCTTGCATAAGATAGCGTTCATGGGTGAAATGTGGTGTACTTAATGTGCAACCGCAAAGTCGTCCAGAAAATTAGTTATGCAACCTTGTAACTTTGCACCAGCAGCGCCTTGAATGCACGCACAAAAAAATATTATATACGGTATTCTCAAGGTAGAGGTGCATCGCGAAAAGTTTATTTGAATCCGTTTTGCTTGGAGCTGCACTGCCATTTTCATTACGATAATAAAGTAGCTGGTCGCCTCGGAGTAAACAACTGTAATAAATTTAAGCTGTACGTATAAAGAATATCGCGTCAATGGTCTAACTCTAATAATACAGTTATTAATGTTGAAACCGTTGCATACGTTTTCATTGCATACATGGTAATTTTGTAATAAAAATGGGGTTGGGATTATTTGCACAATGAATGAAACAATGCGCTCTGTTTGAGATAGCCACGCTTTAAATGCACATTTTAATGATTTCATAATTTAATTGGGTATTGTGGGAGGACTGTAATAACGTTGCTTTATAATGGTAGGCCGTTTCCTATCCGGAAACTGACCGGCCTCATTAGCGATGACAAATGTTGTGGTCGTTGATTGATGATGCAGTTCGGATTCTGGAATTGTGAGGCGGCGAGGATCTACTGCGCACCGGCGTTCCCACTAAATTGAATTAAACCATCTGGTTTCAGGACGAAAATCTTCATTATTTCGTTATTGAATGTAAATAGAAGGACGACCCCAAGAATTGAGAGCAAGAAAAAATCATCCAAGGATACCGACACGCCCGATAAACAACATTAACGAAACAAAAGCACGGCCGAGAAATGTCGACGTGGAGAGCGACAAGACGGAAAAAAGGAGCATGCGGTTCAATTGACGAGGCCGTCAACAGACGACAGGAATCCTTCCGTCATTATTTAGAAGACATTCCTCCTTCCAATTTCGAAAGTGCATTTGTGTCAACTGACAGCGGGACACGGGGAATATCTCACTTATGGCTTTACCTGCGTTGTCCAGCACGAGGCTATTGTTATTATTCCGAAAATAATGGCTAGCAATGATTCTGTGCGTTCCTGGAAATTTCAACCCATTGTGCGTTGAACAGTATCTATGATGAAGATAGTTTCTAGCAGACAATAGACTAAACGTAAAATGTATAAAAATGTGTCGCATTTAAGCGGTGGCGCGTTATACAGTAGGCACATTAGGCAGTTGTCCAAGGCTCATTAGGCAATTGTCCAAGGCCGCAACTTATAAGGAGCCCCTATGTTTTTTTTAAAATAAATTAAAATTTAATTATTTATTCATTTAGTTGTGAATTTTGGGCCTTATCATTTAAACTTTCGTTACAAATTAGAAACTTCATGATCTATTTAACAAAAAAAATATGCGATAGCTTTTGTTTTGCATCAGATGACACGCATGTTGGTACTACAAAAAAATCTCAATAACGATTAATTTTGGGTAAAAGTTGCTCTACTTAACTTAGAAATTAAAATTGAATTTCAAAATTTAAAGAAACAGTCTGTTCCATTTAAAATTTAAAAAAAAACTGATAGCCATTTTCGGTATAACTAGAAACTAAAAATAGTTCAAATTATTAAAATCCTCCAAAACTTGAGAAAAAACCAAAAGTCCAAAATCTTGTGACAATATTTTTTCGTAACTATTGTTAATAATTTCCTTTTTTTTTGTTCGGCTTTGCTTTCCACACCTTTTTCACTATTCTTTGGTTGTCAATTTTTTGCATGTATCCTCACCATCCGAGCTGTCGTTTTTCCATGTATTGTTGTATTGCCTCTATGTCTAATTGTTCTCTTATTTTCGTGCTTCTTATTTTGTCTATTTTCGTTACTCCTTTGATTCTTCTTAGTATTTTCATTTCGCTTGCTTGTATTTTATTTTTTCCCGTTCTGTCCAGCTTTCACGTTTCGCATCCCCGTGTTACAATCCGTCGGTATATTGTTTTGTACACTTTTATCTTTGTTTCTTTACTTATTTTTTGTTTGTTTATGATTGTGTTTTTCATTACCTGGTATAGTTTTTGAGTTTTACTTATTCTGCTGTTTATTTCCGTCTCTTCATTTCCTTTTGCATTCAGTTCTACTCCCAGGTATTTTTATGTCTCTACTTGTTCTTTGTTTTTTGTTGTCAATTTCTATTTGTATATGCTCCTGTTTCCCTACTACCATTACTTGTGTTTTGTTTATGTTCAGCTTCATTCCTTTTGCGTTTAGTTCTGTATTCCACAACTTTACTCTTTCTTGTACCTGTTTTGATGTTCTTGTTACTATTATTACATCATCTGCAAATGCTCCTTCCGATATTCCTATTTTTTCATGTTTTTGTAGCCTAGTATTCATTTCTTGTTGCTCTCTGGTGTGCATTTCTTTATTATGTCGTCCATGTAGGCAGGGGCGGATGGGACTAGCAAAACCGGCGCAGGAAATATAGTCAGCGGCGCAATACATAAAATGTGGGCAAAAGTTGAAAGAATCAGAAAGAATCAGTGCTCAAATGTCAGTTTTAAGAGGTTATAATGAAAAGAAGTAAAAACGTCTGCAAATTTTTTCTACAAATAAAAAACCAAATGTATTACCGATGTAAATAAAACGCAGAAGTAAACTAGCCAAAAATTAAAAAATATATACTATTTTTACTTTAAAACAATAACTTTTTTGATAGAACAGAACTGGAATTACCTAACGCGGTTACAATTTCTTTACTATTTAGTTCATTTAAATTCTCTTCTCTTTCTCATAACTCATGAACATAAGAGCTTCAAGGCGAGTGTGAGACATCGTCGATCATAATCTGTTTCTACATATTTTAGCGTTAAGAAATATCTTTTGCACGAAACATGAGATATCGGAAGAGTTCTAAATACGCTAGACTGGAGTATAAGTATTGGGTATAAGGTGGAGTACACTTCCCGAAATAAATTGTATTTAAAAATAACGTAGTTACAACTAGTGGACAGTTTTGCAACTTCTACATGTTAGTATTTCTTCATTTGTTTTGCCTCATGCTCACACATGCTTGCTTGATTCTTCTATATGTTCTTATGTAAAATCTATCTGTTGTTGAAGATTTTGGTCTACTATTAACATATCACAAATATTTTGTTCCAATAAATCACAAATTTCAAATCAAAAGTTCTTCTATTAAATTTTCTAATGTAACATTACAATTTTTGTTTGTAATTTATTAGTTAAAGTCTTCAATATAGAGAGAAGTCGATCTTTTTTGGAATATTTGGTTTAATTTCATTTAAATTTTGTGGATCTAATACAGAGAGATCGTTACAAACATCAAAGGTATTTTGGAATCGTTTTATCATAGACTTGATTACGGTATCTATTATTATATTGAATGTTTCAAACCTACATTTGTCATGTTCATCGTCTAATGTTTCATCTCCACATTTTTCTCCATTCTTTCGGCATACGAATTACTTTTTTCTTCGCAGTTCATTCAATATTCTCTCAAATGTCATTTCAGAATTATGTACTTCATTATGTACTAATTTTGCTTCCGCCCATACTGCGAATTAGTCTGAAAGATATTTTATTGAGTCGCAAATCTTTGAAACTTCTGTAATTGTACTTTTGCACTTTGCGCCGTCTGTGTATTTGTAGCAATGGTATTTGTAAATGAAGGGCTACGGGGAAAAACGATCAGAGTTCAATTTGTTCGTTTTCCAGAAAACTAAATTGAAACTTTCAAGTCTAATAAAGGACAGAAAGGATGAATGAAAAAAACTAACTGATTATAATTGATCTACTTTGACAAGATGTGAATTAGAATATTGAGCAAAAACATGAAATATACATAAGTAAAACTATTAAAACGATTTATTATTGTCAATTAGGGGGGTCGTCTATAAATTATTCTTCTTCATCAAGATCTCTCATCGTTTTACGTCAACATCATATTCTATTTCTTAGTTTTTGAAGCGAACGGTGATCGTTTTTCACTGTTTTACTTCACGTGTCGAAACTGCTTTTCCCATGCTACAACATGGTACCATCAGCTCGATTTCAATAAAAATGGAATCAAAATGGAATCAAAATGAAGAAATTAAAATCATTCCTCCCCGTAGCCCTTCAAATATTTTGATCGTCGTACAGTAATGCTGAATCTTTTGAAAAATATAGTTGCTGTTAAAATTACTTCGTATTTTAAATATTGTCTGTGAAACTTTTTGCCATTGCCCTCACATTACTGTTCGTCTTTTTGGGTTTCTCTATTGTTTGTAACACCAATTTTACTTCTACATACAAAGGTGACACACCATTCCGTATTTGCCGAATATTTTTTAAAGTGCCATTCTTCAGCTCACCAACTACATTTTCTCTTGTTTTCGCAAATGGAGATTAACCTTTTCTTAGTTTGGTTTTGAAGAACATATTTAAAAATTAGCGAGCGTTTGTCTATTGTACACATTTTGAGTGGTACCAGTCTAGTCTACTGCTATTGAATAAATTTCATCAGGACTTCTATTTTCTGCTACTATTTTAATCTTTTTTTAATTAATTTTTTATTTCAATCTTATTAGATTTCGTAATAATTTAATTAACTGTAGTATCTGACAGAAACGAAACAAATGCACCAGATCTAATTTAAATATTTGATCTAAGGCCCATTAAAATTTGCCCAAATTTTCGCTATCTAGATTTCTAGTAGCACGATTCAAACTCTTGGCCTGTATTACGTTACGACTCGTCTTCCAAGAAGTTTAATAATATTTATTATTCTATCAATCATTTGTCTATTAAATAACATTTTTCTCTTTGACTTTTACCAGTTCAGACCACTATATATATATATATATATATATGTATATATACAGGGTGTCCGGAAAATACGTGTACAACGTTTGACGACAGACTCCTGACGTCAAAATAGGTCGATCTAAGCCGACTTAGTTATATCCAAAATTGTCTCGTTTAGCCGGTAGAGGGCGTCAAAAAAAACAAAAGTATAACAAAGTTGAAAGTATCTATTGTAAGAAACTAAGTAAAACAAAAACATTACTTAAGCAAATGTGTAAAATGACCGCCATCTTGCTGAATACACTTATTAACACTCTTTAAAAAATGATATTGGACCCTATCTAATGTCTCGGGATTATTAAAATGGTTGCCTGCATTTAAAATCCGCTGCAATAAATCATCGCGTGTGTTTACCGGAGTCTTGTAAACTTCTGTTTTAATAGCGCCCCACAAAAAGAAGTCACACATATTTAACTCAGGAGAACGTGGTGGCCATTTTACTGGTGCATCATTGCCTCTTCCAATCCATCGGTTGGGATACTGATGATGTAAGTATTGCCGAACGGCAACGGAAAAATGGGGCGGGGCACCATCATGCATATACCACATTTCCCTCCGAAGTAAAATGGGCAAATTCTCCAGAAGAATTGGTAATGTGTCTTGCAAAAAATTTAAATAAATATTTCCATCTAACCTGTCTGGAATAACAATGGGACCAATAAGGTAGTGATCAATAATACCTGCCCAAATATTAATTTTAAATTGATGCTGATGATGTGCAACTTTAATGGCATGTGGATTTTCATCGGAATAAATATGTTCGTTGTGCAGATTGGTTACCCCAGATCTTGTAAAGCATGCCTCGTCAGTAAACATAATTTTTCTACAAAAATTTGGAACAAGGATTCTTTTGTTTCTAATAAATTGACAAAATGTAAGCCGCATGGGGGGATCAGTCGGTAAAAGTTCCTGGACTTTTTGTATGTGGTAAGGATGTAACAACTGTTCTCTTAAAACCTCATTGACAATCGTTTTAGGAACATTTAACTCACGTTCTAAGAGACGGGTACTGGTACTTGGTTCTTCTTCAACTCTTTCCAGAATCATCTCTTCTGTTTCCACAGTTCGAGTTGTTCGCATACGACCCCTGCCTTCAAACTTTTTCTCAAAACTGCCCGTTTCCCGAAGATGACGCTCAATATTGGCAAATGTTTGGTGGTTTGGTATTCGACGGTTAGGAAACCTCTCCATGTAAACCCTAACACTCTGACGCCCATTTCCTCGACAAAACCCGTATACCAGGAGCATGTCAACTTTCTGAGAGTTTGTATAATTTTCCATTTTTAATGGTAAAATGAACTTGTAATTCAATAATGTTGATCGTATACTTGAGTAAATATTATACTTGATTAATTGTCAAATTATTAAACGTCATTGATATTAATTTTTGACGCCCTCTACCGGCTAAACGAGACAATTTTGGATATAACAAAGTCGGCTTAGATCGACCTATTTTGACGTCAGGAGTCTGTCGTCAAACGTTGTACACGTATTTTCCGGACACCCTGTATATATATATATATATATATATATATATATATATATATATATATATATACATATATATATATATATATACATATATATATATATATATATATATATATATATATATATATTGTAACGTTTTTGCATTGCCCTACTTTCGGGACTACAAAATGTTACGTTTTTATTTATTTATTTACTCTTATCTCAGGTTCAATAGTGAGTTCAATCATAACTAAATAGAGTTTTGTTCAAATACTTTAATGAATTGAAAATAACCAAATATTAAAACGTCTAATATAAACTAAACTAAACAAACAAATCAAAAACAATAGAAAACAAAATTATTAAATACATAATAAACTATGACCAACATTAACAAATTAAATCCTATGTACACAAGCCAACTTATGTGATAATATGACTCTTGCACATTACGCAAACTTTCTACTTGCAGTTATCTTCTTGTGGTTCCTTGATTACGTCGTCCTCTTGTCCCTGCTTTCCCGTCTGATCCGTTGTTGATTCCCACAAAAGTAACCAGATACTTTTGTGTGCGAAGTTGAGCGGCTTGTCAAAGTCCTGACTTTGAATATCTCCGTCACGGCTCCTATCTCGTTGAATTCCTCTCCTGGTTGACTGTCTTCTTCCAGCAATATGTCCAATCGTTGAAACCCCGTTAATATTTTGTAATGTATTTGTATTAGAATCGCAACATCTCCACCCGCGATCCACACGCGTCTCTCCCTCTCGTCAAACTCTTTTTTGATTATTTTCGAATTTCCATTATTTTATTCCCCAAGCGTCTATGCACGAAGTCACCTGTCACCCGTGGTAACCAATCAACAACCTTCATCCGCGGATTGCTTTGTATATTTGTGCATACTTGTTCATATTCACATTTACAATATTTACAATAATTTTTGTTGGCTTGTGCCCTGAAGATT
The DNA here is from genome assembly GCA_951805005.1 of Othius punctulatus. Taxonomy (NCBI): domain Eukaryota; kingdom Metazoa; phylum Arthropoda; class Insecta; order Coleoptera; family Staphylinidae; genus Othius; species Othius punctulatus. Next base: position 98,207,996 of record OX638138.1, read on the forward strand.
ATAATTCTATCTAAAACTTATATAATAATAACAATAAATCTATTCTAATTAATCTAAATAAATACTACAAATACCATCACAATATATACAGGGTGATTCAGACCACCCGTCCCAGGCCTTTTTCTCGGTAATGTGATGTCTTAGAAGTTCGGGAAAAAAATATCATAACAAAAGCCTACCTGAAGTATTTAATGGAGGTTGTTTCGATTTCCGGAAGTAACCGGAAGTAGGCGTAACTGCACTCAACTTCAGAATTGACAAAAAAGACACAGACCAAACTACTAGAAATAGCGAGAGAGAAAAGAGGGAAGAGACACAGAGTAATCGCAAAATATAAGAAAATAATATTAGACGAGAAAACATGGCAGTGGGATGAAAGAAAAGACACCAAAAACCCAAAAAACTAACACGAACAAGAACAGAACACAAGAATGAGGAAAAGGAAAATGAAACGGGAAAATAAAAACGAATAAGTAAGAAAACACATAGAAAGAGAAAGGAGAAAGAAAAAGAAGACGTGATAAGGATAGGAACATGGAACGTAAGGAGCTACAAGAAGAAAGAGGAAGGGATAGTAGAAGAAATTATCAAACAACAAATAGAAATAATGGGAATAACAGAAAAAAAAGGAACAGGAATTAAAAGAATACATAAACGGTCTTGAATCATTTGGTCAGTGGAATAGAAAGAAAGAGCTAAAGCAGGAGTCGGTATAATAATCTCACCAGAAAGAATAAAACATGTACTCAGAAAATGAGAGCAACTTAGTTAATCTTCCTCTTGCTAGATACATATTTTAGAGAATTAAGTATATAAATGTATTGCTGCAGGAAAGCTTCTTAGCCCATCAACACATGCATAGTAAATGAGCAATATGTAAACCAAATAATAATGGCAATACAAATGGAAATGGTATTGAATCACATGGTCAGGAGTGGAAGAGAAAGAAGGAACTAAATGAAAAGTCGGTATAATAATCTCACCAGAAAGAATAACATATGTAGTCAGAAAATGAGAGTAACTTAGTTAATCTTCCTCTTGTTAGATGCATATTTTAGAGAATTGCGTATCTGAATTTATTGCTGTAGGAAAGTTTCTTAGCCCATCAACACATGCATAGTAAATGAGCAATATGTAAACCAAATAATAATGGCAATACAAATGGAAATAAATGAAGAAGTGTGGACGATAATAATAGCATACGGACATAATTGAAGACGCCAATAAAGAAGACAAAGACACATTTAGGGTAAAGATACAAACTAGAAAGAGAAAACAAATAATAATCATGTGAGACCTAAATTGATGAGTGGGAAAAGGAAACAAAGGGATAGAAGATCTGATAGCGAAAGAAGGAGAAGAAACAAAAAATAACAACGTATAAAGTATAATAAAACTGTCTGATAATTAACACAAGGATATACATAAGTACACAAGGGTACAAGCGAAAGCGACAAGCAACGAAAAATCCATAATAGATTACTTTTTGATAAACAAGACAAAATGGAAAGGGGTCAAAATATCAAGGTAAAAAAAGGCAAGCGGAAAATGGAAGTGTCCATTACCTACTAAGGATGGACATGAAAATGAATAAGGAAAGAAAACCCGACAGAAGAAGAGTATAGGTGAAGGAAAAAATAGAGGACATAAACTGAAAGAAAGCACAATTAGACAGAAGTACCAAGAATAAATGAAACTAAAAATAGAAAAAGATGGGACACAGACAGGAGTAGAAAATATGTGGAATACATTAAAAAACAACATATTAAAGCAGCTGCAAAAATAAGCTGCGGAACGAAAAAAAAACCCAAATATAGTGGGGTAAAGCACAGAATAATGAAACGAGGAGATAAAAAGCAAAATAGAGGTAAACAAGTAAAGTAGCAAAAATATCTAAGCACAAAAGAGAAAGAAGACTATAAAGAGTATCAAGTATCAATAGGAAAGGATAGGCAAGACTTAAAGAAATCCAAAGAAAAATTCTGGGTAAATTTCAGAAGAAAAAATGAATGAAAACTTCAAGGAAAACCAAAAACTATTCTATGGAACAATGAAACAGCGGAGACAGAAGAAGGAACACATCATGATGAATATAAAGACTAAAAAAACGAGACACAATCAAAGACGAAACAAAAATAATGCGAAGATGGAAAGAATACTTTTAAGAATTAACAAAAATGTTTTTACTAAATTTTAAATTATTTCTGCAATAATTTATATAAATATCATTAAAATGATCTGTTGCTTTTGCCAAATTATAAATTGATTCAATAACAAATTGTTTTAGAACTTTTCATTTTTTAGTCAATATTTCGATGATTAATAATTGAAAATATCAAAAATGTAAACTTGTAAAAATATTTTAATCAATTACATTTACAAAACTTTCCATATTTTCTGTCTGAATTTCAATAATAACCATAAAAATTGCAATGATAATAATCTGTTTCGCTCTTTTCTGACACAATTTGACTGTTTCTTTTTTGCGTGTTTATTCAGTTTTAGCAATTTTTAACAAATAATTTATCGAATAGTCTGTCAAAATTTCAATGATTACTAGCAAAATTCAACATTTCAATTACTGATGTGAACATTTAAATATTTACTGTCACAGTGATTACTAAAATTACAGAGCCAAATGAACAGAAGAGGGCGACGAAATACAAAAAGAAGAGGTCGAAGAAGCAATAAGAAACATGAAAAATGGAAAAGCAGCGGAAATTGTTGAAATAACAACAGAACTGGTAGATAACTTAGGAAGAAGGAATCGAGAAATTGACATAACTGCTAAATGATATTATAAAGGAAGAAAAAACATCAAAAGAATGCCATATGGGGATTGTGCTGGCATTATATAAATCAGGAGACAAAAGAGAATGCAGTAACTACCTAGGGATAATAATAACAAGTGTCCCAGGAAAAATGTTGACGAGAATCATAGAAAAAAGGATAAGAAAAATAGTGGACAACATATTGAAATACCCTCAATGTGGATTCCGAAGAGGAAGGAGCAGACAAGAGCTAATATTTTCCATCAGGCAACTAATGGAAAATTAGCGAGAAATTAATTTAAAAAAAAAGAGAAATACACGTATGTTTTGTGGACTTACAAATAGCAATCGATATAATAAGAAGAGAGGCTATTTTTAAAGAAATGACGACTAGAGGGATGAGAAACAGATCAATAAAAATGATAAAATCAATCTACTAAAATAATAAGAACTTAAAACAAACAATGAAGAGTCAGAAGAGTATAAAACAAAAAAGGTCAAAAAGGTTATACATCCCAAAACAGGGATGTATAATAAGCCCACTACTGTTCACCGTTAGTACTAGAAAGAGCGACAAAAGAGGCAAAAAAAGTATGAAACCTCTAAACATCGGATTCTGGAAAATGGAAAAAAACATGGGCAAAAATTGCAATGTGTTATTCCATGGGTTATTCTAACAATATTTTGTTCTTTGATGATGTGTGAAAAACCGCTTTGTTTCAAAGATACAAGGTGATCAAAATGTCTCACAATAATAATATTATTTGCTAATTTAAGTTAAATAAGTTAATAATATTGTTATTGTAAAAAAAAATCACCCTGTATCTTTGAAATAACGCAGTTTTTACACATCATCAAAAGACAAAATATTCTTGGAATAACCCAGGGAAAAGCCTCTTTTTGGCCCATGTTTAGGAAACACCCTGTATATTCTATGAATATTTGAATGACTTCTGTAAAAATTTCGATAGCATCATGAAATTTTGAGAGTAATCGTTGAAACGGTGACAAAGTAATGTGATAATAAATGTATATCAACAGACCTACAACTTGTTATAAAAATTATCAATATTTCGATAATCAATTATTGCGTTCGAAAATATCAAGAATGAAACTTTAGTTTCATTACAGATAATCAATGCATATTAAAACTTCAATGTTTCTGCAAAATTTCTTGTAAAATTATTTTTGTATCAAATTTTCAATTATTTTTACAAAAAAATAATAGATAGAAACTACCAACTGACCAATAAATTGCAGAGACATAGAAGGCATATGCATTGAACACAAAAATATCAATTTTAAAGTACTCAAAGACTATTACGTCTCCCTTACGACTGTTACGTTACTAAAATTGTATTATTATCATTTCTGCGTGAGTTTTTCGTAAAACTATTTTTGGTCGTCTTTGCTTAACTCCTCAAAACGCAATTACAACGTTAGTGAAACAACATATTCCATTCATAAGTTTAAAATATGCAAATTTCTTGCAAATATGTAAAAATGTGTTTTAACTTCATAATTGTCTTGGTTATTATTGTTTTCAGAAATAAATAAGTAAATCAGATAAAATGAATAAAAATCAGAAGTAACTTAATAGGATTGTTAGTATTCTCGAACTGCTTTTTAATTGCACTAGATATGTGCTGTGTGTCGCTAACAATACAATTTAACTGCATTGCAAATATTGATCATTACCAATAGAATGTTAATACTTCTTGAATAAATGGCGTGGCTCTACCTGAGCATTTCTACTCCATGGTCTTGCATAGTAGTATCCTGGGATTCGAAGGCCAAAATGTAGGGTCATTTGCCTTAGCGTGCGCGTAAAATGCAAATTGTGTCTTCATTAGCGATCACGATTGCCGATTAAGAGCTTAACTCCTTGGACTTGATCGCTGAAATTATTGACGCTTTCTTGTACTCAATCAACTACCGCAGACAATTTTCTCTCGTAATGGTATAAATCAAGTTCACTGAATACAAATACGTGCTTTAACCAAATTAAAACTTGTTTATTATTTTTAAATTTAAAACATCCAAAATGTTGATAACAATATATCTATAAGATATGTCAATTTGAATTGTTCGATGCAAATTATCATCGGCGAAACAAGAAAACAGTGTAGGTAAAAAACAATAAAGCTTTAAAACTGATTTCAATCGATAATTGTGTAATGGTAAGCCATTTCAAATACGTATTGATTATTGAAACTTCGAAACTGACAATGAAATTACAAGTTTCTGGTGTTCACTGTCATGGCTGTGGACATTTTTACATGTACTTATCACCATTTCATTTTCACTTTTTCTGCTCTTCGGTAGTACATCGATAGTGGATGTATATGTAATTAGGTATATTTCTGGTTTCTAAACATTCGTTTACTTTTATACTTTTTTTCTAAAATAATCGGGGAAGCATAAATGTGGGTTTACATGATAAATTCCTATGTATACCTAACCGATTCAACACTTATAACGACTTCCAGATTCAGAAAACATAAGAGCGAGTGAGATTACATAAAGGTTAGTATTGGTAAACATGCAAGGGGAATACCTATATGGTGAGAATGCTGCCACCAAGTACGGAGGAGGAGTATTTACCAAGATTATTTTTTTAAACTCGCTAATCTGAATTAGTTAGTACATTATTATTACTATTATTATTATAATATTATAATTATATTTTATTGTTTGCATTACAACCAGTATTGAGCAAAAATACTAAAAATCTTGTTTACTACCACTGATTACTTTCAGATTTTTGTATGTAATAAGAGGACGTATGTAAATAGACTTTCATGTTAGTTTGTGAATATTTTCTGCCTTATGTGTGTTTAATGTCTATGTAATCCTCAAGTTACCACCATTATTATTGTAGAAGTTGGTAAATTAATTTAGAACAACATGTGCCTCTTGCCAAAGAAAGTAGAAACCGACCGTGAAATGCATACAAGCGCAGTTGGAAGTTGGCAATGGTCCTTATTAATTAATCATCTCATAATTGGCATTTTCAGTCGCACACTTTACAAGAAAATAACCATCACTATATAAATGCCTCAATTACTCGTATGATCATTAAAATTTTAGACAAATCTTCAATCTTGTGCATATTAATAAAATCAAATTTATTACAGCGGACCTCCGTGGATGAATTGAAGCGTTTTCTCAATAGGCAAATAGTCCAAAGTTAAAATAAATGGCATTGATTAATATTTAATTAATTATTATAAATTTTCGAGATTAAAACTTTATAACGTGACAAAGACGTCACGTTTTGGGAATTGTTATTTAGATATGCACAAAGGCTTGAAGTGTAACATTCCAGAAAATATAAGGTCGTCTCAAAAATGCACTTAGCTCTTCTGATAATCATGTGAATATCGCGGTTTTTACAATACGTTTAATTCCTTTTCGTTTTTGAAAATTTTGCAAAAACCTGTGCTATTACGTACAATAAGTAAAATAAATGATACACAGTTCAGTATTAAAAAAATCGTGAGTGCGAAACATACGAGAATGCTCTGGGAGGAACCAAAATCCATAAAATGATATAAACCCTTGCATTAAAAAAACATATAATGAATTAATAGTAACACTTATTATATTCAAAATAGGTAAAGACAGAACACGCTGGACATTGGTGATATTCGGCCTTCATTAATTAGAGAGGAACTGTAAGAAGAAGGAGAGATAATAAGTGAATTATGGTGATTCAGATGATGAATCAGAATATGATGATTCAGTTGATAATTCAGATATAGATGATTGTTGAAACAGAAGTAACTGATTGCAATTTTCTCAGATCATTACTTGTATGAAGGTTGTAAGAAGTCGACCTAGTCGATGATATAGTCTGACCGTTAGGTCATTGGGCTGATAACGACATTATAAATACCCTCCCAATGCCCTCCCGATACCCTCCCGATACCCTCCCAATACCCTCTCGTACCTTCATTTTCAGCACATATCTCTTTCCCAACTTTATATTCCGGAAAAAAATGTAGACCCTTATGTAAATCCTTATGGGAAATTGTCGCAGAAGCAACATATCTTATCTACTGCTTACGTAAGCAAGTTAACTTTCACCTGATACTAAAACTTTAAACTGATATTAAATCTTTTATTGCTTATTCTTCGGTAAATTTTATTCTAATTAAAAATATTAATAATCTCCTTATTGTTATATCAATTTTTTAAAAGTAACATATTTACACTATAGCAATCCTATAATTTAATCTTGCAACAAATGAAATTCCTAAATTCTTTAATCATAAATTTTAAACATTTCTAAATTACCGTGGAATATAGAAATGCTGGATTTTAAATAACAAAAACATTAGAATTCAAAAAAAATAAGAATTCCTTCCAAAATTCCTCAATAATTATAAATTTTCATCAACCCTAAATTATTTTTTCTATTAGATGAAATTGCGATAATTTCCATCAAATCAGATGTGATTAAAATTTCTGCTAATATTTAGGTGACATTTGAGACAATAAATGTAAAAAGATTTGAAATGATTTGTCCCAAATACTAAACGATTACTAATTCTTATTACTCGCGGGTATAATATAATAAGGTTTTTCCACTCCCTGCATGGTAAGTACACTGTTATAACATTGATTTAGTGGAAGTAAGTCCCACTTACCGATAAAGTTTTGGTTACTATGAGCAACGGGAAGTAAGTAATCACTTACTTCCCTCAGGGAAGTAAGTAAAATAATTTCAATAGCGTTATTTCTCTGGCACCAGTCTTTGAAACACTTTTGATAACACCCCTTCGACTTCTCCGGCAGTAGGAAGGAACAGGCAGCATCTGCAGCTTCTTCAATTGCCATTTATTGTTTATTTTCATTGGAATTCGTTTTACAACTGAACGAATGCAATTTCTGACATTCACACTTTGTTTGAAAAATAGTCTTAGCAACCAAAGCCGTACTGACATTTTGTTCATGTTGCGAAAATAAATTAATCAAACACAAACAATTAAACCAACTTCAGGAGTGGAAAAACAGTTATAAGCAATTCGAGAGGTAAGTTTTGACCAGTCTCGGTCTTTATTGCTAGCCCTCGCTGTCGCTCGGGCGCAAACTCGACCTCGGCTGGTAACAGACACTTACCTCTCTTAATGCTTAAATAACTATTATGTTGCTAAATTGTGTTCTTTGTTATTTATTATTTTGTTGCTAATTCTTGTTTCAATATAAATAATGTGTTTTTTGTTAATTCTTGTTATTTGTTAATTCTTATTTTGTTGCTAATTCCTGTTTCGGTATAAATACTTATTATGTTGCTAATTCTTGTTACAATACAAATAATTATTTTGTTGCTAATTCTCGTTATAATATAAATAATTATTTTCTTGCTAATTCTTGTTATTTGTTAATTCTTATTTTGTTGCCAATCCTTGTTTCGATGTAAATCATTATTTTGTTGTTAATTCTTATTAATTACTGCCAATTTTGTATAGATTTCGGTTGAATTTGAGGCATGCAAACCCAATTCTAAAAAAGTTATGATACAATAGCAAATGAGCAAATGTACCTAACACAACTTGGATTAATGCAGAATTTGAAAAGTTTCTTTGATCAATTTCCAGAGATTTAAGAAGAGTCGATGTAAATAATTGTTTTGTTGCTAATTCGTGTTCTTTGTTGAATAATTCTTGATTCAATATAAATAATTATTTTGGTGCTAATTCTTGTTACTTATTATTATTATTTTGTTGCTAATTCTTTTTCGATGTAAATAATTATGTTGTTGCTTATTCTTGTTTTGTAGTTAAATCTTATTAAATACTGCCAATTTTGTATAGATTTCGGTTGAATTTGAGGCATGCAAACAAAATTTGAGAAGAATTATGATACTATAGCAAATGTACATAACAAAAATTGGATTTATGCAGAATTTTAAACGTTTCTTTGACTAATTTCGGGAGATTTAAAACGAATTTGAGAAAATCATGACATATAGGAATATGTAAATGAAAAATTTGAAATAATCTGTAGCAAAGTTGAAGCGATTTGTGCCAAAGTTATGATTCACGTAAAATTCGAGAGACGACAGTGAATTATTTAAAAAAATAGAAGGGGGGTGTGCCAAATAAAAGTCAAATTTAAATTAAAAATAGAAATAATTAATGTAAAATTTGAGACGTTTTATTCTAAATTTGAGTCGATTTGTGCAAAATTTGAAAAGCATCAGTTGAATTTAAGACAATTATGATAGAATTGTAAATATTCATGATAAAATTATGATCATTAAAAAATTGAAGCAATTTATCTTAAATTTTGGAGGATTGGAGCCGAGTTTGATCAGCTTCGTTATATCATATAGACATATTACAAATATGTCTTGCTGTAGGGATCCTTTGAGAGGATTTGGGTCGATTAAAATCTAACATTGTGAAATTTTTGATTACAAAAAACCCAATTGGTTTCAAAATTGAAACGAATTATCTCAAAGTTTGCAAGATTTATACAGAATTTAAGAAGTTTCGTTATACGCGTATAACTGGCTCGCTGTTGAATTATGATAGAATTGTAAATATTCATGAAAAAAATATGATTCGTTAGAAAATTGAAGCGATTTATCTCAATTTGTTTAAGATTTAAGCCGAATTTGAGGAGTTTCGTTATATAACTGTTTGCTGTAGAGATCATTTGAGAAGATTTGATTCAATTAACATGGAATTTTAGAACATTGTAAAATTTGAGAATAAGAATGTAAAATTCGAGAAAATTGTGCGAAATTTATTTCACAATTGAAAGACGTATCAGAATTGTTAATAAAAAAGGTATTTTTCAAGTTGTTCAGGATTTATCGAGTGTGACCCAATGGGAGTATTATAAAAATATGACACATCTAAAATTTGCTATCAATGCGCTTAATTTTATCATGCACCATCTCATTCGCTTGAAATCTTCTTAAACTATGCATAAATCTGCCAAATTTTGTAATTATTGTTATTTTATTTGTACATTTTTTCGCACAAATCGTATCAAATTTAGTATTAATTGTATAAAAGTTGATATTCATTGTCTCAAACTTCACACAAGTTCTTTTAAATTTTGTATAAGACTTATTGAGTGTGACCAAATAGGAGTCTTATAAAAACTATAAACCTAAAATTGGCTATCATTTCGCTTAATTATATAATGCATCATCTCAATCGCTTTAAATTTTCTCAAATGAGGTATGCATAAATCTGCACAATTTTGTAATGTTCTCAAATAAGCATTCACTAATTTGACATAAATCGCTTTAAATTTGATGTAGATCGTCAATTTTTCCTAAAACTCATTTTCAATCAATGAATTTGAAAAATTTTGCTTTAAGTTCCTAAAATACGGCAGTGTTCAGTCAGTGTTTGCACAAATCGTATCAAATTTTGTATTGATTGTTTAAAATTTTATGTTCATTTTCTATAACTTTATAAAAGTTCTTTTAAATTTTGTGTAAGATTTATCCCACCAAATAGGAGCGTTATAAAAATATGATACATTTAAAATGTGCTAGCAATGAGCTAATTTTATTTTGCATCATATCTTTTGAAAATCTGGCAAGTTTTGTATGTTCTGAAAAAAATGTTCTTTAATTTGATAGAAATCATTTCAAATTTGATGTAAATCATCACAATTTCTCATAAAACTCAATTTTATTAAAGGAATTTGAAAATATTTGCTCAAGTTCCTAAAATTCGATACAATCCTTTAAAATTTCGTACAAATCGTGTCAAATATTATATAACTAACTGTATAATATTGGATATTCATTATTTCCAATTTTACACATGTTCTCTTAAATAAAACATATGTATACATAAACTACAATTCAAATTAAGGGATCAAATTGCAGCAATAAAATAGAATATTTGTTTATCAAATTTGGCATAAAGTGTTTCAAATTGCTCACAAATTATTATGCGAATTTTATTTCACAATTGAAAGACCTATCAGAATTGTTCATAAAAATTGCATTTTTTAAGTAGTGCAGGATTTATCGACACTGCATATTATTATATGATTCATCGGACGTTATTATGACCAAATAAGAGTTATTTATAAAAATATGATACATCTAAAATTTGTTATCATTATTCATTACCCTTAATTATATCATCTAATTCGCTTTAAATCTTCTGAAATTATGCATAAATCTGAAAACATTTGTAATAACCTCATAAATTTGCTCAAATTGAGCTTATTTTTTAATTAATATGTAATAATAATAATATTTATTGCGTACTATACCATTAGTATTGTAATTATAGATTGCTATATAGACATACATTTAAACATAAGACTTAAACATATGTATACTTAAACTACAAATAAAATTAAGGGATCAAGCTACATTAAGAACATACAATATTTTTTTATCAAATTAATAATAATAAAGTGTTTCAAATTGCTCACAAATCTCATATTTATTATTTTATTACATTATTTTAGAATGTTATTATAGAATTCGGCGGGAACCTTTCAAGTTTAGTTATGTCAAATGTGTCTTTTTTAGTATTAATTGCCTGAAAAAAATTTCGCATTAGTTGTCACATATTTTATATAATTTGATATAAATCGTTTCAAATTATATATATATATATATATATATATATATATATATATATATATATATATATCGCCTCAACTTTTATATTTGATATTGGAAACTTTACAAATTGTTATAGCTGTTCTTTTACAAACTGTAATATAGAGATAGCGCTGATGACGTCAGTAAACCTTTCCAGTTCAGTAAGAATCTTCTCAAATTTGTCACAAATTTGGCATCAACTAGTTTGACATATGACATCAATTGTCAAAAAAAATGACAAATAGAAATATTGATAAACAAATCATAAGTACAGATCATTATTATTGTAATCGTTGCTAGATAATGGGCTTCACAAGTCTACTTTATATATGGGTGGGCAAGGTATAACAATCTTCTAACTTGATTCTGAAACAACTGAAATTCAGCATCAATTTGACAATTAATATTTTGATATTTTGACATTTCAATTAGGCATTAATTCTCATATAATAATCCTGTAGCTTGATCCGGAATCAACTAAAATTCGTAAATTCTTGAATAATTAACTTTAAACTTACACTACTTTTGTATGTGGCTGCTCTTCACTTTTTTTTGTTGTTTTTTTTACTTGTGGTTTTATTTTGTTTATCATCTTGATTCGTGTGTTTGTTCTGATGTCAATATTCTTCAAAATACAGTTTTTATCTCTTTGCGGTGTCATCTCCGTATCCTAATATTTTCCACTTTTGGATTTTGTATGTTTGGCCGTTTGTTGATTGCGTTTCCCGAGGATTTGAAGACTTTAAAATATAGTTTTTGATTTCAGATTGTGTCTTTCTCAACATTTCCCCATACTCTTGCTTTTATGGCTAATATATCTTAAATCTTCTAAATGTATGTAAAATAAGCATTAAGTACAACAGTGATTAAGGGTTCCACTAGATCATTAGATGACGACAAAAGTCATTCTTGTACATACCAAAGAAGACGAGTCGACAAGACGAGAAGGTTTAAAAACAGGGTGTCCTAAATAGAGTGGGATTGCATGGGTATCTTTCTCACTCTTAAAGCTACAGATATGGTTAAATGGGCAATATTGTGCAGTTTTATATGCTGGTTCAGATTTGAGAAATTTTCAAAAGTCAGAGCAGTTTAGAAGTTATTCTAAACAAACTAAAAATCGCTATTTTATAAAAACTCGATATATTCATAATTATTAAAGATGCGGAAAAAGGTTTAAAATAAAAGTTACTTGGTTCGAGCGCATAAACTTGACAATCAAATAAAAACAAAAGTCAAGATGGCGGTTTCCGAGATATTAATACAAACTTTCTGATTTTAAATGGCCGCCATAATTGATTTTTATACGTCTAAATAGACTTTCTTTTCCTCTTTTCAACAATGTATAACAACGTGTGTCAAAATGAAAAATATGGGAAACATTAATTATTCCAATTTTTATTTTTATATTTTAAATTATTTTTAAAACAAATCTAAAAAAATTAAAAAACCGTAATACAATTACGTAGTAAAATAACAATACATTATAAAAAATGCTCAAAATGCTGACAGTTATTGGCCAAAAACAATTGACAACGTAAAATGTTCGCTGATCCGAACATTTTAACTCGGCAAATAGAAAATTAAGTTAACGTGTCTAAATCTAGCGGATCAACACTTTTAAAAAAGCACAAGTTTTGCCCTTATAAATTGCATATTTCTCATACTTTACAAGCAAATGATAACATCCGTAGATTAACATTTTGCAGAAGGTTAATCAACAAAATTACGTAAAATGGTGATTTTATAAATACAATTTTATGGATAGATGCATCCTGCTGTTCTAATTGTGGATTATTTAGTCATCATAACCAACACTATTGGGATCAGGACAATCCACACATAGTGATTCCAAGGCAAATGCAATTGCGGTTCTGCTTTATGTATTTTGTGGCATATTGGGAAATGATTTACATGGTGCCATAATATTTCTAAGTGCACAACCTCATTTTGAAATTCTTCAAAACAAATATAGTACCAGTAAGATGGCGCCCCTCCACTCAATGCTAGAGATGTAATTACTTATTTAAATAGACCTTTTAATAACAAAGTAATAGCGACTAATACAACTGTTCAGTGGTTAGCCAGATCTGCATACTTGACGCCTCTTGACTTTTATTTTGTAGGGCACGTTAAAAAACAAAAATTATGGAAGTAACTTCAATTATAATAATATAGATGAACTTTGTGAAGCAATGACAGAGGCAATAAAAGGCGTTACTCGGAACACATTGCGATAAGTAACTGGCAATATTCTAAAACGCTGTCAATTGTGTTTAGCTTATTTTTGGCCATTTAGCCTATAATAGTCAGCATTTTGAGGACTTTTGAAAAAATTTCAACATAATCTGAACCAGTATACAAAACTGCATGCTATTGCCCATCTAACAAGATCTCTAGCTTTCCCTGTATACATAAAACAATACAAAATACAAAAAGGGCTGTACATTGCACGTTTTCACTGCTGTTTATTGGAAATGATTTCCTTGAACTGGAAGAATAGCTGTGAACGTTACACCTACCAATGAATGCCTGTAATATTCTTGGAATCAATTGCAATTGCACTTGGTTATTATTGGAATGAAGGCTCGTGGGAGTGTGTTGGTGGCGAAAGTGGGAACGCATGCACAAGTCAACTGCCAATCCGTTGCCATTGTCCGTGTTGTCTTCATTCCTCCGATGCATAATTCCTGATGTATTTATGTATGCTAATTCAGTCATGACCGGCTTGTAACACGCGCGAATACATCCATTTGACATGCGTTTTAATACACCTCATAACCATCCCCGCACCGGCACAATACTGGGTGCATTAACATTTTTCAAGCGAGGCTGAAATAATTCAGTTCGCCTCCTAACGCTCACTACACAATGGATTCGCGGAAAGCGACATCTCCAGCTTACATAAATTAAACTGGGAATCTATCAGCGCAACAATCTCGACATACCGACAGGCACGGTGAACAGAACCGAGTGGATTATTATTCCTTCTTTTCTTCTGGTTTTTATAGAAAGACGACAAGTACAGCTTGGCGGATAATGAGCGCCTTACAGATTTTCCGTGTACAGAAGAGCGCTGGATGCGTGCTTCTAGAAATTCGTAAATCGACTGGCTGAGGTGCTTATTTAGACCGGAATAATTATTGCTCCTTGAAATGAGCGGACCTCGGAAATTCAAAATACGCACGTAACGGTTTATTCTTTAAATTATGAACGTTCCTCAAGTACTAATTTTATAATTCCATGTTTTGCATATAAATAACATGTAATAAGACTTGCATCCGCGCTTTACCATAAAGCTGTATCTGCTCAATGTGTTGTGCACATAAATGTAATTACGTGTAAGTTCATAATTATATTGGCAAAGTGTTCCAGCACTGCTGTGAGCGTGTGCAACTTATCCAGCGGTTCGTTTAATTACATTTTGGTTATCATATGCGAATTACAAAAAATACCTTCAGGTCTTTAAATAATTGGATCCATGCAAAATTTCGCTTGAATATTTGAATAGAAACAATAATTTTAGTTAATTCAGCGAAGAAAATATGAGAACGTTAACCAGTCATTCTGAAATTTTTGAAATGAAAATGGCTTTCACGAAACAAATATATTTCCTGACGAAATTCATTAATATGTTACCATTGAATGATAAAAAATATAAAGATTTCCCATGAAATAAGTAACATTTGAGGTGACAATCTAACAATTGCAATGAACTAAACTAGTATTCCTAATTTATTTGGAGTTTTTTATTAGATTAAAGAATTCATGAAAAATGGAAAAATCCCTATGAACATTTAATAAAATTTGAGGCTGGCAATTTGAAATTACATAAAATAGCAAATTATTTGATTTTTATTTATAAAGAATATACTGAATTTATAAGAAAAAAATTACCAAGATATTCATGAAAAATCTGAAGATTACCCATGAAATTCATGAAAAACCCAAGATAGTTCAATAAAATTTCGAGCTGACAATTTGCAATAACATAAAATACAAAATAATTTGATTTTTTTAAATAAATTTATTTAAAAAATTTAGAGATTCATACCTATATATATATATATATATATATATATATATATATATATATATATATAATTATTTATAAAAATAATGCATGTAGGTGCAATCAAATGAAGTTGTAAATAATATATTTTTACTGAAACTGGAGCGAAAGTATCTTTATCGTTTCAGAAATGCGGCGGAAAAATTGCACTTACCTGACTAGTCTCACGAAAACATTTGCACAGTTTATATTTCGTGTTTATGTTTATGTTTCCTTAGAAGCAGAGAAGCTTACTGCTAGATAAGTCATAGAAAATCGCCCAATCAACTTATTAAATTAATAAATATTAATGTTTATTATAATTGAGGGTTTCAGAAAAAACATAATACACGAGTCGTGAGTAAAATGTCTTACTTTTCTCGAAGCCCTGTAAAATAATCAGCACGGCGTGACTCGTATTTCACTGAGGCTTCTCAGGAGTATTGGATCAGTTTTCTCACCCTTTAGTAAATAACTATTTTTTAAAATTGAAGTTGAACTTGAATTATTTCCTCATAGATGAAAACTTTAGATTTTCTTTATGAAGTATTCGTTGAAAAATCTACTTTTCCATGAAAGTCATGATGATATTGAAAATGTGTATGATGTGTAAGAAACAAAATATATTTCCAACAGAGCTCATTAAAAAAATCATCAACATTCGATGGTTGTTTCGGATGATTATAATCCGATGAAAGAGTATTCTGCAGAAGTTGTTCGAAATTTTGGAACTTGAAGTGGTATTCACGAAACAAATATATTTCCCCCTAAAATTCATCAATAAATTAATAAATCTTTGCAATCATGGAAAATATAAATATGTCCCATTAACTAAATAAAATTTGAGGTGACAATCTAAGAATTTCATCAAAATGAAATAGTACTCCTAATTTATTTGGATTTTTTTATTAGATTTATATAAATTAAAAAATATTACAGAAAATTATAGAATTCAAGAGAAATGTAAAATATTCTCTATGAAATTTCAATAAAACTTGAAGCTGACAAATTACAATAATATAAAATAGCAAATTATTTCATTTTTTAAATAAATAATAATTTGAATTTATAAAAAAATTATTTCCCAAGAAATTCATGATAACTATAAAGATATCCATTAAATTCAACTTGCAATAATACAGATACACAGAAATTTATTTCAATTACAAATTCTTGTTCAGAATCAAGAATTTATTAAAAAAATCATATCATTTAAATCGTATGTACATCAATTGATATAAATCACATCTACACTGGCAAACACTGATCAGAAATATAAAAAATCAAATATATATTTATTTATTTGATTTATTACATAACAACAAATTATTTTGTTTTAAACTGAAAATTGAAAAAAAATACATGAAATTATAGAATTAGTGAAAAATGTAGTTTCCTCATGAAGTTTCAATAAAATTTAGGGTTAATGTGTCCAATAACATAAAATAGTAAATTAAGTATTTGCCTTTTTTTTAATAAATTTGTTTAAATTTTTTTTAAAGTTTCATACATAATTCATTATAAACAAAATACAGTCATGTAGGTACCATGAAATAAATTTCTAAATAATATGTTTTATTATTATATTTAAAATTGGAGCTCTGAATTCAACGAAAACTTATTTCCCTATAGAATTTGTTCGAAAGTATGCAAATGAAAATGGTATTCACGAAACATATATTTCCCGATGAAATTTAATTAATTAATAACGAGTAAAATAAAATGAGTGATCATTAAATTCATGAAAAATGTAATGATTTCCCAAGAACTACCCTAGAATAAAATTTGAAGTGATAATCTGACAATTGCAATAAAATAAAATAGAACTCATACATTAATTGGATTTTTTTATTAGATATCTGCAAATTAAAACAAAAATCATGAACTGATAGAATTCACGAGCATGCCATTGATTTTTTTAATAAAAAATAATGTTTTTTTTCAAATTTAAAACTGGAGCTGAATTCAACGAAAAATTATTTCCACATAGAAGTTGTTCGAAATATCGAATTGCAAATAAAAATGGTATTCACGAAACATATAGGTATTTCCCGATGAAATGTAATTAATTAATAACGAGCAAAATACAATAAGTGATCATTGAATCATCATAAAAAATATAATGATTTCCCATGAACTACGCAATAATAAAACTTGAAGTGATAATCTGACAATTGTAATGAAATAAAATAGAAATTCCAAAATTTATTGATTTTTTTAATTAGATTTCTGTAAATTAAACAAATCCATAAACTGATGGAATACACGAAAATACCATTGATTTTTTTTAAAACCATTAAAAATTACCCAAGAAATTTATGAAAAATCTAAAGACTACCGAAGAAATCTATCAAAATTTGAGGCAGACAATTTACAATTACCTACATAGCAGCATTTTTTTTAAATCAAATTCCAGAAAATTAAAGACAAATCACAAGCAAGTAATTAGAACAAATTTGGGGATGGTAATAACTGTGAACAGTGAATTATTATACAGAGTGAGTATAATAATGACGATGACGTCACAATGACATTGTTGTCATTGTCAAAAAGTGAAGCGCCACAAAAAAAAAAACCGTCAAAATGTGGAAAATAATTAGCTAAATTTTTCAATTAACCTATTTGATAGCATTTGTCTTTCTCTTCATTAATATCTAAATATACCATGAGGTACATGACAAAAATTTCTAAAAAAATCGAGTTTAATGCCAGAACACAAAAATGTGAAAAACTAAAGACTGCTTTGTAAAAAAATGATGCAAGTTATATACAATTATTATATGTAATAGATATTTTTCTTCGTTTTCTGCATATTAGTAAGTTGTCAATTACACACGGACTTCATGGCTAGTAAATCAGTTATAAGTAACAGTATTATGTAACTAAAGCCACGACTGTTACGTAATATATACAGGGTGACCCACCTATCCTCGCTCGGACCATTGCTGCTTGACTAATGAAAATTGAGGAAAACATCTGGTAGGAAGTTATTGGACACTTGATGAGCTACTTTTAAAAATTATTTTCGATTATACAGAGTGTAGTTTTTCTAATTTTCGTATTTAAATTTGGTCTCTTTTGTAAATGGATCGCCCTGTATGTTATTTAATTTTTAGAATCTGCTTTATGGGGGCCACACAAATAATTTTTATTTTTGAGATCAGATGCAATGTGGCTAAGTTATTCACATTTTAATCAAATTTTACGAAAAATCATGGACGTGGAAAAAAATCAACAAAACCATTATAAGAGATAAATCAAAGAATCAGCGTCTGCAAGTACCCAAGTAATGTACCAATACGTACAATATTTTGAGTCACGTAGAATACACAGTGTGTTCTGAAACAACGATACAATTTTGCTATTTTCAAATGACTAAAACTCATTTTAGTCAAATGGAACACCTTGTATATAGCATCATATTCTGAGTGCTCATCTAATGAGCTATTCAATGGTAGTATATGGGCTGTAATCTAATAACACTTTTTAATAGGTAAATAACGATCAATCTCAATAAGATTTGGCCATTTGGAAATAGCAAAATTCGATCGTTGTTTCGGAACACCCTGTATATTCAACGTGACTCGAAATATTGTGTATGCCGAGTTTGATAAGGCATTGAGTACAGTAATATGATGTTACGATGCAAATATCGTATAATGTTTTATCAACTATCAATTAAGAGCTATTTTTAATGGAAATTATTTAACAAAATCAGTAGGTTTTGTAGTTTCTTCTGTCAGTTTTGAGTTCTGTCAGTACTTGTTGTATGAAATGAGTGACGAAGAAAATATTGATTCTGATACAGAATCAATAGAGCAAGTGCAAATGCTGCTCTTGACACGCAGGTAAGGGTGAAATCGTGACAGAAGTACAAAAACTACTACAATAAATTCTACAAATAGTATAGCTTAAAATAGTGCGGTAAAATGTCACTCTGCCGCGGTTTAGTGCGGTAAAGTATGTCAGTATGATCTGAGAGTGAACATCGTATTTATAGCAGATAAATAAAATTAAACTATTTTGAATTGAAATTAAACTGTTTTCAAAAGTGTTTCCCAATAATTATGGAAAGTTTAACAGTAGGTACAGTTTCTTTTAGTAGTCTTATCTAGTTCAACTCATCTTAATTGTACTATTTTGTAATTGTATCAGGTTCTTTTGGATTTGGATCTAGATTTGCAATTTTAAAAGATCCGCCACCTGTTGTTTTGTGTTCGTCAAAACAAAAAGACACTACCAGAGTTGCCACTAATATTTTCGAGAGAAATTGGTGGATCATTAAATAAAAACACGACTATACATTTTCTGTCATTTTTTTATGCTGTTATTAAGCTTTTTTAACCATTTTAGATTTATTAGAAAATTATTTAATGAATGTTTCCGAAAATTCAGAAACTTTTGGTATGTTTGTAAAATTTTCAGACTTTCTAATTTAGGCAAAATTTGGTGTTTGCATAAAATTTTCTGCAATTTGCATAGATTTTGTATCAGTCAAAAGAAATAACACGTGCAACGATTCAAGATGGAGGTATTAAAACATCATGAGTAAATGCATGGTAAACAAAGGTCAGGTCCGCACAGAATTTAAAGAGTTCCAATATATGGTCCTCCTGGCAAAAAGTTTGGGGACACCTGGTATAGTAGATTCGTCGTGAGAGAAAGTTGATTATTATAAACGACAAGAATCTCTTGCATAAATGTCCGCATGAGAGCAGTTATTCTAAAACTAAATGATAGATATTATGCTTATTAGGTTATTCTTTTGCCATTAATTCTTTTAGTTCAGTTAAATGCCAATTATTCAGTGCCTATTGTCGGTACTGCAAAGAATATAATTACTCATTACAGTAAGTGCATTCTGCTTTACTAATGTATGTTAATGAAAGAACGCCAGAACGCGTGGAATTTTAATTCAACCAATGCAACGCTAATTGTGCTGAAAACTCGTCCAATTTGCGAATATATTATTTAATATCAAGGATTGTGTACCGTTCCTTGATCAGGCAGATGGAATTCCGTCTACAAAGTGCCTGCCGTCCACATTCAGTAAGCGTTATGACGAATCCACATCGCCGCCTGTCACATTTCGAATGTATCGTCGCGTCAATCTGATGGTAGTCGACGACTCAAGAAGAACCGCAACCGCAACTTTGTAACTGCTCCCGCTCATGTATGTATGATTAAGTTGTTTCAATAAAAACCAGTACACTTGTCGCACAATAACTTTCCTTAACGAGAATATCGGACTACTTTGAGGATGGGGGAAAAACGTCGGCCAGTTTTTAGGCCGTCGTCAATTATCGCTTATGTTAATTTTCAATTAAATCGGTCCCTGTTTTGTAATAATCGTCCCATCGCACGATACCGTATTCAATATTTATACCATCATCACACCTGGTTCTTAAAAATCATCGTACAGAGATGATTCACAAATGTACAATTAAACTTTATAGTTATCTTGTATTTCACAAAACTAAAATATGCACCAATTCAAGTTACTTTGATGTAATAAAGATAGGTTTCATAGATGTAGACATTCAACTTCGAGTCAAACATCGCTGGATCTTTCTACGGGTTTGTTTCCAAAACTGCTAAAAGCGCCAATGCTAATACGAGGTGTGGCAATTAAGTTCCGAGACTGTTGCTATAACATCTGTATTTCGCAATTTTTTACAATTTTTAATTTTTCCCCTTCAATATACTCCCCTTCCGCATCCCTACACCTTTCCATGCGAATCTTCCACTGTGCAAAGCAGTGCTGCAGGTCATCTTCCGACAGGCTCTTGAGTACCTGCGCCGATTTTTGTTTTACGTCCTCTAATGACTCGTGGCAGATTCATTTTAAACAAGATTTGATTTTTAGGAACAGGTAGAAGTCGCAGGATGCTAAATTTGGGGAATATAGTGGGTGCTCCATTACTGTGACTTGGTTTTTGGCCAAATAGTCCTTGACAGAGTGCGCGTTGTGAGCCGGCGCGTTGTCATGATGGAGGATCCAGGAGTTCTCTTTCCACATTTCGGGCCTCATGTTTAGTTCCTCATGCAAAATTTGTCTTACAGTTTTTTTATTAATGTCCACATATTCAGCAATGGCCCTAACACTTAATCGACGGTCTTTTCGAACCATCTGGGTCACTTTTTGAACGTTCAAGTCACTTTTTGAAGTCACAGGCCGCCCGGGGCGCTCGTCATCTTCAACATTCTCCCTCCCCTCCTGAAAACGTGTGTACCACTCAAAAACTCTGGCATGGGATAGGCAATTATCCCTGTAAACCCTCTGCAAAGTTACATAGCTTTCGGTCGCGGACTTCCCGAGTTTTAACAAAAACTTTAAATTCCCTCTTTGCTCAATTTTTGTATCCAACATTTTTTCGGCGCGATCAGTTTTTTCACCTTCGTTATTTAACGATTACAACGAGACTATTTGTTGCAGCTGCTTCAAATTTTTACCCAAGGTCAAGGGATATATACAGATCTAAACCACGCCCGTTTCATTCTTCTAGCTACGCAGGTGTTCGTTAAAAAAAATCAGTCTCGGAACTTAATTGCCACACCTCGTATATAGTAATGCCAAACCCTAAAAGAACTCAAAATTTAAAAAATGCAAAATCGTGAATACCATTCATCAACAACGCATTTCGTTGGCTGGAAATACTTCCCCAAGTTACGTACTGTAGCGTAAGTTGCCAGCACTACAGGAGTGGAATTGCCCAACACTGCATGGGCGCACAATGGGGCCAACTAACCGAGTACGTGCTTCACGTTGCAATCATGCACACCGCTTGAATCCACGATCCATCTAACACGGGGGCCACAATGTACAGTTAATGTACGAAGAACTGAATTTCGTTCGTCTATCATAAATAAATAAATACATCTTTATTGGTGTTTCAACATTGAAAACGTATACACAAGTCAGGCAAAAATATATGATTACTCAAGAATAAAACAGTATAATGCTGGACAGCTACAGAACAAGAATTTATAAATAATATTTCTAACTATAATGCGAATAGATTAATAAATTATGGCGATTCATCTAAAAACTCTTCCGAAGAGCAGAAACACATCCGAAATATAACATCTTTGCATGCCGTTTTGAACGTTTTAAGATTCATCAGGCGAATCTGTTCCGGCATTGCGTTAAAAAACCTTAACGTCAGGTACCTAATGCCGTTTTGTGACCTTGAAAGCCTACTATAAGGGTGATTGACATATTTTTTTCCCTAAATGGTAAGTACACTGTTGTGACATTGATTTGATGGAAGTAAGCCCCACTTACCGATTAAGCTTGGTTACTATGAACAACGGGAGGTAAGTAAAAACTTATCTCCCTCAGGGAAGTAAGTAAACAATGTTCTGTAGCGTTCTTTCTCTGGCACCACTCATTAAAACACTTATACGTATTTAGATAACGCCCATTCGACTTCTCTGGGAGTAGGAAGGAACAGGCAGCATATGCAGCCTCTTCAATTGCCATTTCTTGTTTACTTTTATTGGAATTAGTTATACAACTGAGCGAATGCAATTTCTGACACTCACACTTTGTTTGAAAAATAGTCTTAGCAACCAAATCCGCATGGATATTTTGTTCAAGTTGAGAATAGTTATTTAAGCATTAAGAGAGGTAAGTGTCTGTTACCAGTCGAGGTCGAGTTTGCGCCCGAGCGACAGCGAGGGCTAGCAATAAAGACTGAAACTGGTCAAAACTTGCCTCTCGAATTGCTTATAACTGTTTTTCCACTCCTGAAGTTGGTTTAATTGTCTGTGTTTGATTTATTTATTTTCGCAACATGAACAAAATGTCAGTACGGCTTTGGTTGCTAAGACTATTTTTCAAACAAAGTGTGAATGTCAGAAATTCGTTCAGTTGTAAAATGAATTCCAATGAAAATAAACAAGAAATGGCAATTGAAGAAGCTGCAGATGCTGCCTGTTCCTTCCTACTGCTGGAGAAGTCGAAGGGGTGTTATCAAAAGTGTTTCAAAGACTGGTGCCAGAGAAAGAACGCTATTGAAATTATTTTACTTACTTCCCTGAGGGAAGTAAGTGATTACTTACTTCCCGTTGCTCATAGTAACCAAAGCTTTATCGGTAAGTGGGACTTACTTCCACTAAATCAATGTTATAGCAGTGTACTTACCATGCAGGGAGTGGAAAACATTAATTAATCAAACACAAACAATTAAACCAACTTCAGGAGTGGAAAAACAGTAATAAGCAAGAGGCAATTCGAGAGGTAAGTTTTGACCAGTCTCGGACTTTATTGCTAGCCCTCGCTGTCGCTCGGGCGCCAACTCGACCTCGACTGGTAAACAATAGTTACCTCCTTTACAGCTTAAATAACTATGTTGTTACGGGTATCGTGATAATGAACATACTGGTGTTGCACGACAAAATGCATCTTCTTTGTAATATATTTTTTTGCACAATGATATTGTTATAGCGATTTACAGTCTCTGTTGATACCCCTTGCAAGTTGAACATAAAAATACTGGTTATACTGGTACTGGATCGAGTTTATAACAGCTCTAATGCGGTAAGTAATAGTAATATTTTTCACCAACAGATGTCTAATTTATTTGGAAAAATTAAAATTACAGTTTGTACAATTATTAAACGTAATATTTCTCTCCGCGCTGTCATCTACTGTTTTTAAAGTAATAGAAGTTTCTGTATTACTTATTGAATTAAATAATATGTAACTCTCAGAATAAATTGCAGCAGTCTTGTCTTCAAACACTGGAATGGACTGAACGTTACTGGTACTACCGCTGATGGTATGTAAAATCTTATCAGCAAACTCCATTTAAGTTGTTAGAGAATCGGCTACGTAGCTCTCAGCGACATTAGACGATCATAAATTAATCTTCTGTTAGGTATTGAAAATATATTAAGATTATCTCTAAAACCTCCAACCGCCATGCCGTGTAAGGGCCATAACATCAACCCCAGTATTTGCTAACAAAGGTTGCCGAGTTCCTTCTGAAAGCTTGTCCAGTATAGCATTGTGGATCTTGTAGTTTTAAATATGCTGCTATTTTCTGGGGGATTTGCAAAATTGTATTTACACCCACAAGTTGATTTACACACTTTCGGTGACGGACTGAGTACAAAAATCGACTAGATGTTGCTTCATAAGGCCTTAACTGGATATATTTTCGCATAATCGTAAAAAAATGAATTTTTTCTTCAAGTTTATCAGTAATTGTGAAAGTTCGACTAATATGTGTTTTGGTAACAGGTACAGTCATGCTCACATAAATCTAGTACAAGAAATTAGGTTACAACAGCAATTTTATATAGCAATGTCAAATTGTTTGTACTAGGTTTATGTGAGAATGACTGTACATTAACAATATTAACTGAATCTTGATCCGAAATGTCATCGAGTGCCATCTTTAAAAGTTCGTCACGCCTAAGGGCCCCTGCGATTCCCATTATCATTACTGCTTTCATCATAATGTAAGTTTCATCGAGGGCTTCCATCAGAAATTTGTTCATCTCCTCTCTAGTAAATACCTTGGATTTTTTTAGGGTAATGTCCAATATTTTTCTTCTTAAAAATACCAACAGTTTCTTAAATTGTGATATATCAAGACAATTATTTAAGTTAATGGTAGTTTTAAGCATTGAGTATTCCGCCCATAAACTTCATGGAGACTTCAATCTTGAGCTTCTTTGAACAAAATAAGCTAGCAAAGCATTTTCAGATATCTTCGCTTTCTTCTCGCCCAACCATTTCTTGAACATATCATATACGTTTTAATACCTTTCTTTTGATATTTTAGGAACCAAAGACTCACAACTCCTTTGATACGATTCTTTAATGTCTGTATTTATTTGAAAATATTCTTCATTAGCCATTGTGAAAAATTAATAGTGAAACTTCAAATTGTTTATTCGGTTTCTAACAACAGAACGTTTCTAACCAAATACATTCAAAACACTCCGGATATACGTATGTACACCATTTTGTTATAAAAATCAAGATAATTAAATCGGAAACAACTCAATTTTTTCTATTTGGGTTACGCCATTGTGCGAAAAACGTTAACAACAGAGTGCCTAACAGAGCAGAATCTCGAAAATTGAAAAATCGAGACGAATCTTTCTATCTTATTCTCGATTCTGTTATACCAACCCAATAGTGTAATATACTATAAGCATTCCAATATGTAGAGACAGGGTAGAGTCAATATCTGTAGTCTCCTGCAATCATGCAATCATGAAACATATTCAAAACATTTCATATTGAAAATAATATTTTCATTTTTCTTGATTTTCCTACATGCGATTTTTTTGTACAATTTTGTGATGAAAAAAAAAATGGAGACATTATTATCGATTACTGCCAGATTTTCTATTATATTGTCGATTTTTTAAATAATTTCTAATACAATTTTGATTATTATTTACAATGACATTTGCAACATATTAAAGATTTGCTGATAGTTACAAATACTTACATTATATTTCCCTGGCCGAGATTGCAAATCATAAATCATATTGTATTCATTAAATACTCAGATCAAATACCATTCTTGAATTAAACGTTAGGATATTTAATTATTGCCATTTTTACTAATCCAAGGTATTATCTCCTTGTTTGCACTTTATACACAATAAAATTACTCAGAAGTTATATCCTTTGTATGAAAAAATGTGAAATTTGTTATTCCATGGCAACTTATTATCGATTTTAGGTAGTAAATAATGTCAGATTACCCATGTGTTATTACCCATGGTTGAAATCGGAATTTTTCGCTCTTTTGAATGTCCAATAAAATCCAATATTGCGGCCATAAGAAAATCAAAAGTTGATTATGAAAATTTGGGCATCTAGTTGGCGCAGAAAATGTTTGGCACTGTGATCAGAAAACTGACGTCGAAAAATGTAAGAGTGCCAAGTTTCGTAAAATTTCCTTCAAAAGTAAAAAAGTTATAAAAGGAAAAGGAAAGTGCACTTTTTCAGTTTTCAGCGATATTTCAGGAACTGTGCAAGATATCCCGGATTTCGTTTCAGTACATTGAAAATCACAAAAATGAGAAACTTATATCCCATTTGACCAACTCGGTATATATTTCCGTTTAATAGATCCTAATGGTGGGCGTCGTAAAAGTGACCACAATTTATACAAATGCGTTTGGTTTAACCAGTATTCATCTTCAAAGTTAATTAACAAAAAACAAAATTTGCTAATTAAAAGGGAATGTGTACATTGACTTGGATGTCAATGTGAACACTTGGTCATTAAAAAATATGAATATATTAATGCTGGGCCACACTTGTTGTGTACACAACCGGTCTACTGATAAAAACAATATTATGTCAAAATATGAGTTATACCCGTATAGAGTGTCATACCAAACAACATCCAAATCAATGTAAACGTTCTCTTGTTATAAGCATTTTTTTTTCAATTAACATTGAAGCTGAATACTGGCTAAACTAAATGCATTTGTATATAGATAAGTTTTGTTAAATCGTCTTTTTTTGATCCCAGTAATCTGTGGTTAAGCCATGTCCACGTAATTTAAAGATACCCTGTATAGTAAGTTATGCGCCAAAATGAAACTCTATTATTGAAGGTCAATTATCAATAAAACTACACACCGAATTACTTGCTCCATTAACAAGAGTAGAAAAAAATAATAAAATTGCATAAATTTTTCTATAAACATCTGAATAACATGCAAACGATTAGGTTTCAACCGCTATAACCCAATATCATTTTGATTCTGTAGTAACACAAGATCAAAAAATGTACAGATATATAGGGTGTTCCATTTAAAAAAACATATGTTTAGTCTGTAACTTTCATATGAATTACCCTGTATACATTTCAATATTTTTACGAAATGCAACTCATTGTTGTACACAATTTTTGTATAAAGCATTTTTTAATATTTTGGTTAATAACCCCGTACTTGACCGTTCGCAGGCCGTTGGGACACCCTGTATATGCCGTCACCAGGTCTACCCAATCTTTTTAGCTGAAGGGCCACGTAGGAACTTTTTAAGTTATGTGCTCTTCTATGGTATTTTCAATTAGTTTTCTGCAATTTTCTCAATTTTCCGAATAAAATTCAAGGTGGAAGTATTAACATCATGTATATATATATATATATATATATATATATATATATATATATATATATATATATATATATATATATATATATATATATATATAGATAAATGAAGGTCAAGTTCACATTCAAGTTTCACAGACACATTCCAAATACCTATATATCCTCATTAACTAATAACCAGATTAAACTAACATCTTAAAAACAAATATAAAACACGTCCTTAATTATCAATATTAACATCATCAATTAACCGTATTTTTGCATTTCAATGTTAAATAACGATATCAATCTTTCTACTAAGTAGAAATTATTTTCAACCGCAATAATTAGAGATTAGTAACGCAGTCGTGTGCTGCTTAAATTACTTAGAAATAACTAATGATCCGAGATAAGGATCGGTTTGAATGGGTGAACAAACAAACGATGCCGCCTCGCAAAATAATAATAAACAACGCCGAGAAAAATGACGGCCCCTCGCAATTAGCACGAATTTCCGAAAACGCCGCCCGCTCCATGCAAACTAACAAATACGTTTGGATCTCTTCATCTTGTTGAGAGAAAGGACACGTCAGGAACGTATACCTGGGTTTTTAACGCGCCGGTATCAACACTAAAAGTTACCTGACGGGCGCGCGAAAGTCGCCCTTGTGACGTGCCCCCTTAGGGACGGCTTTGGCGGGACCGACGAAATTTGATTGCCGGACTTACCTGGAAGTCGATGTTATGCCACCGATTGGAACGCACGACGGGGGCGCGAGAGGTCGTCCAAAATTGCACCGAGGGTCCACCTTGAAAATTCATTATAGTCGGAATGGCGAGGAGGAGAAACGTCTAACAACTTCTAATGGTGCGAGATGGTGTCGAGTAATAAATATATCACGCACTTACAAAAGCGAAAAATTCTTTTGTACGGTCCGGGCTTTTGAATAGACCATTCGCCGTGGCTGCCCTCACACTAATACTGTCTAAAATAACAGCTATCATGGGCCCTGAAAGGCGTGAAAATGGATTATATAGTAATTCGTTTGCTTATTTTATAACAATTGATGAGCATGGTGTCACAAAGACATTTTTAACGGCGGTGGTTGCACTCTGTTATCTGCTTAATTTTCAATTTTCTCACTATGTCACTGTTGTGAAGTGCAAACCTCAAAGCTGTGTGTACAATAAAAGCTACAGAAGGTACGGAATTTAATAGAACTAATATAAACTTACAAAGTTGCACACAATACATATATCAATCGAGAATATAATCGTGAGATTATAGAAAAAGTGACCAAATCAAAAAGACAGTTACGAGATAAATTAATTGGAAAATTCAACACTTTATAATAAATCTAGTTCATTATTTTTGCAAAGTTTTTACCAACATTCCAGTGAACTTTATATAACATAGAAACTTTTTCTTGATAAATACAATGAACTTTTAAAGTACCTGATCATTAGTTGATATTTTTTGTCAAATTTTGATTTGGTCATTTTCTCTCGCATGCCCACGTTATTTAGAAAAAATGGATCTTTTAGGACCGTATCTATAGTCCGTACATGAGCTTGAGTTTGACGCAAGTCGTATGTTTGGTTGCGTATTTTCTATGAACGTTTATGGACCAAACGCAACCAAATGTACGACTTGAGTCGAACTCAAGCTCAAGTACGGACTATAGATACGGGCCTAAAACTTCGTTATTGAGTCGAGAATGGGAAAACTAATGCAGTGTCTTTGGATTGTTACATAAGTTTGCTTTTTATTTTGCCTTGTTCAATTATAATAGGATAATATTTCATCGCATTATAAATTTGAACATAATATATTTGGAAAGATGAACTCAACTTCATTATAGACTCAGATTAGATCCAGTGGACAATGTGTATTAGATAAATTTGTTGATTCGTTTTTTATTTCTTTTTAATAATAATATGAAACATTTAATCATCAATTATTCTAATTACATTTTGGATCGTATTTAATTTAGCACGACGATTGCTTCCACTAATACTCATACCCAGTACACATTCATGCTTCTGTGAATGAAGAAAATCATATAAAAAGTTAACAATTGTATTAAATTCATATCGGGAATTAGCTCCAGGAACATATTCTACTGCACATTTCTTGCAATTTATATAAAACATATTAGTCTAAGGCGGATGGCTTTGAGTTTTTCCAATAAATTTGCCGTTAAATCACAATTTTCACAAAGTTTATGGTAATTACTGACTAGATACAAGTGTACTAACTTACACATGAATTACTGATTAAAAGGAAATACAATCGCAGATTTATTCACCTATATGACTCTGATGAAGTGAGTGTTAAAGTGAAAATGTAACAGTTATTTCACACATAGACCATTGGATAAAATTAAATCACAGTTTAATGATGATCGTGATGTCATAAATTGTATTAATAATCAGTTATTGCTTTGCCAGTTAAATTCGTGATGACTTGAAATGCTAGACAACATATTTATTCGTGTGTAGATGATGATAAATTACTACATTAGAATTCATTAATCATCTTATTATTATATTCATATCAAATATTAACAATCATCACATGAACGTATAATCAACATACGATTATCATCTCAAGTGATGATTCTCAAAATTTCTATTCGTTTTCAACAGTAAAAATGACTACAATAATATTTCACATTTTAATGAGTCATGTAGTCAACATGTATGAGTCTCCAGATGATGAATTCATCGTCTTAACATATTAACATCATATGAATGTATAATCATTATATTTAATATTTTTTTTTTAGTAATATTTAAAACGAGTTTCAAAAAACATGCAAATATTGAAGAATACTCAGATTGAAAACTGCCATTGTAATCAGAATACTGAGTGGTTAAATTCAATCATCTCTGTATTTGGAGATATTCAGAATGAAGATATTTTTGGAATGTATTTATTGTTTCATACACAAATTGATAATTTTTCAAAAATAAAAGTTATCGAAGGTCATATATGTATAACTAGAGATTTAAATATTCCTACTCAATTTCTAACCTTAAGTAACATTAAGTTCAACTTAAAGTACAAGTTTAAGTTTAAGTAAAACTTAAATTTCAAATTTTGTATAAACGTAATAAAGCAAAGTCTTATTCATCGAATTTATTATAATTATAATAATAATTGAATTATCTGCGATTTTTTCCAATAAATTGTCAGTTCATTAAAAAATATTCAAATTAAAATCCAGCTAGAAATTTCTAGCAAATTATAAGTTCAGTAGCCACTTTCTAAAGAGACTGTTCCATTGCCAAATTTATGAGATTTATAAATTTTATAACAAATTCGCATTTTTTTTTTCAAGTTTTCACCAAAATCCCTTCATTTCCTTGGAAACCATAAAAATACATTTACGTTTCCTGTGAAATTTTCTAATTTTTAACCAATTATTCTAATAAATTTTCAGTTTATTGAAACTTTTTAAAGAAACAAAAATTTGAAATTTAGTAGAAAATTTCTTAAGAGACCGATCCAATGCCAATTTAGGTACTAAGATTTATTGATTCAATTTCACCTTTCCTGAACAACGTTATGTTGTATTTCCATTATCTCAAAAAAATACAGTTTTCGCTCTATTATTATTTCATTTCATTGGAAATTTTAAAATATATTTTTTTGTTCCTGATATGTAATACATTTTCTGAGTTCAGAAAATACTTGCTAGTACACTTTCCGTTTGTTTTTTAAATTGGTAATTTATTATTATAGTATATATATATATATATATATAAATAATCTTTATTAGGCTATCGACCCCATAGGGTCTTTCCGCCTCATTATAGTATATTTCTTTATATGAATATTATTTTTATTATTTATTATTAGTAAGTTTTTAAATTCATTTTCACATCATAGAATTTTTTAACAAATTGGAAATGCAAAGAAGATTTTTTTCAAGAAACTGATAAGAACATTTATTTTCGTTGAATAATTTATTTTTGAGAATTGCGCAGGAAACAAGCATAAGTGGCCTTCTAGAAGCACTCTATGACTCTATGCAACTTGTAAGCCAATGTGTATTATCATTAATTCGTATTTTTACTCTTAGTATTAGACGTAGTATTAGTATTAGACATAATATCGTACTATACTTTTTTTTAGACCGACTAGATAGATACAGCCTGTATAACAGATACGTTAAAATTGATGCTGGAAAAATTTCAAAGAAATTATAGCAAAGAAAACATCATAAAACTCTTCAGATCACTAAATTTTTAATAGAAATACTTGCAAAGGAATCGACAATAAGAGGTAAGTTGAAAAGTTCAAAAAACAATAAAAGATAAGATGAAACTGGGAAATTAAAAATTACCCAAAGAATGAAAAAATGAATCAAAAAACATTAACAGAAATCTTGAGATTAAAACAAATTAAAGTAAAGTAAAACTGTAACAGATAAGTTGAAATTGAAACTAGAAACTTTGAAACAAATAACAGTAAAGAAAGTGTCAATTCGGAAAGTTGCCATCGGCTTTTTCCATAGAACACATAATTATTTTTAAAATTACTCAAAACCGTTTGGGTGGTTCGAAGGGGGAACGAAAATGGCGTAGGTAGTGTCGACCCTCTACCCACCCTTTACCTAAGACACAGCCACTTTCACCTAAAACAAATTAAATGGCAGTCTCCTGCTTGTGATACATCGTTGGAAAGCTATTAAAAAATGCTTTCTAGTCATTATTAATACAATATGATTTGCTCAACTAGTTTTGGAATTAAGTGCAAATAAAGTGCAAAAGTGTTCAATTCATTAAATTCAAATAACATGATAAAGTAAATGTTGGAAATGGAAAAGGAAATGGAAATTTGTACTTGGTGATGATAATTAATCTCACGATAAATAAAAACTGTTTTATATGATATACATTGTACCCCACGCTCATGAGCCATTAAAACTTTATGTGGTTACTGATGAGGTAAAACAATGAAAAAAATCATCCAAACATGGCTAATTCCGTTTTCCTCAGGTGAAACACTTTCAACCTTCTATTCTTCTATCACTTCCGGTTCTACCTGAAGTAGCCATAAACTTTTGGTTTTAAATGGAACAACCTATATGTTATTATGTTTATGACTTCCTCGTTTAATTTGAAACATCTTTTGTAGAGATGTGTGTACACCTATTTTATTTTTCATTTTTGAAATATAAATTATATTTCAAGATTTTGACCTCAAACAGACTTCAATTTCTCTTACAAATAAAAACCGAAAATATATCGTGAATTGTACCTGAAAGGGACTTCTTTAACTGTAGTAATATTTGTTACAGCTGAAAATGTTCACTTAAAGTAGAGCTCACTTAAAGTAGGCGTATTTCGATTTTTTAAGTGGAATTATATACTCTTTATATCACTTAAAGTAAGCGTATTTCGATTTTTTAAATGGAATTATGTACTTTTATTTCATTCTCGGGCCCACCGGGTTCGAATCTACGACCATTGGCAGTAGGATTTAGAAACGATTCTAAACTACATTTATTGAAGCAAGAATTTTGAAAAGAGGATATTTTCCCTGTGTTTCGTTTTCGCTGCATCGATTTCGTTATTTGGCTTATATTTACAAGTTCTCGTAAATATAATTTTATAGCGATAAATTATACACATTGCATTATTTCCATAGTCGTTCCCTAATGGGCACAATGCCTTATTATTCCTTATGAACTTAAGTAATCAAAATACTTTAACTTCTAAATGGGCCCAATTGACCTAGCGAACTTATCTATAACGCTTTGTCGCTTGTCGTAATCGGAGAGAGAAAGAATTATTAGTTGGGCAAGATTAATAAACTGGATGTTTTTTAATATAATATTGAAATTATTCATAAATTACGAGGTGCATACAAATTTGAGTACCTAATAATCCAGTTGCCTTAAGATAGAAAAAACTGAATGGAAAACAAATACTCTGTGTCATGTTCTGATATGTTCCGACTTGCGATCTAATTCTTCTCTGTTACAGCTGCCAATAATAATTAGCATTTTCCCCGTGTTTTGTTGCATAAAACAATTTGCATTTTTGTTGTTAAATTTCTGGCGACAGAAGGCGATTCTGGCGAAAGGTTTTCCGTCTGAAATTTTTACAAACCTTAGTTTGAGGATAACTGTATGTCCAAGGCAAGGGTGTTTACTTGGGCGAAAAAGTTTCGAGAAGTTTGAGATCGTGTAGAATACCCCATCCGAGACGACCGAAAACATCCGGGACTCCTGTCAATGTTGGGTCGATTGATCAATTACACAGGCCGACATGATTTTTTGTGTTTTGAATTTGATAAGTGTCCTTAGCTAATACGGGTACGTTGATTCTGAACGTGAATTTGGCTTGAGCCCATCACGTCAAGATTTTTCACAAAATTAAAAAAAACCTTGTGAGATATTTTGTACTAGAGCAAAGAAGTACCTCTATGATATTTCCTAAATTGCATTAAAATTATTTCTTTAAAATACTTGATACATCAATAGAAAATATTTTAGTATAATATTATGTTTATTCGTTTCAATGACAACACTGTTTCATTTTCGCATCTGTCAAGGTCAACTTGATGGCATCGGCAGTTGTTTACGAAATAGTTAGTTAGCGTCAGTTGTTTGTAGCATCGAGTTGTGTTTTGTTTAGAGTGTTTAGTGCATCATAATGTCATCAAGAAAGTGCAAAAACAGTCCTGATATATTTTGATACGTGTGTGGTGATTTAACGATAGCAAAGTATCAACGAAACATAACAGAATTTATCAAGAAAGCTTATCACGCTTACTTCAGTGTACAATTACGATTCCACATCATGGCGATTATTTATTGATTATTCTAAGAGAAGTCTGAAGGTTGTTTTGTTGCACAATGGTAATACTTATGCCTCGGTGCCTGTTGCTCACTCCGTGCATCTCAAAGAAGCGTATGAGAATATTGAGCTGTTGCTAAATACAATAAAGTATAGCGAATATTGTTGGCAACTCTGTGGAGACCTCAAAATAATATCCATGCTTTTGGGTCAGCAGTCTGAATTCACAAAGTATCCATGTTTTTTGTGCGAGTGGGGCAGTCGAGCACGAAATTTACATTACGTTAAGAAAGAATGGCCACTCAGAGAAAGACTTGTACCGGGACAAAAAAATGTGCTGCGTGATGCATTAGTTGACCCAAAATTAGTTCTTTTGCCCTGCCCCCCACCCCCCTCCCCCAAAAAAGTTCGGATTGATGAAGCAGTTTGTCAAAGCTTTAAATAAACAAGGTGACTGTTTTAAATACCTGGGCGACAAATTTCCTGCACTTTCTGAAGCTAAACTTAAAGAAGGAATTTTTGTACGCCCTCAAATTCGAACCTTAAAATCAGACAGATTGTTCCAGAATACAATGACCCAGGATGAATCTGAAGCAGGAAGTTCTTTCGTAAAAGTCATAGACGGTTTCCTTGGAACAACAAGTCTCCAAACTACAAAAGAATTGTAGCCAACATAGTCGAAAATTATAAAAAAACTGGAATACTCTTTTCCCGAAAATCTTGGAGCTGTCAGCGAGGAACAGGGAGAGAGGTTCCATCAAGACACAAAAGAGATGGACAGACGTTACCAAGGAAGATGTGATATTAGAATGATAGCTGATTACTGCTGGACCTTGAAGAGGGACTCGCTCACAAAAATCCACAAAAAGGATACTACAAAATGCAGTTTTGAGGGAAAAAGAAAACGATTTTATTTAAAAAAAAAACAATGTTTGTCTAACGTAGATTATACTGCATTGATTTTTAATGAACAACTCAATTTGGCAGTGTAATTTTCTATTAAATATAGTTTCAATAAATATTTTCTCAATATTTGTGGCAGTTTCTATGAAAAATTTCAAACACACTTTTCCTGAAAACGTGACGTGCTGGAAAAAAACTAAGCACAAATTCGTGATCAGCACACCGCATTTACTATAGGACACCTATTAAACTTGAAACACATTTTCATGAAAAAAAAATGTAGGCCTGTGTTATTGATCAATTAATTAGCTCATTCGGGTTGATCGTCCGATAACTGTGAGAAACTTGTCGGAATTTTCATTTGTGTGCACCATTGAAAGTGTTTTTAAGCGGCCATAAATTTAGGGATGGTGATGAATTCATTACAACTGTGGAAAACTGGATATGCACGCAACCAAACTTTTTCAAAAATGGTATACGTAAGCTTCCAGATCGTTCCCACAAGTGGATTGTAGTCGAGTAGGCCTGAAGTGGAAATTAATGTACATCTTGATTTTGTTTGCTTTGGTATTTTCCCTATTGCACTATCCCAGGTTTCTTTAGGTCTTCCTTTCTTCATTTTTCCTTGTGTTTTCGTTTCCCAGATTTTCTTAACTGGCACCTCACTGGTCATTCTATGGAGATGTCTCTACCATTATAGATGTGTCTGTTCAATGAATTAACCCACCGAATCTATGCCAAGTTCCTCTCCTATTTTGGTACATTTCATGTTGTCTATTCTCGTCACTCCTTGTACTCTTCTTAAGAATTTCATCTCCATGGCGTGTATTTTATTCTTATTTGTCTCTGCTATTACCCAGGACTCGCAGCCAAATATCAATATTGGTTTGTACACTGTCTTGAACACCTTTATTTTTGTTTGCTTATCAATTTCTTTCTTATTTATAAATCCCTTGCTCATTGCATAGTATGTCTTATTTGTTTTTCAATTCTCTTATTAATTTCGATGTCTTGTGTCCCATTCTCGTGTAAGGTGACTCCTAGGTATTGGTACGTTTCCACTTGCTCGATCTCCATTCCTTCTATTTCAATATGTATTACTTCCTTGGTTCTTGCTACAGCCATCGTTTTTATTTTCCTTTTGTAAATTTTCATTCCGTATTTTGCCAGTACCTCATTCCATATTATCAAATTTTCCTACAAATGTTCTTCACTATCTGTTATAATTGCCACATCTTCTGCGAATGCACATTCGGACCCTACGTGCAGTGCTCTTGTTCTCTACTTGGCTTCCCTAATGATTTCGTCCATGTACGTAATAAACCATAGAGGACTCAACCAACCTCGTTGCCTAACTCCTTCTTGAGTTCTAAATATATCTGACGTCATGTTTTTGCTGACTACATAATTGCTCGTTTTCTTATATATACTTTTCACCGCTCTCATTAGCTTGTTGTTTACATTCTTTTCGCGCAGGCGTTGTACAACTTTACTCTTGACACACTATCGAATGCCTTTTCCATATTCATGAACGCCAAATATATCTTTTCCCAAATATGTGGTCTTGTATGCTCCTGCCTCTTCTGAACCCACTCTGCACCTCTATTAACGTCATTCCTATAATGCACCTTAATTTCTTCTCTAATATTTGTTCATATACTTGTACATAGTTGCTGTACACAGCAGTGTGATCCCCGACAATTATTGCGATCCGTATTATCACTCTTTTTAAATATTGGTAGTATTATTCCCATCTTCAAGTCCTCGGATTTTTTCTACTGCCCATATCTCTTGGCAGATTTCTAGAAACATCTGCTCTCTACTTTGTCCCATGCTCTTCATCATTTCGGCCCGGGTGCCTTACCATTCTTCAATCTTCTGATGGATTCTGTTACTTCTTTCATGGTTATTCGATCATCTTCTGTATTTTCATTGTTGCTATTCATATCTACTGCTCTAGTTCCTGCTTGTCCTTTCCCCTTCTTTCCTGTGTCGAGTAAATTTTCAAAATATTATTTCCATCATGTGTTTTTCTTCAGTAAGGAGTTTCCCTTCTTTGTTTTTAATTGTTTTCATTGCCACATTCTTGTCCTTTCGTAAGCTTTTGATTGTTTTGTAGAACAGGTTCTGGTTTCATTTGCTGTATTTTTTTGGGTTTTTCTCCAAATTCTCTCCAGCTCTTCTGTTTTGATTGTAATACCTAATTTTTCAACTTTTTTCTTTGGTCTTTGTATATTTCTTAATCGGTTTCGGATTTACTATTGAGCAGCGTATTGCACTTCTCCTTTTTTATTTTTATTTGTGGCTTGATTTCAGCGGTCCACAATGGACTTTGCTTTTTATTGTTAAATGACTTATGTGTATCACATACTATTTTAGCTGCTCTTATTATACTCTCTCTGAATAAGCGCACCATTTATCTTCTATGTTCATTTGCCTATTCATGTCTCTGATTCTGTCCATTTCTTTTTTAACTTCCTGTATTACTATTTTAGCTGCTCTTATTATACTCTCTCTGAATGCGCCCCATTTATCTTCTATGTTCATTTGTCTATCCATGTCTTGTCCATTTCTTTTTTAACTTCCTTTGCGTATTCTGTTGTTATTTCATCTTTGTTTTGTTTGTAAGATCTTGTACTTTCACGAACCTTTTTTTTCGCCTGCTCTGTGAAATTCTTGTTTTTCTCTGTTTTCCATATTTTTTATTTGAGCAACAAGCAGGTATTGGTCACTGCCGATTTCGTACCCCATTTTAACTCTCACATCAATCACATTTTTTCTGTTTTCTTTCTGCACCAATACATAATCGATTATCGAGTTTTCACCTCTGCTCCCTTCTTCTCTGGTGATCTTGTGTATTTTATGTTCGTAGTATGTGTTTGTTATAATCAAGTCGTCTCCTATATAGAAGTCAATTAGACTTCTCCCATTATTGTTCCTTATTTCTTTTCATGTTTCCCTAGTGCTGGTGTGTATACGTTATCTCTTCTCGCCACTCTGCCATTGAAGTCCCCCGCTTTGTATGTGTTTCCTCTGGCCATTTCCATTACCCAATTCAGCTCTTCCCAGAATATATCTTTGTTTTCCACTCTCTCATGTTCAGAGGGTCCATACACTCCAATGATTGTCTTGTAAAGTGTATTGTATTTCAGTTCTACAACCAGTATTCTCTCCGAAACTGCCTCCCATCTGACCATTGCACTTCTAACGTCTCTATGTAGAATACATCCTACTCCGGTAGCTGCTCTTGTTTCTTTTTCACTCCGATCCATATTAACAGATGTTCATTTTCTAGTTCCATAATCCCTTTCTCTGTTTAATTTGTCTCATTTATAATTAAAATCTCTAGTTTGGCTTTCTCAAACTCTCTACATAACTCCATTTCTTTCCCATTTATGCTCCTTATATTCCATGTTCTTAGTTTAATCATGTTTTCTGTCTGTAGCATAGCTTCTCTCTCTATTTTCCTTTTATTACTTGTTTCTACTTTTCTTCTTATCCTATTTCTACCTTGTTCATTTTCTGTGTTTCCCCGTTTGCAGCATTGCATCCAGTGGCGGATTTGAGGGGTGGGGGCTATAGGGGCTATAGCCGGGGCGGCACATTCTTACGCCTTTGATATTTAAAAAAAAAATATCAAAGGCGTAAGTCACAATAAGAAATTAATGTACAAATAAATAAATCAATGATGAACGAAAAAAGTAAACTAGAAGAAATGAAGCACCCAGCTACCTCCTTCAACTTCAACGATTAGAAGCCACTGTTTTGTCAATTTTATGGGGAAATATGTTGCTTATATATTGAAAATGTATGACATAGTGGTGATAGCGGCGATCTCGATTTAATGCATCATGTATTAAGCTAAAATTTTGCTGTTGGTATAGTCCTTAGAATAACATTTTCAGTGTTTTACAATCAAAGAAACCGTCAGGATGTAGAAAGAAGCAACATATGGTACTTATTGTTTATTTAATGAACATTAATAAGCGAAAACGATAATGTACGTATACATGAAATAAAATGCATTTCTGCAAAATAAACTTAACAGAAATTAATAATGAAAATGACAGTTAATCGAAAACAAACAAGTCAAAACCCAGTAGCCACCTTGATCCTCTATTCATAATGTCGAATGAGTAATACGTAGTGAAGAACGCATAGCTTTAAATGTTATTTTCGCTTATTAAATAAACTGATAAGTATCATATGTTGTTTCTTTCTACATCCTGATGGTCTCTTTGATTGTAAAACACTAAAACTTTCATTCTAAGGACTATACTAACATAAAATTTAAAAAAAAATTGTTTTTTTGCAAACAACGACCCAATGACCCGTTTTTTTTTTTGCATCCGAGTGTATAATTTGAAAATTTCAAAATAAACTTTACTTTTCACTAGTTCTGTTGTAATTGTACTGTTGTAATTTTAGATAAAATGTGATAAGTATCTGCGCTTAAAATTAATCAAAGTGTTGAGAGTCAAAATTTAACATTTGTATCCCAAATTTGTGAATCTCATGTAATATCGTAAAATTTAAACAAAACATCGTAAAAAATTGTCAGGTGAAATCGTAAAATCGTTTGAATTCTGACGTATTATGTTAACATTTAGGATAAAATCTGATTACTGCAGTCTGAATTTGATAATTCATATTAAATGTTATAATTATTATTGTTAACATTGGACGGGACAACAGACAATAGAATTAGTGAGTTTCTGTTAAAAGTACCGATGGAATTTGCCCCCTGCTAACAAAATTTCATATATTTTGTTAAAATTCGGGAATAGCAGTGAAATATTTTGAAGAAATTTGTTTGTAAATTACAGTTGAAAGCTTGAAATGTGACAAATTTTTATAAAATTTCAGTTTCAACCTTACCACTTACGCTTAACCTTATACCCTTATTATATTATACCCCTTACCCTTATTGTCGACCATTTTTTTTTTACATTTCTTGAATATGAATATTTTTCATTTATTGTTAAAATTTGAAAATTACAGTTTAAAAGTCGTAATTCGTTAAAATTGGAAACTTTTCAAATTCGACCATTAATTTGAGTGTTTTCGAAACAAAAATAGCTCAAAGTTAGCAAGTTTACATCAAACTTGCAAAATTCAAACCAAATATGGTAAAATTCAGATCAAATTTGAGATGTTAAATTTTAAAAATCATTGTACAAAACTATCAAAACTCTACATAATGTTGTCCAAAATTATGAATACCATTCCATAACCAATGTTAACAAAGAAAATTCACTTTTGAAAAGTTCACTTTAAATTGTTAATATCGTTGATAGTCCAGTCACATTAGTCTCAAATCTTAAAATAACGATTTATAAATATGAATTATCAATTATATTTTGCAGACTGGCGTTTGTTTCTCAATAGTTCTGTTGAAATCTTAGGTGAAATATGATGTGTCCTTAAACTAATTCAAAATTTAACATTTGCCATCAAAATTTGTGAAATTCAGGTAAAACCATCAAATCTCCCTTGCATTCTGATAACTTATGTAAATATTTAGCATCAAATTTGATAAATGCAGTTAGAATTTGATCATTCAGATTGAGTTTTATATTTATCGTTGTAACCATTCCATGTCAATTTTATTCGAAATTTTGCAGACTGGCATTTGCTTCTCGTCCTTGTCGTTAAGGACGACACACTCTTATCCAGTTAAAGGGTTAAATGGTTAGGTTAACGATTTTTAAAAGAAGAGATGTATAAAAACTAAATTCCAACAATAGAGCAAAGTATTTTCTCATTAGAATGCATCTGCAGAATATCGTAGACGATATAATTATAATAATTGTTGTACCTATCGGCAATTAACTTGGCTTTTATTCAGAAAAAATGCGCATAAATAATTCAGTGTCGGCGATGTAAATGCGCACACGATAGAATCTCGCCTTGGCCATATTTACAAGTGAAGTACTTCACAATGTTTATAAGCAACGTACCATCTTATTTCATCTCTGCCCGGTGAGGCGTGCACACGGCTCTGCTCAGAGATGGTATCCTTAATAGTATCGCATGCATAGACACCATTATACATAGTGCCAGTAGCTGCTGCAGGTATTTGCATACGCATTCAATAATGAGAGAGAGAAGCCGTCGACTTGCGAGACCATCTCGGCCAGGGTATCATTGCGGACTGTGGTACTCGTTAATGTCTGTATTAGCCAATAAGGAAGTGCAGTCCTTTCCGATAAATGATTGTAAACTGGTGAGTGCTCGTGCTTTTATTGTCGGCGCGGATGATTGCCGTGACGCAGGAGACGTGATCGTGATGAGTTATTGACTCAGGATTACGATTGGCTTAATAGAATCATTATAAATGGAAAAATCGTGCGTTTGATGTATGGACGCACAGGACTATTTACAATTGCGAGAGATCTGCCTTGTAACCCGTCGGCATTTGCCGATGATATTGTTGCAATAATTAGTCTGCATGCAATTATCGTATATTCTATCTGGGTATCGATTATTCATTAGCAATGGTTCACACAGTGTTTAAAGAACTTATATTTATGCATTCAATGGATTAATTGCACATGGTAATCCATTTAGGAATAAAATAAATCTTATACCCTTTCGAAAAAAGAAATATAAGAGGAAATTATTGCAGAATTTGAAATGTATATGCTTGATCTGAGTGAGCAATTACACTGGTCTGCAAATAAAAATAAAAAAATTGACTCGAAAAGAGGATGTTTTCAAAGTAATTTGGGTGCGTAGAATTCAAATTTACCACCAGAATTGGTCTAGTTCTTTTTATATCGCATGCATGGCTCTACTGTAAAGTAATTTGACGGAAACCCAGATTTATTCTCTATCTTCATAATAATAGTGCTTAAATATGTCAAGTAGATCGTGTGTTACTGATTAAAGCTATTTCTGTGTGTATATGGTAAATATATGGTTGAAAAAAAGGATATGCAATAACAGAACCGTTAAAATATGCATATTTACATTACTTTTGTTTTGCTGTCAGAAATTTAGACAAAACAACGTGGATACCGACATTGTTTTGCAATAGCTGCACAGCTATTTTATACAATATTTTATATATAATATTTCGACTTTTCAGTTTGAGTAATATGGACAGAGCAAGTAATCACCAAACCGATTATTATTTTTGCTGAACTTAATGATCTAGTACGTGATTTACATTTATCAAAGCAAGACGTAGAACTATCAGCTTCACGTATGCAACAATGGAAACATCTGCAGTTGGGACAAAATTAACAGTTTATAGAGAAAGAATCTTGGAATTGGCTGCATATTTTGAAAAGAAAAACACTATTCTCTACTGTAACGACATTCAAGGTTTATTTCAAAAAATGAACCAACCATGTGAAAAAAGTGAATAGAAATTATTCTTTGATGGCTCTAAGTATAGTTTAAATTATCTTCTTTTACACAATGGAAATAAAAAACCATCCGTACCAATTGCCCGTCCTGTTAATACTAAGGAAAATTACGAATCAATGACTCAAATTTTAACTTTACTCAAATACGAAGATCACAAGTGGAAGATATGTGGTGATTTAAAGGTATGTGATTGAATGTTCTATGTATATCGTAAATTCCAAGTTTTAATTAAATTAAATTTATTTAGGTCACTGGTTTGATAACTGGCATGAAAGGAGGTTTAAAAAAAAGTTGTTTCCTTTGTTTATGGGATAGTCGAGCTACAAGTCATCATTACACCAGAACAGATTGGCCACAAAGAACAGAGTATTCTCCTGGAAAACAAAACATTTCAAATAATCCATTAATTGATCCAAATGACATTCTACTTCCACCGCTGCATATAAAACTAGGCCTTTTCAAAAACTTTGCCATGGCTCGGAATAAAGGTGGTGCTGCTTTTAAACATTTTTTAGCAGTTTTCCTACAATTCATATGCAAAAATTAAACAAGGCATATTTGTTATTCCTCAGATCAGGAAGTTATTGAATGATAATTTTTTCTCACAATGTTTATCAGAGAAAGAATCTGCAGCCTGGCAATCTTCCAAAAGCATCGTAGATGGTTTCCTTGGCAACAAGAAAAGTGATAACTACAGACAAATTGTTACTGAATGATTGAAAAATTATTGTGAAAAAACAGTTAAATTTTATTCGTCTGTAGATAGTTTTGTATACTCGGATTTTTGTCTGCTTGGATACGTTTTTGTTATTAACAATGTTTGTTCTTAATACATGGTACATCTTCGCTGTTTTTTCGATTATTCTATTTATCTCCTAGTTCATTTTCCCACTGCAGTTAATTTCGACCCCAAGATATTGAAGTTGGTTACTTGTTCGATTTCTATGTTATCTATTGTTATTTTGATTGTTTTTTGTTCTGCAATGATCATAACTTTCGTTTTTTCTATGTTCATTTCCATGCCCGCTTTTTTTAATTTCTTCATTCCATGTTTCCAAATTCTCATGTAGGTTGTCTTCTGTTTGTGTAATTAATACGAACACTCCTGTTGATATTTCAACTTTTTCCATGTTTCGATATCCCACTGTCAGTCTTCTGTTATTTTGGTCCCATTTCCGTATTATTCTGTCTATGAAGATGGGCTTAAAGCCCATCTTCAGTGTTGGGCTTAAAGCTCATCCTTGTTTCAAACCGTTCTTTGTTTTAAAAGGTTCGGTAAGATGTCCGTTATAAAT
The DNA here is from genome assembly GCA_951805005.1 of Othius punctulatus. Lineage (NCBI taxonomy): Eukaryota > Metazoa > Arthropoda > Insecta > Coleoptera > Staphylinidae > Othius > Othius punctulatus. Next base: position 98,251,877 of record OX638138.1, read on the forward strand.
TATTACGTTGTTTTTTCTGTCGTATATGTTCCTGATGATGTTACGCATTTTATTGCCGACTTTCTTGTTTCTTAGTTCTTCCCACAGTTTTTCTGTGGGAACCATGTCAAAGGTTTTTTTGAGGTCGATAAATCCTAGGAATATTGTTTTGTTTTGTGACTGCGTCTTCTCTATTGCTTGTTTTATTGTGAAGATGTGATCTTGTGTCGTTCTACCTTTTCTAAACCCGCATTGTACTTCTGCGATTTGCTTTTCGATTACGGTTTTCAGTCTCTTATTTATTATTTGTTCGTACATCTTCATTACGACACTTATTAGGGTAATGCCCCTGTAGTTATTGCAGTCTTTGATGTCACCTTTTTTGTGTATCGGTAGTATTATGGAACTTTGCCAATCCAATGGTGTTATTTCCTGTCTCAGGCTTGTCTGACTATCTCCAATAGTGCTGTTCTTCCGTGTTCTCCGAGGTTCTTTATCATTTCTGCCTTTATTCCTTCAATTCCTGCTGCTTTTCCACTCTTCAGTTCCTTTACTACTTCTTAGAATTCTTCTGTAGTTATTTCATTCTCTTCTACTTCTTCCAATTGTATACTTCTTAGGGGTGTTCTTCTTTGTCGTTTTCGCTGTCCAGAAATTCTTCGAAGTACTCTTTGCATCTGTGTTTGATCTCTTCGTTATCCGTTAACAGGTCGCCCTGTTTGTATCTGATAGCTTTTGTTTTTGGAAAAGTCTTCTTTGGCCTTATTGCACTATAGAATAATTTTATGTTCGTCTTGCGGTCTTGTTCCATCTTTTCGAAAAAAAAATTCCACTCTTCACTATTTGCCCTCTGAATCATATCCTTGCTAGTTTTCCTTTCATTTTTATACTCATCATAGCTTCTGTTCGTTTTTTCCTTTAGATATTTCTGCCATGCTTTCTTTTTTAGTCGTATTTGTTTTTTTATTTCTCCTGTCCACCATGCTGTTTACTTCTTGTTGTTTTTGTATTTAGTTCCGCATGTTGCCTTGTTGTCTCGCCTTACTTTTGTATCTATTATATCCTTTAGGTTATCTTCGTCGGTAATTATATAGTCTATGATTGATTTTTAATTTCTCGACTTTATCTCTCTCGTAAATTGGTGTATGCATTTGTGCTGAAAATATGTATTTGTGATTATCATATCATGCAGGCGGCAGAATTCAAGCAGTCTCTTTCCATTATCATTCCTAGTGCTTTCTCCGAGCCTTCCTATTCCCTTTTTATATTCTTGGTCCCTTTTTCCTACCCTTGCATTTACATCCCCTGCGATGTATATTTTCCCTTTAGCTTCTCCCGTTACTTCTGCCAATTTGTCCCAAAATTCACTATTTTTTTCTACTTTTGCGTCATCGTTTGGTATGTATGCAGTTATCACCGTTATTCTTTCCTTCATTTTATTGTTGTGCAGTGTCACGGTGAGTATTCTTTGTGTTGCCGCTCTCCATGATTCTATATTTATTTCTTTGTCCTTGCTTATTAGGCAGGCAACCCCCACTGCTGCTCATTGCTCTATTGTTACTCCACTGTATATCATTGTGTGCCCTTTTGTTGTTTTTACTTGTCCCGTGCCTTTCTTCTTTGTCTCTGTTATTGTTAGTATTTCAATTTTGGTCTTTTCTAATTCCTCTTCTAGCTCAATTTCTTTCCCATACATTCCTCTGATGTTCCACATTTCTAGTTTCCATCTTTCTTTGTGTTTACTTGTCCTTGTTTTAGTATCCTTGCATCCTATAATCTCTCCCTTCTCCCCGTCACCCGCGTTTTTAACTTTATTTATTAGTTTTTTCGTTTGGTCTGTCTAATTTTTTCAATCTTCTCTTGGGCTTCATAGGATCTGTCTGCTTGTCCCCTCTTTTTGTATGTTGTCTGTCCTAGGTTTTCAGTTTCTTTGGTTTCGACATTACTTCCGTTTTCTGGATCATAAATTGCATCGTTTACTATTAGTTTGTCGTACCTCAGTATGGCCGTATGTCCTTGCTCCCTGGCTTGCTTCATGTACGGTATAAGTTTTTTCCTGCTCTCCATCACATTTTTGGGTAGTCTTCGTCTATCCATATCTTAGTGCCTTGTAACTTTTTAGAGTGTTTTAGTATTTGTTGTATTTTCCAATTGCTCTCACCTCATCTATGTCGACATCACTATTTATCTCTATATCAATTTTATTGCATATTTTATTAATTTCGTTTTTTAGTTCTACTTCTGTTTCCTGCTCTTTGTCTTCCAATCCGCTAATAATCTCGTTCTTGCGTTTTAGTTCTCTTTCCATCTTTTCTACTCGCTTTTTTTGTTATTTCACTTCATTACGCAATACCTTGTTTTCACTTCTTATATCCACCGTTTCTTCCTTCAGGTTTTCAGTGTTTCATTCATTTCATCCAGTTTGCTGTTAATAGCGGAAAACATTACTTGGATCTCCTCCATTCTTTGTTTACAATGTTACAATGTATTAAGTACGGCTCTGTTCCTTCCCCCAGTACGCATGCGTGTGTGTCAGCCGCAAGGTCGCGCACTCGGATCTACTCCTCGGAAGTACTTAAACTAACTTGTTTGCACACTCTTAAATACTACTTTTGATGTTTGTACTTACATTCTGATGGCAGTTTATTTGCCTACTATCTATTTTATAGTTGTCTTTGCCTCCTTATGTCTCCTTTGGTATATTTCCTCCTGCAGCAGCCTGAAATTTCGGTTTTGTTGCGAGGTGCAAATATGCCGGTCTTATCCAGTCACTATCCAGGACCGGACCCAGAGCTTAATCATACTGAACTATAATCAATTTTGAATAATGTTACCTCTTAAAGTTTTTACGATCACATGGCTGATATTGTTGGTAGACACAAATTCTAGTAATATCACGCGACGAGGACATACATGGGGGTGCATCATTTGAAGTACTTTAATGTGTGAATTTATGTGATTCGTCCCTATCCATAAGGTGGCGTTAAAATGCATTGGTAGACACAAATGCTAGTGAATTTTTATGCAGTGATGACATGTATCACATAACCTTCTAGGCACTATTTGAAGATTTTGGAACGTGAAGTCGCTAATATCACTTTGTAATAAAGTGTAATAAAGTAAAAGTGTAATCACTTTGTAATAAAGTCGATTGCATAACCTTTTAAAATGAATAAATCACATCAAATCCATATATCTGTGTTTTACTTACTAACAAAAATTACTAACAGACACATTACCCATAAAACGAACCAAAATTGAGTTGTCACGATTTTGATTTAAAAATCAAGTATTATATAATATTATATATTACCCTTCAGTTCCTAACTCCCAATATTCTCTCTCTTCAGCTCCATATTGCAAATTTTCTTACGGTTTACAGTATGTCATTAATAGCTACGTTTTCTGCACCAAACGTAAATGTGCATTTGTGGAAACACAGTTGACAATTTCTAAATTAATTTGAAGCATAAAATATTGGTGGGGCAGATTGAATCCTCTCGAGGACCGGATCCGGTCAGAGTTTGGGGAACCCTGCGTTAGACCAACGTGAGTGTTGAACATCAAATTGTCGATACGTAATTAATAACCTACTAATTAATACGAATCTCGCCTGATGAATGGCATTACTTAACTTTATATTTTCTAGAAACAAAACAACAGAGCTAAAACGTTGAGAACTAATAACATATAATTTCGCCCTCCTAACGACCAACACTTGCTTGAACGATGCGGCCCGATCGGTTCACCTCGCGAGCCTGTTCTCCATCGTCCATTCTTTCCTTCGGCAGCAACTCGACGAAGGCCGCCGTGAAATTCGCAGGTCTGCTGTGGGATTTCGGCTACGGGAAAGAAAAAGGAAGGTGGTACGGACGGACAACGCGGCGTGGGGCGAGCAGCATGTGTGTGATCAGGTAATGGGGCGGCATATAAAGTCATCTAAACGATAATGAAGAGCTGTTGTGAACACCTGTCTAGTCGAGAGCGAACGCAGCTCGCATTTTTCGTGCCCCGGCTCGCATGCAAAACAATCACGTTCTGCGAATATTAAGTTATTTAAGTGATAATAATTTATATAATTGCAACACTTTGGTCGGCGAGCGAACTGTAATTTGGGTGCTGGATGATCGCTGACGTTTTTATGCGTTGTGTTTATGTAATTGGAAGACACGGGAGCAATTGCAAATAATTATAAAGCGCGGTTCTAGCCGAGCCTTATATCTCTCAATCAGTGGGGTCCAGTTAATGCATGCTCTTCTAAAAGCTCTAATTCCAATGCATTACTTCTGGACGTAATTTAATCCGATTAAATATATAATTCGATTACACGGGAATACGTGTTCCCAAGTGCAATGTGAATCAAATCCGAAATCATTGGGTACGCATTCGCCAAGAAACCTCCAAGTGTGTGTATATTTATATAGGGCCTTGCAATTACTTGCAAATATGCTCAATGTAATTGTGAATTAAATAAATACTGAATAATGGGAGCAGAAATCGTCAATATCGTTATGTACAAATTTGAAAACTACCAGCGATCTTATATTATTTAATAGCAAAATTTTCCAAATTTGCATTATATTTGAAAATGTTTAATATGCAGAGTACCCATTAGCTAATTATTAACATGAGCGTATTCTTTATTATGTGAAATACAGCTTTAGTTCACTGACATAAAATTCTCCTTAAGCAAAGTTGCTCCAAACCCCATATATTAGGAGCAGAAAAAATGACGACAGGAGGAGAGGGGGAGAGATATATCTTTACAAAAAATCAGAAATAAAGAAGATGGAGAGATATTTCACCATTTTTGAATTCGTACATTTTCTGATAACCAAATATTTTTGATAGTCTTCTGTGTCTTCTGTCTTCTGTGTCGAAATGCCAAAAAACTTTCAAGAAGTTGCGCTTAGAAGTTTCAGAGATTCTTTCCTTTTTGTACAGGCGACAGCATGTTCAATTCTTAGCATATGCTCTTTTAGCACTGGGTCATATTTCGACAATAGATTAACTAATTCTAAGAAATTCCCCCTATTGTCTGATGAAACCCCTTCTCTATGCCCCCTAAGAGGAAGATTTTGGCGTCCCAGGAAAAAAATACATCTAAAGGCGACTCAAAATGTCACGCCTCTACGGTTTTTCTTGGTCAAAGACCATTTGATGTTCATGGTTAATGGTTTTTTGCAGCCTTAATCTATTTTCCTAGATTTTCCATTTTACTTTATATTTTTGATCAAACAGGTATGTAGGAACAAGTTTGATTTAATTTTGTAATTTTTGAACGTTTCGTTTTGTATCTATCGAATTGGTAATTGTTCCGTCAATGCAAATTCATAGAAAAAATATTGCTTGAGCGTTGCCATTTAGTGTAATTCCATTTATGATAAATCGGGTGTTCACACATCTGGAAAAATCCAATATTCTACACTCAGATGCAAAGAAACCGGGTCATTGGGTCGTTGTTTGCAAAAACCCCATTTTTTTAAATTTTGATGTTGGTATAGTCCTGAGACTGAAAGTTTTAGTGTTTTACAAACAAAGAGACCATCATTATGTAGAAAATTATGTAGAATATATGATACTTATCACTTTATTTAATAAGCGAAAATAACATTTAAAGGTATGCGTTCTTCACTACCTATTACTCATTCGGCATTATGCATAGAGAATCAAGGTGGCTACTGAGTTTTGACTTGTTTGTATTCGATTAACTATCATTTTCATTATTAATCACTGTTACGTTTATTTTGCAGAAATGCATTTTCTTTCGTGTATACGTACATTATCGTTTTCGCTTATTAATGTTCATTAAATAAATAATAAGTTTCATGTATTGCTTCTTCCTACATCCTGACGGTCTCTTTGATTGTAAAACACTAAAAACTTTATTCTAAGGACTATACGAACATCAAAATTTTCAAAAAAAATGGTTCTTTTGCAAACAATGACCCGGTTTGTTTGCATCTGAGTGTAGAATAAATTATGCCATTTTGTGATGCTTTTACTTTCATTTACATAGTGAATAATGAGGAAGTCTACTGAATTGTTTTTTTTTCAGTTGTTGCACATACAAAACTTCAGATTTATGAGAAAAAGACATAAAGGTACATTACATCTGTGACGAAATTTGTTCTTATCCTGTTTACAATTTCCCAAGAGCTATCTATTTTTATTCAATGTTAGGCAATAACGCCATATTTGCGATCTGTTAATAATACTAGATTTATATACAGTATACCTGAAGAAAATTCTCCAGAAAATTTATCTCACTGATATCTCTGATTTGCAACGGCAGTTAGCGAAACAAGTGACCCCATAAAATTTAGGAGCGAGTCTTTCTACACTATCATTTTGATATATTTTGCACATTTTACAGTATCCAGCCGATTTTCAATTCTCCCACGGTCATAATAATCGTGATAGACACGTTTTTTTTATATGGCCAAGAATTTGAATTTGCATTTGATTTGATTTTCCCACGGTCATAATAACCGAGATATACATGTTTTTTGGATTTGGCAAAGAATTTGAATTTGAATTAAATTTGTAATAAATATTTTATGAGATAAACCAGTATAATAATAACCCATGTCACCCTGTGGAGCAAATTAAAATCTCGATAGACTCACTTATTTTAGAACTGTCTATTATGATTCGTTGCTAAGCAATATCGCTAGTATGTTTTTGTCATCCTGATCAGCTAATGATCTACGAAAAGTAGTTATGTATCTGTCAAATATAACAAAAATAACAGAAACATTTTTTATTATTTGTATTTTGACGATCACATCTGTATGATACAGTAACGTGAATAAATAAATGATTAAGTTTAAGGTTTTATCCATAAATTAGTTATACAGGGTGAGTTTTTTTTTCGATGTTTAGTATGGAGATCTCGGAAACTAGCGGAGATAGAAGGACGATTAAATGGGGACAGAATTGCAGTTTTACGAGCTCAATTTCATGAGCTTTTTGTTCTTTGAAAATAATGCATGGATAACTAGATATTTCGAAATATATATATATATATATATATATATATATATATATATATATATATATATATATATATATATATATATATATTTTTTTTTTGTTCGGTGCCTATCGCTCTGTTATTATTGACTTTAGAAAAAATGTGTAAAGGAAAAAGTTGTAGGTAATTATGTGCTTAATAATACAGTCTAACCGATTATTTTATTTAAGCTATAATTTATAATTTATAATGGAAACCATAATTGACCATGGCTTTATAAAAAAAGGCCCCTTTTCAACGATTCTAATGACGTACCACATTATATAGTTATTTTTATAAATAATTAAATTATGGCCATGGTTTTCTTTTAATTTTCGAACTATTCGAAGTAGTAAGCTAAAGTCATGGCCGACTATGGTTTCCATTAGAAAATACTCAACTTTGTACCATAACTCAGAAATTATGGCTTAAATAAAATAATCGGTTAAACTGTATTATTAAGCACCTACAACTTTTTGCTTTACACATTTTTTTCAAAAGTCAATAATATTAGATCCATAGGCACCGAACCAAATAACAAAAAATATATTCTTTCGAGATATCTAGTTATCCATGCAATTTTTCCCAAAAACATAAGCTCATTAATTTGAGCTCGTAAAACTGCAATTCTTTCCCTATTTAATCGTCCCTCTGCCTCCGCTAGTTTCTGAGATACCCATACTAAGCATCCGAAAAAAATCACCCTGAATATGTTTAAGGTTGTTATATTTAGTACTTACTGATAAGTAATATTTATTTTTATTTTATTTTAGGATTATTTTTTATGACTAGTTTTGGTTGAAATACCATCTTCAGAGGCATATGTATTTAATGTTTATATATCTTGAATTTATTTGAAACGTAATTTTAAATTTGATAGATGTCAGATATCTATAAACATCTATAAACATTAAATATATACTTCTATGATGTCTTATATATTTTTGAAGATGGTTTTTCATAACCGAAACTAGTCAGGCGAAAGATACAAATCATAATATAAAATATAAATAAATATTTGTTACTAGTACGTACTAAATATAACAACCTTAAATAAATTATTATTATTATGCACAAAAAGTCATTATGTTTCTGTCATTTTGACAACTGACAAGCTTTTCTCGTATAATTTTTTCAAAATTATGTTTAATAATTGTCTAGTGTTATTCGTTGCTAAGCAATATCGTTAGTAAGTATTTCAACAAAGAGAAGTTGCTGAGACTTATTTGTCATCGTGATTAGCTAATGAGTGACGAAAAGTGGACATGTTTCTATCAAAAATTACAGAAACAACTACTTTTCATGTATGTGTTTGTCATTTTTAATAGAAACATAACCACTTTTGGTCAATCATCAGCTGATCAGGATGATTCATCTGATATTTCTGCCAAAATTGACAAATATCGTAAATGAGATTACGAAACTATAATAAAATGTCAAAAATGAGATAAACATAACCAGTTTTCGTGCATTTTTCTGGCATTTTTTGTTTGACCCATAACCTATTTTCGTCAATCATCAGCTGATCAGGATGATTCATCTGACGTGTCTGCCTAAATGACAAATATCGTAAATTAGAGTACGATACTGTACTAAACTGTGAAAAATGTCAAAAACATAACTACTTTTCGTGCATGTTTCTGTCATTTTTGACAAAAACATAAGCTCTTTTCGTCAATCATTAGCCGATCAGGATGATTTATCTGATGTTTCTATCAAAAATGACTATATCATGAATGAGAGTGTGAAAAGTAAATGAAACTGTAGTAAACTGTCAAAAATGATAGAAACAAAACCACTTTTCATGCATGTTTCTGTCATTTTCCATAAAAACAACGAGTTTTCGTCAATCATCAGCTGATCAGGATGATTCATCTGATGTTTTTGAAAAAATGACAAATATCGTAAATGAGAGTACGAAACTATACTAAACTGTCAAAAATGACAAAAACATAACCAGTTTTCGCGCATGTTTCTGTTATTTTTGATAGAACCATAACCTATTTTCTTCAGTCATTAGCCGATCGTTTGACGTACTGTTGACATGTGTGTCAGTTCCCCCCTCCCCTCCAACAAGCACCTCTTGAAAATTTTAGATGGGGTGACCCATCTTGTGATACCTCATTTGAAAGGTCTTTATGTCAATAATTCAGCTATGTAAATTTAATTTGTGATCAAATATGTTGGGGGTTTGGGGGGAACTAGAGACATGTCGACAGTACGTAAAAGATCCCCTCAAATTAAAAATTGACGTGTTTCAGGATTTTTATAATTTTGCCCTTATTTTCTGAGAAATCTGGATACTTTTCAAAAATCACCCTGTATAGTATAATATACATGCATACATTGATATATGATGTGAAGATGTGATACAGGATATATGGAGTGGGCTATCGACTTTCGTCTTTCGGCCCAAGTATGTTATTCAATTATTTCTATAAAAATTCAAATGATTACTGTCAAACTTTTAATTTTTTCAGACAAAATTTCAAACTACATTGCAATATTTAATGATTTTTGTCAAAATGCCAATGATTACTGCCAAAATTTCAAGAATATTGTCATTTCTTAAAATAATTTCTGATTTAATTTTAATTATTACTGACATTTCAGAGATTACAATAAAAAGCTATAATCATTTTCCCAAATTTTCCTAGAGTGGTAAGCTAAGGTACAATAATTTACGCCAGTCTTTAAAGGTTACTGTCAAAATTCTATATTTATAGAATTATATATTACTCTATATTTTATACTACATTTTTCCTAGATGCGGATTTTTTTTTTACAAAAACTGTAATTATAAAATGGCACAAATAATATTTAATTCAGTTATTTCTATTCTGATTATTACTGTCAATTTTTTTAATTATTTCAGACAGAATTTCAATCAATATTCCAACATTCAATGATTTTTGTCAATATGCCAATGATTACTACTGCCAACATTTCAATTACACTGTCAATTTTTTAATAATTTCTGATACAATTTCCATTTTTCCATTATTACTGACAGATTTTAAACATTAGTGATAACATTTTATATTCGTTTTGAGGATTTTTCTGTACATAATATTCATAATATTTAATTTATTTAATTCAATTATTTCTGAAACATTCGTATCATTACTGTCACATTTTTAATTATTTCAGACAAAATTTCGAAACCTGCCAAAACGTTTCAAAATTTTATGATTATCGTCAAAATCTTCCAAAATTCAATGATTATTGTTAACATGCCAACATGATTACGCCCAAAACTTATTATTATTATTATTATTATTAGTATTATTATAATAAAATATATTTACCTCCATCATAAGTTTAAATATATTTTGATTATAAAACCTCTCGAAAATCGTCCTGACATAAAATATTTTATGTCAAGTCAATAAGCAATGTAAGTGCTAATCAAGATGTTGGCAATTAGCAAATAAAGCTTGGAACCAATCTACGCGTCGTATCGTCGAGTTGTATAAACTTATTTATCATTATTGCAGCCTCTGAACGTTATAGTCTTGTGATAAAAAATGACATGATATGTTTGCAGCAGTGGTGATAATTATGTACGGGTGTTTAAATTTAGAGCTCCGGCGAGGGTATTATAATTATAAAGCGTGTAAGAATGATGAGATCCATCTGAATAATGTGATCTATGGGTATAGCCGCTAGTTGTAAACGTGAGCACATAAAATTAATAAGCACACTTTTATAAATAATATTTTTACAGTTTTACGGTGTGCGTCTGTGAGCGAAACCTTTCATTAAAAGCTAGTCAGTGTGTCGTTATGCTTGTTTCTCATACTTACCACTAACAGCCCAGACTGGCTTAATGTTAATCATTATGCTGGACGCTTTACCTTCTTACCCTTTAAAATCCACCGGCACGTTTATTGTTTTATCCTCCTGATTGCATCGGGTTTCTTAATTATATCGCGAATTTACGTTGCACGTAAAAGTCGAAACGGAAATTAAGCAGATGTTGCATGAGTGAAGGGTTTTTAATTGTATATTAGTTATTATTGATGCATATAATTTACACATTTATTTGTAAATGAAGATTTTAATAGTCGATTCGTCCACCTAAGAAGTAATATATTTCGATACATATAGTAATACTTTTATTTGTAAATGAATATTTTAATCGTTTAGTCCACCTGGTAATTAATATATTTCTTAATTAAATTTGTTATTATTGTTAATGTATGCCGTCTCTCGCATAAGTGTACCGTGAATAATGGTTGACGGGCCAAAATGTACGTCTTAATCTCGTGTGCTGAATTTTTAGGTTCTAATTTACAATTTAAATGCGTGCAGAAGGTCGTAAATGGTGGTGACACAACTGGGTCAAAAGGTGCCGTGGTCGTGTCTTGAAAGCGATCAGCTCCGGTCCACCTTCATGGCAGACATTAAACCATTATTATTCACCAATGAATAACCGGAAAGGATGTCTTAATAACGTTATTATTTCACGGGACCAAAACCCGACCGTCCTGGTGGTAGGAGAATCGTTAGTATTTTTCGGGTCTTTTGAAACTCCTTGTTCGGCTTAAGTGACACTTTAGATTTGTAACTCGCCTAATTATTATATTCTGCCACGGTACGCTTGGCCGGGCCTGTTTTTTTTTGCTCCTCCATTTCGGATGACATCGAGATGTGGCATTCTTCACAAAGATTCGGGCTCACAATAGGCTTCAAGTATATTTCCAACTACTCATCTTAAATAATTATGAGTGAATTGTTTACGTATGCGATGATTTACACTTTTTCATCAGATTATTGTGTACACTTTCTGTGTTTTATAATAATATCGTTTTAAAGACATCACACTAACATCTGAAATGGAACTGTATAAAATGAACAACAACAAAATAAAAAAAAATGTACTGAAATATACTTATCATCATGCAAATAGGCTGTCCTCTTGTCGGTAATAATATGTGAAATCACATTTAAATCGATTTCAAACTAATTACGATCCACATTTCTTAGTGCACGTTTTATTGAAAAATATTTATTTGTATAGTCGATCCAAAAGTTAGAAATATATTTCATATTCGGCCTTTGTTACGTATTTAAATATTCCGTTAAAATTTTGCTTGAGGGTAGGTGGCAAGTACTTTTTTTTATAGTACATAATAACTACTTTGGAAGTACAACCTGACTTTTTGGCATAACACTATTTTAATACATACAAAAACGATAACTTATCTCCAAATTACCATATTTTTAAAGTAATTGGAGTAACTATACTTAATAACGCAACTTAAGATTTTATCCAAACTGTATAATAGACAGCCACTTTTATTACGCAGATATTTTAATGCAATAAAAAATAATTACCAATTCCTTAACTTCATAATTTGAACTAATAAAAATTCTCATAACGTGGCGCTTTAATAGAACTATTACTGAACTTTTAAATAAAGACATTAATTACGGCACATCAAATTACAGATAACAAAGTTAATGTGCCGGAATATAATGAAAATAGCCGACGAAATGTATGCACGGAATACAATTTAAAATAATGAGTTCTTAAAATGGTCCAATTTAATTTAATAAAGTATAATAATTGCCTGATTATTATCCGCAAATGTGACACCTTTTGATAGATTGCGGGAGAAAAAATTTAATGGCGCGGCAGCGCGTATAATTATCAAATAAAAACAGCTAATTTAGTTTAGCGTATATTTCCCAAAGTTGCTGTTTGAATATAAAAGCGTTCACGCGATATTAAACTATTGTATTCACTACAACAGTATTATTATTAATGCAGCAGCTCGAGCGGATGAATTATATGTGTCCAAATTATACTTATGAATTTTAAACTTTTAATAGCGCGATATAAGTATACTTGATGTCTCAATTGAATTTAATCTAATATGCATTAATTTAGAACAGCTTGAATTGAGAGTTACTATATTAATATATTGCTTCTATATTGCTAATTGCGTTACTACGATTACGTTTATCATATAGTGCGTCCGTAGTATGCCGGATGACCAAGAAACATACATTTAGATCTATCTTACAAAATTAATTCTGTAATTGAGGAAATACCTTTGTATTTTTGAGACTTAGTTAGCAATTTTTATAGAAGTCTTCATTTACTCAATTATAATTAAAGGAAAAATCAAACACTTGGTTGAGTTTCACTGACTTTGATAGATTTCTATATATATACAAAACCATTTTTGATTTTTTTTGTAAAAACAAAGAGTTTTTGTATAATTCTTGAAAATGGTCGTGAGGCCGAAACAATTATGGAGAAATCTAGCAAAATCAGTGAAATTCAACCAAGTGTTTTATTTTTCCTTTAATTCAAATATGTTTCACCAAGGGGTAATATACGAGATTTACTATTTATCTTCAATTATAATGTCGTGAAGTATATAGAAGTTGTATTAGATTTTAATCATTAGTGTCAAACACCATAGAAGAATCAAGACTAACGTTAAAAAACTGACAGAATATTACTAAGAATTCATAAAATTGTTTAGAATTTTTAGTTACGTACTTCTACTAACAAAAATTAGAACAAAAGTTGGAATTATGTTGTTTTCATTCCTTAATATACGCGTGTATGTTTTCCGTTTGGTGGTAGAAATACTATATAACGTAAATACAGGGTGTTAGAGAAGTCGATCGAAAAATTTCAGGGGATAAATCAGGGAGCAAAGTGAATTCGAATATTTCTTTGCCATTTTTTGGCTTTTCCATTTTTTTGTTGTAAAGTCTCAAACGTACAATTTGACTCTTTTAACTTTGTTAAATGTAACTACAGGGTGTTAGGGAAGTGGATTGAAAAATTGCTAGCGGTAAATCAGGGAGCAAAATGTATTCGAATACCTTTGCCATTTTCTGGCTTCTCCATTTTTTTTTTAATTTGTAAAGTTTCAAACGTTCAATTTGACCCTTTTAACAAACGGTCAATTTAAAAGTAATGCATGTAACATGTTAGATTTCAAAAAAACAATGCATTATCGAGATTTATTTAGCAGTTCCAAAGATATGCGGTAACAATTTTCACACGGATTAAATACGGACTTCATTTTGCACCCTGACCCACCCCTGGAAAGTTTTATGTTGACTTCCCGAACACCCTGTATATCTACTAAAAGTCTACCCTCCTAGTTACTCCAATTGATACCACAATGAAGCTCCAACAGGTGATAATACAAAATTTCTTGATCTTTAAATTGTGATTGTGTAACCTTATTATTGTACAGTTTATTTTTAATTTGGTATTCGCACTTTATTTCAACTCATTAATTTTAATCAATTGTCTGTTTTGCAAATTTTATTTGTACAATTTGCTTTTTTTAATATAATTTGTATCTCTTCATTTGTGATACAATTCATTATACATTTACCTCATTAAATACACATATGTTTATGTCGTATCAATTACGTTTGTATCTTCTAACTTGTATTGATTTTCTTTTGTTTATTTCTACTTGTGTAAAACCTTTTAAGTTATAGCATAAATAAAGAATTGTTATTAATATATTTGCTCTGTTTTATCGCATATCTTTTCTAAGTAGTAAATTTAAGAAACTTCGAAGGACCTAATCTACTTACATCCATAATTTTATCAGTTTTCAAATTTTCAACTATAGTTTTTAACTACAGTCGTCCAATTCTATCAAATTTTCATTTGTAACTCGCCAAAACTGCCAACTTTCGACTTCAACTATCATAGTCTACCATGTTTTGCACTGCAACGTATTGAAACTGTCAAATATTTCGCTTCAGAAGTAAATATCTGTTCAATTTTCAATTGCTCCAAAATAATTGCTCGAATAATAGGACCTCGATTGGAAATTTCTCGAAAACCGAGTTGCTCGAATAACAACTGCTCGAATGGAAAATTGCTCGAAATAATTAAATAAGTTAGTAAAAGAAAATTTATTAAATTTATATAATATAATAGTATATTATAATACGAGTGCAATAAACCTATATGCACGAGTATTATACGCTATTTTTTTTTAATGGTGGCATTATAAATTTGGAAATAACTAGAAGAAGTAACATTAAATTCTGATTCGTCATTTTAAATAATATGACAAATTGTTTAGTAGCCATGGAAAATACAATTGATGTTTACAAAATATCCTAATGTCAGAAATGGAAGCGAGTATTTTTGAGATTGCTGCTGCGGCAGAATCTTCCTTATTACCTAAGAAATCGAGTGAAAGTTATTTGAAGGAGTATAACAAGTTCAACAGTTGGATGGTTGCTCATGATGTCACCAATATCGACGAAACTTCGATTTTGGCGTATATGTCGCAATTGGTATTATTTTTTCTTACCTTTTCGTTCAATTTCTATTAGTTTTTATTTTGCAGTCAGAAATTTATAAATCTTCATCGTTGTGGTATATACACTCAAAGATTATGTCTGTTGTAAAAATCAAACATGGTATTGACATTTCAAAATTTGCAAAAGTACAGGCTTTTTTAAAGCAGAAAAAGAAGGGTGAAGTGACTAAAAAGTCATATGTGTTTTCAGAAGATGACTTGCGGAAATTTTTTACCGAGGCTGACGATGAAAGTTTCCTGTTATTGAAGGTATATTGCCTCTAAATTTTTATCATAAGCTGTTCATTTTTATTTTTCGCAAGTTTGCTGCAACTCTGAGAATATTTGGAGCTTGCAGGCGTTCTGAACTCTATAATTTATGTACTTCAGATGTAGTGGAGAAAGGTCAAAATTTAGTTGTTCATATTAGAGAAACAAAAACCGACAAACCAAGGAAATTTGCAATAATTCAATTCGCAGGAGACATTGCGTACGTGGACTTGATTAAAAAATACACGGCCATACGTCCGAAGACATCCTTGAATAAGCTATTACTAACATATCGAAATGGAAAGTGTATCAACGAACCAGTTGGTATCAACACTTGCGGTAACTTCCCTAAACTGATAGCAAAATATTTGAAATTGGAAGATCCTAGCAAGTATACTGGTCATTCATTCCGACGGTCTTCGGCAACAGTAATTGCTAATACTGGAGCAAATTTGACAACAGTGATGGACGCAGGAGGATGGAAATCTATGAGTGTTGCTGCCAGCTATATCGAAGAGTCCACACATAGTAAAATTCAAATTGCGAAAAGGATTGTCAATGGCATTGCAGGAAGTAGCAGTGAAGAACCGTGTGTATCAAGTGCTACGGCAGAACATGGAATAATATTTTCAAACAACCAAAATTGTGAATTTCATATTACAATTAATAAATGATGGGGTTGACAGTTGTCAGTGTCAGTGTTAAATTTGACATTTCCATGGCAATGTTTATAGCACGTACGTGCCATAAACGCACGTTTATGCACGATTTTGGTAACCATAACAAACTGTTTATAATGCCACCATTAAAAAAAAAATGTAATTAAATGCATGTACTAGAATCTTGTTTTGTGAAGCATATTAGTGTAGATTACGTTAGGTTGGGTTAGGTTGCTCGAATCCGAGTTCCTCGTATAATAATTTGCCGAATGGAAAATTGCTGGAAATAATGAAATAAGTTAGTGAAAGAAAATTTATTAAATTTATATAAATACAAAATATGTAATTAAATCCATGTATTATAATCAGGTTCTGTAATGCATATTAGGTTAGATTACGTTAGGTTGGATTAGGTTGCTCGAATCCGAGTTCCTGGAATTATAATTGCTAGAATGGAAAATTGCTCGAAATAATGAAATAAGTTTCTGAAAGAAAATTTATTAAATTTATATAAATACAAAATATGAAGGCGGAAAGACCCCATATGGGGTCGATAGCCCAATAAAGATCGATTATATATATACAAAATATGTAATTAAATGCACCTTCTACAATCATGTTCTGTGAAGCATGTTAGGTTAGGTTAGGTGAGGTTAGGTTAGGTAGAATCATACCATTGTAATCATAAGGGTTAAGTGTAAACAAATGTAAACTACTATTCCAGTACATTAGCATTTAATTACGTATTTTGTATTTATATAAATTTAATAAATATTCTTTTACCAACTTATTTCATTATTTCGAGCAATTTCCATTCGAGCAATTATTATTCGGGCAACACGGCTTTCGAGCAATTTTCCATTCGAGGAACTATTTTTCGAGCATTTGTTTTCGAGCAATTTTCTTCCGAGCAATAATTGTTTTCGAGCAATTCTCACCAAACCAATGTGTTAATACCTGTAATTTTTGTAATTTATAATATTTGAACTCCAATTATCGAAATATTCCAATATTGTGAACATGACTTTCCAAGTATGTTAAAATTTTAATTGAAACTGTTCTAAAAATTCAAAATTCAAAATTTCCAATGCAAACATTCAAATTTGTAAAATTTTCCACTTCTAGTCTTTAAATATGTGTATTTTTTAATTGAAACCGTTAAGAAATTATAGACATTCACAATGACATTAAAAACAAAGAAGTAGAAGACATTAACAAAGAAGAAATTAACAGTTAATTGTTAACTAATTTGTTAAGTATTGAAATATAACTCATCAAATCTGTCAAGTTATTAACTTCAGATGTGGAATTAAAAATTAAAACGTAGATGAGTAACGCTTGACAACAGTTCTACTTTGTGATACATTGTGAAATAGGTAAAAAACACACACAGGTTACTTTGTTAGTATCACTTAGGTGTATTTATACTGACTATAGTTTCGATACCTTAACGGATCATTATCAAACTTGGTTAAAGCAACATTATCATGGTTCATTATCAAACCAAGTTTGATAATGACCCGTTAAGGTATCGAAACTATAGTCACTAAACATAAAGATAAGTGATAGTAACAAAGTAACCTGTGTGTGTTTTTTACCTAAAAATTAAAACATTGAATTTTATACATTTTTTGTTGTATGAACTTTTCAAATGTAATTTTTCATATCTGGTAAAATTTTCCAATGAATAATTGAAACTTTTATAGTCTGCTAGTTTTTTAACTGCAACTTGTCAAATTTCTTTTGAAAATCTGACCAATGTTCAACTGTATTTATTAAAATCTGTCAAATATTCAGCTACAACTGCCCAAATCTGCCAATATCTGTCATTATTTTAAATCCAAGTGTAAAGTATATTTATCAAAATAGGTTAAATTTTGTAATAAACTGTCCAAATTTCCAATTGCAACACTCAATAATATTTTAGGTCCAAGTGTAAAGTGTATGTGCGAAAATATGTTAAATTTTGTAATGAACTATCAAAATTTCCATAAATTGAATAATCTTTCAATAAATTGAATTGCAAATATCTAAATCCATTAAATTTTAGCCAAAACAGCTTAAATCTGCATTCTTTTTAAATGCAACTGGTCAAATCTATCAAATTCTTCATCAGTGAAAATCAGCTTGGTTTTCAGATGTAACTCAAATTGTTATATTTTCAACGTTTAAAATCTGTGAAGGTTTTAGAAGCAACTGTGAAATGTGTAAAATGTTCAACTCAAAAAAGTCACTTGTCAAATTGGACTCAATTTACCAATTTAACTATTCAAATTTAATAATGATAATAATTATATTTCTTTATTAAAAAACTACTTCCTATGCGAATAACTCCTGATGTAAGCGGAATTTTCCGGTTTTCTCAAAATAATATTATTATTGTGTAATATTATATTGATATATGATAATATATTAAATTTTATTATATATTACTAAATAGTGCTATTTTTTTGTAATTTAACCGTCTTCGTAACTTTTTCGGTTTCCAAGATCACCATGCTGTTCATCCTGATTTTGAACACTCTGTATATACTTATTTGTATAACTTTTTTTTCTGTACAATACTCCACAGAAGTCAACAGAAATGAGTTGAATTATAGAAAAAAATATATATAAAATTAAAAAAAGTATAGAAAATCAATTTTTTACAAAACAATGAGTTTTAAAAAAATTAAAAATTCATAACATATTGTCAAGTAAAGAAAACCCTTGTCAATTCACTTGTGAAGTATGAAACAACTGACTAAAACAGAACAAAATGTACTCGTCTATGAAGGTTTATGAAGTTTTCCAGCTTAACTTCATAAAACAATAACGTATCAATTTCTTGCGAAGTGTAAAAGCTTCATAAATAATAATAATAATAATAATAACGTTTATTTAGCTCTTACAGCTACATACTTACATATCAAATGGGTTGCTACATTTAATAGGTATACAATCATTCATTAGTTATTCTTTCCGCCTCCTTCTTATTTGTTATTTACCTACTAAGTATATTTTCTTAATTTAAGCTTAAATTGTAAAACATTGCAGTCCCTTAATTCTAGGCTTAACTTATTGTGCACTAGTATTAAAGCAATCTGAATAACTGAATACATGACTTGTCTGCAATCATTTGCCACAAATCAATTTCACCAAAAGGGAATTTGATGATTTTTTTAATACAACGATACAAAAAAAATCTCGCCAAGTATGAAACTTCATAAAACAAAAATGCGAAGTGCAAGAACTAGGATATATGTATATTTTTCAAGAATTTTCTGGGATGATTGTGAAATTTCGTGGATTTTGACCAAACTATTTTTAAATACAGTAATTTACTGTATGTAAGGTAGTTAGCAAATTTTATCAATAATTTTTAGGAAATTGAAAATAAATTAATTCAGCGGATTAAAAAAAAAATATATATATATATATATATATCTGGCCTAGATGTGAATGGAACAATTAGGAAATTTTATTAATTATGTTGAAACAAATTTTAACATAATTTCTTGAATTTCTTGTAAAATTAAAAAAAAATCTAAACAAAATTCCTTAAATACAAAATTCTTATTTGGCATAAGTGTGCATGGCACAATTTTGGAAATTGTAACATTTCCAGAAATCTTCTTGTTTTTCTTGTTCTAGATTACAACGATAACGATAACATTTCTAGCAGCATATTCCTGACATACATATTATGATAAATTATATCTTCCATTGATATCACAGGTATGCATGGACAATGTATAAATTTTATCATAATTTTCAAGGAATTTTCTTGGATTCTTTAGCTTCTTAATGAAATTCTATGGATTTTCGTCAGAAAAAAATGGAATTATGAGATTTGATATGCATGGCGTAATTGATACACTTTAGTAACCATTTTGAGAAGATTTTCTTTGATTTCGTTTTATTTTTAAATCATTAAAAACTGTTCAAACTATAACTTAAAAAACCTACACATACACATTCTAAATGGATTTTTTTAATTTTCTAGTAAGTTTTTAAGTAATTTTCTTAGTAACTTTCAAAAGTTTTTTAACGTGTTGTAAAGATTTAAAAATTTGATGCAGTTTTAATTCATTTTGTAAAAAGTTTTGATCAATTAATTTTTTTAAATTAATTATTTTTATCAATTGTTTTTTATCAATTTAAAAAAATATATACACATATTTCCAGCATCACCTTAACTTGCATCACTTCCTGAAGTGATCCTGAAATATCCTGATTATCCTGAATATCCTGGAAAGCGTTGCAAGTTACAGGTACTGTCTGTGAATGGAAAGTTTTATTTGCATCCTTAAGGTAGCAAAATTTAATCACATGCTGATGCAAATAAAGCTATCCGGTTCAGTGATGCCGTTATCTTTTTATTTTAGCCATGAGAGATTCGCCAGAAACCCTATTATACTCATGTCAAGATAAGACTGTGTGCACTACTTAAAGTGCAAATATATAGACATTAGACATAAGTATAACATATATGGCCCTACCTAACTGAATGTTTAGGTATGTAGTTTATGCATGTTACGAGTGGTGCACAGATTTATAGAAAACCTGTGGATAAAAACTCTAAAGTCGCGCAGCGTCACTATAAACAAAATCAAAAACATGGCAGTAGAGAAAAACCGTAACTGAGCGATGCACAGGCATTAGAGTTTATAGTGCATCTCTTATAGTGAAGAATATCGCCGAAAATACACAAATACATAAATAACGCACCTGAAAGAAAAACCTTACTCAATCAAGCGATGCACTTTTAATAACCAAATGCAATTAAAGAAAAAAACACGATCACAAGGTTTGTGCGCATATAAGAAACCGTCCTCTGGGAAAATGAAAACCGAAGAACGGAAGAAACGGCTCCAATACCGATGTAAATAGAAAAATCGCGATAAATGAGTTGGGGCACAATCGCAGGGTACCTTCAAACCTTGGTTGCAAATCGGTAATCAAAAAGCGTACTCACTGTGAGACGTCTTGGAGCTCTTCTCAAAAAAGACTTACCTTTAAATTTACATTTAAAGTTGTATTGGCGAAGATCCAGAAATCGGGCGTGCCTCTTCGGTGCAGCCTGGGCGTGGATGGGGAGATCCTGCCCGGGGGATCCATCCCCTGAAGACGTCCAAATTGACCATAACGTCCAATGTCGGCACCACTACGTACTTTTGGTTTAGTTGGGGCTCATCCAAGTCAACAAAACAAGGAAGAGGCTCGCTTACGAAATGACTTACACGATTATAGATTTTGACGTCAGGAGGTAATCTGAACGTTGACAAATACTTGCACTAATTATTTTAACGCACAAAAACATGTAGTTTTCGCGAAAACCGAGACACATGAATAAATTCGATAATATATGTTTGACCTGGGAAGGTAATCTCAAGTTGTAATCGCGAAGTTAACACTTCCTGAAAGAGATATAAAAATTAGCAAGTACACAATATATCGGTAAAGCTCTCACTAAATACGTGGCACGAGCCCCCGAGGAGGTAGGAGATCTGCAAAAGATCATACCTCATGACTCACCAAGAAGATTTATTTGCACTGCTGCCCTGAAAAATTTATAAAATAATGAAATTACATAAAATAAATTAAAATCAATGCAACAAGAAACTCTAAATTGTGATCTACAATGCAACACCAGCACTCAATAAGCCCAATTGGGCTCGAAGAAGGAACTCCAATCCGCGTTCTAGAATGCTAGAACTCGATGGGTTGTTTAAGTGTTACAGAGAAATCTAAATCTGTCTGCACTCTCATCTCATCTGTCTGAAGTAATTACATTTTTGAATGTAAATATTTTGCAGTTTCTGCTATTATTTTATAGGGTGTGTTAACAACCAGGGATGGATAAATCTATAATAATAATGAAAATAAAGGGTTTGCTTAAACTCAGACACAGAATTCCAAAACCTTTCAGAAAACGTATAGCAATCTATATATTTTTGGGAAGCAGAAGAACTAAGTCTTCAGCCGATATCAGATATAAAAATGTGGATCGCGTTCTGCCAATTTTCAAGTAATTCCTAAGCCTTTAAGGAAACGTAGCAAACAATATCAGAAACGAAAAACCTACATCAATATTATGTAAACACTAATAGCAATAACAAAATCGGTAGTACCAAAGCCAAAAAGAAAGGATATCAAAACATAATTTGCATAAAATTAAATAATATTTTTAAATCAAATATCCACAGATATGACTATTTACCTAACAGCAGACTGGAATACCGAAAAATTGTGACCTGCAAACAAAATATAGGTCTACATTTGCAAAACTTTCCCAAAAATGTCAACTTAAAAAAATCAGTTTCAATTGAATGGAAACAATTTTAGCAAAATAATGAATACATTTTTTCTTTTACATAATTCCTGCAATTCTATCAACAAAAAGTCATTTTTAATATTTGCAAAATGCATAAAATATTTGATAATTTTTTGGTCAGTCTAAAAGAAATAAAAATGTTATGATCATTTTGAAAACATGACAAAACAATTCAACTGACTACTACAATTCAAATTTCATCCAAATCTTCCAATTCTATCAACCTAAAATCAATTTTAATATTTACAAAATACATAAAAGAGTTGACTATTTTATGTCAGTCGACTTTCAGTTGAGTATTACATTGTCAATATTACACACTTATTACACTAAAATAAAACAATAAAAATATCATAAAATTTGAATTTCTGTTATTAAAACTGACTGTTTAATAAGCAGTAAATACAATTCAAATTGGCTGATATTTTTATTGTTTTATTTTAATGTAATAAGTGTGTAATATTGACAATGTAATACTGAACTGAAAGTCGACATACTAATAAATTATTATTATTATTAAGTTTAAGGTTTTTTCAATAAATTACCAGTTATGTATTTAAGGTATTAGGTACTTACTGGTAGAATTATTTTTATTTTATTTTATTATTTATTTATTTTATTTCGCCTAACTAGGCGAAATAATAATTATTATAATGATCGCATTGAAATATATGACAAAGTTGAAAAAGGGCCGAAATTTTCAACAATTTGCATAAAATATTTGAAAATTCAGTATGAAAAAGCCAATTCCAATGTCTGACATTAAAGTACTGGTAATATTCATGCAACTGGTGATACTGGTGAATGTGGTAAAAACATTGGATTTACATTATTAAATGAAATAAATTAGTATAATATAAATAGACCACATTTAATGCGTTTACTTAAAATAAAAAATAAACCTATCGGGAGTAATTTAATACGATGTAAGCAATAAACATGAATGTTCACAAGCTTTAGTTCGCCGTATTTACCTAACAAACTGCAGTTATATTTTAAACCAATAAAAATGAAAGCTTGAAGAATGACCACGGATTGGAAATCTGCCAGTTTCGGCTTCGTATCATTGCGAGCTTTTACTCATTATTTATCTCTCCATATGTACACCTTCACCAACAAATAGACTTTTTTTTATGTATTACCTACTTTTATCACAATTGTTGCAGTTATATACATTTTGTTAAATAATTAATTATTTTAAACAAAATCGACGATTAGAATGCTCAGAGAGATCTAAATTTATACAACCTAATTCCTTGTGCACTAAATTAAGTTCCTAATGGTTTGTTTATTTTTGGGTGTAAACAGATATTGTAATTCTGCTTCACCTTCTTTTGGTGTCACACATAGTGATGATTGAATTTCACATAAGTGCTGTTTTGTCGCATTCTTGTAAACCTCCTTGTCTTTCATTTTACGAGCCGTTGGCGACCAAAAGTTTTGATTGTCTTGGAATGCCGTAAAAATGAGTGAAACTTGCGACAAAATATACAGGGCGTTCAAATAATGTAGTAGTGATCTTACGTTAATTATCTTAAATTAGTGTATTCGAGAAAAGTTATTAAAAAAAAACGAAACAAATAAAACAAAACGTTAAGTATACAGTGCTTTTACAGAAATTTTAAAAGATTATTTTAAAATTGGCATTGCGTTAACATGGAAATTATGACAGAGTAATTAACATTTTGGCAGTAACCAATAACTGAAATGCTGATCTTACATCTTACGGTAACAATTTTAATTGAGTGTTTTCGAAAATAGTTATTAAAAAAAACGAAATAAATAAAACAAAAACAGCTTATATGTTATAGTATTTTCTTTTATTTTTGGGGATTACTTACTGGTAAAAAAACCTTTATATACTAAAATATACGTGTATAAAGGTTTTTTTTAGTTTATATAATTTTATTAGACGTTCGTCACCTGACTGGTTTCTGCTTTTATAAGCCATCCACAGAGCTGCTATTTCTTTTATATATAATGTGTACAATATTAATTGATTTATATCATTTTGTCTTTTATTTATTTGTCAAATTTTGAAGTGTGATGTATATACTTCAAAATTTAACAAATAAATAAAGTCAATATATACAATAAATCATTGAAATTTTTGTAGAAATTATCCTGTAAAAATATTATGAATCATTTGACATAAATAATTAAAACTTTGGTGAAAAACTGACCGAATATTGAAATTTTAATGGACATAATTGCAAAATGTACATCAATAATGGGCCTTTGTAATTTCAACAGAATACATGAAAATGGGACAGCAATCTTTGAAATATTCAAAGAATAATTTATAAGACAGTAATAGTAGATATTTCGAAATAAATAAATAAAAAATGTACCATGAGAACTGAAATTTTAAAAGATAATTTTAAAATTGGCATTTAACACGGATATTCTGGTAAAGTAATAAAAATGTTGGCAGTAGTCTGTAACGGTCCAGAAACGTCTTTGGCAGAAACTGCATTTTAATAATTAATTGGCGTATAGACCTGCACTGTAGACGACCGTACTCGCACCTTTTTTTGTTGTGGTGACGCGTTTCCCATGTGTGCGATTTTTAAATTCGCCGGCGAGACGCCGCCATAGAGGCAGAATTCAGCTACCTTGCGTACAGTACGGAAGTGTCAGAAGAACCGTTGTAATAGGTGTACCACCATCCGGTTTCCGGGATAATCAACGGGGACTCAGTTAACCACCCTTGAGGGGATTGAAGCACCAGGTACAGGGCAAGGAACTATCCAAACGCTCATAACATCTTGTAACGGTCCGGAAATGTCTTTGGCAGAAACTGCATTTTAATAATTAATTGGCGTATAGACCTGCACTGTAGACGACCGTACTCGCACCTTTTTTTGTTGTGGTGACGCGTTTCCCATGTGTGCGAGTTTTAAATTCGCCGGCGAGACGCCGCCATAGAGGCAGAATTCAGCTACCTTGCGTACAGTACGGAAGTGCCAGAAGAACCGTTGTAATAAGGTGTACCACCATCCGGTTTCCGGGATAATCAACGTGGACTCAGTTAACCACCCTTGAGGGGATTGAGGCACCAGGTACAGGGCAAGGAACTATCCAAACGCTCATAACATCTGAGTAAGTAATTAAGCCCGATATTTTTTTTCCTTTTCGTGAAGCCACGTGTCCGGCCATTGTTACTAAGGCCATGTGCTTTGCAGGCGTTTTGTTACGGGGTAAGGGCTAAGTAGCTCAGCCAACCCGTTCTTGGCTGGAGGCCGCGATCATCCTGCTCTGAGGCCGGAATCGAGTG